>CM077665.1:455575363-458533696 GCA_039707655.1 Elymus sibiricus | reverse complement strand
ACATCTATTGACTCCGCGGACATTTTAGTATTCCTGAATATTTTTTGAAAATCATGATCATTTTATAAATTTCTGGGTCTTTCTCAAATTCATGAATATTTTTTGAATACGTGAATATTTTACCGAAACCATGATCTTTTTTTCAACCCAAGAACTTTTTTTATTTACCAAAAAAATTCAAAATCATGAACATTTTTTGAAATCGTAAACTCTTGTTGGAGTTTTGAACATTTTTTGGCACTCCAAAACATTTCTTGAGTTTTGGAATTTATGTTGAAATACCGAGCATACTTTTTATTTTTTAGAACGTTTATTGAAGTCTCAAACAAAAAGAAACAAAAAAGTGAAGAAAAAAAGTGCTACCCCTCCCCGCACTTGGCCGGGCCAAATCATGTGTGGGAGGGACAAGGGGGTGCATGTTTCGTTGCTATTCGGCGCGTAGGTCGGGTAATAGGACCTCTTGTAGATGCGCCCAACCCAAGCATTACACTCAATAAGGTGCAAAGAAAACGTCATCTCCTCGGCTTATTGTAGCATCTTCTAGTACCTCCTATTGGAGGAGTTATGTGTCAAACTCCAGCTCGATTGCATAGGAAGCGCCCTCGATTGGGCCGATCCGGTAGTGCCGCAAGCCAACTAGTGTAGAGACCTGCTGAAATAAAAATAAGAGGAAATTAAAGTTTTGTGCTTAGGTGTGTGTTATTTTTGTGCAGAAATAAAAGTTCTTGGATATATAAAAATTATCGGCGAAGAGACCTGCTGGAAGGGGGCCACCCAGGAGCCACGAGCTCAGGAGGCACCCACCCCCCAGGGCGGGCCCTGTGAGCTCGAGGGTCCCACGAGCCTCCGTTTTCCCTAACTCCAACTCCATAAGTGCCGTCTCGTGGAGAAAAAAATAGGGAGAAACTTTCATCGCATTTTGCGAGACGAGGCCGCCGCCACCTCCTGTTCTTTATCAGAGGGCTGATCTGGAGTCCGTTTGGAGCTCCGGAGAGGGGGGATTCGTCATCGTCGTTATCACCAACCCTTCTCCATCAACAATTCCATGATGCTCATCACCGGGAGTGTGTAGTTCCTTCGTAGGCTTGTTGGACAGTGATGGAGTTGGATGAGATTTGTCATGTAATCGAGTCAATTTGTTAGGGCTTGATGCCTAGTATCCACTATGTTCTGAGATTGATGTTGCTATGACTTTGTTATGTTTAATGCTTGTCACTAGGGCCCGAGTGCCATGATTTCAGATCTGAACCTATTATGTTTCCATGAATATGAGAGTGTTTTGGATCCAATCTTGCAAGTTGTATGCACCTATTATGAGTTATGATCCGTAGACCCCAAAGTGACAGAAGTTGAGATCATCTTCGATGATGACCGTAGTATGAGGAGTCCATGTATTCATCATGTGTTAATGCTCTGTTTCGGTTCTCTATTAAAAGGAGGCCTTAATATACCTTAGTTTCCCTTTGAACCCCGTTGTCACAGGAGGGTAGGACAAAAGATGACATGCAAGTTCTTATTATAAACACGTATGACTATATACGGAATACATGCCTACATTACATTGATGAACTGAAGCTAATTCTGTGTCGCTCTAGGTTGTGACTGTTACATGATGAATGTCATCAAACACAAATATCCATCACTGATCCAACGCGTACGCTTTTGCATATTGATCTTCGCTAAGTTACTATTTCTATTGTTGTTGTTACAATCATCATAAGCTGCTACTTTTCGTTGTTACTGTTACTATTTTTATTGTGCTACTAAACACTTTGTTGTAGAAAGAAATTCCAGATGTGGTTGAATTGACAACTCAACTGCTAAGCCTCCTAAATATTACTTCTCTGAAAAATATTCCAGGTGTGGTTTAATACCCTTGCTCCTGGTTCCCCACGAAATGATATATTACTTCTCTGAAAAATATATTCATGCTCATAAGAAACAAGTTGCCTTGCATGAAATATTTAACTTTGTGCAATCTAAAGAAGACAATCTCCCTCAAGCTTGGGGGAGGCTTCTCCAATTACTGAACCTTTTGCCTGATCATCCTCTTAAGAAAAATGAAATACTTGATATCTTTTATAATGAACTAACTGTTGCTTTGAGGGATTGCCTAGATAGTTGTGTTGGTTATGTTTTCAGGAAACGAACTGTTGGACAAGCTGAAGAATTATTGAATAACATGTTAAAGAATGCCGATGATTGGATGCTCCTTGAACCACCCCTGGAACCATTCCAAAGAATAGAGGTACTCTATTCCTCAGTCCAGAAGATATACAAGAAGCTAAGAAATCTATGAGAGAAAAGGGTATTAAATTTGAAGATGTCAAGAATTTACCACCTATTGAAGAAATACATGGACTCGATATCCCGACAGAAGTAGTAAAGGTAAATTCTCTTTATAGGTTTGATGAGGGTGATATCCCTTATAATAAATCTTCTAGTCAATGCCTGGATGAATTTGATAACTACATTATTAAGAAAGAAAACTTCAATATGTATGTTAGCAATCAATTGAAACGAAATGATATGATGATTGATCGTTTGAGTGACTTGATGTTTAGGATTGCTAATGATGTTAGAGGCTTGAGCAAACATTCATCCATGGTTTCACACTCAGTTAGATCAAGTCTCTAAGTCACAAAATGATTTGCTTAATGAAATGAATAATAAATTTAATGATCGTGCTATTAGAGTTATGACTAGAGGATGCAGAATGAATTAGGAGCCTCTATATCATGAAGGACATCCTAAAAGAATTACGCAAGATTCTCAGAATATTAATACTGATGCACCTAGTTCTTCTAAAAAGAAAAAGAAAAGGAAAAATGGTAGAACTTTGCATGCCTGTAGTGAACCTGTGATAGAAAAACCTTCTGAGATTCATAATAATGTTTCTATTTCTGATGATGAGACACAATCTGGTAGTGAACATTCACCTAGCGATAAAGATAACGATAATTATGATGTTCATGTTGATGCTCAAAAAGATAATGATAAAGAACATGATAATGATGTAGAAATAGAACATGTTGTTGATCCTGATAACCCACCTCCCAAGAATAAAAGATATGATAAGAGGGATTTCATTACTAGAAAACATGGTAAGGAAAGAGAGCCATGGGTTCAAAAACCCATGCCATTCCCTCGTAAACCTTTGAAAAATAAGGATGAGGTGGATTTTGAGCGCTTTCTTTACATGCTTAGACCCGTATTTTTGCTAACACGTTTGACGGATATTTTGAAAATGCCTCCTTATGCAAAATACATGAAAGATATTGTCACTAATAAAAGAAAGATGTCAGAAGCTGAAATTTCCACTATGCTTGCAAATTATTCTTTTAAGGAAGGAGTACATAAGAAGTTAAGAGATCGTGGAATACCCACTATACCTTGCTTCATTAAAAGAGTTATGTCAAAACTGCTTCGATCTAGGAGCCGGTGTTAGTGTTATGCCTTTATCTTTATATAGAAGACTTGATTTGAATAAGATGACACCTACTGAAATATCTTTGTAAATGGCCAATAAATAAACTGTTGTACCTATCGGAATTTGTGAGGATGTCCCTGTTGTAGTTTCAGACACTACTATCTTAATAGACTTTGTTATTCTTGATATACCCGAGGACGACAACATGTCGATTATCCTTGGTAGACCCTTTTTTAATACTGCAGGGGCTGTTATTAATTGCAACAAAATCAAGGTTACTTTTCATGTCAATGGTAATCAACATTCGGTATATTTTCCGAAGAAAGAAGGCTCCGTGAATACTATCAACTCCATTGAACAAATTGCGATAGTTACTATTGGTGGTTTCAAATTTCCTATTCCTACCGTCAAAAAGAGATATGAAATTCTTATTGTTGGAGAAATACATATCCCCGTTGAGGTAACTTAGTGTTATACGGAAAGAACTCGGTTTCATGTTACTCGGAAATGGTTTGTTAATAAGACTTGATCAACCTTATTAATGGATTACTTTTTAGGGGCATGTGGTCGATAAATTTAGTAAGCACAACCTACTGTACCAATATTTTTACTCTCTGTTATTTAAAAAATTAATAAAGTAGAATGCCATTATTATTCTGTTTTCTAAATTATCCATGCAATAAAAATGTCTCGAAAATAAAAGTTCTCGAAATGACCTGAAAATGTAGTATAATTTTTATTAATATTTAAGAATTTTTGGCACTAAACACACCTTGGGGGGCGGTGCACATGTGAGCTACGAGCTCACATGGCACGCCTACCCCCTAGGCATGCGCGCCTAGTGAGCTCGTGGGTCCCACAGGGCCCCCCTTACTTAGTGCACCAGCCCATCACCTTCTCCTTCCTCCAGAAAAAATTACATTGCCTCCTATCCAGTGTTCTTGATCATTTTCAAGTGATTTTTGATCTCCTTGCTCCGAACTCCGTTTCCGAAATTGTTTTGAGGAATTACTCCTTGGTATGTGACTTCTCCAATGCTCCAATTAGTTTTTGTTCTAGTTCTTTATGTTTTGCAAATTATGTTACTATTGGTGGCCATGTATATGATCTTGCATGTTGGATTTGAATTGTTCAAAGTAGTTTTGATGCATGATGTAACCTCTAGACACTTGTGGGAGTAGTTGCTACCACTTTTGTTGAGGTTTGTTCACTTTTATTTTGTGGGACTAAGAATTTCAGAAAATTTTCAGAGGAAAAGAAAATGTTTAAAAATATATTGAGTGGTTCTTCAAGCCGGAGGTCCTAGGAAACTCCGAAGGAGAAGCCCAAGTATAGTCTTCCTCATGCGACCGAGGTGCGACCGTGCGAATGGCCATGCAACACATTCCTGAAGGATGCGGGCATTCAAGAAGATTTATATTATTCGGAAAACAAAGCCGTACTCACTACGTTCCTTGAAGATAATTGTGATCAGTATCTCCTCCTCTCTAATACTTTTGCGCAAAACTTTCACTTTCATGCTAGGAGAGAGCCACACACCATATCGTTTCACCTATATGACATATCCAAGAAAATGACAATTGGTAAGTTCTCCCAAGTCTGCAAAATCCCTAATGAGGTCAGCCCTCTAGAGCCTCATCCTAGATACGTTCGCGATTTTATATCTGCAGTAACTGTGGGGGAGACGAGAGGAGTGTCTGCTGCCAGGATTGCTTGTTTGCACTTTCTTGTTTTGTGCTACTTTCATTATTTTCTGGTAGGTGCGTAACTGGTAGGTGGGAGAGAGGGACGCTCGTCTCGCCTGATCTTGCTATCCTGCTAGCGCACTTTATGGTGACAGGACCTTTAGTTTGGGAGCTATTTGATACGTCTCCAACGTATCTATAATTTTTGCTTGTTCCATGTTGTTATATTATCATTCTTGGATGTTTTGCAATCATTTTATAGCAACTTTATATCATTTTTTGGGACTAACCTATTGACATAGTGACAAAGTGCCAGTTGCTGTTTTTGCTTGTTTTTTACTTCGCAGAATATCAGTACCAAACGGAGTCCAATCGCGACAAAACTTTTTGGAGATTTTTTCTGGACCAGAAGACACCCAGTGGGCCAAAGAAGTGCCAGAGTGGTGGGCTGTGGAGAGCACAACCCACCAGGGCGCGCCAGGGGGCCCCCGGCGCGCCCTGATGGGTTGTGCCCTCCACGGGGCCCCTCTCCACTGCCTCTGATGCCTATAAATACCCAAATATTCAGAAAACCCTAGGGGAGTCGACGAAAAACACATCCAGCCGCCGCAAGTTCTAGAACCTCGAGATCCAATCTAACACCATCACGGAGGGGTTCATCTTCTTCATAGGTGCCTCTCCGATGATGCGTGAGTAGTCCACCATAGACCTACAGGTCCGTAGGCAGTAGCTAGATGGCTTCCTCTCTCTCTTTTGATTCTCAATACAATGGTCTCTTGGAGATCTATTTGATGTAAACTTTTGCGGTGTGTTTGTTGGGATCCGATGAATTTTGAGTTCAAGATCAGTTTCTATCCATGAATATTATTTGAGTCTTCTTTGATCTCTTATATGCATGATTACTTATAGCCTCGTATTTCTTCTTCGAATCTTTGGTTTAGTTAGGCCAACTAGATCAATTTTTCTTGCCATGGGAAGAGGTGCTTTGTGATGGGTTCGATCTTGCGGTATCCTTTCCCAGTGACAGAAGGGGCAGCAAGGCACGCATGTATCGTTGCCATTAAGGATAACAAGATGGGGTCTATTCCTACATGAATAGATCTTGTCTACATCATGTCATCGTTCTTATTGCATTACTCCGTTTTTCCATGAACTTAATACACTAGATGCATGCTGGATAGCGGTCGATGTGTGGAGTAATAGTGGTAGATGAAGGCAGGAGTCGGTCTACTTATCTTGGACGTGATGCCTATATAATGATCATCGCCTTGGATATCGTCATGATTATTTGATCTTCTATCAATTGCCAACAGTAATTTGTTCACCCACCGTGTGCTATACTCATGAGAGAAGCCACTAGTGAAACCTACGACCTCCGGGTCTACTTTTCCAACATATTGCTTTCCGATCTATCTTTTTGCCTCTTTTGTTTTCAGATCTATTATTCCAAAAAACCTAAAAATATATTGCTGCACTTTTTATTTGTTCTTTTTATTTTCTGTTCTTGAGAGATCTATCTCTCCAATCTATCACTACCTAATCTATCTTTTTACCGTAGAGAGATTGACAACCTCTCTTCCGCGTCGGGTTGCAAGTATTTGTTATTTGTGTGAAGGTGCTGCTTATTAGTGGTGGTGATCCTCCTACTGGTTCGATACCTTGGTTTCATAACTGAGGGAAATACTTACCGTCGCTGTGCTGCATCATCCCTTCCTCTTTGGGGAAATACCGACGCTGTCTCAAGCCACGTCAAGGAGTTTTCTGGCGCCGTTGCCGGGGAGGAAGCGGTCTCTTCTACGTGCCAATCTCTGGCGCCGAGGAGACACCATCATCATCTACCAGGTTCCTAATCACAAATCTCGTCTCCTTGCAATTACATTATTTGCCATTTGCCTCTCGTTTTCCTCTCCCACACTTCACCAATTTGCCATTTTATTCGTCCTCTTTTTTATTTGCCTTTTTACCGTCAGATCTCTTGTTTGCTTGTCACCATGAGTGATTTTGGTATGGCAGAAACAGATGATGGCAGGACTCCTAAAATTGGACGTTCTGGTAATCTGGATGCTAAAACTTTTGTTTTGGGGCAAGGGAACGTTATAGGAAAAGAAACTATCCAAGAATTTTTCAATTGCGTTGGGAATTTGACTCTTGATGATACCCCCATACTGAAAAGAACTAAAACTTATGCGGAAGCTATCTCGGCGCTAGTTCTTAAACTTGAAAATAGATTTATTTTTACCCATCCTACCTTGCAAAGATTATTTTATGAGCTACCCGTCATAAAGTATCCCAAAGCTAAGAAGTTAGCTACCCTTGTTCTCATTAATGAATTTGATCACATAGTACGGGAAGCTAGGGAGATCTTTGATTTCTATGGTATGAGCCGTGAAAAACCGGTAATAGGAGAAATCTTTTACAATAGCGATTACATGATGAGATATTGACGTGGCTTGAGACTGCGTCGGTATTTCCCCAAAGAGGAAGGGATGATGCAGCACAGCGACGGTAAGTATTTCCCTCGGTTATGAAACCAAGGTTATCGAACCAGTAGGAGGATCACCACCACCCAATAAGGAGCACCTGCACACAAACAACAAATACTTGCAACCCGACGCGAAAGAGAGGTTGTCAATCTCTCTACGGTAAAAAGATAGATTATGTAGTGATAGATAGGAGGGATAGATCTCTCAAGAACACAAAATAAAAAGAGCAAATAAAATATGCAGCAATATGTTTTTGGGTTTTTGGTTTTGTAGATCTGAAAACAAAGATGCAAAAAGATAGATCTGAAAGCAATATGTTGGAAAAGTAGACCCGGGGGCCGTAGGGTTCACTAGTGGCTTCTCTCATGAGTATAGCGCACGGTGGGTGAACAAATTACTGTTGGGCAATTGATAGAAAATCAAATAGTCATGACGATATCCAAGGCGATGATCATTATATAGGCATCACGTCCAAGATAGGTAAACCGACTCCTGCCTGCATCTACCTCTATTACTCCACACATCGACCGCTATCCAGCATGCATCTAGTGTATTAAGTTCATGGAAAAACGGAGTAATGCAATAAGAATGATGACATGATGTAGACAAGATCTATTCATGTAGGAATAGACCCCATCTTGTTATCCTTAATAGCAACGATACATGTGTGTCTTGCTGCCCCTTCTGTCACTGGGAAAGAACACCGCAAGATCGAACCCATCACAAAGCACCTCTTCCCATGGCAAGAAAAATCGATCTAGTCGGCCTAACTAAACCAAAGATCCGAAGAAGAAATACGAGGCTATAAGTAATCATGCATATAAGAGATCAAAGAAGACTCAAATAATATTCATGGATAGAAACTGATCATGAACACAAAATTCATCAGATCCTAACAAACACACTGCAAAAGTTTACATCAAATAGATCTCCAAGAGACCATTGTATTGAGAATCATAAGAGAGAGAGAGAGAGAGAGGAAGCCATCTAGCTACTGCCTACGGACCCGTAGGTCTATGGTGGACTACTCACGCATCATCGGAGAGGCACATATGAAGAAGATGAACCCCTCTGTGATGGTGTTTAGATTGGATCTCGAGGTTCTGGAACTTGCGGCGGCTGGAATTGTGTTTCGTCGACTCCCCTAGGGTTTTTGGAATATTTGGGAATTTATAGTCATCAGAGGCAGTGGAAAGGGGCCCCGAGGAGGGCACAACCCATCAGGGTGCGCCGGGCCCCCCTGGCGCGCCCTGGTGGGTTGTGGTCTCCACGGCCCACCTCTCCTGCACTTCTTTGGCCCACTAGGTGTCTTCTGGTCCAGAAAAAATCTTCAAAAAGTTTCGTCGCGATTGGACTCCGTTTGATATTGATATTCTGCGAAGTAAAAAACAAGCAAAAACAGCAACTGGCACTTTGTCACTAAGTCAATAGGTTAGTCCCAAAAAATGATATAAAGTTGTTATAAAATGATTGTAAAACATCCAAGAATGATAATATCACAGCATGGAACAAGCAAAAATTATAGATACGTTGGAGACGTATCAGCATCCCCAAGCTTAATTCCTGCTTGTCCTCGAGTAGGTAAATGATAAAAATAGAATTTTTGATGTGGAATGATGCCTAACATGTTCATCATATTATTTTCTTTTCTAGCATGGACATTTGTACTTGTAAATGATTCAAAGCAATAGTCTAGTTTTAACATAATGACTTCAATACTCAACCATGTCAACAATTAACCATGTCTTTCAAAATATCAACACTAAATAAAGTTATCCCTAGCCCATCATGCTCAATCATTGATCCATTCATGAAACACACTCAAATATTAGCTATACCCAATGCTCAAGTACGATCATAGTGCCCCCTAGTTGGTGCTTATAAGAGAAGATGGAGACTCAAAGTAAAAATAAAAATTGCATAAAGTAAATAGATAGGCCCTTCGCAGAGGGAAGTAGGGATTTGTAGAGGTGCTAGAGCTCAAAGTTTTAAATTGATAGAGAAAAATATTTTGGGTGGCATGCCTTTCCTGTCAACGAAAACGACAAAGTAGCTCACAATACTTTCCTATCTAGATATATCATAGGCGGTTCCCAAACAGAAAATAAAGGTTATTCCTTTTTCAACCAAACTTTCACTTTCCATGGCGGCCGTATCCACGGTTGCCATCCATACCAACACTTTCCAAGGAATTTATTATTTTACAACATAAAGTAAATATTTTTTTTCTTTTTTTCATTTCGGGAATGGGCATCCCTATTACCGCCGCACTCTCGTGCAATGACAAGTGAATAAACACTCATCTTGAGAATAACACATCTAGCATGGAAAAATATTGGACACTCCCCACCATTTCATGAGCAGTACGAGCACACAAAAGAGAAAAATTGTTTTGAAAATTTAGAGATGGCACATGCAAATTTGCTTGGAACGGCATGGAAATACCGCATATAGGTAGGTATAGTGGACTCATAAGGCAAAACTTGGTTTAAGGATTTTGGATGCACAAGTAGTATTTCTACTTAGTACAAATGGAGGCTTGCAAAAAGATTGAGAAGCAACCAAACCAAGAAACGAAAATTCACATAAGTGAGCATTGAGCATAACTAACACCGAATAATGCACCACAAGTAGGATGTAACTTCATTGCATAACTATTGACTTTCGTGCATGCATAGGGAATCACAAACCTTAACACCAATATTCCTACTCTAGCATAATTACTCACTAACATGACTCACATATTACTATCATCATGTTTCAAAACTATTACAAAGAATCAAGTTTAATTTGCCCAATGATCTTCATGAAAGTTTTTATTATATCCTCCTTGGATATCTATCACTTTGGGACTAGTTTCATATTTTGCCATTGCTTTTTGGCAAGCTCAAACAAATTTAAGTGAAGCACATGAGCATAAAAATTTCATCTCTCAAAAAGGTATAAGTGAAGCATGAGAGAATTTCTTCAAAGTTTACTAACTCTCAAATTAATCTAAGTGAAGCATGAGAGTATTTCTACAAAAATTTCCAAGCACACCGTGCTCAAAAAGATATAAGTGAAGCACTAGAGCAATTCTATAGCTCAAAAAGTTTAAGTGAAGCACAAAGAGCAATTCTAACAAATCATAGCATAATTTTGGCTCTCTCAAATAGGTGTGTCTAGCAAGGATACAAGTGACAAAATAACAAACAAAGCAAGCAAAGAAACAAGACGCTCCAAGCAAAACTCATGATATGTGACTAATAAAAATATAGCTCCAAGTAAAATACCGATGATCGTTAGAAGAAAGAGGGGATGCCACTCGGGGGAATCCCCAAGCTTAGTTGCTTGTTACTCTTTGGATATATCTTGGTTGTGTGGTAGCATCCCCAAGCTTAGGCTCTTATTACTTCTTATTCCTTCATCCATCGTGATCTCACCCAAAACTTGAAAACTTCAATCACACAAAACTCAACAAAATCTTCGTGAGATCCGTTAGTATAATAAAGAAAATCTCTACTTTAGGTGCTATTGCAAACCTATTCATATTTTATTATCGCATTATACCTACTGTATTTTAACTTTACCATGGCTTATACCCCCCGATACAAACCATAGATTCATCAAAACAAGCACACAATGCAACGAAAACAGAATCTGTCTTAAACAGAACAGTCTATAGTAATCTGTACTCTAACCATACTTATGTAACTCTAAAAATTTTGAAAAAATAGGACAACGTAAGGAATTTGTATAGCAATACTATGTTAAAATTTCATCTCAATATCACGTTCCAGGAAAAAATTAAAATTCATATACTGGACGCAAAGTTTTTGTTTCAGATTCAGCATCGCTTCTACTCATCCTATGAATCATCCTAAGGGCTTTACTTGGCACAAACACTAAATAAACCATAAAAACACAATCATAACAGAGGCATAATTGTGTCAATACTCAAAAACAGAAAGGAAAAAGAAAAAAATTATTATTCATTGGGTTGCCTCCCAACAAGCGCTATCGTTTTACGCCCCAAGCTAGGCATGATGATTTCAATGATGCTCACATAAAAAGTAGTAATTGAAATATGCAAGAGAGCATCATGAATCTCATGACAAGAACATTTAAGTCCAACCCACTTCCTATGCACTGGGATTTTGTGAGCAAACAATTTATGGGAACAAGAATCAACTAGCATAGGAAGGCAAAACAGGCATAACTTCAAAACTTTGAACACATAGAGAGGAAACTTGATATTATTGCAATTCCTACAAGCATATGTTCCTCCCTCGTAATAAATTTCAGTAGCATCATGAAGGAATTCAAAAATATAACTATCACATAAAATCATTCTTTTCATGACGCACAAGCATAGAATTTTCATTACTCTCCACATAAGCAAATTCCTTTTCATCCATGGTAGTGGGAGCAAACTCAACAAAATAACTATCATGAGACACTTGATTGACATAACCACATTGCAAATTAAAACCATGACGATAAGTTTTTTGGTTATCATTACTCATTATAGCATACGTGTCATCACCATCATCATGAATAGGAGGTGTCGTGGGAATGTCCCTGACAATAGAACTAGGGGTACGAATGAAGGGGCGAAGTCTAGCTACGGCTCAGGTGTTTCACTCGGATGTGTACGAGTTCAGGCCCCACTCAGAAGTGGTAAAAGCCCTATGTCTCGAGCCAGGGGGCTGGTTTGTTTTGCTTATGGATGGGTATGAGAATACAAGTGTCGGAACCTTGCTACGGCATCCGGTGGTGGCTTATATAGAGTGCGCCACCACCAGCCGAGCGCCGCATTGAATGCTAGTTAGAGCTACGTTACAGAAACTGCTGCTTTAACTAGAACGTTACAGGTAACGCATGACTGATCAATCCCGAAGGATGTCTCTTCATGTAACTCAACGCTTCGTCTCCTGGACCGTTGAGTTCTTGCTGACCGAGTGTGGATGTAGCCATCCGAGTACGTCTTCAGGTACATCCGAGTGATTCCTCATATCTGACCGAGTGCGCTTCTACTTCTGAGCTTTGATGCTGATATGGGACCATTGGTGGGCCCTAGATGTCAGGTCCATGACCCTACCCAGGGTAGACATCCTCATCAGGAGGCATGCAATCATCATAATAAATTTGCTCATCAAAACTTGGGGGACTAAAAATATCATCTTCATCAAACATAGCATCCCCAAGCTTGTGGCTTTACATATCATTAGCATAATTGACATTAATAGAATTTATAGTAACATCATTGCAATCATGCTTTTCAATCAAGGAGCTATCATGAATCACCTTATAAATTTCTTCTTTCAACACTTCATCAAAATTTTCAGATTCATGATTTTCAAGCAAAACTTCATAGAGATAATCAAGTGCACTCAACTCACTAGCCATTGGTTCATCATAATTTGGTCTTTTGAAAAGATTAGTAAGTGGATGAGGATCCATATCAATAGATTTTTAGCAAGCGAAGATGCAAGCAAATAGAAGGCACATGGCAACACAAGCAAACAAAAAGAGATCCGGCGAGAAAAAGGCAAACGAAAAAGAGGGCGAATAAAATGGCAAATTTGGTGAAGTGGGGGAGAGGAAAACGAGAGGCAAATGGCAAATAATGTAATTGCAAGGAGATGAGATTTGTGATTAGGAACCTAGTAGATGATGTTGGAGTCCCCTCGGCGCCTACGATAGGCACGTAGAAGAGACCGCTTCCTTCCCGGCAACGGCGCCAGAAATTCCTTTGACGTGGCTTGAGACTGCATCGGTATTTCCCCAAAGAGGAAGGGATGATGCAGCACAGCGACGGTAAGTATTTCCCTCAGTTATGAAACCAAGGTTACCGAACCAGTAGGAGGATCACCACCACCCAATAAGCAACACCTACACAGAAACAACAAATACTTGCAACCCGACGCGAAAGAGAGGTTGTCAATCTCTCTATGGTAAAAAGATAGATTAGGTAGTGATAGATAGGAGAGATAGATCTCTCAAGAACACAAAATAAAAAGTGCAAATAAAATATGCAGCAATATGTTTTTGGGTTTTTGGTTTTGTAGATCTGGAAACAAAGATGCAAAAAGATAGATCTGAAAGCAATATGTTGGAAAAGTAGACCCGGGGGCTGTAGGGTTCACTAGTGGCTACTCTCATGAGTATAGCGCACGGTGGGTGAACAAATTACTGTTGGGCAATTGATAGAAAATCAAATAGTCATGACAATATCCAAGGCGATGATCATTATATAGGCATCACGTCCAAGATAGGTAAACCGACTCTTGCCTGCGTCTACCTCTATTACTCCACACATCGACCGCTATCCAGCATGCATCTAGTGTATTAAGTTCATGGAAAAACGGAGTAATGCAATAAGAACGATGACATGATGTAGACAAGATCTATTCATGTAGGAATAGACCCCATCTTGTTATCCTTAATAGCAACGATACATGCGTGTTTTGTTGCCCCTTCTGTCACTGGGAAAGAACACCGCAAGATCGAACCCATCACAAAGCACCTCTTCCCATGGCAAGAAAAATCGATCTAGTCGGCCTAACTAAACCAAAGATTCGAAGAAGAAATATGAGGCTATAAGTAATCATGCATATAAGAGATCAAAGAAGACTCAAATAATATTCATGGATAGAAACTGATCATGAACTCAAAATTCATCGGATCCCAACAAACACACCTCAAAAGTTTACATCAAATAGATCTCCAAGAGACCATTGTATTGAGAATCATAGGAGAGAGAGAGGAAGCCATCTAGCTACTGCCTACGGACCCGTAGGTCTATGGTGGACTACTCACGCATCATCGGAGAGGCACCTATGAGGAAGATGAACCCTTCCGTGATGGTGTTTAGATTGGATCTCGAGGTTCTGGAACTTGCGGCGGCTGGAATTGTGTTTCGTTGACTCCCCTAGGGTTTTTGTAATATTTGGGAATTTATAGGCATCAGAGGCGGTGGAGAGGGGCCCCGAGGAGGGCACAACCCATCAGGGCGCGACGGGGGCCCCCTGGTGTGCCCTGGTGGGTTGTGGTCTCCACGGCCCACCTCTCCGGCACTTCTTTGGCCCACTGGTTGTCTTCTGGTCTAGAAAAAATCTCCAAAAAGTTTCGTCGCGATTGGACTCTGTTTGATATTGATATTCTGCGAAGTAAAAAAACAAGCAAAAACAGCAACTGGCACTTTGGCACTATGTCAATAGGTTAGTCCCAAAAAATGATATAAAGTTGTTATAAAATGATTGTAAAACATCCAAGAATGATAATATAACAGCATGGAACAAGCAAAAATTATTGATACGTCAGAGACGTATTAGATATTTGATTGGAAATAATCAAATTTTTGATGAGAATCTCAAAAAGGACGTTCCCGTTTTAGATATGATCCAACAAGTTTTCAATGATGTAAACCAACAATATTCTTGGATTGTAGCCGGGAATCAAAGGGGGTACGTAGATGGACAACTTGATAGTGCTAAGGTTGCTATGGATGATGTGTTTTAAGTTTTATTTGCAAAACCTCTTGACAAAAATACCTCAACGAAAACCAAAGATGACAATACTTGAAACTATGCGTTATGCCTAGCTAGGGGCGTAAAACGATAGCGCTTGTTGGGAGGCAACCCAATGAATAAATTTATTTTTGCTTCTTTAGTTTCTGTTTTTGTGTGTTGACAAAATTATGCCTCTATTATGATTGTGTTTTTTATGTTTTATTTAGTGTTTGTGCCAAGTAGAGCCTTTAGGATGATTCATAAGATGAGTAGAAGCGATGGTGAATCTGAAACAGAAACTTTGCGTCCAGTGTTTGAATTTGTATTTTTTACTGGAACGTGATATTGAGCTGAAATTTTAACACAGTGTTGCTATACAAATTCTTTACGTTGTTCTAATGTTTCAGAATTTTTAGAGTTACATAAGTATGGTTAGAGTACATATTACTACAGACTGTTCTGTTTAAGACAGATTTTGTTTTCGTTGCATTGTGTGCTTGTTTTGATGAATCTATGGGTTGTATTGAAGGGTATGAGCCATGGTGAAGTTAAAATACAGTAGGTATAATGCAATAATAAAATATGAATGGGTTTGCAACAGCACCTAAAGTAGTGATTTGCTTTATTATACTAACGGATTTCACGAAGATTTTGTTGAGTTTTGTGTGATTGAAGTTTTCAAGTTTTGGGTGAGATCACGATGGATGAAGGAATAAGGAGTGAAAAGAGCCTAAGCTTGGGGATGCTACAGCACCCCCAAGATATATCCAAAGAGAAACAAGTAACTAAGCTTGGGGATGCCCCCGAGTGGCATCCCCTCTTTCTTCTAATGACCATCGGTATTTTACTTGGAGCTATATTTTTATTCGTCACATATCATGAGTTTTGCATGGAGCATCTTGTATCATTTGAGTCTTTGCTTCCTTTGCTTATTAGTTTTTCATTTGTATCCTTGCTGGACACACCTATTTGGGAGAGCCAAAATTATGCTATCATTTGTTAGAATTGCTCTATATGCTTCACTTATACTTTTTGAGCTATAGAATTGCTCTAGTGCTTCACTTATATCTTTTTGAGCACGGTGTGCTTGGAAACTTTTGAAGAAATACTCTCATGCTTCACTTAGATTATTTTGAGAGTTAGTAAATTTTGAAGAAATCCTCTCATGCTTCACTTATACTTTTTTGAGAGATGAAATCTTTATGCTCATGTGCTTCACTTAAATTTGTTTGAGCTTGTCAAAAAGCAATGGCAAAATATGAAACTAGTCCCAAAGTGATAGATATCCAAGGAGGATATAAGAAAAACTTTCATGAAGATCATTGGACAAATTAAACTTGATTCCTTGTAATAGTTTTGAGACATGATGATAGTAATATGTGAGTCATGTTAGTGAGTAATTATGCTTTAGTAGGAATATTGGTGTTAAGGTTTGTGATTCCCTATGCAAGTATGAATGTCAATAGTTATGCAATGAAATTACATCCTCCTTGTGGTGCATTATTCGGTGTTAGTTATGCACAATGCTCGCTTATGTGAATTTTCGTTTCTTGGTTTGGTTGCTTCTCAATCTATTTGCTAGCCTCCATTTGTACTAAGTAGAAATACTACTTGTGCATCCAAAATCCTTAAACCAAGTTTTGCCTTATGAGTCCACCATACCTACCTATATGCGGTATTTCATGCCATTCCAAGCAAATTTGTATGTGCCATCTCTAATTTTCAAAATAAACTTCTCTTTTGTGTGCTCGTACCGCTCATGAAACGGTAGGGAGTGTCCAATATTTTTCCATGCTAGATGTGTTATTCTCAAAATGAGTGTTTATTCACTTGTCATTGCACGAGAGTGCGGCGGTAATAGGGATGCCCATTCCCGAAATGAAAAAGAAAAAATATTTACTTTATGTTGTCAAATAATAAATTCCTTGGAAAGTGTTGGTATGGAAGGCAACCCTGGATACGGCCAGCCATGGAAAGTGAAAGAATGGTGGAAAAAGGAATAAATTTTATTTTCTATTTGGGAACCGCCTATGATGTATCTAGCATGGAAAGAATTGAAAACTACTTTGTCGTTTTCGTTGACAGGAAAGGCATGCCACCCAAAATATTTTTTCTCTCTCAATTTAAACTTGAGCTCTGGCACCTCTACAAATCCCTACTTCCCTCTGCGAAGGGCCTATCTATTTACTTTATGCAATTTTTATTTTTACTTTGAGTCTCCATCTTCTCTTATAAAGCACCAACTAGGGGGAACTATGATCGTACTTGAGCATTGGGTATAGCTAATATTTGAGTGTGCTTCATGAATGGATCAATGATTGAGCATGATGGGCTAGGGATAACTTTCTTTAGTGTTGATATTTTTGAAAGACATGGTTGCTTGTTGGCATGCTTGAGTATTGAAGTCATTATGTCAAAACTAGACTATTGCTTTGAATCATCTCAAAGTCCAAATGTCCATGCTACAAAAGAAAAGAATATGAGATGAACATGTTAGGCAGCATTCAGAAAACCCTAGGGGAGTCGACGAAAAACACATCCAGCCGCCGCAAGTTCTAGAACCTCGAGATCCAATCTAACACCATCACGGAGGGGTTAATCTTCTTCATAGGTGCCTCTCCGATGATGCGTGAGTAGTCCACCATAGACCTATGGGTCCGTAGGCAGTAGCTAGATGGCTTCCTCTCTCTCTTTTGATTCTCAATACAATGGTCTCTTGGAGATCTATTTGATGTAAACTTTTGCGGTGTGTTTGTTGGGATCCGATGAATTTTGAGTTCATGATTAGTTTCTATCCATGAATATTATTTGAGTCTTCTTTGATCTCTTATATGCATGATTACTTATAGCCTCGTATTTCTTCTTCGAATCTTTGGTTTAGTTAGGCCGACTAGATCGATTTTTCTTGCCATGGGAAGAGGTGCTTTGTGATGGGTTCGATCTTGCGGTGTCCTTTCCCAGTGACAGAAGGGGCAGCAAGGAACGCATGTATCGTTGCCATTAAGGATAACAAGATGGGGTCTATTCCTACATGAATAGATCTTGTCTACATCATGTCATCGTTCTTATTGCATTACTCCGTTTTTCCATGAACTTAATACACTAGATGCATGCTGGATAGCGGTCGATGTGTGGAGTAATAGTGGTAGATGCAGGCAGGAGTCGGTCTACTTATCTTGGATGTGATGCCTATATAATGATCATCGCCTTGGATATCGTCATGATTATTTGATCTTCTATCAATTGCCCAACAGTAATTTGTTCACCCACCGTGTGCTATACTCATGAGAGAAGCCACTAGTGAAACCTACGGCCCCCGGGTCTACTTTTCCAACATATTGCTTTCTGATCTATGTTTTTGCCTCTTTTGTTTTCAGATCTATTATTCCAAAAAACCCAAAAATATATTGTTGCACTTTTTATTTGCTCTTTTTATTTTTAGTTCTTGAGAGATCTATCTCTCCAATCTATCACTACCTAATCTATCTTTTTACAGTAGAGAGATTGACAACCTCTCTTTCGCGTCGGGTTGCAAGTATTTGTTATTTGTGTGCAGGTGTTGCTTATTAGGTGGTGGTGATCCTCCTACTGGTTCGATGCCTTGGTTTCATAACTGAGGAAAATACTTACCGTCACTGTGCTGCATCATCCCTTCCTCTTTGGGGAAATACCGACGCAGTCTCAAGCCACATCACTATTGTTGCGCAGCGGTTTCACACCAACCGCTCCAAGGACGTCATCTATGGTGGTATTTATGCCGCGCGCCTCGCTAGATATTTTGAGATTCCTATTAGACGCGAGGAGGATGAGATTTTAACTACTAAGTATCTTGATTATGATAGCATGGTTGGACATGATTTTATTGACTCTGGCAACATATGATTCCGTTATAACTTGGTATTTAGTCAGGGTACTTATGAGAATATTACTTTGCATGCTCCGTCTTTGTTCGATCTTTCCAGATGTAGATACACTATTATGCCTAAGGATATTTACACTTATTGGGACTTGGCACCGTCCTCAGCATCTGATCCAGAGCCAACACCTGAGCCGGAGCCCGCATCAAGGCCTATATATCAGTGGGAGCCTCAGGAGCCTCAGCATTACCCTGGATTTGAGTATTTCCAGCCGTGGCCATAGACCAAGCTAGGCCAAAAGCCTAAGCTTGGGGGAATATGTATTTCTCACTAGCATTATATTCATGTACCACACATTCATTCCAGTTGTCGGTGTTCATCCTCTGTCATTGTATATCCATCCTTCAGTTTTATTTTCTCTTTCTTTTGTGTGTTTGAAAAACTTCAAAAACCCAAAAAATATTTATCATTTCTTTTAAGCTTTTCTTCCTTAGTTAGTTCGTACTAATAGAAGAAAAACCAAAAATATTTCTCCATCTTCTTCTTGCTTGTTGGGAGCTTTCTCGTGTAAATAGTTTTTCTCGCTTTTCGTTTTTCCTTTGTTAATTTGCTTTCTTCAGAAAAAACTAAAAACTCCAAAAACATTTCAGTGTGTTTCTCTGAAATTCTTTCTTTTCGTTGAATCGGCATAAGGAGATGACTATGTTAGAATTGCTGAGTGGCTCATATGTGATATTATTGATCTAACAATGGTTTTGCAGATTCCATCTTAGTCCACGACACACTTGCACTATTATTATTTTCATATGATTCGGTCGTGCAAGTGAAAGGCAATAACAACGATGATTTAACAAAGTGATTGCGGTTAAAGGAAGCTGGTATCAACTCTTCTTGTTTTATGTTTTTTGTAAATATGTTTAACTCAGTCGATCTCGATTTAGCATATTATGAGTAAACATGTTTGTGATGACAATTAGAGATTATAGTTGCTCACACCATGCTTAAATATCTAGGAGTGTATAATGAATTATCTTGTGTGTCAACATGCATTAAAATGATCGTGATGTAGTATGTTAGTGATACGTCTCCAACGTATCTATAATTTTTGATTGTTCCATGCTGATATATTATCATTCTAGGATACTTTTTGGGTCTTCATTTACCAATTTATAATATTTTTAGCACTAACCTATTGACCCAGTGCCCAGTGCCAGTTGTTGTTTTCTGCATGTTTTTTTACTTCTCGGGTTTACAGTACCAAACGAAGTCCAATTGCCACAAAAAATTTGATGATTTTTTTCCGGACCAAAAGAAGACCTGGGAGATTCGGAAGGAAGCCGGGAGCCACGCCAGGGCCCCACAAGCCAACAGGGCGCGCCCTGATGGCTTGTGGGCCCCTGGCAGCTCCCCCGGCCTCATTCTCTCGCCTATAAATTCTCATATATCGTGAAAACCCCGGAGGCAGTCCCGAAACCCTTTTTACGTCGCCGCAAGTCTCTGTTCCTTTGTGACGCCATCTGGAGCTCCGTTCCGGCACCCTGTCGGAGGGGGGATCGATCACGGAGGGCCTCTTCATCAACCTTGATGCCCTCATGATGATGTGTGAGTAGTTCACCACAGACCTACGGGTCCATAGCTAGTGCCTAGATGGCAATCTCTCTATCTCTTGATCTTCAATACAATGATCATCACATCTTCGCTTTGATCTATCCGATGTAATCCTTTTGTGTGGTGCGTTTGTTGGGATCCGATGAATTGTGGATTTATGTTCAGATTATTCATGAAAAGTATTTGAGTCACCTCTGATATATATTATGATTCTTATTTGCATGATCATTATAGCTTCGTAATTCTCTCCGATCTATTGATTTTCTTTGGCCAAGTAGATTGATCTTTCTTCAGTGAGAGAGGTGCGTTGTAGTAGGTTCAACCTGATGAGTTTCTATATCCCAGTGATAGAAGGGGACAAGTTGCGTCTTTGTGTTGTTGCTACTAAGGATAACATGATGGGGTTTATTCATATTGCTTGAGTTTATTTTGTCTACATCATGTCATCGTTCTCCATGCATTACTCTGTTTGTCATGAACTTAATACGTAGAGAGGCAAGCATAGAAGCGCTCTTGAAGTGGCATAATAGTAATAGGTGCAGGAAGGATTCGGCCTATTTGTTTATGGACGTGATACCTATATACACATGATCATTGTCGTGAAAATCGCATAACTATCCGTTTTTCTACCAATTGCCCAACAGTAATTTGTTACCCACCGTATGTTGCCTACATGAGAGATGCCGCTAGGGAAAAATATGGCCGCCGGGTCTATTCACTTATAAATTTACAAACTCTACTATTACCTTGCTGCCTTTATTTATCTTTTATTTTATCTTGCAATTTACAATTATCTACAATTATCTACACAACTCATTTGCTTGCTGATGTCTACTACGCAACTTTATTCTTGTAGACTTTGTTGGGCCTCCAAGCGTAGAGTTTTGTAGGACAGTAGCAATTTTCCCTCAAGTGGATGACCTAAGGTTTATCAATCCGTGGGAGGTGTAGGATGAAGATGGTCTCTCTCAAACAACCCTGCAATCAAATACAAGAAATCTCTTGTGTCCCCAACACACCCAATACAATGGCAAATTGTATAGGTGCACCAGTTCGGCGAAGAGATGGTGATACAAGTGCAATATGGATGGTAGATATAGGTTTTTGTAATCTGAAAATATAAAAACAGCAAGGTAGCAAGTGACAAAAGTGAGCACAAACGGTATTGCAATGCTTGAAAACAAGGCCTAGGGACCGTACTTTCGCTAGTGCAATCTCTCAACAATGCTAATATAATTGGATCACATAACCATCCCTCAATGTCCAATGAAGAATAACTCCAAAGTTCTTATCTAGCGGAGAACATAAGAAGAAATTGTTTGTAGGGTACGAAACACCCTTAAAGTTATCCTTTCCGATCGATCTATCCAAGAGTTCGTACTAAAATAACACCAAGTTATCCTTTCCGATCGATCTATCTAAAAGTTTGTACTAGAATAACACCATATGATACGCATCAACCAACTCTAATATCACCTAGATACTCCAATGTCACCACAAGTATCCATGAGTTAATTATACGATACGCATCAAACAATTTCAGATTCATAATACTCTATCCAACACAAAGAACCTCAAAGAGTGCCCCAAGATTTCTACCGGAGAAAGTATGACAAGAACGTGTATCAATCCCTATGCATAGATTACCCCAATGTCACCTCGGGAATCCGCAAGTTGAGTACCAAAACATATATCAAGTGAATCAATAGAACACCTCATTGTCACCACGGGTATCCACATGCAAGACATATATCAAGTGTTCTCAAATCCCATATTCAATCCAACATAACGATCTCTCAAAGGGAAAGATTCAATTCATCACAACGTGATAGCAAGGGAATAACATCATGTGATCCAACTATATTAACAAAGCCTGTGATACATCAAGGTCGTGACATCTCAAGAACATGAGAAAGAGAGATTGAAGACATAGCTAATGGTACATACCCTCAGCCCCGAGGGTGGACTACTCCCTCCTCGTCATGGCCTCCGTCGAGATGATGAAGATGGCCACCGGAGATGGATTCCCCTCTCCGGCAGGGTACTGGAACGTCTCCAGACTGTTTTTTCGTCGATACAGAGAGTTGCGGCGGCAGAGTGGAGAGTCTAGAGTTATTTCTGATGGTTTCTATATTTATAGGATTTTTGGGCATTGGTTTCACGCCAAGATGGGCCACGAGGAGGGCACGATACACCAGGGCGCGCCGGGGGGGCCTGGCGCGGCCTGGTGGGTTGTGCCCACCTTGTGGCTCTTCTGGCCCTCCCACTAAGCTTCTAGTGCCTCTTTTGTTCCAAAAAAAT
This sequence comes from Elymus sibiricus, assembly GCA_039707655.1. Taxonomy (NCBI): domain Eukaryota; kingdom Viridiplantae; phylum Streptophyta; class Magnoliopsida; order Poales; family Poaceae; genus Elymus; species Elymus sibiricus. Next base: position 458,510,839 of record CM077665.1, on the reverse strand, counting down.
CGTCAAAAAGTTTCAGGCGATTCCGAGAACTTTCATTTTCTGCACGAAAACAACACCACGGTAGATCTGCTCAAAACAACGTCAGTCCGGGTTAGTTCTAAAAAGATCATATAAAAGTATTGTAAACATAGGTGAATATGGCATGAATACTTCATAAATTTTCGATACGTTGGAGACGTATCAGCATCCCCAAGCTTAATTCCTACTCGTCCTCGAGTAGGTAAATGATAAAAGAAATAATTTATGAAGTGTGAATGCTAGAATAGTGCATAAGTTTGATCAATGATAATTTCAACCACTTTTCCTAGCATCAATCAACAACTCTTTCTCATAGAACTCATCATGATAAAGTAGTAACCAATTCACATGTTATGGTTCAAACAAAGAATTCTCTTGAAACTTAACAACCTATGTTCTTAGTCACCAAACAATTGCAATTCAACTTATTCTCAACAAAGTCTAAGTAAGAGCTCCACATACTCAATCATCATATAGCCTTCTATGATTGCTAGTACTCAAAGCATATTTTTAGAACAAACAATATCCATCGAACACATAGAAAGATAGGGGCTTAATATTTCACCTCCCAACTCATTTATCATAGAGATAATAGTCAACAATAATAAATCATGATCAAATATATTTGACTGGATATATATGTTTGGATCTTTCCCCACCACATGATGCTTGCCAACTAATAGACTGAGGTTGGAATAAGAAGTTGACTCAACATGAATAGTAAATAACATGAAAGTAAATAGATTGTCCCTTCGCAGAGGGAAGCAGGGATTTGCAAAGGTGCTAGAGCTCAAAGCTTAAATCAGAGATAAATATAATTTTGGGAGGTGCACCATTCCTGTCAAAGTTACGACCAAGAGTTATCAATATCTTCCATGTTAAACACATTAGCGGCGGTTCCCAAGCGGTAAAAGTAAAGGTTTACTCCCCCTCCACCAACAAACACACTCCACAGCTAGCCGAATCCACGGGTACCATCCATACCAACAACATTCCTGGGGGAGTTTTGTTTAATTATTTGTAAATTTTTTTATTTCGGGACTGGGAATCCCTATTACCGCCCCTCTCGTGCAAGGACGAGTGAATAAACACTCATCATGAGAATAACCCGCTTAACATGGAATATACTGACCACCCCCCGTCGCTCCATGAGCGGTCCAGGCACACAAAACAGATGCTCATTTGAAATTTTAGAGGTGGCACATGCAAATTTACTTGGAACGGCAGGGTAATACCGTATATAGGTAGATATAGTGGACTCTCATGGCAAGAAACTAGGTTTAAGGGTTTTTGGATGCACAAGTAGTATCTCTACTTAGTACGAATTTTTGGCTAGCAAAAGATCCCAAGCAAACACCAGATGTTGGAGGATCCATAACAATATAACTTCTATGCAAATATACACAACCATAACTCATTATGTTGTCTTCCTTGTCCAACTTCAACTAATTTGATCAAGTTTGAAAATAATTAATGGGTATTCACAATCATAGAAGATGTCCAAGATAATATATTTGTATGTGAAAGTTCTCTTCCTTATACTAATCATTCACGAATTGCTTGTATGACCAATATTGTGATTGTCAAACTTCAATAGATTTTACTTCCTAAACCAGATGCGAAGCTACTACTAAGCATAAAACACATTGATAATTTCATATTTATGATATTTCATTGATTCACAATTTACTCATAGGATATAAGTGAAGCTCAAGAGTAAACATCAAACTACTCTTCAAAAGATATAAGTGAAGATCAATGAGTAGGTAAACAATCAAGTACCTATGTGAGGGCTCTCTCTCTCAATAAATATTTTCAGATCTGAGTATTTTATTAAACAGCAAGCAAAAGAAAAATAGCACTCCAAGAATAGCACATATCATGTGAACGAGTAAGAATTTAGGCTCAACATTGGCTAACCGACAGTTGACGAAGAGAGGTGGCATGCGTAGCATCCCCAAGCTTAGATGCTTGAGACTTATTTTAATATTTACTTGGGGTGACTTGGGCATCCCCAAGCTTGAGATTTTGTATCTCGTTTAATCCTCTCATATCCCGATTTCACCTATTCTCAAAAACTTCATCCACACAAAACTTGAAAAGAACTCGTGAGATAGGTTAGTGCACATAATAATAAATCAACTCATTATGTACTGCCAAGACATTGAATAATAATTTCCAAACATTATCTACTGTATACTATCATTTCCACAATTTATATATACAAATATAGACTATGGAAACTATAGGATAAGTAGATAACAAAACTATGACAGCAATCTGTCCTAACAGAACAGTCTGCAGCAATCTATTAAACCAGTGTACTTCCGTAACTCAAAACATTATCAACATTTAGGACAAGCTAAAGAATTTATATGAAAACACTGTGTAAAAATTTCAGAAACTTTCCACGTTCCAGTAAAATATGAAAATTCAAACACTACAGAGAAAGTTTCTGTTTTTACACAGCACACATCAAACATGCAATGCAAGCATCGTAAGGCAATTCTTGGAACTTTTTATTGAAAAACAAGATTATAAATAACACCTAACATAAATTAACAAAATATAATGACGATCCAAGCAAAGCACATATTATGTGACGAATAAAAATATAGCTCTAAGTAAGGTATACCGATAATGTTGAAGACGAAAGAGGGGATGCCTTCCGGGGCATCCTCAAGCTTAGATGCTTGAGTCTTCCTTGAATATTACCTTGGGGGTGCCTTGGTCATCCCCAAGCTTAGGTTCTTGTCACTCCTTATTCTCCTCATATCGGTGTCTCACCCAAAACTTGAAAACTTCAATCACACAAAACTTAACGGAACTTCGTGAGATGGGTTAGTATAATAAAGATAGATCAGTCACTTAGCTACTGTCAAGACAAGATTCATAATTGTTCCCACATGATACCTACTGTATTCTACCATTCACATAATTTATATCACTAAATATAAGTTATGGGAACACTAAAACAAGCAAACTATGCATGTAAAACAGAATCTGTCAAAAACAGAACAGTCTGTGAAGATCTGTAGTGTAGCCATACTTCCCTGTCTCTAAAAATTCTGACAAAATATGAAAACCTGAAGAATTTGTATATGCAGACTGTGTAAAAATTTCAGATCATTATCTCTCTCCAATAAAAAAATGACAATTCCTGTACTGGAGTCAAAAGTTTCTGTTTTGGTTCAGCATCAATTCTACTCATCTTGTGAGTCATCCCAAAGGCTTTACTTGGCACTTTATTGAAATAAAAGACAAAAAACATGATTACTACAGTAGATTAATCATGTTAACTCACAAAAACAGAAAGTGTAAGTGTTGGGTTGTCTCCCAACAAGCGCTTTTCTTTAATACCTTTTAGCTAGGCATGATGATTTCAATGATGCTCACAGAGGAATAGTATTTGAAACATGTAAAAGAGCATCATGAATCACATGGCAAGCACATTTAAGTCTAACCCACTTCCTATGCATATTTATTTTGTGAGAAAACAATTTGTGGGATCAAGAATCAACTAGCATAGGAAGGCAAAACAAGCATAACTTCAAAGCTTTGAACACGTAGAGAGGAAACTTGATATTATTGCAATTCCTACAAGCATATGTTCCTCCCTCATAATAATTTTCAGTATCATCATGAAGGAATTTCAAAATATAACTATCACATAAATCATTCTTTTCATGATGCACAAGCCTAGAATTTTCATTACTCTCCACATAAGCAAATTCCTTCTCATTCATAATAGTGGGAGCATCAAATGAAACTCGAATACTATAAATTGTTTCCACATTAAAAGAGTAATGTTCAGTAAAAGGATATTAAAAATTATGACAATAATTATCACTACTTTTTATAACACAAGTATCATCACAATAATCATCATAAGTAGCAACTTTGTTCTCATCATAGTCAAGTGAAACCTCTTCCGAAATAGTGGAATCATTACTAAATAAAGTCATGACCTCTCCAAATCCACTTTTATCATTATAATAAAATTCAACACCCTCCAAAATAGTGGGATAATAATTATCTAAAGTTGACACTCTTCCAAACCCACTTTCATAAATATCACAATCATCATAAATAGGGGGCATGCAATCATCATAACAAATTTGATCATTCAAAGTAGGGGACCTAAAAAGATCATCTTCATTAAGCATAACATCCACAAGCTTGGGACAAACATTAATTGCAGCAAATGAATTATCAAACATGTCATTCTCATCAAACATAGCATCCCCAAGCTTGTGGCTTGGCATATCATAAGCATAATCACTCTCATCATCAATAGTATGAATAGCACCAATAGCATAACAATTATTATCATCATAATTTACCAAGTTGGTGCCAAAAAGATTTTCAATATTATAAGAATCATCATTATCTTCCCAATTATAGTCATCAAAACAAGCAATAGGCATATCAAAATCATCATCAAGTGTATCATCTTCCACAATTATTTTTGATTCATCCTCGTGAGGCACAACAATAATAGGAGCAACATCATTTGGGAGAGATACCTTTTTACCTCTACTCTTTCTTCTTTTCTTCTTCACCACATCATGTGTGGGTTTAATTAATTTCTTCGAGCTTCTTATTGATGAGATTGGTTGAATAGGGAGCTCCTCCTCATCACCTATTACATCATGAGAGACAATAGGAGGTAAAGTGGAATTCTTTACCCTTTCATTAGTATTCCTTTTATATTCTATTGGTTTTCCCATCTTTCTATAGTTGGCAATATAAGCATTCTCATTGCAATTTACCATGCAAAATATATAGATATTTTTTAGATTAGTTTCAATGTCGTCCGTGAGAATGAATACTTCAAACCAACTATTTTTATGTGTCAATTCTTCACTTCCCAAAAATAGAGAAAGCTCGTCATAAAGTTCAAGGGTGATCAAGTCATTACAATATTTGGCCATGATTTGAAAATTAAGATGACCAACTTTATTGCAAAGTTCATCTATCACTTTATTGCAAAGTTCACAAGTAATAGGACAAAGAGAACATAATTTTGTAGCAAATTCATCTATCACTTTGAGCAAAAAATTGGTTCTATCATGTTTATGCTTCTTACAAAATCTATCATCCCTATAAGGCATGTCTTCACAAAGTTTATGCACTCCACAAAAATTGACATGCTTGTAAGAAACATTTTTATCATGACTAGTGCAATCATCATTAGTATTTTGGATATTCATAGAATTCATACTAACAACATTGCAATCATGCTCATCATTCAAGGAATTCTCGTTGTGTATTTTCATAATTTCTTCCTCTACCAATTGAGCACAATTTTCGGAATCCTTATTTTCACGAAAGACATTATAAAGACGAAACAAATGATGCAACCTAAACTCCATTTTTTTGTAGTTTTCTTTTATAAAACCAAACTAGTGAAAAACAAGAAACTAAAAGATTTAATTGCAAGATCTAAAGATATACCTTCAAGCACTCACCTCCCCGGCAACGGCACCAGAAAAGAGCTTGATGTCTACTACGCAACTTTATTCTTGTAGACTTTGTTGGGCCTCCAAGCGCAGAGTTTTGTAGGGCAGTAGCAATTTTCCCTCAAGTGGATGGCCTAAGGTTTATCAATCCGTGGGAGGTGTAGGATGAAGATGGTCTCTCTCAAACAACCCTGCAATCAAATACAAGAAATCTCTTGTGTCCCCAACACACCCAATACAATGGTCAATTGTATAGGTGCACTAGTTCGGCGAAGAGATGGTGATACAAGTGCAATATGGAAGGTAGATATAGGTTTTTGTAATCTGAAAATATAAAAACAGCAAGGTAGCAAGTGACAAAAGTGAGCACAAACGGTATTGCAATGCTTGAAAACAAGGCCTAGGGTCCGTACTTTCGCTAGTGCAATCTCTCAACAATGCTAATATAATTGGATCACATAACCATCCCTCAATGTGCAACGAAGAATCACTCCTAAGTTCTTATCTAGCGGAGAACATAAGAAGATTTTTTTTGTAGGGTACGAAACCACCTTAAAGTTATCCTTTCCGATCGATCTATCCAAGATTTCGTACTAAAATAACACCAAGTTATCCTTTCCGATTGATCTATCTAAGAGTTTGTACTAGAATAACACCATATGATACGCATCAACCAACTCTAATGTCACCTAGATACTCCATTGTCACCACAAGTATCCCTGAGTTAATTATAAGATAAGCATCAAACAATTTCAGATTCATAATACTCAATCCAACACAAAGAACCTCAAAGAGTGCCCCAAGATTTCTACCGGAGAAAGTAGGACAAGAACGTGTATCAACCCCTATGCATAGATTACCCCAATGTCACCTCGGGAATCCGCAAGTTGAGTACCAAAACATATATTAAGTGAATCAATAGAACACCCCATTGTCACCACGGGTATCCACATGCAAGACATATATCAAGTGTTCTCAAATCCCATATTCAATCCAACATAACGATCTCTCAAAGGGAAAGATTCAATTCATCACAATGTGATAGCAAGGGAATAACATCATGTGATCCGACTATATTAACAAAGCCCGTGATACATCAAGATCGTGACATCTCAAGGACACGAGAGAGAGAGAGAGATTGAACACATAGCTACGGGTACATACCCTCAGCCCGGAGGGTGGACTACTCCCTCCTCGTCATGGCCTCCGCCGGGATGATGAAGATGGCCACTGGAGATGGATTCCCCTCTCCGGCAGGGTACTGGAACGTCTCTAGATTAGTTTTTCTTCGATACAGAGAGTTGCGGTGGCGGAGCGGAGAGTCTAGGGTTATTTCTGATGGTTTCTATATTTATAGGATTTTTGGGCGTTGGTTTCACGCGAAGATGGGCCACGAGGAGGGCACGATACACCAGGGCGCGCCGGGGGGGGGGGGGGGGGCTTGGCACGCCCTGGTGGATTGTGCCCACCTCGTGGCTCTTCTGGCCCTCCCATGAAGCGTCTAGTGCCTCTTTTGTTCCAAAAGAAATCATCAAAAAGTTTCAGGCGATACCGAGAACTTTCATTTTCTGCACAAAAACAACACCACGGTAGATCTACTGAAAACAGCGTCAGCCTGGGTTAGTTCTAAATAAATCATATAAAGTGCATCAAAACCATATAAAAGTATTGTAAACATAGGTGAATATGGCATGAATACTTCATAAATTGTCGATACGTTGGAGACGTATCACTTGCAAATAACGAGATCAAGGGGATTGACAACCCTCTTGCCCGTGTTGGGTGCAAGTTGTTTTCTCTTTTGTGTGCAGCCGCTGAAGACGGTTGAGGATTGATATTCCTATTGGTTCGATAAACCTTGGTTTCATAACTGAGGGAAATACTTACCCACTTTGTGCTGCAATTACCCGTTCCTCTTCACGGAAAACCCAACGCAGATCACAAGTATCAGTTAGCATGGTATCCTCCTCTAAATAATTCAAGTCACTTGACTTGGCACATGTACAAACATGTAGTTGATTCGAACCCAATGCAGCCTTCATGATATTTATGTTCAGAGTGTTTATATCCCACTCATGCTCGTATCCAATGTTAATTTTTCGGAATGCATGATTATGACCGTTGTCACTCTCTAGTTGGCTGCTTCTCGATCTATTAGCTAGCCTTCACTTGTACAAAGCGGGAATACTACTTGTGCATCCAAAATCCTAAAACCGAAGTTGTTCCAGATGAGTCCACCATATCTACCTATATGCGATATTACTCTGCTGTTCCAAGTCAATTTGCATGTGCCGCCTCTAACCATTCAAATAAACATTTGTTTTGTGTGCCCGTACCGCTCATGGAGCGACGGGGCGGTCAATATCTTCCAGGCTAAGCGAGTTATTCTTGATATAGGCATTTATTCGCTTGTCATTGCGCGAGAGAGGTTGGTATTCGGGATGCCCAATCCTATAATAAAAAATAAAGAAAATATAATATAATATAATAAACTCCCCTGGAACGTTGAGCGCTTAGAGGGAATCCCTGAATTTGGTTAGCCACCGCTTGTGTTTGTATGGTTGAGGGAGAGTAAACTTTACCTTTTCGCTTGGGAGCCGTCGATAATGTGTTTAGCATGGAAGATATCAAAATCCTTTGTCGTGACGTTGACAGGAAAAGCACACCACCCAAATTATATTCATCTCTATTTAAACCTTGAGCTCTCGCACCTCAGCAAATCTCTGCTCCCCTTTGCGAAGGGTCTTTCTATTTACTTTCATGTTATTTACTTTTATTGTTGAGTCATCACCTTCTCATTAAAGCACCACTTCTGAGAGCGCTATTGTCATTCTTATGCATTGAGTCTAGTTAATGTTGGTGTGATCATGAGTGGGTCTCTTCTACCCTGAATTACAATGTTTAGTTGCTGCTTGAACCTCAGAGGTGCTTTGCATTTATGTTTTGCGGTCTCAGAAAGGGCGAGCGAGATACCATGTTATCACATTATATGATGATTGCTTTGACAAATCGTTGGCATCCGAGATATCTTATTATTGCTCGCTAGTTAGTTATGTTATTATTATGAGTAAATATGAGACCTAAGTGTTATCATTCACATGGTTAGTTTATAATCTTTGCTGAAAACTTGTACACTAATTAAGCGCATATATACAGCAACAAGAACAAAAGAGTTTGTAAAAGTTTTCTATATCACTTTCAGTTTGTCAACTGAATTGCTTGAGTATAAGGATTGAGTTAAGCTTGGGGGAGTTTATACGTTCCAAAAGTAACTACTTTTTCAAACACGTTCGCTTTGTTTGGGACTCTAATTTGCATGATTTGGATGAAACTAACCCGGACTGATGTTTTTTTCAGCAGAACTACCATTGAGTTATTTTTGTGAAGAAATAAAAGTTCTCGAATTGGACTGAAAATTTACAAAGAATATTTTCAGAATATATAAAAATTATTGGCGAAGAGATCTGCTAGAGGGGGGCACCCAGGAGCCACCAGCTCAAGGGGCACACCCACCCCCAGGGCGCGCCCTGTGAGCTCGTGGGTCCCACGAGCCTCCGTTTGCCCTAGCTCAAACTCCATAAGTACCTTCTCGCGGAGAAAAAAATCAGGGAGAAACTTTCATGACGTTTTGCGATACGGAGCCACCGCCACCTCTTGTTCTTCATCGGTAGGGCTGATCTAAAGTCCGTTTGGAGCTCCAGAGAGGGAGATTCGTCGCCGTCGTCATCGCCAACCCTTCTCCATCAACAATACCATGATGCTCACACTCGGGAGTGAGTAGTTCCTTCGTAGGCTTGCTGGACGGTGATGGAGTTGGATGAGATTTGTCATGTAATCGAGTTAATTTATTAGGGCTTGATCCCTAGTATCCACTATGTTCTGAGATTGATGTTGCTATGACTTTGCTATGCTTAATGCTTGTCACTAGGGCCCGAGTGCCATGATTTCAGATCTAAAATTGTTAGGTTTCCATGAATATGAGAGTGTTTTAGATCCTATCTTGCAAGTTGTATGCACCTATTATGTGTTATGATCCGTAGACCCCAAGGTGACAATAGTTGGAATCATCTCCGGTGATGACCGTAGCATGAGGAGTTCATGTATTCAGCATGTGTTAATGCTTTGTTTCGGTTCTCTATTAAAAGGAGGCCTTAATATCCCTTAGTTTCCCTTTGGACTCTGCTGCCATGGGAGGGTAGGACAAAAGAAGCCATGCAAGTTCATATTGTAAACACATATGACTACATATGGAATACATGCCTACATTACATTGATGAATTGGAGCTAGTTCTGTGTCACTCTAGGTTGTGACTGTTATATGATGAATGTCATCCAACATAAATAATCATCGTTAATCCAATGCCTACATTTTTCTCATATTGATCATTGCTAAGTTACTATTGTTGTTGTTGTTACAATCATCACAAACAATTCGTGTTCCTGTTACAATTGTCTTTGTTACTGAAACTATCAAACTACAGTGCTACTAAATATTGTGTTGTAGAAAGATATCATTCCAGATGTGGTTGAATTGACAACTCAACTGCTAAGGCTCATTAATATTCTTTGGCACCCCTTGTGTCTGATACGTCTCCAACATATCGACAATTAATGAAGTATTCATGCCATGTTTACAACAATTTTATATGGTTTTGATGCACTTTTATATGATTTAAATGGAACTAACCCAAACTGACGCTATTTTCAGCAGAATTATCTTGGTGTCGTTTTTGTGCAGAAAATAAAAGTTCTCGGAATCGACCAAAACTTTTTGGTGATTTTCTATGGAACCAAAGAGGCCCACAGAGCACCGGAGGGGTGCCAGGGGATGGCCGGGGAGGCCACAAGCCCAGGGGCGCCCCCCCCCTAGGGCACACCCCCCGAGCTTGCCGCTGCCTCGTGGACCCCCTTGATATGAAACCTACGCCAAAAATTCCTATAAATCGAGGAAAACCCATAACGAAATATATAAATTCCGCTCCGCCGCCGCAAGCCTCTGTACCGAAGAAAATATCATCCGGATCCCTTTCCCGGTACCCCGTCAAAGGGGGAAATCATCACTGGAGGCCTTCTTCATCATCCCGGCGGTCTCTATGATGAGGAGGAAGTAGTTCGCCCTCGGGGCTGAGTGTATGTGCCAGTAGCTATGTGTTTAATCTCTCTCTCTCTCTCTCTCTCTCTCTCTCTCTCTCGTGTTCTTGATTTGGCACGATCTTGATGTACCACGAGCTTTGTAAATATAGTTGGATCATATGGTGTTCTTCCTTCTCTATCTTGATGTGATGAATTGAGTCTTTTCCCTTTGAGATTTCTTTATGTTGGATTGAATACTTTGGATTTTAGAGCACTTGATGTATGTCTTGCATGTGGATACCCATGGTGACAATGGGGTGTTCTATTGAGTCACTTGATGTATGTTATGGCAATCAACTTGCGGATCCCCGTCGTGTCATTTGGGTGATCTATGCACATAGGTTGATGCATGTTTTCGTCCTACTTTCTCCGATTGAATGTTATTTGTGTGGATTGAATGTTATGAATCTGAAATAATTTAGTATTATTTAGCACGAACTCTAGGGCTGTTTGTGACACCTATAGGGATGGCTCAGTAGATTGATCGGAAAGATTACTATTTAGTATGAACTCTAGGGATGTTTGTGAAACCTATGGGGATGGCTCAATAGATTGATCGGAAAGATAACTTTGAGGTGGTTCGCTGCCTACAACAATTTCTTCTTATGTTTTCTGCTATTGATAAGGACTTTGGAGTGATTCTTTGTCACACTATGAGGGATGGTTATATGATTCAATAATGTTAGCACTGTTGAGAGATTGCACTAGTGAAAGTATGAACCCTAGGCCTTGTTTCCAAGCATTGATATACCGTTTTCTTTATTCATATTAAACAAACCTATTTATATTATCCATACTACACTTGTATCAACATCTCTTCGTCGAACTAGTGCACCTGTACAATTTACCATTGTATTGGGTGTGTTGGGGACACAAGAGATTGTTTGTATTTGGTTGCAGGGTTGTTTGAGAGAGAGCATCTTCATCCTACACCTCCCATGGATTGATAAACCTTAGGTCATCCACTTGAGGGAAGATTGCTACTATCCTACAAAACTCTGTGCTTGGAGGCCCAACACGAGTCTACAAGAATAAAGTTGTGTAGTAGACATCAAGGTCTTTTCTGGCGTTGTTGCCGGAGAGGTGAGTGCTGATACATCTCCAACGTATCGATAATTTATGAAGTATTCATGCCATATTTACCTAAGTTTACAATACTTTTATATGGTTTTGATGCACTTTATATGATTTATTTAGAACTAACCCGGACTAACGTTGTTTTCAGCAGAATTATCGTGGTGTTGTTTTTGTGTAGAAAATAAAAGTTCTCGGAATCGCCCGAAACTTTTTTATGATTTTTTATGGAGCAAATAAGAAATACCGGGGCGAAGAACCACCCGAGGGGAGCCACCTGTGGGCCACAAGCCAATAGGGCGCGCCCTGTTAGCTTGTGGGGCCCACGTGGCTCCGGTTGACGTGATTCCAACACTGAAAATTTCTATAAATCCAGAAACCCCCGAAAGTTAACCTAGAACTTCTGCTCCGCCGCCGCAACTCTCTGTATCGAAGAAAAATCCATCTAGAGCCTTTCCAGTGCCCTGCCAGAGGGGGAAATCATCATCCGGTGGCCATCTTCATCATCCTGGCGGAGGCCATGATGAGGAGGGAGTAGTTCACCCTCGGGGCTGAGGATATGTACCAGTGGCTATGTGTTTAATCTCTCTCTCTCTCTCTCGTGTTCTTGAGATGGCACGATCTTGATGTATCGTGGGCTTTGTTAATATAGTTGGATCATATGGTGTTCTTCCCTTGCTATCTTGTTGTGATGAATTAAATCTTTCTCTTTAAGATTTTGTTATGTCGGAATGAAAATTGGATTTGAGATCACTTGATGTATGTCTTGCATGTGGATACGCATGGTGACAATGGGGTATTCTATTGATTCACTTGATATATGTTATGGCATCAACTTGCGGATTCCGGTGACCTTGGCGATCTATGCATAGGGGTTGATTGCACGTTTTCATCCTACTTTCTCCCATAGAAATCTTGGGGTACTCTTTGAAGTTCTTTGTGTTGGATTGAATATGATGAATCTGAAATTGTTTTATGCATGTCGAATAATTAACCTATGCATACTTGAGGTGACATTGGAGTATCTAGGTGACATTAGGGTTGCTTGATATGTATCATTGGTGTTGTTTTAGTACGAACACTTGGGCCGTTTGTGACACCGATAGAATATCCCAATAGATTGATCGGAAAGGGTAACTTTGAGGTGGTTCTACTACCTACAACAATTTCATCTCATGTTCTCCGCTAGATATGAACTTTGGAGTGATTCTTTGTTGCACGTTGAGGGAAGATCATATGATTCTATTATGTTAGCATTGTTGAGAGATTGCACTAGTGAAATTATGAACCCTAGGCCTTATTTCCAAGCATTTATACAACGGTTTGCTCGCTCTTTTCCACTTGCTACCTTGTTGTTTTTATAATTTCAGATAACAAAAACCTATATCTACTATCCATATTGCACTTGTATCACCATCTCTTCGTCGAACTAGTGCACCTATACAATTTTGCATTATATTTTGTGTGTTGGGGACACAAGAGATTTCTTGTATTTGATTGCAGGGTTGTTTGAGAGAGAGCATCTTCATCCTACACCTCCCACGGATTGATAAACCTTAGGTCATCCACTTGAGGGAAAATTGCTACTGTCCTACAAAACTCTGCGCTTGGAGGCCCAACAAAGTCTACATGAATAAAGTTGCGTAGTACACATCAAGTGCTTGAAGGTATATTTTTAGATCTTGCAACTGAATCTTTTAGTTTCTTGTTTTATCACTAGTTTGGTTCTATAAAAGAAAACTACAAAAAATGGAATTTAGGTCGCCGCATATGCTTCATCTTTACAATGTCTTTCTTGAAAATATGGATTCTGATAATTGTGCTCAGGTGTTAGAAGAAGAATTCAATAAATTTTATGGCATAAAATCCATGAATTATGAGCATGATTGCAATGTTATTAGTGTGTCTTCTCTGAATATCCATAATACTAATGATGATTGCACTAGTCATGATAAAAATGTTTCTTATAAGTATGTCAATTTTTGTGGAGTGGAAAAACTTTGTGAAGACATGCCATATAGGAATGATAGATTTTCTAAGAAGCATAAGCATGATGAAACCAATCATTTTTTAAATTGATATATGATCTTGCTACAAAGTTATGCTCTCTTCATCCCATTACTTGTGAGCTTTGTAATAAAGTTGGTCATCTTAATTTCCAATGCATGATTTTTCATGATCGAATTGTTTCCAAATATTGTGATAATTTGATCTCCCTTGAACTCTATAATGAACTTTGTCTATTTTTGGGGTGTGAAGAATTTTCACAGAAAGATGATTGCCTTGATATATTCATTATCACTAATGACATTGAATATAAACTACAGGAAATCTATGTGTTTTGTGTGATAAATTGCAATGACTATATCTCCAATTATAGAAAGAAAGGGAAAACAATAGAGTATAAAAGTAATACTAATGAAAGGGTAAAGGTATCCCAATACCCCCTTATTGTTTCTCGTATTGAATCAGGTAGCGAGGAGGAGCTTCCCATCAACCCAAGCTCTTCTATAACAAGCTGAGAAAAATTAATTAAACCCACACAGAATGTGGTGTAGGAGAAGAAAAGAAGGAAAAGTAGAGGTAAAAAGATATCTCTACCAAATAATGTTGCTCCTATCATTGTTGAGAATGAATCCAAAAGTAGTGTGGACGATTATACACTTCATGATTATTTTGTTATGCCTACTGCTTGTTGTGATGATTATGATTGGGAAGATAATGATACTCCTTATAATATTGAAAATCTTTTTTGCACCAACTTGAAAAATAATGATGATAATAATTATTATATTATTGGTGCCATTCATACTATTGATGAGAAGAGTGGTTATGCTAATGATATGCAAACTCACAAGCTTGGGGATGCTATGTTTGATGAATATCACATGTTCGAGAATTTATTTGCTAAAAATAATGTTTATCCCAAGCTTGGGGATGCTATGCGAAATGAAGATTATCTTTTTAGTTCCCCCACTTTTAATGATCAAATTTGTTATGATGATAGCATGCCTCCTATTTATGATGATTGCAATAACTATGAAAGTGGGTATGGAAGAGTGACAGCTTTAGATAATAATTATCCCACTATTTTTTTGGGAGGGGGGGGGGGTTAATCTTATTTTATTGATAAAAGTAGATTCGGAGAGGTCATGGCTTTATTTAGTAATGATTCCACTATCTTGGAAGAGGTTTCAATTGATTATGATGAGTATAAAGTTGCTACTTATGATGATTATTGTGATGATACTTATGTTATAAAAAGCAATGATGATTATTATTATAAAACTTCTCATAATTATGAATACCCTTTTACTGAACATTACTCTTTTAATGTGGAAACAATTTATAGTATTCGAGTTTCATATCATATTCCGACTATTATGAATGAGAAGCAATTTGCTTATGTGAAGAGTAATAAATTTTCTATGCTTGTGGATCATGAAAGGAACGCTTTGTGTGATAGTTATATTGTTGAATTCCTTCATGATGCTACTGAAAATTATTATGAGGGAGGAACATATGCTTGTAGGTATTGCAATAATATCAGGTTTCCTCTCTATGTGTTGACAATCTTGAAGTTATACTTGTTTTGCCTTCCTATGCTAGTTGATTCTTGCTCCCATAAATTGTTTGCTCACAAAATCCCTATGCATAGGAAGTGGGTTAGGCTTGAATTTGTTTTCTATATGCTTCATGATGCTCCCTTTGTGTTTCAATTATTTACTTTTATGTGAGCCTCATTGAAATCACCATGCCTAGCTAAAAGGCTTTAAAGAAAAGCGCTTGTTGGGAGATAACCCAACACTTATCATTTCTGTTTTTGTGTGTTCACATGATTAAGCTACTGTAATAATCATGTTTTGTGCCTTTTATTTCAATAATGTGCCAAGTAAAGTCTTTGGGATAGTATTGATACTTGTTGATTTGATTCTGCGCAAAAACAGAACTTTTACGTCCAGTATATGAATTGTTTGATTTTACCGGAATGTAAAAATATTCTAAAATTTTTACACAGTATTTATATGCAAATTATCTACGTTGTACTAAGTTTTTAGAATTTTTAGACATAGGGAAATATGGTTTTAGTTCAGATCTTTATAGACTGTTCTGTTTTTGACAGATTCTATTTTGCAAGCATAGTTTGCTTGTTTTAGTAATTCCGTAGCTTATATTTAGTGATATAAAATATGGAAATGATAGAATATAGTGGGAATTATGTGATAACAATTATGTATCTTGTCTTGATAGTACCTAAGTGAATGATCTATTTTTATTACACTAACCCATCTCATGAATTTCGTTAAGTTTTGTGTGATTAAAGTTTTCAAATTTTGGGTGAGATATCGATATGAGGAGAATAAGTAGTAGAAAGACCAGGCACCCCCAAGGTAACATTCAAGCAAGACTCAAGCGTCTAAGCTTAGGGATGCCCCGGAAGGCATCCCCTCTTTCGCCTTCAACACTATCGGTATATCTTACTTGGAGGCTGGAGCTATATTTTTATTCATCACATAATATGTGTTTTGCTTGGAGCGTCATTTTATTTTGTTAGGATTTGCTTTTTGTTGTTTATAATCATGTTTTTCAAAAAAAAGTACCAATAATTGCCTTTAGGATGCTTGAATGGCACGTTTGATGTGTGCTGTGCAAAAACAGAAACTTTTGCTGTAGTGTTTTCATTTTCATATTTTAATGGAACATGTAAAGTTTCTGAAGTTTTTACACAGTGTTTTCATACAAATTATTTATTATGTCCTAAATTTTCAGAATTTATTGAGTTACACACGTACACTTTTTGAATTAATTGCTACAGATTGTCCTGTTTAGACAGATCGCTGTCATAGTTTTGTTATTTGCTTATCCTAGAGTTTTCATGCCTTATATTGGTATATATAAATTTTGAAAATGATAGTATACATTACTAATGTTTGAAAATTATTATGCAACTTGTCTTGGCAGTACATGAAGTGTTGATTTATTCTTATGTGCACTAACCTATCTCACGAGTTCTTGTCAAGTTTTGTGTGGATGTAGCTTTTAAGATTTAGGGGAAACCGTGATATAAGAGGAATTAAAGAGACACAATAGCTCAAGCTTGGGGATGCCCAAGACTCCCCAAGTAAATATTACAAGAAGTCTCAAGCATCTAAGCTTGAGGATGCCACGTTAGGCATCCCACCTCTCTTCGTCAACAAATATCGGTTAGCCTATGTTCAGCCTAAGTTTTTATTCGTTCACATTATATGTGCTATTCTTGGCATGTATTTTTGTTTTGTTTGTTGTTTTAATAACATCCTTGTATCTCAAATTTTTATTTGGAGAGAGTCTTCACATAGCTTATTAATTGTTTAACTACTCATTGATGTTCACTTATATCTTTTGGAGTAGTTTGTCATTCACTCTTGTGCTTCACTTATATCCTAAGAGTAAATTGTTGGAAGAATTGAATATCATAAATATGAAATTGTATATGTTGCAAATGTTTAGTAGTAGTTTCAAATTGTTTTTAGAAAGTAAAATCTATTGAAGTTTGACAATCACAATATTGGTCATACAAGCAATTCATGAATGATTAGTATAAGGAAGATAACTTTCACATACAATTATATTATCTTGGACATCTTTTATGATTGTGAATACATATTAATTATTTTCACCTTGATCAAATTAGTTGAAGTTGGAAAAGGAAGACAACGTAATGAGATGTTTGGGTATATTTGCATAGAAGTTATATTGTTATGGATCCTCCAACATGTGGTGCTTGTTTATAATCTTTGTTAGCCAAAACTCCGTACTAAGTAGAAATACTACTTGTGCATCAAAAATCCTTGAGACAAGTTTCTTCCATGAGTGTTGACCATTCCTACCTATATATGTTATTTCACTGCTATTCCAAGTAAATTTGCATGTGCCATCTCTAAAACCTTCAAATAAACATCTGTTTTGTGTGCATGTACCGCTCATGGAGCGACGGGGCAGTCAATATATTCCATGCTAAGTGGGTTATTCTCACGACAGGTGTTTATTCACTTGTCATTGCACGAGAGAGGCTGGTAAAAAGGATGTCCAGTCCTGCATAATACAAAAAATAAAAAATAAACAAGAACTCTCCCTAGAAAGTTGGTTGTTTGGAGGGCACCCGTGGATGTGGCTAGCTATGGAAAGTGTTTGAATGGTGGAGGGGGAGTAAATATTTCATTTCCGCATGGGAACCGCCGATGATGTGTTTAGCATGGAAGATGTTAAAATCCTTTGTCGTGACGTTGACAGGAAAGGCACACCACCCAAAATATATTCATTTTTGTTTTAAACTTTGAGCTCTGGCACCTCTGCAAATCCCTGCTTCCCTCTGCGAAGGGACATCCTATTTACTTTTTTGCAATTTACTTTCATGTTATTTTCTTTTCATGTTGAGTCAACTTCTTATTTCAACCTCAATCACTACTTGGCAAGCATCATGTGGTGGGGAAAGATTCAGGCATATATATCCAGTCAAATATATTTGATCATGAATTATTATTGTTGACAATTATCTCTATGATAAGTAAGTTGGGAGGCGAAACAATAAGCCCCTATCTTCCTCCATGTTCGATGAATGCTATTTGTTCTAAAAATATGCTTTGAGTACCAACAATCATAGAATATTATATGATAATTGAGTATGTGAAGCTCTTACTTAAACTTTGTATAAAACGACATGAATTGTAAATGTTTGGTGACTAAGAATATAGGTTGTTAAGTTTTAAGAGAATGCATTTTTTGAACCATAGTGTGTGAATTGATTGCTACGTTATCATGATGAGTTTTATGAGAAAGAGTTGTTGTTTATGATGCTAGGAAAAGTGATTGAAACTATTATTGATCGAACTTATACACTATGCTAGCATTCACACTTCATAAATTACTTCTTTTATCATTTACCTACTCGAGGACGAGTAGGAATTAAGCTTGGGCATGTTGATGCATCTCCAACGTATCAAAAATTTATGAAGTATCCATGCCATGTTTACAACAATTTTATATGGTTTTGATGCACTTTTATATGATTTAAATGGAACTAACCGGACTGGCGCTGTTTTTAGCAGAATTATCATGGTTTGTTTTTGTGCAGAAAATAAAATTTCTCGGAATCGACCGAAACTTTTTGGTGAACTTTTATGGAACACAAGAGGCCCACGAAGTACCGGAGGGGTGCCAGGGGTGGTCGAGGAGGCCACAAGCCCAGGGGACGCCCCCTAGGGCGCGCCCCCCGATCTTGTCGCTGCCTCGTGGACCCCCCCTGACGTGAAACCTACGCCAAAAATTCCTATAAATCGAGGAAACCTCAGAACAAAAGAAAGAACTTTCACTCCGCCGCCGCAAGCCTCTGTACCGAATTAATCTCATCCGGAGCCCTTTCCCGGTACCCTGCCGGATAGGGAAATCATCACCGGAGGCCATCTTCATCATCTCGGCGGTCTCCATGACGAGGAGGGAGTAGTTCACCCTCGGGGCTGAGGGTATGTACGAGTAGCTATGTGTTTATTCTCTCTCTCTCTCTCTCTCTTTCTCTCTCTCTCTCTCTCTCGTGTTCTTGATTTGGCATGATCTTGATGTACCCTGAGCTTTGTTAATATAGTTGGATCATATGGTGTTCTTTCCTCTCTATCTGGATGTGATGAATTGAGTCTTTTTCCTTCGAGATTTTGTTATGTTGGATTGAATACTTTGGATTTGAGAGCACTTGATGTATGTCTTGCATGTGGATACCCGTGGTGACAATGGGGTGGGCTATTGAGTCACTTGATGTATGTTATGGCAATCAACTTGCGGATCCCCGTCGTGACATTGGGGTGATCTATGCACATAGGTTGATGCATGTCTTCGTCCTGCTTTCTCCAATAGAATTCTCGGGGTACTCTTTGATGTTCTTTGTGTGGATTTAATGTTATGAATCTGAAATTGTTTAGTGTTATTTAGTACGAAATCTAGGATTGTTTGTGGCACCTATAGGGATGACTCAATTGATTGATCAAAAAGATAACTATTTAGTACGAACTCTAGCTGATGTGACGGTTGCCCGATCTTTCGATGAGAGAGGGGATAAATATCGGTTTGGTGGATTTTGACCTTGACGATCCGGCTATACTGTACCCGACAATACGCCTCGACAATCGCTAAACCAATCTCCGATGGTTATTGACCTTGTCGTGAGCACGATCAACCTGAACAAAGAGGTTCGAGTTCCTGCAAGCAACCGAAGAACCGGCAAGAACAAAGGTGAATTGCAATCTGAAATTGTGGATGATAAATTGGGCACAAGAACTAGATGAAAAATTGGGATTCCACGGTGGATCTGACAAGACGATAGTCCTACACATCTCGTAGATGCGATTTATAGCAGTAGCTAGACAATACAGTAAAACCTGAGTCTAAACCCTAACCTAGACAAGCTATTTATTAAAGGTAGTTGATGCGGCCAAGTACGTTCGCTATTGCTCCCGGTCGAAGGCGGTATGTGTTGTAGATGAATTACACTGGTCCAAGGTCGTACGTGGTTGGCCTTCTTGGAATCTTAGGCCACCTGGTGTTGTGGTCGAAGGCTCTAGTGGCCCACCCATGTGGTGATGTTGGCCCATGTAGTCAACTCCAAATTGTCTTGTATGTGATGGTCCACTGGATGATACAAGTAGTGCTACTTTGCCTGATTTTAAGGGACAATAGTCTTCATCTTTAATTGATTCTTCAATCCCTTTATTCCTGAGTACAAGTAAATCAGAAAATGAGTGTAACATCATATTCTCGTCAGTTCAATCACGAGTACTAAGGAGCGATAGTACCTGGTTATTAATTTGCCGTGCACGCGCTCTAGTAATAGGTCTGGATGGAACAACTGATATAGGAGTCGTCGTAGGCGTAACTGTTGCAGAGATGTCCTCGTCACTAGGGTTGTTTGTGACACCTATGGGGATGGCTCAATAGATTGATTGGAAAGATAACTTTAAGATGGTTCGCCGCCTACAACAATTTCTTCTTATGTTCTCCGCTATTGGTAAGGACTTTGGATTGATTCTTTGTCGCACGATGAGGGATGGTTATATGATTCAATTATGTTAGCACCATTGAGAGATTGCACCAGCGAAAGTAGAACCCTAGGCCTTGTTTCCAAGCATTAATATACCATTTTTCTTGTTGTTTGCTACTTGTTACTGTTGGGGAACGTTGCATGGGAAACAAAAATTTTCCTACGCACACACAAGATCTATCCATGGTGATGAGCATCTATGAGAGGGAGAGTAAATCTACATACCCTTGTAGATCGCTAAGCGGAAGCGTTTAAGAAACGCGGTTGATGTAGTCGAACGTCTCCGCGATCCAAATCGCAAGTCGTCCCTCGATCCGATCACGAACTAGCGCCGAACGGACGGCACCTCCGCGTTCAACACACGTACGGCATGATGACGCCTTCACCTCCTCGATCCAGCGAGCGATGGTGAAGTAGTGGTTGAGTTGCAGCAGCACGACGGCGTGGTGATGGTGGTGAGGAATAATCTCTGCAGGGCTTCGCCAAGCGCTACGGAGATTATGACGGAGGAACTAGAGGGTTAGGGTTGCCGCACACGGCTTGGGGAAATCTTGATGTGTCCCGTGTGCTAGCCCTGCCCCTCTATTTATATGTTGAGCCTTGGGGTCTAAACTTGGAGTAAAAGCCTCCTCCAGGTCGGTTTTGCCCGCACAAGGTCGGTTTGGCCCGCAGGGAAAGAGTCCAACTCGGATCCCTGCAGTACCGCGCACAAGCGGTAGTACCGCTTCACACAAGCGGTAGTACCGCTTGGGCGGTAGTACCGCTTCACACAAGCGGTAGTACCGCTCGGGCGGTAGTACCGCTTCACCAAGCGGTAGTACCGCTTACGCGGCAGCAAAACTACTTTTGCACTTTCCAATACCTCGTGGGCTTTTATCCCTTGGCCCATATAAAGTGTTCTTGCACCCGAACACTTCGGTAAACATCCAGAACCACTTCCGGTGAATTCCGGAACCCTTCCGGAGATCAAAACACTATTATCACATATATCAATCTTTACCTCCGGACTATTCCGGAGATCCTCGTCATGTCCGGGATCTTATCCGGGACTCCGAACAACCTTCGGTCACCAACAAAATAACTCAATTATACTAATCGTCACCAAACGTTAAGTGTGTAGACCCTGCGGGTTCGAGAACTATGTAGACATGACCGAGACACCTCTACGATCACTAACCAATAGCGGGACCTGGATGCCCATATTGGCTCCTACATATTCTACGAAGATCTTTATCGGTCGAACCTCTATGTCAAGGATTCAGTTAATCCCGTATGCTGTTCCCTTTGTTCTTCGGTATGTTACTTGCCCGAGATTCGATCGTCGGTATCTCTATACCTAGTTCAATCTCGTTACCGGCAAGTCTCTTTACTCGTTCCGTAATACAAGATCTCGTGGCTAACACTTTAGTCACATTGCTTGCAAGGCTCATTGTGATGTTGTATTACCGAGTGGGCCCTGAGATACCTCTCCGTCATACGGAGTAACAAATCCCAGTCTTGATCCATGCCAACCCAACAGACACCCTCGGAGATACCTGTAGAGCACCTTTATAGTCACCCAGTTACGTTGCGACGTTTGATACACACAAGGTACTCTTCCGATGTCAGGGAGTTGCATGATCTCATGGTCATAGGAACAGATACTTGACATGCAGAAAACAATAGCAATAAACTGACACGATCATATGCTACGTTCGTAGTTTGGGTCTTGTCCATCACATCATTCTCCTAATGATGTGATCCCGTTATCAAATGACATCTCATGTCAATGGCTAGGAAACCTTAACCATCTTTGATCAACGAGCTAGTCAACTAGAGGCTTACTAGGGACACAGTGTTGTCTATGTACCCACACATGTATTTGAGTTTCCAATCAATACAATTATAGCATGGATAATAAACGATTATCATGAACAAGGAAATATAATAATAACTAATTTATTATTGCCTCTAGGGCATATTTCCAACAGTCTCCCACTTGCACTAGAGTCAATAATCTAGTTCACATCACTATGTGATTTACATTGTAATGAATCGAACACCCATGCAGTTCTGGTGTTGTTCATGTTTAGCCCTTGGAAGAGGTTTAGTCATCGGATCTGCAACATTCAGATCCGTGTGTACTTTGCAAATATTTATGTCGTCCTCCTTGATGTAATCGCGGATGGAATTGAAGCGTCGCTTTATGTGTCTGGTCCTCTTGTGAAATCTTGGTTCCTTGGCTAGAGCAATGGCACCAGTGTTATCACAAAACAGAGTCATTGGGTTAAGCGCACTAGGCACTACTCCAAGATCTATCATGAACTCCTTCATCCAGACACCTTCCTTCGCCGCCTCCGAGGCTGCGATGTACTCCGCTTCGCATGTAGAATCAGCTACCACGCTTTGCTTGGAACTGCACCAGCTAACCGCACCCCCATTAAGAATAAATACGTATCCGGTTTGAGACTTAGAGTCATCCGGATCAGTGTCAAAGCTTGCATCGACGTAACCCTTTACGACGAGCTCTTGATCACCTCCATAAACGAGAAACATGTCCTTAGTCCTTTTCAGGTACTTCAGGATATTCTTGACCGCCGTCCAGTGTTCCATTCCTGGATCACTTTGAAACCTTCCAACCATACTTATGGCAAGGCTGACATCGGGTCTTGTGCACAGCATTGCATACATAATAGAGCCTATGGCTGAAGCATAGGGGATGACACTCATCTTTTCTCTATCTTCTGCAGTCACTGGGCATTGAGTCTTACTCAACTTCACACCTTGCAAAACAGGCAAGAACCCCTTCTTGGACTGATCCATTTTGAACTTCTTCAAAACTTTGTCAAGGTATGTGCTTTGTGAAAGTCCTATTAAGCGTCTCGATCTATCTCTATAGATCTTGATGCCTAATATGAAAGCAGCTTCTCCTAGGTCCTTCATTAAAAAACTCTTGTTCAAATATTCCTTCACGCTTTCCAGCATTTCTATATTGTTTCCAATCAGTAATAGTCATCCACATATAATATTAGAAACGCTATAGAGCTCCCACTCACTTTCTTGTAAATACAAGCTTCTCCGTAAACTTGTATAAACTCGAACGCTTTGATCACCTCATCAAAACGAAGATTCCAACTCCGAGATGCTTGCACCAGTCCATAAATGGATCGCTGGAGTTTGCAAACTTTGTCAGCATTCTCTGGATCAACAAAACCTTCTGGTTGCATCATATACAACTCTTCCTTAAGGAAACCGTTAAGGAACGCTGTTTTGACATCCATCTGCCAAATTTCATAATCGAAAAAGGAAGCTATTGCTAACATGATTCTGACGGACTTAAGCATCGCTACGGGTGAGAAGGTCTCATCGTAGTCAACTCCTTGAACTTGTGAAAAACCCTTTGCCACAAGTCGAGCTTTATAGACGGTGACATTACCGTCCGCGTCCGTCTTCCTCTTAAAGATCCATTTGTTCTGAATGGCCTTACGCCCTTCAGGTAATACTTCCAAAGTCCATACTTTGTTTTCATACATGGATCCCATCTCGGATTTCATGGCCTCTAACCACTTCTTGGAATCCGGGCCCATCATCGCTTCTCCATAGCTCGTAGGTTCATCGTTGTCTAACAACATGACCTCTAAGACAGGGTTGCCGTACCACTCAGGAGCAGTACGCGTCCTTGTCGACCTACGAGGTTCGATAGCAACTTGATCCAAAGCTTCATGATCATCATCATTAACTTCCTCTTCAGCTAATGTAGGCTCCACAGAAACAACTTTCTGCGTTGCGCTACTCTCAGGTTGAAGTAAAGGTTCAACAACCTCATCAAGTTCTATCTTCCTCCCACTCAATTCTTTCGAGAGAAACTCTTTCTCAAGAAATGTTCCGTTTTTAGCGACAAACACTTTGCCTTCGGATTTGAGGTAGAAGGTATACCCAACTGTCTCTTTTGGGTATCCTATGAAGACGCATTTCTCCGCTTTGGGTTCCAGCTTTTCAGGCTGAAGCTTTTTGACATAAGCATCACATCCCCAAACTTTAAGAAACGACAGTTTTGGCTTCTTGCCAAACCAAAGTTCATATGGCGTCGTCTCAACGGATTTCGATGGTGCCCTATTTAAAGTGAATGCAGCTGTCTCCAATGCATAACCCCAAAACGATAGTGGCAAATCGGCAAGAGACATCATAGATCGCACCATATCCAATAAGGTTCGATTACGACGTTCGGACATACCATTACGCTGTGGTGTTCCAGGCGGTGTCAATTGTGAAACAATTCCACACTGTTTTAAGTGACTGCCAAACTCATAACTCAGATATTCTCCTCCTCGATCAGATCGTAGGAATTTAATCTTCTTCTTACGATGATTCTCAACTTCACTCTGAAATTGTTTGAACTTTTCAAATGTTTCAGACTTATGTTTCATTAAGTAAATATACCCATATCTACTTAAGTCATCAGTGAAGGTGAGAAAGTAACGATAACCACCGCGCGCCTCAATACTCATCGGACCACACACATCAGTATGTATGATTTCCAATAAGTCACTTGCCCGTTCCATTGTTCCAGAGAACGGCGTTTTAGTCATCTTGCCCATGAGGCATGGCTCACATGTGTCACGTGATTCAAAATCAAGTGACTCCAAAAGTCCATCAGCATGGAGCTTCCTCATGCGTTTTACGCCAATATGACCTAAACGGCAGTGCCACAAGAAAGTGGTATTATCATTATCAATTCTACATCTTTTGGCATCAATGTTATGAACATGTGTATCATTACTATCGAGATTCAATAAGAATAAACCCCTCACATCGGGTGCATGACCATAAAAGATATTACTCATATAAATAGAACAACCATTATTCTCTGATTTAAATGAGTAACTGTCTCGCAATAAACAAGATCCAGATATAATGTTCATGCTTAACGCAGGCACCAAATAACACTTATTTAGGTTCATCACTAATCCCGACGGTAATCGAAGAGCGAGCGTGCCGACGGCGATCACATCAACCTTGGAACCATTTCCCACGCGCATCGTCACTTCGTCCTTTGCCAGCCTCCGTCTATTCCGCAGTTCCTGTTTTGAGTTGCAAATATGAGCAACCACACCGGTATCAAATACCCAGGCACTACAACGAGGGTTGGTAAGGTACACATCAATAACATGTATATCATATATACCTTGTTTGTTGTTGGCCGCCTTCTTGTCAGCCAAATACTTTGGGGCAGTTCCGCTTCCAGTGTCCAGTTCCCTTGCAATGAAAACACACAGTTTCTGGTTTGGGTCCAGCCTTGGGTTTCTTTACGAGAGGAGCAACTGTTTTTCCACTCTTCTTGGAGTTACCCGTCTTACCCTTGCCATTTTTCTTGAAACTAGTGGTTTTATTGACCATCAACACTTGATGCTCCTTCTGAATTTCAGACTCAGCGGCTTTCAGCATCGCAAACAGCTCGGCGACTGACTTGTTCATCCCGTGCATGTTATAGTTCAACACGAAGCTCTTGTAGCTAGGTGGCAATGATTGAAGAACTCTGTCAGTGATAGCCTCTGGCGGAAGGGGCATCCCCAATTCAGCCAGACGGGTGGAGTACCCAGACATTCTGAGCACGTGATCACTGATAGACCCGTTCTCCTCCATCTTGCAAGCATAGAACTTATCGGAGATCTCATATCTCTCGATCCGGGCATTCTTCTGAAAGATAAACTTCAACTCCTGGAACATCTCGTATGCTCCATGACGTTCGAAACGTCTTTGAAGTCCCGGTTCTAAGCCATACAACATTGCACATTGAACTATTGAGTAATCATCAGAACGAGCCTGCCAGGCGTTCACAACGTCTAGAGACTCAACTGGAGCGGGTGGATCACCAAGCGGTGCATCAAGGACATAAGCTTTCTGGGAAGCCGTAAGGATAATCCTTAGATTACGGGCCCAGTCCACAAAGTTACTTCCATCATCTTTCAACTTAGCTTTCTCTAGGAACGCATTAAAATTCAGGGGTGCTACTGCGCGAGCCATGATCAACAACATAAATATAGCAAAGACAACTTAGACTATTGTTCTAGATAATGAGTTTAGTTAATCATATTACTTAAAAACTCCCACTCAAATTGACATCCCTCCGGTCATTCGAGTGTAACATGATCCAAATCCACCAACTCAAGTCCGATCATCACGTGAGTTGAGGTGGTTTCAATGGTGAACATCTTCATGTTGATCATATCTACTATATGACTCATGTTCGACCTTTCGGTCTCTTGTGTTCCGAGGCCATGTCTGTACATGCTAGGCTCGTCAAGTTTAACCCAAGTGTTCCGCGTGTGCAACATGGCTTGCACCCGTTGTATGTGAACGTGGAGTCTATCACACCCGATCATCACGGCGTGTCTCGAAACGACGAATTTCGCAACGGTGCACACTCGGGGAGAACACAATTTATCTTGAAATTTAAGTGAGGGATCACCTTATAATGCTACCGTCGTCCTAAGCAAAATAAGATGCATAAAAGGATTAACATCACATGCAAATCATAAGTGACATGATATGGCCATGAACTTGTGCTTTTGATCTCCATCTCCAAAGCACCGGCATGATCTCCATCGTCACCGGCATGACACCATGATCTCCATCATCTTGATCTCCATCAACGTGTCGCCATAAGGTTGTCGCGCCGACTGTTGCTTCCACGACTATTGCTAACGTTTAGCGATAAAGTAAAGCATTACATAGCGCTTAATGATTGACACGCAGGTCATACAATAATTAAAGACAACTCTATGGCTCCTGCCAGTTGTCGTACTCATCGACATGCAGGTCGTGATATTCTATACAACACATGATCATCTCATACATCACATATATCTCATCATGTAATTGGCCATATCACATCACAACATACCCTGCAAAAACAAGTTAGACATCCTCTAATTGTTGTTGCAAATTTTACGTGGCTGCTACGGGTTTGCAAGAACCGTTCTTACCTACGCAAAACCACAACGTGGTGTAGTGATTGCTTTTTGATCTTCTAAAAGAACCCTCTTCATTGAAATCGATTCAACTAAAGTGAGAGAGACAGACACCCGCTAGCCATCTTTATGCAACGAAGTTACATGTCAGTTGAAGGAACCTGTCTCGCGTAAGTGTACGCGTAATGTCGGTCCGGGCCGCTTCATCTCACAATACTGCCGAATCAAGTATCAACTAGTAACGGCAAGCAATATGTATACACCCACGCCCACAACTCGTTTGTGTTCTACTCGAGATCTCATCTACGCATAGACCTGGCTCTGATACCACTGTTGGGGAACGTTGCATGGGAAACAAAAAATTTCCTACGCACACACAAGATCTATCCATGGTGATGAGCATCTACGAGAGGGAGAGTAAATCTACATACCCTTGTAGATCGCTAAGCGGAAGCGTTTAAGAAACGCGGCTGATGTAGTCGAACGTCTCCGCGATCCAAATCGCAAGTCGTCCCTCGATTCGATCACGAACTAGCGCCGAACGGACGGCACCTCCGCGTTCAACACACGTACGGCTTGATGACGCCTTCACCTCCTCGATCCAGCGAGCGATGGTGAAGTAGTGGTTGAGTTCCAGCAGCACGACGGCGTGGTGATGGTGGTGAGGAACAATCTCTGCAGGGCTTCGCCAAGCGCTACGGAGATTATGACGGAGGAACTAGAGGGTTAGGGTTGCCGCACACGGCTTGGGGAAATCTTGATGTGTCCCGTGTGCTAGCCCTGCCCCTCTATTTATATGTTGAGCCTTGGGGTCTAAACTTGGAGTAAAAGCCTCCTCCAGGTCGGTTTTGCCCGCACAAGGTCGGTTTGGCCCGCAGGGAAAGAGTCCAACTCGGATCCCTGCAGTACCGCACACAAGCGGTAGTACCGCTTCACACAAGCGGTAGTACCGCTTGGGCGGTAGTACCGCTTCACACAAGCGGTAGTACCGCTCGGGCGGTAGTACCGCTTCACCAAGCGGTAGTACCGCTTACGCGGCAGCAAAACTACTTTTGCACTTTCCAATACCTCGTGGGCTTTTATCCCTTGGCCCATATAAAGTGTTCTTGCACCCGAACACTTCGGTAAACATCCAGAACCACTTCCGGTGAATTCTGGAACCCTTCCGGAGATCAAAACACTATTATCACATATATCAATCTTTACCTCCGGACTATTCCGGAGATCCTCGTCATGTCCGGGATCTTATCCGGGACTCTGAACAACCTTCGGTCACCAACAAAATAACTCAATTATACTAATCGTCACCAAACGTTAAGTGTGTAGACCCTGCGGGTTCGAGAACTATGTAGACATGACCGAGACACCTCTACGATCAATAACCAATAGCGGGACCTGGATGCCCATATTGGCTCCTACATATTCTACGAAGATCTTTATCGGTCGAACCTCTATGTCAAGGATTCAGTTAATCCCGTATGCTGTTCCCTTTGTTCTTCGGTATGTTACTTGCCCGAGATTCGATCGTCGGTATCTCTATACCTAGTTCAATCTCGTTACCGGCAAGTCTCTTTACTCGTTCCGTAATACAAGATCTCGTGGCTAACACTTTAGTCACATTGCTTGCAAGGCTCATTGTGATGTTGTATTACCGAGTGGGCCCTGAGATACCTCTCCGTCATACGGAGTAACAAATCCCAGTCTTGATCCATGCCAACCCAACAGACACCCTCGGAGATACCTGTAGAGCACCTTTATAGTCACCCAGTTACGTTGCGACGTTTGATACACACAAGGTACTCTTCCGATGTCAGGGAGTTGCATGATCTCATGGTCATAGGAACAGATACTTGACATGCAGAAAACAATAGCAATAAACTGACACGATCATATGCTACGTTCGTAGTTTGGGTCTTGTCCATCACATCATTCTCCTAATGATGTGATCCCGTTATCAAATGACATCTCATGTCAATGGCTAGGAAACCTTAACCATCTTTGATCAACGAGCTAGTCAACTAGAGGCTTACTAGGGACACAGTGTTGTCTATGTACCCACACATGTATTTGAGTTTCCAATCAATACAATTATAGCATGGATAATAAACGATTATCATGAACAAGGAAATATAATAATAACTAATTTATTATTGCCTCTAGGGCATATTTCCAACAGTTACCTTGTTCTTTTTATTTATTCAGATTACAAAAACCTATTTCTACTATCTATACTACACTTGTATCACCATCTCTTCACCGAACTAGTGCACCTATACAATTTACCATTGTATTGGGTGTGTCGGGGACACAAGAGATTGTTTGTATTTAATTGCAGGGTTGTTTGAGAGATGCCATCTTCATGCTACACCTCCCACGGATTGATAAACCTTGGGTCATCCACTTGAGCGAAAATTGCTACTGTCGTAAAAAACTCTGCGCTTGGAGGCCCAATACGGGTCTACAAAAATAAAGTTGTGTAGTAGACATCAGTGTCAAATCAATAAATTTAAATGAAATACTACCCTCAAAGACTGTCGCGATCCCCTATACTTATGAGTTATCAACAGATATCTTGTGAAAAAAACATTGACTAGGTGAAGAAATCTCTAGCCGCCAGCCAGAGCAGAAAATCTAGAGCTAGGTGAAGAAATGTCGTAGCATGCCAATGCTAGAATCAGGGCCGACCCTAGGCCATGGCAAAAGGTGCGGTCGCCCATCTTAAATAAGGTCCCAATACAATGTTACATATCTAAATAGATTACAATATGTTATTTGGAGTACATATGCCAACAAGTGTGTAGTGGGCATCCCCCCCCCCAAATTTCACCATGATGTATCTATTAAATAGTAATTTCTCGTTGAGTACATGTATCTTGTGATTATCATTTGCATCATATAATCATGTGTGTGTGTGGGTGTGTCTATATATATGATGTATTAGAACTTTATTTGAACTAAAAAATATTTTTAAATTTTGTGCCTTTATACGATTTTTCATGACATGATGTATAATGTTAAAATATTTATGTTACTCTAATATAGTTATGCATGTCCGTTGTACCTCGCAGTAGGGCCTCAAGAATGCTAGGGTCGGCTCTGTCCTCATGGGGCGTTCGCTCGTACGTGTTGGTGACCGTTATTACATTTCTTTAGTAAATGTATAAATTGGAACAAAAAATGATGCAGATGCTCATGACTCGGGTTTTGACCACAT
This sequence comes from Elymus sibiricus, assembly GCA_039707655.1. Lineage (NCBI taxonomy): Eukaryota > Viridiplantae > Streptophyta > Magnoliopsida > Poales > Poaceae > Elymus > Elymus sibiricus. Next base: position 458,479,921 of record CM077665.1, on the reverse strand, counting down.
GATGAAGTTGGGGAGATTGATGATCATCATCATGCATGCATGTCGCAGATTTGGTCATTTGGTGCGATTCGTTACCATCCATCCATGCATGTACACCATTTGGTGTGATCAACTTGTACATGTCTGTCATCATGTTCCTTTCGGAAAGTTGGAAGCTACTTCACTGAAGGTAAGCGGCCTCTCCTTTTCCCATCAAGTCTGCGAGCGAGAGTGATTACGACGCTAGCTAGAGCTCCACTACACTACTGCCATTTTCAAACCAAACCTAAGGGCACGAGATCATATTCATATCATAGTCGTGTTGAGATTCGTGTGGCAAATCATGCCGCGCTGATGTGCAATTTTTTCGGTTACTGACCAATTGATGTGTGCTTGCATACGTACTTCATCGGCCATCGGTATACAGATTAGTGCATGACTACCAGCCTGTACGTACACAAGCTATACCTAATTTGCAAGATGGAGACTCAGGGTTGGCCCTAATTCGTAAAGGGTGCGGCGTCCAAGGGCCCATCTTAAATAAGGGCCCAATATATCCACATACTTAAATGAATTGCATTGGAAAACATAAATTCAACATGGATAGGGGGCATATGCCCCCCTTCCCCTGCCCCTCAACGCACTTCCTCACATTGTATTTATTCAATAGTTTCTATAGATATATATGTTACTCTGTTAAGGTTCATTGTGCCTCAATCGCATTGGGGACTCCATAATGCTTGGGCCGGCCCTGGCTAAAATTGTGTATGGATTCTTCTACTAGGACCTCGCACCCCCCCTCCCCCAGAGGGACGCCCCTATTGTCGGTGTCAAAACTGGCGGATCTCGGGTAGGGGGTCCCGAGCTGTGAGTCTAGGATCGATGGTAACAAGGGACGAAGGAGACGACGTTTACCCAGGTTCGGGCCCTCCTATGGAGGTAAAACCCTACATCCTGCTCAATTATATTGATGTGTATGTAGGTTACAGAGTTGATCTACCACGAGATCCAATAGCTAAAACCCTAGATGAGTTTTTTTGTCCTACAATCTAAAACCTCCCTGGTTTATATAGACACCGGGGGGGTACCTAGGGTTTACACATGATAGGTCTCCTGCCGGGGATGGAGATGCCGATTTCCTCATCTTGACTTGGAGTGCACGACGCGCCTTTGAGACTTCCTTCTAGAACACGGGGTCGCGGCATATCCGGCCCTTCCTGCGATAGTCAGAGAGCGGCCCACCAAGCCCCTATTGGGAGATAGGCCAGCGGCCCGAGGACCCCTTAGTCCAGGACTCCCTCAGTAGCCCCCGAACTAGCCCCCAACGCCAAGGGTCATAGCACCAGCAGCTCCACATGATCGGAGTCTTCGGCATGCGGGGTGAGTTCTTCTTCCCATTAATGATCGGCTGAGACTAGTCCGGCTTCCAATGACGCGTAATTTTTCCGATCATACAATCGTCCGGACGCCATGAGTCGCTTAGCCCCAAAGGCCAAACGTCAAAGTGTAAACAACGTTTCCTGTCAGCCCTTTTGACGAAGGGTCGCGGCCTATCACGACCACTGAACCAGTTTGGAAACTTGATTCGCGGTTTGAGGCCGTTTTTACATTGGCACGACTCATCAATATACAGATCGTGCTCCGTTTCACACGGGATATGATTAACGCCCTAGGTTTTCTCACGCGTGCGTAACGGCACGGATATCTCGGGAAGCGGAGAGGCTTGTGGCGCAGTAGAGGGAAGCTCATCGGTGTCACGCCTCATAAAAAGAAAAAACCCGAGGCCTATTCACGCTTCCCATTCGCATCCCTTGCTTCTTCAATCTTCCCAAGCTCCAAGAGCCCAGATCCAGTTCTCCCTCAATCTCTCCTCCGAGCTTAGCCATGGCGGGTTCAGGCTCTATGGGCAAGTGGGAGGCCTCCACGGTCACCGACAAGGACATCCGGGAGTTAAAGCTCGCCGGCTACCTCCCCGCCAACGTCTTCCACCGCGCTCCAGAGGCGCACCAGGTGGTCCCCACCCCTAAGCCAGGTGAGAGGGTGGTGTTCATCCCCCATTTCATCCGGGGACTGGGCTTCCCGCTCCACCCCTTCGTCAGGGGCCTCATGTTCTTCTACGAACTGGATTTCCACGATCTTCCTCCAAACTCCTTCATGCATATCTCAGCATTCATCATTATCTGTGAAGCCTTCCTGCGGGTCGAGCCGCACTTCGGCCTGTGGCTCAAGGTATTCAACATCAAGCCGAAGATAGTCGCGGGTGAGCACGCAGACTACGGAGGGGCAGTAATCAGCAAGCTCCCCCGCGTCGAGTGGCCGGCCGGCACCTTCATCGACACAATCAAAATCTGGCAGAAGGAATGGTTCTATATCACCGAACCAAGGGACGAGGGCTGGGCGGCACCTGCCGAGTTCGGATCTGGAGCTCCTGCGCGGTTAACCTCGTGGCTCAAGAAGGGACTTGACTAGGGGTCAGGCGCAGAGGTGAAATCGCTGCAGAAGCCTATTTCCTCGATAATCGCGGCCAAGGTCGAGCTGGTCAATGTGGTCCAGGTCATGCTACACCGTCGTCTTCTTCCCTGCCAGCGCCGGGCCTCCCCAATGTGGGCCTATCAGCTCGAGGACCAGCCCATGGTGCAAGGATTCTTCCGCACTACCCACCAGAAGTTGTGGAAGGCATTATTTAAGCCCCAGAAGAGCTGGCCAGCCGAGGAATAGGACTCGGGCCTAAGCGCCGATAACCCTCCTACCCAGGTACAATATTATTTTGATACTCTGGCCCTGTAGTCTGACAAAGAGCTGAACAACCTTCCTCTTATGTTTACAGAAGTGGCTAAGCAAGGCCGTCAAAATGGACTGCCTGGCCCCACAGCCCGAAGGCCCCGGGTCGGATCTGCTGACGTCGATGCTCGTCGTGGTGCCGTACACGGCGCCGGAGAAGAAGGAAAAGAAGAAAAACCGAGAAGGTCTCCGCATAAGGGACCTACCGGACACTATGTCCGAGGAAACCCATGCCTCCTCTGCTCATGAGGAAGAGCATGAGGACGGGAGGAAAGGCGATTCCCCCCTCACAAGAAAGAGGGCGGCGTCGCCGGACGCCGCGGAGGATCTACCTCCTCCTGCCCCGAAGAAGGCGCGTCGGCCGAGGTTAATCCTGGCCGACGACAGCTCGGACTCCGACGCTGAGTCCGGGGACTTTGAGAGGGTTCCCCGAAGGAACCTAAGGGTCAAACCCCCAGCCCAAAGATATGAATCCGATGACCCCCTGGGTCAATTATGTGAAGTTTTAATGCTTTTAAATGGACGAATGCCTTTTAATCTGCAGCCCACCCCGCTTCCTCCCCACCGACCAAATATCGGATGGGGAGTCTCCACCCGCCGAGCTGGCGGAGAGTGGGACTACGTCGCACCCCACACCTCCAGGTGTAGGACCGAAAGTATGTCTAGAGGGGGGATTAGACTACTTGACCAAATAAAATTTCTACCTTTTCCCAATTTTTAGGGTTGGCAGATTTTAACATTCATGGCAAGTCAAGTACACCCTACACATGCATGTCTAAGAGTATAGCAGCGGAAAGTAACAACAAGCATGAGTAGAAAGGATAGGGTAGGAGGATCAAACGCAATTGTAGACACGATGATTTTTCCCGTGGTTCCGATAGGTGGTGCTATCGTACATCCACGTTTATGGAGTCTTCAACCCACGGAGGGTAACGGTCGCGAGAGTCCACGGAGGGCTCCACCCATAAGGGTCCACGAAGTAGCAACCTTGACTATTCCATAACGGCTTCTGTCCACGAAGGACTAGCCTCACTATGGGTAGATCTTCACGAAGTAGGCGATCTCCTTGCCCTTACAAACTTCTTGGTTCAACTCCACAACACGTAGTAGGAGGCTCCCAAGCGACACCTAACCAATCTAGGAGGCACCACCCTCCAAAAGGTAATAGGCTCGGCAATGATGATGAACTCCTTGCTCTTGTGCTTCAAGATGATAGACTCCTCAACACACAATCACTCTCTCACAGATTTGGCTTGGTGGAAGATATGGGATTGGTGGAAAGTAACTTGGGGAGGCTAGAAATCAAGATCCATATGGTTGGAGTGGATGATCTTGACCTCAACACAAGGGTAGGTGGCTCTCTCTCAGAAAACTGGATGGGGCAAGTATGGAATAGTTCTGAGTGCTTCTCTTCCGAGTGGGTGGTGGTGAAGGGGTATATATAGGCATCTCCAAAAATCCAACCATTACACACAAAATGACCAACTCGGTGACACCGAAGTGACCAAAAGGTGGCAACTTTTGAATCTCGGTGAGACCGATATAGGAAACTCGGTTGCACCGATAAGGTGACCAACGGTCAGATTGCCCAATCTCGGTGACGCCGATCCAACAATCTCGGTGGGACCGATATTGTGAATTTGCGTAACAGAAAGTTGGCAACCTAAACTCGGTGGCACCGAAGCAGAATCGGTTGCACCGAAAGGCTAGGGTTTGGCATGGATCTGTCTGAGTATGGGAATTGGTGGCACCGAGTGGAAAGTGTTGGTTGCACGGATTTTGGATATATGACTTTGGACAGACTTTTGTGGAAGAGCTTGTGAGTGTTTTTGGTGACTATCACTTGTGCACGTATGAGCATTTTGTTCACCAACAGAACCTTACCCCCTTTTAATAGTATTGGCTTTCCTATGGACTCAAAGTGATTTCTCACAAACTAAAATGTAGAGTCCTCTTGCTTAAAGCTTTGCCAATCCATTTGCTTGCATCTTGGGGTATTTCCACAATCTTCACAATCCTTTTGCCAATCCTATCATTGAACTTTTCCTGAAATATACTTAGTGGAAACATTAGTTCAATGACTTATATGTTGTTATTAATTACCAAAACCACCAAGGGAGCAAATGTGCTTTCAATCTCCCCCTTTTTGGTAATTGATGACAACATATAGATCAAAGCTTTGACAAAGATATAATCAATGAATATGATCGTCGCTTTGAGAAGTATGTGATAAGCAAGACCTCCCCCTAAATTTGTGCATTACTTTAAATTTGCGTTTGAATGCAAATGCACAATCGATTAGGTACATGGGGCATTTCTTCCATGTCACATACAACTTGGTGGTGTGTGAGAATAATTAGAATAAACATCATAGCACAACACAATCAAGCAAAGGTGAATGATCATCTCATAAGTAGCATAATGATAGGAAATAGTAGCAACACACATTAAGCGTATGATCAAAACACCATCATAGTTCAACACAAACAACCAAAAGACCAATGTTTTTGAAAAAGCAATAAAAACCAAACGCTCTCTCACTCGAAGCCTAAAGATCTATATACACTTCTCCCCCTTTGGCAACAAGTTACCAAAAAGTTCAAAGGCATATATCTAAGCGTTCTTGGCCTGATCTCCTCCGGTTGTTGATGAAGGAGTCGAGAGAACTGCGTCGGCGAAGATCTCAGCAGATGTCGTGGATGGAGTTGGAGTGGCAACTAGAGGAACTGGAGCTGATGGAGCTGAGGTGACAGTAGCAGGAGCTGATGAAGAGGGCCTCAAGTCTGGAGCTGGCACGGTGGCTGATCTGGCCTGGGTAGTGAAGTGTGTGCCTGGCCTGAGAGGTGAGTCATCCTCATCATCATCATCATCATCTGAAGAATGTGGAAGAGGCACAGAGTCAACTTCCTTCTTGAGCTCATTGACTGTCTTGGTCAGCCCATCCACCTTATCATTAAGGGTCTTGATCCTGTTCTCGAAGATCCTGACAAGACTGTTTTGATTGTTCAGAATGTCCTTAATGTCCTTCTGCATGCCCTAAACTGATGAGATCAAGAGATCCATTTGCTCGTTCCTGGATCTAGGGACTTGAGCACTAGTAGCTCTAGCTGCCTCTGCCTCTGCCTGTGCTTGAGCTGCAGCTGATGTGGGATGTTCTGGGTCCATCACCACAACGTTGTCCTCTAAATCTGGCTGTAGGGGCAAGTGAGGTCTGTCCAGAGCAAAGATGTGCTTCTCCAGCTTGGAGTTAATGAGCATCTGGATATAGGGTGCATAGCAGCATGAGCGCTTCTGATCAGCTGCAACCCTCTTCACTGTCTCTACAATCAAATTCATAACCCTAATCCTGGTGTGTCTGTCAAGATGGATTAGCATGTTGATGGAGTAGCCTCGGATCATCTTCTCATCTCCTGACTTGGGCATCAAGGTATGCCTCAAAATGGTGTTCATGGTGCGGAGGCCAGCCTGGAGGAAGTAGATAGAACCTAACTTGTGAGATTTCAGGTTAGCAGCAGGGATAGCATTGTACATATCCTTCATGGCATCATGGCTCTCCTTGGATTCTGAGTAGACATCCAAGTCACCATCCTGCACCTCTGGGACTCCTAAGATGGCAGCCCAATCATCAACAGTAGACTCATATCTAGCTCCTTCAGTCATCCATACAATCCTACCATCTCCATAGAAATGAGCAGTGGAGTAGAATTGCATGATCATCTAATCATTCCATGCTGTAAACTCTTTGCCAACAAACTCATCCAAGCCAATGCAGTGAAAGTTGTCTTGAACATTTGGAAAGTAATCTTCATTCTCCTTGATGAACTTCCAGTCAACGTATCTCATGTCACTCACAGCTGGACTCTTGTCAAGCAGCACAGTCTCATAGAAATCCTGTTGCTCCTTGGTGTAGAATCTGTAGTCCACAGCTGTCTTTCTCCTTTGGGCATATGGATCAACAGCTCTCCATGCCCTCAAACCAGAATCCTTCCTCTTCTTCATATCTTCAGCAAGTGGATGGCTGGCATTGTGCTCAGGAAGGTGTGGTCTAAGCTTCATCAAAGCAGACATAGCATCTTCATCCTCAACACTGGAGGTAGTTCCCTTGTTCTTTTCAGAAGCTGGAATTTGTTTGGATAACCTCTTGGGCTTATCAGCAGCAGCCTTCTTGGGGACAAACTTGGTGCTCTTGGATGTGCCAGTCTTTGGCATAGCATCAGCCATAAGCTTCTTTTTCTTCTTGGGAGGGGCCTTCTCAACATGCTCTTCCTCCTCCTCAGCAGCAGCACCAGCAGCCTCCTCTGGATCTTCAAACATAGAGGTTTGCCTACCGGTGACATAAACGATCCTCTTCCTGGCTCTCTTCTTCTCCCCTGCCTTCTTAGGCATAGATTTCCTTGGGGGCTCAATGGTCATGGTAGCTCTGGAGCTCTCAGGTGCTCTCAATATCTCAGAGCTAGCATACTCCTTCCTGATAGCTCTCCTGGAAGAAGTGGCTTCATTGGCAGATTTCTTAGCAGTCTTCTCTTGCTTCTTGGCAAGAATCTCCTCTGGCACAAAATCTGAATCCTCCTCGTCTGAATTCAGCTTCTTCCTGGCCCTAGTTGCAGCCTTGGGCAACCAATGAGAACTGGGAGTGCCTGGATCTGAAGAGGAACTGCACTCAGGACTAGTGCCTGAACTCATGACAATGTTCTGCTCTTGGAAGTTGTTCTCACTGTCCTCAGCACTTGACATACTGACCCTGTGAATAGAGTATAGAGGAGCAGAAGAAGATGAGTCATCACAAAAAGCAGCCATTTTTGAAAGTTTGAACTCAAGATTTCTCAAATTTTGCATTCTGACAAATGTATTTCGGTACAGCCGAGACAAAATTTTCGGTCACACCGAGACTAACAGCTTGCTTTCCAGGAACTTGGCACCATTCTCGGTTACACCGAAAATAGCACTCGGTTCCACCGAGGTGTTCTCAGTGTGCCAGAAAACCAAATCGATGATACCGATTATTTTGCATCGGTTCTACCGAGATACATGAGGCGGACGGCAAAACCTAAAAAATCCATCATTCGCAATTCTATTGAGTTTTCTTGTGGATAGGTAGATGTGCAAACGGTGGCTTATAGATAAGATCAATTTCATTGCGCAAGAATCATACGGGGAGCGCAAGAAAAATCGAATCCGTACCCTAACTTGGCGACGGATCCGCTACGGCGGCGACGGCGGCGAAGATGCCTGTCGACGAAGAGGATCCCAGCGGCGGAGGAGCGCGGGGAGACAAGGGCGACGACCAGGGGGTCCTTTGCGGCAGCTTAGGGTTTTGGGGCGCGACGGTTTGAAGATTGAATTTCGAAACGTCGGGTCCACAGCATATATACCCCTCACTGTCGGTGTCACCGATTCTAAATTTTCGGCGTCACCGAGTTCCTCAACTGTCAGTTGACAGGGAAACTCGGTGTAACCGAGAATATGGAATCGGCAGTACCGAGATAGAAAACCAGATCAACCCTAGGCATTCGGTGAGACCGAGAATTGTGGGTTGGTTCCACCGAGATGCGCTTGGGAGGTTTTAATGGTCAGTCCTTGTCGATACGGAACTCCGAGTGCTCCACACATAAAGGGATCGAAAAGTACTTGTTCAAATTTTGTGATGCAGCATGAATGGAATATGAGGTGAGAAAGCATAGATAGCTAGAGAGTGGTCCTAGGCATTCTTGTCCATCCAATTGGCAAAAGATAAATCAAAAACCAAATAGCAACAATTGGATGTCCTCGAATGGGAAAATAAATGCAGACCAACATGCTCACACAATAAGATGTCAAATGAAATCATGACAATACATGCACAAACATACTAGCATATAACAAGCACTTGGGCGATGATGGAGTCATCTATATATGAGTATTTTGACTTAGGAGCCAAGTAAGAATACTTGATTATAGGTCATACTCATCGTTTAAGCACAAGTGGGGTTACCACTTTTACATAAAGCATTTAATGTTGTCACATACTAAGAGATGCTTTAACTCAAGTCTTAGAGTAAAGCTCCCCCTTGATGTGACATCCCCCCATAGGAGGGATAAACTAACCTTGGGTTTTGTCGATGAAGACTTCATGTTGGTGAGGTAGTGGTGGATGCTCAAGGTTGATGAAGATCACCAAGAGTTGGGAGCATCCTTGTTGTTTCCTTACTCTTCTCACCTACATGGGTTAGTCCCAACACACAAGAGACAAATACAAGGATATCTATGGACATGGAGTGCAAGGCATGTGTAATGATGTCCATTGATTTGTTGATTACCTTGTCCCTTGCTTACCTTTGAGGGAATGTGTGACTCCTTGAACTATTGCATAGAGTTAATGTTGATTGCAAATAATTCTTGCCAATAATGAATGTGAGTGAATTTCATTGGCGGAGTCACCCCTCAAGAATTCTCTAGTTCTTCTTCTTGGGGACCCACATCAAGTTGATGGGGATCCTTGGTGTTGAAGTAGCCTTTGTAGAAGTTGAGCTTGAAGTAGCCTTGGGAACCCACTCCACCAAAGCTAGGGATTCATCTTCATATGAGTCAATGTCCTCTTGAAGCTTGTTCTTGCCCTTGAGCTTGTGGTCTTGTGGTGGAAGGTCATCTTGAGTGTTTGTTCCCTTGGGAAGAGTATTCTCATACTTCTCCTTTTGAGGAACAAACTTGGGCTTGGGGTATTGACCTTCTTCCCATTCAACTCCATTAGCGTTGAAGTAGCCAACACCATGGTTCTTTCGGTATCCTCCGTGCTTGCGTACAATTTCCTAAAATTGCTTACACCCGGCAAGACTCTTGTAGATACCTTTCTCTATAATTCCTTTTAATAAAGCATTTTCTTGCTCAAGTGTAACTTGGCTAAGAGAATCATCATTAGTGGAATCAATAGAACTACTAGAAGCAACATCATTAGGTTTAGCATTTTTATTGTTGCTACTAGATGAAGAACCTTTCTTGCCTTTGTTACTAGATTGTTTAGTTTTAACTTGTGGCATGAATGTAGACAAGAGTAGTCATTTGGCTAGATAAGATGAAGTCTTCTTTCGGAGATCATCATTGATACCTTTAAGAAACTCATGCTCTTGCTCCAAGTTGAGCTTCTCGAAGCGTAGCTTCTCATGAGTCCTTACAAGCTCTCTATGATCTTCAAGAGTAGATTCATGAGCTAACTTAAGAGTATTTAGTTCTTTAGTTAGTTGTTCTATTTTCATCTTATCATCATTAATTGACTTATCTTGACTAGCATGGGAATTATCAAGTTCACTTTGACTAACATTACTAGTTTTATCAAAGAGCAAGTCGTCATCACAAAGCAAATCATCTTCATCACTATCAAAATTAAGATACTCGGGGTGTGATACCTTGGGACCTTTAGCCATGAAGCAACTTCCACTCCCTTCGTTTGGTGAATCAAATAGATCATAGGAGTTGGTAGTCACTAGAGCAATTCCGGCAACACCATCATCTTGACTATGGTCGGAGTCAGAGTGATAGCTTCTCTCGGAGTTGTTGTCGGAGTCGGAGCCGGAAACCCATTCACCAACATGAGCTTGATGTTTTCTTCTTGTGTAGCTCTTGGTGTACTTGTCCTTCTTCTCCGAATCCCTACTTCTCCTTGAGGGTCTTCGTTCATAGCGATCATCTCTACTCCTTCTCTCTCTTTGAGGTGATTCATTCCTTGAGCTTCGTCTTCGAGGTGACTCTTCTCTCCGTTTGTAGGGAGCCGTGCACTCATTGGAGTAGTGTCCGGGCTTCCCACAATTGTAGCAATTGCGGTCATGACTTGACGAACGCTTCTCATCTTATCTTGAGTTGGAGCTTCGTTCTTTGCCTCTACTCTTGTAGAACTTGTTGAATTTCCTGACCATGAGGCTTATCTCTTCATTGGTGACAAGGTTGTCGCTTGAAGTTGCGGGAGCATCACTTGTGGCTTTGTAAGCACCGCTAGACTTGTTGTGAAGCTCTTCTTTGTCTTTGAGAGTCATCTCATGAGCAACAATCCTTCCAATGACTTCTGTAGGCTTGAGATCTTTGTAGTTGGGCATCATTTGAATCAATCTGCACACGGTGTCGTATCTCTCATCCAAAGCTCTAAGTGTCTTCTTGATGATGAATTTGTCGGTCATTTCTTCGCTTCCTAAGCCGGCAATCTCATTGGTGATGAGAGCTAGCCTAGAGTACATCTCTGCGACTCCTTCACCATCCTTCATCTTGAACTTGTCAAGCTGACTTTGAAGAACATCTAACTTGGATTCTCTCACGAACTCGGCTCCTTCGTGCATATCAACCAAAGTATCCCAAATCTCTTTTGCATTCTCAAGACGGCTGATTTTGTTGAATTCTTCGGGGCATAGGCAGTTGAAGAGAATGTCGCATGCTTGAGCGTTGTATTGCAACATCTTCAATTCATCTGCGGTCGCTTCACGATCCGGTTCCTTTCCATCACCAAAGAATTCACCTTGCAAGCCAACACGAACAACAGCCCAAACGGCGGGGTTATGACCAAGAATATGCATTTTCATTTTGTGCTTCCAACTAGCAAAATTAGTGCCATCAAAGTACGGACCTCTACGGTGATAATTTCCCTCACTAGACGCCATACTTTCCTAGGTTGTGAGACCAATGCAATGGAGACCAAAGCTCTGATGCCACTTGTAGGACCGAAAGTATGTCTAGAGGGGGCGGGATTAGACTACTTGACCAAATAAAATTTCTACCTTTTCCCAATTTTTAGAGTTGGCAGATTTTAACATTCATGGCAAGTCAAGTACACCCTACACATGCATGTCTAAGAGTATAGCAGCGGAAAGTAACAACAAGCATGAGTAGAAAGGATAGGGTAGAAGGATCAAACGCAATTGTAGACACGATGATTTTTCCCGTGGTTCCGATAGGTGGTGCTATCGTACATCCACGTTTATGGAGTCTTCAACCCATGGAGGGTAACGGTCGCGAGAGTCCACGGAGGGCTCCACCCATAAGGGTCCACGAAGTAGCAACCTTGACTATTCCATAACGGCTTCCGTCCACGAAGGACTAGCCTCACTATGGGTAGATCTTCACGAAGTAGGCGATCTCCTTGCCCTTACAAACTTCTTGGTTCAACTCCACAACACGTAGTAGGAGGCTCCCAAGCGACACCTAACCAATCTAGGAGGCACCACCCTCCAAAAGGTAATAGGCTCGGCAATGATGATGAACTCCTTGCTCTTGTGCTTCAAGATGATAGACTCCTCAACACACAATCACTCTCTCACAGATTTGGCTTGGTGGAAGATATGGGATTGGTGGAAAGAAACTTGGGGAGGCTAGAAATCAAGATCCATATGGTTGGAGTGGATGATCTTGACCTCAACATAAGGGTAGGTGGCTCTCTCTCAGAAAACTGGATGGGGCAAGTATGGAATAGTTCTGAGTGCTTCTCTTTCGAGTGTGTGGTGGTGAAGGGGTATATATAGGCATCTCCAAAAATCCAACCGTTACACACAAAATGACCAACTCGGTGACACTGATGTGTTAATCTCGGTGGTACCGAAGTGACCAAAAGGTGGCAACTTTTGAATCTCGGTGAGACCGATATAGGAAACTCGGTTGCACCGATAAGGTGACCAACGGTCAGATTGCCCAATCTCGGTGACGCCGATCCAACAATCTCGGTGGGACCGATATTGTGAATTTGCGTAACAGAAAGTTGGCAACCTAAACTCGGTGGCACCGAAACAGAATCGGTTGCACCGAAAGGCTAGGGTTTGGCATGGGTCTGTCTGAGTATGGGAATCGGTGGCACCGAGTGGAAAGTGTTGGTTGCACCAATTTTGGATATATGACTTTGGACAGACTTTTGTGGAAGAGCTTGTGGGTGTTTTTGGTGACTATCACTTGTGCACGTATGAGCATTTTGTTCACCAACAGAACCTTACCCCCTTTTAATAGTATTGGCTTTCCTATGGACTCAAAGTGATTTCTCACAAAGTAAAATGTAGAGTCCTCTTCCTTAAAGCTTTGCCAATCCATTTCCTTGCATCTTGGGGTATTTCCACAATCTCCACAATCCTTTTGCCAATCCTATCATTGAAATTTTCCTGAAATATACTTAGTGGAAACATTAGTTCAATGACTTATATGTTGTTATTAATTACCAAACCCACCAAAGGAGCAAATGTGCTTTCACCAGGGGCCGCGAAGGAGGCCACGGATGTGTCATCCCGCCCGGATCCTTTGGAGCCGAACACCGGCGGCGGGGGTGACGATGTCATGGACGAGGTTAACGCCTCGACCGCCGAAGACCAGGAGGGGGAAACTCCCCTGGCCGCTGAGGAGGAAGGACGAAATACTGTCCAGTCCCCTCCGAGGACGTCTCCGGAGAGCACTGTGCCTCCAGAGCTACCGGCTCAATCCCCCATCAGAGATCGGGTTGGCCGGTCACCACAGGTGCCACCCATGACTGGGTGGCTGGTCATGATGGAGGTGTTGGGGAACGTCGCATGGGAAACAAAAAATTTCCTACGCACACGCAAGATCTATCCATGGTGATGAGCATCTACGAGAGGGAGAGTGAATCTACATACCCTTGTAGATCGCTAAGCGGAAGCGCTAAGAAACGCGGTTGATGTAGTCGAACGTCTTCGCGATCCAAATCGCAAGTCGTCCCTCGATCCAAACACGATCTAGCGTCGAACGGACGGCACCTCCACGTTCAACACACGTATGGCTTGATGACGCCTTCACCTCCTCGATCCAGCGAGCGATGATGAAGTAGTGGATGAGTTCCGGCAGCACGACGGCGTGGTGATGGTGGTGAGGAACAATCTCTGCAGGGCTTCACCAAGCACTACGGAGATTATGACGGGAGGAACTAGAGGGTTAGGGTTGCCGACACACGGCTTGGGAAATCTTGATGTGTCCCGTGTGCTAGCCCTGCCCCTCTATTTATATGTTGAGCCCTGGGGTCTAAACTTGGAGAGAAAGCCTCCACAAGGTTGGTTTTGCTCGCACAAGGTCGGTTTGGCCCGCACGGAAAGAGTCCCACTCGGATTCCAGCAGTACCGCGTACAAGCGGTAGTACCGCTTGAGCGGTAGTACCGCTTCACACAAGCGGTAGTACCGCTTACGCGGTAGTACTGCCTTACCAGCGGTAGTACCGCTTAAGGCAGCAGCAAAACTTCCTTTTGCACTTTCCAATACCTCGTGGGCTTTACCCCTTTGGCCCATATAAAGTGTTGCTGCACCCGAACACTTCGGTAAACATCCGGAACCCCTTCCGATGAATTCCGGAACCCTTCCGGAGATCAAAACACTATTATCACATATATCAATCTTTACCTCCGGACTCTTCCGGAGATCCTCGTCATGTCCGGGATTTTATCCGGGACTCCGAACAACCTTCGGTCACCAACACAATAACTCAACTATACTAATCGTCACCAAACGTTAAGTGTGTAGACCCTGCGGGTTCGAGAACTATGTAGACATGACCGAGACACCTCTACGGTCAATAACCAATAGCGGGACCTGGATGCCCATATTGGTTCCTACATATTCTACGAAGATCTATATCGGTCGAACCTCTATGTCAAGGATTCAGTTAATCCCGTATGTTGTTCCCTTTGTTCTTCGGTATGTTACTTGCCCGAGATTCGATCGTCGGTATCTCTATGCCTAGTTCAATCTCGTTATCGGCAAGTCTCTTTACTCGGTCCGTAATACAAGATCTCGTGGCTAACACTTTAGTCACATTGCTTGCAAGGCTCATTGTGATGTTGTATTACCGAGTGGGCCCTGAGATACCTCTCCGTTACATGGAGTAACAAATCCCAGTCTTGATCCATGCCAACCCAACAGACACCCTCGGTGATACCTGTAGAGCATCTTTATAGTCACCCAGTTACGTTGCGACGTTTGATACACACAAGGTATTCCTCCGGTGTCAGTGAGTTGCATGATCTCATGGTCATAGGAACAGATACTTGACATGCAGAAAACAATAGCAATAAACTGACACGATCATATGCTACGTTTATAGTTTGGGTCTTGTCCATCACATCATTCTCCTAATGATGTGATCCCGTTATCAAATGACATCTCATGTTCATGGCTAGGAAACCTTCACCATCTTTTGATCAACGAGCTAGTTAACTAGAGGCTTACTAGGGACACAGTGTTGTCTATGTACCCACACATGTATTTGAGTTTCCAATCAATACAATTATAGCATGGATAATAAACGATTATCATGAACAAGGAAATATAATAATAACCAATTTATTATTGCCTCTAGGGCATATTTCCAACAGTCTCCCACTTGCACTAGAGTCAATAATCTAGTTCACATCACTATGTGATTTACATTGTAATGAATCGAACACCCATGCAGTTCTGGTGTTGTTCATGTTTAGCCCTTGGAAGAGGTTTAGTCATCGGATCTGCAACATTAAGATCCATGTGTACTTTGCAAATATTTATGTCGTCCTCCTTGATGTAATCACGGATGGAATTGAAACGTCGCTTTATGTGTCTGGTCCTCTTGTGAAATCTTGGTTCCTTGGCTAGAGCAATGGCACCAGTATTATCACAAAACAGAGTCATTGGGTTAAGCGCACTAGGCACTACTCCAAGATCTGTCATGAACTCCTTCATCCAGACACCTTCCTTCGCCGCCTCCGAGGCAGCGATGTACTCCGCTTCGCATGTAGAATCAACTACCACGCTTTGCTTGGAACTGCACCAGCTAACCGCACCCCCATTAAGAATAAATACGTATCCGGTTTGCGACTTAGAGTCATCCGGATCAGTGTCAAAGCTTGCATCGACGTAACCCTTTACGACGAGCTCTTGATCACCTCCATAAACGAGAAACATGTCCTTAGTCCTTTTCATGTACTTCAGGATATTCTTGACCGCCGTCCAGTGTTCCATTCCTGGATCACTTTGAAACCTTCCGAACATACTTATGGCAAGGCTGACATCGGGTCTTATGCACAGCATTGCATACATGATAGAGCCTTTGGCTGAAGCATAGGGGATGACACTCATCTTTTCTCTATCTTCTGCAGTCACTGGGCATTGAGTCTTACTCAACTTCACACCTTGCAAAACAGGCAAGAACCCCTTCTTGGATTGATCCATTTTGAACTTCTTCAAAATCTTATCAAGGTATGTGTTTTGTGAAAGTCCTATTAAACGTCTTGATCTATCTCTATAGATCTTGATGCCTAATATGAAAGCAGCTTCTCCTAGGTCCTTCATTGAAAAACTCTTGTTCAAATATTCCTTCACGCTTTCCAACATTTCTATATTGTTTCCAATCAGTAATATGTCATCCACATATAATATTAGAAAAGCTATAGAGCTCCCACTCACTTTCTTGTAAATACAAGCTTCTCCGTAAACTTGTATAAACTCGAACGCTTTGATCACCTCATCAAAGCGAAGATTCCAACTCGGAGATGCTTGCACCAGTCCATAAATGGATCGCTGGAGTTTGCAAACTTTGTCAGCATTCTCTGGATCGACAAAACCTTCTGGTTGCATCATATACAACTCTTCCTTAAGGAAACCGTTAAGGAATGCTGTTTTGACATCCATCTGCCAAATTTCATAATCAAAAAGGCAGCTATTGCTAACATGATTCTGGCGGACTTAAGCATCGCTACGGGTGAGAAGGTCTCATCGTAGTCAACTCCTTGAACTTGTGAAAAACCCTTTGCCACAAGTCGAGCTTTATAGACGGTGACATTACCGTCCGCGTCCGTCTTCCTCTTAAAGATCCATTTGTTCTGAATGGCCTTACGCCCTTCAGGTAATACTTCCAAAGTCCACACTTTGTTTTCATACATGGATCCCATCTCGGATTTCATGGCCTCTAACCACTTCTCGGAATCCGGGCCCATCATCGCTTCTCCATAGCTCGTAGGTTCATCGTTGTCCAACAACATGACCTCTAAGACAGGGTTGCCGTACCACTCAGGAGCAGTACGCGTCCTTGTCGACCTACGAGGTTCGATAGCAACTTGATCCGAAGCTTTATGATCATCATCAACTTCCTCTTCAGCTGATGTAGGCTCTACAGAAACATCTTTCTGCGCTGCGCTACTCTCAGGTTGAAGTAAAGGTTCAACAACCTCATCAAGTTCTATCATCCTCCCACTCAATTCTTTCGAGAGAAACTCTTTCTCAAGAAATGTTCCGTTTTTAGCGACAAACACTTTGCTTTCGGATCTGAGGTAGAAGGTATACCCAACTGTCTCTTTTGGGTATCCTATGAAGACGCATTTCTCCGCTTTGGGTTCCAGCTTTTCAAGCTGAAGCTTTTTGACATAAGCATCACATCCCCAAACTTTAAGAAACGACAGCTTTGGCTTCTTGCCAAACCAAAGTTCATATGGCGTCGTCTCAACGGATTTCGATGGTGCCCTATTTAAAGTGAATGCAGCTGTCTCTAATGCATAACCCCAAAACGATAGTGGCAAATCACTAAGAGACATCATAGATCGCACCATATCTAATAAGGTTCGATTACGACGTTCGGACACACCATTATGCTGTGGTGTTCCAGGCGGTGTTAATTGTGAAACAATTCCACACTGTCTTAAGTGACTGCCAAACTCATAACTCAGATACTCTCCTCCTCGATCAGATCGTCGGAATTTAATCTTCTTGTTACGATGATTCTCAACTTCACTCTGAAATTGTTTGAACTTTTCAAACGTTTCAGACTTGTGTTTCATTAAGTAAATATACCCATATCTACTTAAGTCATCAGTGAAGGTGAGAAAGTAACGATAACCACCGCACGCCTCAATGCTCATCGGACCGCACAAATCAGTATGTATGATTTCCAACAAGTCACTTGCCCGTTCCATTGTTCCAGAGAACGGCGTTTTAGTCATCTTGCCCATGAGGCATGGCTCGCATGTGTCAAGTGATTCAAAATCAAGTGACTCCAAAAGTCCATCAGCATGGAGCTTCCTCATGCGTTTTACGCCAATATGACCTAAACGGCAGTGCCACAAGAAAGTGGTATTATCATTATCAATTCTACATCTTTTGGCAATGTTATGAACATGTGTATCTTTACTATCGAGATTAAATAAGAATAAACCCCTCACTTCGGGTGCATGACCATAAAAGATATTACTCATATAAATAGAACAACCATTATTCTATGATTTAAATGAGTAACCGTCTCGCAATAAACAAGATCCAGATATAATGTTCATGCTTAACGCAGGCACTAAATAACAATTATTCAGGTTCATCACTAATCCCGATGGTAATCGAAGAGCGAGCGTGCCGACGGCGATCACATCAACCTTGGAACCATTTCCCACGCGCATCGTCACTTCATCCTTTGCCAGCCTCCATCTATTCCGCAGTTCCTGTTTAGAGTTACAAATGTGAGCAACCGCACCGGTATCAAATACCCAGGCACTACAACGAGAGTTGGTAAGGTACACATCAATAACATGTATATCATATATACCTTGTTTGTTGTTGGCCGCCTTCTTGTCAGCCAAATACTTGGGGCAGTTCCGCTTCCAGTGTCCAGTTCCCTTGCAATGAAAGCACACAGTTTCTGGTTTGGGTCCAGCCTTGGGTTTCTTCACGGGAGGAGCAACTGCTTTGCCACTCTTCTTGGAGTTACCCTTCTTACCCTTGCCATTTTTCTTGAAACTAGTGGTTTTATTGACCATCAACACTTGATGCTCCTTCTGAATTTCAGACTCATCGACTTTCAGCATCGCAAACAGCTCGGCGACTGACTTGTTCATCCCGTGCATGTTATAGTTCAACACGAAGCTCTTGTAGCTAGGTGGCAATGATTGAAGAACTCTGTCAGTGATAGCCTCTGGCGGAAGGGGCATCCCTAATTCAGCCAGACGGGTGGAGTACCCAGACATTCTGAGTATGTGATCACTAACAGACCCGTTCACCTCCATCTTGCAAGTATAGAACTTATCGGAGGTCTCATACCTCTCGATCCGGGCATTCTTCTGAAAGATAAACCTCAACTCCTGGAACATCTCATATGCTCCATGACGTTCAAAACGTTTTTGAAGTCCCGGTTCTAAGCCATACAAAATTGCACATTGAACTATTGAGTAATCATCAGAGCGAGCCTGCCAGGCGTTCACAACGTCTAGAGACTCAACTGGAGCGGGTGGATCACCAAGCGGTGCATCAAGGACATAAGCCTTCTGGGAAGCCGTAAGGATAATCCTTAGATTACGGGCCCAGTCCACAAAGTTACTTTCATCATCTTTCAACTTAGCTTTCTCTAGGAACGCATTAAAATTCAGGGGTGCTACTGCGCGAGCCATGATCTACAACATAAATATAGCAAAGACAACTTAGACTATTGTTTAAGATAATGAGTTTAGTTAATCATATTACTTAAAAAACTCCCACTCAAATTGACATCCCTCCGGTCATTCGAGTGTCACATGATCCAAATCCACCAACTCAAGTCCGATCATCACGTGAGTTGAGGTGGTTTCAATGGTGAACATCTTCAGGTTGATCATATCTACTATATGACTCATGTTCGACCTTTCGGTCTCTTGTGTTCCGAGGCCATGTCTGTACATGCTAGGCTCGTCAAGTTTAACCCGAGTGTTCCGCACGTGCAACACTGGCTTGCACCCGTTGTATGCGAACGTAGAGTCTATCACACCCGATCATCACGTGGTGTCTCGAAACGACGAACTTTCGCAACGGTGCACACTCGGGGAGAACACAATTTTATCTAGAAATTTAAGTGAGGGATCACCTTATAATGCTACCGTTGTCCTAAGCAAAATAAGATGCATAAAAGGATTAACATCACATGCAAATCATAAGTGCCATGATATGGCCATGAACTTGTGCTTTTGATCTCCATCTCCAAAGCATCGGCATGATCTCCATCGTCACCGGCATGACACCATGATCTCCATCATCTTGATCTCCATCAACGTGTCGCCATGAGGTTGTCGTGCCGACTGTTGCTTCCACGACTATTGCTAACTCAAAGCGATAAAGTAAAGCAAAACGGCGAAAATAATTAAAGACAAATCTATGGCTCCTGCCAATTGCCGTACTCATCGACATGCAAGTCGTGATATTCTATACAACACATGATCATCTCATACATCACATATATCTCATCATGAAATTGGCCATATCACATCACAACATACCCTGCAAAAACAAGTTAGACGTCCTCTAATTGTTGTTGCAAGTTTTACGTGGCTGCTACGGGTATCTAGCAAGAACAATTCTTACCTACGCAAAAACCACAGCGGTGATACAAAAATTGCTTTTCAACCTTCTCAAGGACCGTCTTTGTCAAATCCGATCCGACTAAAGTAGGAGAGACAGACACCCGCCAGCCATCTTTATGCAACGAAGTTACATGTCAGTTGATGGAACCGGTCTCTCGTAAAAGTACGAGTAATGTTGGTCCGAGCCGCTTCATCCCACAATACCGCCGAAACAAGAAAAGACCAAGGGAGGAAGCAATCTGAATATCAACGCCCACAAACTCCTTTGTGTTCTACTCGAGATCTCATCTACACATAAACCTAGCTCAGATGCCACTGTTGGGGAACGTCGCATGGGAAACAAAAAATTTCCTACGCACACGCAAGATCTATCCATGGTGATGAGCATCTACGAGAGGGAGAGTGAATCTACATACCCTTGTAGATCGCTAAGCGGAAGCGTTAAGAAACGCGGTTGATGTAGTCGAACGTCTTCGCGATCCAAATCGCAAGTCGTCCCTCGATCCAAACACGATCTAGCACCGAACGGACAGCACCTCCGGGTTCAACACACGTACGGCTTGATGACGCCTTCACCTCCTCGATCCAGCGAGCGATGGTGAAGTAGTGGATGAGTTCCGGCAGCACGACGGCGTGGTGATGGTGGTGAGGAACAATCTCTGCAGGGCTTCGCCAAGCACTACGGAGATTATGACGGGAGGAACTAGAGGGTTAGGGTTGCCGACACACGGCTTGGGAAATCTTGATGTGTCCCGTGTGCTAGCCCTGCCCCTCTATTTATATGTTGAGCCCTGGGGTCTAAACTTGGAGAGAAAGCCTCCACAAGGTCGGTTTTGCCCGCACAAGGTCGGTTTGGCCCGCACGGAAAGAGTCCCACTCGGATTCCAGCAGTACCGCGTACAAGCGGTAGTACCGCTCATGAGCGGTAGTACCGCTTGAGCGGCAGTACCGCTTCACACAAGCGGTAGTACCGCTTCACACAAGCGGTAGTACCGCTTACGCGGTAGTACTGCCTTACCAGCGGTAGTACAGCTTAAGGCAGCAGCAAAACTTCCTTTTGCACTTTCCAATACCTCGTGGGCTTTACCCCTTTGGCCCATATAAAGTGTTGCTGCACCCGAACACTTCGGTAAACATCCGGAACCCCTTCCGGTGAATTCCGGAACCCTTCCGGAGATCAAAACACTATTATCACATATATCAATCTTTACCTCCGGACTCTTCCGGAGATCCTCGTCATGTCCGGGATTTTATCCGGGACTCCGAACAACCTTCGGTCACCAACACAATAACTCAACTATACTAATCGTCACCAAACGTTAAGTGTGTAGACCCTGCGGGTTCGAGAACTATGTAGACATGACCGAGACACCTCTACGGTCAATAACCAATAGCGGGACCTGGATGCCCATATTGGTTCCTACATATTCTACGAAGATCTATATCGGTCGAACCTCTATGTCAAGGATTCAGTTAATCCCGTATGCTGTTCCCTTTGTTCTTCGGTATGTTACTTGCCCGAGATTCGATCGTCGGTATCTCTATACCTAGTTCAATCTCGTTATCGGCAAGTCTCTTTACTCGGTCCGTAATACAAGATCTCGTGGCTAACACTTTAGTCACATTGCTTGCAAGGCTCATTGTGATGTTGTATTACCGAGTGGGCCCTGAGATACCTCTCCGTTACATGGAGTAACAAATCCCAGTCTTGATCCATGCCAACCCAACAGACACCCTCGGTGATACCTGTAGAGCATCTTTATAGTCACCCAGTTACGTTGCGACGTTTGATACACACAAGGTATTCCTCTGGTGTCAGTGAGTTGCATGATCTCATGGTCATAGGAACAGATACTTGACATGCAGAAAACAATAGCAATAAACTGACACGATCATATGCTACGTTTATAGTTTGGGTCTTGTCCATCACATCATTCTCCTAATGATGTGATCCCGTTATCAAATGACATCTCATGTTCATGGCTAGGAAACCTTCACCATCTTTTGATCAACGAGCTAGTTAACTAGAGGCTTACTAGGGACACAGTGTTGTCTATGTACCCACACATGTATTTGAGTTTCCAATCAATACAATTATAGCATGGATAATAAACGATTATCATGAACAAGGAAATATAATAATAACCAATTTATTATTGCCTCTAGGGCATATTTCCAACAGGAGGAGGCTCTATCAAGTGCCTCCATCTCCGAGGATCACCGCACTCTTATGGGTGCAGTTTTGCAAGGTATTCAGTCCGTTGATAGCGGACTGAAAGAGGCCTTCAATGGTCTCTTGACGGGCTTCAAGGTGAGCCACGTAATACCCTTTTCCCGAAAAGTTTTGTTTTATTAATTTTGCGCTATCTTTATATATGTAGTAGCCCCCGAGCCCTGGGTGGGGTTGAAAAAACCCACCCGGGGGTCAAATACCCCGGAGTGACCAACGATGCGTAAGGCACCATTTGTCCCGCACTGTTCTAAAAGCCCTTAAGAAGACCGAGCACAGGGTCGTATTCTTGATAGTTCGGGGGTTTGAACGCACATAACCTGATACATATTTATTTTTTGTAGGCCTCATCATTGGCGGCGGCCTTCAACGCCGTGGAGCTTGCAGAGCTAAATCGGAAGCTCAAGAGCTCCGATGAGGAGCTCGATCGCCTGAATAAGAGGTTCGATGAGGCGCAAGGTAAGCCGAAAAATATCCGGGCTATCTATCGTTATTAATCCATACTGGTAACTCAGTGTAATTATTCATTTATTGCTTACATAGCTTCGGCTGCGAAGGTCGAGAACCTCAAGGCCGAGCTAAAAAAGATGAAGCAAGAGGCCGCGGATGAGAAGGCGGCAGCCGAACGAGCAGCAGCCGCACTATCCGCACTAAAAACTGCGAGCGATAAGCATGAGGCCCGGGTGGAGGAGGTGCAGCAAGAGCTCAAGGATGCCAGCATGAAGTGCGAGGCCCTTGAGCAGAAAGGCAAAGAGCAGGCCACCGAGCTGTCCGCGCTGAAATCCGAGCTCCAAAAGGAGCGGGTGGACAGGCAGTTCTTTTAAGAATAAATCCGCCAAGTCAAGGCTGTCACAGATGGTAAGCCGTATTTACTACAGTGTGCCTTTTGTGGTAGCAGGTTTGCGTTGCTCACCCAGGTGTGGCGTTCCTCAGGCGCCTTTACGGACCTTCAAAAGAGTGTAGCGGACACGAACAATTTTTATGCTTCGCGGGAGGAGGAGGATGAGGCTCGGCTATTCTGGGCACAGTTTGAGTCCCCCGAGCGCTCTCCTCTTCTGATCGAGCAGATGAAGCAACTGATGGAGCTGCACAGGATGGCGGAGCCGGCCATGAAGGATCTCTGCATCCGGCTGTGGCCTGAAGAGCCGTTGCCGAGTAGCTTCTTCGACTTGGTGCGGAAACTGTGCGATGTTGCGCCTCGGATTGACGCGCTAAAGCGTTCTACATGCATCGAGGGAGCTCGGATGGCCTTTGCAAGGACCATGGTGCACTGGCCGAAGCTCAAGCCGATCGAGATGGCCATCGCTCCACCGCCCCCTAGAAAGAAGCATAGGAGCCCCGATCTATACTTCTCCGCAGCGATGGAGGGTGCTCGGGCGATAGAGGGCCAATGTTCTAAGGATGTTTTTTATGAATGAGCGCGCTGTAATATGTCCTAAGACTGTTAACGCTTTATAACGAGGCTGCATGGTTTATCATGTCTTTTGAGTTTTGTATTTATTGTTACTCCTGTGTGGCCGTTTTATCTGAAAGTTGCGAGTCGTCGGCTTCAGCCCCCACGTAGATACTACGCGAGGTGTTTCTGCCTCCGCACTGTGACCCTTAGCCGACGTATCGGTGCCCGAAGGTGGTAGTGCGAGGGGAACAAGGCAATCGGACTATGATGCTTTATTGCTTTCACTTAGCCGTAGGAAAAAAATGCGAGGGGTGATGACTAGCCCCCAGTGTTTTGTGATGTTCAGATGTACCGAGGCTAAAGCCAGCATCACATGGTTCGTACGAGTATGAAACCCATTGTATGACACGGAATAACCTCTATCGATTTTTTAGTATGACACTTATGCTCGGATTTGCAGACCGGTTCTCGCTTACTATGACGGTCAGTTTTCGGCTTTCTCCCCTGAGGTGCTTGACCAGGCGAGCTGGAAGCACAATCACAGTGGTTCTCCCTTTGCCCTTTTAGCCGAATGAGCGGAACGTAAGAGGGCAAACACAGGAGCCGGACAACCCAACTATTGACCCAAGACATAGTTCGGATCCAATGCATATAAAGCAAATTCCAAGACGCCGAACACACGATCAATTGTGTCGGGGTGATGCTTAGGGTGATATTTTAAATTCAATCCCCCGGTCTATTAACCGGTTGCATCATAATGTATACCGAACAGTTTCGCAAGAAGCGTTGATGAGGGAAGAACATAGTATGTAGCATAAAATACAGCGAAGAAGCCATGTACAATGGTCTATTATTTGCTCATTAATTCTTATAACTCAAATTGCCGAAGCCACTGTTTACAGGTATTTGATGAGGAAATATAAAGTTTACAGAGGAGAGGTTGTACCAGGGGTCTTCGATGGGTGGCTTGACGACCTCGATGTGCCCAGTCGCATGTCCGCTCCTGCGCCTCCTAGGGAGTTATATTCCTTTAAGGGTGATGGTGTCGGCGAGCGGACCTTGGGAAGAAGATCTTGAGAAGTCGCCGAAATATGGATGAGCTTTACGCTTTAGCAGGTCCTTGACGGCACCTGTGGTATGTCCGAGGACATGTACTGGCAGTCGGTCCAGCTGAACACTTTCCCTTTGATAGTTGTTCCCCACTGCTGCCCATGGAATCTTGAGTGCAAAGTTGTGCCATCTTGGCACATGTTCCATGGGCACTAGGGCTGTGCAGTGAGGAGCGTGTCCCTATTTCTGGGGAGAATAAGATTCCGGGAGTTCGGACTGAGACCGAGCTCGTTTGTCAGCCTTACGTGCCTTTATGGCAGATTTCGGTGTTGGCTGATCGTCATCGTAATGGAATTCGGCCGCCAGGGCCAATGCATGTTCCTCAGTTCGGAGGGAACGCTCTGTGTTGCCGTTGATAGTAATGACCCCCTTGGGCCCGGGCATCTTGAGCTTGAGGTATGCGTAGTGTGGGACGACATTAAAGCGAGCGAATGCTGTGCGACCCAGCAGGGCGTGATAACCGCTGCGGAAGGGGACAATGTCGAAGATCAAGTCCTCGCTGCGGAAGTTGTCGGGCGAACCGAACACTACTTCCAGGCTCACAGAGCCCGTGCACCGGGCTTCGACGCCTGGGATCACTCCTTTAAAGGTAGTGTTGCTAGGCTTGATCCTTGATGGATCTATACCCATCTTTTTCACCGTGTCTGAGTAAATCAGATTGAGGCTACTTCCTCCGTCCATTAGGACTTTAGTGAGGTGATACCCATCGATAATGGGGTCTAGGACGAGGGCCGCCGAACCCCCATGACTGATACTGCTCGGATGGTCTCGTCGATCAAAGGTGATCGGGTACGCCGACCATGGGTTAAACTTCGGGGCTACAGGTTCTACGGCGTAGACCTCTCGAAGGGCGCGCTTCCTCTCCTTTTTAGGTATATGAGTGGCGTATATCATGTTCACAGTCTTTACCTCTGGAGGGAACTGCTTCTGTCCTCCATTGCTCGGACCGCGGGGCTCGTCATCATCCTCGCTGCATGGGCCCTTGCCTTGCTCTTCGGCTGCGAGTTTGCCGGCTTGTTTGAACACCCAACAGTTACGGTTGGTGTGGGTGGCGGGCTTGTCTTGAGTGTCGTGGATCTGGCAGGGCCTATCCATGATCTTGTCCAGCGGGGTAGGTCCGTCACGATTGCCTTTAGAAGGCTTCTTCCACTGCCCGGATCGGGGGTTGCGGAAACCGGCGTTAACGGCCGTGTCGTCGGCATCACCGTTGTTGTGCCGGCGTTTACTTTTGTTGCATTGTGGTTTACCGTTTCCATCCCGGACTTCGGAGGTGCCGGGGTCTTCGGGGTTGTGGCTTCGTCTAGCTAGCCAGTTATCCTCGCCCGCGCAAAAGCGGGTCATGAGTGATGTAAGAGCGGACATGGTCCTAGGCTTGTCCTGACCGAGCTGGCGAGCCAGCCACTCGTCCAGAATATTGTGCCGGAAGGAGGCTATTGCCTCGGCGTCTGGACAATCGACAATCTGGTTCTTCTTGGTCAAGAACCGATTCCAGAATTGTCGAGCCGATTCGCCTGCCTTTTGGACAACATTGCTTAGGTCGGAGGAATCCGGCGGCCGTACATAGGTGCCCTGGAAGTTAGATCGGAAAGTGTCCTTATAACAGCCCAAGTGCAACACTTGCCATTTGTAATATATTTCTTGTGGGAACCTTCATGTTGTGACCTTGTGATATGAGTAATATTTTGTGCTTCATGTGATTTTGCATCATGGCATCATGTTCATCATTCCATAGTGCATCATATTTGCATCATGCTTCCTCTTGTGGTGATGTTATTGTGAGTGTGTGTTTTGTGGTGTGGTGCGTGAGGGGACATGTGTTGTCTTGTTAGGAAAACCCCCTCCACTATTTCTCTATAAACTTGCCCACCTCTCTGTTTTCAAATAAACTCAACATGTGGAATTTTGGCTTGCTTAATAATGTCTATAAAATGTTGCACTCCTTTTAAATAATCTGGTAGTAATTGTTAGATAGCTCTCAATCATGTTTACTATGTTTTCAATTTGATCTTTGCAAAACAGGTTGTCATATATATTTATAGGTGATTTTTTCCTTGCTCCAAAACTGCCCAAACCATTTTCATTATATAAGACTCATGTTTGCGAGTGCAAATATATTTTTTGTTTCCCTAAAAATAAAACCTTTTCCATTCTCCCTGGCTTTTAATTGTTGTGACTGTTTTTATTAAAAGGGCAAAAAGGAGTTGTTTCGGGAGAGAGAGGGATAGCTACCTGGGCCTCCTTCCTTTCCCTCCCGGCCCAGCAGCAGCCTACGAGCAGCTCCAGCCGCGAGCAGCTCCAGCCGCAGCAAGAGCCGGCAGCTCTGGCGACTGCCAGTGCCTCTCCTCGCCTCCTTCTCGTCCAGCGTGGCCACCCCGCGTCCCCACCTGCTGCCTCCCTCTCCCTCACCTTTTTCTTCTTCCTTCGTTCTCTCTCCTATAAAATCGCCTCACCCTCACGTCCTAGGATTTCCCCTTCCTCTCCTCCCTCTCCTCCATGCCGCCGCCACTCCTCCTCTCCTCCTACGTGCCTCCTTGCTCGAGGTCAAGATCCATGGCCGACTCGAACTCGAGCTTGCTGCTGGCGTAGCAGGCACCTCCGGCCTCCTCCGCGGCGTCTATTGGAACCCTGACGCCGCCCCGGACCCATTCTGACGCCAAGAATCGCTCAAGATCGCCGTCCCAGTCGCCCACTTCTTCCTCTTCTTCACGGATCAGCAAGGTCTTCAAGTTCCTCGACTCGCTGTCGTCGGTCTGCTTCGTCCCCGACGTCACCTTCATGTCCTAGGTATACTAGGTATACCCATCTCCCTCTCTGTCAGATCTCTCGCCCTCGATTGCATCGTAGGCCTCGCCGTGTTCATGCGAAATTCGTGCTCCGGTGAACTCTGAACCTCTAGAGCGAGCTCCCATTGCGCTCTAGCCCAGATCTGCACCTTTGTGTGTGTTTTCCTTCGGCCAAACCATGTCCTAGGCCTAGCCCCATGTCCATGCCATAGATTTGCACCAAAATTTTGTGCCTAGGAGGTCCAAGAAGCAGTTCCCGAAGCCCTCACGAAATCTGAACTTTTCTGTCAGAAAACTGAATTTTCTCTAAGTTTGAAAAACTGCAGATTTATTATTGTTTACCTGTTTTTGAGAGGCTAGAACTTTTAACCTGTTGATCATATGGGGTTGTGACTATGACCATTGTGGAGTACTTACTGTGGTCTTCCTGGCAGTACCACTTGCTTCCATTATAGAGTTCATTTACTTGAAGTAATCCCTGGTTGAAAAGTGCATTCTGTTAAAAAAACGGGTAGTGCATTCTTTGTCTTAGTCCAGTTTTAGTATATGCCAAATATGGCATATACTAGGTTATACCTAGTGATGTCTTATTTCGAATTGGGTTTGTGTGTGTTTTCTCCACAATAACATATACTTATGATAGATGAATTTGGGGTAGAAAAATCCCAGGAATCCAGTGGTGCCATTGGAGCAACTTTGTAAAAATATTATTTTGTGTGTAGATGTCATTTTGTGATTTATGTATGATTTAATTCTTGCATGATTTGATGAACTTGTAAACATGGAAGTGGTAGTGTTTTGTGTGCACTAGGCCCTGGTATTTTTCCTTGCCATGATAATCTTGTGGTTTAGTGGGTTTCTTGCTGTAAACATGCTAAGAAAATAACACTGTTTTCGTTGCTCAAATATTTCTAAGTGTTAGAACTATTATTTCCTTCCCATGTTGTGTTGATGATTCCCATGGTTATAGTGTTCCTTTGGGGTTGGTCCAATGCCATGAATTGTTGTGCTAGTTCCCATCTGTCATTTGGTGCCTTCACCTTGCCAAAGAGATTTTGCATCTTAGAGTTATTTGCTGTCAAAGATGCTATGGTGTTATAAACTGCTGCTATTCTCTTAGTGAAATTTGAGAGAATCTGTAGTTATTTTCATGCCATGTTTAGGGGATGCTACCAAGTGATCTGTGATGTTTTAGCTCATGCTCAGTGCTAGTGTTTTGTTGTAGATGTTGCCCTCAATCACCCTATTAATTTTCATGCCATGAAAGTTGCTTTAGCATATATAAATAATGCTGTCAATATGCCATCTGGTTAACTCAGATTCCAGAAAACTGGAATTTTCACCAAGTCCCTAAAACTGATTCAACATGCCATCTTGTGAGCATATTTGCCATTGATCCATGCTTCCTTTCATGTTGCTATAGATAGATGATTTGGTAAGCATGCTGTGTACTTCATGCCCATGCCTTGGTTTTGATTTAAAACTTTCTGTAGCTCTGTATATGTGTGTTGCAAGATGACATATTGCTGTTTGAGGACAGATTGTGTGTTTGAATGTTTTGTGACTTGTGGGAGCTACACTCCATTGTTTTGCATGATATTTAGATCTATTATTGCTAGATTTTCATTTCCTATCCAGTGGCATCCTTGGAATACCAAGGAATAGCCCATGGCCTCCCTCATCTTGTGTTTTGTCTCCGTTAACGTTCGTACCTTGCCGGGAGTGCACCGTGAGCTACGTTACTCCGTTTGCAACGTTCTACATATGCATTTGCATCGATTTTGCATGAAGAATTCATATTTGCCATGATCATGCATGTTCAAATAACTAAACTTGAGGTTCTGTCCAGAATACTAAAGAACTTAATAAGTGCATGAGAAACATGACTAGCTTAGGGTTGCCATGTTAAATACTTCAAATGGATCATGCATCATCTTGTTTGTGCATTGCACCTTGTTTGTATGTTTATTTGGTGCTGTTTCTCTTTGGGTAGACGCGAGTGTTGAGCCTGAGTACGAGGATCCCGGAGAGTACAACTACGAGGACCCAGCTCTTTGTCCCTCTGAAGAACCAACAGGCAAGATGATCATACCCGGATCCCGACACTATTTTTGCCTTGCTAGATGTCTCGCTTTTACCGTTATGTTTTCCGTTACCTACCACTTAAACTGTCAGCCTCCAAATTGCCATGAAAGCCTCTAACTCCTCCACCACCTAGCAAACATTGATTGGCTATGTTACCGCTGCTCAGCCCTTATCTTATAGCGTTGCTAGTTGCAGGTGCAAGCTTTCCATGTGTCAACATGGATTTTGTTTATATCACTCTATTTACTGTTATTTAAATTAATGCACATATATATCTGGCAACGGTGGAAGGCTTGGCCTTTTGCTCAGTGTTTTGTTCCGCTTTTGCCGCACTAGTTCCGAGTACCGGTGTTATATTCCATATTTTGCGCTCCTAACATGCTCGGGGTTGTTATGGGGACCCCCTTGACCATTCGTTTTAGATTAAAACTTGTCTGGCAAGACCCAACTTTGGTACTACATTTGCTAAACAACTTAATAAAATTGCATAGGGCATAGCTACCCCGTGGATTAATCAACAACCCGGGCCAGTGCTCCTCATGAGTGTTGGTCCAAAATGGCAGTAGCCGGGGCCACCAACGGGTGTGCCAGACGGAAACTTAGCCAATCCGTCATGTCCTGAGAACGAGATACGCGGCTCCAATCGGGTTCGTCGACACGTCGGGCGGTCTTGCTGGACTTGTTTTACCTTTCTCGAATGTCTTGCGCGAGGAATTCCGATTTTTCTTCGGGCTATCTCGAGGTTGCGGTTTTCCAGTGGAATTGCCTAGGAAGATCACGAGATTCGTGGTCGAGGTTATTCCCGCGGCGTGTGGTTAGTTTGTGATGGATGAGTTGGAGCACCCCTGCAGGGTTTAATCTTTCGGAAAGCCATGCTCGCTGTTACGTGGCAACTTGGAAATTTGTTTAACACCCGGTAATAGTAAACTTGAAGTAAACTCAATAAAATACACCAATTGTGGGCATAACTGTGACTGTCTCTGCTCGTGAACATGAACCGAGAGAGAACACGGTGGGGTTATGATTGACGTAAGTAGGTGTTCAGGATCACTTAGTGATCATGCTAGTTCTCGTCCGTCTTACATAGACCACCATATTTACATTCATGTTCTCGTAAGATTAGCCACCAAATACATGCTTAGCGCTTGCTGCAGCCTCACCACTTAACCTTTCCTCACCCAATGGCTTACATAGTTTCGGTACCCGGGTTATGAGATTGCTGAGTCCCTGTGGCTCACAGATTACAACAATACAGGTACAGGTGTTGACGAGTACGTGTCAGATGACGTGCCGCAGCTCCAGTGGGAGTATGATGAAGAACGTGGTCGGATGTATGTTACGTATCCAGACGAGTAAGGAGCTTCGTGGTGGTGATCCTGGGATAGCAAGACAGTTTATCATTGCTTCTTTTATCGTTTGTTTTCGTCCGTAGCCGGACCCTGCCTTCTGAATGATGTATGAATAAATTTGTGTGGACTTGTAAGATAGCTTGTGGCGAGTGTAAGCCAACTCATATACTCATCTCTTCCTACATGTATGCAATGTTTTACTGTACTTGCGAACGACGAGATGCGCTTCTATCCCCGTCGAGGCCGCAAGCCTTAATAGGGATAGGACTGCATCTTGGGCGTGACAGTCCTCGAGATTCTCCCAACTCCCGATAGAATTTTCGGGGAGGCTGTTTAACCAGTGCCGAGCTGGCCCCTTAAGTTTTAGGGGCAGATACTTGATGGCGTGGAGATCATCTCCTCGTGCCATATGAATGTGGAGGAGGAAATCCTCGATCCATACTGCTGGGTCAGTTGTTCCGTCGTATTGCTCTATGTTCACGGGTTTGAACCCTTCCGGGAACTGATGCTGCATCACCTCGTCGGTGAAGCACAGTGGGTGGGCAGCGCCTCTGACCCGGGCTATGTCACGCCGGTAGTCGGCGCCTGATCTGGCCCGGTTTTGTTCCCGACCTCTGTTGTTGCCGTCTAGCCAAGGCTGGTACCCGTTCCGTTTATCGGGGGAGTACCCTCTAGATCCGTAGATGGATCTCGTGCGGCCTGTTCTATAATCCAGGTCGTGTCGCAGGTCGTACCTGTCCTCGGGCTCTATTGGCTCTTTTCCCCTTCTGCGGGGTATCGCCGGCCTATAACCGGCGTCACCAGCCGTCCTATCTCGTCCTAGGGGAGGGCGGTCCGGCTGGTCGTATGGAGTGTGTTTGGGCGACGGTGTATTAGAGACCTCGTCGTCGAACTGCGGCAGCAGCCGTCGGCGTGGATAGCTCTTGGGTTGGTCCAATAGACCGGTACCGTACCCTTCCTCGGCTGATAGGACCCATGTCCATCTATCATTGAGGGTGTCCTGTTCGGCCTTAAGCTGCCGTTCTTTTGCCTTCAGGCTTCGCGCAGTTGCTATAAGCTGTTGCCTAAACCGTTCCTGATCCTTAAGGTTTTCGGAGACGGTGAAGTCTTCGGCTTCCAGGCTGTCCTCCTCCTCGACAGGGGGGAGGTAGTTGTCGTCCTCGGAATCGTTTAGATCCTCGAGGTCGCGCTGGTCTTCCGGCCTCTCCTGGTCTTCTAGTGGATGCTCGGGGATATCGGGATCGCCAAGGTCTTTCGGGGTGTCGTTTTCCCTGGTGTCCGCAATGGCTTCCCTTCCCTTTTTTGCCTTTGACCGTTTACACAGTTTCCGGCGCCTTGACGGCTCCTCGCCAGATTTATCGCCATTGTTTCTGGGTGTGTGCTCGCCCTTATCGGCTGGGGTATCCACCATGTAGACGTCGTAGGTGGAGGTGGCAGTCCATCGCCCGGTGTTAACGGGGGCGGGAGCGCAATCCTCTTCATCCATGTCTTCTGCCTCCTCGGAGGCGTAGTCCAACATATCGGTTAAGTCTTCGACAGTGGCTACTAAGTGGGTGGTGGGTGGGATGAAAAATTCCTCTTGACACGCCTTCAGACCGATCTGAGCGTGGATCGGGATTGGGTCGTCAGTGATTTTCATCGATAGGATCCGATCTAGAGCCTCATTGAGTGTTGAGAGCTCGATCGGGTCAATCTGTCCAGAGCTTTCGCAGTAGACCTCTGATGCGTCCGAACAAGCAGTGTATTCGGCAGAAGCTGACCCCCGACCATCCGGTACTATGACCGGATCCGGACTAGAAGCCAGATCATCGTCGGGGTTGGTCCCGTGGGCGGGGTTGAGAGCGAAATCTGAAGTCAAGGCCTCGGAGTCCTCGGGCGCATCAGATGAGATTGCAAGCACGGTGAGCAAAAGATCGCCTCGAGAGTCTACGGAGAACTCTAGGTTCCCGAATCTGACCTCTTGATCAGGGGCGAAAGTCGCTGCCGAAAGCGAAGATCTGTCCAGGGACAAAGGAGTCCATGTTGCGGACTTCTTCGCTAATGACTAAGCGAGCCATTGATTCCTTTGGCGATCACAGCGGAACTCTCAATGAAAGCACCAATGTCGGTGTCAAAACAGGCGGATCTCGGGTAGGGGGTCCCGAGCTGTGAGTCTAGGATCGATGGTAACAGGGGACGAAGGAGACGACGTTTACCCAGGTTCGGGCCCTCCTATGGAGGTAAAACCCTACGTCCTGCTCGATTATATTGATGTGTATGAAGGTTACAGAGTTGATCTACCACGAGATCCAATAGCTAAACCCTAGATGAGTTTTTTTGTCCTACAATCTAAAACCTCCCTGGTTTATATAGACACCGGGGGGTGCCTAGGGTTTACACATGATAGGTCTCCTGCCGGGGATGGAGATGCCGATTTCCTCATCTTGACTTGGAGTGCACGACGCGCCTTTGAGACTTCCTTCTAGAACACGGGGTCGCGGCATATCCGGCCCTTCCTGCGATAGTCAGAGAGCGGCCCACCAAGCCGGCCTATTGGGAGATAGGCCAGCGGCCCGAGGACCCCTTAGTCCAGGACTCCCTCACCTATGCCTTAATGTAAGCGAGACACAGGGCAAGCCTCGCGGCTGGGATAGCTCCAGATGGGCTGGCCCAGCTACGCGCTCTTTTTCCCTCTTTTTTTCTTTTTTGCTTTATTTTTTACTTTTCTTTATGCTTTAAAACATTTTAAATGTATATTAAAATAATATTCTATAAAACATTTGAAAAATGTTGACCAAGCATTTGAACAATGTTAAATGTTTATAGAGTAAATGTTTATCACATATACAGAAAATGTATAAAAAATGATCTTGTATTAAAAAATATCTTAATACAACATTTGAAAAATGTCGAGAATGTATTGGAAAAGTGTATAATGTCTATAGAAAAACGTTGATCATGTATATATAAAATGATGAAACATTTTATTATATATACTAAAATATTAGTCAGGAATTTTAAATATGTTGAACAAGTTTTTTTTTTTAAAATCAACCATTTGAAAAATGTTAAATGTGTATAAAAAATGTTTACCATGTATGAAAAAATGGTGATTTTTTTATCATATATATAATTGTTAATCAAGTATTTAAAAAATGTTGAATAAGTATTCAGAAAATGTTAATCAAGTATTCAAAAATATTAAATGTGTATATAAAAAATGTTGTCCATTTATTAAGAAAATGTTGATCTTTTACTTCAAAAATAATAATCATGCATCTAAAAAATGTTAAGGTGTCTAAAAAAATGTTGACCGTGTATTCAAAATATGTTAATATTATACTCCCTCCTTCACATATTCTAAGGCGTATTAGTTTTTGCACAGAAATTAACGCAGGTCAATCTTGTGAGGGGAAGAGAGCGACGGTGTGGGAAATGAGAGCTAACTACACGAGAGACCCATTGGGCAATCTTTTTAGTTTCCAAAAAATAAGCGATCCTTAGTTTGATTGTAACTGCATGAGAGAGAAACTCACCTGTGCCTAATATTATGGGATTGCATGCAAAAACTAATACACTCAAGATTTTAGGAAGGAGGGAGTATTGGAAAATGTTAACCAAGGGTTGGAAAAATGTTTAAAAATGTACATAGAAAAAATATTGACCATGTACTCAAAAGTTTTAAACTTGTGTCTGAAAAATGTTAAACGGTGTAGTATAAGCATGTACAGTATTAGATATATACCAAAAATGTATATAAAAATACAATGGAAAACTGAGGGGAAAAAAGGAAAAACTGATGAAAACATGTAAGAAACAAAACAAAACCGAAGAAAAAGTAAGGAAAAGAAAAAGTCATTGAAACTAAGAAAGACAGGAGCGAAACAAAGAAAAAGAAAACAAATGAAAACCGTGAATAGAAACAATTAAAAAATAAAAAACAGTGAAAATGTAGAAAGGAACGAAGAAAAACGGTTTAAAAAAACAGGAAAAAAACCTGGAAAACCCTGTGAAAAGCTGGCTTGGGTCTAGCGCCCTTGAGAATTTCACAAACATAACGCTAGCGTACTGGTCAGCTGTATCTCCCCATTTTCTTCTCCATTTCTTTTACGGACGCCATGGGGCCGGCCGGAAAGTGTAGATGATTAAGCATTGTCTCGCTTATGGCGAGATATAACAGCCTTCCTTCCTTGACAGGTGACCCGCCGATCATGCCGTTGCTTGTACCCTCTGCTGCCAAGGACCTCCGCGCGGGACGCCGTCGTCTCATGTGTCGCGCGGTTCCGCCGTCTCGCGCCACGCCAGCACGGCTCCGACGATTTGTTCCGCGCCTATGTCCGTCGCGTCACGCCGTCCCGAGTGCATGTATGCTTGCTGCCTCGCTCGTTCCTGAGAATTTGCTTCGCACGACGATGGGCAGTGCCGCCGGAGTCAAAGGGACACAGCACAGACAAAAGTGAACGCGCTCAGCACGCGTAAAGCATCTCCTACAACGAGGCCGGCGTAGCTTTTGACCCTCCGATTTAACTGAACGCACACAGATTTTGCAAATGGAGCGTCATTCGGTGATTGGCATCCACCGAGACGCCCGATTGTCAATGGAGCAGTTACCCGGGCACACACAGAAAAAGAAAAAAAAAGGAAAAGGAGAAGACATGCCATACGACTGTGCAGCGTTTGACCTCACGGATCCGAATCCCCGAAGAAAGAACATGGCGAGCAAACAAACACTAAACAACGCCCAACTTGCTGGGAGGTGGGGGCACCACCCTCCGCAACTTGTCTGGCGGCCCATTTTGCCTCCCACTGATAATAAACTCGCGATCTGTCCCCTTCTCATGATGATCCCAAGCAAAAGTATATAGTACTGCTCCATTTGGACCGAAATCAACTCCATTCGGTCCAATTGCTGGCGCCCCATCAAGGCACTATATTTGATTCTAGAAAAACGAAGGAACAAGTCGCCGAGCAGCTATATAGATACTACTCCACATAACCATGGCGATTAGTCAAATCATGTGGCCCTAGCTAGGCAATAGGCAATTAGCGCAGCTGGTAGCCAATCAGAGGGGCGCGGACGGAGAGCTTAACGTGGAAGACCGACGGAAATGCGCTACTAATTAAAGGCGTCTCAATGGAGAGATGACCACCATCAGAAGTCAAATTATTCTGCCTGCCCCAGCTTTAACAATTCCGTCTCCACTCCCAGGAATTCTCTTCCTTCTCCCTTCCTTAATTTATGGCGCTATTATCAGCTCACAAACAGCCCAATTGATGCAATGACAACAAAACCAAGGACCAGACCAGATTAGATACCACCATGGCCACTCACATCACATGTTAGCTGCAGTACATGGTGGTGACTCACGCTGACTGCTCTGGACCAGAGATAAGGGCCCTGATCAGACCATTACCAAACAAGAGGAAAAAGTTGAGCATGCAGTAGTACCAATGTTCCGGTGCGATAGGAGATCTCAGATGTGGCATCAAACCTAACCGCTACTGCTACATGCCATCCTCCTATTAAGCTTACACAATACTTATTTCAAAAGAGAGATGTATCTTTAGGTCGCACCAAGGCCACGACGATGATGAAAGTCCACTTGGACAGCTCACCCGGAGAGATTAGCTTAGCATAGATGGGAACCCCTGCATTGTGTATTTTAAGGCGTAATATCGCATTGGTTGATCCGATCTGGGAAGGGGACTAACTCAGCCAGGGATTAACGAGTTGTTTAATGGCGGAGTAGTAGTAGTAGGATTAAAGAAACCGGGTTTGACAGTGGGTTAGGCCGAAAGCAGGGAAGATGCAAAGAATGTCCCAGTTGTCCAGCTCCCCTTTCCTCCACCGGCCCACCAGGCATGGCTCGCTCGCTTACAATAAAAGTAACAGCAATAGATTTTTTTTACTTTTACGACCGGGGAGTAGCTCTCACACCAAGTATACCAGGAGTAGTACGTACTACTAGTGCTCTGGCTGTAGCTCGAGGGTCCGGCCATTGACTTGTAACAGTAGCGGCGCGTACACAGGTCTATCATCTATGCGACACTATGCACTGTAGTACTGCAAAAAAAATAAAAATGGTACCACGGGTAAATAAATACGTAGACTCGTGGTGGGCACCAGTTAACCATGGATGGAGCCATCATCATCATTAGTATACTCGCGCTCACGGAGACAGACAGGAGGCTGCGATAAACAAGCAACTTGCAGGCATTTTGTTATGCTAGTGGGTAGGGTAAAGTAAACAAAGCATCACAAATCCAGCTGCAATTAGTAGATAATCTCATGGATTGACTGGCTGGCTCGCTGTGCCGTCGCCTGATTCACACCGTCACAGGAGTGGCAGTGCTGGATGCGTTGGTCGAGCAGGAGTAGCGCTCGTGTTCAGGCGACGTGACGGGGTGGAGTCGACACTCGACAGGCGTAGCCCGTAAGCAAAGACTCCGACGCAGCCGCACGCACCGCGCCGAAGGCAGGGAGGGTCAACGGATCGTAGCTCGGCCGCAGAAAACAACAGGCAAGGAAAGGGGCGAGGACGGGCGAGCAAACCGAGGCGTTGAAACTGAAACGCTAACGGCGGGCGAGCTGGACCCCATCATCCATGGCGAGCGACCCCTCCTTTGGCCCTACTGCTGCCGCCGGGTCCCACGCGATGGCCGAGGCCTTACTTTCATTTGAGTAGTATAATATAAATTAATAAATAAAAAGATAAAGTAAAAGAGGTGGGAGGAAGAGGAGGAGAAACACACTACTGCGCTCTCGCTGCTGGGTGGGCCGCGTGAGGAGATGAGGTTGGGTGCGGTGCGGGGCATGGGCCGGAGTGTGCGGTCAACTGCGGGGTGCAGGCCGGAAAGCGACCCCCCACCCGCCTCCTTTGACCGGGAGACAATCGCGTGGGGCCCGCCACTCCCCTCACCCAGGCGGACCCACAGAGGACGGAGGAGAGAGAGAGCGAGTAATAATAAACAAACAATAATAATGGCACGAACAAACAAATCAGGGCCTCTTTGATTCGCGGGATTCTCAAAACGCAGGAATAGGAAAAACGTAGGAATAGAGTGTCATGTCATTTTCTACCCTACATGATTTGAAAGTGTGTTTGATAGCACGGAAAAAACAAAGAAATTCTACAAAGAGGTTTGAGTGGATGAAAAATTTCCTTCAAAATGTAATACAAATGAATCCTATGGAAAACTTCCAAAGGATTTCAATCCTACGAATCAAACGACCATCATAGGAAAAAATCCTAAGGATCGAAATCTTTCGAAAATCCAATAAAATTCCTTTGTATCAAAGGAGCCCTCGATCGGTGCGGATGCCCACCCTTGACCTCTGCACAGGAGGGAGAGGAAGGGAGCCCCACGACAAAGTATTCAATTCAATTATTGCGATTGTTTAAGCGGGGCCGCGTATGACTTCTTGTTCTTTTGTCCGAAACTAGTTGGCGCACTGCAGTATTGTACCAGTAGTAGCAATCAATGGAGATTATTATGGACTCAAAGTCGGAGCATTTGCCGTCCGTCCTTATTAACTGTAGCCGCGCGTACATGGCAGTTTCATCACGCCCACCCAGATCCGCGGCGTTGAATCTTATGATATCGAACGAACAGATAAAAATATGATGTGAACGAACTGGAGTCTGGAGATAGTAAAATCTCTGGCATTAAGTTTCCCTCTCCGTCTCTCTACAATCTTTCTTCTTCTTTACACGGACATCAGATTGAGAACCAACGAAGCCCCCCCACCAAAAGGGGAAAGAAAGAAAAAAATTAACTAGGTCAGACGTGCCCGTTGCCGGCGGACACGCTAGCTACGGGAGCGCCCATCGGCATCGGCATCGGCATCGGCGACGGCGCCATCTGCATCGGCATCGGCCCCGGCGAGTGGCGGTGCTCGCCCTCGTAGGTCACCACCAGCATCGCCGGGTCGTCCAGGGCGCGCTCCACGTGCTTCCTCGCCGGGCAGCCCCGTACTGTGCTGCACTTGTAGTAACCCCTGAAGCCCAGACGTGAAACCATGTCAGATCCTTGCGCACACACACACAGATGACTGTTCGTTGATGCTGAATCGGTGAGGAAAGAAATTTACCGTGGGTAAGGGGATCCCTTGATGGGCTTCTGGCCGTACTTCCTCCACGAGTACTCGTCCGGCGGGATGTCGGCGATCTTCGCGCTCACCGCCGGCACTCTCACCGTCGTCTTCACGCGGTTCTTCCTTCTC
Organism: Elymus sibiricus; assembly: GCA_039707655.1. Classification (NCBI taxonomy): domain Eukaryota; kingdom Viridiplantae; phylum Streptophyta; class Magnoliopsida; order Poales; family Poaceae; genus Elymus; species Elymus sibiricus. The sequence continues at coordinate 458,440,726 of CM077665.1, read as the reverse complement.
TTGGAGCAGTGGCATCGGCTGCCGGTGGTGTTGGCCTCGGAGTGCGCGCCGGCGCAGGGCTTTCTCTTGTGGCCTGACAGAGGCGGCTTGCCTGCGGAGACCAGGCTCCGGCCCTTGGACACGCTGCCCTCGCCGGCGGTCACCGACGAGAAGAAGGACGTGGACGTCACGGACGTCGCGCCCGACATGGTCAGGTTCGGCTTGGTGAAGTCCAGTGTCAGGCTCTGCGGCTGCGGGACCGGAGCGGCCACCGACACGGGCTCGACGGCCAGAGGGCGCGGTGGGGGAGGCGGAGGAGCGACCGGAGCTGGAGGTGGCGGGGGCGGGGACTGGACGGGGCCGCGGCGGAAGCGGGCGTGGCCGGTGCGGTCGAGGATGGAGATCACCTTGCGGAACTTGGAGACGGCCTGATCGGCGATCTCCCCGAACGGCTGCTGGTGCTGCTGCTGCGGCGCCTTGGACGGCGCCGCGCCGGAGAGGGACGACACCAGGAGCTCCAGGCTGCGGAGGCCGGCGGTGGCGGCCTCCTGGATGGCGAGCTGGTCGTCGGCGCGTCGAGGGGTGTAGCAGCCCATGAGGTCCACGGCCATGGTCGCCGGTGTGAGGTCGCCTGTGGCTCTGCAGATCTTGGCTCGCTGTCTTGGTTGAGCTCTCGGTTTGGTTGGGAGTTGGAGGTCTGGACGGAGGCCATGGCTGGCTTTATAGGTGGAAATGGGGTGAGGGGAGAAGATGCGAGTCAATGATGGTGGTCGTTTTTCGGAGTAGCTCCCTGGATTCTTCCAGAATTGCAGATGTGCGCCCACCTGTCCTTGTTTAGAAAGTGTCAACTTCACAGTTTTTACATGAATGAACGGTCTAATCCCACTGTTGGATCTGAAGACCAGTCTACTTCCACACTGTTATGAGAAAAATTGCACCTACTCCCTGGAGTACTAAATTGAAGGCTAGTAAAAAAACGTACACTCTATATGCTTGATTTGATTGTTGATTTATTTTCAGTTTAATGGCATTTTATTTACTACAGTGTGCACATACAGTGTTACAGGTTCCCGAAAAAAAAACAGTGTTATAGGTGTTTACTGTTACGGGGGACTTGTGGGTATGACGCCTAGAAGTTTAGGGGCTTCTTTGGGAAAAGGACCCAATGCGGTGTGATAATGACATCTTCTTGGTCATGACCCACACGATAGTGGACTTTGGGGATAAGAATAAATGGGTTTTCTTTAAGCCGTTATTGCTAGCATCACAAGCAGGCAGAGATAGAAAGAGAGAAAAAAAAATCATATGCGTATGTGTCCTGTGTCTTGGCTTCAAAGTCAACTATGGGGATGGATGGGCGATGGTTTATAATGATGCGTGCGTTTCTATTCTACACTAAAACAAAGTTGGCCATGATAAAAAGCGCCATTATTTCTTTCTCCCCTGGCAGCACTATCGCGTTGGGGATATGATATTCTCCGTGTTTAATATATTTAATTATTTCTTTGCAGATTAAAATTTGGTCGGGCCATGTCGACGCCGGCTGTGAGAACTTTCCCGCCACCCCTGCTTACCCTTTGTTTATCCCGTTGACGGACTGTCTGTGCTGTGAGAGCTGGCGTATCTCCGGCGTGATCAGGAGTTGAATTATTTTCCATATCTTCCACGGGAAAAGAACTGTTTTCCGTATTGATTTGTAATATGCGCTTGTGGTATTGTGCTAATCTCTTGAAATCTCTTGAAATCGTGGGACAGGTGGCGAAAACAATACTGCTTTTGCAGATCAAAAGATGTTGCACTTGCTCCATAAGAAAAACATTTCAACGCTGTGTGCTCATCCACTTGCTTCATGAAAAAACATGCACTTGCAACATGTATGATTTTTTTTCTTTTTTGAATGAACGGAACAAGATTAGAAAACAGTTGATGGCACCAATGCTCATGCTATTGATGTTCTAGGTAGAGTAAAATATTGTCATTCGGCATTAATGGCGAGCTATATCAGAAACAAGATGAAAAACAAAAACGAAGCAAAGTAAAAAATTAAAGAGTACTTTATTTGCTTGATTGTGGACCTTTAACTTGTTCACGAACACTTTTGCTTATTGGAGAAGACAGACGTGAAAAAACGATGGAAATGAGCTCTAATGCAAAAGTCTAATTATATGGGTAGCTCCTAGGAAAAAGTAATAAATACAATGAAACCGAAAGACAGAAGGTAAAAAAATTACTAATCTAATCTAATACGCAACCTTATACTACATAATGACATGACAGTTGCATAGAGCCGACAGTAGGCTATACAATTAACCATGCTCTAACGATTTCAGAGAGAAAAAGGACAACTCGAGGAAAATAAGGGAGCATGGTATGCACGTGCTCATCCCCGCCTATGTAGCCTGGCTACCGTGCCATTGACAGGGCTGCAGCATGCCTTCACGGTGAAAGTCTCTATTTGCTTCATGCGGTCAGGAAAGAGTGAGAGAAATAACTAATAGTCTAAGAAAAAAGATAGGCGTGGAGAGGGAGTGTGTGTGTGTGTGTGTGAGAGAGAGAGAGAGAGAGGGGGAGGGGAGATAAATCAATAGGCTCGTCGGTGAAGCCTGGAGGGAAAAAATTCATCATAGTCGTCATTTAGAAGGGAAAATGTAGGAAAACACATTATTGTATCAGATTAGCAATCTTGTTAATTTTAAGTACATGTTGAATAAGAGGACAAAGAGCCTAGTGAAATTTCCGATTGATGACATGTGGGGCTAGGTGTCTATATTTGCGCTGCGTCAGGTGATTAATCACACAATTTATGTGTGTTTCTTTGCTAATTACCAATATAGTGGTCAACATTGGTTGAAAATCAATGGAATTGCGGTATTTCTCCGTTACAACAACCTCAATGTTGTGTTTTGGTTTAGTTCCCTCGCGAAAAGCGCTCAATATGTTTTTTTTTTGCAATGGTGCTCAATATGCTTTGACATCTAAACCTTGTGATTTTAGAAGCATGAAAAATAGAAAAACTAGAATGCAAATACCTCATCAAGATTGTCCTTATTTCACGTGCCAATAGGGTCCTAGTATACCTTTATCTTGTACTCCATTGAGTATGCATGAATGCTCTTTGTGTCTTCACCTCTCTTTCTTGCTATGATGTCTCTCCTTTTTCTTTGAAAATTGGGAGGGGAGCTGCTTTAGGGCATCTCCAACGTTGCACATCAAACCGTACATGGGTCAAACTTCCGTGGAGCCAGACAACCTATCTGGTTATCTGGCTATTTAAGCAGGTAGGCCTCATGTAAAAACCGTACATCATGTCCTCTCCTCCATGGAGCGTCTCCTCTCATCTTCACCTCTCCTCTTCTTCGGCAGTGATGGACAAGTCCGGTAGCGGCTCCCAATGATTCTCTGGCCCGACAGGTGGATCCCCAGGGTTGTATGGATCATGGAGCTGTCGCCCACAGTCTCTAGCCCCGTCGGCGGCCACGGTGAAGAAGGTGTGATAACCCATAAGTATAGGGGGTCTATCGTGGAATTTTTATAAGAGTGTTGAACCCAACAAGGAGTGGAATTGATTGGTTGATGCACACTAGTAAGAAATCAATGTAAAACCTGCAAAGATAGTTTGATCACAAGAGAAATTGCAATAACGTAAATAGTAACAAAAGTGTAATGGTGCAACAAGTGGCCGAGTCTTTAATTGTGCTAATGAAAAGTCCGGTTGTTTCATTTATCGGGATCAAATCTCTCTCGAGGACACGTGGTAGTTTCACCAAGTAATTTTCATCAAGTTTCATTGAGTTAGTGTTCATTGCTTTGATAATTTGTTGTGCGGTGTAACCTATGATAATGTGTTATTCTTAGTTGAACAACAACATAGTTATCACTATACCCTATATACAAGCATCCGCAAATAGAAAGAAAACAATTAATATAGCATGTAAACATAATAAACTTTGGGATTACAACAACCCTTCATGCAACATTTTAGAAACTTAGGGTTTGATAACTTCTGCCACTCCAACCGCCCACCATAGATAAACTAATTACACAATGCTCTCCTTTAGGCCCATGAAGGTGAAGTGATATGCAGTTGATGTCTGAACATCAACACAAGAGAATTACATCACAACAAAATATCAAAACATTGAACTACATTCAACTTCACAAGATTAATATAAACAAGGTTTATACCATGTCTTGAAGAATGTAATGGACTACTCACAACACATCGTATGGATCATGATCGGTGAAGATGAAAATACGAAGAACAATATGAACATATTTATTTTTAACCAATGAAACTTCTAAGCATCAACTACATAGAATAATCAACACCAGAGACTATACTAAGCAAATTGTCTGAGCTAAAAGTTCAGAGAACGGAAAGTTAGGGTTGAGCGAGTTGACGGAGATGACGGCGTTGATAAAGATGTTAATGATCAAAGTGTTGGTGATGATGATGATGGCTTTGAGTTCCCACTTCCAGAGGTGAAGGATCACGGAGAAACAGCCCTCCACGAGCAGCAAAAATATTCCGCCTCGCAGCTGACGTAGAGAAATTCCTATAAATTCTCCTGGCGGTTTTCTGAAATAAAAAAATACAGGCCAAAGGGCCTCGGGACGTGTTTCTTGTGGGCCCCATGCGGCGAAGGTGGTAACTGTGTGTTCCTTCTAGCTCCGTGGATCTTTCTTTTGACATAATTTCTAGAAATTGTTGGCTATTTATTTAGATCCCCTTCCTCCGTTCCTAAATATAAGACCTTTTAGAGATTACACTATGAACTACATACGGAGCAAAATGAGTGAATGTACACTCTAATATAAGTCTATGTACATCTGTATGTAGTCCATATTGGAATATTTAGAAGGTCTTATATTTAGGAACGGAGGGAGTAGAAAATTGCCTTCTTAACTGTCATTATTTTGCTCCTATTTTCCAGGGTTAGTAATTTCCCTCTCTGTGTAATTCATGCAAACTGAAGAAAAAAAGACATTTGAATTGAGCTATAATATGCGAAATAACAATGCTAAAGAGGAAATTATAATAAAAAATAATGATGAAAAATGGACGTATCATGGTGCTTTCCTCGTATGATGAGGAGTAGTTGGAACCGCCCCTCTTCTCCGAGGCCGCGTGCATGTACGAAGAGTTTGTGGCGCAGATGGCGCTCTTGGTCCAGCGGTCGCGCCACGACCGTGGTCATATCCCGCCCTCGTTGTTGCGCAACCTCCGCGTCAATGAGGAGCAGACCTCGCCTCACGCGCGCTACCGCGTCATCCAAATTGGACGCCGCATGAAGGAGAAGGTCAAGGAGGAGTTTCCGCGCAACACAACTGGGCGGTTAGTCTAGTCAGCGTCCCCACCCTGTCGTGTTGAGAGCAAGTGGCGCCCGATGAAGATGGAGGAGGTGTCGGTCCGATCGCCGACGCGCGCGGCTGCCTTGTCCACTACCTTGGATGTGGTGACAACGGTGACTCCTCCTCCTCGCGCACCATGATGACGACCAACACGGTGACACTCGAGCACTCACGTCGGAACCGGTGCAATGCATCGCAACTAGCTGCATTCGTGCCTTAAGACGTCTTTCCGGACTGGGTCCTCGCGACCCCAACCACACGTTGGCTTGGGCCGACAAATGGTTCCAGACCACCGCGCATATGTCCGCCCGACGCCAACGCCAGATAAGCGACCTGCTTTTCAAAATAGGGTTGTTCGAGCCCGAGTGCACCTCTCGTGCGGTCGGCAAGGGCAAGGCCTGTGGAGGGCAGGCAGGGACGACGTCCGCAGCCGACCGCCGCCGCCAGGATGATGTGGTCGAGCGTGTGCGTCAGACGGTGGAGGTAGCAGATCAACCATGCTGCGAGCACCACACGGCGGCCGCTAAGGGTTGCCATGACCCCTTTGTGCCCTTCCGCCACTGGAAGGAGTACGACGACAACAACGGAGGTGTTGTCGGCCAAGGAGACCATGCATACGAGGTCACCGAGCGGTATCTCGCTTAGTTTAGTGTAGGTATTGTTTAAATGAGAGGCGATTTTCTATGCATGGTGGTAGCTACACACTCTTTGGCATACGTGACTTCTTTTATATATGAGGTGTTGGGTTTCTTATGGCATTGGCACAAGTATATTTTTTTTGTATAGGAAGGACTTTTTCTCACTTCTCGTTGTCTTTTTTATTACCTTTTTGACACAAGTGCCTTTTCGTTGTGTAGCAAGGGACTTTTCTCACTTCTCTCAATTTTTTCACTTGCCTTTTTGGCACAAGTGCCTTTTTGCTTCGTGGTTGGTCCAAAGTCACGATATTTTGTTATAGAGTTATTTTCGTATTCCAAAATAATTTACCAAAATAATTAGAGATAAAAATTCGGGCCATGTATAGCTACCACCATGGGTAGCAAATTATTTCCGTTGTTTAAATTTCATCCGGTTTAGTTGAAGTTTGTTAATTTTCGTCCTCTTGGTTGTATTTTTTTTAAATTCAACAAATATTGTCCAGTTTTCATGTATTTTGCCCCTTCTGTTTAATGTCAGTTTAAACTTTAAAATGGTGCGGACAGTTAGTGTATCCGGTTGGATGGCCGGCTCCCTATTGGTTGCAGACATGTCATTTAGTGTGTCCGACTCGAGATACACCGTTAGAGATGCCCTTAGGCTACTCATAGTGAAAAGTATCATATACTAATATCAGACTACCCACAATGGAAAGTACCATAGAGTAGTACTACCTCCGTTCGGGTTTATTAGGCCCCTTTGTATTTTGGATCAGACTTTGACAATCTATAGACTACTAAAATATAAAGTATATGCTATGGAACATTATACGGTCGTATTTGTGTTTGAAAGAGCTTTTCCACAATATAATTTTGGTGACATGTAGTTTGCATTTTGTTAGTTAAATTTATAGGTCAAACTTTAGTCCAAAATAAGAGGGGGCCTAATAAACCCGGACGGAAGGAGTAACATGCATATGTTACTAGTCTAAGTTACTACCTCCATAGTGGGTAGTAACATAGAGGTAGTAACATTGAGCCTTTCATTTATTAGCTTATAGACTCATCTTGTCTTGTATGTGTTAGGTTACTCATCTTTACTCCTAATTGAGGAGTTGGTAGCTTCCGTTCCGGGTTTATTTTCGTCCTGTTTTTTTCCGTCCGGTTTTTTGTCCCTCCTCCCATCAACCATATTTAGTAATGTATTTATGTGAAAGAATCAATCAAGATTAATTTCTAATGAATATTTAAAGATCAAATCTGAATTAATTAACCTTACCATATGTTGCTCAATCACATTTATTAATATTTCCATACATCATTAAATTACATTAATTAACATTCCGTTTCATGTTTTTTTCGTCTCCCCTTCCATTTTCGTCTGTTTTTTTCCTCATTCAATCATCATATATTTAGTAATGTATTTATGTGAAATAATCAATCAAGATTATTTTCTAATGAATCTTTAAAGATCAAATCGGAATTAATTAATCTTACCATAAATTGTTCAATCACATCTTCTTCTTCTACTCCTACTGGAGCAGTTGGTACGTAGTCTCGTCCGTTCGTACCCCCTCCCACCCCCGACTGAAGGCCCCTCCACCCCCGATTTTTATCTAGCGAACCGGCCCACACCGTTCCTGATTTTTTTGTTCTTACCGGAAACAAATCGCTCCACCCAAGTCCTTGGTCCTCTCTCCTCTAGGGTTCCAACCCGGCCGCAGTGCGCCGCCCCTACACCATTGCTCCTGCCCCTAAGACTTTCTCCCACATAATCGTCATCTCCCCCGACGACCTTGCAGAGAGAAGCTGACCAAGGTGGCAGTGGTAGTAGCCGCAAGTAGCCTGGACGCAGGGAGTGGAGCTGCCTGCAATTGGTGACCTTCCCTAAGGGCATGCGGCAGCGCGGCAAGCCAACGGTGCTGCGGGCGATGCTCCAGCCGTCCAACACTGTGGCGTGGCTGCAGGGGAGCGGCATCAGGTTGATCTGTTATGGATGGCGTTCCTCGTCGCAAGGGCCGACTGCCTGATCTCGGCGGCCTCCTCCACGTCCAAATACCTGCAACGGGCTTAGTCGACCCTGATGACCCCGCCTCCGATCTTGCTCGCCGGGGCGTTCAGTTTTTGTGGTCGCCTCAGCCACAGTCGCTCCCAAGCCGAGAGTCCTGGCCTGGGTGAATCAATTTTTGTGAACACGTCAAAATCCTGAATCGGAGATGTTCAACACCCAATCCCCATGTAATTCCTCCTTCCATTGCTCTCGTTTGAATTTTGACGTGTTCACTCACTTTGACCATGACATGCAGGAGTCCGCTGCCTCGCCCACCTTGGCGAGCATGTACGCATGTACTGAAGCTATGGAGCAGCAATAAGACTGACGCACTGCATGCAGAAGAACAACGGCCACATGCCTCCGCTCCGTGACGACGCACACGTATCAGTGGAGTGCCTAGCTAGGAAGATATTTTGATTCTTCAGGTTCACGTTCATGATGTGTTTATTTTTGGAATGCAAAATTTTGTGCGAGTGTTCATACGAATAATACAATGACTGTATAAGTTAATGCAAAATTAATAGGGAGCATTGGTAATACAAATCCCCTCCACTACCTCTGTTATTAGTCACTTTGGCCATGATATTTACGTGATGCAAAATGCAGTAGACCCACCATCTATCTGAATCCATTTATTTGTTGTTGTTCTTTTGGGATATCCACGATTCTGATTAAAAGGCACATAAATGAGTATTCTGATTCTGGTCTAAGAACATTGGTTCTTATATGTGTCTCGGATGCGAAAGGGTATGTGAACTTTGATGAATACTTCTGCACATTCAAACCATCTTTTTTGAGTTGGACTTTCAAACCATCTGGAAATGCCGACATAGATGAAAACTATTTAGGAGGCTGCTGACAGTATTGAGGGTGACTTGCTTTTGGTGCTACTAAGACAAGCTCTAGAAATTGGTATGATTTTTATAAGGTTATGCTTTTTTGGTCTACTTCATTTTATTCAAATGCAAGCTAATAAATATTAAATATTTATATTTCAATTGTGGGCATGTGCATGCATTTATATCCAGGTACCAGAATGTATCGAAAAGCTTATACAAGAAGGAATTCAGATATGTGCGCTGATGGTGACAGTTCTGATGGACTGAGGTCTCCGATGCGGGCGACCAAGGGTTTCAACGTTGTCGCGCGTATCTACTTCATCCTCGGCGTCGAGGGTATGGGCCAGACCTCCTAGCTTCACAGCGCCACCGCCGCTGGGCTTGTATCGTCAGGCAGACATGGCGCCGATCAGGCCGTCGGCCTCTCGCCGATCCTCCCCTCTCATTTAATGCTCCTCTACATCGCATTAACCTATTTTTGTGATGTAGATCCTTGATGTCGGGTACGGGCGTGTGACGTCGCCGGCGACGTCATCACCTGTAGTTGTTGCCGGTCCTTGAGGTCGACCTCTCGCTAGTCATCGTCCAAAACATGTGCGACCAACTGTACAACTTATTTTCTCCTAGGACCATGTGCTCCGGACGTCCGTTGAGTTTCTAAGCAAAGTCTCAGCCTCCAGGTTTGTCTACGCAGATCACTATCCACGTAACAAGTCAACTGTGTCTGTGTAAAAATTGTCAACCATGTTTAGAAGGGAATACACAGGATCAACTTATTTGGGTATCAAGCATGGTTGAGAAGATGAGAATACACAGGATAAATTTATTTTCGTGGGTAAAGTAATAATCAATCCGTCACAAAAAATTGAAGTAATAATCAAGACTTCAGCCATCCTGGTTTGCGGGATGCTTTCAAAGTACATGTGAATCGGTAGATTCTCCATTGATACAATTTTTTTTTGTTTTCTGTGTTGTTTTGCTTTAGTTTAGTAATTTTCACTCCCATGTACTTCTTTGAAATAAAGGAGTAAAGAAGAAATCTTACTATTAGTATATGGTCAATAATTCACATGCTGGTTTGATATTCCATGGTGGATCTGTTTGTACCTTATTTAATGCCTAATTGATTTTGGTTCAGCCATCATCACAAGTATGCCCGCTACTAGACCTCGATGGCTCCAGCCGTATGGACCTGCATGTATTTGATAATTTGCTCCACCAGTTTATGCCATCAAGAATAGCTGTGTAAGGCTAAGCACGAACCTTCCATCGGTTCTTGAATTTTTTCTGTATGTCGCAGGGTGAGCTTACCACTATCATAACCATAATGGGAGCTTGCTTTTTGGTCGCATTCTCACTTCTAGGCATTTCATAGCCATATAATCAATCCGAATTATTATGCTAAATACTCCAAGTTGTGTTCCTTGGTAATGCACTGCATTTTGTAGCTGTAAAAGGTCTTTAAACACCCGAGTGTAGCAGATTGGAGTGCTAGGGATGTTGTTTTTATATTTATGGTGCTCATAATAAACTTTCTTTATTTGCATTTGTATGCATCACATGTGGTAAAAAAAATTACTCTGTAGGCATATGTGATACATTCGATTGTCAAATAAAAGAATATTTGAGGGATTGTTTTATCCTGTTTAGGGCATGAGTTTAAGTTCCAAACCCGGTCGCAGAATTTTAAGTACAATCTTGTCACTGTAGTCGGCACGTCCCGCCCACCGCATTCGCTGAAATTTTGGTGATGCAATTTTTCATCATGGTCCAATAAATATATGTGGAATTCATTTTTGTAGTTTCATGACCATGCAGGAGTGGTGCCCTCTATGTGTGTGTTCGGGGTTAGTCGGCAGGATTGTGAAGCGGATACGTCATTGACTATATATAATATATTAGATATGATTGATGTTGAACCATCAAAATATGTATGCCCCTATTGCAACACCCTGCCCAGTCTTGCAAGTGATCGCCGTCTACCAGGTCAAGGAATCTTTAGTTTGATGCTGGCATGCGTTGTTGTTGCACTTTCGCAACCATAGATCTACACACCAAATGTACATGAACAATATTCATTGGCGTTCCTCTATTTTTCCACATTTTTTCTGTTTTTTTCATGCAAGACCAGTCTATGATCCATCTCACTTGCATGCATGCAGCCTGGAGCATACACCTTGGCTGTAGTATTATCCTTGTCTTACTTAAAATGATATATGTTTGCTATGTGTAGAATAGGATTTATTTTCCTTGGATAATCTACTAGCTGGAGTGGTCATTCTCGATATACTTGTGAAAGTTGGCATGATCTTAGCATGAACCAACTCACAATGCTATCTTGAGCAGTGCTTTATTCACTTAAGTATCTTTTCTCATGAAAACACCAGATAAAAAGCCTACTGCAATAAAATTAGATGCAAAATTTACAAGGGTTACATGTATGCAACTTAAATGGGCATATATAATGTTAGAGTTACACGCCTCTAATTATTTGTTCTAGCTCTATGGATACCAGGAGCATTAGTTATTTTGAAGTACTCCATTTATAAACTTTACTATTTAGATATTGTATATGAAAATATGAAGTAATTATAAATGCTATTTATGATCATGAACAATCTTACCGGATGACTGTTTTCATGGCCTTCGAAGAAAGGATATCCTAGAAGTTGAGCGCAGATGGAGGGGATTCAGTACTTTTGAGCCAAGAAAAGTAGATGGGGCCTGTCCAAGCTATGAATAGTAGGTGGGAAAGTGTTGAAATATTTTGTGTTGCCATGGTTCCTAAATTCTCGGAGGTGTGTTTAGTAACATGTATGGTTTCAATTGCCTAATTTCATGTGTAAGAGCACATTTCTCCATGTGTGGTGTTGGGTAATTGATGACAATCCCTATGGACTAATGGTTGCCTTAAGTTATATTCGAAGGATTTGTCCATAGGCACTTCTTGAAGTCCATCTGTTGGTTTCAAGGAGTTTATATGGTTACCAAGGTGGTATTCAAGGTTTTATCCAAAGATTGGTCATAGAGAAGATAAGATACAAGGTTGATCAAGACTAAGTCAAAGAGTGAATCAAGTTGATCAACACACAAAGCGTACAAGATGTACCGAGAGGGATCAAGTGATCCCATGGTATGGTAAGCATTGTCCATTACGCTTTGTGTACTAACCCATGTTTACTGTGAGTGTTCTTTGTGGGGTTAGGTATGTTTCCATGGGCTAGCATCAATAAGAAGATCCCATACAATCCATGGAGGATGACATCAAGTGACATCAAGTGGTGATCGTCATCAAGGTTGCGGTGTGCAAGTTCAAGTGAAGCATCACGGAGAGATCATGCTTGAAGCTTGCCGTCCATTGTGGTGACAATGGACTTGTGAAGATGTGCCGAAGAGTGGCTCACCCATAGTGGAGTATGGGGGAGCAATCAACTAGTCTTCATCGAGCCAACGCAATCAAGAAAGGTGGTCCATCTTGAGGAAGTCAAGATCGTCATCATCTAGCTCAAGTGGACTATGCGAAGGCTAAGATTTGACCTTGATAGGGTTTTCTATTTTACCGGTCTCATAGTGGTAGTTGGGAGACTGGGTTATAGGATAGATTGCCGTACTATCAAGGGGGCTCTCAAGTGAGTAGCTTGATCGTATCGTTCGTTGAGAGCTCAAACCGTTGCATTCTTGGCATCATCATCTTTCTTGGTTCTTGGTTGGTTTTTCTCTTTGAGGTTTCTTGAGCTTATGGTCAGCTTCAAGACAAGCTCAAGTTCATCGAAAACGGAGTCCATATGCATCTTCTATGATGTTTTCGATGTTGGAGTTTTTTTGCCGGTTCTTCATTGATAGAGGTTTCACATCTCTGTTGGATAGTTATTGTCGTCCTGAATCCAACAAGCTTGAGTTTGCTCAATTCGGTGCTCGTATGCGAAAGTTATGGCAGTTTCAGTGCCAGAGCTGTTTTTCTCTGAACAAGCGGTAGTACTGCTCGGTAGCACGGTAGTACCGCTTGGGCGGTACTTCCGCTATGTACTACCGCTGTCTCTACCGCTTATATTTGCCTTCTGGTGCCTACAGGGGTCTCTGGCCATTTTCAGCGGAAGTACCGCTCTCCCCAGAGCGGTACTACCGCCCTGAAGAGCCGCTCGAACTACCGCTTATTTTTTTAAGCGGAAGTACCGAGCGGTACTGCCAACCTGAGGATCCGTGGCCTCTTTCGCATCCTTTTTCTTCCGGTCTCCTGGGATTTCTGAGCGGAAGTACCGCTCCCTCCAGAGCGGTACTACCGCCCCAAGCGGAAGTACCGCTCCCTCCATAGCGGTACTACCGCTTTGTTGTTCCAGGACGAGTGTAAGCGGAAGTACCGCTCCCCTGAGCGGTACTACCGCTTGTGTGCGGGCTGTGGGGGTAACGGTTGGATTTTCCCCCACCTATAAAAGGGGGTCTTCTTTCCCATTGCTCCCTAACTCTTAAACTCGTGTTCTTCCCCCATTGTTGATCTTCTTCGAGCTTGCTAACTCTCAATCCCTCCAATGATTTTTGCTAGTTCTTGAGGGAAAAGAGAGAGGAGATCTAGATCCACATCTCCACCAATCACTTTCTCCTCTTTGTGAGGGGAACCCCTTGGATCTTGATCTTGGAGTTCTTCGTGTTTTTCTTTGTTCTTCCTCTCATTTTCCTCCCTAGCATTAGTTGCTTGGGTGAGATTTGGGAGAGAAGGACTTTGGCACTCAGTGTGCCCTTGCCATTGCATTTGGTGCATAGGTTTGAGTTCTCCACGGTGATACGTGGAAGTGAGAAGTTGAGAAGCTTATTACTCTTGGGTGTTTGAGCACCCTTGAGCATGTTCCTCTTGGGTGCTTTGGCTCCCTAGACGGTTGGTAGTGCCTCGGAGCTCAATCATTATGGTGCAAAGCTCCGGGCAAGCTTCAGAGTCTCCAATTAGGTTGTGGAGATTGCCCCGAGCATTTGAGGTCACCTCGGAGCCACAATCCATTGTGGTGAAGCTTCGTGGTGTTGTTGGGAGCCTCCAATTAAGTTGTGGAGTTTGCCCCAACCTTGTTTGTACGGGTTCGGTGACCACCCTCAAGGGTCCCTTAGTGGAATCACGGCATCTTGCATTGTGCGAGGACGTGAGGAGATTACGGTGGCCCTAGTGGATTCTTGGGGAGCATTGTGCCTCCACACCGCTCCGAACGGAGATTAGCATCCGCAAGGGTGTGAACTTCGGGATACATCGTCGTCTCCGCGTGCCTCGGTTATCTCTTACCCGAGCCATTTACTTATGCACTTTACTTTGTGATAGCCATATTGTTTCTTGTTATATATTTTGCTATCACTTAGTTGTTTATCTTGCTTAGCATAAGTTGTTGGTGCACATAGGTGAGCCTAGTTGTTTTAGGTTTTGTGCTTGACTAATTAAACGATAGTTTTATTCCGCATTTGTTCAAGCCTAAACCATAATTATTTTAAAGCGCATATTCACCCCCCCCCCTCTAGGCGACATCCACGTCCTTTCATCATGTGTAATAGTTTGCCAGGGAATAGCAAAATGCAATCAAGTGTATGGTTGTAGAATCTTGGAATAAGGAACAAAATCCTACATGCTTTCATGAGATGATTGGTCTTAAGCATAAAAATGCATCCATGTGCCACTATTATTTGTAATGGACACCAAAGAGTTCTATGTTTTTATACCACTTTCTTTATTTTGTGCATTAGATATAGTATATGTGATCGAATTATATTTTCTATTGAAATACATTGCAAGTGAAGTGGATTTCAATTATTTTTTGCTTGTTACGGGCTACCTTTTCTATACATGTGAAATTTGATATGCAATCAGTAACAACCTACCTGCAAGGCATAGTAATGCTATGAATAACCCAGTATCTACTGATAATAATATCAACAAAAGAACTGTCTCAATTTTTTTAAGGCCCGTGGCAACGCACGGGCACTCTACTAGTAGTAGTAGTAACATAGTATGTTACTCAATTTCTCTCTCCTCTCATTAATTAGCTGCCACATCATATTTTTTGCTTACGTGCCATCTATGTTACTACCTATGTTACTCCCACTGTGGGTAGTCTCATGCATATGATAATAGTGTATGATACTATCTACATAGTGCATGGTATCATAGAGTAGTATCATATATGATCTTATTTATTGCCATTCACGACACAAAGTAGTAAAGAATTTAATATGATACGATATCTACCTATGTTACTCTAACCCTCTCTTTCATCTTCAATTCTTCGCCACGTCAGCATGTTTACTATTTTCGAGTGCATGATACTAGCTAAGTTACCATCATTATGGCCAGCCTTAGTTTTAGATTCGAAGCTCCGTGGCACCCTTGATCTCACCATGTTGCCGCGATTTCTGACCCCAAAAAACAAAAGGATCGTAGGTTTGTCAAACCGGCCGGCACCATTGTTCTCAACGACTCAATCCAGATCGCGTCCTTGGTGCACATTTCCATGAGCCTTGACCCCGCGCGCCATCATTTCGAAGCAGATAAAGCAGGCGTGTCACCGACTACTACTACCGAGCAAGTTTACCATTTTCTTTTGAGAGAGACGACTAGCACCGAGCAAGTTTTGAGGACGCTCCCGATCGAGTCTACGACTACTGGAACTTTGTCTAGCGAAAGCAAGTTTCCCTTTCTAGAAAGAATAAAACTACTACCCTACGGACGACGAGAGGCCGGTCCTAGTGGTACAAGATGAAGAGAGGCGCTAGTTAAAATAGGTCAAGCACTGGCCTAGTTGCTTAAAGAAAAGGTAGACGTGGTTATGAAGGAAAGTATACGAGGCGCGGCTCCCGCTTTTGAAACAGGGCAAAAGATTTGCCACTTTCATTAATTAAGAAGAAGAGAGTTGCCCGGTTAATTAACGGAAACCCGGGCGAAAACCGTTACAACACGCCCCCAACAGGGCACCAACAACACACGCCGACCCTGGGGCCGCGCACCAGCCGAGCCGCCTGCTCCGTCACCCGAACAACCCGTAGCCGACACCCTACAACCAAAACCGAAGCCGCCGCTCCGGCATCCACGCCGACCCCGAGGCCGGGCGAGCCGCCTGCTCTGCCGCCCAAGCAACTGGAGCTGACACCCTACAACCATCTCCGAAGCCGCCGCTCCGACGTACATACGAAAACCACACACGCCGACCCCGAGGCCACGCACCAGGCGAGCCGTTAGCTTCGTCGCCCGAGCAACCGGAGCCAACACCCAAAACCATATCCGGAGCCGCCGCTCCGACGTCCACGCCGACCCCGAGGCCGCGCACCAGGCTGGCCAACGATACTGCCACCCACGTGACCAATGCCGGCACCCCTCCATGACGACGAGATCCGGAGCCGCCGCTCCGACCTCCACGCCGGCCCCGAGGCCTCGCACCACCCGAGCCGATGACTCTCCCAGGCCAAGACCACTCCAGAACGATGCCTCCAAGAAGAACCGCGACACCGGAGCGCCGCCATCATCCGCTCCAGGAACCTGGAGCAAGGGTTTCCCCCGGAGTGCGAGAGAAGAGGTCGTAGGCCCTCGAACGACGACGCCTCCAAGAAGGTGTGCGGCGCCCATAGGCATCGCCGTCGTCGGCTTCGGCCAAGGCCGGAGCAAGACTTTCGCCCCGAGCAGCCAAGGAAGCCCTCCCCTCGAACCGGCACACGAGAGCCACCGCCCGCCTGAACCACCACCCACCACCAGAGCCTGGAGCCGCCGATCAGAACAGCCTCGCCGCCGCCACCTGCACCACGCAGAGCCGCCGACCAGGCCACCCCATCACCACCGCAGGAGCCAGAACCAGCCACGTCTGGTCAGATCCGGCGCCCCGCGCAGCAGCAACAGCCAACCCACCGGCCAGCACCAAGCGTCCCTAGCACGACCGAGGGCCGACGCACTGCCGCAGAGTACCGGCGCCCCGAGCTCCAGCTGTGGCGCTGCCCACGCAGCCACCACGGCCGCCGTCGCCGAAGAAGAGGTCCGGGGCCGCCGCCCCGGCATCCGAGCATCACAACCCCGCCATCACTCGCTCCAGATCCACGTCGCTGGAGCAGCAGTACACGCACGGCCGCCAGCCTCCCGCGCCAGATCCGGCCTCCACGCCCGCGCCGGAGGGCCAGGCCGCCGGACCTCCACCTCGCGAGCGCGCCACCTCCAAGGCTCCACCGCTCGCCTCGCTGCACCGCCTCCTCGCGGCCCCAGCGCCGCTCCGCCGCACTCGAGTCACCGTCCCTGCACGCACGCATCCACGCGGCCACCTAGCGAGCAAGGCCTCCCAAGCAGAGCCGCCGCCTTCTCGGCCGGAGCCGCCGCTCAGGCGCTGTGCCCGACGCAGCCCGCACCCACCAGATCCGGTCGCCACCCGCCCGGAGGCAGTCACCGCATCCCGCGCGCGCCACCACTGGCAGCCACAACCACCGCGCCTTACCGCGCCGCCCGTGGCACGGACGGGAACGCGCCGCCGCCACCTTCCTCAGATCCGGCAGAGGCTTCGCCGGCGGACCTTCCGGTGGCGGCGATGCGGGGAAGGATGGGGGGAGGAGGCTAGCGGCGCCGGCGAGTGGGGCTTCCCCCGTGTCGCCAGGGAGGGCGACGCGGGGGACGGAAGGGCCAGGATGGGCAGAGTGCCGGCTCCCGCTTTTGGCGATGCAATGGCATGGAGCCGGGGTGACTTTGGCCGCCTGATCGAGGAGTGAGGTGAGATGATCCGTCCGATGCGGTGCGGTTTGACCGTTGCGAGTGGGGCCGCGCTGGGCTCACCAACTGTGCGTGTCGCTTTGCTCGTTTTGAAGCAAAGACTTACCGGAAGATGCAGCATTATTCAACCATGTCACCGCAGATTCATAGGCAACGACTAAAATAGTTTTTCTTTTTTGGTGTACTACGCATAGAGATACTAAAATCACGTTTGCAGTTCGACTCGGCAGCGATTTTAACAAGTTACTCTCTTTGTTTCTTTAATAAAATTTTGCAATATATGGTGCCTTTCTTCTACGGTTGTAATTCTGTTTATAACCCTTCCGAGAAAACAAAAATATCTCTATCCCGATTGCATGTATCTCTTCTTGTAATAAAAAAAAAATCTTTATCCCGATTGCATGTATCTCTCTTTGTAAAAAAGACAAGAATCTCTGCCGATTGCATGTATCGCTTCCTTTCCTGACAAAATTCATTTACTTGCTACTAACCCATAAAGAATCTCTGCCGATTGCAAGGAACGGAGGGAGTACATCACGGTCGCCTTAAAAACAACAAAATCAAACTTAAAATGAGTTGGATATAACATCAACTCTAGCGGAGTCGGTCCAGTCGGCAAACTAATTGTTTATATGGCGATCAGCAAAAGCGGTTGTACGTGAGTATTTACGTTTGTATTGTTAAAAAAAATGATGATCGGCAAATAAAATGGCGCTCTAGAAGAGTCTCCATATCCGTGTGATTGTCAAAATTTACGAAGCTTGCTCCAAAACAACCCCATAACCTCCAAATACGAAGCATGTGGCGGCCTCGTTTTGGAGCTAACGCCAAACCTAACCACCAACAGAGGAGGGATGTCCCATTTTCTTCCACCAAGCGCGCTCCCGTTCATGCACCACCGTGTACAGATAATCACCGGCGAGGGAGGACGTGAACACTAACCACCCGCCTTACTAATGGCACAATCACCTCCTTGGATACTCGTGGCGGTCCGTCGGATAGACGACATACGACATGATCTCATCTCGCCACCGGCTATAAAAGCCGACAAGGCGTCCCCATCATCAAAATTGGAGCTGCCACCTCCACTAGACAGCTCCCTACGACATTACCGCCGCATCAGAATGCAACCTATTGGTTGAACGTGTTAGCAGATGAGAATCTCACGTCCCTAGACGTTGTGCACCAGCACGGCAAACTCCCGCAAGGCACTAGTCGGGGCAACCGACACATCTTTCTACTAGGTGCCTGTGGCATTGTCAGATGACGTGATGTCGGCCGCGAGGGATCTGACGCCTACCATGGCACCGAAGGCTCCCCTCATGAAGGGCGACATGGATCTGGCACCTCGTGCCCCATTCATCCACGTCCCCATTGAGGCCCAACCCAAGCCCGAGCCCACTCGGGGTTGTATTGCGGCTCTATGAGTTTGATGTGAACGCACGCCGTCGTGAACAGGAGCGCATTCGCTAGTGCTTCAACCCTGCAACCAGCGATGAGGAGGAACAACAACAACTCACGATCGATGCTCATGGCTAAGATCCCTACACCAACCTAGGATACGTGTCGGATATGGACAAGGAGGGCAACAACGACTAGCCGCCACCGTGAACTAGTGTAGGTAGTAGTAGCTAGCAATGTTGAATAACAACATTTCATATTTTAAACATGTCGCTTAACGACATTTGAAGTCACAAAATACATGTAATGCAAGGAAGGTGTGGGAGGGGGATGGGCGTTAAGTAGGTGGTCGGGCATGATGTCGTCGCCATGTGTGGAAGGGTGGGAGGGGGATGGGCGTTAGGTAGGTGGTCGGGCATGATGTCGTCGCCATGTGTGGAAGGGCGGGAGTGGGAGCAACTTATGGTTTCGCTTCCCATCGTTCTTATTTTATATACGTGGTATAGACATGTGCTACTGATTATGAACGAAGTCATTGACGAGGAGTTTTGACGGTGCCCGTGAGTGTGTTACCGTTGGCGGTGGAGGGTTTACCGCGAGTTAGTGATGATACAACCTTCACCGACATGCTAAATAGAATCGTCGGTAGTTTGTGATCATCAGTGAGAGGTGCGATCAGGTTGGGCACGTGGACGTTGCACAGACTGTTAGGGCGCGTATGTCTGTCCCGACTAACCTGCCTACATAGGAACATCGACGGAGATCTACACCATTTACGGACACTCGCTTGCTCATCCGTGGACACCAATCAACAAGGAATCAATATAGCTTATTCATATTATACTAACTTCTCCCTCGAGTTATGCTCTCGCCGACTTTCTCTCTCATGCCCCCCCCCCCACACACACACACACAAACACTTCACTCCCCTTTCTATCCTTCCCATCCCCAAGTGATATAGCCTTTGCTTCTTCGTTTTTCCCTCGTCGGCTTACTAACCACTCCGACATTATAAACCTTTGAGGGTGCCCACTCATCTCCGCATCCCCCCATCCCTGGTCGCATAGACAACTCTCAAACAATCACATTGTCAGACTAGCGTGCGATATTATTTTCCATAAATCATGGATGTATTTTCCCCGAGCCACATTTTAAGTATAAGGAAAAAAATGCAGGATTCCAATTTATGTGACTTTTTGTCCACTCACATTTTCTAGAATACCGAACACAATGTAGGCGCAAACATGCACACTCTCATGGTACCATACACATGCCTAATCAATAAACGGATCGGAATTGGGTTGTTTCAAGATTGATGAGGCCTCCTCCAATGCAAAGGTGCTTAGTTGAGGTGCTAAGTGCATTAAATAACTTAGCAACTCAACTCCCCAATGCATAGGTGCTTAGCTTGTTGTTGCTAAGCTCACTTTATTTAATGATTTAGCACCTAAACTCTTTCATGCATTGGTCAACTTCTCACATTTAAGTGGTTTGACTAGGTTTACGTGTTTGTCATTGGTTCTTTCTGAGGTCACCAAAGTGCTTTCTTTTCTTTTTAATTGTTGTGCCATGTCATGTTTTTGCTTATGTGGCATGCTTAGCACCTGTCCACGGTGAAGCACTCGGAAGAGCCTGAAGTCATCAAGTACGTCTAGCCATCGATAAAAACATTGCATCACACTGAAAAATAACAATTCGTATTAATGAGACACCAACCAACTACTCGTTGGTTCTCATTTTGTCCACATGTTTATAATAATACCCTAAACTATGAATCCACTTGTATGAAATGTCAACTGTACAGCACAGATAAGCCCTACAGTGCACATCCAGTTGTATGAAATGTCAACTCTACGCCGCAGATCCACTCCCACACGTTTCATCCCGGCTTTGTTGGAGTATTTTGTGAAAGGAAAACAAGATCAATACCTCACAAGTACTCCTGCTATTAAGACGGCAGATAAAGATCGACCTGCACGAGTTGACCCCACCTCCCTTGTTTAAACGCCAGCCATCATGGCGGACTTGTTAAGAGGGACAGGTCAAACGTAATCGTGCGCCCAGCTTTAATTCTGCTGATTAATCCGTGCAGCTGCATCATTGTTCGCGCCCACTAGCTTGCCACCTCCCAACCAGACCGAGGCCCCAAGCAAACAAATTCATCGGGGCCGTCCGTCCGTCCCTTTCCCGGCGCAACCAACCGTCCGTCCGTGCAGCAGCAATGAATCAGCCAAAGATTTGGTTTCTCCGCCCGTCGCCGCGCAGAAAAATCAGGACAATCGGATCGAGGTCAATTCGATTCGGGATCCCGTGGCGAGCCGGCCGCGGCGCCTCTCGATCGGCTCGGGCTTTGACGCGCCATGCCCACGAGCCGCGCGTGGGCGCGTACAAAGGTATGGTTGTACTAGAACGTATCGGCGACCACAGGCAGAGGGTGCTGGGCTGGGATCGGATGCGGGTTTGACTTTGGATGCGCTCTTTCGCTCGTCCACACTTGCTCCGTGAACATGTGGTGCACGGCACGGCAGACGATCCTGTGTGCGCGCTGGCGCGTGGTACCGTTCCGTGGTTGACAATATGCCATTCCTGAGCGGGAGATGCGTGTCTACTAGTGTGAATCTTACCGGGTCACCCATGGCCATGGCCATAGGGTTTGAACTTCGAAAGAGGATGTTTCACGTGACTGTTAGAGAGAGAGTTGATTCTGCACAATGGAGTATATGTATGGCTAGTGGGGCCTGGCGCCAAGTTGACAATTTTGGCCGACTCGCCTAAAGAAACATTTCTGGATGGAGTCGTTGGCATGTACAGGTTGAAGGTGAGCTGCATGCTATTCTAGTAGCTGATTCGGTAAACCGAACATGGCCGGCACGTGCCGTTTCGACCGAATAAGCGTCCGGTTGGCCAACTCTGACATGGTAAGGAAGAAAGCCGGCCTAAAAGGCAGTTTCTTTAGTGCTTCCCGTGCCAGACCGCGTACATATACAGATAGTACGTATATAGTTACCGGCTCAGAGTGGACTTTGAGTTTCAGAATATAGTTAGTTACATATGATACGGTCGCCGTATGCCTGCTTCTAGATGAAACGATCTCCAGTCAAGTACGTACTACAACATTGTTTGTTTTATCGTTGAAAGGGAGGTCTGCAGATGTCAAGCCGTTGCCGTTTCAACGCACGCGGTGTTGAAAAGATCAACCTGCGAGAAGCGGCATGCGACTCACGGCAGCATGTGGAAGTCTCTGCTCGTCACTCGTCACTGCTCACCCACCTGGCAGAACACAACGGCGACGAACTGACAATTCAGCGCCACCTCTCATTTAGTGGCGTGCACTGAACTGGTAACATGACCACATCTATCAGCATCTACAGTCCGACGAAAGGACGATTCAGCCGGGCCAACGAGTTGGCACATCGCCAAAGTCCACCCTTCACTTTCCTTTTTCTTCAGGGCACTCTCGATGACTCCAGGCACCTGTCAAAGGTCTCACAAGGTTTCTCGACATTTCGCGTCGGCTCTGTTGTCCCATCAAGCAGCAGCACAGTGGCACCAGTACCGCTCCCGGGAGTCTGACGACGCAGCAGAGGAATCCGACTCACAAGGCAATTTTGACAAATTTGTCCTAAAGTCGAAAGGAATTCACAAAGTGAACTGCTCGCCGAAAAAATTGGCCAGATCTGTGGATTTCTTCCGTGGATTTCTTCCAGCCAGGGCGGCGGCGGCGGCTGGCTTATCTCCTCCTCGCAATCCCCTCTTCAAAATTGGCCAGATCTGTGGATTTCTTCCGTGAATTTCTTCCCCAAATCGTTCTAGAAGGTAATGTCCTCCGTTTCCCATCTTTCTATCCAAAAAATATTTTAATTTTTTCAGATTTGTGTAAGTTAGGATGATAGGCAAGATTTGCTTGGATTCGAAATGAGAAGATGAGTAGATGATTATTCAAATGAGTATTCCTATATGATTTGTTCATTTGTGCTACCATTTTGTGGAACATATGTATCACTGTTTACATGAATATATATTAGATGAACATATATATGAACATATGTGGAACATATGTATGATTGTTTATATGATATGTACGATTGTTTATATGAACATATATATGATTTGTTCATTCCTGCAACCCGCTTCAAAATCCTTTTGACGCTTCTCATTCCTCATCTTTTCCTCCCTCTTCAACCTAGCTTGGTAGTTGCTATACTCAATTCGCATTTGTATGTCCGCCTTCCTCTTCGCTTCAGCTGCCTCTTGCTTCTTCCTCTCCGCTTTGGCTGCATCCTCCTCTCTTAACTTCTTTGCAGCCCTCTCCCACAACCCCTCCTCCTCACCGGCCGCATCCTTCTCCTCCACCCACTCCGTTGTTGCCTTGTTGGGTTGAGACGCCGCCATACCTACGAACAAAAAGCAAGATACTAGTTAGTAAAGACAATAAACAATATGATCATAAACAACAATGATACATGGTAAACACAGAAGGGAGCATAAAAAACTACATGAAAAGATAAGTGAATAGTAGTGACATACGGAAATGGTCCTCGTAGGTATCCACGCATACCAATCCTAGTCTCACCAACACCGTTTCTACCGCCACCACGAGCTCTACCAGCCCCACGTCTAGCACCACCACGACCTATCCCACGAGCACGTCCTCTTGTAAGTCCAAGTCGGCTCCTTGTTTGGCTAGGACCTTGTTGGCTAGGAAATTGTTGGCTAGTACTTGCTTGGCTAGGAACTTGTTGGCTACTACTTGGTTGGCTTGTCCTTGATTCATTTTTTTTGGACTTCTTCTTCCGGTTGGTACACTTTCTTGCGTTGTGCCCTCTACCACCGCACTCCCCGCAATGGGCTCTCTCACTAGGCTCTTGGAATTGGTTGTTCCCCATTTCTCGGCCACCACCACGGCCCCATCCATCCATGTCTCCTCTAAAACGCTTTGTCTTTCGTCTTCCCCATTTGATCATCTTCCATTCCGGGTCGGGCCATAGTTGAACTCCATGATACTCCGACCATTGAGATTGGTCAAAGTATGGTTGAAATCTAGGAGCCCATGTATGCTTGGTGGTCACGATAGAGAACTCGGACTCCCTCACGGTGAGCGGATGGTTGACGTCCACATTCCTCATGCGAGATGCCGTGTACAAGTGCGAGCATGCGAGATGAACCAAACTTGGCCTCCCGCAAGAGCAATGACACTCCGATAAATATACCTTGAATGACCGGTTTCCGTGTTGTTCGCCATCGTTTGTGGTTCCTCCGGGCTCGTTCACTTGGTACATCCAATCCTCGTTATTGTATAATGTAGCTGTTTGGGAGTCAGCCTTCCGTGATTGAAATTACATCCATTTATCAACCTTTGGTGGGAACTTGTACTTGTACTTTTGCTTGTTCTCTCTAGCAATCTGCTTACACGTTTCAATTGAGTACTTCAGAAAGTATGCTCTCAACTTGTCGAATGTGTATTGAACTATTGCCGTCACGGGCAACGCACGGACACCCTTGAGCACCCGGTTGAGGCATTCTGCCATGTTGCTTGTCATTTGACTGTATCTTCGGCCGTCTTCATCATAAGCTCGTGCCCACTTTGTCCTAAGTTCAATGTGCCTACTGAGAAAATCAAGACCCCCTGCATCAAGTTTTTTGTTTGCGACCAAAGCATTGTACAATCTTGCAAAACGTTTGTCCGAAAAAGCTTGACAACAATCTTGAAGGTCATCCGTCAACTCCTTGCTACCACATGCCCGATAGAAGTTTGAACAGAAATGCCTCATGCACCATCGATGGTGCAAAGGAGCATGCTCAGGAATGACAATGTCAACTGCGTTAATAATTCCTTGATGGCGATCCGATATGACACAAATTTCCCTTTCGGGCGGTAATACCCTCGTTCTCAAAAGACGCAAGAACCTCTCCCAGTTATCATTTGTCTCCGCCTCAACCAAAGCAAAAGCCAAAGGCAACAACCGGTTATTGGCATCATTTCCTATTGCGACCAAGAGAGTGCCCTTGAATTGTCCGGTCAAGAAGGTGCCATCGATGGAGATGACCGGCCGACAGTGTTGAAAAGCCCTCACGCATTGCTCAAATGCCCAAAATGCACGGCCAAAGACTCGGACCCTCCTTCCGTTGTGAATCATTGTTTTTTGCCCATACGGCTCGACCACATGAATCATGCCCGGGTTAGTGGCGGCCATAGCTCCCAACAACCTAGGGAGTCAGTTGTATGCTTGCTCCCAATCACCATACAACATCTTAAATGCGGCTTGCTTCTCCTTCCATGCCTTCCCGTATTTCACCTCGTAGTGAAAGAGGGCTTTTACAAGGTCTTGTACGCTTTTTATACTCATTGTTGGAAGTGATGAGATGGAGTTGGAAAGCCTGTAAGCGATGAACTCGGAGGTGAGTTGTCTATGGTTTTGGGACACAAGCTTGCCATCAACCCTCTTGCCTCGACACATGTGAGGTAGACAACTCACAATGTGCCATACGGGGCCTCCTTTCCATGGTCTTGCACGCACAATCCATGGACATTGTGGATCCTCACACGCAACCGTGTAACGCACCTTGATGTCTGAATGAACAACTTTGTGTGGACGATAATGCGTAACCGAATAGTCATCCAACCACATCTTCAATTCCAGGAATGTTTCGAACTTTGACCCGGGCACAATACAGTTCTTCCCATGTTTGTCCCGGTGAGAAGTTGGCCTAACTCCAAGCAATATGCCTTCGCCGCCGTAAAAAACGGCTTCATCTGCAAGACTAAGATCATCGAACAATGATGTTCGGTGATCCCGCCCTAATACCTTCTTGAAAGCTTCGGCCTCCTTGGCCGTGAACCCTTCCTCATCAACTTCTTCATCGGGACCGTCATCGTCCGACTCAGAGGCATAGCCATGAGAGTACGGAATGGAATGGTCCATGGTCTCTTGCAAATAATATTTGTCCAAATCACCAAGGTTGTTGTCATGGAGAACAACATCATCATTCTCATCATCATCATGCTCATTATTCTCCTCTTGCAATGCTTCATCTTGGATCTTCGAAATCGGGGTCAATGTTGGCCTCACTTGTTGGGTCAAAAGAGGTTCAATCATCTCATCTTGGTTCATTCGTGGAGGACTACTATCAACAATCAGAGAGGCAACCCGGTTCAAATCCAAGTGCAAGTTAGCATCAACCTTTTTTATGGCAAATAACTCTAGAGCCTTGTCTAGTGATTCGGACACCGTCTCCTTGTATGCAAGCCAACGTTGCTCGGAGTTCACACGCATGGTCTTCCAGCGAATGTGCATTCCAAATCCCATATTATGCCTACCATCAAACTCAACAACATCACTTGGATCCATCCAATTCAAATCTTTTCGGACTTGTTCCAACAACTCCGCATAGCTAGGACTACACTCAAACACCATGTCAAGCTCATCCGGGTCCGGGTCAATATTGCCTTTCAAAAAGGCATCCTTGTCCACGTGATGAACATAAACACATGTTCTTCCCATCCCTAAAAAATTTAAACAACACAACATACAATAAATTCTATAAGAACTCATCCAAAGATTACAACATTTGCATAATCAAATGGACTACCCTAACCCCATCATAACCCTAACACCAACATAACATAACCCTAATCCTTAAATATACAAAGAACCCTAATCCTAACATACAAACAAGCCTAACCCTAACCCTAACAAAGAACCCTAAGCCTAACCCTAGCATACAAACAAGCCTAACCCTAACAAAGTGTAACAAAATCATACACATCCCAAAATTCATGAAGAACTAGGGTTTGCTCAAACTTACAAAAAAGTGACCAAATGGGAGCATTTTCCGTGGATGAAAGGGAGGGGATCGGGGGAGGTTACCTTCAGGGAGGGATTGGGGTCGAAATCCACGGACCAAACCTTCAGATCTGCTTGATTTGAGGAGGGATTTGAGAAGGGAGGAGAGGGGAACTCGTGGGCGCTGACTTCTCTGTTTTTGCAATGTGGGGGTGAATGGGGAGGGGGTGGGGGAGGGGGTCGGGCAGCCGCTGGATAAGTCGCTGTGTGGCGCCTTAGAGCTAGGCGCCACACATTACAAGTGTGGCGCCTTAGCCTTAGGCGCCACACAGGTGGGTGGGGTCGGGCATGCCATGGGGCGCCAGCGTGGCCGGGGTGTGGCGCCTAACACTAAGGCACCACATAGTGCAGTGTGGCGCCTTGCTGTCGGGCGCCACACGAAAGGGTTAGGCCGGTGAATTTTTTCGACGAGCGGTTCACTTTGTGAATTCCTTTCGACTTTAGGTCAAATTTGTCAAAATTGCCGACTCACAACGAACAGACATGACCGTTTGGGCCTCCGTTTTGTGTAGCTACTCGGCTGACCCACTGTCGCACCTATTGCGTTAGCTTTTCTCTTCTTTTCAGATAAAAGTCGATCAACTTTTGCATCAGCCTAGTGTCCAATCGACACAGTGCTTGGCTCCACCGTGTTTCGCCTGCAGATTCCTAATACGAATGGGCTTCATTCTGGTGAAATTGTATCTGCATTTGGTCTGAGGCAATAGATGAAGTGGAACGTTTCCACTCCAGCGCTTAGTTGGGAAGATAAAATGGAACGAGTATGATCAACAGCTCGCCCCTCGCAAAGGAATTGTGAGATTATCTCGCTCGTGTACAAACAATCTCAACAACCATAACTCTATGTATATGTACTTATTTAGCAAAAACAATTTTTTATTATTTTGGACAACATGTCGTTAGTATTTGTGCCGCAAAAAAATTCACAATATACATCTCTTAAGAAAGTTAAATAATACTGTGTCGGGACGAAAGAAGTCCACAAAACCCCCCGAGGTTTCAAAAAACGATCACATAACCCCCTGAGCTTTAAAACCGGGTATTTACCCCCCTGGAGTTTGCAAAACCAGATAAAACACCCCTTTAGAGCTTTGGAGGGTGGTTTTCAGAGTGGTTTCACAAGTGAGCCATTCCACACAAGCCATTGCTGGTTCCTACTCAAAACAATTCAATGTCACTGCAGCTACGGACATGCATTTCATCAAACACATAACCTGCAACATGCATAGCTCTCAGCCATCGCTCTACTCTCTTCTATTACTTTGCCTAACAGTGCAAACTGCTTCGTGAGCATGGTGACTCTCCCCTTGTGCTTACAGTGCCAGCATGTGTTGTGTTGCTCACTTGCATGTTGGTGCACACTTGCCCAACATCTGCGTCAGGTCTACAACATTGTATGCCCATGCCCCCTCCATTGCACTTTGGCACTTCGCTGGAGAGTGCGGCTGGTTCAAGTTGGACGTGGTGTGTCCATGTTTTGAGGGGAATGAGCGCGGTGTAAAACTGGAGGCGGACCAACAAGCAGCAAGAATCTATGACTACGAGCATAGCACTGGAGCTCCGCCGCCATGACGCACTTTTCTCCAACACACGCTTGGACTCTCTCTCGAAATAGGCTTTCGCCCCGCTATATAAATATAGCAAACACCCGATACAACAAAGATCCCAATGCTGGGGCAGACAGGACAACTAAGCCCTCACCACCGCCTCCTCACCATCCGGAGCTGCGCCTCGCGAGGTAGCGTCGCCGCTGAAACCGCCACTGTCCGAGGAGCACCGTCGCGTGCCTACGACGGGAAGACCTTCTGCAGCCGTCGGGAGCCCGAAGCCAGACCCCACCAACCGCCCTCGCCGTCTGCGGCCCGCGCCGCCGGCCGACGGCCACCCACGCCCTTCCATGACAGTTGTTGCGCCACCACGAGCTCCACGGAGTAGGAGCGCCCGGAGCTGTGCCGCCGCGCCCCGACATAGCCCGGCTCCTTCGGCGGCCAGCCGTCCCGCACTGTCCGGGGGTCCGCGAGGAGGGGAAGGAGCGACCCCGCCGCCGCCCACACCGGTCGGGCTTCGACCGGCGATGACTCGGGGCGGCTGCGAGGGAGGAAGAGGTCGGAGTGGAGGGACTCGGGGCGACGCGGGAGGACGAGTTTTTTTTTCCAGTTGCGAATCCCTAGGTGGCAATTTCTGTCACCACACACGCTTGGACTTGACATTCTTACCACTTTGATGCGTCGAAATTCCCCTTAGGATACGGTCGGACGTGTCTGCATCTGCCATGAGATCAAGCTGGGCGCATGCCACTAGCAGAGACGGGAAAGGCATCGCGTGCCACGGCAGGGCGTGCTCGGCGATGAGCACACGACGAGGAGTAGGTTGGATTCAGGCAACGACAAGTGGGAAGCAGCGGCAATGCAACAAGCAGAGATCAAGTCTAGCTAGCTTCGTATGTGAGCTATCTTCTACAGTTTCCACATTGCATCAGCTACGGGGAAATTGGCTTCACATATCAGGTTGCTCCAGCCGAACAGAAAATCATATGAAAAACCATGGTACGCAAGGTAGTTCCGATCAGCAGGTCGCGCTAGACGCTAACAGAACAACAGCAGGCTTGAGTTAAATAGGGAACATGTTGAAAACCACTCTCAAAACCACCCTCCAATGCCCTCAGGGGGTATTTTATCTGGTTTTGCAAACACCATGGGGCTAAATACCCGGTTTTAAAGCTCAGGGGGTCATGTGACCGTTCCCTGAAATCTCAGGGGGTTATGTGGACTTCTTCCATGTCGGGACCCGATCCTAAGTCATATGAATCCAGCTTGTAACATATCACATCACTTTGCGGCCTCACGTACGGTAATCCCCACGGCTGCCACCTTACCTTGGTCGGGACCATTTGCGTCTTTTGGCTCACGTATATGATTATGTCGCTAGCAATCATACGATAGAGAACCCGGGTCGACATGACTAGTCATAGAACCCAAGTGACACATCCGTACAGGAATAGACATACGTAACCCAACAATGCAGGTGTCGGTCATCAGCGTGTGTAGATGAGTCATAGCAGGCTACATGGACTCCATTACATTGCGAGACATCTCCTCATAGGGACAGACACAACAGCAAAGAAGGATACACACCGGTCAATCAATGTGTCCGGAGCAGTAGCAAGCTACCATGGCTCAGTGGAAGCACAAAGAGGCATTTCCTTGTAAAAAGGGCTACTAAAGGCACACAACTAGGTGTCAAATCCCACGCATACCAATGCACGTCACACGTACGCACAACATGCACGATATGTGTAGATACAACATGGTATCACAACACAACTCTATGACTCAAGTGTTTATTAAAGACTCATAAGAGCCAACATGGTGTGATATTACAAACAGGGGTCACATGAACCATAACTCAATTCATACAAGCAACAAGCAGAAGCATAATATTTCTGGGTACAGACATCTACTAAAAGTGGCTGGAGGAGCCTGCAAATCTACAACGACCCTTCCAAAGAAATCAGACCTCTGTCTGGGATTTCCAAGCTAATCCGGTCAACATCGAACACATCGTAGGAACCTCTAGTGAGACTGAAGTCTCATCTGCAAAAACATAACTAAGCAACCGCGAGTACAAAGGTACTCAACAAGACTTACATCAGAACTAACTACATATGCATCATTATCAACAAGGGGGTTGTGGAGTTTATTGCAGCAAACCAACTTTGACTCTTGGCTAACCTGTACTACGCCTACAAGTAGTATCTTTGGGGTAAGAGAGCGCACACTAGTCCACATATTCACCACACCAATACACCACTATGGATCCACTCTCGTCTCCCTACGAGAAGGACATCCATAGCACTCACACTTATCTTGCGCATTTTCGAGTATCCAGTTCAAGTTATCTATGAACAACATAAGTTTTCTAAGTAGTCCATATCCGAGGAGCGGCTATTCGAAAAGATCATTTAACCCTGCAGGGGTATACTTCTTCACACACGCTCTCACCACTTCTCACCATATGCACATCATGCATCTCGGCAACCTTCAAGCGGAAGCACTGGCGTGGGCGTCAGCCACGACCGTTAAGTCCGTCCGACGTTTCCTCTACGGCCTCAAACGATGTGCGCAGGGTTCCACAAGCCCATAGTTTGGGTGCCACTGTGTATATACCGCATCAGAACCCACCCCGTCGGGTAGCGCTATGCACGGCTGCCAACACTTTTCCTACAAACACCAGAAACTAGTTGCAGCCCCTGGACAGAGATCAAGGTGATTAATAGGCTGAGAGGGGTCGAGTTACCGGAGCCCAATGTGTGGTAGTATCTTGTCTTGCATAACATACACAGAACTCAGTTCTTAAGGACGGTCCCAATGAGACAACCCGTCATGTATTGCTACATGGCCTCTCATCGCTACCTTTACGAAATCGTGTTCACACACTTAGTTCTCACACAGTAGGACATGAATACATCCATTCCGATTCATCGCCTAGATGGATCAGACCCGACACGACTCTAAGCATAGAAGGCGCAGTAAGCAAGCATGGATGAGTAAGCACAACAAGGCTCAAGCAGTTTCTACTCATGCCGAGTGGTTTCAACTATTTACTGTGACAAGGATAGGTCATGCAAAGGAATGAGTTCAACTACCGAGAACATGTAACAATTGAATCGTCATTGTCCTAATGCAGTAAAGAGAGCAAGAGCGAGAGAGTTGATTTATATCAGTATGCTCAAGGGGGGTGCTTGCCTGACAGTTCCGAAGATAGTACTTCTCTTCATCAGTGTCAACGATCATAACGTCGGAACCATCGTCTACCGAGAAGGAATAACGCCGACAAACAAGAAGAAGGACCACAATCAATGTGATGCACAATCAAGTGAATGATATGTCATGTTAAGGTACTGAATTGACCTAATGCAACATTAATCCAGGCTAATTGAAGTGGGATTCAAACCTAGTTCAAATTCCATCTCCAAATTTCATTTCATAAATTGTCCTAGTCATGAAATGTCCTAGTTGGTGATGTTAACTTGTTCAAACATGCATGATCATGACATAAACAAATTCATTGGATTTTTCTAATCATTTTTCATATATAAATTATTTTAATCCGAGTTATAGATTAATTTCTATGATTTTTAGAAGTTTTAAACATTTCTGAAATAAAAAATCAATTAAGACATATTTAAATTCCAAAAATGAATTACGACGTCAGCACTGTGTCAGCATGACGTTAGCTGGTCAACGTGGCTGGTCCAGTCAAACCTGACCAGTGGGGCCCACTGGTCAGTGACACATTTCACTAACACGGGCAATTAGTACTAATTTAACTATAAACTAAAATTAGCCTGAGGCCGGCCCCACATGTCATAGACACTGGGGAGGCTGTTAGTGGTCAAATGGGGTCAACCAAGCCGGTCGTTAGCCGCCGACGACAACAGCCGCGGCGGAGGGCTTTGGAAAACCTCTGTGGTGCATCGTTTGGTGCGCGGTTGGCCTCTATGGAACGCTGGCTTCGCGACGCGTCGATTGGTGGTGGTTGCCGGGCCTGAAGTGGTCGGAATCGACGGCGGCGAGCTTAAAAGCGGCGGCCGGATTTTGGGTGGTTGCGGGGTTCGTGTTACGGTGCGCAAACAAGCGAAGCGAAGGGCTAGCGGGGCGCTACGCACTTCAGGGAGAAGGTTAGACACGCCGGGGTGATCATTTGGTCACCGGAGCATCACCGGCGGTGAGCTCAGGCGACGGTGCGACTCGGCCTTCACGGGAATGCGGCCTAGACAGTGCAAACAGGCGCAAAATCAAGGGGTAACGACGGCGGAGCTCACAGGGAGGACGGCGCGAGGAGCAACGGGCTCGGGGAGGCGTCGAGGACGGCGAATCGGCGGCGACGGTCTTGGCCATCCGAGGAAGAAGACGACGTCGATGTCGATGTTGCGGGCATCCCGGGGTTGCGCGCTTCGTCTTGGAGCTCCACGGCGTCGATGCGGAGTCGCTGGACTCGACGGCAGGGCGAGGCGGAGGCGGTGGCCACGGCAGTAGCAAACGGCGGCGATGGTGGCGCTCGGTCATGGCGGGGAGAGGGCGCCCGAGAAGGGGAGAGGCTCTAGGGAGAGAGGGGAATGACATAGGAGGAGGAGGGATTCTCCACGGCGCTTCGGATAGGCACGGGGATGCTCGGGAGGCGGCAAGCAGGAGGTGGACCTCGGCTGCGCGCACGTTGCCGTGACGTCGTCCTCCCGGCAGGAGCTAGGTGACGACTGGCAACGTGGGCTGGGCCGCCTAGCTGCCAGGTAAGTGGCCCAGGTAGGCATCTCCTCTCAGTTTTTCGATTTGTTACTGTTTTTTTTCTATTTATTCAACTATGTTTTGATTTGATTAAAATACCAAATCACTTTCATAAATCCTAAAATTTATTGTGGAAGCTATCTGAATTATTACAGAGCCCCATGCAAAGTTTCAGAATTATTGGAGCAGTTAAATTATATATAGAATTTAAATGGCTCCAATTCAAATAGTTTTGAGTTGATTCAAAATCCCAAAATTGGTCCTAAAACAAGTGCATGAATTTTGGCAGAGGTTTTCACCTTTTCCA
The DNA here is from genome assembly GCA_039707655.1 of Elymus sibiricus. Lineage (NCBI taxonomy): Eukaryota > Viridiplantae > Streptophyta > Magnoliopsida > Poales > Poaceae > Elymus > Elymus sibiricus. Next base: position 458,407,325 of record CM077665.1, on the reverse strand, counting down.
AAGTCATGGGCTTTTATGAAGGCCATTTTGGATTCATTAAAATATTTTCAGGTGAACCTAGTAATTCAAAGGGGTGCTAGGGTTTGTTAATTTCCCATTTCAATTCATTTGAATTTAAGCATGATGACATGATGATGCAAGTGCAATGACAAGCAGTGACTAACTAGGGTTGTGACATATTGCCTCCGTTCACAAATATAAGATGTTCTATTTTCTTTGAATTGGATGTGTGTAGACATGTTTTAATTTGTTTGCTCACTCATTTCAGTCCGTGTCTATTCCATATTGAATTATCCAAAACATCTTATATTTGTGAGAGGAGCGGATATATTTGAACTTTCAAAGGAGGAAAACACACGCTACTCGTAATATTCTTTATTGCAGGCGTTTTATTCATAATATTAATTGCTTGTGGAAGTGTACAAGTTAAATAGTATTTCCTCCGTCCAAAAATGTAAGGTCATTTTGACACTAGGGAGTACGTTTTAAGAAGGATACACATATACTTTCATTTTCTTCATGTGAATGAAGTAATCATCTCCGATGTTTATTTGATTTCCACTAAATTGACTATTTATTCTTTGATTTCACTAAACGGATGCAAAAAGGCATCGACAAGGCTAAGGTCTTAGTGGGATTTAGCTATTTGAGCTTGATGATATATCATTGCTAGTAGATCATAGCGACACGATGATGATTTTGACATACATAAACACAATATCCATTGATGGTCCGCGTTTCCGAGGACACCCCTCTCTTTTAGGAGGATTCGTGACATGTTAAAGCCCTGGTAAGGTTCTTCACTTTACATCGAATTAAACCACATGCTCCATCGCTTGTGCGTGCTCGTCGGCTGCAACGACATTGGAGTAACTTCGAAGACCGTGGCACAATTGCTTTGGGTGTGTGTGTGTGTGTGCGTGTGGCGCGGGGGGGGGGGGGGGGGGGAGTCACAAAGAGCTTATGACGAGGAGGAGGGCAGGAACGCTGACAAATGCACTTGTGATTCCTTCCATTTTGGTTTCTCTTTCTTGTTTTTTAGACAAGTTCTTCTACGTTATCATTGTACTCATAGCTGGGAAATCACCAATGCTCACCATGAATCAACCTCGTGTCACTCAGGTACTTTATCTCCCTTTCACCTGATGAGGGAGGGAAAGTAGGTTTTTTGATTAACAAGGTACAGTGGCAGATGCTCATTTACATGCACACACACTCATCCTCTATGAACGCACACACGCATTTCCTATCTTTAAGAGCATCTTTCAGAGATTAAGCCGATATATTTATAGATTGATGAAGTCGTTATAGACACCTTGTAGTTCATGGGCACACCATACTGTTGAATGAATAACATATTTCAACTTCCATAGGAGGAAAACACATATCCTTCACAATATTTCTTTTTGAAGGGGTACTATTCATAATATCGATGGGCTTGTGAAAAAGTACAAGTTAAACAGCATGTTTTCAGAAGGTGGGTCTCCTTAGAGCATCTACAGCCGGACCTAGCAAATTTGATCCCTTAAACGCCCACGGACGCGCCCGGTCAGTGACTGGGCGTGTCCGTTTTGAGCCCCTATAATTTGGTCCGCGCAACCACACTTTTCATTTTTCTTCTCATATGTCCGGTCATTTGCACGTGATTGGTGGAGAAAAAGAGAGAGAAAGAAAATAATGAATAAGAAAAGAGAAAAGGTGGTTCGGAGTGGGGTCGCGTCCTATGTGGCGGACTGCCCGGGCGTGCCCGGGCGCGTCCGCGAGCCCTCATATCTTCCTCATATTTGAGATGGATATGAGGGGTGCCGGCCAGTCCGGGCGTTTGAAACGGATATGAGGGGTGCCGGCCAGTCCGGGCGTTTGAAACGGATATGAGGGGTCCGGTTGGGTCGCATTTTTGTGACCGGTCTGTGACCGGGAGGACATTCCGAGCGTTTGAGGAACATATAGGGGGTCCGGCTGTAGATGCTCTTATACAACGTGGGGAGTCCCCCATGGCGTTGGTGTCTGGACCGTCACAAGCATCCCCGACTCCCCGTAGCCTTAGAATGTTTTCAACTCTTTTTCCAGTATGTTTCAAAAATATTTCTAAAAGAAGTTTAAAAAATTGGAAAATTACTATGATATTTTTTTTTTGGAAAATATCATGTGCATTTGTTAAATTAATTTTTATATTTCAAAAGTTATCATATATTTTGGAAAAGTTTATTTTGTATTTTAGAAATGTTATTCATATGCAATGGATTGTATTTTATAAATAAAATATAACAAAAGTAAAAAAGGAACGAAATTAAGAATAAAAATATAAAAAGAGAAAAAAAATCCTAAAAGACAAGAAACAAATAAAGAGAAAGAAACACAAGCGAAAAACCATAGAAAACCGTTATGAGGGAAAAATGCTGCCACGGTGAATGGGCCAGCCCATACGAACGCTCACCCTAGCGTTCAAAACGTCGAGAAGCTAATTGGTTATGGGCCTAAAATTGTGTCGTCCGCTTGAACCCAGCCCCCAGAGCGTCGTGGGCGTGGCCCACTAACGGTCGCTGGCTCCCGTGGCTCACTCGTTTATCTCTCTCTGCTATTTTAGTACTGCTGTCTGTTTTTGGAAACCCAGGTGGTTCTTCATTCTCAAACAAAAAAGAAAAGGTGCTGCTTGTTTATAGAAAAAACCGGCCAGTTTTTTAAGTTCATGAAATTGGAAAAAGTTCGTGCATTACAAAAAAGTTAGTGAATTTTGGAAAAAATATTAATTGGATAAGTTCATTGATGTTTAGAAAAAGTTCAGGAATTAGAAAAAGTTACGCTGATTTGGAAATGTTTGTAAATTTTAAAAAAGTTCACGGATTTGCATATATTCATGCATTTGTAAATGTTCACAGGATTCAAGGAAAAAGTTCACGACTTTTGGAAAAAAGCTCACGAATTTGAAAAAGTAGGAACTCAAAATATTTCAGTAGTTCAAATAAATTTAGAGAATTTGAAAAGGTTCTCACATTCAAAAAGTATTCATGGATTTGAAATAAGTTCATGCATTTGAAAAAATTCACGCATTTGGATTTTTTTTTGCTGAAAAAAGCAAGATAGAAAATATGAAAAATAAATAGAAAATACAAAAAATGGTCGGAAGATTTCCAAACCGGCCGGAAGCTTCAAAAAATCGTCTAGGAACGATTCGGAAAAAACACATAGATATTGCTTTACCTGGGCTGGCCCATTCATGAGTGACCGTGCGTTGCGGAAATGAAGCAAAATTGTGCTAGCGAAAGAGAGAATATAAATAAATGTGCCCAGCTCAAGGTGGAGAGGGGGCGTGCGCCGGTTTGTCAAATACACCGTGACCGCTTGCCTCGGCCCCCCTCCTCTCCCCCGTCCGGCGACCTCGCCGACGGCAAGAGGAGTGGGGACCCGTCCATCTTGTTTTCTTCTTAGGTTTTTGTTCTCTAGCGACATCGACGAGGTGGTGGCGACGATGGCGTTTTGGAATAAGGTCTCTCCGGTCTCTCCCTACCTCGACGACGTCCGATCCGGCGCCGGCGAAGGGACAGTGAGAGTTTGTGTCCCCAGATCGGTTGGTTTCCTTCAGATCTTGGCAGTTCTTGTGTCTTTCAAGGAGAGCTTTTGGCTGGCGTTTGGTGTGGCGACTTCGACATCTTCTTCTGTGTTGTTCTGTGGCTTAACCCGATTTCTCCAACCCTCTGAACTGGTGGTGGTGGATTGCAAGCCTGTTCTGCGTGGGGTGATGCTCTAGCCGATGTTGCTTCAACGATTTTTAGATCTCGTCTCAAGGGGCGAGTGGCGATTGCGGTCTTCAAAGCCTTGTATGGCGAGGGCGTTTACAGGTGGCGCTTTTCTTTGCTGGTGGTTCAGTGCATGTTTCAAGCTTCGGCGGGCGGCGTACAATCAGAGGAAGAAGAAGACTAGTATGCTTTTTATTGTAATTTTATTTTGTACTGGTCGCTCTACGTTCAGTTGTCTATCCATTGTACTGGCCTTTGTTTTCCTCGATGTTAATCAGATCTAAGATGCCCTTGGGTGTCTTTATTAAAAAAAAAAAACACCGTGACCGCCACAGAATTCTCTGTGAGCCTAAAATATAGGCAGAGAGTATGGAACCCCCACTCCACACACCGACTAGTGCCAATAGGCTCGGCCTAATAAATAGGATTATCTAATTCTTATTGTTATCTTGTGTATACAAAATGATGTAAATTGTGCTAAAAATATATATAAAATGATGTAAAGTTCAGCAAGCGTATTTTTTATTGCTAAAAAATGAGGATCTTTTTTAGGAAATTAATAAGATTTTTTATTGCTAATAAATATGATTTTTTTATTATCTTCGTGTTTCACTGTTCATGGCAGGATGCGTTTGAGCTTGGAGCAGAATAGAATTTTCGCGTACTTCGTTGTTTTGTCGTTGAACAGAGCTCTCCAGAGTCCAGATGTCAAGCGCATTGCCGTTTCAACGGACGCGGAGTCGGAAGATCAAGCTGGCGAAGTACAAGCCACGGCAGAGTTGTGGAAAACTCTGCTCGTACTCATCACTTCATCAGTACCCAACCACCTGGCAGGAACAGCAAACGACCATCTGCTGATTCAGTTCCGTCCACTGATTTAGTCATGGCCCGCCGCACCCGGCCAACGGGTTGATCCATCGCAGGAAGTCCACCGATCACTTTCGCCTTTTCATCACTGTATTCCCGAGAACTACTACACAGGGCAGGCCGCCGAGCGTGGAGCACCTGTCAAAGATCTCACGAGGTTTCCCGGCGTTTCGCGTCCGGCTCGGTTGGGCGATCAGGCAGCACAGTGGCACCACCCGCTCTCGCGGGTCTGGAGACGCAGCAGCGGAGGAATCGGGCATGTGCGTCAGAACTCAGAACGAACAGACATGACCGCTCAGGCTCCGTTTTGCAACAGTTCTTCGCTGAATCCTGGCCTGTAAATTCTCACAGAACAGTAGCCCGATCTACTGTTTCGGCCGCTGCTTTGGGTGCCTTTTCTTTTTCAGTCTGAGTGGTCTCGTTTCAAGTTGCTGACCACGATTCTGGAAATAGATAAAAGTCGGTGAGCTTTCGCATCAACCTTGTAATGTCTAATCAAATCACTGGTTGGCTTCACAGACTTTGATCTGCAAATGTACTGTTTTTCATTCAACTTGCTGCAAATGTCATGTTAACCTGACCTTAATCATGTGCTAAAGGTAGCAAAACTCTTATGTAAGCCCATGCATTATGGGCGAAAAGGTTTTCATTTCTGTAGGCAGCGATGTGAGCATACATTTACAGGTCTAGCATCCTCAAAAAAAAAAAAACTTGATCTTCTATTTGGCACCTATGAGCGGGATACAACCTAATCAGTAGGAAGCCCCCACGGTAGAAATAAATGTGCCACCCCATGAATGAGCCGTTTACTGGTTTTTGGAAAGGTTCCACTGTTGTGGATTATTCTGGTTTTTGGAACTTTCTAGAAGGTTCTGTCCCGATTTTCTTTCTGTTTTCTGGGGTTTTCTGTTCTTTTTTATTTTTTCTTCCAAATTCGTGAACACATATTTGTGAACTTTTTTCAAATTTGTGAATATTTGTGATATCCACGAACATTTTTTCAAATTCAAGAAATTTTTTAAACCCGTGTTTTAGTATTATTAACAAACTTTTACAAGTTTGAGAACATAAAAAAATTGATGCACATTTTTTAAAAGTTGTGCACATTTATTAATTCACACCATTTTCTTATTTAACCAACATTTCCTAAAATTTTAAAAAGCTTTAAAGCTTTTTTGCTAAATCGAGAGAGCAACGACAATGATATCGAGAGAAAAAAGCGGCATGGAGCTAGCGAGCAAGCAAGCTAGTCGGCAGAAGAGCGAGAGAACGGCCCACTACCCACACAGGATCTAGCGGGCACTAGGTGTGTTTGGTAGGGGATGCATGAAGGGTGCATGAGCCCAAAAGTTCCCTTCTCGACCCACTTTTGGGTGTTTGGTAGAGTGTATGAAGGGTGCATGAGTCCACACTAGCTTAGCACAAATACACTAGGAGCATGCATGAAGGGAGCATGCATGAAGAGGGGTGCTGAGATGAGCATGCACGAAGAGGGAACAACTATGCTGAGATGAGAATGCAACCAAACACACCCTATATGTGGCGCTTAAGGTGCAAAAGGAGGTCCCTACTATGTCATACAAATACATGGGCCTAGGCCCATAACTATGAAGTCTCCTTACGAAATTCATATAGACAAATAAAGCTCTGACGTTGGCGGACGATGTGGGAATCCGTCACCCTTTTGTTGCATCAGATTGCAAATCTGTTGTTAGCCACATCCAGCATGGTGGGGAGAGGAAGCTACCAAGGAATAACTAAGGAGAGAATAGATCATGCATAAAATTTTATTTCTTTTAATTTTATTAATGACTTTAGAGACTTAAATGTTGATGCTCATATGTTTGATAGGTTTGGTGTCTCTCTCAATATGGGAAGACACGTTTGGCTGGCAAATCCTCACGATTCCTTAGTGATTAGTGTAAACACTTTGGTTGATCTATAAAGCTCGAATATTTTGGCCTGAAAAAAAATAAAGAATATAGAAAAATAAAGTGGGTAATTCCTATTTGACACTCGTTGTGTCACATAGGTGCAAAAATATCTACAATGACAAGGTATTGGCCGCCCAAGTTCGTGATCGGTTTTACAAAGCACGATAGTCGGGTTTACTATATTTTTTCGATTTTCCTTTCATCTTTTTTGGTCTGGTTTTAGCCATTTTTTGTTTGTATTCTATTTTCTTACTTGTTTTTTTCTATTTTTATTCTCTTTTCTTGTTTTCTTCTGCATTTAGTTTTTCTCCAGGTTTTCCTTTTGAGTTTTTTCTTTCACACTTTTCCTTTCTTACTTCTATAATTCTTTTGTGCAATATTATTTTCAATATACATCGAAAGGTTTTAAATACACAATGATTTTTCAAAATATGTTTAAATTTAAGTATATTTTATGAATAATTTTTTAAAATAAGCAATGAACTTTTTAAGACATGTAATACACATTTTTTAATTATTTATTTTATATATTTTTAAATATTTAATTCATAAATAATTTGACAATGAGTTCCTTCAGAGAAAAACCGAATAAGAAACTAAGAAAATATCCGCTCAACGAGAGTGCATCGCCTATAGCCAGATTGGGTTGGCAATATAGGCTCAAAACTGTGCATAGACTCGACTACCTGACGCTTATGGCGTCCAATAAGAGGTCTCACAAAGCAACGAGGTGATCTAAAGAAGGCATATAAAGTGGTGTTTTTTTTTCTCAAGGTCAATTTTCGCGCAAATCCTATTTGGCTCTGGAGCGCTGGTTAACGTGCATTTCGTTAACTGGAGCATGCAGCGCATACTACCCGCAATGTTGTATGGCACAAAGTGTTGGCTGATTAAAAGGCGACATGTGCAACAGTTAGGTGTGGCGGAGATGCGCATGTTGAGATGGATGTGTGGCCATACAAGGAAGGACCGAATCCAAAATGATGATATACGAGATAGAGTTGGTGTAGCACCGATTGAAGAGAAGCTTATCCAACATCGCCTGAGATGATTTGGGCATATTCAACGAAGGCCTCCAGAAGCCCCAATGCACAGTGGACGCTAAAACATGTTGACAATGTAAAAGGAGGCCGGGGTAAACCGAACTTGACATGAGAATAGTCCGTAAAAAGAGATATGAAAGACTAGAGTATCACCAAAGAACCAACCATGGATAGGGGTGCATGGAAGCTTGCTATCCATGTGCCAAAACCATGAGTTGGTCCCGAGATCTGATGGGTTTGACCTCTATCCTACTCCAACTTGTTTGGGACTAAAGGTTTTGTTGTTTTTGTTATTGTTGTTAAATCGCATAAAACAATGAGGTAGGTAGAATTCGAACCAATGACCTGCTGGTTTAAGTACGTTGTGATAACCACCCAGCGACCTCCTTCGGACATGACCGATTACCTTCTTTTAAGTTGATTTACTTACTGTTTTTCCGAACGATTTTGTCCGTTTTTTTTCTTTTTTCTTTCTTTATTCTTACACTTTTTGATAAACGCTAAATGCGCGAACATTTTCCAATTTCGCTATTTTTTCTAAAACCGATGAACTATTTTTCAATTCGTGAATTTTTTTTCAAATTCGATGAACTATTTTTTTTCAAATTCAATGATTTTTTTAAACCAATGAACTTTTTTCAAAATTGATGATTTTTTTCTAGTTTGTGAACTTTTTTTCAAAATTGATTATTTTTTTTCTAATTTGTGAACTATTTACGAAAATTCGTTATTTTTTTTCAAATTTGTGAACTTTTTTTTCAGATCACCGTGAACTATTTATCCTAACTTATGAACCCCTTTTCACTTTAATGAACTTTTTTGTATTTCACATTTTTTTTGATTTCTCAAACTTTTCATTTTTGCGAATTTTTACGTATTTAATTTTTTTTTTTTTTAAATTCAACGGAGTTGACACAACACTATTTTTTGTTCGAGCAACAGGTGAAACAACGCTCGAGCGAGTGACCAGGTCGTGGAGATCGATGAAGTGATCGAGCCCTTGCCACATGGGTCGGACCACGAGTAGGCGGCTGTGAGCGCCAGCTAGAGGAGCTGACGCCTGCAGGGCTGCATAGGAGTTCCCCAATTTTCGGGGCAAAACTATCAAGTACTCTAAGCGAATGAGAGATAGAAAATTCGGGGAAAGTTATGAAGGTAGCGTGTTGTTAACCACGTAACGGGCCATAATGGGTGCGGCTCATTCAACGTATGCACATTTTTTCCAGTTGTTAAAATATATTATAACAGATAATTAAAATATCTATGTAATAAACATATATTCCAACATATAATAAATAAATATTTGTCACATTTAAATATGTTACATTTTCCTTACATATTAAACGATTTGGATTAAAATCGTCCGTCTTTTGAAAACATGCTCATGTAATAAAAAGTTTCACTTATCATATAAATTTGTGAACTATTTTTCACAAATTCATGATTGTTTTTGAAAATCTGTGAATCTTCTTTTCAGATCACCGTGAACGTTTTATACTAACTTATGAACCCTTTTTCACTTTTATGAACTTTTTTATATTTCACAATTTTTTTGGATTTGTCGAACTTTTCATTTTTACGATTTTTTACGTATTTATTTTTTCTTTTTTTGAAAAATCAACGGAGCTGACACAACACTATTTTCTGTTTGAGCAACAGGTGAAATAACGCTCGAGCGAGTGACCAGGGCGTGGTGATCGATGAAAGCGATCGAGCGCTCGCCACATGGGCCGGCCCACAAGTAGGCGGCTGTGAGCGCCAGCTAGAGGAGCTGATGCCTGCAGCTTGGCATAGGAGTTCCCTGATTTTCGGGGCAAAATTATCAAGTACTGTAAGCGAATGAGAGATAAAAAATTCAGGGAGCAACTAGTTGAGGAGCACTTCCTCGGAAGCCTCCCAACGATCACTCCCACGTGCCACCACTTGGCGAGTTCTCAGCCGCCGCCACGTGTCGCGTTCTGAGCGTTCCCTTTGGATTTATTTTATTTTTTCGCACGCGTTTTCGTCCTTTTGGATTGTTTTTTCCTAGTTTTTTTTGGTGTGCCGGTTTTTCACTGGTCTTTCTTAGCTTTTGGACAGGAAAAACAATTTTTATTTTATTTTGCGCAAAAAAATGCTTTTTCGATTTTTTTTCGGGAGAGGCACGGTTTTGCTTCCGCGAGAGGCACGGCCGTGCCTCTCGGAAAGGAAAAAAAATGGGTTTTCTGTTTATTTTTTTCGGAAGAGACACGGTTTTACTTCCGCGAGAGACACGGTTTTGTTTTCGCGAAAGGCAATGCCGTGCCTCTCGGAAAGGAAAAAACGCGTTTTTTTAGCGAGAGGCACAGTTTTGCTCATTCAATGTATGCACATTTTTTCCATTTTCTTAAAATATATTATAACAGATAATTAAAATATCTATGTAATAAACATATATTCCAACATATAATAAATAAATATTTGTCACATTTAAATATGTTACATTTTCTTTACATATTAAACGATTTGGATTAAAATCGTCCGTCTTTTGAAAACATGCTCATGTAATAAAAAGTTTCACTTATCATATAAATTTGTGAACTATTTTTCACAAATTCATGATTGTTTTTGAAAATCTGTGAATTTTTTTTCAGATCACCGTGAACGTTTTATACTAACTTATGAACCCTTTTTCACTTTTATGAACTTTTTTATATTTCACAATTTTTTTGGATTTGTCGAACTTTTCATTCTTACGAATTTTTACGTATTTATTTTTTCTTTTTTTGAAAAATCAACGGAGCTGACACAACACTATTTTCTGTTTGAGCAACAGGTGAAATAACGCTCGAGCGAGTGACCAGGGCGTGGTGATCGATGAAAGCGATCGAGCGCTCGCCACATGGGCCGGCCCACGAGTAGGCGGCTGTGAGCGCCAGCTAGAGGAGCTGACGCCTGCAGCTTGGCATAGGAGTTCCCTGATTTTCGGGGCAAAATTATCAAGTACTTTAAGCGAATGAGAGATAAAAAATTCAGGGAGCAACTAGTTGAGGAGCACTTCCTCGGAAGCCTCCCAACGATCACTCCCACGTGCCACCACGTGTCGCGTTCTGAGCGTTCCCTTTGGATTTATTTTATTTTTTCGCACGCGTTTTCGTCCTTTTGGATTGTTTTTTCCCAGTTTTTTTGGTGTGCCGGTTTTTCACTGGTCTTTCTTAGCTTTTGGACAGGAAAAACAATTTTTATTTTATTTTGCGCAAAAAAATGCGTTTTCGATTTTTTTTCGGGAGAGGCACGGTTTTGCTTCCGCGAGAGGCACGGCCGTGCCTCTCGGAAAGGAAAAAAATGCGTTTTCTGTTTATTTTTTTCGGAAGAGACACGGTTTTGCTTCCGCGAGAGACACGGTTTTGTTTTCGCGAAAGGCAATGCCGTGCCTCTCGGAAAGGAAAAAACGCGTTTTTTTAGCGAGAGGCACAGTTTTGCTCATTCAATGTATGCACATTTTTTCCATTTTCTTAAAATATATTATAACAGATAATTAAAATATCTATGTAATAAACATATATTCCAACATATAATAAATAAATATTTGTCACATTTAAATATGTTACATTTTCCTTACATATTGAACGATTTAGATTAAAAGCGTTCGTCTTTTGAAAACATGCTCATGTAATAAAAAGTTTCACTTATCATCTGAATGTTCATATCTCTAATAAAGTGTTCCTGTATTGTATTTTAATAATGTTCGTGTAATTTTAGAAGTCACAACATTTAAATCATTCTTGTAATTTTATATAGTGTTCACACATTTTGAAAATAGTTTGTGCACTTTTAAAATGTTATTGTAATTTTGATAAATATTCAAGCTTCTGAAAATAAATGATTTTTTGTTGAAAAAGTGTTCAAATATTTTTATAAAACTATTCGTGTACTTTTGAAAAAGTGTTTAAAAGTTATTTCATAAAAAAGCGAGTACAGAAAAATTGAAAAAGAAAATGAAAACAAGGAATAAGGAACATAAAAGGGAAACCCAAAAAAATGGAAATGAAATGAGAGGAAATAGCATAAAGAAAAATAAAACTAAATGAAAATGCCCACTATTATGAAAAGAAAAGTAAAATTCCCACTATTTTGCATAAAAATGACATGAATATTATGCTCTCATGATCTAGAAATGTTTTCTCCTTACTGGTAAGTGAATACTTACTATGGCTTGGATTGGAAAAAAATTTGTGTATGATGACAAAAGCATAATAACATAAATGAACTTGACTAAGAATCTACTTCATTGGTTTGATCAAGTCATAATGTCACTGAACCAAGCTCACTAAGGGCATCCAAACCTGCCATGTATGGGAAGACCTTAACTTGGTCTATGCATATGCCTTTATTGTGTCATCCCGGTTTTCGGGTTAGGTGAGTGTGCTAACTTAGCCAGGTAGCCGCAACATCTAACTTTTGGATCATTGTGGCGACGGTGGAGATCAAGGAGTGGTGGGGAATTAGGGTCAAGGGTGGTTGGATTTTTTTTTAGCGAATCAAGGGTGGTTGGATGGGTGTTTTTGTAGGCATAGGCGGCTATGTGCTCCAGGTAGGCCATTTTTGGCTTGCCTTCTAATTAACAAGCATGCTACATTTGGGACCGTTATCGGTACCCCTTCCCAGAGGGATTTTGTATGCCATATTAATGGCGTCTTAGGGCATCTTCAATGGCAACCCGTAAATTTTCTTCTGCATCTATCCGTAGACAGGGGGCCAGTCCGCGGATACGAATGCGGGGGGCCTTCATCCAACGTTATGCGCATATATCTGACCTCCCTCACTTTTTGCAGTTCGTTCGTTTAAATAGTCGTATAAATAGAGTTTAGACGTTCAAATAGCCGTGCACATAGAGAACATACGTTCAAATAGCAGCATGCAACACTAGTTCAAATTTAAAAAGTGCAAATTTTACATCCCAAAATTCTTGTCCCCTTTAACCGCCCATTGATGCTCAATCAGATCTTTCTTGAGCCACTCGTGAGTTGGTCGATGCCGAATTTTTGATGCATTTCAATAAATCCTACAAATATGGACGAATTCTGGTCTGGAAGTTCGATAGGATCACCCATGTTCTCAACTTCTAGAGCTGCGGTAGCATCCTCATCCTCATCCCCGACGATCATGTTGTGCATGATCACACAATATGTCATCACCTCCCACAAGGTTTTCGAATCCCATGGTTTAGCTCTGACAACTCATCGAATATTTGCAGGGCATGGTGACTATATCACCAGTGGATGGTACCTGGCGAGGTGGTCGAAGGAGAGGGGTTGGACGACGACGGAGGATAAGCGGGATGGAGCCCGGCTGGAACGCTAGAGGTGATGGAGACGTAGAATTCCCGCAGGGCTGCGACGTCGTGGCCGGGATGGTGGAGCGGCGGCGAAGGCAAGAGAGAAAAAAGAAATGAGAGAAAATGGAAAGGATGGAGTCACGGGGTCCGGGAAGGGTTTTGGATGGGCCGGGGTGTCGGAGTCCTACGTGTCTACTGTCTGGACTCCTGCAAAGCCCCCTCCCCCCAAGTTTTCCTTTGATTTGCCGAAAAAATATGTCCGAACCGTTCGACGGATCGATATAGATCCGCGTATGGCTTTCGTGGTCCGGACAGCACGGTCCGAACAGATACAGGCTGTTTGAGAGCATCTACAACCGGACTTTGCAAATCTGGCCCCTCAAACGCCCGCTGACTCACCCTGGTGCGTCCGCGGACACTGACTGGTCAAGCCTTAAATTTGCCTACTCACAACCAGACACCTCAAATATCATATCTCAAATCAATACAAACTCATGCAACTACGTCGATGCATTACACACATCGTCTGGCTACTCCATCACTACTAACATGCCATCGAACTACCAAAATTTGGCATGTTTGGCTATGGTGGAGATCATCCACGGCTGCCCTTACCCTTCCCAGAGCCCTGCCATCCTTCCCGCTGAAGTATCGGTTGAAGATGTAGTAGGGATCGAGCCGGATCTGCTCGTCATCGAAGCTGTCCTCGTCGTCGCTGACATCCTTCTCCTCCTTCAGTGGCAGTCCGACCATTTCACGGACCATCGGATTCTGCTCTCGGGCAAGGACGCGTGTGTTCCTCCACTGTCGTTTCTTTAACATGCGGGCGCGGGGCTTCCTCCTCTGCGTCCACCCATGCCGGCGCATCAGCCGCCATTTCCACCGCGATACGAGCCTCGACAGCCCTTATCCTCTCCTTTCCACGGCGGGAAGCCCGTTCCCGGTGGGACTCATATTCTGCCGGACCGGTGATGGGGAAGGAGAGATTTTCTGGTCGCCGGGACCACGATGATCCAGCCCCAGAGCACCCGAGCGCCCGTTGAGTCGACGCTAAGGTGTCGCGCTGGATAGATCCTGCCGTCGGCCGGGCGCTGTCCTCGCGGGAGCGACGGAGTGCAATGCGGACCGCCATTGCCTCTTCCAACCCGCACAGGATGACATCCGAGTCGACGGATCCGTACTGGTTTGAGTCAGATCCGCTGCCCGCCATACCGGAGACGGCCGGAAATCGCTGGAGGTGAGGTTGGATGACGGAGGGAGTGGAGGGGAGTGGAGTGTGAAATGGCTAGGATTTGGTCGGCGAGCGGATGGAGACGAATATATGTGGGGTTGATGTGGACCAGCACGAGCCAGGCCGACATGGCGGACATGCCTGATCACGCCGAGTAGTCTTTATATCCGTCCCATATTTAGACTAAATATGAGGGGTGCCGGTCAACCCAAGCGTTTGAGGCCCATTTGAAACGCCCGACTGAATAGAAATTTCGTGATCGGTCAGTGACCGGGCGACCTGCCCAAACGTATGAAGCGGGTTTGAAACGCGTGGCTGTAGATGCTCTGAGGATCCGCCTTGAAGGTGCCTAAGTGTTTTTCCGTACCCATCACTCATACCTGAGTGACGCGCTCTCCTTTGACCGACCCTATTAATAACAAGCAGGCTAAGTTTGAGCCCAAAGTCGGTAATTTGGGCTTCCCTGAGTGCCTCTGTATGCCATACTCCCATTGCTGTTTTTTTACGACAGCTGCCGACTGCAGCCTTAGCGCAACTCCAAGTGGCTGATCTAAACGAATTTGTGTTTTATTCATTTTTTTGTCCGTTTAGATCGACCATGCAAACGTAAGTGTATGTTTTTTTATTTGGATCGGCACATGCATCCAACGCTGGCGTGACCGATATTTTTAGACGCGGACTAAAAAAGACAGCAAACACGTTTAAACTTAATATAATTAAACATTAATATCCTGTCACCGTCGGCCAAAGTCTACAACATTAACAAAACATAATTAAAAAAAACGTTTGGGCCTCCTGCACGCTGTCCTAGGCATCCTCGCCATCCCTGCGCGCTGCCCTAGGCGTCCTGGTCGTCCGAGCCAGGGCCGATGAGGTCGACAACTCCGCCGGCCAGCCCAGGGGAATGCCGCATCCCAGGCCCGAGCCGCGTCTTGTGCCTGCTGCGCCGCCGTCTAGACTGCTTTGCCGCGGCACGACACTCCTCCTCCTTTCGTACCCAGCGGACAGGGCGCTCCTTGACGTGGCTTGAGACTGCGTCGGTATTTCCCCAAAGAGGAAGGGATGATGCAACATAGCGACGGTAAGTATTTCCCTCAGTTATGAAACCAAGGTTATCAAACCAATAGGAGGATCACCACCACCCAATAAGCAACACCTGCACACAAACAACAAATACTTGCAACCCCACGCGAAAGAGAGGTTGTCAATCTCTCTACGGTAAAAAGATAGATTAGGTAGTGATAGATAGGAGAGATAGATCTCTCAAGAGCACAAAATAGAAAGGGCAAATAAAATAAGCAGCAATATATTTTTGGTTTTTTGGTTTTGTAGATCTGAAAACAAAGTTTGCAAAATGATAGATCGGAAAGCAATATGTTGGAAAAGTAGACCCGGGGGCCGTAGGGTTCACTAGTGGCTTCTCTCATGAGTATAGCGCACGGTGGATGAACAAATTACTGTTGGGCAATTGATACAAAATCGAATAGTCATGACGATATCCAAGGCGATGATCATTATATAGGCATCACGTCCAAGATAGATAGACAGACTCCTGCCTGCATCTACCTCTATTACTCCACACATCGACCGCTATCCAGCATGCATCTAGTGTATTAAGTTCATGGAAAAACGGAGTAATGCAATAAGAACGATGACATGATGTAGACAAGATCTATTCGTGTAGGAATAGACCCATCTTGTTATCCTTAATAGCAACGATACATGCGTGTCTTGCTGCCCTTTCTGTCACTGGGAAAGAACACCACAAGATCGAACCCATCACAAAGCACCTCTTCCCATGGCAAGAAAAATCGATCTAGTCGGCCTAACTAAACGAAAGATTCGAAGAATAAATACGAGGCTATAAGTAATCATGCATATAAGAGATCAAAGAAGACTCAAATAATATTCATGGATAGAAATTGATCATGAACTCAAAATTCATCGGATCCCAACAAACACACCGCAAAAGTTTACATCAAATAGATCTCCAAGAGACCATTGTATTGAGAATCATAAGAGAGAGAGGAAGCCATCTAGCTACTGCCTACGGACCCGTAGGTCTATGGTGGACTACTCACGCATCATCGGAGAGGCACCTATGAGGAAGATGAACCCCTCCGTGATGGTGTTTAGATTGGATCTCGAGGTTCTGGAACTTGCGGCGGCTGGAATTGTGTTTCGTCGACTCCCCTAGGGTTTTTGGAATATTTGGGAATTTATAGGCATCAGAGGCGGTGGAGAGGGGCCCCGAGGAGGGCACAACCCATTAGGGCGCGCCGGGGCCCCCCTGGCGCGCCCTGGTTGGTTGTGGTCTCCTCGGCCCACTCCCCCGGCACTTCTTTGGCCCACTGGGTGTCTTCTGGTCCAGAAAAAATCTCCAAAAAGTTTCGTCGTGATTGGACTCCGTTTGTTATTGATTTTCTACGAAGTAAAAAACAAGCAAAAACAGCAACTGGCACTTTGGCACTATGTCAATAGGTTAGTCCCAAAAAATGATATAGAGTTGTTATAAAATGATTGTAAAACATCCAAGAATGATAATATAACAGCATTGAACAAGCAAAAATTATAGATACGTTGGAGACGTATCAGCATCCCCAAGCTTAATTCCTACTCGTCCTCGAGTAGGTAAATGATAAAAACATAATTTTTGATGTGGAATGCTGCCTAACATGTTCATCTCATATTATTTTCTTTTGTATAGCATGGACATTTTGTAGGGGAACGCAGCAGAAAACAAAAATTTTCCGACCTACGCACGAGCCCAGGACCACTATAGAGACTGCATACAAGGTTTGATCATTTCGTTACCGACTCGTAGCGCAGCGGAAGTAGAGTCGATGACGAACGGCGGTGCAGATCCCCGCAGCTAGGATTTTACAACCTCCCAACCACGAGGATGTATACCCTCATCTGCCCCGCGGACAGCCCTCCGGGAGGCGGTCGCACATTCCCCCAGACGGTGTCGCGAACAGCCCTTCGGGAGGACCTCCGAAACTCGGACTGTCACTCGGACAGCCCTTCGGGAGGACCTCCAAAACTCGGACGGTCACACGGACAGCCCTTCGGGAGGCAGTCTCGAACTAAGACCGAAACTACGATCTCTCTACAGAGTTGCACACATACGGTGTCATCTATCCGGCAGGGCTTCGCCGTCCAGAACTAGTTCCTGCCGGAACCCAGACAGCCTTTCGGCTCTACGAAACTATTTCGTGGGAGGAAGAGAAGAAAGGCAGATCATGCATGCCATGTGTGTGAGAGTTGGAGTGAGGATGGAGAGCTCCTCTCCACCTCCTTATATAGTGGTGGAAGGGGTGAGGGGGGGCTGAAATTTCAGCCCACAAAACAAGCACCCACCAAACAAGGAAACATGTTCCCACCAAACATGGAGAAAACATGTTCCCTTGTCCATGGTGTTCCCCCATGGGGCCCCACCTTCCTCCCAACACTCTCCACCATTTGTGGGGGCTGCCCCCCACCATGGGGGCCCCCCAACACTTTGTCCAGCCACAAGGGGGCTGTCCCCTAAAGGGGGCGCCCCCAAAAACAGCCCAAAAACAGCCCCCACGATCCGTGGGATCTTGTTCCCTCTCGCTGGGACAAGATGTTTTCCGAAACTATTTCTTCTGAAAAATTCCGGAAGGTCCCAGAACATTTCCGGCACCCTCTAAAATTATCTGGACTCGCTCCGGAACATTTCCGGTATGGTGGTTTAATTTAAAACCATCTTCGTTTACCCGGTAAACAATTCCGGCAGCTCCTAAAACCTTTTTCGGTTTTTTCTCCGGAAAAATTCCAGAAATTACCAGACCAATTTGGCAACCTCCAAAACTTTCCCGGTGCTTGCCGAAACCTTTTTGGATCAATGGTTTTATCCGAAACAACTTTTCGGTTTTACCGAAACTTTTCCGGTGTTCTCTCCGGAACTTTTCCGTTGTCTCTGAAACTTTTCCAGTGACTTTCTCTCGGACTCCTTGTCTAGTATTCAGCAGATAGATGACCCTTAAGCGTGTGACCCTATAGGTTCGGTGAAGCATAGACATGACCCGGAACCCCTTCCGATCAATGATCAACATCGGAGCCGTGGACACCCATATTGACCCCTATACCCACACGAATGAATATTCGAGTGAACCTCCAGTTGCCGTGTGCTATTCCTGTTGCTTCGCGATATGTTACAAATACCCGAGGTGAGACATGTTGGCATCCCCGTGAATCAACACCTTGTCCACTATGCCAGTTACCTCGTTGCCGGTATTGTTCTCTTTTCTCGTTCCCGTGTTCCGGCATCCCTGTGATCAAATCACCCTGTGTCTGGCCAGACGATGATGGATACCGTAACACCGAGAGGGCCCAGAGATATCTCTCCATCGTCGGAGGAGCAAATCCCAATCTTGAGCTATCAAGTTACTTGACATACTTTTCCATGAACCCGTAAGCCGCCGTAATAGCCACCCATTTACGGATGACGTTTAACAAACTCCAAAGTTCATGAAGCAAGCATGAAGAAACTCGATACTCTCATGGTCTAGGGAATTATGCAAACATTAACTTCCTGTGTTATTAACCATTAACTTATGACGAATGTATCTCATAGCATAACATCAATATTGGGTCGATTCAACACAAGTGTTCTACCAACAATTGTGCCCTCAAAATTGCCGGCATAGCCATGCCCATGATCAGGAAAACAGGATCATCATGCAATACTTGAGCCAGTCATAGAGGCTTGACTAGGAATACATTTTACCGTTTATTATCCCACACGTGCAAATGAGTCTTCCTCCGAGCCTCGTTTTATTTGTAGACTCGAGAATCATTGCAGTTATAGCATGGAACATAAACATAATTATGAACAGGGAGATAATCAATAACATTTATTATTGCCTCTAGGGCATATCTCCTACAGACTCCCACTTGCACTAGAGTCAATAATCTAGTCAATGCTAATGCACTTTACACCTATGGCATACTGGTGTAAAATATGCTTCGCATGTGGTATAGCCTGATGTCCAACGGATCTGACAACTTCAGCTCCGTGTGTAACTCTGCATATCCTCGCGTTTTCACGCTTTCACAAAATTCATATTTTGTGTGGACTTGGCTTTGCATATGTGTGAATCATTGGTCGAAACCTGATTCCTCAGACTGAGCTATGGAGCAACTATCTGCTATAGTGTCCCATAGACCAAAGCCTTCTTGGAACCATACTAAGTTCATGAATGAACTATATGATTCAACAACTTCTTTGTCGCTTCTCAAGCGTCAACATACTTAGCCTTTGTTATAGAATTCGCCACAGTATCTTGTTTGGAACAATTTCCAACTACCGTGCCACCATATTGTGTATTACACAAAACCCTTAACTTAAATCGAAAATCGCATGGAGCATTGATGAAGAATGTATCGATATAATTACTTACAACGAGCACTTCATAATCTCTGCTTGCGAGAAAGCATGTCATCAGTACTGCTCTAGTACTCAATGACATCTTTCACTGTTGTCCCATGATCAGTACTTTGATCACTTTGGTATCTATACTCGCAACAACTTTGGAGTATTGGACATATCTGGTTGTTTTTACATACCACGGAATACATGATTAATCCAAACACAAGAGTGTGTGGAACCTCTATCATGTATTTCACTCATCAGTGTTTTGGGACACTGAGTCTTGCAAAAACTCTTTCCATGTGACTTCGGCAAGAATCACTCCTTGGCGTTTTAAATGCTAAAAAGTTTTAGCATCTTGTCAATATGTATTCATTGCTTAGCCCCATTTAGGTAAATCTATCTCCATAGATCATCATGCCTAATATTGAGGCCATTTTAGCCTAAGCACTTCATCGAAAAACTATTTTAAATGAAGTCCTAATTCGTGTCAAGAAATTTATTTCCAATTAACAATGTGTCAAGTACACAAGGTTTTTAGAAATATTATTATGCTCCCACTTACTTTCTTGAATCACAAGCATCTTCGATACCCATTTGATGAAGTCAAACCCCTTTGACCATTCCATCAAAAAACGAAGATTCCAACTCCACTTTGCTCTCTTCTGTTCATCGCTGGAACTCTGAAGTTTGCATACTTACTAGCATCCTCTGGATCGACAAATTACTATGGACTGTATCACATACAAGTCCTAGGTTTTATTTCCATCAGATGGAAATCCTTTTGTCATCCATGTTTCATATCTCATGATTGAAATATGTATTAATTGCTAGTTCAACCCGAACCGACTTCAAGCATCGCTACGGTGAAACAACCTCATCGTAGTCAACTCCTTGAACTTGTTATTTCAACAAGTCGAGCTTTATGGATAAAATATTTTATCCACATCAGTTTATAGTTTCATAAATATTCGTTAGACTCTAAGTCTTCCGAAAGGTGTATCAAGATTTTAATCTCGAACCACTTATATGGAAACTATCTCGGATTGTATTGGCATTTAGCCAATTCCGGAGTCAGGGCCCATCAACGCTTCCTTGTGTATCGTAGGTATACTGTTGTCTAACAACAATATCTCGTATGCGCACCTGAGAGGTTTGCACGAGTTTTTCCTACGCGGTTCAGCTGCAAGTTCGACCGAAGTCCATACATTTTATTGTAGAGACTTCCGTATCAGTCGCAGTAGGAAACTCCGGAATCACTTCCAAGGTTCCTTTCCTTTGACCTGATGACGAAGATACTGGTTATCTCGTCGAGTTGCACTGTCCTCCCACTCACCTTTTGTAAGAACTATTCTCTTTAAAAGTATACCGTTTTGTGGCAAAAATCCTTTGCCTCGGTATAGTGGTGGGGGAATACCCAATGACTTGGGATAACCTAACAAAGTAGCACTTGTCTGATTTGGAATAGGTTTGTAACCTTTTACACAAGCCCCATATTCCAAATGTTAAGAAAAGATATAACATGGTTGGGCGTACCATACCATGACGTTATTTCAACAGACCCGATGAAGCTCTTTTCAGTGTAAAAGCCGCAATCTCTAAAGCATCACTCTATAAAAAGGGATAATGGCAAATTTATTTATGTCATCTTTGATCTTACCATGTCATAAATGGTTTGATTACATCTTCACGGACTTTTCACTTGCAGTGGTGTTCCGGGAGGTGCAAGTTATGAAACTCTTTTCACAACTCATCAGACATTCGCTAAACTTGTAACTCAAATATTCCTTTCTGCAATCGAATTGTAGAAACATAATTTTCTTGTTACAACAACTTCTACTTCATTTTTGAAAACCTTATGAATGAATTCAAAAGATCCAGACTTACGTCTCAACAAGTAAATATCCATATATCTACTTGAGTCATTTCTGAAGATAGATAAATCCACTACTTGCAACAACATTTGTTGGACTTTCACACATCATAATGTATGATCACCAATATGTTCTTTGCTCGTTCCTTATGGCCTGTGAACGGTATTTCAGTCACTTCACTTTTCAGAGGAAAGTTGCAAGTGTCAGATGATTCAAAATCAAATGACTTCAAAAATCCATCATAATGGAATTTTCCATGCGGGTTTCTCCAATGTGACCAAATGCAGTGCCACACTTGTGTGGTATTCTTTTAGTCTTGCGACATTTAGCGTCAGTGTTATGGATGTATCATATTACCATCAATATTCATAGCATACATCCCATCCTGTATGGAAGCATGGCCCTTCATGTTATTCATAACACCGAACATCAAAAGTTCTCTTATGAATAACCTTCTTGCAAAATACCTTATGCAAAGGGCTAGAGTGTATGAAACTCTAAATGAATTATGAAAGTAAATACAGAGGCAATGTATTAATATCAATATTCATAACATACATCTCATTCATAATGAAAGTATGGCCCTTATGTTATTCATAACATCGAACATCAAAAGTTCTCTTATGAATAACCTTCTTGCAAGATACTTTATGCAATGGGCAAGAGTGTAAAACTCTAAAATGAATTATGAAAGTAAATACATAGGGAATACACTAATGGAAGGTATAGTAACATTTACTATGTTCCCTGTGTGTATCTAAACCTCATTCCTGGCTAGTCTTTCAGGCCATAGTAGTTCTTACATCGAGTTGCAACAGAATGCAATCGAGCGGGTATCTTTGTGATTAACTCACAATACCCAAGAATTAGTGATTAACATGTTTAACCATAATTTTCAAGAACTATATCTTTGACCAGCCTTTTATACATCAAAAACTTGTATGACATTCATACATGAGCTGGATATTCCAGTCTTCTTTCCTTTTGCCTTTATACTTCTAACAGTTTAACTTTCAATATTTCTCCTACTCTCAGAAGAAGCACCCAACTTAAGAGTGGAGATAGCCCCGGACTTCCTAGGCGTGAAAGTTTCACTAACACCCTTCGGACACTTCCTTTCTCTTTAAGTTGTTGTTTTATTCACCTTTCATCATATGACAGGCGTTCTCCTGGATCCCTCTCTTATCAGTCTAATGCATAGTAAACTCCTTTACTAATAGTTTGCAAACAAACATTGCTTTGGATATCTCATATCTTTTAGCCTTTGTCTGTCTCTGAAAATGATTTTCAGATTCCATGAATATCACATAACTATCCAAACTTTCGAAGTTCGGGTATCATGGAAGCAAACATATTGCACTTTGACTGAAAAGGAATTCTAGCTTTTGGATCGAAGGACGAGAGTCACATGATCCATAGCTTTAGCGGGAGAATACCGAAAACATGCGATAGGACAAAGTTCTTCTCGGCACTCTTGAGGACAATCCTCACATTACGTTACCAACCGTAAAGTTTTAACCAGATATTTAACAGCTATTCAATTTTAATAGGGAAGGTGGAAACGCGAGCCATTATTCTACAACTATTATGCAAACCACACTTAGACAGTGTTCAAAATTAATTGCACTGAGAATTAAACAAGTTAATTCTATAGTGCGCTCCCACTCAAATCAATATCTCTCATAATTGATTGTGAGTGATTCAAGACCCGCATATCCATTCAACGTCACGGTTCGAGATGAACACCCATGGCGTGAACTTCAATCGGTAGGCAAACTTGCCGATCACATCTCTATGCGATTCTTGTTCATCTTTCGATGCGTGTGTTCCGAGCTCATGACTTTCATGCCTGAACGTCAAGACAACCAAGTGATCTCGCTGCGAGGTCTCAACTCACCCGCCTCACACATCCCTAATCGTTCGCACCCATGGAGATCATGCAATGCCCCGAAAAGTTAGGTGCCGTGACGGTGCTACACTTGGGAGAACACTAACTACTTGATATTTCAGTGAGAGATCACCCTAATAAAAAGCGACTACTGCGCAATCAAGAAGGGTGCATCATAAGGGATAAACATCTCAGGCAATTCAAAATAGCAAGATATGGTATAGCCCTTTGTGACGGAGAAGTCTTTCATTTCTTCGTCTTTTGCATTCGCGTCGGTGTTCACCTTCGCGAAGATTGCCACCACCTTGTCGATGCACCAGATAATATTGCTATATCTATAGCTAATAAAATAAGTGCATTACATAAGGTTGACACGCAGGTCATTAAAGTGCAATCATATGGCTCCAGCCATCATGCCGAATCATGACACGCAGGTCATGTTAATCAATTTACATCATATAGTCATCTCATACATAATCAAATTATTATGAACACTGCTATACCACATCACTTGCACATGCAAACCATCCTGCAAAACCAAGTTAGACGCCTCTAATCGGTTCATGCGAAATTAGTTTTACGTGGCTTCTAAGGTTTCGAAACAAACCGAAGCTACCAACGTCCATCATCAAGTATGATACTTCAAGTTGCTAGATTAACATTCCAGGGTGTATGAAACACGAGATAATAAAATCTCGAGCCCCATACTAAACTTCGTCATACGCGTGACCCCCGTGCATATCATATCTGCATTGCCCTTTCGTCTGCGAAATTTCATCTTTCTTTTTAACTACGGTGGAATTCAATGAACTGTTAGCACTTCGTTGATCAATCAGGATCGCGGATTGCCAGAACATTGAAACTCCACCATACTGTTATCAAGATCAGAAATATGCAAATTCTAGGGAAGCAACAAAAACATCGGGTAACAGACTTCATCTGCTACCCGCACAAATAATTTTCAGCAATAGATCTCATCTACTACCTAATTATATTGTGCAATACCCATACATCTCTATGTATTCTAGATCGCAACCTGCATCTACGCATAGCACGGCTCTTGATGCCACTGTAGGGGAACGCAGCAGAAAACAAAAAATTTCCGACCTACGCACCAGCCCAGGACCACTATGGAGACTGCATACAAGGTTTGATCATTTCGTTACCGACTCGTAGCGCAGCGGAAGTAGAGTCGATGACGAACGGCGGTGCAGATCCCCGCAGCTAGGATTTTACAACCTCCCAACCGCGAGGATGTATACCCTCATCTGCCCCGCGGACAGCCCTCCGGGAGGCGGTCGCACAGTCCCCCGGACGGTGTCGCGGACAGCCCTTCGGGAGGACCTCCGAAACTCGGACTGTCACTCGGACAGCCCTTCGGGAGGACCTCCAAAACTCGGACGGTCACACGGACAGCCCTTCGGGAGGCACTCTCGAACTAAGACCGAAACTACGATCTCTCTATAGAGTTGCACACATACGGTGTCATCTATTCGGCAGGGCTTCGCCGTCCAGAACTAGTTCCTGCCGGAACCCAGACAGCCTTTCGGCTCTACAAAACTATTTCGTGGGAGGGAGAGAAGAAAGGCAGATCATGCATGCCATGTGTGTGAGAGTTGGAGTGAGGATGGAGAGCTCCTCTCCACCTCCTTATATAGTGGTGGAAGGGGTGAGGGGGGGGGGGGAGGGCTGAAATTTCAGCCCACAAAACAAGCACCCACCAAACAAGGAAACATGTTCCCACCAAACATGGAGAAAACATGTTCCCTTGTCCATGGTGTTCCCCCATGGGGCCCCACCTTCCTCCCAACACTCTCCACCATTTGTGGGGGCTGCCCCCCACCATGGGGGGCCCCCCAACACTTTGTCCAGCCACAAGGGGGCTGTCCCCTAAAGGGGGCGCCCCCAAAAACAGCCCAAAAACAGCCCCCACGATCCGTGGGATCTTGTCCCCTCTCGCTGGGACAAGATGTTTTCCGAAACTATTTCTTCTGAAAAATTCCGGAAGGTCCCAGAACATTTCCGGCACCCTCTAAAATTACCTGGACTCGCTCCGGAACATTTCCGGTATGGTGGTTTAATTTAAAACCATCTTCGTTTACCCGGTAAACAATTCCGGCAGCTCCGAAAACCTTTTTTGGTTTTTTCTCCGGAAAAATTCCAGAAATTACCAGACCAATCTGGCAACCTCCAAAACTTTCCCGGTGCTTGCCGAAACCTTTTTGGATCAATGGTTTTATCCGAAACAACTTTTCGGTTTTACCGAAACTTTTCCGGTGTTCTCTCCGGAACTTTTCCGTTGTCTCCGAAACTTTTCCAGTGACTTTCTCTCGGACTCCTTGTCTAGTATTCAGCAGATAGATGACCCTTAAGCGTGTGACCCTATAGGTTCGGTGAAGCATAGACATGACCCGGAACCCCTTCCGATCAATGATCAACATCGGAGCCGTGGACACCCATATTGACCCCTATACCCACACGAATGAATATTCGAGTGAACCTCCAGTTGCCGTGTGCTATTCCTGTTGCTTCGCGATATGTTACAAATACCCGAGGTGAGACATGTTGGCATCCCCGTGGATCAAGACCTTGTCCACTATGCCAGTTACCTCGTTGCCGGTATTGTTCTCTTTTCTCGTTCCCGTGTTCCGGCATCCCTGTGATCAAATCACCCTGTGTCTGGCCAGACGATGATGGATACCGTAACACCGAGAGGGCCCAGAGATATCTCTCCATCGTCGGAGGAGCAAATCCCAATCTTGAGCTATCAAGTTACTTGACATACTTTTCCATGAACCCGTAAGCCGCCGTAATAGCCACCCATTTACGGATGACGTTTAACAAACCCCAAAGTTCATGAAGCAAGCATGAAGAAACTCGATACTCTCATGGTCTAAGGAATTATGCAAACATTAACTTCCTGTGTTATTAACCATTAACTTATGACGAATGTATCTCATAGCATAACATCAATATTGGGTCGATTCAACACAAGTGTTCTACCAACAATTGTGCCCTCAAAATTGCCGGCATAGCCATGCCCATGATCAGGAAAACATGATCATCATGCAATACTTGAGCCAGTCATAGAGGCTTGACTAGGAATACATTTTACCGTTTATTATCCCACACGTGCAAATGAGTCTTCCTCCGAGCCTCGTTTTATTTGTAGACTCGAGAATCATTGCAGTTATAGCATGGAACATAAACATAATTATGAACAGGGAGATAATCAATAACATTTATTATTGCCTCTAGGGCATATCTCCTACACATTTGGACTTGTAGATGATTCAAAGCAATAGTCTAGTTTTAACATAATGACTTCAATAGTCAAGCATGTCAACAAGCAACCATGTCTTTCAAAATATCAACACTAAAGATAGTTATCCCTAGCCCATCATGCTCAATCATTGATCCATTCATGAAACACACTCAAATATTAACTATGCCCAATGCTCAAGTACGATCATAGTGCCCCCTAGTTGGTGCTTTATAAGAGAAGATGGAGACTCAAAGTAAAAATAAAAATTGCATAAAGTAAAAGATAGGCCCTTCGCAGAGGGAAGTAGGGATTTTTAGAGGTACGAGAGCTCAAGGTTTAAATTGAGAGAGAAAAATATTTTGTGTGGCATGCTTTTCCTGTCAACGAAAATGACAAAGTAGCTCACAATACTTTCCATGCTAGATATATCATATGCGGTTCCCAAACAGAAAATAAAGTTTATTGCTTTTTCCACCAAACTTTCACTTTCCATGGCGGGCCGTATCCACGGTTGCCTTCCATACCAACACTTTCCAAGGAACTTATTATTTGACAACATAAAGTAAATATTTTTTCCTTTTCATTTCGGGAATGGGCATCCCTATTACCGCCGCATTCTCGTGCAATGACAAGTGAGTAAACACTCATCTTGAGAATAACACATCTAGCATGGAAAAATATTGGACACGCCCCACCGTTTCATGAGCGGTACGGGCACACAAAAGAGAAAATTTATTTTGAAAATTTAGAGATGGCACATACAAATTTGCTTGGAATGGCATGGAAATACCGCATATAGGTAGGTATAGTGGACTCATAAGGCAAAACTTGGTTTAAGGATTTTGGATGCACAAGTAGTATTTCTACTTAGTACAAATGGAGGCTAGCAAATAGATTGGGAAGCAACCAAACCAAGAAACGAGAATTCACATAAGTGAGCATTGAGCTTAACTAACACCGAATAATGCACCATAAGTAGGATGTAACTTCATTGCACAACTATTGACTTTCGTGCATGCATAGGGAATCACAAACCTTAACACCAATATTCCTACTAAGCATAATTACTCACTAACATGACTCACATATTACTATCATCATGTTTCAAAACTATTACAAAGAATCAAGTTTAATTTGCCCAATGATCTTCATGAAAGTTTTTATTATATCCTCCTTGGATATCTATCACTTTGAGACTAGTTTCATATATTGCCATTGCTTTTTGGCAAGCTCAAACAAATTTAAGTGAAGCACATGAGCATAAAGATTTCATCTCTCAAAATAGTATAAGTGTAGCATGAGAGGATTTCTTCAAAATTTACCTACTCTCAAATTAATCTAAGTGAAGCATGAGAGTATTTCTACAAAAATTTCCAAGCACACCGTGCTCAAAAAGATATAAGTGAAGCACTAGAGCAATTTTATAGCACAAAAAGTTTAAGTGAAGCACATAGAGCAATTCTAGCAATCATAGCATGATTTTGGCTCTCTGAAATAGGTGTGTACAGCAAAGATACAAATGAAAAACTAACAAACAAAGCAAGCAAAGATACAAGACGCTCCAAGTAAAACTCATGATATGTGACGAATAAAAATATAGCTCCAAGTAAAATACCGATGGTCGTTAGAAGAAAGAGGGGATGCCATTCAGGGGCATCCCCAAGCTTAGTTGCTTGTTACTCTTTGGATATATCTTGGGGGTGCGGTAGCATCCCCAAGCTTAGGCTTTTATCACTCCTTATTCCTTCATCCATCGTGATCTCACCCAAAACTTGAAAACTTCAATCACACAAAACTCAACAAAATCTTCGTGAGATCCGTTAGTATAATAAAGCAAATCCCTACTTTAGGTACTGTTGCAAACCCATTCATATTTTATTATTGCTTTATACCTACTGTATTTTAACTTTACCATGGCTCATACCCTTCAATTAACCCATAGATTCATCAAAACAAGCACACAATGCAACGAAAACAGAATCTGTCTTAAACAGAACAGTCTGTAGTAATCGGTACTCTAACCGTACTTCTGTAACTCCAAAAAATTCTGAAAAATTAGGAAAACTTAAGGAATTTGTATAGAAACACTGTGTTAAAATTTCAGCTCAAGATCACGTTCCAGCAAAAAATGAAAATTCATATACTGGACGCAAAGTTTCTGTTTCAGATTCAGCATCGCTTCTACTCATCCTAAAGGCTTTACTTGGCACAAACACTAAATAAACCATAAAAACACAATCAAAACAGATGCATAATTGCGTCAACACACAAAAACAGAAATTAAAAAGCAAAAATTTATTTATTCATTGGGTTGCCTCCCAACAAGCGCTATCGTTTTACGCCCCTAGCTAGGCATAACGCATAGATTCAAGTATTGTCATCTTTGGTTTTCAATTCTTCAATCACACAACTAGATTTCTTCAAGGATTTAGCATGCATATTTTTTATGACAACACTCCTAGGAAGAAAACCAAAAAATTCATTCTTATAAATAGGGTCTCTTATGATTTCAACAAAGTCGGGATGAATACTAATCATTTTAAGATCCCCCTTGTGACTACTAGGCGTAGCAACTTTGTTCTTAGTGACTTGCGTGGTCTTGCCAATCTTTACGGGAGTTTTTACAATAGTTTTGATAGAATAAAAAGCTGAACCCAAATTACTAAAAATCTCTTCTATCTTATCAATCCGGTAAGGGCTCTCTTCTACCCTTTCGTTAACTACGGTTTCTTTTTCCTTAAGCAATTTAGGAGCATCTCCCGCCTTAGACCCAATTTTATTAGCAAGATTATGCATCTTTTTATCTAGATCATCAAGATGTTCTTTAGTGATCATCTTCTTTTCAATAGCATTTAATCTCTCCATAACATGTTCGAGAGTTAAAGTTGTTTCATTGATCATGATAGGTGGTGATCCCACTAAACTTCCCAAAGCATTAAAAGCATCTAAAGAAGGACACATCAAGAAATTCCCACCGGTAATCGTATCAAGGACGAATCTATACCAAGTGGTGATGCCCACATACAAGCTACGAAGAAGAACAACGATAGATTGCTTATGGATAGATCTATTATGAGCATTGCAAATCCTATACCAAGTATCTTTTAGGTTCTCCCCTCCACTTTGCTTAAAATTAAGAACCTCATTATCGGGAGTACACGCAACAAAGGAAGAACTAGTCATAATGACTAGGCAAATGAGACAAAGGCAAAAGAAAAAGAGGGCGAATAAAACGGAAAATTGGTGAAGTGGGGGAGAGGAAAACAAGAGGCAAATGGCAAATAATGTAATTGCAAGGAGATGAGATTTGTGATTAGGAACCTGGTAGATGATGGTGGAGTCCCCTCGGCACCTACGATAGGCACGTAGAAGAGACCGCTTCCTCCCCGGCAACGGCGCCAGAAATTCCTTTGACGTGGCTTGAGACTGCGTCGGTATTTCCCCAAAGAGGAAGGGATGATGCAGCACATCGACGGTAAGTATTTCCCTCAGTTATGAAACCAAGGTTATCGAACCAGTAGGAGGATCACCACCACCCAATAAGCAGCACCTGCACACAAACAACAAACACTTGCAACCCGACGCGAAAGAGAGGTTGTCAATCTCTCTACGGTAAAAAGATAGATTAGGTAGTGATAGATAGGAGAGATAGATCTCTCAAGAGCACAAAATAGAAAGGGCAAATAAAATAAGCAGCAATATATTTTTGGGTTTTTGGTTTTGTAGATCTAAAAACAAAGATTGCAAAATGATAGATCGGAAAGCAATATGTTGGAAAAGTAGACCCGGGGGCCGTAGGGTTCACTAGTGGCTTCTCTCATGAGTATAGCGCACGGTGGGTGAACAAATTACTGTTGGACAATTGATAGAAAATCGAATAGTCATGACGATATCCAAGGCGATGATCATTATATAGGCGTCATGTCCCAGATAGGTAGACCGACTCCTACCTGCATCTACCTCTGTTACTCCACACATCGACCGCTATCCAGCATGCATCTAGTGTATTAAGTTCATGGAAAAACGGAGTAATGCAATAAGAACGATGACATGATGTAGACAAGATCTATTCATGTAGGAATAGACCCCATCTTGTTATCCTTAATAGCAACGATACATGCGTGTCTTGCTGCCCCTTCTGTCACTTGGAAAGAACACCGCAAGATCGAACCCATCACAAAGCACCTCTTCCCATGGCAAGAAAAAATGATCTAGTCGGCCTAACTAAACCAAAGATTTGAAGAAGAAATACGAGTCTATAAGTAATCATGCATATAAGAGATCAAAGAAGACTCAAATAATATTCATGGATAGAAATTGATCATGAACTCAAAATTCATCGGATCCCAACAAACACACCGCAAAAGTTTACATCAATTAGATCTCCAAGAGACCATTGTATTGGAATCATAAGAGAGAGAGAGGAAGCCATCTAGCTACTGCCTACGGACCCGTAGGTCTATGGTGGACTACTCACGCATCATCGGAGAGGCACCTATGAGGAAGATGAACCCCTCCGTGATGGTGTTTAGATTGGATCTCGAGGTTCTGGAACTTGCGGCGGCTGGAATAGTGTTTCGTCGACTCCCCTAGGCATTTGGAATATTTGGGAATTTATAGGCATCAAAGGCGGTGGAGAGGGGCCCCGAGGAGGGCACAACCTATCAGGGCGCGCCGGCCCCCCTGGCGCGCCCTGGTGGGTTGTCGTCTCCTCGGCCCACTCCCCCGACACTTCTTTGGCCCACCGGGTGTCTTCTGGTCCAGAAAAAATCTCCAAAAAGTTTCGTCACGATTGGACTCCGTTTGGTATTGATTTTCTGCGAAGTAAAAAACAAGCAAAAACAGCAACTGGCACTTTGGCACTATGTCAATAGGTTAGTCCCAAAAAATGATATAGAGTTGTTATAAAATGATTGTAAAACATCCAAGAATGATAATATAACAACATGGAACAAGCAAAAATTATAGATACGTTGGAGACGTATCACTCCTCTGCCTCGCGCTCGGCCTGCATCAGGCGCTCGCCCTCTGCCCGCTCCTCCGCCAACGCACGGGACCTCCAATGCTCAAGGTACGCCGCCTCCTACGTCGGCGTCGTGCCGAGCCACCCAGCAGGCGCACTGACCCACTCGCGCAACCCACCCTCCCACACGTACCGCATCACGGACGGTTGGGGCTCCGTCGGCTGCGGCTCGGCCTTGGGCGCGGGGAGCCTCAACGGCGACAGGGGAGGGGTCACGCAGTCAGACAAGGCGAGGGCCTCCGCCAGCCGTGTGCCTGGTGCGCGACATCCTCCTCCTCCTCCTTGCGTCGGGTCTGCTTGATGGAGACCTGCATGGCCGCCGCCAACGCTGCCTGATGGGCAGCCTCCTCGTCCTCCGGTGGCGGGGGGGGGGGGGGGGTGTTGGCATAGTGTGCTGGACGCCGTGGCGGCGCTCCTCTTCATGCTCGAGGGCAAACCAGACCTTCCAATTAGGAGAGTCCGGCGAGTAGGTAGGGAGCCGGCGCTCCGCCCGCGTCAGGAACTCGCGGCAACTACGTACCTTGTCTGCGTGAGCCCACTTCAACCGCGGCACCGCCGACACCGGGATGCACTATGGATCCAGATGCTAACCATAGGGCAGGTTAATGTCGGGATATGACAACTGCTGCAAGTACTGCCAGTGCTACCGCGCCTGGTGCACCGATATGTTGAGCTGCTCCCTCACGACGCGTCCAGGCGGCGGCGATGTGCGGGACGAGCCGGCGCCGGGGGTCATGTTCCCCTTGCCCTTGCCTTTGAGGAAACCCATGGCGGTAGGGTTTGCCTACCGCCGGCGAGGGAGCACGCGGGTCCAGATGTGGACGGGGAGAGGAAGTGGAAGTGGATGAGGCCGCCCCCTCGCACACGTGGAGTTACAAAGGACGACCTCCCGTAGCTTCCAGTCACTAACGCGCGAGCCCGAAATGGGTGGCCGCGTTTAATATGATCGCGAGTGGTGGTTGGCTGGCCGACAGGTTGGCCCGCAGTGGACACCGAAGGGACGCACGGTGTGTCCGTCGCGTCCGCACGAACGCAAACCAGACGTAAATTTGGGCCTGAAATGCGTCAACGCGAACACCTAACATACACGTTTTGTGTTCCGGTCCATGCGTTGGGCCGGCGCTTATGTCCGTTCGACCCAAACGAACGCGGGCGGACAGTTCGGGTCGGCCGGTTGGAGTTGCTCTTACCAGTCACATGTTTTTTTCTACCCATCACTGGATACTTATCTCAAAAACCCATCATTGGATACCGATACAGGTGACGCGGTCTCTTTTGCCCATCATTGACACAGGTGAGGATATAGGGTGCGAAGTTTTCGTGGACGGGTACATTGGTGGACTTTATTTCAAATGTTTCAAAAATGACATTTTCAAGTTAAAAAAAATCAAAACAAATTCTATGTAAACTCCTACATAGTCTCGGTGCATCTGTAAAATTTCGTTAAAAAAATTTATTGTTTGCAAGCTGGACGAAAAAAACAAAATCCTGGCCCAATAACAACAACAAAAAAGGGTCCATTTTCATTTATGTACTTGTTTTTTATGTATACGCCACGTATCAAAGTATATTGTTACGGATTTTTTCCTAAACATGTTATATATGTATTTGTATACTAGCAAAAGGGCTCGTGTGTTACAATGGAAAAAAAATCATAATCTCCAAAGGCCGTGACCATATTTTGCTACATCACGGAGATACATCATCACTCTCAATTTCGCGAAATCATGAACAGTTTTTTAAACTCGTGCACATATTTGAAATTGTGAATATTTTCCAAATTCGTGAATATTTGTTTTTGAGAATTTTCTAAAAGGAAAAACATTTTTTGAATACATGAACATTTTATGCTTTTTACAAACATTTTTTTAAAATTGTGAACATGTTTTATTTTTTTTCCTGAATTGGCGAATATTTCTAGAATCAACGGACATTTTTTTTGAAAATTGGTGGAACATTTTTTGAAATTCGCGAACATTTTATTGATTTGACGAATTTCTGATTTAACGAACATTTTTGGAAATGCATGAACATTTTTTGAATTAGCGAACATTTTATGAATGAATAAACTATTTTATAAGTCAAGAAAAGTTTTTGAATGTTTAGTATATTTTTCTATTCATGAATTGTTTTTGAATTGGCAAAATTTTGTGCAATTTAGTTAACATTTTTTAATACACGAAATTTAAAACAATTATGAACACTTTTTATTTCCCTAACATTTCTTTTCAAAATTTGGAACATTTTTAAATGAGAAAATATGTTATTATAAAATCACGAATATTTTTTAAATCCACATTTATGATTTACTGAACATGTTATTTAAAAAATCATTTTTAATTTTGTGAACTGTTTTTATCTCCCATATTATTTAATAGAAAAAATAAAATAAAAAGTGAATTTTAAAAACAGAAAGCCAGGACATGGGTCGGCCCTAACTGGCGCGCTGCGTCTTGTCCCAGCACCCAGAGTGCAGTATAGAAGGTTGCTACATGAACCGGCCCAGTTAGGAGATTTCCTTGTGTGATTTTTTTTTGTCATTTATAGGTGGCATCGGTGGGTAATATTTTACAACTTTAGTGATGTACCACCAGAAATAATTCCCCTTTATTATTAGGTATAGATATTGATGTATAGAAAAATTCGATCTTTTTTTGTGTGGTGTGGAAACATGTTTTTTTTTCCTGAAGTCCTCCATGGAGCTCGTGCTCCATTTGTACTTTTCGGTGGAGATGAGTGCTAAGTTTTGGTGGACTTTATTTCAAATGATTCAAAAATGATATTTTCAAGTTTAAAAAAAATCAAAAAAAAATCAATGAAAACTCATACATATTCTCGGCGGATCTGTAAAATTTCGTTCAAACATATTATTCTTTGCAAGTTGCAGAAAAACAAAAACAAAATCCTGGGCCAACAACTACAAAAAGGGCCATTTTCATTTATGTATTTGTTTTTTATTTATACGCCACGTATGAAAGTATATTGTTATGCTTTTTTTTCCTAAACATGTTATATATGTATTTGTATGTTTAACAAAAAAATCGATTTTTTTGTGGTGTTGAAACATGTTTTTTTTTCTAAAGTCCTCCATGGAGCCTGTGCTCCATTTGCACTTTTCGATGGATATGAGTGCAAAGTTTTGGTGGGCGGATACAGACTTTATTTCAAATGATTCAAAAATGTAATTTCCAAGTTTAAAAAGATTTAAAAATCCTATGAAAAATCATACATATTCTCGGCGGATCTGTAAAATTTCGTTCAAAAATATTATTGTTTGCAAGCTGCACACAAAAAAAATCCTGGCCCAACAACAGCAAAAAAGGGTCCATTTTCATTTATGTATTTTTTTATGTATATGCAACATATGAAAGTATATTGTTATGTAACTTTACTTCATCGAAATAGTATAAGCCTATTTTCATGTATGTATTTGTTTTTTATGTATACACCGGCCATTTCTTGAGCAGCGAAGCTAGTAAGCAGAATCAGATTCACGCGTGTAACAACTCTGGAACTTCATCGACGGTTCGACTCAATAGCCACGCCGATACAACATATAATGCAAACGGCACATACTATTTTCTTGATATAAAGTTACAAATTCCAAACACATTAATTTATGGCCTTTGCTTATTTCTGTGTGTACTTGTCAACCATGCATACATGCAGACATGCACGGGTAGTACAACACTCACCAAATCCAAATGCATGCAAGAAGCGTTTTACTTCTTGCACACCACACCTTTGCCGTCCGTGCCACTGGCGCAGGTGACACCAGCGAGCTCAGATAGCACCGCGGCACCGTCGTTTCCACGGCTGACTCCATAGCGCGCCACGCTGCAGTCCGCGGCGAACAGGCTGGAGGTGGCAAAGGTAGCATCTCCTCCCATGGTGGGCATGGAGGCCCTCACGTCGAAATGGTTCACGTAGTCGGAGCGGTACGTCTGTCCGACCACACCGTGGACGTCGTCGGTGAGCGCGTCGAACTTGAACGCCAGCTCGAGGTGCGCGAGGCAGTCGTCGGCGGTGACGCCGTAGCGGTGCACCCTCGATTCCTCCTCGGTGATGGGCACGGCGTTGGCCCTGACGCTGAACGTTCCGTCGAGGGTGACGAGCACGCCGTTGGCCGCCTTGGTGCGGGTCACGGACAGCTTGGGGACGCGGCTGGACGTCCACTTGGCGCCCTCGACCAGGTCGTCTGGGAGGTAAATGGGCTCGCCGTCCAGGGTGATCTCTAGGTGCTCGATGGCGTCCTCCCAGGTGCCGGTCTTCCTGGCCCCGAGGTAGAGGTGGTGGCCGTCGAAGAGCACGGCGATGGCCTGGATCCAGGTGAAGTCCCGGGACATGCCGCTGTGGCCGCTCTTGCCGATGAAGTGCGCGTTGACGTGAAGGTCACGGTCGGAGACGACGCAGAAGTCGGCCTCCCTGCGTCCGTGGAAGTAGAAGGCGTTGCCGTCACCACCTATGAACCGCGGGTCGCCGCACGCCCCTGGGGTGTTGCACACTGCACCAAGGCACGAACCATAACCATTAAACCAACAAAATCAACGTTACTACAATCGTATAAGTACCTCCATTGTTAAGAGTGCTTACCGCAGACGGGTTTGCATGTGTTGCAGTCGGCGTAGCAGGACTGAGGGCAGTTGGCGGGGCAGTCCATGTTCCGGTTGAAGCAGTAGGGGTTCTCCTTGCGGTTCTCAGTGCACTTGACGCTCATCGGCTTCGGCTTCGGCTTCGGGCCCTGGGCCTTGGGTGGCCGTGGCTTGGATTGCGCGGTGGCGGCCCCCGCGGCGGCGAGAAGGACGACAGCCGCTAAAGCCAGCACGACTCCCTGACGCCTCGTCATTGCGATCGCCCTCAGGCTGTCAGTAGTTACTATGGTGTTTTTGTTGCTAATGACTGATGCCTGATGGAGATGGGTGCGTTTGTATGCATGGCTCCAAGGCAATTTATAGGCGATGGATCGAGTTAGCTTCGCACATGGTGCTTGTCAACGCCGCGCAGGTATGCCTGCACCGGCCGGAAACGTGCATGCCGCTGACTTGAAGCGAAAAACGTACTTTGCGTGCATAGATGCATGCGTCGATGGAGCTTTATGCTACCTGCTAGCTACGTAGATCCGGCCTGTACATGCATGTATGTATACATATGGAGAAGTACATTCTGATCTAGTGATCTTTCATCTCCTGTGAAGTAGCTAGTTTTCCAGGTTTTCGGGGCAAGATTGCCAGGATGCAGCTTAATCTTCAAGGAAAGAGACTAATGCATGTGCTTAAGAGCCTGCTAAAAGAAGCGATCCGAGCGTTTCGCGGACGTTGATTACTCTCTTGTCCTATTCATTTCGTTCCATGATTCTATTTCTGAGGTCAATGTAGATATGCGATATTTGTACGCGAGGAACGTCGCAGGTCATCGAACGGGGAGCTCCAGTCTATGCACAAAGATCCTATACGCGTACAGCGTGCCTATATGAGCTGGCCCAATTAAGAGTTTCCAATTTTTTTTATTCCGATTAAATATTTAGTACTAAAAATTATCTCGATAAAACATGAAAATCGTGAAATATATACAAACAAAAGTATTTGTCTTATGGTTGAAAAAATCTCATGTTTGTAAAAAAACCGGATTTGCTAAATCTAAGTCGGCCGAGATTTTATGAAGTCACCCACTTGATAAGCCGTTGGATCAATATGTCTTAAAATTCGTGCAGGTTAAGGGAGTTCTCTGTTTTTCTGCATGACACGGGATCGTGGGCCTCGTTTCATGGTTCTTTTTGTTTCTATATACGAAGCCGCTGGACCTTCGTGTCATGGTTCTCTCTTTTTGTTTATTAATAAATGATTCTACAAAATATATTAATAAATGATGGCATTTTCCTTTCTGTTTTTGTCCAGGGCAACATGTAGTGTGTATGGGCAAAAGAGGAAGAAAACTAGAAGGATGAGATAGTTTGTTTTCTTTTATTTATACATGTATCTGTTCACAATTTTTAAAAAAATGTTTCTCTTTTCCATTTTTTGTTTTTGCCTTTATGGTATATTTTATATTGCCTTTTAGGTTTCATTTCTTTATTTTTTAGTTAGGGGTGTTATGTATTTTTTTTTAAAAAATTAGGCGTGTTCAACACAACTGCAAGTCAGTGCTGTTTTGTTGGGAGGGTGATAGCGTTACATTTTTTACACATTTTTAGAGCTCATTTGTTGCATATTATCTTCATGTATCATGTCCCATTGAACCAAAATGATTTCTGTTTTTTTTTTTGGCGTCTCCTCTCCTCCAAAAAAAAGCTAGGGTTTTTGCCTCTCGCCGGCGCCGCCGCCGGTCCGCCTCGTCTCCGGTGGCCCTAGGGCCATGGGGACGTGGTGGATCCTGGTAAGGGCCGGTGAGAGGGCTCCGTTTTTAGTCGTTCCTTTGAGTTTTGTTAGGGTTTGTGTCCTGCTCAGGAAGGTGAGACGGTGGCAGCTCCCTGAAGATGGAATAAAGGTCTCCCCGCCTAGCCCCCGTTCCGGTGGTGCGTCTAGCATCGTTGGTGGGCGTGTGGAGGTGTGTCTCTGGCGGATCTATCTTTGGTGGATTTGCTCGGATCTAGTCGTTGTTCGTCTACGTTCGTGTGTTTTCGGGTTGGATCCTTTCGATCTACGTTATTCTTCATCGGCGGCGGTTGCTGTTCTGGTGCGCTGGTCCTATGGGGCCTTAGCACGACGACTTCCCGACTGTCTACTACAACAAGTTGTGCCCGACTCCGGCGGTGGAGGGGCGATGATGGCGGCGCGCCTTCGGCTCGCTTCAGTGCTTGTAGTCGTCGCTAGGTGGTCTACGGATCTGGATGTAATTTTTATTATTTCTGGTGTTCGTTGTACTGCCATGATTGAAGATGAATAGATTGGAAGTTTTTCGCAAAAAAAAAAAATGATTTCTGGTTTTTACTCTTTTCATTGTGAGCATTGCATAGTTTGTGGTCCCGTCAAAAAAAGCACGATGAAAGGGCCAAAGATTGATTCAATACAGAGGACTTCTAAGCACCAGTATAGGCATTTGGAATGTCAAAAATAAAATTTTCCAAAGTACTCAAATTCACACGATTCCAGCAAGCTCAAGAAATTCAAGATCGGAGTTCGTATGTAATAGTTTCAGCCACCTTACCTAAGGGTCCACAACGTTTGACGATGCACGGTACGATGATGTTGGGTCATACCGGCGGTCGTACTGCCCCACACATTGCCGTAATCGCCCAGGTCAGACATGATTCTTCATGGATTTCGTCCCCATTTGTTCCTATTGTTTCCTTGACTACCAAGGGACGTATTGGGACTGGATTTGGCTCATCTAGAGCTCTTGAATCAAAGTTGAGAGCCTATATCCATGGAGGAGACCTATGGAGGTGATCTATATAATCTCCATTAACCCTAGCCATCGGCCATCATCATCCATCGTCATCTACATCCATCTCCATCTCAATTTCTGCTCCAAGACCACCTCTAGAGAAGAAAGAACAAGATCAAGAGAAGGAAGAGGAGGCTTCCAAGCCGAGCGACTTCTCTAGTAAAATCCCGTCCGATTCGGTGCACCCCGACCTTCCATTCTTCCTCCTTATGCTCACCTAAGAATCACTCAAGTGTTTACATGAAGGAACATCTGACTTCATGGCCACCCAACGACCACTATTGCCGTCACCGAGGAATGTGATACGTCTCCGGTGTATCTATAATTTTTGATTGTTTCAGGCTATATTTACATCATTTTTACTTACTTTTGGCACCAATTTATATCATTTTATTTGGAATAACCTATTAATCCAGTGCCAAAAGGCCAGTTCCTGTTTTCTCGTGTTTTTGGCCTTTTAGGTGAAAAGTTTGCGCACCCAAAGAATCTGAAAAAAATTCAGAAATTCTTTTAAGCCAAAATAATCTAGCAACCAGAAGATGTTGTCCATGAGGTGCTCTAGGTGGCCACGCAGCAGGCCCGTGCGCCCCCCTCTGGAGCGCATGAGGGAGTGCGTGGGGCCTCCTTAAGCCAGTTGGGGCTCTATTTTTACCGCAATAAATGTCCTAGAATGATAAAAACCATTAAAAGAAACAACCCGATTGGAGTTACTGATCTCCAAATATTGAAGAAACGGTGATATGCCCTAGAAAAGTACCAAAAACTGAGAGAATCAGCGAGAGAGATTAGATCCAATCTCAGAGGGATTCTCGCCCTCAGGGAACCATGGAGGCCAAGGACCAGGGGAAACCTCTCCCCATCTACGGGAGAAGCCAAGGAAGAAGAAGAAGGAGGAGACCTTCTCCCCCACTCATCTGGTGGTGTTGCAGTGCCACCGGGGAACCATCATCACCCCCAGCGTCTCCATCAATTCCACTACCTTCACCGACATCTCCATCACCTTCCTGCATCTAAATTATGTTTGAGTAGATCTTTTTTTCCTAATGTTAGTTGGTAATCATGATTGATTAATTGCACGGTTTATTTTGTTTCTATCCTTCCCATCATATGAATGCGCACGTATGTGGATAAATTTTTAGGGTTTGCTGTGTGTAACAATTTTCTTAGGAACGGTAGCCGGAGTGACAAATATTACCGTACCCAAGTTTGTTAAATTGTTGCATATGAGATGAACATGACTCATAGATCTTAATACTATGATTGGGTTTTGCATTAATAAATCTGTAGTACTAGCGGATGCTTTCTAAGGGTCCCCTCATAAGTATGTATGAACCCAAAGTAAGGATAGTATGTAAGCACAAGCCTCTCCCACATATAAAACTACGATGATGATTATCTTTCTAGTTACCAATTACCTAGGGACAATTTCGCACATCCTACCACTGCTAGTCCACACTCGCTATCTTTTACTTTATTTATTATATTGCAACAACTAAATGTATAAGTTCCTTATTATCTTGCAAATCTATCCTTTCATTCCCGCAAAGTAGTTTATTTCTTGTTTCTAGATAAAGCAAACATTCGGTGTACGTATGGTTGTATCAGTGGTCGCGAGAATAAAAATCTTGCCTTTAGCTCCTCATTGAGTTCGACACTCTTACTTATTGAAAAGGCTACAGTTGATCCCCTAACTTGACATGCACTCCATCCTCCCATCCAACTCTCATGCTCCTCCGTGATCTCCTCTCCGCGATCCTTGCCAATGTGCATCGTTGTCGCAGTGTTCCCCTACTTAGTGAGGATGCCGTTTAAATAGAACATATGCATGTCCACCTACTGTTCAAATGGTGGCCAAGCTTGAATAGTTTTGTGGAGGCATACTCTTTAGAATACACCTTCGACACTGACCCCTCGGAGATTTTTTTATAATGAAAAAGAGATTATTTTGACTAAACTTTGACTAGTGATACCTCACTCATTTTATGCCCAAATGAATTGATTATTTTTGCAATATTTTTTCGTTTGAGATTATCCGTAAGTAATTTTGTTACATTTTTGTGATCTGCCTAGGCAGGGTAGGTAGATATACATGTTTTATGTGGTAACTTATGTATGCAGTAATCGTTTCTAGAAGGAAATAACCTAGGTGGTAAAGATCCATAGCCCCTTGACACTCACTTTGAGCAAGGCAAGCCACCACACCCATTTTCTTGATGACTTGGGGAGACTATAGTATAGTGACACATTTTTTCATCATTGCAACTACTATATAGTTGCGTACTTTGTTATGCTGATTTTGGTATGATACTTTCATGGAATTACATTCATTATACACGGGAAATAGCATCGTCACCTAAGCATGATAAGAAAATCAAAATGCGCACTACTTTGCATAAAAATGAAATGAATACTATGCTCCCATGATCAACAAATGTTTTCTCCTTAATGGCAAGTGAATATTTACTATACGAGTTGCATTGGGAACGAAATGTGTAAGATGAAGGAACTATCATTACATAAATGAACTTGAAAAATAATCTACTTCATCATCTTGATCAAGTCATAGTGCCACTAAACCACACTGAGTAAGTGGATCCAAATTTGCCCTGTATGGAAGGCCCTTACTTGGTCTATTCATATACCTTTATTGTGTCATCACGGTGTGTGGGTTAGGCAGGTGTTCTATCTAGACCAGGTAACCCGCATATTTTTGGATCCTAGGACGGTATGGGTCCGCATCGTGGCAGTTGGCAGCGACAAGCACGACAACGGTGGCGGTGAGGATCATGGAATGGTGGCGGAGTAGAGTCAAGGGTGGTTGTACGGGTGTTTTATGGGCATAGGGGGCTATGTGCTCTAGGTGGGCGGTTTTCGGCCAACCTTACCAGTAACGAGCAGGCTACATTTGGTCCCTTCATCCGTAATCCCCCCATCAAATGACACTGCATGCCATAGTAGTGACCGCCAGTTGTGCACCTATCACTACTATTTATGACATTTGTCGGCTGGTGCCTTACCAGTACATGCTTTTTCCTGCCCATCACTTGTAATCGATACCGATACGGTTGACGTGCTCTCTTTTGCCTGTCACTTATAAGGGTGAGGGTATAGGAAAGTGGAAAATTTTGTTGAGAGGGTACATAATGTCACATCTTATACCTCTCATTCATTCCTCGTCATTCGTGTAACATTTTCCTGTATGAAGAGGCAATTGGTTTCTCCGATGAATACATTAGCAATACATGCATGGTAGGGGGTCGACATAGCAGTCTTTTGTTGCGTAAGAGAGTGAGAGAGTTGACAAGAACAAATGACTACATGCAGATATGATTCTCTCTCCAACTTCCGTTTTATTTTTGTTATGAAATTTTGAAGGACTCATAACTTTTAAACCATATCTTTGTTTCTGAATTTTTTTACATATATGAATTTGTGATGATGAAATCATTAAGGCAAGACCGTTGTTGAATATATTTTGCACGAGTTTCAAGAACCCAATTTCATCGCTTTAAAAATGATTTCACTCATTTCAAGAAACATATTTCACTCAAACAAATAATTTCACTCATTTCACACATAGATTTTAATCATTACAAAAGATATTTAACTCATTTCAATAAAAATATTTTGCCTATTTCAAGCCACCGAATTTTCTCATTTTAAGAAATAATTTCACTCATATCACAAAATGATTTCAACAATTTAAACCACAGTTTCACCCATTTCTATTGCCTTCACATATTAAGAAAAAGCACATAAATCTATTTTTCAAAAACTCTAAGTTTCATATATTTTAAATATTCAGTTTCACACACCGTTCACATCATCCACATATTTTACAAAACCGATTTCAGACACCATTCACCTTATTTCTTTTGGTTTCACATGTTAAGAAAAAGCACATAACTCTATTTTTAGAAAATTCTCAGTTTCATTTTCATATATTTGAAATAATTAGTTATACACACTAAAACAACCAGCTTCACAAAATTGGTTTCAATTCTTTCAAACAAGATATTTAAACCTTTTTGAAAACACATTTCACTCACTTTCATTAACCAAGTTCACTCATTTCAAAAAACTGATTTCAGTCATCTTCACAAATATGTTTCAATTAACTTATTTCACTCAAAACAGATTTCACCCATTCATCTTGTTCTAAGCAGTCCCACCAAAGATTTCACTCATCCACGTATTTCACAAAAAATTCAACACATTTTGCAGTGAAGCTGCTTACTTCATAAAAATTGAAAATTGATATTTGCGAAGCTACATATTCCAGCATGTAAAACTAACACTTATGAATTATACTTGAATTTGAAATAACTTGTTTCACATATTTTCACACACTAGAATAAGCAACTTGATCAACACACTGGAATATGTTTTGTATACTTGACAAATACCGTTTCAAAAATTTGAAATAATCAAATTCAAACATTAAAACTAGCAACTTCACATATTTGTGAAAAACTGAGTCCGGATATATTCAAAACTTAGATTTACAAGATTTCACTCATTTCAAAAAACAAAATTCACTCATTCCTTAAAACCCAAGTGTGGATATAGTCAAAACACCAATTTTACTAGATTTCACTCATTTTTTGAAATATGGCCTGTCCTAAAGATCTTGAAGCGGGGAGTTCAAATATAAAAATTATTTCAAAAATAAAATTATAGTTTGAAAGATATGAATTATTAAAATTGCTAAAATGAAAATAAAAGCAGGGATTTGTTTTCTACATGGCTTCATGCACATGTGTGTGTGTGTGTGTGTGTGTGTGTGTGTGTGCGAGAGAGAGAGAGAGAGAGAGAGAGAGAGAGAGAGAGAGAGAGAGAGAGAGAGAGAGAGAGAGAGAGAAAGAGGAATATGCATTATGAAGGCGGCGAGAACTTGGCAAGACCCATTTATTGATTGGACATAAATATGATACCAATGGTGGGTTGTGAATACACAGTTATACAAATCATGTGGACCCGTTGTTGCGTGAATCGTGAAGCCAATAGACAAGTACATATCTTACTCTCTCCGCTAAAAAGAGGTTTGAAAGAGGTAGTATATTGCCGAAAGAATTTTAAAAGATGTAGATATGGTGATAGATCCTGGGATAGATCATCCAGTACTTCCAGGGTTTGCAGAACATATGATCCGGTTTATAGATGGAGTAGAATATAGGCAAGATGAGCATAGATAGAGACTAGAGAATCCTATGTATTCTTGTCACACCCAATTGGCAAACACAAAGTGACGGGGGGATAACCCCGGGGTAGCCTCAGCCGGGCCTTTACCCCAACTTTTCAAAACAACTGCAGGACGAGCCGCCTCCCCCTGCAGTCCGGCTCCGCGCAGCTGGTTGCATCAATCGGCCGGCTAGGGGCGGGGACGCTTAGCCCCCTAGCCGACGGTGCTGCAGGTACCGCAGTCAGAGCACGCGTGGCTACAGAGGCCCCCGTCACATCGGGGGTCAGCGCCCGCGTGGCCACAGTGGAGGCAACAGTGCCTCTGACTCCGGCCGACTGCGACCTGGCGGAGGCACAGTGCCGGCATGCCCTCAACCACTCCATTACCTGCCCCGGCATGGCTACAGCGCGGCCGGCCGTACCGCTGACCGCGGCCGGCCACCGCTAGACGACGCCCCGAAGACGACCCGTGCCGCGTTTTGACGGGCCCCAGGGCCCACCAGGCGGGCCCCCTCCGGCTCCCGACGGGACCCCGCAGCCGGCGGACCCTACCGACGACAAGACCCCTCAGCCGGGGGCCCCACGGCCGGCTAGAGAGACCGCCAGCTGGGGCCCTCCAGAGCCTTCCGCTCATACTGTATTCCGGGGGGTTGGCCTATAAAACCCCCCGGAGCTCCCCCATGCACGGGGGCGATCACTTTTCCCTAGCATAC
Source organism: Elymus sibiricus (assembly GCA_039707655.1). NCBI lineage: Eukaryota > Viridiplantae > Streptophyta > Magnoliopsida > Poales > Poaceae > Elymus > Elymus sibiricus. Next base: position 458,362,495 of record CM077665.1, on the reverse strand, counting down.
ACACGCACATCCACGTAGAGAGGCAAAGAAGGGCAAGCTAGCTCCTTCTTCCTCCTCTACCCGTACAGCTCGAGGAGCACCATTGTAGCCCCCCTTTGGTTCATCAACCAGACAGGCAGGACTAGTGGCTTTACCTCCCCCGGAGGGCCCTGAACCTGGGTACATCGCGTGTCCCGCACCGTTTGTCCCCGATCTCGCTCCCGGAGTCCACCGGCGTCATTCGGCCCCAACCACTCTCGATAAGCCTCCCCATGGCATATGTCGTGAGAAAACGACGACAGTTGGTGCCCACCGTGGGGCCCTCCGCGGCGCCGGCCTGAGTCACGCTTCGGGCGGGACCCTTCACCACCTGCCCTGGCCGCCCCGCGTCCGGGCGGAACTGCACGCTCGTGGGGTTTGCTCCCGCGAGGGGGGACCCCGTTCCTGCCAGCCCTGCGGGCAACGCTGCCGGCCTCTCCGACGAGCGGCGCGGCAGCGACCCTCTGATCGACATCACCGTCCTCACCGAGCACGTCGGCAGGCTGAGCCTTGCTGACGAGCCAGCTGCCGTCGAGTACCCTAGCCAGGTACTCGACTGCTTCGACCCACCCTCGTCTGTGGGCGTGCTCGCCCTGGGCGAGGCCAACGATTGCCGCGTCCGCGCGGGGGTAATGGCCACCGGCTCCTCCACGACCTCCGGCCGTGTCAGGGCGGAGGCGGATGCGGCCGCCGCGGCCGCCCGCGCCGGCACCTCCGACCCCCTCGGCTCCGTGCTCCGGGGTCTCAGCACCCCCGTTGCGCCTACGATGGACCCGGCCACGGCTACGGCTGAGCTGGAGGCCGCTCGCCGGCTGCTGCTTGCAGAGACGAACACGCTCGCCACCACCAAGCGTCGGATGGAGTCCGCGCAGCGCGAGTACAACTCCGCCTACGGCCTCACCCCCGCCAACAACGAACCCAGCCGGGTCGGCGACATCCGCAACCGCGGTCGTGTGGTCGCGGAAATCCTCGGTGGCAGGCTCCCCACCTATGACACGCCGGCCGCCAACCTGAGGGCCGCCCATGTGGCCTATGCCGACCTCGCCGACCTGGTGGGCGAGGAGCGAGAACGTCAGGACCGGCACATCCAGGACCTCATCGCCACCGCCAACGCCTAGCAGGCCCGGCTCGATGGGACCATCGCCGGCTCCGAAATTCCCGTCCCCGAGGGGGACGCCCTGCAAACTGCTGGCCAGCGCCGGCCGGTCCAGCAAGCCTCTTCCCCTCGCGGCTCCGGCCAGCGGGGCGCCGGGTATAACAACGGACGCCCCCGGCTGCAAGACGAGCAGCCGGCCGTCAACAGCCGGCTCAACGACGCTCCGGCTGGCGGCAGCCGGCGCAGCTGGGACCATACCCCGCCCCCACGGCGGGAGCGCGCGCGCTCACCGGCCCCGACCGTCCGTCCCGAGCTCGCCGCTCGGCTCGGCCCGCGCGTCCCGCGGAGCGAGAACGACGCCCGGACCCGCATCGACCGGCTAGCACAGTCGGCCCTCCTCGAGGAGGAGGGCTCGATCGGCCCAGCGTGTTTTGGCCCCCGGATCCGCAACGAGCCGTTCCCGGCCGGCTTCATTCTCCCTCGCGACACCCCGAAGTACAATGGCACCACCAAGCCGGAGGACTGGCCGATCGACTACACCACCGCAGTCGGCATCGCCAGGGGAAACGAACGCATAGCCGTACGCTACACTCCCCTAATGTTGACCGGCTCGGCCCGGACCTGGCTTAACAGCCTGTCAGCCTGCAGCATCAACACCTGGACGGACTTCGAGGAAGCGTTCATCCGCAACTTCACCGGCACCTACAAGCGGCCCGGCCGGCCCCGGGAGCTGGCCATGTGTGTCCAGGGGCCGGAGGAGCCCCTCCGCGACTACCTCACACGCTGGACCGAGCTCCGCAACTCCTACGAGGGGGTGCACGAGGTGCAGGCCATCCAGTATTTCATCGAGGGTTGCCGCGACGGCACTCCCCTCAAGCACAAGCTCTTGTGCTCCGAGCCGGCAACCCTGGCGGATCTGATGGCCAGGGCAGACAAGTACGCCACGGCCGACTCCGCAATGCGGATGAAGGTCACCACGCCAGCCAAGCCAACTCTGCCGCCTGCCGCGCCGCGGGCGGCTGCCGACAACCGGCAGCAGCAGAACAACAAGCGCAAATCCGACCAACCGGATCCCCACTACGGGAGCCGGCAGGTCGCGACCATCGAGGAAGAGCAGCCGGCTGCCCAGGGCTCTAGCCAACGCCAGCAAACCGGCAAGAACGCCTGGCAGCCCAAGCTCACCTTCGAGCAGATGCTCGACGCACCCTACAAGATGCACTCTGGGGCCAAGCCGGCCACTCACACGCTCCGGTAGTGCAGGTTCTCCTAGCGGCTAGCCCGAGGCGAGGGCCTTCCGGTTCCTCGGCCTCTGGCTCCCCGCGCGCCGGCTCCGGCTCCGGCCCAGCCGCCTGCTCCGGCTCCGGCCGCCAACGACGGCCGCCTCCACGACCAGTTCCCCAACCAGGACGAGTCCTACGTCATCTTCACCAGCGAAGGAACCGACAAGCACAGCGTGCGCCAGCGCCGGCACGAGGTGAACGCCACCGTCCTCTCGGTCCCCCAGTTCATGCATTGGTCCGAGAAGCCGGTCACCTGGAGCCGGGCGGACCACCCGGCTGTGATGCCAAACCCGGACAGGTACGCCCTCGTCCTCGGCCCCACCATCGTCTCCGAGAGGCGCACGTGCCGTTTCTCGCGGGTGTTGATCGACGGAGGCAGCAGCATCAACATCCTCTATCGCGACACGATGCACAAACTAGGGCTCAGGGAGAAAGACCTGCGAGCGAGCCGGACGGTTTTCCACGGCATCGTGCTGGGAAAATCCTGCACCCCCATCGGCAAGATTGAGCTCGACGTCCTCTTCGGCGACAAGAGCCTCTTCCGCCGCGAGCCGATATGGTTCGAGGTGGTGGACCTCGACAGTCCTTACCACGCGCTGCTGGGCAGGCCGGCTCTCGTCAAGTTCATGGCGATCCCCCATTACGCCTACCTCAAGCTCAAGATGCCGGGTCTCAAGGGCATCATCACCATCGCCGGCGACTACAAGATGTCGATCGAGTGCGCGTGTGACGGTAGCCGGCTGGCCGAGGCTCTGGAGATAGCGGAGGAGAGGCGGTAGCTTGACCGGCTCGTGGCTCACACCTCCGAAGAGCCGGCCGTGCCGGCTCCTCCGTCCCAGTCGGCCAGCGAAGCGTCGTTCCAGCCGTCCAAAGACACCAAGCAAGTGCCGCTCGACCCGGCTAACCCCAAGCAGTGCGTCACCATCGGCACCAACCTCAGCAGCAAATAGGAAGGCGAGCTCGTCGACTTCCTCCGTGAGAATCGAGACATCTTTGCATGGTCTCCCAAAGACATGCCGGGTGTTCCGAGGAAGTACGCAGAGCACAAACTTCATGTCCGGCCGGATGCGAAGCCGGTCAAGCAACCCCTGCGCCGCTTCTCTGAGGAGAAGCGGCGTACTATAGGAGAGGAGATAGCCCGGCTGCTCGCAGCCGGCTTCATCATGGAAGTGTTCCACCCGGACTGGCTGGCCAACCCAGTCCTGGTGCTGAAGAAAAACAAGACTTGGCGCATGTGTATCGACTACACGAGCCTGAACAAGGCATGTCCCAAGGACCCGTTCGCCCTGCCACGGATCGATCAAGTTATCGACTCCACGACCGGCTGCGATCTGCTGTCCTTCCTGGACGCCTACTCAGGCTACCACCAAATCAAGCTGGACCCGGCCGACCGGCTGAAGACCTCCTTCATCATCCCCTTCGGGGCCTACTGCTACATCACCATGTCCTTCGGCCTGAAGAATGCAGGCGCCACCTTCCAGCGCTGCATGCAGAAGTGCCTCCTGCCGCAGATCGGCAGGAATGTCCACGTCTATGTTGACGACATCGTCTTCAAAACCAAGAAGCATTTCAGCCTCCTTGACGACCTCCGGGAGACCTTCACCAACCTGCGCGAATACAAGGTCAAGCTCAACCCGGAGAAGTGCGTTTTCGGCGTCCCAGCCGGCCAACTCCTGGGTTTCTTCGTGTCCGCTCGTGGCATCGAAGCTAACCCAGAGAAGATCAAGGCGATCGAGCGAATGCCCAAGCTGACCCGGCTCCGTGACGTCCAAAAGTTCACCGGCTGCCTCGCCTCGCTCAGCCGGTTCGTCAGCCGGCTGGGGGAGAAGGCCCTGCCCCTCTACCAGCTCATGCGGAAGACGGCCCTAATCGAGCCGGGCCACGACTCCACAAAGAAGCCGGCCAAGTTCGAGTGGACCGACCAGGTGGACGAGGCATTCCGCGACCTCAAACGAGTCCTCACCAGTGCGCCCATCCTGTCCGCGCCGGCTGAGAAGGAGCCCCTGCTCGCATACATCGCGGCGACCACGCGCGTCATCAGCGTCGTTCTGGTAGTAGAGCGGTCGGAGGAGGGCAAAGCACTGCCAGTCCAGCGTCCCGTCTACTACCTCAGCGAAGTCCTCTCCGCCTCCAAGCAAAACTACCCCCACTACCAGAAGATGTGCTACGGCATATACTTCGCCGCCCAGAAGATCAAGCAGTACTTCCAAGAGCATACCATCACCGTGGTGAGCACGGCGCCGCTGGGCGAGATCATGAGTGGCCGGGACGCCACCGGCCGGATCGCCAAATGGGCAATCGCCCTCGCCGACTACGAGATCCGATACGAGCCGTGCACCGCCATCAAGTCGCAGGCGATGGCTGACTTCCTCGTCGACTGGGCAGAGACCCAGTTCGTGCTGCCTCCCCCGGACTCCACGCACTGGCGCATGCACTTCGACAGCTCGAAGATGCGGACCGGCCTGGGAGCCGGCATCGTCTTGTCATCTCCGAAAGGAGACCAACTCAAGTATGCGCTCCAAATCCACTTCGCCGCCTCCAACAACGTGGCCGAGTACGAGGCACTCGTCCACGGCCTCCGGCTCGCCAAGGAGATCGGCATCCGGCGCATCTTGTGTTTCGGCGACTCCGACCTGGTGGTGCAGCAGGTCTCTGGCGAGTGGGATGCCAGGGACGCCAACATGGCCAGCTACCGTTTCCTCGTCCAGCAGCTTACCGGCTCCTTCGAGGGCTGCGAGTTCCATCACGTCCCCCGGGCGGACAACGAGGCGGCAGACGCCTTGGCCAAAATCAGCTCCACCCGCCAGGCCATCCCGGCTGGCGTCTCCCTCGAGCAGCTGCGCAAGCCGAAGATCAAACCCTCCGCCGAATCGGAGTCCATCTTCGTACCCGCAGATCCCGCCGGCTCCTTTACTGGCCCGGGAGCTCCGCCGGCTCCAACGGTTCCGCCGGCTCCGCCAGCTCCGCCGGCTACGCCCGCCATGCCGGTTCCAGCAGCCATCGTTCCAGCGACAGTCGGCCCCGAGCCCGCGGCCGTCATGATGGCTGTCGACCAGCCAGACCCGGGGACTAGCGAGCCTAGCGAGCCGGTCCCGGGGGCTCCGTCGACGGACTCGGGGGCTCTGGCTGCCCAGAATCTCCAGCCCGAGCCGGAGCCGGTCTCGGTGTCGGCTCCGTCGTGGGCCCAACCGATCTTGGCTTTCCTCTTGCGCGGCGAGCTCCCCCCCCGACGAAGACAAAGCCCGGCAGATCCAGCGCCGTGCTCCCGCCTACAGCATCATCAACCATGAGCTGGTCCACCGTAGCGCAACCGGCGTGTACCAACGCTGCGTCGAGTCCGAGAGGGGCCAAGAGATCCTCCGGGACATCCACCAGGGCGAGTGCGGGCACCACACCGCCTCGAGGACCCTGGTGGCCAAGGTGTTCCGCCACGGTTTCTACTGGCCGACTGCACTAGAGGAGGCGACGCAGCTCGTCGACAGATGCGAGGGGTGCCAGCGCTTCCGCGCGCAAAGCCACCTGCCGACTGCGGCGCTCAAAACCATCCGGCTGTCGTGGCCCTTTGCCGTTTGGGGGATCGACATGGTGGGGCCATTCAAGACCGCTCAAGGCGGCATGACGCATTTGCTGGTAGCCGTCGACAAGTTCACCAAGTGGATCGAGGCCAGACCCATCAAGAAGTTGGACGGCCCCACCGCCGTCCAAATCATCGAAGACATAACGGTCCGCTATGGCGTACCGCACAGCATCTACACCGACAATGGCACAAATTTCGCCAAGGGCGCACTAGCACGTTTCTGCGCCAAACAAGACATCCGGCTCGACCTGGCTTCGGTCGCCCACCCGCAGTCGAATGGCCAGGCCGAAAGGGCTAACGGCTTAATCCTGGCCGGCATCAAGCCCCGGCTCGTGGCACCGCTCGTCCGGTCAGACGACTGCTGGATCGAAGAACTGCCGGCCGTCTTGTGGAGCCTCAGAACCACGCCCAACCGATTAACCGGCTTCACGCCGTTCTTCCTCATGTACGGGTCCGAGGCGGTCATCCCCACGGACATCGAGTTCGACTCGCCTCGCGTCACCCTGTACACGGAGACGGACGCAAAAGAGGCAAGGGAGGACGGCGTCGACCTCCTCGAATACTGCTACTGCTACTGCTATCAAAACTATCATACTACTGTGCTACTAATCACTCTGCTGCAGATATTTAATCTCTAGGTGTGGTTGAATTGACAACTCAGCTGCTAATACTCACAAATATTCTTTGGCTCCCCTTGTGTCGAATCTATAAATTTGGGTTGAATACTCTACCCTTGAAAACTGTTGCGATCCCCTATACTTGTGGGTTATCAAGACCTTTTTCTGGTGCTATTGCCAGGGAGCATAGCTATATTTGTTGAGTCACTTGGGATTTATATTGATTGATCACTATGAAGAATCCGAAGGATCCAAAGACCAAGATTTTTCCCTCTAAGACGAGGGGAGGTAAGGAACTGCCATCTAGCTCTGCACTTGAATCACCTTCTGTTATGAGTAAGCTTGCAACACCACCACATGCTAGTAATCCTGATATGTCGCAAGTTATTGATGATGCTACCTCTGCTATGAATGATACTTATGATAATGCTAGTACCATGCTTGATGATAATGTGCCACTAGGTGAATTTCTTGATGAACAAATTGCTAGAGCTAAAGAAAATGAAACTACTGAAACTGATGAGATTGCTGAAACTGATGAAGCCTTCGAAACTGATGACTATGAAACACCTATTAGTCCTAGCTCTCCTAGATTTGAAATGCCTAAGATACCTGAAGGATATGTTTTGGATGGAGAGATAGCTAGAGAAATTCTTTCTTGCAAGGATAGAAACGATCTTAAGAAATTGCTACGCAAGTATAGTGAAAAGACTTTGAATGCTAGAATGAAATGTGATCCTAAGTTTGCTACTTCACCTATCTTTGTTACCGATAAGGATTATGAACTCTCTGTCGACCCAGAGTTAATTACTTTGGTTGAATCTGATCCTTTCCATGGCTATGAAACTGAAACTATAGTGGCACACCTTACTAAGCTGAATGATATGGCCACCCTCTTTGCTCATGATGAGAAGATTCGCTACTACTATATTCTTAAGTAATTTCCATTCTCATTAAAGGGTGATGCTAAGACATGGTACAATACTCTTGCTCCTGGTTGTGTGCGTAGTCCCTAGGATATGATTTACTATTTCTTTGAAAAATATTTTCCTTCTCATAAGAAACAAGCTGCTTTACTGGAAATATTTAACTTTGTGCAAATTGAAGAAGAGAGTCTCCCACATGCTTGGGGGAGGCTTCTCCAATTGCTTAATGCTTTGCCTGACCACCCTCTCAAGAAAAATGAAATACTTGATATCTTCTATAATGGACTAACTGAAGCTTCTAGGGACTTCCTAGATAGTTGTGCTGGTTGTGTTTTTAGGGAACGAACTGTTGAACAAGCTGAGGAATTATTGAATAACATATTGAAGAATTATGATGATTGAACTCTTCCCGAACCACCGCTCAAACCCATTCCGAAGAAGAGGGGTATCTTATTTATCAGTCCTGAAGATATGCAAGAGGCAAAGAAATCTATGAAAGAAAAAGGTATTAAAGCTGAGGATGTTAAGAATTTACCACCTATTGAAGAAATACATGGCCTTAACACACCACCACCTCCACAGGTGGTAGAGGTAAATTCTTTATTAAAGTTTGATGAAGGTGATATCCCTTACAATAAACATCCTAGCCAGTGCTTATATGAGTTTGACAACTATATTATGAAGCAAGACCATTTCAATGCACATGTCCTGAAACAATTGAAATATAACTCTGATACGATTGCTTGCTTGAGTGACTTCCTATTTAGAATCAGTAATGATGTTAGAGGTGTAGGAAAACATGCCTCTATGGTTCAAACTCAGTTAGAACAAGTTGCTAAGTCTCAAAAAGAATTGCTTGATGAAATGAATAATAATATGAATGATTTTACTGCTAGAGTAGTAACTAGAGGGGGTAGAAAGACCCAAGAACCACTTTATCCTGAAGGTCATCCTAAAAGAGTTGAACAAGACTCTCAGAGAATTAATACTGATGCACCTAGTCCTTCTAAAAATAAAAAGAAAAAGAAAAATGATAGGACTTTGCATACCTCTAGTGAACCTGAGATACAAAAACCTCCTGATAATAATGATGCCTCTGTTTTCGATGTTGAAACTCAATCTGGTAATGAACATTCACCTAGTGATAACAAAAATGATAATGATGATGTTCATGAAGATGCTCAATCTAAAAATGATAAAGAACCAGATAATGATGTTGAGATAGAGCCTGCTGCCGATCTTGATAACCCACAACCTAAAAACAAACATTATGATAAAAGAGACTTTGTGGCTAGTAAACATGGTAAAGAAAGAGAGCCATGGGTTCAGAAACCCATGCCCTTTCCACCTAAACCATCTAAGAAAAAGGATGATGAAGAATTTGAACGCTTTGTTGAAATGATTAGGCCAGTCTTTTTGCGTACCCGCTTAACTGATATCCTGAAGATGCCCCCTATGCAAAGTACATGAAAGACATCATCACTAATAAAAGAAAGATACCCAAAGCTGAAATCTCCACCATGCTTGCTAATTATTCTTTTAAGGATGGAGTGCCTAAAAAACTTGGAGATCCGGGAATACCAACTATACCTTGCTCCATTAAGAGAAACTATGTCAAAACTGCTTTGTGTGACTTGGGAGCCAGTGTTAGTGTTATGCCTTTCTCCTTATATAAAAGACTTGATTTGAATAAACTCACGCCTACTGAAATATCATTGCAAATGGCTGAAAAATCTACTGCCATACCTACCGGTATTTGTGAGGATGTGCCCGTTGTTGTTGCAAATGTTACTATCTTAACGGACTTTGTTATTCTTGAGATGCCCGAGGACGACAACATGTCGATTATCCTCGGTAGACCCTTTTTGAATACTGCAGGGGCTGTTATTGATTGCAATAAAAGCAAAGTCACTTTTCATATCAATGGTAATGAGCATATGGTGCACTTTCCGAAGAAACAATTCCAAGTGAATGGTATAAATGTTATTGAGGAATCTCCGACCATCACTATTGGAAGTTTTCAATTACCTCTACCTACTGCCAAAAAGAAATATGATATACTTATTGTTGGGGATATGTACATCCCCATTGAGGTAACTTAGTGTTTTACGAAATTTCTTCGGTTTCATGCTAATCGGAAGTGGTTGTTAATAAGACTTGATCAACCTTATTAATGGATCATTTTTGAGAGGTATGAAGTTGATGAATCTAGTAAGCACAACTCTCTTCTCCCATAATTTATTTTCTGTTTTAGTTAGTCAAATAAAATAAAATGCCATGATTATCCTGTTTTCTGTTTTCTCCATGCAATAAAAATTGACCCAAAAATAAAAGTTCTCAGAATGTTCTGAAAATTTGATACAAATTTTTTCTGAATATTTCTGAATTTCTGGTGCAAATAATACCAGAGGGGGGGGGGGGGGGGGGGGTGCATTTGGTGCCCACAAGACACCAGGGCGCGCCAGCAACCCCAGGCGCACCCTGGTGGGTTGTGGCCCCCACGTGGGCCCCCTCACTTATTCCTTTAGCCCACATCATCCCCTACCTCCAAAAAAAATCACCACAACCACCATTCCCGTGTTCTTGCTCTCAAACCCGCGGATTTCGATCTCTTTGCTCGAAGCTCCGTTTCCGAAACTGTTTGGAGGGATTGCTACTTGGTATGTGACTCCTCCATTGCTCCAATTAGTTTTTGATTTAGTGGGTTATTTTTAGAGTAATTAGCTACTCTTGGTGCTGCTGTAGATGAGCTTGCATGTTGAATTCTTAGAGTTCTAAGTAGTTTTAATGCTTAATATGGCCTCTATGCATGCTTGATACGTCTCCGTCGTATCTATAATTTTTGATTGTTTCATGCCAATATTATACAACTTTCACATAATTTTGGCAACATTTTATATGATTTATTGGACTAACCTATTGATCCAGTGCCCAGTGCCAGTTCCTGTTTGTTGCATATTTTTTGTTTCGCAGAATATCCATATCAAACGAAGTCCAAACGCGATAAAAATTTATGGATATTTTTTTGGAATATTTATGAATTTTGAGAAGTGGAATCAACGCAACCGGAGACTCACAACCCCCAAAAGACACTAGGGCGCGGCCAGGGGGCCCAGGCGCGCCCTGGTGGGTTGTGCTCACCTCATATGTCGGTTGGAGCTATCCTTTGGCCGCAATTAAGCTAATTTTTGGATAAAAATCCCCTCAAAATTTCAGCCCGATCGGAGTTACGAATCTCTGGGAATATAAGAAACGGTTTTCGTCCTGAAAACAGGAACGTGAAACAGAAGAGAACAGAGAGGGAGATCCAATCTAGGAGGGGCTCCTGCCCCTCCGCCGCCATGGCGGCCATGGACCAGAGGGGGAACTCTCCTCCCATCTAGGGGGGAGGCCAAGGAAGAAGAAGAAGGAGGGGGGCTCTCTCCCCTCTCTCCTGGTGGCGCCGAAACGCCACCGGGGCAAGCATCGTGACGGCGATCTACTCCAGCAACTTCGCCGCCGTCAACACCAACTCTCTCCCCCTCTATGCAGCGGTGTAACTCCCCTTCTCCCCGCTGTAATCTCTAGTTAAACATGGTTTTCAACTCCGTATATTATTTCCCAATGATATGTGGCTATCCTATGATGTTTGAGTAGATCCGCTTTGTCCTATGGGCTAATTGATGATCGTGGTTGGTATGATTGTATATTTTATTATGGTGCTGTCCTACGGTGCCCTCCATCTTGCACAAATGTGAGGGATCCTCGCTGTAGGGTGTTGCAATATGTTCATGATTTTCCTATGGTGGGTGGCGTGAGTGACAGAATACACATACCCGAGTAGGTGGGTTGTTGCACATGGGAGTAAAGAGGACTTGATACTTAATGCTATGGTTGGGTTTTACCTTAATGATCTTTGGTAGTTGTGGATGCTTGCTAGAGTTCCAATCATAAGTGCATATGATCCAAGTAGAGAAAGTATGTTAGCTCATGCCTCTCCCTCATGTAAAATTGCAAGAATGATTACCAGTCTAGTTATCAATTGCCTAGGGACAAATAACCTTCTTGTTTGACAAAACCTTTCTACTAAACAACTAACTTTTATTATCTTGCAATTTACTCGTAGTTTTATTCCTGCTAAGTATTTCTAGTGTTATTCGTGCAAACTATCCTATCACCTACAAAGTAGTTTCATACTTGTTCTAGGTAAAGCAAGCGTTAAAGTGTGCGTAGAGTTGTATCGGTGGTCGATAGAACTTGAGGGAATATTTGTTCTACCTTTAGCTCCTCGTTGGGTTCGACACTCTTACTTATCGAAAAAGGCTACAAACGATCCCCTACACTTGTGTGTTATCAATGCTTAGGAGTAGTTGCTATCAATTTCACAAAGTTTTGTTGACAAAAATTTTGTGTCTCAAAAATATTTCAGAATTTTGTTCGCAAATAAAAATGCAATTCTTTAGGAGTTCTTCGAGGAGGAGATCCTTGGAGGCCTCATCAAGTGGAAGCTCGGTTCGACAATCTTATGTTGAGCCAAGTGAAAGCTCGATGCGAGATGCCGCCACCAAATCATGCTTGTAGCCGTGCGATGAGTTCATGGAAGGTGCAGGTATTAAGGGGGAATTTGAAAAATTTATCCACAATACAGAACTTGCTCCCTTCATTGCAGATAAGTGCCCTCAGCATCTCGAACTCACGAAAACATTCACAAAGAAATTTAAATATTTTCCTCGTGAGTCTAGAGTTTCATTCAACCTTTATGACCGTTCCTTCACCATGCCCTTAGAAATGTTCAGTGAAGCATGCAAACTTCCATATTGGGGTTCCCTTGATGAACCAATGAAATCTGAGTACGAGTCATTTTTGGTTAATCTTTGCTATGGTGAAGATAGGGGAGTAACACAAGGAAGAATTAAAAGTATCCATTTCCCATCAATACACTACTTCACACTCTTTAACTGCAAATGTATCGTAGGCAAACAAGATTGTAGCACACTGTGTACTCCTGATTTGAGTCTCATACACACTGCCATAATAGGAAATAAATGTTATAATCTTGGAGCAATTGTTGCACGGAGATTGCAGCACAATGCTGCTAGTGGTAATTTCTACGGAGGAATTTATGCCTCCCGTGTAGCAGCGAGACTAAACGTATCACCTTGGCCTAATGACCCCATCTTACCTACTCAGTATTTAGACTTTGAGGCCATGAAGCATCATAAGTTCCTTACGGGCACGACAACTAATTATACCTATAACTTGAGATTTAATAAAAAACCCGTTGTGCCTGTCACTTTGCCTGCTCCTGCTCTCTTTGATTTTCACAGCAAGGGAAGATACTACGTTCTTGAGAGCAAGGCCCATGCGTACAATGCGGATGTTGAAGCTGCCAGGAGGGCCGAGGAGTTTGCACCAAGGGCCTCGGTGAGCTGTCGTTCAGACTATTATCCATGCGGATGGTGATTACCAAGCTAGGCCAAAAGCCTAAGCTTGGGGGAGTACGTATTTCCACCGACATTACATTCATGTTCACACTTTTCATTCCAGTTGTCGGTGTTCATACTTTTTCATTGTAATATCCATGCTAAATTTGTTTTCTCGCTTTCTTCTTGTGTGTTTGAAAAACTTTGAGAAAATCCAAAAATATTTCCTACTTCTTTCCAGTTTTTCTTTCTAGTTTAGTTTAATTGTAGTATCGAAAGAATACCCAAAAAGATTTCCCGTTTCTTCTTTTACTTGTTGGGAGCTTTCCCATGTAAATAGTTTTTCTTGTTTTTGTTTTCCCTTTTTAATTTGCCTTCTTCGAGAAAAAACAAAAATTCCAAAACTATTTCAGTGTGTTTCTCTGAAATTCTTTTCTTTTTTTTGTTTGAGTCATACCAAGGAGAAGACCATGATGAAAATGTTGAGTGGCTCTCATATGCATCATTGTTAATCTAACAAAGAGCCCATGTTAACTTATCTTCTCTTCTTGAATAAAATGTTGCAGATTCAAGCTTAGTCCACGACACTCTTGCACCATTATTATTTTCTTATCATTCGGTCGTGCAAGTGAAAGGCAATAATGATGATATTTGATGAATTGACTGTGGCAGGGAAAAGTGGGTATGAACTCAACTTGTTTTTGTTTTTGTAAATATGTTTAACCTAGTATCCTTGATTCAGCATATTATGATCAAACATGTTTGCAATGACCATTAGAGATTATAGTTGTTCATGCCATTCTTAAGTATCTAGGAGTGGATAATGATTTATCTTGGATGTCAACATGCATTAAAATGGTTGTGATGTGGTATGATGATATGGTATCCTCCTCTGAATGTTTCAAGTGGCTTGACTTGGCACATGTTCACGCATGTAGTTGAATCAAAACCAACATAGCCTTCATGATATTTATGTTCATGGTGTCCATATCCTACTCATGCTAGTAGTCAATGTTTATTATATGTAATGCATGTTCATGACCGTTTTCGCTCTCTAGCTGGCCGCTTCTCAATCTATTTGCTAGCCTTCGCCTGTACTAAGCGAGAATACTGCTTGTGCATCAAAATCCTTAAACCAAAGTTATTCCAGATGAGTCCACTATATCTACCTATATGCGGTATTACCCTGCCGCTCGAAAGTAAATTTGCATGTGCCATCTCTAAAAATTCAAATGAACATCAGTTTTGTGTGCCTGGACCGCTCATGGAGCGATAGGGGGCGGTCAGTATTTTCCATGCTAAGCGGGTTATTCTCATGATGAGTGTTTATTCACTCGTCCTTACACGAGAGGGGCGGTAATAGGGATTCCCAGTCCCGAAATCAAAAATTACAAATAATTAAACAAAACTCCCCCAGGAATGTTGTTGGTTTGGATGGTACCCGTGGATGCGGCTAGCCGTGGAGTGTGATTGTTGGTGGAGGGGGAGTAAACTTTTACTTTTACCGCTTGGGAACCGCCGCTAATTTGTTTAGCATGGAAGATATTGATAACTCTTGGTCGTAACGTTGACAGGAAGGGTGTACCTCCCAAAAATTATATCTATCTTTGTTTTAAAACTTGAGCTCTGGCACCTCTGCAAATCCCTGCTTCCCTCTGCGAAGGGACTATCTATTTACTTTTATGTTGAGTCAACACCTTCTTAAATAAGCGCCAGACCTGAGAGCACTATTGTCATACTCATGCATTGTGTATAGTCGATGTTGGGTGCAGCATGACTGGATCTTTTCTACCATGAATTACAATGTTTAGTCGCTGCTTGAACTTTGGAGGTGCTCTGCATTTATGTTTTGCGGTCTCAAAAAGGGCTAGCGAGATACCATTATTGTCATATTGTATCATGATTGTTTTGACAAAGTGTCGGTGCTTGAGATATCTTATTATTGCTCACTAGTTGCTTATGTCATTGATATGAGTTAATATAATTTCTAAGAGTTATTGCTGACATGGTTAGTCATAATCTTTGCTGAATACCCGGGTGCTACTTAAGCATATATATGTAAACAAGAACAAAAGAGTTCGTAAAAGTTTTTCTTTATCACTTTCAGTTTGTCAACTGAATTGCTTGAGGACAAGCAATGGGTTAAGCTTGGGGGAGTTGATACGTCTCTGTCATATCTAATTTTCCTCACACTTTTGCCCTTGTTTTGCACTCTAATTTGCATGATTTGAATGAAACTAACCCGGACTGACGCCGTTTTCAGCAGAACTACCATGGTGTTGTTTTTGTGCAGAAATAAAAGTTCTCGGAACTGGACGAAACTTTTTGGAGATTTATTTTAGAATAAATAAAAAATACTAGAGCCAAGAACCACCAGAGGGGGGCCCCTGGCTGGGCATGATACACCAGGGCGCGCCAGCCCCCCCAGACGCCCCCTGGTAGGTTGTGCCCACCTGGGGGCCCCACTGACCCTAATTCCAATGCTATAAAATCCTATTTTCGGAGAAAAAATCAAGGAGAAAGTTTCATCGCGTTTTGCGATACAGAGCCGCCGCCACCTCCTGTTCTTCATCGGGAGGTCAAATCTGGAGCCCGTTTGGGGCTTCGGAGAGGGGAATCTGCGGTCTTCGTCATCATCAACCCTTCTCCATCGCCAATTCCATGATGCTCCCCACCGGGAGTGAGTAATTCCTTCGTAGGCTTGCTGGTCGGTGAGGAGTTGGATGAGATTCATCATGTAATCGAGTTAGTTTTGTTAGGGCTTGATCCCTAGTATCCACTATGTTCTGAGATTGATGTTGCTATGACTTTGCCATGCTTAATGCTTGTCACTAGGGCCCGAGTGCCATGATTTTAGATCTGAACCAATTATGTTATCACCATTATATCTATGTTCTTGATCCGATCTTGCTAGTCATATGCACCTATTACGTGTTCGGATCTGCAAACCCCGGAGTGACAATAGTTGGGATACTTTCCGGTGATGACCGTAGTTTGAGGAGTTCATGTATTCACCGTGTGTTAATGCTTTGTTCCGGTTCTCTATTAAAAGGAGGCCTTAATATCCCCTAGTTTCCTTATGGACCCCGCTGCCACGGGAGGGTAGGACAAAAGATGTCATGCAAGTTCTTTTCCATAAGCACGTATGACTATTTATGGAATACATGCCTACATTACATTTATGAACTGGAGCTAGTTATGTGTCGCCCTAGGTTATGACTGTTATATGATGAATATCATCCAACGAGTTCACCGATCCAGTGCCTACGAGTTTTCCACTTATTGTTCTTGCTAATTTACCATTGCTGCTGCTACTGTTCCAACGGTTACAAAACTATTGCTATCATTGTTACCGTCAGTGTTACTGCTGCTACTGCTATCAAAACTATCATACTACTGTGCTACTGATCACTCTGCTGCAGATATTTAATCTCCAGGTGTGGTTGAATTGACAACTCAGCTGCTAATACTCGCAAATATTCTTTGGCTCCCCTTGTGTCGAATCTATAAATTTGGGTTGAATACTCTACCCTCGAAAACTGGTGCAATCCCCTATACTTGTGGGTTATCACTTGGCTACTAGCCGAGGAGGTTGAAGCCGATGGTCGGTTAACAAAGTCTTGTACAATACGGATTTGAGCATTAATGATGTAAAGTACTTGGATACATAGAATCATTACACATAAATTATGTCAAACGTAACAAAGTTTGTGTCAAACAAACATCGATCCTTAATTTGAACACCCGTGCCCAAATTAAGACTCGGGGGCTATTGCATTGACGATTCAATGCAGAAAATTTCAGTGCAAAATAGTTTCCGATGAGATTACGATCCTCCGATTGGTCGGCCGCACCCAACCTGAGTCTCGGGGGCTACTACACAACACATTTTAATTCTTAAAGTATGCTGCCGAGCAAGGAATTGATCCTTGGGCCGATTTCACGAATCGACCTGAGTCTCAGGGGCTACTAGGATTATTGGTTTTATTTTATCCTTCAGGTGCATCCCAGGTTTTAGACCGACACGCACCTTGAGGGCTACTGGCTATATATCTCGGCAGAGAATAAATTGCACCAATGAAAAAATCAGCCCACGGTCAGGCTGGTGCACCACCTCAGAAGCAGTCCGGCATAAAGCTCGGGCCAAGTGGCTGGCTCCATAGAGGGCATTTCCGGCATTAAGCTCGGCTGAATTCCTTCTTTTTTTAAAGACCAAGGTAACTACGACACCTCGGACGCTGATCATCGTTGGAGCTCGGATGCAGTCCGCCGTTGGAGCTCGGAAGCAGTCCGACATAAAGCTCAAGGTCGGAGACACCTCAGAAGCAGTCCGGCATAAAGCTCAGATGCGAATGGCTGTCTCCATAAAAGATTATTTCCGGCATTAAGCTCGGATAAACTCCTTCAACTTTTTCAAGACCGAGGTAATCTATGACGCCTCGGATGCAGTTCGGTGTTGGGGCTCGGCTGCAAAAAGACACTTCAGATGCACTTCGGCGTTGTAGTTCAGATGCAAGAGGGAACTGCCGCACGGGAAACACTTTGAACCCGAGTTGTGGCGTAAAAAGTTATAAGTCATCAATAACAACCAAAAACTTAAAGGACTCCTCGGATGCCCGACGTGTGAACTCTTCGGATTCAGCTCGGCGATCCTCAAGATCGGACATGGGAAGATTTGTTGAACCAGTTTTCAAGACCGACAATCGAAGACAAAGAACTGTGTGGAAGAACCGAGGAGCGTCCCCAACTTGAAGACCAGTTCAGGGGGCTACTGACGTTGTCCTAGACTAGGGGGTACCCACCACGTCGTCTCCCAACCAGTGGGTCGGGCCAAGGACCCCCATGATGATTCACAATGGGCCACTTCGCGCAGCCCATGATGCATACAAGGAAGATTCCACAAGACTTGGCGCACAAGACAATGACTATTCTAAACCCAAGGCCTCTGGTGCAATATATAAACCAAGGCCAGGCTAGTCAATAGACAATCATATATTCACTACATACGATCTCGAGGTAGATCAATTCTGTACTCAATACCCCATCATCAATACAAAACAAAGCAAGACGTAGGGTTTTACCTCCATTAAGAGGGCCCGAACCTGGGTAAATATCGTCTCCCTTGTCTTCTGTTACCTGTCGTTCCAAGATCCATAGTTCGGGACCCCCTACCCGAGATCTGCCGGTTTTGACACCGACACATGGCTTATAGATACCCAGAAAACCCTCGTCCTATTATCAAGCATTTTTCCATCACCATAACTTCGTGTTTCGAGGCAATCTCGTCTACTCCTGAAAGGACCAAGATGTCACCTAGAGGGGGGGGGGGGTGAATAGGCATTTTAAAAACTTCTTCGGATTTGACTTCATCATAATGCAGAAGTAATCTGGGCTGATACTTTTCAAGCATAGATCCTAAATATACAAGGCTCAACTAAGTGCACCAATAACTTAAGCTAAACAAGATGAGCACAACGAGGCTACCAAGCACAAGGTATGTCACAAGATATGGAAATGAATATTACACTAAAGCACAAGTAAGCAATACAAGCTTAAACAACATATATATCAGGATATGGAAATAATCGATACAACTTAGCAATTGACACTAAGCACAAGATATAAAATAGTAGTAAGTATGAATTGCGAAAAGTAAGAAGAGACTACTGATATGTTTCCGAAATTCAAGTACCCAGCTATATTCTAGTCTCCATTGAAGGGACAGGTGTTACCACGAAGGTTCACCCTGTGATCCTTGATATGTCACCACGAACATGATTACCAACCACTATGGTTAGCTTCTTCCTCCACTCCGAAGATTGCAAGCTCCACGACCACTTCACAATCCTCACAAAGGAGTAACTCGGGCCTCTACACAACCTCCACGAAGAGGTGATCACGGCAAAAAACATAAAACTAACTAGGAGGCAGTGGCCTCCAAGAGTTACAAGCTCACGAGCTCTCACTAGAACATCGATGCGAAGAGCTCAAATCGATGCAACTAATGTAGAGAAAGTACATAACAATTTTTTATGTTTTGATCCAAATTCCAATAAAGGCTAACTCGGAGCAGAGCAGAGCCCCGTCGTCGCAAGGCTTGGGCCATAGCGGATATTTAGTGGTGTATGGATATCCCCGGCGAATCTAGGTCACCTCTACTATATATATCCTTTGTAAGATGCGAACGGGATAAGTTGACCAGTTGTAATCCCCTGCATTTGTAACCTCTCCTAATATAGTGAAGTTTCGTGGGATGGAGTGCATGGTTTTTCCCCTTCGCACGGGAGGGGTTTTCCATGTTAAAAAAATCTTGTGTCCCTCCGTGTTGATTTGATCTTTGTCGTTTATTTTGCCTACCGTATCTCTAACAATAATGCTCAAATCCCTCTCTCTCAAATCTGACCAAACCAATGCATGCTATGGAGGGATGGAAGAGACGATATAGACGACTAAGAAGAGGGTTCCATGAGTGAAGTGCTAGCAGTTCTAAAAGATAAAAAAGTTTACAATGTATGGAGGGCAAATTAATGGGAGATGCAGCGGTGGCTTGGCTAGTCGGAGGTTGTGAGATGTGAGATGGGTGTGAAACAAATAGGGTACAAATGTGGTTTGGATGTAAATGAAGGAGCGAGTGAAGAGTTTTATTCTTTGTGAGATCCATCAAATGATATGTCTACTGCGTGAGCTCACGCTTTTGACCGTATGACATCCGCATGTTTGCATGCCATGCCCGCCTCTACATGCATCGGGGAACTGATAAGGTTGATGCATCGTGTCTCCCATGCTTCCCAAGGTATACAGGCGTGTGGAACCACATGCAACTTTATCATCTTCCATTCAGTACCTGACCCCGTTGTGGAAGGTCGCTTGTTGATATACTTCAGGAGCTTGTGTCATTATCTGCTCGGCGCTGACTCCTTGGGAATAACCGGCTCAGACGTTATTCGTCATCAAGCCCCAGGGGGGCTTTAAGTTCGGATAGGGATGGCAATTTTATCCATGGATCCGTATACCCGCGGATACCCGACCCGGTTGGGCAAGGGTATGGAGCCCATTTCTGGCCATGGATCTCGATTCCCGCGAAGAGCCGGGTTGGGCACGGTTAATATTTTTGCTCCATGGATATCCAATGGATACCCGTATGACACATGGGTCCATATAGAAGTGACACTAGACTAATCAAATGTCCAAGCCCAAGTCACTAGCGATCATAGAAGGTCAAAGCCCGACCCATGTTCCATAATCTCCCAAAACCCCACTAACCTAATTATTAAACCTAATCTAAGTTAATGAATGATGATGAGTTAATTTAATATTTTGGAAGGCTTCATGCTAATTTTTCTATGCCCATGGATCTCCATGGGTATCTGGGTATCCAATGGGTTTGGGCATCGTCACAACTTGTGCCCATGAATGCATTGGTGGATGGGCAGAGCGTTGGAAGATGGGGCATGGGTTGGATTTGGACCAGCTCCACCCGCCCCAAACCCGACCCATTGCTATCCCCAAGTTTAGAAGAGCAACGAACTCGGTGTTGGCTGGTCTGTCAAGTTTGATGTATCTATCAACATGTATACTCAGCGCACCTTTCTTCAGAAACCGGATTGGATGGTTAATATTTCGCCATACAATCATATTCAATCCAATCTTATTTATGGAAAACAATTTTTTTAAATAAATAGTTTGCCTACCTTATAATTGAGAGCAGACAGTATACATAAGAAACTCCATCCTTGGTTTGTCAAACTAAGTGACACTCCCAAGTAAGTGAATGGAAATACTACAATCTTACACTCCAAAATGTTTGAAAGAGTCAGAATTTCTTTGTTAGGGATATTGTTTTTTTTGAAAGGTCCATCAATTGTTGGCTATTTCGTTTCGTCATAGCAGGAAGAAGAGGTGAAAAACAAAGTTTGGTGGGGGGGGGGGTCCTAAGACCAAGGAGCAAAAAAGGAAGAAAGGAGAGGGCTAGTGCCTACTCCTACAAATTTTTTTTTCTAAAACAACTATCTCACGGTGGATCCCCAAATGGGCTTGATACGTATCCAACGTATCTGTAATTTTTGATTGTTCCATGCTGATATGTTATCATTCTAGGATACTTTTTGGATCTTTATTTACCAATTTATAATATTTTTGAGCACTAACCTATTGACCCAGTGCCGAGTGCCAGTTGCTGTTTTCTGCATGTTTTTGCCTTTTCAGGTTTACATTACCAAACGAAATCCAATTGCCACGAAACTTTTTGATGATTTTTCTGGACCAAAAGAAGGCCTACAAGCTTCGGAAGGAGGCCAGGAGGCACACGAGGGCCCCACCACACATCAGGGTGCGCCCTTGGGGGGGGGAGGGGGCGCTGATATGTGGTGGCCCCCTCGTGGCTCTCCCGACGTCCCTCTTCGGCCCATAAATTCTCTAATATTGCAAAAACCCTGAAGGCAGTCCCGAAACCCTTTTTCCACCGCCGCAAGTCTCTGTTCCGTCGCGAGGCCATCTGGAGCTCCGTTCCGGCACCCTGCCGGAGGGGGGATCGATCACGGAGGGCCTCTTCATCAACCTTGCTGCCCTCATGATGATGTGTGAGTAGTTCACCACAGACCTACGGGTCCATAGCTAGTACCTAGATGGCAATCTCTCTCTCTTATGATCTTCAATACAACGATCATCACATCTTCGCTTTGATCTATCCGATGTAATCCTATTGTGTGGTGTGTTTGTTGGGATCCGATGAATTGTGGGTTTATGTTCAGATTATTCATGAAAAGTATTTGAGATACCTCTAATATATATTGTCTCTTAATTGCATGATCATTATAGCTTCGTAATGCTCTCCGATCTATTGATGTGCTTTGGCCAAGTAGATTGATATTTCATCGGTGGGAGTGGTGCGTTGTGGTAGGTTCAACCTGGCGAGTTTCTATATCCCAGTGACAAAGTAGGGGACAAGATGCGTCTTTGTGTTCGTGCTACTAAGGATAAAACGATGGGTTCATTCATATTGATTGAGTTTACTTTGTCTACATCATGTCATCGTTCTCCAAGCATTACTCTGTTTTACTTAATACTCTAGATGCATGCTGGATAGCAGTCGATGAGTGGAGTAATAGTAATAGGTGCAGGCGGGAGTCGGCCTATTTGCTTATGGACATGATGCCTATATACACATGATCATTGCCGTGAAAATCGCATAATGATACGTCTCCAACGTATCTATAATTTTTGCTTTTTCCATGCAGTTATATTATCATTCCTCGATGTTTTACAATCACTTTTTAGCAATTTATATCATTTTTTTGGGACTAACCTATTGACATAGTGCCAAAGTGTCACTTGCTTTTTTTGCTTGTTTTTTTACTTCGCAGAATATCAGTATCAAACGGAGTCCAATCACGACGAAACTTTTTGTAGAATTTTTCTGGACCAGAAGACACCCAGTGGGCCAAAGAAGTGCCGGAGAGGTGGGCTGTGGAGGCCACAACGCACCAGGGCGCGCCAGGGGCCCCCCGGCGCGCCCTGATGGGTTGTTCCCTCCACGGGGCCCCCCTCCACCGCCTCTGAAGCCTATAAATACCCAAATATTCAGAAAACCCTAGGGGAGTCGACGAAAAACACATCCAGCCGCCGCAAGTTCCAGAGCCTCAAGATCCAATCTAACACCATCACAGAGGGGTTCATCTTCTTCATAGGTGCCACTCCGATGATGCGTGAGTAGTCCACCATAGACCTACCGGTCCGTAGGCAGTAGCTAGATGGCTTCCTCTCTCTATTTTGATTCTCAATACAATGGTGTCTTGGAGATCTATTTGATGTAAACTTTTGCGGTATGTTTGTTGGGATCCGATGAATTTTGAGTTCATGACCAGTTTCTATCCATGGATATTATTTGAGTCTTCTTTGATCTCTTATATGCATGATTATTTATAGCCTCGTATTTCTTCTTCGAATCTTTGGTTTAGTTAGGCCGACTAGATCGATTTTTCTTGCCATGGGAAAAGGTCCTTTGTGATGGGTTCGATCCTGCGGTGTCCTTTCCCAGTGACAGAAGGGGCAGCAAGGCACGCATGTATTGTTGCCATTAAGGATAACAAGATGGGGTATATTCCTACATGAATAGATCTTGTCTACATCATGTCATCATTCTTATTGCATTACTCCATTTTTCCATGAACTTAATACACTAGATGCATGTTGGATAGCGGTCGATGTGTGGAGTAATAGTGGTAGATGCAGGCAGGAGTCGGTCTACTTATCTTGGACGTGATGCCTGTATAATGATCATCGCCTTGGATATCGTCATGATTATTTGATATTCTATCAATTGCCCAACAGTAATTTGTTCACCCACCGTGCGCTATACTCATGAGAGAAGCCACTAGTGAAACCTACGGCCCTCGGGTCTACTTTTCCAACATATTGCTTTCCGATCTATCTTTTTTGCCTCTTTGTTTTCAGATCTACTAAAACAAAAACCCAAAAAATATATTGCTGCACTTTTTATTTGCTCATTTTATTTTGTGTTCTTGAGAGATCTATCTCTCCTATCTATCATATCCTAATCTATCTTTTTACCGTAGAGAGATTGACAACCTCTGTTTCGCGTCGGGTTGCATGTATTTGTTATTTGTGTGCAGGTGCTGCTTATTGGGTGGTGGTGATCCTCCTACTGGTTCGATAACCTTGGTTTCATAACTGAGGGAAATAATTACCGTCGATGTGCTGCATCATCCCTTCCTTTTTGGGGAAATACCGACGCAGTCTCAAGCCACGTCAAAGGAATTTCTGGCGCCGTTGACGGGAGGAAGCGGTCTCTTCTAAGTGCCAATCTCTGGCGCCGAGGAGACTCCATCATCATCTACTAGGTTCCTAATCAAAAATCTCATCTCCTTGCAATTACATTATTCGCCATTTGCCTCTCGTTTTCCTCTCCCCCACTTCACCAATTTGTCGTTTTATTTGCCCTCGTTTTCCTTTGCCTTTTTCTCGTCAGATCTCTTGCTTGCTTGCAATCTTGTTTGCATAGTCACGATGACTCAAGAAAACACCAAGTTGTGTGATTTTTTGAATACTAATAACAATGATTTTATTAGTACTCCTATTGCTCCTCCCGCCACTAGTGCGGAGTCTTGTGATATTAATGCCACTTTGTTGAATCTTGTCATGAAAGATCAATTTGCCGGTAATCCTAATGAGGATGCCGCGTCCCATCTAAACATGTTCGTAGAATTGTGTGATATGCAAAAGAAAAAAAAATGTGGACAATGATATAGTGAAATTGAAATTATTTCCTTTTTCCTCGCGGGATCATGCAAAAATTTGGTTTTCCTCTTTGCCTCGCAATAGTATCGAATCTTGGAATAAGTGCAAGGATGCTTTTATCACTAAGTATTTTTTTGCCCGCGAAAATTATTTCCCTTAGGACGCAAATCATGAATTTTAAGCAACTTGAGCATGAACATGTTGCACAATCTTGGGAAAGAATGAAATTGATGCTAAGAAATTGTCCTACTCATGGTTTAAATCTTTGGATGATTATACAAAAAATTTATGCGGGATTGAATTTTGTCTCTAGAAATCTTTTAGATTCCGTCGTGGGTGGTACTTTTATGGAGATTACTTTGGGTGACGCTACTAAATTACTTGACAATATTATGGTAAATTATTCGCAATGGCATACCGAAAGAGCTCCTACTAGTAAAAAAGTTAATTCGGTTGAAGAAATTAGTACGTTGAGTGATAAGGTTGATGCTTTGATGAAATTAGTTGCTAGTAAAAATGCTCCTATCGATCTTAATGATGTGCCTTTGTCTACTTTGATTGAGAAAAATAGTGATTCCGTAGATGTGAACTTTGTCTCGCGAAACAATTTCAATAACAATGCTTATAGAGGTAATTTTAATCCTAGGCCTTTTCCTGGAAATTCCTCTAATAATTATGGTAATTCCTCTTACAATAATAATAGGAACACCTCTGATCTTGAGAGTAATATTAAAGAATTTATCAATGCTACGATAGAAGAAAAGTTGAATAAGATTGATGATATGTCTAGAAGCATTGATAGAATTTCTCATGATGTTGAAAATATCAAGTTGAAAGATTTTGTGCCTAAGATTTATGAATCAATTAAAACTTTATATGTATCTATGGATGAAAGTAAGAAAAGAATTGCCATGCTTAGAGCTAAAAGAGAAATCTTAGAAAAATCGTTTTCTAGTGATTGCCTTCAGAAAAGTGACGAAGATCTTAAAGTGATTGGTGTTTCTTCTATTGATTCCTTGTTTAGTAATATTGAAATTCATGATAAAGGGACTGAAGTAGAGTCAACTTTATTTAGAAGGCATCCCAATAATTTGGAGGGTGAAAATCTTGATGAAATTTTTGATAAAAGTGGGTTTGAAGAGGTCAAAACTTTAACTAGTGATGTGCCCACTATTTTGGATTGCAAAGACTTTAATTATGATAGTTGCTCTTTGATTGAATGTATTTCTTTGCTGCAATCCATGTTGAATTCATCCCATGCTTATGAGCAAAATAAGGCTTTTACTAAACATATCATTGATGCCATGATGAAATCTTTTGAAGAAAAGTTGGAGTTGGAGATTTCTATTCCTAGAAAATTACATGATGAGTGGGAACCTACTATTAAAGTCAAAATCAAATATTATGAGTGCTTTGCTTTATGTGATTTGGGTGCTAGTGTTTCCACGATTCCGAAATCTTTATGTGATGTGCCTGGTCTTACCAATATTGAAGAATGTTCTCTTAATTTGCACTTAGCGGATTCTACTATTAAAAAACCTATGGGAAGAATTAATGATGTTCTTATTCTTGAAAATAGGAACTATGTGCCCATAGATTTTATTGTGCTTGATATTGATTGCAATCCGTCTTGTCCCATTATACTTGGTAGACCGTTTTTGTGTACTATAGGTGCCGTGATTGATATGAAAGAAGGCAATATTCGTTTTCAGTTTCCACTAAGGGTATGGAACACTTCCCTAGAACAAGAATTAAGCCACCATATTAATCAATCATGAGGGCATCCTATGGATCCAAAACCAAAGATGACAATACTTGAATCTATGCGTTATGCCTAGCTAGGGGCGTAAAACGATAGCGCTTGTAGGGAGGCAACCCAATGAATAAATTTATTTTTGCTTTTTCCTTTCTTTTTTTGAGTGTTGACACAATTATGCCTATGTTATGATTGTTTTTATGGTTTATTTAGTGTTTGTGCCAAGTAGAGCCTTTAGGATGATTCATAAGATGAGTAGAAGCGATGCTGAATCTGAAACAGAAACTTTGCGTCCAGTATTTGAATTTTAGTTTTTTATTGGAACGTGATCTTGAGCTGCAATTTTAACACAGTGTTTCTATACAAATTCTTTACATTTTCCTAATTTTTCAGAATTTTTAGAGTTACATAAGTATGGTTAGAGTACAGATTACTACAAACTGTTTTGTTTAATACATATTCTGTTTTCGTTGCATTGTGTTCTTGTTTTGATGAATCTATGAGTTATATTGAAGGGTATGAGCCATGGTAAAGTTAAAATACAGTAGGTATAATGCAATAACAAAATATGAATGCGTTTGCAACAGCACCTAAAGTAGTGATTTGCATTATTATACTAACGGATCTCACGAAGATTTTGTTGAGTTTTGTGTGATTGAAGTTTTCAAGTTTTGGGTGAGATCACGATGGATGAAGGAATAAGGAGTGAAAAGAGCCTAAGCTTGGGGATGCTACAGCACCCCCAAGATATATCCAAAGAGAAACAAGAAACTAAGCTTGGGGATGCCCCCGAGTGGCATCCCCTCTTTCTTCTAACGACCATCGGTATATTACTTGGAGCTATATTTTTATTCGTCACATATCATGAGTTTTTCTTGGAGCGTCTTGTATCATTTGAGTCTTTGCTTGCTTTGATTGTTAGTTTGTCACTTGTATCCTTGATGGACACACCTATTTTGGAGATCCAAAATTATGCTATGATTTGTTAGAATTGCTCTCTATGCTTCACTTAAACTTTTTGAGCTATAGAATTGCTCTAGTGCTTCACTTATATATTTTTGAGCACGGTGTGCTTGGAAATTTTTGTAGAAATACTCTCATGCTTCACTTATATTAATTTGAGAGTTAGTAAATTTTGAAGAAATCCTCTGATGCTTCACTTATACCATTTTGAGAGATGAAACCTTTATGCCCATGTGCTTCACTTAAATTTGTTTGAGCTTGTCAAAAGCAATGGCAATATATGAAACTAGTTCCAAAGTGATAGACATCCAAGAAGGATATAATAAAAACTTTCATGAAGATCATTGGACAAATTAAACTTGATTCCTTGTAATAGTTTTGAAACATGATGAGTAATATGTGAGTCATGTTAGCGAGTAATTATGCTTTAGTAGGAATATTGGTGTTAATGTTTGTGATTCCCTATGCAAGTACAAAAGACAATAGTTATGCAATGAAATTACATCCTACTTATGGTGCATTATTCGGTGTTAGTTATGCTCAATGCTCGCTTATGTGAATTTTCGTTTCTTGGTTTGGTTGCTTCTCAATCTATTTGCTAGCCTCCATTTGTACTAAGTAGAAATACTACTTGTGCATCCAAAATCCTTAAATCAAGTTTTGCCTTATGAGTCCACCATACCTACCTATATGCGATATTTCCATGCCGTTCCAAGCAAATTTGTATGTGCCATCTCTAATTTTCAAAATAATTTTTCTCTTTTGTGTGCTCGTACCGCTCATGAAACGGTGGGGAGTGTCCAATATTTTTCCATGCTAGATGTGTTATTCTCAAGATGAGTGTTTATTCACTTGTCATTGCACAAGAGTGCGGCGGTAATAGGGATGCCCATTCCCAAAATGAAAAAGAAAAAATATTTTCTTTATGTTGTCAAATAATAAATTCCTTGGAAAGTGTTGGTATGGAAGGCAACCGTGGATACGGCCCGCCATGGAATGTGAAAGAATGGTGGAAAAAGGAATAAACTTTATTTTCTATTTGGGAACCGCCTATGATATATCTAGCATGGAAAGTATTGTGAGCTACTTTGTCGTTTTCGTTGACAGGAAAGGCATGCCACCCAAAATATTTTCTCTCTCAATTTAAAACTTTGAGCTCTGGCATCTCTACAAATCCCTACTTTCCTCTGCGAAGGGCCTATCTATTTACTTTATGCAATTTTTACTTTGGGTCTCCATCTTCTCTTATAAAGCACCAACTAGGGGGCACTATGATCATACTTGAGCATTGGGTGTAGCTAATATTTGAGTGTGTTTCATGAATGGATCAATGATTGAGCATGATGGGCTAGGGATAACTTTCTTAAGTGTTGATATTTTGAAAGACATGGTTGCTTGTTGGCATGCTTGAGTATTGAAGTCATTATGTTAAAACTAGACTATTGCTTTGAATCATCTAAAAGTCCAAATGTCCATGCTACAAAGAAAAGAATATGAGATGAAAATGTTAGGCAGCATTCCACATCAAAAATTCTGTTTTTATCATTTACCTACTCGAGGACGAGTAGGAATTAAGCTTGGGGATGCTGATACGTCTCCAACGTATCTATAATTTCTGCTTGTTCCATGCTGTTATATTATCATTCTTGGATGTTTTACAATCACTTTTTAGCAATTTTATATCATTTTTTAGGACTAACCTATTGACATAGTGCCAAAGTGCCAGTTGCTGTTTTTTGCTTGTTTTTTACTTCGCAGAATATCAGTACCAAACGGAGTCCAATCGCGACGAAACTTTTTGGAGATTTTTATGGACCAGAAAACACCCAGTGGGCCAAAGAAGTGCCGGAGAGGTGGGTTGTGGAGGCCACAACCCACCAGGGCGCCCCAGGGGGCCCCCGACGTGCCCTGATGGGTTGTGCCTTCCACGGGCCCCCCTCCACCGCCTCTGATGCCTATTAATACCCAAATATTCAGAAAACCCTAGGGGAGTCGACGAAAAACACATCCAGCCGCCGCAAGTTCCAGTGCCTCAAGATCCAATCTAACACCATCACAGAGGGGTTGATCTTCTTCATAGGTGCCACTCCGATGATGCGTGAGTAGTCCACCATAGACCTACCGGTCCGTAGGAAGTAGCTAGATGGCTTCCTCTCTCTATTTTGATTCTCAATACAATGGTGTCTTGGAGATCTATTTGATGTAAACTTTTGCGGTATGTTTGTTGGGATCCGATGAATTTTGAGTTCATGATCAGTTTCTATCCATGCATATTATTTGAGTCTTCTTTGATCTCTTATATGCATGATTATTTATAGCCTCGTATTTCTTCTTCGAATCTTTGGTTTAGTTAGGCCGACTAGATCGATTTTTCTTGCCATGGGAAAAGTCCTTTGTGATGGGTTCGATCCTACGGTGTCCTTTCCCAGTGACAGAAGGGGCAGCAAGGCACGCATGTATTGTTGCCATTAAGGATAACAAGATGGGGTCTATTCCTACATGAATAGATCTTGTCTACATCATGTCATCATTCTTATTGCATTACTCCATTTTTCCATGAACTTAATACACTAGATGCATGTTGGATAGCGGTCGATGTGTGGAGTAATAGTGGTAGATGCAGGCAGGAGTCGGTCTACTTATCTTGGACGTGATGCCTGTATAATGATCATCGCCTTGGATATCGTCATGATTATTTGATCTTCTATCAATTTCCCAACATTAATTTGTTCACCCACCGTGCGCTATACTCATGAGAGAAGCCACTAGTGAAACCTACGACCCCGGGTCTACTTTTCCAACATATTGCTTTCCGATCTATCTTTTTGGCTCTTTGTTTTCAGATCTACTAAACCAAAAACCCAAAAATATATTGCTGCACTTTTTATTCGCTCTTTTTATTTTATGTTCTTGAGAGATCTATCTCTCCTATCTATCATATCCTAATCTATCTTTTTACCATAGAGAGATTGGCAACCTCTCTTTCGCGTCGGGTTGCAAGTATTTGTTATTTGTATGTAGGTGCTGCTTATTGGGTGGTGGTGATCCTCCTACTGGTTCGATAACCTTGGTTTCATAACTGAGGAAAATACTTACCATCGCTGTGCTGCATCATCCCTTCCTCTTTGGGGAAATACCGACGCAGTCTCAAGCCACGTCACATAACTTTCCGCTTTTCTATCATTGCCCAACAGTAATTAGTTACCCACTGTATGCTGCCTACATGAGAGATGCCGCTAGGGAAAACTATGGACCCCAGGTCTATTCACTTATATATTTATAGACGCTACAATTACCTTGCTGCCTTTATTTATCTTTTATTTTATTTTGCAATTTATATTTATCAACAATTATCTACACAACTCATTTGCTTGCAAATAACTAGATCAAGGGGATTAACAATCCTCTTGCCCGCGTTGGGTGCAGGTTGTTTGTTCATTTGTGTGCAGCCGCTGAAGACGGTTGAGGATTTATATTCCTATTGGTTCGATAAACCTTGGTTTCAAAACTGAGGGAAATACTTACCCACTTTGTGCTGCAATTACCCGTTCCTCTTCACGGAAAACCCAACGCAGATCACAAGTATCAGGAAGGATTTCTGGTGCCGTTGCCGGGGAATATCATCATCAACTACCAAGTAACTTCACACAAATTTTCATTCACTTGTTCTTCTTTTTATTTGCAGTTATGTTTAGCTTGTCTAAAAAAAATCAAAAATACAAAAATATTTATCTTTGCTTGTTACTAGTTTACTTCTTCGCTTGCTAGTTTACTTGTCTTGCTTGTTACTTTGCTTGTTCGCTCACCATGTCTCAAGATACTATTAAATTGTGTGACTTCTCAAATACAAATAATAATGATTTTATTAGTACACCTATACCACCCGCCACTAGTGCGGAGGATTTTGATAGTAATGCTGCATTGCTAAATCTTGTCATGAAAGATCAATTTTTGGGAAGTCCTAATGAGGATCCCGCGTCACATCTTAATACCTTTTATGAATTATGTGAGATGCAAAATAAAAAGGATATGGATAATGATATTGTGAAATTAAAATTATTTCCTTTTTCACTAAGAGATAAAGATAAGGCTTGGTTTTCATCTTTACCGCGTAATAGTATTGGAACATGGGATAAGTGTAAAGAGGCTTTTATTGCCAAGTATTTTCCTCCTACTAAGATCATCTCCCTTAGAAATCAAATAATGAATTTTAAACAGAAAGATCAAGAGCATGTTGCACAAGCTTGGGAGAGTATGAAATTAATGATAAGAAATTGTCCAACTCACGGCTTAAATTTGTGGATGATTATCCAAAACTTCTATGCTGGACTAAACTTTGTGTCTAGAAATCTTATAGATTCTGTTGCAGGTGGTACCTTTATGGATGTGACCTTAGGATAGGCCACAAAACTTCTGGACAACATTATGACAAATTATTCGCAATGGCATACCGAAAGGGCTCCAACCGGTAAGAAGGTAAATTCTGTTGAAGAAATTGCTACTTTGAGTGAAAAAGTGGATGCTCTTATGAATATGGTTGCTAGTAAAAATACTCATGTTGATCCCAATGATATGCCCTTGTCTAATTTTATTGAGCAAAATAATGATGCTATTTATGTAAACTTTGTCTCACGAAATAATTTCAATAACAATGTTTATAGAGGAAACTTCAATTCTAGACCGTATCCTGGTAATTCCTCTAATAACTATGGAAATTCTTATGGTAATTCTTATGGCAATTCTTCTACAAATTCTAATAGGATGCCCTCTGATCTTGAGAACACAATTAAAGAATTTATTAATTCTCAAAAGGTTTTCAACACTATGGTAGAAGAAAAATTGCATGTAGTTGACACTTTGGCTAAAAACATGGATATAATTGATCTTGATGTGGAAACTCTTAAAAATAAAGCTTTGCCACCCAAGCATGATTTTAATCATGCTATTAAATCTATCCAAATATCTATTAATGAAATTAAGGAGAGGACCACTAAGTTGAGAACTAAGCGGGAATTCTTAGAAAAAGCTCTTCCACCCGGTTTTTACCGGAACCATGATGAAGATTTTGAAATGATTGGTATTTCTACTATTGAATCTTTATTTAACTCTCTGAATATAAATGATAAATGGACTGGAGATGATTCAACTCTAGTTGAGAAGCGTCCCCTTTGCTTGGAGGGTGATGATTTTGATGCTAAAACTGAAAAATGTGGGTTTGGAGAGGTCAAAACTTTAGCTAGTGATGTGCCCGCTATTTTGGATTACAAGGACTTTAATAATGATAATTGCTCTTTAGTAGAATGTATTTCCTTGTTGCAATCTGTTATTAGCTCACCCAATGCTTATGAACAAAACAAAGGTTTTACCAAACATATAGTAGAAGCTATGATAAAAGCTTATGATGAGAAACTTGAGTTTGAAGTTTCTATTCCTAGAAAATTGCATGATGAGTGGGAACCTACTATCAAAATAAAGATAAATAAATATGAATGCAATGCCTTGTGTGACCTTGGTGCTAGTGTTTCAACTATTCCTATAACTCTTTATGATGTGCTCGGTCTCACTAATATTGAAGATTGTTCCCTTAACTTGCATCTTGCAGATTCTACCATTAAGAAACCTTTAGGTAGAATTAATGATGTGCTTATTATTGCAAATAAAAATTATGTGACTGTAGATTTCATTGTGCTTGATATTGATTGCAATCCTTCTTGTCCCATAATACTTGGAAGACCTTTCTTACGAACTATAGGTGCAATCATTGACATGAAAGAGGGAAACATAAGGTTCCAATTCCCATTAAAGAAAGGGATGGAATACTTCCCTAGAAAGAGAATTAAACCACCTTATGAATCAATCATGAGAGCTACTTATGGGTGGAGTGTCAAAGATGACAACACTTGAAACTATGCATTATGCCTAGCTAGGGGCATAAAACAATAACCTTATTGGGAGGCAACCCAATAGTTATCTTTAAAATTTTGCTTTAAAATTTCTGTTTATTTTTAATGGCATGATTATTGCCTCTGTAATGATTATGTTTTTGTGTTTAAATTAGTTTTGGTGCCAAGTAAAGCCTTTGGGATGACTCACAAGATGAGTAGGATCAATGCTGAAACAAAACAGAAACTTTTGACTCCAGTACATGAATTTTCATTTTTTACTGGAGCATGATAATGATCTGAAATTTTTACGCAGTGTTTCTATACAAATTTTTGGTTGTCCTAATTTTTCAGAATTTTTAGAGTTACAGAAGTATATGTTCTCTACAGATTGCTACAGAATGTTCTGTTTTAAACAGATTCTGTTTTTGCTTGCATAGTTGCTTGTTTTGATTATGCTATGGATTGTATCGGGGGATATAAGCCATGGAGAAGTTAGAATATAGTACCTATTATGCATTTATGAAATTGGAATCAATTTATAACAGTACTTAAAGTATGCAACATGTTTCTTATACTAATGGATCTCACAAAGTTTTGTTGAGTTTTGTGTGATTGAAGTTTTCAAGTTTTGGGTGTTATCGTGATGGACAAAGGAATAAGGAGTAGCAAGATCCTAAGCTTGGGGATGCCCAAGGCACCCCAAGGTAATATTTTAAAGGAGACTCAAGCGTCTAAGCTTGGGGGTGCCTGGGAAAGTATCCCCTCCTTCGTCTCAAATCCATTGGTATGTCACTTGAAGCTATATTTTTATTCGTCACATGATATGAGTTTTGCTTGGAGTGTCGTTTGCTTTTGTTTGATTTTACTTTCAGTTTGCCACAATCATTGTTTGCTGGACACACCAATTTAATAGAGACACACCTTCATCATAATTTTTTAGAATACTCTATGTGCTTCACTTATATCTTTTGAGCTTACCAGTTTCTCTAGTACTTCACTTATATCTTTTTGAGCACGGTGGCGTGTAGATTTTATAGAAATAATTTCACTCTCGTTCTTCACTTATATTTGTCTGAGAGTTAATAAATAGTGACGGTAATTTGCATGGGTCATAAGACTAGTCCAAAAATATTAGGTATTCAATGAGTGATAATCAAACCATCATGTAGCACATATAAAGAAATTGTGGGTCAATGATATTGATGTAGTAATATGAAATAGGTGTGAGTTCATAATTGTTAAACTGTAGAAGTGTCGATATTAAGAAAGGTTGACCTTTTTGTTCATCTAAAACTTAAAGAGGCATGGTGATGATGTGTGAGCATTTCTATTCCTCGTTGAAATCCTAGTGCTGTTTCGGGTCGGAAGTGCGCGATGGTTAACTCCTACCAACCTCTTCCCTCGGGGCATGCGAATAGTACTTTGATTTATGATAAACTAATAAAACTTTGCAATTAGTATATGAGTTCTTTATGACTAATGTGAAACCATGGACATACGCAATCTCACCTTTTCATAATTTGCTAGCCTCTTCGGTACCGTGCATAGCCCGTTCTCACCTCGAGGATCGGTGCAACTTTCGCCGGTGCATCCAAACCCCGTGACATGACACGCTCTATTGCACATAAGCCTTATTATATCTTCCTCAAAACAGCCACCATACCTACTTATCATGGCATTTCCATAGCCATTCCGAGATATATTGCCATGCAAATTCCATCGTCACTTCACATGACTAGTTCGTTCATCATCATATTGCCTTGCCTGATCATATAGAGCTGACATAGTATTTCTGGCAAAGCCACCGTTCATCATATTTTTTGATACATGTCACGCTAGATCATTGCACATCCTGGTACACTGCCAGAGGCATTCATACAGAGTCATATCTTCATATTAGTTCTCCATATTGAGTTGTAAGTAAATAAAAGTGTGATGATCATCATTATTAGAGCATTGTCCCAGTGAGGAAAGAATGATGGAGATGATGATTCTCCCATAAGTCGAGATGAGACTCCGGACGAAAAAAATAAAGATGGGGGAGGCCAAATGAGCCCACCATCCATTCAAAAAAAAATGAGAGAAGGGACTTTGCTACTATCTTTTACCACACTTGTGCCTCAAAGTGGCACCATGCTCCTCATGTAGAGAGTCTCAAGTTATATCACTTTCATATGCTAGTGGGAATTACCTATTCGTTATTATAAACTTGGCTTGTATATTACTATGACGGGCTTCCTCAAATGCCCGAGGTCTTCATGAGCAATCAAGTTGGATGCACACCCCACTTAGCTTCATTTGAGATTTCATACACTTATAGCTCTAGTGCATCATTTGCATGGCAATCCCTACTCCTTGCATTGACATCTATCGATGGGCATCTCCATAGCCCATTGGTACGCCTAGTTGATGTGAGACTATCTTCTCCACTTTTTACCCCTTTGGTATCGACCACCATACTCTATTCCACTTAAATGCTATGTCTAATGGCTCCCACTCATGTATTGCATGAAGAATAAAAAGTTGATGCATATTGAAAAAGTACGATCCAATTGCCTGACTTGGACACCGTGGTTCTTGACATTTGTATTAATGTGGTGAAGATGGAGCCATGCCTTGCTAATATAATAAGATGAATGGGGGGGGGTAAACATTTCTTATGGATCGTATACTTTTAAGGATTAATGATTCTATTTCTTACACTTTAATTATTGCTATGTTAATATTTGTTGATTCATCTTTTCTCAATGAGCATACATGCATAAGATTACATAGTGGATAGCATGTCACATCAAAAATTCTGTTTTTATCATTTACCTACCCGAGGACGAGCAGGAATTAAACTTGGGGATGCTTGATACGTCTCCAATGTATCTATAATTTTTGATTGTTCCATGATGATATATTATCATTCTAGGATACTTTTGTTGGAAATATTCCCTAGAGGCAATAATAATTTAGTTATTATCATATTTCCTTGTTCATGATAATCGTTTATTATCCATGCTATAATTGTATTGATTGGAAACTCAAATACATGTGTGGGTACATAGACAACATTGTGTCCCTAGTATGCCTCTAGTTAACTAGTTCGTTGATCAAAGATGGTCAAGGTTTCCTGGCCATAGACATGAGATGTCATTTGATAACGGGATCACATCATTAGGAGAATGATGTGATGGACAAGACCCAAACTATAAACATAGCATATGATCGTGTCAGTTTATTGCTATAGTTTTCTACATGTCAAGTATCTGTTCCTATGACCATGAGATCGTGCAACTCACTGACACCGGAGGAATACCTTGTGTGTATCAAACGTCACAACGTAACTGGGTGACTATAAAGATGCTCTACAGGTATCTCCGAGGGTGTCTGTTGAGTGGGCATGGATCAAGACTGGGATTTGTTACTCCGTGTGACGGAGAGGTATCTCAGGGCCCACTCGGTAATACAACATCACAATAAGCCTTGCAAGCAATGTGACTAAGTGTTAGCCACGGAATCTTGTATTACAGAAAGAGTAAAGAGACTTGCCGGTAACGAGATTGAGCTAGGTATAGAGATACCGACGATCGAATCTCGGGCAAGTAACATACCGAAGAACAAAGGGAACAGCGTATGGGATTAACTGAATCCTTGACATAGAGGTTCAACCGATAAAGATCTTCGTAGAATATGTAGGAACCAATATGGGCATCCAGGTCCCGCTATTGGTTATTGACCGTAGAGGTGTCTTGGTCATGTCTACATAGTTCTCGAACCCACAGTGTCTGCACACTTAAGGTTCGGTGACGTTTCGGTATAGTAGAGTTATGTATGGTGGTGACCGAAGGTTGTTCGGAGTCCCGGATGAGATCTTGGACATCACGAGGAGCTCCGGAATGGTCCGGAGGTAAAGATTGATATATAGGAAGTCCTATTTTGGTCACCGGAAATGTTTCGGGTATTTCGGTAGTGTACCGGGAGTGCCGGGAGGGGTACCGGGGACCATCGGGAGGGGTGTCTCGACCCAAATGACCTCATGGGCTGTGGGAGGAGTCAAACCAGCCCCTAGTGGGCTGGCCTAACCCCCCCACTAAGGCTCATGTGGCTTTGGGTGGAAAAAATCCAAAGGAGGAAAGGTGGAAAGGGTTTCCAAGTGGAGAGGAGGAATCCTACTCCTAATAGGATTGGAGTAGGACTCCTCCACCTCCAATTTCGGCCAAACCTTGAGGGTTTGAGGCTGCCTCCTCCCCTCCCTCCCTCCTATATATACTAGAGGATTTAGAGGGAAGAGCTAACCCTAATTGCCACGTGCTCCCTCTACTTCATCTAGATCGATTTCTCCTCTAGTCTAGTTTCAGCGGTGCTTAGGCGAAGCCCTGCCGGAATTGTTCCACCACCATCGCCGCCGCGCCGTCGCGCCGCCGGAGAACTCTTCTACCTCTCTGCTCCCTCTTGCTGGATCAAGAAGGCGGAGATCGTCATCGAGCTGTACGTGTGCTGAACGCGGAGGTCCCGTCCGTTCGGCGCTAGATCGGAAGGACCGTGATCAGGATCACGAGACGATTCGTGATTTGATCGCGGGACGGATCGTGATGGGATCGCGGGACGGATCGAGATTGGATCGCGAGACGGATCGTGATGGGATCGCGGGACGGATCGAGATTGGATCGCGAGATGGATCGTGATGGGATCGCGGGACGCTCGGCGATTTGGGTCGCGAAGACGTTCGACTACATCAACCGCGTTTCTTACCGCTTCCCGCTTAGCGATCTACAAGGGTATGTAGATCCACTCTCCCTCTCGTAGATGCTCATCACCATGGATAGATCTTGCGTGTGCGTAGGAATTTTTTTTGTTTCCCATGCAACGTTCCCCGACAACTTTTTGGGTCTTTATTTACCAATTTATAATATTTTTGAGCAATAACCTATTGACCCAGTACCCAGTGCTAGTTGCTGTTTTCTGCATGTTTTTGCCTTTTCAGGTTACAGTACCAAAAGAAGTCCAATTGCCACGAAACATTTTGATGATTTTTTCTGGACCAAAAGAAGACCTAGAAGCTTCGGAAGGAGGTCGGGAGGCACACGAGGGCCCCACCACACATTAGGGCACGCCCTAGGGGGGGCACCCTGATATGTGGTGGCCCCCTCGTGGCTCTCCCAACGTCCCTCTTCGGCCTATAAATTCTCTAATATTGCAAAAACCCTAAAGGCAATCCCGAAACCCTTTTTCCGCCGCTGCAAGTCTCTGTTTCGTCGCGAGGCCATCTGGAGCTCCGTTCCGGCACCCTGCCAGAGGGGGGATCGATCATGGAGGGCCTCGTCATTAACTTTGCTGCCCTCATGATGATGTGTGAGTAGTTCACCACAGACCTACGGGTCCATAGCTAGTACCTAGATGGAAATCTCTCTCTCTTATGATCTTCAATACAATGATCATTGCATCCTCGCTTTGATCTATCCGATGTAATCCTATTGTGCGGTGTGTTTGTTGGGATCCGATGAATTTTGCGTTTATGTTCAGATTATTCATAAAAAGTATTTGAGATACCTATTATATATATTGTCTCTTAATTCCATGATCATTATAGTTTCGTAATGCCCTCCGATCCATTGATGTGCTTTGGCCAAGTAGATTGATATTTCATCGGTGGGAGTGGTGCGTTGTGGTAGGTTCAACCTGGCGAGTTTATATACCCTAGTGACAAAGTAGGGGACAAGATGCGTCTTTGTGTTGTTGCTACTATGGATAAAACGATGGAGTTCATTCATATTGATTGAGTTTACTTTGTCTACATCATGTCATCGTTCTCCAAGCATTACTCTGTTTTACTTAATACTCTAGATGCATGCTGGATAGTGGTCGATGAGTGGAGTAATAGTAATAGGTGCAGGCAGGAGTCGGCCTATTTGCTTATGGACTTGGTGCCTATATACACATGATCATTGCCGTGAAAATCGCATAACTATCCACTTTTCTATCAATTGCCCAACAGTAATTTGTTACCCACCGTATGCTGCCTACATGAGAGATGCCGCTAGGGAAAACTATGGTCCCCCGGTCTATTCACTTATATATTTACAAACGTTACAATTACCTTGGTGCCTTTATTTATCTTTTATTTTATTTTGCAATTTATATTTATCAACAATTATCTACACAACTCATTAGCTTTCAAATAACGAGATCAATGGGATTGCCAACCCTCTTGCCCGCGTTGGGTGCAAGTTGTTTGTTCATTTGTTTGCAGCCACTGAAGACGGTTGAGGATTGATATTCCTATTGGTTCGATAAACCTTGGTTTCATAACTGAGGGAAATACTTACCCATTTTGTGCTGCAATTACCCGTTCCTCTTCACGGAAAACCCTACGCAGATCACAAGTATCAGGGCTCTCTAGGCATTTTGCTCCGACAAGTCTCCATAGCTCAATTGAGTTTCTTATTTCCCTCATAATGTCAGCATGAGAAACTGTCTTGTTGCTGAACGTACTTCGATTTCGCTCGCGCCACAACTCCCAGCATGTTAACAACAATATGGTCTTTGTTCCGTTTCTCTCCCTTGGAGGTGCCTCGTTGATGATTTCCCTGATGATTTCTAGCGGCTGATGCCATTCCTCCTTGGGTGTGAAGGTGGTGCGGCCGCACCATGTTGCAACATGTCGCCAAACCACCCTTGCTGTTGGGCATTCCCAGAAGATGTGCTTACTTGTTTCTAAATTCCCGAGGCAAAGCTGGCAGAGATAGCTGTTCAGCTAGCCCCGGCGCTAGAGCCTATCATTGCACCAAACGTGGTCTTGCAGCAAGAGCCAAAAGAACATCTTGATTTCCCCGGGAGCCCAAGTCTTCCATATGATGCTGTCGAACTCCGATAGGTGTCGGCCTTGGAAATGCAGTCCGTATGCAGAGTTGGCTGTGTACTCTCCTTTCCCCCCATGATTCCAGTGTATTGTGTCTCTGCTATTTCAGTTTAGTGTGGTATCGGCCTGTCGGATTCTACGGAGCATATGTAGGAATTCCGGCAGCAGCTGACTAACTTCACAATGTGCAAGGTCCCTAATCCAAGTGGTATTGTGCAGCGCTTCATAAACTGTCCTATTTTTCCACCGAGAGTGTTTGAACAGGCTTGGATAGGACTGAGCAAGGGTTCCTGAGCCCAACCAGGAGGAATTCCAGAAGGCCGCCATCTCGCCGTCACCGATGGTCACAGTTGTCGCTGCAGCGAATAGAGCCTTGTCGTCTTCGTCGCATGGCTGCGGTGTGCCTACCCATGGTCTGGCAGGGTGCTTCCACGCGATCCATAGCCATCGGAGCCTGAGGGCTCGACTGAAGCTCTGCAGGTCGAGGATTTCGAGCCCTCCCCGCTCCGTTGGCACACATACCGTAGGCCAATTCACCTTGCAGCTGCCCACCCATTACCTCTTCGCCTTGTTTCTAGAGAAAGTGCCTTCTTGAAAGTGCTAGTTATCGACTAGAGGGGGGGGGGGTGAATAGGCGATTTTTATGAACAGCTTCGAAACGATGTAAGTATTCGAAGAATGCGGAAGCGATATAAGATCAGGTAGGGATAGTAATCAAAGGTCTAGTCTAGGCATGCATTACAGTGAAGACATACGAGCAGGTTAAGCATTATCATCATGCATACTAAGATGAGTCGAAGACAAACTTAGACAGTATGAAGATAAACAACAGATATGAATGTCTTCAGGACAAGTCTTCAAACGATGAACAAGCAAAGGCTTCACGATACAAAACAGGAATGTAAGAAAGTGAAGGATAGAACCAGTTGCTTGATGAAGACACAAGATTTGTTGGACCAGTTCCAGTTGCTGTGACAACTGTACGTCTGGTTGGGGAGGCTGAGATTGAACTCAGAAGACCTCGTCTTCACCTTATTCCCCTTGAGCCGAAGTCACTTAGACAGCGCCCAATCACTCAGGTAAGTCTTCAGGGAGACTTCCGAAACCCGTACAAACTTGGTCACCCGGCGATCCACAATGACTCTTGGATTGCTCTAGACCCAGACGCTTAACCGTCTGGAAGATCACAGTCTTCAAGTGTAATAAGTCTTCAGTTCTCTCAGAACAGAATCTTAGGTGATGCTCAAACACACTAGCTCTAGGTGTTTAGGTGTATCCTCGCAGGATGTGTCTCTCTCAATGTCTTCGAGGTGGGTTGCTCCAAAATGACAACAGCCGTATCTCTCTCTGAGCAGCCACCTTCTCATGGTGGAGGGGGTGGGCTATTTATAGCCAGCGGGCAACCTGACCTGATATGACCGAAATGACCCTGGGTCAATGGCCAACCGACACGTGTCACAACAGCCGGATTTCAAACACACGCGGCATCTTTACTTGGGCTACAAGTAAAGCGGACTCAACCAACTCTGGAAGAGATTTCCTCTCATTGTCTTCGCTCAAACACATAGGTATGGGTTGAGCATCACGTCAGCATCTGACTTCAATCACATCGACCCCACTTAACAGTACGGTGGTTCCTATGACTCAGGAAAGAAGAAACAAAACTACCAAAAGTCTTCGTCTTCGCGTTTCATTGTCTTCGGACGAATGTCTTCGCGTACCACCAATAGCTTCAGCCGTCATCAATGTCTTCGGAGATTTTTGGGGGTCGTCTTCGATGGCTAAACCGAAACTCCAGGGACTTCTATCTGTGTTAACCTGTGAACTCTCACAAACATATTAGTCCCTCAACCACGTTTGTCTTCAATACTCCAAAACCAACAAAGGGTGGCACTAGATGCACTTACAATCTCCCCCTATTTGGTGATTGATGACAAACTGGTTGAAGTTTTCAATGGGGATAAATATATGTGAAGATAAGGTTTTGAAGATTTTGATTACAAGATATAGAGAGCTCCCCCTGAAGATGTGCATATGAAAATTTTGCTTTGAATGCAAGTGCACATGGCAGGTTGTAGTTTGTGGAGATCTCCCCCTATATCTTGTAATCCAATCACTATGCATTAACAGATATGTCGAAGATAATGAAATGCACAATGAAAAATGGGCGTCTGCAGAATGACCTTAAGCGCATGAAAATAACTTGAGGAAGCACCGAAGAGTACGGTAAACATAAAGTGCAGACGTCCATCAGGACTTAAGTTTTACAACCCAAAACAGCAAATGTTCAGAAACGAGAGTTGTAAACTTGGCAAAATATAACACCCAACCCTTATTAGTAGACCCGTTTGAAGACTATCATCCAATGCTTCTCCCCCTTTTGTCATCGAATGACAAAAAAGGAACGAAGACCTTGAGAACTACGCGTCCCCAGCAGGTGTCGATGAAGACGGTGCAGTGGAGTCTTGGGGTGCTGGTGCAGTTGAGCTTGGTGCAGTGTCGTGACGCCGAGTCGATGGAGGCAGGGAGGTGGCATCATCAGCTTCATCTGCAAGTCTGACGTTGGCGGAGGGAGCTGAAGAGGAGAAATCACTGTCTTCGAGGGATGGAGTCTTGCGCCATTTCTCCGCACTGGGAGGTGGTTCACCAAATCTGTAGCGAGGGTGAAATCCATCTTCTCGAAGCTCGTCCTCAGGAGCCAGCATAGTCAGAGTCCTCCATGAGCGGCGACTAGTTTTGTAAGCCACAAATGCATTCTTGGTGGCGAGGTTGCGAACATGATTGACATCTTGCATCATGGAATGCATCTGGTGCCGAGTCCATTCATGGTGTCTATCTTGCCTTTGGATCAGTGAAACAAGAAGTTCACGATCAGTGAGTGCATGTTCTCTTCTTGGTAGGCATTGATGAGGTAGGGTCCTGGCAGTGGCTTTAGTGTTGGTAGCACCGGATCTTGGTTGTCGAAAAGCACCAATAAGTCTTGCCCTTGATGGATCAGAAGGAATGTGAAGACCTTCAATATCAGCAGTGCCACTGGTGCCTTCGACAATAGGATTCTTGCTCTTGGATGGATACAAATCTGCTGGCACAACTTCAATATCTGGAAGATAAACGCCATGGTTGCCAGCAGAAGGAAGAAACCTGGTGTTGGTTCTGTACTTGATGAAGCGCATAATCCAGGGAGCATATATCTTTGGCTCGAGGACATTGAAACCATTGGCAGCAAGGTTGCGAAGAAATAAGTCTTGAAGATTGAACCTGATGCCATACACAATGTTGTAGAGCAATGTCTTCAGAGGCCCTTCAATCTTGCGAGATGAGTTGTGCCCTTTGATTGGCCAAATGGTGTGCCGAAGAACGTGGTAGAGAGTCCGGGGCAAATACTGAAGATCATCCACAAAGAATGAAGTGGGCAATTCTGCATCTTGAGCCAAAGGTTGCATCATTGTGAGCATCTCAGTCATGTTGGGTTCTCGCATTTGGAATAGGCTTCGAGTGGCAGCCGCATAGGCTTTAGAGCGAGGATCCAACTCTTCACCGGAGGCAGCGAGTGGTGTTGCAGGAAAGAATTCCATTAGTGAAGCAGTGAAATGTTCATCCCTTATCATAAAGTCCATCTGCCAAGTATTCAAATCACGACCGAAGCCAGAGATGTGGAGAGTTGCGTCGAACTGGAGGATGAGTTCCTCATTCCAGTCTTCATGGTCAGTGCAGAAAGGCAGTAGGCCCACATCTCGAAGACAATCCAATCCTTGATCAAAACAGGGAAGACCTTTCATAGCTTCAAAGCTGAGATGTTTGTGGGGAAAGATCCCATTCTGACCATAGAGCACACACATGTAGTACTGACGTTGTGGAGCACTTCAGAACCTGTCAGACTGTATTCTTTCACGCTTGTATGGATTGCGGTCAGAGTCAAAGAAGGTGTTGTTTAGCCTGAACCTTTCCAACTCGAAGACCAAGGGTCTTGCAGGGCCTGACT
Source organism: Elymus sibiricus (assembly GCA_039707655.1). Taxonomy (NCBI): domain Eukaryota; kingdom Viridiplantae; phylum Streptophyta; class Magnoliopsida; order Poales; family Poaceae; genus Elymus; species Elymus sibiricus. The sequence goes on along the minus strand of CM077665.1, from coordinate 458,318,890 downwards.
GGCGAAGACTTGGAAGACGTGGCATGGGTTTCATGATATTGGGGCGTCGATCAAGGTGGAAATCATACTGTGGTCCCATTCTTGGTGGTGCAACAAGGCGAGGCCAACTTGTAGGAACCATCTCTCCTTCCCTATTGCGAGCCATCACAATGTTGTCTTCATTGGCTTCAGTTGATGGCGTGGCAGGGACAGGAGGTCCATCAGGGGATGGGGCATTGGCATCACCCAGGGTGTCATCGGCAGCAATGTCTTCGGCTGCCGTGTTTTCTGTTGCAAGTTGGCTGGGAGGTACATCTTCAATCCTCAGCACTTCTTCGTCTGGTGCAGTCGGTGAAACTCGTACTTCGTCTTCAGGAATAGGGGACATGAGAGCTCGAGGTCCTCGACGAAGACGTTTGAGTGGGGAAGTGCTGGTGGTGGTTTCAACCTCAATTGGAACAAACGGAGATTCTGGTGAAGTTTGCACAGGTGGGAAGAAAGGAGGTGATGGTGTACCGGACTCAGCTTCAGGTACTTCTGGCCGGAGGGGAGTCCCAATATCCACAAATTCACTTGTTGGCTGTGGGGAGGAGACCATTGTCGCGTCCACCTGTGGAACATGTTCTGGCTCGACATTGTCTTCATGGGCAGTGTCTTCAGCTGCTGCAGTGTCTTCAGCAGCTGGAATCTCTTCTGGTTTCTGAGTCTCTGCGGAAGCAGACTCATGCAGAACAACTTGTCTCTCCAAGTTTTCTGAAGCAGGAGGAGCCACTGAGATTGGCTTGATGAGCAGAGGCTCTTGTTGAGGAGCGGGAGTTGATGACGGTGCAGTAGGAGAAACATGTGCTTGTGCCGGCTCTGAAGACTTGGATTTTCTTGTCTTCAACCTCTTCGGAGGTTGGGATTCGGTGGTAGCGGCCTTGCGCTTCTTGGCTTCAGCTTCAGCCTTCTTGGTCTTCTTGCTATCAACTGCAGAGGAAGACGGAGGTGCAAGAGTGCCAGAGAAACCAGCCGGAAACTCAATGCCACGGTGCACAAACGGTGTAGGAGAAGGCACATCCGAAGACATTGATGCTTGCCTGGAGCGGGCAATGATTTCGGGAGCAAGAGCAGGCTGACCGAGAGCCTTTCTTCTCAGCATGTCGTTGTGAGCTTGGACCATGATTGAAGTCTTTCTCTTGAGGCGCGTAAGGGCTCCTTTGACAGCTTCACATTTCTTCTCAAACACAGCTTTGAGGTCTGCCATCATTAGCTGATATCCCTTTATCTGTTCAGCAGAGAGTCTATGCACATTTTCCTTTAAGAGTTCCTTTTCATGACTGATCTTGGCCTTCATTTGCTTGGCCTTCTGAGCCACACTCAGTTCCTCATTCACAAGTCCTTGGAACATGATGCTCAGGCCAATCGGGAGCTGAAGAGCATCAATGGAGAAAGAGGGATCTGCGAACCATTCATCAATGAAGTGTTCGAAGATAACAAGATCAATGAGAGGTAAGTCTTCGAGCAGCTTGGCTTCCTCTTCTTTCTGCTGGATGAGCCTAGCTAAGGCTTCATCATCAAACTCATCGTCAGATAGCTCAATCATATTGGCGGCGTCCATTAATGACAGAGTAGGCTTCGGACCTCTGGAGGCAATAGCTTTCCTTTTCATACGCCTATGAAGGCGATCTTCTTCCTCAGGCTCTTCTGGATTATCAGAGGGAGAGCGCGAAGCTTGAGGTGAGGGGACAGACGGCTTGGCAGGCTTTGAAGCCTTGGGCTTTGAAGCCAGTGACTTCTTCAGAGGCTTCGGCCTAGGAGCTGGTGGATGCACTTCATCATCATCATCAGAGTCAGACTGTGTAGGATCTGGGCAGCCAAGTATACTTGATGGATGAGGATTGCTGGGCATTGGGGGCCTGAACATGCACGGATAGAACCCCATACTGATGGCTTCTGCCTTAGTCTTCGGATGAAGATTTCTGTAGACAATATCTGTCCATGGTGCCTTTTCAGCACCCTTCTCAGCATACTCCTTGGTGACAAAGTGGTAGTTGAACCACTCCACACTCCAATATCTTCGAATCCATTGGATTCGATTCTTGCGTTGTTGATAAGTTTCTCCTTCATCTGACTTGTATTGCTCATATAGATCTGGGGGAAGATCCTTAGTAGTATTCTTTCGTCTCTGCTTCCCTCCCTTCTTGACTGGTTTATCATCTGCCATTGGCTTTGACAAGGGCTTCACAGGAGTGCGCAGATAAGAACAAGTACCAGGCGATTCCAGATGTATCTGCAAGTAGTCTACAAACGAATTCAGACTATGAGATCCAAGTGATTCTGCTGCAGACATGTACCTGTGAAAGAGTTAGAGACGCGAGGGAAGAGGAGAGGTCATATGCATTGTCAGAAGATTTGGAAGATAACACATTGTTTAGAAGACATTGACCTTTTACCGAAGACATTCACTTTTATAGCATGCATGGTGATTTCAGATTTGTACAAGTCCAAGGATTCGTACAAGTGAGGAATCAAACCAATCTTCAGACCAAAAAGTGAAAGTATTGGGCAAAGTAGAGATCTAGATCTAGATGCGGTTGAGTGGAAAGTGAAGAAACAACAACCGACTATTTTCAGTAGAAATTTCAGATCAAACATGCGGTAAAAAAATAACTTTTTATTTACCGCAATGAAGAACGCGATGAACATCAGCCAAGACGTTCAATCTGCCTCACCCTAACTTGGTGGAGACAAACAGCTACGGCGGCAGCGTGATGGAGATGTACGCGGCCGGCGTGAATACATCATCGGAGAAGGCGTGGCAACTAAGCACTTCGTCTCCGGCGGCGATGGAATCTAGCGATGGCGCTAGGGTTTGAGAACGTGGGTGGCGGAGGAAGAGGAAAGTAATAATGGAAGGGGGGTATCTTGTATTTATAGGGGGTGGAAACATCCGAACCGGTTGGATAGATATGCCCCTGACTCCTCGGTTTAAGTGGACACGTGGCATACATGCAACCCACCTGACAGCCCACTACCATAATCAAAGAGGCGGCGCGGGAGTTGTTGCTAATAATGCGGAGACAGTTGAGATTTGAGAATTAAATATGTGGTTGATTTGTCTTCAACTGTCAAGGACACAGTGAAGACAGTCAACACGTGTCAATATAGAATGCATATGACTGGATTAGAACAGACTTGGACGAGGTAAGAACAGAAGAGAATGTCGGGTCCGATCACGTTTGCCTAGGAAAAAGTTGACGACAAAGCTATAGGACAAATGCTGTATAGGACAAAGCTCTAAACCAAATGTAGATCTGCAAATAGTTTTCAACTGAAACACATATGCAAGTATAACTTTTGTTCCGAAGACATTCAACTCTCGAAGACATGTGAAGAAGATTGAGATAAAAAGCAATGTCTTTGAGTTTGGTTAGGTGGCATTACCCACCGTATAAGAATGTTAGACTCAGACACGGCGCACAATTGTCGTGGCGCTCTGAAGTCATATTCTTTGTTAATGTATTCACACTCAGATTGTAAGTCTTCATGAATTGAAGACATACGTTACATCGTGTGTTGTGCATCAAAGTCATCAACATGCATAAGCGTTAGGATGTATTCCCATTCAAAGGACATTCGAGGATTCTAATATATTTAGCTCACACCGCAACTTGCAAAACCTCTTCTCATCCAAAGGCTTCGTGAAGACATCTGTCAGTTGATCTTCAGTATCAGCATGCTTGATGTTGATGTCGCCCTTCATCACGTGATCCCGAAGAAAATGATGTCATATCTGAATGTGCTTTGTCTTCGAATGCTGTACGGGATTGTGGGAGATCTTGATTGCACTCTCATTGTCGCAGTAGAGAGGTACATGCTTCAGGTTGATGTTGTAGTCCTTGAGAGTCTGCTTCATCCGTAGAAGTTGAGTGCAGCATGCGCCAGCAGCAATGTATTCGGCTTCGGCAGTGGAGAGTGAAACACAGTTCTGCTTCTTCGAAGAACAACATACAAGAGATCGTCCCAGAAAGTGACAAGTGCCTGATGTAGACTTGCGATCAACTCTGTCGCCAGCGAAGTCAGAATCTGAATAGCCAATCAACTCAAACTTTGAACCCTTTGGATACCATAATCCTAGCGTTGGGGTGTGAGCCAGATATCTAAGTATTCGCTTCACAACAAGGTGATGCGACTCCTTTGGTGCCGCTTGAAATCGGGCGCACATGCAAACACTAAGCATTATATCTGGCCTAGATGCACATAAGTACAATAAAGACCCAATCATGGAGCGATATACCTTCTGATCGAAATCTTTACCATTTTCGCCAGTGCAGAGGTGACCATTGGTAGGCATAGGCGTCTTGTAGCCTTTGGCTTCATTCATGCCGAATTTCTTGAGGCAATCCTTGAGGTACTTCTCCTGAGATATGAAGATGCCATTGGGTTGTTGTCGAATTTGAAGCCCTAGGAAGAATTTTAGTTCTCCCATCATCGACATTTGATACTTCTATTGCATCATATAAGCAAACTCATCACTGTATTTGTTGTTAGTATAGCCGAAGATAATGTCGTCCACATATATTTGGCATACAAATAGTTCATCATCATAGGATTTAGTGAAGAGAGTGGGATCGAGTGAACCAGGTTTGAAGCCTTTCTTCTTGAGGAATTCCTTGAGTGTGTCATACCAAGCTCTTGGTGCTTGCTTGAGGCCATAGAGTACCTTATTGAGCTTGAAGACTTTGTCAGGATGCTTTGGATCTTCAAACCCTGGTAGTTGAGCAACATATACTTCTTCCTCAATATTACCATTGAGGAATGCACTTTTGACATCCATTTGATATAAGCATATGTCATGATGTTTAGCATAAGCAAGCAGTATACGAATGGCTTCGAGTCTGGCGACAGGTGCAAAGTTTTCACCGAACTCAATACCCTCGACCTGTGTGTAACCTTGGGCCACAAGTCTAGCCTTGTTTCTGACGACTTGGCCGGACTCATCTTGCTTGTTGCGGAAGATCCACTTGGTACCGATGATGTTGTGCTTCCTTGGATCAGGACGCTTTACGAGCTCCCACACATTGTTCAGCTCGAACTGGTGAAGCTCTTCCTACATGGATTGAATCCATTCTGGTTCCTTGAAAACTTCATCTACTTTGGTGGGCTCTATGATGGATACAAAAGCAAAGTGCCCACAAAAGTTAGCCAATTGAGTAGCTCTTGAGCGAGTAAGTGGACCTGGTGCATTTATGCTGTCAAGCATTCTCTCAATTTGGGCTTCATTTGCCACGCACGGATGTGCAGGGCGAAGACTTTGTTCAGGCTGCTGAGCATTGTCTTCATCAGCAACATTGTGTTCGGGTTCAGCATTGTCTTTGCGCTGAGTAGATGGAGGAATGATGACTTCTTCTTCAACCACATGTTCTTCAGGCACAATTTCTCCAGTGCCCATCAGTCTAATAGCTTCATCGGAAGGTAGTTCATCTAGCATAGGTGGCAGGTGCTCTCTTTGCGAGCCATTAGTTTCATCGAATCGCACATCTACAGTTTCAACAACCTTGTTGTGAAGGATGTTGAAGACCGTGTAGGTGTGCGAATCCTTTCCATAACCAAGCATGAAACCTTCATGTGCTTTCGGTGCAAATTTAGAAGTGTCGTGTGGATCCCTTATCCAGCATCTTGCACCGAAGACTTTGAAATAACTTACTTTGGGTTTCTTACAAGTGAGAAGCTCATATGATGCTTTCTTGAAGAACTTGTGAAGATATACTCTGTTGATAATGTGACATGCAGTATCAATGGCTTCAGGCCATAGCTTCCGTGGTGTCTTGTATTCATCAAGCATGGTGCGAGCCATCTCAATAAGAGTCCTATTCTTGCGCTCCACGACACCATTCTGCTGAGGAGTATATGGAGCAGAGAACTCGTGAGTGATGCCAAGGGTATCAAGAAAGGTGTCCATGCCTGTGTTCTTGAATTCAGTGCCATTGTCACTCCTGATGTGCTTGATCTTGATGTTGTAGTTGTTCATACACCTATTTGCGAAGCGCCTGAAGACATCCTGCACTTTAGTTTTGTAAAGAATGATATGTGTAAGTGCATCTAGTGCCCCTTAGTGATTTTGGTGTATTGAAGACTTATAGGTTAAGGGACTAATATGTTTGTGAGTGTACACAGGTTCTATAAGTCGATGAGGAGTTTCGTATATTCGAAGAATATCGAACCCTAAAAATGAATGTCTTCAACTGAAGACTTTGGTGAAGACTTTGCTGAAGACTTTGGTATTCCCTGAAGACTTTGAAAATGAAGAAGATGGTGTGACCTTGAAGATATGAACGAGGACAATGAAGCGTGTAGATTTTTGTTTTTACTATTTCATTTCCTTTCTTTGAGTCATAGGAAACACCGTACTGTTAAAGGGGGTCGAGGTAAAACTAAGGAAAAATTTCCATCTGTTGCTCAACTCAAAAGCCTCAACATAACCCAATCCTTCGAGTGAAGCCTTTGGAAACCTCTTGCAGTTCAGTCAAGTTCTTCAGAGACAGAGACGATGTTCTTCTGGTCTATGAGGAAATTGGTCTGACTGAGGAGTTAGGATTTCGCCAGTGCGAATTGCCTACAAGTGAGGAATATGATAAGCCCTGAGGAATTTGACAGTTCAAATTCCGACCGTTGTTGTGCTTTGCACCAGCTGTCCAAATATTCTATCCACCTAACGGTCATATCATTGGGGGGCATTAATGTCTTATCATGTCGGGTTGCTCCCTGGCTATAAATAGCCGCCCCCTCAACCACTAGCTGGTTGACTGCTCCGAGAGAGAACTTGACACTTGTCATTTGAGAGCATCCCATTCCTTGAGGACTTTGAGCGGAAATCATCAGTGAGGAAAAACCCCAAACAACCAAACCCAAAGTGATTGAGCATCACTCAAGAAATTGTTCCTGTGTGGAACCAACGCTTTTTACCTTTGAAGACTGTGTATCTTCCAGACGGTTAGGCGTCATGGTCTAGTGCATCCTGCAGTCAATTGGGGATCGCCGGGTGACCGTGGTCTAGAGCATCCAACAGTAAATTGTGGATTGCCGGGTGACCAGTTTGTGAGGGTTTTGGAAGTCTACCCTGAAGACTTACCACGAGTGTTGGGCGAGGACTCTGTGACCTTAGCTCAAGGAGAATACGGTAAGGACTGTGTGTCCTGGGACTGTGTGTCCTCTGGTTTAAATACCAGGCCGCTCCAAACCTGACGTACGACTGTCACAGCAGTTGGAACTGGGTCTTCAAACCATTGTCTTCATCGAGCTACCTGGTTCCATTTCCTCAACCCTCTCATTTCCTTGTATACCTGTTGATGAAATTGATTGTTACTGTTTGAAGAATTTGACTGAAGACTTTCTCAATTTCCTCACCTCAAATTCTTCAGTCACTTTATCTTCTGCCTGCTTATCCTGTTCACGCTACTCATGCTCTGTGTATGTTTCATTTCATCATGATGACTATGCTACTGCCATGTTTCACATGCACTTGAGTACTTATTCCGCTGCGAGTAGTTCGTCACTTAGCAAATTCCTCAACTAGTATTTCCTCAAGTGACAAATTTGTAAAAATCACCTATTCACCCCCCTCTAGTCGATATAACGCACTTTCAATTGGTATCAGAGCAAGGTACTCCCTTGTTCTGTGTGATTTTGGTTTAACCACCTAGAGTTTTAGTTATGTCGACTGCAGGCATGATCAAGGTCTCAGCTGGGTGTCCTACCTTTGATGGGACGGACTACCCCTACTGGAAGAACAAGATGCGCATGCATCTTGAGGCAATTGACAACGATCTCTGGTATGTTGTGGAAAATGGTGTTCCCTTTGTCACTCCCACTATCAACGCTGCTGATGTGTAGAGATTCAAGCAACTCGACTCTCAAGCGAAGAATATCATATGTGGCCATCTGAGCAAGGGTCAGTATGGCAGAGTGAGTGCTTTGGAGACTGCTAAGCTTATCTGGGATAGGCTATCCAAAGTCAATGAAGGCATTTCAACTCAACGTGACTCTCGGGTTGATGTTCTTCGCAATCTCTTCAACCGCTTAAAAAGACTCGACAATGAAAATGTTCAGCAAACTTTCGATCTCCTCACTGATATCTCCAATGAGCTACAAGCTCTTGGTGCCACTGACATCACCGACCATGAGGTGGTGAAGAAACTGCTGAGATCTCTTAGTTCCTCATTCGATACACTTGCTTTGATGATTCAAGAACGTGGAGACTACAAGTCACTAGATCCTGCTGATATTCTTGAGAGACTCAATACTCATGAATTCCAACAAGCTGAGAAGAGAGACCTCTACGGGCCAAGTTATGGAAGATCTCGTGCTTTGAAGGCTAAGGCAATTTCCTCATCCGAAGACGAAGAATCTGATAGTAGCCTTGGTGATCCTGAAGAACTGAGTCAGGATCTAGCAATGCTCGTGAGGAAATTCCAGAAGTTCTCAAGGAGAGGTCGGTTCAGAAAATCATCAAGAAGTGGCATGAAGAAATCAGATTCTTCATCAAGCGACTACAAGAAGAGAACTTGCCACAAATGCAAGAAATCTGGTCACTTTATCTCTGACTGTCCTCTCTGGGAAAAAGAGTCAAGGAAGAAGAAATACAAGGATGACAGTTCTGATGACTCGAAGAAAAAGAAGAAATCTTCAAAGTCTTCATCTGCAAAGTCCTCATCCTCAAAGTCCTCATCACACAAGAAGAACAACTTAAGGAAGGCTCGGGCACTTATTGGCAAGGAAATGGATTCTGAAGAAGAATCTGAAGAATATGAAGAAGAGGAGGAATCTGAGGAGGAGTCGGACTCTGGTGTGGCGAGCCTAGCTCTCGCTACTGCTTTCATCAGCAAGTCCATCTTCAACGATGAGGAAAATGACAACTCCAATGACTCTGACGTCAGCAATGATGACTATGCTTCCACCTATTGCTTCATGGCAAGTAGTGTCCAGGCAACCACATTGTGCCCTGTCTTTGATGGATCTGACTATCCCAAATGGAAAGTCCTCATGCGGAAGCACCTCATTTCGAAGAACAGCGAGCTATGAACTATTACTGAGCTTGGACTGACAGATCTCTGCAAGATGGCAAACGTTGATGACATTTATAAGTACACACAGCTGGATGCTTAGGCGAAGAATATCATTTGCTCTAGCTTATCAAAGGTCATGTTCAAAAGCATCTACCATCTTCAGAATGCAAAGCTCATCTGGGACAGGCTCTCTGATGTTCATGAAGGTTATCGCACTCGTCAAGATCCCAAGTTCATCGAATACAGGAACTTCCTCAAATCTCAGAAGACAGATCAAACTTCATCTTCCTCATCTATGTGCCTCATGGCAAAAGGATCAAAGGTACTCTCATACCATTCCTCTTCTGAATCAAGTGATGGTGAATCTGAGGATTACATGAAACCTAGCTATTTCAAACTTGCTAATCTTGCTACTAAACAACAAAGTGTCATTGAAAAGCTTCAGAAACAGCTACACAAAAGCGATGACCTGTTGAATGAGGAAGTGGATCATACTCAAACTTTGACTAAGGACCTTCAAAGTCTTCAGTCCAAGTATGATAACCTTCAAAGTCGTCATGAGGCTCTCTTAGTTGATCATGAGAAGCTTTCTTATGAATTTTTTCAAAGAAAGCAAGATCTTGAGAAACTAAGGGTGTCTCATGAAGATCTTCAAAGGGATAATGACTCCTTGCTTGCTCAACATATCAGTACCGCTCAGGAAGATTTTGTTCCACCTTGCTTGAAATGCATCGAACATGAAACTGCTCATTCTTTACCTGAAAATTCAAATGCTTCTATCACTGCAAATTCTTCAACTATTTCTGTGGTCACAAATTCCTCATCTGAGGATACCACAAGTGTCACTGACGACAATGCAGGGTTGAAGGAATTGTATGTGATAGGCATATACAAAAGTCTCAAAGGGCATCAAACCCTTTGCGATGTCCTCAAAAAGCAGATTCTGAACAGGAACCCTAGAAAAGAGGGTATTGCATTTGAGAGGAAACTCAATGCTGATGGATCTTACTGGAAACCTGAGCAGTATCCCAAAACCTCATGGGTTGCTGCAAAAGGACCTCCTGTAGATCCATCCACTTTATCTGGCTTTACTTGTGAATCTTCATATTCCTCTGATGAGTCAATTGACTCCAACTATAAACTGTTCAAAAATCAGAATGGTGAAGCATTTGCTAGATATGTTGGAACTAACTGCAGGAATGGTCCCCATCTGAAGAAAATCTGGGTCCCTAAAAGGTACCTTGAAAATCTTCAAGTGAATGTCCTCATGACACCATCAGTGAAGAATAGGAACCCCAGATCAAATTCTTCAGTTGGACCAAAGTCTTCACAAGGACCAAAGTCCTCACATGGACCAAATTCCTCATATGGTCAAAAATCATATTATTCTCGTGCTAATGCTTCTGTTTCGCAGGGAAAATCTAAGGTTCATGAATATGTTCATTATTCTTCAAATCATTATGTTCATAAGTCCTTGAAGAATTTCTCTGCTTATTCATATGAGTACTCTAACCCCCGTCCTGTGAAACGAAGTGCACTTGCTTTTATGCCACCCTTCTCATATGGTGCTCGTAGAATGATGAACTCTTTGCCACCCCTCCAGATGTGGGTGGTGAAGAAATCGAACTAATCTCTTATGCATGGTCAGGTCTCCAGACGAACTTGAACGTCTGATGAATTTGCTGGAGACCTGAAGAAATGCTTGAAAGGACGCAAGCTAATCACGAAGAAATGAATCGTTCATTTCTCACATCCTCATATTACTTTGCTTACTATACTTTGCGATGAATTTCAATCTGATGAATTTGAAGTCATATTCTTGTCGGGGCCGAATTTCTGGGGCACAATATCCCAGAAATTAACCCCTCGTGTCATCACCAGCCCCAGGATTTCTGTTTGCTGGTGGACACTTGCTTGATACAGAATTCCAAGCAATTACAAGAATTGGATACCAGACCGTAAAGGTCTAATGATACAATAATGATTCTGGTGGTGGATGACGAAAGCGATTCTTGAATTCTATAACGTCGATGGGGCTCCATTTCCACAGGAACGGCTGACCTGGATAACTCCTATCCCGCGTGGCTACTATCCTAGGCTCCGTATGGTCGTCGTCATAATACTCTTCTGACCTGGCCAATGAAATAACCAGGGACAAGCCAGTGAGTACGTTTGAATGTACTCGCAAACATTATGGACAAATGATATACCGAATGCAGCAGATAACATATGATCATGGTGAACTAAACTATTTGCTTATGCTCATGCTGGACTATATTATACGCATGCTAACCGGAATTAAATCATGTCATGATGACATATTAGCATGTGCAGTTGTAACGTGTTAGCGACAGACAAAGAAGGTTGATGGAAAATCGGACGAGACAGAACTATCCGAGAATCCAAAGAAAATATAAAAGAAATGCCGGTTGGATCTCAAGTGACACCACGGTAGGTCTTGAAGAGAAATTCCAAACGGGTGTCTAAAAGAGTAATTGGACGAGGCAGAACCATCCGAGAACTCAAGCGACGCCACGAGAGGTCTTGAAAAGAAATGCCAGACGGGTATCTACAAGAGTGTCGGGCGAGACAGAACCGCCCGAGAACTCGAGAGACGCCTCGTAAGGTCTTGAAAATAAAATTGAATGCCCGGGGTAGTCTAGCCAGCCCCTGAGACACTCAGAAGGTAAAATAAGACAATTGGGTTAGTCCACAATGATAATCATAGCATCAATAATATTCATGGTAACACTAGCAGCAATAGTTATTCTGCAATATAGACCATGCACAGTTTTCATTACTTCCTCCGGAGACCGACTCTAAGACCGACACTTGACCAACCCAGACTGTAGTCCTTAACCGCGAACATAGCTATTCGAATAGATATAACTCTGCAGAGGGTGTACTCTTTACCCACAAGTAAAGGATTTCTTTAGCCAGCACCGAGACGTTGGCTAATTCCCATTACGGTCTTTGGGTTGAAACACACCTGACCAGCACACACCAGCTTAACCGTCCGGATGCCGGGAATCACCCAGGGCATCTGTTCGGTAGAACTCTAAGATGGGGAGACCAACGTCCTGCATGGGATCACTATTCATACGCGTGGATTACAAAGGGGGGACCCCCTGTCGGCTACCAGCCGGAAACACCCATGCCCCCTGACCCGATGACAGGATTTAGTCCACGGCCGCGGAAACCCTCATCGTGGCCCTCTATGCGGCGTGTGCAAGGAAAGGGGTTAACAACTTACTGAACCATACCCCACCTGAGGCAGGGGCAAGTGGCAGCACGAATCAAGTATGGGGGTTACCGGAACAATACTCGATCTACGGTCGACACAGGAGGTGTTACTTATTATCACCGGTATGCTCCACATATATCACGTGACACCACCGTGTCAAAAATGTCTCGTGCCCTCCGGCACGTCCAAGGCAGGAGCACACTCCTGGATTCTCACAACTTATGCATGTCAGAACTTGAGTGGAATGCATGTAAGAGAAAATATATACATGACCATGCATACATGCAATATTACTACCCATATGCAATTTCTATTAAAATTATCAAAACCATGCTTCAAATATTCTAGCTAGCTATTAACAAACATCCACCATATCAAGTGTTCAAAAATGCTTGCCTTCAATGTGTAGGTAGGTGATGAGCGCTCCAAAACTTTTGAAAGTTCAATTCTCCCTCCAATTTCCTATTTTTGAAAATATTCAAATCAACAAACAATTCAAAACAGTACTGGAAAATTCTTTGGAAAATTTTCAAATAAATCTTAAAATAAACTAGGTGAAATTTAAGAGAGGTGGGAAAAAGAATCAAGTCAATTTGGGTTTTAGTTTAAATGTTAGAGCTAGTCAAACTCTGGTCAAATCTGATTTTAATAAATAATATAAAACAAAAAACTTTTCGGTGGTGCTTACGCTTTCGTAATACAGAAGACGTACTTCAGGGAATACGATTCCACTTATCCAGCGCATGCGTGACTGGCTAGTCACTGACAGTGGGCCCGCCTGGCCCACTGGTCAGGTTCGACTGGTCTTCTCTCCCTCCCTCTTGCTGGGACAGAGATGGACGCGTCTCCGCCGATCAACGCCGGCGAACGAGGGTGCCTCTTGAGATCCTGAGCACAGGAATGGGCTGCTTGGGTCGCGGCGATCACATGCATGTGCACCGCGAGTGGTGGGGTTGCCGGAGCTGCCGACGATGAGCTTCGCGGCGGACGCCGCCGTCGGCCAAGTTGGGTCCATCACCTCTGGACTGTCGCAGGCTAATTTCTCGGTTGGAAGAGGTAGGGGAGGGCTCGGGGTTGCTGCAGAGGATGACCCGCGAGGGCTAAAGCTCTGGGAGTTCGGATTTAACCGAATCGGGGCGGCGGGTGCTCTGGCCGAAGATGGGGAAGAAGGCGGCTTCCGGCCGAATTCGAGCAAGGGGGGCTCCCTTAGGCTTGCCTGGGGATGCTGATGAGCTAACGGAGGCTCTGGGGGCTATTTATAGGCGTGGAGAGGTCGGTTCCCGGCGACGGCCGCGGATAAGCTCGATGGCTGCTCACTACTGTCGCCGGAGGCCACGTGGCGGGCCTTGGCTGGCTTCAGGGCTAGCAGACGAGCTTGCCACTGTCGAAGGGGCGAGCTGGCTGACTCGGGGAAGTGCCAGGTAGTTTGGACGGTGCCGTCCACGAGTGGATTGCGGCGGCGGCTATTAATGGAAGCGAGGACGGTGGCGAGGCCGTTGGTGGACGGCGGGGTTCGGTGAGGTCGGTACGTGGTCGGCGCACCACGGATGAGCTCGGGTGGTAGGCAATCAAGGCGAGGCGGCTCGGGCAGAGGCGTCGCGGATTGGGACTCGTCGGGCGGCGCTCTGGTTGGTGGCTGGCCGACGCCAGGCGACAAGGCGAGGTGAGGGGAGGCTGTGTCTGGTGCGGGAGGTGGCTCAGGCGTGCGAGTGAATGCGATGCTGGGGTGCGGTTGCGGGCGGCGCCCTCGCGTGCAGTACACGTGCTCTGGATGCGCCCGACGCGCTCTGGACACGCACGCCAGGTGCTCGGTGATATGCCTAGGCACGCCAGGGGGCTTGGATGAGGCTGGCATTCAACAGGCTCACTGGTGTGGTTGCCAAGGGTATAATGGACATGGTGGTTTATCTAGTGAAATAAGTTCACAATGCAATTTCATATCCATGCCAATTCTGGCCAGGCACACAAGGTGCTCGACAAAATGCTTTGGACATCTAGAGGATTTTGCTAATGACCAAAATTTCTAGAATAGAGTCTCTTTAGATGGTAAAGATGATGGCAAGGTTAGTTTGAGAAAAACAGACACTTGTTAGTGCAAGTTTTGAAAATCTTCAGTTCTGGACAGAAACTACAGAGAAGTATTTGGTAGACTTAAAAGATGCAAATGGAGCTAATCTCCTGGGTTTAAGGTTTTGGTTGGAAGGACAATAAGTGGGAAAAGTTTGAGAGTCATTTGAGCAATAGAAATTAGGGTTGTAGTTGAAACTCAAAAACAGGACATAAATGAAAAGAAGATGTTGTGCTCAAAATTTCCAAAAGGCCAAGTTAGGTTTTTGCATAAAAATGATCTGTAGGCCTCACATGACCTCCCATAATTTTTGTGGAATTTTTAAAGAATTATTTAAAGTAGTTGTAGTGCAACAGAAGCATTTAAAGTATTGAAAATGCTATTAAAAGAATTATTTTGGGGCAAATTTTATTTTGAGATTAATTCCTACTGTTATTAAAGTAATAATGAGATGGTTTAAGAAAACTCCCAAAGGCCACAATAATATTTCCTAAAATTCCTATATGGAGGGAAGAATTTTTTTGAAAGACAGGAATAGGAAAGGCTCTAAAAATCATTAAAGAACTTATTACAATTCAAAATTTTATTTCTGGCCAAATTTTACTTAATAAAAATATGATTAAATTTTTGGGGTGTTACAAACTCTACCCCCCTTAAGAAAATCTCGTCCTCGAGATTTGTTAAGGACGGAAGAATTAAATGCATATCACAACAAATAAAACACTCATATTCAAAATGCAATCAGGGCAATATATTCATGACATACATCCTAAGACACTACAAAGATTACATCATACAAACGAGCACTACACGGTACACAAATGCACTCATGATCGTCTATGGTTCGAAAGTGAGATCTACAGGGTCTTGCGGAAAAGATCCGGGTGCTGGAGCACCTTCTTCATCTTCCGAGGAGAGTGGTGGAAGCAGGCGTAGAACGTGCCCTTCCAAGGTTGGCAAAGGTGGCCCGCCAATGGCTATCTGAGGGTTCTGAAAAGCAATATAAGAGAGGTAATCCATTAGTTGCTGGGTCAGACGCTCTTGACCCATCGCATATTGAATGAGATTGGCCAGAGCTGGATCCCTTTCTATACGTTCACAGCGGAACGTTGCATTTGCCCCTGATGCTGCACGGCTTGGAAAATAGCAGTATCTCCTTTCGCTGGCAGTGGGTACCGCGAATCGGAGACGGGTAACTGCTTCATAAGCAACAGCTTCAATGGCCATGCCTGGGGTTGGCATGGATCTCCCGACGTAGACAACATATGGAGGGCCTTGGTCTGGGTCTGCTGGTGGGATGTGCACAACTAGCCAGTATTTCGAGGAGTCAGAGGTGATCCTCAATTTGAACAACTCATACTGGGGTGGTTGGCTGGAACCAAAAGTGTTGTGGGTAAAATCCCACAAAACTTTAACAAAACTGCCAGGACTTGCTTCTGGAGTTCTCAGGTGGAAACCGGGGTGAGACATGGAGTGCATGTCGGGAAGGAGTGGTGTTCTAGTTTGACGGGGGCTAGTGCAGGATATGGCTTCTTATAGTGTGTCTGGGTTATGAGACATGATGCGGCGCCAATACGACTTGTGTATTGGTCCTGTCATGGGATTAAAGTCTCGGTCCTCAATCCCCAAAAGGAATGCGACGTGTTACTGTGCGTGTCAGCCAGGGTGACTATAGTGGTTATGTCTAGAATTTACTGTGTGACCATACGTCAATTAAATTACACTGGTTCACAAATGGTACCATCAAAACAGTGGTACACCAGTAAATCACAAACCTGCTACATCATACGGCTGCTACTACAGAAATTACAGGGTGACAGAGCCACTAGGGCTTGACACGAATCCAGTGGGCTCAGTCCACCTCGTTGACATCCAGCCGGGCGAGTCTTGTGGATGCCGAGTCCTCCTCGTGGGCTTCTGCGTCGGAGCTGGCCGGGGTCGGATGGGGAGCTACAGGGCTGGAATAGCGGTGGTGTCCTTCACGGGGTGTCGAGGTCATCGTCCCGTTGGAGTAGGTCTCCAAGAGAAGACGGAGTTGCCCTGGGGTGACAAACGCATTGCCCGGGTGGACAACAGGGGCAGGTTCCGAGGGCTCGATCGGTCTCCCAAACAGCACAGTAGGGGTGGGCGTGACTTCTCTTCTTGCTGGGGTTAGGAGAGCAAGCGTCCTGCGGGTTGCGATCAGATCATTGGTGACCTGATCAAAAAGTGCCTCTTGCGCTCTCAGGTAGCGCACCAGATGCACCAGGGCAGGATCCGACTCTTGGTCTCCATTGGCGACTTGGGTCGGTCTACCATAGCCTTCACGACTAGGGTAGTAGTAGAAAGAGCGGCAGTTAACCCTCGGCGATAGATGCCGAAGGTGAACTACAGCCTCTCGGGCTGCAAGTTGGATGGCTTGGGGTTCGTCGGAGGTCGTTCTCCCGGTGAACCGGTAGGGGCGCTCCGATGTGATGCTCCTCCCGTAGATGTGCACCGTGGCCCAGAAGTGATGGATGGAATCACTCGTGTGCTCCTGGTACACGACATACTCCGGTGGCTCTTCGTTGCCGAAAGCACGACGGGTGAGATTGGCAAGGATGGCTACAAAGCCTTCAAGCTCGACTGCGGTGGTCTCGTTGTGAACAATGGGGCCTGGCATCTTGGTGGTTGGATATCGAACTGGGAGTGAGGCTGTGATGTGCTGTGTTTGGGGCAAGGCTTCCTTTATAAGCCATCGGCGTCTTCCATCGCACGCTTGCGGACGGAACAACTCAGGTGTCGGCCACAGGTACACGGCCTATGGTCCGGCTGCTAGGTTGGGCACCGACTGTCAAAAGATGTCGGCTGCCACTGTGCAGGCTTATCGGATGAGATGGGCTTGGCTACGGACAGAGAAGATGTGGATGGTGTGTGAACCTAAGGATAATGACCAGGCTAAGATAGGATTAGCCAGTGCTCGGCCTGGCTCTGATACCAAGGCTGTCAGGGCCGAATTTCCGGGGCACAATATCCCAGAAATTAACCCCTCGTGTCATCACCAGCCCCAGGATTTCTGTTTGCTGGTGGACACTTCCTTGATACAGAACTCCAAGCAATTACAAGAATTGGATACAAGACCGTAAAGGTCTAATGATACAATAATGATTCTGGTGGTGGATGACGAAAGCGATTCTTGAATTCTCCAACGTCGATGGGGCTCCATTTCCACAGGAACGGCTGACCTGGATAACTCCTATTCCGCGTGGCTACTATCCTAGGCTCCGTATGGTCGTCGTCATAATACTCTTCTGACCTGGCCAATGAAATAACCAGGGACAAGCCAGTGAGTACGTTTGAATGTACTCCCAAACATTATGGACAAATGATATACCGAATGCAACAGATAACATATGATCATGGTGAACTAAACTATTTGCTTATGCTCATGCTGGACTATATTATACGCATGCTGACCGAAATTAAATCATGGCATGATGACATATTAGCATGTGCAGTTGTAATGTGTTAGCGACAGACAAACAAGGTTGATGGAAAATCGGACGAGACAGAACCATCCGAGAATCCAAAGAAAATATAAAAGAAATGCCGGTTGGATGTCAAGTGACACCACGGTAGGTCTTGAAGAGAAATGCCAAACGGGTGTCTAAAAGAGTAATCGGACGAGACAGAACCATCCGAGAACTCAAGCGACGCCACGAGAGGTCTTGAAAAGAAATGCCAGACGGGTATCTACAAGAGTGTCGGGCGAGACAAAACCGCCCGAGAACTCGAGAGACGCCTCGTAAGGTCTTGAAAATAAAATTGAATGCCCGGGGTAGTCTAGCTAGCCCCTGAGACACTCAGAAGGTAAAATAAGAGAATTGGGTTAGTCCACAATGATAATCATAGCATCAATAATACTCATGGTAACACTAGCAGCAATAGTTATTCTACAATATAGACCATGCACAATTTTCATTATTTCCTCCGGAGACCGACTATAAGACTGACACTTGACCAACCCAGACTGTAGTCCTTAACCGCGAACACGGCTATTCGAATAGATATAACTCTGCAGAGGGTGTACTCTTTACCCACAAGTAAAGGATTTCTATAGCCAGCACCGAGACGTTGGCTAATTCCCATTACGGTCTTTGGGTTGAAACACACCTGACCAGCACACACCAGCTTAACCGTCCGGATGCCAGGAATCACCCAGGGCATCTGTTCGGTAAAACTCTAAGACGGGGAGACCAACGTCCTGCATGGGATCACTATTCATACGCGCGGATTACAAAGGGGGGACCCCCTCTCGGCTACCAGCCGGAAACACCCATGCCCCCTGACCCGATGACAGGATTTAGTCCACGGTCGCGGAAACCCTCATCGTGGCCCTCTATGCGGGGTGTGCAAGGAAAGGGGTTAACAACTTACTGAACCATACCCCACCTGAGGCAGGGACAAGTGGCAGCACAAATCAAGTATGGGGGTTACCGGAATAAGACTCGATCTATGGTCGACATAGGAGGTGTTACTTATTATCACCGGTATGCTCCACATATATCACGTGACACCACCGTGTCAAATATGTCTCGTGACCACCGGCACGTCCAAGGCAGGAGCACACTCCTGGATTCTCACAACTTATGCATGTCAGAACTTGAGTGGAATGCATGCAAGAGAAAATATATACATGACCATGCATACATGCAATATTACTACCCATATGCATTTTCTATTAAAATTATCAAAACCATGCTTCAAATATTCTAGCTAGCCATTAACAAACATCCACCATATCAAGTGTTCAAAAATGCTTGCCCTCAATGTGTAGGTAGGTGATGAGCACTCCAAAACTTTTGAAAGTTCAATTCTCCCTCAAATTTCCTATTTTTGAAAATATTCAAATCAACAAACAATTCAAAACAGTACTAGAAAATTGTTTGGAAAATTTTCAAATAAATCTTAAAATAAACTAGATGAAATTTAAGAGAGGTGGGAAAAAGAATCAAGTCAATTGGGTTTTTAGTTTAAAAGTTAGAGCCAATCAAACTCTGGTCAAATCTGATTTTAATAAATAACATAAAACAAAAAACGTTTCGGTGGTGCTTACGCTTTCGTAATATAGAAGACGTACTTCAGGGAATACGCTTCCACTTATCCAGCGCATTTGTGACTGGCTAGTCACTGACAGTGGGCCCGCCTGGCCCACTGGTCAGGTTCGACTGGTCCTCTCTCCCTCCCTCTTCTTGGGACAGAGATGGACGCGTCTCCAGCGATCAACGCCGGCAAACGAGGGCGCCTCTCGAGATCCTGAGCAGAGGAATGGGCTGCTTGGATCGCGGCGATCACAGGCATGTGCACCGCGACTGGTGGGGTTGCCGAAGCTGCCGACGATGAGCTTCGCGGCGGACGCCGCCGTCGGCCAAGTTGGGTCCATCACCTCTGGACTGTCGCAGGCTAATTTCTCGGTTGGAAGAGGTAGGGGAGGGCTCGGGGTTGCTGCATAGGATGAACCGCGAGGGCTAAAGCTCTAGGGAGTTCGGATTAAACCGAATCGGGGCGGCGGGTGCTCTGGCCGGAGATGGGGAAGAAGGCGGCTTCTGGCCGAATTGGAGCAAGGGGGGGCTCCCTTAGGCTTGCCTGGGGATGCTGACGAGCTAACGGAGGCTCTGGGGGCTATTTATAGGCGTGGATAGGTCGGTTCCCAGCGACGGCCGCGGATAAGCTCGATGGCTGCTCACTACTGTCGCCGGAGGCGACGTGGCGGGGCTTGGCTAGCTTCAGGGCTAGCAGACGAGCTTGCCACTGTTGAAGGGTTGAGCTGGCTGACTCAGGGAAGTGCCAGGTAGTCTGGACGGTGCCGTCCCCGAGTGGATTGTGGCGGCGGCCATTAATGGCAAGCGAGGACGATGGCGAGGCCGTTGGTGGACGACGGGGTTCGGTGAGGTCGGTACGTGGTCGGCGCACCGCGGAGGAGCTCGGGTGGTAGGCAATCAAGGCGAGGCGGCTAGGGCAGAGGCGTCGCGGATCGGGACTCGTCGGGCGGCGCTCTGGTCGGTGGCTGGCCGGCGCCAGGCGACAAGGCGAGGTGAGGGGAGGCTGAGTCTGGTGCGGGAGGTGGCTCAGGCGTGCGAGTGAATGCGATGCTGGGGTGCCGTTGCGGGCGGCGCCCTGGCGTGCAGTACGCGTGCTCTGGATGCGCCCGACGCGCTCTGGACATGCACGCCAGGTGCTCGGTGATATGCCTCGGCACGCCAGGGGGCTTGGATGAGGCTGGCATTCAACAGGCTCACTGGTGTGGTTGCCAAGGGTATAATGGACATGGTGGTTTGTCTAGTGAAATAAGTTCAGGCATTCCTACGCAAACTAATAGGCACTTTCTTACGTGAACCTATTTTTATCCATGCCAATTCTGGCCAGGCACACAAGGTGCTCGACAAAATGGTTTGGACATCTAGAGGATTTTGCTAATGACCAAAATTTCCAGAATAGAGTCTCTTTAGATGGTAAAGATGATGGCAAGGTTAGTTTGAGAAAAACATAAACTTGTTAGTGCAAGTTTTGCAAATATTCAGTTCTGGACAGAAACTACAGAGAAGTATTTGGTAGACTTAAAAGATGCAAATGGAGCTAATCTCCTGGTCTTAAGGTTTTGGTTGGAAGGACAATAAGTGGGAAAAGTTTGAGAGTCATTTGAGCAATAGAAATTAGGGTTGTAGTTGAAACTCAAAAACAGGACAGAAATGAAAAGAAGATGTTGTGCTCAAAATTTCCAAAAGGCCAAGTTAGGTTTTTGCAGAAAAATGATCTGTAGGCCTCACATGACCTCCCATAATTTTTGGGGAATTTTTAAAGAATTATTTAAAGTAGTTGTAGAGCAACAGAAGCATTTAAAGTATTGAAAATGCTATTAAAAGAATTATTTTGGGGCAAATTTTATTTTGAGATTAATTCCTACTGTTATTAAAGTAATAATGAGATGGTTTAAGAAAACTCCCAAAGGCCACAATAATATTTCCTAAAATTCCTATATGGAGGGAAGAATTTTTTTGAAAGACAGGAATAGGAAAGGCTCTAAAAATCATTAAAGAACTTATTACAATTCAAAATTTTATTTCTGGCCAAATTATACTTAATAAAAATATGGTTAAATTTTTGGGGTGTTACAATTCTTCACTCTGAAGCATATGCGTTCGTAAACTATACTAATTCATCTACAGGATGAAACTCCCAAAGCAACTGAGTGTGTCCTCGACAGTGGATGCACCAACCACATGACTGGTGACAAGAACCTATTGATGAATATCCCACTGGCTCCCTCTCATCTGAAGCATATCACCTACGCTGACAAAGGCAAAAGCAAGGTATTGGGTCTTGGTAAGGTTGCAATCTCGAAGGATCGACACATGGAAAAGGTGATGCTTGTCGAGTCCCTTGGATTCACCCTCATGTCTGTCTCAATGCTTTGTGATCTTGATATGGTTGTCATCTTTGGCAAATACCGTTGTGTTGTCATCATGGAATCTGACAAATCCAAAGTCTTCGAAGGCTTTAGGAGAGGAGACTTGTATATTGTTGATTTCTCTACAGGTCCACAGCCGGCCACATGTCTACTTGCAAAAGCTTCAGAAGGCTGGCTATGGCATCGACGACTTGGACACGCTGGCATGAGGAACTTGCACACGCTCGCGAAGAAAAAACATGTCATTGGTATTGAGGGTGTCAAATTCCTCAAGGATCACTTGTGTGGGGCTTGTGAGTCTGGAAAGATGACCAGATCCAAGCATCCATCCAAGACCATCATGACTACCACTCGTCCTTTTGAATTGCTACATATGGATCTCTTTGGTCCCACTCACTATGCCACACTAACAAATACTCCATGCTTATATGGTTTTGTCATTGTTGATGATTACTCTCTCTATGCTTGGGTGCACATTATCTTGTACAAATCTGAAGTGCAGAATGTCTTCAGACGATTTTCTTCAAGGGCCTCAACGAATTTTGGCGCCAAAATCAAGCATATCAGGAGTGATAATGGGACTGAGTTCAAGAACACTGGTCTTGATGACTATTTAGATGAACTTGGTATTACTCATGAGCTATCTGTGCCTTATACTCCTCAGCAGAATGGCGTTGTGAGGCACAAGAACAGGACTCTTGTTGAGATGGCTCGCACCATGCTTGACGAATACAAGACCCCTCGTCGCTTCTGGCCTGAGGCAATCAACACTGCTTGCCACATCATCAACAGGGCATATCTTCACAAATTCCTCAAGAAGACTTCATATGAACTCCTCACTGACAAGAAACCCAATGTGAGTTATTTCAAAGTCTTCGGTGCTAAATGCTGGATTAGAGATCCTCATCACAGTTCTAAATTTGCACCGAAAGCACATGAAGGTTTTATGCTTGGTTACGGAAAGGACTCGCACACCTACAGAGTCTTCAACACCTATCACAACAAGGTTGTTGAAACTGTAGATGTGCGGTTTGATGAAACTAACGGTTCACAAAGAGAGCACTTGCCTCCTGTGTTAGATGAAATACCTCCTGAGGAATCTATTAGGTTCAAAGCCACTGAAGATGTGATCCCTACTGAAGAACAACTACTCTCTGAAGAAGTCATACTCAACACTGACGAAACTCATGCTGATACACCTGAAGACAAAGTCTTCAACCTGCTCATCCACGACTTGCAAATGATGTGCAGATCAAGAAAATCCTCGACGCCATCAATGCACCAGGTCGCCTCACACGCTCAAAAGCTTCACATTTGTCTAACTTTTGTGGGCACTTTGCTTTTGTCTCTATCACAGAGCCCACCAAAGTTGATGAAGCATTCTTGGAGCCTGAGTGGATTCAAGCCATGCAAGAGGAATTGCATCAATTCAAGCTCAACAATGTGTGGGAACTCGTCAAACGCCCAGATCCTCGCAAGCACAATGTCATAGGTACCAAGTGGATCTACCGTAACAAACAAGATGAACTTGGTCAGGTAGTGAGGAATAAGGCTCGACTTGTGGCACAGGGCTACACACAGGTTGAGGGAATTGACTTTGATGAAACTTTTGCACCTGTTGCTAGACTTGAAGCTATTCGTATATTGCTTGCTTATGCTAACCATCACAATATCATCTTATATCAAATGGATGTGAAAAGTGCATTCCTCAATGGTAAGCTTGAGGAAGAAGTATATGTTGCTCAACCCCCAGGTTTTGAAGATCCTAAGTTTGCGGACAAAGTCTTCAGACTCAACAAGGCCCTCTATGGGCTCAAGCAAGCCCCTCGGGCGTGGTATGACACACTGAAGGAATTCCTCATGAAGAAAGGCTTCAAACCCGGTTCACTTGACCCAACTCTTTTCACAAAATCATATGATGATGAATTATTTGTGTGCCAAATATATGTGGACGATATTATCTTTGGATGTACTGACAAACGTTACAGCGACGAATTTGACTATATGATGGGTGAAGAATATCAAATGTCTATGATGGGAGAACTCAAATTCTTCTTAGGGCTTCAAATTCGTCAACAACGCAATGGCATCTTCATATCTCAAGAGAAATACCTCAAGGATGTCCTGAAGAAATTCGGCATGCAGGATTGCAAAGGCGTCAAGATTCCTATGCCCACATCAGCTCAACTCTGCTCTGACAAAAGTGGTAAAGATTTCGATCAGAAGGTATACCGCTCCATGATTGGTTCTTTATTGTATCTATGTGCATCTAGGCCAGATATTATGCTTAGTGTTTGTATGTGTGCCCGATTTCAAGCAAAACCAAAGGAATCACACCACAAGGCTTTGAAACATATTCTTCGATATCTAGCTCACACTCCAACACTAGGATTATGGTACCCCAAGGTCTCAGATCTTGACCTCATTGGATATTCTGATTCTGATTATGCTGGTGATCGTGTGGACTGTAAGTCAACATTAGGCACTTGTCATTTCCTCGGACGATCCTTAGTCTGTTGGTCCTCGAAGAAGCAGAACTGCGTGTCACTATCCACTGCTGAAGCTGAGTACATTGCTGCTGGTTCTTGCTGTGCTCAATTGCTATGGATGAAGAAAACTGTCAAGGACTACGGCATCAACGTGAAGAATGTCCCTCTCTACTGCGACAATGAGAGCGCCATCAAGATTGCTCACAACCCTGTTCAGCACTCAAAGACCAAGCACATCCAGATTCATCATCATTTTCTTCGTGACCATGTGATGAAGGGCGATATCTTCCTCGACCACGTGAAGACTGAAGAACAACTGGCTGATATCTTCACAAAGCCCTTGGATGAGAAGAGATTTTGCAAGTTGCGATGTGAGCTAAATATCTTAGAATCTTCGAATGTTCTGTGAAAGGACACACATCCTAACACTTATGCAAAATTGATGACTTTGATGTGCAACACACGAAGTAACGTTTTTCTTCAATCAATGAAGACTAACTCTCTAAGTGTGAAGAAATTAACAAAGAATTTGATTATCAGAACCCTACGACAATTGTACGCGGTGTCTGAGATCATCATTCTTATACGATGGGTAACGCCACCAACAACAGTTGAAATTCTTCAAGTCTAAGTTTTTCATCATTTTGCAAATTCTTCAAATTATCAAATTCTTCAAGGTTGCAAATTCCTCAACTCTCAAATTCTTCAAAAATTTTAACTGATGTTCATCACATGAGTTTTTCTTCATTGACTATGTATATATATATATATATATATATATATATATATATATATATATATATATATTGAGTTTTTCAATGTCCTCAACAGCATTCACTTATAGCTATTTCTTCAAGTTGATTTTCATCTAAGTGAATGTGATCGGACCCGTTCCCCCTCTATGCTAAACTCAACCAAGTCTGTTCACAAATTCTTCATATGCGTTCTACTTTGAAACCCGTTCAAAGTCTTCACTGAGTCCATGTCAGCTGAAGAATTTGCGAACGGAAACTTTAAAATATTCAATCTCAATTTTTGGCGATTGCCGCTCAAACTGTTCCGATTCCCACGACTGGATAACCCACGATCCCCACTATCTCCACTACATAGTACGTGGGTGACACATGTCGCGTGGATGGCAAGGGTCAGGGGCATACTGGTCCAAAATAATCGGGCCAGTTGGTTTTTACTGCCGCTATAAATACCCCCTCCCTTCCACTTGCTCGGGTTACTCCTCACTCCCATCTCTCCCGAGCTCCAGACCTAGCGCCGCCGCTAACTTCATCGTCGCCGGAGAGGAAGAGCTTCACTGCCTCGACCTAGCCGTCGTCGTACTCGCATCGGCCACGGAAGTCTTCACCCTGCCGCCGCTGTAGCTATCTTCCTCTGCCAAGCTAGGGCGTGGGAGATCTAGACTGACGAACTCCTTCACCTCACTTCACTGTTCGTCGTGTTCATCGCATTCGGTAAATAAAATCTAGTTTTATTGCCATTTTTGATTCCGATGATTTTCACAAAATCCTCAAAAGGTGTTATTCTTCAGCAATCCATCTCTAAAGCACCAAACAAACTCCTTCTCTTGATTTATTTCGCTAAGTTATGATTTTCTTCAAGATTCCTCAATTGTGTGGATCCTCAAATCTATACAACTCTGGAACCTAAGTCAAGAACACTTAGTGAAATTCTTCAAGGCATCTATGGTCAAATTCCTCAAACTTGATACTTTTTGCAAAAATTTCTGAGAACGCATATGACCTCTTCAAATTCCTCGCACCTATACTCTATTCACAGGTACAAATGTCAGCTGATGAATCTCTAGGTTCTCGTCAACTTAACTCATTTGCAGCGTTTCTCGAAGAAAAGTTGCACACTTCCTCAGAGTCTTCAAGAGTTCAGATTCCTCAGAAGCAGAAAATGTCTGAAGAGAAAAAGCCTCAAAAAGGAGGAAAGAAGAGAGAAAGTCACACTGCTTTTGAGATCCCTGATGAACTCTATGCTGGATACTGCACTCCTGATGAAGCTATTCATGGGAAGGAAACAAAAGAGCAAAGGAAAATCAGGATTCAGAGGATTGAGAGGAGGTGGGTATGTGAATGGAAGGAATATTGCTATGTCACAGACAAGTACATGAGGAAATTTGCCATAAAACCACCATGCAAGAGAGGTCCTCCTTCTCCCAATCAAAATGTTGATCCCACCAGCATTGCAAGAGGTGAGGACTTCCCTGAAGATTGGGCCAAGTACCAAAGAAAGCTTCAGAGGATTGCCAAAGAGGCAGTGAAGAAATTCAATGAGGACTCTTCTACTGCTGCAACTGCCGCATCTGCTGGTGAATCTATGGCAAAGAAGGCTCTGCCCAAGAAATCTGCCAACAAGCCAAAGTCCTCTAGGCCAAGTTCCTCAAGTGCACAAGATCCTCAAGGAACGTCTTCAAAGGCCACTGTGGCTGCACAGTCCTCTGCTGCGGCTGCAAAATCCTCAACTCCAGTTCATCTTGCCTCATGTTAGAGAACTGAGGCCTTTGCAATTGCCTCAGCAAAATCTTCAACCTCCACTGCTAAACCAAGTTCTTCAACAAGCCCAACTCTGTTGAAAATGAAGCGAACTGCTGGACGAGGTCAGCGACCAAGTCCTCACAACAGACAAGTTGTGCATGTTCCCTTAGGATCTGAGGCTGATGATGCTGATGATGAAGAACTTGAAGATCTGGCCAGGGACAGACAACAGAGGGCTGCAATTGCAAAAGCCAGCTCTGTTCCTCTAATGCTGGATCCAAAGCTGATCCTCAACTTCATCGACATGTGGCATGAGGATCCCAGCACTCCACTTTCCTCACTGAACTTACCTCTTGGTGTGGACCATGTCCTCACCCACTTCATTGCTGAGGAAAAATGGAAGAGGGAACAAGCTCAGAGAGCCAAAAGGAGTAGGTCCAGGAAAGAAAAGTTTCTAAAGAACAATGTGATGAATCTGACTCCAAACCAGCTCATCACAGTTCAATCTGAAATCCGATGCCTTGCTGAAGAACAAGAAAGATATGATGCCGAATGGAAAGGCACAAAAGTGAGGTTTGTCAAGGCAGCTCAAGCTACTGTCAAGGACCACAACACAAGGGCTGCTGCAAGTTCAGCAGCTCAAACTCCTCAGGATGGATCATCTGCTCAGCCTGCTGATGAATCTGCCAGGGCTGATGATTTTGCTCCTATGCTTGAAGATAATGTCAGGGCTGAAGAAACTCATAGGCCAGCTGAAGATTCTGCTGGCCCTGAAGAACCTGAAAGGGCAACTGCTTTAGTTGTGCCCGAAGAAACAGCACCACCTTCGTCATCAGCCAAGACTGCAAAGTCCTCAAAAGTGAAGAATCTCAGTCTTCCTTCTGCATCAGAAGCGAAGAAGACTAAGGCTGCTGAGAAGGAGGCTGCCAAGAAAAGGAAAGCATCAACTCCACCAAAGTCTTCAGAACCCAAACGTGCAAAGACCTGTCAAAAGTCCTCAACTGAGCCAATTGATGATGTTCCAATTTCATCAATACCGTCATTCGAAGTTGTTCCATTCGGTGTAGACTTCGTCTTGCCAAATGAAGATTCTGACAATACCCACTCTGCTACCTCCTCAGAGCAGGTGGATGAAGAAATAGCGGTTGAAGACTTTGCTTCAACTCCTCAGATGGCATCGCCCCAGCCTCAGCTCACTGCTGAAGAGGCCGGAGTTGAAGAAATTGAAGAAGATGTGGACATTGGCAACACAACGCCGTTGATAAATGATGAATTTTGGGAGACTCAACACCCAAATTCACCAATGGCCACACCTCTTACTCAGTTTCCTCAGTCCCCAGCCCAGACTGAAGAAATTGTAACTGGATCTAAAGAAAAGACTGAACATGAAGAACTTCAAGCTGCACCAGCTAAAGAAAGACCTGTTGAGGAAGTTCTAAAATCTTCCCATGAGATTGTGGCTCATATTCCTCAAGCTAAGGAAACTGCTGTTGTGTCAACAGAAGTCTTCAAACCAACTGCTATGCGAATTCAGCCTAAGCCAAGAAATCCTTACTCAAAGAATGTCAAATTCAACAAGGACAGATTCTTCGCTGAGCATCATTTCTTCACAGCTGAAAATCCCTATGACAAGCCAAGAATCAGACGTTAGAGGTTTTGGACTCATGCTTAGATGAACTTCTATGCATCAGTCTTATTCGACAAAGAGAAAGTCTTCGAGCACAGGCATATTCCTCATGTGGACATGGAATCCCTTCCATGCTTCACTCCTGTGCTGGCTGTTCTTCATGATGCAGGCCTTCTTCCTCTGTGCTGTGATATCTGCGATTGGAATGAAGAGCTCATTCTTCAGTTCTATGCGACTCTGCACATCGCAGGGAATGCTGAAGACATCAACACTTGGGTTCTTGACTGGATGACTGAAAACACTCATCTCACTGCACCTGCCACAGAACTGCTTAGAGAGCTTCCAATTAGTCCTCCTTCCCTTGATGCAAGGATGATCTATGATGAACCTGAGCTTCAAAATCATCTAATGCAAGTGATGGTGAAGCCGCTAAAGTCTGGCCAAGCTCCACGAACAACCTTTCTTGTGAAGGATTTTCTGTATGTGCCAAGGACACTCTTCAGGATTCTAAGGAAAACACTCTGTCCCATCAAAGGTCACAATTCTGAAGAAGAAGAAGTTATGGGTATCATGAAGAATGTGCTATTCAATCTCATCCATGGCATTCCTATCAACTACCATGATTTCTTCATGAGGACTTTGGGCAACATTGCTATGTCCTCGTTTGAACTGAAGCCCTATGCTCCTTGGATTATGTAGTTCATCAGGACAAGGTCTTCAATTTCTTATGAGGCAGACCTTATCAATCACCTTAGTTATCTGCCCCCTCTTGAAGTCATCAAAAGGCAGATTTCCTCGTCAGAGGGCAAAGGCAAAAATCCTATTATGGATGAAGGAACTCGTCCATTGGATGGTCAAATTCGTCAGCCTGCCTCTTACTCCACAAATGATGACACTGCAAGCCAAGACACTGCAGCAAAGCCCTCAGCACAAATTCCTCAAGCCTCTGCCCCTCGTATGATGACCGATCGTGAGCTTCTAATAAGTCTTCATCAGAAGGTTGATCGCAATCACAAGTGGGTCAAGCGCCAATTTGGTTCACTTCTTCGCGACATGACTGTCACGCACAACGTTGTGAGGAAAAACCACTATTATCTTCATGAAGTCTTTGATCGCACCTGGGCCATTCTGTCTCACCTCAAGACTCCTAAAGAACTCAAGGAGATGGAATTTCAAATGGACTTTGACTGGTCGATTCCTCCAAAGAAGAAGTGGAAGAAAGTTCAAGTTCCTCAGCTGGTGACAAGCTCATTTTCTTCATCTCGTGATACGGATGAAGCTGAGGACATTGAAGACACTGCTGCAGGCCCTGCTCCACCAACCGACCCCGACAACGCTGGCGCTCCTCCACCACCTTCAAGATGAAATTCTTCAGGGGCGATAGTCCTCAATTTCGTCCCTTTTGGTCACTTGATGACAAAGGGGGAGAAATTTGAGTTAGTCTTCAAGCGGGTCTATATATGGGCTGTTTTTTGTTTAAGTTACAACTCTCGCTCTTCTAAAGCTTTTGTTGATCGAGTTGTAAACTTAAGTCCGATGGTAGTCTGATACTTTTGAACTGCTTTCTGCATCCTTATTTCCTCAAGTATCTTAATGTACGCATGCTGAATTTCCTCAGACCCCATTTTCCATCATGCATTTCAATTTCCTCATGATATATATAAAATGCGTGTATGGATTACAAGATATAGGGGGAGATCTCCAAGATTTTATCCTGCCAAATGCATTTGCAGTCCAAAGCAAATTCCTCAAATATGCACATCTTCAGGGGGAGTTCCTCTATATCTTGCAATCAAATTCCTCAAACTCAGTACTTACACTTCATATGTTTATCCCCGTTGAAAACTTAACCTATTTGTCATCAATCACCAAAAAGGGGGAGATTGTAAGTGCATCTAGTGCCCCTTAGTGATTTTGGTGTATTGAAGACTTATAGGTTAAGGGACTAATATGTTTGTGAGTGTACACAGGTTCTATAAGTCGATGAGGAGTTTGGCATATTCGAAGAATATCGACCCCTAAAAATGAATGTCTTCAACTGAAGACTTTGGTGAAGACTTTGCTGAAGACTTTGGTATTCCCTGAAGACTTTGAAAATGAAGAAGATGGTGTGACCTTGAAGATATGAACGAGGACAATGAAGCGTGAAGATTTTTGTTCTTACTGTTTCATTTCCTTTCTTTGAGTCATAGGAAACATCGTACTGTTAAAGGGGGTCGAGGTAAAACTAAGGAAAAATTTCCATCTGATGCTCAACTCAAAAGCCTCAACATAACCCAATCCTTCGAGTGAAGCCTTTGGAAACCTCTTGCAGTTCAGTCAAGTTCTTCAAAGACAGAGACGATGTTCTTCTTGTCTCTGAGGAAATTGGTCTGACTGAGGAGTTAGGATTTCGCCAGTGCGAATTGCCTACAAGTGAGGAATAGGATAAGCCCTGAGGAATTTGACAGTTCAAATTCTGACCGTTGCTGTGCTTTACGCCAGCTGTCCAGATATTCTATCCACCTAACGGTCATATCATTGAGGGGCATTAATGTCTTATCATGTCGGGTTGCTCTCTGGCTATAAATAGCCGCCCCCCTCAACCACTAGCTGGTTGGCTGCTCCGAGAGAGAACTTGACACTTGTCATTTGAGAGCATCCCATTCCTTGAGGACTTTGAGCGAAAATCATCAGTGAGGAAAACCCCCAAACAACCAAACCCAAAGTGATTGAGCATCACTCAAGAAATTGTTCCTGTGTGGAACCGACGCTTTTTACCTTTGAAGACTGTGTATCTTCCATACGGTTAGGCATCATGGTCTAGTGCATCCTGCAGTCAATTGGGGATCGCCGGGTGACCGTGGTCTAGAGCATCCAGCAGTAAATTGTGGATTGCCAGGTGACCAGTTTGTGAGGGTTTTGGAAGTCTACCCTGAAGACTTACCACGAGTGTTGCGCGAGGACTGTGTGACCTTAGCTCAAGGAGAATACGGTAAGTACTGTGTGTCCTGGGACTGTGTGTCCTCTGGTTTAAATGCCAGGCCGCTCCAAACCAGACGTACGACTGTCACAGCAGTTGGAACTGGGTCATCAAACCATTGTATTCATCGAGCTACCTGGTTCCATTTCCTCAACCCTCTCATTTCCTCGTATACCTGTTGATGAAATTGATTGTTACTGTTTGAAGAATTTGACTGAAGACTTTCTCAATTTCCTCACCTCAAATTCTTCAGTCACTTTATCTTCTGCCTGCTTATCCTGTTCACGCTACTCATGCTCTGTGTATGTTTCATTTCATCATGATGACTATGCTAGTGCCATGTTTCACATGCACTTGAGTACTTATTCCGCTGCGAGTAGTTCGTCACTTAGCAAATTCCTCAACTAGTATTTCCTCAAGTGATGAATTTGTAAAAATTGCCTATTCACCCCCCCTCTAGTCGATATAACGCACTTTCAATATGCACCCAAGTGAATCGAGAATAGTCATCAACCATCACGAAGCCATATAGATTTGCAGTGGTAGAGAAGGTGGAATAGTGAGTAGGGCCAAATAAGTCCATGTGTAGCAGCTCGAAGGGACGTGAGGTCGTCATGATTGTCTTTGAGGGGTGTTTGGCCCTGGTCATCTTCCCGGCTTCACAGGCACCACAAAGGTGGTCCTTCTTGAACTTGACACCCTCGACGCCAATGATGAGCTTCTTCTTGGCGAGTGTGTGCAAGTTCCTCATCCCAGCATGTCCTAGCCTTCTGTGCCAAAGCCAGCACTCCGAAGCTTTTGCTAGAAGACATGAGGCAACCTGTGGTCCTGCAGAGAAATCTACCATGTACAGATCACCTCTTCGAAAACCTTCGAAGACTTTGGTTTTGTCAGAAGCCATTAGTACCACACATCAAAATTTGACGAATATGACGAGCATATCTAAGTCACAGAGCATTGAGACAGACATCAAGTTGTAACCAAGGGATTCGACAAGCATGACATTTTCCATGTGCCGGTCCCTTGAGATAGCAACTCTACCTAGCCTCAATACTTTGTTGCTGCTTTTGTCAGCAAATACGATGTGATCTTTTGTTGGAGGTCGAAGAGTTTGCTCCATCAATAGGTTTCGATCACCAGTCATATGACTTGTGCATTCACTGTCCATAATCCATTCAGTGGCATTGGATTTGTCTTCCTGCAGTGAGAATTAGTTGAGTTCACCAAAGCATGTAGGAGTAACTTGCTAAGATGAAGATATAGCAGTAGACCATGGTAGGTATTTTGAACGAGGTATGCATTAGTTTTCTTGCGTTCAGACAAGAATGTTTTCGGGTCCCAGAGATGATCTTTGGGATAGGCTTCTCCCTATCTGGAGACCCGATGCTGCATAGAAGATATTAGTTCTTCTTAACCACCCACATGCGAAGGGTTGGCTTAGAAGCAATGAGACGTAGAGCATCATCAGAGAATCTAGGCAAAGATGCCCTAATAGTACGTTTCACAGGAGGGTTAGTGTACTCAAATGAATATGCAGAATAGTTCTTAGTAGGATGAACATATCGGTTTTTTCCATAGTGCACATATTCATGAGTTTTTTCAGCCCTGCCCTGCGAAACATGATTGTTAGTGTAATCATATGAAGACCTTTGTCTTCTCGAAGACATTGATCTGGGATCTGTCTTCTTCTTGAGAGATGTCTTCATGACATTCACAGGAAGTTTCTCAAGAAGACATTTGGGAACCCAGATCTTCTTCAGAGGTGAACCATTCCTGCAGTTAGTACCAATGTACCTAGCAAATACTTCACCATTTTTGCATTTGAACAACTTATAGTTGGAATCAAAAGATTCATCAATAATAATAGGATTCACACAGTTGAAGCCAGGTAATGTGGAAGGAGCAACTGAAGGACCTTTTGCAGCAACCCATGTGGTTTTGGGGTACTGCTCAGGTGTCCAGTAGGATTCATCAACATTGATGTTTCTTTCGAAACCCACACCCTCTTTCCTAGGGTTTTTGTTCAATATTGTCTTCTTCAGGACATCACAAAGAATCTGATGTCCTTTCAAACTCTTGTACATGCCAGTTTCAAGCAAGGTCTTCAACCTGTCATTGTCAACAGTGATAGCAGTGGCTTCCTCAGATGAGGGGTTAGTTGCCACAGATACAGTTGAAGATAAAGCATTTTCAGACGCATTTGAACATTCTTTAGTTGAATCATTAGCTTCATGGGCAATACACTTTAAGCATGGAGCATCAAATTCATCCTGAGCGGTACTGATCTGTTCTGCCAGGAGTAAGTCGTTTTCCTTCCGTAGGCCATCATGTGCTTCCCTCAACTTCTCAAGATCAATCTTTTTCTGAAGATATTCCAGAGAAAGCTTCTCATGATCAGTTGAAAGAGCATCATGACGACTTTGGAGATCCTCAAACCTTGAACAAAGACTACGCATGTCTTCAGCCATAGTTTCGTTCAGACTCATCTCTTCGCGTAACAGGTCATCGCTTTTTTTCTAGAGTAGTTTGCATTTTTTCCATGGAATGTTGTTGCTTGGTGGCAATTTTTACAAGTTTAGCATAGCTAGGTTTCATGTCATCATCAGATTCAGCTTCAGATTCAGAGTCATGACGTGAGGATTTTGAGGATACCTTGGAGGCTTTTGCCATGAAGCAGTAAGCAGGAGCAGCATCATCATCACTGGCTTCGGTGAAGAAGGAGCCATTGTCTTCAGGTTCGAAGACAGACGTGGAGAGATATGCCAAAGCCATTGCCAGTCCTGCTACTTCAGCGTCAGATTCCTCCTCAGATGCTTCCTCGGCCTCAGAGCTAGACTCAGACTGTGAATCCTTCTCCTTTCCGATGAAGGCATGTGCTTTGCCAGTGGAGCTCTTCTTATGTGACGAAGACTTTGCATACTTCTTCTTCTTTGTGTCATTCGAGTCATAGCTCTTGCTCTTCTTCTTGGATTCCCTTTCCCATTGAGGACAATCAGCAATAAAGCGGCCAGTCTTCTTACACTTATGACAGGTTTGCTTCTTGCTGTCCTTTGAAGACATTTCTCCAGTCCTCTTGGAATCACGCCTTGAAGATTTTGCATAGCGTTTTGACTTGGCAAATTTCCTAAATTTCCGGACAAGGAGAGCAAGTTCCTTTCCAAAGTCTTCAGGACCATCAGAACTGCAGTCAGAGTTGTCTTCAGATGATGACACAGCCTTGGCCTTCAATGCGCGCGAGCGATTGTAGCTGGGTCCGTAGATATCTCTCTTTTCAGCTTGTTGGAATTCATGCATGTTCAACCTCTCGAGGATATTGACAGGATCCAAACTCTTGAAGTCAGGGCGCTCGTGGATCATGAGTGTGAGAGTATCAAAGGAACCGTCGAGTGATCTGAGTAGCTTCTTCACGACTTCATGTTTGGTGATATCAGTGGCGCCAAGTGCATTCAGCTCATTTGAGATGACGGTGAGTCGATCAAATGTAAGCTGAACATTCTCGTTGTCGAGTCTCTTGAAGCGGTTAAACAGGTTTTGAAGCACATCAACACGGGACTCTCTTTGAGATGAGACACCTTCATTCACTTTGGACACCATTGCCAGATTTGCTTAGCAGTGTTAAGTGCACTCACACCGCCATACTGTCCTTTGGTCAGATGACCACAAATAATGTTCTTGGCGGTGGAGTCCAGTTGTGCGAACCTCTTCACATCAGCAGCAGTAACACCTTCGCCAACTTCGGGAATGCCCGCCATGACGACATACCATAGGTCGTTGTCAATGGCTTCGAGATGCATGCGCATCTTGTTCTTCCAGTAGGGGTAATCAGTGCCATCGAAGACAGGGCACGCAGCGGAGACCTTGATTATCCCTGCTGTCGACATAGCTAAAACTCCACAGTGGTTAAACCGAAACACAGAACAAGGGAGTACCTAGCTCTGATACCAATTGAAAGTGCTAGTTATCGACTAGAGGGGGGGTGAATAGGCGATTTTTATGAACGGCTTCGAAACGATGTAAGTATTCGAAGAATGCGGAAGCGATACAAGATCAGGTAGGGATAGTAATCAAAGGTCTAGTCTAGGCATGCATTACAGTGAAGACATACGAGAAGGTTAAGCATTATCATCATGCATACTAAGATATGTCGAAGACAAACTTAGACAGTATGCAGATAAACACCATATATGAATGTCTTCAGGACAAGTCTTCAAACGATGAACAAGCAAAGGCTTCACAATACAAAACAGGAATGTAAGAAAGTGAAGGATAAAACTAGTTGCTTGACGAAGACACAGGATTTGTTGGACCAGTTCGAGTTGCTGTGACAACTGTACGTCTGGTTGGGGAGGCTGAGATTGAACTCAGAAGACCTCGTCTTCACCTTATCCCCCTTGAGCCAAAGTCACTTAGACAGTGCCCAATCACTCAGGTAAGTCTTTAGGGGAGACTTCTGAAACCCGTACAAACTTGGTCACCCGGCGACCCCACTTAACAGTACGGTGGTTCCTATGACTCAGGAAAGAAGAAACAAAACTACCAAAAGACTCCGTCTTCGCGTTTCATTGTCTTCGGACGAATGTCTTCGCATACCACCAATAGCTTCAGCCGTCATCAATGTCTTCGAACATTTTTGGGGGTCGTCTTCGACGACTAAATCGCAACTCCAGGGACTTCTATCTGTGTTAACCTGTGAACTCTCACAAACACATTAGTCCCTCAACCACGTTTGTCTTCAATACTCCAAAACCAACAAAAGGTGGCACTAGATGCACTTACACTTCTGCACTTGTCAATCTCCTTGAGCAGTTTTTTCGGCACCCGCAAAGCGCAAAGGTAGGCATTGCACTAAGCATGCTTCTGACCAGTACTCTTCTGCTGGCTATTGGGAGTAGCCGCCCCTTCCATCCTGCCCATCTAGCCTTGATCCTATCAACTAAAAATTGTAGATGCACTATCCTAAATCGCGATGTCATGACTGGTAGGCCTAAATACTTGATGAGAAAATGGGCAATAGATCCACCAAAACTTCGTAGGACATCTGATAGGTCGATGTTCTCACACCTAATCGGTGCTTCTGTTGATTTTGCCGGGTTGACGTGTAGGCCAGTGGAGTTTCTGAACTCCCTGAGGATTTTCATGATGGTGTCTATTTTGTGACGCACGGGGTTTGCGAAGATGACCGCGTCGTCCGCATAGAGGCTGACTCTAAGTTTGATCTCACGTCCCGGCAGTGGCGCGGTCAAATCTTGCTTGACCGCCGCCTTAAGCACTCTATGTAGTGGGTCGATGGCCAAGATGAATAAGAGCCATGAGAGAGGGTCGCCCTGACGTAGCCCCTTGCGGTGGTCGATCTTTGGCCCCGGGGAGCTGTTGAGAAGGAAAGATGACGATGAAGTGGAGAGGAGGAGCGCAATCCAGTCTCTCCAGCGCGCGCTAAACCCTAATTGTTGCAATAGCTCAAGTAGATACTCCCATGAAACATTGTCAAACGCCTTTGAAATATCTAGGTTTAGAAGTAGGGCCGGAGTTTTCTTTGCGTGAAGGGATATGACGCAGTTTTGCACATAGAGGAAGCTGCCGTGGATGCATTTGGTTCGTAGGAAAGCTGTTTGCAACGGGGAGATCAACGATTGTATCACCGTTGCTAGTCGCATAGATAGGACTTTGGAGAACAACTTAGCTATGGAGTGGATTAGACTAATGGGTCTATAGTCGGTGATCGCGGCTGCACCATCTCTCTTAGGTAGTAGAACTACGGCAGCCGTGTTGAGCACCTCGAAATTTCCCCCGGCGAGTTGGTAGAATTGATGAAAGGCTGCCATGATGTCGCCTTTCAGCGTTCGCTAGCATGGCCTAAAGAAAACGCCAGAGAAGTCGTCCGGTACTGGAGATTTTTCCACTGGCGACTACTTGGTTGCCTGCCACACCTCATCCTCGGTGAAAGGGTTGTCAAGCCCTCCGCCCTGCACCCTGGGCATGTCGATGGAGTGCCAATCCAGCGTGGTGGTTTGGCCTATTCTAGATCCCAATGACCGGTGGAAGTGGCTTTGGATTGTATCCTCCTTGTCAGCATGCGCTGTTGCAACTCCAACCGGCCCTTGGAGCGAGTGGATGATGTTTTTCCTTCGTCTGGAATTGATCTTGGCCTAGAAGAAGGCTGTGTGGGCGTCGCCCGCTCGCAGCTAGGTTATTCTAAATGCCTGTCGTTTTCGTGCCCTTTCAACTGCCGCTAGCCCTAGGATGCGAAGTTTCAGAAGCTTCCGTAGGTGAAATTCCCCCTCTCAGAGGATCCGATGCTCTTGTGCTATGTCCAGGCGGAGTACAATCTGTGTGGCATGTTGCAGTTGTAGTTTTGCATCACTAAACAATGATCTGCTCCAGATTTTTAAATCTCTAGCTACCCGGCGTAGCTTGGTGTTCAGGCGAGTGAAAGCACACGCCGTCGGGGCGGGGCGCTTCCAGGCTCTATCGACAGTCTCGTGAAAATGGGGAAATCTTGGCCAGAAGGACTCGAAACGGAATCGCAGCGGTTGGCGAGGGGCTGTTGCTGCCGCTAGCAGCAGCGAACAATGGTCGGAGCAGGACATGGATGCCGCATGGAGAATGTAGTCAGGGAACATGCCCTCCCATTCCACCGCGCAGAAGAACTTGTCGATGCTTGCAAGGGTTGGGACTTGTCGTTTACTGCTTTATGTGAACCGTCTGTTTTTTGCATTTGATCTCTCATAGCCCCCCCCCCCATCGATTGCCGCCCTAAATTTACCCATGATCCTCCTATTTATGTTGCTATTGTTCTTGTCGCGAGCCTCGTAGATGATGTTAAAATCCCCATTTATAAGCCAGGGCTCACCCTGGGCCGGTGCGATGCTAACAAGCTCAGCAAGGAAATCATCTTTCCTGGCCCCCTCGGATGGGTCGTATACCGTTGTCAGCCAGAAGCTAGAATCTGAGGTGCGGACGATCACTTTGACCGTGATCAAGAACTGGCCGATTGCATGGGACTGTATTTTGGCGGAGCTTGAGTCCCAGAAGATCGCCGCGCCCCCCTTGTGCCAATGGTTGGCAAAACTATGCATTTGTCGAGCCGAGGCCCCCCTGTTTCCCTAGAAATCGCAGCCGTCCACTCCTCCAGCTTGGTTTCCTGGATGCACAGGATGGCGAGTCAGTGCGTGTTTGCAGTGTCACTAACTACTGAACGCCGGGCGGGGTTATTTAGGCCCCTGACGTTCCAGCTCATGATCAGGCAGTTTGTGTTAATCATTGGGAACATGGTGTTTACTCTTGGGGCTAGCAGAGTGCAGGCAATATGAAGCCACTGTACTATCAGCTATAAGGAGGGGAGGAGGCAAGTACGCCGACGACTGAATTTTACTTAAAGCAAATATATGTACACACTCCATCCTTCTGGGGGTTGCCGACAGCCACCAATAGGCCTAAAACCCCGCCGGCTAACGGCTATCCTACTGACGAAACTATGGTTACATCACTCATAGCACAAACTACAACCTAACTGCATCCAACTCTGGGTTGGCCGTCGTCGACTGAGGGAACTACCTAACATGGGGAAACCTGGTGGCCAGAGGCCTCTCCGTCAGGGCCTAGCATGCCCGCAGCCGCCTTGAGGGCCTGGGCATCTAGGTAAGTGAGCTTTGCAATCGCAGCAATGTTGTCGTCTGTAAGAGGTTCATCGAAACGGCGGATGAGCGCCTCTACTGCAGCCGCCATCATCTTCTCCCTCGGTCCCAGGATCCCGAGGCCATGCACGAGGCGGAGCGTGGTTCTCTGCGCGTGGGGCACCGTCAAAGGGTTGCTTGCTTGTCTAGCACTGGCTCTGACCGGCACACTTGTCGCTCTAGTCTTCGGAGGTGCCTTGTCGCGTGCGGGAGTGATACGTCTCCAACGTATCTACTTTTCCTCACTCTTTTGCCCTTCTTTTGGACTCTAATTTGCATGATTTGAATGGAACTAACCCGAACTAATGCTGTTTTCAGCAGAACTACCATGGTGTTGTTTTTGTGCAGAAATAAAAGTTCTTGGAATGGAACGAAACTTTTTGGAGAATTATTTCAGAATATATGAGAATTATTGGAGCAAAAATCCACCGAAGAGGGGGGGGGGGCAGGGTGAGCAGCACCCACCAGGGCGCGCCAGGCCCCCTGGGCGCGCCCTGGTGGATTGTGCCCACCTCATGGCCCCACTAACCCTAATTCCGCCACTATAAATTCCTATTTTCGGAGAAAAAAATCAGAGAGAAAGTTTCATCGCCTTTTACGATACGGAGCCGCCGCCACCTCCTATTCTTCATCGGGAGGCCAGATCTTGAGCCCTGACGGGGTTATTACCCCTGGGTATGCCAAGACGAGGGAGTTCAAGCCCCTTTCAAAAAAACTGCGCGGCCGGCTGGTCCGCGACCGGCTGGCGAAAGGTCGGTTGGTCCACCACCGGCTGGCGAATGGCCGGATGGCCCCATGGCCGGCTGGCTCCCTGGCCAGCTGCCGCACGGCCGGCTGGTCCATGGCCGACAGTCGAGCGGCCGGCTGGCCCGCGGCCGGCTGAACAGGAGTCGGCCGTCTCGCCCTCGCCCCGGCGCACCCAGCCGCTACACGACCAGCCCGCCCGCTGACCTCTGGACGGGCGGGTATCCGTCCCCACCCACTGCGGCCAAGTACGCTGACAGGACGCAACCCCCGCGACGGACTCCGATGTGGCTACAGCGGCCGCTGGCGCACGGGCGCGCTTGGCTACAGTCCGGGCGGTCGTACCGCTGACCGAAGACTGATTGAGACCCGGCGTAGCCACAGTACCGCTGCGCCACCGTCCACTCCGTTACCTGCCCCGGCGTGGCTACAGCGCTGCCGGCCGTACCGCTGACTTCGGCCGGCTGGCCCAAGACGACGCCGGGCGGGGCGGCCCGTGCCGCGGCAGGTGAGCGCGGGCCAATAGAAGAGCCGGCTGGCGGGCCCCCGCTGGCGACGGGACCGCGCAGCCAGCGGGCCCTACGGGCGACGAGACGACCCAGCCTGCGGGCCCCCTGGCTGGCTGGAGAGGCTGCCAGCCGGGTCCCCCCACCTTAGTACCTTAGGAATATTGTAAGCCGGGGGGTTGGCCTATAAAACCCCCCGAGGCCCCCATGCATCGGGCAAGGGACGCGCGGAGGCATTCGCCCCATCTCACACTCACACTCCCACGTAGCAAGGGAAGAGGAGCCGACTGCTCCTTCTTCCACCCCTAGGCAAACAGCTCAAGGAGCACCATTGTAACATCACCCCCATCCAACTAGACCAGCAGGACTAGGGGTATTACCTCCCACGGAGGGCCCTGAACCTGGGTACATCGTGTGTCCATCACCGCTTGTGCCTAATCCCGCCCCCGGAGCCCGTCGGCGTCCTTCGGCCCCAACACCTCTCGATAAGCCATCCCATGGCATCTGCCGTGAGAAAACCACAACAGTTGGCGCCCACTGTGGGGCCCTCCGCGGCGCCGGCCAGAGCCACGCTCCGGGCGGGACCCTTCGCCACCTGCCCCGGCCGCCTCGCGTCCGGGCGGAACTGCACGCTCGTGGGGCTTGCTCCTACGGGGCGGAATCCCATTCCCGCTGGCCCTGCGGGCGACGCTGCTGGCCTCTCCGACGAGTGCCTCGGCAGGGACGCTCTGGTCGACACCGCCGTCCTCACCGAGCGCATCGGTAGGCTGAGCCTCACCGACGAGCCGGCTGCCGACGGGTACCCTGGCCAGGTGCTCGACTACCTCGACCCGCCCTCATCCGTGGGCACGACTCCCGTGTCCGCGCGGGGGTAATGGCCACCGGTTCCTCCATGACCTCCGGTCGTGCCAGGGCGGAGGCGGACGCGGCCGCCGCAGCCGCTCGCGCCGGCACCTCCGACCCCCTCGGCTCCGTGCTTCGGTGCCTCAGCACCCCCGTCGCGCCCACGACGAACCCAGCCACGGCCACGGCCGAGCTGGAGGCTGCTCGCCGGCTGCTGTTCGACGAGGCAACCGTGCTCGCCACCACCAAGCGTTGGATGGAGTCCGCGCAACGCGAGTATAACTCCGCCTACGGCCTCACCCCCGCCGGCAACGAGCCCAGCCGGCGCGGTGATGTCCGCAACCGCGGCCGCGTGGTCGCGGAGATCCTCGGCGGCAGGCTCCCCACCTATGACACGCCGGCCACCAACCTGAGGGCCGCCCACGTGGCCTACGCCGACCTCGCCGGCCTGGAGGGCGAAGAGCGAGAGCTGCAGGAATGACACATCCAAGACCTCATCGCCACCGCCAACGCCCAGCAGGCCCGACTCGACGGCATCAATGCCGGCTCTGAAATCCCCGTCCCTGAGGGGGACGCTCCGCCTACTGCTGGCCAGCGCCGGCCGGTCCAGCAGGCCTCTACCCCTCGAGGCTCCGGCCGGCGGGGCACTGGGTCCCACAACGGACGCACCCGGCTGCAAGACGAGCAGCCGGCCGTCAGCAGCCGGCGCAACAACGCTCCGTCTAGCGGCAGCCGGCGCAGCCGGGACCATACCCCGCCCCCGCGGCGGGAACGTGCCCGCTCACCTGCCCCAACTGTTCGCCCCGAGCTCGCCGCTCGGCTCGGCCCGCGCGTCCCGCGGAGCGAGAATGACGCTCGGACCCGCATCGAGCGGCTAGCGCAGTCGGCCCTCCTCGAGGAGGAGGGCTCGATCGGACCGGCGTGCTTCGGCCCCCGGATTCGCAACGACCATTCCCAGCCGGCTTCACTCTCCCTCGCGACACCCCGAAGTACAATGGCTCCGCCAAGCCGGAGGACTGGTTGGTCGACTATACCACCGCGGTCGGCATTGCCAGGGGGAACAAGCGCGTAGCCATGCGCTACGCCCCCCTAATGTTGACTAGCTCGGCCCGGACCTGGCTTAACAGCCTGTCGGCTGACAGCATCAACACCTGGACGGACTTCGAGGAAGCGTTCGTCCGCAACTTCACCGGCACCTACAAGCGGCCTGGCCGGCCCCGCGAGCTGGCCATGTGTGTCCAGGGGCCGGAGGAGCCCCTCCGCGACTACCTCACGCGCTGGACCGAGCTCCACAACTCCTGCGAGGGAGTGCACGAGGTGCAGGCCATCCAGTATTTCATCGAGGGTTGCCGCGACGGCACCCACCTCAAGCACAAACTCTTGTGCTCCGAGCCGGTTACCCTGGCGGACCTGATGGCCAAGGCGGACAAATACGCCACGGCCGACTCCGCCATGCGGATGAAGGTCACCATGCCGGCCAAGCCGGCTCCGCCGCTCGTCGCGCCGCGGGCGGCTGCCGACAACCGGCAGCAGCAGAACAACAAACGCAAGCCCGACCAGCCGGACCCCCGCTATGGGAGCCGGCAGGTCGCCACCATCGAAGAAGAGCAGCCGGCTGCCCAGGCCCCCAGCCAGCGTCAGCACATCGGCAAGGCCGGTTGGCAGCCCAAGCTTACCTTCGAGCAAATGCTCGACCTACCCTGCAAGCACCACTCCGGGGCCAAGCTGGCCACCCATACGCTCCGGCAGTGCAGCTTCTCCCATCGGCTAGCCCGAGGCGAGGGCCTTCCGGCTCCTCCGCCTCCGGCTCCCCGCGAGCCGGCTCCGGCCCAGGCCCCGCCGCCTGCTCCGGCCCCGGCAGCCAACGACGGCTGCCTCCAAGACCAGTTCCCTCGCCAGGATGGGTCCTACGCCGTCTTCACCAGTGAAGCAACCGACAAGCACAGCGTGCGCCAGCGCCGGCACGAGGTGAACGCCACCGCCCCCTCAGTCCCCCAGTTCATGCATTGGTCCGAGAAGCCAGTCACCTGGAGTCGGGCGGACCACCCGGCCGTGATGCCAAACCCGGGCAGCCATGCCCTCATCCTCGATCCCACCATCGTCTCCGAGAGGCGCACCTGCCGTTTCTCGCGAGTGTTGGTCGACGGAGGCAGCAGCATCAACATCCTCTATTGCGACATGATGCTCAAGCTAGGGCTCAAGGAGAAGGACTTGCGAGCGAGCCGGACGGTTTTCCACGGCATCGTGCCAGGAAAGTCCTGCACCCCCATCGGCAAGATCGAGCTCGACGTCCTCTTCGGCGACCAGAGCCACTTCCGCCGTGAGCCGGTCTGGTTCGAGGTGGTGGACCTCGACAGCCCCTACCACGCGCTGCTGGGCCGACCGGCCCTCGTCAAGTTCATGGCAATCCCCCACTATGCTTACCTCAAGCTCAAGATGCCGGGTCCCAGGGGCATCATCACCATCGCCGGCAACTACAAGATGTCGATCGAATGCGCTCGCGACGGCAGCCGGCTGACCAAGGCCCTGGAGATAGCGGAGGAGAAGTCGCAGCTCGACCGGCTCGTGGCTCACGCCTCCAACGAGCCGGCCGTGCCGGCTCCCCCGTCCCAGACGGCCGGCGAGGCGTCGTTCCAGCCGTCCAAAGACACCAGGCAGGTGCCGCTCGACCCGGCCAACCCCAAGCAGTGCGTCACCATCAGCGCCAACCTCAGCAGCAAATAGGAAGGCGAGCTCGTCGACTTCCTCCGTGAGAATCGGGACATCTTTGCATGGTCTCCAAAGGACATGCCGGGTGTTCCGAGGAAGTTCGCCGAGCACAAACTTCATGTATGGCCGGATGCAAAGCCGGTCAAGCAACCCCTGCGCCGTTTCTCCGAGGAGATGCGGCGTACCATAGGAGAGGAGATCGCCCGGCTGCTCGCAGCCGGCTTCATCATGGAAGTGTTCCACCCGGACTGGCTGGCCAACCCAGTCCTGGTGCTAAAGAAAAACAAGACGTGGCGCATGTGTATCGACTACACGAGCCTGAACAAGGCATGTCCCAAGGACCCATTCGCCCTACCGCGGATCGATCAAGTTATCGACTCCATGGCCGGCTGCGACCTGCTGTCCTTCCTAGACGCCTACTCAGGCTATCACCAGATCAAGCTGGATCCGGCCGACCAGCTGAAGACCTCCTTCATCACCCCCTTTGGGGCCTACTGCTACATCACAATGTCCTTCGGCCTGAAGAATGCAGGCGCCACTTTCCAGCGCTGCATGCAGAAGTGCCTCCTGCCGCAGATCGGCAGGAACATCCACGTCTACGTGGACGACATGGTCGTCAAGACCAAGAAGCATTTCAGCCTCCTCGACGATCTCCGGGAAACCTTCGCTAACTTGCGCGAGTTCAATATCAAGCTAAACCCGGACAAGTGTGTGTTCGGCGTGCCAGCCGGCCAGCTCCTGGGCTTCTTCGTGTCCGCCCGCGGCATCGAAGCTAATCCGGAGAAGATCAGAGCCATCGAGCGCATGCACAAGCCGGCCAAGCTCGTCGATATCCAGAAGTTCGCCGGCTGTCTTGCCTCGCTCAGCCGGTTCATCAGCCGGCTGGGCCAGAAGGCGCTGCCTCTCTACCAGCTCATGAGGAAGACACCCAAGTTCGAGTGGACCGACCAAGCGGATGAGGCGTTCCGCGATCTCAAGCACGCGCTCTCTAGCGCTCCCATCCTGGCGGCGCCGGC
The DNA here is from genome assembly GCA_039707655.1 of Elymus sibiricus. NCBI lineage: Eukaryota > Viridiplantae > Streptophyta > Magnoliopsida > Poales > Poaceae > Elymus > Elymus sibiricus. Next base: position 458,274,062 of record CM077665.1, on the reverse strand, counting down.
TGAGAAGGAGCCGATGCTCGCGTACATCGCGGCCACCACCCGCGTGGTCAGCGTCGTACTGGTGGTGGAGCAGCTAGAGGAGGGCAAAGCGCTGCCGGTCCAGCGCCCTGTCTACTACCTCAGCGAGGTCCTTTCCGTCTCCAAGCAGAGCTACCCCCACTACCAGAAGATGTGCTACGGCATATACTTCGCCGCCAAGAAGGTCAAGCAGTACTTCCTGGAGCACACCATCACCGTGGTGAGCACGGCCCCGCTCGGCGAGATCATGAGCGGCCGGGACACGATCGGCTGGATCGCCAAATGGGCCATCGCCCTCGCCGACCATGAGATTCGGTACGAGCCGCGCACCGCCATCAAATCATAGACCATGGCAGACTTCCTCGTCGACTGGGCCGAGACCCAGTTCGTGCCGCCTCCCCCAGACTCCACGCATTGGCGCATGCACTTCGACGGCTCGAAGATGCGAACCGGCCTGGGAGCCGGCATCGTCTTGTCATCCCCGAAGGGGGACCAGCTCAAGTACGCGCTCCAGATCCTCTTCGCCGCCTCCAACAACGTGGCCGAGTACGAGGCGCTCGTCCACGGCCTCCGGGTCGCCAGGGAGATCGGGATCTGGCGCATACTCTGCTTTGGCGACTCCGACCTCGTGGTACAGCAGGTCTCAGGCGAGTGGGACGCCAGGGACGCCAACATGGCTAGCTATCGCTTCCTCGTCCAGCAGCTCACCGGCTCCTTCAAGGGCTGTGAGTTCCATCACGTCCCCCGGCGGACAACGAGGCGGCCGATACGTTGGAAAAAATCGGCTCCACCCGGCAGGCCATCCCAGCCGGCGTCTCCCTCGAACGGCTGCTCAAGCCTTCGATCAAGCCTTCCCCCGAATCGGAGTCTATCTTCGTACCGGCGGCTCCGGCAGCTCCGCCGGCGCCATCGGCCCCGGCGACTCTGCCGGCACCATCAGCTCCGGCGGCAACGCCAACACCGCCGGCTCCGCCGTCCGGCACCCCCGCGGCGGCTGGCTCTGACTCTATGGCCGTCCTGACGGCGTTCGCAGCACCCCCCGCTGTCCCAGTCCCGGGGACTGGCGAGCCGGTCCCAGGGGCTGGCGGGCCGGTCCCGGGGACTGCCGAGCTGGTCCCAGGGACTGACGGGCCGGACCCGGCGGCTCCGGCTGCCCCCGGCGCTCCACTCGAGCTCGAGCCGGCTCCCGTCTCAGCCCCCTCGTGGGCCCAGCCCATTCTGGCTTTCCTCCTGCGCGGCGAGCTCCCCCCTGACGAAGACAAGGCCCGGCAGATCCAGCACCGCGCCCCGGCTTACAGCATCATCAACCGCGAGCTAGTTCATCGCAGCACCACCGGCGTGTTCCAACGCTGCGTCGAGCCGGAGAAGGGGCAAGAAATCCTCCTCGACATCCACCAGGGCGAGTGCGGGCATCACGCCGCCTCCAGAACCCTGGTGGCCAAGGCCTTTCGCCACGGCTTCTACTGGCCGACGGCCTTGGAAGAGGCCAAGCGGCTAGTCGACAAGTGCGAGGGATGCCAGTGCTTCAGCACGCAGAGCCACCTGCCGGCAACGGCCTTCCAGACCATCCCACTCTCGTGGCCCTTTGTCGTCTGGGGGCTGGACATGGTAGGGCCCTTCAAGCCCGCCCGGGGCGGCATGACGCACCTGTTGGTGGCTGTCGACAAGTTCACCAAGTGGATCGAGGCCAGACCCATCAAGAAACTGGACGGCCCCATAGCCGTCCGGCTCATCAAGGATGTCACGGTCCGCTACGACGTCCCCCACAGCATCATCACCAACAACGGCACGAATTTCGTCAAAGGCGCGATGGCGCGTTTCTGCTCTCAGGAGGGCATCCGGCTGGACCTCGCGTCGGTGGCCCACCCACAGTCAAACGGCCAGGCGGAGAGGGCAAACGGCTTGATCCTAGCCGGCCTCAAGCCTCGGCTCGTGGCTCCCCTCGTGCGGTCGGCCGGCTGCTGGGTCGATGAGCTGCCGGCCGTCCTCTGGAGCCTCAGGATCACGCCCAACCGGTCGACCGGCTACACCCCCTTCTTTCTCGTTTACGGGTCCGAGGCGATCATCCCCACTCATATCGAGTTCGATTCGCCTCGGGTCACCCTGTACACGGAGAAGGATGCGAAGGAAGCAAGAGAAGACGGCATCGACCTACTCGAAGAAGCACGCGAGCTGGCCCTGAGCTGGACGGCCATCTACCAGCAGAAGCTCCGGCACTACCATAGCAAGCGGATCCGGCCCCTCTCCTTCCGCGAGGGGGGCCTAGTACTCAGGCGGATCCAGCGAACAGCCGACCAGCACAAGCTGTATTCCCCATGGGAAGGCCCGTTCATTATCAGCAAGGCGCTGCACAACAACGCCTACTACCTGATAGACGCCCAGAAGTCGCAGAAGCGGAAAAGAGATGCCTCCGGCGAGGAGACGGAGCGCCCATGGAACGCGGCACTCCTTCGACCATTCTACTGTTAAAGGAAAAAACCCGTGTATGTATGTATCTTCCCTTTCGTTGGAACTCAATGAATGCAATGGGGGCCCCAAGCCAGCACTTGGGGCACGCCCCTTTTTCAATTCCATCGAAGGCTTGTCATTTTTTAAGCAAGGCACCCGGGTCCGGCTCCCTGGCCCGGGGGCTCGCCGGCTCTTCTCCGAAGCAGACAAGTAGCGTGGGCAAGCAATCCTTCCCTACCCTCCCTACCCAGCCACTGACCGGCCCCCGGCTGTCCGGCTAGCGGAACCATGGGGTAGAAAGAAACTTACCACGCGAACACCACCTGAAGAGTAGCAGCCGGATAGGTCCAACCGGACCATGTTGCCTCTAGAAACCAGCCTCTGCCGGCTCGCCCCAACCCTAGCCGGACGACTCTAAGGCCCGCTCGTTTTCCCCAAGGACGATGCCCCGTCCCTGTCCCAGACCGGCTCCCGGCTGGCCGACAGGCGGGGCAGAAGCCGGAGGCAACCCGTGCGTGAAATATGAGTCGAAAGGTAAAAGGCAGGGGAGGAGCCGGCATGCAAACGTTTTAGACTTCAAGCAAATTCATAAGCAAAAGGCCACAGGCCAAGGATTCTTTACAATACACCCCCAGTGGGTGGAAATGCATCTTGAAACAAGTCTTGCAGCAAAAGGAATAGATACAGTAAAAAGAAAAAGGGCGGCGCCTAGGCCTTCGGCGCATCGCCCGCCGGCTCTTCCTCCATGGCCTCGGTGTCGCTGCCGGTGCTGGAGGTGGTGCTCTCGTCGGCGACGTCGTCGTCCTCGGGGCCCTGAGGATTGCCCAAGGAGTCCACGGCGACCGGCTCGCCGTCTTCACCTAGCGCCAGCAGGAGCTCGTCCAGGTCGACGTAAGACGCCAGCTCGTTGGCTCGGCAGACCAGGGCGCCTTCGCGGACGGCTCGCTCTGCCTCGGGGACCTCGCGCATCGTGACCAGCCGGTCCAGGTTGACGCCGGGGTACCACGAGGTGACAAACCGAAGGGCCATCTGCGCCCCCGAGCAGGCCGCCGACGCCTTCCAGACCTCGAACCGGGCCACCGCATTCTCCAGCCACAGCGCCACGCGGCCCTCCGGGGCCCCACGACCCGGCCAGAGGGCCGAAATCACCTCTTTGCCGGCCGTAAGGAGCCGGTCCGTGCAGTGCCGAACGTGGATCAGCCGGTTCTCGACGGACAGCGCAAGCTCCAGCACGTCCCAGCCGGCGTGCTCCTCGACCTCCTGCCCGCACTGCCGCAGGCACTCCCGGTGCTCCGCGACAGCCCGGTCGGCGCGACGCTGGGTCTCCGGGAACCGGTCTAGAAAGAGAAAGAGGAATCAACAAACAAGACAAAAGCAAGTCGAAAGCAGTCGGCAAAGGAAGAAGACTCGAAAGCAAAACTTACGCTGGAAAGCCTCGTCCATCTTGAGGGCAAACTGAAGGCCCGCGCTCCGCTCCCTCTCCAGCGCCTCCTCCACCTGAGCAAGGGCGACCCCGCGCGTCTCAAGCTCCCCCTTGAGGCGGTCTACCTCGTCTTGAAGAGCGGTAGCCCGCTGGGTGGCGTCGGCCGCCTGCTTGGCAGCGTCCTCCCGGGCCGCCACCTCCTGCTGCAGCTCCGCACTCAGGCACTCCTGCGCCGCCTGACCATCAGCAACCAGGACGCCCAGCCGGTTCCGCTCCAACGTAGCCGCCTGGAGCTCCTGCCCCAGCCGGTCCCGTTCGGAGGCCAGTTCATCCCTCTTCTGCCGAATCGGGATCAGCTCCTCTGCAAAAAACCAGGCATGAGCTACTCAAACGCGGAAGACCCGACCCGGCCACCACGCAGCCACGCGGCCGGCCTGACTCTCGGGGGCTACACCCAGTGGGTGCGCTCGCGCGCCCCCACTGGAATAAACATACCTTGCGCCTTCTTCATCTCCTCCTGGACCCGGTAGAAGCCGAGCTTGCCGCGGTTGTGGATAGCGACCACCTCATCGAAGAGCGCCTGCCGCCTGGCGTTCTCAGCCTGCTCCGCGCCAAGAAACAAGTAGTTAGACAAACAAAAGGGGGTTAGATCCGGCCCGGCTACCACGCAGCCGCGCAGCCGGCCCGAATCTCGGGGGCTACACCCAGTGGGTGCGCTCGCGCGCCCCCACTGAAAGATCGATGCGAGGCAGAAGAATCTCACCTCCACCGCCTCCTTCACACGCCGAAAATTGCTTTCGGCTGCCTCCGCGAACCTAGCCAGTCCCTCATGGCAATGCGCCATGATGCGGCTTGGCTCCCCAGGCGCAAGAGCCGGGACGCTGGCTGGCGGGGCCGGGACGGCCGGGACGAGAGCCGGCGCCTCCCAATCCCGGATCACGTCCAGCATGGTCCTCCTTGACCGGCTCGACCCGCTGCTCGACCCGGCGTCCACCACGGCAGCAGCCGGTGGAAGGTTGGCGGTGACCACGAAGGCTCGGGAACCGGCCTCGGGCCCCTCTACGGCCGACACCACCGGCTCCACCACCTGCCGGGCCGGCTCGATAGCCGGCTGTGCCGGCTCGCTCCTACTGCCGACCGGTGCCTCCGGTGCCGCCTCCGACACAGCCGGGGCGACAGGCACGCCCGCTGCGGCCAGCTCAACGGCGGACGGGGTCGCCATCACCTCCCCCCGCTAGGCCGTCTCCGGAGCCGGCTCGGGGACCGCTCCCGCCGGCCGGATCACCTCCGCCATGGGCGGGGCCATAGCTGGCTCTCGCGGTTCACTGGACGGAGGCCTCGACCTTCGCGTTGATTTTGCCACGGAGTCCGTCGCGTGCTCCGGGTCGGCATACCGCCTCCGCCTCCCACCACTCAAGGCCCCCGAACGCGAGGGCGCGCCCTTCGCCCCTGCCTTCGCGGCTCGCATCTCCGCGAGCCGCATCTTCTCCTCCCGCGCCGTTGCCGCGTGCTCCTGTGCCTGCAGGCTGGCGACGTCCACCGGGCCGGCGGTCAACTCCATGTCGTGGAGCTCGATGGCATCCCTGGGGCAGGTAAAAGATGGGCCCTCAGGCGCTTGCCGGCTCGAAAACTCAAAAAACTGATAAGAGTCCAGAAGAAGTGCTTACCCAGCGATGACGGGGAGGACCCGCATGGCCCGGGGCGGCAGCTTCGCGGCAGCCGCTCGCACTCTCTTGCGAGCGGGCGGCGGGGCCGACGGCTGCCCCGACGCCGACCTCTTCCCCTGGCGGGAGGCCTCGGCCGTCTAGCCATGAGCCGGTCCGCGTGTCTCCCGCCGAGCTGTGGGGGGAGGCGCGTCCAAGATCCGGATGTCATCATCATCGTCATCGTCGTCAGTCCAATCTTTGATGGAGGGTCCGGAGGGGATCTCACCAGCCACTCTAGACCCGCCGGCTCCCGGGTCGCCCGTCGCCCCATCCGCCTCGACCTCCCCCGAGGAGTCGGCCCCTTCTTCGACGCCTCCCCCCAGCTCGAAATCCTCCGGGTCGGATTCGGCACGCTCTGCCTGGAACACCCTGGGGTGCAGGCCGTCCGGTGTGTTCTATCGAACAAAATGCTGCGGTCAACACTGCGAGTGAGCAAGAGGTGGCCGGCTGGAAAAACGAAGAAGGAAGAAAGTTACCGCATCAGGGCGTACCAGGGGCGCCGGGTCGTGCCGGCTGTACGGCAGCTTGCCGAATCTCCAAGTCCCCGGCTTCAGTTTGAAATTGGTGATGGCATTCACCCGCCTCGCCACCTGGGACATCGACAGGTCGAAGGTGGACAGCCGGCAGGGGTCCCGCCGGCCCGACATGTCGCAGATCCGGTGCGGCCTCTGCTGCAGGGGCAGCACCCCACGGTCGATGAAGGCGGCCACCAGGTCGGCCGCGACCAGCCCCTCTCCGGCCCTCATGGTCTTGAGCCGGCCCAGCTCTGCGACCAGATCTCCAGGCGGCCCGTCACCCGTCCAGTTTATCCCCGAAGACGGGGCGTTGACGAAAGCCGGCAGCCGGATGTAGTCCCGTGCCAGGTCGACGTTCTTCACGTAGAAGAACGTCCTGTTCCACCTCTTGACGGAGTCGATGAGGGTGAGGCGGGAGAACAATGGGCCCCGGACGCATATCACCGCGCCCCTGTAGGCGTACGGCTCGTCCTTGTTCCTCAAGGCCTTGAGGTAGAAGAGCTTCCTCCACAACTCCACGAAGGGGAGAAGTCCGAGGTAGCCCTCGCAGAGCGTCACAAAGCTCGAGAGCTGGAGGATGGAGTTGGGCCCGAGGTGGTGCGGCTGGAGATCAAACGTATCCATGAAGAAGCGGCAGAATTGGCTCACCGGCAGACCGAAGCCGCGCGAGAAATGCCACGCGAACACCACGAACTCCCCCTCCTGGGTCTCGGGCGCCACCTCGCTGCCCGGCGGACGGGCGGTAACGCGGTCCTCCGACGGCAGCATACGGGCGTGGTGGAGGTGCGCGATGTCCTCCTCGGTGATGATGGATCCGCCTCAGCTGCCGGAGGGTCTGTCGGCCATCTCCGTGGCGATTGAGCGTGAGGAAAAAGGCGAGTGGAGCAGCGGCGCGAGCCCAAGCGACGAACTGCGCGAGAGAAGGAAGACGAGGGGGAAAGAGGTGCGCGAACTGCCTCCGCCCCTCCCCCTCCCCTTATAAATACGGGGCGACGCCCGGCGAACGTAGGGATTAACTGCGCCCACTCCCCCGGGGAATCCGCGGGGGGTGGGCACCGCGCGTCGCGGCCGCTGGGGTCCGGGCGCAGAGGATCCCGGCCTGCGGCCCGAGGCCTACCAGGCTAGGCCCGCAGCCTATCGGGCTAGGCCCGGGAAGGCGTCCCGTCGGGCCTCAGGTGCGGGACCCATGGCATCATCACGCCCCGCGTGGCGCGCCTCGGTCCGGCACGGGGCCCGATGCGGCACGGCAGGACCCGAGGCGTCGGGGGCGGTTGCTGGCGCAGCTGACCGACCGGTCCCACACGACAGGCGAGCATAGCCGGATGAAACCGCCGGCTGCCCTCGTCGGGTGGACGCGGGCCCCCGCCGGCTTCGGGGACTACTAACGGGGTTATTACCCCTGGGTATGCCAAGACGAGGGAGTTCAAGCCCCTTTCAGAAAAACTGCGCGACCGGCTGGTCCGCGACCGGCTGGCGAATGGCTGGCTGGTCCACGACCGGCTGGCGAATGGCCGGCTGGCTCCCTGGCCGGTTGCCCCACGGTCGGCTGGTCCGTGGCCGGCAGTCGAGCGGCCGGCTGACCCCTTGGCCGGCTGAACAGGAGTCGGCCGTCTGGCCCTCGCCCCGGCGCGCCCAGCCGCTACACGACCATCCCGCCCGCTGACCTCTGGACGGGCGGGCATCCGTCCCCTCCCACTGCGGCCAAGTACGCTGCCAGGAAGCGACCCCCACGACGGACTCCGATGTGGCTACAGCGGCCGCTGGTGCACGGGCGCGCATGGCTACAGTCCGGGCGGTTGTACCGCTGACCGAAGACTGATTGAGACCCGGCGGAGCCACAGTACCGCTGCACCACCGTCCACTCCGTTACCTGCCCCGGCGTGGCTACAGCGCTGCCGGCCGTACCGCTGACTTCGGCCGGCTGGCGCAAGACGACGACGGGCGGGGCGGCCCGTGCCACGGCAGGTGAGCGCGGGCCAATAGAAGAGCCGGCTGGCGGGCCCCCGCTGGCGACGGGACCTCGCAGCCGGCGGGCCCTACGGGCGACGAGACGACCCAGCCGGCGGCCCCCCTGGCTGGCTAGAGAGGCTGCCAGCCGGGTCCCCCCCTTAGTACCTTAGGAATATTGTAAGCCGGGGGTTGGCCTATAAAACCCCCCGAGGCCCCCATGCAACGGGCAAGGGACGCGCGGAGGCATTTGCCCCATCTCACACTCACACTCCCACGTAGCAAGGGAAGAGGAGCCGGCTGCTCCTTCTTCCACCCCTAGGCAAACAGCTCAAGGAGCACCATTGTAACATCACCCCCATCCAACTAGACTAGCAGGACTAGGGGTATTACCTCCCACGGATGGCCCTGAACCTGGGTGCATCGTGTGTCCATCATCGCTTGTGCCAAATCCCACCCCCGGAGCCCGTCGGCGTCCTTCGGCCCCAACACCTCTCGATAAGCCACCCCATGGCATCTGCCGTGAGAAAACCACGACAGGCCCGTCTAGGGCTCCAGAGAGGGGAACCTTCGGTCTTCGTCATCACCAACCATTCTCCATCGCCAATTCCATGATGCTCCCCACCGGGAGTGATTAATTCCTTCATAGGCTTGCTGGCCGGTGAGTAGTTGGATGAGATTCATCATGTAATCTAGTTAGTTTCGTTAGGGCTTGATCCCTAGTATCCACTATGTTCTGAGATTGATGTTGCCATGACTTTGCTATGCTTAATGCTTGTCACTAGGGCCCGAGTGCCATGATTTCAGATCTGAACCGTTTATGTTATCATCTCTATATCCATGTTCTTGATCCGATCTTTCCTAGTCATATGCACCTATTACATGTTATGATCCGTCAACCCCATAGTGACAATATTTGGGATACTTCGCGGTGATGACCGTAGTTTGAGGAGTTCATGTATTCACCATGTGTTAATGCTTTGTTCCGGTTCTCTATTAAAAGGAGGCCTTAATATCCCTTAGTTTCCTTATGGACCTCGCTGCCACGGGAGGGTAGGACAAAAGATGTCATGCAAGTTCTTTTCCATAAGCACGTATGACTATTTACGGAATACATGCCTACATTACATTGATGAACTGGAGCTAGTTCTGTGTCGCCCTAGGTTATGACTGTTATATGATGAATATCATCGAACGAGTTCACCGATCCAGTGCCTACGAGCTTTCCACTTATTGTTCTTTCTAAGTTACTATTGCTTCTGCTACTGTTCAAACTGCTACAAAACTATTGCTACTACTGTTACTGCTACTGTTACTATTGCTACTGCTATCAAACTATCATATTATTGTGCTACCGATCACCTTGCTGTAGATATTTAATCTCCAGGTGTGGTTGAATTGACAACTCAACTGTTAATACTCTCAAGTATTCTTTGGTTCCCCTTGTGTCGAATCTATAAATTTGGGTTGAATACTCTACCCTCGAAAACTATTGCGATCCCCTATACTTGTGGGTTATCAAGACCTTTTTCTGGCGCCATTGCCGGGGAGCATAGCTATATTTGCTGAGTCACTTGGGATTTATATCAATTGATCACTATGAAGAATCTGAAGGATCCAAAGACCAAGCTTTTTCCCTCTAAGACGAGGGGAGGTAAGGAACTGCCATCTAGCTCTGCACTTGATTCACCTTCTGTTATGAGTAAGCTTGCAACACCACCACATGCTAGTAATCCTGATATGTCGCAAGTTATTGATGATGCTACCTCTGCTATGAATTATGCTATTGATGATGCTAGTACCATGTTTGATGATAATGTGCCACTAGGAGAATTTCTTGATGAACAAATTGCTAGAGCTAAAGAGAATGAGACTACTGAAATTGATGAAATTGCTGAAACTGATGAAGCTTGTGAAACTGATGATGACTATGAAACACCTACTAGTCCTAGCTCTCCTAAGTTTGAAAAGCCTAAGATACCTGAAGGTTATGTTATGGACGAAGAGGTAACTAGAGAAATTCTTTCTTGCAAGGATAGAAACGATCTTAAGAAATTGCTACGCAAGTATAAGGAAAAGACTTTGAATGCTAGAATGCAATGTGATCCTAAGTTTGCTACTTCACCTATCTTTGTTACCGATAAGGATTATGAGTTCTCTGTCGGCCCAGAGTTAATTAATTTGTTTGAATCTGATCCTTTCCATGGCTATGAAACTGAAACTGTAGTGGCACACCTTACTAAGCTGAATGATATAGCCACCCTCTTTGCTCATGATGAGAATATTCGCTACTATTACATCCTTAAGTTATTTCCGTTCTCATTAAAGGGTGATGCTAAGACATGGTACAATACTCTTACTCCGGGTTGTGTGCGTAGTCCCCAGGATATGATTTACTATTTTTCTGAAAAATATTTTCCTGCTCATAAGAAACAAGCTGCCTTACAGGAAATATTTAACTTTGTGCAAATTGAAGAAGATAGTCTCCCACAAGCTTGGGGGAGGCTTCTCCAGTTGCTTAATGCTTTGACTGATCACCCTCTTAAGAAAAATGAAATACTTGATATCTTCTATAATGGACTAACCGGTGCTTCTAGGGACTTCCTAGATAGTTGTGCTGGTTGTGTTTTCAGGGAACGAACTATTGAACAAGCTGAGAAATTATTGAATAATATATTGAAGAACTATGATGATTGGACTCCTCCTGAACCACCACCTAAACCCACTCCGAAGAAGAGGGGTATCTTATTTCTCAGTCCTGAAGATATGCAAGAGGCAAAGAAATCTATGAAGGAAAAAGGTATTAAAGCTGAGGATGTTAAGAATTTGCCACCTATTGAAGAAATACATGGCCTTGACACACCACCACCTCCACAGGTGGTAGAGGTAAATTATTTATTAAAGTTTGATGAAAGTGACATTCCTCACAATAAACATCCTAGTCAGTGCCTTTATGAGTTTGACAATTATATTATGAAGCAAGATCATTTCAATGCACATGTTCTGAAACAATTGAAATATAACTCTGATATGATTGCTCGCTTGAGTGACTTGCTATTTAGAATCAGTAATGATGTTAGAGGCGTAGGAAAGCATGCCTCTATGGTTCAAACTCAGTTAGAACAAGTTGCTAAGTCCCAAAAAGAATTGCTTGATGAAATGAATAATAATATGAATGATTTTGCTGCTAGAGTAGTAACTAGAGGAGGTAGAATGACCCAAGAACCACTTTACCCTGAGGGTCATCCTAAAAGAATTGAACAAGACTCTAAGAGAATTAATATTGATGTACCTAGTCCTTCTAGAAAGAAAATGAAAAAGAAAAATGATAGGACTTTGCATACCTCTAGTGAACCTGAGACACAAAAACCTCCTGACAATAATGATGTCTCTATTTCTGATGCTGAAACTCAGTCTGGTAATGAACATTCACCTAGTGATAATGAAAATGATAATGATGATGCTCATGAAGATGCTCAACCTAACAATGACGAAGAACCAGATAATGATATTGAAATAGAGCCTGCTCCTGATCTTGATAACCCTCAAACTAAAAATAAACGTTATGATAAAAGAGATTTTGTGGCTAGGAAACATGGTAAAGAAAGAGAACCATGGGTTCAGAAACCCATGCCCTTTCCACCTAAACCATCTAAGAAAAAGGATGATGAAGAATTTGAGCGCTTTGCTGAAATGATTAGGCCAGTCCTTTTGCGTACCCGCTTAACCGATATCCAAAAGATGGCCCCTTATGCAAAGTATATGAAAGACATCATCACAAATAAAAGAAAGATACCTGAAGCTGAAATCTCCACCATGCTTGCTAATTACTCTTTTAAGGATGGAGTACCTAAAAAACTTGTAGATCCTGGAATACCAACTATACCTTGCTCCATTAGAAGATACTATGTCCTTGAGAGCGAAGCCCATGCGTACAATGCGGAGGTTGAAGCTGCCAGGAGGGCCGCGGAGTTTGCACCGAGGGCCTCGGTGAGCCATCGCCCAGATTATTATTCATACGGATGGTGATTACCAAGCTAGGCCAAAAGCCTAAGCTTCGGGGAGTACGTATTTCCATCGACATTATATTCATGTTCACACATTTCATTCCAGTTGTCGGTGTTCATACTTTTTCATTGTAATATCCATGCTAGATTTGTTTTCCCGCTTTCTTCTTGTGTGTTTGAAAAACTTTGAGAAAGATACAAAAATATTTCCTACTTCTTTTTAGTTTTTCTTTCTAGCTTAGTTTAAGTGTTGCATCAAAAGAAAACCCAAAAAGATTTCTCGCTTCTTCTTTCACTTGTTGGGAGCTTTGCCGTGTAAATAGTTTTTATCGTTTTTGTTTTTCCTCTTTAATTTGCTTTCTTCTAGAAAAACCAAAAACTCCAAAAATATTTGAGTGCGTTTCTCTGAAATTCTTTTCCTTCTATTTGAGTCGTATCAAGGAGAAGACCACAATGAAATTGTTGAGTGGCGCTCATCTGCATTATTGTTTATCTAACAAAGAGCCCATATTACTTTGTCTTCTCCTCTTGAATAAAATGCTTACAGATTCCAGCTTAGTACACGGCACTCTTGCACTCTTATTATTTTCCTATCATTCGGTCGTGCAAGTGAAAGGCAATAATGACGATATTTGATGAATTGACTGTGGCAGATAAAAGCGGGTATGAACTCAAGTTGTTTTTGTTTTTGTAAATATGTTTAACCTAGTATCCTTGATTCAGCATATTATGATCAAACATGCTTGCAATGACCATTAGAGATTATAGTTGTTCATGCCATGCTTAAGTAGCTAGGAGTGGATAATGATTTATCTTGGGTGTCAACATACATTAAAATGGTTGTGATGCGGTATGATGATATGGTATCCTCCTCTGAATGTTTCAAGTGGCTTGACTTGGCACATGTTCACGCATGTAGTTGAATCAAAACCAACATAGCCTTCATGATATTTATGTTCATGGTGTCCATATCCTACTCCTGCTAGTATTCAATGTTGATTATATGTAATGCATGTTCATGACCGTTTTCGCTCTCTAGTTGGCCGCTTCTCAATCTAATTGCTAGCCTTTGCCTGTACTAAGCGGGAATACTGCTTGTGCATCAAAACCCTTAAACCAAGTTGTGCCAGATGAGTCCACCATATCTACCTATATGCGGTATTACCCCGCCGTTCTAAAGTAAATTTGGATGTGCCATCTCTAAAAATTCAAATGAACATTTGTTTTGTGTGCCTGGACCGCTCATGGAGCGATAGGGGGCGGTCAGTATCTTCCATGCTAAGCGGGTTATTCTCATGATGAGTGTTTATTCACTTGTCCTTACATGAGAGGGGCGGTAATAGGGATTCCCAGTCCCGAAATCAAAAATCAAAAATAATTAAACAAAACTCCCCCAGGAATGTTGTTGGTTTGGACGGTACCCGTGGATGCGGCCAGCCGGTGAGTCTGATTGTTGGTGGAGGGGGAGTAAACCTTTACTTTTACCGCTTGGGAACCGCCGCTAATTTGTTTAGCATGGAAGATATTGATAACTCTTGGTCGTGACGTTGACAGGAAGGGTGTACCTCCCAAAATTATATCTATCTCTGTTTTAAACTTTGAGCTCTGGCACCGCTGCAAATCCATGCTTCGCTCTGCGAAGGGACTATCTATTTACATTTATGTTGAGTCATCATCTTCTCAAATAAGCGCCAGACTTGAGAGCACTATTGTCATCCTCATGCATTCTGTATAGTTGATGTTGGGTGCAGCATGACTGTATCTTTTCTACCATGAATTACAATGTTTAGTCGCTGCTTGAACTTTGGAGGTGCTCTGCATTTATGTTTTGCGGTCTCAGAAAGGGCTAGCGAGATACCACTATTGTCATATTGTATCATGATTGTTTTGACGAAGTGTTGGCGCTTGAGATATCTTATTATTGCTCGCTAGTTTCTTATGTTATTGTTATGAGTTAATATAATTTCTAAGAGTTATTGTTGACATGGTTAGTCATAATCTTTGCTGAAATCATGGGTGCTACTTAAGCATATATATGTAAACAAGAACAAAAGAGTTCATAAAAGTTTTTCTTTATCACTTTCAGTTTGTCAACTGAATTGCTTGAGGACAAGCAAAGGTTTAAGCTTGGGGGAGTTGATACGTCTCCAACGTATCAATTTTCCTCACTCTTTTGCCCTTGTTTTGGACTCTAATTTGCATGATTTGAATGGAACTAACCCGGACTAACGCTGTTTTCAGCAGAACTACCATGGTGTTGTTTTTGTGCAAAAATAAAAGTTCTCAGAATGGAACAAAACTTTTTGGAGAATTATTTCAGAATATATGAGAATTATTGGAGCCAAAATCCACCGAAGAGAGGGGCCAGGGTGAGCAGCACCCACCAGGGCGCGCCAGGCCCCCTGGGCGCGCCCAGGTGTGTTGTGCCCACCTCGTGGCCCCACTGACCCTAATTCCGCCACTATAAATTCCTATTTTCGGAGAAAAAAATCAGAGAGAAAGTTTCATCGCATTCTACGATACGGAGCCGCCGCCACCTCCTGTTCTTCATCGGGAGGCCAGATCTGGAGCCTGTTTGGGGCTCCGGAGAGGGGAATCTTCGGTCTTCGTCATCACCAACCCTTCTCCATCGCCATTTCCATGATGCTCCCCACCGGAAGTGAGTAATTCCTTCATAGGCTTGCTGGCCGGTATGGAGTTGGATGAGATTCATCATGTAATTGATTTTTTTTGTTAGGGCTTGATCCCTAGTATCCACTATGTTATGAGATTGATGTTGCTATGACTTTGCTATGCCTAATGCTTGTCACTAGGGCCCGAGTGCCATGATTTCAGATATGAACCGTTTATGTTATCATCTCTATATCCATGTTCTTGATCCGATCTTGCCTAGTCATATGCACCTATTACGTGTTATGATCCGTCAACCCCATAGTGACAATATTTGGGATACTTCGCGGTGATGACCATAGTTTGAGGAGTTCATGTATTCACCATGTGTTAATGCTTTGTTCTGGTTCTCTATTAAAAGGAGGCCTTAATATCCCTTAGTTTCCTTATGGACCCCGCTGCCACGAGAGGGTAGGACAAAAGATGTCATGCAAGTTCTTTTCCATAAGCACGTATGACTATTTACGGAATACATGCCTACATTACATTGATGAACTGGAGCTAGTTCTGTGTCGCCCTAGGTTATGACTGTTATATGATGAATATCATCCAACGAGTTCACGGATCCAGTGCCTACAAGCTTTCCACTTATTGTTCTTGCTAAGTTACTATTGCTGTTGCTACTGTTCCAACTGCTACAAAACTATTGATACTACTGTTACTGCTACTGTTACTGTTGCTACTACTATCAAACTATCATATTACTGTGCTAGTGATCACCTTGCTGCAGATATTTAATCTCCAGGTGTGGTTGAATTGACAACTCAACTGCTAATACTCTCAAGTATTCTTTGGCTCCCCTTGTGTCGAATCTATAAATTTGGGTTGAATACTCTACCCTCGAAAACTATTGCGATCCCCTATACTTGTGGGTTATCAGGGAGGCTTGCCGATCACCGGAGTTGGCACGCTGGTGAAGAATGGCAGAGCCACTGGCTGAGGCGCTCCACCTCCCTCTTCCCCTCTCAGCTGCAGCTCGGTCACCTGCCGTGTCACCGCCCCCAGCTGGAGCGCGTGCGTGGCCGCGACGATGGGGGTGTGGCGCGCCAGAGAGAGCACGAGCCCCATGTCCAGTGGCTCCCCGCTGACGCCGTCCTCCAAAATGAAGGTCAGCGGTTTGTTCAGCTTGGCCGCGATCACCTCATCGATCGCCGAGGCCATGGCGTCGGGCCTCTTTGGTGGAGTCAGCTGCTTCTTGGCCCCTTCAAAGAACTCTGCCACTGGGTCGTCCACCGGGGTTGAGGAAGACGCGGCATCTTGAACTAGCTTGTGTGGGGGTGCCAGGAGAGATGGAGGGGCTCCCCCCTGACTCGACAACTGCTGCTTTCCTCTGGAGGGCTCCTTGCTCCTGGATGCGGAGGAGCGGGCTCGTTCCTTGCTCTTGTCCCTCGTCTTGTCTTCAGCATGCGCCTCCGCCGGCTGCTGCTTGTTGTCGACGTCCAAGTGCCGGCCCCTCGGGGCGCCCTGGTGGTGGCGAGACACCGGGGTGTGGCTACGCTGCCTGGTGTTGGACGGGGCCGCCGTGTTGTGGTCGCTCGCACGCCCTCTCCCCAGCAGCGTGTCCTTCCAGGAGCGCCTTTGGTAGCCCGGGTCGTCTCCGTTGTGCCCCCGGCGTGCGCCTCCCGAAGGCATCCTTCTGCAGCCGGTGGAGGCGACTCGAGGCTGTGGGCGCAGCTGCGGCGCCAGAGCTTGCGTGGGCCTTCCGGCTTCGACACGCATGGTCCAAGTCCGAGGCTAGATGCGGGGGTACGGCATGTCGTCCTCCTCGTCGTCGTCGAAGGGGAGGCCGCTCTGCCGCGAGTGCGAGGACCGCGGCGAGAGGGGCGTCCAATCCTCGACGCGGTTGACGTGCAGCAGCAGGTCGTACTGCAGCAGCTCCGGGGGGGAGCGATCGCGCGGCCCGGTGCCGAATAGCAGGGCATCTCCTCCACGTGGCCAGCCCCCCTCGCATGCTTCCAGATCGTGCGCTTGGTCGGGATGAAGGCGAGGTTCTAGACCCAGACCCATCACGCGAAGAGCTTGGTGTCGGCGTGCTCAAAAGTTTGGCTATCGAGGCGGTCCACGATCACCTTCTCGCCTATGGCCTCCACAGCGCCCTCGAAAGTCCAGAGTTGCATCGGCAGCCTCTCGATGACAACCCGGACATACAGCATCCACTTCTGGTGGACCGCGTGGGCGTCCTCCCGCCATGGCTCGAGCAGGAAGGGCACGCCGTCCACCGTGAGCGAGCCGTCCCGCACCGCCAGGTGCTTGTGCGCTGGCAGGTTGAAGAAGACGAAGAAGTCTTCTGGGTCGTGGGCGGTGACCCGAAGCAGGTGGGACGGGATCTTGAGCTCCTTCTCCAGCGCCTTCCCGAGCTTGCCGCGTGCGCCTTGGTGCCCACAGCGGTGACCACGATGGCAGGAACACCTGCTGCTCCATGGCCGGGGTGGAGGCGATGACCTTGTGGCTATTGCGTGGGCGACGGACATGGTCGATGGCAGGCGCCAGCAGCGGTGCGGTGGAGCGGCGGGGGTGGTGGTGGTGGTGGCGGTGGCGGGGTGCGGCGGGAAGGAAAGGTCCGGCGCCCACGACCAGGATCTCCCAGCCGCTCCTTTGCAGTACCCCCCTCTACTATTGTGTGGATTTTGCGGGCATTCCCAGCCGTAGTGGCCTTGCAGCTTGCAGATGATGCACCGCAAGGGATCTCTATAGTCTATTCTACGATGGCGAGTGCTAAGGCATCTAAACAGAGACCATTGAACCTGCTTAAAAAGGCCTCGCGGCCGGAGTTGTGGCGATGTCGACGGTGGTGTGGGGGCACCTTCTGGATCCGCTCGGAGCCCGCCGGATCCATGCAGGCTCTTCGGTTCTTGCGGGATTGATGGAGAGTCCATCCTTCTTCAATGCCGTCACCACCCTGCTGAGCTGGGGGGAGGGCACAACCACGATGGACATGAGACGGCCTTTCCCAAGATGTGGAGGCGCAACATTGCCCACCGGGTCGAAGGCCGTCCCGTGCCCACTCGCGTCAGATCCGTGTGGGGAGCGCGAGTCCGGGGAGCTGACCCGCGGCGACTGGGCGGCTGGCATCTCCGGGACCTGGGACGGACCACTGGTCGTAGCCCAGATCTCCCCCTTCTCCGGGGTGCTCCATCCGAGGCTTGCAGCCGGCGAGGCCGGGCCTCCCGCGTGGGAGCAACACGGCATTTCCAGGGGCGTTCCCCCCGGTGGGTGGTGGCAGGGGCTAGGGCATAGGTGGCCGCCGCGGCTGGAGCGGCCAGCGGCGCGGGTGGGTGGGAGAGCGGTGCTGCGACTGCCCATGAGGCTCCGCGATTCGCCTCTTTTTTTGTTTTTCTGTCAGGGATATTGTTGGGTAGCAGATTAGACCTTTGGTAGTTGACTTTCAGCCGAGAGGCTTTCGAGAAATATCCAAAAGTCCCTTGAGCTGAGTTAGCTGACTAGAATATGTCTGCATTATTATTAAAGTGTCATTTGCATATTGCAAAATGGGAATGCAATTCTCTGCACTGCATCATTTAGAATGGGTTGAAGAAAGTCTGCTACTAACACAAATAACAGGGAGGGGGGAGGGGGGTGTCACCCCGCCTCACCCCTCTTATGCATTTAAAATGTTTGTTTAGTATACGATTAAGTAGAACAACAAATGTATGAGTGGATAAAATTTGTCCCACCACACCAATTATTGCCAAAACCCTTCTGTCTAAGGATGGTCATGATCATACCATACTCAATTCTATCAAAAGCCTTTTTTTTAGGGAATATCAAAAGCCTTTTTAAAGTCTAGTTTGAGCACCCCGGTGGGTTCCTTACTCAAATGGCATCGGAACAGTTCAAGGTGGAATTTCAACACCTGAATAGAAAGTTGGATTCAATATACTCGTTAGAGCAACATACATATAATGCAAGTGGGACATTATATTTCTTGTTAAAGTTACAAGTTCCAAACACATGACTTTATGTCCTTTGCTTATTTCTGTGTATACTTGGCAACCATGCATGCATGCAGAATGTAGACATGCACGACCAGTACAACACTCACCATATGCATGCAAGAAGTGTTTTACTTCTTGCACACCACACCTTTGCCGTCCATACCACTGGCGCAGGTGACACCGGCGAGCTCAGATAGCACCGCGGCACCGTCGTTTCCACGGCTGACCCCATAGCGCGCCACGCTGCAGTCTGCGGCGAACAGGCTGGAGGTGGCAAAGGTGGCATCTCCTCCCATGGTGGGCATGGAGGCCCTCACGTCGAAATGGTTGACGTAGTCGGAGCGGTACGTCTGTCCGACCACACCGTGGACGTTGTCGGTGAGCGCGTCGAACTTGAACGCCAGCTCGAGGTGCGCGAGGCAGTCGTCGGTGGTGACGCCATAGCGGTGCACCCTCGATTCCTCCTCGGTGATGGGCACGGCGTTGGCCCTGACGCTGAACGTTCCGTCGAGGGTGACGAGCACGCCGTTGGCCGCCTTGGTGCGGGTCACGGACAGCTTGGGGACGCGGCTGGACGTCCACTTGGCGCCCTCGACCAGGTCGTCTGGGAGGTAAATGGGCTCGCCGTCCAGGGTGATCTCTAGGTGCTCGATGGCGTCCTCCCAGGTGCCGGTCTTCCTGGCCCCGAGGTAGAGGTGGTGGCCGTCGAAGAGCACGGCGATGGCCTGGATCCAGGTGAAGTCCCGGGACATGCCGCTGTGGCCGCTCTTGCCGATGAAGTGCGCGTTGACGTGAAGGTCACGGTCGGAGACGACGCAGAAGTCGGCCTCCCTGCGTCCGTGGAAGTAGAAGGCGTTGCCGTCACCACCTATGAACCGCGGGTCGCCGCACGCCCCTGGGGTGTTGCACACTGCACCAAGGCACGAACCATAACCATTAAACCAACAAAATCAACGTTACTACAATCGTATAAGTACCTCCATTGTTAAGAGTGCTTACCGCAGACGGGTTTGCATGTGTTGCAGTCGGCGTAGCAGGACTGAGGGCAGTTGGCGGGGCAGTCCATGTTCCGGTTGAAGCAGTAGGGGTTCTCCTTGCGGTTCTCAGTGCACTTGACGCTCATCGGCTTCGGCTTCGGCTTCGGGCCCTGGGCCTTGGGTGGCCGTGGCTTGGATTGCGCGGTGGCGGCCCCCGCGGCGGCGAGAAGGACGACAGCCGCTAAAGCCAGCACGACTCCCTGACGCCTCGTCATTGCGATCGCCCTCAGGCTGTCAGTAGTTACTATGGTGTTTTTGTTGCTAATGACTGATGCCTGATGGAGATGGGTGCGTTTGTATGCATGGCTCCAAGGCAATTTATAGGCGATGGATCGAGTTAGCTTCGCACATGGTGCTTGTCAACGCCGCGCAGGTATGCCTGCACCGGCCGGAAACGTGCATGCCGCTGACTTGAAGCGAAAAACGTACTTTGCGTGCATAGATGCATGCGTCGATGGAGCTTTATGCTACCTGCTAGCTACGTAGATCCGGCCTGTACATGCATGTATGTATACATATGGAGAAGTACATTCTGATCTAGTGATCTTTCATCTCCTGTGAAGTAGCTAGTTTTCCAGGTTTTCGGGGCAAGATTGCCAGGATGCAGCTTAATCTTCAAGGAAAGAGACTAATGCATGTGCTTAAGAGCCTGCTAAAAGAAGCGATCCGAGCGTTTCGCGGACGTTGATTACTCTCTTGTCCTATTCATTTCGTTCCATGATTCTATTTCTGAGGTCAATGTAGATATGCGATATTTGTACGCGAGGAACGTCGCAGGTCATCGAACGGGGAGCTCCAGTCTATGCACAAAGATCCTATACGCGTACAGCGTGCCTATATGAGCTGGCCCAATTAAGAGTTTCCAATTTTTTTTATTCCGATTAAATATTTAGTACTAAAAATTATCTCGATAAAACATGAAAATCGTGAAATATATACAAACAAAAGTATTTGTCTTATGGTTGAAAAAATCTCATGTTTGTAAAAACACCGGATTTGCTAAATCTAAGTCGGCCGAGATTTTATGAAGTCACCCACTTGATAAGCCGTTGGATCAATATGTCTTAAAATTCGTGCAGGTTAAGGGAGTTCTCTGTTTTTCTGCATGACACGGGATCGTGGGCCTCGTTTCATGGTTCTTTTTGTTTCTATATACGAAGCCGCTGGACCTTCGTGTCATGGTTCTCTCTTTTTGTTTATTAATAAATGATTCTACAAAATATATTAATAAATGATGGCATTTTCCTTTCTGTTTTTGTCCAGGGCAACATGTAGTGTGTATGGGCAAAAGAGGAAGAAAACTAGAAGGATGAGATAGTTTGTTTTCTTTTATTTATACATGTATCTGTTAACAATTTTTAAAAAAATGTTTCTCTTTTCCATTTTTTGTTTTTGCCTTTATGGTATATTTTATATTGCCTTTTAGGTTTCATTTCTTTATTTTTTAGTTAGGGGTGTTATGTATTTTTTAAAAAAAAATTAGGCGTGTTCAACACAACTGCAAGTCAGTGCTGTTTTGTTGGGAGGGTGATAGCGTTACATTTTTTACACATTTGTAGAGCTCATTTGTTGCATATTATCTTCATGTATCATGTCCCATTGAACCAAAATGATTTCTGGTTTTTACTCTTTTCATTGTGAGCATTGCATAGTTTGTGGTCCCGTCAAAGAAAGCACGATGAAAGGGCCAAAGATTGATTCAATACAGAGGACTTCTAAGCACCAGTATAGGCATTTGGAATGTCAAAAATAAAATTTTCCAAAGTACTCAAATTCACACGATTCCAGCAAGCTCAAGAAATTCAAGATCGGAGTTCGTATGTAAAAGTTTCAGCCACCTTACCTAAGGGTCCACAACGTTTGACGATGCACGGTACGATGATGTTGGGTCGTACCGGCGGTCGTACTGCCCCACACATTGCCGTAATCACCCAGGTCAGACATGATTCTTCATGGATTTCGTCCCCATTTGTTCCTATTGTTTCCTTGACTACCAAGGGACGTATTGGGACTGGATTTGGCTCATCTAGAGCTCTTGAATCAAAGTTGAGAGCCTATATCCATGGAGGTGATCTATATAGTCTCCATTAACCCTAGCCATCGGCCATCATCATCCATCGTCATCTACATCCATCTCCATCTCAATTGCTGCTCCAAGACCACCTCTAGAGAAGAAAGAACAAGATCAAGAGAAGGAAGAGGAGGCTTCCAAGCCGAGCGACTTCTAGTAAAATCCCGTCCGATTCGGTGCACCCCGACCTTCCATTCTTCCTCCTTATGCTCACCTAAGAATCACTCAAGTGTTTACATGAAGGAACATCTGACTTCATGGCCACCCAACGACCACTATCGCCGTCACCGAGGAACGTGATACGTCTCCGGTGTATCTATAATATTTGATTGTTTCAGGCTATATTTACATAATTTTTACTTACTTTTGGCACCAATTTATATCATTTTATTTGGAATAACCTATTAATCCAGTGCCAAAAGGCCAGTTCCTGTTTTCTCGTGTTTTTGGCCTTTTAGGTGAAAACTTTGCGCACCCAAAGAATCTGAAAAAA
The DNA here is from genome assembly GCA_039707655.1 of Elymus sibiricus. Lineage (NCBI taxonomy): Eukaryota > Viridiplantae > Streptophyta > Magnoliopsida > Poales > Poaceae > Elymus > Elymus sibiricus. Next base: position 458,251,792 of record CM077665.1, on the reverse strand, counting down.
ATTCAGAAATTCTTTTAAGCCAAAATAATCTAGCAACCAGAAGATGTTGTCCATGAGGTGCTCTAGGTGGCCACGCAGCAGGCCCGTGCGCCCCCCTCTGGAGCGCATGAGGGAGTGCGTGGGGCCTCCTTAAGCCAGTTGGGGCTCTATTTTTACCGCAATAAATGTCCTAGAATGATAAAAACCAGTAAAAGAAACAACCCGATTGGAGTTACTGATCTCCAAATATTGAAGAAACGGTGATATGCCCCAGAAAAGTACCAAAAACTGAGAGAATCAGCGAGAGAGATTAGATCCAATCTCAGAGGGATTCTCGCCCTCAGGGAACCATGGAGGCCAAGGACCAGGGGAAACCTCTCCCCATCTAGGGGAGAAGCCAAGGAAGAAGAAGAAGGAGGAGACCTTCTCCCCCACTCATCTGGTGGTGTTGCAGTGCCACCAGGGAACCATCATCACCCCCAACGTCTCCATCAATTCCACTACCTTCACCGACATCTCCATCACCTTCCTGCATCTAAATTATGTTTGAGTAGATCTTTTTTTTCCTAATCTTAGTTGGTAATCATGATTGATTAATTGCACGGTTTATTTTGTTTCTGTCCTTCCCATCATATGAATGCGCACGTATGTGGATAAATTTTTAGGGTTTGCTGTGTGTAACAATTTTCTTAGGAACGGTAGCCGGAGTGACAAATATTACCGTACCCAAGTTTGTTAAATTGTTGCATATGAGATGAACAGGACTCATAGATCTTAATACTATGATTGGGTTTTACATTAATAAATCTGTAGTACTAGCGGATGCTTTCTAAGGGTCCCCTCATAAGTATGTATGAACCCAAAGTAAGGATAGTATGTAAGCACAAGCCTCTCCCACATATAAAACTACGATGATGATTATCTTTCTAGTTACCAATTACCTAGGGACAATTTCGCACATCCTACCACTGCTAGTCCACACTCGCTATCTTTTACTTTATTTATTATATTGCAACAACTAAATGTATAAGTTCCTTATTATCTTGCAAATCTATCCTTTCATTCCCGCAAAGTAGTTTATTTCTTGTTTCTAGATAAAGCAAACATTCGGTGTACGTATGGTTGTATCAGTGGTCGCGAGAATAAAAATCTTGCCTTTAGCTCCTCATTGAGTTCGACACTCTTACTTATTGAAAAGGCTACAGTTGATCCCCTACCTTGACATGCACTCCATCCTCCCATCCAACTCTCATGCTCCTCCGTGACCTCCTCTCCGCGATCCTTGCCGATGTGCATCGTTGTCGCAGTGTTCCCCTACTTAGTGAGGATGCCGTTTAAATAGAACATATGCATGTCCACCTACTGTTCAAATGGTGGCCTAGCTTGAATAGTTTTGTGGAGGCATACTCTTTAGAATACACCTTCGACACTGACCCCTCGGAGATTTTTTTATAATGAAAAAGAGATTATTTTGACTAAACTTTGACTAGTGATACCTCACTCATTTTATGCCCAAATGAATTGATTATTTTTGCAATATTTTTTCGTTTGAGATTATCCGTAAGTAATTTTGTTACATTTCTGTGATCTGCCTAGGCAGGGTAGGTAGATATACATGTTTTATGTGGTAACTTATGTATGCAGTAATCGTTTCTAGAAGGAAATAACCTAGGTGGTAAAGATCCATAGCCCCTTGACACTCACTTTGAGCAAGGCAAGCCACCACACCCATTTTCTTGATGACTTGGGGAGACTATAGTATAGTGACACATTTTTTCATCATTGCAACTACTATATAGTTGCGTACTTTGTTATGCTGATTTTGGTATGATACTTTCATGGAATTACATTCATTATACATGGGAAATAGCATCGTCACCTAAGCATGATAAGAAAATCAAAATGCGCACTACTTTGCATAAAAATGAAATGAATACTATGCTCCCATGATCAACAAATGTTTTCTCCTTAATGGCAAGTGAATATTTACTATACGAGTTGCATTGGGAACGAAATGTGTAAGATGAAGGAACTATCATTACATAAATGAACTTGAAAAATAATCTACTTCATCATCTTGATCAAGTCATAGTGCCACTAAACCACACTGAGTAAGTGGATCCAAATTTGCCCTGTATGGAAGGCCCTTACTTGGTCTATTCATATGCCTTTATTGTGTCATCACGGTGTGTGGGTTAGGCAGGTGTTCTATCTAGACCAGGTAACCCGCATATTTTTGGATCCTAGGACGGTATGGGTCCGCATCGTGGCAGTTGGCAGCGACAAGCACGACAACGGTGGCGGTGAGGATCATGGAATGGTGGCGGAGTAGAGTCAAGGGTGGTTGTACGGGTGTTTTATGGGCATAGGGGGCTATGTGCTCTAGGTGGGCGGTTTTCGGCCAACCTTACCAGTAACGAGCAGGCTACATTTGGTCCCTTCATCCGTAATCCCCCCATCGAATGACACTGCATGCCATAGTAGTGACCGCCAGTTGTGCACCTATCGCTACTATTTATGACATTTGTCGGCTGGTGCCTTACCAATACATGCTTTTTCCTGCCCATCACTTGTAATCGATACCGATACGGTTGACGTGCTCTCTTTTGCCTGTCACTTATAAGGGTGAGGGTATAGGAAAGTGGAAAATTTTGTTGAGAGGGTACATAATGTCACATCTTATACCTCTCATTCATTCCTCGTCATTCGTGTAACATTTTCCTGTATGAAGAGGCAATTGGTTTCTCCGATGAATACATTAGCAATACATGCATGGTAGGGGGTCGACATAGCAGTCTTTTGTTGCGTAAGAGAGTGAGAGAGTTGACAAGAACAAATGACTACATGCATATATGATTCTCTCTCCAACTTCCGTTTTATTTTTGTTATGAAATTTTGAATGACTCATAACTTTTAAACCATATCTTTGTTTCTGAATTTTTTTACATATATGAATTTGTGATGATGAAATCATTAAGGCAAGACCGTTGTTGAATATATTTTGCACGAGTTTCAAGAACCCAATTTCATCGTTTTAAAAATGATTTCACTCATTTCAAGAAACATATTTCACTCAAACAAATAATTTCACTCATTTCACACATAGATTTTAATCATTACAAAAGATATTTAACTCATTTCAATAAAAATATTTTGCGTATTTCAAGCCACCGAATTTTCTCATTTTAAGAAATAATTTCACTCATATCACAAAATGATTTCAACAATTTAAACCACAGTTTCACCCATTTCTATTGCCTTCACATATTAAGAAAAAGCACATAAATCTATATTTCAAAAACTCTAAGTTTCATATATTTTAAATATTCAGTTTCACACACCGTTCACATCATCCACATATTTTACAAAACCGATTTCAGACACCATTCACCTTATTTCTTTTGGTTTCACATGTTAAGAAAAAGCACATAACTCTATTTTTAGAAAATTCTCAGTTTCATTTTCATATATTTGAAATAATTAGTTATACACACTAAAACAACCAGCTTCACAAAATTGGTTTCAATTCTTTCAAACAAGATATTTAAACCTTTTTGAAAACACATTTCACTCACTTTCATTAACCAAGTTCACTCATTTCAAAAAACTGATTTCAGTCATCTTCACAAATATGTTTCAATTAACTTATTTCACTCAAAACAGATTTCACCCATTCATCTTGTTCTAAGCAGTCCCACCAAAGATTTCACTCATCCACGTATTTCACAAAAAATTCAACACATTTTGCAGTGAAGCTGCTTACTTCATAAAAAATGAAATTTGATATTTGCGAAGCTGCATATTCCAGCATGTAAAACTAACACTTATGAATTATACTTGAATTTGAAATAAGTTGTTTCACATATTTTCACACACTAGAATAAGCAACTTGATAAACACACTGGAATAAGTTTTGTATACTTGACAAATACCGTTTCAAAAATTTGAAATAATCAAATTCAAACATTAAAACTAGCAACTTCACATATTTGTGAAAAACTGATTCCGGATATATTCAAAACTTAGATTTACAAGATTTCACTCATTTCAAAAAACAAAATTCACTCATTCCTTAAAACCCAAGTGTGGATATAGTCAAAACACCAATTTTACTAGATTTCACTCATTTTTTGAAATATGGCCTGTCCTAAAGATCTTGAAGCGGGGAGTTCAAATATAAAAATTATTTCAAAAATAAAATTAGAGTTTGAAAGATATGAAAATAAAAGCAGGGATTTGTTTTCTACATGGCTTCATGCACATGTGTGTGTGTGTGTGCGAGAGAGAGAGAGAGAAAGAGGAATATGCATTATGAAGGCGGCGAGAACTTGGCAAGACGCATTTATTGATTGGACATAAATATGATACCAATGGTGGGTTGTGAATACACAGTTATACAAATCATGTGGACCCGTTGTTGCGTGAATCGTGAAGCCAATAGACAAGTACATATCTTACTCTCTCCGCTAAAAAGAGGTTTGAAAGAGGTAGTATATTGCCGAAAGAATTTTAAAAGATGTAGATATGGTGATAGATCCTGGGATAGATCATCCAGTACTTCCAGGGTTTCCAGAACATATGATCCGGTTTATAGATGGAGTAGAATATAGGCAAGATGAGCATAGATAGAGACTAGAGAATCCTATGTATTCTTGTCACACCCAATTGGCAAACACAAAGTGACGGGGGGATAACCCCGGGGTAGCCTCAGCCGGGCCTTTACCCCAACTTTTCAAAACAACTGCAGGACGAGCCGCCTCCCCCTGCAGTCCGGCTCCGCGCAGCTGGTTGCATCAATCGGCCGGCTAGGGGCGGGGACGCTTAGCCCCCTAGCCGGCGGTGCTGCAGGTACCGCAGTCAGAGCACGCGTGGCTACAGAGGCCCCCGTCGCATCGGGGGTCAGCGCCCGCGTGGCCACAGTGGAGGCAACAGTGCCTCTGACTCCGGCCTACTGCGACCTGGCGGAGGCACAGTGCCAGCATGCCCTCAACCACTCCATTACCTGCCCCGGCATGGCTACAGCGCGGCCGGCCGTACCGCTGACCACGGCCGGCCACCGCTAGACGACGCCCCGAAGGACGACCCGTGCCGCGGTGTGACGGGCCCCAGGGCCCACCAGGCGGGCCCCCTTCTGCTCCCGACGGGACCCCGCAGCCGGCGGACCCTACCGACGACAAGACCCCTCAGCCGGCGGCCCCACGGCCGGCTAGAGAGACCGCCAGCTGGGGCCCTCCGGAGCCTTCCGCTCATACTGTATTCCGGGGGGTTGGCCTATAAAACCCCCCGGAGCTCCCCCATGCACGGGGACGATCACTTTTCCCTAGCATACACACGCACATCCACGTAGAGAGGCAAAGAAGGGCAAGCTAGCTCCTTCTTCCTCCTCTACCCGTACAGCTCGAGGAGCACCATTGTAGCCCCCCTTTGGTTCATCAACCAGACAGGCAGGACTAGGGGCTTTACCTCCCCCGGAGGGCCCTGAACCTGGGTACATCGCGTGTCCCGCACCGTTTGTCCCCGATCTCGCTCCCGGAGTCCACCGGCGTCCATCGGCCCCAACCACTCTCGATAAGCCTCCCCATGGCATCTGTCGTGAGAAAACGACGACAGTTGGTGCCCACCGTGGGGCCCTCCGCGGCGCCGGCCTGAGTCACGCTCCGGGCGGGATCCTTCACCACCTCCCCTGGCCGCCCCGCGTCCGGGCGGAACTGCACACTCGTGGGGCTTGCTCCCGCGAGGCGGGACCCCGTTCCTGCCAGCCCTGCGGGCAACGCTGCCGGCCTCTCCGACGAGCGGCGCGGCAGCGACCCTCTGATCGACATCACCGTCCTCACCGAGCGCGTCGGCAGGCTGAGCCTTGCCGACGAGCCAGCTGCCGTCGAGTACCCTAGCCAGGTACTCGACTGCTTCGACCCACCCTCGTCTGTGGGCGTGCTCGCCCTGGGCGAGGCCAACGATTGCCGCGTCCGCGCGGGGGTAATGGCCACCGGCTCCTCCACGACCTCCGGCCGTGTCAGGGCGGAGGCGGATGCGGCCGCCGCGGCCGCCCGCGCCGGCACCTCCGACCCCCTCGGCTCCGTGCTCCGGGGTCTCAGCACCCCCGTTGCGCCTACGACGGACCCGGCCACGGCTACGGCTGAGCTGGAGGCCGCTCGCCGGCTGCTGCTTGCAGAGGCGAACACGCTCGCCACCACCAAGCGTCTGATGGAGTCCGCGCAGCGCGAGTACAACTCCGCCTACGGCCTCACCCCCGCCAACAACGAACCCAGCCGGCTCGGCGACATCCGCAACCGCGGTCGTGTGGTCGTGGAAATCCTCGGTGGCAGGCTCCCCACCTATGACACGCCGGCCGCCAACCTGAGGGCCGCCCATGTGGCCTATGCCGACCTCGCCGACCTGGTGGGCGAGGAGCGAGAACGGCAGGACCGGCACATCTAGGACCTCATCGCCACCGCCAACGCCCAGCAGGCCCGGCTCGATGGGACCATCGCCGGCTCCGAAATTCCCGTCCCCGAGGGGGACGCCCTGCAAACTGCTGGCCAGCGCCGGCCGGTCCAGCAAGCCTCTTCCCCTCGCGGCTCCGGCCGGCGGGGCGCCGGGTCTAACAACGGACGCCCCCGGCAGCGAGACGAGCAGCCGGCCGTCAACAGCCGGCTCAACGACGCTCCGGCTGGCGGCAGCCGGCGTAGCCAGGACCATACCCCGCCCCCACGGGGGGAGCACGCGCGCTCACCGGCCCCGGCCGTCCGTCCCGAGCTCGCTGCTCGGCTCGGCCCGCGCGTCCTGCGGAGCGAGAACGACGCCCGGACCCGCATCGACCGGCTAGCACAGTCGGCCCTCCTCGAGGAGGAGGGCTCGATCGGCCCAGCGTGTTTCGGCCCCCGGATCCGCAACGAGCCGTTCCCGGCCGGCTTCACTCTCCCTCGCGACACCCCGAAGTACAACGGCACCACCAAGCCGGAGGACTGGCCGATCGACTACACCACCGCAGTCGGCATCGCCAGGGGAAACAAACGCATAGCCGTATGCTACACTCCCCTAATGTTGACCGGCTCGGCCCGGACCTGGCTTAACAGCCTGTCGGCCGGCAGCATCAACACCTGGACGGACTTCGAGGAAGCGTTCGTCCGCAACTTCACCGGCACCTACAAGCGGCCCGGCCGGCCCCGGGAGCTAGCCATGTGTGTCCAGGGGCCGGAGGAGCCCCTCCGCGAGTACCTCACACGCTGGACCGAGCTCCGCAACTCCTACGAGGGGGTGCACGAGGTGCAGGCCATCCAGTATTTCATCGAGGGTTGCCGCGACGGCACTCCCCTCAAGCACAAGCTCTTGTGCTCCGAGCCGGCAACCCTGGCAGATCTGATGGCCAGGGCGGACAAGTACGCCACGGCCGACTCCGCAATGCGGATGAAGGTCACCACGCCAGCCAAGCCAACTCCGCCGCCTGCCGCGCCGCGGGCGGCTGCCGACAACCGGTAGCAGCAGAACAACAAGCGCAAATCCGACCAACCTCATCCCCGCTACGGGAGCCGGCAGGTCGCGACCATCGAGGAAGAGCAGCCGGCTGCCCAGGGCTCTAGCCAGCGCCAGCAAACCGGCAAGAACGCCTGGCAGCCCAAGCTCACCTTCGAGCAGATGCTCGACGCACCCCACAAGATGCACTCCGGGGCCAAGCCGGCCACTCACACGCTCCGGTAGTGTAGCTTCTCCTATCGGCTAGCCCGAGGCGAGGGACTTCCGGTTCCTCCGCCTCTGGCTCCCCGCGCGCCGGCTCCGGCTCCGGCCCAGCCTCCTGCTCCGGCTCCGGCCGCCAACAACGACCGTCTCCACGACTAGTTCCCCAACCAGGACGGGTCCTACGTCATCTTCACCAGCGAAGGAACCGACAAGCACAGCGTGCGGCAGCGCCGGCACGAGGTGAACGCCACCGTCCCCTCGGTCCCCCAGTTCATGCATTGGTCCGAGAAGCCGGTCACCCTGAGCCGGGCGGACCACCCGGCTGTGATGCCAAACCCGGACAGGTACGCCCTCGTCCTCGACCCCACCATCGTCGCCGAGAGGCGCACGTGCCGTTTTTCGCGGGTGTTGATCGACGGAGGCAGCAGCATCAACATCCTCTATCGCGACACGATGCACAAACTAGGGCTCAGGGAGAAAGACCTGCGAGCGAGCCTGACGGTTTTCCACGGCATCGTGCTGGGAAAATCCTGCACCCCCATCAGCAAGATTGAGCTCGACGTCCTCTTCGGTGACAAGAGCCACTTCCGCCGCGAGCCGATATGGTTCGAGGTGGTGGACCTCGACAGTCCTTACCACACGCTGCTGGGCAGGCCGGCTCTCGTCAAGTTCATGGTGATCCCCCATTATGCCTACCTCAAGCTCAAGATGCCGGGTCTCAAGGGCATCATCACCATCGCCGGCGACTACAAGATGTCGATCGAGTGCGCGTGTGACGGTAGCCGGCTGGCCGAGGCTCTGGAGATAGCGGAGGAGAGGTGGCAGCTTGACCGGCTAGTGGCTCACACCTCCGAACAGCCGGCCGTGCAGGCTCCTCCGTCCCAGTCGGCCAGCGAAGCGTCGTTCCAGCCGTCCAAAGACACCAAGCCAGTGCCGCTCGACCCGGCTAACCCCAAGTAGTGCGTCACCATCGGCACCAACCTCAGCAGCAAATAGGAAGGCGAGCTCGTCGACTTCCTCCGTGAGAATCGGGACATCTTTGCATGGTCTCCCAAAGACATGCCGGGTGTTCCGAGGAAGTACGCAGAGCACAAACTTCATGTCCGGCCGGATGCGAAGCCGGTCAAGCAACCCCTGCGCCGCTTCTCCGAGGAGAAGCGGCGTACTATAGGAGAGGAGATAGCCCGGCTGCTCGCAGCCGGCTTCATCATGGAAGTGTTCCACCCGGACTGGCTGGCCAACCCAGTCCTGGTGCTGAAGAAAAACAAGACTTGGCGCATGTGTATCGACTACACGAGCCTGAACAAGGCATGTCCCAAGGACCCGTTCGCCCTACCACGGATCGATCAAGTTATCGACTCCACGGCCGGCTGCGATCTGCTGTCCTTCCTGAACGCCTACTCAGGCTACCACCAAATCAAGCTGGACCCGGCCGACCGGCTGAAGACCTCCTTCATCATCCCCTTCGGGGCCTACTGCTACATCACCATGTCCTTCGGCCTGAAGAATGCAGGCGCCACCTTCCAGCGCTGCATGCAGAAGTGCCTCCTGCCGTAGATCGGCAGGAATGTCCACGCCTATGTTGACGACATCGTCTTCAAAACCAAGAAGCATTTCAGCCTCCTTGACGACCTCCGGGAGACCTTCGCCAACCTGCGCGAATACAAGGTCAAGCTCAACCCGGAGAAGTGCGTTTTCGGTGTCCCAGCCGGCCAACTCCTGGGTTTCTTCGTGTCCGCTCGTGGCATCGAAGCTAACCCAGAGAAGATCAAGGCGATCGAGCGAATGCCCAAGCCGACCCGGCTCCGTGACGTCCAGAAGTTCACCGGCTGCCTCGCCTCGCTCAGCCGGTTCGTCAGCCGGCTTGGGGAGAAGGCCCTGCCCCTCTACCAGCTCATGCGGAAGACGGCCCTAATCGAGCCGGGCCACGACTCCACAAAGAAGCCGGCCAAGTTCGAGTGGACCGACCAGGCGGACGAGGCATTCCGCGACCTCAAACGAGTCCTCACCAGTGCGCCCATCCTGTCCGCGCCGGCTGAGAAGGAGCCCCTGCTCGCATACATCGCGGCGACCACGGGCGTCATCAGCGTCGTTCTGGTAGTAGAGCGGTCGGAGGAGGGCAAAGCGCTGCCAGTCCAGCGTCCCGTCTACTACCTCAGCAAAGTCCTCTCCGCCTCCAAGCAAAACTACCCCCACTACCAGAAGATGTGCTACGGCATATACTTCGCCGCCCAGAAGATCAAGCAGTACTTCCAAGAGCATACCATCACCGTGGTGAGCACGGCGCCGCTGGGCGAGATCATGAGTGGCCGGGACGCCACCGGCCGGATCACCAAATGGGCAATCGCCCTCGCCGACTACGAGATCCGATACGGGCCGTGCACCGCCATCAAGTCGCAGGCGATGGCTGACTTCCTCGTCGACTGGGCAGAGGCCCAGTTCGTGCCGCCTCCCCCGGACTCCACGCACTGGCGCATGCACTTCGACGGCTCGAAGATGCGGACCGCCTGGGAGCCGGCATCGTCTTGTCATCTCCGAAAGGAGACCAACTCAAGTATGCGCTCCAAATCCACTTCGCCGCCTCCAACAACGTGGCCGAGTACGAGGCACTCGTCCACGGCCTCTGGCTCGCCAAGGAGATCGGCATCCAGCGCATCTTGTGTTTCGGCGACTCCGACCTGGTGGTGCAGCAGGTCTCTGGCGAGTGGGACGCCAGGGACGCCAACATGGCCAGCTACCGTTTCCTCGTCCCGCAGCTTACCGGCTCCTTCGAGGGCTGCGAGTTCCATCACGTCCCCCGGGCGGACAACGAGGCGGCAGACGCCTTGGCCAAAATCGGCTCCACCCGCCAGGCCATCCCGGCTGGCGTCTCCCTCGAGCAGCTGCGCAAGCCGTCGATCAAACCCTCCGCCGAATCGGAGTCCATCTTCGTACCCGCAGATCCCGCCGGCTCCTTTACTGGCCCGGGAGCTCCGCTGGCTCCAACGGTTCCGCCGGCTCCACCTGCTATGCCGGCTCCGCCAGCTCTGCCGGCTACGCCCGCCACGCCGGTTCTAGCAGCCATTGTTCCAGCGACAATCGGCCCCGAGCCTGCGGCCGTCATGATGGCTGTCGACCAGCCAGACCCGGGGACTAGCGAGCCTAGCGAGCCGGTCCCGGGGGCTCCGTCGACGGACTCGGGGGCTCTGCCTGCCCAGAATCTCTAGCCCGAGCCGGAGCCGGCCTCGGTGTCAGCTCCGTCGTGGGCCCAGCCGATCTTGGCTTTCCTCTTGCGCGGCGAGCTCCCCCCGACGAAGACAAAGCCCGGCAGATCCAGCGCCGTGCTCCCGCCTACAGCATCATCAACCATAAGCTGGTCCACCGTAGCGCAACCGGCGTGTACCAACGCTGTGTCGGGTCCGAGAGGGGTCAAGAGATCCTCCGGGACATCCACCAGGGCGAGTGCGGGCACCACACCGCCTCGAGGACCCTGGTGGCCAAGGCGTTCCGCCACGGTTTCTACTGGGCGACTGCACTAGATGAGGTGACGCAACTCGTCGACAGATGCGAGGGGTGCCAGCGCTTCCGTGCGCAAAGCCACCTGCCGGCTGCGGCGCTCAAAACCATCCCGCTGTCGTGGCCCTTTGCCATTTGGGGGCTCGACATGGTGGGGCCATTCAAGACCGCTCGAGGCGGCATGACGCATTTGCTGGTAGCCGTCGACAAGTTCACCAAGTGGATCGAGGCCAGACCCATCAAGAAGTTGGACGGCCCCACCGCCATCCAAATCATCGAAGACATAACGGTCCGCTATGGCGTACCGCACAGCATCATCACCGACAATGGCACAAATTTCGCCAAGGGCGCACTAGCACGTTTCTGCGCCAAACAAGGCATCCGGCTCGACCTGGCTTCGGTCGCCCACCCGCAGTCGAATGGCCAGGCCGAAAGGGCTAACGGCTTAATCCTGGCCGGCATCAAGCCCCGGCTCGTGGCACCGCTCGTCCGGTCAGACGACTGCTGGATCGAAGAACTACCGGCCGTCTTGTGGAGCCTCAGAACCACGCCCAACCGATTAACCGGCTTCACGCCGTTCTTCCTCGTGTACGGGTCCGAGGCGGTCATCCCCACGGACATCGAGTTCGACTCGCCTCGCGTCACCCTGTACACGGAGACGGACGCAAAAGAGGCAAGGGAGGACGGCGTCGACCTCCTCGAGGAAGCCCACGAGCTAGCGCTGAGCCGAACGGCTATCTACCAGCAGAAGCTCCGGCACTACCACAGCAAGCGCATCCGGCCCCTCTCCTTCCGCGAGGGGGACTTGGTGCATAGGCGGATCCAGCGTACCGCCGGCCAGCACAAGCTGTCCTCCCCATGGGAGGGCCCGTTCATCATCAGCAAGGCGCTGCACAACAACGCGTATTATCTAATAGACGCTCAGAAGCCGCAGAAGCGCAATGGAGACGCCTCCGGCGAGGAGACCGAGCGCCCGTGGAACGCGGCGCTCCTCCGCCCGTTTTACTGCTAAGGACGAGTGTATGTATGTACCTCCCCTTTTGGGCTTATGAATGCAACGGGTGCCCCAAGCCAGCTCTTGGGGCACGCCTCTTTCGTTTTCTCCCAAACCAGTTCGCCTCACTCACCGGCTCCCGGACCCGGTCCCACGGTCTCAGGGGCTCGCCGGCTAGCCTTGATGTCGCTCCCCAAAGCCGGTCAAGTAATGTGAACTAAGGAAACACCCTACCACCCCTCCCAGCTACAGACCGGCTCCCGGCTGTCCGGCTGGCGGGTTCTCGGGACGGTAAACTTAGCACACACGAAAACGGTCATAGGGGTCGCCGGCTAGGGCTAGCCGAAATTTTCTTTAGCCTCTGCCATTCACCTTAGCCAAAACACCCTCGCGGCTCTCAAAGTCACGACCGACTCCCCCGAGGCGGATGCCCCGTCCCAGCTACAGACCGGCTCCCGGCTGTCCGGCTGGCGGGGCCAATGCCGAAGGGGACAAGGCTTTGGGTAGACAGAGCCAAAAGGGCAAAAAGGCTAAGGTCAAGTCGGCACGCATCAAAAACTTTGGCAACCAAAAGCACAAACTTATATATACAAAAAGCATGAACGGCCCACGGCCCCAAGTTCATTACATTTACACCCCCAGTGGGTGGAATTGCAGTCTAACTAAATGCAGGAAAGAAAGAAGGTCTTAAATAGCGGCAGCGCCGTCTTCTCCTCCGGCATCCTCCGCGGTGGCTGAAGTAGACGCCCCGTCCTTGGCCACGGCGCGGTCCGTGTCGGCTCCCACGCCCAAGTCATGAGCTAGCTCGGAGTCGGCGTAGTCGTCGGTGCTGGACCCGGCATCTTCGTCGCCCGTCTCTGCGGCGCTACCCTCCGGGTCGTCAAGGGCAAGCGTGTACGGGTCCTCCGGGATCACCCCGCCGTCTGCCGTGCGCTCCGGGACGTACTCGTCCCACGTGGTAAAGGAAGCAAGATCGCTGGCCCGAACGGCCAGTGCATCGGCAGCCGCCTCCAGCTCCGCATCGGTGCCGGCACGCTGGGCCGTAAGCAGCCCCAAGTCCAGCTCGGGGTACCATGACCTCGCGATGCAAAGAGCCATGGCCGCTCCGGCGCGCGCGGCGGAGGCCCTCCTGGCATTCACCCGTGCGGTCCCGAATTCCAGCCACCTCGACAGCCGGCTCATGGAGTTCGGTTCCATCGCGTCCGGCCAGAGGGTGCGGACCAGCTCCGTGCCGGCCGCCTGGAGCCGCTTCAAGGCCCAGACCACCTCGGTCAGACGCGCCCTGGCGGCGATCCCCACCTCATCCAGCGTCCAGGCGGCAAGCTGCCCGATGGGGACTCCCTGGGCCCGCTGGTCCTCACGGTGGGCCTCCACGGCCGCCTCCGCGACCCCCTGCGTGCCTGGGAAAAGCCCTAAGGGAGAAAGGGATGCGGGATGAACAACGAAAGAAACCAAGTGCCCTAAAAGAAACAAGCAGGCAAATGCATAACAACGAAACTTACCGGCCAGAAGCCGGTCCACCTCGTGCCCTTGCTCTTGCAGCGCGGCCTCCCTGGCCGACCACTCTTGGAGCCGGCGCTCGTGCTCGGCCCGGGCCGTCTGCACCTCCTCGGCCGCCTTTGCCAGCAGGGCGTCCTTGCCCTCCAGCTCCTGGCGATGGGCCGTCTCCCGCTCCTCCAATTCCCGGCGAAGAGCCGCCTCCCGCTCCTCCAGCTCTCGGTGGTGGGCCGCCTCGTGCGCATCCTTCTCCGCCTGCGCCCGATCCGCCTCCTGACGGAGCCAGTCGCACTCCGCCGTCAGGAGGTCCCGCCGTTCGCCAAGATTCACCACCTGGCGACGGAGGCTGACCGTCTCGGTGTGGGTGGCTGCCCGGGATGAGGATGCCTCCGTCAGAAAGCAAGCAAAGAAAGGGATTCAGCTCGCCTCCGGAGTAGCCGGCCTGAATCCCGGGGGCTACACCCAGTGGGTGCGCTCGCGCGCCCCCACTGAAAATTCACAAGAGCCTTACCTCGCAGGTCGGCGGACAGAACAGCCAGCCGGCTCTCGGCTCCACGATACAAGCCCAGCAGCGTGTTGTACGCGGCCACCCGGCGGTCGTGTGCAGCCTGCAAAGAACATAAAAGCAAAGACACCATTAGACCCGACCCGCCTGTGTCCCAGGCCGGCCCGAGTCTCGGGGGCTACACCCAGTGGGTGCGCTGGCGCGCCCCCACTAGAAGAAACCAAAGCAAAATACAAGGCCTCGGGCCCTTACCACGACGGATTGCTCAAGGTGCACCAGCCGATCGATGGCGGCCTGGGCATCTTGCGCCACCTGGGCGCGGCAGGCGGCAAACTCCGCGACGACGGCACCCACCGCAGCCCCAAGGGCGCTCGACGCGTCGTTGATGGCCGCGCCTCCGGCCGTGGCCAAGGTCTCCTGCGGCTGACTCCCGTCGGCGGGTCCGGACGTGCCCTTCGCCGTAGTCACCAGGGGGCCCGCCCCTCCCGGCACCATGGTTCCGGGTGCCCCTGCTGACAAGCCCAGGGCGTCCGCCCCCCAGGCGCCGCTGCTTCGCTCTCCAGCGCTCCGCCTCCGGCGGCATCAGCTCGGCTCGCCTCCGAAGCCGGGACCTCCATGTCTGGGACGACGACCTCTGGGGGCTCCTCTGCCCCTGGCGGCATGTCCTCCGCCCCCAACGGGGCCGTGTGGCCGCCCAGCTCCGCCCCTTCGGCGGCGTCCGCCGCGCTCGCGGCCGTGCGCGCTTCCTCCTCGACCCGCGCGTCCGCCTCCGCCCGCCGCGCGGGGTCGTGCCTGTCCTTGGATCTCCTCTCCCGGTTAGGGGGAAAGGCTCCCACGACTGGCCGACTGCCTCCGTGCTGGCCCGTCCCGACGTCCTCCTCCGTGCCGCCTCCTCCCACGGGCGGCGTTCCTCTTCGCGCAGCTCCCGCTCGGCCGCCTCAAGGTCCCGCCACGCCTCGCGCTCCCTATCCTCGGCGACGATCGGCGGTGCCGTCCCCGCCATCTCGACGGTGGTGGCCCTCCCGAGGGCGCGCGGCTCCCTGGATGAGCAAGATAAGGAAAGGAGGCCAACCAAGAAACAAGCAAGTACTTAGAACAAACTTACCCGATGGTAACAAGGACTGCCCGTCTGGCGGGGCCCGATCGGGCGACCCGCAGCTTCTTCCCGCCGCCTCCACGGCTGCCACCCGGCTGTCCGGTGGCCGCCCGTTTGGGAGCCGACCTGGAGCTGGCCGGCTGCTTCTCCCTGTCGTCGGCGACCGTGTCGTCCCGGCTGGGCGCGCGGTCGGCACGGCGAACGCGCCGCCTCGGCGCCGTGGTGTCATCTCCCGAAACTTCGGGGTCCTCCGGGGCCGCTGCATCATGCACCCTTTCCGTTTCAGCATCGTCATCGGTCCAGTCCCGCAAAAGTGATTGGGGAGGGAACTCACCCGCCGACTCGGCTGCTTCCGTCTCCGTCCCGCCGACGCCGAACGCGCCGGCTCGCTCCGATTCGGCCGACTCCACGTCGTCGACGTCCTCGACCACCTCGGGGTCCGACTCCGCCACATCGGCAGCCGGCACGCCGTAGTTCTGCAGCTGCGGGAAGACCTGCATGCAAGAGAGACCCCTCACCGTCAGACCGGGGAGGGGAGCCGGCTTCAACAAAGAAGAAGGGGGGGACGGCTCGCCACATACCCACGGAGCCGGATGGTCCCGACTGTACGGGGCCTTCCCCCATCGCCATTCACCCTCGTTCATCTTGGCGTCCGAGATGGCGTTTACCCTCCTCGCCACCTGCACCGCCTTCAGCTCCTTGGTGGAGAGCCGGCAGGGGTCGCGCGGCGCTCCCATCTGGCAGATGAGGTGTGGCCGGCGCTGCAGCGGCAGCACCCGGCGCGCCACCATCGTAGCCAGGAGGTCCGCGCCCGTCAGCCCCTCCGTCCTGGTCATCACCACCAGGCGCTCGCAGAGCCGGTTCGCTATCTCGGGCGCTCCGGCCGGAGGCGTCCTCCAGTTCAGCATCGCGACCGACGGCTGGTTGACGAAGTCAGGGAGGTTGATGTAGTCCTCCCCCGGCTTCACGTTCTTCACGTAGAAGAACCCTTTCTGCCAGTTCTTCACCGAATCCTGCAAAGGGACCTGCGGGAACCCGGCTCCGACGCGGAAGTGGATCAGGGCAGCTCCGCAGGCGGTCATGACCTTCTGGCCAGTTGCCGGGTCCTTCACCGTCTGGAGCTTGAGGTAGAAGAGCCGGCACCAGAGGTCCAGGCGCGGCTCCACTCCCAGAAAGCCCTCGCAGAGGGAGACGAACGCCACCAGCTGCAAGACGGCGTTGGCGGCCAGGTGGTGCGGCTGCAGCCCGAAACGCGTGAGGAACCGCCGGAGGAACGTGCTCGCTGGCAGGCCGAGCCCGCGGAGGAAGTGCTCGGCGAAAACCACCACCTCGCCCTCCCGCGGGGTAGGCGCGTTCTCCGCCTCGGCGATGCGCGCCTCCAGGTGCTCTGCCGGCGGCAGCTTGCGGCGGTGGCGGAGGTGCTCGATGAAATGCTCGTCGATGTCGCTGCCGTCCCACGCCCCCCTGCTCGCCATTGCCCTCGAGGGTCTCGTGGCCGCGGCGGTGGGGCGCGAGAGCTCGGTCGTGGTGCGGCTCCCGGCGACGGCGGGCGGCGGCGCAGTGAGCGCACGGCCTTCGCTCTCTTCCTCTCTTTCTCTCAAAATGGGGAGGGGAGAGGCGACGAGGACGAAGCATTGGGGCGGAGGAAACGAACGCGCCGTTCCGCTCCTCCCCCCCCATTTAAACCCCCGCGCGGGGGTAGTGGGGAGCGGATTCGTTGCGCATGATCCCCACCGCTTCCGCCACGCGCGGGAGGAGCATTAACGCGTTCCGGGAACGCCAACTGACGGCCCAGGACGTAGAAGATCCGTGCGCGCGGGACGAGGCCGCGGCCGAAGTGGGCCCCACCCCACGACTCGATCTTGTCCTTCGCGTGGATCGTCAAGTCGCGGCCCGCTGCGCCTCCCCACGTGGTGCGCCTCCTCTGCCCGTTGGGGAATTTGAGGCGTCCGGCGAAGCGTCGGCCGGCTACGGAGCCGGCCGCCACGCCCCCGCATCCTCTGGCTCCTGGATCTCGCACAATACAAGACGAAGGGACTCAAGCCGACGAGGTCCGCCGCAGTTCACCGGTGGGCCTCCCCTGCTTCGGGGACTACTGACGGGGGGATAACCCCGGGGTAGCCTCAGCCGGGCCTTTATACCAACTTTTCAAAACAACTGCAGGACGAGCCGCCTCCCCCTGCAGTCCGGCTCCGCGCAGCCGGTTGCATCAATCGGCCGGCTAGGGGCAGGGACGCTTAGCCCCCTAGTTGGCGGTGCTGCAGGTACCGCAGTCAGAGCACGCGTGGCTACAGAGGCCCCTGTCGCATCGGGGGTCAGCGCCCGCGTGGCCACAGTGGAGGCAACAGTGCCTCTGACTCCGGCCGACTGCGACCTGGTGGAGGCACAGTGCCAGCACGCCCTCAACCACTCCATTACCTGCCCCGGCATGGCTATAGCGCGGCCGGCCGTACCACTGACCGCGGCCGGCCACCGCTAGACGATGCCCCGAAGGACGACCCGTGCCGCGGTGTGACGGGCCCCAGGGCCCATCAGGCGGGTCCCCTCTGGCTCCCGACGGGACCCCGCAGCCGGCGGACCCTACCGACGACAAGACCCCTCACCCGAGGGCCCCACGGCCGGCTAGAGAGACCGCCAGCTGGGGCCCTTCGGAGCCTTCCGCTCATACTGTATTCCGGGGGGTTGGCCTATAAAACCCCCCGGAGCTCCCCCATGCACGGGGGCGATCACTTTTCCCTAGCATACACACGCACATCCACGTAGAGAGGCAAATAAGGGCAAGCTAACTCCTTCTTCCTCCTCTACCCGTACAGCTCGAGGAGCACCATTGTAGCCCCCCTTTGGTTCATCAACCAGACAGGCAGGACTAGGGGCTTTACCTCCCCCGGAGGGCCTTGAACCTGGGTACATCGCGTGTCCCACACTGTATGTCCCCGATCTCGCTCCCGGAGTCCACCGGCGTCCATCGGCCCCAACCACTCTCGATAAGCCTCCCCATGGCATCTGTCGTGAGAAAACGACGACACAAAGACAAGGAAAAGCAACAATTGGACGGACCTTAACAAAAACATGCAGAACAACATGGTTCTAGAACAAGCAGGACTAATGCTAGAAAATAAAAATAAACAAACAAAAACAAAACACAACAAACTAGAGAGTTTTTCAGTGAGATTGTCACCGCATTGTCAAGTAATGCCATCGGATCCTATGAGTAGAAACCATCATTTAATCTTAGCTTAAAGATACGATATGCCCAAATTTCAACGTGGTCACACTCTTGAGGGTATTCATTCCTTGATTGAGTAGTTGATAAGTATTAAATATTTTTTATTGTTCAACCTTATTTCCAAGATTTATGAAAAGTTTTTAAAGTTTTATTAGAACTAACATAAATTCAATACCCTACCTTTGGACATGGTGACGGTGTCCTAGACTAGTGGGTACCCACCACGTCGTCTCCCGACCAGTGGGTCGGGCAGAGGACCTCCATGATGATTCACTAATGGGTCACTTCGGGCAGCCCATGATGCATACAAGGAAGATTCCACAAGACTTGGCGCACAAGACACAGACTCTTCTAAACCCTAGGCCTCTGGTGCAATATATAAACCGAGGCCACGCTAGTCAATAGAAAATCATATATTCACTACATACGATCTCGAGGTATATCAACTCTGTACTCGATACCCCATCATCAATACAAAACAAAGCAGGACGTAGGGTTTTACCTCCATTAAGAGGGCCCGAACCTGGGTAAATATCATCTCCCTTGTCTTCTGTTACCCGTCGATCCAAGATCCATAGTTCAGGACCCCCTACCCGAGATCCTCCGGTTTTGACACCGACATTGGTGCTTTCACTGAGAGTTCCGCTGTGGGATCGCCAGAAGGATCGATGGCTCGTCTGCAGATTGACAGTAATTTTTTCTGGACATCGAAGTTGTGTTCGTCGTCCCCGTTTCCTCGAGCGTCGCTTTGACGATTGCTTTGGTGGAATTATGCGGAATTGTATCTACAACAACCCTACAAAGTTTCATCGCGTTCCGACGGAGGAATCTCCGGCAATCTCCGATATACCGGAGCCCTGTCGAATCTGCACGGAAATCTGGACAAGTTTGGGACGAGGTGTCTAGTATCTAGCTCGGATATCCGTTGGCAAATCCCAGCGTTCATCGGCTGCGGAATTCCTATACCAATCACCCCTCAAACTTTCATCTCGATCCGACCGTTCAAACTCCGGGAAACGGCCGATAAGTGCATCAATTTTCAGACCTGTTTTCTGCGCGAGAACGAATCCGACCCGAATTCATCTTTCTTCATGAATGGGACATGTGACATCCTTCTTGATGGAATTTTTTTCTCTAGGTATTGTGTGTTGTTTTCAAACACGTGCCCATAAATTTTGAGTCTTTTCCGAGGCGATCTTCATCGTCGCGCCGATGTCAAACCGGCCCGACCACGTTGCTCCACGACTACCGACTGCACCATCGCTCCATCGAGCCGACAACAACCACCACCTCGGATCATCACCTCGGCGAGCCGACCAAGAGTTCGGCATTGTGAAGGACAAACAATTGTTAAGACAAGATCGTCACCCCACGGGTTGCATGGGTCGGGTGCGCCGTTGCTTCATCAAGCCAGCATTGACCGCGTCACAAATTCCGACCTGTGTCGGCATCGCCGCGTCGTCGCTTCTTCAAGCCGACATTCACCATGCTGACCTGCTTCGACACCTCGGCTGACATGAGACTTCGGCATCACCAGCCGACCTGCTCCGTCACCTCGGCTAGACCGGGGGCTTCACCATCTCTTCATCAACCTGCTCCAGGGACTTCGGCGTCACCAGCCGACCAGCTTCATCATGTTGGCTGGACCAGGGGCTTCCGAACAGTTCTCGGCAACTGGCTTTGTCAATGCAATTCGGCAGAGTCTGTTCTCGCCCCGCAGCAGCAGATGCGAGACGCTCAAGTTACGAGAGATCAGCCAACTTCGACCACTATGAACAATTAAGTGATATTTCTCCTATTAAATTTGTTCATGTTGTTTAGTACTATCAAAGATCTTTGTACTTGTAATTTGTACAATTTTGTGCGCATGTTATCCGTGCTGAGCCGGTGGACTCTAATCCACATTGACGTCCCTGTGCCGTCAATTCTACTTATGTTGCAGAGAGTCCATATTTGTTTAATTATCCATACTCCGTGTAAATGGATTATGCAAAAAATGTTATTATTATGTCCGACTTGCACTGTTTTATGTGTGTAGGTAAAGGATTTAGATCGGATGGCATTGTCACCACAGCTTACCGACGTCGTTGTCCCGCCTTCGTTGACCAAATTTTGTTGTCACCCTAGCGCGAATTCGGGTGACCCTGTGAATTCAGATTTTGTTACCTCACCGCACCCACGCCTTGTGTCGACATCTGCATCGCGCCAGGCTGCATCTCTTCTAAATAATTTATTTCACATAAATAATTATTTAAAGAACTTTTATTTTATTATTATCTGGCTTGTGCTACTTCATGCGTGTAGGTAATCGACTTCGGTTGTGTCACGTCGTCACCTCGGCGTGCCGACATCGTCGTACCGCCTCCATCAACCAAATCGCGTCGCCCACATGGTCGACTAACGTGGGGGCTTCGCCGACTTGCTGCCGAACTACTCTGTCTCCTCGGCTGGACTGGGGGTTTCACCTCGGCCCTTCGAAAGTGTTGTGTTGTCACTTCATCAAGCCAAGCTCTTCGTCAGCTAGCTCGTGACCGGCTTGGGGCTGGGACCTTGTCCCGTCATAGCTCGAACCGCGTCATCCACACCGAGCATATTAACCAGCTAAGTCGCTTTCATGCTCAAATTTCTTAAGTTTTTAAATTTTTGTTCAGTTCAACCGAGCATTATGTTTTTGTCTCAAAACAAAAACTTTTTTTGTTAAAAATGTTGTTTGTTCAAAAAACAACCTTCTTTTCCCATGTTACGTGGGGGCTCTTAAATTTATATGAGCCGTTTTTATAATAAATGTATTTTCTTCTGGGTCGTCGCAAAGTCTTTCTCTATTACTCCTTTTTTCGACACTAGTGCGTGGTCAAAAGCCGGATAGCCTGGTTTCTTTGTAAAGCCACTTGAGTTTACTTCGCTAAACAGGCCTCGGAGAAACACTCCGCCATCAGGATATGGAGGTTTAAGCAAAAGGCTGACCCGCTTGAAGTCCGGAGATCGGATGTATCACGTTTAAGCACGACCGAAGCACAAAAATAAATTTTAGACCAATTTCGGATTGGCACAATTTTGTTTTATCTAAACATAAAGTTTTTTGCATAAGTTTTTTGGTTTTTCCGAGCATAACTCTCACAGTACAACACCAGATGCATTTGACGCATCGGCAATATTAAAGGGGGTCTGCGGTTAGCACCAAGGTACTCCATGCAGTCCTCGACAAAATGTCCTTGGTATTTCGCATTTATATGCATTGATTTCGAGTTGTTTCTTTGGTCTATAGCTGGATTGCCCGGCTCCTGTGCTTACCCCTTATGTTTCCGCTCTGTTCGGCTAAGGTGTAAAGGGAGAACCACTATGATTGTCACTTCCGGTTTAACTGGTTAAGTGCCTCAGTTGGAGAAAGCCGAAAGCTGACTATCACAACAAGCGTAAATCGGTCAGCGAACCACAGGCGGTGTTCAACCAAATATAGCCGATCGAGGTTATCCGAGTAAAACGAAGGGCCTCTCTTTCTTGAAAAGGCCAAGTTGTGGGTGGTTCAACCTCGAATGATCCGAGGAGTCGACGTATACCAGGGGCTATTAGGTTGCCCCCAAACATATGCTCTTATGACTGAGTGAAAGTTATAAAGCCTGTATATCTGATTGCCTTGTTTCCACTAACACAACCGCCTCCGGGCACCGAGACATCGGCTAAGGGTTGTCTTGTTTGTACGGAAACACCCTGCGTAGCATCTACAAAGGGGCGGAAGACGACGATAGGCCACTTCCAAATTATAAACAGTCGCGACGGAGTCAAAATAGACCATATCGAGGGTTCCTTGTGGCACCTCGGCATAGATACATCGAGATTCCTAGAGAGCCCAACATATCATCAACATTTGTATTTAATATATACGAAAGCTGCCTTCCATAGTGATCGTTATAATGCCATAGATATGCATCAATTTGACTTAAGATTTTAGCCAAGCTGGGTTGCCTGGCTCCTGTTCTTACCCCCTATGTTCCCGATTGTTCGGCTAGAGGGTAAAGGGAGCTCCTCTGTGATTGTTACTTCCGGGTCATCCGGGTTAGTACCTCAGATTGGGTGAAGCCGAAAGCTAGCCATCTTAAGAATATAATTGGTCGGCAACGACGGAAGTGAAAATCTCGGTTCATTAAAGACCACTGAGTTCGGCAACATTCCCCGAACTAAATCCTCAATATTTTCATCCCACATTGATCGGAATTGAGGTTTCACGATCATGGTCACCATGATATCCCGGGAAAGGAACTTATAAATAAACTATTTTTCCCAGAAGATGTTTCTTACATAGTATTATAACATATCTCTCCGCGTACCTTTGTTTATAAACCGTGTGGCCGGATGGCGTTGTTTGCCATAAATCTTTGCCCTTATAAAGGCTTTATAAAGTAGGATAAACACTCCTCGGTGATACTTCTCTGTCGTATCTACTTTTCCTCACACTTTTACCCTTGTTTTGGACTCTAATTTGCATGATTTGAATGAAACAAACCCGGACCGATGCTGTTTTCAGCAGAACTACCATGGTGTTGTTTTTGTGCAGAAATAAAAGTTCTCGGAACTGGATGAAACTTTTTTGGAGATTTATTTTAGAATAAATAAAAAATACTGGAGCCAAGAACCACCGGAGGGGGGCCCCTGGCTAGGCACGATACACCAGGGCGCGCCAGCCCCCCCAGGGGTGCCCTGGTGGGTTGTGCCCACCTCGGGGCCCCACTGACCCTAATTCCGACGCTATAAAATCCTATTTTCGGAGAAAAAAATCAAGGAGAAAGTTTCATCCCATTTTACGATACGGAGCCGTCGCCACCTCCTATTCTTCATCGGGAGGCCAGATCTGGAGCCCGTTTGGGGCTCCGGAGAGGGGAATCTTTGGTCTTCGTCATCATCAACCCTTCTCCATCGTCAATTCCATGATGCTCCCCATCGGGAGTGAGTAATTCCTTCGTAGGCTTGCTGGTCGGTGAGGAGTTGGATGAGATTCATCATGTAATCGAGTTAGTTTTGTTAGGGCTTGATCCCTAGTATCCACTATGTTCTGAGATTGATGTTGCTATGACTTTGCCATGCTTAATGCTTGCCACTAGGGCCCGAGTGCCATGATTTCAGATCTGAACCATTTAGGTTATCACCATTATATCTATGTTCTTGATCTTGCTAGTCATATGCACCTATTACGTGTTCTGATCCGCAAACCCCGGGGTGACAATAGTCGGGATACTTTCTGGTGATGACCGTAGTTTGAGGAATTCATGTATTCACCGTGTGTTAATGCTTTGTTCCAGTTATCTATTAAAAGTAGGCCTTAATATCCCTTAGTTTCCTTATGGACCCCGCAGCCATGGGAGGGTAGGACAAAAGATGTCATGCAAGTTCTTTTCCATAAGCACGTATGACTATTTATGGAATACATGCCTACATTACATTTATGAACTGGAGCTAGTTCTGTGTCGCCCTAGGTTATGACTGTTATATGATGAATATCATCCAACAAGTTCACCGATCCAGTGCCTATGAGTTTTCCACTTATTGTTCTTGCTAAGTTACTATTGCTGCTGCTACTGTTCCAACTGTTACAAAACTATTGCTATCACTGTTACCGTCACTGTTACTACTGCTACTGCTATCAAAACTATCATACTACTGTGGTACTAATCACTCTGCTGCAGATATTTAATCTCCAGGTGTGGTTGAATTGACAACTCAGCTGCTAATACTCGCAAATATTCTTTGGCTCCCCTTGTGTCGAATCTATAAATTTGGGTTGAATACTCTACCCTTGAAAACATTTGCGATCCCCTATACTTGTGGGTTATCAAGACCTTTTTCTGGTGCCGTTGCCAGGGAGCATATCTATATTTGTTGAGTCACTTGGGATTTATATCGATTGATCACTATGAAGAATCCGAAGGATCCAAAGACCAAGATTTTTCCCTCTAAGACGAGGGGAGGTAAGGAACTGCCATCTAGCTCTGCACTTGAATCACCTTCTGTTATGAGTAAGCTTGCAACACCACCACATGCTAGTAATCCTGATATGTCGCAAGTTATTGATGATGCTACCTCTGCTATGAATGATACTTATGATAATCCTAGTACCATGCTTGATGATAATGTGCCACTAGGTGAATTTCTTGATGAATAAATTGCTAGAGCTAAAGAAAATGAAACTACTGAAACTGATGAGATTGCTGAAACTGATGAAGCCTTCGAAACTGATGACTATGAAACACCTATTAGTCCTAGCTCTCCTAGATTTGAAATGCCAAAGATACCTGAAGGATATGTTTTGGATGGAGAGATAGCTAGAGAAATTCTTTCTTGCAAGGATAGAAACGATCTTAAGAAATTGCTACGCAAGTATAGTGAAAAGACTTTGAATGCTAGAATGAAATGTGATCCTAAGTTTGCTACTTCACCTATCTTTGTTACCGATAAGGATTATGAACTCTCTGTCGACCCAGAGTTAATTACTTTGGTTGAATTTGATCCTTTCCATGGCTATGAAACTGAAACTGTAGTGGCACACCTTACTAAGCTGAATGATATGGCCACCCTCTTTGCTCATGATGAGAAGATTTGCTACTACTATATTCTTAAGTAATTTCCGTTCTCATTAAAGGGTGATGCTAAGACATGGTACAATACTCTTGCTCCTGGTTGTGTGCGTAGTCCCTAGGATATGATTTACTATTTCTTTGAAAAATATTTTCCTTCTCATAAGAAACAAGCTGCCTTACTGGAAATATTTAACTTTGTGCAAATTGAAGAAGAGAGTCTCCCACAAGCTTGGGGGAGGCTTGTCCAATTGCTTAATGCTTTGCCTGACCACCCTCTCAAGAAAAATGAAATACATGATATCTTCTATAATGGACTAACTGATGCTTCTAGGGACTTCCTAGATAGTTGTGCTGGTTGTGTTTTTAGGGAACGAACTGTTGAACAAGCTGAGGAATTATTGAATAACATATTGAAGAATTATGATGATTGGACTCTTCCCGAACCACCGCTCAAACCCATTCCGAAGAAGAGGGGTATCTTATTTATCAGTCCTGAAGATATGCAAGAGGCAAAGAAATCTATGAAAGAAAAAGGTATTAAAGCTGAGGATGTTAAGAATTTACCACCTATTGAAGAAATACATGGCCTTAACACACCACCACCTCCACAGGTGGTAGAGGTAAATTCTTTATTAAAGTTTGATGAAGGTGATATCCCTTACAATAAACATCCTAGCTAGTGCTTATATGAGTTTGACAACTATATTATGAAGCAAGACCATTTCAATGCACATGTCCTGAAACAATTGAAATATAACTCTGATACGATTGCTCGCTTGAGTGACTTGCTATTTAGAATCAGTAATGATGTTAGAGGTGTAGGAAAACATGCCTCTATGGTTCAAACTCAGTTAGAACAAGTTGCTAAGTCTTAAAAAGAATTGCTTGATGAAATGAATAATAATATGAATGATTTTACTGCTAGAGTAGTAACTAGAGGGGGTAGAAAGACCCAAGAACCACTTTATCCTGAAGGTCATCCTAAAAGAGTTGAACAAGACTCTCAGAGAATTAATACTGATGCACCTAGTCCTGATAAAAATAAAAAGAAAAAGAAAAATGATAGGACTTTGCATACCTCTAGTGAACCTGAGATACAAAAACCTCCTGATAATAATGATGTCTCTGTTTTCGATGTTGAAACTCAATCTGGTAATGAACATTCACCTAGTGATAACAAAAATGATAATGATGATGTTCATGAAGATGCTCAATCTAAAAATGATAAAGAACCAGATAATGATGTTGAGATAGAGCCTGCTGCCGATCTTGATAACCCACAACCTAAAAACAAACGTTATGATAAAAGAGACTTTGTGGCTAGGAAACATGGTAAAGAAAGAGAGCCATGGGTTCAGAAACCCATGCCCTTTCCACCTAAACCATCTAAGAAAAAGGATGATGAAGAATTTGAACGCTTTGCTGAAATGATTAGGCCAGTCTTTTTGCGTACCCGCTTAACTGATATCCTGAAGATGCCCCCTATGCAAAGTACATGAAAGACATCATCACTAATAAAAGAAAGATACCCAAAGTTGAAATCTCCACCATGCTTGCTAATTATTCTTTTACGGATGGAGTGCCTAAAAAACTTGGAGATCCGGGAATACCAACTATACCTTGCTCCATTAAGAGAAACTATGTAAAAACTGCTTTGTGTGACTTGGGAGCCGGTGTTAGTGTTATGCCTTTCTCCTTATATAAAAGACTTGATTTGAATAAACTCACGCCTACTGAAATATCATTGCAAATGGCTGAAAAATCTACTGCCATACCTACCGGTATTTGTGAGGATGTGCCCGTTGTTGTTGCAAATGTTACTATCTTAACGGACTTTGTTATTCTTGAGATGCCCGAGGACGACAACATGTCGATTATCCTCGGTAGACCCTTTTTGAATACTGCAGGGGCTGTTATTGATTGCAATAAAAGCAAAGTCACTTTTCATATCAATGGTAATGAGCATATGGTGCACTTTCCGAAGAAACAATTCCAAGTGAATGGTATAAATGTTATTGAGGAATCTCCGACCATCACTATTGGAAGTTTTCAATTACCTCTACCTACTGCCAAAAAGAAATATGATATACTTATTGTTGGGGATATGTACATCCCCATTGAGGTAACTTAGTGTTTTACGAAAGTTCTTCGGTTTCATGCTAATCGGAAGTGGTTGTTAATAAGACTTGATCAACCTTATTAATGGATCATTTTTGAGAGGTATGAAGTTGATGAATCTAGTAAGCACAACTCTCTGCTCCCACAATTTATTTTCTGTTTTAGTTAGTCAAATAAAATAAAATGCCATGATTATCGTGTTTTCTGTTTTCTCCGTGCAATAAAAATTGACCCAAAAATAAAAGTTCTCAGAATGTTCTGAAAATTTGATACAAATTTTTTCTGAATATTTCTGAATTTCTGGTGCAAATAATACCAGAGGGGGGGGGTGCATTTGGTGCCCACAAGACACCAGGGCGCGCCAGCAACCCCAGGCGCGCCCTGGTGGGTTGTGGCCCCCACGTGGGCCCCCTCACTTATTCCTTTAGCCCACATCATCCGCTACCTCCAGAAAAAATCACCACAACCACCATTCCCGTGTTCTTGCTCTCAAACCCATGGATTTCGATCTCTTTGCTCGAAGCTCCGTTTCCGAAACTGTTTGGAGGGATTGCTACTTGGTATGTGACTCCTCCATTGCTCCAATTAGTTTTTGATTTAGTGGGTTATTTTTAGAGTAATTAGCTACTCTTGGTGCTGCTGTAGATGAGCTTGCATGTTGAATTCTTAGAGTTCTAAGTAGTTTTAATGCTTAATATGGCCTCTATGCATGCTTGATACGTCTCCGTCGTATCTATAATTTTTGATTGTTTCATGCCAATATTATACAACTTTCACATAATTTTGGCAACATTTTATATGATTTATTGGACTAACCTATTGATCCAGTGCCCAGTGCCAGTTCCTATTTGTTGCATATTTTTTGTTTCGCAGAATATCCATATCAAACGAAGTCCAAACGCGATAAAAATTTATGGATATTTTTTTGGAATATTTATGAATTTTGAGAAGTGGAATCAACGTAACCGGAGGCCCACAACCCCCACAAGACACCAGGGCGCGGCTAGGGGGCCCAGGCGCGCCCTGGTGGGTTGTGCTCACCTCATATGTCGGTTGGAGCTATCCTTTGGCCGCAAGGAAGCTAATTTTTGGATAAAAATCCCCTCAAAATTTCAGCCCGATCGGAGTTACGAATCTCCGGGAATATAAGAAACGGTTTTCGGCCAGAAAACAGGAACGTGAAACAGAAGAGAACAGAGAGGGAGATCCAATCTAGGAGGGGCTCCTGCCCCTCCACCTCCATGGCGGCCATGGACCAGAGGGGGAACTCTCCTCCCATCTAGGGGGGAGGCCAAGGAAGAAGAAGAAGGAGGGGGGCTCTCTCCCCTCTCTCCTGGTGGCGCCGAAACGCCACCGGGGCAAGCATCGTGACGGCGATCTACTCCAGCAACTTCGCCGCCGTCAACAGCAACTCTCTCCCCCTCTATGCAGCGGTGTAACTCCCCTTCTCCCCGCTGTAATCTCTAGTTAAACATGGTTTTCAACTCCGTATATTATTTCCCAATGATATGTGGCTATCCTATGATGTTTGAGTAGATCCGCTTTGTCCTATGGGCTAATTGATGATCGTGGTTGGTATGATTGTATATTTTATTATGGTGCTGTCCTACGGTGCCCTCCGTCTCGCGCAAACGTGAGGGATCCTCGCTGTAGGGTGTTGCAATATGTTCATGATTTTCCTATGCTGGGTGGCGTGAGTGACAGAATACACAGACTCGAGTAGGTGGGTTGTTGCACATGGGAGTAAAGAGGACTTGATACTTAATGCTATGGTTGGGTTTTACCTTAATGATCTTTGGTAGTTGTGGATGCTTGCTAGAGTTCCAATCATAAGTGCATATGATCCAAGTAGAGAAAGTATGTTAGCTCATGCCTCTCCCTCATGTAAAATTGCAAGAATGATTATCGGTCTAGTTATCAATTGCCTAGGGACAAATAACCTTCTTGTTTGACAAAACCTTTCTACTAAACAACTAACTTTTATTATCTTGCAATTTACTCGTAGTTTTATTCCCGCTAAGTATTTCTAGTGTTATTCGTGCAAACTATCCTATCACCTACAAAGTAGTTTCATACTTGTTCTAGGTAAAGCAAGCGTTAAAGTGTGCGTAGAGTTGTATCGGTGGTCGATAGAACTTGAGGGAATATTTGTTCTACCTTTAGCTCCTCGTTGGGTTCGACACTCTTACTTATCGAAAAAGGCTACAAACGATCCCCTACACTTGTGTGTTATCAATGCTTAGGAGTAGTTGCTATCAATTTCACAAAGTTTTGTTGAGAAAAATTTTGTGTCTCAAAAATATTTCAGAATTTTGTTCGCAAATAAAAATGCAATTCTTTAGGAGTTCTTCGAGGAGGAGATCCTCGGAGGCCTCATCAAGAGGAAGCTCGATTCGACAATCTTATGTTGAGCCAAGTGAAAGCTCGATGCGAGATGCCGCCACAAAATCATGCTTGTAGCCGTGCGATGAGTTCATGGAAGGTGCAGGTATTAAGGGGGAATTTGAAAAATTTATCCACAATACAGAACTTGCTCCCTTCATTGCAGATAAGTGCCCTCAGCGTCTCGAACTCACGAAAACATTCACAAAGAAATTTAAATATTTTCCTCATGAGTCTAGAGTTTCATTCAACCTTTATGACCGTTCCTTCACCATGCCCTTAGAAATGTTCAATGAAGCATGCAAACTTCCATATTGGGGTTCCCTTGATGAACCAACGAAATCTGAGTACGAGTCATTTTTGGTTTATCTTTGCTATGGTGAAGATAGGGGAGTAACACAAGGAAGAATTAAAAGTACCCATTTCCCATCAATACACTACTTCACACTCTTTAACTGCAAATGTATCGTAGGCAATCAAGATTGTAGCACACTGTGTACCCCTGATTTGAGTCTCATACACACTGCCATAATAGGAAATAAATGTTATAATCTTGGAGCAATTGTTGCACGGAGATTGCAGCACAATGCTGCTAGTGGTAATTTCTACGGAGGAATATATGCCTCCCGTGTAGCAGCGAGACTAAACGTATCACCTTGGCCTAATGACCCAACCTTACCTACTCAGTATTTAGACTTTGAGGCCATGAAGCATCATAAGTTCCTTACGGGCACGGCAACTAATTATACCTATAACATGAGATTTACTAAAAACCCGTTGTGCCTGTCACTTTGCCTGCTCCTGCTCTCTTTGATTTTCACAGCAAGGGAAGATACTATGTTCTTGAGAGCAAGGCCCATGCGTACAATGCGGATGTTGAAGCTGCCAGGAGGGCCGAGGAGTTTGCACCAAGGGCCTCGGTGAGCTGTCGTTCAGACTATTATCCATGCGGATGGTGATTACCAAGCTAGCCCAAAAGCCTAAGCTTGGGGGAGTACGTATTTCCACCGACATTACATTCATGTTCACACTTTTCATTCCAGTTGTCGGTGTTCATACTTTTTCATTGTAATATCCATGCTAAATTTGTTTTCTCGCTTTCTTCTTGTGTGTTTGAAAAACTTTGAGAGAATCCAAAAATATTTCCTACTTCTTTCCAGTTTTTCTTTCTAGTTTAGTTTAATTGTAGTATCGAAAGAATACCCAAAAAGATTTCCCGTTTCTTCTTTTACTTGTTGGGAGCTTTCGCATGTAAATAGTTTTTCTTGTTTTTGTTTTCCCTTTTTAATTTGCCTTCTTCGAGAAAAAACAAAAATTCCAAAAATATTTCAGTGTGTTTCTCTGAAATTCTTTTCTTTTTTTTGTTTGAGTCGTACCAAGGAGAAGACCATGATGAAAATGTTGAGTGGCTCTCATATGCATCATTGTTAATCTAACAAAGAGCCCATGTTAACTTGTCTTCTCTTCTTGAATAAAATGTTGCAGATTCCAGCTTAGTCCACGACACTCTTGCACCATTATTATTTTCTTATCATTCGGTCGTGCAAGTGAAAGGCAATAATGATGATATTTGATGAATTGACTGTGGCAGGGAAAAGCGGGTATGAACTCAACTTGTTTTTGTTTTTGTAAATATGTTTAACCTAGTATCCTTGATTCAGCATATTATGATCAAACATGTTTGCAATGACCATTAGAAATTATAGTTGTTCATGCCATGCTTAAGTATCTAGGAGTGGATAATGATTTATCTTGGATGTCAACATGCATTAAAATGGTTGTGATGTGGTATGATGATATGGTATCCTCCTCTGAATGTTTCAAGTGGCTTGACTTGGCACATGTTCACGCATGTAGTTGAATCAAAACCAACATAGCCTTCATGATATTTATGTTCATGGTGTCCATATCCTACTCATGCTAGTAGTCAATGTTTATTATATGTAATGCATGTTCGTGACCGTTTTCGCTCTCTAGCTGGCCGCTTCTCAATCTATTTGCTAGCCTTCGCCTGTACTAAGCGAGAATACTGCTTGTGCATCAAAATCCTTAAACCAAAGTTCTTCCAGATGAGTCCACTATATCTATCTATATGCGGTATTACCCTGCCGCTCGAAAGTAAATTTGCATGTGCCATCTCTAAAAATTCAAATGAACATCAGTTTTGTGTGCCTGGACCGCTCATGGAGCGATAGGGGGCGGTCAGTATTTTCCATGCTAAGCGGGTTATTCTCATGATGAGTGTTTATTCACTCGTCCTTACACGAGAGGGGCGGTAATAGGGATTCCCAGTCCCGAAATCAAAAATTACAAATAATTAAACAAAACTCCCCCAGGAATGTTGTTGGTTTGGATGGTACCCGTGGTTGCGGCTAGCCGTGGAGTGTGATTGTTGGTGGAGGGGGAGTAAACTTTTACTTTTACCGCTTGGGAACTGCCGCTAATTTGTTTAGCATGGAAGATATTGATAACTCTTGGTCGTAACGTTGACAGGAAGGGTGTACCTCCCAAAAATTATATCTATCTCTGTTTTAAAACTTGAGCTCTGGCACCTGTGCAAATCCCTGCTTCCCTCTGCGAAGGGACTATCTATTTACTTTTATGTTGAGTCAACACCTTCTTAAATAAGCGCCAGACCTGAGATCACTATTGTCATACTCATGCATTGTGTATAGTCGATGTTGGGTGCAGCATGACTGGATCTTTTCTACCATGAATTACAATGTTTAGTCACTGCTTGAACTTTGGAGGTGCTCTGCATTTATGTTTTGCGGTCTCAAAAAGGGCTAGCGAGATACCATTATTGCCATATTGTATCATGATTGTTTTGACAAAGTGTCGGTGCTTGAGATATCTTATTATTGCTCACTAGTTGCTTATGTCATTGATATGAGTTAATATAATTTCTAAGAGTTATTGCTGACATGGTTAGTCATAATCTTTGCTGAATACCCGGGTGCTACTTAAGCATATATATGTAAACAAGAACAAAAGAGTTCGTAAAAGTTTTTCTTTATCACTTTCAGTTTGTCAACTGAATTGCTTGAGGACAAGCAATGGGTTAAGCTTGGGGGAGTTGATACGTCTCTGTCATATCTACTTTTCCTCACACTTTTGCCCTTGTTTTGCACTCTAATTTGCATGATTTGAATGAAACTAACCCGGACTGACGCCGTTTTCAGCAAAACTACCATGGTGTTGTTTTTGTGCAGAAATAAAAGTTCTCGGAACTGGACGAAACTTTTTGCAGATTTATTTTAGAATAAATAAAAAATACTAGAGCCAAGAACCACCGGAGGGGGGCCCCTGGCTGGGCATGATACACCAGGGCGCGCCAGCCCCCCCAGACGCCCCCTCGTAGGTTGTGCCCACCTGGGGGCCCCACTGACCCTAATTCCAACGCTATAAAATCCTATTTTCGGAGAAAAAATCAAGGAGAAAGTTTCATCGCGTTTTGCGATACAGAGCCGCCGCCACCTCTTGTTCTTCATCGGGAGGTCAAATCTGGAGCCCGTTTGGGGCTTCGGAGAGGGGAATCTGTGGTCTTCGTCATCATCAACCCTTCTCCATCGCCAATTCCATGATGCTCCCCACCGGGAGTGAGTAATTCCTTCGTAGGCTTGCTGGTCGGTGAGGAGTTGGATGAGATTCATCATGTAATCGAGTTAGTTTTGTTAGGGCTTGATCCCTAGTATCCACTATGCTCTGAGATTGATGTTGCTATGACTTTGCCATGCTTAATGCTTGTCACTAGGGCCCGAGTGCCATGATTTCAGATCTGAACCAATTATGTTATCACCATTATATCTATGTTCTTGATCCGATCTTGCTAGTCATATGCACCTATTACGTGTTCTGATCTGCAAACCCCAGAGTGACAATAGTCGGGATACTTTCCGGTGATGACCGTAGTTTGAGGAGTTCATGTATTCACCGTGTGTTAATGCTTTGTTCCGGTTCTCTATTAAAAGGAGGCCTTAATATCCCCTAGTTTCCTTATGGACCCCGCTGCCACGGGAGGGTAGGACAAAAGATGTCATGCAAGTTCTTTTCCATAAGCACGTATGACTATTTATGGAATACATGCCTACATTACATTTATGAACTGGAGCTAGTTATGTGTCGCCCTAGGTTATGACTGTTATATGATGAATATCATCCAACGAGTTCACCGATCCAGTGCCTATGAGTTTTCCACTTATTGTTCTTGCTAATTTACCATTGCTGCTGCTACTGTTCCAACTGTTACAAAACTATTGCTATCATTGTTACCGTCAGTGTTACCGCTGCTACTGCTATCAAAACTATCATACTACTGTGCTACTGATCACTCTGCTGCAGATATTTAATCTCCAGGTGTGGTTGAATTGACAACTCAGCTGCTAATACTCGCAAATATTCTTTGGCTCCCCTTGTGTCGAATCTATAAATTTGGGTTGAATACTCTACCCTCGAAAACTGTTGCAATCCCCTACACTTGTGGGTTATCACTTGGCTACTAGCCGAGGAGGTTGAAGCCGATGGTCGGTTAACAAAGTCTTGTACAATACGGATTTGAGCATTAATGATGTAAAGTACTTGGATACATAGAATCATTACACATAAATTATGTCAAACGTAACAAAGTTTGTGTCAAACAAACATCGATCCTTAATTTGAACACCCGTGCCCAAATTAAGACTCGGGGGTTACTGCATTGACGATTCAATGCAGAAAATTTCAGTGCAAAATAGTTTCCGATGAGATTACGATCCTCCGGTTGGTCGGCCGCACCCAACCTGAGTCTCGGGGGCTACTGCACAACACATTTTAATTCTTAAAGTATGCTGCCGAGCAAGGAATTGATCCTTGGGCCGATTTCGCGAATCGACCTGAGTCTCAGGGGCTACTAGGATTATTGGTTTTATTTTATCCTTCAGGTGCATCCCAGGTTTTAGACCGACACACACCTTGAGGGCTACTGGCTATATATCTCGGCAGAGAATAAATTGCACCAATCAAAAAATCAGCCCACGGTCGGGCTGGTGCACCACCTCAGAAGTAGTCCGGCATAAAGCTCGGGCCAAGTGGCTGGCTCCATAGAGGGCATTTCCGGCATTAAGCTCGGCTGAATTCCTTCATTTTTTTAAAGACCAAGGTAACTATGACACCTCGGACGCTAATCATCGTTGGAGCTTGGATGCAGTCCGGCGTTGGAGCTCGGAAGCAGTCCGACATAAAGCTCAAGGTCGGAGACACCTCAGAAGCAGTCCGGCATAAAGCTCAGATGCGAATGGCTGGATCCATAAAAGATTATTTCCGGCATTAAGCTCGGATAAACTCCTTCAACTTTTTCAAGACCGAGGTAATCTATGACGCCTCGGATGCAGTTCGGTGTTGGGGCTCGGCTGCAAAAAGACACCTCAGATGCACTTCGGCGTTGTAGTTCAGATGCAAGAGGGCACCGCCGCACGGGAAACACTTTGAACCCGAGTTGTGGCGTAAAAAGTTATAAGTCATCAATAACAGCCAAAAACTTAAAGGACTCCTCGGATGCCCGACGTGTGAACTCTTCGGATTCAGCTCGGCGATCCTCAAGATCGGACATGGGAAGATTTGTTGAACCAATTTTCAAGACCGACGATCGAAGACAAAGAACTGTGTGGAAGAACCGAGGAGCGTCCCCAACTTGAAGACCGGTTTAGGGGGCTACTGACGGTGTCCTAGACTAGGGGGTACCCACCACGTCGTCTCCCAACCAGTGGGTCGGGCCAAGGACCCCCATGATGATTCACAATGGGCCACTTCGCGCAGCCCATGATGCATACAAGGAAGATTCCACAAGACTTGGCGCACAAGCGACTATTCTAAACCCTAGGCCTCTGGTGCAATATATAAACCAAGGCCAGGCTAGTCAATAGACAATCATATATTCACTACATACGATCTCGAGGTAGATCAACTCTGTACTCGATACCCCATCATCAATACAAAACAAAGCAAGACGTAGGGTTTTACCTCCATTAAGAGGGCCCGAACCTGCGTAAATATCGTCTCCCTTGTCTTCTATTACCCGTCGTTCCAAGATCCATAGTTCGGGACCCCCTACCCGAGATCTGCCGGTTTTGACACCGACACATGGCTTATAGATACCCAGAAAACCCTCGTCCTATTATCAAGCATTTTTCCATCACCATAACTTCGTGTTTCGAGGCAATCTCGTCTACTCCTGAAAGGACCAAGATGTCACCTAGAGGGGGGGGGGGGGTGAATAGGCATTTTAAAAACTTCTCCGGATTTGACTTCATCATAATGCAGAAGTAATCTGGGCTGATACTTTTCAAGCATAGATCCTAAATATACAAGGCTCAACTAAGTGCACCAATAACTTAAGCTAAACAAGATGAGCACAACGAGGCTACCAAGCACAAGGTATGTCACAAGATATGGAAATGAATATTACACTAAAGCACAAGTAAGCAATACAAGCTTAAACAACATATATATCAGGATATGGAAATAATCGATACAACTTAGCAATTGACACTAAGCACAAGATATAAAATAGTAGTAAGTATGAATTGCGAAAAGTAAGAAGAGACTACTGATATGTTTCCGAAATTCAAGTACCCAGCTATATTCTAGTCTTCATTGAAGGGACAGGTGTTACCACGAAGGTTCACCCTGTGATCCTTGATATGTCACCACGAACATGATTACCAACCACTATGGTTAGCTTCTTCCTCCACTCCAAAGATGACAAGCTCCACGACCACTTCACAATCCTCACAAAGGACTAACTCGGGCCTCTACACAACCTCCACGAAGAGGTGATCGCAGCAAAAAACATAAAACTAACTAGGAGGCGGTGGCCTCCAAGAGTTACAAGCTCACGAGCTCTCACTAGAACATCGATGCGAAGAGCTCAAATCAATGCAACTAATGTAAAGAAAGTACATAACATTTTTTTATGTTTTGATCCAAATTCCAATAAAGGCTAACTCGGAGCAGAGCAGAGCCCCGTCGTCGCAAGGCTTGGGCCATAGTGGATATTTAGTGGTGTATGGATATCCCCGGCGAATCTAGGTCACCTCTACTATATATATCCTTTGTAAGATGCGAACGGGATAAGTTGACCAGTTGTAATCCCCTGCATTTGTAACCTCTCCTAATATAGTGAAGTTTCGTGGGATGGCGCGCATGGTTTTTCCCCTTCGCACGGGAGGGGTTTTCCATGTTAAAAAAATCTTGTGTCCCTCCGTGTTGATTTGATCTTTGTCGTTTATTTTGCCTACCGTATCTCTAACAATAATGCTCAAATCCCTCTCTCTCAAATCTGACCAAACCAATGCATGCTATGGAGGGATGGAAGAGAGGATATAGACGACTAAGAAGAGGGTTCCATGAGTGAAGTGCTAGCAGTTCTAAAAGATAAAAAAGTTTACAATGTATGGAGGGCAAATTAATGGGAGATGCAGCGGTGGCTTGGCTAGTCGGAGGTTGTGAGATGTGAGATGGGTGTGAAACAAATAGGGTACAAATGTGGTTTGGATGTAAATGAAGGACCGAGTGAAGAGTTTTATTCTTTGTGAGATCCATCAAATGATATGTCTACTGCGTGAGCTCACGCTTTTGACCGTATGACATCCGCATGTTTGCATGCCATGCCCGCCTCTACATGCATCGGGGAACTGATAAGGTTGATGCATCGTGTCTCCCATGCTTCCCAAGGTATACAGGCATGTGGAACCACATGCAACTTTATCATCTTCCATTCAGTACCTGACCCCGTTGTGGAAGGTCGCTTGTTGATATCCTTCAGGAGCTTGTGTCATTATCTGCTCGGCGCTGACTCCTTGGGAATAACCGGCTCAGATGTTATTCGTCATCAAGCCCCAGGGGGGCTTTAAGTTCGGATAGGGATGACAATTTTATCCATGGATCCGTATACCCGTGGATACCCGACCCGGTTGGGCAAGGGTATGGAGCCCATTTCTGGCCATGGATCTCGATTCCCGCGAAGAGCCGGGTTGGGCACGGTTAATATTTTTGCTCCATGGATATCCAATGGATACCCGTATGACACATGGGTCCATATAGAAGTGACACTAGACTAAGCAAATGTCCAAGCCCAAGTCACTAGCGATCATAGAAGGTCAAAGCCCGACCCTTGTTCCATAATCTCCCAAAACCCCACTAACCTAATTATTAAACCTAATCTAAGTTAATGAATGATGATGAGTTAATTTAATATTTTGGAAGGCTTCATGCTAATTTTTCTATGCCCATGGATCTCCATGGGTATCTGGGTATCCAATGGGTTTGGGCATGGTCACAACTTGTGCCCATGAATGCATTGGTGGATGGGCAGAGGGTTGGAAGATGGGGCATGGGTTGGATTTGGACCAGCTCCACCCGCCCCGAACCCGACCCATTGCTATCCCCAAGTTTAGAAGAGCAACGAACTCGGTGTTGGCTGGTCTGTCAAGTTTGATGTATCTATCAAGATGTATACTCAGCGCACCTTTCTTCAGAAACCGGATTGGATGGTTAATATTTCGCCATACAATCATATTCAATCCAATCTTATTTATGGAAAACAATTTTTTAAATAAATAGTTTGCCTACCTTATAATTGAGAGCAGACAGTATACATAAGAAACTCCATCCTTGGTTTGTCAAACTAAGTGACACTCCCAAGTAAGTGAATGGAAATACTACAATCTTAGACTCCAAAATGTTTGAAAGAGTCAGAATTTCTTTGTTAGGGATATTATTTTTTTTGAAAGGTC
The DNA here is from genome assembly GCA_039707655.1 of Elymus sibiricus. Classification (NCBI taxonomy): domain Eukaryota; kingdom Viridiplantae; phylum Streptophyta; class Magnoliopsida; order Poales; family Poaceae; genus Elymus; species Elymus sibiricus. The sequence goes on along the minus strand of CM077665.1, from coordinate 458,213,483 downwards.
CAGCAATTGTTGGCTATTTCGTTTCGTCATAGCAGGAAGAAGAGGTGAAAAACAAAGTTTGGCGGGGGGGGGGGGGGGGGGTCCTAAGACCAAGGAGAAAAAAAGGAAGAAAGGAGAGGGCTAGTGCCTACTCCTACAAAAAAAAATTCTAAAACAACTATCTCACGGTGGATCCCCAAATGGGCTTGATACGTATCCAACGTATCTATAATTTTTGATTGTTCCATGCTGATATGTTATCATTCTAGGATACTTTTTGGATCTTTATTTACCAATTTATAATATTTTTGAGCACTAACCTATTGACCCAGTGCCGAGTGCCAGTTGCTGTTTTCTGCATGTTTTTGCCTTTTCAGGTTTACATTACCAAACAAAATCCAATTGCCACGAAACTTTTTGATGATTTTTCTGGACCAAAAGAAGACCTACAAGCTTCGGAAGGAGGTCGGGAGGCACACGAGGGCCCCACCACACATCAGGGTGCGCCCTCGGGGGGGAGGGGGCGCTGATATGTGGTGGCCCCCTCGTGGCTCTCCCGACGTCCCTCTTCGGCCCATAAATTCTCTAATATTGCAAAAACCCTGAAGGCAGTCCCGAAACCCTTTTTCCACCGCCGCAAGTTTCTGGTCCGTTGCGAGGCCATCTGGAGCTCCGTTCCGGCACCCTGCCGGAGGGGGGATCGATCACGGAGGGCCTCTTCATCAACCTTGCTCCCCTCATGATGATGTGTGAGTAGTTCACCACAGACCTACGGGTCCATAGCTAGTACCTAGATGGCAATCTCTCTCTCTTATGATCTTCAATACAACGATCATCACATCTTCGCTTTGATCTATCCGATGTAATCCTATTGTGCGGTGTGTTTGTTGGGATCCGATGAATTGTGGGTTTATGTTCATATTATTCATGAAAAGTATTTGAGATACCTCTGATATATATTGTCTCTTAATTCAATGATCATTATAGCTTCGTAATGCTCTCCGATCTATTGATGTGCTTTGGCCAAGTAGATTGATATTTCATCGGTGGGAGTGGTGCGTTGTGGTAGGTTCAACCTGGCGAGTTTCTATATCCCAGTGACAAAGTAGGGGACAAGATGCGTCTTTGTGTTCGTGCTACTAAGGATAAAACGATGGGTTCATTCATATTGATTGAGTTTACTTTGTCTACATCGTGTCATCGTTCTCCAAGCATTACTCTGTTTTACTTAATACTCTAGATGCATGCTGGATAGCAGTCAATGAGTGGAGTAATAGTAATAGGTGCAGGCGGGAGTCGGCCTATTTGCTTATGGACATGATGCCTATATACACATGATCATTGCCGTGAAAATCGCATAATGATACGTCTCCAACGTATCTATAATTTTTGCTTTTTCCATGCAGTTATATTATCATTCTTCGATGTTTTACAATCACTTTTTAGCAATTTATATCATTTTTTTTGGGACTAACCTATTGACATAGTGCCAAAGTGTCACTTGCTTTTTTTGCTTGTTTTTTTACTTCGGAGAATATCAGTATCAAACGGAGTCCAATCACGACGAAACTTTTTGTAGAATTTTTCTGGACCAGAAGACACCCAGTGGGCCAAAGAAGTGCCGGAGAGGTGGGCTGTGGAGGCCACAACGCACCAGGGCGCGCCAGAGGGCCCCCGGCGCGCCCTGATGGGTTGTTTCCTCCACGGGGCCCCCCTCCACCGCCTCTGAAGCCTATAAATACCCAAATATTCAGAAAACCCTAAGGGAGTCGACGAAAAACACATCCAGCCGCCGCAAGTTCCAGAGCCTCAAGATCGAATCTAACACCATTACAGAGGGGTTCATCTTCTTCATAGGTGCCTCTCCGATGATGCGTGAGTAGTCCACCATAGACCTACGGGTCCGTAGGCAGTAGCTAGATGGCTTCCTCTCGCTCTTTTGATTCTCAATACAACGGTCTCTTGGAGATCTATTTGATGTAAACTTTTGCGCTGTGTTTGTTGGGATCCGATGAATTTTGAGTTCATGATCAGTTTCTATCCATGAATATTATTTGAGTCTTCTTTGATCTCTTATATGCATGATTACTAATAGCCTCGTATTTCTTCTTCGAATCTTTGGTTTAGTTAGGCCGACTAGATCATTTTTTCTTGCCATGTGAAGAGGTGCTTTGTGATGGGTTCGATCTAGCAGTGTCCTTTCCCAGTGAGAGAAGGGGTAGCAAGGCATGCATGTATCGTTGCCATTAAGGATAACAAGATGGGGTATATTCCTACATGAATAGATCTTGTCTACATCATGTCATCGTTCTTATTGCATTACTCCATTTTTCCATGAACTTAATACACTAGATGCATGCTGGATAGCGGTCGATGTGTGGAGTAATAGTGGTAGATGCAGGCAGGAGTCGGTCTACTTATCTTGGACGTGATGCCTATACAATGATCATCGCCTTGGATATCGTCATGATTATTTGATCTTCCATCAATTGCCCAACAGTAATTTGTTCACCCACCGTGCGCTATACTCATGAGAGAAGCCACTAGTGAAACCTACGGCCCCCGGGTCTACTTTTCCAACATATTGCTTTGCGATCTATCTTTTTTGCCTCTTTGGTTTCAGATCTACTAAACCAAAAACCCAAAAAATATATTGCTGCACTTTTTATTTGCTCATTTTATTTTGTGTTCTTGAGAGATCTATCTCTCCTATCTATCATATCCTAATCTATCTTTTTACCGTAGAGAGATTGACAACCTCTGTTTCGCGTCGGGTTGCAAGTATTTGTTATTTGTGTGCAGGTGTTGCTTATTGGGTGGTGGTGATCCTCCTACTGGTTCGATAACCTTGGTTTCATAACTGAGGGAAATAATTACCGTCGATGTGCTGCATCATCCCTTCCTCTTTGGGGAAATACCGACGCAGTCTCAAGCCACGTCAAAGGAATTTCTGGCGCCGTTGACGGGAGGAAGCGGTCTCTTCTAAGTGCCAATCTCTGGCGCCGAGGAGACTCCATCATCATCTACCAGGTTCCTAATCAAAAATCTCATCTCCTTGCAATTACATTATTTGCCATTTGCCTCTCGTTTTCCTCTCCCCCACTTCACCAATTTGTCGTTTTATTTGCCCTCGTTTTCCTTTGCCTTTTTCTCGTCAGATCTCTTGCTTGCTTGCAATCTTGTTTGCATAGTCATGATGACTCAAGAAAACACCAAGTTGTGTGATTTTTCCAATACTAATAACAATGATTTTATTAGTACTCCTATTGCTCCTCCCGCCACTAGTGCGGAGTCTTGTGATATTAATGCCACTTTGTTGAATCTTGTCATGAAAGATCAATTTGCCGGTAATCCTAATGAGGATGCCGCGTCCCATCTAAACACGTTCGTAGAATTGTGTGATATGCAAAAGAAAAAAAAAGTGGACAATGATATAGTGAAATTGAAATTATTTCCTATTTCCTCGCGGGGTCATGCAAAAATTTGGTTTTCCTCTTTGCCTCGCAATAGTATTGAATCTTGGAATAAGTGCAAGGATGCTTTTATCACTAAGTATTTTTTTGCCCGTGAAAATTATTTCCCTTAGGACGCAAATCATGAATTTTAAGCAACTTGAGCATGAACATGTTGCACAATCTTGGGAAAGAATGAAATTGATGCTAAGAAATTGTCCTACTCATAGTTTAAATCTTTGGATGATTATACAAAAAATTTATGCGGGATTGAATTTTGTCTCTAGAAATCTTTTAGATTCCGTCGCGGGTGGTACTTTTATGGAGATTACTTTGGGTGAAGCTACTAAATTACTTGACAATATTATGGTAAATTATTCACAATGGCATACCGAAAGAGCTCCTACTAGTAAAAAAGTTAATTCGGTTGAAGAAATTAGTACGTTGAGTGATAAGGTTGATGCTTTGATGAAATTAGTTGCTAGTAAAAATTCTCCTATTGATCTTAATTATGTGCCTTTGTCTACTTTGATTGAGAAAAATAGTGATTCCGTAGATGTGAACTTTGTCTCGCGAAACAATTTCAATAGCAATGCTTATAGAGGTAATTTTAATCCTAGGCCTTTTCCTGGAAATTCCTCTAATAATTATGGTAATTCCTATGGTAATTCCTCTTACAATAATAATAGGAACACCTCTGATCTTGAGAGTAATATTAAAGAATATATCAATGCTACGATAGAAGAAAAGTTGAATAAGATTGATGATATGTCTAGAAGCATTGATAGAATTTCTCATGATGTTGAAAATCTCAAGTTGAAAGATTTTGTGCCTAAGATTTATGAATCAATTAAATCTTTATATGTATCTATGGATGAAAGTAAGAAAAGAATTGCCATGCTTAGAGCTAAAAGAGAAACCTTAGAAAAATCGTTTTCTAGTGATTGCCTTCAGAAAAGTGATGAAGATCTTAAAGTGATTGGTGTTTCTTCTATTGATTCCTTGTTTAGTAATATTGAAATTGATGATAAAGGGACTGAAGTAGAGTCAACTTTATTTACAAGGCATCCCAATAATTTGGAGGGTGAAAATCTTGATGAATTTTTTGATAAAAGTGGGTTTGTAGAGGTCAAAACTTTAATTAGTGATGTGCCCACTATTTTGGATTGCAAAGACTTTAATTATGATAGTTGATCTTTGATTGAATGTATTTCTTTGCTGCAATCCATGTTGAATTCACCCCATGCTTATGAGCAAAATAAGGCTTTTACTAAACATATCATTGATGCCATGATGAAATCTTTTGAAGAAAAGTTGGAGTTGGAGATTTCTATTCCTAGAAAATTACATGATGAGTGGGAACCTACTATTAAAGTCAAAATCAAATATTATGAGTGCTTTGCTTTATGTGATTTGGGTGCTAGTGTTTCCACGATTCCGAAATCTTTATGTGATGTGCCTGGTCTTACCAATATTGAAGAATGTTCTCTTAATTTGCACTTAGCGGATTCTACTATTAAAAAACCTATGGGAAGAATTAATGATGTTCTTATTCTTGAAAATAGGAACTATGTGCCCATAGATTTTATTGTGCTTGATATTGATTGCAATCCGTCTTGTCCCATTATACTTGGTAGACCGTTTTTGCGTACTATAGGTGCCGTGATTGATATGAAAGAAGGCAATATTCGTTTTCAGTTTCCACTAAGGGTATGGAACACTTCCCTAGAACAAGAATTAAGCCACCATATGAATCAATCATGAGGGCATCCTATGGATCCAAAACCAAAGATGACAATACTTGAATCTATGCGTTATGCCTAGCTAGGGGCGTAAAACGATAGCAATTGTAGGGAGGCAACCCAATGAATAAATTTATTTTTGCTTTTTCCTTTCTTTTTTTGAGTGTTGACACAATTATGCCTCTTTTATGATTGTTTTTATGGTTTATTTAGTGTTTGTGCCAAGTAGAGCCTTTAGGATGATTCATAAGATGAGTAGAAGCGATGCTGAATCTGAAACAGAAACTTTGCGTCCAGTATTTGAATTTTAATTTTTTATTGGAACGTGATCTTGATCTGCAATTTTAACACAGTGTTGCTATACAAATTATTTACGTTTTCCTAATTTTTCAGAATTTTTCGAGTTACATAAGTATGGTTAGAGTGCAGATTACTACAGACTGTTTTGTTTAATACATATTCTGTTTTCGTTGCATTGTGTGCTTGTTTTGATGAATCTATAAGTTATATTGAAGGGTATGAGCCATGGTAAAGTTAAAATACAGTAGGTATAATGCAATAACAAAGTATTAATGGGTTTGCAACAGCACCTAAAGTAGTGATTTGCTTTATTATACTAACGGATCTCACGAAGATTTTGTTGAGTTTTGTGTGATTGAAGTTTTCAAGTTTTGGGTGAGATCACGATGGATGAAGGAATAAGGAGTGAAAAGAGCCTAAGCTTGGGGATGCTACAGCACCCCCAAGATATATCCAAAGATAAACAAGCAATTAAGCTTGGGGATGCCCCCGAGTGGCATCCCCTCTTTCTTCTAATGACCATCGGTATATTACTTGGAGCTATATTTTTATTCGTCACATATCATGAGTTTTTCTTGGAGCGTCTTGTATCATTTGAGTCTTTGCTTGCTTTGATTGTTAGTTTGTCACTTGTATCCTTGCTGGACACACCTATTTTGGAGATCCAAAATTATGCTATGATTTGTTAGAATTGCTCTCTATGCTTCACTTAAACTTTTTGAGCTATAGAATTGCTCTAGTGCTTCACTTATATCTTTTTGAGCACGGTGTGCTTGGAAATTTTTGTAGAAATACTCTCATGCTTCACTTATATTAATTTGAGAGTTAGTAAATTTTGAAGAAATCCTCTCATGCTTCACTTATACCATTTTGAGAGATGAAACCTTTATGCTCATGTGCTTCACTTAAATTTGTTTGAGCTTGTCAAAAGCAATGGCAATATATGAAACTAGTTCCAAAGTGATAGATATCCAAGAAGGATATAATAAAAACTTTCATGAAGATCATTGGACAAATTAAACTTGATTCCTTCTAATAGTTTTGAAACATGATGATAGTAATATGTGAGTCATGTTAGCGAGTAATTATGCTTTAGTAGGAATATTGGTGTTAATGTTTGTGATTCCCTATGCAAGTACAAAAGACAATAGTTATGCAATGAAATTACATCCTACTTATTGTGCATTATTCGGTGTTAGTTATGCTCAATGCTCGCTTATGTGAATTTTCGTTTCTTGGTTTGGTTGCTTCTCAATCTATTTGCTAGCCTCCATTTGTACTAACTAGAAATACTACTTGTGCATCAAAAATCCTTGAATCAAGTTTTGCCTTATGAGTCCACAATACCTACCTATATGCGGTATTTCCATGCCGTTCCAAGCAAATTTGTATGTGCCATCTCTAATTTTCAAAATAAATTTTCTCTTTTGTGTGCTCGTACCGCTCATGAAACGGTGGGGAGTGTCCAATATTTTTCCATGCTAGATGTGTTATTCTCAAGATGAGTGTTTATTCACTTGTCATTGCACGAGAGTGCGGCGGTAATAGGGATGCCCATTCCCAAAATGAAAAAGAAAAAATATTTTCTTTATGTTGTCAAATAATAAATTCCTTGGAAAGTGTTGGTATGGAAGGCAACCGTGGATACGGCCCGGCATGGAATGTGAAAGAATGGTGGAAAAAGGAATAAACTTTATTTTCTGTTTGGGAACCGCCTATGATATATCTAGCATGGAAAGTATTGTGAGCTACTTTGTCATTTTCGTTGACAGGAAAGGCATGCCACCCAAAATATTTTCTCTCTCAATTTAAAACTTTGAGCTCTGGCACCTCTACAAATCCCTACTTTCCTCTGCGAAGGGCCTATCTATTTACTTTATGCAATTTTTACTTTGGGTCTCCATCTTCTCTTATAAAGCACCAACTAGGGGGCACTATGATCATACTTGAGCATTGGGTGTAGCTAATATTTGAGTGTGTTTCATGAATGGATCAATGATTGAGCATGATGGGCTAGGGATAACTTTCTTAAGTGTTGATATTTTGAAAGACATGGTTTCTTGTTGGCATGCTTGAGTATTGAAGTCATTATGTTAAAACTAGACTATTGCTTTGAATCATCTAAAAGTCCAAATGTCCATGCTACAAAGAAAACAATATGAGATGAACATGTTAGGCAGCATTCCACATCAAAAATTCTGTTTTTATCATTTACCTACTCGAGGACGAGTAGGAATTAAGCTTGGAGATGCTGATACGTATCCAACGTATCTATAATTTCTGCTTGTTCCATGCTGTTATATTATCATTCTTGGATGTTTTACAATCACTTTTTAGCAATTTTATATCATTTTTTGGGACTAACCTATTGACATAGTGCCAAAGTGCCAGTTGCTATTTTTTGCTTGTTTTTTACTTCGCAGAATATCAGTACCAAACGGAGTCCAATCGCGACGAAACTTTTTGGAGATTTTTCTGGACCAGAAAACACCCAGTGGGCCAAAGAAGTGCCGGAGAGGTGGGTTGTGGAGGCCACAACCCACCAGGGCGCCCCAGGGGCCCCCCGGCATGCCCTGATGGGTTGTGCCTTCCACGGGCCCCCCTCCACCGCCTCTGATGCCTATTAATACCCAAATATTCAGAAAACCCTAGGGGAGTCGACGAAAAACACATCCAACCGCCGCAAGTTCCAGTGCCTCAAGATCCAATCTAACACCATCACAGAGGGGTTCATCTTCTTCATAGGTGCCACTCCGATGATGCGTGAGTAGTCCACCATAGACCTACCGGTCCGTAGGCAGTAGCTAGATGGCTTCCTCTCTCTATTTTGATTCTCAATACAATGGTGTCTTGGAGATCTATTTGATGTAAACTTTTGCGGTATGTTTGTTGGGATCCGATGAATTTTGAGTTCATGATCAGTTTCTATCCATGGATATTATTTGAGTCTTCTTTGATCTCTTATATGCATGATTATTTATAGCCTCGTATTTCTTCTTCGAATCTTTGGTTTAGTTAGGCCGACTAGATCGATTTTTCTTGCCATGGGAAAAGGTGCTTTGTGATGGGTTCGATCTTGCGGTGTCCTTTCCCAGTGACAGAAGGGGCAGCAAGGCACGCATGTATTGTTGCCATTAAGGATAACAAGATGGGGTCTATTCCTACATGAATAGATCTTGTCTACATCATGTCATCATTCTTATTGCATTACTCCATTTTTCCATGAACTTAATACACTAGATGCATGTTGGATAGCGGTCGATGTGTGGAGTAATAGTGGTAGATGCAGGCAGGAGTCGGTCTACTTATCTTGGACGTGATGCCTGTATAATGATCATCGCCTTGGATATAATCATGATTATTTGATCTTCTATCAATTTCCCAACATTAATTTGTTCACCCACCGTGCGCTATACTCATGAGAGAAGCCACTAGTGAAACCTACGACCCCGGGTCTACTTTTCCAACATATTGCTTTCCGATCTATCTTTTTGCCTCTTTGTTTTCAGATCTACTAAACCAAAAACCCAAAAATATATTGCTGCACTTTTTATTCGCTCTTTTTATTTTATGTTCTTGAGAGATCTATCTCTCCTATCTATCATATCCTAATCTATCTTTTTACCGTAGAGAGATTGGCAACCTCTCTTTCGCGTCGGGTTGCAAGTATTTGTTATTTGTGTGTAGGTGCTGCTTATTGGGTGGTGGTGATCCTCCTACTGGTTCAATAACCTTGGTTTCATAACTGAGGGAAATACTTACCATCGCTGTGCTGCATCATCCCTTCCTCTTTGGGGAAATACCGACGCAGTCTCAAGCCACGTCACATAACTTTCCGCTTTTCTATCATTGCCCAACAGTAATTAGTTACCCACTGTATGCTGCCTACATGAGAGATGCCGCTAGGGAAAACTATGGACCCCAGGTCTATTCACTTATATATTTACAGACGCTACAATTACCTTGCTGCCTTTATTTATCTTTTATTTTATTTTGCAATTTATATTTATCAACAATTATCTACACAACTCATTTGCTTGCAAATAACTAGATCAAGGGGATTAACAACCCTCTTGCCCGCGTTGGGTGCAAGTTGTTTGTTCATTTGTGTGCAGCCGCTGAAGACGGTTGAGGATTTATATTCCTATTGGTTCGATAAACCTTGGTTTCATAACTGAGGGAAATACTTACCCACTTTGTGCTGCAATTACCCGTTCCTCTTCACGGAAAACCCAACGCAGATCACAAGTATCAGGAAGGATTTCTGACGCCGTTGCCGGGGAATATCATCATCAACTACCAAGTAACTTCACACAAATTTTCATTCACTTGTTCTTATTTTTATTTGCAGTTATGTTTAGCTTGTCTAAAAAAAATCAAGAATACAAAAATATTTATCTTTGCTTGTTACTAGTTTACTTCTTCGCTTGCTAGTTTACTTGTCCTGCTTGTTACTTTGCTTGTTCGCTCACCATGTCTCAAGATACTACTAAATTGTGTGACTTATCAAATACAAATAATAATGATTTTATTAGTACACCTATACCACCCGCCACTAGTGCGGAGGATTTTGATAGTAATGCTGCATTGCTAAATCTTGTCATGAAAGATCAATTTTTGGGAAGTCCCAATGAGGATCCCGCGTCACATCTTAATACCTTTTATGAATTATGTGAGATGCAAAAGAAAAAGGATATGGATAATGATATTGTGAAATTAAAATTATTTCCTTTTTCTCTAAGAGATAAATATAAGGCTTGGTTTTCATCTTTACCGCGTAATAGTATTGGAACATGGGATAAGTGTAAAGAGGCTTTTATTGCCAAGTATTTTCCTCCTACTAAGATCATCTCCCTTAGAAATCAAATAATGAATTTTAAACAGCAAGATCAAGAGCATGTTGCACAAGCTTGGGAGAGGATGAAATTAATGATAAGAAATTGTCCAACTCACGGCTTAAATTTGTGGATGATTATCCAAAACTTCTATGCTGGACTAAACTTTGTGTCTATAAATCTTATAGATTCTGTTGCAGGTGGTACCTTTATGGATGTGACCTTAGGATAGGCCACAAAACTTCTGGACAACATTATGACAAATTATTCGCAATGGCATACCGAAAGGGCTCCAACCGGTAAGAAGGTAAATTCTGTTGAAGAAATTGCTACTTTGAGTGAAAAAGTGGATGCTCTTATGAATATGGTTGCTAGTAAAAATACTCATGTTGATCCCAATGATATGCCCTTGTCTACTTTTATTGAGCAAAATAATGATGCTATTTATGTAAACTTTGTCTCGCGAAATAATTTCAATAACAATGTTTATAGAGGAAACTTCAATTCTAGACCGTATCCTAGTAATTCCTCTAATAACTATGGAAATTCTTATGGTAATTCTTATGGAAATTCTTCTACAAATTCTAATAGGATGCCCTCTGATCTTGAGAACACAATTAAATAATTTATTAATTCTCAAAAGGTTTTCAACACTATGGTAGAAGAAAAATTGCATGTAGTTGACACTTTGGCTAAAAACATGGATATAATTGATCTTGATGTGGAAACTCTTAAAAATAAAGCTTTGCCACCCAAGCATGATTTTAATGATGCTATTAAATCTATCCAAATATCTATTAATGAAAGTAAGGAGAGGACCACTAAGTTGAGAACTAAGCAGGAATTCTTAGAAAAAGCTCTTCCACCCGGTTTTTACCGGAACCATGATGAAGATCTTAAAATGATTGGTATTTCTACTATTGAATCTTTATTTAACTCTCTGAATATAAATGATAAATGGACTGGAGATGATTCAACTCTAGTTGAGAAGCGTCCCCTTTGCTTGGAGGGTGATGATTTTGATGCTAAAATTGAAAAATGTGGGTTTGGAGAGGTCAAAACTTTAGCTAGTGATGTGCCCGCTATTTTGGATTACAAGGACTTTAATAATGATAATTGCTCTTTAGTAGAATGTATTTCCTTGTTGCAATCTGTTATTAGCTCACCCAATGCTTATGAACAAAACAAAGGTTTTACCAAACGTATAGTAGAAGCTATGATAAAAGCTTATGATGAGAAACTTGAGCTTGAAGTTTCTATTCCTAGAAAATTGCATGATGAGTGGGAACCTACTATCAAAATAAAGATAAATAAATATGAATGCAATGCCTTGTGTGACCTTGGTGCTAGTGTTTCAACTATTCCTATAACTCTTTATGATGTGCTCGGTCTCACTAATATTGAAGATTGTTCCCTTAACTTGCATCTTGCAGATTCTACCATTAAGAAACCTTTAGGTAGAATTAATGATGTGCTTATTATTGCAAATAAAAATTATGTGACTGTAGATTTCATTGTGCTTGATATTGATTGCAATCCTTCTTGTCCCATAATACTTGGAAGACCTTTCTTACGAACTATAGGTGCAATCATTGACATGAAAGAGGGAAACATAAGGTTCCAATTCCCATTAAAGAAAGGGATGGAACACTTCCCTAGAAAGAGAATTAAACCACCTTATGAATCAATCATGAGAGCTACTTATGGGTGGAGTGTCAAAGATGACAACACTTGAAACTATGCATTATCCCTAGCTAGGGGCATAAAACAATAACCTTATTGGGAGGCAACCCAATAGTTATCTTTAAAATTTTGCTTTAAAATTTCTGTTTATTTTTAATGGCATGATTATTGCCTCTGTAATGATTATGTTTTTGTGTTTAAATTAGTTTTGGTGCCAAGTAAAGCCTTTGGGATGACTCACAAGATGAGTAGGATCAATGCTGAAACAAAACAGAAACTTTTGACTCCAGTACATGAATTTTCATTTTTTACTGGAGCATGATAATGATCTGAAATTTTTACACAGTGTTTCTATACAAATTTTCGGTTTTCCTAATTTTTCAGAATTTTTAGAGTTACAGAAGTATATGTTCTCTACAGATTGCTACAGAATGTTCTGTTTTAAACAGATTCTGTTTTTGCTTGCATAGTTGCTTGTTTTGATTATGCTATGGATTGTATCGGGGGGTATAAGCCATGGAGAAGTTAGAATATAGTACCTATTATGCATTTATGAAATTGGAATCAATTTATAACAGTACTTAAAGTATGCAACATGTTTCTTATACTAATGGATCTCACGAAGTTTTGTTGAGTTTTGTGTGATTGAAGTTTTCAAGTTTTGGGTGTTATCGTGATGGACAAAGGAATAAGGAGTAGCAAGATCCTAAGCTTGGGGATGCCCAAGGCACCCCAAGGTAATATTTTAAAGGAGACTCAAGCGTCTAAGCTTGGGGGTGCCTGGGAAAGTATCCCCTCCTTCGTCTCATTGGTATGTCACTTGAAGCTATATTTTTATTCGTCACATGATATGAGTTTTGCTTGGAGTGTCGTTTACTTTTGTTTGCTTTTACTTTCAGTTTGCCACAATCATTGTTTGCTGGACACACCAATTTAATAGAGACACACCTTCATCATATTTTTTTAGAATACTCTATGTGCTTCACTTATATCTTTTGAGCTTACCAGTTTCTCTAGTACTTCACTTATATCTTTTTGAGCACGGTGGCGTGTAGATTTTATAGAAATAATTTCACTCTTGTTCTTCACTTATATTTGTCCGAGAGTTAATAAATAGTGACGGTAATTTGCATGGGTCATAATACTAGTCCAAAAGTATTAGGTATTCAATGAGTGATAATCAAACCATCATGTAGCACATATAAAGAAATTGTGGGTCAATGATATTGATGTAGTAATATGAAATAGGTGTGAGTTCATAATTGTTAAACCGTAGAAGTGTCGATATTAAGAAAGGTTGACCTTTTTGTTCATCTAAAACTTAAAGAGGCATGGTGATGATGTGTGAGCATTTCTATTCCTCATTGAAATCCTAGTGCTGTTTCGGGTCGGAAGTGCGCGATGGTTAACTCCTACCAACCTCTTCCCTCGGGGCATGCAAATAGTACTTTGATTTATGATAAACTAATAAAACTTTGCAATAAGTATATGAGTTCTTTATGACTAATGTGAAACCATGGACATACGCAATCTCACCTTTTCATAATTTGCTAGCCTCTTCGGTACCGTGCATAGCCCGTTCTCACCTCGAGGATCGGTGCAACTTTCGCCGGTGCATCCAAACCCCGTGACATGACACGCTCTATTGCACATAAGCCTTATTATATCTTCCTCAAAACAGCCACCATACCTACTTATCATGGCATTTCCATAGCCATTCCGAGATATATTGCCATGCAAATTCCATCGTCACTTCACATGACTAGTTCGTTCATCATCATATTGCCTTGCCTGATCATATAGAGCTGACATAGTATTTCTGGCAAAGCTACCGTTCATCATATTTTTTGATACATGTCACGCTAGATCATTGCACATCCTGGTACACTGCCAGAGGCATTCATACAGAGTCATATCTTCATATTAGTTCTCCATATTGAGTTGTAAGTAAATAAAAGTGTGATGATCATCATTATTAGAGCATTGTCCCAGTGAGGAAAGAATGATGGAGACGATGATTCTCCCATAAGTCGAGATGAGACTCCGGATGAAAAAAATAAAGATGGGGGAGGCCAAATGAGCCCACCATCCATTCAAAAAAAATGAGAGAAGGGACTTTGCTACTATCTTTTACCACACTTGTGCCTCAAAGTGGAACCATGCTCCTCATGTAGAGAGTCTCATGTTATATCACTTTCATATGCTAGTGGGAATTACCTATTCGTTATTATAAACTTGGCTTGTATATTCCTATGACGGGCTTCCTCAAATGCCCGAGGTCTTCATGAGCAAGCAAGTTGTATGCACACCCCACTTAGCTTCATTTGAGATTTCATACACTTATATCTCTAGTGCATCATTTGCATGGCAATCCCTACTCCTTGCATTGACATCTATCGATGGGCATCTCCATAGCCCATTGGTACGCCTAGTTGATGTGAGACTATCTTCTCCACTTTTTACCCCTTTGGTATCGACCACCATACTCTATTCCACTTAAATGCTATGTCTAATGGCTCACACTCATGTATTGCATGAAGAATAAAAAGTTGATGCATATTGAAAAAGTACGATCCAATTGCCTGACTTGGACAATGTGGTGAAGATGGAGCCATGCCTTGCTAATATAATAAGATGAATGGGGGGGTAAACATTTCTTAAGGATCGTATACTTTTAAGGATTAATGATTCTATTTCTTACACTTTAATTATTGCTATGTTAATATTTGTTGATTCATCTTTTCTCAATAAGCATACATGCATAAGATTACATAGTGGATAGCATGTCACATCAAAAATTCTGTTTTTATCATTTAGCTACTCGAGGACGAGCAGGAATTAAACTTGGGGATGCTTGATACGTCTCCAATGTATCTATAATTTTTTATTGTTCCATGATGATATATTATCATTCTAGGATACTTTTGTTGGAAATATGCCCTAGAGGCAATAATAATTTAGTTATTATCATATTTCCTTGTTCATGATAATCGTTTATTATCCATGCTATAATTGTATTGATTGGAAACTCAAATACATGTGTGGGTACATAGACAACATTGTGTCCCTAGTATGCCTCTAGTTAACTAGTTCGTTGATCAAAGATGGTCAAGGTTTCCTGGCCATAGACATGAGATGTCATTTGATAACGGGATCACATCATCAGGAGAATGATGTGATGGACAAGACCCAAACTATAAACATAGCATATGATCGTGTCAGTTTATTGCTATAGTTTTCTGCATGTCAAGTATCTGTTCCTATGACCATGAGATCATGCAACTCACTGACACCGGAGGAATACCTTGTGTGTATCAAACATCACAACGTAACTGGGTGACTATAAATATGCTCTACAGGTATCTCCGAGGGTGTCTGTTGAGTGGGCATGGATCAAGACTGGGATTTGTTACTCCGTGTGACGGAGAGGTATCTCAGGGCCCACTCGATAATACAACATCACAATAAGCCTTGCAAGCAATGTGACTAAGTGTTAGCCACGGGATCTTGTATTACAGAACGAGTAAAGAGACTTGTCGGTAACGAGATTGAACTAGGTATAGAGATACCGACGATCGAATCTCGGGCAAGTAATATACCGAAGAACAAAGGGAACAGCGTACGGGATTAACTGAATCCTTGACATAGAGGTTCAACCGATAAAGATCTTCGTAGAATATGTAGGAACCAATATGGGCATCCAGGTCCCACTATTGGTTATTGACCGTAGAGGTGTCTTGGTCATGTCTACATAGTTCTCGAACCCGCAGGGTCTGCACACTTATGGTTTGGTGACGTTTCGATATAGTAGAGTTATGTATGGTGGTGACCGAAGGTTGTTCGGAGTCCCGGATGAGATCCTGGACATCACGAGGAGCTCCGGATGGTCCGGAGGTAAAGATTGATATATAGGAAGTCCTATTTTGGTTACCGGAAAAGTTTCGGGTATTTCGGTAGTGTACCGGGAGTGCCGGGAGGTGTACCGGGGACCATCGGGAGGGGTGTCTCGACCCAAAGGACCTCATGGGCTGTGGGAGGAGTCAAACCAGCCCCTAGTGGGCTGGCCTAACCCCCCCCCCCCCCACTAAGGCTCATGTGGCTTTGGGTGGAAAAAATCCAAAGGAGGAAAGGTGGAAAGGGTTTCCAAGTGGAGAGGAGGAATCCTACTCCTAATAGGATTGGAGTAGGACTCCTCCACCTCCAATTTCGGCCAAACCTTGAGGGTTTGAGGCTGCCTCCTCCCCTCCCTCCCTCCTATATATACTAGAGGATTTAGAGGAAAGAGCTAACCCTAATTGCCACGTGCTCCCTCTACTTCATCTAGATCGATTTCTCCTCTAGTCTAGTTTCAGCGGTGCTTAGGCGAAGCCCTGCCAGAATTGTTCCACCACCATTGCCGCCGCGCCGTCGCGCCGCCGGAGAACTCTTCTACCTCTCTGCTCCCTCTTGCTGGATCAAGAAGGTGGAGATCGTCATCGAGCTGTACGTGTGCTGAACGCGGAGGTGCCGTCCGTTCGGCGCTAGATCGGAAGGACCGTGATCAGGATCACGAGACGATTCGTGATTTGATCGCGGGACGGATCGTGATGGGATCGCGGGACGGATCGAGATTGGATCGCGAGACGGACCGTGATGGGATCGCGGGACGGATCGAGATTGGATCGCGAGATGGATCGTGATGGGATCGCGGGACGCTCGGCGATTTGGATCGCGAAGACGTTCGACTACATCAACCGCGTTTCTTAACGCTTCCCGCTTAGCGATCTACAAGGGTATGTAGATCTACTCTCCCTCTCGTAGATGCTCATCACCATGGATAGATCTTGCGTGTGCGTAGGATTTTTTTTTGTTTCCCTTGCAACGTTCCCCGACAGTGGCATCATGAGCTAGGTCTATATGTAGATGAGATCTCGAGTAGAACACAAAGGAGTTTGTGGGCGTTGATATTCAGATTGCTTCCTCCCTTGGTCTTTTCTTGATTCGGCGGTATTATGGGATGAAGCGGCCCGGACCAACATTACTCGTACGCTTACGAGAGACCGGTTCCATCAACTGACATGTAACTTCGTTGCATAAAGATGGCTGGCGGGTGTCTGTTTCTCCCACTTTAGTCGGATCGGATTTGACAAAGGCGGTCCTTGAGAAGGTTGAATAGCAATTTTTGTATCACCGTTGTGGTTTTTGCGTAGGTAAGAATTGTTCTTGCTAGATACCCGTAGCAGCCACGTAAAACTTGCAACAACAATTAGAGGACGTCTAACTTGTTTTTGCAGGGTATGTTGTGATGTGATATGGCCAATTACATGATGAGATATATGTGATGTATGAGATGATCATGTATTGTATAGAATATCACAAATTGCATGTCGATGAGTACGGCAACCGGCAGGAGCCATAGGGTTGTCTTTAATTATTTTCGCCGTTTTTTCTTTACTTTATCGCTATGAGTTAGCAATAGTCGTGGAGGCAACAGTCGGCGCGACAACCTCATGGCGACACATTGATGGAGATCAAGATGATGGAGATCATGGTGTTATGCCGGTTACGATGGAGATCATGCCGGTGCTTTGAAGATGGAGATCAAAAGCACAAGTTCATGGCCATATCATGTCACTTATGATTTGCATGTGATGTTAATCCTTTTATGCATCTTATTTTGCTTAGGACGACGGTAGCATTATAAGGTGATCCCTCACTAAAATTTCAAGATAAAATTGTGTTCTCCCCGAGAGTGCACCATTGCGAAAGTTCATCGTTTTGAGACACCACGTGATGATCGGGTGTGATAGACTCTACGTTCACATACAACGGGTGCAAGCCAGTGTTGCACGTGCGGAACACTCGGGTTAAACTTGACGAGCCTAGCATGTACAGACATGGCCTCGGAACACAAGAGACCGAAAGGTCGAACATGAGTCATATAGTAGATATGATCAACATGAAGATGTTCACCATTGAAACCACCTCAACTCACGTGATGATCGGACTTGAGTTGGTGGATTTGGATCATGTGTCACTCGAATGACCGGAGGGATGTCAATTTGAGTGGGAGTTTTTAAGTAATATGATGAACTAAACTCATTATCATGAACATAGTCAAAATGTCTTTGCAAATTATGTTGTAGATTACTAGCTCGCGTTGTAGCTCCCTTGAATTTTTATATGTTCCTAGAGAAATAGAGTTGAAAGATGATGGTAGCAATAATGCGGACTGGGTCCGTGATCTGAGGATTGTCCTCATTGCTGCACAGAAGGCTTATGTCCTTAATGCACCGCTCGGTGCGCCACCCCCTCAAGTGTCGTCTATAGATGTTGTGAACATCTGACAGGCACATTCTGATGACTACTTGATAGTTCAGTGCGTCATGCATTACGGCTTAGAATTGAGGCTCCAAAACGTTTTGAACGTCACGAAACATATGAGATGTTCTAAGAGCTGAAATTGGGATCTCAGGCTCGTGGCCGTGTTGAGAGGTATGAGACCTCCAACAAGATTCTTTGCCTGCAAGATGAAGGAGAATAGCTCAATCGGTGAGCATGTGCTCAGATTGTCTGGGTGCTACAATCGCTTGAATCGAGTGGGAGTTGATCTTCCAGATAAGATAGTGATTGATATAGTTCTCCAAGTCACTGTCACTAAGCTACTAGAGCCTCGTGATGAACTATAAAATGCCAGGGATAGAAATAATGATCCCTGAGCTATTCGCGATGTTTGACACCGCGAAGGTAGAAATCAAGAAGGAGCTTCAAGTGTTGATGGTTAGTGAAACCACTAGTTTCGAGAAGGGCAAGGGCTAGGAGGGAAACTTCATGGATGGCAAGTCAGTTGCTGCTCCAGTGAAGAAACCCAAGGTTGAACCCAAACCCGAGACTAAGTGCTTCTATTATGAGGAGAACGGTCGCTGAAGCGGAACAACCCTAGATACTTGGTAGATAAGAAGGTTGGCAACGTCGATAGAAGGATATTTGATATACGTGTGTACCTTGCTAGTACTCCTAGTAGCACCTGGGTATTGGATACCGGTTCGGTTGCTAAATTTTAGTAACTCGAAATAAAAGCTACGGAATAAACGGAGGCTAGCTAAGGGTGAGGTGACGATGAGTGTTGGAAGTGTTTCCAAGGTTGATGTGATCACCATCGCACGCTCTCTCTACCTTCGGGATTAGTGATGAACCTAAATAAATGTTATTTGGTGTTTGCGTTGAGCATGAACGTGATTAGATTATGTTTATTGCAATACAGTTATTCATTCAAGTTAGAGAATAATGGTTATTCTGTTTACATGAATAATACCTTCAATGGTCATGCACCCAATGAGAATGGTTTATTGAATCTTGATCATAGTGATACACATGTTCATAATATTGATGCCAAAAGATACAAAGTTAATAATGATAGTACCACACACTTGTGGCACTGCCGCTAAATGTCATATTGGTGTAAAACGCATGAAGAAACTCCATGCTGATGGATCTTTGGACTCATTCGATTTCGAATCTCTTGAGACATGTGGACCATGCCTCATGGGCAAGATGACTAAGACCCCGTTTTTCGGTATGATGGAGCGGGCAAGTGACTTATTGGAAATGATACATGTTGATGTATTCGGTCCAATGAGTGTTGTAGCGTGCGGTGGATATTATTATTTTCCTACCTTCACTGATGATTTGAGTAGATATGGGGATATTTGGTTAATGAAACACAAGTCTGAAACATTTGAAAAGTTCAAACAAATTCAGAGTGAAGTTTGAGATCATCGTGACAAGAAGATAAAATATCTACGATATGATCGTAGAGGTAAATATCTGAGTTATGAGTTTGGTATACAACTTAAGACAATGTGGAAGTTGTTTCACAACTCACGCCACCTGGAACACCATAGTGTGATGGTGTGTCCGAACGTCGTAGTCGTGCTCTATTGGATATGGTGCGTACTATGATGTCTCTTATCGATTTGCCACTATCGTTTTGGGGTTATGCATTAGAGACAACTACATTCACTTTAAAAAGGGGCACCATCTAACTCCGTTGAGATAACACCGTATGAATTTTGGTTTGGCAGAAACCTAAGCTGTCATTTCTTAATGTTTGGGGCTGCGACGCTTATGTGGAAAAGGTTTTCAACCTGATGAGCTCAAACCCAAAGCGGACAAATGCATCTTCATAGAATACCCTAACGTAACAGTTGGGTAAACCTTCTATCTCAGATCCAAGCACAAAGTGTTTGTTGCTAAAACGGGTCCTTTCTCGAGAAAGAGTTTCTCTCGAAAGAATTGAGTGGGAGGAAGATAGAACTTGATGAGGTTGTTGAACCTTTGTTTCAACCAGAGAGTAGCGCAGCGCAGAAAGTTGTTTCTGTGGAGCCTACATTAGTTGAAGAGGAAGTTAATGATGATGATCATAAACTTCGGATCAAGTTACTATCGAACCTCATAGGTCGACAAGGACGCGTACTGCTCCTGAGTGGTACGGCAACCCGGTCTTAGAGGTCATGTTGTTGGACAACGATGAACCTACGAGCTATGGAGAAGCGATGATGGGCCCGGATTCCGAGAAATGGTTAGAGGCCATGCAATCCGAGATGGGATCCATGTAAGAAAACAAAGTATGGGCTTTGGAAGTATTACCTGAAGGGTGAAAGGCCATTCAGAACAAATGGATCTTTAAAAGGAAGACGGACGCGGACGGTAATGTCACCGTCTATAAAGCTCGACTTGTGGCAAAGGGTTTTTCACAAGTTCAAGGAGTTGACTACGATGAGACTTTCTCACCCATAGCGATGGTAAAGTCTGTTGGAATTATGTTAGCAGTTGCTGCATTTTTCGATCATGAAATCTGGCAGATGGATGTCAAAACATCATTTCCTTAACGGTATCCATGAGGAAAGGTTGTATGTGATACAACCGGAAGGTTTTGTCAGTTCTAAGGATGCTAAAATATATGCAAGCTCCAGCGATCCTTCTATGGACTGGAACAAGCATCTCGGAGTTGGAATATACGCTTTGATGAGGTGATCAAAGTTTTTGAGTCTATACAAAGTTTATGAGAAACTTGTATTTACAATAAAGTGAGTGGGAGCACTATAGAATTTCTGATAAGTATATGTGGATGACATATTCTTGATCGGAAATGATGTAGAATTTCTGGAAAGCATAAAGGGTTGTTTGAAAAGGAATTTTTCAAAGGAAAACCTGGAATGAAGTTACTTAAATATTGGGCATCTTGATCTATAGAGGTAGATCGAGACGTCTGATAAAACTTTCAATGAGTACATACCTTGACAAGATTTTGAAAGAGTTCAAAATGGATCAGTCAAAGAAAGAGTTCTTGCCTGATTTGTAAGGTGTGGAGTTGAGTGAGACTCAAAGCTCGACCACGGCAGAAGAAAGAGAAAGGACAAAGGTCGTCCCCTATGCCTTATCCATAGGCTCTGTATAGTATGCCATGCTATGTACCGCACCTGTGTGTGCCTTGCCATGAGTCTGTCAAGGGGTACAAGAGTGATCCAGGAGTGGACCACTGGACAGCGGTCAAGATTATCCTTAGTAACTAGAGGACTAAGGAAATATTTCCCGATTATGGAGGTGATAAAGAGTTCGTCGTAAAGGGTTACGTCGATGCAAGCTTTGACACCTATCCGGACGACTCTGAGTAGCAGTCAGGATACGTATAGTGGAGCAACCAGTTGGAATAGCTCCAAGTGGAGCGTGGTAGCATCTGCAGTATGACATATAGATTTGCAAAGAACACACGGATCTGAATGTTGCAGACCATTGACTAAAGACCTCTCTCACATGCAAAGCATGATCGAACCCCAGAACTCATTGGGTGTTAGATTCATAACAATGTAAATCACATGGTGATGTGAACTAGATTATTGACTCTAGTGCAGGTGGGAGACTGTTGGAAATATGCCCTAGAGGCAATAATAATTTAGTTATTATCATATTTCCTTGTTCATGATAATCGTTTATTATCCATGCTATAATTGTATTGATTGGAAACTCAAATACATGTGTGGGTACATAGACAACATTGTGTCCCTAGTATGCCTCTAGTTAACTAGTTCGTTGATCAAAGATGGTCAAGGTTTCCTGGCCATAGACATGAGATGTCATTTGATAACGGGATCACATCATTAGGAGAATGATGTGATGGACAAGACCCAAACTATAAACATAGCATATGATCGTGTCAGTTTATTGCTATAGTTGTTTGCATGTCAAGTATCTGTTCCTATGACCATGAGATCATGCAACTCACTGAAACCGGAGGAATACCTTGTGTGTATCAAACGTCACAACGTAACTGGGTGACTATAAAGATGCTCTACAGGTATCTCCGAGGGTGTCTGTTGAGTGGGCATGGATCAAGACTGGGATTTGTTACTCCGTGTGACGGAGAGGTATCTCAGGGCCCACTCGGTAATAAACATCACAATAAGCCTTGCAAGCAATGTGACTAAGTGTTAGCCACGGGATCTTGTATTACAGAACGAGTAAAGAGACTTGCCGGTAACGAGATTGAACTAGGTATAGAGATACCGACGATCGAATCTCGGGCAAGTAACATACCGAAGAACAAAGGGAATAGCGTACGGGATTAACTGAATCCTTGACATAGAGGTTCAACCGATAAAGATCTTCGTAGAATATGTAGGAACCAATATGGGCATCCAGGTCCCGCTATTGGTTATTGACCGTAGAGGTGTCTTGGTCATGTCTACATAGTTCTCGAACCCGCAGGGTCTGCACACTTAAGGTTCGGTGACGTTTCGGTATAGTAGATTTATGTATGGTGGTGACCGAAGGTTGTTTGGAGTCCCGGATGAGATCCTGGACATCACGAGGAGCTCCGGAATGGTCCGGAGGTAAAGATTGATATATAGGAAGTCCTATTTTGGTCACCGGAAAAGTTTCGGGTATTTCGGTAGTGTACTGAGAGTGCCGGGAGGGGTACCGGGGACCATCGGGAGGGGTGTCTCGACCCAAAGGACCTCATGGGCTGTGGGAGGAGTCAAACCAGCCCCTAGTGTGCTGGCCTAACCCCCCCACTAAGGCTCATGTGGCTTTGGGTGGAAAAAATCCAAAGGAGGAAAGGTGGAAAGGGTTTCCAAGTGGAGAGGAGGAATCCTACTCCTAATAGGATTGGAGTAGGACTCCTCCACCTCCAATTTCGGCCAAACCTTGAGGGTTTGAGGCTGCCTCCTCCCCTCCCTCCCTCCTATATATACTAGAGGATTTAGAGGGAAGAGCTAACCCTAATTGCCACGTGCTCCCTCTACTTCATCTAGATCGATTTCTCCTCTAGTCTAGTTTCAGCGGTGCTTAGGCGAAGCCCTGCCGGAATTGTTCCACCACCATCGCCGCCGGAGAACTCTTCTACCTCTCTGCTCCCTCTTGCTGGATCAAGAAGGCGGAGATCGTCATCGAGCTGTACGTGTGCTGAACGCGGAGGTGCCGTCCGTTCGGCGCTAGATCGGAAGGACCGTGATCAGGATCACGAGACGATTCGTGATTTGATCGCGGGACGGATCGTGATGGGATCGCGGGATGGATCGAGATTGGATCGCGAGATGGATCGTGACGGGATCGCGGGACGCTCGGCGATTTGGGTCGCGAAGACGTTCGACTACATCAACCGCGTTTCTGAACGCTTCCCGCTTAGCGATCTACAAGGGTATGTAGATCCACTCTCCCTCTCGTAGATGCTCATCACCATGGATAGATCTTGCGTGTGCGTAGGAATTTTTTTTGTTTCCCGTGCAACGTTCCCCGACAACTTTTTGGGTCTTTATTTACCAATTTATAATATTTTTGAGCAATAACCTATTGACCCAGTACCCAGTGCTAGTTGCTGTTTTCTGCATGTTTTTGCCTTTTCAGGTTACAGTACCAAAAGAAGTCCAATTGCCACGAAACTTTTTGATGATTTTTTCTGGACCAAAAGAAGACCTAGAAGCTTCAGAAGGAGGTCGGGAGGCACACGAGGGCCCCACCACACATCAGGGCACGCCCTAGGGGGGGCACCCTGATATGTGGTGGCCCCCTCGTGGCTCTCCCAACGTCCCTCTTCGGCCTATAAATTCTCTAATATTGCAAAAACCCTGAAGGCAATCCCGAAACCCTTTTTCCGCCGCTGCAAGTCTCTGTTTCGTCGCGAGGCCATCTGGAGCTCCGTTCCAGCACCCTGCCGGAGGGGGGATCAATCATGGAGGGCCTCGTCATTAACTTTGCTGCCCTCATGATGATGTGTGAGTAGTTCACCACAGACCTACGGGTCCATAGCTAGTACCTAGATGGAAATCTCTCTCTCTTATGATCTTCAATACAATGATCATTGCATCTTCGCTTTGATCTATCCGATGTAATCCTATTGTGCGGTGTGTTTGTTGGGATCCGATGAATTTTGCGTTTATGTTCAGATTATTCATAAAAAGTATTTGAGATACCTATTATATATATTGTCTCTTAATTCCATGATCATTATAGTTTCGTAATGCCCTCCGATCTATTGATGTGCTTTGGCCAAGTAGATTGATATTTCATCGGTGGGAGTGGTGCGTTGTGGTAGGTTCAACCTGGCGAGTTTATATACCCTAGTGACAAAGTAGGGGACAAGATGCGTCTTTGTGTTGTTGCTACTATGGATAAAACGATGGAGTTCATTCATATTGATTGAGTTTACTTTGTCTACATCATGTCATCGTTCTCCAAGCATTACTCTGTTTTACTTAATACTCTAGATGCATGCTGGATAGTGGTCGATGAGTGGAGTAATAGTAATAGGTGCAGGCAGGAGTCGGCCTATTTGCTTATGGACTTGATGCCTATATACACATGATCATTGCCGTGAAAATCGCATAACTATCCACTTTTCTATCAATTGCCCAACAGTAATTTGTTACCCACCGTATGTTGCCTACATGAGAGATGCCGCTAGGGAAAACTATGGTCCCCCGGTCTATTCACTTATATATTTACAAATGTTACAATTACCTTGGTGCCTTTATTTATCTTTTATTTTATTTTGCAATTTATATTTATCAACAATTATCTACACAACTCATTTGCTTTCAAATAACGAGATCAATGGGATTGCCAACCCTCTTGCCCGCGTTGGGTGCAAGTTGTTTATTCATTTGTTTGCAGCCACTGAAGACGGTTGAGGATTGATATTCCTATTGGTTTGATAAACCTTGGTTTCATAACTGAGGGAAATACTTACCCATTTTGTGCTGCAATTACCCGTTCCTCTTCACGGAAAACCCTACGCAGATCACAAGTATCAGGGCTCTCTAGGCATTTTGCTCCGACAAGTCTCCATAGCTCAATTGAGTTTCTTATTTCCCTCATAATGTCAGCGTGAGAAACTGTCTTGTTGCTGAACGTACTTCGATTTCGCTCGCGCCACAACTCCCAGCATGTTAACAACAATATGGTCTTTGTTCCATTTCTCTCCCTTGGAGATGCCTCGTTGATGATTTCCCTGATGATTTCTAGCGGCTGATGCCATTCCTCCTTGGGTGTGAAGGTGGTGCGGCCGCACCATGTTGCAACATGTCGCCAAACCACCCTTGCTGTTGGGCATTCCCAGAAGATGTGCTTACTTGTTTCTAAATTCCCGAGGCAAAGCTGGCAGAGATAGCTGTTCAGCCAGCCCCGGCACTGGAGCCTGTCATTGCACCAAACGTGGTCTTGCAGCAAGAGCCAAAAGAACATCTTGATTTCCCCGGGAGCCCAAGTCTTCCATATGATGCTGTCGAACTCCGATAGGTGTCGGCCTTGGAAATGCAGTCCGTATGCAGAGTTGGCTGTGTACTCTCCTTTTCTCCCATGATTCCAGCGTATTGTGTCTCTGCTATTTCCGTTTAGTGTGGTGTCGGCCTGTCGGATTCTACGGAGCATATGTAGGAATTCCGGCAGCAGCTGACTAACTTCACAATGTGCAAGGTCCCTAATCCAAGTGGTATTGTGCAGCGCTTCATAAACTGTCCTGTTTTTCCGCCGAGAGTGTTTGAACAGGCTTGGATAGGACTGAGCAAGGGTTCCTGAGCCCAACCAGGAGGAATTCCTGAAGGCCGCTATCTCGCCGTCACCGATGGTCACAGTTGTCGCTGCAGCGAATAGAGCCTTGTCGTCTTCGTCGCATGGCTGCGGTGTTCCTACCCATGGTCTGGCAGGGTGCTTCCACGCGATCCATAGCCATCGGAGCCTGAGGGCTCGACTGAAGCTCTGCAGGTCGAGGATTTCGAGCCCTCCCCGCTCCGTTGACGCACATACCGTAGGCCAATTCACCTTGCAGCTGCCACCCATTACCTCTTCGTCTTGTTTCTAGAGAAAGTGCCTTCTTGAAAGTGCTAGTTATCGACTAGAGGGGGGGTGAATAGGCGATTTTTATGAACGGCTTTGAAATGATGTAAGTATTCGAAGAATGCGGAAGCGATATAAGATCAGGTAGGGATAGTAATCAAAGGTCTAGTCTAGGCATGCATTACAGTGAAGACATAGAAGCAGGTTAAGCATTATCATCATGCATACTAAGATGAGTCGAAGACAAACTTAGACAGTATGAAGATAAACAACAGATATGAATGTCTTCAGGACAAGTCTTCAAACGATGAACAAGCAAAGGCTTCACGATACAAAACAGGAATGTAAGAAAGTGAAGGATAGAACCAGTTGCTTGACGAAGACACAAGATTTGCTGGACCAGTTCCAGTTGCTGTGACAACTGTACGTCTGGTTGGGGAGGCTGAGATTGAACTCTGAAGACCTCGTCTTCACCTTATTCCCCTTGAGCCGAAGTCACTTAGACAGCGCCCAATCACTCAGGTAAGTCTTCAGGGGAGACTTCCGAAACCCGTACAAACTTGGTCACCCGGCGATCCACAATGACTCTTGGATTGCTCTAGACCCAGACGCTTAACCGTCTGGAAGATCACGGTCTTCAAGTATAATAAGTCTTCAGTTCTCTTAGAACAGAATCTTAGGTGATGCTCAAACACACTAGCTCTAGGTGTTTAGGTGTATCCTCGCAGGATGTGTCTCTCTCAATGTCTTCGAGGTGGGTTGCTCCAAAATGACAACAGCTGTATCTCTCTCTGAGCAGCCACCTTCTCATGGTGGAGGGGGTGGGCTATTTATAGCCAGCGGGCAACCCGACCTGATATGACCGAAATGACCCTGGGTCAATGGCCAACCGACACGTGTCACAACAGTCGGCTTTCAAACACACGCGACATCTTTACTTGGGCTACAAGTAAAGCTGACTCAACCAACTAGGAAGAGATTTCCTCTCATTGTCTTCGCTCAAAGACATAGGTATGGGTTGAGCATCACGTCAGCATCTGACTTCAATCACATCGACCCCACTTAACAGTACGGTGGTTCCTATGACTCAGGAAAGAAGAAACAAAACTACCAAAAGTCTTCGCCTTCGCGTTTCATTGTCTTCGGACGAATGTCTTCGCGTACCACCAATAGCTTCAGCCGTCATCAATGTCTTCGGAGATTTTTGGGGGTTGTCTTCGATGGCTAAACCGAAACTCCAGGGACTTCTATCTGTGTTAACCTGTGAACTCTCACAAACACATTAGTCCCTCAACCACGTTTGTCTTCAATACTCCAAAACCAACAAAGGGTGGCACTAGATGCACTTACAATCTCCCCCTATTTGGTGATTGATGACAAACTGGTTGAAGTTTTCAACGGGGATAAATATATGTGAAGATAAGGTTTTGAAGATTTTGATTACAAGATATAGAGAGCTCCCCCTGAAGATGTGCATATGAAAATTTTGCTTTGAATGCAAGTGCACATGGCAGGTTGTAGTTTGTGGAGATCTCCCCTATATCTTGTAATCCAATCACTATGCATTAACAGATATGTCGAAGATAATGAAATGCACAATGAAAAATGGGCGTCTGCAGAATGACCTTAAGCGCATGAAAATAACTTGAGGAAGCGCCGAAGAGTACGGTAAACATAAAGTGCAGACGTCCATCAGGACTTAAGTTTTACAACCCAAAACAGCAAATGTTCAGAAACGAGAGTTGTAAACTTGGCAAAATATAACACCCAACCCTTATTAGTAGACCCGTTTGAAGACTATCATCCAATGCTTCTCCCCCTTTTGTCATCGAATGACCAAAAAGGAACGAAGACATTGAGAACTACGCGTCCCCAGCAGGTGTCGATGAAGACGGTGCAGTGGAGTCTTGGGGTGCTGGTGCAGTTGAGCTTGGTGCAGTGTCGTGACGCCGAGTCGATGGAGGCAGGGAGGTGGCATCATCAGCTTCATCTGCAAGTCTGACGTTGGCGGAGGGAGCTGAAGAGGAGAAATCACTGTCTTCGAGGGATGGAGTCTTGCGCCATTTCTCCGCACTAGGAGGTGGTTCACCAAATCTGTAGCGAGGGTGAAATCCATCTTCTCGAAGCTCGTCCTCAGGAGCCAGCATAGTCAGAGTCCTCCATGAGCGGCGACTGGTTTCGTAAGCCACAAATGCATTCTTGGTGGCGAGGTTGCGAACATGATTGACATCTTGCATCATGGAATGCATCTGGTGCCGAGTCCATTCATGGTGTCTATCTTGCCTTTGGATCAGTGAAACAAGAAGTTCACGATCAGTGAGTGCACGTTCTCTTCTTGGTAGGCGTTGATGAGGTAGGGTGCTGGCAGTGGCTTCAGTGTTGGTAGCACCGGATCTTGGTTGTCGAAAAGCACCAATAAGTCTTGCCCTTGATGGATCAGAAGGAATGTCAAGACCTTCAATATCAGCAGTGCCACTGGTGCCTTCGACAATAGGATTCTTGCTCTTGGATGGATACAAATCTGCTGGCACAACTTCAATATCTGGAAGATAAACGCCATGGTTGCCAGCAGAAGGAAGAAACCTGGTGTTGGTTCTGTACTTGATAAAGCGCATAATCTAGGGAGCATATATCTTTGGCTCGAGGACATTGAAACCATTGGCAGCAAGGTTGCGAAGAAATAAGTCTTGAAGATTGAACCTGATGCCATACACAATGTTGTAGAGCAATGTCTTCAGAGGCCCTTCAATCTTGCGAGATGAGTTGTGCCCTTTGATTGGCCAAATGGTGTGCCGAAGAACGTGGTAGAGAGTCCGGGGCAAATACTGAAGATCATCCACAAAGAATGAAGTGGGCAATTCTGCATCTTCAGCCAAAGGTTGCATCATTGTGAGCATCTCAGTCATGTTGGGTTCTCGCATTTGGAATAGGCTTCGAGTGGCAGCCGCATAGGCTTCAGAGCGAGGATCCAACTCTTCACCGGAGGCAGCGAGTGGTATTGCAGGAAAGAATTCCATTGGTGAAGCAGTGACATGTTCATCCCTTATCATAAAGTCCATCTGCCAAGTATTCAAATCACGACCGAAGCCAGAGATGTGGAGAGTTGCGTAGAACTGGAGGATGAGTTCCTCATTCCAGTCTTCATGGTCAGTGCAGAAAGGCAGTAGGCCCACATCTCGAAGACAATCCAATCCTTGATCAAAACAGGGAAGACCTTTCATAGCTTCAAAGCTGAGATGTTTGTGGGGAAAGATCCTGTTCTGACCATAGAGCACACACATGTAGTACTGACGTTGTGGAGCACTCCAGAACCTGTCAGACTGTATTCTTTCACGCTTGTATGGATTGCGGTCAGAGTCAAAGAAGGTGTTGTTTAGCCCGAACCTTTCCAACTCGAAGACCAAGGGTCTTGCAGGGCCTGACTGGCGAAGACTTGGAAGACGTGGCATGGGTTTCATGATATTGGGGCGTCGATCAAGGTGGAAATCATACTGTGGTCCCATTCTTGGTGGTGCAACAAGGCGAGGCCAACTTGTAGGAACCATCTCTCCTTCCCTATTGCGAGCCATCACATTGTTGTCTTCATTGGCTTCAATTGATGGCGTGGCAGGGACAGGAGGTCCATCAGGGGATGGGGCATTGGCATCGCCCAGGGTGGCATCGGCAGCAATGTCTTCGGCTGCCGTGTTTTCTGTTGCAAGTTGGCTGGGAGGTACATCTTCAATCCTCAGCACTTTTTCGACTGGTGCAGTCAGTGAAACTCGTACTTCGTCTTCAAGAATAGGGGACATGAGAGCTCGAGGTCCTCGATGAAGACGTTTGAGTGGGGAAGTGCTGGTGGTGGTTTCAACCTCAATTGGAACAAACGGAGATTTTGGTGAAGTTTGCACAGGTGGGAAGAAAGGAGGTGATGGTGTACCGGACTCAACTTCAGGTACTTCTGGCCGGAGGGGAGTCCTAATATCCACAAATTCACTTGTTGGCTGTGGGGAGGAGACCATTGTCGCGTCCACCTGTGGAACATGTTCTGGCTCGACATTGTCTTCATGGGCAGTGTCTTCAGCTGCTGCAGTGTCTTCAGCAGCTAGAATCTCTTCTGGTTTCTGAGTCTCTGCGGAAGCAGACTCATGCAGAACAACTTGTCTCTCCAAGTTTTCTGAAGCAGGAGGAGCCACTGAGATTGGCTTGATGAGCAGAGGCTCTTGTTGAGGAGCGGGAGTTGATGACGGTGCAGTAGGAGAAACATGTGCTTGTGCCGGCTCCGAAGACTTGGATTTTCTTGTCTTCAACCTCTTCGGAGGTTGGGATTCGGTGGTAGTGGCCTTGCACTTCTTGGCTTCAGCTTCAGCCTTCTTGGTCTTCTTGCTATCAACTGCAGAGGAAGACGGAGGTGCAAGAGTGCCAGAGAAACCAGCCGGAAACTCAATGCCACGGTGCACAGACGGTGTAGGAGAAGGCACATCCGAAGACATTGATGCTTGCCTGGAGCGGGCAATGATTTCGGGAGCAAGAGCAGGCTGACCGAGAGCCTTTCTTCTCAGCATGTCGTTGTGAGCTTGGACCATGATTGAAGTCTTTCTCTTGAGGCGCGTAAGGGCTCCTTTGACAGCTTCACATTTCTTCTCAAACACAGCTTTGAGGTCTGCCATCATTAGCTGAGATCCCTTTATCTGTTCAGCAGAGAGTCTGTGCACATTTTCCTTTAAGAGTTCCTTTTCATGACTGATCTTGGCCTTCATTTTCTTGGCCTTCTGAGCCACACTCAGTTCCTCGTTCACAAGTCCTTGGAACATGATGCTCAGGCCAATCGGGAGCTGAAGAGCATCAATGGTGAGAGAGGGATCTGCGAACCATTCATCAATGAAGTGTTCGAAGATGACAAGATCAATGAGAGGTAAGTCTTCGAGCAGCTTGGCTTCCTCTTCTTTCTGCTGGATGAGCCTAGCTAAGGCTTCATCGTCAAACTCATCGTCAGATAGTTCAATCATATTGGCGGCGTCCATTAATGACAGAGTTGGCTTCGGACCTCTGGAGGCACTAGCTTTCCTATTCATACGCCTATGAAGGCGATCTTCTTCCTCAGGCTCTTCTGGATTATCAGAGGGAGAGTGCGAAGCTTGAGGTGAGGGGACAGACGGCTTGGCAGGCTTTGAAGCCTTGGGCTTTGAAGCCAGTGACTTCTTCAGAGGCTTCGGCCTAGGAGCTGGTGGATGCACTTCATCATCATCATCAGAGTTAGACTGTGTAGGATCTGGGCAGCCAAGTATACTTGATGGATGAGGATTGCTGGGCATTGGGGGCCTGAACATGCATGGATAGAACCCCATACTGATGGCTTCTGCCTTAGTCTTCGGATGAAGATTTCTGTAGACAATATCTGTCCATGGTGCCTTTTCAGCACACTTCTCAGCATACTCCTTGGTGACAAAGTGGTAGTTGAACCACTCCACACTCCAATATCTTCGAATCCATTGGATTCGATTCTTGCGTTGTTGATAAGTTTCCCCTTCATCTGACTTGTATTGCTCATATAGATCTGGGGGAAGATCCTTAGTAGTATTCTTTCATCTCTGCTTCCCTCCCTTCTTGACTGGTTTATCATCTGCCATTGGCTTTGACAAGGGCTTCACAGGAGTGCGCAGATAAGAACAAGTACCAGGCGATTCCAGATGTATCTGCAAGTAGTCTACAAACGAATTCAGACTATGAGATCCAAGCGATTCTGCTGCAGACATGTACCTGTGAAAGAGTTAGAGACGTGAGGGAACAGGAGAGGTCATATGCATTGTCAGAAGATTTGGAAGATAGCACATTGTTTAGAAGGCATTGACCTTTTACCGAAGACATTCACTTTTATAGCATACATGGTGATTTCAGATTTGTACAACTCCAAGGATTCGTACAAGTGAGGAATCAAACCAATCTTCAGACCAAAAAGTGAAAGTATTGGGCAAAGTAGAGATCTAGATCTAGATGCGGTTGAGTGGAAAGTGAAGAAACAACAACCGACTATTTTTAGTAGAAATTTCAGATCAAACATGCGGTAAAAAAATAACTTTTTATTTACCGCAATGAAGAATGCGATGAACATCTTGACGAGACGGAGAGGCCAAGACGTTCAATCTGCCTCACCCTAACTTGGTGGAGACAGACAGCTACGGCGGCAGCGTGATGGAGATGTACGCGGCCGGCGTGAATACATCATCGGAGAAGGCGTGGCAACTAAGCACTTCGTCTCCGGCGGCGATGGAATCCAGCGACGGCGCTAGGGTTTGAGAACGTGGGTGGAGGAGGAAGAGGAAAGTAATAATGGAAGGGGGGTATCTTGTATTTATAGGGGGTGGAAACATCCGAACCGGTTGGACGGATATGCCCCTGACTCCTCGGTTTAAGTGGACACGTGGCATACATGCAACCCACCTGACAACCCACTACCATAATCAAAGCGGCGGCGCGGGAGTTGTTGCTAATAATGCGGAGACAGTTGAGATTTGAGAATTAAATATGTGGTTGATTTGTCTTCAACTGTCAAGGACACAGTGAAGACAGTCAACACGTGTCAATATAGAATGCATATGACTGGATTAGAACAGACTTGGATGAGGTAAGAACAGAAGAGAATGTCGGGTCCGATCACGTTTGCCTAGGAAAATGTTGACGACAAAGCTATAGGACAAATGCTGTATAGGACAAAGCTCTAAACCAAATGTAGATCTGCAAATAGTTTTCAACTGAAACACATATGCAAGTATAAATTTTGTTCCGAAGACATTCAACTCTCGAAGACATGTGAAGAAGATTGAGATAAAAAGCAATGTCTTTGAGTTTGGTTAGGTGGCATTACCCACCGTATAAGAATGTTAGACTCAGACACGGCGCACAATTGTCGTGGCGCTCTGAAGTCATATTCTTTGTTAATGTATTCACACTCAGATTGTAAGTCTTCATGAATTGAAGACATACGTTACATCGTGTGTTGTGCATCAAAGTCATCAACATGCATAAGCGTTAGGATGTATTCCCATTCAAAGGACATTCGAGGATTCTAATATATTTAGCTCACACTGCAACTTGCAAAACCTCTTCTCATCCAAAGGCTTCGTGAAGACATCTGTCAGTTGATCTTCAGTATCAGCATGCTTGATGTTGATGTCGCCCTTCATCACGTGATCCCGAAGAAAATGATGTCATATCTGAATGTGCTTTGTCTTTGAATGTTGTACGGGGTTGTGGGAGATCTTGATTGCACTCTCATTGTCGTAGTAGAGAGGTACATGCTTCAGGTTGATGTTGTAGTCCTTGACAGTCTGCTTCATCCGTAGAAGCTGAGTGCAGCATGCGCCAGCAGCAATGTATTCGGCTTCGGCAGTGGAGAGTGAAACACAGTTCTGCTTCTTCGAAGACCAACATACAAGAGATCGTCCCAGAAAGTGACAAGTGCCTGATGTAGACTTGCGATCAACTCTGTCGCCAGCGAAGTCAGAATCTGAATAGCCAATCAGCTCAAACTTCGAACCCTTTGGATACCATAATCCTAGCGTTGGTGTGTGAGCCAGATATCTAAGTATTCGCTTCACAACAAGGTGATGCGACTCTTTTGGTGCCGCTTGAAATCGGGCGCACATGCAAACACTAAGCATTATATCTGGCCTAGATGCACATAGGTACAATAAAGACCCAATCATGGAGCGATATACCTTCTGATCGAAATCTTTACCATTTTCGCCAGTGCAGAGGTGACCATTGGTAGGCATAGGCGTCTTGTAGCCTTTGGCTTCATTCATGCCGAATTTCTTGAGGCAATCCTTGAGGTACTTCTCCTGAGATATGAAGATGCCATTGGGTTGTTGTGGAATTTGAAGCCCTAGGAAGAATTTTAGTTCTCCCATCATCGACATTTGATACTTCTATTGCATCATATAAGCAAACTCATCACTGTATTTGTTGTTAGTACAGCCGAAGATAATGTCGTCCACATATATTTGGCATACAAACAGTTCATCATCATAGGATTTAGTGAAGAGAGTGGGATCGAGTGAACCAGGTTTGAAGCCTTTCTTCTTGAGGAATTCCTTGAGTGTGTCATACCAAGCTCTTGGTGCTTGCTTGAGGCCATAGAGTACCTTATTGAGCTTGAAGACTTTGTCAGGATGCTTTGGATCTTCAAACCCTGGTGGTTGAGCAACATATACTTCTTCGTCAACCTTACCATTGAGGAATGCACTTTTGACATCCATTTGATATAAGCATATGTCATGATGGTTAGCATAAGCAGTATACGAATGGCTTCGAGTCTGGCGATAATTGCAAAGTTTTCACCGAACTCAATACCCTCGACCTGTGTGTAACCTTGGGCCACAAGTCTGGCCTTGTTTCTGACGACTTGGCCGGACTCATCTTGCTTGTTGCGGAAGATCCACTTGGTACCGATGATGTTGTGCTTCCTTGGATCAGGACGCTTTACGAGCTCCCACACATTGTTCAGATCGAACTGGTGAAGCTCTTCCTACATGGATTGAATCCATTCTGGTTCCTTGAAAACTTCATCTACTTTGGTGGGCTCTATGATGGATACAAAAGCAAAGTGCCCACAAAAGTTAGCCAATTGAGTAGCTCTTGAGCGAGTAAGTGGACCTGGTGCATTTATGCTGTCAAGCATTCTCTCAATTTGGGCTTCATTTGCCACGCGCGGATGTGCAGGGCGAAGACTTTGTTCAGGCTGCTGAGCATTGTCTTCATCAGCAACATTGTCTTCGGGTTCAGCATTGTTTTCGCGCTGAGTAGATGGAGGAATGATGACTTCTTCTTCAACCACATGTTCTTCAGGCACAATTTCTCCAGTGCCCATCAGTCTAATAGCTTCATCGGAAGGTAGTTCATCTAGCATAGGTGGCAGGTGCTCTCTTTGCGAGCCATTAGTTTCATCGAATCGCACATCTACAGTTTCAACAACCTTGTTGTGAAGGATGTTGAAGACCCTGTAGGTGTGCGAATCCTTTCCATAACCAAGCATGAAACCTTCATGTGCTTTCGGTGCAAATTTAGAAGTGTCGTGTGGATCCCTTATCCAGCATCTTGCACCGAAGACTTTGAAATAACTTACTTTGGGTTTCTTACATGTGAGAAGCTCATATGATGCTTTCTTGAAGAACTTGTGAAGATATACTCTGTTGATAATGTGACATGCAGTATCAATGGCTTTAGGCCATAGCTTCCGTGGTGTCTTGTATTCATCAAGCATGGTGTGAGCCATCTCAATAAGAGTCCTATTCTTGCGCTCCATGACACCATTCTGCTGAGGAGTATATGGAGCAGAGAGCTCGTGAGTGATGCCAAGGGTATCAAGAAAGGTGTCCATGCCTGTGTTCTTGAATTCAGTGCCATTGTCACTCCTGATGTGCTTGATCTTGATGTTGTAGTTGTTCATACACCTATTTGCGAAGCGCCTAAAGACATCCTGCACTTTAGTTTTGTAAAGAATGATATGTGTAAGTGCATCTAGTGCCCCTTAGTGATTTTGGTGTATTGAAGACTTATAGGTTAAGGGACTAATATGTTTGTGAGTGTACACAGGTTCTATAAGTCGATGAGGAGTTTGGTATATTCGAAGAATATCGAACCCTAAAAATGAATGTCTTCAACTGAAGACTTTGGTGAAGACTTTGTTGAAGACTTTGGTATTCCCTGAAGACTTTGAAAATGAAGAAGATGGTGTGACCTTGAAGATATGAACGAGGACAATGAAGCGTGAAGATTTTTGTTTTTACTATTTCATTTCCTTTCTTTGAGTCATAGGAAACACCGTACTGTTAAAGGGGGTCGAGGTAAAACTAAGGAAAAATTTCCATCTGATGCTCAACTCAAAAGCCTCAACATAACCCAATCCTTCGAGTGAAGCCTTTGGAAACCTCTTGCAGTTCAGTCAAGTTCTTCAGAGACAGAGACGATGTTCTTCTGGTCTATGAGGAAATTGGTCTGACTGAGGAGTTAGGATTTCGCCAGTGCGAATTGCCTACAAGTGAGGAATATGATAAGCCCTGAGGAATTTGACAGTTCAAATTCCGACCGTTGGTGTGCTTTGCGCCAGCTGTCCAGATATTCTATCGACCTAACGGTCATATCATTGGGGGGCATTAATGTCTTATCATGTCGGGTTGCTCCCTGGCTATAAATAGTCGCCCTCCTCAACCACTAGTTGGTTGACTGCTCCGAGAGAGAACTTGACACTTGTCATTTGAGAGCATCCCATTCCTTGAGGACTTTGAGCGGAAATCATCAGTGAGGAAAAACCCCAAACAACCAAACCCAAAGTGATTGAGCATCACTCAAGAAATTGTTCCTGTGTGGAACCGATGCTTTTTACCTTTGAAGACTGTGTATCTTCTAGACGGTTAGGCGTCATGGTCTAGTGCATCCTGCAGTCAATTGGGGATCGCCGGGTGACCGTGGTCTAGAGCATCCAGCAGTAAATTGTGGATTGCCGGGTGACCAGTTTGTGAGGGTTTTGGAAGTCTACCCTGAAGACTTACCACGAGTGTTGGGCGAGGACTGTGTGACCTTAGCTCAAGGAGAATACGGTAAGGACTGTGTGTCCTGGGACTGTGTGTCCTCTGGTTTAAATACCAGGCCGCTCCAAACCAGATGTACGACTGTCACAACAGTTGGAACTGGGTCATCAAACCATTTCTTCATCGAGCTACCTGGTTCCATTTCCTCAACCCTCTCATTTCCTTGTATACCTGTTGATGAAATTGATTGTTACTATTTGAAGAATTTGACTGAAGACTTTCTCAATTTCCTCACCTCAAATTCTTCAGTCACTTTATCTTCTGCCTGCTTATCCTGTTCACGCTACTCATGCTCTGTGTATGTTTCATTTCATCATGATGACTATGCTACTGCCATGTTTCACATGCACTTGAGTACTTATTCCGCTGCGAGTAGTTCGTCACTTAGCAAATTCCTCAACTAGTATTTCCTCAAGTGACGAATTTGTAAAAATTGCCTATTCACCCCCCCTCTAGTCGATATAACGCACTTTCAATTGGTATCAGAGCAAGGTACTCCCTTGTTCTGTGTGATTTTGGTTTAACCACCTGGAGTTTTAGTTTTGTCGACTGCAGGCATGATCAAGGTCTCAGCTGGGTGTCCTACCTTTGATGGGACGGACTACCCCTACTGGAAGAACAAGATGCGCATGCATCTTGAGGCAATTGACAACGATCTCTGGTATGTTGTGGAAAATGGTGTTCCCTTTGTCACTCCCACTATCAACGCTGCTGATGTGAAGAGATTCAAGCAACTCGACTCTCAAGCGAAGAATATCATATGTGGCCATCTGAGCAAGGGTCAGTATGGTAGAGTGAGTGCTTTGGAGACTGCTAAGCTTATCTGGGATAGGCTATCCAAAGTCAATGAAGGCATTTCAACTCAACGTGACTCTCGGGTTGATATTCTTCGCAATCTCTTCAACCTCTTCAAAAGACTCGACAATGAAAATGTTCAGCAAACTTTCGATCGCCTCACTGTTATCTCCAATGAGCTACAGGCTCTTGGTGCCACTGACATCACCGACCATGAGGTGGTGAAGAAACTGCTGAGATCTCTTAGTTCCTCATTCGATACACTTGCTTTGATGATTCAAGAACGTGGAGACTACAAGTCACTAGATCCTGCTGATATTCTTGAGAGACTCAATACTCATGAATTCCAACAAGCTGAGAAGAGAGACCTCTACGGGCCAAGTTATGGAAGATCTCGTGCTTTGAAAGCTAAGGCAATTTCCTCATCCGAAGACGAAGAATCTGATAGTAGCCTTGGTGATCCTGAAGAACTGAGTCAGGAGCTAGCAATGCTCGTGAGGAAATTCCAGAAGTTCTCAAGGAGAGGTCGGTTCAGAAAATCATCAAGAAGTGGCATGAAGAAATCAGATTCTTCATCAAGCGACTACAAGAAGAGAACTTGCCACAAATGCAAGAAATCTGGTCACTTTATCTCTGACTGTCCTCTCTGGGAAAAAGAGTCAAGGAAGAAGAAATACAAGGATGACAGTTCTGATGACTCGAAGAAAAATAAGAAATCTTCAAAGTCCTCATCTGCAAAGTCCTCATCCTCAAAGTCCTCATCACACAAGAAGAACAACTTAAGGAAGGCTCGGGCACTTATTGGCAAGGAAATGGATTCTGAAGAAGAATCTGAAGAATATGAAGAAGAGGAGGAATCTGAGGAGGAGTCGGACTCTGGTGTGGCGAGCCTAGCTCTCACTACTGCTTTCGTCAGCAAGTCCATCTTCAACGATGAGGAAAATGACAACTCCAATGACTCTGATGTCAGCAATGATGACTATGCTCCCACCTATTGCTTCATGGCAAGTAGTGTCCATGCAACCACATTGTGACCTGTCTTTGATGGATCTGACTATCCCAAATGGAAAGTCCTCATGCGGAAGCACCTCATTTCGAAGAACAGCGAGCTATGAACTATTACTGAGCTTGGACTGACAGATCTCTGCAAGATGGCAAACGTTGATGACATTTATAAGTACACACAGCTGGATGCTTAGGCGAAGAATATCATTTGCTCTAGCTTATCAAAGGTCATGTTCAAAAGCATCTACCATCTTCAGAATGCAAAGCTCATCTGGGACAGGCTCTCTGATGTTCATGAAGGTTATCGCACTCGTCAAGATCCCAAGTTCATCGAATACAGGAACTTCCTCAAATCTCAGAAGACAGATCAAACTTCATCTTCCTCATCTATGTGCCTCATGGCAAAAGGATCAAAGGTACTCTCATACCATTCCTCTTCTGAATCAAGTGATGGTGAATCTTAGGATTACATGAAACCTAGCTATTTCAAACTTTCTAATATTGCTACTAAACAACAAAGTGTCATTGAAAAGCTTCAGAAACAGCTACACAAAAGCGATGACCTGTTGAATGAGGAAGTGGATCATACTCAAACTTTAACTAAGGACCTTCAAAGTCTTCAGTCCAAGTATGATAACCTTCAAAGTCGTCATGAGGCTCTCTTAGTTGATCATGAGAAGCTTTCTTATGAAATTTTTCAAAGAAAGCAAGATCTTGAGAAACTAAGGGTGTCTCATGAAGATCTTCAAAGGGATAATGACTCCTTGCTTGCTCAACAGATCAGTACCGCTCAGGAAGATTTTGTTCCACCTTGCTTGAAATGCATCGAACGTGAAACTGCTCATTCTTTACCTGAAAGTTCAAATGCTTCTATCACTGCAATTCTTCAACTATTTCTGTGGTCACAAATTCCTCATCTGAGGATACCACAAGTGTCACTGACGACAATGCAGGGTTGAAGGAATTGTATGTGATAGGCATATACAAAAGTCTCAAAGGGCATCAAACCCTTTGCGATGTCCTCAAAAAGCAGATTCTGAACAGGAACCCTAGAAAAGAGGGTATTGCATTTGAGAGGAAACTCAATGCTGATGGATCTTACTGGAAACCTGAGCAGTATCCCAAAACCTCATGGGTTGCTGCAAAAGGACCTCCTGTAGATCCATCCACTTTATCTGGCTTTACTTGTGAATCTTCATATTCCTCTGATGAATCAATTGACTCCAACTATAAACTGTTCAAAAATCAGAATGGTGAAGCATTTGCTAGATATGTTGGAACTAACTGCAGGAATGGTCCCCCTCTGAAGAAAATCTGGGTCCCTAAAAGGTACCTTGAAAATATTCAAGTGAATGTCCTCATGACACCACCAGTGAAGAATAGGAACCCCAGATCAAATTCTTCAGTTGGACCAAAGTCTTCACAAGGACCAAAGTCCTCACATGGACCAAATTCCTCATATGGTCAAAAATCATATCATTCTCGTGCTAATTCTTCTGTTTCGCAGGGAAAATCCAAGGTTCATGAATATGTTCATTATTCTTCAAATCATTATGTTCATAAGTCCTTGAAGAATTTCTCTGCTTATTCATATGAGTACTCTAACCCCCGTCCTGTGAAACGAAGTGCACTTGCTTTTATGCCACCCTTCTCATATGGTGCTCGCAGAATGATGAACTCTTTGCCACCCCTCCAGATGTGGGTGGTGAAGAAATTGAACTAATCTCTTATGCAGGGTCAGGTCTCCAGACGAACATGAACGTCTGATGAATTTGTTGGCGACCTGAAGAAATGCTTGAAAGGACGCAAGCTAATCACGAAGAAATGAATCATTCATTTCTCACATCCTCATATTACTTTGCTTACTATACTTTGTGATGAAATTCAATCTGATGAATTTGAAGTCATATTCTTGTCGGGGCCGAATTTCTGGGGCACAATATCCCAGAAATTAACCCCTCGTGTCATCACCAGCCCCAGGATTTCTATTTGCTGGTGGACACTTCCTTGATACAGAATTCCAAGCAATTACAAGAATTGGATACAAGACCGTAAAGGTCTAATGATACAATAATGATTCTGGTGGTGGATGACGGAAGCGATTCTTGAATTCTCCAACGTCGATGGGGCTCCATTTCCACAGGAACGGCTGACCTGGATAACTCCTATCCCGCGTGGCTACTATCCCAGGCTCCGTATGGTCGTCGTCATAATACTCTTCTGACCTGGACAATGAAATAACCAGGGACAAGCCAGTGAGTACGTTTGAATGTACTCACAACCATTATGGACAAATGATATACCGAATGCAGCAGATAACATATGATCATGGTGAACTAAACTATTTGCTTATGCTCATGCTGGACTATATTATACGCATGCTGACCGGAATTAAATCATGGCATGATGACATATTAGCATGTGCAGTTGTAACGTGTTAGCGACAGACAAAGAAGGTTGATGGAAAATCGGACGAGACAGAACCATCCGAGAATCCAAAGAAAATATAAAAGAAATGCCGGTTGGATGTCAAGTGACACCACGGTAGGTCTTGAAGAGAAATGCCAAACGGGTGTCTAAAAGAGTAATCGGACGAGGCAGAACCATCCGAGAACTCAAGCGACGCCACGAGAGGTCTTGAAAAGAAATGCCAGACGGGTATCTACAAGAGTGTCGGGCGAGACAGAACCGCCCGAGAACTCGAGAGACGCCTCGTAAGGTCTTGAAAATAAAATTGAATGCCCAGGGTAGTCTAGCCAGCCCCTGAGACACTCAGAAGGTAAAATAAGATAATTGGGTTAGTCCACAATGATAATCATAGCATCAATAATATTCATGGTAACACTAGCAGCAATAGTTATTCTGCAATATAGACCATGCACAGTTTTCATTACTTCCTCCGGAGACCGACTCTAAGACCGACACTTGACCAACCCAGACTGTAGTCCTTAACCGCGAACACGGCTATTCGAATAGATATAACTCTGCAGAGGGTGTACTCTTTACCCACAAGTAAAGGATTTCTTTAGCCAGCACCGAGACGTTGGCTAATTCCCATTACGGTCTTTGGGTTGAAACACACCTGACCAGCACACACCAGCTTAACCGTCCGGATGCCAGGAATCACCCAGGGCATCTATTCGGTAAAACACTAAGACGGGGAGACCAACGCCCTGCATGGGATCACTATTCATACGCGTGGATTACAAAGGGGGGACCCCCTCTCGGCTACCAGCCGGAAACACCCATGCCCCCTGACCCGATGACAGGATTTAGTCCACGGCCGCGGAAACCCTCATCGTGGCCCTCTATGCGGCGTGTGCAAGGAAAGGGGTTAACAACTTACTGAACCATACCCCACCTGAGGCAGGGGCAAGTGGCAGCACGAATCAAGTATGGGGGTTACCGGAACAAGACTCGATCTACGGTCGACACAGGAGGTGTTACTTATTATCACCGGTATGCTCCACATATATCACGTGACACCACCGTGTCAAATATGTCTCGTGCCCACCGGCACGTCCAAGGCAGGAGCACACTCCTGGATTCTCACAACTTATGCATGTCAGAACTTGAGTGGAATGCATGCAATAGAAAATATATACATGACCATGCATACATGCAATATTACTACCCATATGCAATTTCTATTAAAATTATCAAAACCATGCTTCAAATATTCTAGCTAGCCATTAACAAACATCCACCATATCAAGTGTTCAAAAATGCTTGCCTTCAATGTGTAGGTAGGTGATGAGCACTCCAAAACTTTTGAAAGTTCAATTCTCCCTCCAATTTCCTATTTTTGAAAATATTCAAATCAACAAACAATTCAAAACAGAACTGGAAAATTGTTTGGAAAACTTTCAAATAAATCTTAAAATAAACTAGGTGAAATTTAAGAGAGGTGGGAAAAAGAATCAAGTCAATTGGGGTTTTAGTTTAAAAGTTAGAGCCAGTCAAACTCTGGTCAAATCTGATTTTAATAAATAATATAAAACAAAAAACGTTTCGGTGGTGCTTACGCTTTAGTAATACAGAAGACGTACTTCAAGGAATACGATTCCACTTATCCAGCGCATTTGTGACTGGCTAGTCACTGACAGTGGGCCCGCCCGCCTGACAGTGGGCCGGCATGCGTGACTGGTCAGGTTCGACTGGTCTTCTCTCCCTCCCTCTTGCTGGGACAGAGATGGACACGTCTCCGGCGATCAACGCCGGCGAACGAGGGCGCCTCTCGAGATCCTGAGCACAGGAATGGGCTGTTTGGGTCGCGGCGATCACATGCATGTGCACCGCGACTGGTGGGGTTGCCGGAGCTGCCGACGATGAGCTTCGCGGCAGACGCCGCCGTCGGCCAAGTTGGGTCCATCACCTCTGGACTGTCGCAGGCTAATTTCTCGGTTGGAAGAGGTAGGGGAGGGCTCGGGGTTGCTGCAGAGGATGAACCGCGAGGGCTAAAGCTCTGGGGAGTTCGGATTTAACCGAATCGGGGCGGCGGGTGCTCTGGCCGAAGATAGGGAAGAAGGCGGCTTCCGGCCGAATTCGAGCAAGGGGGGGCTCCCTTAGGCTTGCCTGGGGATGCTGATGAGCTAACGGAGGCTCTGGGGGCTATTTATAG
Source organism: Elymus sibiricus (assembly GCA_039707655.1). Taxonomy (NCBI): domain Eukaryota; kingdom Viridiplantae; phylum Streptophyta; class Magnoliopsida; order Poales; family Poaceae; genus Elymus; species Elymus sibiricus. Next base: position 458,170,190 of record CM077665.1, on the reverse strand, counting down.
GCGTGGAGAGGTCAGTTCCCGGCGACGGCCGCGGATAAGCTCGATGGCTGCTCACTACTGTCGCCGGAGGCGACGTGGCGAAGCTTGACTGGTTTCAGGGCTAGCAGACGAGCTTGCCACTGTCGAAGGGGCGAGCTGGCTGACTCGGGGAAGTGCCAGGTAGTTTGGACGGTGCCGTCCCCGAGTGGATTGCGGCGGCGGCCATTAATGGCAAGCGAGGACAGTGGCGAGGCCGTTGGTGGACGGCGGGTTCGGTGAGGTCGGTACGTGGTCGGCGCACCGCGGATGAGCTCGGGTGGTAGGCAATCAAGGCGAGGCGGCTCGGGCAGAGGCGTCGCGGATCGGGACTCGTCGGGCGGCGCTCTGGTCGGTGGCTGGCCGGCGCCAGGCGACAAGGCGAGGTGAGGGGAGGCTGTGTCTGGTGCGGAAGGTGGCTCAGGCGTGCGAGTGAATGCGATGCTGGGTGCTGTTGCGGGCGGTGCCCTGGCGTGCAGTACGCGTGCTCTGGATGCGCCCGACGCGCTCTGGACACGCACGCCAGGTGCTCGGTGATATGCCTAGGCACGCCAGGGGGCTTGGATGAGGCTGGCATTCAACAGGCTCACTGGTGTGGTTGCCAAGGGTATAATGGACATGGTGGTTTGTCTAGTGAAATAAGTTCACAATGCAATTTCATATCCATGCCAATTCTGGCCAGGCACACAAGGTGCTCGACAAAATGCTTTGGACATCTAGAGGATTTTGCTAATGACCAAAATTTCCAGAATAGAGTCTCTTTAGATGGTAAAGATGATGGCAAGGTTAGTTTGAGAAAAACAGAAACTTGTTAGTGCAAGTTTTGCAAATCTTCAGTTCTGGACAGAAACTACAGAGAAGTATTTGGTAGACTTAAAAGATGCAAATTGAGCTAATCTCCTGGGCTTAAGGTTTTGGTTGGAAGGACAATAAGTGGGAAAAGTTTGAGAGTCATTTGAGCAATAGAAATTAGGGTTGTAGTTGAAACTCAAAAACAGGACAGAAATGAAAAGAAGATGTTGTGCTCAAAATTTCCAAAAGGCCAAGTTAGGTTTTTGCATAAAAATGATCTGTAGGCCTCACATGACCTCCCATAATTTTTGTGGAATTTTTAAAGAATTATTTAAAGTAGTTGTAGTGCAACAGAAGCATTTAAAGTATTGAAAATGCTATTAAAAGAATTATTTTGGGGCAAATTTTATTTTGAGATTAATTCCTACAGTTATTAAAGTAATAATGAGATGGTTTAAGAAAACTCCCAAAGGCCACAATAATATTTCCTAAAATTCCTATATGGAGGGAAGAATATTTTTTGAAAGACAGGAATAGGAAAGGCTCTAAAAATCATTAAAGAACTTATTGCAATTCAAAATTTTATTTCTGGCCAAATTTTACTTAATAAAAATATGGTTAAATTTTTGGGGTGTTACAAACTCTACCCCCCTTAAGAAAATCTCTTCCTCGAGATTTGTTAAGGACGGAAGAATTAAATGCATATCACAACAAATAAAACACTCATATGCAAAATGCAACCAGGGGAATATATTCATGACATACATCCTAAGAACACTACAAAGATTACATCATACAAACGAGCACTACACTCTACACAAATGCACTCATGATCGTCTATGGTTCGAAAGTGAGATCTACAGGGTCTTGCGGAAAAGTTCCGGGTGCTGGAGCACCTTCTTCATCTTTCGAGGAGAGTGGTGGAAGCAGGCGTAGAACGTGCCCTTCCAAGGTTGGCAAAGGTGGCCCGCCAATGGCTATCTGAGGGTTCTGAAAAGCAATATAAGAGAGGTAGTCCATTAGTTGCTGGGTCAGACGCTCTTGAGCCATCGCATATTGAATGAGATTGGCCAGAGCTGGATCCCTTTCTATACGTTCACAGCGGAACGTTGCATTTGCCCCTGATGCTGCACGGCTTGGAAAATAGCAGTATCTCCTTTCGCTGGCAGTGGGTACCGCGAATCGGAGACGGGTAACTGCTTCATAAGCAGCAGCTTCAATGGCCATGCCTGGGGTTGGCATGGATCTCCCGACGTAGACAACATATGGAGGGCCTTTGTGTGGGTCTGCTGGTGGGATGTGCACAACTGCCCAGTATTTCGAGGAGTCAGAGGTGATCCTCAATTTGAACAACTCATACTGGGGTGGTTGGCTGGAACCAAAAGTGTTGTGGGTAAAATCCCACAAAACTTTAACAAAACTGCCAGGACTTGCTTCTGGAGTTCTCAGGTGGAAACCGGGGTGAGACATGGAGTGCAGGTCGGGAAGGAGTGGTGTTCTAGTTTGACGTGGGCTAGTGCTGGATATGGCTTCTTATACTGTGCCTGGGTTATGAGACATGATGCGGCGCCAATACGACTTGTGTATTGGTCCTGTCATGGGATTAAAGTCTCGGTCCTCAATCCCCAAAAGGAATGCGACGTGTTACTGTGCGTGTCAGCCAGGGTGACTATAGTGGTTATGTCTAGAATTTACTGTGTGACCATACATCAATTAAATTACACTGGTTCACAAATGGTACCATCAAAACAGTGGTACACCAGTAAATCACAAACCTGGTACATCATACGGCTGCTACTACAGAAATTACAGGGTGACAGAGCCACTAGGGCTTGACACGAATCCAGTGGGCTCAGTCCACCTCGTTGACATCCAGCAGGGCGCGTCTTGTGGATGCCGAGTCCTCCTCGTGGGCTTCTGCGTCGGAGCTGGCCGGGGTCGGATGCGGAGCTACAGGGCTGGAATAGCGGTGGTGTCCTTCACGGGGTGTCGAGGTCATCGTCCCGTTGGAGTAGGTCTCCAAGAGACGACGGAGTTGCCCTGGGGTGACAAACGCATTGCCCGGGTGGACAACAGGGGCAGGTTCCGAGGGCTCGATCGGGCTCCCGAACAGCACAGTAGGGGTGGGCGTGGCTTCTCTTCTTGCTGGGGTTAGGAGAGCAAGGATCCTGCGGGTTGCGATCAGATCATTGGTGACCTGATCAAAAAGTGCCTCTTGCGCTCTCAGGTAGCGCACCAGATGCACCAGGGCAGGATCCGACTCTTGGTCTCCATTGGCGACTTGGGTCGGTCTACCATAGCCTTCACGACTAGGGTAGTAGTAGAAAGAGTGGCAGTTAACCCTCGGCGATAGATGCCGAAGGTGAACTACAGCCTCTCGGGCTGCAAGTTGGATGGTTTGGTGTTCGTCGGAGGTCGTTCTCCCGGTGAACCGGTAGGGGCGCTCCGATGTGATGCTCCTCCCGTAGATGTGCACTGTGGCCCAGAAGTGATGGATGGAATCACTCGTGTGCTCCTGGTACACGACATACTCCGGTGGCTCTTCGTTGCCGAAAGCACGACGGGTGAGATTGGCAAGGACGGCTACAAAGCCTTCAAGCTCGACTGCGGTGGTCTCGTTGTGAACAATAGGGCCTGGCATCTTGGTGGTTGGATATCGAACTGGGAGTGAGGCTGTGATGTGCTGTGTTTGGGGCAAGGCTTCCTTTATAAGCCATCGGCGTCTTCCATCGCACGCTTGCGGATGGAACAACTCAGGTGTCGGCCACAGGTACACGGCCTATGGTCCGGCTGCTAGGTTGGGCACCGACTGTCAAAAGATGTCGGCTGCCACTGTGCAGGCTTATCGGATGAGATGAGCTTGGCTACGGAGAGAGAAGATGTGGATGGTGTGGGAACCTAAGGATAATGACCAGGCTAAGATAGGATTAGCCAGTGGTCGGCCTGGCTCTGATACCAAGGCTGTCGGGGCCGAATTTCCGGGGCACAATATCCCAGAAATTAACCCCTCGTGTCATCACCAGCCCCAGGATTTCTGTTTGCTGGTGGACACTTCCTTGATACAGAATTCCAAGCAATTACAAGAATTGGATACAAGACCGTAAAGGTCTAATGATACAATAATGATTCTGGTGGTGGATGACGGAAGCGATTCTTGAATTCTCCAACGTCGATGGGGCTCCATTTCCACAGGAACGGCTGACCTGGATAACTCCTATCCCGCTTGGCTACTATCCTAGGCTCCGTATGGTCGTCGTCATAATACTCTTCTGACCTGGACAATGAAATAACCAGGGACAAGCCAGTGAGTACGTTTGAATGTACTCGCAAACATTATGGACAAATGATATACCGAATGCAGCAGATAACATATGATCATGGTGAACTAAACTATTTGCTTATGCTCATGCTGGACTATATTATACGCATGCTGACCGGAATTAAATCATGGCATGATGACATATTAGCATGTGCAGTTGTAATGTGTTAGCGACAGACAAAGAAGGTTGATGGAAAATCGGACGAGACAGAACCATCCGAGAATCCAAAGAAAATATAAAAGAAATGCCGGTTGGATGTCAAGTGACACCACGGTAGGTCTTGAAGAGAAATGCCAAACGGGTGTCTAAAAGAGTAATCGGACGAGACAGAACCATCCGAGAACTCAAGCGACGCTACGAGAGGTCTTGAAAAGAAATGCCAGACGGGTATCTACAAGAGTGTCGGGCCAGACAGAACCGCCCGAGAACTCGAGAGACGCCTCGTAAGGTCTTGAAAATAAAATTGAATGCCCGGGGTAGTCTAGCTAGCCCCTGAGACACTCAGAAGGTAAAATAAGAGAATTGGGTTAGTCCACAATGATAATCATAGCATCAATAATACTCATGGTAACACTAGCAGCAATAGTTATTCTGCAATATAGACCATGCACAGTTTTCATTATTTCCTCCGGAGACCGACTCTAAGACTGACACTTGACCAACCCAGACTGTAGTCCTTAACCACGAACACGGCTATTCGAATAGATATAACTCTGCAGAGGGTGTACTCTTTACCCACAAGTAAAGGATTTCTTTAGCCAGCACCGAGACGTTGGCTAATTCCCATTACGGTCTTTGGGTTGAAACATACCTGACCAGCACACACCAGCTTAACCGTCCGGATGCCAGGAATCACCCAGGGCATCTGTTTGGTAAAACTCTAAGACGGGGAGACCAACGTTCCGCATGGGATCACTATTCATACGCGCGGATTACAAAGGGGGGACCCCCTCTCGGCTACCAGCCGGAAACACCCATGCCCCCTGACCCGATGACAGGATTTAGTCCACGGCCGCGGAAACCCTCATCGTGGCCCTCTATGCGGTGTGTGCAAGTAAAGGGGTTAACAACTTACTGAACCATACCCCACCTGAGGCAGGGACAAGTGGCAGCACGAATCAAGTATGGGGGTTACCGGAACAAGACTCGATCTACGGTCGACACAGGAGGTGTTACTTATTATCACCGTTATGCTCCACATATATCACGTGACACCACCGTGTCAAATATGTCTCGTGACCACCGGCACGTCCAAGGCAGGAGCACACTCCTGGATTCTCACAACTTATGCATGTCAGAACTTGAGTGGAATGCATGCAAGAGAAAATATATACATGACCATGCATACATGCAATATTACTACCCATATGCAATTTCTATTAAAATTATCAAAACCATGCTTCAAATATTCTAGCTAGCCATTAACAAACATCCACCATATCAAGTGTTCAAAAATGCTTGCCTTCAATGTGTAGGTAGGTGATGAGCACTCCAAAACTTTTGAAAGTTCAATTCTCCCTCCAATTTCCTATTTTTGAAAATATTCAAATCAACAAACAATTCAAAACAGTAATAGAAAATTGTTTGGAAAATTTTCAAATAAATCTTAAAATAAACTAGATGAAATTTAAGAGAGGTGGAAAAAAGAATCAAGTCAATTGGGTTTTTAGTTTAAAAGTTAGAGCCAATCAAACTCTGGTCAAATCTGATTTTAATAAATAACATAAAACAAAAAACGTTTCGGTGGTGCTTATGCTTTCGTAATACAGAAGACGTACTTCAGGGAATACGCTTCCACTTATCCAGCGCATTTGTGACTGGCTAGTCACTGACAGTGGGCCCGCCTGGCCCACTGGTCAAGTTCGACTGGTCTTCTCTCCCTCCCTCTTGCTGGGACAGAGATGGACGCGTCTCCGGCGATCAACACCGGCGAACGAGGGCGCCTCTCGAGATCCTGAGCACAGGAATGGGCTATTTGGGTCACGGCGATCACAGGCATGTGCACCGCGACTGTTGGGTTGCCGAAGCTGCCGACGATGAGCTTCGCGGCGGACGCCGCCGTCGGCCAAGTTGGGTCCATCACCTCTGGACTGTCGCAGGCTAATTTCTCGGTTGGAAGAGGTAGGGGAGGGCTCGGGGTTGCTGCATAGGATGAACCGCGAGGGCTAAAGATCTAGGGAGTTCGGATTTAACCGAATCGGGGCGGCGGGTGCTCTGGCCGGAGATGGGAAGAAGGTGGCTTTTGGCCGAATTGGAGCAAGGGGGGCTCCCTTAGGCTTGCCTGGGGATGCTGACGAGCTAACGGAGGCTCTGGGGGCTATTTATAGGCGTGGAGAGGTCGGTTCCCGGCGACGGCCGTGGATAAGCTCGATGGCTGCTCACTACTGTCGCCGGAGGCGACGTGGCGGGGCTTGGCTAGCTTCAGGGCTAGCAGACGAGCTTGCCACTGTCGAAGAGTTGAGCTGGCTGACTCGGGGAAGTGCCAGGTAGTCTGGACGGTGCCGTCCCCGAGTGGATTGTGTCGGCGGCCATTAATGGCCAGCGAGGACGATGGCGAGGCCGTTGGTGGACGGCGGGGTTCGGTGAGGTCGGTACGTGGTCGGCGCACCGTGGATGAGCTCGGGTGGTAGGCAATCAAGGAGAGGCGGCTCGTGCAGAGGCGTCGCGGATCGGGACTCGTCGGGCGGCGCTCTGGTCAGTGGCTGGCCGGCGCCACACGACAAGGCGAGGTGAGGGGAGGCTGAGTCTGGTGCGGGAGGTGGCTCAGGCGTGCGAGTGAATGCGATGCTGGGGTGCGGTTGCGGGCGGTGCCCTGGCGTGCAGTACGCATGCTCTGGATGCGCCAGACGCGCTCTGGACACGCACGCCAGGTGCTCGGTGATATGCCTCGGCACGCCAGGGGGCTTGGATGAGGCTGGCATTCAACAGGCTCACTGGTGTGGTTGCCAAGGGTATAATGGACATGGTGGTTTGTCTAGTGAAATAAGTTCACAATGCAATTTCATATCCATGCCAATTCTGGCCAGGCACACAAGGTGCTCGACAAAATGCTTTGGACATCTAGAGGATTTTGCTAATGACCAAAATTTCCAGAATAGAGTCTCTTTAGATGGTAAAGATGATGGCAAGCTTAGTTTGAGAAAAAAAGAAACTTGTTAGTGCAAGTTTTGCAAATCTTCAGTTCTGGACAGAAACTACAGAGAAGTATTTGGTAGACTTAAAAGATGCAAATGGAGCTAATCTCCTGGTCTTAAGGTTTTGGTTGGAAGGACAATAAGTGGGAAAAGTTTGAGAGTCATTTGAGCAATAGAAATTAGGGTTGTAGTTGAAACTCAAAAACAGGACAGAAATGAAAACAAGATGTTGTGCTCAAAATTTCCAAAAGGCCAAGTTAGGTTTTTGCATAAAAATGATCTGTAGGCCTCACATGACCTCCCATAATTTTTGTGGAATTTTTAAAGAATTATTTAAAGTAGTTGTAGTGCAACAGAAGCATTTAAAGTATTGAAAATGCTATTAAAAGAATTATTTTGGGGCAAATTTTATTTTGAGATTAATTCCTACTGTTTTTAAAGTAATAATGAGATGGTTTAAGAAAACTCCCAAAGGCCACAATAATATTTCCTAAAATTCCTATATGGAGGGAAGAATTTTTTTGAAAGACAGGAATAGGAAAGGCTCTAAAAATCATTAAAGAACTTATTACAATTCAAAATTTTATTTCTGGCCAAATTATACTTAATAAAAATATGGTTAAATTTTTGGGGTGTTACAATTCTTCACTCTGAAGCATATGCGTTCGTAAACTATACTAATTCATCTGCAGGATGAAACTCCCAAAGCAACTGAGTGTGTCCTCGACAGTGGATGCACCAACCACATGACTGGTGACAAGAACCTATTGATAAATATCCCACTGGCTCCCTCTCATCTGAAGCATATCACCTACGCTGACAAAGGCAAAAGCAAGGTATTGGGTCTAGGTAAGGTTGCAATCTCGAAGGATCGACACATGGAAAAGGTGATGCTTGTCGAGTCCCTTGGATTCACCCTCATGTCTGTCTCAATGCTTTGTGATCTTGATATGGTTGTCATCTTTGGCAAATACCGCTGTGTTGTCATCATGGAATCTGACAAATCCAAAGTCTTCGAAGGCTTTAGGAGAGGAGACTTGTATATTGTTGATTTCTCTACAGGTCCACAGCCGGCCACATGTCTACTTGCAAAAGCTTCAGAAGGCTAGCTATGGCATCGACGACTTGGACACGCTGGCTTGAGGAACTTGCACACGCTCGCGAAGAAAAAACATGTCATTGGTATTGAGGGTGTCAAATTCCTCAAGGATCACTTGTGTGGGGCTTGTGAGTCTGGAAAGATGACCAGATCCAAGCATCCATCCAAGACCATCATGACTACCACTCGTCCTTTTGAATTGCTACATATGGATCTCTTTGGTCCCACTCACTATGCCACACTAACAAATACTCCATGCTTATATGGTTTTGTCATTGTTGATGATTACTCTCTCTATGCTTGGATGCACATTATCTTGTACAAATCTGAAGTGCAGAATGTCTTCAGACGATTTTCTTCAAGGGCCTCGACGAATTTTGGCGCCAAAATCAAGCATATCAGGAGTGATAATGGGATTGAGTTCAAGAACACTGGTCTTGATGACTATTTAGATGAACTTGGTATTACTCATGAGCTATCTGCCCCTTATACTCCTCAGCAGAATGGAGTTGTAAGGCGCAAGAACAGGACTCTTGTTGAGATGGCTCGCACCATGCTTGATGAATACAAGACCCCTCGTCGCTTCTGGCCTGAGGCAATCAACACTGCTTGCCACATCATCAACAGGGTATATCTTCACAAATTCCTCAAGAAGACTTCATATGAACTCCTCACTGACAAGAAACCCAATGTGAGTTATTTCAAAGTCTTCGGTGCTAAATGCTGGATTAGAGATCCTCATCACAGTTCTAAATTTGCACCGAAAGCACATGAAGGTTTTATGCTTGGTTACGGAAAGGACTCGCACACCTACAGAGTCTTCAACACCTATCACAACAAGGTTGTTGAAACTGTAGATGTGCGGTTCGATGAAACTAACGGCTCACAAAGAGAGCACTTGCCTCCTGTGTTAGATGAAATACCTCCTGAGGAATCTATTAGGTTCAAAGCCACTGAAGATGTGATCCCTACTGAAGAATAACTACTCTCTGAAGAAGTCATACTCAACACTGACGAAACTCATGCTGATACACCTGAAGACAATGGTGCTGAAGAAAATGCTCAGCCTCAACAAAGTCTTCAACCTGCTCATCCACGACTTGCAAATGAAGTGCAGATCGAGAAAATCCTCGACGCCATCAATGCACCAGGTCCCCTCACACGCTCAAAAGCTTCACATTTGTCTAAATTTTGTGGGCACTTTGCTTTTCTCTCTATCACAGAGCCCACCAAAGTTGATGAAGCATTCTTGGAGCCTGAGTGGATTCCAGCCATGCAAGAGGAATTGCATCAATTCAAGCTCAACAATGTGTGGGAACTCGTCAAACGCCCAGATCCTCGCAAGCACAATGTCATAGGTACCAAGTGGATCTACCGCAACAAACAAGATGAACTTGGTCAGGTAGTGAGGAATAAGGCTCGACTTGTGGCACAGGGCTACACACAGGTTGAGGGAATTGAATTTGATGAAACTTTTGCACCTGTTGCTAGACTCGAAGCTATTCGCATATTGCTTGCTTATGCTAACCATCACAATATCATCTTATATCAAATGGATGTGAAAAGTGCATTCCTCAATGGTAAGCTTGAGGAAGAAGTATATGTTGCTCAACCCCCAGGTTTTGAAGATCCTATGTTTCCGGACAAAGTCTTCAGACTCAACAAGGCCCTCTATGGGCTCAAGCAAGCCCCTCGGGCGTGGTATGACACACTGAAGGAATTCCTCATGAAGAAAGGCTTCAAACCTGGTTCACTTGACCCAACTCTTTTCACAAAATCATATGATGATGAATTATTTGTGTGCCAAATATATGTGGACGATATTATCTTTGGATGTACTGACAAACGTTACAGCGACGAATTTGCCTATATGATGGGTGAAGAATATCAAATGTCTATGATGGGAGAACTCTCTTCTTAGGGCTTCAAATTCGTCAACAACGCAATGGCATCTTCATATCTCAAGAGAAATACCTCAAGGATATCCTGAAGAAATTCGGCATGCAGGATTGCAAAGGCGTCAAGATTCCTATGCCCACATCAGCTCAACTCTGCTCTGACAAAAGTGGTAAAGATTTCGATCAGAAGGTATACCGCTCCATGATTGGTTCTTTATTGTATCTATGTGCATCTAAGCTAGATATTATGCTTAGTGTTTGTATGTGTGCCCGATTTCAAGCAAAACCGAAGGAATCACACCACAAGACTTTGAAACATATTCTTCGATATCTAGCTCACACTCCAACACTAGGATTATGGTACCCCAAGGTCTCAGATCTTGACCTCATTGGATATTCTGATTCTGATTATGCTGGTGATCGTGTGGACCGTAAGTCAACATCAGGCACTTGTCATTTCCTCGGACGATCCTTAGTCTGTTGGTCCTCGAAGAAGCAGAACTGCGTGTCACTATCCACTGCTGAAGCTGAGTACATTGCTGCTGGTTCTTGCTGTGCTCAATTGCTATGGATGAAGAAAACCGTCAAGGACTATGACATCAACGTGAAGAATGTCCCTCTCAACTGCGACAATGAGAGCGCCATCAAGATTGCTCACAACCCTGTTCAGCACTCAAAGACCAAGCACATCCAGATTCATCATCATTTTCTTCGTGACCATGTGATGAAGGGCGATATCTTCCTCGACAACGTGAAGACTGAAGAACAACTGGCTGATATCTTCACAAAGCCCTTGGATGAGAAGAGAGTTTGCAAGTTGCGATGTGAGCTAAATATCTTAGAATCTTCGAATGTTCTGTGAAAGGACACACATCCTAACACTTATGCAAAATTGATGACTTTGATGTGCAACACACGAAGTAACGTTTTTCTTCAATCAATGAAGACTAACTCTCTAAGTGTGAAGAAATTAACAAAGAATTTGATTATCAGAACCCTACGACAATTGTACGCGGTGTCTGAGATCATCATTCTTATACGATGGGTAACGCCACCAACAACAGTTGAAATTCTTCAAGTCTGAGTTTTTCATCATTTTGCAAATTCTTCAAATTATCAAATTCTTCAAGGTTGCAAATTCCTCAACTCTCAAATTCTTCAAAAAATTTAACTGATGTTCATCACATGACTTTTTCTTCATTGACTATGTATATATATATATATATATATATATATATATATATATATATATTGAGTTTTTCAATGTCCTCAACAGCATTCACTTATAGCTATTTCTTCAAGTTGATTTTCATCTAAGTGAATGTGATCGGACCCGTTCCCCCTCTATGCTAAACTCAACCAAGTCTGTTCACAAATTCTTCATATGCGTTCTACTTTGAAACCCGTTCAAAGTCTTCACTGAGTCCATGTCAGCTGAAGAATTTGCGAATGGAAACTTTAAAATATTCAATCTCAATTTTTGGCGATTGCCGCTCAAACCGTTCCGATTCCCACGACTGGATAACCCACGATCCCCCACTATCTCCACTACATAGTACGTGGGTGACACATGTCGCGTGGATGGCAAGGTTCAGGGGCATACTGGTCCAAAATAATCGGGCCAGTTGGTTTTTACTGCCGCTATAAATACCCCCTCCCTTCCACTTGCTCGGGTTACTCCTCACTCCCATCTCTCCCGAGCTCCAGACCTAGCGCTGCTGCTAACTTCATCGTCGCCGGAGAGGAAGAGCTTCACTGCCTCGACCTAGCCGTCGTCGTACTCGCATCGACCACGGAAGTCTTCACCCTGCCGCCACTGTAGCTATCTTCCTCTGCCAAGCTAGGGCGTGGGAGATCTAGACTGACGAACTCCTTCACCTCACTTCACTGTTCGTCGTGTTCATCGCATTCGGTAAATAAAATCTAGTTTTATTGCCATTTTTGATTCCGATGATTTTCACAAAATCCTCAAAAGGTGTTATTCTTCAGCAATCCATCTCTAAAGCACCAAACAAACTCCTTCTCTTGATTTATTTCGCTAAGTTATGATTTTCTTCAAGATTCCTCAATTGTGTGGATCCTCAAATCTATACAACTCTGGAACCTAAGTCAAGAACACTTAGTGAAATTCTTCAAGGTATCTATGGTCAAATTCCTCAAACTTGATACTTTTTGCAAAAATTTCTGAGAACGCATATGACCTCTTCAAATTCCTCGCACCTATACTCAATTCACAGGTACAAATGTTAGCTGATGAATCTCTAGGTTCTCATCAACTTAACTCATTTGCAGCGTTTCTTGAAGAAAAGTTGCACACTTCCTCAGAGTCTTCAAGAGTTCAGATTCCTCTGAAGCAGAAAATGTCTGAAGAGAAAAAGCCTCAAAAAGGAGGAAAGAACAGAGAAAGTCACACTACTTTTGAGATCCCTGATGAACTCTATGCTGGATACTGCACTCCTGATGAAGCTATTCATGGGAAGGAAACAAAAGAGCAGAGGAAAATCAGGATTCAGAGGATTGAGAGGAGGTGGGTATGTGAATGGAAGGAATATCGATATGTCACAGACAAGTACATGAGGAAATTTGCCATAAAACCACCATGCAAGAGAGGTCCTCCTTCTCCCAATCAAAATGTTGATCCCACCAGCATTGCAAGAGGTGAGGACTTCCCTGAAGATTGGGCCAAGTACCAAAGAAAGCTTCAGAGGATTGCCAAAGAGGCAGTGAAGAAATTCAATGAGGACTCTTCTACTGCTGCAACTGCCGCATCTGCTGGTGAATCTATGGCAAAGAAGGCTCTCCCAAGAAATCTGCCAACAAGCCAAAGTCCTCTAGGCCAAGTTCCTCAAGTGCACAAGATCCTCAAGGAACGTCTTCAAAGGCCACCGTGGCTGCACAGTCCTCTGCTGCGGCTGCAAAATCCTCAACTCCAGTTCATCTTGCCTCATGTCAGAGAACTGAGGCCTTTGCAATTGCCTCAGCAAAATCTTCAACCTCCACTGCTAAACCAAGTTCTTCAACAAGCCAAACTCTGTTGAAAATGAAGCGAACTGCTGGACGAGGTCAGCGACCAAGTCCTCACAACAGACAAGTTCTGCATGTTCCCTTAGGATCTAAGGCTGATGATGCTGATGATGAAGAACTTGAAGATCTGGCCAGGGACAGACAACAGAGGGCTGCAATTGCAAAAGCCAGCTCTGTTCCTCTAATGCTGGATCCAAAGCTGATCCTCAACTTCATCGACATATGGCATGAGGATCCCAGCACTCCACTTTCCTCACTGAACTTACCTCTTGGTGTGGACCATGTCCTCACCCACTTCATTGCTGAGGAAAAATGGAAGAGGGAACAAGCTCAGAGAGCCAAAAGGAGTAGGTCCAGGAAAGAAAAGTTTCTAAAGAACAATGTGATGAATCTAACTCCAAACCAACTCATCACAGTTCAATCTGAAATCCGATGCCTTGCTGAAGAACAAGAAAGATATGATGCCGAATGGAAAGGCACAAAAGTGAGGTTTGTCAAGGCAGCTCAAGCTGCTGTCAAGGACCACAACACAAGGGCTGCTGCAAGTTCAACAGCTCAAACTCCTCAGGATGGATCATCTGCTCAGCCTGCTGATGAATCTGCCAGGGCTGATGATTTTGCTCCTATGCTTGAAGATAATGTCAGGGCTGAAGAAACTCATAGGCCAGCTGAAGATTCTGCTGGCCCTGAAGAACCTGAAAGGGCAACTGCTTCAGTTGTGCCCGAAGAAACAGCACCACCTTCGTCATCAGCCAAGACTGCAAAGTCCTCAAAAGTGAAGAATCTCAGTCTTCCTTCTGCATCAGAAGCGAAGAAGACTAAGGCTGCTGAGAAGGAGGCTGCCAAGAAAAGGAAAGCATCAACTCCACCAAAGTCTTCAGAACCCAAACGTGCAAAGACCTTTCAAAAGTCCTCAACTGAGCCAATTGATGATGTTCTAATTTCATCAATACCGTCATTCGAAGTTGTTCCATTCGGTGTAGACTTCGTCTTGCCAAATGAAGATTCTGACGATACCCACTCTGCTGCCTCCTCAGAGTAGGTGGATGAAGAAATAGTAGTTGAAGACTTTGCTTCAACTCCTCAGATAGCATCGCCCCAGCCTCAGCTCACTGCTGAAGAGGCCGGAGTTGAAGAAATTGAACAAGATGTGGACATTGGCAACACAACGCCGTTGATAAATGATGAATTTTGGGAGACTCAACACCCAAATTCACCAATGGCCACACCTCTTACTCAGTTTCCTCAGTCCCCAGCCCAGACTGAAGAAATTGTAACTGGATCTGAAAAGACTGAACATGAAGAACTTCAAGCTGCACCAGCTGAAGAAAGACATGTTGAGGAAGTTCTAAAATCTTCCCATGAGATTGTGGCTCATATTCCTCAAGCTAAGGAAACTGCTGTTGTGTCAACAGAAGTCTTCAAACCAACTGCTATGCGAATTCAGCCTAAGCCAAGAAATCCTTACTCAAAGAATGTCAAATTCAACAAGGACAGATTCTTCGCTGAGCATCATTTCTTCACAGCTGAAAATCCCTATGACAAGCCCAGAATCAGACGTCAGAGGTTTTGGACTCATGCTCAGATAAACTTCTATGCATCAGTCTTATTCGACAAAGAGAAAGTCTTCGAGCACAGGCATATTCCTCATGTGGACATGGAATCCCTTCCATGCTTCACTCCTGTGCTGGCTGTTCTTCATGATGCAGGCCTTCTTCCTCTGTGCTGTGATATCAGCGATTGGAATGAAGAGCTCATTCTTCAGTTCTATGCGACTCTGCACATGCAGGGAATGCTGAAGACATCAACACTTGGGTTCTTGACTGGATGACTGAAAACACTCATCTCACTGCACCTGCCACAGAACTGCTTAGAGAGCTTCCAATTAGTCCTCCTTCCCTTGATGCAAGGATGATCTATGATGAACCTGAGCTTCAAAATCATCTGATGCAAGTGATGATGAAGCCGCTAAAGTCTGGCCAAGCTCCACGAACAACCTTTCTTGTGAAGGATTTTCTGTATGTGCCAAGGACACTCTTCAGGATTCTAAGAAAAACACTCTGTCCCATCAAAGGTCACAATTCTGAAGAAGAAGAAGTTATGGGTATCATGAAGAATGTGCTATTCAATCTCATCCATGGCATTCCTATCAACTACCATGATTTCTTCATGAGGACTTTGGGCAACATTGCTATGTCCTCGTTTGAACTGAAGCCCTATGCTCCTTGGATTATGTAGTTCATCAGGACAAGGTCTTCAATTTCTTATGAGGCAGACCTTATCAATCACCTTAGTTATCTGCCCCCTCTTGAAGTCATCAAAAGGCAGATTTCCTCGTCAGAGGGCAAAGGCAAAAATCCTATTATGGATGAAGGAACTCGTCCATTGGATGGTCAAATTCGTCAGCCTGCCTCTTACTCCACAAATGATGACACTGCAAGCCAAGACACTGCAGCAAAGCCCTCAGCACAAATTCCTCAGGCCTCTGCCCCTCGTATGATGACCGATCGTGAGCTTCTAATAAGTCTTCATCAGAAGGTTGATCGCAATCACAAGTGGGTCAAGCGCCAATTTGGTTCACTTCTTCGCGACATGACTGTCACGCACAACGTTGTGAGGAAAAACCACTATTATCTTCATGAAGTCTTTGATCGCACATGGGCCATTCTGTCTCACCTCAAGACTCCTAAAGAACTCAAGGAGATGGAATTTCAAATGGACTTTGACTGGTCGATTCCGCCAAAGAAGAAGTGGAAGAAAGTTCAAGTTCCTCAGCTGGTGACAAGCTCATTTTCTTCATCGCATGATACAAATGAAGCTGAGGACATTGAAGACACTGCTGCAGGCCCTGCTCCACCAACCGACCCCGACAACGCTGGCGCTCCTCCACCACCTTCAAGATGAAATTCTTCAAGGGCGATAGTCCTCAATTTCGTCCCTTTTGGTCACTTGATGATAAAGGGGGAGAAATTTGAGTTAGTCTTCAAGCGGGTCTATATATGGGCTGTTTTTTGTTTAAGTTACAACTCTCGCTCTTCTGAAGCTTTTGTTGATCGAGTTGTAAACTTAAGTCCGATGGCAGTCTGATACTTTTGAACTGCTTTCTACATCCTTATTTCCTCGAGTATCTTAATGCACGCATGCTGAATTTCCTCAGACCCCATTTTCCATCATGCATTTCAATTTCCTCATGATATATATAAAATGCGTGTATGGATTACAAGATATAGGGGGAGATCTCCAAGATTTTATCCTGCCAAGTGCATTTGCAGTCCAAAGCAAATTCCTCAAATATGCACATCTTCACGGGGAGTTCCTCTATATCTTGCAATCAAATTCCTCAAACTCAGTACTTACACTTCATATGTTTATCCCCGTTGAAAACTTAACCTATTTGTCATCAATCACCAAAAAGGGGGAGATTGTAAGTGCATCTAGTGCCCCTTAGTGATTTTGGTGTATTGAAGACTTATAGGTTAAGGGACTAATATGTTTGTGAGTGTACACAGGTTCTATAAGTCGATGAGGAGTTTGGTATATTCGAAGAATATCGACCCCTAAAAATGAATGTCTTCAACTGAAGACTTTGCTGAAGACTTTGGTATTCCCTGAAGACTTTCAAAATGAAGAAGATGGTGTGACCTTGAAGATATGAACGAGGACAATGAAGCGTGAAGATTTTTGTTTTTACTGTTTCATTTCCTTTCTTTGAGTCATAGGAAACACCGTACTGTTAAAGGGGGTCGAGGTAAAACTAAGGAAAAATTTCCATCTGATGCTCAACTCAAAAGCCTCAACATAACCCAATCCTTCGAGTGAAGCCTTTGGAAACCTCTTGCAGTTCAGTCAAGTTCTTCAGAGACAGAGACGATGTTCTTCTGGTCTCTGAGGAAATTGGTCTGACTGAGGAGTTAGGATTTCGTCAGTGCGAATTGCCTACAAGTGAGGAATATGATAAGCCCTGAGGAATTTGACAGTTCAAATTCCGACCGTTGCTGTGCTTTGCGCCAGCTGTCCAGATATTCTATCCACCTAACGGTCATATCATTGAGGGGCATTAATGTCTTATCATGTCGGGTTGCTCCCTGGCTATAAATAGCCGCCCCCCTCAACCACTAGCTGGTTGGCTGCTCCGAGAGAGAACTTGACACTTGTCATTTGAGAGCATCCCATTCCTTGAGGACTTTGAGCGAAAATCATCAGTGAGGAAAAACCCCAAACAACCAAACCCAAAGTGATTGAGCATCACTCAAGAAATTGTTCCTGTGTGGAACCGACGCTTTTTACCTTTGAAGACTGTGTATCTTCCATACGGTTAGGCGTCATGGTCTAGTGCATCCTGCAGTCAATTGGGGATCGCCGGGTGACCGTGGTCTAGAGCATCCAGCAGTAAATTGTGGATTGCCAGGTGACCAGTTTGTGAGGGTTTTGGAAGTCTGCCCTGAAGACTTACCACGAGTGTTGGGCGAGGACTGTGTGACCTTAGCTCAAGGAGAATACGGTAAGGACTGTGTGTCCTGGGACTGTGTGTCCTGGGACTGTGTGTCCTCTGGTTTAAATGCCAGGCCGCTCCAAACCAGACGTACGACTGTCACAGCAGTTGGAACTGGGTCATCAAACCATTGTCTTCATCGAGCTAACTGGTTCCATTTCCTCAACCCTCTCATTTCCTCGTATACCTGTTGATGAAATTGATTGTTACTGTTTGAAGAATTTGACTGAAGACTTTCTCAATTTCATCACCTCAAATTCTTTAGTCACTTTATCTTCTGCCTGCTTATCCTGTTCACGCTACTCATGCTCTGTGTATGTTTCATTTCATCATGATGACTATGCTACTGCCATGTTTCACATGCACTTGAGTACTTATTCCGCTGCGAGTAGTTCGTCACTTAGCAAATTCCTCAACTAGTATTTCCTCAAGTGATGAATTTGTAAAAATCGCCTATTCACCCCCCTCTAGTTGATATAACACACTTTCAATATGCACCCAAGTGAATCGAGAATAGTCATCAACCATCACGAAGCCATATAGATTTGCAGTGGTAGAGAAGGTGGAATAGTGAGTAGGGCCAAATAAGTCCATCTGTAGCAGCTCGAAGGGACGTGAGGTCGTCATGATTGTCTTTGAGGGGTGTTTGGCCCTGGTCATCTTCCCAGCTTCACAGGCACCACAAAGGTGGTCCTTCTTGAACTTGACACCCTCGACACCAATGATGAGCTTCTTCTTGGCGAGTGTGTGCAAGTTCCTCATCCCAGCATGTCCTAGCCTTCTGTGCCAAAGCCAGCACTCTGAAGCTTTTGCTAGAAGACATGAGGCAACCTGTGGTCCTGCAGAGAAATCTACCATGTACAGATCACCTCTTCGAAAACCTTCGAAGACTTTGGTTTTGTCAGAAGCCATTAGTACCACACATCAAAATTTGTCGAATATGACGAGCATATCTAAGTCACAGAGCATTGAAACAGACATCAAGATGTAACCAAGGGATTCGACAAGCATGACATTTTCCATGTGCCGGTCCCTTGAGATAGCAACTCTACCTAGCCCCAATACTTTGTTGCTGCTTTTGTCAGCAAATACGATGTGATCTTTTGTTGGAGGTCGAAGAGTTTGCTCCATCAATAGGTTTCGATCACCAGTCATATGACTTGTGCATCCACTGTCCATAATCCATTCAGTGGCATTGGATTTGTCTTCCTGCAGTGAGAATTAGTCGAGTTCACCAAAGCATGTAGGAGTAACTTGCTAAGATGAAGATATAGCAGTAGACCATGGTAGGTATTTTGAACGAGGTATGCATTAGTTTTCTTGCGTTCAGACAAGAATGTTTTCGGGTCCCAGAGATGATCTTTGGGATAGGCTTCTCCCTATCTGGAGACCCGATGCTGCATAGAAGATATTAGTTCTTCTTAACCACCCACATGCGAAGGGTTGGCTTAGAAGCAATGAGACGTAGAGCATCATCAGAGAATCTAGGCAAAGATGCCCTAATAGTACGTTTCACAGGAGGGTTAGTGTACTCAAATGAATATGCAGAATAGTTCTTAGTAGGATGAACATATCGGTTTTTGCCATAGTGCACATATTCATGAGTTTTTTCAGCCCTGCCCTGCGAAACATGATTGTTAGTGTAATCATATGAAGACCTTTGTCTTCTCGAAGACATTGATCTGGGATCTGTCTTCTTCTTGAGAGATGTCTTCATGACATTCACAGGAAGTTTTTCAAGAAGACATTTGGGAACCTAGATCTTCTTCAGAGGTGAACCATTCATGCAGTTAGTACCAATGTACCTAGCAAATACTTCACCATTTTTGCATTTGAACAGCTTATAGTTGGAATCAAAAGATTCATCAATAATAATAGGATTCACACAGTTGAAGCCAGGTAATGTGAAAGGAGCAACTGAAGGACCTTTTGCAGCAACCCATGTGGTTTTGGGGTACTGCTCAGGTGTCCAGTAGGATCCATCAACATTCATGTTTCTTTCGAAACCCACACCCTCTTTCCTAGGGTTTTTGTTCAAGATTGTCTTCTTTAGGACATCACAAAGAATCTGATGTCCTTTCAGACTCTTGTACATGCCACTTTCAAGCAAGGTCTTCAACCTGTGATTGTCATCAGTGATAGCAGTGGCTTCCTCAGATGAGGGGTTAGTTGCCACAGATACAGTTGAAGATAAAGCATTTTCAGACGCATTTGAACATTCTGCAGTTGAATCATTAGCTTCATGGGCAATACACTTTAAGCATGGAGCATCAAATTCATCCTGAGCGGTACTGATCTGTTCTGCCAGGAGCAAGTCGTTTTCCTTCCGTAGGCCATCATGTGCTTCCCTCAACTTCTCAAGATCAATCTTTTTCTGAAGATATTCTAGAGAAAGCTTCTCATGATCAGTTGAAAGAGCATCATGACGACTTTGGAGATCCTCAAACCTTGAACAAAGACTACGCATGTCTTCAGCCATAGTTTCGTTCAGACTCATCTCTTCGCGTAACAGGTCATCGCTTTTTTCTAGAGTAGTTTGCATTTTTTCCATGGAATGTTGTTGCTTGGTGGCAATTTTTACAAGTTTAGCATAGCTAGGTTTCATGTCATCATCAGATTCAGCTTCAGATTCAGAGTCATGACGTGAGGATTTTGAGTATACCTTGGAGGCTTTTGCCATGAAGCAGTAAGCAGGAGCAGCATCATCATCACTGGCTTCGGTGAAGAAGGAGCCATTGTCTTCGGGTTCGAAGACAGACGTGGAGAGATATGCCAAAGCCATTGCCAGTCCTGCTACTTCAGCGTCAGATTCCTCCTCAGATGCTTCCTTGGCCTCAGAGCTAGACTCAGACTGTGAATCCATCTCCTTTCCGATGAAGGCATGTGCTTTGCCAGTGGAGCTCTTCTTATGTGACGAAGACTTTGCATACTTCTTCTTCTTTTTGTCATCCGATTCATAGCTCTTGCTCTTCTTCTTGGATTCCCTTTCCCATTGAGGACAATCAGCAATAAAGCGGCCAGTCTTCTTACACTTATGACAGGTTTGCTTCTTGCCTTCCTTTGAAGACATTTCTCCAGTCCTCTTGGAATCACGCCTTGAAGATTTTGCATAGCGTTTTGACTTGGCAAATTTCCTAAATTTCCGGACAAGGAGAGCAAGTTCCTTTCCAAAGTCTTCAGCACCATCAGAACTGCAGTCAGAGTTGTCTTCAGATGATGACACAGCCTTGGCCTTCAATGCGCGAGAGCGATTGTAGCTGGGTCCGTAGATATCTCTCTTTTCAGCTTGTTGGAATTCATGCATGTTCAACCTCTCGAGGATATCGGCAGGATCCAAACTCTTGAAGTCAGGGCGCTCGTGGATCATGAGTGCGAGAGTATCAAAGGAACCATCGAGTGATCTGAGTAGCTTCTTCACGACTTCATGTTTGGTGATATCAGTGGCGCCAAGTGCATTCAGCTCATTTGAGATGACGGTGAGTCGATCAAATGTAAGCTGAACATTCTCATTGTCGAGTCTCTTGAAGCGGTTAAACAGGTTTTGAAGCACATCAACATGGGACTCTCTTTGAGATGAGGCACCTTCATTCACTTTGGACACCATTGCCAGATTTGCTTAGCAGTGTTAAGTGCACTCACACGGCCATACTGTCCTTTGGTCAGATGACCACAAATAATGTTCTTGGCGGTGGAGTCCAGTTGTGCGAACCTCTTCACATCAGCAGCAGTAACACCTTCGCCAACTTCGGGAATGCCCGCCATGACGACATACCATAGGTCGTTGTCAATGGCTTCGAGATGCATGCGCATCTTGTTCTTCCAGTAGGGGTAATCAGTGCCGTCGAAGACAGGGCACGCAGCGGAGACCTTGATTATCCCTGTTGTCGACATAGCTAAAACTCCACGGTGGTTAAACCGAAACACAGAACAAGGGAGTACCTAGCTCTGATACCAATTGAAAGTGCTAGTTATCGACTAGAGGGGGGGTGAATAGGCGATTTTTATGAACGGCTTCGAAACGATGTAACTATTCGAAGAATGCGGAAGCGATACAAGATCAGGTAGGGATAGTAATCAAAGGTCTAGTCTAGGCATGCATTACAGTGAAGACATACGAGCAGGTTAAGCATTATCATCATGCATACTAAGATGAGTCGAAGACAAACTTAGACAGTATGAAGATAAACAGCATATATGAATGTCTTCGGGACAAGTCTTCAAACAATGAACAAGCAAAGGCTTCACAATACAAAACAGGAATGTAAGAAAGTGAAGGATAAAACTAGTTGCTTGACGAAGACACAGGATTTGTTGGACCAGTTCTAGTTGCTGTGACAACTGTACGTCTGGTTGGGGAGGCTGAGATTGAACTCAGAAGACCTCGTCTTCACCTTATCCCCCTTGAGCCGAAGTCACTTAGACAGTGCCCAATCACTCAGGTAAGTCTTCAGGGGAGACTTCCAAAACCCGTACAAACTTGGTCACCCGGCGATCCACAATGACTCTTGGATTGTTCTAGACCCAGACGCCTAACCGTCTGGAAGATCACAGTCTTCAAGTGTAATAAGTCCTCAGTTCTCTCAGAACAGAATGACTTAGGTGATGCTCAAACACACTAGCTCAAGGTGTTTAGGTGTATCCTCGCAGGATGTGTCTCTCTGAATGTCTTCGAGGTGGGTTGCTCCAAAACGACAACAGCCGTATCTCTCTCTGAGCAGCCACCTTCTCATGGTGGAGGGGGTGGGCTATTTATAGCCAGCGGGCAACCCGACCTGATATGACCGAAATGACCCTGGGTCAATGGCCAACCGACACGTGTCACAACGGTCGGATTTCAAACACACGCGGCATCTTTACTTGGGTTACAAGTAAAGCTGACTCAACCAACTCTAGAAGAGATTTCCTCTCATTGTCTTCGCTCGAAGACATAGGTATGGGTTGAGCATCACGTCAGCATCTGACTTCGATCAGATCGACCCCACTTAACATTACGGTGGTTCCTATGACTCAGGAAAGAAGAAACAAAACTATCAAAAGACTTCGTCTTCGCGTTTCATTGTCCTCGGACGAATGTCTTCGCATACCACCAATAGCTTCAGCCATCATCAATGTCTTCGAACATTTTTGGGGGTCGTCTTCGACGGCTAAACCGAAACTCCAGGGACTTCTATCTGTGTTAACCTGTGAACTCTCACAAACACATTAGTCCCTCAACCACGTTTGTCTTCAATACTCCAAAACCAACAAAGTGTGGCACTAGATGCACTTACACTTCTGCACTTGTCAATCTCCTTGAGCAGTTTTTTCGGCACCCACAAAGCGCAAAGGTAGGCATTGCACTAAGCATGCTTCTGACCAGTACTCTTTTGCTGGCTATTGGGAGTAGCCGCCCCTTCCATCCTGCCCATCTAGCCTTGATCCTATCAACTAAAAATTGTAGATGCACTATCCTAAGTCGCGATGTCATGACTGGTAGGCCTAAATACTTGATGAGAAAATGGGCAATAGATCCACCAAAACTTCATAGGACATCTGATAGGTCGATGTTCTCACACCTAATCGGTGCCGCTGTTGATTTTGCCGGGTTGACGTGTAGGCCAGTGGAGTTTCTGAACTCCCTGAGGATTTTCATGATGGTGTCGGGGTTTGCGAAGATGACCACGTCGTCTGCGTAGAGGCTGACTCTAAGTTTGATCTCACGTTCCGGCAGTGGCACGGTCAAATCTTGCTTGACCGCCGCCTTAAGCACTCTATGTAGTGGGTCGATGGCCAGGAAGAATAAGAGCCACGAGAGAGGGTCGCCCTGCCGTAGCCCCTTGCGGTGGTCGATCTTTGGCCCCGGGGAGCCGTTGAGAAGGAAAGATGACGATGAAGTGGAGAGGAGGAGCGCAATCCAGTCTCTCCAGCGCGCGCTAAACCCTAATTGTTGCAATAGCTCAAGTAGATACTCCCATGAAACATTGTCAAACGCCTTTGAAATATCTAGGTTTAGAAGTAGGGCCAGAGTTTTCTTTGCGTGAAGGGATTTGACGCAGTTTTGCACATAGAGGAAGCTGCCGTGGATGAATTTGGTTCGTAGGAAAGCTATTTGCGCCGGGGAGATCAACGATTGTATCACCGTTGCTAGTCGCATAGATAGGACTTTGGAGAACAACTTAGCTATGGAGTGGATTAGACTAATGGTTCTATAGTCGGTGATCGCGACTGCACCATCTCTCTTAGGTAGTAGAACTACGGCAGCCGTGTTGAGCACCTCGAAATTTCCCCCGGCGAGTTGGTAGAATTGATGAAAGGCTGCCATGATGTCGCCTTTCAGCGTTCGCTAGCATGGCCTAAAGAAAACGCCAGAGAAGTCGTCC
This sequence comes from Elymus sibiricus, assembly GCA_039707655.1. Classification (NCBI taxonomy): domain Eukaryota; kingdom Viridiplantae; phylum Streptophyta; class Magnoliopsida; order Poales; family Poaceae; genus Elymus; species Elymus sibiricus. The sequence goes on along the minus strand of CM077665.1, from coordinate 458,146,057 downwards.
GGTACTGGAGATTTTTCCACTGGCGACTACTTGGTTGCATGCCACACCTCATCCTCGGTGAAAGGGTTGTCAAGCCCTCCGCCCTGCACCCTGGGCATGTCGATGGAGTGCCAATCCAGCGTGGTGGTTTGGCCTATTCTAGATCCCAATGATCGGTGGAAGTGGCTTTGGATTGTATCCTCCTTGTCAGCATGCACTGTTGCAACTCCAGCCGGCCCTTGGAGCGAGTGGATGATGTTTTTCCTTCGTCTGGAATTGATCTTGGCCTAGAAGAAGGCTGTGTGGGCGTCGCCCGCTCGCAGCCAGGTTATTCTAAACGCCTGTCATTTTCGTGCCCTTTCAACTGCCGCTAGCCCTAGGATGCGAAGTTTCAGAAGCTTCCGTAGGTGAAATTCCTCCTCTCAGAGGATCCGATGCTCTTGTGCTATGTCCAGGCGGAGTACAATCTGTGTGGCATGTTGCAGTTGTAGTTTTGCATCACTAAACAATGATCTGCTCCAGATTTTTAAATCTCTAGCTACCCGGCGTAGCTTGGTGTTCAGGCGAGTGAAAGCACACGCCGTCGGGGCGGGGCGCTTCCAGGCTCTATCGACAGTCTCGTGAAAATGGGGAAATCTTGGCCAGAAGGACTCGAAACAGAATCGCAGCGGTTGGCGAGGGGCTGCTGCTGCCGCTAGCAGCAGCGAACAATGGTCGGAGCAGGACATGGATGCCGCATGGAGCATGTAGTCAGGGAACATGCCCTCCCATTCCACCGCGCAGAAGAACTTGTCGATGCTTGCAAGGGTTGGGACTTGTCGTTCATAGCTTTATGTGAACCGTCTGTTTTTTGCATTTGATCTCTCATAGCCCCCCCCATCGATTGCCGCCCTAAATTTACCCATGATCCTCCTATTTATGTTGCTATTGTTCTTGTCGCGAGCCTCGTAGATGATGTTAAAATCCCCATTTATAAGCCAGGGCTCACCCTGGGCCGGTGCGATGCTAACAACCTCAGCAAGGAAATCATCTTTCCTGGCCCCCTCGGATGGGTCGTATACCGTTGTCAGCCAGAAGCTAGAATCTGAGGTGCGGACGGTCACTTTGACCGTGATCAAGAACTGGCCGATTGCATGGGACTGTATTTTGGCGGAGCTTGAGTCCCAGAAGATCGCCGCGCCCCCCTTGTGCCAATGGTTGGCAAAACTATGCATTTGTCGAGCCGAGGCCCCCCTGTTTCCCTAGAAATCGCAGCCGTCCACTCCTCCAGCTTGGTTTCCTGGATGCACAGGATGGCGAGTCAGTGCGTGTTTGCAGTGTCACTAACTACCGAACGCTGGGCGGGGTTATTTAGGCCCCTGACGTTCCAGCTCATGATCAGGCAGTTTGTGTTAATCATTGGGAACATGGTGTTTACTCTTGGGGCTAGCAGAGTGCAGGCAATAGGAAGCCACTGTACTATCAGCTATAAGGAGGGGAGGAGGCAAGTACGCCGACGACTGAATTTTACTTAAAGCAAATACATGTACACACTCCATCCTTCTGGGGGTTGCCGACAGCCACCAATAGGCCTAAAACCCCGCCGGCTAACGGCTATCCTACCGACGAAACTATGGTTACATCACTCATAGCACAAACTACAACCTAACTCCATCCAACTCTGGGTTGGCCGTCGTCGACTGAGGGAACTACCTAACATGGGGAAACCTGGTGGCCAGAGGCCTCTCCGTCAGGGCCTAGCATGCCCACAGCCGCCTTGAGGGCCTGGGCATCTAGGTGAGTGAGCTTTGCAATCGCAGCAATGTTGTCGTCTGTAAGAGGTTCATCGAAACAGCGGATGAGCGCCTCTACTGCAGCCGCCATCATCTTCTCCCTCGGTCCCAGGATCCCGAGGCCATGCACAAGGCGGAGCGTGGTTCTCTGCGCGTGGGGCACCGTCGAAGGGTTGCTTGCTTGTCTAGCACTGGCTCTGACCGGCACACTTGTCGCTCTAGTCTTCGGAGGTGCCTTATCGCGTGCGGGAGTGATACGTCTCCAACGTATCTACTTTTCCTCACTCTTTTGCCCTTGTTTTGGACTCTAATTTGCATGATTTGAATGGAACTAACCCGAACTAATGTTGTTTTCAGCAGAACTACCATGGTGTTGTTTTTGTGCAGAAATAAAAGTTCTCGGAATGGAACGAAACTTTTTGGAGAATTATTTCAGAATATATGAGAATTATTGGAGCAAAAATCCACCGAAGAGGGGGGGCAGGGTGAGCAGCACCCACCAGGGCGCGCCAGGCCCCCTGGGCGCGCCCTGGTGGATTGTGCCCACCTCATGGCCCCACTAACCCTAATTCCGCCACTATAAATTCCTATTTTCGGAGAAAAAAATCAGAGAGAAAGTTTCATCGCCTTTTACGATACGGAGCCGCCGCCACCTCCTGTTCTTCATCGGGAGGCCAGATCTTGAGCCCTAATGGGGTTATTACCCCTGGGTATGCCAAGACGAGGGAGTTCAAGCCCCTTTCAAAAAAACTGCGCGGCCGGCTGGTCCGTGACCGGCTAGCGAAAGGTCGGCTGGTCCACGACCGGCTGGCGAATGGCCGGCTGGCCCCACGGCCGGCTAGCTCCCTGGCCAGCTGCCCCACGGCCGGCTGGTCCATGGCCGGCAGTCGAGCGGCCGGCTGAACCCTTGGCCGGCTGGCCCGCGGCCGGCTGAACAGGAGTCGGCCGTCCGGCCCTCGCCCCGGCGCACCCAGCCGCTACACGACCAGCCCGCCCGCTGACCTCTGGACGGGCGGGTATCCGTCCCCACCCACTGCGGCCAAGTACGCTGACAGGACGCAACCCCGGCGACGGACTCCGATGTGGCTACAGCGGCCGCTGGCGCACGGGCGCGCATGGCTACAGTCCGGGCGGTCGTACCGCTGACCGAAGACTGATTGAAACCCGGCGGAGCCACAGTACCGCTGCGCCACCGTCCACTCCGTTACCTGCCCCGGCGTGGCTACAGCGCTGCCGGCCGTACCGCTGACTTCGGCCGGCTGGCGCAAGACGACGCCGGGCGGGGCGGCCCGTGCCACGGCAGGTGAGCGCGGGCCAATAGAAGAGCCGGCTGGCGGGCCCCCGCTGGCGACGGGACCGCGCAGCCGGCGGGCCCTACGGGCGACGAGACGACCCAGCCGGCGGGCCCCCTGGCTGGCTGGAGAGGCTGCCAGCTGGGTCCCCCCCCCTAGTACCTTAGGAATATTGTAAGCCGGGGGGTTGGCCTATAAAACCCCCCGAGGCCCCCATGCATCGGGCAAGGGACGCGCGGAGGCATTCGCCCCATCTCACACTCACACTCCCACGTAGCAAGGGAAGAGGAGCCGGCAGCTCCTTCTTCCACCCCTAGGCAAACAGCTCAAGGAGCACCATTGTAACATCACCCCCATCCAACTAGACCAGCAGGACTAGGGGTATTACCTCCCACGGAGGGCCCTGAACCTGGGTACATCATGTGTCCATCACCGCTTGTGCCTAATCCCGCCCCCGGAGCCCGTCGGCGTCCTTCGGCCCCAACACCTCTCGATAAGCCATCCCATGGCATCTGCCGTGAGAAAACCACAACAGTTGGCGCCCACTGTGGGGCCCTCCGCGGCGCCGGCCGGAGCCACGCTCCGGGCGGGACCCTTCGCCACCTGCCCCGGCCGCCTCGTGTCCGGGCGGAACTGCACGCTCGTGGGGCTTGCTCCTACGGGGCGGAACCCCATTCCCGCTGGCCCTGCGGGCGACGCTGCTGGCCTCTCCGACGAGTGCCTCGGCAGGGACGCTCTGGTCGACACCGCCGTCCTCACCGAGCGCCTCGGTAGGCTGAGCCTCACCGACGAGCCGGCTGCCGACGGGTACCCTGGCCAGGTGCTCGACTGCCTCGACCCGCCCTCATCCGTGGGCACACTCGCCCCGGGCGAGGCCGGCGACTCCCGTGTCCGCGCGTGGGTAATGGCCACCGGCTCCTCCACGACCTCCGGTCGTGCCAGGGCAGAGGCGGACGCGGCCGCCGCGGCCGCTCGCGCCGGCACCTCCGACCCCCTCCGCTCCGTGCTTCGGGGCCTCAGCACCCCCGTCGCGCCCACGACGAACACAGCCACGGCCACGGCCAAGCTGGAGGCTGCTCGCCGGCTGTTGTTCGACGAGGCAACCGTGCTCGCCACCACCAAGCGTTGGATGGAGTCCGCGCAACGCGAGTATAACTCCGCCTATGGCCTCACCCCCGCCGGCAACGAGCCCAGCCGGCGCGGTGATGTCCGCAACCGCGGCCGCGTGGTCGCGGAGATCCTTGGCGGCAGGCTCCCCACCTATGACACGCCGGCCACCAACCTGAGGGCCGCCCACGTGGCCTACGCCGACCTCGCCGGCCTGGAGGGCGAAGAGCGAGAGCTGCAGGAACGACACATCCAAGACCTCATCGCCACCGCCAACGCCCAGCAGGCCCGACTCGATGGCATCAACGCCGGCTCTGAAATCCCCGTCCCTGAGGGGGACGCTCCGCCTACTGCTGGCCAGCGCCGGCCGGTCCAGCAGGCCTCTTCCCCTCGAGGCTCCGGCCGGCGGGGCACTGGGTCCCACAACGGACGCACCCGGCTGCGAGACGAGCAGCCGGCCATCAGCAGCCGGCGCAACGACGCTCCGTCTGGCGGCAGCCGGCGCAGCCGGGACCATACCCCGCCCCCGCGGCGGGAACGTGCCCTCTCACCTGCCCCAACTGTTCGCCCCAAGCTCGCCGCTCGGCTCGGCCCGCGCGTCCCGCGGAGCGAGAATGACGCTCGGACCCGCATCGAGCGGCTAGCGCAGTCGGCCCTCCTCGAGGAGGAGGGTTCGATCGGCCCGGCGTTCTTCGGCCCCCGGATTCGCAACGAGCCGTTCCCAGCCGGCTTCACTCTCCCTCGCGACACCCCGAAGTACAACGGCTCCGCCAAGCCGGAGGACTAGTTGGTCGACTACACCACCGCGGTCAGCATTGCCAGGGGGAACAAGCGCGTAGCCATGCGCTACGCCCCCCTAATGTTGACCGGCTCGGCCCGGACCTGGCTTAACAGCCTGTGGGCCGACAGCATCAACACCTGGACGGACTTCGAGGAAGCGTTCGTCCGCAACTTCACCGGCACCTACATGCGGCCTGGCCGGTCCCGCGAGCTGGCCATGTGTGTCCAGAGGCCGGAGGAGCCCCTCCGCGAGTACCTCACGCGCTGGACAGAGCCCCGCAACTCCTACGAGGGAGTGCACGAGGTGCAGGCCATCCAGTATTTCATCGAGGGTTGCCGCGATGGCACCCACCTCAAGCACAAACTCTTGTGCTCTGAGCCGGCTACCCTGGCGGACCTGATGGCCAAGGCGGACAAGTACGCCACGGCCGACTCCGCCATGCGGATGAAGGTCACCACGCCAGCCAAGCCGGCTCCGCCGCTCGCCGCGCAGCGGGCGGCTGCCGACAACCGGCAGCAGCAGAACAACAAACGCAAGCCCGACCAGCCAAACCCCCGCTATGGGAGCCGGCAGGTCGCCACCATCGAAGAAGAGCAGCCGGCTGCCCAGGCCCCCAGCCAGCGTCAACACACCGGCAAGGCCGCTTGGCAGCCCAAGCTTACCTTCGAGCAAATGCTCGACCTACCCTGCAAGCACCACTCCGGGGCCAAGCTGGCCACCCATACGCTCCAACAGTGCAGCTTCTCCCATCGGCTAGCCCGAGGCGAGGGCCTTCCGGCTCCTCCGCCTCTGGCTCCCCGCGAGCCGGCTCCGGCCCAGGCCCCGCCGCCTGCTCCGGCCCCGGCAGCCAACGACGGCTGCCTCCACGACCGGTTCCCTCGCCAGGATGGGTACTACGTCGTCTTCACCAGTGAAGCAACCGACAAGCACAGCGTGCGCCAGCGCCGGCACGAGGTGAACGCCACTGCCCCCTCGGTCCCCCAGTTCATGCATTGGTCCGAGAAGCCGCTCACCTAGAGTCGGGCGGACCACCTGGCCGTGATGCCAAACCCGGGCAGCCATGCCCTCGTCCTCGATCCCACCATCGTCTCCGAGAGGCGCACCTGCCGTTTCTCGCGGGTGTTGGCCGACGGAGGCAGCAGCATCAACATCCTCTATTGCGACACAATGCTCAAGCTAGGGCTCAAGGAGAAGGACTTGCGAGCGAGCCGGACGGTTTTCCACGGCATCGTGCCGGGAAAGTCCTGCACCCCCATCGGCAAGATCGAGCTCGACGTCCTCTTCGGCGACCAGAGCCACTTCCGCCGTGAGCCGGTCTGGTTCGAGGTGGTGGACCTCGATAGCCCCTACCACGCGCTGCTGGGCCGACCGGCCCTCGTCAAGTTCATGGCAATCCCCCACTATGCTTACCTCAAGCTCAAGATGCCGGGTCCCAGGGGCATCATCACCATCGCCGGCAACTACAAGATGTCGATCGAATGCGCTCGCGACGGCAGCCGGCTGACCGAGGCCCTGGAGATAGCAGAGGAGAAGTGGCAGCTCGACCAGCTCATGGCTCACGCCTCCAACGAGCCGGCCGTGCCGGCTCCGCCGTCCCATACGGCCGGCGAGGCGTTGTTCCAGCCGTCCAAAGACACCAGGCAGGTGCCGCTCGACCCGGCCAACCCCACGCAGTGCGTCACCATCAGCGCCAACCTCAGCAGCAAATAGGAAGGCGAGCTCGTCGACTTCCTCCGTGAGAATCGGGACATCTTTGCATGGTCTCCAAAGGACATGCCGGGTGTTCCAAGGAAGTTCGCCGAGCACAAACTTCATGTACGGCCGGATGCAAAGCCGGTCAAGCAACCCCTGCGCCGTTTCTTCGAGGAGAAGCGGCGTACCATAGGAGAGGAGATCGCCCGGCTGCTCGCAGCCGGCTTCATCGTGGAAGTGTTCCACCCAGACTGACTGGCCAACCCAGTCCTGGTGCTAAAGAAAAACAAGACGTGGTGCATGTGTATCGACTACACGAGCCTGAACAAGGCATGTCCCAAGGACCCATTCGCCCTGCCACGGATCGATCAAGTTATCGACTCCATGGCCGGCTGCGACCTGCTGTCCTTCCTGGACGCCTACTCAGGCTATCACCAGATCAAGCTGGATCCGGCCGACCAGCTGAAGACCTCCTTCATCACCCCCTTTGGGGCCTACTGCTACATCACAATGTCCTTCGGCCTGTAGAATGCAGGCGCCACTTTCCAGCGCTGCATGCAGAAGTGCCGCCTGCCGCAGATCGGCAGGAACATCCACGTCTACGTGGACGACATCGTCGTCAAGACCAAGAAGCATTTCAGCCTCCTCGACGATCTCCGGGAAACCTTCGCTAACTTGCGCGAGTTCAATATCAAGCTAAACCCAGAGAAGTGCGTGTTCGGCGTGCCAGCCGGCTAGCTCCTGGGCTTCTTCGTGTCCGCCCGCGGCATCGAAGCTAATCCGGAGAAGATCAGAGCCATCGAGCGCATGCACAAGCCGGCCAAGCTCATTGATATCCAGAAATTCGCCGGCTGTCTTGCCTCGCTCAGCCGGTTCATTAGCCGGCTGGGCCAGAAGGCGCTGCCTCTCTACCAGCTCATGAGGAAGGCACCCAAGTTTGAGTGGACCGACCAAGCGGATGAGGCGTTCCGCGATCTCAAGCGCGTGCTCTCTAGCGCTCCCATCCTGGCGGCGCCGGCTGAGAAGGAGCTGATGCTCGCGTACATCGCGGCCACCACCCGCGTGGTCAGCGTCGTACTGGTGGTGGAGCGGCCAGAGGAGGGCAAAGCGCTGCCGGTCCAACGCCCCGTCTACTACCTCAGCGAGGTCCTTTCCGCCTCCAAGAAGAACTACCCCCACTACCAGAAGATGTGCTACGGCATATACTTCGCTGCCAAGAAGGTCAAGCAGTACTTCCTGGAGCACACCATCACCGTGGTGAGCACGGCCCCGCTCGGCGAGATCATGAGCGGCCGGGACGCGACCGGCCGGATCGCCAAATGAGCCATCGCCCTCGCCGACCACGAGATTCGGTACGAGCCGCGCACCGCCATCAAATCACAGACCATGGCAGACTTCCTCGTCGACTGGGCCGAGACCCAGTTCGTGCCGCCTCCCCCAGACTCCATGCATTGGCGCATGCACTTCGACAGCTCGAAGATGCGAACCGGCCTGGGAGCCGGCATCGTCTTGTCATCCCTGAAGGGGGACCAGCTCAAGTACGCGCTCCAGATCCTCTTCGCCGCCTCCAACAACGTGGCCGAGTACGAGGCGCTCGTCCACGGCCTCCGGCTCGCCAGGGAGATCGGGATCTGGCGCATCCTCTGCTTTGGCGACTCCGACCTCGTGGTACAGCAGGTCTCAGGCGAGTGGGACGCCAGGGACGCCATCGGCTCCGGCGACTGGGACGCCATCGGCTCCGGCGACTCTGCCGGCACCATCAGCTCCGGCGGCAACGCCAACACCGCCGGCTCCGCCCTCCGGCACCCCCGCGGCGGCTAGCTCTAACTCTATGGCCGTCCTAACGGCGATCGCCGCACCCCCCGCTGTCCCAGTCCCGGGGACTGGCGAGCCGGTCCCAGGGGCTGGCGGGCCGGTCCCGGGGACTGCCGAGCTGGTCCCGGGGACTGACGGGCCAGACCCGGCGGCTCCGGCTGCCCCCGGCGCTCTACTCGACCTCGAGCCGGCTCCCGTCTCAGCCCCCTCGTGGGCCCAGCCCATTCTGGCTTTCCTCCTGCGCGGCGAGCTCCCCCCTGACGAAGACAAGGCCCGGCAGATCCAGCGCCGCGCCCCGGCTTACAGCATCATCAACCGCGAGCTAGTTCATCGCAGCACCACCGGCGTGTTCCAACGCTGCATCGAGCCGGAGAAGGGGCAAGAAATCCTCCTCGACATCCACCAGGGCGAGTGCGGGCATCACGCCGCCTCCAGAACCCTGGTGGCCAAGGCCTTCCGCCACGGCTTCTACTGGCCGACGGCCTTGGAAGAGGCCAAGCGGCTAGTCGACAAGTGCGAGGGATGCCAGCGCTTCAGCACGCAGAGCCACCTGCCGGCAACGGCCCTCCAGACCATCCCACTCTCGTGGCCCTTTGTCGTCTGGGGGCTGGACATGGTAGGGCCCTTCAAGCCCGCCCGGGGCGGCATGACGCACCTGTTGGTGGCTGTCGACAAGTTCACCAAGTGGATTGAGGCCAGACCCATCAAGAAACTGGATGGCCCCACAGCCATCCGGCTCATCAAGGATGTCACGGTCTGCTACGGCGTCCCCCACAGCATCATCACCAACAACGGCACGAATTTCGCCAAAGGCGCGATGGCGCGTTTCTGCTCTCAGGAGGGCATCCGGCTCGACCTCGCGTCGGTGGCCCACCCACAGTCAAACGGCCAGGCGGAGAGGGCAAACGGCTTGATCCTAGCCGGCCTCAAGCCTCGGCTCGTGGCTCCCCTCGTGCGGTCGGCCGGCTGCTGGGTCGATGAGCTGCCGGCCGTCCTCTGGAGCCTCAGGATCACGCCCAACCGGTCGACCGGCTACACCCCCTTCTTTCTCGTTTACGGGTCCGAGGCGATCATCCCCACTGATATCGACTTCGATTTGCCTCGGGTCACCCTGTAAACGGAGAAGGATGCGAAGGAAGCAAGAGAAGACGGCGTCGACCTACTCGAAGAAGCATGTGAGCTGGCCTTGAGCCGGACGGCCATCTACCAGCAGAAGCTCCGGCACTACCATAGCAAGCGGATCCGGCCCCTCTCCTTCCGCGAGGGGGACCTAGTACTCAGGCGTATCCAGCGGACAGCCGGCCAGCACAAGCTGTCTTCCCCATGGGAAGGCCCATTCATTATCAGCAAGGTGCTGCACAACAACGCCTACTACCTGATAGACGCACAGAAGTCGCAGAAGTGCAAAAGAGATGACTCCGGGGAGGAGACGGAGCACCCATGGAACGCGGCACTCCTTCGACCATTCTACTGTTAAAGGAAAAAACCCGTGTATGTATGTATCTTCCGTTTCGTTGGAACTCAATGAATGCAATGGGGGCCCCAAGCCGGCACTTGGGGCACGCCCCTTTTTCAATTCCATCGAAGGCTTGTCATTTCTTAAGCAAGGCACCCGGGTCCGGCTCCTTGGCCCGGGGGCTCGCCGGCTCTTCTCCGAAGCAGACAAGTAGCGTGGGCAAGCAATCCTTCCCTACCCTCCCTACCCAGCCACAGACCGGCCCCCGGCTGTCCGGCTGGCGGAACCATGGGGTAGAAAGAAACTTACCACGCGAACACCACCTGAAGAGTAGCAGTCGGATAGGTCCAACCGGACCATGTTGCCTCTAGAAACCAGCCTCTGCCTGCTCGCCCCAACCCTAGCCGGACGACTCTAAGGCCCGCTCGTTTTCCCCAAGGACGATGCCCCGTCCCTGTCCCAGACCGGCTCCCGGCTGGCCGACAGGCGGGGCAGAAGCCGGAGGGAACCCGTGCGTGAAATATGAGTCGAAAGTTAAAAGGCAGGGGAGGAGCCGGCATGCAAACGTTTTAGACTTCAAGCAAATTCATAAGCAAAAGGCCACAGGCCAAGGATTCTTTACAATACACCCCCAGTGGGTGGAAATGCATCTTGAAACAAGTCTTGCAGCAAAAGGAACAGATACAGTAAAAAGAAAAAGGGCGTCGGCTAGGCCTTCGGCGCATCACCGGCCGGATCTTCCTCCATGGCCTCGGAGTCGCTGCCGGTGCTGGAGGCGGTGCTCTCGTCGGCGACGTCGTCGTCCTCGGGGCCCTGAGGATTGCCCAAGGAGTCCATGGCGACCGGCTCGCCGTCTTCACCTAGCGCCAGCAGGAGCTCGTCCGGGTCGACGTAAGACGCCAGCTCATTGGCTCGGCGGACCAGGGCGCCTTCGCGGGCGGCTCGCTCTGCCTCGGGGACCTCGCGCATCGTGACCAGCCGGTCTAGGTTGACGCCGGGGTACCACGAGGTGACAAACCGAAGGGCCATCTGTGCCCCCGAGCAGGCCGCCGACGCCTTCCAGACCTCGAGCCGGGCCACCGCATTCTCCAGCGACAGCACCACGCGGCCCTCCGGGGCCCCATGACCCGGCCAGAGGGCCGAAATCACCTCCTTGCCGGCCGTAAGGAGCCGGTCCGTGCAGCGCCGAACGTGGATCAGCCGGTTCTCGACGGACAGCGCAAGCTCCGGCACGTCCCAGCCGATGTGCTCCTCGACCTCCTGCCCGCGCTGCCGCAGGCACTCCCGGTGCTCCGCGACAGCCCGCTCGGCGCGACGCTGGGTCTCCGGGAACCGGTCTAGAAAGAGAAAGAGGAATCAACAAACAAGACAAAAGCAAGTCGAAAGCGGTCGGCAAAGGAAGAAGACTCAAAAGCAAAACTTACGCTGGAAAGCCTCGTCCATCGCGAGGGCAAACTGAAGGCCCGCGCTCCGCTCCCTCTCCAGCGCCTCCTCCACCTGAGCAAGGGCGACCCCGCACGTCTCAAGCTCCCCCTTGAGGCGGTCTACCTCGTCTTGAAGAGCGGTGGCCCGCTGGGTGGCGTTGGCCGCGTGCTTGGCAGCGTCCTCCCGGGCCGCCACCTCCCGCTGCAGCTCCACGGTCAGGCGCTCCTGCGCCGCCTGACCATCAGCAACCAGGCCGCCCAGCCGGTTCCGCTCCAACGTAGCCGCCTGGAGCTCCTGCCCCAGCCGGTCCCGTTCGGAGGCCAGTTCATCCCTCTTCTGCCGAATCGGGATCAGCTCCTCTGCAAAAAACCAGGCATGAGCTACTCAAATGCGGAAGACACGGCCCGGCCACCACGCAGCCGCGCGGCCGGCCCGACTCTCGGGGGCTACACCCAGTGGGTGCGCTCGCGCGCCCCCACTGGAATAAACATACCTTGCGCCTTCTTCATCTCCTCCTAGACCCGGTAGAAACCGAGCTTGCCGCGGTTGTGGATAGCGACCACCTCATCGAAGAGCGCCTGCCGCCTGGCGTTCTCAGCCTGCTCCGCGCCAAGAAACAAGTAGTTAGACAAACAAAAGTGGGTTAGATCCGGCCCGGCTACCACGCAGCTGCGCAGCCGGCCCGAATCTCGGGGGATACACCCAGTGGGTGCGCTCGCGCGGCCCCACTAAAAGATCGATGCGAGGCAGAAGAATCTCACCTCCACCGCCTCCTCCACACGCCGAAAATTGCTTTCGGCTGCCTCCGCGAACCTAGCCAGTCCCTCACGGCAGTGCGCCATGATGCGGCCTGGCTCCCCAGGCGCAAGAGCCGGGACGCTGGCTGGCGGGGCCGGGACGGCCGGGACAAGAGCCGGCGCCTCCCAATCCCGGATCAAGTCCAGCATGGTCCTCCTCAACCGGCTCGACCCGCCGCTCGACCCAGCGTCCACCACGGCAGCAGCCGGTGGAAGGTTGGCGGTGACCACGAAGGCTCGGGAACCGGCCTCGGGCCCCTCTACGACCGGCACCACCGGCTCCACCACCTGTCGGGCCGGCTCGATAGCCGGCTGTGCCGGCTCGCTCCTCCTGCCGGCCGGTGCCTCCGGTGCCACCTCCGACACAGCCGGGGCGACAGGCACGCCCGCTGCGGCCAGCTCGATGACGGACGGGGTCGCCATCACCTCCCCCCGCTGGGCCGTCTCCGGAGCCGGCTCGGGGACCGCTCCCGCCGGCCGGATCACCTCCGCCATGGGCGGGGCCACAGCCGGCTCTCGCGGCTCACTGGACGGAGGCCTCGACCTTCGCGTCGATTCTGCCACGGAGTCCGTCGCGTGCTCCGGGTCAGCATACCGCCTCCGCCTCCCACCGCTCGAGGCCCCCGAACGCGAGGGCGCGCCCTTCGCCCCTGCCTTCGCGGCTCGCATCTCCGCGAGCCGCATCTTCTCCTCCCGTGCCGTTGCCGCATGCTCCTGCGCCTGCAGGCTGGCGGCGTCCACCGGGCCGGCGGTCGACTCCATGTCGTGGAGCTCGATGGCATCCCTGGGGCAGGTAAAAGATGGGCCCTCAGGCGCTTGCCGGCTTGAAAACTCAAAAAACTGATAAGAGTCCAGAAGAAGTGCTTACCCAGCGACGACTGGGAGGACCCGCCTGGCCCGGGAAGGCGGCTTTGCGGCAGCCGCTCGCACTCTCTTGCCAGCCGGCGGCGGCGCCGACGGCTGCCCCGACGCCGACCTCTTCCCCTGGCGGGAGGCCTCGGCCGTCTGGCCATGAGCCGGTCCGCGTGTCTCCCGCCGAGCTGTGGGGGGAGGCGCGTCCAAGATCCGGACGTCATCATCATCGTCATCGTCGTCAGTCCAATCTTTGATGGAGGGTCCGGAGGGGAACTCACCAGCCACTCTAGACCCGCCGGCTCCCGGGTCGCCCGTCGCCCCATCCGCCTCGACCTCCCCTGAGGAGTCAGCCCCTTCTTCGACGCCTCCCCCCAGCTCGAAATCCTCCGGGTCGGATTCGGCGCGCTCTGCCTGGAACACCCTGGGGTGCGGGCCGTCCGGTGTGTTCTATCGAACGAAATGCTGCGGTCAGCACGGCGAGTGAGCAAGAGGTGGTCGGCTGGAAAAATGAAGAAGGAAGAAAGTTACCGCATCAGGGCGTACCAGGGGCGCCGGGTCGTGCCGGCTGTACGACAGCTTGCCGAATCTCCAAGTCCCCGGCTTCAGTTTGAAATTGGTGATGGCATTCACCCGCCTCGCCACCTGGGACGTCGACAGGTCGAAGGTGGACAGCCGGCAGGGGTCCCGCCGGCCCGACATGTCGCAGATCCAGTGCGGCCTCTGCTGCAGGGGCGGCACCCCGCGGTCGATGAAGGCGGCCACCAGGTCGGCCGCGACCAGCCCCTCTCCGGCCCTCATGGTCTTGAGCCGGCCCAGCTCTGCGACCAGATCTCCAGGCGGCCCGTCGCCTGTCCAGTTTATCCCTGAAGACGGGGCGTTGACGAAAGCCAGCAGTCGGATGTAGTCCCGTGCCAGGTCGACGTTCTTCACGTAGAAGAACGTCCTGTTCCACCTCTTGACGGAGTCGATGAGGGTGAGGCGGGAGAACAATGGGCCCCGGACGCATATCACCGTGCCCCCGTAGGCGTACGGCTCGTCCTTGTTCCTCAGGGCCTTGAGGTAGAAGAGCTTCCTCCACAACTCCACGAAGGGGAGAAGTCCGAGGTAGCCCTCGCAGAGCGTCACAAAGCTCGAGAGCTGGAGGATGGAGTTGGGCCCGAGGTGGTGCGGCTGGAGATCAAACATATCCAGGAAGAAGCGGCAGAATTGGCTCACCGGCAGACCGAAGCCGCGCGAGAAATGCCACGCGAACACCACGAACTCCCCCTCCTGGGGCTCGGGCGCCACCTCGCCGCCCGGCGGACGGGCGGCAACGCGGTCCTCCGACGGCAGCATACGGGCGCGGCGGACGTGCACGATGTCCTCCTCGGTGATGATGGATCCACCCCAGCTGCCGGAGGGTCTGTCGGCCATCTCCGTGGCGATTGAGCGTGAGGAAAAAGGTGAGTGGAGCAGCGGCGCGAGCCCAAGCGACGAACTGCGCGAGAGAAGGAAGACAAGGGATAAAGAGGTGCGCGAACTGCCTCCGCCCCTCCCCCTCCCTTATAAATACGGGGCGACGCCCGGGGAACATGGGGATTAACTGCGCCCACTCCCCCGGGGAATCCGCGCGGCGTGGGCGCAGAGGATCCCGGCCTGCGACCCGAGGCCTACCAGGCTAGGCCCGCAGCCTATCGGGCTAGGCCCGGGAAGGCGTCCCGTCGGGCCTCAGGTGCGGGACCCATGGCATCATCATGCCCTGCGTGGCGCGCCTCGGTCCGGCACAGGGCCCGATGCGGCATGGCAGGACCCGAGGCGTCGGGGGCGGTTGCTGGCGCAGCTGACCGACCGGTCCCACACGACAGGCGAGCATAGCCGGATGAAACCGCCGGCTGCCCTCGTCGGGCGGACGCGGGCCCCAGCCGGCTTCGGGGACTACTAACGGGGTTATTACCCCTGGGTATGCCAAGACGAGGGAGTTCAAGCCCCTTTCAGAAAACTGCGCGACCGGCTGGTCCGCGACCGGCTGGCGAATGGCTGGCTGGTCCACGACCGGCTGGCGAATGGCCGGCTGGCTCCCTGGCCGGCTGCCCCACGGCCGGCTGGTCCGTGGCCGGCAGTCGAGCAGCCGGCTGACCCCTTGGCCGGCTGGCTCGCGGCCAGATGAACAGGAGTCGGCCGTCTGGCCCTCGCCCCGGCGCACCCAGCCGCTACACGACCATCCTGCCCGCTGACCTCTGGACGGGAAGGCATCCGTCCCCTCCCACTGCGGCCAAGTACGCTGCCAGGACGCGACCCCCACGATGGACTCCGATGTGGCTACAGCGGCCGCTGGTGCACGGGCGCGCATGGCTATAGTCCGGGCGGTTGTACCGCTGACCGAAGACTGATTGAGACCCGGCGGAGCCACAGTACCGCTGCGCCACCGTCCACTCCGTTACCTGCCCCGGCGTGGCTACAGCGCTGCCGGCCGTACCGCTGACTTCGGCCGGCTGGCGCAAGACGACGCCGGGCGGGGCGGCCCGTGCCACGGCAGGTGAGCGCGGGCCAATAGAAGAGCCGGCTGGCGGGCCCCCGCTGGCGACGGGACCGCGCAGCTGGCGGGCCCTACGGGCGACGAGACGACCCAGCCGGCGGGCCCCCTGGCTGGCTAGAGAGGCTGCCAGTCGGGTCCCCCCCTTAGTACCTTAGGAATATTGTAAGCCGGGGGGTTGGCCTATAAAACCCCCCGAGGCCCCCATGCATCGGGCAAGGGACGCGCGGAGGCATTCGCCCCATCTCACACTCACACTCCCACGTAGCAAGGGAAGAGGAGCCGGCTGCTCCTTCTTCCACCCCTAGGCAAACAGCTCAAGGAGCACCATTGTAACATCACCCCCATCCAACTAGACCAGCAGGACTAGGGGTATTACCTCCCACGGAGGGCCCTGAACCTGGGTGCATCATGTGTCCATCAACGCTTGTGCCTAATCCCACCCCCAGAGCCCGTCGGCGTCCTTCGGCCCCAACACCTCTCGATAAGCCACCCCATGGCATATGCCGTGAGAAAACCACGACAAGCCCATCTGGGGCTCCGGAGAGGGGAACCTTCGGTCTTCGTCATTACCAACCCTTCTCCATCGCCAATTCCATGATGCTCCCCACCGGGAGTGATTAATTCCTTCGTAGGCTTTCTGGCCGGTGAGTAGTTGGATGAGATTCATCATGTAATCTAGTTAGTTTTGTTAGGGCTTGATCCCTAGTATCCACTATGTTCTGAGATTGATGTTGCTATGACTTTGCTATGCTTAATGCTTGTCACTAGGGCCCGAGTGCCATGATTTCAGATCTGAACCGTTTATGTTATCATCTCTATATCCATGTTCTTGATCCGATCTTTCCTAGTCATATGCACCTATTACATGTTATGATCCGTCAACCCCATAGTGACAATATTTGGGATACTTCACGGTGATGACCGTAGTTTGAGGAGTTCATGTATTCACCATGTGTTAATGCTTTGTTCCGGTTCTCTATTAAAAGGAGGCCTTAATATCCCTTACTTTCCTTATGGACCCCGCTGCCACGGGAGGGTAGGACAAAAGATGTCATGCAAGTTCTTTTCCATAAGCACGTATGACTATTTACGGAATACATGCCTACATTACATTGATGAACTGGAGCTAGTTCTGTGTCGCCCTAGGTTATGACTGTTATATGATGAATATCATCCAACGAGTTCACCGATCCAGTGCCTACGAGCTTTCCACTTATTGTTCTTGCTAAGTTACTATTGCTTCTGCTACTGTTCAAACTGCTACAAAACTATTGCTACTACTGTTACTGCTACTGTTACTATTGCTACTGCTACCAAACTATCATATTATTGTGCTACTGATCACCTTGCTGTAGATATTTAATCTCCAGGTGTGGTTGAATTGACAAGTCAACTGTTAATACTCTCAAGTATTCTTTGGCTCCCCTTGTGTCGAATCTATAAATTTGGGTTGAATACTCTACCCTCGAAAACTATTGCGATCCCCTATACTTGTGGGTTATCAAGACCTTTTTCTGGCGCCATTGTCGGGGAGCATAGCTATATTTGTTGAGTCACTTGGGATTTATATCAATTGATCACTATGAAGAATCTGAAGGATCGAAAGACCAAGATTTTTCCCTCTAAGACGAGGGGAGGTAAGGAACTGCCATCTAGCTCTGCACTTGATTCACCTTCTGTTATGAGTAAGCTTGCAACACCACCACATGCTAGTAATCCTGATATGTCGCAAGTTATTGATGATGCTACCTCTGCTATGAATTATGCTATTGATGATGCTAGTACCATGCTTGATGATAATGTGCCACTAGGAGAATTTCTTGATGAACAAATTGCTAGAGCTAAAGAGAATGAGACTACTGAAATTGATGAAATTGCTGAAACTGATGAAGCTTATGAAACTGATGATGACTATGAAACACCTACTAGTCCTAGCTCTCCTAAGTTTGAAATGCCTAAGATACCTGAAGGTTATGTTATGGACGAAGAGGTAACTAGAGAAATTCTTTCTTGCAAGGATAGAAACGATCTTAAGAAATTGCTACGCAAGTATAAGGAAAAGACTTTGAATGCTAGAATGAAATGTGATCCTAAGTTTGCTACTTCACCTATCTTTGTTACCGATAAGGATTATGATTTCTCTGTCGGCCCAGAGTTAATTACTTTGTTTGAATCTGATCCTTTCAATGGCTATGAAACTGAAACTGTAGTGGCACACCTTACTAAGCTGAATGATATAGCCACCCTCTTTGCTCATGATGAGAATATTCGCTACTATTACATCCTTAAGTAATTTTGTTCTCATTAAAGGGTGATGCTAAGACATGGTACAATACTCTTACTCCTGGTTGTGTGCGTAGTCCCCAGGATATGATTTACTATTTTTCTGAAAAATATTTTCCTGCTCATAAGAAACAAGCTGCCTTACAGGAAATATTTAACTTTGTGCAAATTGAAGAAGAGAGTCTCCCACAAGCTTGGGGGAGGCTTCTCCAGTTGCTTAATGCTTTGACTGATCACCCTCTTAAGAAAAATGAAATACTTGATATCTTCTATAATGGACTAACCGATGCTTCTAGGGACTTCCTAGATAGTTGTGCTGGTTGTGTTTTCAGGGAATGAACTATTGAACAAGCTGAGGAATTATTAAATAATATATTGAAGAACTATGATGATTGGACTCCTCCTGAACCACCGCCTAAACCCACTCCAAAGAAGAGGGGTATCTTATTTCTCAGTCCTGAAGATATGCAAGAGGCAAAGAAATCTATGAAGGAAAAAGGTATTAAAGCTGAGGATGTTAAGAATTTGCCACCTATTGAAGAAATACATGGCCTTGACACACCACCACCTCCACAGGTGGTAGAGGTAAATTATTTATTAAAGTTTGATGAAAGTGACATTCCTCACAATAAACATCCTAGTCAGTGCCTTTATGAGTCACTACTAGGAAAAGGGCTATAGATGATATGGCCACTAATGGCGCACCAGACACTTGGTGCGCCATTAGTAACAATTTTTTTATTTTTTTAGTTTTCCAAAAATACTAATGGCGCACCATGGTAGAGTGCGCCATTACTAGTTTAACTAGTAATGGCGCACCTCCAACACAGTGCGCCATTACTATATATATACTATATATATATATATATAATTTTTTTTTTGCAAAACTACTAATGGCCACTATATAGTAATGGGAACCCCGTTGAAGATTTTTACAATCCTCAAAAACCTAACAGAAAAAAAGTTACGGGGCTTTCAAGATCTGGAGGCAAAAAAATTCAAAAAAATATCAAACTTAGTAATGGCGCACGGTTTGCTAGGTGCGCCATTACTATCTTCCCGCCTTCCAAATTCAAAAGAAGTAAAAAAAATAGAAAAAAAGTTAGTAATGGCGCACCAGCCCACGGTGCGCCATTACTATCTTCCCGCCTTCCAAATTCAAAACAAATCAAAAAAATAAAAAAAAGTTAGTAATGGCGCACCAGCCCACGGTGCGCCATTACTATGCCGTATATATAGGGCTGGCCGGCCTCTCTCCTCCTCTCTTCTTCATTTTTCTCTCCACTCCACCTCCTCCTCTCCCCCACTCCATCTCCTCCACCATACTCCCCTCCTCCTCTCCGGCTGCCTCCTCTCCGGCGACCTCCTCCTCTTCGGTGACCTCCTCCCACTCCTCTCCGGCGACCTCCTCCTCCTCTCCGGCTGCCTCCTCTCCGGCGACCTCCTCCTCTTCGGTGACCTCCTCCCACTCCTCTCCGGCGACCTCCTCCTCCTCTCCGGCGACCTTCTCCTCCTCCCTCCTCTCCTCTCCTCTCCTCCCCTCACGGTTTCTCCTCCTCTCCGGTGAGCTCCTCCTCCCTCCTCCCTCCTCTCCTCCACACGGTCTCTCCTTCCTCCTCTCCGGCGAAATGCTCTCCGGCGAACTCCTCTCCGGTGAAATGCTCTCCGGCGAGCTCCTCTCCGGCGAGCTCCTCTCCGGCCACATGTGGAGCTCGGCAAAAAGAACCAAAAATGAGAACGAAATTTGAAAAAATATCGAGCAAAAACTAGGCAAAAAAAGAGCAAAAAAACGAGCAAAAAAATCACGATCCAGATCCAGATTCAAAATTCAAAATAGTAATGGCGCACCGTGGAGGTTAGAATATGCGCCATTACTATTTTCCCGCCTTCCAAATTCAAAAAAAATAAAAAAAATGAGTAAATATGGCCCCCTGGGAGGCATACTAATGGCGCACCGTGGGATATACTAATGGCGCACTGCGTGGTGCGCCATTAGTATACCAGATACTAATGGCGCACCCGTGGTGCGCCATTAGTAAAAAATTCTAATGGCGTGATGCTAGTGGCGCACCTGTAGTGCGCCATTAGTAGCCAAAACAGGTGCGCCACTAGCAGCCCTTTTCCTAGTAGTGAGTTTGACAATTATATTATGAAGCAAGATCATTTCAATGCACATGTTCTGAAACAATTGAAATATAACTCTGATATGATTGCTCGCTTGAGTGACTTGCTATTTAGAATCAGTAATGATGTTAGAGGCGTAGGAAAGCATGCCTCTATGGTTCAAACTCAGTTAGAACAAGTTGCTAAGTCCCAAAAAGAATTGCTTGATGAAATGAATAATAATATGAATGATTTTGCTGCTAGAGTAGTAACTAGAGGAGGTAGAATGACCCAAGAACCACTTTACCCTGAGGGTCATCCTAAAAGAATTGAACAAGACTCTCAGAGAATTAATATTGATGTACCTAGTCCTTCTAGAAAGAAAATGAAAAAGAAAAATGATAGGACTTTGCACACCTCTAGTGAACCTGAGACACAAAAACCTCCTGACAATAATGATGTCTCTATTTCTGATGCTGAAACTCAGTCTGGTAATGAACATTCACCTAGTGATAATGAAAATGATAATGATGATGCTCATGAAGATGCTCAACCTAACAATGACGAAGAACCAGATAATGATATTGAAATAGAGCCTGCTCCTGATCTTGATAACCCTCAAACTAAAAATAAACGTTATGATAAAAGAGATTTTGTGGCTAGGAAACATGGTAAAGAAAGAGAACCATGGGTTCAGAAACCCATGCCCTTTCCACCTAAACCATCTAAGAAAAAGGATGATGAAGAATTTGAGCGCTTTGCTGAAATGATTAGGCCAGTCCTTTTGCGTACCTGCTTAACCGATATCCAAAAGATGGCCCTTTATGCAAAGTATATGAAAGACATCATCACAAATAAAAGAAAGATACCTGAAGCTGAAATCTCCACCATGCTTGCTAATTACTCTTTTAAGGATGGAGTACCTAAAAAACTTGGAGATCCTGGAATACCAACTATACCTTGCTCCATTAGAAGATACTATGTCCTTGAGAGCGAAGCCCATGCGTACAATGCAGAGGTTGAAGCTGCCAGGAGGGCCGCGGAGTTTGCACCGAGGGCCTCGGTGAGCCATCGCCCAGATTATTATTCATACGGATGGTGATTACCAAGCTAGGCCAAAAGCCTAAGCTTCGGGGAGTACGTATTTCCATCGACATTACATTCATGTTCACACATTTCATTCCAGTTGTCGGTGTTCATACTTTTTCATTGTAATATCCATGCTAGATTTGTTTTCCCGCTTTCTTCTTGTGTGTTTGAAAAACTTTGAGAAACATACAAAAATATTTCCTACTTCTTTTTAGTTTTTCTTTCTAGCTTAGTTTAAGTGTTGCATCAAAAGAAAACCCAAAAAGATTTCTCGCTTCTTCTTTTACTTGTTGGGAGCTTTCCCGTGTAAATAGTTTTTATCGTCTTTGTTTTTCCTCTTTAATTTGCTTTCTTCTAGAAAAACCAAAAACTCCAAAAATATTTGAGTGCGTTTCTCTGAAATTCTTTTCCTTCTATTTGAGTCGTATCAAGGAGAAGACCACAATGAAATTGTTGAGTGGCTCTCATCTGCATTATTGTTTATCTAACAAAGAGCCCATATTACTTTGTCTTCTCCTCTTGAATCAAATGCTTACAGATTCCAGCTTAGTACACGGCACTCTTGCACTCTTATGATTTTCCTATCATTCGGTCGTGCAAGTGAAAGGCAATAATGACAATATTTGATGAATTGACTGTGGCAGAGAAAAGCGGGTATGAACTCAAGTTGTTTTTGTTTTTGTAAATATGTTTAACCTAGTATCCTTGATTCAGCATATTATGATCAAACATGCTTGCAATGACCATTAGAGATTATAGTTGTTCATGCCATGCTTAAGTAGCTAGGAGTGGATAATGATTTATCTTGGGTGTCAACATACATTAAAATGGTTGTGATGCGGTATGATGATATGGTATCCTCCTCTGAATGTTTCAAGTGGCTTGACTTGGCACATGTTCACGCATGTAGTTGAATAAAAACCAACATAGCCTTCATGATATTTATGTTCATGGTGTCCATATCCTACTCATGCTAGTATTCAATGTTGATTATATGTAATGCATGTTCATGACCGTTTTCGCTCTCTAGTTGGCCGCTTCTCAATCTAATTGCTAGCCTTTGCCTGTACTAAGCGGGAATACTGCGTGTGCATCAAAACCCTTAAACCAAGTTGTGCCAGATGAGTCCACCATATCTACCTATATGCGGTATTACCCCGCCGTTCTAAAGTAAATTTGGATGTGCCATCTCTAAAAATTCAAATGAACATTTGTTTTGTGTGCCTGGACCGCTCATGGAGCGACAGGGGGCGGTCAGTATCTTCCATGCTAAGCGGGTTATTCTCATGATGAGTGTTTATTCACTTGTCCTTACGTGAGAGGGGCGGTAATAGGGATTCCCAGTCCCGAAATCAAAAATCAAAAATAATTAAACAAAACTCCCCTAGGAATGTTGTTGGTTTGGATGGTACCCGTGGATGCGGCCAGCCGGTGAGTCTGATTGTTGGTGGAGGGGGAGTAAACCTTTACTTTTACCGCTTGGGAACCGCCGCTAATTTGTTTAGCATGGAAGATATTGATAACTCTTGGTCGTGACGTTGACAGGAAGGGTGTACCTCCCAAAATTATATCTATCTCTGTTTTAAACTTTGAACTCTGGCACCGTTGCAAATCCATGCTTCGCTCTGCGAAGGGACTATCTATTTACATTTATGTTGAGTCATCATCTTCTCAAATAAGCGCCAGACTTGAGAGCACTATTGTCATCCTCATGCATTCTGTATAGTTGATGTTGGGTGCAGCATGACTGTATCTTTTCTACCATGAATTACAATGTTTAGTCGTTGCTTGAACTTTGGAGGTGCTCTGCATTTATGTTTTGCGGTCTCAGAAAGGGCTAGCGAGATACCACTATTGTCATATTGTATCATGATTGTTTTGACGAAGTGTTGGCGCTTGAGATATCTTATTATTGCTCGCTAGTTTCTTATGTTATTGTTATGAGTTAATATAATTTCTAAGAGTTATTGTTGGCATGGTTAGTCATAATCTTTGCTGAAATCATGGGTGCTACTTAAGCATATATATGTAAACAAGAACAAAAGAGTTCATAAAAGTTTTTCTTTATCACTTTCAGTTTGTCAACTGAATTGCTTGAGGACAAGCAAAGGTTTAAGCTTGGGGGAGTTGATACGTCTCCAACGTATCTACTTTTCCTCACTCTTTTGCCCTTGTTTTGGACTCTAATTTGCATGATTTGAATGGAACTAACCCGGACTAACGCTGTTTTCAGCAGAACTACCATGGTCTTGTTTTTAGGCAAAAATAAAAGTTCTCAGAATGGAACAAAACTTTTTGGAGAATTATTTCAGAATATATGAGAATTATTGGAGCCAAAATCCACCGAAGAGGGCGGCCAGGGTGAGCAGCACCCACCAGGGCGCGCCAGGCCCCCTGGGCACGCCCAGGTGTGTTGTGCCCACCTCGTGGCCCCACTGACCCTAATTCCGCCACTATAAATTCCTATTTTCGGAGAAAAAAATCAGAGAGAAAGTTTCATCGCATTCTACGATACGGAGCCGCCGCCACTGTAGGGTAACGTAGCAGAAAACAAAAAATTTCCGACCTACGCACCAGCCCAGGACCACTATGGAGACTGCATACACGGTTTGATCATTTTTCGTTACCGACTCGTAGCGCAGCGGAAGTAGAGTCGATGACGAACGGCGGTGCAGATCCCCGTAGCTAGGATTTTACAACCTCCCAACCGCGAGGATGTATACCCTCATCTGCCCCGCAGACAGCCCTCCGGGAGGAGCTCCGAAACTCGGACTGTCACTCGGACAGCCCTTCGGGAGGACCTCCAAAACTCGGACGGTCACACGGACAGCCCTTCGGGAGGCACTCTCGAACTAAGACCGAAACTACGATCTCTCTACAGAGTTGCACACATACGGTATCATCTATCCGGCAGGGCTTCGCCGTCCAGAACTAGTTCCCACCGGAACCCAGACAGCCTTTCGGCTCTACGAAACTATTTCGTGGGAGGGAGAGAAGAAAGGCAGATCATGCATGCCATGTGTGTGAGAGTTGGAGTGAGGATGGAGAGCTCCTCTCCACCTCCTTATATAGTGGTGGAAGGGGTGAGGGGGGGCTGAAATTCAGCCCACTAAACATGCACCCACCAAACAAGGAAAACATGTTCCCACCAAACATGGAGAAAACATGTTCCCTTGTCCATGGTGTTCCCCCATGGGGCCCCACCTTCCTCCCAACACTCTCCACCATTTGTGGGGGCTGCCCCCCACCATGGGGGCCCCACCCAACACTTTGTCCAGCCACAAGGGGGCTGTCCCCTAAAGGGGGCGCCCCCAAAAACAGCCCAAAAACAGCCCCCACGATCCGTGGGATCTTGTCCCCTCTCGCTGGGACAAGATGTTTTCCGAAACTATTTCTTCTGAAAATTCCAGAAGGTCCCAGAACATTTCCGGCACCCTCTAAAATTATCTGGACGCGCTCCGGAACATTTCCGGTATGGTGGTTTAATTTAAAACCATCTTCGTTTACCCGGTAAACAATTCCGGCAGCTCCGAAAACCTTTTTCGGTTTTTTCTCCAGAAAAATTCCAGAAATTACCAGACCAATCTGGCAACCTCCAAAACATTCCCGGTGCTTGCCGAAACCTTTTTGGATCAATGGTTTTATCTGAAACAACTTTTCGGTTTTACCGAAACTTTTCCGGTGTTCTCTCCGGAACTTTTCCATCGTCTCTGAAACCTTTCCAGTGACTTTCTCTCGGACTCCTCGTCTAGTATTCAGCAGATAGATGACCCTTAAGCGTGTGACCCTATAGGTTCGGTGAAGTATAGACATGACCCGGAACCCCTTCCGATCAATGATCAACATCGGAGCCGTGGACACCCATATTGACCCCTATACCCACACGAATGAATATTCGAGTGAACCTCCAGTTGCCGTGTGCTATTCCTGTTGCTTCGCGATATGTTACAAATACCCAAGGTGAGACATGTAGGCATCCCCATGGATCAACACTTGTCCACAATGCCAGTTACCTCGTTGCCGGTATTGTTCTCTTTTCTCGTTCCCGTGTTCCGGCATCCCTGTGATCAAATCACCCTGTGTCTGGCCAGACGATGATGGATACCGTAACACCGAGAGGGCCCAGAGATATCTCTCCATCGTCGGAGGAGCAAATCCCAATCTCGAGCTATCAAGTTACTTGACACACTTTTCCATGAACCTGTAAGCCGCAGTAATAGCCACCCATTTACGGATGACGTTTAACAAACCCCAAAGTTCATGAAGCAAGCATGAAGAAACTCGATACTCTCATGGTCTAAGGAATTATGCAAACATTAACTTCTCTGTTTTATTAACCATAAACTTATGACGAATGTATCTCATAGCATAACATCAATCGGGTCGATTCAACACAAGTGTTCTACCAACAATTGTGCCCTCAAAATTGCCGGCATAGTCATGCCCATGATCAGGAAAACAGGATCATCATGCAATACTTGAGCCAGTCATAGAGGCTTGACTAGGAATAATTTTACCGTTTATTATCCCACACGTGCACATGAGTTTCCCTCCAAGCCTCGTTTTATTTGTAGACTTGAGAATCATTGCAGTTATAGCATGGAACATAAACATAATTATGAATAGGGAGATAATCAATAACATTTATTATTGCCTCTAGGGCATATCTCCTACAGACTCCCACTTGCACTAGAGTCAATAATCTAGTCAATGCTAATGCACTTTACACCTATGGCATACTGGTGTAAAATATGCTTCGCATGTGGTATAGCCTGATGTCCAACGGATCTGACAACTTCAGCTCCGTGTGTAACATTGCATATCCTCGCGTTTTCACGCTTTCACAAAATTCATATTTTGTGTGGACTTGGCTTTGCATATGTGTGAATCATTGATCGAAACCTGATTCCTCAGACTGAGCTATGGAGCAACTATCTGCTATAGTGTCCCATAGACCAAAGCCTTCTTGGAACCATACTAAGTTCATGAATGAACTATATGATTCAACAACTTCTTTGTCGCTTCTCAAGCGTCAACATACTTAGCCTTTGTTATAGAATTCGCCACAGTATCTTGTTTGGAACAATTTCCAACTATCGTGCCACCATATTGTGTATCACACAAAACCCTCAATTTTAAATCGAAAATCGCATGGAGCATTGATGAAGACTGTATCGATGTAACCTTTTACAACGAACTCTTCATGATCTCCGTTTGCGAGAAAACATGTCATCAGTACTGCTCTAGTACTCAATGACATCTTTCACTGTTGTCCCATGATCAGTACTTTGATCACTATGGTATCTATACTCGCAACAACTTTGGAGTATTGGACATATCTGGTTGGTTTTACATACCATGGAATACATGATTAATCCAAACACAAGAGTGTGTGGAATCTCCATCATGTATTTTACTCATCAGTGTTTTGGGACACCGAGTCTTGCAAAAACTCTTTCCATGTGACTTCGGCAAGAATCACTCCTTGGCATTTTAAATGCTAAAAAGTTTTAGCATCTTGTCAATATGTATTCATTGCTTAGCCCCATTTAGGTAAATCTATCTCCATAGATCATCATGCCTAATATTGAGGCCATTTTAGCCTAAGCACTTCATCGAAAAACTATTTTCAAATGAAGTCCTAATTCGTGTCAAGAAATTTATTTCCAATTAACAATGTGTCAAGTACACACGGTTTTTAGAAATATTATTATGCTCCCACTTACTTTCTTGAATCACAAGCATCTTCGATACCCATTTGATGAAGTCAAACTCTTTTGACCATTTCATCAAAAACGAAGATTCCAACTCCACTTTGCTCTCTTCTGTCCATCGCTGGAACTCAGAAGTTTGCATACTTACTAGCATCCTCTGGATCGACAAATTACTTTGGACTGTATCACATATAAGTCCTAGGTTTCATTTCCATCGGATGGAAGTCCCTTTGTCATCCATGTTTCATATCTCATGATTGAAATATGTATTAACTGCTAGTTCAACCCGAACCGACTTCAAGCATCGCTACGGTGAAACAACCTCATCGTAGTCAACTCCTTGAACTTTTTATATCAACAAGTCGAGCTTTATGGATAAAACATTTTTATCCGTATCAGTTTTTAGTTCCATAAATATTCGTTAGACTCTAAGTCTTCCGAAAGGTGTATCAAGGTTTTAATCTTGAATCACTTATATGGAAACTATCTCGGATTGTATTGGCATTTAGCCAATTCCGGAGTCAGGGCCCATCACCGCTTCCTTGTGTATTGTAGGTATACTGTTGTCCAACAACAATATCTCGTTAGCGCACCTGAGAGGTTTGCACGAGCCTTGCCTACGAGGTTCAGCTGCAAGTTCGACTGAAGTCCATACATTTTATTGTAGAGACTTCCGTATCAGTCGCAGTAGGAAACTCCGGAATCACTTCCAAGGTTTCTTTCCTTTGATCTGATGTCGAAGATACTGGTTATCTCGTCGAGTTGCACTGTCCTCCCACTCGCCTTTTGTAAGAACTATTCTCTTTAAAAGCATACCGTTTTGCGGCAAAATCCTTTGCCTCGGTATAGTGGTGGGGAATACCCAAACGACTTGGGATAACCTTACAAAGTAGCACTTGTCTGATTTGGAATAGGTTTGTAACCTTTTACACAAGCCCCATATTCCAAATGTTAAGAAAAGATATAACATGGTTGGGCGTACCATACCATGGCATCATTTCAACAGACCTGATGGATCTCTTTTCAGTGTAAAAGCCGCAGTCTCTAAAGCATTACTCTTTAAAAGGGATAATGGAAAATCTATTTATGTCATCTTTGATCTTACCATGTCATAAATGGTTCGATTACATCTTCACGGACTTTCCACTTGCAGTGGTGTTCCGGGAGGTGCAAGTTATGAAACCCCCTTTCACAACTCATCAGACATTTGCTAAACTTGTAACTCAAATATTCCTTTCTGCAATCGAATTGTAGAAACATAATTTTCTTGTTACAATATTTTCTTCTTCATTTTGAAAACCTTTTGAATGAATTCAAAAGATCCAGGCTTACGTCTCATCAAGTAAATATCAATATATATCTACTTGAGTCATTTTTGAAGGTAGACAAATCCACTGTTTGCAACAACATTTATTGGACTACACACATCATAATGTATGATTACCAATATGTTCTTTGCTCGTTCCTTATGGCCTGTGAACGGTATTTCAGTCACTTCACCTTTCAGAGGAAAGTTGCAAGTGTCAGATGATTCAAAATCAAATGACTTCAAAATCCATCATAATGGAAGTTTCCATGCGGGTTTCTCCAATGTGACCAAATGCAGTGCCACACTTGTGTGGTATTCTTTTAGTCTTGCGACATTTAGCGTCAGTGTTATGGATGTATCATATTACCATCAATATTCATAGCATACATCCCATCCTGTATGGAAGCATGGCCCTTCATGTTATTCATAACACCGAACATCAAAAGTTCTCTTATGAATAACCTTCTTGCAAAATACCTTATGCAAAGGGCTAGAGTGTATGAAACTCTAAATGAATTATGAAAGTAAATACAGAGGCAATGTATTAATATCAATATTCATAACATACATCTCATTCATAATGAAAGTATGGCCCTTATGTTATTCATAACATCGAACATCAAAAGTTCTCTTATGAATAACCTTCTTGCAAGATACTTTATGCAATGGGCTAGAGTGTAAAACTCTAAAATGAATTATGAAAGTAAATACATAGGGAATACACTAATGGAAGGAATAGTAACATTTACTATGTTCCCTGTGTGTATCTAAACCTCATTCCTGGCTAGTCTTTTAGGCCGTAGTAGTTCTTACATCGAGTTGCAACAGAGTGCAATCGAGCGGGTATCTTTGTGATTAACTCACAATACCCAAGAATTAGTGATTAACATGTTTAACCATAATTCCCAAGAACTATATCTTTGACCAGCCTTCTATACAACAAAAACTTGTATGACATTCATACATGAGCTGGATATTCCAGTCTTCTTTCCTATTGCCATTATACTTCTAACAGTTTAACTTTCAGTAATTCTCCTACTCTCAGAAGAAGCACCCAACTTAAGAGTGGCGTTAGCCCCGGACTTCCTAGGCGTGAAAATCTTACTAACACCCTTCGGACACTTCCTTTCTCTTTAAGTTGTTGTTTTAATCACCTTTCATCATATGACAGGCGTTCTCCTGGATCCCTCTCTTATCAGTCTTATGCATAGTAAACACCTTTACTAATAGTTTTCAAACAAACATTGCTTTGGATATCTCATATCTATTAGCCTTTGTCTGTCTCTGAAGATGATTTTCAGATTCCACGAATATCACATAACTATCCAAACTTTCGAAGTTCGGGTCTCATGGAAGCAAACATATTGCACTTTGACTGAAAAGGAATTCTAGCTTTTGGATCGAAGGACGAGAGTCACATGATCCATAGCATTAGCGGGAGAATACCGAAAGCATGCGATAGGACAAAGTCCTTCTCGGCACTCTAGAGGACAATCCTCACATTACGTTACCAACCGTAAAGTTTTAACCAGATATTTAACAGCTATTCAATTTTAATAGGGAAGGTGGAAACGCGAGCCATTATTCTACAACTATTATGCAAACCACACTTAGACAGTGTTCAAAATTAATTGCACTGAGAATTAAACAAGTTAATTCTATAGTGCACTCCCACTCAAATCAATATCTCTCATAATTGATTGTGAGTGATTCAAGACCCGCATATCCATTCAACATCACGGTTCGAGATGAACACCCATGGCGTGAACTTCAATCGGTAGGCAAACTTGCCGATCACATCTCTATGCGATTCTTGTTCATCTTTCGATGCGTGTGTTTCGAGCTCATGACTTTCATGCCTGAACGTCAAGACAACCAAGTGATCTCGCTGCGAGGTCTCAACTCACCCGCCTCACACATCCCTAATCGTTCGCACCCATGGAGATCATGCAATGCCCCGAAAAGTTAGGTGCCGTGACGGTGCTACACTTGGGAGAACACTAACTACTTGATATTTCAGTGAGAGATCACCCTAATAAAAAGCGACTACTGCGCAATCAAGAAGGGTGCATCATAAGGGATAAACATCTCAGGCAATTCATAATAGCATGATATGGTATAGCCCTTTCTGACGGAGAAGTCTCGTATTTCTTCGTCTCCGGCATTCGCGTCGGTGTTCACCTTTGCGAAGATTGCCACCACCTTGTCGATGCACAAGATAATATTGCTATCTCTATAGCTAATAAAATAAGTGCATTACATAAGGTTGACACGCAGGTCATTTAAAGTGCAATCATATGGCTCCAGCCATCATGCCGAATCATGACACGCAGGTCATGTTAATCAATTTACATCATATAGTCATCTCATACATAATCAAATTATTATGAATCATTGCTATACCACATCACATGCACATGCAAACCATCCTGCAAAACCAAGTTAGACGCCTCTAATCGGTTCATGTGAAATTTTATTTTTCGTGGCTTCTAAGGTTTCGAAACAAACCGAAGCTACCAACGTCCATCATCAAGCATGATAATCCAAGTCGCTAGATTAACATTCCAGGGTGTATGAAACACGAGATAATAAAATCTCGAGCCCCATACTAAACTTCGTCATACGCGTGACCCCCGTGCAGATCACATCTGCATTGCCCTTTCGTCTGCGAAATTTCATCTTTCTCTTTAACTACGATGGAATTCAATGAACTGTTAGCACTTCGTTGATCAATCAGGATCGCGGATTGCCAGAACATTGAAACTCCACCATACTGTTATCAAGATTAGAAATATGCAAATTCTAGGGAAGCAACAGGAACATCGGGTAACAGATTTCATCTGCCACCCGCACAAATAATTTTCAGCAATAGATCTCATCTACTACCTAATTATATTGTGCAACACCCATACATCTCTATGTATTCTAGATCGCAACCTGCATCTACGCATAGCACGGCACTTGATGCCACTGTAGGGTAACGTAGCAGAAAACAAAAAAATTCCGACCTACGCACCAGCCCAGGACCACTATGGAGACTGCATACACGGTTTGATCATTTTTCGTTACCGACTCGTAGCGCAGCGGAAGTAGAGTCGATGACGAACGGCGGTGCAGATCCCCGCAGCTAGGATTTTACAACCTCCCAACCGCGAGGATGTATACCCTCATCTACCCCGCGGACAGCCCTCCGGGAGGACCTCCGAAACTCGGACTGTCACTCGGACAGCCCTTCGGGAGGACCTCCAAAACTCGGACGGTCACACGGACAGCCCTTCGGGAGGCACTCTCGAACTAAGACCGAAACTACGATCTCTCTACAGAGTTGCACACATACGGTATCATCTATCCGGCAGGGCTTCGCCGTCCAGAACTAGTTCCCACCGGAACCCAGACAGCCTTTCGGCTCTACGAAACTATTTCGTGGGAGGGAGAGAAGAAAGGCAGATCATGCATGCCATGTGTGTGAGAGTTGGAGTGAGGATGGAGAGCTCCTCTCCACCTCCTTATATAGTGGTGGAAGGGGTGAGGGGGGGGGCTGAAATTCAGCCCACTAAACATGCACCCACCAAACAAGGAAAACATGTTCCCACCAAACATGGAGAAAACATGTTCCCTTGTCCATGGTGTTCCCCCATGGGGCCCCACCTTCCTCCCAACACTCTCCACCATTTGTGGGGGCTGCCCCCCACCATGGGGGCCCCACCCAACACTTTGTCCAGCCACAAGGGGGCTGTCCCCTAAAGGGGGCGCCCCCAAAAACAGCCCAAAAACAGCCCCCACGATCCGTGGGATCTTGTCCCCTCTCGCTGGGACAAGATGTTTTCCGAAACTATTTCTTCTGAAAATTCCAGAAGGTCCCAGAACATTTCCGGCACCCTCTAAAATTATCTGGACGCGCTCCGGAACATTTCTGGTATGGTGGTTTAATTTAAAACCATCTTCGTTTACCCGGTAAACAATTCCGGCAGCTCCGAAAACCTTTTTCGGTTTTTTCTCCAGAAAAATTCCAGAAATTACCAGACCAATCTGGCAACCTCCAAAACATTCCCGGTGCTTGCTGAAACCTTTTTGGATCAATGGTTTTATCCGAAACAACTTTTCGGTTTTACCGAAACTTTTCCGGTGTTCTCTCCGGAACTTTTCCATCGTCTCTGAAACCTTTCCAGTGACTTTCTCTCGGACTCCTCGTCTAGTATTCAGCAGATAGATGACCCTTAAGCGTGTGACCCTATAGGTTCGGTGAAGTATAGACATGACCCGGAACCCCTTCCGATCAATGATCAACATCGGAGCCGTGGACACCCATATTGACCCCTATACCCACACGAATGAATATTCGAGTGAACCTCCAGTTGCCGTGTGCTATTCCTGTTGCTTCGCGATATGTTACAAATACCCAAGGTGAGACATGTAGGCATCCCCGTGGATCAACACTTGTCCACAATGCCAGTTACCTCGTTGCCGGTATTGTTCTCTTTTCTCGTTCCCGTGTTCCGGCATCCCTGTGATCAAATCACCCTGTGTCTGGCCAGACGATGATGGATACCGTAACACCGAGAGGGCCCAGAGATATCTCTCCATCGTCGGAGGAGCAAATCCCAATCTCGAGCTATCAAGTTACTTGACACACTTTTCCATGAACCCGTAAGCCGCCGTAATAGCCACCCATTTACGGATGACGTTTAACAAACCCCAAAGTTCATGAAGCAAGCATGAAGAAACTCGATACTCTCATGGTCTAAGGAATTATGCAAACATTAACTTCTCTGTGTTATTAACCATAAACTTATGACGAATGTATCTCATAGCATAACATCAATCGGGTCGATTCAACACAAGTGTTCTACCAACAATTGTGCCCTCAAAATTGCCGGCATAGTCATGCCCATGATCAGGAAAACAGGATCATCATGCAATACTTGAGCCAGTCATAGAGGCTTGACTAGGAATAATTTTACCGTTTATTATCCCACACGTGCACATGAGTTTCCCTCCAAGCCTCGTTTTATTTGTAGACTCGAGAATCATTGCAGTTATAGCATGGAACATAAACATAATTATGAACAGGGAGATAATCAATAACATTTATTATTGCCTCTAGGGCATATCTCCTACAGCCACCTCCTGTTCTTCATCGGGAGGCCAGATCTGGAGCCTGTTTGGGGCTCCGGAGAGGGGAATCTTTGGTCTTCGTCATCACCAACCCTTCTCCATCGCCATTTCCATGATGCTCCCCACCGGAAGTGAGTAATTCCTTCATAGGCTTGCTGGCCGGTATGGAGTTGGATGAGATTCATCATGTAATTGATTTTTTTGTTAGGGCTTGATCCCTAGTATCCACTATGTTATGAGATTGATGTTGCTATGACTTTGCTATGCCTAATGCTTGTCACTAGGGCCCGAGTGCCATGATTTCAGATATGAACCGTTTATGTTATCATCTCTATATCCATGTTCTTGATCCGATCTTGCCTAGTCATATGCACCTATTACGTGTTATGATCCGTCAACCCCATAGTGACAATATTTGGGATACTTCGCGGTGATGACCATAGTTTGAGGAGTTCATGTATTCACCATGTGTTAATGCTTTGTTCTGGTTCTCTATTAAAAGGAGGCCTTAATATCCCTTAGTTTCCTTATGGACCCCGCTGCCACGGAAGGGTAGGACAAAAGATGTCATGCAAGTTCTTTTCCATAAACACGTATGACTATTTACGGAATACATGCCTACATTACATTGATGAACTGGAGCTAGTTCTGTGTCGCCCTAGGTTATGACTGTTATATGATGAATATCATCCAACGAGTTCACGGATCCAGTGCCTACAAGCTTTCCACTTATTGTTCTTGCTAAGTTACTATTGCTGTTGCTACTGTTCCAACTGCTACAAAACTATTGATACTACTGTTACTGCTACTGTTACTGTTGCTACTACTATCAAACTATCATATTACTGTGCTAGTGATCACCTTGCTGCAGATATTTAATCTCCAGGTGTGGTTGAATTGACAACTCAACTACTAATACTCTCAAGTATTCTTTGGCTCCCCTTGTGTCGAATCTATAAATTTGGGTTGAATACTCTACCCTCGAAAACTGTTGCGATCCCCTATACTTGTGGGTTATCAGGGAGGCTTGCTGATCACCGGAGTTGGCTCGCTGGTGAAGAAAGGCAGAGCCACTGGCCGAGGCGCTCCACCTCCCTCTTCCCCTCTCAGCTGCAGCTCGGTCACCTGCCGTGTCACCGCCCCCAGCTGGAGCGCGTGCGTGGCCGCGACGATGGGGGTGTGGCGCGCCAGAGAGAGCACGAGCCCCATGTCCAGTGGCTCCCCGCTGACGCCGTCCTCCACAATGAAGGTCAGCGGTTTGTTCAGCTTGGCCGCGATCACCTCATCGATCGCCGAGGCCATGGCGTCGGGCCTCTTTGGTGGAGTCAGCTGCTTCTTGGCCCCTTCAAAGAACTCTGCCACTGGGTCGTCCACCGGGGTTGAGGAAGACGCGGCATCTTGAACTAGCTTGTGTGGGGGTGCCAGGAGAGATGGAGGGGCTCCCCCCTGACTCGACAACTGCTGCTTTCCTCTAGAGGGCTCCTTGCTCCTGGATGCGGAGGAGCGGGCTCGTTCCTTGCTCTTGTCCCTCGTCTTGTCTTCAGCGTGCGCCTGCGCCGGCTGCTGCTTGTTGTCGACGTCCAATTGCTGGCCCCTCGGGGCGCCCTGGTGGTGGCGAGACACCGGGGTGCGGCTACGCTGCCTGGTGTTGGACGGGGCCGCCGTGTTGTGGTCGCTCGCACGCCCTCTCCCCAGCAGCGTGTCCGTCCAGGAGCGCCTTTGGTAGCCCGGGTCGTCTCCGTCGTGCCCCCGGCGTGCGCCTCCCGAAGGCATCCTTCTGCAGCCGGTGGAGGCGACGCGAGGCTGTGGGCGCAGCTGCGGCGCCAGAGCTTGCGTGGGCCTTCCGGCTTCGACACGCATGGTCCAGGTCCGAGGCTAGATGCGGGGGTACGACATGTCGTCCTCCTCCTCGTCGTCGAAGGGGAGGCCGCTCTGCCGCGAGTGCGAGGACCGCGGCGCGAGGGGCGTCCAATCCTCGACGCGGTTGACGTGTAGCAGCAGGTCGTACTGCAGCAGCTCCGGGGGGGAGCGACCGCGCGGCCCGGTGCCGAATAGCTGGGCATCTCCTCCACGCGGCCAGCCCCCCTCGCATGCTTCCAGATCGTGCGCTTGGTCGGGATGAAGGCGAGGTTCCAGACCCAGACCCATCACGCGAAGAGCTTGGTGTCGGCGTGCTCAAAAGTCTGGCTATCGAGGCGGTCCACGATCACCTTCTCGCCTATGGCCTCCACAGCGCCCTCGAAAGTCCAGAGTTGCATCGGCAGCCTCTCGATGACAACCCGGACATGCAGCATCCACTTCTGGGGCACCGTGTGGGCGTCCTCCCGCCATGGCTCGAGCAGGAAGGGCACGCCGTCCACCGTGAGCGAGCCGTCCCGCACCGCCAGGTGCTTGTGCTCTGGCAGGTTGAAGAAGACGAAGAAGTCTTCTGGGTCGTGGGCGGTGACCCGAAGCAGGTGGGACGGGATCTTGAGCTCCTTCTCCAGCGCCTTCCCTAGCTTGCCGCGTGCGCCTTGGTGCCCACAGCGGTGACCACGATGGCAGGAACACCTGCTGCTCCATGGCCGGGGTGGAGGCGATGACCTTGTGGCTGTTGCGTGGGCGACGGACATGATCGATGGCAGGCGCCAGCAGGGGTGCGGTGGAGCGGCGGGGGTGGTGGTGGTGGTGGCGGTGGCGGGGTGCGGCGGGAAGGAAAGGTCCGGCGCCCACGACCAGGATCTCCCAGCCGCTCCTTTGCAGTGCCCCCCTCTACTATTGTGTGGATTTTGCGGGCATTCCCAGCCGTAGTGGCCTTGCAGCTTGCAGATGATGCACCGCAAGGGATCTCTATAGTCTATTCTACGATGGCGAGTGCTAAGGCATCTAAACAGAGACCATTGAACCTGCTTAAAAAGGCCTCGCGGACGGAGTTGTGGCGATGTCGACGGTGGTGTGGGGGCACCTTCTGGATCCGCTCGGAGCCCGCCGGATCCATGCAGGCTCTTCGGTTCTTGCGGGATTGATGGAGAGT
The DNA here is from genome assembly GCA_039707655.1 of Elymus sibiricus. Lineage (NCBI taxonomy): Eukaryota > Viridiplantae > Streptophyta > Magnoliopsida > Poales > Poaceae > Elymus > Elymus sibiricus. The sequence goes on along the minus strand of CM077665.1, from coordinate 458,109,945 downwards.
CCATCCTTCTTCAATGCCGTCACCACCCTGCTGAGCTGGGGGGAGGGCAATACCACGATGGACATGAGACGGCCTTTCCCAAGATGTGGAGGCGCAACATTGCCCGCCAGGTCGAAGGCCGTCCCGTGCCCACTCGCGTTAGATCCGTGCGGGGAGCGCGAGTCCGGGGAGCTGACCCGCGGCGACTGGGCGGCTGGCATCTCCGGGACCTGGGACGGACCACTGGTCGTAGCCCAGATCTCCCCCTTCTCCGGGGTGCTCCATCCGAGGCTTGTAGCCGGCGAGGCCGGGCCTCCCGCGTGGGAGCAGCACGGCATTTCCAGGGGCGTTCCCCCCGGTGGGCGGTGGCAGGGGCTAGGGCGTAGGTGGCCGCCGCGGCTGGAGCGGCCAGCGGCGCGGGTGGGTGGGAGAGCGGTGCTGCGACTGCCCATGAGGCTCCGCGATTCGCCTCTTTTTTTGTTTTTCTGTCAGGGATATTGTTGGGTAGCAGATTAGACCTTTGGTAGTTGACTTTCAACCGAGAGGCTTTCGAGAAATATCCAAAAGTCCCTTGAGCTGAGTTAGCTGACTAGAATATGTATGCATTATTATTAAAGTGTCATTTGCATATTGCAAAATGGGAATGCAATTCTCTGCACTGCATCATTTAGAATGGGTTGAAGAAAGTCTGCTACTAACACAAATAACAGGGAGGGGGGAGGGGGGGGGGGGCGTTGTCACCCCGCCTCACCCCTCTTATGCATTTAAAATGTTTGTTTAGTACACGATTAAGTAGAACAACAAATGTATGAGTGGATAAAATTTGTCCCACCACACCACTTATTGTCAAAACCCTTCTGTCTAAGGATGGTCATGATCATACCATACTCAATTCTATCAAAAGCCTTTTTTTTAGGGAATATCAAAAGCCTTTTTAAAGTCTAGTTTGAGCACCCCGGTGGGCTCCTTACTCAAATGGCATCGGAACAGTTCAAGGTGGAATTTCAACACCTGAATAGAAAGTTGGATTCAATATACTCGTTAGAGCAACATACATATAATGCAAGTGGGACATTATATTTCTTGTTAAAGTTACAAGTTCCAAACACATGACTTTATGTCCTTTGCTTATTTCTGTGTGTACTTGGCAACCATGCATGCATGCAGAATGTAGACATGCACGGCCAGTACAACACTCACCATATGCATGCAAGAAGTGTTTTACTTCTTGCACACCACACCTTTGCCGTCCATACCACTGGCGCAGGTGACACCAGCGAGCTCAGATAGCACCGCGGCACCGTCGTTTCCACGGCTGACCCCATAGCGCGCCACGCTGCAGTCTGCGGCGAACAGGCTGGAGGTGGTGAAGGTGGCATCTCCTCCCATGGTGGGCATGGAGGCCCTCACGTCGAAATGGTTGACGTAGTCGGAGCGGTACGTCTGTCCGACCACACCGTGGACGTTGTCGGTGAGCGCGTCGAACTTGAACGCCAGCTCGAGGTGCGCGAGGCAGTCGTCGGCGGTGACGCCGTAGCGGTGCACCCTCGATTCCTCCTCCGTGATGGGCACGGCGTTGGCCCTGACGCTGAACTTTCCGTCGAGGGTGACGAGCACGCCGTTGGCCGCCTTGGTGCGGGTCACGGACAGCTCGGGGACGCGGCTGGACTTCCATTTGGCGCCGTCAATGAGGTCGGCGGGGAGGTGCACGGGCTCGCCATCAAGGGTGATCTCTAGGTGCTCGACGGCATCGTCCCAGGTGCCGGTCTTCCTGGCGCCAAGGTAGAGGCGGTGGCCATCGAAGAGCACGGCTATGGCCTGGATCCAGGTGAAGTCCCGGGACATGCCGCTGTGGCCGCTCTTGCCGATGAAGTGAGCGTTGATGTGAAGGTCACGGTCGGAGACAACGCAGAAGTCGGCATCCCTGCGTCCGTGGAAGTAGAAGGCGTTGCCGTCACCACCTATGAACCGCGGGTCGCCGCACGCTCCCGGGGTGTTGCAGACTGCACAAAGGCATGAACCATAGCCATTAACCAACAAAATTCAACGCTACTGTAACGTATTGTTAAGGCATCTAGTGCTTACCGCAGACGGGTTTGCATGTGTTGCAGTCGGCGTAGCAGGACTGAGGGCAGTTGGCGGGGCAGTCCATGTTCCGGTTGAAGCAGTAGGGGTTCTCCTTGTGATTCTCAGTGCACTTGACGCTCATCGGCTTCGGCTTCGGCTTCGGGCCCTGGGCCTTGGGTGGCCGTGGCGTGGATTGCGCGGTGGCGGCCCCGGCGGCGGCGAGAAGGACGACGGCCGCAAAAGCCAGCACAACTCCCAGACGCCTCGCCATTGCGATTGTCCTCAGGCTGTCGTTAGTTACTATGGTGTTTTTGTTGCTAATGACTGGTGGGAGATGGGTGCGTTTGTATGCATGGTTCCTAGGCAATTTATAGGCGATGGATCGAGTTAGCTTGCTTCGTACATGGAGCTTGTCAACGCCGCGCCGGTATGACTTCACCGGCCGGAAACGTGCATACCGCTGGCTTGAAGCGAAAAACGTACTTTGCGTGCATAGATGCATGCGTAGATGGAGCTTTATGCTACCTGCTATAGCTACGTAGCTCCGGGCTATACATGCATGTAAGTATACATACGGAGTAGTTCATATCCTGCGAAGTAGCTAGCTCCCAGGTTTTCGGGGCAAAATTGCCAGGATGCAGCTTAATCTTCAAGGAAAGAGGCTAATGCATGTGCTTAACAGCCTGCTAAAGGAAGCGATCCGAGAGCGTTTCGCCGTCCTTGATTACAATATATATATCTCGTACCGGTTTACTCTCGTCTTGTCCTATTCATTTTGTGGCATCATTCTCGGATCAAGCAGTGCGGAGCTAGCAAATCGTCAAAGCCTGGGCACACTACGAGTTATAAAATAGTTCATTTTAAGCTAGTACCAAGAATCACAAGTATCAAATGTTTAGGTAAAATTAAGGAGAACTATTATATGCATTAATGTCAAGAAAAAACTTCACAATTCTAAAATTTGAACAAGTCCAACTAGAAAATGAGCACGATCAGTATTTAACTGCATAATTTCTTGATCCTCAAAAATTAAAAAACTGCAGAATTTCGCTGTAAATTGTGGAGAATAGCTCATGTAGTTGTCGCATGCCACCGATGGTCCTCGCCGCCGCTCGTCTAATGTTGCTTGCTGCCTTGTGATTCCGACCTTACGATCTCCAGTAACGCCGACGCTCCATCTGTTTTTTTTTAGAGAAAAGACACGAACCCGACTTTATAGATAAAGCCACCGGGTAGAGTCAACAACGCAGCAACACACAGAGTAGTAGCAACGTCCAGAGAGACAGTTTAGAAAAGCAAACGTACATGGCTCCCAGGCCGGAAACTCAGAGAGAGACGACAAAAGGGACCACCAAGCTCCTAACCGCCGGACTGATGCTGCAGAAGAGAAGTGGCAGTAGCTCGAATCTTGGTAAACATCAAATCAAAAGCATCACGGTTCGCCTCCTTAGTCAATAATCTCCACTGCTGCAAAAATATGCATGATTTAAATAAGCAATCAGATGATTTAGCAGGGAAGATATGCTCGATGGTAAACTTGTTCCTAGTAGTCCACAGAGTCCAGCACATAGCCGAGAATCCCACCCAGAACAATCTCCTCTCGGCCCCAACCAGGTTAGAAGCCAGAATTCGAAGTTCTGAGAAGGAAACAGGGCTCCAAAAGACATGAAGCCAGGACCTGATGCAGCACCAAAATAGTTTGGCCAGAACGCAACTGAAGAATATATGGTCCGTATCCTCCCTTTCACCACACAAAGCGCATCTATCGGATCCCGGTCCGTTTCGCTTACGGATCTGGTCAGCCGCCGGTAACCGCCCTCTGAAGGCTTGCCACATAAAGACCTTAATCTTGGGGGGGATATGTGCCCGCCAGATCACCTTGAACTTGGAAGTAGTAGTACCGGAGATAAGCTTGGCGTATAACGACTTAACAGAAAAACGCCCGGATGCACTATGGGGCCAAGTCACCGAATCCTCCTCCTCCGAGAGCATAGGGAAGAGGGCAACGAGACGCTGCCAATCCTCCAACTCTACAGGAGAAAGGGAGCGGCGGAGAGCCAGGTCCCAGTTATTCTCGGAGAGCTTAGAGATAGAGATCTCCGGGTTCGGGCAATAAGAGAAAATAACCGGAAAGGAGATCGCAAGTGGAGCCGGACCACACCACCAATCAAGCCAAAACCGCGTAGACCTGCCATTGCGAACTACAAATTTAACGAGAGATTTGAACACCGGCCGAACTTTAACCAGATCTTTCCAGAATTGAGAGGCGCCCAAAGCCGAAGCAAACATAGGACTGGAGTTAGGAAAGTACTTCGCTTTAAGAATGGTAAGCCAAAGTGGGTTCTCAGTGTTAGTCATGATCTTCCACCACCACTTGATGATAAGACATTTGTTCATAATCAAGGTATTAATAATGCCCAACCCCCCAAGGTTCTTGGGCCTACAGATATGATCCCATTTCACCAATCTGTACTTGCGCTTATTATCCGCAGCATTCCAGTAGAAAGCACCCCTGTGCTTATCAAACCCCGCGTGAGTACCAATGGAGAGAAGGTAAAAACCCATCAAGAACATTGGTAGGGATGAGAAGCAAGCATTGATCAGGGGTGAAAGATCGTGGATGTCGCCTAGAGGGGGGGTGAATAGGCGCTTTAAAATAAGTACGGTTTAGGCTTGAACAAATGCGGAATAAAACTAGCGTTTAATTTGTCAAGCACAAAACCTAAATCGACTAGGATCACCTATGTGCACCAACAACTTATGCTAAGCAAGATAAACAACTAAGTGATAGCAAGATATATAACAAGAAACAATATGGCTATCACGAAGTACAGTGCATAAGTAAAGGGCTCGGGTAAGAGATAACTGAGGCACGCGGAGACGACGATGTATCCCGAAGTTCACACCCTTGCGGATGCTAATCTCCGTTTGGAGCGGTGTGAAGGCACAATGCTCCCCAAGAAGCCACTAGGGCCACCGTAATCTCCTCACGCCCAACAATGCAAGATGCCGTGATTCCACTAAGGGACCCTTGAGGGCGGCCACCGAACCCGTACAAATGGCAACCCTTGGGGGCGGTCACCGAACCCGTACACTTTGGCAACCCTTGGGGGCGGTCACCGGTACCCGTCAAATTGCTCGGGGCGATCTCCACAACCTAATTGAAGACCCCGACGCTTGCCCGGAGCTTTACACCACAATGATTGAGCTCCGAGGCACCACCAACCGTCTAGGGCGCCCAAGCACCCAAGAGGAACAAGCTCTAGGGTACCAAGCACCCAAGAGTAATAAGCTTCTCAACTTTTCACCACCACGTATCACCGTGGAGAATTCAAACTGATGCAACTAATGCAATGGCAAGAACACACGAAGTGGTCAAGTCCCTCACTCCCAAATCACACCAAAGCAACAAAAGCTATGGAGGAATATGAGAGAAAGAACAAGGAGAACACCAAGAACTCCAAGATCTAGATCCAAGGGGTTCCCCTCACATAGAGGAGAAAGTGATTGGTGGAAATGTGGATCTAGATCTCCTCTCTCTTTTCCCTCAAGAACTAGCAAGAATCATTGGAGGGATTGAGAGATAGCAAGCTCGAAGAAGGTCAACAATGGGGGGCAAACACGAGCTAGAAGGGATAAGGTCTAATGGGGAAGAAGACCCCCTTTTATAGGTGGGGAAAAATCCAACCGTTATCTGCCCTCTGCTCGCAGCCAAGCGGTACTACCGCTCCTCGGAGCGGTACTACCGCTTAGGCGGTACAACCAAACACTGGCCAGGGGTACCCAGAAAACGAGCGGTAGTGCCGCCAGAGCGGTACTACCGTCGCCCTAAGCGGTACTACCGCTTAGGGAGCCTGGCACAGGAGAGGCGGCGGTAGTAGGGGAAACTGGCGCGGTAGTACTGCGCCAAGCGGTATTACTGTTCAAGTGCCGTTCTACTACCGCTTAAGGAAAAAGGGACCCGAAAGAAACACACCTGGGATCCTCCAAGCGGTACTGGCCACGGTAGTAAGAGCGGCAGTACCGCCGTAGCGGTACTACCGTACTACTACCGGGCTACTACCGAGAAATGGAAATGAGCAACAGAAACGAGCACAACACGGATTTCCCAAGCGGTAGTAGCAACGGTAGTCCATAGCGGAAGTACCGCCTAAGCGGTACTACCGTGGTACCGAGCGGTACTACCGCCTGAGCACTGAAAAAACTGTCCAGAGACTGAAACTGCCATAACTTCTGCAAATGAACTCCGAATAGAGCAAACTCAAGCTTGTTGGTTATAATAAGAAGTGGCAGGGGAGATATGCCTAAGATATAGAGATGAGAAACCTCTATGAATGAAGAACCGGCATAAACTCCAACATCGAAAACATCATAGAAGATGCATATACGAACTCTGCTTTCGATGAACTCGAGCTTGTCATGAAGATGACCATAAGCTCAAAAACTCACAAAGAGAAACACCAAACAAGAACCAAGAAAGATGATGCAGGGATGCAATGGTTTGAGCTCTCTACGAACGATACGATTAAGCTACTCACTTGAGAGCCCCCCTTGATAGTACGACTATCGATCCTATAACCCGGTCTCCCAACTACCACCATGAGACCGGTAAAATAGAAAACCTATCAAGGGCAAACCTTTGCCTTGCGCATAGTCCACTTGAGCTAGATGATGACGATCTTGACCTCCTCAAGTTGGACCACCTTTCTAGATTGCGCCGGCTCGATGAAGACTAGTTGATTGCTCCCCCATACTCCACTATGGGTGAGCCACTCTTCGGCACATCTTCACAAGTCCATTGTCACCACAATGGACAGCAAGCTTCAAGCATGTGATCTCTTCATGATGCTCCACTTGAACTTGCACACCGCAATCTTGATGACGATCACCACTTGATGTCATCCTCCATGGGTTGAATGAGATCTTCCTCTTGACGCAACCCCATGGACACATACCTAACCCCACATAGAACTCTCACGTAGACCATGGGTTAGTACACAAAGCGTAATGGACAATGCTTACCATACCGTGAGATCACTTGATCCCACTCGGTACATCTTCTACGCTTTGTGTGTTGATCAACTTGAATCACTCTTCATATTTAGTCTTGATCAACCTTGAATCTTTCCAATTCTCTTCATTAAGATGATGTCTTGAAGGTAGACATGAATGTCCACACAATCTTCTTTTTCAAGACATGCTTGCAATAGGCTCATCTCTTACATGACCAATCTTTGGATAACTCCATGAATAACCCCTTGGTCAACACATATTCTTCTTCAAATCACCTTGAGACCAACAAATGGTCTACAAGCAAAGCCTATGGACAAACCCTTCAAATATAACTCAAGGCAACCATTAGTCCATAGAGATTGTCATCAATTACCAAAACCAAACATGGGGGCAACACATGTTCTTTCAAGGGCAATCTTGCCGGCCTAAGTATTATATCTGCCCCTCCATGGCATGACACGATTGCCCACTTTGGCAACCGCGGGAGCAACATCTTTTGCCAAAAGCTTATCATTAGAAATAGGGTGCCCAAGGTATTTAAGAGGAAAGGAGCCTAGAGAGCAATTTAGCAGTTGAGAGACACGTAGGGCCCCAGCGTCCGAAACCCCAGTAACAATCACTTCGCTCTTAGCGAAGTTAATCTTGAGCCCCGACAAGGCTTCAAACCAAAGCAGCAAGAACTTAAGGTGGGTAATGCATACGTCGTTCAGCTCGACCATAATAATCGTATCATCAGCATATTGGAGGTGGGTGATCCCCTCCGGGATAAGGTGAGAGCTAACAGGGGAGATGTGCCCGGCCGCAGCTGCCCTCGAGAGGATATTGGAAAGAGCGTCTGCTACGAAATTGAACAAGAGAGGGGAGGCCGGATCTCCTTGCCTGAGGCCCCTAGAGTTGCGGAAGAAATTACTCACCCTTCCATTCACAGACACCGCCGTGTGGCCACCCGACACCAATTGCATGACCCTGTCAACAAAAGCTCCATCAAAGCCTTTTGCCAGCAGAACCTGCCGCAGAAATTTCCAACTGACCGAGTCATAAGCTTTCTCAAAGTCCAGCTTAAGGATCACCGCCTTGGTGCCTCTCTTACGAATGTCATGAACAATTTCATGCAGATAGAGGACCCCGTCCAGAATGAAACGCCCTTAACAAAGGCGGATTGATAAGGGGAGAGAACTCGATGAGAAACGGGAGAGAGACGAGATGCAAAGCCTTTGGCGGGGAACTTCGCAAAGTTATTAATAAGGGTGATAGGTCTGAATTGAGAGATCAAGTCCGCACCCTTGACTTTAGGGATGAGGGTGATGACAGCGTAGTTAAGCCTAGAAATATCGAATGTACCCAAACAGAACCCTTGAATCACCGCGCAAACAAGGGTGCGCAACTGAGGCCAGAATTTCCTGAAGAAGGGGATAGAAAAGCCATCCGGGGCCGATGCCGAATTAGCGCTAGCCTTGCTAATGGTATCCAAAATCTCCTCCTTAGAAAGGGGAATCATTAAGGCTTCATTTTCCTCAGCGGAAATCTTATCATGGTCATTCCAAAAAGAAGGGGCGATCTTAAACCCAGAGTCCGGTTTGGCCGAGAGGAGAGAGGACAAGAACTCCACAACATGTGACATGATGAGGTTCTGGTTCGAGATTCTAACACCATTGATAAGAAGACTATCGATCGTACATCGTCTACGCCTCCCATTGGCGATAACGAAGAAGTAGGCCATAGGGGAGTCACCCTTTAACAACCAGTTGACAGTGCCCCTTTGTCGCCAATAAATCTCAGCCTGGCGGTGCAACTACACCAAGGCATCTTCAAGGGAGTACCGCAACACCCATCCCTGGTCCGAAAGGCCCGGGCCGTCGGCCGCCGCATCCAGAGAGCTAATTTGCCCCGTCAGGAGCGCCTTGTCCCTGTGCTCCTCAGCCGCACGGTTGTGGGCCCAACCACGAATAAATTTGCGGAGGGAGTAAGAGCAATGGTGCCAGTCGTCCATTGGCCCAAAGGAGCGCCTATCCGCGGATAGAAGGACCGAGATCCTAGAAGACAACAGGTCACAGAAGCCATCTACCAGGAGCCAAGATGCATCGAATTGGAAATGGGGAGGGGCTATGAGAGTTTGGAGCCCAGCGTCAAGGATGGGAGGTGCATGATCCGAGGTGACGATGGGTTTAGCTTTGAGGAGAGCGCGGGAGAACATAGCATCCCAATTCAGGCAAACGAAGACACGATCAAGGACCGACCGGATAGGAGAGGTTAGGTGGTTCGTCCAGGTGAACCGAGAGCCCACCCTAGGGATCTCACGAAGAGCGCAATTACTAATGAAGTCGTTAAAAGCATCTGCAAGGGGTCACGAGAAGTTGGTAGTGTTCTTATCCGACGGCGATCGCAACAAGTTAAAATCCCAGCCAACTAGGAGGGGGATGGAGCACGACTCAATTTTGGATGTGATTTCATCAAGGAACAGAGTAGAAAGAGAGTGGTCTGCCGGACCGTAAACTACCATGACCTCCCAAAGGACATTCAAATGGCGATGGTACACAACAGTGCTAGCCCAAAAGATACCATGATCAAAAGCCACAAATTCAAAAACGTCCCGTTTAGTGCCAATAAGGATACCACCAGAATGGCCGGAGGAGGGAAGGAAATTCCAATCAAATCTGTCTGCGCCCGCAACTGTGGAAACTCATTGGGGGAAAAAGAACTTTTAAAAGTTTCAACTAAGCCTGCCAAGTCAATATTGTCACCTCTAATCACATCTCTCAATTGATATATGCGCCCCGTAGCGCCAAAACCCCTAATATTCCAAAAAAGGGCTGTCATCTGGTCGACAAGTTTTTGATGCGGAGACTAGACCTGCACGGGGGCACACATGATTTAGAGCGCTTAGTGGCACACCGTTTGACAGGAATCGGAGGGACCTGGCCCCTACCAGCCTCATCCACCGCTCCTTCAGCCACTACCGAAGGGGGGATATGTGACGCCGCTAACTCTTTAGCTTTAGCAATGTCGGCCTGGGCCACCTCATTGGCCCTAACCAGAGCAAGAATGGCGGAAGGGGAACCAGCTCCAGACTCAAAGGAAATGCCCACATCCGAAAGCACATTAATCAAATGACCATCCGAGCACGAAGGAAGCACCAGTCGAACAAGGGACTTAGGGGATTCAACAGGAACATGAGGGGTTGAGGGGGGAGTACCTGAGGGAGGGAGATCTCTGGCCGCCGCCCGACGCGCCGCCCGATCAGCCACCCGTTCCCCGCTGTTCAGGACCCGGCCACTCTTGCGAGTAGTGGAGGACGGGGACCGGATAGGCATGGCGCCACCCACCGTGGGAGGAGACGTCAAACCAGAAGCAATGCCCATCTCAGCCTCAAGACGGCGACACAACCCGGCCGTCGACTGCTTGGATCCCGCCGAAGCCCTGCTCCGCGCCGAGAATTTCCTGACCGACGACTTCCTCTTGGAAGCGCGGCCAGCCGAGCCCCAAGGGGGGAAGCAGGGAGGTCCTCAATGCTTGAGAGCGAGGGGGAACTGTCGGCATTCTGGGAACGAGGGTACCCACACCTGCCTACCTGCGGCCCAGGGCATGGCCCACCTCGTCAGTCAACCACAACCAGACGCAGCCCCACTCAGGACAAGGCCCTTGCGAGGACCCTAGGCTCGCGAGGAAGAGCAGCACCAAGATCAGCAAGGGGTGGGCCTCCCCAGGCCCCCTCCGGAGCGGCGGAGATCTCTATGCAGAACCCAGCCTCAGGAGTCAAATATGACGCAAGGAAGGACAGGCGGGCGCCAGCGCGCCAGGCGGTGCAGTTTCCCCTTTGGTGCAAAGGGAGCAAGGACGTACGTGGATTCCCAAAGCGCCCCCCAAAGGTTTCCATTCCAGTGCAACAAGACCACGACCACGAGCCCCGTAGGACGGATGTCATCGCCGAGCCCACCTCTGCATCATCGACAACTACTTTGCAGGCGAAGACCACCTTTGGACAGGGCGGGGATGTACTCCTGTCCCCCTTGAAAATTGGCCGTTGTGGGATCCCTTCCCACCATTGCGATAAGGGAAGAGGACCCGGGCCACCGCTATATATAGAGGCTAGGCTGCACCGTAGAGAGGGATCCCATGGGGCCATCAGTCGATCCATCACCAAACTAGTAGAGGGCCAAGAACACCTCGGGAGCGCCCTCACGAGGCTCCTCAACACTGTACTAGTTCATCCACCACACCTCTTCGAGAGGCAATCCACCAAAGCAGGAGTAGGGTATTACGCTTCGCAGCGGCCCGAACCTGGGTAAACCACCGTGTTCATCTTCTTCCTCGTCATCGAGCGAGTTCATCATCTTAGCCATCGAGTAGCGAGCTAGGTAGGGCGAGGCTGCAGGGGATCTTCGCACATGCCCCTGTGTTCGAACCTTGAGGGTTTTGCGGAGCCCGAAATCCGACATTTAGCGCGCCAGGTAGGGGGCGTGTCGGAGTCTTCCTCAAGCCAAGATCTTCTCCCACCTCGCCGTTCCGATGTCTGACGCTCGCCGAGCCCGTGCCGAGCGCCGAGCTGCCCGCGTCGCCCAGACGGCACCTATGGGCCGCGCCGGCGCGCGCCGGTCACCCTCGCCTGTGGCCAACGCCGCCACAGGCCCGGAGGCCCACGAGCAACAGGACTCCTCCCAGCCGGTCACCGCGCGGCGCGATGGCCACATCGCCACTCCGTCGATCGTTCCAGCTTCCGGGTCGTCCTCCCACGTTCGGCCCGGACCAGCGCACGGCTCGGGCGCACTCGCCATGGCGAACGAGCTGCTTCGCTACCGCCCTGCCCCCGACCGCTACGACGACTGGCTTCGGCGCATCGCAGAGCTCGTCAGTGCTGCCGGCGACGCTTCAGCACTTTCCTATTCGCTTCGACCCCGACCTTCCCTGGCAGACGACGTGGCCCACGATGCGCCGCCACCTCCTCCGCAACGCGACATCGACCCCGAGCCCAGGCGGGAAGCGTGCTCGCGCGACCAGCCCCGCGAACCGCGGGCAAGGGCGAGAGATGAAGTAAGCTGCCAGGTGGTGCCTCGGCCGCGCGTCGACGCGCGTGCGCTCCCCACGCTGCTGACCCAACGTCGTGACTGGGCACCACTCGAGGCGGCCCCTCAAGAGCGTCAAGACCGGGTCCCTCCCGCACACGCAGCACCCGTCGAACCAGTGGGGTGCCTTGCCATCGCCCCGGAGCTCCATCCAACCACGTGGCCCTGCAAGTTCAAGCCAGACCTGCCCCCGCGCTACGACGGCACCCCGGATCCTGCCGAGTTCCTACAGCTCTACTCGCTGAGCATCCGGGCGGCCGGTGGAGACGACAAGGTCATGGCGTGCTGGTTCCCCATGGCACTCAAAGGTGGCGCGCTCTCCTAGCTCCTCAACCTCCCGGAGGGGTCTGTCACCTCCTGGGACGACCTGCGCAAGCGCTTCTTCGCCAACTTCCAAGGTACCCGCGCCCGCGCGCTCACCGTGAACGACCTGCGGCGTATAAAGCAGCAGGAGGGAGAGACCCTGCACAAGTTCATACATCGCTTCACGACTACGCGCCTCAAGGTCCCGAAGGCGTCGGACGAGGCTATCATCTCCGCGTTCACCGACGGTGTCATGGACCTCAAGATGAAGGAGGAGCTCGCCATGAATGACGAACTGTGCTCAGCCCTAGAGATGTTCAATCTGGCGAACAGGTGCGCCAAGGCTGAAGAAGGCCGCCTGTCGCTCCGCGAGCCTCCGGCGGTAGAGCCATAGGAAAATAAGACCAAGGCCAAGGAGGCGAAGCGCAAGGCCCCGGTGGTACTTGCGGCCGAGCCCGAGGTGAAACGCAGCCGGGGCGAGGAACACCCCGCAGGAGGGAGACCGACCTGCATCTTCCATGGCACCAACAACCACGACACTGCCGACTGCTAGGAACTCAGGCTGGTCCACGCCAAACACTTTGGCCGGTGCCCTGGACGCACTGACCGTGGCTTCAGACGCGGCGGAGGCCGCGGTGGAGGCCGTTGGGACAACCGGGAACCGCGTCAGGGGTGGCGCGATCAGCCTCAGGAGGACCGCTGGCGCGATCAGGCTTGGGACGACCGCTGGCGCGATCAAGCTCGGGAGGATCGCTGGCACGATGACCCTCCGGAGGGGTCACGCCGCGGCCAGCCTCGTGAGGCACGTCCTCGTGAGGCCAGCCTACCACCACTACCGCCGCCACCCAGAAGGAAGGAAGAGGACAGGCAAGACGATGGGGCTGGGGGCTTCCAGGAGGTCAGGGCGATAGCCTGTATCCTGGGCGGCGCCCAGGCCCCAGCATCGAACCGTGTCTTCAAGCAGTTCACGCGGGAGGTGAACGCGGCTCTCCCAAAGCCGAAGCAATGCGTCCCCTCAAGTGGTCCCAGACTGCAATCACCTTTGACTCGAGGGATCAGCTCAGGTGCTCGGCCATGGCCGGCAAGCTCCCCATGCTGTGCACTCCGACCATCAGCAACGTCCTCGTCACCAAGACCCTCATCGACAGTGGAGCAGGGCTCAATGTCCTCTCCATTGGAGACGCTCCAAGTACCGTACAACCAGCTCATGCCGACCAAGCCCTTCTCGGGAGTCACCGACGGGTCCACCGTCCCCATTGGGCAAGTGCGCCTGCCCGTCACCTTCGGCGGGCGCAACAACTACCACACCGAGATCATCGTCTTCGACGTCGCACACATCCAACTCCCGTACAACGCGATCCTTGGGTACCCGGCCCTCGCTAAGTTCATGGCGGTGACTCATCATGGCTAAAACGTCCTCAAGATGCCAAGGAGTGGCGGCATCATCACCATCGCTTGCGATGAGAAGGATGCCGTCTACTCCCTCGAGCTTGCTTACCGCGCCACGGCGGCCGAGCGCTCGGACGACGAGGAAGATGCCTAGCCTCATGAGGATGCATGCAAGAAGAAGAAGCAGCTCCTTCCCGTGGGGCGCCCCGGGGCTGGGACCTCCAAGGCCGGGGCCATAGACTCTGCACCTGGGGACGGGGCCCCACCTTCCATCACATAGGAAAGCGCGCTCGGCGCCCCTCTTGGGTAGGGCCTGGGGGCTTCCATCAGGGGAGCTTCCGGCCTGGCCAGTGAGACAAGGGAGGCGCTCGGGCACAACCTGAAGGCTCGTCCTGACGCGTGTCTGCTCGAGCCGAAAGCACGGCGCGAGGCGCCGAGCTCGCAAGAGTCTGTCATCAGAGCGATCGAGGAGCTTCAGGAGGCACAGGCCATGCAAGGCGGAGACTGCCCAGCACCACCAATCGCAGCTGCTATCGTCGGCCCGGTCGACCAGCCGCGCGTCTGCATCAACATGCTCGCGATCAACAGGGCCGCGTCCCAGGGCCTCTTCTGGCCAACGCGTGCCGATAGCGGATGGGTCTACCCGCACAACTACGTCCGCATGCCCTTCGGCCTGGCAAACGCAGGCGTCACGTTCCAGCGCCTTGCCCGGGCCATGCTCATACCTTGCCTGGCGAGGCGTGGCGAGGAGTTGGAGGAGATGCTCGGACCGAGCGAAGGTCCCGAGCCCCGGCAGACGACGGGCCCGTGAGGGTCGCGCTCGTGGAGGTGTAAGATCAGGCTACGACGGCAGCTTCGACTCTTCAGCGGCATGGCCGCCAGGTGACTTTTTGTTGGCCGTTGCCAGGTAACTTTTTGGTTTACTCCGTTTGAGGGCGCCCACCGGGCCGCATTATCCTCAGGCAATCAGGGCATACCCCTGCAGCCGCCTCATTTACGAATATTTCAGTAGTTTCTCATGCATGTGATATGTTCCCTAACGTTTCACCTTGCTGCACGGCTCTTCGCCGGCGTAAATGTCGCCGCACCCGAATGTTCCTACCTGCGACTGCCTCATGAGAGGACTGGGCACGGCGTCTGTGCTCGGGTCCGTCCCTACAGTGTTGATAAATCCAGTGGCTGAGCTCTGTCTGGCGGGCCGGCCCCGTTCACGTCACCTCCTGGGGTCACTGGTGCTTGGCCCTCTCATGCGATGGTCCTAGGGAGCACGTTCGGCGCAGGCTTCTCCAAAATTTGCAGGACCTCAGACGGCGCTACCTACGAGAAGACTCAGGCACAAACCGCCTCTGAGGTAGGGACCTCGCGAGGCAAAAGCACCCTCGCGAGCTCCCAGATACACCTCCCAGTTCTGCCGTGCAAGCCACGCGTACGAACTCAATGGGCTGTACACGCCCGGAGCCCCCCGAGGACGCGAAGGGGTTCCTTCCCACACAATGTGGAAGCCACAGCTCCGTGCTGGCGGTCAACATGGTCCACCAATGACTATGCCCACGCAATGTGGAAGCCACAGCTCCGTGCTGGCGGTCAACACGGTCCACCAATGACTATGCCCACGCAATGTGGAAGCCACAGCTCCGTGCTGGCGGACAACACGGTCCACCAATGACTATGCCCACGCAATGTGGAAGCCCTATGCTCCGTGCGGGGGATAAACAACTGAGGGCGCCCCAGCGGCTGCATCCAACCTCAGGAAGGCCCCTAGCGGCCCCCTTCTCGCTGCGTTCCCTAGGGATGTACGCGTGAGGGGGCTGCACGGGGGCTACTACCGGGCCAAGCCTGGTACACGCCACCTTCCCAGGTCTGCCAAACCTGGTCTTCACGCGCCCATCTCAGGAAAAGCTGGCGAGGAAAGGTATGGGAGCCGCTCGTACGTCAAGGGGGACTCCTGAGCATCGCGACTCAGGAGCCTCACTGGTCCCGTAGCCCCTCACCTCTTGGAACCGTCCTTGGTGATCCGAACGGCCCAACGGCGTCTAAGGTATGCGCGGGGCCGGGTCCTGCCGACGCAGAGCTCAAAGCGCTCAAAACCCTTAAGGAGGACACTGGAGCTCGTACGTCAAGGGGGACTCCTGAGCATCGCGACTCAGGAGCCTCACTGGCCATGTAGCCCCTCACCCCTTGGAACCGTCCTTGGTGATCCGGACGGCCCAACGGCGGCTGAGGTATGCGCGGGGCCGGGCCCTGCCGACGCAGACCGCAAGGTGTTCGAAATTTCCAAGTTAACCCAATCTTCACCATGTTCCCTTCATGAGGGCTGCTCGTACGTCAAGGGGGGACTCCTGAGCATCGCGACTCAGGAGCCTCACTGGCCACGTAGCCCCTCACCCCTTGGAACCGTCCTTGGTGATCCGGACGGCCCAACGGCGGCTGAGGTATGCGCGGGGCCGGGCCCTGCCGACGCAGAGCATCACAGCAAGCAAGGAGGAAACAAGGCGAGGAGGGCAATCTTCACCATGTTCCCTTCATGAGGGCTGCTCGTACGTCAAGGGGGACTCTTGAGCATCGCGACTCAGGAGCCTCACTGGCCACGTAGCCCCTCACCCCTTGGAACCGTCCTTGGTGATCCGGACGGCCCAATGGCGCTGAGGTATGCGCAGGGCCGGGCCCTACCGACGTAGAGCATCACAGCAAGCAAGAAGGAAACAAGGCGAAGAGAGCAATCACATAGTTCAATAGTTATTACAAGCATTAAAAGTTTTCGCAAGTACAAACAAGTTTAACGCCTCCGCGAGGCACGATGAACATTGCAGGAAAGGAACAAGGAAGAGGAATCAGGAGGAGCCGCCGCCGCCAATCGTCCCATCCTCGAGGAGCTCATCATCGACATCGCTGGCGTCGTCTTCTTCGCCGCTAACCCCTGCAACGTCGGGAGGTGGAGGAACGGTGACGCGGGTGAACCTCTTCACCAGCGTCTCCACGGCGCCCTTCACCACCGCCGCAGCATTGGCGCGGACCTCGGGGGCGACCGGGCGGATCACGGAGTCGAAGTCAAACCCCGGCTCGCGAAGATGAAGATGGTTGAAGACGCGCGTCGCGGCCTCAGAAAAGAGGTCGTGCCACTCGCTCTCCAAGACCCCCTCCACCTTGACAACGGCACCCTCCAGCGCCTCGACGAGCTTCGAAGCGAGCCCCGCGGAGCCGCTCTCCGGAGCCACCAGGGGCTCCACAAACCCATCCCGGTAGAGGGAGTGGAGCGCTTGGCGAAGCTTGAGCTCGACGGAGGGAAAGGCGCTGAGCTCCGCAGCCTTTTTCTCCTCAGCCGTGGCAAGAGGTTTCTCCCTGGTGTCGAGCAGGGCCTTCCCGAAGCGACTTCCTTCTCCTGCGCGTCCAGGTGCTCCCGCTCCGCGGCCTGGCGGGTCGCCGCCTGGGATAGCTCGGAGTCCCGAGCGGCAAGCTTGGCCTCGCGGGTCTTGAGGGTTTCATCCTGCTGACGCAACTGCTCCGCAAGCTCAGACCTCTCCTCCTAGAGAGCCTTCAGGCGGGCCTACACCTCTTCGCAGCGCCTGGCAGCAGACGCCGCATCAGCCAGTGCCACCTCGCAAGCTGCCCTGGCAGACGCGGCCTCCTTCTCGCTCTTCGCCGCGGCAGCCTCGGCCTGACCCCAAACCGCCACGGCAGAGGCGTCGGCCTGGAGCCACCCAGAGAGGAGCCCTAAGCGCCCACTCGCGAGGCGATCGTCGGTACCCCTGAGGGCGTCCCGAACTTGACCCAGAGCGGTGAAGGCCCCGTCCAGGACGTCGAGGCAGCGCGACGAGGGCATCAAGGCCTCCTCCGGAGGAGTCGCCTGTGCGATCGCGGAAGACGTCCCCGGGGAGGCAGCAGCACGAGGAGCAGGCGGCTCCGGAGGCTGCGCAGCGACCACGGGCAGGACGGATACAGACGGAACGGCGGGCGGCTGGGCCTCAGGGGCTGGCCCTCCGGACAGTGGCACCGACGCGCCCTCGAGGGCAGGAGCGACCACGCCAATAGGCATTGGGGGCTCGGGGGGCTCCTCGATAGGCGACGATAGGACGACAGGAGCAGGCAGTTCGTCGGAAGGCGCCTTCGGCTTGACTCCCGCCTTCTTCTTCCTCATCTTCAGCACGGCGGCGTTCCTGGTTACCAAGCAAAGGAAAATCATCAACACACAAGCTACCGGCAGGCGACCAAGGCCAAGCCGGGTTACTTACTCTTCAACGTCGACCCACTTCCTCTTCCTCTCCGCTCCGGCAACGACGGGGGCGCCCCCGCCTTTCTCGGTGAGGGCACCACCATGCGGGGGAGCAAGGGCGCTGTCCGCAAGGGCGGCCACTAGAGGGATCACCATGGCCCCAGCCTCGCCCACCTTGCCTGCGAGCTGTGACTCGGGCGGGGGCGAGGCCGGCGCTTCAACCGCCTTTCCGGTAGAGGCATGGCGCACTGGAGGAGACTCCACTCCGCGCTTCCTGGGGGTCGCCATGCAGGCGGACCGTGTGGCACGAGGGGCCGGTCCTAGCCCCCAGAGGGCCTTCGCGGGACGTGCGGAGCCCGCAGCAGAAACTTCACCGACATCATCGTCGTCCTCGAGGTTGCGCAAGAGCATGCTCAGCGACGGAGGAGACGCCCCTGCCGGGTCGTCGTCGGCTGTCTTTTCCGAATCCTCCCCACCCATGGTGTCGCCGGAGGACACCATCACCGAGGAGCCAAGGCCCTCAGCTGGGGAGAGCCCCAGTTCGTTGAAGACAGGCATTGCGGCGACCAGATCGACTCCGTCGTCGCGGTAGTACAGCGGGGCGTGGGCGTTGGGGAGATCACCGGGATCGCCGTTGACCAGGGTCGCCACAGCCCTGCTTAGTTCCTCGGGGGTTATGCATGCGGACCGAAGCCTGAGGTTGTCGCCGCCGCCCTGATAGTCCCACAAGGGCCTAGAATGGGACTGGAGGGGCGCCAGGCGCTGCGTCAAGAACTCCTTCACTATCATCCCCCCAGTCAGCTTCCTGGCACTGATATCGCGGGAAATCCGCTCCAGGACGGGCCTGGCCCGGGGGTCGGAAAGCTTCGTGGAGCTCCACGCGGAGGTCTTCTCCGGCAGCCCCTTCGGCAGATCCAACCGGGGGTAGGTGTCTTTGAGATCCATGAGGACCCAGCGGTGCCTGAAGTTCTCCACCTTCTTCCCGGCCTTTAAGAGCATGTTGCCTCTCTGGACCGCGACGAAGGAGACGCACGCCGACCGCTGAGCGCCGTCGTGCACACGCAAGCTGAAGAAATGGCGGAAGAGGGCCACCGAAGGCATCACGCCCACGAAAGCCTCGCAGTAGAAGGCAAAGACGGACAAGAGCAGGATGGAGTTGGGCTGAAGATGAAGGGCTTGAATCCCGTAGTGGTCGAGGATGGCGGTGAAGAACGCGGAGAAAGGCGGGACGAGCCCGGCGAAGACGCTATGGAGAAAGAAAGGGTAGACTGCCCTGGACGAGGGCCGCTTCTCCGAGGTGCCGCCCCATATCAAGGTCCGCCCCCACTCGTTGGTCCTGTCCGCCGTCGTCGGGAGCACTGGGACGAGGTCTTCGTCCTTGGCGATGGTGGACCCCGAAAGCGCCGGTGAGATGGGCCTCTGGCTTCGGCTTGCCGGCGGGAGCCATCGGGAAGTTCGCGGGGCCGAAGTAGCGAGAAGGAGGACGGAGCGGCGCCGGATCTGGAGAGGTCTCTGCCAAGGCCAGGGATCTGGGAAGCAAGAGCAGGTGCGCAGAAGGGGAAAGCAGTAATGGCTCGGCGCTGGAAGTCAGGCTCTTGTCGATTCGGGCGGTGGCCGAAGGGACGTTGGACGCCCGACATCAACCGCACGACGCGCGTCAGTCCTGGCCCACAGCCGTTTGGGGCCCGCGGCGCCTCGGGCCGTCCTCAAGGCTTCGCCTGGAAGCCAGCTCGAGCACGCCTTGGGCCCGGGGGCTACTGTCGGCGTTCTGGGAATGGGGGTACCCAGACCTGCCTGCCTGCGGCCCAGGGCATGGCCCACTTCGTCAGTCAAGCACAACCAGACGCAGCCCCACTCAGGACAAGGCTCTCGCGAGGACCCTAGGCTCGCGAGGAAGAGCAGCACCAAGATCAGCAAGGGGTGGGCCTCCCCAGGCCCCCTCCGGAGCGGCGGAGATCTCTATGCAGAACCCGGCCTCAGGAGTCAAAGATGACGCAAGGAAGGACAGGCGGGCGCCAGCGCGCCAGGCGGTGCAGTTTCCCCTTTGGTGCAAAGGGAGCAAGGATGTACGCGGGTTCCCAAAGCGCCCCCAAAGGTTTCCATTCCGGTGCAACAAGACCACGACCACGAGCCCCGCAGGACGGATGTCATCGCCGAGCCCACCTCTGCATCATCGACAGCTACTTTGCAGGCGAAGACCACCTTTGGACAGGGCGGGGATGTACTCCTGTCCCCCTTCAAAATTGGCCGTTGTGGGATCCCTTCCCGCCATTGCGATAAGGGAAGAGGACCCGGGCCACCGCTATATATAGAGGCTAGGCTGCACCGTAGCGAGGGATCCCATGGGGCCATCAGTCGATCCATCACCAAACTAGTAGAGGGCCAAGAACACCTCGGGAGCGCCCTCACAAGGCTCCTCAACAATATACTAGTTCATCCACCACACCTCCTCTAGAGGCAATCCACCAAAGCAGGAGTAGGGTATTACGCTTCGCAGCGGCCCGAACCTGGGTGAACCACCGTGTTCATCTTCTTCCTCGTCATCGAGCGAGTTCATCGTCTTAGCCATCGAGTAGCGAGCTAGGTAGGGCGAGGCTGCAGGGGATCTTCGCACACGCCCCTGTGTTCGAACCTTGAGGGTTTTGCGGAGCCCGAAATCCGACAGGAACTGGGGCGGATCAGCAAGTTGGAGCAGACAACCGAGGCCGGGGTACCCACCGGAATGGAAGCACCCGCGGACGCCGCCGCCAGCCCCTCCACGCCAGCCGCGCCCTTCGGCGCTCCATCCACTGGAGCATTCTCCTTGAAAAGCTCGTGGGTTTCAGAGCCCATGCCTTCCCATTCAGAGTGCGTGAAGTGAGGGTTCGAGCCCCCGCTCGGATTGGACGCCCCAAAGTCACCCCCCATGTTTGTCAGATGGGGAAGGCCTGGGAGGAGGAGGAGGTGGTGGGACTTGGAGATTCTCAGTACCCTCGACACGGACACGCAGACAGAAGCCATCAGCAGAGGGGAATACATCAACGGCACCTCGGACACACAGAGGATCAAGACACCACACTTTGAGGCGGACAGGGCCAAGGACTTGCAGGGAGACGTGGTCAACCGTAATGGGTTTGCCGATCAAAACACCAAAAGCCATCAGAAACTCAGAGGAGCGCAAGGTGGGAGGAACATCATCGACAAGGACCCAAATATCAGAGAGCGAGGGAATCGATTGGGAACCATTGGACGCAACTTTGACGGAAACAACAAGTTGGTTAAGAGGCAGCGTGAAGCTAGTGCACGAGGAAATCATTCTAAGACTTTCTTTGGAGGGGAAAACAGCCGCAAACTCGAACTCCGAGAGTTGTCGGACCTGCCAGTCCAAGCTGCCATCGTTCCAGAGCTTAAGCTCATCGAGAAGGGTCTGGGGAGATATCTTTTGGTCCTTGACAGAGATAATGGCAGCGTTGGACAGGGCAGGGGCAACCGCCACCTAAGTGATCTCACTGTCTAGAGCAAAGAACGAGCACCCAGGCAAACCAAGACCATAATGAACAAACGAAGCAGCCTTACGGCGATTTTGACAGTCCACAGTGAGGTGCCCCTCCTCCCTGCAGATGAGGCAGAAGGGGGGTTGAAGCAGCGGGATTGGAAGTGGCCTGGTTGGTGGCAAGCGAAGCAGGTGAGATTGGGGTTGGGAGGTTGGGTGGAAGGAGGAGAGCGAGATGGAGGGGGAGGGGGAGGGGGAAGGATGCCATCACCCTGGCCAGCCGAAGACGAGCCAGGGCCGATAGGGGAAGGGCGATGACTAAAGGGCCCAGAACCAGGACCGTTGTGCGGCTGCAGACGACCACCAAAACCCGAGGACGCCCCCGGCGCGCGGACGGCACCACGGGCGGGAGCCGGAGGCCCGCGCGGAGGTGGAGGAGGGGGACGGGAAGCAGGGACGGAGCCCGTGGCCCCGCCCGCCGCCGCCGCAGCCTCCCAAGGGTCTTCACCAGAGCCACCAGACCCGGGCGCCGCAAAGCCCTCCGCTGCCGACGAGGCTGCCGTCGAGCGGGCCCGCTCATCGCGCTGCAGCCACTCAGGCCCGGCAGCTCAGGCCTCGCGCTCACGAGCCACCTGCTCGCGCGCCGCCTGGTCCGCCTCAAGCTTGGATCTGAGTGCCGCCTCGAGCTCCAGACCCGCAACCGCCTTGACAGAACCCTCACGCCGCCGCTTCTGGACCGAGACGGCCTCACTCGAGGAGCCGCGCGAGCGGTCCATGGCGAGCATGACCGCAAACGAGAGGGATAGGGGAGGAGGGGGATTGGATCTACGGAATTGGCGGATGGGGAAGCGCAGACGCCGGACGTCAGAATTGGAGGCAGGAAACCCTAGGAAGGGGTGAGGAGCCTTTGCAGACCCATAAATAGCCAGAGCTGGCGAGGCCGGGCCAGGTCGAGCAGACTGGGGTTGGGCCACCCGCGGCCCAGAGCCCAGGACAGGTAGGGGGGATAGACATAAGAGGATAGCGGGGAGGGGGGCAACAGGCCCAGGGTGGGGCGAGGAAGCCCTCACAAGAGGCCAACAAGCCGTCTGGACACACACCCGATCTAGGGTTGGCAACGAAACCGCCACCGCCACCGGTCTAGAGGACGAGCAGGAATTAAGGTTGGGGATGCTTGATACGTCTCCAACGTATCTATAATTTTTGATTGTTCCATGCTATTATATTATCTGTTTTGGATGTTTTATAAGCATTAATATGCTATTTTATATTATTTTTGGGACTAACCTATTAATCTAGAGCCTAGTGCCAGTTTCTGTTTTTTCCTTGTTTTTGCGTATTGCAGATAAGGAATATTAAACGGAGTCCAAACGGAATAAAATCTTCGGAATGATTTTTCTTGGACCAGAAGAAACCCAGCAGACTTGGAGATGAAGGCAGGAGACCTGCCGTGGAATCACAAGCCACCAGGGCGCGCCCTAGGGGGGGCGCGCCCCCCTGGCATGTGGCCCCACGGCAGCCCTCCTAACCCTATTCTTTGGCCTATAAATTCCCAAATATTCCCTGGATACCAAAAAGGGCCACGAAAATACTTTTCCGCCGCCGGAAGCCTTTGTTCCCGTGAGATCCAATCTTGGAGCCTTTTCCGGTAATCTGCCGGAGGGGGATTCGATCACGGAGGGCATCTACATCAACTCCATTGCCCCTCCGATGATGCGTGAGTAGTTTACCACAGACCTTCGGGTCCATAGCTAGTAGCTAGATGGCTTCTTCTCTCTCTTTGTTTTTCAATACCATGTTCTTCATGATCTTCATGGAGATCTATCCGATGTAATACTCTTTTGCGGTGTGTTTTTCGAGATCCGATGAATTGTGGGTTTATGATCAGCTTATCTATGAATATTATTTGAATCTTCTCTGAATTCTTATATGCATGATTTCATATCTTTGCAAGTCTCTTCGAGTTATTGGTTTGGTTTGGCCAACTAGATTGGTAATTCTTGCAATGGGAGAAGTGCTTAGTTTTGGGTTCAATCTTGCGGTGTCCTCACCCAGTGACAAAGTAGGGGTAGCGAGGCACGTATTTGTATTGTTGCCATCGAGGATAAAAAGATGGGGTTTTCATCATATTGCTTGAGTTTATCCCTCTACATCATGTCATCTTACCTAATGTGTTACTCTATTCTTCATGAACTTAATACTCTAGATGCAGGCAGGAGTCGGTCGATGTGTGGAGTAATAGTAGTAGATGCAGAATCGTTTCGGTCTACTTGACACGGACGTGATGCCTATATGCATAATCATTTCCTTGGATATCGTCATAACTATGCGCTTTTCTATCAATTGCTCGACAGTAATTTGTTCACCCACCGTATTATTTTCCTTCATGAGA
Source organism: Elymus sibiricus (assembly GCA_039707655.1). Taxonomy (NCBI): domain Eukaryota; kingdom Viridiplantae; phylum Streptophyta; class Magnoliopsida; order Poales; family Poaceae; genus Elymus; species Elymus sibiricus. The sequence goes on along the minus strand of CM077665.1, from coordinate 458,086,060 downwards.
AAAGCCTCTAGTGAAACCTATGGCCCCCGGGTCTATTTTCCATATTATATTTTCAGATCTATAAACCAAAAATACCAAAAATACTTCGCTGCATTATTTTTACTTTACGTTCTAGCAATCTTTTATATCTATCTCTATCAGATCTCATCCTTGCAAATAACCGTGAAGGGATTGACAACCCCTTTTAGCGTTGGGTGCAAGAGTTTGATTGTTTGTGTAGGTGCAAAGATTGGGGCCTTGCTTGTACCTCCTACTGGATTGATACCTTGGTTCTCAACAACTGAGGGAAATACTTATCTACTTTGCTGCATCACCCTTTCCTCTTCAAGGGAAAACCAACGCAAGCTCAAGAAGTAGCAGCAGGCGCAGCCCCGCCGCAGAGCCCACCGGAGACGACGAAGGAGAAGGAGAGCGAAACTCACCACCCTGGGAGCCACCACGGCCAGGCCCCAAACCTAGCACGCCGCTGTCCGGCGAGGCCGCATGCACCTTTCTCGAGGTCCGACGACGGCGGGAGACGCGGATCCAACCAAGGTCACCCGACGAAGAGGAGAGAACCGGCCTGCCGCGCCCCCCCGGGGCAAACTTCCGGACACGCATTGGCGCATCCCCACCAACCACCACAGCAGCCCCACGGTGAGGGGCAGGTGAACGAGGCTCTGGCTCAGATTCAGAGTCAAAACCGTCGTCGCCAAGTCCCAGCGCCCAAAACTTGTTGCGCAGACGCGGGCCGGGAGGAGAGGACCGAGGGGTAGGAGGAGAGAGGGCCGGAGATAGGGCAGGGCGAGCAGGGGACGAGGAGAGCTGGGAGCCAGACGGGGAGGAGAGCACCACCGGAGAGGGGGAGGAGGGCCGCGCCGTCGCAGCGGACGAGGGAGGGGAGCAAGGGGGGGAAGGAGAGGGGGAGCCATCTTTCGAATCGACGGTCCATCTGTTAGCTAGGGAACAAAGGCGTGCAGCATGCCGCACGCAGTTGCAAGTCGCTGTCTCGCATAGACGACCATGCTCAAGAATGTTATGAGTGATCGATCCATTTCCTTCAGGTTTCCTTTTATGCGTGCACGAGCCAGTGGCTAATTATGGCCCAACAATTGAAAATTACTAATGCTACTGGTTTCTAGGAGTAAGCCCAAAGCGCTAGGAAACGGCCTAGCTGGCCCAGTTAAGTAATTCCACCTTATATTTCAGTACAGATCGTACTTTGACAGTTCCAGCTATTTGAACAGCTAATCCTAAAAAAAACTATTTGAACAGCTCGAGGAGCTCGCTGGAGTTCAGATTGGCGGTGACGTCAAACCCGGGAACGTGCCCAGGGTGAAGTGGCGGAGCGTGACAAGAAACAAAGGGAGGGGGGCAATTGCAAAGACAAAGAAAAATGTGCACGGAAATATATGCATTTCGCAATCTCATAACATAAACTGGAACAAAATATACATCTTGTTCAACACTTTCCTGACCTCTATTTCTTTAAAAAAATGATTAGTTTGCTGTTTCGCCATTGTTACCCGAGTCAAAAATTCAAGAAACATTGTCAACTCTTCTCTGAATATGAACTTGTCTGACTGTCCAATGCTACTAAAAAAGCATATCACAAAAATTATGGCACAAAAATCAAGGATACTCGGGCTATCAAATTTGGTCACAATACCTAGCAGACGTAGATATTAACTTCAAAAATTACATGGCAATCAAAACTTTATGCAGGTCTATGAACATCAGTACATCATTGAATCATTTTTCTTTAGTTGATGTTGAAACATATCTGGCTTGCTCAATTGCTCTTCGAGTCAGTCTTGCTCCTTTGGCACATTCGCGGGAATTAACCCATTAATTCATCGGCAGGCGGCAGCAGTAGTGAATGGGTGAGAGAGGAAGAAGGCGCAGCAGCCAAGAGGCAGCAGCAGATAGGTAGCCTGCGCTCGACGGAGTGGCCCGGGGGGCAGCGATGACTGGCAAGGATGGCAGCCAAAGGTTGACAACAATTAGCAGAGGTGAGTGGCAGTTGGCAATCGCCACTCGAGTTAAAGACCTAGAAAGCATCGTCCATGGAGATTTGGGGAATCGAGGAGAGAACTCTCTGTGAAAAAAACAGTAGTGCATCGAGAAGGGAGCTCCTGTCTATGCACACAGGAACAACTTATGCATGGGAGCGAGCGAAGAAACACCGTCATCATCGCCTCTCTCTCACTAAAGCAGAGCATTTTTTTACTAAATAGATACTAGGAAAATTGCCATGCTCAGACCCAACAGGACTAGCGCACCAAGACAACACCCATCGCCGATAAAGAGAAGCGTCGATCGAAAGGATCAAATCTGTAAACACACGAACGAAGACTACATCCACACATATCCAAGGAAAACCAACACCGACCGAACCCACAAGTTTTGACGGAGGCAGACCTCCACACTCCGTCCGACGACACTATAAATACATCATTCGGATGAGGATCGGACGTAGGAGACATCATTCCTACTAGGGGACATCACCGCCGCCACACAACCCAACCAAGATGTTGAACCAAACAAGAAAAAGAGCGGAGTCAATATTTTTATGCTAACATTTTGTTTTAAATTGCGTTTACACTTTTTCAAATTCATGGTTATCAAAAATTTCAAGTAAATTTAAGTTTTTAAGCATATGTATTTAGAATATTTTAAAATATATGAACAAAAACAATATGAATATACATATGTATATGTATATATCTCATCTCTCTCTCGCGCGCGTGCGGGCGTGCATACGTGTGTGTGTGTGTGGAAGCAAATGAAAAACAAAGAATAAAAAAACTAACATGCAGAAAGCTACTTGGGCCGGCCTGCTTGTAGTGCGTGAGGCGAGATGAGCTCGTGTCTCGCTTATAGTGACAAACACACTCATTGAGCAGGGAATGTGTCAAATACGCGACTATAATTTCTCACAAGTTTAGTTCATGTACTTTTGTTCATGAGTTTGGAGCTTCTAATTATGAAGCTTGGCTAGGCTGGATATTTTCTTTTCTCAGGGGACACATATTTCGTTGGACATTTCCTATGGAGCTTGATGCGTAGCCACCAGGACGCTCCCTAGCAATATGAGGCGCTCGTCCGAGGTTAATAAATTCGCCGAGCGGCTTATATGAGAAAATATTTGTTTTGCAGGTTTCTACCTCGGCTCCGAGCTTCGTCTCCGTGGGGATAGCGGAGGTAAACCGGAAGCTCGAGAGGTCTGAGAAAGACCTCGACCAGATGAACCAACGGTTCGAGCAGTCTCAAGGTAAACGATCGGTACTACTTGTTCTTTGAATGTTAGAAGCGTACTGTGTTTGTTGTTGAGTCAGGAGTTGATGCCAAACTATTTAAATGACATCAGCCTTGGCCGAGCTTGAGGGGCTCAAGGCCGAGCTCAAGAAGGCTCAGCAGGAGGCGGAGTAGCAGAAGGCTGCGGCCGCGGAGGCGGAGAAGGCCCAAGCTGCCGAAAAGGTGGCTAGGGAGAAGGACCAGGCACGGGTCGTAGAGGTCGAGGAGACTCCAAAGGGCGTGTTCGAAGCACGGGATAAACCTCAGTCCGAGGAGAAGCAAGCGAAAGAAGAGCTCCAAAAGCTCCAGCTTGCGCACTACGAGCTCCAGATCGCGGCCCGGACCGACCGCGGGGTGCTCCAGCAAGTGGAGCAAATAGCCGCGAGTAAGTCGTACTTATTGCAGTGTGTGTTTGGCAGCGAAGGGTGCGTCGAGTTCACCCAGCTGTTGCATTCCGTAGAGGTCTTTGCGGATCTTCCGAAGAGTGTGTTGGACGTCGGCCAACACTTCGGACAATTGAAGGGCCATGAGGAGGAGAAGGCATTCTGACGGCAGTTTGTGGACTCCCTGTCGTCACCGCTGTTGAACCATCGAATGATGCGGCTGATGGAGCTAATCCGCGTGGTGAGGCCAGCGCTCTAGGATCTCTGCATCAAGTTCTCTCCCGCCAAAACTCTGCCGTCCAGCCTCTTCAGCCTCCTGGCCCGGTTGCAGGTTGCTGGCCCGCAGGTGGATCGCTGGAAGCGATTTGCTTGCTTCGAGGGAGCATGACGGGTGTACGCCTGCGTGAATACACACTTCTGGAAGGTGGAAGCGGCGGTTTGTGCTATGGCCCCCCCTGTAGGGAAGCAGCGCACCGCGGAGCAATTCTTCGCCGACGTGGAAGGGGCGCTCGTGCTTCCGAGGCCATGTGTCCAAAAGATACTTTGTATCAGTTTTAGTACTTTGGAGTGCCGAAGTACATGGGATGTAAAAACCCATCTTTTGTTTTAATGAGTATGTCATTAGATTTCCTCATATATGTGTGTTACTTTAATTGATTTTCCTCCTGTGCAACCTTGTTGAACTAAAAGTGGCCAGTCGTCGGCTTCTATCCCAATGTAGAATATACAAAGGGTGTTCCTTGAGGCAGCTCTGACCCTTAGTCGATGTCTCGGTACTCTAAGACAGTTCGTGCTTGTAGGAACAAGGCAATCAGACTATAATGGCTTTATAACTTTCACTTAGTCATAGGAGTTTGTTTGTGGGGGCTGATGACGAGCCCCCGGTGTGTGAAGTGGTCGGCTTTAGGCAAACGAGGCCTACACCATTACCCACATCGGCTTATACTATGAATACGCCCATCGTTTAACATGGGTGATCTCTAACAACACGTCGCTTAATGCAGTCTTCAGATTGCCGACCAGTTTTTGCATACCTAGATAGTCAGTTTTCGGCTTTCTCCACCGAGGTGCTTTGCCAATTAAACTGGCGGCACTATCGCAGTGATTCTCCTGTTACACCCTTAGCCGAATTTATTCGGGAATGTAAGGGGTACACATAGGAGCCGGGCAACCCAACTATTGGCCGAAATCTAGATTCGAAACTGATGTATATAGTGCAACATCCGAGACGCCGAGTACTTCGGACTTGTATTTCAAGACAGGGAAACGAAGCCCTTTAGCAGTTGTATCTTGAAGACGTTTGATACATCTCCAACGTATCTATAATTTTTTATTGTTCCATGCTATAATATTATCATTCTAGGATACTTTTAAGGCATCTATTTGTTGTTTTATACTATTTTTGAGCACTAACCTATTAACCCAGTGCCAAGTGCCAGATGTTGTTTTCTGCATGTTTTTAGCTTTTCAGGTTTACGGTACCAAACGAAGTCCAATTGCCACAAAACTTTTTGATGATTTTTTCTAGACTAAAAGAAGACGTGGAATCTTCGGGAGAGACCGGAGGCCGCACGAGGGCCCCACAAGATAGCAGGGCATGCCCAGGGGGTGGTAGCGCCCTGATAGCTTGTGGCCGCCCCCTCGTCTCCTGACCCCGGCTTATAAATTCACATATATTCCAAAAAATCTAGGGGAGCTCCCGAAACACCTTTTCCGCTGCCGCAAGTCTCTGTTCCGCCGTGATCTCATCTGGAGCCCTTTTCCGGTGCCCTGTCAGAGGGGGGATCGATCACGGAGGGCCTCTACATCATCCTTGTTGCTCCCATGGTGATGTGTGAGTAGGTCACCATAGACCTACAAGTCTGTAGTTAGTACCTAGATAGCTATCTCTCTCTCTATGTTCTTCATTGCCATGATCATCGCGATTCCCACGGTGATCTATCTTATGTAATCCATCTTTGCGGTGTGGTTGCTGGGATCCGATGAATTGTGGGTTTATGTTCAGATTATTCATGAAAAGATATTGAATACTTGCTGGTATTTTATTTGCATGATTATTATAGCTTCGTAATTCTCTCCAATCTATCGGCTTAGTTTGGCCAACTAGATTGGTTTATCTTCAGTGAGAGAGGTGCCTTGTAGTGGGTTCAATCTTGCAGTGCTCTATATCCAAGTGACAAAGTAGGGGACAAGATACGTATTTGTATTGCTGTCACTAAGGATAAAATGATGGGGTTCATTCATATTAATTGGATTTACTTTGTCTACATCATGTCATCGTTCGCCAAGCATTACTCTGTTTGTTATGAACTTAATACCTAGAGAGGCAAGCATAGAAATGCTCTCGAAGTGGAGTAATAGTAGCATATGCATGCAGGAGCCGGTCTACTTGTTTATGGACGTGATGCCTATATACACATGATCATTGTCGTGAATAAATATTGCATAACTATGCGATTTTCTATCAATTGCCCAATAGTAATTTGTTTACCCACCGTATGCTTTCTTCGAGAGATAAGGCTCTAGCGAACACTATGCCCCCCGGGTCTATTCACAAATATATTTAAAAACGCTTTCAATACCTTGCTGCCATTTATTTGTTTTCCTTTTATTTTACAATTTATAATTATCAACTATCATCTACACTACTTATCGCTTGCAAGTAACGAGTTCAAGGGGATTGACAACCCTCTTGTGTGCGTTGGGTGCAAGTGTGTGCTCTTTTGTGTCTAGGCGCTGAAGACGTGAAGTTGCGTGGTTCTCCTATACTTATCTATACTGTGTTGCATCATCCCCTCCTCTTCGGGGAAAAACCTAATACAGATCACAAGTATCAATGTTCTTGTAGCTCTCAAGCAGTGCTTGTATAGAAATACAGTAAGAACCTTGAGGGCCATGATTTCTTTATTTTATAACTTCAAGCTTTACATGCCGAGCTATAACGAGAGAAACTAAAAAGATACAATGCAGAAAGTTAAATGAAGGAGCATATAAAAACACGGCGGATATTATCATCGGGTTTATGAGCCCGGGCCGCTTCCTGCCGCACGTCTGTGCTCCATGTTGTTGACCAACTTATCCTCGTTGATGGCAAGGACTGAGATGGGCTGTATGCTACCTCGGCCTTGCATGTGCTTAAAGCGCTCGTTGGCCGAGTCCTTTTAAGAGGTATGCGGATGTCCGATGTGTGGTTGAAGCCACCTGGGTATACTTTCCTGGCTAGATCTTTGATAGGATCTTGCTGGTATGGAAGCTCGAAGCTTAGCCGTTCCTCGGTCTAGCCGATCTGATGTTTGTATAAATTTTGGCTCCTCGGTGGTCCAAGGGAATTTTAGTGCAAAATTGTGCACCCTGGGGACGTAGTGACCCTTCCAAGGGGAGCACACGAGAGCCCGCACCCCTATTTAGGATGTGGGGTATGTGTCTGAGGTTGACTTGCGTGGCCCGCGAATGCTTCGAAGAGCTAGAAGTGTGTTTACCACCATGGGCCGCGTCCTTGGATGCCCGCACCTCGTCTGCGAAGGCCACGGTCAACACCTGGTATGACGCCTTTAAAGGTAGTGCTGCTTGGCTTGATCCGAGATGAGTCGATGCCCATCTTCCTAACAATGTCCTCATAGATTAAGTTGAGCCCGCTTCCTCTGTTCATAAGGACGTGCTATGGAAACCATCGACAATTGGGTCTAGGATGAGTACAGCTGATACGCTATGCCTGATGCTGGTCGGATGGTCATGTATGTCGAAGGTGATCGGATAAGCCGACCACGGGTTGAACTTCGGGGCGACTGGCTCTAACGCGTAGATGTCCCGAATTGCGCGCTTCCTCTCCCTCTTGGGGATGTGGGTAACATAGATCATGTTCACCTCTGTTACCTCATTAGAAAACTTCTTTTGCCCTCCGTTGTTGGGCCGCCGAGGTTCATCCTCATCTTCACAACGATTTTGGGTTTTTCTTTGACCCTCCGTCGCTACCTTGCCAGCTTGTTTGAAGACCCAACAATTCCTATTAGTGTGGGTTGTTGGTTTCTCCTGAGTGCCATGGATTTGGCACGATCGACCCTGGATCTTGTCAAGCTGGCTAGGTTCATCCTTATTCCCCTTAAAGGGTTTCCTTTTCTGTCCGGATCTAGGTCTGGTGAACCCTGCATTGACTGCGACGTCCTCTGTGTCGCTCCCACCATTTTTATGCTTGCGCTTGTTTTTATTGCGTCAAGGCTTTCCATTGGCGTTGCGTGTCTCCGAAGTGCCTGCCTCACCATTGTGAATGCTTCATGCGAGCTAGGTGTCTTCTCCCACACAAAAACGGGTCATCAGCGAAGTGAGGGCTGCCATGGTCCTCAGCTTGTCTTGGTCGAGCTGGCAGGCAAGCTATTCATCTCGGATGTTGTTTTTTAATGTAGCGACGGCTTCGGCGTCGGAGCAGTCTATAATCTAGTTCTTTTTTGTACGGAACCTGTTCCTGAACTTCCGAGCAGATTTGCCTGGCTGCTGGGTGACACGACTGAGGTCGTTAGCGTCTGGGGGTCAGATGTAAGTGCCTTGGAAATTTTCCCTAAAGGCATGTTCAAGGTCTTCCTAGCTACCAATAGAGTGAGGAGGCAGGTTGTTAAGCCAATGCCTAGCTGGCCCCTTTAGCTTGAGCGGCAAATATTTGATGGTGTGGAGGTCATCGCCATTAGCCATGTGTATGTGGAGAAGGAAATCTTCGATCCACACTGCTGGGTCTGTGGTGCCTTTGTATGATTTGATGTTGATGGGCTTAAACCCTTCTGAAAATTAATGTTCCATTACCCTGCCTGTAAAGCAGATCGGGTGGGCTGGACCTCGGAACCGGGTAGTATCCCGTTGAAGGTCAGGGGAGAGTCGTTCGTATGCTTGATCTCGGGCACAACCGTTCCTTTCTAACCAAGTGTCATAGCCGTCGGGCCCGGCTAGCGCACGTCCTCTTGAGCCATAGATGGATCGAGGAGGCGCTCGGTTTGCCTCAATGTGACGTTGAACGTCATGAAGGTCTAGGTAATTCACGGGGTCCTTTCCATAACGGCGTTGAGCCAACCGGTTATTGAGGTTTTCCCGCAATGGCATGTCCCGACCTCTAGGGGTTCGGTCGGGCGCGTCGATGGCTAGTTCTTCATCAAACTCCGGTAGCAGACGCCTACGCGAGTGTGATTTTGGCGCACTACGGCGTCGGTCTTCGAGATCTTGTTCGGCCGAGAGTACTTCGACCCATTTATCATTCAGTGCATCCACATTCGCTTGCAGCTTCTGCTGCTTGCGTTTCATGATTTGAGTGGTGGCGACGAGGTGTCGCCAGAAGCGCTCTTGTTCTAAGGGTCTTCGGGGACGATATAGTCCTTGGTACCGAGGCTCGCGTCTTCCTCGGACTCTGGCATGTAATTTTCGTCGGCCACTTCAAAGAGGCCGTCTGGATCCAAGTCCTCGACATTTTCTTCGGGATTGTCGTTTTGAACTGGGGAGGCTTGAGTGTCCTCTCCAGTATTGTCGGCGTTGCCAGCCATTGCCTCATCGCCACTGGCGGTGGCGTTATTGTTGTTGGGTTCCCCATTGTTTCCCCTTCGGCGTCCGCGCCGATGTCTTGGAGAGTATTTGGGAGTATCCACCATATAGACATCATAGGTGGATGTTTTTGTCCACTTGCCAGTGTTTACCAGGGGCGAAGTGTGTTCTTTGGGGCCATTGGCATCTTCATCGATGTCCGTGGCCTCATCGTAGTCTAGTACGTTGGTTAAGTCATCGAGCGTGATGACTAGGTGGGTGGTGGGTCGGACGTAAATTTCCCGATCACCAGTTTTAAGTCTAATTTTGTCGTAAACGGAAGTCTTGTCATCTGAGATAGACATGCTCTGAATACGATCGAGCATCTCGTTCAGGTGAGATAGTTCTTCAGAGTTCATTGACTGGCTATAAGCGGGGCTGACTCGAAGCGTGCCCAGTATATAGCTTGGTGTGTTTCCGGTGTGGAGGGGATCCAAGGGTGTTTCTAGATCCTGTGTCGGGGTTGGTTTGAGATCCAACGTGGCTTTAGAGATAGGGTCAGGCCTGGGTCCGGGTCGGAGTTCGAGGGGAGATCGCCCGAAGTCACTACATCGGGGTTCTCCGGTGACACCAAGGTTTCTGGCCCGATGTCTTTGAAATAGATCGGTTCCAGAGTCGATCCTTAGATGCCGGGTAGCCTCACCATCCGGCCGGGCGTCCAGCCTGAAAGTATGAGTTCTCCACAGGAATCCATGGTGTATTCCAGGCCTCCAAAGGTTACGATCTGACCTGGGGCGTAGTTCTTGACAGAGGCCAGATGGATGGTCGAATCGGCGCAGAAGATCATACTGCCGAACACGAAAAGTTCACCGGGGACGTGAATGTTCCCGTTGCCGTTATCGCAGTTGATCTGAAAATGAGCCATCGATCCTTTTGTCAATCTCACAGCGGAACTCTCAATGAAAGGACCAGTGTCTGTGTGAAAACCAGCATACCTCGTGGTAGGGGGTCCCGAGCTGTGGATCTCGGACGGATGGTAACAGGAGCAAAGGAGACGATGTTTACCCAGGTTCGGGACTTCTTGACGGAGGTAATACCCTACATCCTGCTCTTGCTTATATTGATGCAGAAGTATCGAGTACAGAGTTGATCTACCTCAAGATCGTCAGATGTGTTCTAACTCTAGGGCTAGGTGAATGATGTTGTGTTGATGTCCCTTCTACGAGCTAAACCCTATGGCTTATATACACGCGAGGTAGGGTATCTTGGGTTACAAGGTTGGTATCTTGGCGTAGAGGCGGCAGAAGAAATCTTGGAGTATACGCCAAGCCTTCGGTAGATGTAGTTGTAGGAGATATGCCCTAGAGGCAATAATAAATGTTATTGATTATCTCCCTGTTCATAATTATGTTTATGCTCCATGCTATAACTGCAATGATTCTCGAGTCTGCAAATAAAACGAGGCTTGGAGGGAAACTCATGTGCACGTGTAGGATAATAAACGGTAAAAAGTATTCCTAGTCAAGCCTCTATGACTGGCTCAAGTATTGCATGATGATCCTGTTTTCCTGATCATGGGCATGACTATGCCGGCAATTTTGAGGGCACAATTGTTGGTAGAACACTTGTGTTGAATCGACCCGAATTGATGTTATGCTATGAGATACATTCGTCATTAGTTAATGGTTAATAACACAGAGATGGTTAATGTTTGCATGATTCCTTAGACCATGAGAGTATCGAGTTTCTTCATGCTTGCTTCATGAACTTTGGGGTTTGTTAAACGTCATCCTTAAATGGGTGGCTATTACGGCGGCTTACGGGTTCATGGAAAAGTATGTCAAGTAACTTGATTGCTCAAGATTGGGATTTGCTCCTCTGACGATGGAGAGATATCTCTGGGCCCTCTCGGTGTTACGGTATCCATCATCGTCTGGCCAGACACTTTGTGATTTGATCACGGGGATGCCGGAACACGGGAACGAGAAAAGAGAACAATACCGGTAACGAGGTAACTGGCATAGTGGACAAGTTGTTGATCCACGGGGATGACTACATGTCTCACCTCGGGTATTTGTAACATATCGCGAAGCAACAGGAATAGCACACGGCAACTGGAGGTTCACTCGAATATTCATTCGTGTGGGTATAGGGGTCAATATGGGTGTCCACGGCTCCGATGTTGATCATTGATCGGAAAGTGTTCCGGGTCATGTCTATACTTCACCGAACCTATAGGGTCACACGCTTAAGGGTCATCTATCTGCTGAATACTAGACGGGGAGTCTGAGAGAAATTCACCGAAAAAGTTTCGGACGAAACGAAAACGTTCCGGAGAGGATATCGGAATAGTTCCGGTAAAACTGAAAAGTTGTTTCAGAGGATACCATAAAGTCAGATTGGTTTCGGCACATTCCTGATAATTCTTGGAGGGTGCCAGAATCGTTCTGGAAACTTTCTGGAATTTTCCGGGATGAAAACCGGAAATGTTCCGGAGCTGCCGGAACCGCTTCAGATGCTTTTCGCAGATGAAAATCACTAAACCGGACTTGTTCCGGATCGCATTGAAACTTATTTTAGTGGGTACTGGAATTGTTCTAAGCCCACATAAATATTTTCAGTTCGACCGGACGCTGAAAAATGTCGTCGTGAATAGTGAAATCAGATTTATGGATATGGTTGGAAGTTGGCTTTCCACAAATATCTTCCCAAGATATTTTGGGATGACATGGCATTTTGGATATGCCCATCCTACCCCTTGTTTTTCCTATAAATAGAGGGGAGGAGGAAGCCCCATATGCTTCATCCTTGCTCTCACATACACATGCCATGACATTTCTGGCTTCTCTCTCCCTCCCAGCGAAATAGTTTCGTAGAGCCGAAAGGCTGTCTGGGTTCCGGTGGGAACTAGTTCTGGACGGCGAAGCCCTGCCGGATAGATGACACCGTATGTGTGCAACTCTGTAGAGAGATCGTAGTTTCGGTCTTAGTTCGAGAGTGCCTCCCGAAGGGCTGTCCGAGTGACCCGCCCGAAGGGCTGTCCGTGAGGCCTCCCGGAGGGCTGTCCGAGGATCCGTCCGGTGGGACTATCCGAAGGACTGTCCAGAGGCCTCCCGGAGGGCTGTCCGAGGATCCGTCCGGTGGGACTATCCGAAGGACTGTCCAGAGGCCTCCCGGAGGGCTGTCCAAGGATCCGTTCGGTGGGACTATCCGAGGGACTGTCCCGATGCCTCCTGAAGGGCTGCCCGGAGATCCGTCCGGTGAGCTGACGTGGGAGTACATCCTCGCGGTTGGGAGGTTGTAAATCCTAGCTGCGGGGATCTGCACCGCCGTTCGTCATCGACTCTACTTCCGCTGCGCTACGAGTCGGTAACGAAAGAGATCAAACCTTGTATGCAGTCTCCATAGTGGTCCTGGGCTGGTGCGTAGGTCGGAAAATTTTTGTTTTCTGCTGCGTTCCCCAACAGTGGCATCAAGAGCCGTGCTATGCGTAGATGCAGGTTGCGATCTAGAATACATAGAGATGTATGGGTGTTGCACAATATAATTAGGTAGTAGATGAGTTCTATTACTGAAAATTATTTGTGCGGGTAGCAGATGAAATCTGTTACCCGATGTTCTTGTTGCTTACCTGGAATTTGCATATTTCTGATCTTGATAACAGTATGGTGGAGTTTCAATGTTCTGGCAATCCGCGATCCTGATTGATCAACGAAGTGCTAACAGTTCATTGAATTCCACCGTAGTTAAAAAGAAAGATGAAATTTCGCAGACGAAAGGGCAATGCAGATATGATCTGCACGGGGGTCACGCGTATGACGAAGTTTAGTATGGGGCTCGAGATTTTATTATCTCGTGTTTCATACACCCCGCAATGTTAATCAAGTGACTTGGATTATCATGCTTGATGATGGACGTTGGTAGCTTCGGTTTGTTTCGAAACCTTAGAAGCCACGAAAAATAAAATTTTGCATGAACCGATTAGAGGTGTCTAACTTGGTTTTGCAGGATGGTTTGCATGTGCATGTGATGTGGTATAGCAGTGCTCATTATAATTTGATTATGTATGAGATGACTATATAATGTAAATTGATTAACATGACCTGCATGTCATGATTCGGCATGATGGCTGGAGCCATATGATTGTCACTTTAATGACCTGCGTGTCAACCTTCAGTAATGCACTTATTTTATTAGCTATAGAGATAGCAATATTATCTGGTGCATCGACAAGGTGGTGGCAATATTCGCAAAGGTGAACACCGACGCGAATGCCGGAGACGAAGAAATACAAGACTTCTCCGTCAGAAAGGGCTATACCATATCATGCTATTATGAATTGCCTGAGATGTTTATCCCTTATGATGCACCCTTTTGATTGCGCGGTAGTCGCTTTTATTAGGGTGATCTCTCACAAAAATATCAAGTAGTTAGTGTTCTCCCAAGTGTAGCACCGTCACGGCACTTTTCTTTTCGGGGTATCACATGGATGCATGGGTACGAACGATTAGACATGTGTGAGGCGGGTGAGTTGAGACCTCGCAGCAAGATCACTTGGTTGTCTTGACGTTCAGGCATGAAAGTCATGAGCTCGGAACACACGCATCGAAAGATGAACAAGAATCACATAGAGATGTGATTGGCAAGTTGGCCTACCAAATGAAATTCTCGTCACTTGAGATGGATGCATCCTTGGCGTTGAATTGAAATTTGGATCTTGAATCACTCACAATCAATTATGAGAGATATTGATTTGAGTGGGAGCGCACTGTAGAATTACCTTGTTTAATTCTCAGTGCAATTAATCTTGAACACTGTCTAAGTGTGATTTGCATAATAAGTAGAATAATGGCTCGCGTTTCCACCTTCCCTATTAAAATTGAATAGCTGTTAAATATCTGGTTAAAACTTTACGGTTGGTAACGTAATGTGAGGATTGTCCTCAAGAGAGCCGAGAAGGACTTTGTCCTATCGCATACTTTCGGTATTCTCCCGCTAATGCTATGGATGATATGACTCTCGTCCTTCGATCCAAAAGCTAAAATTCCGTTACGGTCAAGTGAAATATGTTTGCTTCCATGAGACCCGAACTTCGAAAGTTGTGGGATAGTTATGTGATATTCATGGAACTAAAAATTAATTTTCAGATACAAACAAAGGCTGAAAGATATGAGATATCTAAAGCCATGTTTGTTTGCAAACTATTAGTAAAAGTGTTTACTAGGCATTTGACTGATAAGAGGGGATCCAGAAGAACGCTTGTCATATGATGATGGTGAATAAAACGACAACTTAAAGAGAAAGGAAGTATCCGAAGGGTGTTAGTGAAACTTTCACGCCTAGGAAGTCCGGGGCTAACGCCACTCTTAATTTGGGTGCTTCTTCTGAGAGTAGAAGAAATACTGAAAGTTAAAACTATTAGAAGTATAAAGGCAAAAGGAAAGGAGACTGGAATATCCAGCTCATGTATGAATGTCATACAGGTTTTTGATGTATAGAAGGCTGGTCAAAGATATAGTTCTTGGGAATTATGGTTAAACATGTTAATCACTAATTCTTGGGTATTGTGAGTTAATCACAAAGATACCCGCTCGATTGCATTCTGTTGCAACTTGATGTAAGAACTACTATGGCCTGAAAGACTAGCCAGGAATGAGGTTTAGATACACGCAGGGAACATAGTAATGTTACTATGCCTTCCATAGGTGTATTCCCGATGTATTTACTTTCATAAATCATTTTAGAGTTTTACACACTCTAGCCCATTGCATAAAGTATCTTGCAAGAAGGTTGTTCATAAGAGAACTTTTAATGTTTGGAGTTATGAATAACAAAAGGGCCATACTTTCATTATGAATGAGAAGTATGTTATGAATATTGATAATAATACATTACCTCTGTATTTACTTTCATAAATCATTTTAGAGTTTTACACACTCTAGCCCATTGCATAAAGTATCTTGCAAGAAGGTTGTTCATAAGAGAACTTTTAATGTTCGGAGTTATGAATAACAAAAGGGCCATACTTTCATTATGAATGAGAAGTATGTTATGAATATTGATAATAATACATTACCTCTGTATTTACTTTCATAAATCATTTTAGAGTTTTACACACTCTAGCCCTTTGCATAAGGTATTTTGCAAGAAGGTTATTCATAAGAGAACTTTTGATGTTCGGTGTTATGAATAACATGAAGGGCCATGCTTCCATACAAGATGGGATGTATGTTATGAATATTGATGGAAATATGATACATCCATAACACTGACGCTAAATGTCGCAAGACTAAAAGAATACCACACAAGTGTGGCACTGCATTTGGTCACATTGGAGAAACCCGCATGGAAAATTCCATTGTGATGGATTTTGAAGTCGTTTGATTTTGAATCATATGACACTTGCAACTTTCCTCTGAAAAGTGAAGTGACTGAAATACCGTTCACAGACCATAAGGAACGAGCAAAGAACATATTGGTGATCATACATTATGATGTGTGTAGTCCAATAAATGTTGTTGCAAGTAGTGGAGTTATCTATCTTCAGAAATGACTCAAGTAGATATATGGATATTTACTTGTTGAGACGTAAGTCTGGATCTTTTGAATTCATTCATAAGGTTTTCAAAAATGAAGTAGAAGTTATTGTAACAAGAAAATTATGTTTCTACAATTCGATTGCAGAAAGGAATATTTGAGTTACAAGTTTAGCGAATGTCTGATGAGTTGTGAAAGGGGTTTCATAACTTGCACCTCCCGGAACACCACTGCAAGTGGAGAGTCTGTGTAGATGTAATCGAACCATTCATGACATGGTAAGATCAAAGATGACATAAATAAATTTGCCATTACCCCTTTTAAAAGAGTGATGCTTTAGAGACTGCGGCTTTTACACTGAAAAGAGCTCCATCGGGTCTGTTGAAATGATGCCATGGTATGGTACGCCCAACCATGTTATATCTTTTCTTAACATTTGGAATATGGGGCTTGTGTAAAAGGTTACAAACCTATTTCAAATCAGGCAAGTGCTACTTTGTAAGGTTATCCCAAGTCATTGGGTATTCCCCACCACTATACCGAGGCAAAGGATTTTGCCGCAAAACGGTATGCTTTTAAAGAGAATAGTTCTTACAAAAGGCGAGTGGGAGGACAGTGCAACTCGACGAGATAACCTGTATCTTCGTCATCAGATCAAAGGAAAGAAACCTTGGAAGTGATTCCGGAGTTTCCTACTGCGACTGATACGGAAGTCTCTACAATAAAATGTATGGACTTCAGTCGAACTTGCAGCTGAACCACGTAGGCAAGGCTCGTGCAAACCTCTCAGGTGCGCAAACGAGATATTGTTGTTGGACAACAGTATACCTACGATACATAAGGAAGCGATGATGGGCCCTGACTCCGGAATTGGCTAAATGCCAATACAATCTGAGATAGTTTCCATATCAATGTTTCAAGATTAAAATCTTGATACACCTTTCGAAAGGCTTAGAGTCTAACGGATATTTATGGAACTAAAAACTGATACGGATAAAAATGTTTTATCCATAAAGCTCGACTTGTTGCAAAAACAAGTTCAAAGAGTTGACTACGATGAGATTGTCTCACCGTAGTGATGCTTGAAGTCGGTTCGGGTTGAACTAGCAATTAATACATATTTCAATCATGAGATATGAAACATGGATGACAAAAGGATTTCCATCTGATGGGAATGAAACCTAGGACTTGTATGTGATACAGTCCAAAGTAATTTGTCGATCCAGAGGATGCTAGTAAGTATGCAAACTTCAGAGTTCCAGCAATGGACAGAAGAGAGCAAAGTGGAGTTGGAATCTTCGTTTTTGATGGAATGGTCAAAAGGGTTTTTGACTTCATCAAATGGGTATCGAAGATGCTTGTGATTCAAGAAAGTAAGTGGGAGCATAATAATATTTCTAAAAACCTTGTGTACTTAACACATTGTTAATTGGAAATAAATTTCTTGACACGAATTAGGACTTCATTTGAAAATAGTTTTTCGATGAAGTGCTTAGGCTAAATAGCCTTAATATTAGGCATGATGATCTATGGAGATAGATTTACCTAATGGGGCTAAGCCATGAATACATATTGACAAGGTGCTAAAACCTTTTAGCATTTAAAACGCCAAGGAGTGATTCTTGCCGAAGTCACATGGAAAGGGTTTTGCAAGACTCGGTGTCTCAAAACACTGATGAGCAAAATACATGATGGTGATTCCACACACTCTTGTGTTTGGATTAATCATGTATTCCATGGTATGTAAAAACAACCAGATATGTCCAATACTCCAAAGTTGTTGCGAGTATAGATACCATAGTGATCAAAGTACTGATTATGGGACAACAGTGAAAGATGTCATTAAGTACTAGAGCAGTACCGATGACATGGTTTCTCGCAAGTGGAGATCATGAAGAGTTCGTTGTAAAAGGTTACATCGATACAGTCTTCATCGATGCTCCATGCGATTTTCGATTTAAGTTGAGGGTTTTGTGATACACATCATGGTGGCACGGTAGTTGGAAATTGTTCCAAACAAGATACTGTGGCGAATTCTATAACAAAGGCTAAGTATGTTGACACTTAAGAAGTGACAAAGAAGTTGTTGAATCATATAGTTCATTCATGAACTTAGTATGGTTCCAAGATGGCTTTGGTCTATGGGACACTATTGCAGATAGCTGCTCCATAGCTCAGTCTGAGGAATCAGGTTTCGACCAATGATTCACACATATGCAAAGCCAAGTCCACACAAAATATGAATTTTGTGAAAGCGTGAAAACGCGGGGATATGCAAAGTTACACACGGAGCTGAAGTCGTCAGATCCGTTGGACATCAGGCTATACCACATGCGAAGCATATTTTACACCAGTATGCCATAGGTGTAAAGTGCATTAGCATTGACTAGATTATTGACTCTAGTGCAAGTGGGAGTCTGTAGGAGATATGCCCTAGAGGCAATAATAAATGTTATTGATTATCTCCCTGTTCATAATTATGTTTATGTTCCATGCTATAACTGCAATGATTCTCGAGTCTGCAAATAAAACGAGGCTTGGAGGGAAACTCATGTGCACGTGTGGGATAATAAACGGTAAAAAGTATTCCTAGTCAAGCCTCTATGACTGGCTCAAGTATTGCATGATGATCCTGTTTTCCTGATCATGGGCATGACTATGCCGGCAATTTTGAGGGCACAATTGTTGGTAGAACACTTGTGTTGAATCGACCCGAATTGATGTTATGCTATGAGATACATTCGTCATTAGTTAATGGTTAATAACACAGAGATGGTTAATGTTTGCATGATTCCTTAGACCATGAGAGTATCGAGTTTCTTCATGCTTGCTTCATGAACTTTGGGGTTTGTTAAACGTCATCCGTAAATGGGTGGCTATTACGGCGGCTTACGGGTTCATGGAAAAGTATGTCAAGTAACTTGATAGCTCAAGATTGGGATTTGCTCCTCCGACGATGGAGAGATATCTCTGGGCCCTCTCGGTGTTACGGTATCCATCATCGTCTGGCCAGACACTTTGTGATTTGATCACGGGGATGCCGGAACACGGGAACGAGAAAAGAGAACAATACCGGTAACGAGGTAACTGGCATAGTGGACAAGTTGTTGATCCACGGGGATGACTACATGTCTCACCTCGGGTATTTGTAACATATCGCGAAGCAACAGGAATAGCACACGGCAACTGGAGGTTCACTCGAATATTCATTCGTGTGGGTATAGGGGTCAATATGGGTGTCCACGGCTCCGATGTTGATCATTGATCGGAAAGTGTTCCGGGTCATGTCTATACTTCACCGAACCTATAGGGTCACACGCTTAAGGGTCATCTATCTGCTGAATACTAGACGGGGAGTCTGAGAGAAATTCACCGAAAAAGTTTCGGACGAAACGGAAACGTTCCGGAGAGGATATCGGAATAGTTCCGGTAAAACTGAAAAGTTGTTTCAGAGGATACCATAAAGTCAGATTGGTTTCGGCACATTCCTGATAATTCTTGGAGGGTGCCAGAATCGTTCTGGAAACTTTCTGGAATTTTCCGGGATGAAAACCGGAAATGTTCCGGAGCTGCCGGAACCGCTTCAGATGCTTTTCGCAGATGAAAATCACTAAACCGGACTTGTTCCGGATCGCATTGAAACTTATTTTAGTGGGTACTGGAATTGTTCTAAGCCCACATAAATATTTTCAGTTCGACCGGACGCTGAAAAATGTCGTCGTGAATAGTGAAATCAGATTTATGGATATGGTTGGAAGTTGGCTTTCCACAAATATCTTCCCAAGATATTTTGGGATGACATGGCATTTTGGATATGCCCATCCTACCCCTTGTTTTTCCTATAAATAGAGGGGAGGAGGAAGCCCCATATGCTTCATCCTTGCTCTCACATACACATGCCATGACATTTCTGGCTTCTCTCTCCCTCCCAGCGAAATAGTTTCGTAGAGCCGAAAGGCTGTCTGGGTTCCGGTGGGAACTAGTTCTGGACGGCGAAGCCCTGCCGGATAGATGACACCGTATGTGTGCAACTCTGTAGAGAGATCGTAGTTTCGGTCTTAGTTCGAGAGTGCCTCCCGAAGGGCTGTCCGAGTGACCCGGCCGAAGGGCTGTCCGTGAGGCCTCCCGGAGGGCTGTCCGAGGATCCGTCCGGTGGGACTATCCGAAGGACTGTCCAGAGGCCTCCCGGAGGGCTGTCCGAGGATCCGTCCAGTGGGACTATCCGAAGGACTGTCCAGAGGCCTCCCGGAGGGCTGTCCGAGGATCCGTCCGGTGGGACTATCCGAGGGACTGTCCAGGGGCCTCCCTGAGGGCTGTCCGAGGATCCGTCCGGTGGGACTATCCGAGGGACTGTCCCGATGCCTCCCGAAGGGCTGCCCGGAGATCCGTCCGGTGAGCTGACGTGGGAGTACATCCTCGCGGTTGGGAGGTTGTAAATCCTAGCTGCGGGGATCTGCACCGCCGTTCGTCATCGACTCTACTTCCGTTGCGCTACGAGTCGGTAACGAAAGAGATCAAACCTTGTATGCAGTCTCCATAGTGGTCCTGGGCTGGTGCGTAGGTTGGAAAAATTTTGTTTTCTGCTGCGTTCCCCAACAGTAGTCTTGTACAGCTTCCGGAGTCCATCTTGGGAAGAATGAGGGACCATCAGTCCAATCCGAGGAGCATGGGCCGACTAGGCTTAATACTCCCAGGTCTAGGACACCGTCAATGCGCACAATAGATTGATGCGGAACTACTTGTTGGGTTCTACCATAGGTGCATCGCATGCAAATTAAAATTTCCCTACGCGCAGAACATCCAAGAACATGCTACAGAGATGGATCACACGTCGTTACCACTAGACGCGCAGTGCTATGCAGCGGAAGTAGAGTTTGGGCAGCGCGTCCACCAGGTCCGTCTCCTCCTCGCGTGATCTCCCTCGAACAGCTGGTTGCCGGATCCCACGTATAGGTTCGCCGGAGCGGCACAAGTGCACCGCCTCTAATAGTATCCGCGTGTGCAGGAGGAACACCATATGGCGGACTGCTAGGTCTGATCACACAATTCGGTGGTGAGTGGAGGTGGCTAGTTGGAACACATGCAAAGCCCTAATGACGGCGCCGAAGCGATCAACTGAATAAGTGTGCCGCACCTCCACTATATATAGGCATCCATCGCGGGCTCAACTCTTGGGCCACGCACGGATCCTAAAGCCCACATGCTCCTTCCCTTAAGCGCGCGATAGCTTAGGTTTATGTTCACTTGGTCACGAGTTAGATCACATCCGGCTCGACTAGTCGGTAGCGGCCTCTTGCAAAGCGTGCCAAATCCAAGTGTCCGATGAAGCTGGTTAGGCGAACCTGTACTTCATAATCCTGTTGTCGTGCTCAAGGCGACATGGTCATCCTTGTTGCGGGACGATCTCTTTCTCGTTCCGGTGAATCCGACCAATAGTTCGGATTATCTCATAATCCTCATTGCATGGCCATGATTATCCAGGTCGGATCACCCGAGGGGCCCAGAGTATATCTCTCCTGATCGGAGGGGCAAATCCCATCTTGTTCAACCATGTCTCGCAGCATGGGTCCGGACAAGCCCAAAACCAACCTTTATAACTACCCAGTTACGAAGTAGCGTTTGGTCGGCCCAAAGCAGGTCTATCACCATCCCGAGTACATGCGTCAGCTCAGGTCTTAGGACATAGAACGTATGTTGTACTAGAGACTCACAGATGACGTATCACTGTGTCTAATTGTCGAGTCTGTCCAACTCAGGCCTTATCTCGACTCGGATCTGACTAAGTCGAATCCGACCAGATCTTTCCGAGTCCATATTATTGATACGTCTCCAACGTATCTATAATTTTTTATTGTTCCATGCTGTTATATTATCATTCTTGGATGTTTTACAATCATTTTATAGCAACTTTATATCATTTTTTGGGACTAACCTATTGATATAGTGCCCAGTGCCAGTTGCTGTTTTTTGCTTGTTTTTTTACTTCGTAGAATATCAGTACCAAACGGAGCCCAATTGCCATGAAACTTTTTGGAGATTTTTTTGGACCAGAAGACAACTTGGGAGCCAAGGAAGAACCTGGGGGAAGGCCCGTGCCGCCCACAACCCACCAGAGCACGCCGGAGGCCCCTGGCGTGCCCTGATGGGTTGTGGTGCCCGCGGGGGTCTCCTCCACCACCTCTGAGCTCTATAAATATCCAAATATTCCAGAAACCCTAGAGGAGTTCACGAAAAACACTTCCAGCCGCCGCAAGTTCCAGAACCGCGAGATCCAATCTAACACCATCACGGAGGGGTTCATCATCCTCATTGGTGCCTCTCCGATGATGCGTGAGTAGTCCACCATAGACCTACGGGTCCGTAGGCAATAGGTAGATGGCTTTCTCTCTCTCTTTTGATTCTCAATACAATGGTCTCTTGGAGATCTATTTGATGTAATGACTTTTTGCGGTGTGTTTGTTGGGATCCGATGAATTTTGAGTTCATGATCAGTTTTTATCCATGAATATTATTTGAGTCTTCTTTGATCTCTTATATGCATGGTTACTTATAGCTTCATGTTTATTCTTCGAATCTTAGGTTTAGTTAGGCCAACTAGATCGATTTTTATTGCCATGGGAAGAGGTGCTTTGTGATGGGTTCGATCTTGCGGTGTCCTCTCCCGGTGACAGAAGGGGCAGCGAGGAACGCATGTATCGTTGCTATTAAGGATAACAAGATGGGGTCTATTTCTACATGAATAGATCTTGTCTACATCATGTCATCATTCTTATTGCATTACTCCGTTTCTCCATGAACTTAATACACTAGATGCATGCTCGATAGCGGTCGATGTGTGGAGTAATAGTAGTAGATGCAGAATCGTTTCGGTCTACTAATCTTGGACGTGATGCCTATATATTGATCATCGCCTTGGATATCGGCATGATTATTTGATCTTCTATAAATTGCCCAACGGTAATTTTTTTACCCACCGTGTGCTATACTCATGAGAGAAGCCACTAGTGAAACCTACGCCCTCGGGTCTATCCTTTCAACATATTGCTTTCCGATCTATCTTTTGCCGCTTTTGTTTTCAGATCTATTATTCCAAAAACCCAAAAATACCTTGCTGCACTTTTTATTCGCTTCTTTTATTTTGTGTTCTTGTGCGATCTATCTATCCAATCTACTACAAACCAATCTATCTTTTTACCGTGGAGAGATTGACAACCTCTCTTATGCGTCGGGTTGCAAGTATTTGTTCTTTGTGTGCAAGTACCGCTTACATAGTGTTGTGTGGTTCTCCTACTGGTTCGATAACCTTGGTTTCATAACTGAGGGAAATACTTACCGTAGCTGTGCCGCATCATCCCTTCCTCTTTGGGGAAACACCGACGCAGTCTCAAGCCACGTCAAAGGAATTTCTGGCGCCGTTGCCGGGGAGACATCATCAACATCTATCAGGTTCCTAATCACAAATCTCATCTCCTTGCAATTTACATTATTTGCCATTTGCCTCTCGTTTTCCTCTCCCCCACTTCACAAAAATTTGTCATTTATTCGCCCTCTTTTTCGTTTGCCTTTTTTTTCTCGTCAGATCTCTTGTTTGCTTGCAATCTTGTTTGTGTAGTCACGATGACTCAAGAAAATACCAAATTGTGGGATTTTTCCAATACCAATAATAATGATTTTATTAGTACTCCGATTGCTCCTCCCATCACTAGTGCGGAATCTTGTGATATTAATGCCGCTTTGTTGAATCTTGTCATGAAAGATTAATTTTCTGGTACTCCTAATGAGGATGTCGCGTCCCATCTAAAAACATTCGTAGAATTGTGTGATATGCAAAAGAAAAAAGATGTGGACAATGATATAGTGAAGTTGAAATTATTTCCTTTCTCCTTGAGGGATCATGCAAAAATTTGGTTTTCTTCTTTGCCTCGCAATAGTATCGATTCTTGGGATAAGTGCAAGGATTCTTTTATTACTAAGTATTTTCCGCCCGCGAAAATTATTTCCCTTAGAACTCAAATCATGAATTTTAAGAAACTTGAGCATGAACATGTTGCACAATCTTGGGAAAGAATGAAATTGATGCTAAGAAATTGTCCTAATCATGGTTTAAATCTTTGGATGATCATACATTTTTTTTATGCGGGATTGAATTTTGTCTCTAGAAATCTTTTAGATTCCGCCGCGGGTGGTACTTTTATGGAAATTACTTTGGGTGAAGCTACTAAATTGCTAGATAACATTATGGCAAATTATTCACAATGGCATACTGAAAGAGCACCTACTAGTAAAAAGGTTAATTCGGTTGAAGAAATTAGTACTTTAAGTGAAAAAGTTTATGCTCGTATGAAGTTGGTTGCTAGTAAAAATGCTCCTATTGATCTTAATGATGTGCCTTTGTCTACTTTGATTGAGCAAAATAGTGATTCCGTAGATGTGAATTTCATCTCGCAAAACAATTTTAATAACAATTCTTATAGAGGTAATATTAATCCTAGGCCTTTTCCTGGAAATTCCTCTAACAATTATGGTAATTCCTATGGTAATTCTTCTTACAATAATAATAGGAACCCCTCTGATCTTGACAGTAATATTAAAGAATTTATCAATGCTCAAAAAGTGTTCAATACTACGATAGAAAAAAAGTTGAATAAGATTAATGATATGTCTAGAAGCATTGATAGAATTTCCCATGATGTAGAAAATCTCAAGTTGAAAGCCTTTGCACCTAAGATTTATGAATCAATTAAAGCTTTGTATATTTCTATGGATGAAAGTAAGAAAAGAACCGCTATGCTTAGAGCTAAAAGGGAATTTTTAGAAAAAGCATTTTCTAGTGATTGCTTTCATAAAAATGATGAAGATCTTAAAGTGATTGGTGTTTCTTCTATTGATTCCTTGTTTAGTGATATTAAAATTGATTATAAAGGGACTGAAGTAGAGTCAACTTTAGCTAGAAGGCGTCCCAATGATTTGGAGGGTGAAAATCTTGATGAAAAAATTGATGAAAGTGGGTTTGGAGAGGTAAAAACTTTAACTAGTGATGTGCCCATTATTTTAGATTGCAAAGACTTTAATTATGATAGTTGCACCTTGATTGAACGTATTTCTTTGATACAATCCATGATAAATTCACCCCATGCTTATGAACTAAATAAAACTTTTACTAAACATATTGTTGATGCCATGATGAAATCTTTTGAAGAGAAGTTGGAATTAGAGATTTCAATTCCTAGAAAATTACATGATGAGTGGTAACCTACCATTAACGTCAATATTAAAATTATGAGTGCTTTGCTTTATGTGATTTGGGTGCTAGTGTTTCCACAATTCCGAAATCTCTATGTGATGTGCTTGGTCTTACTAATATTGAAGAATGCTCTCTTAATTTGCACTTGGCCGATTCTACTATTAAAAAATCTTTGGGAAGAACTAATGATGTTATTATTCTTGCAAATAGGAACTATGTGCCCATAGATTTTATTGTTCTTGATATTGATTGCAATCCGTCTTGTCCCATTATACTTGGTAGACCGTTTTTACGCACTATAGGTGCCGTGATTGATATGGAAGAGGGCAATATTAAATTTCAATTTCCACTAAGAAACGGTATGGAACACTTCCCTAGAACAATAATTAAGCCACCATATGAATCAATCATGAGGGCATCCTATGGAGCAAAAACTAAAGATGACAACACTTGAATCTATGCATTATGCCTAGTTAGGGGCGTAAAACGATAGCGCTTGTTGGGAGGCAACCCAATGAATAAAATTTATTTTCACCTTTTTATTTCTGTTCTTGAGTGTTGACACAATTATTATACTGTTATGATTGTATTTTTTTTATGATTTAATTAGTGTTTGTTCCAATTAAAGCCTTTAGGATGACTCACAAGATGAGTAGAAATGATGCTGAATCTGAAACAGAAACTTTGACTCCAGTGCAGGAATTTTTGTTTTTTTACTGGAATGTGATAATGAGCTTAAATTTTAACACAGTATTGCTATACAAATTCTTTACGTTGTCCTAATTTTTCAGAATTTTTAGAGATACAGAAGTATGGTTAGAGTACAGATTACAACAGAGTGTTCTGTTTTTGACAGAATCTGTTTACGTTGCATTGTGTGCTTGTTTTGATAAATCTATGGTTTGTATTGAAGGGTATAAGCCATGGTAAAGTTATAATACAGTAGATATAATGCAATAATAAAATATGAATGGGTTTGCAACAGCACTTAGAGTGGTGATTTGCTTTATTATACTAACGGATCTCACGAAGGTTTTGTTGAGTTTTGTGTGATTGAAGTTTTCAAGTTTTGGGTGAGATCACGATGGATGAAGGAATAACGAGTGAAAAGAGCCTAAGATTGGGGATGCTATGGCACCCCAAGATAATATCCAAGTAGAAACAAGCAACTAATCTTGGGGATGCCCCGAGTGGCATCCCCTCTTTCTTCTAACGACCATCGGTATTTTACTTGGAGCTATATTTTTATTCGTCACATATCATGAGTTTTGTTTGGAGCGTCTTGTATTATATGAGTATTTGCTTGATTCGCTTTTTAGTTTTTCACAAGTATCCTTGCTGGTCACACCTATTTGAGAGAGCCAAAATTATGCTATGATTTGTTAGAATTGCTCTATATGCTTCACTTAAATTTTTTGAGCTATGGAATAGCTCTAGTGCTTCACTTATATCTTTTTGAGCACGGTGTGCTTTAAATTTTTGAAGAAATACTATCATGCTTCACTTAGATTAATTTGAGAGTTAGTAAATTTTGAACAAATTCTCTCATGCTTCACTTATATTATTTTGAGAGATGAAACTTTTATGCTCATGTTCTTCACTTAAATTTATTTGATCTTGTCAAAAGAAATGCCAATATATGAAACTAGTCCCAAAGTGATAGATATTCAAGAGGGATATAATAAAAACTTTCATAAATATCATTGGACAAATTAAACTTGATTCCTTTTAATAGTTTTGAGACATGATGATAGTAATATGTGAGTCGTGTTTGTGAGTAATTATGCTTTAGTAAGAATATTGGTGTTAAGGTTTGTGATTCCCTATGCAAGCACGAAAGTCAATAGTTGTGCAATGAAATTACATCCTACTTATGGTGCATTATTCGGTGTTAGTTATGCTTAATGCCCGTTTATGTAAATTTTCGTTTCTTGGTTGGTTGCTTCTCAATCTATTTGCTAGCCTCCACTTGTACTAAGTAGAAATACTACTTGTGCATCCAAAATCCTTAAACCCAATTTTGCCATATGAGTCCACCGTACCTACCTATATGCGGTATTTCCGTGCCGTTCTAAGCAAATATGTATGTGCCATCTCTAATTTTCGAAATGAATTTCCTTTTTGTGTGCTCGTACCGCTCATGAAATGGTAGGGGGTGTCCAATATTTTTCCATGCTAGATGTGTTATTCTCCAGATGAGTGTTTATTCACTTGTCATTGCACGAGAGTACGGCGGTAATAGGGATTCCCAGTCCCGAAATGAAAAAGAAATTTACTTTATGTTGCCAAATAATAAATTCCTTGGAAAGTGTTGGTATGGAAGGCAACCGTGGATACGGCTAGCCATGGATTGTGAAAGAATGGTGGAAAAAGGAATAAACTTTATTTTCTGTTTGGGAACCGCCTATGATGTATCTAGCATGGAAAGTATTGAGAACTACTCGGTCGTTTTCATTGACGGGAAAGGCATACCACCCAAAATATTTTTCTCTCTCAATTTAAGCTTTGAGCTCTGGCACTTATACAAATCCCTACTTCCCTCTGCGAAGGGCCTATCTATTTACTTTATGCAATTTTTTTAATTTGAGTCTCCATCTTCTCTTATAAAGAACCAACTATGGGGCACTATGATCATACTTGTGCATTGGGTGTAGCTAATATTTGAGTGTGTTTCATGAATGGATCAATGATTGAGCATGATGGGCTAGGGATAACTTTTTGTAGTGTTGATATTTTGAAAGACATGGTTGCTTGTTGGCATGCTTGAGTATTAAATCTTTATGTCAAAACTATACTATTGCTTTGAACCATCTAAAAGTCCAAATGCCCATGCTACAAAATAAAAGAATATGTGATGAATATGTTAGGCAGCATTCCACATAAAAAAATTCTGTTTTTATCATTTACCTACTCGAGGACGAGTAGGAATTAAGCTTGGGGATGCTGATACGTCTCCAACGTCTCTATAATTTTTGATTGTTCCATGCTGTTACATTATCATTCTTGGATGTTTTACAATCATTTTATAGCAACTTTATATCATTTTTTGGGACTAACCTATTGACATAGTGCCCAGTGCCAGTTGCTGTTTTTTGCTTTTTTTTACTTCGCAGAATATCAGTACCAAATGGAGCCCAATTGCCATGAAACTTTTTGGAGATTTTTTTTGGACCAGAAGACAACTTGGGAGCCAATGAAGAACCTGGGGAAGGCTCGTGGGGCCCACAACCCACCAGGGCGCGCCGGAGGCCCCTAACGCGCCCTGATGGGTTGTGGTGCCCACGGGGGTCTCCTCCACCACCTCTGAGCTCTATAAATACCAAAATATTCCAGAAACCCTAGAGGAGTCGACGAAAAACACTTCCAGCCGCCGCAAGTTCCAGAACCGCGAGATCCAATCTAACACCAT
The DNA here is from genome assembly GCA_039707655.1 of Elymus sibiricus. NCBI lineage: Eukaryota > Viridiplantae > Streptophyta > Magnoliopsida > Poales > Poaceae > Elymus > Elymus sibiricus. The sequence goes on along the minus strand of CM077665.1, from coordinate 458,057,715 downwards.
CACGGAGGGGTTCATCATCCTCATTGGTGCCTCTCCGATGATACGTGAGTGGTCCACCATAGACCTACGGGTCCGTAGGCAGTAGCTAGATGGCTTTATCTCTCTCTTTTGATTCTCAATACAATGGTCTCTTGGAGATCTATTTGATGTAATGACTTTTTGCGGTGTGTTTGTTGGGATCCGAGGAATTTTGAGTTCATGATAAGTTTCGATCCATGAATATTATTTGAGTCTTCTTTATTCTCTTATATGCATGATTACTTATAGCTTCGTATTTATTCCACGAATCTTTCGTTTAGTTAGGCCAACTAGATCGATTTTTCTTACCATGGGAAGAGGTGCTTTGTGATGGGTTCGATCTTGCGATGTCCTCTCCCAGTGACAGAAGGGGCAGCGAGGCACGCATGTATCGTTGCCATTAAGGATAACAAGATGGGGTCTATTTCTACATGAATAGATCTTGTCTACATCATGTCATCGTTCTTATTGCATTACTCCATTTCTCCATGAACTTAATACACTAGATGCATGCTGGATAGGGGTCGATGTGTCGAGTAATAGTAGTAGATGCAGAATCATTTCGGTCTACTAATCTTGGACGTGATGCCTATATATTGCTCATCACCTTGGATATCGTCATGATTATTTGATCTTCTATCAATTGCCCAACAGTAATTTGTTTACCCACCATGTGCTATACTCATGAGAGAAGCCACTAGTGAAACCTACGGCCCCTGGGTCTATCCTTTCAACATATTGCTTTCCGATATATCTTTTGCCGCTTTTGTTTTCAGATCTATTATTCCAAAAACCCAAAAATACCTTGCTGCACTTTTTATTTTCTTCTTTTATTTTGTGTTCTTGTGCGATCTATCTATCCAATGTACTACAAACCAATCTATCTTTTTACCGTGGAGAGATTGACAACCTCTCTTACGTGTCGGGTTGCAAGTATTTGTTCTTTGTGTGCAAGTACCGCTTACATAGTGTTGCGTGGTTCTCCTACTGGTTCGATAACATTGGTTTCATAATTGAGGGAAATACTTACCGTAGCTGTGTTGCATCATCCCTTCCTCTTTGGGGAAACACCGACGCAGTCTCAAGCCACGTCAATTATCCGGCTAGCATCCAATGATACATAGTCAGTGAGACCGGACCATCCACCATGTCATATGCTAGTCTAACTAGTCGCGCGTCCACACAGCCCTTTTGACTAGGGACCATTTAGGACAGTCATCATACAATGCATAGTCTCACAAACAAGTCACGTACTTGTTATTACACATCATTGATAATATCGCAGGACTATCTTTATTCATAAACACATAGGAAATATCATCATACATGATTGCCTCTAGGGCATATCTCCAACAGTCTCCCACTTGCACTAGAGTCAATCAAATAGACATTGAATGCCTATAGCTCTAACGTGCCCCTCATGCTTGGGTTGTGGAAGCAGCTTAGTCAACGGATCTGCAACATTTGCATCCGTATGAATCTTGCATAAATTGGTATCACCATTCTTTACGAGCTTTCGTATCAGGTGATATTTTCGGTCTATGTGCCTGGTCTTGTGGTGTTGTCTCGGCTACTTGGCATGTGCGATGGCACCTGAATTATCGCAATAAAGGTCCAACGGTTTTAACCACCCTGGGAACACACCAAGATCTTCCAGGAACTTCTGAATCCAAACACCTTCCTTTGCGGCTTCACAAGCCGCAATGTATTCGGCCTCTGTTGTGGAGTCGGCCACCGTATCTTGCTTGGAACTCGTCTAGCTCACTGCTCCTCCACTCATGACATACACGAATCCAGTTTTCGATCGACAATCATCCCTGTCGGTTTGGAAACTAGCATCAGCGTAACCCTTTACGCAGAGCTCCTCCTCACCTCCATAAACTAGGAACATCTCTTTAGTCCTTTTCAGGTACTTCAAGATAGCTTTCACCGCTGCCCTGGTTGTAACCTTGGTGTTCATGGTAGTCGTTCGGGTACCCTGGTCGTGACCTTGGTCTTGGTGTGGTGCAGAACGAGCAACACAAAAGGCCTCAACTTGGCATAGGATAGATTCGGAGCGATGGTGTCCATGATGGCAAAAAAATGAACCAACGCAACTGAAGGCAACAGGGCACGGTAGCAGCATGGGCATGCCTGCTGCATACGTCCAAGGAAGAGGACGGCCGTGGCTGGTCAGCAGCACAATAGCGGCAATATGAGGCAATGGTGGTTGAGTGGAGCAACAAGTAGCTGCTAAGGCCCTGGGAGAAGATCGCGAGGGACGGCGGCAGAACATCAGCAAAGGGAGGCGTCGGGGCGCATGGACATGCAGCAGCAGCAAGCCGCGACGGGAGGGATCATGGCGCGGCGAGCAGGAGGCCAAGAGGACGGAGCCCGAGGGGCGCCTGATGAGGAGCTGCTGGGGGTCGAGGTCGGGAAGGGGTAAAGCTCGGACGCGGCCTCTCGAGGAAGGAACACGGCGAACGAGGCAGCCGGATGGAGCGGCATGGCTCCTCTGATCTGTGGTGGCCATGGCGAGCAGCGGCGGCGCGGCACGGTGGCAAGCCCGCCACAGACTTCAGTGGCCACAGAGGAGGGTGAGGCAAGGGGCGACGGGGAGGCGACTTGCAGGCGAGGGGCTACGGGCGGCCTGCGGGCCAGGCGGGGACGCGTTGGCGCCGGTGCCGGTGGACGGTTTGGGCGAAGAGGCGAGGCACAGGGAAGGAGCTCCTCTCCCCGGGCACGATGTGTGCAGAGTCGACAGGAGGAAGAGGGGATCAAGAGGGAGAGGCTGGGGGTTCGCGTGGGTGTGAGTGCAGGTGGTGGTGCGGTCGGGACAAGAGGGAGGAGATCGAGGGAAGCTCGGGGTCGCTAGGGTTAGTAGGTGGGGACGGCTGGGCCTTGGGCCATTTGAGCTGTAGGAGGCCGAAGTGGTCGACTGGGTTGGATTGGGCTCTCTCCTTCTCTCTCTTAATTTCTTTTTACACAGAATAGAAAGAGAGAAAAGACATAAAAGAAAAGGTATAGAAAGAATTTTGAACTGGGGTTAATTTCCCCGGACTCGCAAAAATATGCTTGATCCAGAAAAAAATGCAAAGAGACAAGTTGAAGGTGTTTGGAAAACAAACTAATTTGAATTTATTTCAAATGGGTTTGCACTAGAAGTTGGATTTAGGATCTCCCACAATTGATGAAAAAAATGTTTGTGGTTACTGTGACATTAATTCAAAATGTTACAACTCGAAAAAGAGTCAAAAGAGAATAGCGCAAGGATTTAGAGTAGTTGGAGTCAAAGGGAATTTAAATTGCAAGTGTGTTGGTTGGTTCCCAAATTAATGGGATATTTATTGTAGCTCCCTAAAATATTGGGACGATATTTTATAAGTTATAAAGAGAAATCACCTTGTGAATTTCCCTCGATTAAATGAATCAAAGTTCCATACCATTTATTTATTTGAGTTTCAAAAATAATGACATGATGGAATGATGCATTGCAAAAATAAAATAGAGCAAGCAATATAATAAACATGGAAAGAATCGGCCTTAGGCTGTTACAACTCTCCTCCACGAACAAGAGATCTCGACCCGAGATCTTAGAATTAGAAGAAGAAGAGAAAGGAAAAGAAGAGGTAAAACTTAGTTGCTTCTTTGACAAACGAGTGAAACCAACAAAACCTAGAGGTTGCAAAGAGATGAAGAATATCACAAAGAAAAGGAAAGAATTCAAAAGAAATTTGGGCAGCACTTCGGTTGAAATAGAAGGAAAACTTGACAAGATAGCAAGAACTGGAGAATAGGGCACAAAACTCCGGTTAAATGGATACGCAAAGAATGAACATGATCTTAACAAAACGAGATGATGATTCGAAGAGAGCATCCTCCAGAACACATGAATAGAAGCTAGATCGTTGAAAGGAAAAGAACGGAGAAGGAAATGAGAATTTCTACCACAATTGAATATGAAAAACAACCTTACAAAGAAGGATTGAACGGAGTTGTTGGAACATCAACAACGAAAAGAAAACCTTGTTGTGGGCTTATGGAAAACATCTCAAAATTATGAGGTGACAACCGTCCACTAACGGAAACAAAGATTGCTTGGGAGCAACAAGATATGCAAAACTTCTTTCACCAAGAGGATACATTGAGAACTTGGATCATTGATAAGCACCATGAGAGCAACAATCCTTAGGAAATGCTTTAGGTGAAATCCAATCCAAGATAACTCCGAGAGAGAAATGATGGGTTTAAATAGCTCATTCTTGACAATTCCTTCAAGAATCCTCATGAACCAAGAATGATATAACACCATCTAGAAAGATAGAGAGAATGAATTGCACTTGAAATGCAAGATAAACAATACTTGAGCTCCTCCAACAAAATATTGATGAACACTTCGAGAAAGAATTACATCCTTGAAGAACCACCATGAAAACCTTTGGAAACTCCGGAATGAAAGGATGATAGAAAGAATTGAAGGTTGCAAAATGAACAAGATTGAGGTCTTGCAAAGATTTAGATGAAGCTCCGCGACGAGATACTTGAGAAAAAAAAACTTGGAATTCCCGGAAAAGAAAAAGATGAACAACTTCGAATCGAGAATTTGATATCACGAACAACTCCGGAAATGGATTGAAATCACCTTGATGAAACAATAATAAGAATTATGTTATGCTAATCCTTCATCAACTTTAATTGATGACAAGCAACGGATATGGCATACTACTTATTCTTCTTGAAAAGATTGAAAAGAGCTAGCACGAACTTGAAGAACTCTTGAACGAACCACCGGTAAGAATTGCAATCGAATGAGGATAATATGAATGAGTGAGACCACATGAGAACGAAGAGAGCACGATCCACCGGTATGAATTGAGAATGAACGATGAAAACATCGATGAACTAAGAGACATCAATTGAGAAGAATTTGAGAACGAAAGTTGAAAGTTGAGAACAAAGAAATCTTCTGAAATGATGACCTTCGGAGGATCTAGAAATGAAAACAACTCTGAAATGCTCCAGATAGATATGGAAGGAATTCCTCACGAATGGAAACGGTTTGAAAGAATAACATCGAGCTAGAAATGCGAGTCTTCAAGAGAATGGCCAAGACTTAAGAGAAACTCTCCTTCGGTCTTCAACGCTGAGAATGATGACGAGAATCAACATCATGAATTACTAAGACTCTCCGGAACAATGAATAAGTAAAGGTTGAGCCAATGATGAAAAATAATTCAAAAACGATCTTGGAAAAGGAATATGACTGATGGAATTCATTCTTACGTCATATTTGAAAAGAACTTGACTATATCTCCGAAAAGATTAGAAGAGCCAGGTAAGATCCTGGGGAAAACCTGTGGGTTATGGGCCCACTCAAAGAAAACCACCATTGAAACGATTGCTTAGAAAGAGATTGCACCGGTACAAATTGAGAACTTGATGAGGTGAGAACCTCGAAATAATTTAAGAGGATATGAATGGAAATGAAAGTCTTCTGAGATATCTTGCCACTCCAGATAGAAGCAAGAGAGATGACTCAACAAGAGAGGCTTGGACAAGAATTTCCAACACGGGAACACATTTAGCGAATGAAAAGGATATGATGAACATCAAGAGGTTGAATCGAATCCACCGGGGAAGAAAACAAGAACGAAGAATGACAAAGCTAGCACCTGAGCATCTTCATAAAGAATCACCAGATACAATATGGAATACAAGATAGAGGAAGCATCAATGAAAAGAATGACACTTGGATGAGAATTTAATCGATATCGAAAAAGGGCGGGTAAAAGAAGACTGCTTAGGACGGATGAAACAAGCTCCAAGATAAAATAAGAGGATAGATCTTGCGAATATTGAAATAAGATTGAATGAGCTTGAAGAGAAGCACACCGGTTGGAAAGAAATTGACATGACAATTTGATTGAGCAAAAGGATTAGCATTCCCATAGAAATATGAGAACACGGCTTAGGAAAGATATGAAATCACCACTTGACATCGAAGCAACTCGAATTACCATAATCCAAAACAAAACCAAGGATCAGGCTTGCAAATTAAGCCAGAAACAAATACATAACCCACTTGCATTTGCTGGAAGGATACTCCTAGGTAACTACATGAATTCCCACCTAAGAACTTCCGAAATCTTTCTGGTTACGCAATCTGGTCCACGGATACATGGATCAATTACTGAATAAATCACTCAACTCCTAGCAATAATACTACCCACCAGTGTATCACATCCGTCAACACATAACCAGAGGTCTTGGAAATTCATCTACCTCAGACCCTCGTAATCACAACGATACTAAACATGGCAGTACATGTGATCCCGCTCCCCAGTACTGGGTGCCGCCACACTCTTCGCGCCACGAATGGTATTGAAGCAATTTCAAACATCCGCGTCCTGAGGTACTAAGGAAACTGAACGATAACGATGTGTCATGAATCCCCTGGAGCTCTACTCCCCGGAAACAGGAGGCACCAAGTACAGAATTCGGACACATCGGTATCATAGAGGCTCCAAAATACCCGCATGATCCTAAAAAAAATTGAGCGAGAAGAGGGTAGAATTAAAATTCCTACATCACGATTCCTCACCAGAGCAAGGAAGAGGAGTAAAAAGAATCCTACTATCTGATATATAAATAGACTCAAAATTGTTTTTCACTAGACTCGACTCGGCCAAGTTCGATCAATCAAGGGGGCTCCTAGGTTGGTACAGGATCTGATACCAACTTGTAACGCCCAAGATGCAATCCTATCCTTATTTTGGCTCGAGGGCCTCGACAGGGATAGAAGCGCATCTCGTCGTTTCGCAAGAATGAATATCATTACAAGTACATGTACAGAAGAGATGAGTATATGGAATTGGCTTACACTCGCCACAAGCTAAATCATGATCATAACAATACAACAACATATTCAATCATCATACATAAGTGCAGGGTCCGACTACGAACGAAATCAAACGATAAAAATGACATCCATCCTTGCTATCCCAGGCTGCCGACCTGGAACCCATCCTAGATCGATGAAGAAGAAGAAGAACTTCAAATCAAACAAGCATCGCGCTCACGTCAAAGCATCATATTACCTATACCTGCAACTATTGTTGTAGCAATCTGTGAGCCACAGGGCAATCTCATTTCCATGGGTATCAAGACTAGCAAAGCTTAATGGGTGAGGTATGGTTTAGTCGTGAGGCTGCAGCAAGCACTAAGCATTTATTTGAGTGTCTAACTTATGAGTACAACAAAATAAGAAGGGTGGTCTACGCATAATGGACGTGAACTAGTAATGATCACTAAGTGATTCTGAACACCTACTTACGAGTCAAACATAACCCCATCGTGTTCTCTCTTGGATTCAGAACTCACAAGAAGAGACAGTCATGGTTACGCACACGGTTGGTGTATTTTATTTCAGTTTACTTCAAGTTTGCTATGACCGAGTGTTAAAAAAAATTCCAAGTTGCCACATAACCGCGGGCACGTCTCTCATGAAAGATTTAACCCTGCAGGGGTGCTCCAACTCATCCATCACAAAAGAACCACACGCGGCATGGAAAACCTCAACCATTGAATGGCCCGTAGTATCCTCAGAATTCCGGTGGAAAACCTCAACCTCGAGATAACCCAAAGTATCCTCGGAATCCCGTGCACAAGACGTTCAAGAAAGGTAAAACAAATCCAGCAAGACCGCCCGACGTGTCGACGAACCCGATAGGAGCCGTGTATCTCGTTCTCAGGACACGACCGGATGAGCGCAGCGTACAGTGGCCTGATAGAAATCTCCCGAGTTGCCCCGGGTTAGCCCCTCACACGACTCTAATTTGGACCAACACTCATGAGGAGCACTGGCCCATGGGTTTATTAATTATCCACGGGGTTCGGAAAGTCCCTATGCAATTTTATTAGTTATTATGCAAATGGAGTACCAATGTTGGGCCTTGCCAGAAGAGTTTTATCCCAAAACGAAAATCAAGGGGGTCCCCATAACAACCCCAAGCATGTTAGGAGTGCTCAATATGGAACATAATACCGGTACACAAGGAACTAGGGCGGCAAAGGAGGAACAAAACACCGAGCAAAAGGCCAAGCCTTCCACCTTTTACCAAGTATATATGTGCATTAAGTTAAATAGCAATAATATTGTGATATCTCAAAATATCCATGTTGTCACATGCAAACAACCCGCACCTGCAACTAGCAACACTATAAGAAGGGCTGAGCAAGCGGTAACATAGCGAAACAATGGTTTGCTGGGATGTGGAGGGGTTAGAGGCTTATCATGGCATTTTGGAAGGCTCGACAAACAAGTGGTAGGAAGCGAGACGTAGCGATAGAAACGAGACAACTAGCATGGCAATGATAGTAATGGTATCCAGGGAAATGTTCATCTTGCCTGAGATCCCGCTTGGAAGAAGAACCAATCCGTCAAGAAGACGATCCAACGTAGTCGAACGAATCCTCACACCCCGAACGCTTTCGGAACTCTATCGAGAAGAAGCAATCCGGAAACAACAATCAACACATGATAAACACCACAACATATGCATGACATGATGCGCAAACAATTATGATGCTTGTACGGTTTAATTATGCAAGACATGGCAAAGCACAACAATCAATTACTACACATTAAGTGAAGTTCAATATGCAATGGGTTGCATATTGACGAAACTCCACGTTCGAATCATTTAATTCACTCACGTTTATTTACATTGAAAGTTTAAATGTTGTTAAACATGGCAAGAGGTTAAGCATAATTAAACTACACAATCTATGCATCTTATACGAGGCCGGAAACAACATATAGTATTTCCAAAACGAGCCCATATGTTAATTTCGAAATTGTTCCAGATCTGTCCTAATCATATTTTATATTTATTAAACAGGAAAATAAAGTGCACCATGTAATTCTACACATTTTTCTAGTCAAGTTACACATGTGGATCATTTAATTCGGAGCTACGATTATGTAGTTATGATATAAACCGCGTAGCAAGTCATTAGGCAATTTTTAATGCAACGAACACTTCTAATTGTTTTTAACATGCATGAGGATGACATGATTAAATTTTTTGCAATTTGAAGAACATATTGGCATATAATATGATATGAAGCATTTTTCCACAGCAGAAAAAAAGGGGTACCACGGCGATGAATTTGAAATGATGTCATGACATCATTTCGGTTCCGACAACTCGTTGAGATACCTGTGCAAAATATGTGCAGACGTGCAAGACATGATGGGGTGATCCCGGATACTGAGTTCCCACGTGTCGGAGCATGGAAAACGGGGAACGTGCACTTAACAACTCGAGCTCGACAAACATCGGATATGTGCAACCATCTCATACACACATCACATGCATACGGTCCATGGGCGGTCGTCTTGGGGTTATACCTTCGAAGCGTGCATTTTGGAGCGGGTCGAATCGATGCGGTGTAGGGGAAGTAGTGGTACACGTTGTCTTGTCGAATCCACGGTGATGGTAGTGGAAGTGGGGGTACACGGCATCGGTAGGCACTTGACGAATCCAGTGTCTTCACGACTCGTAGCGGAAATAGTCGTACAAGGCGGCTGTAGATGTACTTGCGATCTTGGCGACGGTCGTCGAGGTTCGGTCATGCAAGACTTGGTGTTCATGGTAGTCATTCGGGTACCCTGGTCGTGACCTTGGTCTTGGCGTGGTGCAAAACGAGCAACGCAAAAGGCCTCAACTCGGCATAGGATAGATTCGGAGCGATGGTGTCCATGATGGCAAAAAAAATGAACCAACACAACTGAAGGCAGCAGGGTACGGTAGCAGCGTGGGCATGCCTTATACTTCTCCAACGTATCTACAAAGCACCAACTAGGGGGCACTATGATCATACTTGTGCATTGGGTGTAGCTAATATTCGAGTGTGTTTCATGAATGGATCAATGATTGAGCATGATGCGCTAGGGATAACTTTCTTTAGTGTTGATATTTTGAAAGACATTGTTGCTTGTTGGTATGCTTGAGTATTAAAGTCTTCATGTCAAAACTAGACTATTGCTTTGAACCATCTAAAATTCCAAATGTCCATGCTACAAAAGAAAAGAATATGTGATGAACATGTTAGGCAGCATTCCACATCAAAAAAATTGTTTTTATCATTTACCTACTCGAGGACGAGTAGGAATTAAGCTTGGGGATGCTGATACGTCTCCAATGTATCTATAATTTTTGGTTGTTCCATGCTGTTATGTTATCATTCTTGGATGTTTTATAATCATTTTATAGCAACTATATATCATTTTTTGGGACTAACCTATTGACATAGTGCCCAGTGCTAGTTCCTCTTTGTTAAATGTTTTTTGTTTCGTAGAATATCCATATCAAACGAAGTCCAAACACGATAAAAATTTACGGAGAATTATTTTGGAATATTTGTGATTTTTGGGAGGTGGAATCAATGCAAAAGGAGGCCCACAGCCACCACGAGACACCAGGGCGCGCCCCAAGGCCCAGGCGTGTGGTGGTGTATCATGGCCTCCTCGTAAGTCAGTTGGAGCTCTACTTCGGGCGCAAGGAAGCTTATATCCGGAAAAAAAAATTGTGTTCAAATCTTAGCGCAATTGGAGTTACGGATCTCCGGGAATATAAGAAACGGTTTTCGGCCAGAAAACAAAAACGCGAAACAGAAGAGAACAGAGGGGGAGATCCAATCTCGGAGGGGCTCCTGCCCCTCCGCCGCCATGGAGGCCATGGACCAGAGGGGGAAATATCCTCCCATCTATGGGGGAGGCCAAGGAAGAAGAAGAAGGAGGGGGGATCTCTCCCCCTCTCCCGGTGAACCCGAAACGCCGCCGGGGCAATCATCGTGACGGCGATCTACACCAACAACTTCGCCGCCGTCAACACCAACTCTCTCCCCCTCTATGCAGCGGTGTAACACCTCTCTTCCCCACTGTAATCTCTACTTAAACATGGTGCTCAACTCCATATATTATTTCCCAATGATATGTGGCTATCCTATGATGTTTGAGTAGATCTGTCTTGTCCTATGGGCTAATTGATGATCGTGGTTGGTATGAGTTGTATGTTTTATTTTGGTGCTGTCCTATGGTGCCCTCCATGTCACGCAAACGTGAGGGATTCCCGTTGTAGGGTGTTGCACTATGTTCATGATTTGCTTATGGTGGGTGGCGTGAGTGACAGAAGCCCAGACCCGAGTAGGTGGGTTGTTGCGTATGGGGGAAAGAGGACTTGATACTTAATGCTATGGTTGGGTTTTACCTTAATGATCTTTGGTAGTTGCGGATGCTTTCTAGAGTTTCAATCATAAGTGCATATGATCCAAGTATGAAAAGTATGTTAGCTCATGCCTCTCCCTCATATAAAATTGCAATAATGATTACCGGTCTAGTTATCAATTGCCTAGGGACAAATAACCTTCTTGTTTGAAAAATGCTTTCTACTAAACAACTAACTTTTATTATCTTGCAATTTACTCATAGTTTTATTCCCGCAAAGTACTTCTAGTTTTATTCATGCAAACTATCCTATCACCTACAAAATAGTTTCATACTTGTTCTAGGTAAAGCAAACGTTAAAGTGTGCGTAGAGTTGTATCGGTGGTCGATAGAACTTGAGGGAATATTTGTTCTACCTTTAGCTCCGCGTTGGGTTCGACACTCTTATTTATCCAAAAAGGCTACAAACGATCCCCTACACTTCTGGGTTATGAAGACCTTTTTTTGGCGCCGTTGCCGGGGAGCAATAGCGTGGGGTGAATATTCTCGTGTGTGCTTGTTTGCTTTATCACTAAGTAGTTTTTATTTTGTGCTCTTGTTTTCTATCTTTAGTTATGGGTAGGAAACGTAAAATACCAAAAAAATAGTTGTACCTGCTAAACCAATGGTTGAAGAACCACCCAAAATCTATCATACTACTGAAACTTTCTATTTGGATCATCTTCGATCCATTTGTGCTCATGCTGAAAACCCAACTAGCTTAGTTGAGGGAAAATCATTAAATGAGCATGCTTATTTTGTGCGACACTGCTTATCTCAAAAAGGGAAACTTTTGTGGCATCATATTAATAGTTTGTATTGTTATGCTTTGAATTTATGCAAAATACATGATTTTACTTGTTGTTCCGAAGACCCTAAGAAACACCTTTTCTTCCAATGTGAGTTTAAGGATAATGGAATCGTATCTTCTTATGCCAGGGTGTTTATAATTACTATGATATTGAACAAATTGAAGAATTTGTTGCTTTTAAGGATGCCTATGAAATTGCTTCTTTGATTGAAAAGTATGATGCTACTCTTTACAAATCTAAAAAAATTTGCATACTTAAATACTGCTATGAAAACTATGCTTCCAATGCTTATGTTAAAGAATATATTGAGGACTCCTCCGCTGTCCAAGAAGAGACTAATATTTTGCAAGAATCTATGGAAGAGGAAGTTGCTGAAATTGTGAGCTCATTAGATGAAAAAGATGAGGAGGAGAGCGAAGAACAAAAGGAGGAAGAGCGGATTAGCTACCCGTGCCCACCTTCTAGTGAGAGTAACTCTTCAACTCATACATTATTTAATTTCCCTTCTTGTTTACCGAAGGATGAATGCTATGATAATTGATATGATCCCGTGGATTCTTTTGAAATATCCCTTTTTGATGAACTTGATGCTTGCTATGCCTGTGGCCAAGATGCCAATATGAATTATGCTTATGGAGATGAACTTGCTATAGTTACTTATGTTAAGAATGAAATTGTTGCTATTACACCCACACATGATAGTCCTATTATCGTTTTGAATTCTCCCAACTACACTGTATTAGAGAAGTTTGCTCTTATTAAGGATTATATTGATGGGTTGCGTTTTGCTACTACACATGATGATTTTGATGAATATAATATGCATGTGCTTGCTTCTCCTAGTTGCAATTATTATGAGAGAGGAACTACATCTCCACCTCTTTATGTTTCTAATACGATAAAATTGCAAGAAACTCTTTATACTATGCATTGGCCTTTACTTGATGTGCATAAATTGTTCTTTCATGACATGCCGATGCATAGGAAGAGAGTTAGACTTCGTCATTGCATGATATATGTTGCTTTCTCCTCATGACTAAATTACAAATCATTGCTAATTAAAATTGGCTTTGATATACCTTGGGATCCGAGTGGATCCATTACTTGAGCACTTTATGCCTAGCTTAATGGCTTTAAAGAAAGCGTTGCCAGGGAGACAACCCGGAAGTTTTAGAGAATCATTTTATTCTGTTGAGTGATTTTATAAAGTTTAAAAACAAAAAAGTATAGAGGGGAACCTAAAACTTCACAAAAAGAAAAGTGAAAGTGAGAGAGACGAACATCGTGAAAGTGGGGGAATTCCTTGAACTTTGTTCATGCCCATGGAAACTTTGTGAATCTTGAATCACAGAAACTTTTCAACAAAAATAATTATCCCCTTGTACAAATCCATTTTATTATAAAAACAATGTGCCAAGATTTGCATTTAGGATGATTAGATTGCTTGTTGGTATATGCGGTGTAAAAACAGAAAGTTTGGCTGTAGTGCGTGAATTTACATTTTTTACTGGAACGTAAAAAAATTCTGAAATATTTACAAAGTATTTTATACAAAAATTTTATTTCTTACTAATTTTTCAGAATTTTTGGAGATAGATAAGTATGGTCAAAGTTCAGATTACTACAGACTGTCCTGTTTAAGACAGATTCTGTTTTTGATGCATTGTTTTGCTTGTTTTGATGAAACTATCGATTTTATCGGTGGTATAAGCCATGGAGAAGTTATATTACAGCAGGGATAATGCAAATATAAAATATGAATTGGTTTGCAACAGTACTTAAAGTAGTAATTTGCTTTATTATACTAACGGATCTCACCAGTTTTCTGTTAAGTTTTGTTTTGATGAAGTGTTCAAAGATCGAGGAGGTTTCGATATGAGGAGAAGGAGGAGAGGCAATATTTCAAGTTTGGGGATGCCCAAGACACCCCAAGTAAATATCCAAGGAGACTCAAGCGTCTAAGCTTGGGGATGGCCCGGAAGGCATCCCATCTTTCGTCAACAAGTATCGGTATGTTTTCGTTTTCGTTTCGTTCATGTGATGTGTAAATCTTGGAGCGTCTTTTATGTTTAGTTTTCACTTTTATTTTATGCACCATGCTGGTTTTAGATAGTCCATGGTTGATTTATAGAATGCTCATTGCACTTCACTTATATCTTTTGAGTATGGCTTTATAGAATGCTTCATGTGCTTCACTTATATCATTTGAAGTTTGGATTGCCTGTTTCTCTTCACATAGAAAACCGTTATTTGTAGAATGCTCTTTTGCTTCACTTATATTTATTAGAGCATGGTCTTTTCTAGAAATAATTAATTCTCTCATGCTTCATTTATACTTTTTTGAGAGATGAAATTTTTATGCTCATGTTCTTCACTTAAATTTATTTGAGCTTGTCAAAAGCAATGGCAATATATGAAACTAGTCCCAAAGTGAGAGATATTCAAGAGGGAGATAGTAAAAACTTTCATGAAGATCATTGGGAAAATTAAACTTGATTCCTTGTAATAGTTTTGAGACATGATGATAGTAATATGTGAGTCATGTTGGTGAGTAACTATGCTTTAGTAAGAATATTGGTGTTAAGATTTTTGATTCCCTATGCAAGCACGAAAGTCAATAGTTATGCAATGAAATTACATCCTACTTGTGGTGCATTATTTGGTGTTAGTTATGCTTAATGCCCATTTATGTGAATTTTTGTTTCTTGGTTGGTTGCTTCTCAATCTATTTGCTAGCCTCCACTTGTACTAAGTAGAAATACTATATGTGCATCCAAAATCCTTAAACCCAGTTTTCCCATATGAGTCCACCATACCTACCTATATGCGGTATTTCCGTGCCATTCTAAGAAAATTTGTATGTGCCATCTCTAATTTTCAAAATGAATTTTCCTTTTGTGTGACCATACCGCTCATGAAGCGGCAGGGGGTGGCCGATATTTTTCCATGCTAGATGTGTTATTCTCAAGATGAGTGATTATTCACTTGTCATTGCACGAGAGTACAGCGGTAATAGGGATGCCCAGTCCCAAAATGAAAAGAAATTTACTTTACGTTGTGAAATAATAAATTCCTTGGAAAGGGTTGGTATGGAAGGCAATCGTGGATACGGCTAGCCATGCATTGTGAAAGAATGGTTGAAAAATGAATAAACTTTATTTTCTGTTTGGGAACCGCCTATGATATATCTAGCATGGAAAGTATTGAGAACTACTCGGTCGTTTTCATTGACAGGAAAAGCATGCCTCTTATTTATCGAAAAAGGCTACAAACGATTCCCTACACTTGTGGGTTATCAATGAATGCTGCATACATCCAAGGAACAGGACGGACGTGGCTGGTCAGCAGCACAACAGCGGCAACAGGAGGCAATGGTGGTCGAGTGGAGCAACAAGCAACAGCTAAGGCCATGGAACAAGATCGCGAGGGACGGCGGTAGAGCATCAGCAAAGGGAGGCATCGGGGCGCACGGACATGCAGCAGCAACAAGCAGCGACAGGAGGGATCATGGCGTGGCGAGCAGGAGGCCAAGAGGACGGAGCCCGAGGGGTGCCTGAGGAGGAGCTGCTGGGGGTCGAGGTCGGGAAGGGGCGGAGCTCGGACGCGGCCTCTCGAGGAAGGAACACGGCAGACGAGGCAGCCGGACGCAGCGGCGCGTCTCCTTTGGTCTGTGGCGGCAGGCCATGGCGAGCAGCGGCAGCGCGGCACGTTGGCAAGCCCGCCACAGACTACTGCGGCCACGGAGGAGGGTGAGGCAAGGGGCGACGGGGAGGCGACTTACAGGCGAGGGGCTACAGGCGGTGCACGGGCCCGGCGGGGATGGGCCTGCGCCGGCTCCTGTGGACGGTCGGGGCCAAGAGGCGAGGCGCAGGAGAGGAGCTCCTCTCCCCGGGCGCGATGTGTGCGGAGTTGAGAGGAGGAAGAGGGGATCAAGAGGGAGCGGCTGGGGGTTCGCGTGGGTGTAAGTGCAGGTGGCGGCGCGGTCGGGACGAGAGGGAGGAGATCGAGGGAAGCTCGGGGTCCCTAGGGTTAGTAGGTGGGGGCGGCTGGGCCTTGGGCCATTTGAGCTGCAGGAGGCCCAAGTGGTCGACTGGGTTGGGTTGGGCTCTCTCCTTCTCTCTCTTAATTTATTTTTATTGAAAATAGAAAGAGAGAAAAGACAGAAAAGAAAAGGTATAGAAAGAATTTTGAACTGGGGTTAATTTTCCAGACTCGCAAAACTGTGCTTGATCCAGAAAAAAAATGCAAAGAGATAAGTTGAAGGGGTTAAAAAAAACTAATTTGAATTTATTTCAAATGGGTTTGCACTAGAAGTTGGATTTAGGATCTCCCACAATTGATGAAAAAAATGTTTGTGGTTACTGTGACATTAATTCAAAATGTTACAGCTCCAAAAAGAGTGAAAAGAGAATAGCGCAAGGATTTAGAGTAGTTGGAGTCAAAGGGAATTTAAATTGCAAGTGTGTTGGTTGGTTCCCAAATTAATGGGATATTTATTGTAGCTCCCTAAAATATTGGGAGGATATTTTATAAGTTATAAAGAGAAATCACCATGTGAATTTCCCTCGATTTAAATGGATCAAAGTTCCATACCATTTATTTATTTGAGTTGCAAAAATAATGACATGATGGAATGATGCAATGCAAAAATGAAATAGAGCAAGCAATATAATAAACATGGAAAGAATCGGTCTTGGGCTGTTACACATGATTTGCATGTCTCGAACAACCCGAAGTCAGACGAAGTTAGGAGTCCATCATCATGGAGCTTCTTTATGTGTTTTAGACTAATGTGTCCAAGCCAGCAATGCCAGAAGTATGTCGGATTTATCTCATTAGGCTTATGCCTCTTGACATTCACGTTATAGACTGGTTTTGTTTCTAGATTCAAAATAAATAGCCCATCCACAATGGGTGCATAGCCGTGGAACATTCCATTCAAATAAAATGAACAACCATTGTCCTTTAAACTGAATTCATAAACCTAACTCATCAAGCATGAGGCAGAAATAATGTTCCGACTAAGTGCGGGAATGTAATAACAATTATTCAATTCCAAAATAAATCCAGAAGGAAGCTGGAGCTGCATCGTGCCGACCTCCAACGCAGCAACTCTTGCTTTGTTGTCGACCCTGATGTCAATCTCCCCTTGTGGCACACACCTAGTTCTTACCAGCCCCTGCATCGAGTTGCAAATATGAACAACCGATCCGGTATCAAATACCCAAGAGCTACTAGGTATGTCAGCAAGGTAACTATCTATAACATATGTAACAAGTGTACCTTTTCCTGAAGAAGCATTTCCAGCCTTCTTGCCATGCTTAGAAAGCCACTTGCTACAGTTCGTCTTCCAGTGACTAGTTTCCTTGCAATGAAATCAAATGGTCTTTGAGTCCGGTCCCGACTTCGGCTCAGTGGTGGAGACAACCTTCTCCATGCCGTTTGCCTTGCCCTTTTTCTTGGACCAACTCTTCTTGAAATTAGCTGAGTTATGCACCATCAACACTTGATGTGTGCCTTTCTTAATATCCTGCTCTACCACCTTGAGCATCCCATGCAATTCAGTGAGATTCTTATCCATGTTGTGCATGTGATAGTTTGAGATGAATGTCCCATAGCTAGCCGGAAGAGAACCCAGAACTGCATCGGTAGCTAGCTCATCCAAGAGCGGGAAGCCCAACCGATCCAAAGCTTGCACGTATCCGATCATCTTGATCACATGCGGGCTCAGTGGATCACATTCCTTCATCTTGCAATCCATCAAGGATCGCCAGACGTTGAACCTTTCAGTCCTAGCCTGCACCTGAAAAATGCTCTTGAGACTCTCGATCAAATCTAAAGCCCCAATATCTTCGAAATGTTATTGCAAATCGGGCTCCATACAAGCCAGCATGAGGCAGCTGATCTCGTTCGATTCATCAACGAGTTTCTGGTAGGAATTCCTGGTTCTGGCATTAGCATTCTCGGCAGGTACTTTTGGAAGTGGATCCTCTAGAATATATTCCTTTTTATCGTGCTTGAGAACAATTCTTAAATTTCTATACCAGGTGGTAAAGTTTGTTCCATTCAGTTTATCCTCTTCCAGAATTGATTTCAACGCAAAATTGTTTTGAGTAGGTGGTGCCATTGATCTACAACAGAAAATATGCAATTACTAAGTAATGTGTTTATGTAGAGTAATTCAAGCCTTTAACAGAACTACTCCCATCGAAGTCAACATCCCTCCGCAAACTCTCAGTGATTTAAGATCTGTCTAGCATGAGCCACTAGTGACCTTAGCATCACTCCTAGCCAACTTACCTATTCGGTAAGCAACTCCTTGCTAATCGTATCTCTAAACGACTCCTGTCGGTTGGGTAGGTATCTCATACCCCGGCTCCCGACCTTCTTTGCCACAAGGCCCAAAACCGTTTTGATAGCCTTGTCAAGTTAACCTGATGCAGTGCATGTCCATGTCCGACACGAACCCTCCAGTACAAGGACACCTAGTAGCACCTCAATTTTATGAACCCACTACTATACGTACTTGACGTGCGAAGGTGCGACATCAAGAATGGCAATGTGCTTGATATTAATGAGGGATCTTTCTACCATTTTAACATGCATAGAAACAAGAAGCAATATCAATCACATATAAACATAAATATGTGAAATAGTATGTCTCCTTCATAGACGTCCTTCCAGGCTGGCTCCGACTCCGATGACCAGGGCAAAACTCCATCTTGTTTGTCACATCGGGCACCTAAGCCTCGAACTTGATCTCTATATATCCTCCAAGTACTACAACTAGTAATGAATTTTACAGAGAATCACAAGTCGACACGCAGGTCGTTATAGATTATAATGACAGCACTTTGGCTCCTGCCGGCTGGCAATCATGACACGCAGGTCTTGTTAAATTACACACATCCATCACATACACATGAGCCATACTATTCATAAACCTGCAAAACAAAGTTATGCATAGAATTGCATTCTACCGGTTTGAGTGATCGTCTATGAAATATACGGTGCTACGCACACGGCGGTCCCGGCCGATCACACCGAATTTTTTGATATGACCGATCTCATCGATCATCGCGAATCCGATTCGGATTTACGTTTCACTGTTAACCCCGATGGTAGATACCGACTGGTAGGGGTAGGTTGTGTCACGACCTCGTCGATTCTGATTGACAGAAAACATAACCTCAATGATCACCATGTGTAGTTGATCTCATCAACTGTGCATATAGCCGATCTCATACACGACGAAAGATCTCATCTGCCGTCTTCACATATCAAATATGCATCCGATATGAATCCAAATCCTATAACAGAGGCTCTGATACCACTGTTGGGTTCTACCGTAGGTACATCGCATGCAAATTAAAATTTTCCTACGCGCAGAATATCCAAAAACATGCTACAGAGATGGATCACAGATCGTTATCACTAGACGGGCAATGTCGTGCAGCGGAAGTAGAGTTGGGGCGGCGCGTCTGCGAGGTCCGTCTCCTCCTCGTGTTATCTCCCTCGAATAGTCGGTCGTCGGATCCCATGTACAGGTTCGCCGGAGCGGCATAAGTGCACTGCCTCTAATGGTATCCGCGCTTGCAGGAGGAACGCCGTACGGTGGACTGCTAGGTTCGATCACACAGTTCGGCGGTGAGTAGAGGTGGCTAGTTGGAACACATGCAAAGCCCTAATGACGGCGCCGAAGCGATCAACTGAATAAGTGTGCCGCACCTTGCTACTTCTTGAGCTTGCGTTGGTTTTCCCTTGAAGGGGAAAGGGTGATGCAGCAAAGTAGATAAGTATTTCCCTCAGTTGTTGAGAACCAAGGTATCAATCCAGTAGGAGGTACAAGCAAGTCCCCAATCTTCACACCTACACAAACAATCAAACTCTTGGACCTAATGCTAAAAGGGGTTGTCAATACCTTCATGGTTATTTGCAAGGATGAGATCTGATAGAGATAGATGTTGGGGAACGTTGCATGGGAAACAAAATTTTTCCTACGCACACGCAAGATCTATCCATGGTGATGAGCATCTACGAGAGGGAGAGTGAATCTACATACCCTTGTAGATCGCTAAGCGGAAGCGTTAATAAACGCGGTTGATGTAGTCGAACGTCTTCGCGATCCAAATCGCCGAGCGTCCCGCGATCCAATCACGATCCTTCCGATCTAGTGCCGAACGGACGGCACCTCCGCGTTCAACACACGTACGGCTTGATGACGCCTTCACCTCCTCGATCCAGCGAGCGATGGTGAAGTAGTGGTTGAGTTCCAGCAGCACGACGGCGTGGTGATGATGGTGAGGAACAATCTCTGCAGGGCTTCGCCAAGCGCTACGGAGATTATGACGGAGGAACTAGAGGGCTAGGGTTGCCGGAACACGGCTTGGGAAATCCTGATGTGTCCCGTGTGCTAGCCCTGCCCCTCTATTTATATGTTGAGCCTTGGGGTCTAAAATTGGAGTAAAAGCCTCCTCTAGGTCGGTTTTGCCCGCACAAGGTCGGTTTGGCCCGCAGGGAAAGAGTCCAACTCGGATCCCGGCCGAACCGTGCACAGCCGCGCACAAGCGGTAGTACCGCTTCACACAAGCGGTAGTACCGCTTGGGCGGTAGTACCGCTTCACACAAGCGGTAGTACCGCTCGGGCGGTAGTACCGCTTCAACAAGCGGTAGTACCGCTTACGCGGCAGCAAAACTACTTTTGCACTTTCCAATACCTTGTGGGCTTTATCCCTTTGGCTCATATAAAGTGTTGCTGCACCCGAACACTTCGGTAAACATCCGGAACCTCTTCCGGTGAACTTCGGAACCCTTCCAGAGATCAAAACACTATTATCACATATATCAATCTTTACCTCCGGACTATTCCGGAGATCCTCGTCATGTCCGGGATCTTATCCGGGACTCCGAACAACTTTCGGTCACCAACATAATAACTCAATTATACTAATCGTCACCAAACGTTAAGTGTGTAGACCCTGCGGGTTCGAGAACTATGTAGACATGACCGAGACACCTCTACGGCCAATAACCAATAGCGGGACCTGGATGCCCATATTGGCTCCTACATATTCTACGAAGATCTTTATCGGTCGAACCTCTATGTCAAGGATTCAGTTAATCCCGTATGCTGTTCCCTTTGTTCTTCGGTATGTTACTTGCCCGAGATTCGATCGTCGGTATCACTATACCTAGTTCAATCTCGTTACCGGCAAGTCTCTTTACTCGTTCCGTAATACAAGATCTCGTGGCTAACACTTTAGTCACATTGCTTGCAAGGCTCATTGTGATGTTGTATTACCGAGTGGGCCCTGAGATACCTCTCCGTCATACGGAGTAACAAATCCCAGTCTTGATCCATGCCAACCCAACAGACACCCTCGGAGATACCTGTAGAGCACCTTTATAGTCACCCAGTTACGTTGCGACGTTTGATACACACAAGGTATTCCTCCGGTGTTAGTGAGTTGCATGATCTCATGGTCAAAGGAACAGATACTTGACATGCAGAAAACAATAGCAATAAACTGACACGATCATATGCTACGTTCGTAGTTTGGGTCTTGTCCATCACATCATTCTCCTAATGATGTGATCCCGTTATCAAATGACATCTCATGTCCATGGCTAGGAAACCTTAACCATCTTTGATCAACAAGCTAGTCAACTAGAGGCTTACTAGGGACACAGTGTTGTCTATGTACCCACACATGTATTTGAGTTTCCAATCAATACAATTATAGCATGGATAATAAACGATTATCATGAACAAGGAAATATAATAATAACCAATTTATTATTGCCTCTAGGGCATATTTCCAACAGTCTCCCACTTGCACTAGAGTCAATAATCTAGTTCACATCACTATGTGATTTACATTGTAATGAATCGAACACCCATGCAGTTCTGGTGTTGTTCATGTTTAGCCCTTGGAAGAGGTTTAGTCAACGGATCTGCAACATTTAGATCCGTGTGTACTTTGCAAATATTTATGTCGTCCTCCATGATGTAATCGCGGATGGAATTGAAACGTCGTTTTATGTGTCTGGTCCTCTTGTGAAATCTTGGTTCCTTGGCTAGAGCAATGGCACCAGTGTTATCACAAAACAGAGTCATTGGATTAAGCGCACTAGGCACTACTCCAAGATCTATCATGAACTCCTTCATCCAGACACTTTCCTTCGCCGCCTCCGAGGCAGCGATGTACTCCGCTTCGCATGTAGAATATGCTACCACGCTTTGCTTGGAACTGCACCAGCTAACCGCACCCCCATTAAGAATAAATACGTATCCGGTTTGCGACTTAGAGTCATCCGGATCAGTGTCAAAGCTTGCATCGACGTAACCCTTTACGACGAGCTCTTGATCACCTCCATAAACGAGAAACATGTCCTTAGTCCTTTTCAGGTACTTCAGGATATTCTTGACCGCCGTCCAGTGTTCCATTCCTGGATCACCTTGAAACCTTCCGACCATACTTATGGCAAGGCTGACATCGGGTCTTGTGCACAGCATTGCATACATGATAGAGCCTATGGCTGAAGCATAGGGGATGACACTCATCTTTTCTCTATCTTCTGCAGTCACTGGGCATTGAGTCTTACTCAACTTCACACCTTGCAAAACAGGCAAGAACCCCTTCTTGGACTGATCCATTTTGAACTTCTTCAAAATCTTATCAAGGTATGTGCTTTGTGAAAGTCCTATTAAGCGTCTTGATCTATCTCTATAGATCTTGATGCCTAATATGAAAGCAGCTTCTCCTAGGTCCTTCATTGAAAAACTCTTGTTCAAATATTCCTTCACGCTTTCCAACATTTCTATATTGTTTCCAATCAGCAATATGTCATCCACATATAAGATTAGAAACGCTATAGAGCTCCCACTCACTTTCTTGTAAATACAAGCTTCTCCGTAAACTTGTATAAACTCGAACGCTTTGATCACCTCATCAAAACGAAGATTCCAACTCCGAGATGCTTGCACCAGTCCATAAATGGATCGCTGGAGTTTGCAAACTTTGTCAGCATTCTCTGGATCGACAAAACCTTCTGGTTGCATCATATACAACTCTTCCTTAAGGAAACCGTTAAGGAACGCTGTTTTGACATCCATCTGCCAAATTTCATAATCGAAAAAGGCAGCTATTGCTAACATGATTCTGACGGACTTAAGCATCGCTACGAGTGAGAAGGTCTCATCGTAGTCAACTCCTTGAACTTGTGAAAAACCCTTTGCCACAAGTCGAGCTTTATAGACGGTGACATTACCGTCCGCGTCCGTCTTCCTCTTAAAGATCCATTTGTTCTGAATGGCCTTACGCCCTTCAGGTAATACTTCCAAAGTCCATACTTTGTTTTCATACATGGATCCCATCTCGGATTTCATGGCCTCTAACCACTTCTCGGAATCCGGGCCCATTATCGCTTCTCCATAGCTCGTAGGTTCATCGTTGTTTAACAACATGACCTCTAAGACAGGGTTGCCGTACCACTCAGGAGCAGTACGCGTCCTTGTCGACCTACGAGGTTCGATAGCAACTTGATCCAAAGCTTCATGATCATCATCATTAACTTCCTCTTCAGCTAATGTAGGCTCCACAGAAACAACTTTCTGCGCTGCGCTACTCTCAGGTTGAAGTAAAGGTTCAACAACCTCATCAAGTTCTATCTTCCTCCCACTCAATTCTTTCGAGAGAAACTCTTTTTCAAGAAATGTTCCGTTTTTAGCGACAAACACTTTGCCCTCGGATCTGAGGTAGAAGGTATACCCAATTGTCTCTTTTGGGTATCCTATGAAGACGCATTTCTCCGCTTTGGGTTCCAGCTTTTCAGGCTGAAGCTTTTTGACATAAGCATCACATCCCCAAACTTTAAGAAACGACAGTTTTGGCTTCTTGCCAAACCAAAGTTCATATGGCGTCGTCTCAACGGATTTCGATGGTGCCCTATTTAAAGTGAATGCAGCTGTCTCTAATGCATAACCCCAAAATGATAGTGGCAAATCGGCAAGAGACATCATAGATCGCACCATATCCAATAAAGTTCGATTACGACGTTCGGACACACCATTACGCTGTGGTGTTCCAGGCGGTGTCAATTGTGAAACAATTCCACACTGTCTTAAGTGACTGCCAAACTCATAACTCAGATATTCTCCCCCTCGATCAGATCGTAGGAATTTAATCTTCTTGTTACGATGATTCTCAACTTCACTCTGAAATTGTTTGAACTTTTCAAATGTTTCAGACTTGTGTTTCATTAAGTAAATATACCCATATCTACTTAAGTCATCAGTGAAGGTGAGAAAGTAACGATAACCACCGCGCGCCTCAATACTCATCGGACCGCACACATCAGTATGTATGATTTCCAATAAGTCACTTGCCCGTTCCATTGTTCCAGAGAACGGCGTTTTAGTCATCTTGCCCATGAGGCATGGCTCACATGTGTCAAGTGATTCAAAATCAAGTGACTCCAAAAGTCCATCAGCATGGAGCTTCCTCATGCGTTTTACGCCAATATGACCTAAACGGCAGTGCCACAAGAAAGTGGTATTATCATTATCAATTCTACATCTTTTGGCATCAATGTTATGAACATGTGTATCATTACTATCGAGATTCAATAAGAATAAACCCCTCACATCGGGTGCATGACCATAAAAGATATTACTCATATAAATAGAACAACCATTATTCTCTGATTTAAATGAGTAACCGTCTCGCAATAAACAAGATCCAGATATAATGTTCATGCTTAACGCAGGCACCAAATAACACTTATTTAGGTTCATCACTAATCCCGACGGTAATCGAAGAGCGAGCGTGCCGACGGCGATCACATCAACCTTGGAACCATTTCCCACGCGCATCGTCACTTCGTCCTTTGCCAGCCTCCGTCTATTCCGCAGTTCCTGTTTTGAGTTGCAAATATGAGCAACCGCACCGGTATCAAATACCCAGGCACTACAACGAGAGTTGGTAAGGTACACATCAATAACATGTATATCATATATACCTTGTTTGTTGTTGGCCGCCTTCTTGTCAGCCAAATACTTGGGGCAATTCCGCTTCCAGTGTCCAGTTCCCTTGCAATGAAAACACACAGTTTCTGGTTTGGGTCCAGCCTTGGGTTTCTTCACGAGAGGAGCAACTGCTTTGCCACTCTGCTTGGAGTTACCCTTCTTACCCTTGCCATTTTTCTTGAAACTAGTGGTTTTATAGACCATCAACACTTGATGCTCCTTCTGAATTTCAGACTCAGCGGCTTTCAGCATCGCAAACAGCTCGGCGACTGACTTGTTCATCCCGTGCATGTTATAGTTCAACACGAAGCTCTTGTAGCTAGGTGGCAATGATTGAAGAACTCTGTCAGTGATAGCCTCTGGCGGAAGGGGCATCCCTAACTCAGCCAGACGGGTGGAGTACCCAGACATTCTGAGCACGTGATCACTGATAGACCCGTTCTCCTCCATCTTGCAAGCATAGAACTTATTGGAGATCTCATATCTCTTGATCCGGGCATTCTTCTGAAAGATAAACTTCAACTCCTGGAACATCTCATATGCTCCATGACGTTCAAAACGTCTTTGAAGTCCCGGTTCTAAGCCATACAACATTGCACATTGAACTATTGAGTAATCATCAGAACGAGCCTGCCAGGCGTTCACAACGTCTAGAGACTCAACTGGAGCGGGTGGATCACCAAGCGGTGCATCAAGGACATAAGCCTTCTGGGAAGCCGTAAGGATAATCCTTAGATTACGGGCCCAGTCCACAAAGTTACTTCCATCATCTTTCAACTTAGCTTTCTCTAGGAACGCATTAAAATTCAGGGGTGCTACTGCGCGAGCCATGATCTACAACATAAATATAGCAAAGACAACTTAGACTATTGTTCTAGATAATGAGTTTAGTTAATCATATTACTTAAAAACTCCCACTCAAATTGACATCCCTCCGGTCATTCGAGTGTAACATGATCCAAATCCACCAACTCAAGTCCGATCATCACGTGAGTTGAGGTGGTTTCAATGGTGAACATCTTCATGTTGATCATATCTACTATATGACTCATGTTCGACCTTTCGGTCTCTTGTGTTCCGAGGCCATGTCTGTACATGCTAGGCTCGTCAAGTTTAACCCGAGTGTTCCGCACGTGCAACATGGCTTGCACCCGTTGTATGCGAACGTAGAGTCTATCACACCCGATCATCACGGCGTGTCTCGAAACGACGAACTTTCGCAACGGTGCACACTTGGGGAGAACACAATTTATCTTGAAATTTAAGTGAGGGATCACCTTATAATGCTACCGTCGTCCTAAGCAAAATAAGATGCATAAAAGGATTAACATCACATGCAAATCATAAGTGACATGATATGGCCATGAACTTGTGCTTTTGATCTCCATCTCCAAAGCACCGGCATGATCTCCATCGTCACCGGCATGACACCATGATCTCCATCATCTTGATCTCCATCAACGTGTCGCCATAAGGTTGTCGCGCCGACTGTTGCTTCCACGACTATAGCTAACGTTTAGCGATAAAGTAAAGCATTACATAGCGCTTAATGATTGACACGCAGGTCATACAATAATTAAAGACAACTCTATGGCTCCTGCCAGTTGCCGTACTCATCGACATGCAAGTCGTGATATTCTATACATCACATGATCATCTCATACATCACATATATCTCATCATGTAATTGGCCATATCACATCACAACATACCCTGCAAAAACAAGTTAGACGTCCTCTAATTGTTGTTGCAAATTTTACGTGGCTGCTACGGGTTTGCAAGAACCGTTCTTACCTACGCAAAACCACAACGTGGTGTAGTGATTGCTTTTTGATCTTCTAAAAGAACCCTCTTCATTGAACCGATTCAACTAAAGTGAGAGAGACAGACACCCGCCAGTCACCTTTATGCAACAAGTGCACGCAGCGGTAAAACCAGTCTCGCGTAAGCGTACGCGTAATGTCGGTCCGGGCCGCTTCATCTCACAATACCGCTGAATCAAGTATCAACTAGTAACGGCAAGCAATATGTATACACCCACGCCCACAACTCGTTTGTGTTCTACTCGAGATCTCATCTACGCATAGACCTAGCTCATGATGCCACTGTTGGGGAACGTTGCATGGGAAACAAAATTTTTCCTACGCACACGCAAGATCTATCCATGGTGATGAGCATCTACGAGAGGGAGAGTGAATCTACATACCCTTGTAGATCGCTAAGCGAAAGCGTTAATAAACGCGGTTGATGTAGTCGAACGTCTTCGCGATCCAAATCGCCGAGCGTCCCGCGATCCAATCACGATCCTTCCGATCTAGTGCCGAACGGACGGCACCTCCGCGTTCAACACACGTACGGCTTGATGACGCCTTCACCTCCTCGATCCAGCGAGCGATGGTGAAGTAGTGGTTGAGTTCCAGCAGCACGACGGCGTGGTGATGATGGTGAGGAACAATCTCTGCAGGGCTTCGCCAAGCGCTACGGAGATTATGACGGAGGAACTAGAGGGCTAGGGTTGCCGGCACACGGCTTGGGAAATCCTGATGTGTCCCGTGTGCTAGCCCTGCCCCTCTATTTATATGTTGAGCCTTGGGGTCTAAACTTGGAGTAAAAGCCTCCTCTAGGTCGGTTTTGCCCGCACAAGGTCGGTTTGGCCCGCAGGGAAAGAGTCCAACTCGGATCCCGGCCGAACCGTGCACAGCCGCGCACAAGCGGTAGTACCGCTTCACACAAGCGGTAGTACCGCTTGGGCGGTAGTACCGCTTCACACAAGCGGTAGTACCGCTCGGGCGGTAGTACCGCTTCAACAAGCGGTAGTACCGCTTACGCGGCAGCAAAACTACTTTTGCACTTTCCAATACCTTGTGGGCTTTATCCCTTTGGCTCATATAAAGTGTTGCTGCACCCGAACACTTCGGTAAACATCCGGAACCTCTTCCGGTGAACTTCGGAACCCTTCCAGAGATCAAAACACTATTATCACATATATCAATCTTTACCTCCGGACTATTCCGGAGATCCTCGTCATGTCCGGGATCTTATCCGGGACTCCGAACAACTTTCGGTCACCAACATAATAACTCAATTATACTAATCGTCACCAAACGTTAAGTGTGTAGACCCTGTGGGTTCGAGAACTATGTAGACATGACCGAGACACCTCTACGGCCAATAACCAATAGCGGGACCTGGATGCCCATATTGGCTCCTACATATTCTACGAAGATCTTTATCGGTCGAACCTCTATGTCAAGGATTCAGTTAATCCCGTATGCTGTTCCCTTTGTTCTTCGGTATGTTACTTGCCCGAGATTCGATCGTCGGTATCACTATACCTAGTTCAATCTCGTTACCGGCAAGTCTCTTTACTCGTTCCGTAATACAAGATCTCGTGGCTAACACTTTAGTCACATTGCTTGCAAGGCTCATTGTGATGTTGTATTACCGAGTGGGCCCTGAGATACCTCTCCGTCATACGGAGTAACAAATCCCAGTCTTGATCCATGCCAACCCAACAGACACCCTCGGAGATACCTGTAGAGCACCTTTATAGTCACCCAGTTACGTTGCGACGTTTGATACACACAAGGTATTCCTCCGGTGTTAGTGAGTTGCATGATCTCATGGTCAAAGGAACAGATACTTGACATGCAGAAAACAATAGCAATAAACTGACACGATCATATGCTACGTTCGTAGTTTGGGTCTTGTCCATCACATCATTCTCCTAATGATGTGATCCCGTTATCAAATGACATCTCATGTCCATGGCTAGGAAACCTTAACCATCTTTGATCAACAAGCTAGTCAACTAGAGGCTTACTAGGGACACAGTGTTGTCTATGTACCCACACATGTATTTGAGTTTCCAATCAATACAATTATAGCATGGATAATAAACGATTATCATGAACAAGGAAATATAATAATAACCAATTTATTATTGCCTCTAGGGCATATTTCCAACAATAGATATAAAAGATTGCTAGAACGTAAAGTAAAACAAAAGTAAAAATAATGCAGCGAAGTATTTTTGGTATTTTTGGTTTATAGATCTGGAAATATAATATGGAAAATAGACCCGGGGGCCATAGGTTTCACTAGAGGCTTCTCTCATGAAGGAAAATAATACGGTGGGTGAACAAATTACTGTCGAGCAATCTATAGAAAAGCGCATAGTTATGACGATATCCAAGGCAATGATTATGCATATAGGCATCACGTCCGTGTCAAGTAGACCAAAACGATTCTGCATCTACTACTATTAGTCCACACATCGACCGACTCCTGCCTGCATCTAGAGTATTAAGTTCATGAAGAACAGAGTAACGCATTAGGTAAGATGACATGATGTAGAGGGATAAACTCAAGCAATATGATGAAAACCCCATCTTTTTATCCTCGATGGCAACAATACAAATATGTGCCTCGCTACCCCTACTTTGTCACTGGGTGAGGACACCGCAAGATTGAACCCAAAACTAAGCACTTCTCCCATTGCAAGAATTACCAATCTAGTTGGCCAAACCAAACCAATAACTCGAAGAGACTTGCAAAGATATGAAATCATGCATATAAGAATTCAGAGAAGATTCAAATAATATTCATAGATAAGCTGATCATAAACCCATAATTCATCGGATCTCGACAAACACACCGCAAAAGAGTATTACATCGGATAGATCTCCATGAAGATCATGAAGAACATGGTATTGAAGAACAAAGAGAGAGAAAAAGCCATCTAGCTACTAGCTATGGACCCGAAGGTCTGTGGTAAACTACTCACGCATCATCGGAGGGGCAATGGAGTTGATGTAGATGCCCTCCGTGATCGAATTCCCCTCCGGCAGATTACCGGAAAAGGCTCCAAGATTGGATCTCACGGGAACAGAGGCTTCCGGCGGCGGAAAAGTATTTTCGTGGCTCTTTTTGGTATCCAGGGAATATTTGGGAATTTATAGGCCGAAGAATAGGGTTAGGAGGGCTGCCGTGGGGCCACAAGCCAGGGGGGCGCCCCCCCCCCTAGGGCCTTGGTGGCTTGTGACTCCACGGCAGGTCTCCTGCCTTCATCTCCAAGTCTGCTGGGTTTCTTCTGGTCCAAGAAAAATCATTCCGAAGATTTTATTCCGTTTGGACTCCGTTTAATATTCCTTATCTGCAATACTCAAAAACAAGGAAAAAAACAGAAACTGCCACTAGGCTCTAGATTAATAGGTTAGTCCCAAAAATAATATAAAATAGCATATTAATGCTTATAAAACATCCAAAACAGATAATATAATAGCATGGAACAATCAAAAATTATAGATACGTTGGAGACGTATCAAGCATCCCCAAGCTTAATTCATGCTCGTCCTCGAGTAGGTAAATCATAAAAACAGAATTTTTGATGTGGAATGCTACCTAACATATTTATCCATGTAATATTCTTTATTGTGGCATGAATATTCAGATCCATAAGATTCAAAACAAAAGTCTAATATTGACATAAAAACAGTAATACTTCAAGCATACTAACAAGGCAATTGCGTCCTTTCGAAATAACATGGCCTTAGAAAGTTATCCCTACAAAATCATATGGTCTGGCTATGCTCCATCTTCCCCACACAAAGTATCTAAATTATGTACAACCCCGATGACAAGTCAAGCAATTGTTTCACACCTTTTATGTTCTCAAACCTTTTCAACTCTCACGCAATACATGAGCGTGAGCCATGGATATAGCACTATAGGTGGAATAGAATATGGTGGAGGTTGTGAGGGAAAAGGAGAAGATAGTCTCACATCAACTAGGCGTAACAACGGGCTATGGAGATGCCCATCAATAGATATCAATGTGAGTGAGTAGGGATTGCCATGCAACGAATGCACTAGAGCTATAAGTGTATGAAAGCTCAAAAAGAAAACTAAGTGGTTGTGCATAAGATGAAAAATTCCACTAATTATATGAAAGTGACAAAATAGGAGACTCTCTATCATGAAGATCATGGTGCTACTTTGAAGCACAAGTGTGGAAAAAGATAGTAGCATTGTCCCTTCTCTCTTTCTCTCATTTTTTTTGGTGGGAATCTTTGGCCTCTTTTTTTTTATTTGGGCTTCGCTGGCCTCTTTTATTATTTGTAAAGTCCGGAGACTCATCCCAACTTGTGAGGGAGTCATAGCTTCCATCATCCTTTTCTCTCACGGGACAATGCTCTAATAATGAAAATCATCACACTTTTATTTACTTACGACTCAAAAATTACAACTCGATACCTAGAACAAAATATGACTTTATATGCAATATGAAAGTGATGGTGCGTGTCATGAAAAACGGAACGGTGGAAGTTGCATGGCAATATATCTCGGAATGGCTATGGAAATGCCATAATAGGTAGGTATGGTGGCTGTTTTGAGGAAAGTATATGGTGGCTGTTTTGAGGAATGTGGGTTTAATGCACCGGCGAAAGTTGCGCGGTACTAGAGAGGCTAGCAAAGGTGGAAGGGTGAGAGTGCGTATAATCCATGGACTCAACATTAGTCATAAAGAACTCACATACTTATTGCAAAAGTCTATTAGTTATCGAAGCAAAGTATTAGACGCATGCTCCTAGGGGAGAGGTTGGTAGGAGTTAACCATCGTGTGCTCCGGACCCTCACACAAAGGTTGACAATCATTAAACAAATCATGCTCCGACTTCGTTACATAACGGTTCACCATACGTGCATGCTACGGGAATCACAAACTTTAACACAAGTATTTCTACCAATTCACAATTACTCACTAGAATGACTCTCATATTACCATCTTTATATCTCAAAACTATATGCAAGGAATCAAACTTCTCATAGTATTCAATGCACTTAATATGAAAGTTTTTATTATATCCCTCTTGGATGCCCATTATATTAGGACTAAATTCATAACCTAAACCAATTACCATGCTGTTTAAAGACTCAAAATAATATAAGTGAGGTACGAGAGTTCAATAATTTCTATAAAATAAAACACCACCGTGCTCTAAAAAGATATAAGTGAAGTACTAGAGCAACATTGCCTAGCTCAAAAGATATAAGTGAAGCACATAGAGTATTCTAATAAATTCACGATTAATGCGTGTCCCCCTCAAAAGATGTGTGCAGCAAGGATGATTGTGGCAAACTAAAAAGCAAAGACTCATATCATACAAGACGCTCCAAGCAAAACACATATCATGTGGTGAATAAAAATATAGCCTCAAGTAAATTTACCGATGGATTGAAGACGAAAGAGGGGATGCCTTCCGGGGCATCCCCAAGCTTAGGCTCTTTGGTATCCTTGAATATGGCTTGGGGTACCTTGGGCATCCCCAAGCTTAGGCTCTTGCCACTCCTTATTCCATAGTCCATCAAATCTTTACCCAAAACTTGAAAACTTCACAACACAAAACTCAACAGAAAACTCATGAGATCCGTTAGTATAAGAAAAATAAATCACCACTTTAGGTACTGTTTTGAACTCATTATTTATTTATATTGGTGTAATATCTACTGTATTCCAACTTCTCCATGGTTCATACCCCCCGATACAACCCATAGATACATCAAAATAAGCAAACAACACAAAGAAAACAGAATCTGTCTAAAACAGAACAGTCTGTAGCAATCTATAGACTTCGAATACTTATGTAACTCCAAAAATTCTGAAAAATTAGGAAAATCAGGGAAATTTGTATATCAATCTTGTGTAAAAATTTCAGATCAAAATCACGTTCCAGTGAATTTACAAAATTCCTAGACTGAGAGCAAAAGTTTCTGTTTTTCAGCAAAATCAAATCACAAACACCGTAGACCATCCCAAAGGTCTTACTTGGCTCAAACACTAATTTAAACAAGAAAACACAATTACTACAGAGGTAATAATGTGTAAAACACTCAAAAACAGAAGCAAAAACAAAAGCATAAAATTAAAATTGGGTTGCCTCCCAACAAGCGCTATTGTTTAACGCCCTTAGCTAGGCATAACGATTTCAATGATGCTCACATAAAAAGTAGTAATTGAGATATGCAAAAGAGCATCATGAATAGCATGAAAAACACATTTATGTCTAACCCACTTCCTATGCCTAGGGATTTTGTGAGCAAACAATTTATGGGAACAAGAATCAACTAGAATAGGAAGGCAAAACAAGCATAACTTCAAAACTTTGAACACATAGAGAGGAAACTTGATATTATTGCAATTCCTACAAGCATATGTTCCTACCTCATAATAAATTTCAGTAGCATAATGAAGGAATTCAATAATATAACTATCATATAAAACTTTCTCTTCATGATCCACATGCATGCAAAGTTGACACTCTTCCAAAATAGTGGAATTATCATTAACTAAAGTCATGACCTCTCCAAACCCACTTTTATCAAAAAATTCATAAGATTGAACACTTTCCAAAATAGTGGGATCAATAATGCCTAAAGTTGACACTCTTCCAAACCCACTTTCAATATCATATTCATCATGAGTATTAAATAAATTATCAAGATCATAAGAAGCATTATCACCCCAATCATGATCATTGCAATAAGTAGTGGTCATGGCAAACTCATCAAATATAGCATCCCCAAGCTTGTGGGTTTGCATATCATTAGCACAATTGATATTAATAGAATTTATAACAATATCATTGCAATCATGCTTTTCATTCAAGGAAACATCGTGAATCACTTTATAAATTTCTTCTTTCAACACTTCATCAAAATTTTCAGATTCATGATTTTCAAACAAAACTTCATAGAGATAATCAAGTGCACTCAACTCACTAGCAATTGGTTCATCATAATTTGGCCTTTTGAAAAGATTAGCAAGTGGATGAGGATCCATATCAATAGAATTTTAGCAAGCGAAGATGCAAGCAAATAGAAGGCACATGGCAACACAAGCAAACAGAAAGAGATCCGGCGAGAAAAAGGCGAATAAAACGGCAAATTGGTGAAGTGGGGGAGAGGAAAACGAGAGGCAAATGGCAAATAATGTAAATGCAAGAGATGAGTTTGTGATGGGTACTTGGTAGGCTTGATGTAGATCTCCCCGGCAACGGCGCCAGAAATTGGCAAGTTGACGGGAGAGTTCTTGTCCTGACTTGCTATGTATCCTCCCCGGCAACGGCGCCAGAAATTGGCAAGTTGACGGGAGAGTTCTTGTCCTGACTTGCTATGTATCCTCCCCGGCAACGGCGCCAGAAATCCTTCTTGCTACTTCTTGAGCTTGTGTTGGTTTTCCCTTGAAGAGGAAAGGGTGATGCAGCAAAGTAGATAAGTATTTCCCTCAGTTGTTGAGAACCAAGGTATCAATCCAATAGGAGGTACAAGCAAGTCCCCAATCTTCGCACCTACACAAACAATCAAACTCTTGCACCCAACGCTAAAAGGGGTTGTCAATCCCTTCACGGTTATTTGCAAGGATGAGATCTGATAGAGATAGATATAAAAGATTGCTAGAACGTAAAGTAAAACAAAAGTAAAAATAATGCAGCGAAGTATTTTTGGTATTTTTGGTTTATAGATCTGAAAATATAATATGGAAAATAGACCCGGGGGGCATAGGTTTCACTAGAGGCTTCTCTCATGAAGGAAAATAATATGATGGGTGAACAAATTACTGTCGAGCAATTGATAGAAAAGCGCATAGTTATGACGATATCCAAGGCAATGATTATGCATATAGGCATCACGTCCGTGTCAAGTAGACCGAAACGATTCTGCATCTACTACTATTACTCCACACATCGACCGACTCCTGCCTGCATCTAGAGTATTAAGTTCATGAAGAACAGAGTAACGCATTAGGTAAGATGACATGATGTAGAGGGATAAACTCAAGCAATATGATGAAAACCCCATCTTTTTGTCCTCGATGGCAACAATACAAATACGTGCCTCGCTACCCCTACTTTGTCACTGGGTGAGGACACCGCAAGATTGAACCCAAAACTAAGCACTTCTCCCATTGCAAGAATTACCAATCTAGTTGGCCAAACCAAACCAATAACTCAAAGAGACTTGCAAAGATATGAAATCATGCATATAAGAATTCAGAGAAGATTCAAATAATATTCATAGATAAGCTGATCATAAACCCACAATTCATCGGATCTCGACAAACACACCGCAAAAGAGTATTACATCGGATAGATCTCCATGAAGATCATGAAGAACATGGTATTGAAGAACAAAGAGAGAGAAAAAGCCATCTAGCTACTAGCTATGGACCCGAAGGTCTGTGGTAAACTACTCACGCATCATCGGAGGGGCAATGGAGTTGATGTAGATGCCCTCCGTGATCGAATCCCCCTCCAGCAGATTACCGGAAAAGGCTCCAAGATTGGATCTCACGGGAACAGAGGCTTCCGGTGGCGGAAAAGTATTTTCGTGGCTCTTTTTGGTATCCAGGGAATATTTGGGAATTTATAGGCCGAAGAATAGGGTTAGGAGGGCTGTCGTGGGGCCACAAGCCAGGGGGGCGCCCCCCCTAGGGCGCACCCTGGTGGCTTGTGACTCCACGACAGGTCTCCTGCCTTCATCTCCAAGTCTGCTGGGTTTCTTCTGGTCCAAGAAAAATCATTTCGAAGATTTTATTCCGTTTGGACTCCGTTTAATATTCCTTATCTGCAATACTCAAAAACAAGGAAAAAACAGAAACTGGCACTAGGCTCTAGATTAATAGGTTAGTCCCAAAAATAATATAAAATAGCATATTAATGCTTATAAAACATCCAAAACAGATAATATAATAGCATGGAACAATCAAAAATTATAGATACGTTGGAGACGTATCACACCTCCACTATATATAGGCAGCCATCGCGGGCTCAACTCTTGGGCCTCGCACGGATCCTAAAGCCCACATGTTCCTTTGAGGGGTCACTAGAAGAGTGTCTAGAGGGGGGTGAATAGACTACTAGCAGGAATTTAAAACCTAACCTTTTCCCAAGTTAGTTGGTTGGCAGATTTTAACAGTTTTAGCAAGTTTAGCAAGTCTAACAGCCCTACACATGCATGTCAACAAATATGGCAGCGGAAAGTAAAGACATTGCACATCAAGTAAAGAGTTGAGATAGGTAGATCAAACGCAATTGGAGACGCAATGATTTTTCCCGTGGTTCCGATAGGTGGTGCTATCGTACGTCCACGTTTATGGAGTCTTCAACCCACGGAGGGTAACGGTCGCGAGAGTCTACGGAGGGCTCCACCCATAAGGGTCCACGAAGTAGCAACCTTGACTATTCCATAACGGCTTCCGTCCACGAAGGACTAGCCTCACTATGGGTAGATCTTCACGAAGTAGGCGATCTCCTTGCCCTTACAAACTTCTTGGTTCAACTCCACAACACGAAGTAGGAGGCTCCCAAGCGACACCTAACCAATCTAGGAGGCACCACCCTCCAAAAGGTAATAGGCTCGGTAATGATGATGAACTCCTTGCTCTTGTGCTTCAAGATGATAGACTCCTCAACACACAATCACTCTCTCATAGATTTGGCTTGGTGGAAGAGATGGGATTGGTGGAAAGCAACTTGGGGAGGCTAGAAATCAAGATCCATATGGTTGGAGTGGAAGATCTTGATCTCAACACAAGGGTAGGTGGCTCTCTCTCAGAAAACTGGATGGGGCAAGTATGGAATAGTTCTGAGTGCTTCTCATTCGAGTGGGTGGTGGTGAAAGGGTATATATAGGCATCCCCAAAAATCCAACCGTTACACACAAAATGACCAACTCGGTGACACCGATGTGTTAATCTCGGTGGTACCGAAGTGACCAAAAAGTGGCAACTTTTGAATCTCGGTGAGACCGATATAGGAAACTCGGTTGCACCGATAAGGTGACCAAAGGTCAGATTGCCCAATCTCGGTGACGCCGATCCAACAATCTCGGTGGTACCGATATTGTGAATTTGCGTAACAGAAAGTTGGCAACCTAAACTCGGTGGCACCGAAGCAAAATCGGTTGCACCGAAGTGGCTAGGGTTTGGCTGGGTCTGTCTGAGTTTGAGAATCGGTGGCACCGAGTGGAAAGTGTTGGTTGCACCGATTTTGGATATTTGGCTTTGACAGACTTTTGTGGGAGAGCTTGTGGGTGTTTTTGGTGACTATCACTTGTGCACGTATGAGCATTTTGTTTACCAACAAAACTTTACCCCCTTTTAATAGTATTGGCTTTCCTATGGACTCAAAGTGATTTCTCACAAATGTAAAATGTAGAGTCCTCTTGCTTTAAGCTTTGCCAATCAATTTCCTTGCATCTTGGGGTATTTCCACAATCTCCACAATCCTTTTTTCCATCCCTATTTGTGGACTATATCTGAAATACACTAGGTAAAAGTATTAGTCCAAGAGACAATGTATGTTGTCATGAATTATCAAAACCACCAAGGGAGCATGTTGTGCTTTCAATCTCCCCCTTTTTGGTAATTGATGACAACATACAATCAAAGCTTCAAATAAAGATATACATGGATATAATGAAGACTTTGAGAGACACATGACTTAGATTTGCTCCCCCTAAATGTGTGCAATCCTTTTTAAAGGATAGTTGCTTTTGAATGCATGGACACACAAATAGTAGAGAGGATATAATGAGTCATGTGTATATTGGCTATATGCATCAAATATATGTGAATGAGATGTATCCTTGTTCAAGACTTCACTCTTGCAAACAATATGTGCAAGAAGCAAGAGATCATCTTGATCAAGGATATGATGCATATACTTACCTTGAGTTCTTGAGCATTCTTGTAGTAGAAATACACTTGAGAAAACAATGTTAGGAAACACAAGAGTATTCTTCCAATCAACAAGGCAATAGAACTCAAGAGTACCAAGATATGGAGAACATATAGAAGATAGTATTTCTTAAGATTGATATGTCTCCAAAATCATTTAGAACTTTCTCCCCTTAGATATGAATATAGTAGATCATCCTCTCCCCCTGAATCTCATCATGTAGATATTGGGATTGGATAGGGTGAGAAACAACTAAGATGATCACAAAACAAACTCATTTTCTCCAAATATATTTTTCTCCCCCTGCTTTGATATTCTCCCCTTGTTTATATGATTATAAATTTTGATATTCGCTCTCCCCCTTGATCATATCTCCCCCTTTGCATAAGCATGTATCTCCCTTTAGCATGAAGCTTTGTTTTTCTCCCCCTTTGGCATTAATTTCCAAAAAGGTCAAAACAGGGATAGATACAGGGATCATTGACTGAGAAGGGATCCTTGAGAACAAGGGTCATTGAATGTAGGTTCATAGAAACGAAAACTAAGGGAATCATGGAAAATAATTTCGCTCCCTCTGAGATTTTGTAAGACTTCTCCTCCTTTGAGTTAGGGATCCTCGAGTAAAGAATTTCTCCCCCTAAGTTTTGCTTTTGTTATTCTCCCCCGAATATATATAATTTTTTTTAAGAAAGGGATCATCGAAGTAACAGAATCATCACGTGTAAGATTGCAAAAGAAAAATAGATTTGCAAACGAACACGAATAAGAAAAGAAAACAAATCGGTGACTCCGGGACAAATAAATCGGTGATACCGAGATTTTGTGGTGCAGCTCATCTGCAAATTCGGTAGAACCGAGATATATGTATCGGCGGCTCCGAGGCTAAAACAGCAAAAGAAATAAGGGACCAAGTTTCTGTTTTCAAAGTGTCAACAGAGAAAAAAAAATTAAAGGGAATGCAAAAGTTTTTTTTTACAAAAGGATATCAACTAGAGAAGATTTGAGTGGTTCCAAGAAATCTTGCAAAATAAATAATGAACCATCCAAAATACTTAACTAGATGATGGGCGGTGACTAGGTCACCTATATTTGAGTATATTGACTTAGGAGCCAAGCAAGAATACTTGATCATAGGTCATACTCTACGTTAAGCTCAAAATGGGGTTACCAATTTTCGATTAAGCATTTTAATGTCTTCATATCACTTGAGTTGCTTTAGCTCATGACTTGGAGTAAAGCCTTTTCAAGGATATGAGTACATACCTTGAGTGATGTTGATGACGTGGCTTGTAGGTGAACTTGTTGAGGATGCTCGAGGTTGATGAAGATCATCTTGAGTTGGGAGCAATCCTTCTCGTTTTAGTACACTTGTCACCTACATAGGTTAGTCATGCAAGGAAGAACAATAGATATATCCAATTGACATGATACCAATAGAGATTTAGCAAGTATGATCACAACAAGTATATGTCAAGGATATGGTTGAGTTGTCTTCTTCCTTCCATCATCAAGAGGTGTTGTGGATACTTGGTCATGACAAGATTGCTTATGATTTGAGTTGATGGCAATCTTGTGGAATGAAGTTCTTCCAAGTACCTACAAAAGGTTAGATGCAATACAAGGGAGCATAGAATTCCATGGCACAAGATAACATGTTAGGAGTACATGGAACTATCAAGAAAGCTCATGCCTTTGCATGCAACCGAGTGAGTCTAGCTCAAGTTTGAAGCATCAATGATGTTCAACTCACTCCTCAAGTAACAAAATGTTTTCTCATCAAGTGGCTTGGTAAAGATATCAGCCAATTGCTTGTTAGTGCGAACATGCTTAAGATTGATATCTCCTTTGGCAACATGATCACGAATGAAATGATGTGTAACTTGAATATGTTTAGTTCGAGAATGTTGCACAAGATTATGACCAATTTTAATAGCACTTTCATTGTCACAAAGTAATGGAACATTTCTAACATGGATTCCATAATCCTTAAGCGTTTGTGTCATCCATAGTAATTGCGCACAACAAGATCCAGCAGCAATATACTCAGCTTCGGCAGTAGATAGAGATACCGAGTTTTGTTTCTTGGAGGACCAAGACACAAGAGATCTACCCAAAAATTGACAAGTACCCGAGGTGGATTTAATATCAACCTTGTCACCGGCATAGTCCGAGTCGGAATAGCCAACAAGGTTAAAGGAAGATCCCTTGGGATACCAAATGCCAAAGTTTGGTGTTTGTATCAAATATCTCACAATACGTTTCATGGCCAAAAGATGACACTCTTTAGGTGCAGCTTGATATCTAGCACACATGCAAACACTAAGCATAATATCGGGACGAGAGGCACATAGATATAGCAATGAACCAATCATAGATCGATAAACTTTTTGATCAACCGGTTCATCCTCCTTGGTAAGATCAACATGTTCACTAGTAGGCATGGGAGTTTTCATAACTTTGCACTCTTGCATGTTGAACTTCTTGATCAAGTCCTTGGTATACTTAGTTTGAGAGATGAAAGTTCCTTCTTTCATTTGCTTGATTTGCAAACCAAGAAAGAATTTCATCTCACACATCATAGACATCTCATACTTCTCGGACATCAACCTTCCAAATCTTTCACTAAATTGTGGGTTAGTAGATCCAAAGATAATATCATCCACATAGATTTGGCACACAAAAAATTCACCATTAACTCTCTTAGTGAATAAGGTTGCGTCAATTTTACCAATTTCAAAACCTTTTTCAATGAGAAACTTCGTTAAGCATTTGTACCAAGCACGAGGGGCTTGCTTAAGACCATAAAGGGCTTTACGAAGCTTGTAAACATGATTAGGTTTCTTAGGGTTCACAAAACCAGGTGGTTGCTTAACATAGACTTCTTCTTCAATCTCACCATTTAAGAAGGCACTTTTAATGTCCATTTGATAAAGCGTGATATCATGGTGATTAGCATAGGCAAGAAGAATGCGAATAGCTTCAAGTCTAGCGACGGGGGCGTAGGTCTCACCGTAGTCCATACCTTCGACTTGTGTATATCCTTCGGCTACGAGACGTGCCTTGTTGCGTACGACTTGACCGTCTTCGTCTTGCTTGTTCTGAAACACCCATTTGGTTCCGATGACGTTTTGCTCATCCTTGGGCTTCTCCACGAGTGTCCACACTTCGTTCCTTTCGAAGTTGTGAAACTCTTCATGCATCGCGTTCACCCAATCCGCATCTTCAAGGGCTTGTTCTACCTTCAAGGGCTCAATGCTAGAGATGAAAGAATAATGCTCACAGAAGTTAGCTAGGCGAGTTTTCGAGCGAGTGATTCTCCCTGTTTGTATATCACCAAAGATTTGGTTTAGGGGATGGTTCTTGGTCACTTGTGCTCGAACTCGGGTCAGCTTCCGATTGTTGGATGGTGGAGCTTCTTCTTCATCATCATCTCCTTCATCTCCGTTGTTGTTGAAGGTGTCGTTTCCTTGAGGTGATGGTGAAGGTGGTTGTGGAGGATCTTCATGATGTACTTCCTCCTCTTCATCATCTTGTCATGTACCGCTTGTGGATGCCTCCATGTCATGTTGTGGTTCACCTTGACGTGAAGTAGGGGCTTCCACTTGAGTTGATGAAGTACTTTCCTTCACCTCCATGGGACGAATCTTGCCGATGGACAAGTCTTGGATAGCTTCCGAAGGGTCCTTATCACCTACATCATTTGGCAATTGTTCGACTTGCGAACCATTAGATTCATCAAACTTCACATCTACCGTCTCCTCAACTTTTTGAGTAAAGTTGTTGTAGACACGGTAAGTGTGAGAGTTCGATCCGTAACCGAGTAGAAATCCTTCATGAGATTTAGGAGCAAATTTAGTACGACGATGCTTATCAAGAATGTAGCACTTTGAGCCGAATACCCAAAAGTATCCAACTTGGGGTTTGTTACCGGTGAGTAGCTCGTATGCCGTTTTACCGAGAAGCTTGTGCAAGTATAGTCGGTTTGTGGCATGACACGCTGTTTCCACGGCTTCTGCCCAAAAGTGTCTTGGTGTCTTGTATTCGTCAAGCATCGTTCTTGCCATCTCAATAAGCGTCCGGTTCTTCCTCTCAACAACTCCATTTTGTTGAGGCGTGTACATAGCCGAGAACTCATGTGAAACACCTTCTTCGTCAAGAAAGGTATCCACATGGGTGTTCTTGAACTCCGATCCGTTATCGCTCCGAACCTTCTTGATCTTCACTTCAAACTGATTTTGCGCTTTGCGAGCGAAGTTCTTGAAGATCTTTTGAACCTGCGACTTATCATCAAGAAAGAAAACCCACGTAAATCTGGAAAAATCATCAACTATAACTAGACCATAGGAATTTCCACCGAGACTCTTGTAAGCATTGGGACCAAAAAGATCCATGTGAAGTAACTCGAGTGGTCTCCTAGTAGTCATGATATTCTTAACGGGATGACTTCCACCTACTTGCTTTCCATCTTGACAAGCACTACAAAGTCTATCTTTGTCAAAGATAACATCTTTAACACCAAGTATATGATCACCTTTGATAAGCTCGTCTAGATTGCGCATGCCAACATGTCCTAGTCTTGTATGCCAAAGCCAACCTTTAGAAGATTTTGCAATAAGACAAGTACGAGGTTTGGATCTTTTAGTGAAACCGACAATGTATAGATCACCTCTACGGAAACCGGTAAAGACCATTTTATGATTATCTTGACGAAACACTTGGCAATCTATTTTCGTAAATAGCACATTAAAACCAAAGTCGGCAAGTCTAGATACGGAAAGAAGATTGTAGCCAAGAGATTCAACAAGCATAACATTTTGAATAGAGCTATCATGGGATATGGCCACCTTACCAAGACCAAGTACCTTACCCTTGGAGTTGTCTCCAAACGTTACGTACCTTCGTGGTCCATGGTTTGGTGTGATCTCTTCAAACATTTCTCTATCTCCGGTCATATGATCGGTACATCCGCTATCGAGAATCCACTCTTTTCCTCCGGACATGTAATCCTTGAAGTTTTCCATGAG
The DNA here is from genome assembly GCA_039707655.1 of Elymus sibiricus. Lineage (NCBI taxonomy): Eukaryota > Viridiplantae > Streptophyta > Magnoliopsida > Poales > Poaceae > Elymus > Elymus sibiricus. The sequence goes on along the minus strand of CM077665.1, from coordinate 458,014,846 downwards.
ACTTAGATTCTTCATGATCTTCTCATACTCGATGTCGAACAACTCATCGTCATCATAGTAGCCATGTTCCACATTGTCATCATCAAGTGGGAAATCCTCGTCATAAAGAACAAGAGATTCGTTAGGATTTTGATCATGACAATGTTCAAGTTTATGAATGCGAAGGGCTTCTATAATGATATTGTTGATAGTAGTGACATCTCCTTTAGCACGCATGAGGTCTCTAAGCTCAAATAGACAATCATCAAACTTAGGATCACTAGGCGTCATTTTGTGGAAGGCAATAGTTTTATGAAGAATTTCATCAAGATTACTCAATGAATAGGATATCGTTTCTCCAAGTCATTCCACAAAGTGTAAGCACATACAAAATTCTTCATTTGATTAAGCACATTTCTAGGTAAAGCTCTAACAATGAGATTGACAGTTCTAAGATTGCATAGCATATCAACTTTCTCTTCGTGTGAGGGATGCAAAGGATCAATGGGAGGTACGTAGGGGCACTTGACATATTTGCTCAATTGAAATTCATTAAACAGCTCAAGCATCAAGGTTTTCCATTGACTATAGTACTCTCCATCAAGAATAGGCACTCTACAACTCAAACTCCCTATACTAGACACATCCATCTTCCTCCTCGGTGATTAAACCGAAGCAATGGAGACCAAAGCTCTGATACCAATTGAGGGATCACTAGAAGAGTGTCTAGAGGGGGGGTGAATAGACTACTAGCAGGAATTTAAAACCTAACATTTTCCCAAGTTAGTTGGTTGGCAGATTTTAACAGTTTTAGCAAGTCTAGCAAGTCTAACAGCCCTACACATGCATGTCAACAAATATGGCAGCGGAAAGTAAAGACATTGCACATCAAGTAAAGTGTTGAGATAGGTAGATCAAACGCAATTGGAGATGCAATGATTTTTCCCGTGGTTCCGATAGGTGGTGCTATCGTACGTCCACGTTTATGGAGTCTTCAACCCACGGAGGGTAACGGTCGCGAGAGTCTACGGAGGGCTCCACCCATAAGGGTCCATGAAGTAGTAACCTTGACTATTCCATAACGGCTTCCGTCCACGAAGGACTAGCCTCACTATGGGTAGATCTTCACGAAGTAGGCGATCTCCTTGCCCTTACAAACTTCTTGGTTCAACTCCACAACACGAAGTAGGAGGCTCCCAAGCGACACCTAACCAATCTAGGAGGCACCACCCTCCAAAAGGTAATAGGCTCGGTAATGATGATGAACTCCTTGCTCTTGTGCTTCAAGATGATAGACTCCTCAACACACAATCACTCTCTCACAGATTTGGCTTGGTGGAAGAGATGGGATTGGTGGAAAGCAACTTGGGGAGGCTAGAAATCAAGATCCATATGGTTGGAGTGGAAGATCTTGATCTCAACACAAGGGTAGGTGGCTCTCTCTCAGAAAACTGGATGGGGCAAGTATGGAATAGTTCTGAGTGCTTCTCATTCGAGTGGGTGGTGGTGAAGGGGTATATATAGGCATCCCCAAAAATCCAACCATTACACACAAAATGACCAAGTCGGTGACACCGATGTGTTAATCTCGGTGGTACCGAAGTGACCAAAAAGTGGCAACTTTTGAATCTCGGTGAGACCGATATAGGAAACTCAGTTGCACCGATAAGGTGACCAACGGTCAGATTGCCCAATCTCGGTGACGCCGATCCAACAATCTCGGTGGTACTGATATTGTGAATTTGCGTAACAGAAAGTTGGCAACCTAAACTCGGTGGCACCGAAGCAGAATCGGTTGCACCGAAGTGGCTAGGGTTTGGCTGGGTCTGTCTGAGTTTGAGAATCGGTGGCACCGAGTGGAAAGTGTTGGTTGCACCGATTTTGGATATTTGGCTTTGACAGACTTTTGTGGGAGAGCTTGTGGGTGTTTTTGATGACTATCACTTGTGCACGTATGAGCATTTTGTTCACCAACAAAACTTTAACCCTTTTAATAGTATTGGCTTTCCTATGGACTCAAAGTGATTTCTCACAAATGTAAAATGTAGAGTCTCTTGCTTGAAGCTTTGCCAATCCATTTCCTTGCATCTTGGGGTATTTCCACAATCTCCACAATCCTTTTTGCCATCCCTATCTGTGGACTATATCTGAAATACACTAGGTAAAAGTATTAGTCCAAGAGACAATGTATGTTGTCATGAATTATCAAAACCACCAAGGGAGCATGTTGTGCTTTCATCCTTCCCTTAAGCGCGCGATCCCTTAGGTTTATGCTCACTTGGTCGCGAGTTAGATCACATCCGGATCGACTAGTCGGTAGCGGCCTCTAGCAAAGCGTGCCGAATCCAAGTGTCCGATTAAGCTGGTTAGGCAAACATGTACTTCATACTCTTGTTCCCATTGCCACACGATATATGTTGTTCTGCTCAAGGCGACATGGTCATCCTTGTTGCAGCACGGCCTCTTTCTCATTCCGATGAATCCGACCAACACTTCGGATTATCTCTTAATCCTCATTGCATGACCATGCTTATCCAGATCGGATCACCCGAGGGGCCCAGAGTATATCTCTCCTGATCGGAGGGGCAAATCCCATCTTGCTCAACCATGTCTCGCGGCATGGGTCCGGACAAGGCCAAAACCTACCTTTATAACTACCCAGTTACGGAGTAGCGTTTGGTCGGCCCAAAGCAGGTCTATCACCATCCCGAGTACATGCATCAGCTCAGGTCTTAGGATATAGAACATATGTTGTACTAGAGACTCACAGATGACCTATCGCTGCGTCTCATAGTCGGGTCTTTCCAACTCAGACCTTATCTCGACTCGTATCTGACTAAGTCAAATCTGACCAGATCTTTCTGAGTCCATATTATCCGACTAGCATCCAATGCTACATGGTCAGTGTGACCGGACCATCCACCGTGTCATATGCTAGTCTAACTGGCTGCGCGTCCATGCAGCCCTTTCGACTAGGGACCATTTAGGACAGTCATCATACACTGCATAGTCTCACAAACAAGTCACGTACTTGTTAATACACATCATTGATAATATCCAAGGGCTATCTTTATTCATAAACACATAGGAAATATCATCATACATGATTGCCTCTAGGGCATATCTCCAACACTACTTTGTGGAGAATCCTGTATACCCCGCATCCTACTTTCGGCGCCGTTTTAGGATGAGCTTCGAGTTGTTCAAACACATTGCGAAGAAACTGACGAGGCATGATTGGTTTTTTCGGCAAAGGAGGAATACCGCCGGAGAACTGGGGCATAGCACTTTCCAAAAGGTGACCTCTGCTTTGCGTATGTTGGCATACGATATTCCGATGGATCTAGTTGATGACCACTTGGCCATGGGTGAGAGTCAAGCCATCATGTGTGTCAAGTGCTTCACAGTTGGAATTGTGCAAGTGTTTGATCCGGAATATTTGGGAGATCCGAATGCTGAAGACACCGCAAGGCTTATGGAGTTCAACAAAGCTCGCGGGTTTCCAAGTATGCTTGACTCAATAGATTGCATGCATTGGAGTTGGAAGAACTGTCCTGCTGCATGGCATGGACAATGCCACAACCATAAAAAGGGTTCCACTATAATCCTTGAAGCGGTGGGCGATCATGAGACTTGGATTTGGCATGCTTTTTTCGGAATGCCCGGATCTTGCAATGACATCAATGTTATTCAACGGTCACCACTCATGAATAGAATTGCAAATGGTGAAACTCCACCGGTGGAGTGTGTAGAAAATGGTCATACATACAATTATGGCTACTATCTTGCGCATGGCATCTACCCAAGGTGGCAAACATTTGTGAAGCCATTGAAGTCACCGCAAGGTAAGAAAAATCTTGATTTCCACAATGCTCAAGCAGCGTCTAGGAAAGATGTGGAGAGAGCTTTTTGGATTTTGCAATCCCAATTTGCTATTGTGAGAGGATCGGCTAGATTTTGGGATCAAAGATTCTTTGGTATATCATGAACACTTGTGTGATCATGCATAACATGATCATCAAGAATGAGCGTGGGCAAGATTTAGACTATTCTCAGTACGAGTTGATGGAACAACCCATGCGAGTGCGGAGGAACGATGCGAGGGTGGCCCGCTCTGTTGCCTCCTATCATGCCATTCGACGTGGCAAAACGCATGATAAGCTTCAAAAGGATCTAGTCAAGGAGTGGTGGTCATGGAATGGGCAACGTACGACTTGATGTCATATGAACTATTTGTTGTATTGAAAATAAACTATTTGTTGTATTATTCATGAACAACTTGTTGTATTATTCATGAACTATTTGTTTGAGTTGGAATAATAACTAAACTATTTATTGTTGATTTATTTTGTGTGTGTTTGATCTTCTTGCTTCTATGTTTGAGTGGGAAATGTGTTTGTGCTGGACGTGCGCTTTAATTTAGCGTCACTGCTGAAGCGCTACCTGTGTCGCGTTAAATTTTACAGCTTCTGCAAAGCTACCACATGTCCGCGTGCGCAAAAATGCTATTTCAATGTTGTAAAATAAATTGCACGCCGCGCTAGCGTGCATACGTTGGAGATGCTCTAACACTGTCGATCGTGACACTCCATCTTTTAGCTAGGGAACGAAGGCGTCCAGCATGCCGCACACGGTTGCCAGTCGCTGCCTCGCATAGACGACCGTGCTCAAGAATGTTATTGATCGATCCATTTCCTTCAGGTTTCCTTTTATGCATTCACGAGCCAGTGGCTAATTATGGCCCAACAATTTAAAATTACTAATGTACTGGTTGCTAGGAGTAAACCCAAAACGCTAGGAAATGGCCTAGCTGACCTAGTTAAGTAATTCCACCTTATCTTTCAGTACAGATCGTACTTTGACAATTCCAGCTATTTGAACAGCTAACCCTAAAAAAATCTATTTGAACAGCTCTAGGAGCTCGCTGGAGTTCAGATTGGCGGTGACGTCAAGCCCGGGCACGTGCCCAGGGTGCTCTGACGATAAAATCGCCCTTGGGACCAAGTTACATTTTGAGAATCTAAAAAAACAGTAGTTCATCGAGCAGGGAGCTCCTGTCTATGCACACAGGGACAACTTATGCATGGGAGCGAGCGAAGAAACACCGTCATCATTGCCTCTCTCTCACCAAAGCAGAGCATATTTTTGTACTAAATAGATACTAGGATAATCGCCATGCTAAGACCCAACAGGACTGGCGCACCAAAACAACACCCATCGCCGATAAAGAGAAGCGTCGATTAAAAGGATCAAATCTGTAAACACACGAACGAAGACTACATCCACACAGATCCACGGAAGACCAACACCGACCGAACCCACAAGTTTTGACGGATCTGCCATCACACATCCTCCACTGACACTATAAATACATCATCTAGATGAGGATTGGACGTAGGAGACATCATTCCTACTAGGGGACATCACCGTGCCACACAACCCAACGAAGATGTTCAACCAAACAAGAAAAAGAGCGGAGTCAATATTTTTATGCTAACATTTTCTTTTAAATCGCGTTTACACTTTTTCAAATTCATGGTTATCGAAAATTCAAGTAAAATTAAGTTTTTAAACATATGTATTTAGAATATTAAAATATATGAACAAAAACAATGTGAATATACATACGTATATGTATATATCTCATCTTTCTCTCTTTGTGTGTGCGTGCGTGTGTGTGTGTGGATGTGGGATCCCTAGAAGAGGTGTCTAGAGGGGGTGAATAGACTACTTGACAAGTTAAAAACCTAACCTTGTCCCAAGTTAATTGGTTGGCAGATTTTAGCAATTCTAACAAGTCTAATGCACCCTACACATGCTAGTCAACAAGTATGGCAGCGGAAAGTAAGGACAAGCATATGTAAGAGCGTAGAGATAGGAAGATCAAACGCTATAGATGACACAAAGATTTTTCCCGTGGTTCCGATAGGTGGTGCTATCGTACATCCAAGCTGATGGAGACTTCAACCCATAGAGAGTAGCGGTCGCGAGAGTCCACGGAGGGCTCCACCCGTTAGGTTCCAGGAAGTAGCAACCTCGTCTATTCCATCACGGCTTCCGTCCACGAAGAACTAGCCTCACTATGGGTAGATCTTCACGAAGTAGGCGATCTCCTTGCCCTTACAAACTTCTTGGTTCAACTCCACAATCACGAAGAAGGAGGCTCCCAAGTGACACCTAACCAATCTAGGAGGCACCACCCTCCAAAAGTTAATAGATGTGGTAGTATGATGAACTCCTTGCTCTTGTGCCTCAAAAGATAGTCTCCTCAACACTCAATCACTCTCTCACAGGTTTGGCATGGGTAGAAGAGATTGATTGGATGGAAAGCAACTTGGGGAGGCTAGAAATCAAGATTCATATGGTGGGAATGGAATGTCTTGATCTCAACACATGAGTAGGTGGCTCTCTCTCAGAAAAATGGATGGGGCAAGTGTAGATCTGTTCTGAGTGCTTCCTCTACGAATGAGAGGTGGTGGAGGGGTATATATAGGCATCTCCAAAAATCCAACCGTTACAACATTATTGCCCAACTCGGTGAAACCGAAGTGAAAACTCGGTTGTACCGACTAGTGCAAAATGTGGCAACTTTAGGCTTTTCGGTGGTACCGATATACACAACTTGGTCCTACCGATTTTGGTCTGACCAAGGCGGTTCCTCATCTAGGTGACACTGATTCACCAAACTCGGAAATTCCAAGTTTAGGAATTAACTAACCAGAGAGTTGGTCACTGATTCTCGGTCATACCGAAACCAGTATTGGTTGTACCGAGTTGCTAGGGTTTTGGCTAGGTTCTGTCTCAAGGGAAAATCGGTATGGTCGAGTGGGAAAACATGGTGACACCAATTTTGAACTTTAGGTTTTGGACAGAGTATTTTGTGGGAGAATGGATGAGTATTTTTGGTGGCTAATCTTTAAGCACTTGAGCAACCAGATCATCATAATTCCTCATCTCGTTTTAATAGTACTGGCTTTCCTATGGACTCAAAGTAATTTCTCACAAAATATAAAATGTAGAGTCTTGTTTCTTGAAGCATGGCCAATCCTATTCCTTCCTCTCCTTGGGAATGTTCTCCACACAATCCTTTAGCCAATCCTCTCTGTGGACTTCATCTGAAATAATCCAGATAAAACTATTAGTCCAAGAGACAATGTATGTTGTCATGAATTATCAAAACCACCAAGGGAGCATTTGTGCTTTCAATCTCCCCCTTTTTGGTAATTGATGACAACATACAATCAAAGCTTCAATTTAAGATATGCAAGAATATGTGATAGCTTTGAAGGATACATGACCAATACAAGCTCCCCCTAAATGTGTGAAATCCATTTTAATGGATAGTTGCTTTGGAATGCATGAACACACACATAGTATAAAGGACATAATGAGTCATGTATATCTTGGCTATATGCATCAAATATATGTGAATGAGGTGTTTCCATGTTCAAGACGAGGTGTTTCCATGTTCAAGACTTCACTCTTGCAAACAATATGTGCAAGAAGCAAGAGATCATCTTGACCAAGGATATGATGCATATACTTACCTTGAAGTTCTTGAGCATTTTAACAGTAGGAACACACTTGAGAAAACAATGTTAGGAAACACAAGAGTATTCTACTTATTCAAATGCAAAATGATTCAAGAGTACCAAGATATGGAAGACATATGAAGAATAGATTTGCTTAAGATTGATATGTCCCCCCTAATAGAATATGTAGATCTCCCCTAAGTATGCATTTGTAAATCTTCTTCTCCCCCTGAATCTTAGCATGTAGATATTGGGAGTAGGTAGGGTGAGAAAAGTCTAACATAAATTTGGTCTGTTCTCCCCCCTTTGGATAAGCATAAGCTTAGATATTCTCCCCCTATATGGACTCCCCCTATATACAAGCATAAGCTTTGATATTCTCCCCCTTTTGAGATTTCTCCCCCTTTGTCATCAAATATGAGCTTTGATATATCTCCCCCTTTGGCATTAATTTCCAAAAAGGGTGACATAAAGGGTCAGAGGAAAGGGATCATTGAGAGGGAAGGAATCCTTGATAATAAGGGTCGTAGAAAGTAGGGATCCTTGAGAGTAAGGGTCATTGAGAACAATATATACTAAGGGATCCTTGAGTACCTTTTCTCCCCCTTTTATTACCTGAAAAGGCTTTTTAAGATTTCTCCCCCTTTTACATAGGGATCCTTGAAGAAATGGAGACTTTTCTAATTTTGACAAAGACTACATAAGGTAGCAAAATCGGTGGCTCCGAGGCAGAACGAGTCGGTGGAACCGATATGTGGTTGTGCAGCCTATCTGCATGATCTGTGATACCGAGTTATCTGGATCGGAGGGTCCTAAATGCCAGACAAAAACTTGGTAAAGTTTGTCAAAAGCAATTTTTCAAAAAATCTCAATAGAATAAGATGCTTTGCAAGGAATTTTCAACGAGATTTGCAATGAATTTTCAACTAGATGGAAATTGAGTGGTTCCAAGAAAGCATGCAACTATAAGATTAACCAAACAAGATACTTAATCTAGATTATGGGCGGTGACTAGGTCACCTATATTAGAGTATATTGACTTAAGGAGCCAAGCAAGAATACTTGATCATAGGTCATACTCTACGTTAAGCTCAAAATGGGGTTGCCATTTTTCGATTAAGCATTTTAATGTTTTCATATCACTTGAGTTGCTTTAGCTCATGACTTGGAGTAAAGCTATCTCAAGAATATGATCGCATACCTTTGTATGACGTGGCATGTAGGAGAAATTCTTGTGGATGCTCGAAGTTAATGAAGATCATCTTGAGTTGAGAGCTATCCTTGATCGTTTTGGTTCTCTTTTCACCTACATGGGTTAGTCTTGCAAGGAAGAACAAGATATATCCAAATGACAAGAATGAAATTCGTTTATCAAGTGGTTGTCAAGGATATGGTTTGGATTGTCTTCTTCCTTCCATCATCAAAGAAGAGTTGTGGATACTTGGCCATGCCAAGATTGCTTTTTATGTGAGTTGTTGGCAATCTTGTGGAATGTAGTTCTTCCAAGTACCTAGAAAAGGTTAGATGCAATACAAGGGAGCATAGATTTCCAAGATATAAGATAGTGTCAAAGGTATCAAGGAATAGTCATGAAAGGTCATGCCCTTGCATGCATCCGAGTGAGTCTAGCTCAAGTTTGAAGCATCATTGATGTTCAACTCACTCCTCAAGTGACAAAACACTTTCTCATTGAGTGGCTTAGTAAAGATATCGGCCAATTGCTTGTTGGCACGAACATGTTTGAGATTAATGTCCCCTTTGGCAACATGATCACGAATGAAATGATGAAGAACTTGAATATGTTTAGTTCAACAATGTTGCACGGGATTATGAGCAATCTTAATAGCACTCTCATTGTCACACAATAATGGAACATGTCTCACATGGATTCCATAATCCTTAAGAGTTTGAGCCATCCATAGTAATTGCGCACAACATGATCCGGCGGCAATGTATTCCGCTTCGGCGGTGGATAAAGATACCAAGTTTTGTTTCTTGGATGACCAAGACACAAGATATCTACCAAGAAATTGACATGTACCCGAGGTGGATTTTCTATCAACCTTATCTCCGGCATAGTCCGAGTCGGAATAGCCAACAAGGTTAAAAGAAGATCCCTTGGGTTACCAAATGCCAAGGTTTGGTGTATATATCAAGTATCTCACAATTCTTTTCACGGCCTTAAGATGACACTCTTTACGAGTGGCTTGATATCTAGCACACATGCACATACTAAGCATAATATCGGGACAGGAGGCACATAGATATAGCAATGAACCAATCATTGATGAATAAACCTTTTGATCAACCGGTTTGTCCTCCTTGGTGAGGTCAACATGTCCACTAGTAGGCATAGGAGTTTTCATACCTTTACACTCTTGCATGTTGAACTTCTTGATCAAGTCCTTGTATACTTGGTTTGAGAGATGAAAGTTCCTACTCTCGTTTGCTTGATTTGCAAACCAAGGAAAAATTTCAGCTCACACATCATGGACATCTCATACATCTCGGACATCAACCTTCCAAATTTCTCACTAAATTGTGGGTTAGTAGATCCAAAGATAATACCGTCCACATAAATTTGGCACACAAATAATTCACCATTAACTCTCTTAGTGAATAAGGTTGCGTCAATTTTACCAATTTTAAAACCTTTTTCGATAAGAAACTTCGTTAAGCATTTGTACCAAGCTCGTGGAGCTTGCTTAAGACCATAGAGAGCTTTACGAAGCTTGTAAACATGGTTAGGTTTCTTAGGGTTTACAAAACCAGGGGTTGTTTAACATAGACCTCTTCCTCAATCTCACCATTTAAAAATGCACTTTTAATATCCATTTGATAAAGAGTGATATCATGGTGATTAGCATAGGCAAGAAGTATACATATAGCCTCAAGTCTAGCAACGGGAGCATAGGTCTCACCGTAGTCCATACCTTCGACTTGGGTGTAGCCTTGAGCCACGAGACGCGCCTTGTTGCGTACGACTTGACCGTCTTCGTCTTGTTTGTTCTGAAACACCCACTTGGTTCCGATAGTTTTAGAGCGAGTTATTCTCCTGGTATGTATGTCACCGAAGATTTGCTCTAAGGGACGATTTTTGTTCACTCTTGCTCGAACTCGAGGTAGCTTTTGCTTGTTGGATGGTGGAGCTTCTTCATCATCATCTTCTTCTTCATTGTTGTTGAAGGTGTCGTTGCCTTGAGGTGGTGGTGAAGGTGGTTGTGGTGGATCATCATGATGAACTTCTTCCTCCTCTTAATCTTGTCGTGTACTGCTTGTGGATACCTCCATGTCGTGTTTAGGTTCGCCTTGACGCGAAGTAGGGGCTTCCACTTGTGTTGATGAAGTACTTTCCTTCACCTCCATGGGACGAATCTTTCCGATGGACAAGTCTTGGATAGCTTCCGAAGGTTCCTTATCTCCTACATCATTTGGCAATTGTTCGACTTGCGAACCATTAGATTCATCAAACTTCACATCTACCATCTCTTCAACTTTTCGAGTGAAGTTGTTGTAGACACGGTAAGTGTGAGAGTTTGATCTGTAACCAAGTAGGAAACCTTCATGAGACTTAGGAGAAAATTTAAAGCGACGATCCTTATCAAGAACGTAACACTTGGAGCCGAATACCCGAAAGTATCGAACTTGGGGCTTGTTACCAGTGAGTAGCTTGTATGCCGTTTTACTGAGAAGCTTGTGTAGATAGAGTCGGTTCATAGCATGACAATCTATTTCCACGACTTCTGCCCAGAAGTGTCTTGGTATCTTGTATTCGTCGAGCATCATTCTAGCCATCTCAATGAGAGTCCGATTCTTCCTCTCAACAACTCCATTTTGTTGAGGTTTGTACGTAGCCGAGAACTCATGTGAAATCCCTTCTTCGTCAAGAAAAGAATCCACATTCGTGTTCTTGAAATCTGATCCGTTGTCGCTCTGAAATTTCTTGATCTTCACTTCAAACTGATTTTTCACTTTGCGAGCGAAGTTCTTGAAGATCTTTTGCACCTGCGACTTATCATTAAGAAAGAATACTCACGTAAATCTGGAAAAAATATCAACTATAACTAGACCAAAGGAATTTCCACCGAGGCACTTGTAAGCATTGGGACCAAAAAGATCCATATGAAGCAACTCGAGTGGTCTCCTAGTAGTCATGATATTCTTTACGGGATCACTTCCACCTACTTGCTTTCCAGTTTGGCAAGCACTACAAAGTCTATCTTTGTTAAAGATAACATCTTTAACACCATGTATATGATCACCTTTGATGAGCTTGTCTAGATTACACATACCAACATGTCCTAGTCTTCTATGCCAAAGCCAACCTTTAGAAGATTTTGCAATAAGACAGGTGTGAGGTTTGTATCTCTTAGTGAAATCAACATTGTATAGATCACCTCTATGGAAACCGATAAAGACCATGCTATGATTATCTTAACGAAACACTTGGCAATCTACTTTGGTAAATAGCACATTAAAACCAAAGTCGGCAAGTCTAGATACGGAAAGGAGATTTTAGCCAAGGGATTCAACAAGCATGACATTTTGAATGGAGATATCATGAGATATGGCCACCTTACCAAGACCGAGTACCTTACCCTTGGAGTTGTCTCCAAAAGTCACATACCTTCGCGGTCCATGGTTTGGTGTGATCTCCTGAAACATGTCTCTATCTCCGGTCATGTGATCGGTGCATCCACTGTCGAGAATCCACTCTTTTCCTCCGGACATGTAATCCTTGAAGTTTGCCATGAGACTTAGATTCTTCATAGTCTTCTCATACTCGATGTCGAACAACTCATCTTCATCATAGTAGCCATGATCCACATTGTCATCATCAAGTGAGAAATACTCGTCATAAGAAACAAGAGATTCGTTAGAGTTGTGATTATGACAATGTTCAAGGTTATGAATGTGAATGGATTCAACAATGATGTTGTTGATAGTTATGACATCTCCATTAGCACGCATGAGGTCTCTAAGCTCAAATAGATAGTCATCAAACTTAGGATCACTAGGCATCATTTTGTGAAAAGCAATAGATTTATGAAGAATTTCATCAAGATTACTCAATGAATAATTTGGATATCGTTTCTCCAAATCATTCCACAAAGTATAAGCACATTCAAAATTCTTCATTTGATCAAACACAATTCTAGGCAATCCTCTAATGATAAGATTAACAGTTCTAAGATTACGAAGCATGTCAATTTCCTCTTCGTGTGTGGCATGTAAAGGATCAATGGGAGGTACATAGGGGTTCTTAACATACTTGCTCAAATGGAATCCATTAAATAACTCAAGAATCTCATATTCACATTGACTATAGTACTCCCCATCGAGAACGGGCACTCTACAACTAAGACTCCCCAAACTAGACACATCCATCTTCCTCCAACGGTGATGAAACCGAAGCTATGGAGACCAAAGCTCTGATACCAATTGTGGGATCACTAGAAGAGGCGTCTAGACGGGGGGTGAATAGACTATTTGGCAAATTTTAGCAATTCTAACAAGTTTAATGCACCCTACACATTCTAGTAAATAAGTATGGCAGCGCAAAGTAAAGACAAGCATATGTAAGAGAGTAGATATAGGAAGATCAAACGCAATATGGAGACACGAAGATTTTTTCTGTGGTTCCGATAGGTGGTGCTATCGTACGTCCACGTTTATGGAGTCTTCAACCCACGGAGGGTAACGGTCGTGAGAGTCCATGGAGGGCTCCACCCATAAGGGTCCACGAAGTAGCAACCTTGACTATTCCATAACGGCTTCCGTCCATGAAGGACTAGCCTCACTATGGGTAGATCTTAACGAAGTAGGCAATCTCCTTGCCCTTACAAACTCTTGGTTCAACTCCACAATCACGAAGAAGGAGGCTCCCAAGTGAGCCCTAACCAATCTAGGAGGCACCACCCTCCAAAAGGTAATAGATGTGGTAGTATGATGAACTCCTTGCTCTTGTGCTTCAAAACATAGTCTCCTCAACAATCAATCACTCTCTAATAGATTTGGCATGGGTAGAAGAGATTGATTGGATGGAAAGCAACTTGGGGAGGCTAGAAATCAAGATCCATATTGTTGGAGTGGATGATCTTGACCTCAACACAAGGGTAGGTGGTTCTCTCTCAGAAAATTGGATATGGCAAGTGGAGATCTGTTCCGAGTGCTTCTCTTGCGAGGGAATGGTGGTGGAGGGGTATATATAGGCTTCTCCAAAAATCCAACCGTTACAACATTATTGCCCAACTCGGTGAAACCGAAGTAGAAACTCGGTGGCACCGACTAGTTCAAAATGTGGCAACTTTGGCGTTTTCGGTGGAACCGATATATAAATCTCGGTGGTACCAATATGGGTGACCTAGGCAGTGACCAAAACTCGGTGAGACCAATTCCTCAAACTCGGTGGGACCGATTTAGAGAAATGGGCTAACAGAAAGTTGGTCCAACTTCTCGGTGGTGCCGATTCTCAAAACTCGGTGGGACCGAATCTAGAAATGGCTAACCAAGAAGTTGGTCACTGTTTTCGGTGGCACCGAATGGAATGTTGGTAGTACCAAGATGCTAGGGTTTGGTATGGCTTCTGTCTTGGGTAAACTCGGTGGATCCGAAATAGAATATTGGTGGTATCGAGATTTTGACTTTAGGCTTTGGACAGAGGATATGTGTGGGAAAGTGGGTGAGTATTTTTGGTGGCTAACTCTAAGCACTTGAGCAACCAGATCATCATATTTACCTCATCCCCTTTTAATAGTATTGGCTTTCCTATGGACTCAAAGTGATTTCTCACAAAATGTAAAATGTAGAGTCCTTGATCTTGAAGCATGGACAATCCTATTCCTTCCTTTCCTTGGTGAGGTTCTCCACACAATCTTTTAGTCAATCTTCTCTGTGGACTAAACCTGAAATAAGCTAGATAGAACTATTAGTCCAAGAGACAATGTATGTTGTCATGAATTATCAAAAGCACCAAGGGAACATATGTGCTTTCATGGGGTCATCGTGGAGAACATCCTCCGGGTGTGGGCTATCTCAAGGTGGAGGGGTGACACAGAGTCAGCGAACTTCTTCCTTGGGGGCGGCTACCACCACCTCCCACGAGGCTCTCCGGTGATGTTCCGCGTCGAAGAGGTTCATGGCAACGAAGGAATCCAGATTGGGCTCCTTGCTCACTTCACCAACCGCTTCGATGCCTTCTTCCTCCTCGGCAAAGTCTTCTTGTGTGAGTGCGAGTTCGTCACCTTCACCACCCACAACATCTTCGCCAACTTCGACAACATCTTCCCCACCCACAATGGCATGCACACTCTCCCCTACATCTTCCCCGAGGATGAGGAGTGACCGGGTGCTCAGAGTGAACTTAGTGGTGTAGGGGCCAGGTTGTGTTCGGTGTTGCCCCATATGTCTGGCTAAGTTAATTATACTGGTGCTACTAGTAAACCCTAATATCTATCTAGGGTCCCATATATCCATGTAATGTGCATGTTCCAATATATTAAGGGAATATATTAATGTTTAGTTCATGCAATTGCATTTTTACTTGTCCGAATATTTATTTGCATAAATTTCAATTTTAATGTGGTTGTCTATTGATTGCAAATAGTTGTTCCTTTGTTTGAGATTAGTGGTGACCGTTGCAAACATTAGAGCGAAAGAACATAAGGTACTCTTTTGATGGAAATATTTAAAAAATGAAGAAACTAAAAATCAGAATATTTGGTGTCCATTTGAACCAAAAATTAAATTTAAATGTTGAAACAAATATTGGAAAACAGGAAAAAAGGAAGAGCGAGGAGTGTTTCGAAAGACACGCAGACATACTTGGCCAGTCGGGTGGTCTCGATTTCGAGTAAACCTCCTGCCGTAATAAGCCACCTTTTGTTTGCCTATTTTGCCCACGTATGACCGCACACCCACTGACAGATGAGCCCGCTGATAGGGGCGTCCCACTCATCAGTGAGAGCACCCAGATACCACCACGCACCCGCCAACAGATGGGCCCGCTGTTGGGGTCACACGCGTCAGTAACTGCACACCTGCTGACAGATTGGCCTGCTGCCCATGCGTTAGTAACTGCTCACCCGCTGAGAGATCAGCCCATCGCCGGGGTCCCACACGCGAGTAACTGCGCCCACCACCTACGACCAAGCTGCCGCTGACATGGGTGTCCTACACGTCAGTGAAAGCGCCCACATATCACCGCGCACCCACTGACAGATGGGCCCTCCGTTGGGGTCCCACGCACTACGCCCACCGCCTACGACCAAGTTGCCTCTTACATTGGTGTCCTACGCGTGAGTGAGAGCGCCCACATACCACCGTGCACCCGCTAACAAATGGGCCCTCCATTGGGGTTCCATGCATTAGTAACTGCGCACACCACCTAAGACCAAGCTACCACTTACATGGGTGTCCTACACGTCAGTGAGACTGCCCGGCTACGACTGTGTGGCCGCTGACAGATGGCCTCGCCCTGCCGGAGGGGTCCCACAAGTCAGTATATGCGCCCATCATCTACGACCGTGCAACCGCTGACAGGGGTGTCCCACGCGTCAGTAACTGCGCCAAGTAACGGTCAAAGACTTTGACCCAATGACAAACCCCTGCTTGGTCTTTTGTGAGGGTGGGCCACGCGGTGAAGGGGAAAAGTGAGGACTGCCAAAGAGGTGGGGGGACTGAGGAGAACTAAGCAAGGAGGGGCATCAAAATAGAAATCCCAAATGTTAAATTGTTGCTATCATACCAAGCTTGTGAGTGTCCCTTACAATCACTGCGTTTGTGAGTTGATCTGGATTCAATAAGGTGCCTTTGGTTCTCCTAATTCATAATATGCACAGTCTGAAAGATAGATCCATTTAAAAAAGATAAAGAGAAATAATTATGCTTTATGAGAGCACACTGGAAGTTTCTTTTGAAGATTAACATATGAAGGTTACATTGATGCATCAATCAGGATTAATAGAAAAAGCACTCAGTCGTCCGAGCACTCTTCTCTATCTAACCACAACTCTTCCAACCGACTGCAGTAGCTCAAGGTGTCTTCGCTTGTTGACCATCTATGTCCATGGTCCAGGCAGCTATCTATTGTGATTCCAACGGCGGCCGAAAATCCTAAATATGAAAATATTTTGGAAAATTATAAAAAAGAAACTAAAAGAACAAAAAGGGATAAAAATCCAAAGAAAAAACGGAGACTAAGTTTTCTGACACAGCCACCACACGAAAGGATTCTGAGTGGGGAACGATAAGTAATTTGAGTGATGGCTCGAGTATTTGTGATGCTTTTCATAGTGATTCTTGCCTGATTTCATCGAATTTTCATTACTCTTTGGATATTTCTAATGCTAATCCTTCGAAAGAGAAGAAATTCCATTTTTCCTAATGATTGGCAGGAAATATTGATTATGGAAGGAAACCAAGAGGGATTACTGCAAATCAAGCCAAATGGAGCAACTTCCATAAAGAGGCCATTGTCATCAGATGCAGTAGAACAAAAGACAATGTTCCAAACGATCGCAAGCGCTCGTATGAGCGGGCGTTTGGACTGCCGTCAGCTCCAGCACGTCCATACAAGCAACTTTCGTGAAGGGACCAATGGGAGGAGAGACCCTAGCCGCGGCCACACCATCCAGAATAGGAGACGAGAGGATCTAAAGAACCTTCGAAGATCATCATAGTTTTTGTTCTTTCATATCCAACATCATCAACACCCCTTTCACTATTGTAAGAGGAATTCCAGTTTGTAACTATACTCAATCTCATCTAGAGATCAAGACTATTTGAATTACCCATTTCAAATTATTGTGGATCTTCATGGTATTAGCGATATGGTTTTCGTGGGCTTTATCTCTATTGTGATTGATTCCCCTCTTATGATGTGGGAGTAAAAACCCCTAGGTGTGGGAGATGTAGGTAAGTTGTAAGATTAATCTATGCCTATTCTATATGTCTTCATTTGCATTCGTGGTAATATGATCTATCTAGTATGTTGTTATACTGTGGTGAACTCTATGCATGTTGTCCAATTTAAGGGCCCACACAACATGATCTCAAGACCTACACTGGTAATGTATTGTTTAGGAAATCTGTGACCTCTGACGTGATAGTTTGAGATATCCATGAGGACCGAACACAATATGAGATAACGATGATAAATTGAAGTTATTGCTTGGTTCCGGTCTAAGGACCTTAATTTTGGATACGACCATTCTGTGGCAACGGAGAAGCGGGACCATAGAATGAAACGCAATCCCACATGGAGGAGTTTTGTTACTTTGGGGAGAACATCCTATAGAACACCTATATCAAATGTTATGAATACAATACAAGGTAACTGGTATTATCGTCGCACTGGCTCACTTTATATATTCTTACCATGAACTGAAATCTCTCCGCACCTAATCTATCATGTGCAGGAAACACAATCTCAGACCTACTTATGTTATTTACTTTACTAGTTACTTTCGCTTATACTTTCAAACACTCTTTATATTTGCACAACTTGTTATCCTGGAAAGTAAGAATATTTGCCAAAGCTAAAGCAGTTACTTCACACAAGAAATGTGACACCTTGTGTGTGAAAAAAGTGCCACTATAAATACTCTCCTCGCCTCTTCGTTCGAACGATTACTCATTAGGATACTTCTGCGAAAGTGCTACACTACCCTGTTTGGCTTACATGCATCAAAGAGTTCGTTTGAAAATTCCACATTTAACCTTATTATCGATGTTTATTATTATAATTGGATATAAAAAATGGTACACAATGGCACATTAAGCAGGTGGTGCCTCTTTTTCGCCCGGTGCAACGCACTACAAGTAAGTTGTGGGTAAAGTTACCAGAGTGATCAAATTGATGATCATAGGGCAACAATGAAAATATTATTAAGTACTAAAATAAGAAACATGACATGTTTCTTGCAAACAAAGAAAGTGAAGAGATTGTTTTAAAGAGTTACATCAATAGATGATCGTTGTAACTAGTTACATTGATAAATTCTTCATCGGTGCTCTAAGTGATTCTCGATTTCAAATTAAAAGGATTTTTATCAGTTGGTGGTATAGTAAGTTGGAATTGGTCCAAGAAAGTTATTGTAGCAAATTCTATAACGAAGATTGAGTATATTGTCGCTCTAGAAGCAACAATGGAGGGTGATGAATCAAAAGTTCATTTATGAACTTGGTATGGTTTCTAGATGATTGTGCCAATGGAACATTGTTCTTAATAGTGGTTACATAGCTCGGTCTAAGGAATCAAAGGTCCTGCCAATGATTCAATATATACAAAGTCAGTTTCACACAAATTTTGAATTCTTGTGAAAACATGATAGATACATTGAAATGCGAATGATACACATGGATCTGAACTTATCAGATTCGATAGGACAATGGCTATACCACAAGCAAAGCATGTACAAACACCGGACTGCCATTGGTGTAAAAAGAAAAGTGCTAACTAGATTATTCCTCTAGTGCAAGTGGGAGTTTGTTGGAAATATGCCCTAGAGGCAATAATATTGTATTACCTATTTTCATGTTTATTGTTTAGAGTTTATATTCTATGCTATAACTACTATGATCCTGGAATATGTGATTCAGTGAAAAACTCATATGCATGTGTGGAATGATAATCGGTGAAACCTGATCCTAGGCTCGCCTCTAAGACTAGCTCAAGTGGTGTTTGTGATCATGTTATCCGAATCTTGGGATATTGTTAAGTGTAACGATAATCCCAAAATAACTTTGAGAATATGACGTTCGAAGAATGATCATATTGAATTGAACCAAACTTGTTTGTTATACTTTGAGATACTATCGTCACAAGTCAATCATTATAACACAGAGAGTTAATGTATGCTTCAGTTCCTTAGACCATGAGAGTATCGTAGTCACTTCTTACCGTATGATGGACACTGTGGTTCTCAAATGTCATCTGTAACACGATAATCATAACGACAACTTACATGTTCATCGAAAAGTTTGACAAGTGGTTAGATAGCTCAAGAGTGACAATGGAGACATATTCTTAGGGCCCTCTCGGTGTGGCGGCATCCATCATGGTCTGGCCAGACACAGGTGACTAGGTCATGGGGATGCCAGAACATGTCAAGGAGAAATAAGAACAAAACTGGTAAAGAGGAGACCGGTATAGTGAGCATGATGTTGACTCAAGAGGATACCGATATATCTCACCTAGGGTTTTGTAAATTATCACAAAGCAAAGCTAATAGCAATGTCAACCAAAGGTTCACTCCAATATCATTCGTGCATTCATAGGGATCAATATGGATGTCCATGGTTCCGTTATTGATCATTCAACGAAAGGGGTTTTGTTCATGTCTATGTTTAACCGAACCTATAGGGTCACAAGCTTAAGGGAATCACGATCTGTTGAGTGTTAATGGTGTAAGATTTATCATAAATATTTTTTAAATAGTTTCGAGTGAAACCAAAAGCATTTCGAGGTTAGCGGAAGAGTTTCGGGGTTTACAGGGTAATACCGGGAATTGATATATAGGTGGAAAATGTTTCCGGAGATGTTAAATAAATGATAAAAGGTTCTAATATTGATTAGGAGGCTTTTAGAATATATATTTTATGGGCTACATAAATTATCCATAAGGCCTAACAAGGGAGAGTTATTGGACCTATAGGCCGAATAAGAGTATAACGCCCCCTAGCTTGTTGGACAAGCTTTGGGAGGCCGCATTGGATTGGAAGAGGGACTCCCTCTCCCTTTGGGGCACAACAATGGGAGAACCCTCCCCAAGTCGGCTGCCCCCTCCCCCTAGACCTATATATACACGAGGAGGGGCGCCCCCGAGAGACAAAAGTGTCTCCCGTTGCCTCGGGTGCCCCCTCTTTCCCTCTCTAGTTCTAATCTTGCTCTAGGCTTGATCTAATTCTAGTTATTTAGTTCCTCATAATAGAGAAGCTCTATGAGGTTCTCTTCTCCCTCCACTAATTCTCCGACAACGATTAGTTCTGGATGGCGAAGCGCTGCCGGATCGTGAAGCATGTACGCTTGCAATCTATAAAGAGATTGTGCTTTCAGTCATTTGTTCGAGAGATCGTTGTGGACGGTTTGAGGGACTTCAAGAACGATCTACACAATCTTTTCTTCCGCTGCATCTCCAAGTTGGTAACGATCCGATCAAACCTTATATGCATCTTCATAGTGATCCGGAATCATAACCGTAGGGTGATTTTTTTTGTTTTCTACTAAGTTTATGATGGGAAAACAAAAAATTATGCGCGCAGGAGACCACAACCTCTTTTTCTGTTTTTTTTCTATGTATTATGTTTTCGTTTCTTGCTTTATTTTTGTACTTTATTTTATACTTTAAAATATTCTAAGTAAATGTATATATTACAAAAAAAACTCCCTACAAATAACATTTGAAAAATATTGAACAAGTATTTGAAAAATGCTGAACAAGTATTTGGAAAATGTTGAATGTGTATAGAAAATTGTTGATCATGTATTTTGAAAATGATAAATTTTTTGATCTTGTATATAAAAATGTTAATCAAGCATTTAAAAAATGTTCAACAAGTATTTCAAAAATTATAATTAAGCATTTTAAAAATATTAAATATGTATAGAAAAAATATTGACCATGTAATAAAAAAGGATGAAAAAGTGGATCATGTATATACAAGTGTGACATTTAAAAATAGTGTTGAACAAGTGTTTGAAAAATGTTAATCAAATGATAGAAAAATGTGTATAGAAACAATGTTGACCATGTATTAAAAACATATTTTTATTTGAAAGCTATTAATCAAGCATTTAAAAATGTTAAAATTATAGAAAAATGTTGACCATGTATTAAAAAAAGGTTTACGTTGAAAAATGTTAATCTAGAATTTGAAAAATGTGTATAGAAAAAATGTCAACCATATATTAAGAAAGAGTTAAATTTGTACTGGAAAATGTTAAACGTCTATTAGAAAAGTTTGTTGATGTGAAAAAAAGAATGAAAAATAAAAGAAACAAAGAAAACCAACAAAATGAAAACCAAAAAAAGAAACAAAGTAAACCAAAGAAACAATAAAATGGAAAAAAATCAAACCAAAGAAACAAATAAATAGAATGAGAAATCCAAGAGAAGAAAATATTAAAAGAAACAAATAAAACTAAAAAATAAAAGAAAAAGTTGGAATAAACGGAGAAGAAACAATGGAAATCGCGAGTAGTTTGGGCTTAAGTAGTCTGGCATTACTGCTATGTCGCAATTTGCCAGGCCCAGTGGCTAATCGTGCTTGTTCTAAACCAGGAGACCGGGGTTTGATGCCCTCACGCCCCCTTTTCTCTTCTCTTTTTTTATTTGTTGTGCGTAAATGGTCCGGCCCGAGTATTATAGATCCTTCAGCGTGCGATCCTTTCTTATCTTTTAATGCAAGATATAACACTCGCGACGTTGCAGTTCACAGAACAGGGAGATCCTATTTATGAACAACAAATCCCCTATAACGAGTGCAACGTGCCTATATGGGCCGGCCCAATAGCTTCTCATTTTTTCATTAAAATTTGATATAATATTAAAACCTTGAAATATAAAAATTCCTAGATCTCAATAGAAATTTTGAAATGAAAAATGTTCAAGTTTGCAAAAAAATGTTCTTTCGCTTTTATATGTGCTAACAACTGGTCCTATATGGGCTAACAATTTTGCGGCCCATCAACCAGTATTGCTTTTTCATTTATACTATTTATTTCACTAGTTTATTTTATATAAATATGTTTAATTCTCAATGAAATTTTCACGTGTTGCGTAAAGGAAAATGTTCATGCGTATATTAATATATTTGTGCACTCTTTAAAGAATGGAATACGACAACACTAGCACCCCCTCACTTAGGAGGTTAATCTCCATGGGATCCTTGGTGGGAAGCTTTCCCATCTGTTTGGAGCCCTCGCAACTGAATTTGTGGGCGCCATCGAGAGTCGTTGAGAGAGGAAGACCAACACTAACAATGTCCCTGGGAACTATTGATCGAGCATCCAGTTCCTAAGGACTCAAAACCTCAAAACCAAGTCCAATTCAATGTGGTCCATCCATGGTGGAGCTATTTGAAGGAAAGCTCTAGTGGCTCGGAGTCACAACTCCTATTTGACGCCCTCAACGCCCGGTTATTGGCTACACCACAAACCAACGCGCGCACACACACACCGCGTCCATAACTCATTGTTTCGCTCCAGCCATAATAACCAACCTGGACATCTTGTGTGATATGTCTACTATTACTACAACTTCTTTTTCTTCTTGTTGTGTGCCAAATTCACCTTTAGACTCTATTTTTTGGTTTTATTTTCTGTTTCTTTTTCTCTTTTTCTTTAATTTTTCATTTTCATTTCCACTTTTAAATTTGCACACTTTTTTTAAAAATGAAATTTTCTTAAATTCACAAATTTCAAATTCTTTAACATATTTTTTTAAGTTTGTGAACTTTTTATCGAAACCATGAACATTTTCTTAAATTCGCAATCTTTTTGCAAATTTGAGAATATTTTGCAAATAATGAATGGTTTTCAAATCCACGAACTCTTTTTGATTTTTACAAACTTTTTTAAAACCGACAAAAAAATTCAAATTCGTGAATGTTTTCAAAATCAATGAACTTGTTTCAACTTCACAAACATTTTTCTTCTTCTTAATTTATGAAAAAAATTAAATGTCATGAACTTTTCCAAAATTTTGAACTTTTGAGAAATTCAAAATACTTTCAAATTTCATGCACTTTTCCAAATTCACGCACTTTTTCAAATTGGTTAACTTTTCCAGGCTTCTTAACAATTTTTTCAAATCCATGAACTATTTTCAGATTCATGAATTTTCTTTCAAATAATCGTTTTATAAATATGTGAATTTTTTTCCTATCCCCAAACTATTTGCATATCCATGATTTTTTCCCAGATTCATAATCCCTTTTTAAACTCATAAGACAATTTTAATTGCTAGTTTTTTTAATCCGCAAACTCTAAGACAAAGTGAGCAGAAAAATAGAGCAAAAAAATTTAGTGCGAACGACGTACATACGAGTAAGAGAAAAGGCGAATAAGCGAAAAGAGCACTAAATGGGCTGAGGCCCGGTTCCATTAATAGTGTGCGCCAGGGTGACTTCCTAGCGCAACACAAGCCGAAGAGGAGTTCTCGCTCAAAGTAGGCAGCGTCTATTTATTGCCTCGTGAAAGTTGGATCTATGGCCGGCCTATATCGTAGACGGGTCGGGCCCATCGCACGATAACTCGCAAACAACACTTGGCCTAGGCTTCCCTACCACCCGTGTTCTATCTTTTTATTTCTTTTCTTGTTCATCTACTGCCCCGGTTTCATAATATAAGACCGTTTTTACATTGGTGTAGTAAAAAAATATTCTTATATTATGGGACAGAGGGAATAGGTAAAAATACGAGAATGTATTTGAAATACAAGATTTTGAAAAATAGGGGTGAAGTACTTTGGATGATACGCTCGCCTAGATACATACTAGGGATGTCTTGCTTCAAAGATGAACATCGCTGCCATGGAGGTCGTCTGCCCTCTATGTTCAGCACCCCTGGAGACAACGAATCACCTAGTATTTAGCTGCCCCCTTTCTCGTTATTTTGGGTGAAGCTTGGGTTGTCAATTGTTGGCACCTCGACGTGGGATCTCCAAATCCTAGATGTCACCCTCATCTCCGGCGACATCTCCCTGAGCGTGTTCGTGTTGCTGTGCTGCTGGCACCTATGGAAACATGGGAATCATATTGTCTTTAGGGGACCCCTTTTCCTTGCCCATGTTCTCAAGGCCAGCCGTGATGATGCGGTGTTGTGGCGTGGGCGGATGCTGATTGTGCACCACTGCCACGTCGATGTCTTGCTCTATGCATTGGCTGCATCGCAACTACCTCCAAGGAGTTGATGTGACATGTGGCTACAGATGCTTGTTCTTGACTGTGTTGTTACTACCCCCATGTACTCTTTGTGGTCTCGTTGCCTTTTGTACCCTTGATTGTAATCATCATAGGTTTTAGCCTTTTTACGAAAATTCAGGTGGGGATTCTCTTCGCCTCAAAGATTTAAAAAAATATATATTCTATATTTAAAAATGAATGATTATTTAATACTATACACAAACATATTTAAATAGGATACAAACAACTTCTAATATGCAATAACCATTTTTTTGTATTACACGTTGAATACTTTTTAATACGTGATATAAGATTTTAATATGCGTAGAACTTTTTTGTATATACTGAGTCCAAAAAATTTACATTATTTTCATCTTTTTTTGTCCCTAAGTAGTAGGAGTTGTAGAATTTTACGACCTTAGCGCATCTATTTTTGCCTTTTTTTATACCAGGAAGCCATTTATGGAAGTGTTTGGAGTCTAAGGAAAAAATGACAAGATATGGTAATAAAATCACGTCAATTAACATGATATAGTATTCTGATAAAAATATAAGGCAAATGGAAGAAGGAGGAGGCCTCATGAAGGAGTTCGGAGCGCTTGACGGCGCACTGTACGAGCACACTTGTTCATACCATCGACCATACCGCACATGACAGATTAGCGCAGAAAAAACAACCTTCGCCGATGAAGCGAAGCATAGATCAGAAGATCAAAACACATAAAAAAAACTAGATCCATACACACCCACAAAATACCAACACCGAGCAAATCTTACAATATCCAACGAAGACACACCTCCACAAACCATTTAACGACACTATAGGCATACCATCTCTATGGGAAATCAGGCGCGTGGGACATTATCCCTACTAGGGGCATCGCCACCGCCACACAACCCAACCTAACCAGGATGTTGAAGCAAAGAACATCAAGAGCAAAGTCCCTAACGTCCAAGGTAGAATTCCATCATCTTAACTTTTCGATCTTTTCAAATTCACCATTTTTTCGAATTTACATTTTTTTAAATTGATAAACTTTTTTCAAATGTATGAACTTTTTTCAAATGAATGAACTTTTTCAAATTGATTTTTTAAAAATCTATGAACATTTTTAAAAAATTCTTCATATCTAATGATTTTTTCCAAAAGTAAGAACTTTTCCTTGAATACGTAATTTTTTAAACTTGTGATTTTTTTTTTCAAATTTATGATTTTTTTTCATATTCAGTATTTTTTTCAAAAGTCAACGGTCAATGAGTGACCAGAAAAAAGCCAAGAACAACATCTAGCAGTAAATGGCCCGGGCCATAGAGATGGCTTTATACTCTATAGGGGCAAACTGTGGGTTTCCTATTCGGCGCGCATTTCGTCCGCGAGGGCGGATCGTATTTGGCGCTTAAGTGCCTGTTCGCAAACGGGCGCCTGAAGGGCGCGTCTCCCCCTTTCTTTTCTGTTGTATTAACCAAAAACATGAACGTGCGGGGGATGGAAATAAAACTAGCGACCTCCCGGTTGTTCGCACCCAAGGCTAACCACCCCATCATCTTCACCTCATATGCTCCATTACATCTTCTTCCCCCATTTCTTCTTTCTTATTTCTTTTTTTTTCTTTTTTTTGCTTTTCTTTTATGATCCATTTTTTAATTATTATTTTTCTTTTACTAAGTTCAATGATTATTTTAATTCAAAATTAGATGAACTTGTTTCAAATTCGATGAACTTTTTATTAAAATTCGATGAACTTTTAATCAAATTCGATGAACTTTTTTTCAAAATCGATTAACTTTTTTCAAATTTGATAAACTTTGTTCCAAATTGGATGAACTTTTTTCCAAATTGGATGAACATTTTTTCAAATACGATGGTTTTTTTAAAATTAAATGAACTTTTTTCCAAAATAGACGAACTTTTTTAAAATTTGTGAACTAATTTTCAAAATAAATCAAACTTTTTTCCCAAATAGATGAACTTTTTTCCAATTTCATGAGTTTATTTCCGAAACCGATATTTTTTTTTTCATAGTTGATGATTTTTTAAATTTTTGAATGAACTTTTTCAAAATCTCTAAACATTTTCTAAATCTCGATTTTTTGCGATTTGTTTTCTTTTTTTAAGTCGACAGTACTGGTCTACCGCGACAAGTCAAACAGCACTCGAGCGAGCGAACGACCAGGCTGTGAGCAACAGCTTACCTAATTGGCGCCTGAACTGTTAATTAGGAACTCCCGTCTGCGAGCGACCTGGCGCGCACCACCCTCTCGCACTGGCCGTTCGTATGGGCGGTCCAATTTACCTTTTCCCCTTTTTCTGTATTATTTTATTCTTTTCTGTTTTCCTTTTTCTTTTCTACTTCTTTAAAGTTTCACTTTTTTTCAAATTTACTTTTTCAAATTTCGAACCTATTTGTGTTCATTGAAATTCAAAAAATGTTCATCAAATCATTTTTTGTTCATTGGATTTAAAAACTGTTCTAAAAACTTCAAAATTTGTTCGTTGAACTTTAAAACAAATATTCAAATTCGAAATTTGTTCATTGTTTTCATAAAAATTTCGTTGAATTAAAAACAATTAATCCGTTGTTCAAACAAAATGTTCTTGAATAAAATTTTGTTCATGAAGTTCAAACAAATTTTCATCCAATTTAAAATTAGTTCATCAAATACAAAAAAGTGTTTATCATTATAAAATATGCTCATAAAAATGGTTCATCACACTAAAACATGTTCATTAAAAATTGAAAAGTTATCATTTTTTTAAATATCAAACAATTTTTGAATTCAAGAACTTTTCTTGACAATTAACAATTTTTGGAATTTTTAGAAGCTTTTTGGAGTCTCGAAATATTTTAAAAAAGTCGAAAATTAAAAAATTGGAAAATGAAAAGGAAAAAATGGGTGCTCATGGGGCAGTCAAACAGGGCGCTCGGGGAGCTGGAGGGTGCACACTTCTGCGACTAGGGGCGCCTAGGTCGCCAAATAGGGGCTCCCGGCAAACTGGTGTCTTAATCGCTGTATAGGAGCTCTCAATAAACAGTAGACTCCGGCAACAAAAGGCGTTCATATATGGGCCTGCAAATATGCGGTCTATTAACAAGTATAGTTTTTCAGTTTTTCTGTAAAGCTTGAAATACTGCTCAAAAAAATGTAATTTAAAAAAAATCATGGATGAAAAACCAGGTTCCGTAGTTTAAAAAAAATACTTTAGACAGTGTAAGAAATGCACCGATATGAAAATAAATATTTTTTTATTTTCAAAAATGTTTATTTTTCTAAAATGAATTATAGTCTATAAAGTTAAATGTGCATATACGTCAATTTACCCAAGAGGGAGTCAGCACTAGAAGTCCGACCTGCACAGTAACGCGTGGGGGCAATAGATACCGTTTTCGCTATCAGTTACTGTACTTGGCGGTATTTGAAATTTCTACGAAAAATAAGTACTCCCTCTGATCTGAATTAACTGACGTAGCCTCTATACAATGCAAACTGAACATCGAACAGAGGTTGCATCAATTAATTCGACTCGGAGGGTGTATTTGGTTTTTGTTTCAG
Source organism: Elymus sibiricus (assembly GCA_039707655.1). NCBI lineage: Eukaryota > Viridiplantae > Streptophyta > Magnoliopsida > Poales > Poaceae > Elymus > Elymus sibiricus. The sequence goes on along the minus strand of CM077665.1, from coordinate 457,986,878 downwards.
GTTCCAGATAGACCATATCTGCTATGTGATTCACATGACCAAAATTTTCAAACTGCACAGACAACATAACATAAGAAACAATCAAAGCAGCAAAATGGTCAAAATTCACAAGTCAATTTAGATCTACTAGTATTCATGTCGAGATATGCCTTTTTCTTTCTTGACTTGTGTTTTGGATTTTAAAAAGAAACCTTGTGCCTCCTCAATTCTAGATATTGTATCTAGCTTTGTCCTGAGTCAAACTACTCTATATTTGAACAAGTTCATAGAAACTTGCCTCTATATTTGACCAAGTTTATTAAAATAACTCCAGCTCCGCGTCGCTCCCCGCGGGCGACTCGGGCGTGGACCTAGACGCCACCAGAATCACCCCCTCCACACATCCTCCCCCGCCGTCGTCGGGCAAAGCCCGTGCGGCGTCGGTGGTGGTGGGCCCTTTATGTTTCCCGCTCGCGAGGTGCGCTGCGCGGGGCAGCAAAGCCATGCGACGCTAGGGACGTAGCGGTGTCAAACACGCACTGGCCATCGCACCTAGATCCTGCGGGGGCGCGCACTCGCCTCTGGTTTGAGGAGTCTGCGGACGAGGTGCGCGACGGCTCGCTGGGAGTTGGCATCCAGCTTGGGCGCCTCGATTTGGCATGGTCTCCGCCTAGATCTTATGCCCTGGTGGTTGGTGGCCCGGTGGCTGCTCGGCCGCGGTAGTAAGGGTTCGTGGTGCTGCTGGCTGCGGCGCGGCGAGCCAGGGATGCACTGCTTCAATGGCTCCCCCCGGTCACCGGCTTCTCGCTCGAGCAACGGGTCATGTGGGGTCATTCTGGCCAGATCTGGTGCTCTAGCAGCCGGAGGCCTAATACGTCTCCAATGTATCTATAATTTTTTATTGTTTCATGCTACTATATTACCAATCTTGAATACTTTATATGCAACAATATGCTATTTTATATCATTTTGGGTAACTAACCTATTTACCCAGTGCCTAGTCCCAGTTCCTGTTTTTTGCGTGTTTTTGACTTTTGCAGAAAACCAATAACCAAACGAAGACCAAACACGATGAATCTTTTTGGTGATTTTTTCTGGATGGTTTTGGACCCAGGAAGCTTTGGGAGGAGGCCATATGCCCACCAGGCCTGTGGCCCCCTCGCAGCCCCCCTGACCTAATTCCACTTCTATAAATCCCAAAAAATATTTCGAAAACACCCAAGAGCAACCAGAAACACTTTTTCCGCCACCTGAAGTCTCTGTTCCGCCGAGATCCCATCTGGAGATCTTTTCCGATACCTTACCAAAGGGGGAATCGATGACGGAGGCTGATATGTCTCCAGCGTATCGATAATTTTTGATTGTTCCATGCTATTATATTATCAATCTTGGATACTTTATATGCAATATATGCAATTTTATATCAATTTTGGAACTAAACTATTAACCAAGTGCCCAGTGCTAGTTCCTGTTTTTTTGCGTGTTTTTGACTTTTGCAGAAAATCAATACCAAACGGAGTCCAAGCATGATAAAACTTTTTGGTGATTTTATCTGGAAGATTTTGGGCCCACGAAGCTTCGGGAGGAGGCCAGACATCGCACGAGGGCACGACAAGCTCACAGGGCGTGCCCTGGAGCTAGGGCGCGCCCTATGAGCTTGTGGGCCCCTCGTAGGTCCTCCTGACCTAATTCCACGTCTATAAATCCTTAGATATTCCGAAAACCCTAGAGACAAACACGAAACACTTTTTCTGCCGCCACAAGTCTCTATTCCGCCGTGATCCCATGTGGAGACCTTTTTCGGTACCGTGCCTAACGGGGAATCGATCACGGAGACCGTCTACATCAACCTTGCTGCCTCCATGATGATGTGTGAGTAGTTCACCACAGACCTATGAGTCCATAGCTAGTATCTAGATGGCTTCTTATCTTTCTTTGCTCTTCAATACCATGTTCTCCGCGATTCTCGGTGTGATCTATAGGATGTAATCTTCTTTTCCGGTGTATTTGTTGGGATCCGATGAATTGTGGGTTTATGATCAGATTATTCATTGAAAGTAATTGAGTCTTCTCTGAATTGTATTATGCATGATTATTATAACTTCGTATTTCTCTCCGATCTATCCGTTTAGTTTGGCCAACTAGATTGATTTATCTTCAGTGGGACTGGTGCATTGTTGTAGGTTCAATCTTGCGGTGCTCTATATCTCAATGACAGAAAGGGGACAATACACGTATTTATATTATTGCTACTAAGGATAAAACGACGGGGTCTTAACATATTGCTTGTCTTACTTTGTCTAGATCATGTCATCTTGTTCCAAGCATTACTCTGTTTTGCATGAACTTAATACCTACATAGGCAAGCATAGAAGCGTTCTCGAAGTGGAGTAATAGTAGTGGATGCAGAATCGTTTCAGTCTACTTTTTTATGGACGTGATGCCTATATGCATGATCATTACCATGAATAATATCATAACTATGCGCTTTTCTATCAATTACCCAACAATAATTTGTCTACCCACCGTGTATGCTATGCGTTCGAGAGAGAAGCCTCTAGTGAAAACTATGGCCCCCGGGTATACTTCATCAATTTGCTAAAAACCTAAAAAGCTCAGGGCCTTTATTTACCTTTTATTTTACTTTTACTTTTATATATCTATCGCTACTAGAATTAATCCTTGCAAGTAGCGAGTCCAAGGGGATTGACAACCCTGTTGCCCGCGTTAGGTGCAAGTGTTTGCTCTTGTGTGTGTAGGTGCTGACGACGGGAGTTTGTCTTGATCCTCCTATTGGTTCGATAAGCCTTGGTTCTCAACTCAGAGAAATACTTATCTCTACTTTATTGCTTCAACCCTCCTCTTCAGGAAAAAACCCAACACAACTCACAAGTAGCAAGGCCCCGTTGCTGCGGCGTTTGAGCTGTTGCTCGGCTTGTTTAGTGCCGGCATGGGACCAGCCTGGCCGGCGTTGCTGCCGACCACTAGCCGTGCGGGAGAAGCTATGGGAGATGAATGGCACCGTTGCTCGGTGTTGCATCCTCCTGATTGTGTTTTGGAGAGGTCGACACTGCTCACAAGTAGTAAGAATTTCTGGAGCCGTTGTCGGGGAGGAGGTACGAAAGTAGTCTCCCACCAACTTGCCAATTTCTGGCGCCGTTGTTTGGAAGACATCATCAAATTCTCATCAGGTTCCTTCACACAAATTAACAATCACTTGCTCTACTTTTAATTGTTTTTTTATACTTGCCTTTATTTGCTTGCTACAAAAAAATCAAAAACACAAAAAATATTTCTATCTGCTTGTTTTGTTTGAAGTTGCTATCATGTCTGATTTTTGTGATTGCTAAGGAGGAAAGTGAGGGCACTAAGCCCAATGACAATGCATCTCCCATGAATCTGGATACTAAAACTTTTGTAACGAGAAGTGGGAATATTATCGGAAAAAGTGTTATTCATGATTTTTTCACTTGTACGGGAGTTTTGATTAATAATGATCAGCCTATCCTTAAAAGAACTAACAGTTATGCTCAAGCTATTTCACCTCTCATTATTAAACGTGAAAGATGATTTATGCGTACTCATCCCACTTTGCAAAGGTTATTCTATGAGTCGCATATTATAAATGATCCTAGAGTTAAAAGGTTTGCTACAATTGCCTTCATGAATGAATTTGATTATATAGTTCGGGAAGCTAGGTTTTTTTTTATCATTATGATGTGGATTATGAATGCCCGTTGATAGATGGGATTCTCTATGATAGAGACTTCATGAGGATATATATGTCTAGGGATCCTCATTCTTTTGAAGAAAATGCTAAGAAAGAAGTAGCAAACCTACACCTAATCCAACACATATTTAATAGTACCATTAATCAATATTCTTGGATTGTCAAAGGTAATAAAGATGGGTTTGATGAAGATTGTTGTGATAAGGTTAGAATTCTCACAGAAGATGAATTTACTGTCACTTATGAAAAGCCACTTGAGAACAACACCCTTCCAAAATTGAATTTTGAAGATATAAAAGTTACAAAAGATAGCCCTTTCACTACTTGAGTTCTCCTAATAGAAAATCTATTTCTGAAAGAAGGGAATTAGTAAGAGGTTCTCATGATGATATTATCTTTAAACAAGTAATGGAGATGAGGAAGAAAGACAACACTTGATACTATGCATTATTCCTTGCTAGAGGCATAAAACAATAGCGCTTGTTGGGAGGCAACCCAATAGTTATCTTAAATTTTTTGCTTTTACCTTCTGTTTTGGTGACATAACATAATTATTGCTACTGTAGTAATTGTGTTTTTATGTTTTAATTAGTGCTTGTGCCAAGTAAAGCCTTTGGAATGATTTGGATGATAGTAGAATTGATCCTATGCAAAAACAGAAACTTTTATGTCCAGTGCAGAATTTCTATGATTTTACTGGAATGTCTTTTATTCTGAATTTTTTAGAGAGTATTTTTATATGGATTTCCCAGGTTTTCGTAATTTTTTAGAATTTTCGGAGTTACAGAAGTATGGTTTTCATACATATCATTACAGATTGTTCAGTTTTAGACACATTCTGTTTTTGCTTGCATAGTTTGCTTGTTTTGATGATGCTATGGATTATATCAGGGGGTATAAGTCATGGAGATGTTATAATACAGTACTTATTACGAAATATGGAAATATGAATCAATTTATAACAGTACCTGAAGTTATGATCTGCTCATTATACTAACTGATCTCACGAGGTTTATGTTGAGTTTTGTGTGGTGAAGTTTTCAAATTTTCGGTGAGACAATGATGGATGAAGGAACAAGGAGCGGCAAGACCCTAAGATTGGGGATGCCCAATGCTCCCCAAGGTAATATTCAAATAAGACCCAAGTGTCTAAGCTTGGGGATGCCCCGAATGATATCCCCTCTTTCGTCTACAATCTATCGGTATGTCACTTGGAGCTATATTTTTATTCATCACATGATATGAGTTTTGCTTGGAGCAACGTGTACTATAGTTTTCTTTTCTTTTAGTTTGCCATAATCATTGTTTGATGGACACACACCTATTGAGATAGACACATTTTCGTCATAATTTGTTAGAATACTTTATGTGCTTCACTTATATCTTTTGAGCTAGGCAGTTGCTCTAGTGCTTCACTTATATCTTTGAGAGCACGGCGGTGGTTATATTTTAAAGAAATAGTTATACTCTCATACTTAACTTCAATCTTGTTGAGAGTCTAAAGAATAGGAATGGTAATTTGCATGTGTTATAAGACTAGTCCAAAAAAGATAGGTATTCAAGGAGGATATAATAAAAACTTTCATGTAGCTCACAAAAGAAGAAACACATTGTTTAATTATACTCAGGTAGTAATATGAAAGGATATAGGTTTAGGATCATTGGTAAGTAGAAATATCGGTATAAAGCTTGTTATTTACTTCTCATCTAAATATTGGTCATGGCACGGTGATGAGGTGTGAGCATTTTTATGTCTGAAATGAAATCCTGTCGTGTTGTTTGAATCGGGGGCGCGCGATGGTTAAATCCTACCAACCTCCTCCCTAGGGGCATGCGGTAGTACTTCGCTTACAGAAAGATAATAAGGCTTATTAGTATATGAGTTCTTTATGACTAATGTGAGTCCATGGCTATACGCACTCTCACCTTTTCGCACTTGGCTAGCCTCTTCGGTACCGTGCATTGCCCTTTCTCACCTCGAGAGTCACTGCAAACTTCGCCGGTGCATCCAAACCCTGTGATATGATACTTTATATCACACATATTCCTCCTTATATCTTCCTCAAACAGCCACCATACCTACGTATTATGACATTTGAATAGTCATTCCGAGATATATTGCCATGCAACTTCCATCGTTCCGTCGTATGACTTGTGTGTTCATCATCATATTGCTTTGCATGATCATATAGCTGACATATTATTTGTGCAAAGCCACCGTTCATCATTGTTTACATGTTACGCTAGATCATTGCACATCCTAGTACACTGCTAGAGGCATTCATATAGAGTCATCTTATATATCTTTATCATTATACCGAGTTGTAAGTAAATAAAAGCATGATGATCATCAATATTAGAGCATTGTCCCAGTGAGGAAATGATGATGGAGACTATGATTTCCCCACAAGTTGGGATGAGACTCCGAACGATAAATAAAAAATGGGGGAGGCCAAATGAGGCCACCAAGAAAAAAGAAGAAGAAAGAAAAATAAAAAAGAATAAATGAGAGAAAAAGTGAGAAGGCAATGTTACTATCCTTTTCTACACTTGTGCTTCAAAGTAGCACCATGTTCTTCATATAGAGAGTCTCCTGATTTATCACTTTCATATACTAGTGGAAAATTTTCATTATAGAACTTGGCTTGTATATTCCGATGAAGGGCTTCCGCAAATGCCCGAGGTCTTCATGAGCAAGCAAGTTGGATGCACAGCCACTTAGTTTCCTTTGAGTTTTCATACACTTATAGCTCTAGTACATCCGTTTCATGGCAATCCCTACACCTCGCATTGATATCGACTGATGGGCATCTCCATAGCCTGTTAGTCTGCCTAGTTGATGCAAGTCTTTCTTCCACATTTGACAGCATTGATATTTACCATCATACTCTATTCCACCTATATGCTATATCCATGGCTCGCGTTAGGGGTATGATCCAATTGCCTGGTTTGACACCGGGGTGCTTATAATTTATACTTATGCGGTGAAGACGGAGTCATGCCATGCTAATATGATAAATTGAGTAGAGATAACATTATTTAAGGATTGTATATTGTGAAAAAGTAATGATTATGCTTCTTATATTCACGGATATTATTATGTTGATATCAATTAGTTCATCGTTTCTCAACACTTATACCTGAAAGAGATTACATGTTGGGTAGCATGCCACATCAAAAATTCTGTTTTTATCATTTACCTACTCGGGGACGAGCAAGAATTGCGGATGTTGATACGTCTCCAATGTATCTATAATTTTTGATTGTTTCATGTTACTATATTATCAATCTTGTATACTTTATATGCAATAATATGCTATTTTATATCATTTTTGGGAACTAACCTATTAACCCAGTGCCTAGTGCTAGTTCCTGTTTTTTTTGCATGTTTTTTACTTTTGCAGAAAATCAATACCAAACGGAGTCCAAACACGATGAAACCTTCTGGTGATTTTTCCTAGACGATTTTGGACCCATGAAGCTTCGGGAGGAGGCTACATGCCCACCAGGCTTGTGGCACCCCTCGCAGGCCCCCCTGACCTAATTCCACTTCCATAAATCCCAAAATACTCCGAAAACACCCAAGAGAAGCCAGAAACACTTTTTCCGCCGCTACAAGTCTCTGTTCTGCCGCGATCCCATCTAGAGACCTTTTTCGATACCCTGCCGGAGGGGGAATCGATCACGGAGGCCATCTACATCAACCTTGCTGCCTCCATGATGATGTGTGAGTAGTTCACCACAAACCTATGGGTCCATAGCTAGTAGCTAGATGACTTCTTCTTTTTCTTTGATCTCAATACCATGTTCTCCGTGATTCTCGCGCTGATCTATCCGATGTAATCTTCTTTTGCAGTGTGTTTGTTGGGATCCGACGAATTGTGGGTTTATGATCAGATATTCATTGAAATTAACTGAGTCTTCTCTGAATTCTATTATGCATAATTATTATAGCTTCCTATTTCTCTCCGATCTATTCGTTTAGTTTGGACAACTAGATTGATTTATTTTCAGTGGGAGTGGTTCGTTGTAGTAGGTTCAGTCTTGCGGTGCTCTATATCCTAGTGACAGAACGGGGACAAGATACACACTTGTATTGTTGCTACATAGGATAAAACAATGGGGTCTGAACATATTGCTTGTCTTACTTTGTCTACATCATGTCATCTTGCTCGAAGCATTACTCTGTTTGTCATGAACTTAATACCTAGAGAGGCAAGCATAGAAGCGCTCTCGAAGTGGAGTAATAGTAGTAGATGCATAATCATTTCGGTCTACTTGTTTAAAGACGTGAAGCCTATATGCATGATCATTACCGTGAATAACATCATAACTATGTGCTTTTCATTGCCCAACAGTAATTTTTCTACCCACCGTATGCTATGCGTTCGAAAGAGAAGCCTTTAGTTAAAACTTTGGCCCCTGGGTCTACTTAATCAATTTGCTAAAAACCTAAAAAGCTCGCTGCCTTTATTTACCTTTTATTTTACTTTTACTTTTATATATCTATCACTACTAGAATTAATCCTTGCAAGTAACGAGTCCAAGGGGATTGACAACCCTCTTGCCCGCGTTGGGTGCAAGTGTTTGCTTCTATGTGTAGGTGGTGACGAAAGGAATTTGTCTTGATCCTCCTATTGGTTCGATAAACCTTGGTACTCAACTGAGGGAAATACTCACCGCTACTATATTGCTTTTCCCTTCTTCTTCGGGGAAAAACCCAACGCAGCTCACAAGTAGAAAGGCCATGTTGCTGCGGCGTCTGGGCTGTTGCTCCGCTTGTTCAGCGCCGGCGGGGGCCAGCCTGGTCGGTGTTGCTGCTGGCCACTAGTCGTGCGGGAGAAGCTATGGGAGATGAATGGCACCATTTCTCCGTTTTGCATCCTCCTGATTGTGGTTCGGAAAGGTCAACGCTGCTGCGGGTGGGAGGACGAGATGGTGGTGGCTGGAGGGAGAGGAATGACGTCGCAGCGATTGTTGCATCCTTCGTCGGGAGATGAATGGCTCGCAGGCGCATCCTCGAGGAGACGAATGGCGTTGTGCTTGGTTGCATCCTTCCAATGAGAGAAGAATCGTACCGTTGCTGGGGTTGCATCCTCCATCCAATGGGGGACGCAAATGCAAGGTTCGAAGCACGTCGAGCTTGCCGGGGAGGTGCGGTTAGCCGTGGAGGCAGGGGTAGTGGTTTGGTGTGTAGGCTGTTCGGATCCTGGCTTCGGGCTATGCAGGTGAGACTGCCGGCGAAATTCGTACTTCGGTTGTTGCCGGAGTCGTTGATGGAGGTGCCTACAGGCGTCGCTCCCTCATTGGAGGCATCGATGTAGCTGCTCCCAGCTTGTCTTTCCCGACGTGCTCCAGGGGATACCCTTGATCTAGTTCAGATCGGACGATGGCGGCGCTATCCGGCAACGCGTTCTCTCTTGGGGTCATCATCCTGGAAGTGGATCCGGTCAGAGGGACCCGTGGCTCACGAGGATGTCTTTGTTGTATGCCGAGAGGCGTCGTTTGTATGGTTTTTGGGTCCGTTTCCCCTCATAAACTAGACCAACCTTCTATCTATTCAATGAATGTAGCAGTTCTCCTGCTAATAATCGGGAAAAAAACTGACCAAGTTTATAGAACAATGTGCTAATATTTACAACATCAATTATACATAGTATGAAAATATATTTTGCGATGAAATAATGAATTTTTTTGAGTAATATAGATGTTGATCTTTATTTATGTAGACGTCTTGGTCAAACACTGAAAGATCTGACTTAGGACAAAACTAAAATTTCAAATAATTTGAACGAAGGAAGTAACATGGTAGATATCTGTTGTGTCTACATCCATCATTTTTTCTTATGATTTTTTTGAAATTTTCTAAGTAGGGTAATCGTGGTTTGGTACAATCGGTGCACCACAGTCCCAATTCACCCACATCACTAGCCCGATGAGCTAAGAGCTGGTTTGGCTAATTTGCTCATGTGGTGGCTGAGATAGCAGTCAAGATGGTGGGATCCAAAAATCTACTCCGTCCGTCCCGGAAATACTTGTTGGAGAAATAGATAAAAATGAATGTATTCTACAACTAAAATGCGTCTAGATACATCTATTTCTTCAACAAGTATTTTCGGACGGAGGGAGTAGTTCCTAGCATTAACCCATGTTTTTAATAACAAAAGAAACACTACGTAATGACCATATAAAAAATTTACATACAAAATTGACATGTTTTTGTGCAAAACTAACAAAGTTATAAAGAAGAACAATCCCTATCCTCCTAGAAGATAGTTTTGGGCCGAGCCGACATAGGGGCAATAACCATACTCTCTTCATCTTCAAAAGCCAAATTGGTCACCTCCTGGTAATAAAAGTAACATGGTTCACAGGGAATACGATGGTTTCGTTTCCATCCAAATATTCTGAAGCAACATAGAGAAGCCACCAGTGTTGCTGGAGCTTGAGGGGTCCATTCTGATTGTAAGAGGCATATGTCGACGACCTCAACTTACTATCTGCCATCCAGTTGATAAGATACACTCATGTTTCTCGGCCACAAATTGGGTAACAAGATGTGGATTACATGCTACAAAAAGTATACCACTGAATTCAAATTTGACATAAATATTTAGTGAATGTGTTTTGTAGCATATAACTAATATTCCATTGATCAAATTGAATGAACGATTCATATCATTCAAAGAGTAATCAGGCACATATACATGAATTCTTCTTCTTGTTGCATCGAACAAGTGATTGTGTTTCATGGGAAATATATAACCTTACTTAACTATCTGAAATGGTGTCATGCTTCATTTGTTAAAGGTGTCCCCCCGGAGCTCTGATACTTGCTTTGTGGGCGAAAAATCTTTGATATTGACTTTCATTGGTTGGACCTACAAATTGCTAGTGTGATATGGACCTTATCCTGATGGCCTTTTTTTTAACACAAGTACAGACGCAAGCGTTCATATACACGTGCATACACTCATCCCTATGAACGCACACACGCACACGCTATCCCTATGATGAAGGAGTTTCCTTGTTTGTTTGAGTTGCGATGTACTACTGGCAGTGGGCTCTGCACAGGCATGACATTGTTTCTCCACTAGGAATTAAACACCATACTTGACGACCTATATTCCTCGGCAGGACAGTTTACCCATTTACTGGTGAGTGTTCAACATACACATCGATAACGAGACATATATGACGAATTCTTTAATTTCAAAGCTCCTTGCCTTGCATCTATATTCTCGCTGTTTCTATATAAGAAACGTGAAGCTTCAAACATCCAAAAATATCAAAGGATGTGGCCTAGAGCAGTAGACCTATTGGGCTAGCCAGCCAATAAAAATGGGTTACGTTGGCCACAAGTTGACCGTATACAGGAAACCAGAAAAACCTTAAAACGGCCGGTTCAGATATATACTACTCCATGGTAACACAACCACGTCGGCAGCCGCCCAGAGCCCAGAGCCCAGCCACCAGCAGCAGCCGGTCGCGGTAGTTTTCAAAACTCAATTTGACAAAGCAAGCGCGACCAACCAGGAGCATGCATGTACCTATGTATACCTGAGGATACGTACTTCCGTATTAGAGTCCAAGGAAGTTATGCACTCCTACTACTCTCGTATGGCTCATGACCGGAACTTCTGATCGCGACGCAGTCACGTACGTCCAATTAGCAGACATGGATCTGAGAGCGACTAAGCGAGACCTGCCAAGACATGGAGATAAGGCGGACACGCAGGCGACGTGCACGACGCGTAAAATCCAGCGCAGATCTATTACGTACCGGCTAAGTATTACAATACGGCTGGTTATCTATAGATGCAGGGTCTCAGAAACTTATCGTTACACATGTGTAAGATTTAACAGCGACGTCCCGTGCAGGCAATGCATATCTGTCCGCTAATCCGACACCGAAAGTGGACAAGTAGCACACACAAGGGGGCTAGAGAGGGCCACGTATGGATTAAGGAACTGCAGCGAAGTCGACAGCAGTTGCACCAGGGCCAGGGGTTTCGGTCGACCGGTTGTGCTTCCATACGCGCCACCCCAACCATATCTGTGCATTTTTTGTTGTATTTATATTTATAATTTCTCTGGAATCAGGAGGATCTAGCTAGATCTGCTCATCATTTCAGAGAGAGGCTCTACGGCACTCCTGATTAAGGAGCACGGTTCTATCTTCTATGTAGAAGTGGAACACATGCGGAATTCTTAATTACTAAATACACCTTATTTGATCGTTTAAAGTCCGTAAATTTTCTGATAGTGTGGAGCTCCATGAGTACAGAAAGACCATTTGGAGCCTGTTTCATGCAGTTTCTCCACTGAGTATACCGAAGAAAGACAGACACCTTATCGAGTGGCAATTAAGGAATGAGTCTTCCACTGGTGGTATAGAAGGATTGGACTCTTGAAAGTGGCGTGCAGGGAATTCTCTTCTGCATTTTAAGAAGAGATTTTAGAGAAGGAGGATCGCCCCCGGCCTTTGCATCTGAGCGATGCATGCAGCCATTTTATTAATTATTCACAAAAGACCTTACAAAGAAATACAACAATAAGTCCGAAGCCACCGTCTAGGCGACAACTGTCGCTACTCCTATCCATCTGATGAAGGGATGCTGATAGTCTGGGCCTAATACCACAGACCTCGCAGACAAGCCTAACATCTAAGACCCGAGGCCCCAACCAAGCCACTTGCCGGGTATGGGGCACCCACCGGTCCGGCGCGCTCTCAGAGGCCGCCGCCGCCAACTACCACTACTCCATCTTCAGAACTGTACTGACGCATCATCCTTGCCTGGTCTAGCTGCCGTCAACACCACCACAGCGCCCAACGGCACCACCACCCTGCGCGCGAACTGCTGAGCACGTCGCGGTCGCCGCCGGTACACCTCAGCCCCATGCCGCCAAGTACCACCAGCCGACACAGCTTGAAGTCTCTAGAAGATCTGTCGTGCGTAGCACCTGCCGACCAGGCATGGCAAAGCGTAGCACCTGTCGGCCAGGCATGACTTGACATCTCCACCGAAGCTCCGTGCAAGACGAAGCCGCTCCACCTCCTGCCTCTAACCACCAGCACTGCTCCACAGACGATGCTCCCAAGAGAGAAACGCCACCGCAGTGCCATCATCGTCCGATCTGGAAGACTAGATCCTAGGGTTTCCCCCAAAGCAGTACGAGAGGGTCGACATAAGTCACACAACGATGCCTTCATCAAGGTAACGACGTAGAACGCCGCCATCGCTCGCCGCCGGCTCGGTTTTCACCGGCAACTATGTCTCCCCGACTCGCAGCCAGTACCGGATCTTGCGACGAGCCCGGACACGGGATCCCAAGATCCGCCGTCACCGGTGCCGCCACAAGGACCCACCACCTGGCCCGTCATCCCCGGCAGAGGGGACGCCGCCACCACCATGGTCGGATCCGGGTCAGCCGTCGCCGTCGCCACCGCCAAGACCGGATCCGGGCTGAACGCCGCCGCCGCCACCGTCACCGGCCACGCCCAGCCCCACTTCCATCTTCTAGCCACGTCCAGCCGACCGGCACGCCATGCCCAGCCAATCTCCACCCGCGCCGCCACGCGCCGCCGCCGGGAGCTGCTGCGCCGCAGTGCCTTGGATCCGCATGACGCCGTCGCCGAAGCCGCCGTCCCGCGCCGCATGACATCGAACGAGGAGAAGGGAAATCCCCGCCGCCGCCTACGCCGACCGGATCGGCGGCGCACACCGGCAGCGGCGAGGGAGGGAGCTGGAGGCGGCGGACTAGCCCCGGCGGCTAGGGTTCGCCCCCTCGGACGCGAGGGGGTACGCTCAGCAATTCTATGAGAAGAGATAGCTAAGAATGAACGCTGTACACATTATCCTTAGGCTCTCATCTTAAGCTCCCTTGTGGAATGAGCTTATGTAAAACAGAAGACGGTGAACATGTGATGAGATTTAGCCATTTAGGGTGTTATTTCTGTCCGTCCAACTTCCATACTTGGCACCATTCGGCATGAGTGGTGAGCTATCTCAAAAAAGCTTCCATACTTTGCTAGGTTTGACCATGGCTATAGAGTGGATTATGTGAGCTTTATAGTCTTATTCCTCCCTATTAATTGCATTTTCTATCAAGTTATGTGGGACTTTGGTCCTAGCCTCCCAGGACAGGGCTTCTGCTGGCTGCATCTAGGGAGCCCTGGACTTTTATTCCTATAGATTAGTTGGTACAGAGACACTTCTTATACTTGAGAGGGGGGGGGGGGGGGGGGGGGGGGGGGGGGGGGGGAGTCCATATGTTGCACTCCAGGGTGATCCAACTGTTGTTGTTTTTTGGTCTCAGTAACAATTTATTGAAGATATTACATTTATAATTCGCAAAATAAAGATGTTACATTTATGGATTTAGATATTGATTTTCTCTCCTTTAAATAAAGAACTTAGTACTAACACTGTGTTTGGGTTGCACCGGTGCAGAAGACTACCAGAAAATGGTAAGGTTTCAACTTATCCCAAACACACATACGTGGATGTAAATAACAACACTAAACTACGTGCTCACAGTCTTTGTGCACCCACGTAGCAACAGGCAACTATGCAAGCATGCCAGGAGCTTTTGGCTGGCGGCCGACTGGCCGCCCTGTCTGAGAATTCAACTTGACAACCGGGAGGAAGAATCCGGTGACCATGAGCATATACTTCCGAGTGAATCATGCCAAGCAATTGGGCCATTACGATTGCAACGTACGCCCACTTAGCATAGATCGACTAAAAAGTGAGAACGGGACAACCCAGATATTTGAAAGATGTGTCAAAATAAGATAGGTCGGATCGACATGCACGCGGAGTACCTCACGCGTCAAATACAGTTCCAATTGGTCGGCTACTCCGTTGATGTTATGCATGAAGTTGTCCGTAGTGGTATGGACGAAGTTCTAATTTTCAAACCGCCCGATGTTGGTTTACATGGAATTCTTGAAAACCGCCGAAATTTGCACCGTCCAACCACAAAACACGATGTAGCTTTTGCACTCAGATTGTTTTAACGCTGATTTTCGCTGATGTAGTGGTTTTTCTCGTCAACATGGATCCTAATAATCACCTCTCAATCAACATGGAAAGAACCTACTCAAGTAGAAAAAAAAAAGTGGTTTGAAGCGATTACTAAAAGAAAACTCCTATGGTGTACTTCACTCTTGTACACTCCAACATGTTATTACTACATTTTTGGTCTCAACAACAATTTATTCAAGCTATTTGCTAGTATCAATGAATTATACACATCCTCTCCTTTAAATAATGAATTTATCGGGAGTCAGTATAGCACGAGAGTAACCGTTACCACATCCTGATGTCATCATGCAGAATGCGCCATGAAACCAAGCATGCTGCGCTGTTGGTTGGGACTTGGGATATTTTGTTGAACATTTGATATACTCCAGTTCTTGATGAACTTTTAACATGATGCTAGGATCCATGGATGCAGGATGTGCTACAAAAAATCATGTGGTGGTTTCAGCCTATGTCAATAGCGCGCGCGCACACACACACGCACGCACGCACGCGTGGATGTGAAATCGAGCGCCCGTAAGTAAGAACGCTAATATGTGCTCACCATGCCATGCTAGTACAGCCACGTAGGGGAATTATTCGAAGCAGGGCAGGAGCTTCCAAGGTCTAAGGTCAGGGCCAACTGGCCGGTTTTAGAATTCAACTTGACAACCAGGGAGAAAGAATCCGGCCGGTGACCGGCCGTGAGCATACTTCCGTGTGAACCATGACAAGTAATAGCCCCATCTGGATGGCGACGTACTCCCCATTTAGCATACATCGATATATACGGAAAGATATAGCATATGAGCTTCTTTATTCTTACACCCCTTTTTTTTCAGTTATTACGTTTTTGTGACGTGGTAGACGAGTGGAGTTGATGTGTCAGTCACATAGAGCTCCACAAAAGTACAATTGCAAGATCTAACTGGATCAAAGCAAGTCAAACGTAGGCATTACTATGAGAGATACGGTATGAACATGCAGATGTGAAAAGTAGTCGTCAGTTTGGAGAACCTCGTCGAAAATCGTACTTGGCCAATAGTTGAAGATTTTCTCTAGAATATGCGCGTCCATACATCTCGAATTTGTACCGGTAAATATAAAATCATTAGCTAATCTATTAGTAGGAAAATTAGTGTCAGTACATATCTCACGAGATATTTTTCATGATCATCGATCTTACGGTATGGCACTAACATATTTATATTCTACTTACAAAGTACAAGCTGCCAAAGTTAGACGTTCAAGACTGTGTTAATGTTCCAAAGCGACACATACAATTTACTTACCAAGGGATGGAGTAACAAAATGCGTACTGTCTCAAAGTCACAATTAAAAAGTACAGCCTACGTAGCTACCCATTAGGCGTGATGTCGGAAACTTCTCAAAGTTCGCCTGCCCTATCCTTACAAATGTAAGGCATGACAGCGACCCCTGCTCTAATTAAGCATCCGCTGGTTAACCTAACACAATGATTACATCGCATGCACGTAAGTTCTACAGACAGCCACGTAACGACCAAATGGGCTCAAATGGAAAAAGAGCTCCACGGGGCTTGACGAGGTCGAGCTCGAGCCGGCCAGTTGCGCGTTGTGATGCGCCAACCCAACCAGAGCTGTGCACGTATGCTACGTTACCATGCGTGACTCGTCAGTCGACATGCACGGGTGGCGTGCCCAACTCGAAGGCCTGAACATTATAAAGCGGGCACAATGCTCGTACAGTTCCAATTCGTGCTAACATACATACCCAAGCACTCGAACGTGTAGAAAACATGTCGAGGCCTCTGCTTGTTGTAATGGCCGCGGCGGCGATCGCCGTGGCTTGCTGTTTGGCGGCGTGTCCCGTGGGCGCGGGCGCGAGCGCGAGCGCTGGTGTCTTCTACGAGAACTTCGAGGTGAAGTGGGGCACGGACCCAGACCCTGACCGGCGGGTCGAGATCGTTGACGGCGGGCGGCTGGTGACGCTCACCCTCAACAACGTCTCCGGCTCCGGGTTCCAGTCCCGGGACGCCTTCCTCTTCGGCGAGTTCACCATGGAGATGAAGCTCGTGCCCGGCGACTCCGCGGGCACGGTCACCACCTTCTACGTAAGCCCGCTGTCTCACCTAACTACCAATACTTTTCATGCATACTTCTCCCCGCCCAGAGACATCTATCGATCATGCGTGTGCATGCACGAATACTTCCTTCGAATTTGACGTACGTACATATGTATTTTGGGTGCGTGTTTTTGATTGTGCATGCGTGCATGGTGTTGATCATGCAGCTGACATCCAAGGACCCGACGGCGGCGGGGGACGGGCACGACGAGATCGACTTCGAGTTCCTGGGCAACGTGAGCGGGGAGCCGTACCTGATGCAGACGAACGTGTTCTCGCAGGGGGTCGGGGGCAGGGAGCAGCGGTCCTACCTGTGGTTCGACCCGACAGAGGACTTCCACAACTACACCATCCTCTGGAACCCTCTAAACATCATGTACGTGTTCATCAACGTGTCCCCCATCCCCATGCAAGCATCTAATCATTCATTCATATCTTGCATATTTAAATACTATATCATTCGAATCTTGCAAAAACGTGATGTTTCTAACGTTGCGTTGTGCCAGCCAAGGTAGTAGCTGAAAGAAAACTAAGAAGGCGCGAACCGGTGATAAGCACATGAAGACCACACACGATAGGACAAAATTGTGTTTGGACGACTCTTTCAACGCATGTTCACGCATGAAAAATATGACCGTTGAACTAAACTTGGCGGCCCAAAGTATCATATACGCATGGGCTTACGTGCCCCAAGTTTTTCCTCCTCATAGTTGGGCTTTGTTCCCTGGTTTATCCTAGGCCCGTTAATTCACAAGATTTTTTCCAACCCCCAAAATAAGTAGTTATATATGCTAAGTCTCAGTAGATTGAGACTTAGCCACACACAATTTTTTTTTTTCAGTTCTAAAAAAAATCTCGCACGGTTTTTTTCTTTTTCCTTTGTGCACCGCTCAAAAGTAAGCAAGCGATGTTTTTTCTGCCCTCTCAATTTTTGTTTTTTGAAACCGCAAGCAGCCTCCTCTCAAAAAGTCCTCTCAAAAAGATAAAGCGATGGTTTCTCTAAAATAATAAAATTTTACTAAAATGGAAGGCGACTAGTATGTTTCGTTTTGGTCAAAATAAGAAAGCTAGTAGTAAGATTCAAAATTTGCGTCCAAATTAAACAAGCATTTTATAGGAACCTTCCACTATCGGTTTGGAGTACCAGAAAGACTTGAACGGCAACTTGCTACTCTAGCCATCTGGGAGAGAACGGCAGCTTAATTTAGCCGCGTCGGCATATTTGGAAGCGCGAGAACACCACCTGTCCCAACCAGTTGCTCTTTTAAACGAAGAAGCGGTCGAGGAAAACGTGAAGAGGCACATGAGATGATGCCTGCGTAGGTAACATGCACGTCAACTTAGCCCCTAAACAAAACAGCTAATGGTCCAGTAATTCTACCAGTACGCGGAGTCAAATGCTAAGTAGATTCTGCGAAAACAAAATTGTTTCCTCGGCATCTGAATCAAATCTCGGCAAATTCAATACCCCAAAGCCAGTTGGCCCGTCCATGCACGCATCCAGGCATCTTCTCATCGCTGCTGCACTGCGCCGAGTGATCGTTCGAATTAAATGCATGAGATCCCCTGCTTACATCTGACAAATTTTTCTTTGATTGACGCTCTGTTTCCAGCTTCTCGGTGGACGACGTGCCGGTGCGCGTGTTCCGGAACCAGGAGGCGAACGGCGTGCCGTACCTGAGCAGGCAGGCGATGAAGGTGCACGCGACCATCTGGGACGGCTCCACCTGGGCCACGCGCGGCGGCCGGGTCAAGATCGACTGGGCGCACGCGCCCTTCGTCGCCTCCTACGGGACCTACGCCTCCAGCGCCTGCGTCTCGGCGGCCGGCGACGGCAACGGCAACGGCGATGAGGACGTCCCGTCGGCCTTCTGCTGCCCGGGCGACGCCGCGTCGTGGATGTCCCGGCGGCTGGGGCCCGACGGCGAGCGCGCGGTGGCGTGGGCGCGGGACAAGTACATGGTGATGGACTACTGCGACGACCCCTGGAACCTGGGCCGCCCCGCCGAGTGCGACATGGACCTGTTTGCTGCCGTCTGATTGTTTGGTTCCGTCGGCCATACTACTACCAAACACGTGTCGTCGCGTATTAGACAAGGCAGACGTACGGTGTTTGTGTTCGTGCTTCTAGTTCTAGCCTAGCCTGCTAGGTCGTGTCACTCAGATGAGACGTGTAGGCGTAGCATATATAATACAGGAGATAATTAGGAGTTTCTGTAGCTAGCGGATCATAGCAAGGATGATTCCTGCAGAAACCTGCCCCTGCTGTAACCTGTAGCTGTGTAATTCATGCATACACAGACGCCGAGATAATACCATCATAGTTAAGATTAACTAATTTCTGAACATCTTGAGCCTGGACGAAGAGCAAATTGGCCAAAATTTTTTTGCTCTGTGTCTGTCATATATCATATAAATGTTGATACAGGTGGAGGAAAAAGGGGAGGCCGGAATAAAAAATCCAATGAAAGAATCAAGCACTACCAGAATCGGGGCCGACGCCGACGGCTTAATCTACGCCGACGGTGGCCGTCGGCGTATATAACCCTACGCCGACCACCGGCGTCTAGCCGTCGGCGTACGAAACACCGTCGGCGTAGACAAACCTATGCCGACGGCCACCGTCGGCGTACAAACACCATCGGCGTAAGAGAACCTATGCCGACGGCCACCGTCGGCGTACAAACACCGTCGGCATATATGTGGGACCGGCCACTCGACGGGTGACGTCCGTTTGACGCCGTCAAAGCTACGCCGACGGTCCTGACGGACACCGTCGGCATAGGCTCACTTGCCACGTCATCGATCCGCGGCGGTGCCGCGTCATCGATCCGAGGGAGCTGCCGACCAGGTCCATATCTATGCCGACGGTGTAACCGTCGGCGTAGATCCATTCTGACTACGCCGACGGTTACACCGTCGGCGTAGATATTTTTTTTTATTTGATGTTTCAAATTGCTTATATCTTTTAGGATATTTGATGTTTTTGAGTGATTCTTTTTGCATTAGATTCAAAATTTTGTCTAGTTTCTGTTTGTGCCATTATTTTTCAAATTTGAATGGTTTAAATATGAATTATTTTCAAATTTGCTTCAAACCCTAGATTGTGAATAACTTGAGTTTAAAAATAGCTTTTAATTTAATTCTTTTTGCTCCTAGTCACATGTTAGATTATTGTCACAATAAGATTTATTTGGTTATTTTTAGAATAATTTAAATTAGGATTTTAATTAAAACAGTACTGTTTTGCTTATATAGTGAGTAAATGCATGAAAAATAGCAAATGAAGTCAGAAAGGGTTGAAAATTGATGACGTTGCTTCGAATGGTGCATACTGAACACACAAAAAGTCTGGAGTTTGAAATAAGTTTAAAAAATTGAAATGCCTTTGTAATAGACGAGTTTTCGTCTGAAACTCTGATACTTCGAAAGAGATTGTCCATTTTGTATATGAAGTGCATCCAGTTTTTGCCGTAACCGTCTCAACTTTTTAGCACATGCTATGTGGGTGAAATGATGAAACCATGCCAACTTTCAACATTTTTAGAGTTCATTTGTAGTGTTTTTCAACTTGAGGGGGGAATCGTGCGCGTCGGGTAGAACCGGAGGGAATCTAGTGGTTGGTTGGGTCCAGACCGTGTTCGGGGTTGTTCCTATGGGCTGACCTATCGCAACCAGGTGGAGGAGTCAACTGGTCAAAACCCGTCCGGTGAAAGTCAAAGGACTAGATCTCGTGTTCAACGGGGCTAGGGTTAGTCCGGTCGGTGGGGCTTCCGGGGGTAGCAATGCCACAGAAACACCGCACTGGGCCCTCTTGCATGTGTGAAAGCGACGTGGCATGCGTAGACGCCCGTCTTGGGGCCCCGGGGTGTGCCCCCCTCCACGGACGGAAGTTTAATACAAACTTGATAAGAATGAATTTTAATACAAACTCATAATATTATGTTTTAAGCGAATGACACAGAACAAAACATTTAGATATGCTCTTGAACATGAAGAACCACAATTAACCTTTTTGCCGTAATATGAGAACTTTTCCCCTTTTCACGCAACATGATAAAACACTATGGAACACAATGATGCAATCTAGATAGAAAAAAAATTGAAACATTAGATGAATGCATGTTAAATACAAACTCATGATATATTTTTTTTTTGCAGGTGAAATAGTATATTACTCAACTCAAAACATCTGAACAATCAGCAATATCTAGCTTCAACTCAAAAAAATGAAAATACCTATGCCGACGGTTACACCGTCGGCATAGGCCCGCAAAAAATTTAAAATACCTATGCCGACGGTTACACCGTCGGCATAGGCCCGCCTTATCCACTCGACCGGACGGCACTCCTCCTCTCATTCATTCTTCCCCACCCCGTCCCCCGCCCGTTCCTCCTGCGCCGCCGCCCGTCTTCACCCTCGCCGCCGCCGTCTCCACCGGTCCCCCCCGTCCCCGCCGCCGCCCCTCACCCCCGTCCCCGCCCCCGCCCGGGCCGGCCGCTCCGTCCCCGGCCACGCTCGGGGCGCCCCGTTCCCGCCCCCGCCAGGGCCACCGCCGCCCCCGCCCGGGCCTTCCGCCCCGTCCCCGCCCCGGGCCACCGCTGCCCACGCCCGTCTTCACCCTCGCCGCCGCCGTCTCCACCGGTCCCCCCCGTCCCCGCCGCCGCCCCTCACCCCCGTCCCCGCCCCCGCCCGGGCCGGCCGCTCCGTCCCCGGCCATGCTCGGGGCGCCCCGTTCCCGCCCCCGCCAGGGCCGCCGCCGCCCCCGCCCGGGCCTTCCGCCCCGAGCGTGGTTCTCGAAGCTTCATGGTCGGCAGGCGGTTCTGGATGCCGTGTGTACTCCTTCTATCTCCTTCACACGGCTCCGAACTACGAACCCGAGCCTGAGCTAGAGCACGAGCACGACCAGTGCACAGTCACACTCCCTCCTAGCCCAGCAGACCAGCGTAAGTATTTTCCCTCTTATCTTTCTTTTTGCTCACTTTATTTTCCGCATTGAGATGTTTTATGAGTTCATCATGTCATATCGTAGGCCTACATTGAGTACACACGCCAGGAGACCATGGCGTGGCAGGCGAGAGTTGCAGTAGTCCAGGAGCACAGCACTCGCATAATGACAATTAGTTTAGCCTCTTTCATTTCACTTCCATATTTGCACTTTCATTTCTTCTGACCTTCGTGTTTGCTTGGTCAATTCACATGCAGCGCGTTTTTGAGAGCACGGCGGCCGGCACGGTTCCTGTAATGGAACCACCACCACCACCTACTGGACCTGCACCAATGCTCCTTACCTTTGAGGAGTTTCTGGCACAGAACATGGAGGTTGCGGTTAGTACTTCCCCAAACTCATCAACCACTGCTTACCGTTTAACCCTCTGGTTGCCATTGATGCTTTGACAGATAACTGTGAAACTTACAATGTCACAGCTTCACCATTAGTCATGAACACAACACTCACTTCCTCGCTGAAAAACACTCACTTCACCATTAGTCAAATTTCTAGATTTAGTTTACAAATTTGTAAACATTTGGCAAAAGAAGCATCATTTTCTCTTGATTATTAGGTGTATATATTGTTCTCATCAGCAACTCCTTACCGTTTATTCAACACAATCATATATCCCCTGAACATGTCTTTTCAAACATCCAGGCAACCGGTGGATCTTCCGTTGGTGGTGCCGTCGGTCTTCGCATGACTCCCGAGTCACGGAGCTCGGTCACTCCCATCCACCGAGGAGGTGGCGGTGGCGGTAGCGCTGCTGCTAGCAGTGACGACCGGTGCTTTGCCGGTGACGACCTTGGCGGTGGTGGTGGACGTCCTGGCGCTTAAGCCTGTGGGTCTTTAGATGACTTCTTTTATGCTCCTCTAGATGATGCTTACGTGCTTATGTTGTTGCGACGATGCTTTAGATGATGTTCTTGCGACGATGCTTTAGATGACTTTGCGATGCTTATGTTGTTGCGCCGATGCTTATGTTTGTGATGATATTTAAGTTCTTGTGATGTTGGTTGTGAGGATGAGACTTATATCTGCTGTGTATTTGAATTGAATTGATTTGAATTAAAACAGAGAAAAGGGGAAAAAAATCAAAAAAAACTATGCCGACGGCCTAACCGTCGGCATAGGTCTAGTCCGAGCT
The DNA here is from genome assembly GCA_039707655.1 of Elymus sibiricus. Classification (NCBI taxonomy): domain Eukaryota; kingdom Viridiplantae; phylum Streptophyta; class Magnoliopsida; order Poales; family Poaceae; genus Elymus; species Elymus sibiricus. The sequence continues at coordinate 457,963,897 of CM077665.1, read as the reverse complement.
ACCAGTGGCTTCCGCGTGGCACCCATGCCGACGGGAAGGCCGTCGGCATACATTTAACTCTACGCCGACGGCTAAGCCGTCGGCATAGCTGCCACGTGTTGGCCAACGTATGCCGACGGTTCAACCGTCGGCGAGGCCGTCGGCATAGTGGTGACACGTTGGGCGTTTTGCTGGGCGTAACTTGACGGTGGCGCCGTCTGACGCCGTCGTACTAACGAGTTTGCCGACGGCTAATCTGTGCCGACGGCCGTATGGACACCGTCGGCGTAGATAGCTATGCCGACGGCTTTTCTCTATGCCGACGGCAGGCCCAGGTACGCCGACGTATACGATGCCGAGGGGTCTATGCCGACGGCCGCCGTCGGCATAGGCCTATCCCGACGGGATTTGGACCAATGCCGACGGCTTTGGCATAGCCAGTAATTCCGGTAGTGAAGCCCGCTGCACCGCACGTACCTGTTTCTTCAGATGTACAAAAATAATCAGTGGACGATACTGTGTGTGTATCGACCCAAGCAATGAATTGATCGCTCAACCCCCTCGCTAGCTCGACCAAACCAAAAGGATCAAATTCTTCATGGCCGGGGCGGGAGCGAGCACTCCTTGGGCCTGGTGGTGTCGTTGTACCGGTTGCTCCCGTCGGCGCAGTAGTCGTAGATGACGTAGCCCATGTCGCGCACCCACCGCAGGTCGGCGCGCGCCTTGGGGGAGAGGTTGAAGAGCGGGGACCCGGCGGGCTCGGCGCCGCACCACGACACGCCCGGTGACGGCCGGCAATGGGTGATGTTGTAGTTGCGGTAGTAGGAGACGAAGGGCGCCAGCTTCCAGTCCGTCTTGACGCGCCCGCCCTGCGTCGCCCAGTCGTCGGCGTTCCACAGGCTGCCGTACACCCGCTGCTGCTGCCACGACGGGAACGGCACGCCGTGCTCCTGGTTGTTGTCGAACGACCGGATCGTCACGCCGTCCACCTCGATCCTGCAAAACTAAAAGCTGATCACACCTATATATATCTTCACTTCACATATCGGTGCGGACGATCGGGCTAGGCAAGAAAAGAGATCGAGGAATGTGCTAGGTTGATTCCTTACGTGATGCGCTTGGGGTTCCAGACGATGGAGTAGGTGTGGTACTCGGCGCTGGGGTCGAACCAGAGCTTGAACTGCTGCTCCCGGCCGCCCACGCCGTAGGCGAATACGTTGGTGTGGAGGGTGTAGGGCTGGCCGCTGGAGTTGCCCAGGAACTCCAGGTCGATCTCGTCGTGAATGTCCCACGGCCCCTCCGAGATGGTCTGTAATGCACCCAGATATTCACCCGTGTCACTCAAAAGTCAAAACTCAAAAGTCAACTCGACCGACGCACACACACACTGGCGAGCTAAGCTGCACTGATGCAAACTAATTACAGATCGAGATCTTACGTAGACGGTGCAGACGGTGCCGGCTGAGTTGCCTTCGACGAGCTTGATGTCGATGTCGATGCGGGCGAAGAGGTACATGTCGTTGGACTTGAAGGCGGAGCCCCGGTTGAAGTCCAGCGAGAGCGCGAGCGCCTCGCTCTCGCCGTCCATGAAGTAGTAGGTGTGGTCCGCGCTCCATATGATCTGGATGTCCTTGTAGATGTCCGCCCTGCCCACATCCACGGCCAGGAGGAAGGCCAGGGCCACGCACAGGAGCAGCAGCTTTGGCCTGCTACAAGGCAATGCCGGCGCCATGGCTGGCTAGCTTTCCGCTTGTCCCTGTTGCTGCTATGTGCAGTGCCGGGACACTACACTAGCTAGCCTCTGTCTTGCTGCTTTCAACGCGGAGAGAGAGAGAGAGGTCAGCCGTCAGCGGCTCCTGTATATATATTGGACGAAGGTAGTGAGGAATCGAATGCCAGCCTTGCCGAAGCGAGGGCGAACCTGCTGCTGGGTTGGGACTTGGGAAGACAAGCTTGCTGGGTTGCTAAGCGACTAGGCGCTCTCGTATATAAGCGTTTTGGAGACGCTGGCCGGCCGTTCTCACGGCGGACGCCGTGCACATGCAATGCACGATGGGTCTCGTGTCCAAGATTTGTAATAGGAGCCGTAGGTTAGCGAGGCTGGCTAGATCTCAGTGAGCTGATATCTTATCAGAGGCGCGCTGACCTGACCTCAATCATGCATACACACTGCACCGACTGAGATTCGCTACGTGTCAAACGAATTAAGTGTACTGCTCATTGTTTAGTCTCAGGCAAAACTCGATGCATGCTACGCCGCGAGCGGTATACGATCTGGAAATGTTTGACTTTCCCTGGCGTATGGAGCTCTTGGCGAGAGACAGATTTGGACGGCTGGCTTGTCAAGATGTTCAAGCAATGCCCACCGCACGCCACGCCAAGTTAATTTCCAATTGGGCATTGCCCCGCATCGGGGAACGCACAGTTACGACTTCGAGAAACGCGCTTGGAGGAGGTACAAAAAATTGCTTCCAAATGAACGGAGACTGGAGTTTAGCAAGGACACTACGCTTAGTGGGGCACCAGTGTACTCGTGAAGCTAGTTGGTCTGTGCCACACGGTTTCTGAAAGGGGGCATTTACATTTGGTCCTTAACTCGAATCCATTACTCACATTTACGTATAACTGTTTGATGTGCTTAAATTTGTCCTAGAAAACATTTTCGATAACCAGAATGACCTTCCATTTGATGAAAGTTGTTTCACCGTTATTTTGGAAAATCATAACAAATTCATACCAATTCAGTAAAATGCAAATAAGATATCTAAATATTTAAAGAAACATCACCTGCATGTGCATGTAATTTGCATTCATGAAAAAAAAACATTATTTAAATCTTTTTAGGGTTTATAACATTTAGGAACTATTTAGGATGAATGCAAATAAATGCATGTATAGGTGATGAACGTAAATGACATGCGCGTATAGGTGACATTTTTATGAACATTTTGATATCTTATTTACATTCTACTGATTCCATATAAATTTGTTATCTATTTTTAAAGTAATGGTCAAACAACTTTGACCAGACAACATGGCAATCTGACGACCTTAAATGCTTTTTTGGGGGCAAACTTGAGTAGAACAAAAAAAAAGAGTAAATATGAATAGTGGGTTCAAGTTAGGGGCACAAATGTAGATGTTCCTTTTCAAAAATGCCCCTTCGCAAAACAGAGTTATATAGACATTCTAAATTTAGGTTGTAGCCCCGTTTTATAAATAAAGCACCAACCAAATAGAATAAACACGAGAATACCAGGCAACATAAAATATATAACATTTTTGTTGGCGCACAACCAAGCAAGCCTCCAGAAAATGAAAACCGGGTACAAGGCCAAGCCATGGCATGAAGCCGGTCCATGATAGAGCAAATGAAGTCGGGAGCGCCTATGTCACAGGCGCCTGGATTTTTGTGTGGTTTCAGTCACTTTGTTTTTTGTGCAGTACGATTTGCTTCCAACGGCAACAATACGATTTGCTTCCAACGGCAACAAAGCACCAACCACCCTGGTTCTTGTTGTTATTTCGATTGATTTTCACCAACCTGGCAAAGCAACGGCCCAAAGGGAGAGAAGCTAGCCAGGCCGGTTGCTCGATGGTCTACAGATCCAATAAGCCGGAAACAAAAGTAACAACCATTTTCATCCTCTATAGCATATTAATCGTGTTTTTTATTGCCCAAACAAAATTCATCTTATTTTTTCTGTCATAATGGATCAATCAAAAAAATCTTGTGATTCAATGAAATACACTTTAATAATAAATTCTTAATAAGTACATCAATCACAAAAATGATTGTATAATCAAACCACTGCCACATGCACGGGTATAGCAAACATGCAACGGCCAAAACAAAACGACTAAGAAACTGAAAAAAGGTGCTATTCGTGGTCGATGTCGTCCGGGGCTAGACCGAAGAAAAGCGGTCGATCCCAACGACGTTTAGGATGTTCCTCGTGTTGCCACTTCGCCCATCCGTACTCCATCCTCTCGGTGCAGTATCATCATGAGAAACATTAATAATGAATATGATTTAAATAGTTCAATTATAGAAGTGAACTCATTTTAATTTCCTAACATAATACTAAGTAGAAGTCACATAGTTGTATCATCAAACCGGCACCGTATGCACAAATAAATTGGAAAATCCAATAATCTAAACTACCAGTTAAAGCATAAAAAATATAAAGATATATGTAAAAAATTAAATTGTATTCTAAGGTAGAATGAAATAAGGACACTGGTATTACCTTAAAGAAGAAAGAAAATAAAAAATAGACAAAAAATCCACACGGGTTTCCTAGAACTTACAATAGTTGACAATATGCAGGAACACATATATAGCTGTACTTATAATACTGTAGTTTCAGGCATAGTCATTTTCTCGAAAAAAATCACGCGACTCGTTTTATGGGAGTGGTGTTACTTCAATTAAGAAATGCTATAAAATAAAATCCGAGGAAACAAAAACATCCTAGGAGTGTTCTTATCTTAAAGTAGAAATAAAAACTGAAAGAAATAAGAACAAGGTTATTTATAATAAATCAATAATTTTAGGAGTGGTGACAAACAAATTGCTTTCTAAGGAAGTATTAATTATGGGAGTGGTTTAACCCTAAATGGATAAACAACAAAAACAGAAAGGAATTACAATCATACAACTATGCCTAATAAAAACAAATCATAAAGACTTGTTGCAAGGCTCTTTTCTTATATGCAGGAATTAAAATATACTGAAAACTTGTAATTACATTACAATTTTAATAGATGAATTATAAATAAATCGTATCTTTATCATTTAACACAAATTTAAGTAGTGCCACATGAATGCACCAGTAAACCATTGTCTCATGCAGAAATAGAGGGGGTAAATTTAACGGCAAAAAAAAAAAACGATCGAACAACACGAGAAAGAAGCGAGAAACATTAGCACAACCGAGAAAACAAATGATTGTTTTGTACCGGATCACATTTTACTTATCAATAAACAAACACATATAATAAAACAAAAAATAAATGTTATTTTTCAGTAGAATGAATTAAGGGTATTGTTATTAACCTAAAGCAAGAAATAAAATGTAGAAAGAAGACATACAAATATTCATGACAAAAAGTAGCACACATGTTTTATATAGCTTGTAGTTTTCATCATATGCAGGAAAAATCATGTAGTAGTGTAAATTTTCAGAAAACATTATAATTTTGCACACATATTGCATAGAAATTGCAGGTACACGTACATGCTATATCAAGCGTCCAGAGGGAAAAAAAAATAACGTTGAGTGTTAGTCGTCTCTTGACAAACCGAAAATGATTTGTATCTTATGTCGATGGTATCACCTCCCCTTTTGTATGTGTGAAGGAGACACACACACATATCATACAAAAACAAAATACATAGCATCAATCAATAGACACTACATGGAAAATTTTGATTTATGGATGACATAACATCAGGGGCTTGTGTTATTAAGAAAGAATACTAAAAACAGGAATGTGATAACTAGGCAGAACAAATAGAAACAGTGAATAAATACTAAGAGAAAAAGACAAAATAGTTCTCCGTAAAAAAAACCGTCGCGTAGAGTCACTTAAATGGAACAAAAAAACAAGGAGTGTGGAACAACAACAAAGACCCAAAAATTTAATTATAAAACTTAAAAAATTCTTATAACAACAAATGAATTATGTAGTCTAGTATGGAAAAAAAATTTTGCGGATGAAACATGATTAGAAAATTAAAGTAAAAGACAGAGTAGTATGATGTGACTACTTAGGAAACAAGCCCATTACCACCGTGAGCATGAGAGGATTTAGGCCCCAGACAGCCCAGGCGGTGGCCTGGGGCATGCGGTCCAGTTCATTCGTGTACTGTAGTGTGTACTGTAGCAACCAGTTACAGTACATGAAGGTTGTCTGGGGCCTGGCTCATTTCTGGGTCCGCCACTAACCGTGAGGTAAAAAAGATCATCCCTCTAAACAGAAAGCATGAATCGTGCAATGATTACACATACAAGAAAATCAACCGAGAGAACAAAAAATTTCAGGTGCCTGATATTTAGCAAAAGCAAATCAAGTCACCATCCTTATGCATCGCGAGCAACCACCACAGCTGCATGAAAGCAAGGGATATGTAAAGAGCATCAGTAGGATAGTCTATTAAACATTTAATTTTTTAAGTGTAAGTTTGCTTGTGCTGTGGCCATAGTTCAAGTAGTTTCAAAGCTTTACCGCCCCCCCCCCCCCCCCCCCCCCCCCGAGTGTGCGTAACATGTTTGAAAATTGGTTGCGGGGTATTGATAAACCATTTTCGGCACATATTCTTTTGGGGCGGCTGCCTTATATTGGACGTTATGGCTTACCACGAATAATGTGTTTTTTAACAATAAATATGTTTCATTTATTGTGCAGGTTATTCATGCATGTAAGCGTAGGCTTCATACTTGGTCTATCCTGCAGAGGACGGAGGACAAAGATCTTTTTATGATGGCATCTACTCGGTTGGAGCAAACGGCCGGGGAGGTTTTCTCCCTCCATGGATGACGGTGTAATCTCCGGATGGCTGGACTGATTTATTATTGCTGTAAAACAATTTTAGTTTTTGGTTCTGTTGAACTTGTTGGCTATTTACCGGAAATTCACACAGGCACATAGTTGCGGGGGCACGTACCTACCATGCCTGCTCGGCCGCTCGATTGCCTCACGATTCGCAAAGTAGTAGAATCCCACACCTGCCTCGCAATTGAAACTTGCCATTTTTCATCTGAAACTTGCAATTTTCTCGCTCGCTCTTACCAAGTTTCATAGATAAAAGTTTAAGCCATTTATCGGTTGCTCGTACTAAATTTCAAGAGTTAAAACTTAACATTTCTTTTCAAAATTCGTCAAATTGTATTTAAAATATATCTTTTTTGAAAGCCCTTGTCACTACAATCACATATATGAAAACAAAACTTAATTTAGACTGTTCTTTGAAATTATATAAAAGTTTGAAAATTCAAAGCGTAAAATAAAAGCACGTGCAGGGACACGGTGCCCTGAGACTTGCATGCCAAAAATCCTCTCCATCGTGCTATGAAGATGCTGAACATTCCTTCAAAGTGGTTGTATCACCTTGATATATCAATTAAATGAAAAATGACTTTTATCCAAAAAAATCAATAGCATAGTCATAGATAAGGATTATTCCTCCTGTAACCTGTAGGCGTGTAATTCACGCATACACAAATGGAGTGATAATACTACCCTTCATGAGTTGATGGTCATTGCAGATGCTTTTCCTGCTAAATTTGTAACATATTTGTATCATTATGGGATGTTGGCACATCTGGATGAAAAGGAACTCCAAGATTTTTAAAGCTCAAGTTCCTTCTCTCCAATCTTGGAGATTAAAGGATTTCAACTTGGTCGTTCTCAGATCTAAGACCAAGCATAGAGAAAGTTTATGTTAGTGGTTTGAGTCTCACTTGATCTAGAATAATTCTTTTCAATGGTTTTCCCAAGAGCTGGACTTGGGTGACTTGTATTTTTAGTTTCAGTACTTAGTTTTGTAATTATTTTATATAAATAAAAATTACCGTAGAACATGTTCATAAAAACATACTACCCTTCATAGATATTTTATTTATGAACACCTTGAGCCTCAAAATTAGCCCCTCAAATAAGAGCTCTATGTGTCAAATAAATGTGGATACAAGTGAGGATACTCCAGGGAAACTCCCCTACCCCTGCGACGCCCCTCTCAGGCGACACGGGGGAAACTCCACCAGGGTTGTCACCTTCCCGCACGCGTCATGCCCCTCACCTCGTTGCCTGCTAGTCCCGCATGAGTTGTTGGATTTTCCCTAAGAGGAAGGTGATGTAGCGCAACAACGGAAAGTATTTTTCTCAGTTAAGAACCAAGATTTATCGAACCCGTAGGAGGCACCTTAATAACAACGTTGGCAGTACCTGCACACAAACACAACAATTGATTGCACACAACCAAGGCAAGGGGGTCAGCACTCTCCTTGTTCTTACTAGTTACAAGATTAAAGCTGGTAGTGGAAGGCAAAATAAAAAAACGGTAATACAAGCTTTTTATTGATGGAAGATAGACCCATGGGCCATAGGTTCACTACTGGCATCTCTCTCGAAAGCATATCAACTGTGGGTAACACTAGTGCAGGTGGCTCCTATACAAACGTTTTTTACCCCCTTTTCGCGACATAGTTATAAACCGTAACCTTGCATGTGTGGGCGATAGGTAGGCCTATCCCACACGACACAGATAAATCGTCGGTGATGCCTCGTCTGGTCACACATGCGAGGCAAAAAAGATCGTGTGCGATTAGGAGGGCCATCACAAACAGACATATTGTAGAAGTCATGTGAGATGTTCTTAGCATACCACATAGTGAATCCCAAAGATACGTTTCCTTTCGTATTGTACATCCAAAAATTCCGCACTAAGTAGAGATACTACTTGTGCATCCAAAAACCCAAAACCAAACTCATTTTTGAGAGTCCACCATACCTACCTATGGATCGAGAAAGATCCTTCAAGTAAGTTGTCATCGCTGCAATAAGGCAATAAAAATTGCTTCTAAAAGTGTTTTGATCAATTAGTGTAAGAGAAAATTGAGCGCTATATGAACTTATGATGGCAAAGTAATAAAAGCGACGGACTGCATAATAAAGGTTGCTATCATAGGGGGCAATATAGTGTGACGTTCTTTTACATTAAGGGATTGGGCATACAAATCAATAAGCGCATGACAACCTCTGCTTCCCTCTGCGAAGGGACTATCTTTTACCTTTATGTATTTACTTTTATGCAAGAGTCAAAGTATTCTTCCCTATTCCTTTTTACTTTTTCCTTTTGCAAGCATCATGTGGTGAGGAAAGATCTAGGCACATATATCCAGTTGGATATGGGTGGGCATGAGTTATTATTGTTGACATCACCCTTGAGGTGAATACGTTGGGAGGCGAAACTATAAGCCCCTATCTTCCTATGTGTCCGGTTGAAACTTTTTGTTCATGGGTATGCCGTGAGTGTTAGCAATCATAGAAGACTAAATGATGGTTGAGTATGTGGACTTGCCAAAAGCCTCCTACATGAGACCCTTCCTGAAAATATGATGAATTGTAGTTGCAAAGTTGACTGAGAACACAGTTTGTTAGTTTTCAATAAGGTTTATGCTTCATACTTCTATGATGTGATGAATTGTTACTTGTTCATGAGAAGTTATATGATAAAAGTGTATTGAATAAGTTTTATGATAGAGTTTGTTGCTGTTATGATAATAAGCATGATGCTACTATGTCCGTATTTTGTTTTTATCGACACCTCTCTCTCTCTCTCAAATCATGTGGACATGCTTTTCAATATCGGTTTTCGCTTGAGGACAAGCGAGGTCTAAGCTTGGGGGAGTTGATACGTCCATTTTGCATCATGATTTGCTACTGTTATTTATTATGTTTTATTGAATAATAATGCTTCGGGGAGTGATTCTAATGCCTTTTCTCTCATAATATGCAAGGTTTGTACAAAGAGGGAGAATACCGGCAGCTGGAATTCTGGACCCAAGAAAAGCACATCAGAGATACCTATTCTGCACAACTCCAATGAAGCTGAAATTTTACGGAGATTATTTTTGAATTAAATAAAAAATACTTGAGCAGAAAACTACCAGAGGGGGCCTGCCTGGTGGGCACAACCTACCAGGGCGCGCCAGCCCCCCTGGGCGCGCCCTGATGGGTTGTAGCCACCTCGGCCCACCTCCGGTGCCCATCTTCTGGTATATAGTCACAATTAACCTAGAAAAAATTAGAGAGGACTTTCGGGATGAAGCGCCGCCGCCTCGAGGCGGAACTTGGGCAGGAGCACTTTTGCCCTCCGGCGGAGCGATTCCGTCGGGGGAACTTCTCTCCCGGAGGGGGAAATCAAAGCTATCGTCATCACCAACACCCCTCTCATCTTTGGGAGGCCAATCTTCATCAACATCTTCAACAGCACCATCTCCTCTCAAACCCTAGTTCATCTCTTGTGTTCAATCTTTGTACCGGAACCTCAGATTGGTACCTGCGGGTGACTAGTAGTGTAGATTACCTTGCGTAGTTGATTACTATATATGGTTTATTTGGTGGAAGATTATATGTTCAGATTCATTATGCTATTTAATACTCCTCTGATCTTGAGCATGATTATTATTTGTGAGTAGTTACCTTTGTTCTTGAGGTCACGGGAGAAGTCATGTTACGAGTAATCATGTGAATTTGATATGTGTTCGATATTTTGATGATATGTATGTTGTGATTCCCTTAGTAGTGTCATGTGAACGTCGACTACATAACACTTCACCATTCATGGGCCTAAGGGAACGCATTGTGGAGTAGTTATTAGATGATGGGTTGCTAGAGTGACAGAAGCTTAAACCCTAGTTTATGCGCTACTTCGTAAGGGGCTGATTTGGATCCAAACGTTTAATGCTATGGTTAGATTTTATGTTAATACTTTTCTCGTAGTTGCGGATGCTTGCGAGGGGGTTAATCATAAGTGGGAGGTTGTTCAAGTAAGAACAGCACCCAAGCACCGGTCCACCCACATATCAAATTATCAAAGTAGCGAACACGAATCAAACCAACATGATAAAAGTGACTAGACGAAATTCCTGTGTATCCTCAAGAACACTTTTCCTATTACTAGAGATTGTTTTAGCCTGTCCTTTGCCTCAAAAGGATTGGGCTACCTTGCTGCACCTTATTCACCATTACCGTTACTTGCTCGTTACCAATTACCTTGCTATCAAACTATCTGTTACCTACAATTTCAGTGCTTGCAGAGATTACCTTGTTGAAAACCGCTTGTCATTTCCTTTTGCTCCTCGTTGGGTTCGACACTCTTACTTATCGAAAGGACTACGATTGATCCCCTATACTTGTGGGTCATCAGGTACAGTGGTCATCCACATCGTTGCATAATTTAACATCAATTGCTAATTTCGGTACTACTACACAAAAGATCCTACAGTACAACCCGCACTTACTTAATCGAGCAATTAAAGATTACTCTAACAAAAGACCAACGCTCTAAATAAAAACTAATGTTCCACCTGACGCTTGTCGATCTCTGCCGCCTCCTCCATGACCAGATCGCGCTCGACGACCTCTGGGGGAAGGGTCTCCATGGCATCCATCGCCACATACTCCACAAGCATCTCGCATTCCACGTCTGCCATCTCTTTAGAAAGGGCCGCCACGAGCCGGGCATTAGCGGTCGCGGTCCGGGCATTGACATCCTCCATCTCGGCTAGGGAGGCCGCCGACGAACGGACAGCTGCTCGAGCGCTCTCGGCGATTGCCGACTCTTCCGATATGGGTTGCCGACCCGTGTCGGAGAAGGCCGCTACCATTTGCGCGGTTACCGACTCGAGGTGAGCATGGACGGTCTCGCCACGGGCGTGGGCAGCCGCCATCAGGACTACGATGGTCGCCGAGGAACGAACATCCGAGGTGCCATTCTCGCCATTTTCTACCGTGGCCGCAACTGTCCTAAGCGCGCTTACAACCTTCATGAGCGTGGCTGAAGTCTCCGACAGGGCGGCTGTTGCAACTGAGTTGGTGGCAGCTACATCTGCGAACGTGTTTGGTCCGGAGTTGGCAGCCGAAGTTGCCATCATGGAGTGGGTCGACATCCCCATCATTCACCAGCGAGGATTGAACGGTAAAATGGGATTGGAGAGCAAGTGTGGTTGACGCGCTCGCGGTGGACTATAGCCGACGAAGCTTTTGGCGTAACCCATGCATGAGGATTGGCCCAAGATATTTGATACTAAATAACATATGATTCATGATCATGAACTGTTTGCGATGTACTTGATTTTTATATTGTTTTAAAATAAAAAATGAGGTTACATCGGCTAAGGACAGTGTTTGGAATGCAATAAAATTTATCCGCGGTGAACATGCAACTATAGGAGTGTCGTGTTAAAATATGTAATTATTCAGGGTTCGTTTGACCTTTTATATGTTAATTCAGTTTTTTAGACATTTAGTGTGCATAGTTCAAATATGAACTACAATCACAAGGTCCAGTGCATGAAAGTGGGTTGAAAAATCATATATGTGTCTCTGGCTGCATGTTTAGGTCACATACAAGAAACATGAATGAATTTCAAACATCTCGGCGTCTTGGCTCGGCTGCAAACATTGAGAAACTTGGTTTTTCAAATCTTGTAAATGCAAAACTTGTCAGAAATTCATGAAACTTGACATGTGTCATGACATGTCACAAATGTGTCGTGGTAGAAAAGTTTACAATTTGGGACAAGTTATGACACAATCCTCTTGAAAACAGGAGCTTATCACATGAAGCTTCGGGATTCCGATAGGGAACATGTCACCTTTTGTGGGCGAAGCCACATTTGCTGCCTCTCCTCTCCTTGATGTTTTTTCTATAGGCAACATAGACCAATAGGACTGTTGTGCTAAAATATGGAATTATCCAGGGTTTGTTTGGCTTTTTATACATTAATTGAGTTTTTTAGGCATTTGATGTGCATAATTCATATTTGAACTACAATCACAAGGTCCATTGCACTAAAATGGGTTGAAAAATCGTAAACATGTCCCTTGCTACATGCTTAGTTCCCATGCAAGAAATGAGAATGAATTTCAAACATCTCAGTGTCCTGGCTCGGCTGCAAACATTGAGAAACTAGGTTTTGAAATTCCTATAAATCCAAAACTCGTCAGAAATCATGAAACTTGACATGGTGTCATGACATGGCACAAATGTGCCATGGTAGGAAAAATGTCCAATTTGGGACAAGTTATGGCACATGCCTCTCACAAACTGGAGGTTATCACATGAAGCTTTAGGGTTTTGATAGGGAAAGTGTCACCTTTTGTGGGTGAAACCACATTTGCTGCCTCTTCTCGCCTTGTAGTTTTTTTTCTATAGGCAACATAGACCAATAGGACTGTCGTGCTAAAATATGGAATTATCCATGGTTCGTTTGGCATTTTTTGTACATTAATTGAGTTTTGAGGCATTTGACGTGCATAATTCAAATTTGAACTACAATCACCAGGTCCACTACACTAAAATGGGTTGAAAAATCATAAATGTGTCCCTTGCTGCATGCTTAGGTCCCATGCAAGAAATGAGAATGAATTTCAAACATCTCGGCGTCTAGGCTTGGCTGCAAACTTTGAGAAACTTTGTTTTTAAATGCATGTAAATCCAAAACTCGCTAGAAATTCATGAAACTTGGCATGGCGTCATGACATGGCACAAATGAGTCGATAATTTTTTTTCCAATTTGTGACAAGTTATGGCATAAGCCTATTACAAACCGGCGCTTATCACATGAAGCTTCAGGGTTCCGATAGGGAACATGTCACCTTTTGTGGGTGAAACCACATTTGCCGCCTCTTCTCTCCTTGAAGTTTTTTCCATAGGCAGCATAGACCAATAGGACTATCATGCTAAAATATGGAATTATTCAAGGCTCGTTTGGCATTTTTATACAATAATCGAGTTTTTAGGCATTTGATGTGCATAATTCAAATTTGAACTACAATCACAAGGTCCATTGCACCAAAATGGGTTGAAAAATCGTAAACGTGTCCCTTGCTACATGTTTAGGTCCCATGCAAGAAATGTGAATGAATTTCAAGCATCTCGGCGTCTTGAATCGGCTGCACAAAACATTGAGAAACTTGGTTTTTTAAATTCCCGTTAATCCAAAAATCGTCAGATATTCGTGAAACTTGGCATGATGTCATGACATGGCACAAATGTGGCGTGGTTAAAAAATTGTCCAATTTGGGACAAGTTATGTCACAAGCCTCTTACAAATCGGAGCTTACCACATGAACCTTTGGGGGTTCCGATAGGGAACATGTCACCTTTTGTGGGCCAAACCACATTTGCTGCCTCTTCTCTCCCTAAAGTTTTTTCTATAGGCTACATACACCAATAGGACAGTCGTGCTAAAATATGGAATTATTCAGTGTTCATTTGGCCTTTTATACATTAATTGAGTTTTTAGGCATTTGATGTGCATAATTCAAATTTGAACTACAATCACAAGGTTCAGTGCACCAAAATGGGTTGAAAAATCATAAACGTGTCCATGGCTGCATGTTTAGGTCCCATGCAAGAAATGAGAATGAATTTCAAACATCTCCCCGTCTTGGCTTGGCCGCAAACATTGATAAATTTGGTTTTTAAATGCATGTAAATCCAAAACTCGCCAGAAATTCAAGAAACTTGGCATGGTGTCATGACATGGCATATAAAGGCATCGTAGGATTTCATTTTTCCATTTTGAGACATGTTTTTCGATATATTTTCTTGTAGAGCCAACAATGAGAATATTGGTTTAAATTGTGGTAAATCTGAAACTCATAGAAAATTCAATAAATTGGGCAGGGCGTCATGATATAGCACCGGCGCCTGATGATGGGGTCGCGGCCAAGGAGGACGATGGTGTGGTCGTGGCCAAGGCGATCGCTGCTAGGGTGGCGGCCCCGGCTGCTGCCGATGGGGTGGCGGCCACGTCGGCCACCGGTAGCAGCTGCCTTCGGGCAGCGGTGGCGGAGCGTGTGGTGGGTGGCCTGCGCACACCCACCAGGGACGCCACGTGCACAACAAGCTTCAGAGGACTGCCGCGCCGACGCGGTGAATCCTCCCAACTGGAGTTGTCCTCTGGCGGAGTGGCTGAGCGACAACGACCGGCCGGAGCCATTGGCGGTTGCCGAAGAAGAAAACTAGATAATCTACGGGGAGGGAGGGGATGAAGGCAATGTGGAGTCATCGGCCGTGAGGGTTTATATAACAGGCCAACAAGCATTGGGGTTTTGGGGGGATTTCGCCGAGCCGGGCGGTAAGCTAGAGCCGTAGCGCGGTTGTGCGCGGGAACCTGCGTGGTTTTGCGGAACCGAAGCGTGGCCAATCATCTGGTTGCTCGAGTCCATGGGTGTTCAAGTGAATATGCATGTGGTTGCTCGAGGTTGAGACGGCCGCGGCGTGCTCTGCCTCAGTAAGTATGGTTTTTGGGGAATTTTGGCGAGCCGGTCGGGAAGCTTACGCGGCAGCGCGAGAATGGGCTCACCGACGGGTGGCCAAACGAAACACCTTGTGCACTGCTCATGCACTGGATTCCTTCGGCTGCAGCGCAGTGACAAGACATGAGAGAGGAGGACGGGATGACACGCAGGCAAACGTGTAATAATAATAAAACGTCTATGATATTAATACATGCAAACGACAGTTCCCTACGTAGTGTCGATAATGATTTCATCAATCGCTGACAATTGATTACCAACAACTGTTGTTCCACAACACACGCAGCTTACCAGGATAAATCGTCTGTGTTATTATTGGTCTTCCCACACAACTCTGATGAATGAACTATTTGCCGGGTATCACACACCCTTTCTTATGCTAAATGGTTTGTGTTCTGCTGGATTGATACGTCCATTTTGCATCATAATTTCCTACTGTTATTTACTTTGTTTTGTTGAATAATAATGCTTTGGGGAGTGATTCTAATGCCTTTTCTCTCATAATATGCAAGGTTTGCACAAAGAGGGAGAGTACCGGCAGCTGGAAATTCTGGACCCAAGAAAAGCACGTCAGAGATACCTATTCTGCACAACTCCAATGAAGCTGAAAATTTACGGAGATTATTTTTCTATTTAATAAAAATTACTGGAGCTGAAAACTACCGGAGGAGGGCCCCCAGGTGGGCACAACCCACCAGGGCGCGCCAGGCCCCCCTGGGCGCGCCCTGATGGGTTGTGCCCAGCCTGGGCCGCTTTCGGTGCCCATCTTCTGGTATAAATTCCCAAAAAACCTAAAAAATTAGGAGGAAGATTTTCGGGATGAAGTGCCGCCGCCTCGAGGGGGAACTTGGGCAGGAGCACTTTTTCCCTCCGGCGGAGCGATTCCGCCGGGGGAACTTCCCTCCCGGAGGGGGAAATCAAAGCTATCATCATCACCAACACCCCTCTCATCTTTCGGAGGCCAATCTTCATCAACATCTTCAACAGCACCATCTCCTCTCAAACCCTAGTTCATCTCTTGTGTTCAATCTTTGTACCAGAACCTCAGATTGGTACCTGTGGGTGCCTAGTAGTGTTGATTACCTTGCGTAGTTGATTACTATATGGTTTATTTGGTGGAAGATTATATGTTCAGATCCATTATGCTATTTAATACTCCTCTGATCTTGAGCATGATTATTATTTGTGAGTAGTTACCTTTGTTCTTGAGGTTACAGGAGAAGTCATGTTGCGAGTAATCATGTGAATTTGATATGTGTTCGATATTTTGATGATATGTATGTTGTGATTCCCTTAGTGGTGTCATGTGAACGTCGACTACATGAAACTTCACCATTCATGGGCCTAAGGGAACTCATTGTGGAGTAGTTATTAGATGATGGGTTGCTAGAGTGACAGAATCTTAAACCCTAGTTTATGCGCTACTTCGTAAGGGGCTGATTTGGATACACATGTTTAATGCTATGGTTAGACTTTGTCTTAATACTTTTCTCTTAGTTGCAGATGCTTGCGAGGGGGTTAATCATAAGTAGGTTGTTAGTTCAAGTAAGAACAGCACCTTAGCACCGGTCCACCCACATATCAAATTATCAAAGTAGCGAAAACGAATCAAACCAACATGATAAAAGTGACTAGACGAAATTCCCGTGTACCCTCAAGAACACTTTGCCTATTACTAGTGATTGTTCTGGCCTGTCCTTTGCCTAAAAAGGATTGGTCTACCTTGCTGCACCTTGTTTACCTTTACTGTTACTTGTTGTTACCAATTAACTTGCTATCAAACTATCTGTTACCTACAATTTCAGTGCTTGCAGAAATTACCTTGCTGAAAACCGCTTGTCATTTCCTTCTGCTACTCGTTGGGTTCGACACTCTTACTTATCGAAAGGACTACGATTGATCCCCTATACTTGTGGGTCATCAAGACTCTTTTCTGGCGCCGTTGCCGGGGAGTGAAGCGCTCTTGGTAAGTGGAAATTGGGAAGGAAAAACTTATACTACGTGCTGAAATTTATTGCTACTTGCTACTATGGAGAACAATCCTTTGAGGGGTTTGTTCGGGGTATCTTCACCTCGACCGGAACCACAATTAGTTACCCCTCAACCTACAGCACCTACTGAAAATGTTAATTACGAAATTCCTTTGGGTATGCTAGAACAGCTGCTTGCTAAACCTTATGCAGGAGATGGAACTGAACATCCTGATATGCATCTCTTATATGTGAACGAAATATGTGGATTATTTAAGCTTGCAGGTTTACCCGGAGGTGAAGTTAAGAAGAAGGTTTTCCCTTTATCTTTGGAGGGAAAAGCATCGACATGGTATAGGATATGTGATGATCTTGGATCTTGGAACTGGAATCGTTTGCAATTGAAATTCCATCAAAAGTTTTATCCTATGCATCTAGTTCATCGTGATCGGAATTATATATATAATTTTGGCCTCGTGAAGGAGAAAGTATCGCTCTAGCTTGGGGGAGGCTTAAGTCAATGTTATATTCATGCCCCAATCATGACATTCCGAGGGAAGTTATCATTCGGAATTTTTATGCTCGGCTTTCTCATAATGATCAATCCATGCTCGATACTTCTTGTGTTGGTTCTTACATGAAGAAGACTATTGATTTCAAGTGGGATCTCTTAGAAAGAATTAAACACAACTCTGAAGATTGGGAACTCGACGAAGGTAATGAGTCAGGTATAAAGCTTGAATTTGATTGTGTTAAATCTTTTATGAATACCGATACTTTTCACAAGTTTAGCACTAAATACGGACTTGACTCTGAGATAGTAGCCTCTTTCTGCGAAGCATTTGCTACTCACGTTGATCTCCCTAAGGAGAAGTGGTTTAAATATCATCCCCCTATTAAAGAAGAAATTAAAGAACCGGTCATAGCTAAAGAAGAATCCATCTTTTACAATGTTGATCCAGTTGTGCCTACCGCTTATATTGAAAAACCACCTTTCCCTGTTAGGATAAAGGAACATGCTAAGGTATCAACTGTGGTTCGTAAGAGTAATATAAGAGCACCTAAACCCCTTGAGAAAATTAAAGTAGAACCTAGTGTTGCTATGGTTAAAGATCTCTTGGTAGAAAATATTGATGGGCATGTCATCTACCTTAGTGATGAAGCTGCTAGAATTGCTAAACCTCATAAGAAAGATAAACATAGACCTATAGAAGGCTTGCCCGTTGTCTCAGTTAAAATAGGAGATCATTGCTACCATGGTTTATGTGATTTAGGTGCTAGTGTGAGTGCTATCCCTTTTACCTTATACCAAGAAATTATGGATGAAATAGCACCTGCTGAAATGGAAGATATTGATGTTACTATTAAACTTGCTAATAGAGACACTATCACACCACTTGGGATTGTTAGAGATGTTGAAGTCTTGTGTGGGAAAGTAAAATACCCTACTGATTTTCTGGTCCTTGGTTCCCCACAAGATGACTTTTGTCCCATTATCTTTGGTAGATCTTTCTTGAGCACCGTCAATGCTAAGATAGATAGTGAAAAACAAACTGTCGGTGTCAGTTTTGGTAATGTGTCTCATGAGTTTAATTTTTCCAAGTTTAGTAGACAACCTCATGATAAAGAGCTACCTAGTAGGGATCAAATAATTGGTCTTGCTTCTATTGTTGTGCCTCCTACTGATCCATTAGAACAATATTTGCTTGACCATGAAAATGATATGCACTTGCGTGAAAGAAATGAAATAGATCAAATTTTCTTCGAACAACAACCTCTCTTGAAACACAATTTGCCTATTGAAACTCTTGGAGGTCCTCCTCGACCTAAAGGTGATCCCGTGTTTGAATTGAAACAATTGCCTGACACTTTGAAGTATGCTTATCTTGATGAGAAAAAGATATATCCTGTTATTATTAGTGCTAACCTTTCAGAACATGAAGAAGAAAGATTATTGAAAGTTCTAAGGAAGCACCGGGATGCTATTGGATATACTCTTGATGATGTTAAGGGCATTAGTCCCAGTCTATGTCAGCACAAGATTAATATGGAACCTGATGCTAAACCCGTTGTTGATCATCAACGTCGATTAAATCCCAAGATGAAAGAAGTGGTAAGGACTGAAATATTAAAGCTTCTGGAAGCAGGTATAATCTATCCCATAGCTGATAGTAGATGGGTAAGTCCCGTTCATTGTGTCCCTAAGAAAGGAGGTATTACCGTTGTTCCTAATGATAAGAATGAACTCATTCCATAAAGAATTGTCACTGGCTATAGAATGGTAATTGATTTTAGAAAATTAAATAAAGCTACTAGGAAAGATCATTACCCTTTGCCTTTCATTTATCAAATGCTAGAGAGACTATCTAAGCACACACACTTTTGTTTCCTAGATGGATATTCTGGTTTCTCTCAAATACCCGTGTCACAATCCGATCAAGAGAAAACCACCTTTACTTGCCCTTTTGGAACCTATGCTTATAGACGTATGCCTTTTGGTTTATGCAATGCACCTGCTACCTTTCAAAGATGTATGACTGCTATATTCTCTGACTTTTGTGAAAAGATTGTGGAGGTTTTCATGGATGATTTTTCCGTTTACGGAACTTCTTTTGATGATTGCTTAAGCAACCTTGATCGAGTTTTGTAGAGATGTGAACAAACTAATCTCGTCTTGAATTGGGAGAAGTGCCACTTTATGGTTAATGAAGGTATTATCTTGGGGCATAAAATATCTGAACGAGGTATTGAGGTGGATAAAGCTAAAGTTGATGCAATTGAGAAAATGCCATGTCCTAAAGATATTAAAGGTATTCGAAATTTCCTTGGTCATGCTGGTTTTTATAGGAGGTTCATTAAAGACTTCTCTAAAATTTCTAGGCCTCTTACTAATCTTTTGCAAAAGGATATTCCTTTTGTTTTTGATGATGATTGTGTGGAAGCCTTTGAAACACTCAAGAAAGCCTTAACCTCTGCACCTATCATTCAACCACCTGAATGGAACTTGCCTTTTGAAATTATGTGTGATGCTAGTGACTATGCTGTTGGTGATGTCCTAGGCCTAAGAGTTGATAAGAAATTGAATGTTATCCATTATGCTAGTAAAACTCTAGACAATGCCCAAAGAAATTATGCTACTACTGAAAAGGAATTTTTAGCAATTGTGTTTGCTTGTGATAAATTTAGATCCTATATTGTTGACTCCAAACTTATTGTTCACATCGATCATCCTGCTATAAAATATCTTATGGAAAAGAAAGATGCTAAACCTAGACTCATTAGGTGGGTTCTTTTGCTTCAAGAATTTGACTTACATATCGTTGATAGGAAAGGAGCTGAAAACCCCGTAGCTGATAACTTGTCTAGGTTAGAAAATATTCTTGATGACCCACTACCTATTGATGATAGTGTCCCTGACGAACAGCTAGCTGCAATCAGTGTCTCACACAACACACCTTGGTATACTGATTATGCTAATTACATTGTTGCTAAATATATACCACCTAGTTTCACATACCAACAAAAGAGAAAAAAATTCTATGATTTGAGACATTACTTTTGGGATGACCCACATCTTTATAAAGAAGGAGTAGATGGTATTATTAGACGTTGTGTACCTGAGCATGAACAGGAACAAATCCTACGGAAATGTCATTCTGAAGCTTATGGAGGACATCATGCGGGAGATAGAACTGCTAACAAGGTATTGCAATCTGGTTTTTATTGGCCTACCCTCTTCAAGGATGCCCGTAAGTTTGTCTTGTCTTGTGATGAATGTCAAAGAATTGGTAACATCGGTAAGCGTCAAGAAATGCCTATGAATTATTCACTTGTTGTTGAACCATTTGACGTGTGGGGCTTTGATTAGATGGGGCCTTTTCCTTCCTCTAACGGGTACACTCATATTTTAGTTGCGGTTGATTATGTCACTAAGTGGGTAGAAGCTATTCCAACTAGTAGTGCTGATCACCACACCTCCATTAAAATGCTTAAAGAAGTTATCTTCCCGAGGCTTGGAGTCCCTAGATATTTAATGACCGATGGTGGTTCACACTTTATTCATGGTGCTTTTCGTAAGATGCTTGCTAAATATGATGTTAACCATAGAATTGCATAACCCTATCATCCTCAATCTAGTGGTCAAGTAGAACTTAGCAATAGAGAAATAAAATTAATATTACAAAAAACTGTCAATAGGTCTCGTAAGAATTGGTCTAAGAAATTAGATGATGCACTTTGGGCCTATAGAACAGCTTATAAAAATCCTATGGGTATGTCTCCATATAAAATGGTGTATGGGAAAGCTTGTCATTTGCCTCTAGAACTAGAACATAAAGCATTTTGGGCAATTAAATACCTCAACTATGATTTCAAACTTGCCGGTGAGAAATGGCTATTTGATATTAGCTCACTATATGAATGGAGAACCCAAGCATATGAAAATGCCAAGCTATTCAAAGAAAAAGTAAAAAGATGGCATGACAAAAGAATCCAAAAGCGGGAATTCAAAATAGGAGATCATGTTCTTTTGTTCAACTCTCGTTTAAGATTTTTTGTAGGAAAACTTCTCTCAAAATGGGAAGGACCATATATTATTGAAGAGGTCCATCGTTCTGGAGCTATTAAGATTAATAACACCGAAGGTACTAATCCGAAGGTAGTCAATGGACAAAGAATTAAACATTATATCTCAGGTACGCCAATTAACGTTGAAAGCAATGTTATCCAAACCATGACACCGGAGGAACACATAAAAGAAATCTTCCGGAACACTCCAGAATACTTGAAATTAGGAGGTACGTGATACGGTAAGTAAACGGACTCCGAAAAATACGAAAAAAATATTTTTTGTTAGTTTTGGAATATTTTAGAATTTTGGAAATAAAAAAAATAAACCGGAAGGTGATCGAGGTGAGCACGATACACCAGGGTGCGCCAGGTACCCCTGGGCGCGCCCTGGTGGGCTGTGCCCACCTCGGATGCCTTCCCGACTCCGTTTTCCTTCCAAATACTTGTTTCCCAAGAATAAAAATTCTCTATATATACCCCCGACTGTTTTGACGACCGTATCGCAGAAAAATCCCCTATTCTTGTTTCGTGCTGTTTTTCTGACATATCTGTAAATATGTCGTCTCAAGATTCAGATGGGGAGAGCCATGTTGATCCCTATGTTCCAGACCCGAAGATCTTTAGGGAGATTTACCCCTATCTATGGATCTCGGAGGAGGAAGAAGATGCTACCATGCAGGAAACAAAAGATGACAACTCTGAGGAAGAGGATGATCCATTGCCTCAACCCGGAGACATGCATGTGGAATTCAAGAAGTCAAGCCTCCCTAGAAGATACAAACCTAAGGTCCAATTTATCCCGTCTCGTTTTCTGCCGGAAAGCAAGGAGGCCTTATGCCAAAGGATATTAAAGCTTGAATTGGAGAATGATGATCTAAGGGAGGAAAACTTTATGCTTAAATATAAGTTGAATAAGAAGGCTTCCTCTACACCTCCACCTTCTTCACCACCACCACCAAAGGAGACTTGAGCACACGGGTATGGGCACTCCCCTTGGCTTGAGCCAAGCTTGGGGGAGGTGCTCCGGTATCGTATCACCATCACTTTTATTCACCTTTACCTATTTTGGCTCTATCTTTAGTTTCCCTTTGCTTTAGTTGAATAAAAGTTTAGCATGATCTATTTTCGTGTGTTAGTTCCGTGATCTATCTATCTATGTAATTGTGTGAGAGTTATATAATAAAGTTAGTTTGAGTTTTTGCCTCTCTACCTTCTTGTTGCAATCAAAATAAAGGAAAGAAAAACAAATGAAAAGAATCGTAGGCTAATCCTATGGTGAGTAATGACATCACATGATGAAAAGTATAAGTAGTAAAATTTATTGGAGATTGACAAACATAGCATTGGTCAATGATGCAATTCATGAAAGAATTAATTAGGGAAGAGAAGATTCACATGCAAATATACTATCTTGGACATCTTTTATGATTGTGAGACCCCATCAAATATTATGTGTCAAAATTGTTGACGTTGGACAAGGAAGACAACGTAATGAATTATGTTTGTTCATATCCACATAGAAGTTATATTGTCATAGATCCTTTAACATGTGGTGCTTGCCCAATATCTTTGCTAGCCAAAAATTCCGCACTAAGTAGAGATAATACTTGTGCATCCAAAAAACCAAACCCAAACTCTTTCCTTGAGTGTCCACCATACCTACCTATGGATCGAGAAAGATCCTTCAAGTAAGTTGTCATCGGTGCAACAAGGCAATAAAAATTGCTTCTAAAAGTGTTCTGATCAATTAGTGTAAGAGAAAATTGAGCGTTATACGAACCTATGATGGCAAAGTAATAAAAGCGACGGACTGCATAATAAAGGTTGCTATCATAGGGGGCAATATAGCGTGACGTTCTTTTACATTAAGGGATTGGGCATACAAACCAATAAGCGCATGACAACCTCTGCTTCCCTCTGCGAAGGGCCTATCTTTTACTTTTATGCACTTACTTTTATGCAAGAGTCAAAGTATTCTTCCCTATTCCTTTTTACTTTTTCTTTTGCAAGCATCATGTGGTGAGGAAAGATCTAGGCACATATATCTAGTTGGATATGGGTGGGCATGAGTTATTATTGTTGACATCACCCTTGAGGTGAGTGAGTTGGGAGGCAAAATTATAAGCCCCTATCTTCCTACGTGTCTGGTTGAAACTTTTTGTTCATGGGTATGCCGTGAGCGTTAGCAATCATAGAAGACTAAATGATAGTTGAGTATGTGGACTTGCCAAAAGGCTCCGACATGAGACCCTTCCTGAAAATATGATGAATTGTAGTTGCAAAGTTGACTGAGAACATAGTTTGTTGGTTACCAATAAGGTTTATGCTTCATACTTCTATGTTGTGATGAATTGTTACTTGTTCATGAGAAGCCTTATGATAAAAATATATTGAAATAAGTTCTTATGTTAGAGTTTGTTGCTGTTTTGTTAATAAGCATGATGCTTCTATGTCCGTATTTTGTTTTTATCGACACCTCTCTCTCAAACCATGTGGACATGCTTTTTAATATCGGCTTTCGCTTGAGGACAAACGAGGTCTAAGCTTGGGGGAATTGATACGTCCATTTTGCATCATGATTTCCTACTGTAATTTACTTTGTTTTGTTGAATAATAATGCTTTGGGGAGTGATTCTAATGCCTTTTCTCTCATAATATGCAAGGTTTACACAAAGAGGGAGAATACCGGCAGCTGGAATTCTGGACCCAAGAAAAGCACGTCAGAGGTACCTATTCTGCACAACTCCAATGAAGCTGAAAATTTACGGAGATTATTTTTGTATTTAATAAAAATTACTGGAGCTGAAAACTACCGGATGAGGGCCCCCAGGTGGGCACAACCCACCAGGGCGCGCCAGGCCCCCCTGGGCGCGCCCTGATGGGTTGTGCCCAGCCTGGCCAGCTTCCGGTGCCCATCTTCTGGTATAAATTCCCAAAAACCCTAAAAAAATTAGGAGGAGGACTTTCGGGACGAAGCGCCACCGCCTCGAGGCGGAACTTGGGCAGGAGCACTTTTGCCCTCCGGCGGAGCGATTCCGTCGGGGGAACTTCCCTCCCGGAGGGGGAAATCGAAGCTATCGTCATCACCAACACCCCTCTCATCTTTGGGAGGCCAATCTTCATCAACATCTTCAATAGCACCATCTCCTCTCAAACCCTAGTTCATCTCTTGTGTTCAATCTTTGTACCGGATCCTCAGATTGGTACCTGTGGGTGACTAGTAGTGTTGATTACCTTGCGTAGTTGATTACTATATGGTTTATTTGGTGGAAGATTATATGTTCAGATCCATTATGCTATTTAATACTCCTCTGATCTTGAGCATGATTATTATTTGTGAGTAGTTACCTTTGTTCTTGAGGTCACGGGATAAGTCATGTTGCGAGTAATCATGTGAATTTGATATGTGTTCGATATTTTGATGATATCTATGTTGTGATTCCCTTAGTGGTGTCATGTGAACGTCGACTACATGACACTTCACCATTCATGGGCCTAAGGGAATGCATTGTGGAGTAGTTATTAGATGATGGGTTGCTAGAGTGACAGAAGCTTAAACCCTAGTTTATGCGCTACTTCGCAAGGGGCTGATTTGGATCCACATGTTTAATGCTATGGTTAGACTTTGTCTTAATACTTTTCTCGTAGTTGCGGATGCTTGCGAGGGGGTTAATCATAAGTAGGTTGTTAGTTCAAGTAAGAACAACACCTTAGCACCGGTCCACCCACATATCAAATTATCAAAGTAGCGAAAACGAATCAAACCAACATGATAAAAGTGACTAGACGAAATTCCCGTGTACCCTCAAGAACACTTTGCCTATTACTAGTGATTGTTCTGGCCTGTCCTTTGCCTCAAAAGGATTCGGCTACCTTGCTGCACCTTGTGTACCTTTACCGTTACTTGCTTGTTACCAATTATCTTGTTATCATACTATCTGTTACCTACAATTTCAGTGCTTGCAGAAATTACCTTGCTGAAAACCGCTTGTCATTTCCTTCTGCTCCTCGTTGGGTTCGACACTCTTACTTATCGAAAGGACTACGATTGATCCCCTATACTTGTGGGTCATCATGGATCAGCGCAAACAGTTTATCCGAGTGAACTATATGTTGTACTTTGCACACATATGTATTTGTTAACCGTTTGTGTTATCTTGGCTAATCACAAAAATTTCATGAGGACCAATTGTATGTCACGCATCGCACACGCAAGTATCATCTGAATCGTGCCTGATGGACTAGCCATTACACACAGTTCGTTTTATTGGCGACAGAGCTAGAACTATATCATTTGTGATTGATGGATCGCACACAGTTTGGTCGAAATGTCTCAGATGCATGTGTCGTCTTCGGACCTTCCTACACTAGTGTGAACAAATTAATGTTGGGTAATTTAAAGAACCGAGCAACGTTATGATTGTGATCATTCATGGCATAATATATATTAGTATTACGTCCGTGAAAAGTAGACCATTAATCCAAGTGCATCTCCTACTATTACTCCATCCCAAGACCGTTGTCTAGCATGTATGTCAAAGTATTAAGTTCATACAAGTAGTGTACCACAATAAGAAAGATGACATAATGTAGACATTAAGAGATGAATCAATATGGCCAAACCCTGTGGTTTTCCCTTAGCAGGAAGAACACAATACATGCCTTTGTCCCTTCTGTTCATTGGGAAAGATCACCACAAGGTTGAACCTACTACTATGCATCACTCCCTCTGAAGACCTAATCATCTGGTTGGTCAGAAAAGACTCATAGATCGAAAGCATATATAGCTATGAAATTACATATAAAAGATACTTTAAGATAATCAAATATAACTTAATGAATAATCTGATCATAAGCCCACAATTCATCGGATCTCAACAAACACACCGCAAAAAAGGATTACATCATATGGATCTTTAATAAGATCATTCTATTGAAGATTAGACACACAGAGAGAGAGAGAGAGAGAGAGAGAGAGATGGAGAGAGGGAGAGAGCTAGAGAGAGAGATGGAGAGAGAGAGAGATCGATCTAGCTACTACTATGGACCCATAGGTCCTGGTGGAACTACTCACACATCATCTGAAGGCAGTAAGGTTGAGGAAGATAGCCTCCCTATGATTCCTCGCTCTACAGAGTATCCGAACATGGCTCTACATGGGATCACGACGGAACCGAGGCTTGCGGCGGCGATAAAATTCTTTCGGGTTCCGCTTCGACGGTTTCGGAATATATGTAAATTTATAGGCCATGAATTATGGCAATGGAGCTACGAGGGCCCCATAAGTCAGGGTGGCACGCCTACTCCGCAGGGTGCACCCCTGGCTTGTGGGGTCCTCGTGGGTCTTCTTGTCTCCCTCCGAAGCTTCTAGGGCCTCCCATTGTCTAGAAAAAATCATCAAAAAGTTTAGTCGTGTTCCAACTTCTACATGTATCGTTTTTTCTAGGAAACCAAAAACATGCTAAAAACTAGAACTGGCACTGGACACTAAATTAATAGGTTAGTCTAAAAAATAATATAAAATGACATATAAAGCATACAAAAGTGATAATATAATAACATTTAATAATAAAAAATTATAGATACGTTGGAGACATATCATCGTAGTATGAGGAGCTCGCCAGCGAAGCCCGAGCAGGCTCCTGGAAGGCTGGCGGCGGGGCAACTCCGTAGGAGGCGCACGCGCGAAACTGTTGTGATGGTGTGTCACCGACTTTCCAGGCGGCGACAACGGACATGTTTGATCAGGCGCGCGATGGGGTTCCATGGGCGAAATGACACGAGATGGGCAAAGGAGTTGCTGGTGCTACGGGAGAGGAGTGCGTGCACCTTGTAGTATTGGTTGTGGGTGCTAGGGTCCAATTTGGGCCCTGGCAGGCCTGCAATTGTGCACGCCATCGTGGCTCTAGTTCGACACGTCGTTTCGTGAGGGATGGCTTGGGTGGTATTGCGAATCAACTGCTTGGTGTCCGATGACATGGCTGGATTTGGCGGCGTGGTCATTGGACTCGTGTGGGCTGCAGGTTGGCGTCGACATCCTCGCGTGCGGCTGTGCTTGGCTTTCTGCCATGCACTGACTGTAGCCAGTGGTTGTGGTGCAGTTGGCCAATGGCAATGGCGAGCCATCATATAGCCATTGGCGGGGTGGTGTCGGCGTCGATTTGAGCTTCCCGTCGTGGAGTTTGTTTTGGCTATGAAGTGCTTCTACCATCTTTGGCATGGCTCGCTATTGATGAATACGAGTGGAGTTCCGGCTCGGTCTCGTAGGTTTGCGACGGTTAGGCCCCTTCGTGGGGCTTATTAAAGTGGCGAGACATCAGGTTCTAGGCGAGAGCTTGGGGCTTAACGGGTTCGATACCAGTGACGATAGCGTTCCCTGGGCGTTGTTTTCCTTCTTGAAGGTGTTGTCGAAGTTCTTTTTCAAGGTCATCCTTGGCAGAGGTCATGATAGGTGTTGGCGGTTTTATCGTCAGATGGTGTGAGTTGCTTGGTTTTCGGCATGGTTTTCCTTATAAATTGAGTCATTTTTTTTTCTCCTATCTATATGAATGTGCAGGAGACTGTGTCCCCCTCTTCCTCTAGGGGTTATCTGTTCCTGTAGAAACCCTAGATCTAGGTCTCCCGAATCGAATGAGTACGGAGACTGTGGTGCCATTTTCCCTTCTGAGGGCATTGTTTTGGAGTCGAGGGTCACTAGAGGGGCCAACAGGTGGAGCGATGTTCTATCTACCACATTGAAGACGACGGGTCTCAGTGGCGTGGAGCAGTGGTGTCTCCGCGTTGGATGCGGTTTGATGGACGGGCACAAGCTGGTGATGTTGTCTGAGGTTGTGGTAACGTGGACGGAAGATGTGCCTGACAAGGTCTATGCAACGATCCCTCCTAAAGATGGGACAGCGAAAGATGGCGGCGGCAGATCCTAGAGCGTGCACACACGGTGCATGTTGTAGGACGCCTAGACCGATTGATACTCTCAGCTTGCCAGGCGGGCGGCTTCTTGAGTGCACTAGATTAGATGGTGTTCGTTGATGTGGTCGGGAAATATCTTTATACTTGTAGGTGTAGCGACTTTATTCGTCTCGAAGGTGGATTTTAATTGATTTTTGTCCTTATTTTGTCAGGCTCTATTCAATAACTTGTAAAGATGGATGCATGCATCATTTTGATACAAAGATCGAGGATAATCTTCCTTTTCAGAAAGAAAAATTATGCATAAGAACACCGTACCCAGCCCTCTGATGAGGCTCTGTAAAAAAAACAAGTGAAGGAAAGGGGAGCCCGGAATCAGACATCCAATGAGAGAATCAAGCCCGCTGCACCACAAGTACCTGTTTCTTCAAATGTACTCCCTCTGGTCTTTCTTAGTTCGCATATAAGTCAAATCTCATAAAATTTGATCAATTTTATAGAAAAAATACAACCATTCACAATGTAAAATTAACATTTAAATGCATGATGCCTTTAACTTTTATATCGTATAACTTTAGCATTTTAATGTTGATATTTCCTCATATAAATATGGTCAAACATTATAAAATTTGACTACAGATAAGTTTTATATGCAGAGTAAAAAGGACCGGGCAGGAGTACTACAAAATAATCAGTGGACGATACTGTATATCGAACCCAGACAATGAATCGACCGGTCAACCCTCTCGCTCAGCCAAACCAAGGATCAAATTCTTCACGGCCGGGGCGGGAGCGAGCACTCCTTTGGCCTGGTGGCGTCGTTGTACCGGTTGCTCCTGTCGGTGCAGTAGTCGTAGATGACGTAGCCCATGTCGCGCACCCACTGCAGGTCGGCGCGCGCCTTCGGGGAGAGGTTGAAGTGCGTGGACTCGTCGGGCTCGGTGCCGCACCACAACACGCCGGGCGACGGCTGGCACCAGGTGACGTTGTAGTTGCTGTAGTAGGAGACGAAAGGCGCCAGCTTCCAGTCCGTCTTGACGCGCCCGCCCTGCGTTGCCCAGTCCTCCGCGCTCCAAAAGCTCCCGTACACACGCTGCCGCTGATACTTTGGGAACGGCACGCCCTGGTCCTGGTTGTTGTCGAACGTCCGGACCGTCACGCCGTCCACCTCGATCCTACACAAGGTGATCACATCTATACGTTCAGATCGGTATGATCTAGGTACGTAAGAAAAGAGATCGAGAAATGTGCTAGTCTACTATAGCTTGCTTACGTGATGCGCTTGGGGTTCCAGACGATGGAGTAGGTGTGGTACTCGGAGCTGGGGTCGAACCAGAGCTTGAACTGCTGCTCCCGGCCGCCGACGCCGTTGGCGAAGATGTTGGTGTGGAGGGTGTAGGGCTCGCCGGTGGAGTTGCCGAGGAACTCCAGGTCGATCTCGTCGTGAACCTCCCACGGCCCTTCCGAGATGGTCTGTACGTACGCGTGCATCGAGAATTATATTCACCCGCGTCAAAAGTCAACTTCGGACACACATACTGGCACTAACGCAATTCTCACAGAAAACGAGCTATAGATCGAGACCAGTGGTGGCTGGAGTACAACTTACGTAGACGGTGCAAACGGTGCCGGCGGAGTTGCCTTGGACGAGCTTGATGTCGATGTCGATGCGGACGAAATGGTACATTTCCTTGGACTTGAAGGCGGAGCCCCGGTTATAGTCCAGCGAGAGCGCCAGCGCCTCCCTCTCGCCGTCCATGAAGTAGAAGGTATGGTCCGCGCTCCATATGAGCTCGATGTCGTTGTACATGTCCGCCCTGCCCATATCGAAGGCCAGGAGGAACGCCAAGGCTACGCACAGGAGCCGCAGCTTTGGCCTACAAGGCAATGCTGGCGCCATGGCTAGCTAGCTATCCCTGCCGCTTTGTGCAGTGCCGAGGAACTAGCTAGCCTTTATCTTGCTGCTTCCAGAGCGGAGGCTTCTGTATATATATTGGAAACGAAGTGGTGAGGAAATGTGTGCGAGATCGAATGCCAGCCTTGCCCGAGGCCGAAGGGAACGCGAACCTGCTGCTGGTTTGGGAAGACAAGCTTGCCAGGTTGCTAAGCGACTTGGTGCTCGTGTATAAGCGTTTTGGGAACACTGGCTGACGTGCACATGCAGTGCACGAGAGGTCTCTTTGCTAGATGGAGAGCCGAGCATCAATGCATGGGAGCAGTAGGTTTGCTGGGCTGGCTAGATCTGAGTGAACTGAGAGGCACGCGCTGACCTGATCTCAATCATACACACTGCATGCACCTCGACTCAGATTCGCTAATTGTCAAACGAATTAAGTAGAGTGCTCATAGTTTAGTCTCTGGCACTACTACATGCTAAGCCGTGAGCGGTGTGTAAGATCGATCTGGGACTGTTTTGACTTTTAATGGCGCGGAGAACTCTCGGCGAGAGACAAATTTGGACGGCTGGCTTGCGAAGATGTTCAAGCAATGCCCACCGCACGCGACGTCAAGTTAATTTCCAATTGGGCGTTGCCGCATCGGGGAATGCACAATTAGGACTTCCAGAAACGCGCTTCCAGGCAGTAGAAACTTGCTTCGAACCGGGACCGAGGTTTAGTGAGAAGCACTACTAGTGTACTACTGGTGAAGCTAGTTGGTCGTGTCACAGGGTTTTCCGAGTCCCCTCCACCAAGCGAAGTACTTGTAGAAATAGTAAATTGGGCCGCAGCTCCGCTTTAAAGATAAAACACCAATTAAGTGAAGAGTCGGCTTACATTCTATGTGTTTGACACATTGATCGGCCTTGTTTCTTGCGATTTTCTAAGGAAAACTTCGTATTTCGATGTTTCGTCGGACGAGGATTATGGACTGATGGAGCTTGATCAAATGATACAAGATGAGTTTTTTGATTCGTCGGATACGAATGAAGAAGTGGACATGATCATGCTAATGAGCATGAAAGGTACCGGCAGGTGGAACATATTCTCAGTTTCAAGGGCTCAATCAAAGAAAGAAGAGTGATCAATCGGGATAGGGTCTTCGGCGTACTGCTACTGCACAAGGACTACTTTGCTCCGGACCTAACTTTTTTGGATGATCCATGGTTTCGTCGCCGTTTTCGCATGCGAAAATCATTATTTTTGCGCATTCTGCAGGAAGTGGAGGCTTACAATGACGACTTCAAGCTCAGAAGGGATTGTTGCGGCCAACTTTGTTTCTGTGCTAAGCAAAAATGCACAACTGTTCTGAGGATGCTTGCACTTGGTACTACCGCAGATGTCGTTGATGAAATGGTCCGGATTGGGGAGACCACATGCCTGAAGCCAACTGTCAAGTTTGCCCGCGCCTTCATGCAGGTATTTCGAGTAGAGTATCTTAGAGAACCAAATTTGCAGGACACGGAAAAGTTGTTGGCTATTGAAGAAGCCAGAGGGTTACCAGGAATGCTTGGATTAATTGATTGTATACATTGTCAATGGAAGAACTGACCAAAAGATTTGCGGGGAATGTATCAAGGTCACACCAATGAGGCCACCATCATCACCATCATACTAGAAGCAGAAGCATCAGATGACTTATGAATTTGGCATGCTTTATTTGGAATGTCGGGTTCTCACAATGACATCAACGTGCTTCAACGGTCATCGGTGTTCAGGAGGTTTTGTAATGGGGAATCGCCGCCATGCAACTACACTGTAAATGGCCGTGACTACAACATGGGATACTATCTTGCCGATGACATCTATCCTAAGTGGACGGCGTTTGTGAAGACCATTTCTGAACCACACGGCAGGAAATAAAGCCACTTTGCAACATTGCAGGAAGCAGTTAGGAAGGATGTGAAGAGGGTATTCGAAGTGCTTCAAGCTCGTTGGGGAATTGTTCGTGGAGCTGCAATGATGTGAGAACCATAAACTTTATGGCAGCTGATGACATGTTGTATTATTTTGCACTACATGATTGTCGAGGATGAGGGTGATGGTGTTGCCCAAACCAATGATTTTGAAGCGCCTGGAGAACAAGTTCAAAACCCAAAAAATCAATATGCAAACAAACTTATGAACTTTCTGCAGATGCATCAGAATCTTCGAGATCATCACGTGGATGCACAACTACTCAATGATCTCGTGCAACATATATGGACACACAATAGAAATCAAAGAGGTGATGTATGAGTTGTGCACTTTAAATAAAATTTATGTAAGAACTATGTATTTTCGCTACCAAACATTTATTATTTACGTGCGACATAGGCGTGTATGATGGACGTGCATGTATTTGAGATATGTGGATGCAGAACGGTCGATTTGAGGGGTCGTCCGGATGCGCCTGCGGGCGAGCCCGGGCGCGTCCGCGGGCGTATAGGGGGCGGATTTGCCAAGTCCGACTGTAGATTCTCTTATGCCTGGCGAGCAATCGCCACCGCTGCATGAAAGCAAGGGATATGTAATGTCCGTAGCATGCCGCTATAGTGTGTGCGTAATCACAAGTTTTTTCGTGTCATTCACATGGCTCAAGCAATCGCGGCAAAGGTAGACCAAAGGAGGTGTCTCCTCCTACCGGTGAGAGATTCAAGTATATTGAATTATTGATATACTCGCCCGCATCGGCAGGGCTCCAACTACCCCCATGGCCTCACACATGCAATTGCACAAGTGTTGAACTAGAACACACGATAAGATGTGGGTCACATTCTTGTCTGCCCCTATCAAGGGACACAAGTCGTCACCCGAGCCACTTTGTTTCCTTACTTTTATGCCAGAAAGGATCCGCCCATGAAAAGTTGCCATATGAAGGTGTAGATCTTAAGAGAGGGCGGGGGGGGGGGGGGGGGGGGGGCATGCGCTCCACATCCTTAGGGGGGGGGGGGAGGGGGGCATGCGCTCCACATCCTTACCACCCAACTAGCCCAAGATGCCCCATGAGCTCCAGGTAGAACTGTCGAGGGGAGAAAGTGCCCATAGGTGAGAGTCTCCAAGAGACAGTGTTGGGAGGCCGGGAGAGAGGATACAAGTTCCCAGAGTCGTAAGTGTTGTCACGCAGCCAATCCACCACTCCGAATGATCGGAGGACCAAGAGGTTCTTACTATGAAGGACCTCAACAACGCTTGTATCGCGTTCATTACTGATGGAGAAGGGGAAAGAAACTCATAGTGAAGGGAGTACTAGTCAGACTAAATGTGTGACCAAAAAAGGATGAATCACCATCGCCCACCTCATTTACGCCACCCTGTTTGATGAGATGTTTAATGCCCCTAAATAGTTATCCACAAGAAGGATGCCTCATTTGTGTAGCACGACATCAAGGACTACCCTAGAGGTATTTCAAGGAGACGATACACCGCTAGAGACTGCCATGACTGTGCATGATTGTCCTAACCCATTATAGGAGCAAGGCCACATTTATCTTGCGAGAAATGAAGATCCTGACACCACCATGGTCCCTGGCGCAACAACAATGCTCCAGTTTGACCATATGGTACTTCTGCTTCTCATCAACCCCCCTCTCAAAAGGAGCGGGATATATCTTTGTCCATGTCTGGTTGGATACCCTCTGGAAGCAAGTGCAACCCCATCAAGAACATGGGGAGACTGTAGAGCCAAGAGTTGACGAGGATCGTCTTCGCTCCCTTGGACAATAGCATGCCCCACCACTACTCCATATGATACCTAACCTATTGTATTAGCGGGTACATGTTCCAGATAAGAATCCTAGAGTTACTCACTAGGAATCCGAGGTAGGTGATGGGGAAGATTGATAACCGATATTTCAGGTTGTTCGTTATGCGATGCTCCTCCTCCTCCCGAGAGTATCCTAAGATAACCACCACACTCTCGACGAAGTTAATGTTCAACCTAGACATAGACTCGAAGTACATGAGGATGAACTTTAAGGTTGATGATATGCAACTCCCACCACTCAACCATGACCATGTATCATCTGCATATCGTAGGTGAGTAATTACCCACCCTCGATCAAAGTGTCCTACTACCCCATGGATGTTCCTACACCAAGAGGAGTGGTGTAGACATTATTTAGACCCTCCTATGTATTGTGGATTTTGAAGATGTTTTATAGGAACTGGAATGTTATAATTAAGCAACTTTTCTATGTAGGTTTTCGAACTAAGAATGGGTTCTAGGGACTAATTTAAGTAGGATCATTTGACCTTATTCTTTGTTTTGTTTAGGTGGGAAACTATGATCTTTGTTATTCTTCTTTGTTTTAATGAGTTACATGGATAATACTAAATTTCTCCTTAGAAGCCCATTCCATCCTTAAAAATTTATAGGAATCATAATTTGAGCATGCACTTCAAGTAATCCGTTTGTTGTGTTTGTATTGACTTCCTCTCTAATCAAATTTGCAACATTTCCTGTAGCATCCAAATGGTAAGTGACGGTGGGTTCCCATCGGGATAGGACCATGACAAGGACACGACCTAGCAGCCCCGAACGGTCTGAGTCCATGGTAGAATACCACTCGGCTGGGCCGACATCATGAAGCCCGTCCAACTTATGATACTAGGACGTACATCCGTCTAGACTAGTAGTGGTCGATCAATACAAGCGTTACTAATAGTGCCTTCATGGCCGCTTCATGGCGTCGTGGCAATTCATAGAGTAACTCACAATCATGGCACATTTATTACATCGTGGCTCTTTACAGCCGTTGTACCCTTCATCCTTGTCATCCCATATAAGGCAATGGTAGAAGGGAATCTAGGCCAGGTTCAACAAGACCAGTCAAGATCATACGGTCATCAGACTCCACATTGGAAATTATTTGTACGAGGATTGATAAGAAACACCTAGTAGGAGTCGAGTATTACTTCTAATCTGGAAGGCCCTGGCATGGGTAAAAATCATTTGCGTGAAATCACGTGCCCAGATCATCCACATGTGCCTTGTCTTTCACCAAATCCCCAAATCATGAGTATTGCCGCGAAATCCCTATGAAAGTAAGCATGGTCCCTAAAATATTGTCTTGTTATTTATGTATGATTCAACATGTAATGACATTCACCTAAAATTTATATACCTCGATCACAACTCCGTGGGACTCGACTTCTTGACAAGCTGGACATATCAGTTTTTGTTTGAGGGGCCACAATTCCTTTTTATGAAGCAAATTTATGTAGGGCGAGAGCAGAAATAAATCGCAAGTGTATGTTGGGCTTCTCCTTTGTTGGAAGGCGCTTGAAGTAGATAGATATGACACAAGAAGCGAGATCACGAGTAAGCTTGTCATTTATGCATTATGGAGTCTGAAACTAATGTCTGCCTTAACATAGTGTATCATAAGGAAATTTTTCCAAAGGCATTTGGGGGCATCATTTCTTCATGCCCATGGCTCAAAACATCGGCCTCGGTGAATAGTGGAATGTGTGCCTTTGTCACATTGATAAAGCGCAATAATATAAGATCATTGAGGTGTTGATCACGAACCTTTGGAATGTTTGGCTAGAAAGGAACCATCACATCATTGACTCACATTCGTTTGAGGTTGTTGACGTGCCTTATAAGACAACCGAACAACTCTCCCACGAGAGGCTAGATTTTAGTGTGACAGTGTTGTTTGTAGCTTTGTCTGCTTGACCTTCCGATCATATGTAAAAATCAAAATCTATGTATTTCTTATTATTTTCTCTATTCATATGAATCGGTAAGCGTCAGTGTCGCCTGGTTCAAAAGGAATCTTTGTAGAGGTAACAATTCTTGGGAAGTTTCTAGCAATTAAATATATGGCATGTACATGCCACCAAACCCTTGGACCTCCCACGTTCTCATCATCTCTGCTGACCGTTGTTGATGGAAGACGTCAGTGGGTCATTGGTTTCGTCAGGGTACTCTTGGCTTCCTTTGCGCCTTGTCATAGCTCCAACCATATCCTTCCACTATTCTCCAAAGGAAGCTATTGGGCGGTAGTCATCTGATGAGACTCATCTCAGTGATGAGAGTCTGTGGTGGTCCATGTACCTCTGTTGGCTTGAGGTCGTGGCTTTGACCACATCTTAGTGACATGATTCTCTCAGTTTGTGTGATGACACATACAGTGGGGAACGATGGGTAGGTCTCTCATGGTGATGTGGCAGAGGTTCATGTAGCGTCGTGGTGATCAACATCATCATCATCCTTTCGATGAAGTTCTCCTATGATTCCAGTGCAAGCAACTTTGTTTCTCATAGTGTATCGACCGATGCATTGTTTATCCTACTCAAGCATGGAGCCATATGACGCAACATAGTATGTAGGCATGCATCTATCGGTCGTGATGGTAGGTAGAGTGATATCCTACAAGGATGCATGGTTGAGTTGTATCCTTTTCGAAGTAAGAGTATTGATCCAACAAAGGTCATGGGAAATGGTCTTTGCCTCTGATAGAGTTTTATTAGATTGTGTCTGCAAGTTAGTTGCGGTGCAAAGAAAACACGGTGCAAAGGCAAAAAATATTGCAGGAGTGTTGTGATGAAAATTGAAGTGCGCAAGATTGAAAGTAAAGAGTAAGCGAGTTACCGAAAGCAATGAAAACTGAAGTAGGGCTAAGCATTCTCAATGTTTCTAGATTTGCCTCTAGTATGCATGTTACTTAATCATGTGAATGCATAATTATAGGTTCATATAACCAATCCTCTTTATTTATTTTATATGTGGGAAGTTCCGTGTACAGATACATGCATGCATACTATCGCTGCTTCGTATCACACACTCCACCCCATCTAAGTTCTGGAAGGAGGGAGATAACTTCAGTCACCATAATACCTTCGCTTCCCTGCATGGCTACATCACAATGATAGTAACATCCTTCAAGTCCATATAGGTAAATGTTGTGTGGTCGACTGCACACATCATCATATAAAACAGTGAACGTAAACGTACAAAGTGAATTAAGTGCCTTGTCAGGATTCCTGCATATTCCTGAGAACTAGGGGGGTTTACTTAGACATAGAGACAACAATGATCGCAAAGGTGTCCATGGCAATAACAAATGAACAATTAATGCAACCCACATATGAATCCACACTAGGGTTCGGTATTACAAAAAGATGGATGAAGGTGTTGATGATGGGGATGTGGATGAAGATGATGATGATGATGAAGATCGACGGATAAGTCTCCTTGATCAGCATGATGGTGTAGCGGTGCCTTTCTGCCGATTCCTCCTTTGGACCCCTCCAAAGGTGAGGTTTTTTTTACTTCTAGAGCGTGGTTCTAGCCTCTGTGATCGTCGTACTTGAGATCCGATCACATGGGTTTGCAGTACTCAGTCAGGGGGAGGTTGTGTCGTGTAGGACGACTGCCGGTAAGAGCGTACGGTCGTACCAGATGATATCTTCTCTTCGGTAACCACTAGTGTGGCTGGTTGACTTCCCATCTGATCATAGCTTCATATGGAAGGCTATTATGACGTCAATTAGCATGATTTTCACCCCATAAATGATATTTTACAATCGATGCTCCAAATATCCTTCTCCTTTAGGAAATTAAGGAAATTAGGAAAAAAAGTGCATGCATGAACGCGATATAATTCTAAAAAGCCTACTACTAATATGCAGAAACCTGAGGTAAAAGTGATATAAAATATATTCATCATAGGGATATCGACAGATTCATGTGTTTCTCCGGGTGAAAACTTGTCACATATCCTTTACTCGCAGGACCAGACAATATCGATGTGCTTGTGTTCTATCCTTGTTGGAGGTGTTGGCTCAAGTTTTGCGTCTGTTGGTTAGACTATAGAACATAGTCATACGGGCGACGATCCCCACTTGATGGTGTTATCATGGGGTTTCATGCTTACTAAAGGTTCTCATGCGGGGCTGCTGGTAATACTTGTACCCCGAGAAATATTTGTGCATTGTGAAGAAGAAGACGACCACAAGGCTAGTTGCGAGTTCAAGGTGATGGTTACATTATAATTTTGTCATATTTTCCTTCTTTTCCTTTTGTTAATTAAGCCGACTTATTCGGTTACCATAGTTTTCATTCTTTGCAATAAAATTGGTAATGTGCATTCGAATGCAGAGACATAAGGCTTGCCCTTCCTTTTCGAAAAAAGAACCAAGTCATGAAATATAAACCCTATTAATTATTTTCATGTTTTCTGCATTTTACGAATCATGCATTTGGTATTGCGCGCTGACCACAGTTGTCGTGTTGGCGCGAATGGGGAGGAGGTCTGGCACATGGGTTAGCCATGGTCCATGGCCGAGGTAGGCGGTGAGGCTTGTTGGTCTGGTATGAGCTCGATGGTGATGCAGTGGTGGTGCGGCCTCCTCTGTTCCGCGTGGTTCAGGTTCGTCGATGCGGTTGTGATGCTCGTCTTGTAGGTTTAGGGCCAAGCTCCCTTCCTAGGGGATCTCTAGGTGGAGAGGCTCAAGGCTATGGCGAAAGTTCGATCCTCGACGAGGGTCATGCCTGCGATGGTGGCGCTCAAGGGTGTCTTTCTTTGTTGAATATATTCGTGCATGTATATTGTGTCGTAGGCCCACCTCCTAGTTTTTCTGTATAGTTGAGGTAGAGGCCCATCTTGTACATCATATATACGTGCCTAGTGCACCCGATCAATGCATTGTGAGTTGCACGGCCTAAACCTAAGTCTCTACATGGTATCAGTTTCCCCACGATCCTAACCTAGCCGCCGCCGCCGCGCCTTCCCTCGCGCCACCGCCACACCCCGCCGCCGCCGCCGCTCCTCCAAGCCGCCGCTGCCGCCGGGTGCCGTCGCCGCCTACACCTCCAGCCGCCGTCGCCGCTCCTCCCAACCGCCGTCACCGCCGTGTGTCGCCGCCGCCTACACCTTCAGCTGCCGCCGCCGTCGCCGCTCCTCCAAGCCGCCGCCGCTGCCGTGTGTCGCTGCCCTCCACCGCTTCTGCCCCACTCCACCCATCCCACCGACCCGCTGCTGCCATGGCCTCCCCGGTCTCCACGGTCTCCTCCGGCAGTAACCCGTTCGCCAGCCCGGACGTTGCCCTTATTCGCGATCTCAACATCTTCGACCGCGTTCCGGTGATCCTTGATCAGTCCACCGCATCCTACTCCACCTGGAAGAGGTACTTCAACTTGGTGTTCCGTGAGTATCTAC
Source organism: Elymus sibiricus (assembly GCA_039707655.1). Lineage (NCBI taxonomy): Eukaryota > Viridiplantae > Streptophyta > Magnoliopsida > Poales > Poaceae > Elymus > Elymus sibiricus. The sequence continues at coordinate 457,924,327 of CM077665.1, read as the reverse complement.
TCCACGGTCACGTTGACGGCACCGTGGACTCTTGGCTCATGGTGAACGACGAGGACTGGATGATTCTCGACGCCACCATCATCCGTTGCTTCTACCTCACCATCTCCAAGGACCTCTTTCACACGGTGGTGGATGACGACGACGACGCTTACGCCGTTTGGACCAAGCTCAACGGCCTCTTCACCGACAACAAACTTCAGCGCAAGGTTCTCCTTCACGGCGAGTTTTATGGGTGCCAGCAACTTGATTCATCCATAGATGATTTTTGCATGCGCCTCAAAAAGCTTGCCGACGAGCTCCGTGATCTTGGCGAGACGATCGGCGACGAGCTCCTCATCAGCACCCTCACCGTCGGCGAGGACTTTGGGAACGCCGCCTCCAACCTTACCCTCATCCCGGAGCCCACCTTCCCTAAGGTGGTGGCGTACCTCAAGCTCGAGGAGCGCCGGATGAAGATGGCGCGGTCTCGGGCTATGCACACCGCCCTCACCACCGGCACCCGCGGTGGCCCGGCGCCGCCTGCACCTCAGCCGCGCCCCGCGCCCGGCTTCCCGCACCCGCCGGCCTTCCCACAGGCGCCGCCCCCCTTCCCGCTGCAGCAGCCGGCCCCACCTGCCAACGATCGCCGTCACAGGGGTCGGCGCGGTGGGCGTCGGCAGCAGCAGCAGCAGCCCAACGGCGCTCAGGGAGGAGCCGCCCGTCCGCAGCAGCAGTTCCAGCCGGCTCCGTGGTACACCGGCCAAAACCCGTGTACCGGTGTCGTGCATGCCTACTGCATGTCGGTTCCACGCGCGCCTGCTCCCGACATCCTCGGCTCGCGGCCCCACTTGCATCAGGCATTTTATGCCGCGCCGCGGCCGTATGTGCCGCCCTACGGGCCTCTCTCTTTTCGACTGCCGCCGCAGCCAGGAGGGCTACCGCCGTTGCCCCTGCCGACCCCGCCACAGTCGCCGGCTCCAGCGCTTCCTCCCGCGCCTTGGGATCCGGCCTTGCTGGCGGCCTTGCACTCCGCCCCCACACCATCCAACTACACCGGTGGCGGAGATTGGTACATGGATACCGGTGCTACGGCTCACATGGCTGCTCATCCCGGTACCCTCCACACCTCCTATCCCGTCAACACCTCTACTAGCATCACCGTCGGCGACGGTTCCTCTCTTCCCATTACCCACATAGGACATGCATCTTTTCCTTGTACTTCTACACCACTTTCTTTGTCTAACATCTTAGTTTCACCTGATCTTATTAAAAATCTCGTTTCTGTTAAATACTTTACACGTGAAAATCCTATCACCGTCGAATTTGACATGTTTGGTTTCTCTGTCAAGGACGCCCGTACTAGGATGGTGCTCCACCGATGTGACAACCCTGACGACCTCTACCCGGTCCACTCCAAAGCCTCCACCACCTCTGCCGCTCCCGTCGCCCTCGCCACCGGTGTGGACCTTTGGCATGCTCGCTTGGGTCATCCCAACCCCGCTACTCTTCGTCACATACTTAGGAGTTTTTCATTCACGTGTAATAAGATCGATGATCACTCTTGTCATGCTTGTCGTCTTGGCAAACATGCTAGGCTTTCTTTTAGGGTTTCTTCTCATGTTGCTTCCTATCCGTTCGAATTAATTCACAGTGATGTATGGACCTCCCCAGTTGCAAGTAATACGGGCTATCTCTACTATCTCGTCATCCTTGATGATTTTTCGCATTATGTGTGGACCTTTCCGTTGCGCCGCAAGTCCGATACTATTGCTACACTCGCTGTGTTTTACTCTTATGTTTCCACGCAGTTTGGGCGTCCCATTCTCGTGTTCCAAACCGACAACGGGAAGGAGTTCAACAACCTGGCTGTTCGCACTGTCCTCACCACACACGGCACGATTTTTCGTCTCACTTGCCCCTATACTTCGCAACAGAACGGTCGCGCTGAACGCGTCCTTTGCACTCTTAACGACTGTGTTCGTACGCTTCTCTTTCACGCCAATGTGCCTCCGCGCTTCTGGCCTGACGCTCTTGCCACTGCATCACTTCTTCTTAACCTTCGCCCCTGCCGCACTCACGGCAACTTTGTCCCTCACCATCTTCTCTTTGGTGCACCACCCTCTTATGACGAGCTTCGCATCTTCGGCTGTCTCTGCTACCCTAGCATCGCCGCTACCGTGCCTCATAAGCTTGCACCTCGATCTGTTGCCTGCGTCTTCCTTGGCTACCCACCCAACACCAAAGGATATCGCTGCTATGATCCCGTCTCACACCGTGTGTTCACCTCGCGACACGTTTACTTTGATGAGAAGGTGTTTCCTTTTTAGCAGGTACCTGCCGCCATCGCCTCACCGCCGGCCCTTCTGCAACACCGTCTGGTGGACGGTCTCGTTCGGCTCCCGGACCACACCCAAGCTCTCGGGCCGAGCTGAGGCCACTGTCTCTGGCCGCGCCCCCTCGCCGCCCGACAGATCGGGCTCCTGCGCGGTCGCCGACTCGGCGTCCTCGGAGTCCCCCGCGCCGTCCTCTCCGACCGCGGCGTCGCCCGCCCCCTCGGCCTCTGGCGTGGCCAGGGGATCTCCTGCCTCGCCCCCATCGACCGAGGCCCCCTCGGCCTTTGGCGCGGCCGGGGCCTCTGCTGCCTTGCCACCCTCGACCGAGGCCGGCTCATCCTCCTCCTCGCTGGCCGCGGTATCGGAGTTGCCACCTCGCCGTACAACGCGGTCTAGGTGCCCGGGCAGCCCTTCGTGATCCTCACTGGCTTGCCGCGATGCAGGACGATTTTGACGCTCTCCAGCGGAACCGCACTTGGACACTGGTTCCCCGGCTGCCTCGTGCCAACGTCATCAGCGGCAAGTGGGTCTTTCGTCATAAGACCCACTCGGATGGCACTCTTGAGCGCTACAAGGCTCGCTGGGTGGTCGGTGGTTTTCGTCAGCGCGCTGGAGTCGACTTCACCGAGACGTTTGCACTGGTCGTCAAACCGGGCACGATCCGCACTGTTCTCCAGCTAGCGGTCTCTCGCGGCTGGCCGGTTCATCAGATGGATGTCTCCAATGCCTTTCTTCATGGTCACCTTGCCGAGCAGGTCTATTATGAGCAACCCACTGGTTTTGTCGACGCCACTCATCCTGGCCACGTGTGCTTGCTGCCTCGGTCTCTCTACGGCCTTAAGCAAGCATCTCGCGCCTGGTACCAGTGTATCGCCGGTTTTCTGCAAACAGTGGGCTTCCGTGTTACCCGCTCGGACGCCTCGACGTTCGTCTATCACCATGGTGACACGACTACTTACTTGCTACTATGCGTCGACGACATCATCCTGACGGCCTCCTCCGCAGCTCTTCTTCAGCAGATTACTCTCTGGCTGCGTGACGAGTTTGCCATCAAGGATTTGGGTGCTCTCCATTACTTCCTTAGCATCGAGGTTGTTCGGCGACCCGATGGCTTCTTTCTTCATCAACAGAAGTATGCGCATGGGTTGCTTGAGCGTGCCGGTATGCTCAACTGTCATCCTGTTGCTACTCCTATTGACACGAAGGCCAAGGTTTCTGCTCTGGATGGTTCACCGGCGTCGGACGCCCCATTCTACAGGTCCATTGTTGGTGCTCTCCAGTATCTGACGCTCACCAGACCAGACTTGCAGTATACTATCCAGCAGGTGTGTCTTCATATACACGCCACTCGTGACTCCCATTGGACGCTCGTGAAACAGATTCTCCGCTATATCCGTGGCACGATGTCCCTTGGACTCACTCTCACGGCGTCCCCCTCTATAGATATGGTGGCCTATTCCGATGCTGATTGGGCCGGCTGTCCCGACACACAGCGCTCCACTTCCGGCTACTGCGTCTACCTCGGTCCCTCTCTCGTCTCGTGGTCATCGAAACGACAACCCACTATGTCACGCTCTAGCGCGGAGGCCGAGTACCGAGCAGTGGCGAACGCAGTCGCCGAGTGCACCTGGCTTCGACAACTACTTCAAGAGTTGCATCACGACGTGTCACAGGCCACGGTTGTCTACTGTGACAACGTCTCTGCCGTGTACCTTTTCGCCAACCCCGTTCATCATCGCCGGACGAAGCACATCGATCTTGACATCCACTTTGTGCGCGAACAGGTAGCTCTTGGACGCACTCGGGTTCTCCATGTTCTGACTGCACAACAATTCGCAGATGTGATGACTAAGGGACTGCCTACTTCCACCTTCGAGGAGTTTCGTTCCAGTCACTGTGTCTCTGGCGACACTTCGACTGCGGGGGGTGTTGAATATATTCGTGCATGTATATTGTGTCGTAGGCCCACCTCCTAGTTTTCCTGTATAATTGAGGTAGAGGTCCATCTTGTACATCATATATACGTGCCTAGTGCATCCGATCAATGCATTGTGAGTTGCACGGCCTAATTGTGAGTTTCTAATCTTTCTAATCTTCAAGCGCATTGTGAGTTTCTAATCTTTCTAATCTTCAAGCGCATTGCATCCATCTTGATCTTGTGATCATCGATGACATCGACAACGTACAACTTCAATTTCATCTTCTGTTCTTCAACTCTTTTCAATTTTCCTTTCAAATCCTCGTTTTCTTTTTCAACTAAATTTAACTTCTCCACAATAGGGTCGGTTGGAATTTCCGGTTCAACTACCTCCTAGATAAAAATATCTATGTCAACTTGATGGGCATAATTGTCATTAACACGAAATGCAACAAATAGTTATAAAAGAGAATATACCACATCCGAATCGTAAACCGGACGAGGGCCGACGGGCACGGATATCATAACCATGGCACTATATATAACAACAATCATACAAGTAAGAAAATTATGCAAGTAACTATCTAAATCATAGAAATACGATTTTTTTTATAAAAAGGATAAGAACACAAGAATAGGCTCACCAAGGTGGTGCCGGTGACGGGACGGTGCGGGCGATCGACGGTGGTTAGGACGGGGACGGGAAGGCCCACTAAGTAAACCACACCTACACATATGCAAACTAAGAAGTTAATTTGAGCTCAAATTGCATATAAATCAAAAAAACTACCACATAATTACACCCAAACTAAAACCCACAAATCACTATACTTATAAAGCATTGCACGAGCTGATCTAGCAATAAGAGATGAAAGGACAAAGTTGCTAACCTTTGTGGACACTTGGATGGATTGGGGTGCCTCAAATCTTGACAAATCTTGGCAAAAATGGAGGGATGAGCTCGAGCTGGGGAAGAACAAAGAATGGAGAGGATGAGCTCGGGCTGGAAGAACCAACTATATATAGGGATACATTTAGTCCCGGTTGGTTACACCAACCGGTACTAGAGGTCCATCTCTAGTCCCGGTTGGTGTTACAAACCGGGACTAAAGGGTCTCGTGGGGGCCCCAGCCTGACGCAACACTGCCACCACCCCTTTAGTCCCGGTTGGTAACACCAACCGGAACTAAAGGTTCCTCATGAACCGGGACTAATGCCTAGCCTAATGAACCGAGACTATTGGCAGCATTAGTCCCGGTCCAGAAGCCAACCGGGACTAATGCTTCGATCCAAAGGCCTGTTTTCTACTAGTGTAAACCTAAGTCTCTACATTCTTCTCCTCAAAGGCATTGCCGAAGAGTGTTTCCTGTTCATTGGATTGTGAAGATTCGGTTTTGAGGCATTCGTGGGGGGTTGGTTTGGCGTGTCCCTCAAGGTTTTGCAGGGTTGTCTTGGCTATTCTGGGGAAAGGATGAGGCTTCGGGGGAGTGGGGAGGGGTCCCGGCAACGACGGTGCCCCACGAGCGACACTTTTTCCTCTTGAAGGCTATGGGTCGTTTTGTTTTCTTCTTCTTTTTTCAAGTTTTTCAGCGTAGTTTCTCTTATAAACCTCATCAACTCAGTATTTTCTATTTCATATCTATATGAAATTGAACGAGTATACTGCCTTGAATGTAAAAGAAAAAAGGAATCATGCATTTCAAAATGGTCCTTGGTTCGCCGCCTCATAGCATTTACAGCCGGACTTGACAAATCCGGCCCCTCAAACGCCTGCGGACGCATTCGGATACGTTCGCGTGCACTGGCCGGTCAAGCCTTATATTTGGTGCTATGCATCCGAATACCTCATATTTCATCCCCTAAATCTATACAAGCCATGGAAGAGTTCCTACGTACTACGTACATCACGCTAGCCTAAACTAAGTTTCGTCGTCGGAGATGTCCACGACGTCCGTGTCGGGCGCCGAGTAGATGGGCGCGTAGGAGGGCCCTGGCTTCTCCTCCTTCTCCTCATCCATAGTCGTGGGCATCTCTTCAACGTCCACGACATACTCCACCTCCACCTCCTGCAGACGGCGCCACTTGGCCTCCGTCACTGATTCCTACCGGAGGGAATCGAGGATCGCTTGCTGCTCCGTGGCCCCAACGTCTCTCACATCCTCCTCCTCCTCGCCGTCCTCATGCTCCTCCTCCTCCTCCTCCTCCTTCGGATCTACCGCATCCAGAGATAACCCGGCGGCAATCTGGGCTTCGCCCCTTGCTAGGACCTGCTCAAGGAGCTGCAGCCGGCACTCCAGCGTTAGATAAGTTGCCCGGTGGCGTGGGGGCATAGCTACCAGCGGAAAGTGGCAGACGGCGACCTGAAAGTGACGGTGGCGGCCGATGGGAGGGGGGATGTGGATGGGTAGGGCTTCGGTGTCGGCGGTCGGCTTAAATAGCCGGGCTAGGGCAGTACGCGGCCCGCCGGAGTGGCGCCGCACGACAACAGGGGAGACGTGCATCGGACCGCCGGGTTTCCGCGCAATTTCGTGTGTGACCCGATCGTCAGTCCGACATGTCGGATGCGTCCGGATGCCCCATATCAGTTCCAGATTTGGGATGGATATGAATAGTGTCATTTAACCCGAACGTTTGAGGTCCGTTTAAGAAGCCTGTATGTGTCATTTTTTGTGACCGGACAGTCTGTCCGAACGTTTGAGACTGGTTTAGGGCGTCGGTTACAGATGCTCTCAGGGTAAGACTAGAGAATACCGTCCAGCGCGCGAGGCACGGGCAGCGCATGTGCAAAGATGCAGTTGGCGTGCAGCACCGCGACGGCGGCCGAACAAACGATGCAAACTGGCAGCGGCCATGCTTCCAGAGCTCCGAGTAACATGGGGTCAGGAAGGTGAACGCACGCGCGCGCGTGTAGCTTTATCACAGCTTGAGATATGTAATTGCATAACCGCTGACGGCGTAGTTTCTCGAGAGATGGGCAGATGGTTAAAGGCTTGCACGATCTTGCTAGTTGCCGTTGGGATCGGCGACTAGGTAAACCAGCAAGGGCTTGGTGTACGTGTCATCCAGTAAATCGACCTGCCGGCAGAAAGTATATGCGAGCTTGCAACTGGGAAATGAAATTGACGTCCCGTGTTCCTCTTCATTCTTTCCTTATTACACAGAAGAGACGTGAACTTGTTTACTCTATTTGCGCAGAAGCTTTTTTCTTTTGGCGAACGAAGCTAGCTAGTTCGTGTTGGGTTGACCTCACTAGCTAGTTGCCCGGTCTCTGTCGAGTACTGTATTTGGCATACGTAGACCTAGCACTTGTTGAAGCATATACTGGGATCTAGATAGGTTTTTTCCCCGCTCCCGCCCCCCTCTAGGGTTCCTCCCGCCCCACCCCGCCGCCGCCGGCCGCCGGCCGCCCCCGTCTCTCCCCTTCCCCCCCCCCCCCCCCCCCCCGCCACCCGGATCCGCCCCTGCGCTGCCTCCCCGGGAGGTGGCCGGGGCGGCGCGCGTCTCCCCTTCCCTTCGGCCGTCCTCCGCCACCTCTCCTCCCCACCGCCGCCGGCGGACGCCCCCGGCGCAGGCCCGGGTGGTGCTGGCGGCGGCGGGACCTTCCGTCCCCGCGCGCGCGGCTCCCCTGCCCGGGGCATGGGGCGGCGGCGGTGTTCCTCGGCTGGACGGCGGCCCGGCGGCGGCGGCCGGCGGTGGGCGTGGTGGCGGCGCCGCCCCTTGGCGGCGGGACGAGATGGTGGCGCAGGATGGCAGGCGGCGCGCCCCCGGCCCAGATCTAGGCCCTACGGCCCCATCTGGGTCCTAGCGGGCCGACCCCCCGGCGTGGCCTCGTTGTCTGCTGCGCGGTGAGGAGGAGGAGCAGCTCGGATGTGGGGCGGCGGCGCCGACGGCGTGCCTGCAGCAGCGCGAGGGCGGGAGCTTTACGGGCTTATGAGGGCCCGACCGGGCCTGGTGTGCTCCTGCTATTGCGTCCGGACGGCTACCGTCGTTGACGGTGGAGGTTGAGCCCTCCCACGTGCCGACGGTGCTGCTGCCCCTAGTCCCGGCTCCAAATCATCGCCGTGCTGTCCTCACTTTGTGGTGCCGTGGTGAGACGGCATAGGGGCTTCAAGACCGTGTTGGCGCATGGTGGTGGTTGGTTTGGTGGCAGGCTCCGGAGCGCCCGAGGTGCGGGTTGGGATCGGGGGAAACTCCTGTCGGCATGGCCGACACCGGCGCGGTGGCGCCTGTGGGTGCCGCCTGACCTTCCTGGAGGGCGTCGGGGGCTACCCTTCCTCTCGCCTCGTCGAGTATCGGGGGAAACCCTTGGCAGCAGCGTCGTCATCGTCGCGATCCTTCTTGGAGGTGTTGATTGGTGCCGGCGCTTCGGAGTCTTGGAGCTTGGTGGAAGATCCCCGGTGGGCGCAACGGTCGCGAGGCTTCTTCGTTTTTGTTGATCCGCCGTTGTCGGCATTTGTTTCTTTTGTTTTTTCTCTGTCGTTTCTTTTGGGCGTGACTGTGCTGCTTCCGCCCCAGCATCTATCACTGTATGGTTCGGTTGGTTGCTTTGTAATACAAAGCGGGGGAAACCCTTTCTCGAGAGACCTAGCACTTGTTGCCAAACTTGTTTCGGCCTGACTTCGTGCCATTAGAGTATCCGTGAAGGCTTCAAAACGGACAGCGCTAATGTCTTGTACCATCGAAGTAACTTAAAGGCATCTCCAACGGAAGCCCTGAAACAAACACCTTAAATGCCTGCGTACACATTCGGGGCGTGTTTGTGGATAGGATAGACAAGGAAGGTATCCAACGCTATTCCTAATAATTCTTCATTTATCCGGTTGAGGGAACAGAGAGAGGAGAGGGGCGGGGGCTGTCACGTGGTTGATGTTGGTTGCCGAACATGTATGTGTGGTGTGCTGTTGGGAGGAGAGGGGGGCACGCGGTCGTTTTTCGGTTTACATAGATGTTCAGACGCCCGCAAAACAACCTCAAGTTTATGGCTAGTATAACAAAATTCAGGCATGTGAACATTTAGGAGACCCTATGAAATGACAAAAGTAATCTGAACACTACGGTCCGAACATATATGGACGCTTTGAGGGTCCTTTTAAAAGCGGTTTAAAAGGTGACCCGCCAAAGTAAAAGAAGGAAACGGTAATATATATAGTAGAATCCCTTTCGTTTTCTTGAGTGCTATAGTAATATTATCCTTTTTTTCTTCTGAGAAACAATAATAGCATGTATTAGAGCGGATATTCAATTTGGCTCTAGGGAGCATATGCTTCTGCGTGCTGAAAATGAATTTTACAAATGTCAAAAAAAAATGTGTTCATTGTCACATTCAAATAGTACATGCAAATTTGCAGGTGAAAAACATAAGCATTTTGACCTGTACAAAAAAAACAAGTCGAACGCCAAATGTTTCCTCCAAATGTTACACTTAATTTTGTTTTTTTCACCGACGAAACAACGTTGTCCCATATGGCATGAACGACAGGCACACTTGCCACACTAATATGAACATCTACAAAAAATTCAGAATTTTTTAAATTTATTTACTATTTATTTTGATTTTACTGTTCATTAGGGAGCATATGCTCCGCAGAGCCAAAAATCCACGTCCGTATTAGAGATGTTTTGTACCTATAGATTTGAGCGAACAAATATCCATGGTCTTATATATTGATCATGTCTTTAAAAATAGCCCCATGGATACTTATCGGCAAGTGGAGCCCACATGACAGTAACCCAAGCTATATAGTTAGTCCCAGATCTGAGTTCCAAAGCCCAACGACAATACAAACAAAAGGTAATTTTCGAAAATATGCCCAAAAGCCCAATGATGAAAAGCCTAAAAATCCTGAAACTTGTTTCCAAGAGTGGCTAACCCTAATCTGCTTGCCCTCTTTCAACCTAGCCCAGTGCAAAATCCATGGATATGGATAGATGATACGTCCAATTTGCATCATGATTTCCTACTGTTATTTACTTTGTTTTGTTGAATAATAATGCTTTGGGGAGTGATTCTAATGCCTTTTCTCTCATAATATGCACGGTTTACACAAAGAGGGAGAATACCGGCAGCTGGAATTCTAGACCCAAGAAAAGCACGTCAGAGATACCTATTCTGCACAACTCCAATGAAGCTGAAAATTTACGGACATTTTTTTGTATTTAATAAAAATTACTGGAGCTGAAAACTACTGGAGGAGGGCCACCAAGTGGGCACAACCCACTAGGGCACGCCAGGCCCCCTTGGGCGCGCCATGGTGTATTGTGCCCAGCCTGGCCTGCTTCCGGTGCCCATCTTCTGGTATAAATTCCCAAAAAACCTAAAAAAAATTAATAGGAGGACTTTCGGGACGAAGCGCCACCGCCTCGAGGCGGAACTTGGGCAGGAGCACTTTTGCCCTCCGACGGAGCGATTCCGCCGGGGGAACTTCCCTCCCGGAGGGGGAAATCGAAGCTATTGTCATCACCAACACCCCTCTCATCTTTGGGAGGCCAATCTTCATCAACATCTTCAACAGCACCATCTCCTCTCAAACCCTAGTTCAGCTCTTGTGTTCAATCTTTGTACCGGAACCTCAGATTGGTACCTGTGGGTGACTAGTAGTGTTGATTACCTTGCGTAGTTGATTACTATATGGTTTATTTGGTGGAAGATCATATGTTCAAATCCATTATGCTATTTAGTACTCCTCTGATCTTGAGCATGATTATTATTTGTGAGTAGTTACCTTTGTTCTTGAGGTCACAGGAGAAGTCATGTTGCGAGTAATCATGTGAATTTGATATTTGTTCGATATTTTGATGATATGTATGTTGTGATTCCCTTAGTGGTGTCATGTGAACGTCGACTACATGACACTTCACCATTCATGGCCCTAAGGGAATGCATTGTGGAGTAGTTATTAGATGATGGGTTGCTAGAGTGACAGAAGCTTAAACCCTAGTTTATGCGCTACTTCGTAAGGGGCTGATTTGGATCCACATGTTTAATGCTATGGTTAGACTTTGTCTTAATACTTTTCTCGTAGTTGCGGATGCTTGCGAGGGGGTTAATCATAAGTAGGATGTTAGTTCAAGTAAGAACAATACCTTAGCACCGGTCCACCCACATATCAAATTATCAAAGTAGCGAACACGAATCAAACCAACATGATAAAAGTGACTAGACGAAATTCCTGTGTACCCTCAAGAACACTTTTCCTATTACTAGTGATTGCTCTGGCCTGTCCTTAGCCTCAAAAGGATTGGGCTACCTTGCTGCACCTTGTTTACCTTTACCGTTACTTGCTCGTTACCAATTATCTTGCTATCAAACTATCTGTTACCTACAATTTCAGTGCTTGCAGAAATTACCTTGCTGAAAACCAATTGTCATTTCCTTCTGGCCCCTCGTTGGGTTCGATACTCTTACTTATTGAAAGGACTACGATTGATCCCCTATACTTGTGGGTCATCAAGACTCTTTTCTGACGCCGTTGCCGGGGAGTGAAGCGCTCTTGGTAAGTGGAAATCGGTAAGGAAAAACTTATACTACGTGCTGAAATTAATTGCTACTTGCTACTATGGAGAACAATCCTTTGAGGGGTTTGTTCGGGGTATCTTCACCTCGACCGGAACAACAATTAGTTACCCATCAACCTACAGCACCTACTGAAAATGTTACTTATGAAATTCCTTCGGGTATGCTAGAACAACTGCTTGCTAAACCTTATGCAGGAGATGGAACTGAACATCCTGATATGCATCTCTTATGTGTGAACGAAATATGTGGATTATTTAAGCTTGCAGGTTTACCCGGAGATGAAGTTAAGAATAAGGTTTTCACTTTATCTTTGGAGGGAAAAGCATTGACATGGTATAGGCTATGTGATGATCTTGGATCGTGGAACTGGAATCGTTTGCAATTGGAATTCCATCAAAAGTTTTATCCTATGCATCTAGTTCATCGTGATCGGAATTATATATATAATTTTTGGCCTCGTGAAGGAGAAAGTATCGCTCTAGCTTGGGGGAGGCTTAAGTCAATGTTATATTCATGCCCCAATCATGACATTCCGAGGGAAGTTATTATTCAGAATTTTTATGCTCGGCTTTCTCATACTGATCAATCCATGCTCGATACTTCTTGTGCTGGTTCTTATATGAAGAAGACTGTTGATTTCAAGTGGGATCTCTTAGAAAGAATTAAACGCAACTCTGAAGATTGGGAACTCGACGAAGGTAATGAGTCAGGTATAAAGCTTGAATTTGATTGTGTTAAATCTTTTATGAACACCGATACTTTTCACAAGTTTAGCACTAAATACGGACTTGACTCTGAGATAGTAGCCTCTTTCTGCGAAGCATTTGCTACTCACGTTGATCTCCCTAAGGAGAAGTGGTTCAAATATCATCCCCCTATTAAAGAAGAAATTAAAAAACCGGTCATAACTAAAGAAGAAACCATCTTTTAGAATGTTGATCCAGTTGTGCCTACCGCTTATATTGAAAAACCACCTTTCCCTGTTAGGATAAAGGAACATGCTAAGGTATCAACTGTGATTCGTAAGAGTAATATAAGAGCACCTAAAACCCCTGAGCAAATTAAAGTAGAACCTAGTGTTGCTATGGTTAAAGATCTCTTGGTAGAAAATATTGATGGGCATGTCATCTACCTTTGTGATGAAGCTGCTAGAATTGCTAAACCTGGTAAAAAAGATAAACATAGACCTATAGAAGGCTTGCCCGTTGTCTCAGTTAAAATAGGTGATCATTGCTACCATGGTTTATGTGATTTAGGTGCTAGTGTGAGTGCTATCCCTTTTACCTTATACCAAGAAATTATGGATGAAATAGCACCTGCTAAAATGGAAGATATTGATGTTACTATTAAACTTGCTAATAGAGACACTATCACACCACTTGGGATTGTTAGAGATGTTGAAGTCTTGTATGGGAAAGTAAAATACCCTACTGATTTTCTAGTTCTTGGTTCCCCACAAGATGACTTTTGTCCCATTATCTTTGGTAGACCTTTCTTGAGCACCGTCAATGCTAAGATAGATTGTGAAAAACAAACTGTCGATGTCAGTTTTGGTAATGTGTCTCATGAGTTTAATTTTTCCAAGTTTAGTAGACAACCTCGTGATAAAGCGTTACCTAGTAAGGATGAAATAATTGGTCTTGCTTCTATTGCTATGCCTCCTACTGATCCATTAGAACAATATTTGCTCGACAATGAAAATGATATGCACATGCGTGAAAGAAATGAAATAGATCAATTTTTCTTCGAACAACAACCTCTCTTGAAACACAATTTGCCTATTCAAACTCTTGGAGGTCTGATACGTCTCCAACGTATCTATAATTTATGAAGTATTCATGCCATGTTTACAATAATTCTATATGATTTTGGTATGATTTTATTAGAACTAACCTGGATTGACGCTGTTTTCAGCAGAGCTACCGTGGTGTTGTTTTTGTGCAGAAATAAAAGTTCTCGGAATGGGCTGAAAATTTACGGAGAATATTTTTGGAAAATATAAAAAATACTGGAGCAAAAAGCTGGGCCAGGAAGTGACCGAGGAGGTCACAAGCCTGGCGGGCGCGCCCCCCTGGCTTGTGACTTCCTCGGGAACCTTCTGGATGTGGGACCAATGCCATATACTCCTATAAATACCCAAACCGCCGAAAAGAAACCTAGATCGGGAGTTCCGCCGCCGCAAGCCTCCAGAGCCACGAAAAACCAATCGGGAGCCCGTTCCGGCACCCTGCCTGAGGGGGAAACCATCACCGGAGGCCATCTTCATCATCCCGGCGGTCTCCATGACGAGGAGGGAGTAGTTCACCCTCGGGGCTAAGGGTATGTACCAGTAGCTATGTGTTTGATCTCTCTCTATCGTGTTCTTGAGATGACATGATATTGATGTACCGCGAGCTTTATTAATATAGATGAATCATATGGAGTTTTCCCCTCTCTATCTTCTTGTGATGAATTGAGTTTTCCCTTTGAAGTTTTCTTATCGGATTGAATCTTTAAGGATTTGAGAACACTTGATGTATGTCTTGCGATAGGATATCCGTGGTGACAATGGGATGTTCTATTGATCCACTTGATGTATGTTTTGGTGATCAACTTGCGGGTTCCGTGACCTTGGGAATCTATGCATAGGGGTTGGCACACGTTTTCGTCTTGACTCTCCGGTAGAAACTTTGGGGCACTCTTTGAAGTTCTTTGTGTTGGATTGAACATGATGAATCTAAAATTGTGTGATGCATATCGTATAATCAAGCCCATGGGTACTTGTGGTGACATTGGAGTATCTAGGTGACATTAGGGTTTTGGTTGATGTGTATCTTAAGGTGTTATTTTAGTACGAACTCTAGGGCTGTTCGTGACACTTATAGGGATAGCTCATAAGATTGATCGGAAAAGATAACTTTGAGGTGGTTTCGTACCCTACAATAATTTCTTCATTTGTTCTCCGCTATTTGTGACTTTGGAGTGAACTCTTTGTCGCACGTGAGGGATTTACATATGATTCAACTATGTTAGTATTGTTGAGAGAACTTGCACTAGTGAAAGTATGAACCCTTGGCCTTGTTTCCAAGCATTGCAATACCGTTTGTGCTCACTTTTATCATTAGTTACCTTGCTGTTTTTATATTTTCAGATTACAAAAACCTATATCTACCATCCATATTGCACTTGTATCACCATCTCTTCGCCTAACTAGTGCACCTATACATTTTACCATTGTATTGGGTGTGTTGGGAACACAAGAGACTCTTTGTTATTTGGTTGCAGGGTTGTTTGAGAGAGACCATCTTCATCCTACGCCTCCCACGGATTGATAAACCTTAGGTCATCCACTTGAGGGAAATTTGCTACTGTCCTACAAAACTCTGCGCTTGGAGGCCCAACACGTGTCTACAAGAAGAAGGTTGCGTAGTAGACATCAAGCTCTTTTCTGGCGCCGTTGCTGGGGAGGTGAGTGATTGAAGGTATATCTTTAGATCTTGCAATTAAATCTTTTAGTTTCTTGTTTTTTTCACTAGTTTGGTTTTATAATAGAAAACTACAAAAAATGGAGTTTGGGTTGCATCATTTTTTTCGCCTTTATAATGTCTTTCTTGAAAATAAGGATTCGGAAAATTGTGCTCAATTGGTAGAGGAAGAAATTATGAAAATACTTGATGAGAATTCCTTGAATGATGAGCATGATAGAAATATTGTTAGTATGAATTCTATGAATATTCATGATGCTAATGATATACAAAGCCACAAGCTTGGGGATGCTATGTTTGATGAATATGATATTTTTAGTCCCCCAAGTTTTGATGAGCAAAACTATTATGATGATGGCATGCCTCCTATCTATGATGATTATTGTGATGACACGTATGCTATAAAGAGTGATAGTAATCATGAAACTTGTCATCATGATTTTAATATTCAAAGTGGTTATGTCAATCAAGTATCTCATGATAGTTATTTTGTTGAGTTTGCTCCCACTACTATTGATGAGAATAAATTTGCTTATGTGGAGAGTAATAAATTTACTATGCTTGTGGATCATGAAGATAATGCTTTATGTAATAGTTATTTTGTGAAATTCCTTCATGATGCTACTGAAAATTATTATGAGGGAGGAACATATGCTTGTAGGAATTGCAATAATATCAAGTTTCCTCTCTATGTGTTCAAAGTTTTGAAGTTATGCTTGTTTTGCCTTCCTATGCTAGTTGATTCTTGCTCCCATAAATTGTTTGCTCACAAAATCCCTAAGCATAGGAAGTGGGTTAGACTTAAATGTGCTTGTCATGAGATTCATGATGCTCTTTTGCATGTTTCAATTATTATTCCTATACGAGCATCATTGAAATCATCATGCCTAGCTAAAAGGCATTAAAGAAAAGCGCTTGTTGGGAGACAACCCAACACTTTTACTTTCTGTTTTTGTGTGTTCACATGATTAATATACTGTAGTAATCATGTTTTATGCCTTTTATTTCAATAAAGTGCCAAGTAAAGCCTTTGGGATGACTCACAAGATGAGTAGAATTGATGCTGAACCAAAACAGAAACTTTTGACTCCAGTACAGGAATTTTAATTTTTTACTGGAGCGTTATAATGATCTGAAATTTTTACACAGTCTTTATATACAAAATTTTCAGGTTTTCCTAATTTTTCAGAATTTTTAGAGATAGGTAAGTATGGGTATACTACAGATCTTCACAGACTGTTCTGTTTCTGACAGATTCTGTTTTGCATGCATAGTTTGCTTGTTTTAGTGTTCCCATAGCTTATATTCAGTGATATAAATTATGGGAATGATAGAATACAGTAGGTATCATGTGGGAACAATTATGAATTTTGTCTTTACAGTACCTAAGTGAATGATCTACCTTTATTATACTAACCCTTCTCACGAAGTTCCGTTAAGTTTTGTGTGATTGAAGTTTTCAAGTTTTGGGTGAGACACCGATATGAGGAGAATAAGGAGTGACAAGAACCTAAGATTGGGGATTCCCAAGGCACCCCCAAGGTAATATCCAAGGAATACTCAAGTGCCTAAGCTTGGGGATGCCCCGGAAGGCATCCCCTCTTTCATCTTCAACACTATCGGTATATCTTACTTGGAGCTATATTTTTATTCGTCACATAATATGAGTTTTGCTTGGAGCATCATTTTATTTTCTTGTTCTCTGTTAGGTGTCATTTATAATCTTGTTTTTCAATAAAAAGTTCCAAGAATTTCCTTAGGATGCTTGCATTGCATGTTTTGATGAGTGCTGTGTAAAAACAGAAACTTTGGCTGTAGTGTTTGAATTTTCATATTTTACTGGAACGTGGAAAGTTTCTGAAATTTTTACACAGTGATTTCATATAAATTATTTAGCATGTACTTAATTTTCATAATTTTTTGAGTTACAGAAGTACACTGTTTTCATAAATTGCTACAGACTGTTCTGTTTGGACAGATTGCTGTCATAGTTTTGTTATCTACTTATCCTCTAGTTTCCATAGCCTATATTTGTAGATATAAATTGTGGAAACGATAGTAAACAGTAGATGATGTTTTAAAATAATTATGCAACTTGTCTTGGCAGTACATAAAGAGTTGATTTATTATTATGTGTACTAACCTATCTCACGAGTTCTTTTCAAGTTTTGTGTGGATGATGTTCTTGAGAATAGGTGAAACCATGATATGAGAGGATTGAACGAGATACAAAAGCTCAAGCTTGGGGATGCCCAAGGAACCCCAAGTAAATATTTCAAGAAGTCTCAAGCATCTAAGCTTGGGGATGCTACGCATCCCACCTCTCTTCATCAACAATTATCGGTTAGCCTATGTTGAGCCTAAATTTTTATTCGTTCACATGATGCGTCCTATTCTTGGAGTGCTATTTTTCTTTTCTTTGCTGTTTGAATAAAATACTCAGATCTTAAAATATTTATTGAGAGAGAGAGAGAGAGTCCTCACATACCTACTTAATTGTTTGACTACTCATTGATCTTCACTTATATCTTTTGAGACTAGCTTGTCATTTCCTCTCATGCTTCACTTATACCTTTTTGAGGGATGAAATCTTTATGCTCATGTGCTTCATTTAAATTTGTTTGAGCTTGTCGAAAAAGCAATGACAATATATGAAACTAGTCCCAAAGTGATAGATACCCAAGGAGGATATAATAAAAACTTTCATGAAAGATCATGGGACAAATTAAACTTGATTCTTTGTAATAGTTTTGAAACATGATGATAGTAATATGTGAGTCATGTTAGTGAGTAATTATGCTTTAGTAGGAATATTGGTGTTAAGGTTTATGATTCCCTATGCAAGTACGAAAGTCAATAGTTATGCAATGAAGTTACATCCTACTTGTGGTACATTATTCGGTGTTAGTTATGTTCAATGCTCACTTATGTGAATTTTCGTTTCTTGGTTTGGTTGCTTCCCAATCTATTTGCTAGCCTCCATTTGTACCAAGTAGAAATACTACTTGTGCATCCAAAATCCTTAAACCAAGTTTTGCCTTATGAGTCCACCATACCTACCTATGTGCGGTATTTCCATGCCGTTCCAAGCAAATTTGTATGTGCCATCTCTAAATTTTCAAAATAAATTTTCTCTTTTGTGTGCCCGTACCGCTCATGAAACGGTGGGGAGTATCCAATATTTTTCCATGCTAGGTGTGTTATTCTCACGATATGTGTTGATTCACTATCATTCACGAGAAAGTGGCTGGTATTCGGGATGCCTAGTTCCATGCTCAAAATTCAAATCAAAATATAATGAAACAAAACTCCCCCAGGATTGTTGTTTGTATGGACGGTACCCGTGGATTCGGCTCGCCGTGGAGTGTGATTGATTGGTGGAGGGGGAGTAAAAACTTTACCATTCTGTTTGGGAACCGCCTATAATGTATCTAGCATGGAAAGTATTGTGAGCTACTTTGTAGTTTTCGTTGACAGGAAAAGCATGCCACTCAAAATATTTCTCTCTCTCAATTTAAACCTTGAGCTCTAGCACCTCTACAAATCCCTACTTCCCCCTGCGAAGGGCCTGTCTATTTACTTTTTGCAATTTTTATTTTTTCTTTGAGTCTCCATCTTCTCTTATAAGCACCAACTAGGGGGCACTATGATCGTACTTGAGCATTGGGCATAGCTAATATTTGAGTGTGTTTCATGAATGGATCAATGATTGAGCATGATGGGCTAGGGATAACTTTCTTTAGTGTTGATATTTTGAAAGACATGGTTGCTTGTTGACATGCTTGAGTATTGAAGTCATTATGTTAAAACTAGACTATTGCTTTGAATCATTTACAAGTCCAAATGTCCATGCTATACAAAGAAGAATAGAATATGATGAAAATGTTAGGTAGCATTCACACTTCATAAATTATTTCTTTTATCATTTACCTACTCGAGGACGAGTAGGAATTAAGCTTGGGGATGCTGATACGTCTCCAACGTATCTATAATTTATGAAGTATTCATGCCATGTTTACAATAATTCTATATGATTTTGGTATGATTTTATTAGAACTAACCTGGACTGACGCTGTTTTCAGCAGAGCTACCGTGGTGTTGTTTTTGTGCAGAAATAAAAGTTTTCGGAATGGGCTGAAAATTTACGGAGAATATTTTTGGAAAATATAAAAAATACTGGAGCAAAAAGCTGGGCCAGGAAATGACCGAGGAGGTCACAAGCTTGGGGGTCGCCCCCCCTAGGGTGCGCCCCCCTGACTTGTGACTTCCTCGGGAACCTTCTGGACGTGGGACCAACGCCATATACTCCTATAAATACCCAAACCGCCGAAAAGAAACCTAGATCGGGAGTTCCGCCGCCGCAAGCCTCCAGAGCCACGAAAAACCAATCGGGAGCCCGTTCCGGCACCCTGCCGGAGGGGGAAACCATCACCGGAGGCCATCTTCATCATCCCGGCGGTCTCCATGACGAGGAGGGAGTAGTTCACCCTCGGGGCTGAGGGTATGTACCAGTAGCTATGTGTATGGTCTCTCTCTCTCGTGTTCTTGAGATGACACGATCTTGATGTACCGCGAGCTTTATTAATATAGATGAATCATATGGAGTTTTCCCCTCTCTATCTTCTTGTGATGAATTGAGTTTTACCTTTGAAGTTTTCTTATCGGATTGAATCTTTAAGGATTTGAGAACACTTGATGTATGTCTTGCGATGGGATATCCGTGGTGACAATGGGATGTTCTATTGATCCACTTGATCTATGTTTTGGTGATCAACTTGCGGGTTCCATGACCTTGGGAATCTATGCATAGGGGTTGGCACACGTTTTCGTCTTGACTCTCCGGTAGAAACTTTGGGGCACTCTTTGAAGTTCTTTGTGTTGGATTGAACATGATGAATCTGAAATTGTGTGATGTATATCGTATAATCAAGCCCATGGGTACTTGTGATGACATTGGAGTATCTAGGTGACATTAGGGTTTTGGTTGATGTGTATCTTAAGGTGTTATTTTAGTACGAACTCTAGGGCTGTTCGTGAAACTTATAGGGATAGCTCATAAGATTGATCGGAAAAGATAACTTTGAGGTGGTTTCATACCCTACAATAATTTCTTCGTTTGTTCTCCGCTATTTGTGACTTTGGAGTGAACTCTTTGTCGCACGTGAGGGATTTACATATGATTCAACTATGTTAGTATTGTTGAGAGAACTTGCACTAGTGAAAGTATGAACCCTAGGCCTTGTTTCCAAGCATTGCAATACCGTTTGTGCTCACTTTTATCATTAGTTACCTTGCTGTTTTTATATTTTCAGATTACAAAAACCTATATCTACCATCCATATTGCACTTGTATCACCATCTCTTCGCCGAACTAGTGCACCTATACAATTTACCATTGTATTGGGTGTGTTGGGGACACAAGAGACTCTTTGTTATTTGGTTGCAGGGTTGTTTGAGAGAGACCATCTTCATCCTACGCCTCCCACGGATTGATAAACCTTAGGTCATCCACTTGAGGGAAATTTGCTACTGTCCTACAAAACTCTGCGCTTGGAGGCCCAACACAAGTCTACAAGAAGAAGGTTGCGTAGTAGACATCAAGGTCCTCCTCCACCTAAAGGTGATCCTGTGTTTGAATTGAAACAATTGCCTGACACTTTGAAGTATGTTTATCTTGATGAGAAAAAGATATATCCTGTTATTGTTAGTGCTAACCTTTCAGAACATGAAGAAGAAAGATTATTGAAAGTTCTAAGGAAGCACCGGACTGCTATTGGATATACTCTTGATGATATTAAGGGCATTAGTCCCACTCTATGTCAGCACAAGATCAATATGGAACATGATGCTAAACCCGTTGTAGATCACCAACGGCGATTGAATCCTAAGATGAAAGAAGTGGTAAGAATTGAAATATTAAAGCTTCTGGAAGCAGGTATAATATATCCCATAGCTGATAGTAGATGGGTAAGTCCCGTTCATTGTGTCCCTAAGAAAGGAGGTATTACCGTTGTTCCTAATTGTAGCACCCCGGCTCAGAGGAAACCGGAACGCCCCGTATTCCAGCCCAGGGACAAGTCTTCTGGAATATGGCACTGTTGGCATAGAACAAATCAGCTCTTTATTACTATGGATAAGGTTACAAGGGTACAGGGATTACATCGGCATGACGAGACTACGCCTGCCTAGAGCAGCTCTATGCTAACAGCGGAACGACCTGAGGAAGCGGAGTAATGCTCGGCAGCGGAACAACAACGGCGGTGATGGACTCCACTCCACAGGGACTCTGGTTGGAACGCTTATCCTAGCTCGCAAACTTGGCATCTTTGACAAGCAAACAAACCTGACCTGCAAACTGGCATGATACGCCAGGTGAGTACTTTGAATGTACTCGCAAGCTCACGACAACCAAACAATGCAGCAAACAATAGCATGGCGATTATCATATTAAATGCTTAAGTGCTTCACTTACTGTTACCGATCATCAACTTACTCTTTTCCGGGTTGTCCCACAACCCTCGGAACACTCATAAACCATCGAGTACTTCCGATCATACGAAGAGTTCTTCCATCATTACTAACACTGTTACGGTTGACAACCTACTGAGGTCTGGTCGGGCTGTCCAATACCGTGGACGCGGCTATTCGAATAGATTTTTCACTCTGCAGAGGTTGCGCACTTTACCCACACCATGAAGCACCTGGTCGTAAATTTCCATCAATTATGAAGCAATATAAAATATAGTTGCTTCACAACAGAAAAATATGACGAGAAACAAAGATTTGATGATGTGGTCACAAAGAAGATGGGATGATGCTCAAATCTTGTGGAGAGTCATTATTTGAGCATATGAAGATTCTGGCAAAATTTCAACTCATTTGCATACTCTTAGCTAGCACTTGCTTTACAAAGCTTCCTCTGGATCAGAAACTTTGGAAATTTGCCAAGAAATATTTGCTAGCCAACTTGAGTTGAATTTTGTCATGTGGCAATGATAGGGATAGGAAAGAGTGCACAAAAAATTTGGGAGCAAGCAAGCAAAGATAAATGGCACTTGCTTCACAAAATGCCACCTGGAGCAGAATAAGAAAAGGAATATTTGAGGAATTTTTTGAACATGACAAGGAAGGGTTTTGACATATTTGAGGAAGATTTGACCCCAACAATTTATGAGAATTATTTGGGAATTTTTGGAATGATGGAAATGTGGATTGCTTCACAACCCAAAGCAAACAGGGTTATTCCTTTAATAGAAAAAGGAATATTCCCAAGAAAAGAATATTGGGATTGGTCCAAGATGGAAATGACAAGGTCTTGGGATGGTTTAGAGGTTGGCAAGCCACTAGGGAAGAGAAATCAAGGGTGATCCTTCCAGGTTCCAAGACTACCAAACCACGGAAAAGGAAAACCAGACCAAAATCAAAAGAAAAAGAAATGGGCAAAATCCAGGGTGTTACAAACCTACCCCCCTTAAAGAAATCTCGTCCTCGAGATTTGGTTGCTCAGGGGTTAAACATAAATATCCCTGCTTGAGGAAACCGTTTCCAACTCGGGTTTCCTTTTTGCCTTTGTACAATGCTCCCGCTGGATTTTATCTGACGCACTGCCTGGCTTTGGTGTGGTTTGTTTCACTGGATTCTCATTCTGACAGATCTTACCTCATATATATATTACTCTGACTTTAATCCTTTTATGTCTGCTTACTTATCTGGATGCAATGGCTTATCCTGTCTGAAATACATGTCATTCTCGCAAGTCCGGGAGTTGTTCCTCATGGACGTGTTGTGCTGAAGTCCAATACAGACGACCGTCCATTGAGTTGTGAACATATTCTTTCGGTGGACATGAACTCTTTTACTCCTTGCATTGGGTGGCTTTAAATGGCCGTGTGCCCCTCAGACTCAACTGGTGCTGTGATTCATACCGTTCTCCTGGCGGAATCGGGCTCCTTGCAAGGTTACGGAAACATCTTGGTTAGGTTCACTGCCCTTAGCATCATATCTGTATCAGCGACTTGGCTGTAGCCTGTCGTGACCAGCGTAAAGGGTACGACCTTGTAACGGCAATATCTGCAGACTTTACTGACGGGGGTCTTAACCGGAAGATCTTGTCCCCAGCATGTTATCTTTTGACTGATTTCCCTAGATGAGGACACATGCTTTGAGGCAGTTATCATCCTTCTGATCGTTCCATTTGACAGGCTTGAATATCCCCTTCTGACGATTCTGAGAATATATAGCTAGCTGAGCGGGTTAACTCGATATGGGGTCCTGTATGGCTAATCTTGCTCCTTCATTATGGTTTTCTTTGCCTGGATCCTTAGTTGAAGGAGCTTGGCCGGATGTGTTCTTGATTCTTCGGATGACCATGGGTGCTGCCAGGTACAATATTCCGGCAGGCATATTGCTTAACAAGTTGTAGCTGTAGGGTAACGACCGTCTGAACCCTTGGATGAAACCGGCAAATAAACCAGTAGCCACCAGAACGGTCTTTACAACTCAGATCTGGGACATTACTGGAGTAACTCAACCCCGACTCAAGACGGCTGAAAAGCAGCTCAGAGCATGAGACGGTGTCGATAAGAAGAAAGTAGCAGTTCCCTAAGACGGCCGAGAAACAACTCAGAGCATAGGGTCACTGTTACGGAAAGAAATTCAACAGCTGCCCGAGACGGCCAAAAACAGCTCCGAACACGGGCCAGTTGCTGACAAGAGAAATAAAAGTCGGCATCCACCCCGGACGGCCGAAAACAGCTCAGAACATAGGCGTGGTGCCGTTACCAAAGAAAGACGGGCAAGGGTTCATCCGTGTCCCGTACAACTTATCCATAGGTTGTTGGTCATCTCACGCAAGTGTATAATTGGCGTTCTTGTTCTTCTTACATAGCTCATGCAGTAGTCGGATTCTCACCGGGCTGGCATTATTGTATGATTGACTCATATGGCCTTGGCAGCATGTCCACCATATCTATTGAGTAGATGCAACCGAGCACTTGATTTCTGAGGCAGGCTTGTGTTCTGACTGACTTTTGCCTTCTAACCAAACTGATGTGGAGCTGATCCTTGGGATGCATGGTCATACGCTGCCAACTGTCGGTGGAATAGCTTGTACTGATGTCGATGAGATGCCTTGCTGACGAAGATTGCATAGCTTGTGCTGGAAGCCATAGAGATTATCTTGCTGAAGAAGACTGAATTGCTCGTGCTCGAAGTTTTTATCAAAAATGGCTTCCTAAAGAAGACTGGGTACCGTACCTCAGAAGCTTTCCCTCTTAAAGACTTGCTAGGGAAGTCTCGGTACCTTAGGCCAGAAGCTTTTGCGGTAGCTTACTGAAGAAGCCTGAGTATCTTGCACTAGAAGATATCCATGTGCCGTATCGGGGAAGACAGAGGGACCTTGCATCGTAAGCTTCCCTGATAGCTTGCGGAGAAAGACTGGGTTGCTTACATCTGAAGCTTTCTTTTGGTTATATGCGGGCTGAGTGCATATATATCCCTTAATGTTCCTGCTGTCGGTTACTTGTTGTATGCAACAGGGTATTCGGCTATCCTCCTTGCTGAACACTAAGTTCATAGCAAATTCCGACTTGCTTCCGGAATATAGCAGGTTTCAAATTGTACTCATAGCAGACTCGACCGCGTATGTAAATCATACCTTTGACGCGGGATGTACTGTGGATCGGGCACACAGTCTGTCGTCTTGTTGATTCAATGATTACTGCTGTGAAGGTTGCACTGATGCATACTTGATGCTGATAACCAATCCAGCCAGGATATCATTTATTTTCAGGCCCGATATTCCTGATATAATGCAGTCTGCTGAAAATTCCATATTGCTGAACTGAGCTTCCAAATGACTGTCTCTTCACTGATTTCTTTGAGTCCAGTGTCGGTGAGCAACTTCCATAAGGGGAAAATAAGGTAACACCAAGGGCCCAAAGGAAAAGGCAAAAGAAACGACTAAAGCAAAAGCACACAAGATCACACACCAGCAATAGCACATATTCTACAGCTATTCACAGCAATAATATGCATTCCTACCTAAGCACACAAATCTCGCAAGAACTCCGGTACTACGGTCTAACATGCTGTGGCGGTGTGCACGAAAGTGAATCAATGTGTGGAAGAGAGTTGGTGTAAACAAGGTTACACCAAACAGGGGCTTACACCGGTTCCATCTGGACGGACACGGTGGCGAGGACGAACTTGGTGATCGTGGGTCGGAACACGGGGGTCACGACCACATCATCATCAAGTGGACGGAGGGAAAACCGTACTCGTCCAGAGGATGGATGGTAGGAAGGGATGGCGATGGAAAGAAGAGCTTGCGGGCATTGCCCTTTTCCGATAACAAAGATCGGTAAAGGTTACCAACGCGGCTAGAGAGATGGGCAAGATCCGGGATAGAAACATGTCTATCACCGAAACAATAGGGGTGGCTGAAGAGAATACGTTGGTGTGGTACCAGTTCATCAATCTAACAAGGAATCGACACCACCAAGCACCTTGGCATCACTCCACTGGGACGGAGATAACACCACACCAAGGAACAAGCATGCAAGGTGGAGAGCGCAGGTGGTGAATCAAAACCGATGCCACCTACACTCGCCAGGTCCATCGTTAGTGATAAGATATCTAGTCTATATGCATGTTATGCACAAACAAATGCAACAAACAGGTGCAACAAACCAACTGGATCCTATACTACCGGTTACTAACGCTCGCGCGATCTAGGGCGTCCTACAGCCAGACCTGCTCTGATACCAACGCTTGTGGCACCCCGGCTCAGAGGAAACCGGAACGCCCCGTATTCCAGCCCAGGGACAAGTCTTCTGGAATACGGCACTGTTGGCATAGAACAAATCAGCTCTTTATTACTATGGATAAGGTTACAAGGGTACAGGGATTACATCGGCACGACGAGACTACACCTGCCTAGAGCAGCTCTATGCTAACAGCGGAACGACCTGAGGAAGCGGAGTAACGCTCGGCAGCGGAACAACAACGGCGGTGATGGACTCCACTCCGCAGGGGCTCTGGTTGGAACGCTTATCCTAGCTCGCGAACTTGGCATCTTTGACAAGCAAACAAACCTCACCTGCAAACTGGCATGATATGCCAGGTGACTACTTTGAATGTACTCGCAAGCTCACGACAACCAAACAATGCAGCAAACAATAGCATGGCGATTATCATATTAAATGCTTAAGTGCTTCACTTACTGTTACCGATCATCAACTTACTCTTTTCCGGGTTGTCCCACAACCCTCGGAACACTCATAAACCATCGAGTACTTCCGATCATACGAAGAGTTCTTCCATCATTACTAACACTGTTACGGTTGACCACCTACTGAGGTCTGGTCGGGCTGTCCAATACCGTGGACGCGGCTATTCGAATAGATTTTTCACTCTGCAGAGGTTGCGCACTTTACCCACACCATGAAGCACCTGGCCTCGTGATCCCACTTGGGTGGACCAGCGTTGCTTCAACGAAACCTGCCTGACCCGTGACTCTCTCATCGTACCACCGGCATCCATCCTCCACCGAAGGCCTGCCCTGGGTGGCCCCTGTGTCCTCATGACACCTGCCACCGTCGTGGCCAAACTGTCCCAAACGGGGACTACTAAACTGTCTCAAACGGGGACTACTAAACTGTCCCAAACGGGGACCTGGTACCATATACCTCAACTGGGCTCACAAGGTTATTGCCGCCTACCGGGCCAGGGTAGCGCGCGCATAACCTTCCCTCTTTGAAGGTACCGGTGAAAGAGCACGCGATCAAGGCCGTCCCATACCGGCAAATGTGGTTGCATGGGTATCCCGGACAGGTGACTCAAGATCAACCACTAAGTTCACTTATCAAGCATAGTGGTTTATCGCCATACTTAGGATGACAGCAACAAGGCATTTAAATTAAGTTGCTATAAATTATCACATGGCAAAGTGATGCAAGTAATTCATTTGTAAATGCAAGTAATTCAGTTAAATATGTAATGCTATTGAAATACTTCATGGAATGGTTGTCCTGGCTTGCCTGGGATGAGGGATCCACCGGGAAGGAGTGCGGAAAGGCCGCGGAAGGATTGCCGGAAACAGTTCTCTCTCGGAGGGGGACTGTTTACGGGCAAGGGCAAATTGGTCATTTTCACTGTGTGAACACACTGTGAAAATAGTACCAACATGACGGGCTCAACGAGACGAAGACGTGGGCTTTGGAATCACCTCGATCGGGGTTACGGTTGAAAAGATATGGGCCGATGAAACACAGGGGCTAATCTGTAAAAAGTATATTCACAGACAAGTCCATGGCGGCTAAAACAGAAGGTGCCTCAGGGCGGAATACGTTTTCTGCAAAAGAAAACGCATTTTCAGCCGCAGCGTAACGAAAATACACTTTCATACAAGTGAAAACGTATTTTCGAAGAGTACGCTTCCACTTATAATCGCGAGCCCGACCGCTAAGTCTCTTACATGCGGGCCCCGCCGCCTCTCTCTCTCTCCTCCTTATTTCTTCTTCAACCTCCCGACGGGGAGAGGCTCAGGCGCCCGGCCGAGCGCCGGCCCGGCGACTCCGGCCGTGCCCCAAGGCGCGGCGACCACCGACGGGCTCAGGGCGGCGAGGCGATCCCGCCCAGGTAGAGCACAGCCGCCGGGGGCCTCGAGTCTGGCCGGGGCGTTGGCCGCGGCGGACGGCGGTCACGGGCGCCGGTGGCACGTAGCCTTGGTGCGCCGAAGGAGGAGCTGAAGCGCGAGGGAGCCCCGCCGGCCTCTGGTGGTTCTACTGGTGGCGGAGGAAGGGAAGGAGAGGCTCGGCATTAGGCGAATTTAGGAAAAGACCGTGGGCGACCATGGCGGCCAATGGAGGCGGAGAGGAGCTCCGGCGCTCGGGCAGGAGGATGGGGAGGGGTAGAGGAGTGCGGTGAGGGCGATGAGCTCCTCGGGAGGGGCTCGGGGGCCTTTAAATAGGCGGGGCGACGCTGGGCTCGGCCACGGCCGCGGCGACGCGTGCGCCGGAGCTTCGGGAGCCCGCCTGGAGGAGGGGAGAGGCTTCCCGAGAGGTCACGGAGGGGAAGAGAGAGCTCAGGCGAGGCTGGGAAGGATCGGGAGGGCTCGGGACGGCGCAGGCAACCGGACACGGCGGCGGCAGAGCCGACCATGTCACGGGCGTGGCTACTGCACCACGTAGGAGGGGACTTGAGAAGGGGAGAGGTGTCCAGGAGAAGGAAGGCGCCGAGAGGATGCTGCTGGACATGGCTAGATGTCGAGGGAGCGGGGAAACGGACGAGAGCGAGGGCTCCACTTGCCGGAGCGCGCATATGGCACGCCGGCTGCGTGGTCACCGCGTGAGCTGGCGCACGCGGTGCACCCTGACCGGTCTAATCATGTCATAAGGAAGGGTCATTCGAATGATAAGGTCAAAGAGGAAAGAAATAGGCATAGAGGGGCTTAAGATGACCACAGCTAGCAGATTTGCTTGGAACAGCAAGGTGTTTGGAGTGGGGTGGGGGAGATTCAGCTGGGCATTGACTCTGGTAATTGGCTGAGAGCTATCACACACTAAGATGATCTCTACTGCAAATTTCCAGCTCATCTAGTTGGGTCTAAGTAGTACTTGCTGTTCAAAGAGCTCTACTGGACAGAAAGGCTAATCTGGATGTGGCACTCACATATAGTGTTGCCTTGAGCTCAAAATGGGTATTTGATAATGATTTGGTCATATGAGAGTGCCATAAAAATTTCATGCCATTTGGGCAAGCCAAAATGGTACTTTCTTCATAATGGACCTCTCTGACCAGAATCTTAGGAAAATTCCTGAGGGAAAATGGCTAAATGGAATGAGCCAAAATTTTGTGGAGATAGGTTATATGAGTAGGAGAATGCTCTCGTAAATTTACATCAATTATGAAGCAATATAAAATATAGTTGCTTCACAACAGAAAAATATGACGAGAAACAAAGATTTGATGCTGTGGTCACAAAGAAGATGGGATGATGCTCAAATCTTGTGGAGAGTCATTATTTGAGCATATGAAGATTCTGGCAAAATTTCAACTCATTTGCATACTCTTAGCTAGCACTTGCTTTACAAAGCTTCCTCTGGATCAGAAACTTTGGAAATTTGCCAAGAAATATTTGCTAGCCAACTTGAGTTGAATTTTGTCATGTGGAAATTATAGGGATAGGAAAGAGTGCACAAAAAGTTTGGGAGCAAGCAAGCAAAGATAAATGGCACTTGCTTCACAAAATGCCACCTGGAGCAGAATAAGAAAAGGAATATTTGAGGAATATTTTTGAACATGACAAGGAATGGTTTTGACATATTTGAGGAATATATGACCCCAAAAATTTATGAGAATTATTTGGGAATTTTTGGAATGATGGAAATGTGGGTTGCTTCACAACCCAGAGCAAACAGGGTTATTCCTTTAATAGAAAAAGGAATATTCCCAAGAAAAGAATATTGGGATTGGTCAAAGATGGAAATGACAAGGTCTTGGGATGGTTTAGAGGTTGGCAAGCCACTAGGGAAGAGAAATCAAGGGTGATCCTTCCAGGTTCCAAGACTACCAAACCACGGAAAAGCAAAACCAGACCAAAATCAAAAGAAAAAGAAATGGGCAAAATCCAGGGTGTTACAAACCTACCCCCGTTAAAGAAATCTCGTCCTCGAGATTTGGTTGCTCAGGGGTTAAACATAAATATCCCTGCTTGAGGAAACCGTTTCCAACTCGGGTTTCCTTTTTGCCTTTGTACAATGCTCCCGCTGGATTTTATCTGACGCACTGCCTGGCTTTGGTGTGGTTTGTTTCACTGGATTCTCATTCTGACATATCTTACCTCATATATATATTACTCTGACTTTAATCCTTTTATGTCTGCTTACTTATCTGGATGCAATGGCTTATCCTGTCTGAAATACCTGTCATTCTCGCAAGTCCGGGAGTTGTTCCTCATGGACGTGTTATGCTGAAGTCCAATACAGACGACCGTCCATTGAGTTGTGAACATATTCTTTCGGTGGACACGAACTCTTTTACTCCTTGCATTGGGTGGCTTTAAATGGCCGTGTGCCCCTCAGACTCAACTGGTGCTGTGATTCATACCGTTCTCCTGGCGGAATCGGGCTCCTTGCAAGGTTACGAAAACATCTTGGTTAGGTTCACTGCCCTTAGCATCATATCTGTATCAGCGACTTGGCTGTAGCCTGTCGTGACCAGCGTAAAGGGTACGACCTTGTAACGGCATTATCTGCAGACTTGACTGACGGCATCAAATGCTAGAGAGACTATCTAAGCACACACACTTTTGTTTCCTAGATGGATATTCTAGTTTCTCTCAAATACCCATGTCACAATCCGATCAAGAGAAAACCACCTTTACCTGCCCTTTTGGAACCTACGCTTATAGACGTATGCCTTTTGGTTTATGCAATGCACCTGCTACGTTTGAAAGATGTATGACTGCTATATTCTCTGATTTTTGTGAAAAGATTTTGGAGGTTTTCATGGATGATTTTTCCGTTTACGGAACTTTTTTTGATGATTGCTTAAGCAACCTTGATCGAGTTTTGCAGAGATGGGAACAAACTAATCTTGTCTTGAATTGGGAGAAGTGCCACTTTATGGTTAATGAAGGTATTGTCTTGGGGCATAAAATATCTGAACGAGGTATTGAGGTGGATAAAGCAAATGTTGATGCAATTGAGAAAATGCCATGTCCTAAAGATATTAAAGGTATTCGAAGTTTCCTTGGTCATGCTGATTTTTATAGGAGGTTCACTAAAGACTTCTCTAAAATTTCTAGGCCTCTTACTAATCTTTTGCAAAAGGATATTCCTTTTGTTTTTGATGATGATTGTGTGGAAGCCTTTGAAACACTCAAGAAAGCCTTAACCTCTGCACCTATCGTTCAACCACCTGATTGAAACTTGCCTTTTAAAATTATGTGTGATGCTAGTGATTATGTTGTTGGTGCTGTCCTAGGACAAAGAGTTGAGAAGAAATTGAATGTTATCCATTATGCTAGTAAAACACTAGACAGTGCCCAACGAAATTATGCCACTACGGAAAAAGATTTTTTAGCAGTTGTGTTTGCTTGTGATAAATTTAGATCCTATATTTTTGACTCCAAAGTTATTGTTCACACCGATCATGCTGCTATAAAATATCTTATGGAAAAGAAAGATGCTAAACCTAGACTCATTAGGTGGGTTCTTTTGCTTCAAGAATTTGACTTACATATCGTTGATAGGAAAGGAGCTGAGAACCCCGTAGCTGATAACTTGTCTAGGTTAGAAAATATTCTTGATGACCCACTACCTATTGATGATAGTTTCCCTGACGAATAGTTAGCTGCAATAAGTGTCTCACACAACACACCTTGGTATGCTGATTATGCTAATTACATTGTTGCTAAATATATACCACCTAGTTTCACATATCAGCAAAAGAGAAAAAAATTCTATGACTTGAGACATTACTTTTGGGATGACCCACATCTTTATAAAGAAGGAGTAGATGGTATTATTAGGTGTTGTGTAACTGAGCAGGAACAGGAACATATCCTACGGAAATGTCATTCCGAAGCTTATGGAGGACATCATGCGGGAGATAGAACTGCTCATAAGGTATTGCAATCTAGTTTTTATTGGCCTACTCTCTTCAAGATTGCCCGTAAATTTGTCTTGTCTTGTGATGAGTGTCAAAGAATTGGTAATATCGGTAAGCGTCAAGAAATGCCTATGAATTATTCACTTGTTGTTGAACCATTTGACGTGTGGGGTTTTGATTATATGGGGCCTTTTCCTTCCTCTAACGGGTACACTCATATTTTAGTTGCGGCCGATTATGTCACTAAGTGGGTAGAAGCTATTCCAACTAGTAGTGCTGATCACCACACCTCCATTAAAATGCTTAAAGAGGTTATCTTTCCAAGGTTTGGAGTCCCTAGATATTTAATGACCGATGGTGGTTCACACTTTATTCATGGTGCCTTCCGTAAGTTGCTTGCTAAATATGATGTTAACCATAGAATTGCATCACCCTATCATCCTCAATCTAGTGGTCAAGTAGAACTTAGCAATTGAGAAATAAAATTAATATTACAAAAAACTGTCAATAGGTCTCGTAAGAATTGGTCTAAGAAATTAGATGATGCACTTTGGGCCTATAGAACAGCTTACAAAAATCCTATGGGTATGTCTCCATATAAAATGGTGTATGGGAAAGCTTGTCATTTGCCTCTAGAACTAGAACACAAAGCAATTTGGGCAATTAAAGAACTCAATTATGATTTCAAACTTGCCGGTGAGAAGAGGCTATTTGATATTAGCTCACTAGATGAATGGAGAACCCAAGCGTATGAAAATGCCAAACTATTCAAAGAAAAAGTAAAAAGATGGCATGACAAAAGAATCCAAAAGCGACAATTCAAAATAGGAGATTATGTTCTTTTGTTCAACTCTCGTTTAAGATTTTTTGCAGGAAAGCTTCTCTCAAAATGGGAAGGACCATATATTATTGAAGAGGTTTATCGTTCTGGAGCTATCAAGATTAATAACGCCGAAGGTACTAATCCCAAGGTAGTCAATGGACAAAGAATCAAGCATTATATCTTAGGTACGCCAATTAACGTTGAAAGTAATGTTATCCAAACCATGACACCGGAGGAACACATAAAAGAAACCTTCCGGAACACTCTAGAATACTTAAAAATAGGAGGTACGTGATACGGTAAGTAAACGGACTCCAAAAAATCTACAAAAATATTTTTTGTCAGTTTTGGAATATTTTAAAATTTTAGGAATAAAAAATTAAACTGGAAGGTGATCGAGGTGAACACGATACACCAGGGCGCGCCCTGGTGGGTTGTGCCCACCTCGGATGCCTTCCCGACTCCGTTTTCCTTCCAAATACTTGTTTCCCAAGAATAAAAATTCTCTATATATACCCCCGACTGTTTTGACGACCACATCATAGAGAAATCCTCTGTTCTTGTTTCTTGTTGTTTTCCTATCAGATCTGTCAAGTCAGGCATCATGTCTTCTCCCTCTCCTAACAATGTGGAAGAAGATGCCTGGCTAATGAAGATAGAGTTGAAGAGGGAGGAGCCGGAAGAATCCTATAAGGAGGAGAAGGACAATGAAGCTAAGGAGGATTATCTCCCTGAAGGAGATCAACTCCCGCCAGCAAAGGAGGGAGAGGAAGAAGATATCCTTCAACCTTATTACAGTCATCTCACCCCTATTGAAATCGAAGCCTTTAGAGCCTTCGAAGCGGTTCGTGTTCAGAATAAATTTCTCATCCGTGAAAATATCTTGTTGTAAGAACACATCGACAATCTTAGGAGAGTCATCCGCAAATGGGAGCATCTTCTGAAGCTAAAGTGTGACATCACATCACCACCACCTACATCTACACCTCCACCTTCTTCATCACCACCACCAAAGGAGACTTGAGCACATGGGTATGGGCACTCCCCTTGGCTTGAGCCAAGCTTGGGGGAGGTGCCCCGGTATCGTATCACCATCACTTTTATTCACCTTTACCTATTTTGGTTCTATCTTTAGTTTCCCTTTGCCTTAGTCGAATAAAAGTTTAGTTTGATCTATTTTCGTGTGTTAGTCTCGTGGCCTACCTATCTATGTAATCGAGTGAAAGTTATATAATAAAGTTTAGTTTGAGTTTTTGCTTCTCTACTTTCTTGTTGCAATCAAATAAAAGAAATACAAATAAATAAAAAGAATCATATGGTAATCTTATGGTGAGTAGTGACATCACATAAGGAAAAGTATAAGTAGTAAAATTTATTGGAGATTGACAGACATAGCATTGGTCAATGATGCAATTCATGAAAGAATTAATTAGGGAAGAGAAGATTCACATGCAAATACACTATCTTGGACATCTCTGATGATTGTGAGCCCCCATCAAATATTATGTGTCAAAATTGTTGACGTCGGACAAGGAAGACAACGTAATGAATTATGCTTGTTCATATCCACATAGAAGTTATATTGTCATAGATCCTTTAACATGTGGTGCTTGCCCAATATCTTTGCTAGCCAAAAATTCCGCACTAAGTAGAGATACTACTTGTGCATCCAAAAACCCAAACCCAAACTCTTTCTTTGAGTGTCCACCATACCTACCTATGGGTCGAGAAAGATCCTTCAAGTAAGTTGTCATCGGTGCAACAAGGTAATAAAAATTGCTTCTAAAAGTGTTTTGATCAATTAGTGTAAGAGAAAATTGAGCGCTATACGAACTTATGATGGCAAAGTAATAAAAGTGACGGGCTGCATAATAAATTTTGCTATCATAGGGGGCAATATAGCATGACGTTCTTTTACATTAAGGGATTAGGCATACAAATCAATAAGCACATGACAACCTCTGCTTCCCTCTGCGAAGGGCCTATCTTTTACTTTTATGCAAGAGTCAAAGTATTCTTCCCTATTCCTTTTTTTACTTTTTCTTTTGCAAGCATCATGTGGTGAGGAAAGATCTAGGCACATATATCCATTTGGATATGGGTGGGCATGAGTTATTATTGTTGACATCACCCTTGAGGTGAGTGAGTTGGGAGGCAAAACTATAAGCCCCTATCTTCCTACGTGTCCGGTTGAAACTTTTTGTTCATGGGTATGCCGTGAGCGTTAGCAATCATGGAAGACTAAATGATAGTTGAGTATGTGGACTTGCCAAAAGGCTCCGACATGAGACCCTTCCTGAAAATATGATAAATTGTAGTTGCAAAGTTGACTGAGAACATAGTTTGTTGGTTTCCAATAAGGTTTATGCTTCATACTTCTATGTGGTGATGAATTGTTACTTGTTCATGAGAAGCTTTATGATAAAAATATATTGAAATAAGTTCTTATGTTAGAGTTTGTTGTTGTTATGTTAATAAGCATGATGCTTCTATGTCCGTATTTTGTTTTTTATCGACACCTCTCTCTCAAACCATGTTGACATGCTTTTCAATATCGGCTTTCGCCTGAGGACAAGCGAGGTCTAAGCTTGGGGGAGTTGATACGTCCAATTTGCATCATGATTTCCTACTATTATTTACTTTGTTTTGTTGAATAATAATGCTTTGGGGAGTGATTCTAATGCCTTTTCTCTCATAATATGCAAGGTTTACACAAAGAGGGAGAATACCGGCAGTTGGAATTTTGGACCCAAGAAAAGCACGTCAGAGATACCTATTCTGCACAACTCCAATGAAGCTGAAAATTTAAAGAGATTTTTTTGTATTTAATAAAAATTACTGGAGCTGAAAACTACTGGAGGAGGGCCACCAAGTGGGCACAACCCACTAGGGCACGCCAGGCCCCCTTGGGCGCGCCCTGGTGTATTGTGCCCAGCCTGGCCTGCTTCCGGTTCCCATCTTCTGGTATAAATTCCCAAAAAACCTAAAAAAATTAATAGGAGGACTTTCAGGACGAAGCGCCACCGCCTCGAGGCGGAACTTGGGCAGGAGCACTTTTGCCCTCCGGCGGAGCGATTCCGCCGGGGGAACATCCCTCCCGGAGGGGGAAATCGAAGCTATTGTCATCACCAACACCCCTCTCATCTTTGGGAGGCCAATCTTCATCAACATCTTCAACAGCACCATCTCCTCTCAAACCCTAGTTCATCTCTTGTGTTCAATCTTTGTACCGGAACCTCAGATTGGTACCTGTGGGTGACTAGTAGTGTTGATTACCTTGCGTAGTTGATTACTATATGGTTTATTTGGTGGAAGATTATATGTTCAGATCCATTATGCTATTTAGTACTCCTCTGATCTTGAGCATGATTATTATTTGTGAGTAGTTACCTTTATTCTTGAGGTCACGGGAGAAGTCATGTTGCGAGTAATCATGTGAATTTGATATGTGTTCGATATTTTGATGATATGTATGTTGTGATTCCCTTAGTGGTGTCATGTGAACGTCGACTACATGACACTTCACCATTCATGGGCCTAAGGGAATCCATTGTGGAGTAGTTATTAGATGATGGGTTGCTAGAGTGACAGAAGCTTAAACCCTAGTTTATGCGCTACTTCGTAAGAGGTTGATTTGGATCCACATGTTTAATGCTATGGTTATACTTTGTCTTAATACTTTTCTCGTAGTTGCGGATGCTTGCGACGGGGTTAATCATAAGTAGGATGTTAGTTCAAGTAAGAACAACACCTTAGCACCGGTCCACTCACATATCAAATTATCAAAGTAGCGAACACGAATCAAACCAACATGATAAAAGTGACTAGACGAAATTCCCGTGTACCCTCAAGAACACTTTGCCTATTACTAGTGATTGTTCTGGCCTGTCCTTTGCCTCAAAAGGATTGGGCTACCTTGCTGCACCTTGTTTACCGTTACCGTTACCGTTACTTGCTCGTTACAAATTATCTTGCTATCAAACTATCTATTACTTACAATTTCAGTGCTTGCAGAAATTACCTTGCTGAAAACCGCTTGTCATTTCCTTCTGCTCCTCGTTGGGTTCGACACTCTTACTTATCGAAGGACTACGATTGATCCGCTATACTTGTGGGTCATCAATAGACATGGATATCTTCTATGATCTGTGGGTACTTTTGCGGTCAGACAATAGATGAGCATGTAGATAGGAGCATAGATTTGGAAGAGTTCTACTGCCCAAACCAGCATGTTCGTCATCCTTAGCATGTATCAAGCCAAATACTATATACAGACTGGGTTTCACTTGCTTTATTAGTGAAGATCCAATTTTTTGTTATTACAACCTCCAAGGAAATCTCTTCTCCTCCCCCATCCCAAAAGAACCTCTATGAAAATTCACCATGACGAACTTACACACCTATCATTGTGGTTGCAAGTTCCACTAGTTGCACCACAGAAATAGTTACAACATGTTGGTTTGGTTAATGAGTTTTAACAAAAACTTAAGGCATGCTTGAATATAGTGTAATTATTGTGTGGTCATAAATATTAGCTTTATGGGAAGCACGTAAAATTTACACGTAATAAAAAAATCTATTGGATCACCTATCCCGCTATTCTTCGATATCTAAACATTGTTGATGCCTTTCAGGGCTTTTGGTTTGTGATTCTTGGTAAATAGTTTCCTTGGCGTACAACGCCAAGCTTACGTTCTCCACACCAGAAGTTTGCCGTTATGTAGTTATATTGTGTGGTGCTCTTCTTCTTATATATATGGGCGGTTTATGATGCAATAGTCCTACATAAATTATATATATTTTATATAGAAACATCATGTAGTACAACTCATTACATCATTATATGCTATGCATGAAGTACAACTCATTACATCATTATATGCTTTTCTGAAAAAACTATATGACATTGTTTCCCATTTCTGGACGTTGGAAGGGTAATGGTTGGCTCAAATTGAGGCATATCAATCCACGTTTTGAAGTGAGACCGTCTAAAATTGCAGCTCTTTCATTCAACTCTCTCTTCCCTCCGTCTCTCAACTAGCAATTTTCCTTAGATCTATGGAGCTTGAAGCCTAATGTAGACACCCAACTCCCATGTATGACTTCACATAGCAGATGTTTTCTCCTCCCTAATCGGACTAGGCATATCACTAAACAAGATTTCACAACAAATCGATTTTCTCTGTATAATTTTTGAAGCGGGTTGGAGATGACGAGAGTCTCCGGGATGATGGAGTTGCCATGTGTGCCGTCGTCGATCTGCGGGGGTGGGGCTCGTGAAGGTAACGCATCATGGGTTGGAGACGACGTGCGCGAGGCAGGAGACGACTCTTGCAGTCGCAAGTGCGATGGCAAGGAGACAACAAACAATGATGCCATCCTAGAGTAGGGCTTGATGGAGGAGAGGAGGATCCATATAAAATGCCCTCATGAAGAAGCTCTTCTTAGGCACACTAGTGGTTCATGCGAAGAACCAAGATGTCGCCTAGAGGGAGAGTGAATATGAGTTTTATTTATTTATGAATTTTCCTTTTTCTTACTCCAAAAATAAACTAAGTGAGTACTTTTCAAACACAAATCCTAAATATACTAAGCTTAACTAAGTGCAGCAACAACTTATTGTAATCAAGATAAGCACTAATATTAGAGAAGGATTCTGATAGGTTTTGAGAACTTTCTAGAAGGTTCCTCACTGACATGATCCTTTTTTTGCACGCTTAATTTGGACTTTATTATTTTTTTGAAAAAATGTTCAGAAAATTGTCTGTGCTGATTTTTTTTCTTCTTATTTCAAAAAATGTTCCCATTTTCAAAAATAAATTACAAATTGTGAAAATAAGTTATTTTGTTTTGTAAAATGTCCACATTTTCAAAAATTCTTTTCAAATTTGAGAAAATGGTCCTATTTTCATAAAATGTCAAAAAAGTGAAATGTTTTTGTTTTACATAAAATGTTCGCCTTTACAAAAAGTGTTCACCTTTTTCAAACATGTTCATGTTTTTCAAAAAATGCAAATCTGAGGAAATGTTCATGCTTTAAAATAAGTTCGCTTTTTTAGAAAAGTATTCATTTTTGGAAAACAAGTTCAAACTTCTAAAAAAATCATGTTCGTTCAAAAGACGAATGAAAACACATGCTAGAGAAGAACCGACCACTACGATCAATCGAGATGCTATAGTTGTCGTTTTGCTAGATGATACACCAGTCGACCATTTTAGAGGGGTCATGTGCGAAGCAGGGCCAATTTTATGTAGAAAACATCACAAAGCAGGTCTCGCGAGGTTTGATGAGAGTGCCTATTCGGCATCTTATGGACTAGTTTACTGAATGGCGCACATGCCCCCTTACCTGTACCTTGGCTCTGTAAAAAAGCATCGGGTTCAATCGCTTACATGGAAGCTCGGTCGCTCCCCCCATTTCATTCGACCAGTTGAATAGTTACATTTGACCATTGACCGTTGGCCGCTTGACTTCTAAACAAAGTTCATGTAACTAAAATAAAAAAAAATGATATCAAAAAATTTCACGAACATGAAAACTGGTCACCAAAATTCAGAAAAAGGTCATGAATTTGAAAAAAGTCCGTAAAAATAGAAAAGAACTCAAAGTTTTGAAAATGACGGTTCATGAATTAGGAAAAAAAACATATTATATTTCGAAAAAATTTGTGAATTTGAAAACAATTCACGAATTTGATAAAACTCGCATTAAAATGGAATTCAAGAAGTATTCGTGCAATTGATAATTTTCACAAATTTAAGGAAACAAACAAGTGAATTCGAAAATAACGAATTTGGAAAAAATAACAAAAATTGAAAAATAAAAATAAAATGAGGGGGGGGGGGGGGGGGGGGGGACGAAAAAATAAGAAGGAAAACCAATAACTCTGGAAAAGCTCGGTCCTAAACTGCTGCGAGGAGGGATGCTAATATGAGCCAACTGGCCGAAAACACCAAGCAAAGCAGACATGGGCTCCCTGAACGATTACTAATGTAATAGGAAACGCTCAAAAAGAAAAACTAATGTAATCTATACCTATTATTAAAAGAAATAGATATTCTTAGTTTGTCATACTATTTATACTTTAACCCCTACAAAATTAACGTATCAATCCTGGTGCACACTTTTTTTCGTACGTTGCCCCACAC
This sequence comes from Elymus sibiricus, assembly GCA_039707655.1. Lineage (NCBI taxonomy): Eukaryota > Viridiplantae > Streptophyta > Magnoliopsida > Poales > Poaceae > Elymus > Elymus sibiricus. Next base: position 457,884,531 of record CM077665.1, on the reverse strand, counting down.
CATGTTGTCCAGTCATCACCACGTACCCGTGTAGGCATAGGATTATTATAAGTAGTAACCTAGGTTATCTGCTACTCCAATATATACATACGGGTACCTATGTAATTTTTAATATAATAATAATTTTGATCAATCAAATAAATAAAGTTGCTATCCATCAGCGTGTCGTGTTGTCTCACGTGAGTTTCCGGCGAAAGCAAATGATCAAACCAGCCATTGCATAGTTTGCTTCGTACTTAAAATTTTCCAATAAATCTTCGGAATTTCAATAGTTTGTTTATGTTTTTCAAATAAAAATCACTTTTTGATATAATGTTCGCATTTTAAAAGTTAGTTCGAATTCAAAATCTGTTCGCAATTTTTTGACATTATTTCCAATTTTTAAGAAAATTTGTTCACGATGTTTTGCAAGAAATGTTGACAAAATGGAAATAAAACGAAACTTCCATTGTACATAAAATATTTTATGTTTAGTGCTGCTCTTTAACAACAATCAGTCGCTAGTTCTACTGGCTAGCAACCCATGTCTCTATCGGGATGTCCGGAGTTCGGCTCCTCCCTGTGATATTTTCCTTTTTTTTGTCTCACTTGTACATTCGTTCAGCGTCCACGAATGGGCCGGCCCATTTCTGCATCTAGGGACTATTGGAGGCACACGCGTTCAATTGGAGCCTTCTAGGACTTGGCAGGTTTGATAGCGTTCTTGGCGAGATAATTACCTCTCCGATATGATTTTTCGGCCCGATTTGAAGTGAAAGAAGGCCCAATTTGTTCTTGTTTGTGGTAAGGGCCTTGGGCGCCCGGTGCATTCCTCAAAGATAAAGAAAAAAATGACGAGGTCGATGGCACCACGCGCCACAATATCTCAACTACTTAAGGAATGTAATCATTTGAGCGTCATTGTCTTTTTTTTGCGGAAAAACTTTAGATCTATCATAAAAAATCATGATAGTACGAAGAACACATAAGTAATCCATATTGGCTTGAGCCGAAGGCACGCCTCCTCATCGCCCCTCCCTCAACGGAGCCGGACAAACCTTATTGTAGTAGACAGTGAAGAAGTTGATCTGCTAAGGCCCTCAATGACCAGCGCACTAGAACAACAACCACCATTGATGAAAAGAAATGTAGATCAGAACAATATAACTTGTAGACACACGAACGTAGACAAAGACCTGATCCACGAAGGCACATTGAAGACAAAGACCGATCGAATAGCGCGACATCCGTCGGAGACACACCTTTACACGTCCTCCGACGACATGAGACGCATCACCACGACGAATGCGAAGCGGGAAGAATCTTATTCCACCTATAGGTAGCCGTCATCGCATCGTTTTTTCTGAGTAGAACAGAAACGCTAAACAAACTCGACAAGGAACGCAATCCACCATACGTGTGCATGACTTTAAGGCCACAAGAAACAAGACAGATCGACGACAATGCCCAACGAAAGGCAGCGAAACCTAAACACCTGGGAGTCTTTGTTCTCATTTGAGCGACAGTTGATACAAATAGTCACCTCACCAGAAATCTGTTGTAACAGTATCTGATATATCGTGGCACATGTGAACTTTGGAGTTGAAACCCATCAGATATATCGTGGCACATGCCCCAGTTGAACTTTGAAATTGAAACCCACATGGCCGTATATACGAACGAGAGTAAAAAAGAGACAGGCAGTACTACGGCACATTCAGTTACATGGGACACACCGCCGACATAGCAGTCAGTCACGACTAGCAGGCGCTGACAAGCGCATCCTTTTTGTGTGTGTGTGTGTCTTGTTGCGGGGATCATCTTTGGATTATTATGTGTACTGTATACAAGTACGAGCAGTACCTTTTCGAAAAAAAAGTACGAGCGGTAACAGGACCCGCAAAAAGAGTGTGATATACGCATATTTCGTGAACCATGTTTTTTTCTTTTTTTTATATTACAATCAACCATCAACAGCGTCGCTGGGTCAGCTGGTATTTCTGCCACATATGCGTTAGAAGTAAATGGGCCACACCCATAAGGTTGGTTGCAATGGGTAGTATCATAAGTTCGTATCATGCATATGATACTATCTTTCTAATGCATAGTATCATATATTAGTATGATCATTTCATATATTGTCATGTATGACACATAATACTATAACATTTATTATGATACAATATCATGATATGATACCCAACAATCTATTTCATGATATGATACCCAACAATCTATTTCTTCATTTAATTCTATGCCACCTCATCAAAATAGCCTAGTTGGTATGCATGATACTAGTTGTGATACTCTCGTTACGACCAACCTAACAATTTTTAAAATCTCAAATAGTGGCCATGAATAAAATATCAAGTGGTGACTTTAAGTTTAATATGATCCCGCAAATTGAAGAAAATTTGGACTTCTTTATATAGTGGGTTTTCTACACCACACTTAGTAATTCGCGAAGGAGAGAAATAGAAGACCACATGCCCGAGCTCGCTCGCCTGGCCGAGGCGGCTCATGCACGCGACATGCATGTGAATGGTCCATTGAAATCCGATCCGTTGCCATGCAGGGGAGTAACTTCATTTTGCCGTTTATTTTTTGGTGTCTTGACAGACAAGTTCATTGTGTTCTTGTCCGATAAGTTTGATTTAGAAACCAAATCGGGTTGTGATCGTGATCGCGATACGATACTGTCTCTGGTTCTCCTATATATACTTCTTAGTGGCCTCAGCCAACAACACGTCGAAAACACCTAGGGTTTTGCCTCATCTCGCAACTTGCGTCGTCACCGTAGTCTAGTCTATCTCGAACGCCGACAGGCATCGGCGTGCGGGAGAGCAGGTCTCCAGAACCGTCGTCCTTGGGATCCTGCACCAGGAGAGGACGAATTAGGTTCTTGGGAAGTGATCCGCGCAACTGATCAAGTTCGTCATCACGGTTCATATGCCGTCGAAGTTAGCCGGCGTTACTCATCGCCGTCTTCATAGCCGTCAACAATAGATCGATGCCAACTTCATCATCAACATTGTCGCTCCTGCAACAGCTAACGAACAGTACGTCCATCGTGATCTGTTCATGTCTTGATCTGTAGTTGTTGTTTCATGTGTGGTGCTTCTGTGCATGTTTTCCTGTTCATCTAGTATGCTAGATTGTTGCATGCTAATTTTTTTATAGTCGTGAATTATTTACTGGAATTAATCATGAACTCGCCTAATTTGCCAACAACCCAAAAACCTAATTGTAGTCAATTTCTTGAGTTAACTATGGATGGATTCGCTGATGCACTAAGGCCAGATAAGTTTACCGATGTGCACTTTAAGAGGTGGCAAGTTAAGTCCACGCTCTGGCTAACTGCTCGGAAAGTTTGTCACGTTAGTGTTAGCATGCAAGAGGGAATTTATGTGGAAGATCAGAAAAAGTTCCAGGAAGCCAATACTATATTTGTGGGATGTATTTTGTGTGTTCTTGTTGACCGTCTATGTGATGTGTACATCCACATACAAGATGGAAAGACACTGTGGGATGCACTGAATGCTAAATTTGATGCAACAGATGCAGCACACATCATGGAGAGTTTCCATGAGTACAAGATGGTGAATAACCGTTTTGTGGTTGAACAAGCTCATGAGATACAGTGCATTGTGAAGGAACTGGAACTCCTTAAGTGTGTTCTACCTGATAAATTCGTGGCTAGGTGCATGCACTGGTGTAGCGACGTGCTATACAAACGGTTTTTAACCCCTTTCCGCGATGTAGTTCTAAACCGCCGCCTTGCATGTGTGGGCGATAGGAGGGGTCCATCCCACACGACACGGAAAACCCGTCGGCGATGGTGACCAACGAATGCAAACGATCTGCAAATATAATCGTGTGCGGTGCAGGAACATATCGCACACATAATATTTTGGGCTTATGTGTGGGATTTGGGATCAATCAGACACGTGCAAGATGAGTCAAACGCGTCTAATTGCTCATGGAAAACAAACGGAGTTTGATCTTTTACCGTTTGCGAAACGTTACCTAATCCACAGGGGCCATTGTATAAACTGTGTGTGATATGTTCATCATCGCACACGAGATTTCTCTGGACACCATCTGCCATGCATGGCATCATCGGACACGTTTCCCGAGAAAAGTACGCGTGTGATCGTCTTTGCATCGGGCACGGTTTCCTGTTGGTTCACGTGTGAGATACGGTGCTATCGCAAACATTGAGGAGCTCGTACACACACGTACGAGTGCTGCAAACCGTTTGCGATTACTTATGTATCACCAACGTTTTAGATTATATCTCGTGTGATTTTCATGTGGATCACAAGCGGTTGCGCTATGAGTTGCGTGTGCTTTCCGTTCTGGACCGCACACACTTAGTTGCTTGAACCGTGTGCGCTGATATTGCTAGGTTATTGTAAAATATTGCATTTAATTCACCCTGCAAATAGCAAATTCGCCACAATATGCAATCGACAAATAGTGTCCACATGAAGAACATTCATCATAATTCGCCACAATATGCAATTCAACGAATAGTGTCCACAAGCAGAGGATTCATAATAATTCACGACAATATGCAATTGAGCAAATGCTAGCTAAATTCGACAGCTGTTAAATCGACATATGCAGTACATAATCATAGTGTACAAAATACGAAGACATGATCACATGGAAAATAATGCATCCATGTGTATATGTTTAGTTGATAACACTATATGAATGCGTACTTATTATTCAGGGATATGAACCCGGAAATCTTCGACGTCATCATTGGGCTTGATATAGTGTTTCACAAAGAAGGTGCTGATAAATTTCCTAACAGACAGCAATTCATCTGCGACGAGCGGTGAAGAGGTCATCGGTACGAAGATCAACTGCAGGACTTTTAGATCAGAATGTGACATACGTGTGACGTAGAAGATACTAATTAAGAAGCAGACTTACTGGTTTTATCCTGTCAGCAGCGACACCACATTCAACACGTCTGCATAGGTTCATCATGTGTGCACAAACGTAGTATCCACATAGGCTGGTACCTTGTTGTTGCTGAGGACATTGAAATTTTTTGTACAATATTAGTCATGTATTTGCCCTGTTAGGAACAACCTAACGGGTGTAATTTGTTTCTTCTTTTTTCTATGGAGAGAAATAGAAAGAGGTTTAGCTAGAAACTTGAACATCTGACTAGCATTTTCTGAAAATAACGGATTTCGTTGTCTTACCAGAGAAACGATCACGTGCTGCAGAGGTAGTTGGCGGTCGAACCGATTCCCTCCTAAAGTTATGTTCGTTGACAATACACTGCAAATGAAGATGAATTTTCACACAGTCAATTCTGGAACCAGATATAAACACAACGCATTAACATCAAAGAATTCAATACCTATCCATGAAATCCTGAAGATGACTCAGATCCTGATGCGCATTTGACTCTTTGGGAGAATTCATGTAGTAAACTGTGTTGCGTTTTGGAACAATGACCACCAAGATCCAGTGACCTCTACAGTTTAAGAAAACCATGAACGTACGAACTATGTCTAAAACTGAAAGACGATCAATGTATGCGTGGTTGTATATTTAACTTACCGTTCATGATATGGCCACATGAATAATTCCCCTATCGGTAAGTTGAACAAGAGCTTGGTGACATAATCAATGGAAGCCTTGCGTGAGACATTATCTCGTAACAAAACGCTATTTGCTAAATCAGGATCTATATAATACGCATGCACCCTTGATGTTCTCTGCGTCGTCAATCCCCTGAGAGGAATACAATACAGTTAGCTTTTTTTCATTTACAGCCTTGTATGGAGAAGTTGATCAGAGTTTGTGAAGTACTTACAACATCAAGCATTTGACAAGAGTGGCAACAAGCTCATCGAAGTTGAAGAAGGGATGAAAGTCCTCGAATTCCACACTGATGGTACCTGCAACGTGAGAGAAATACCAGCTGTCGTAGTGCACTTGCAGAATGTTAGTATCTTCTCCTTCCGACGTTCTGTCCATCCAATATTTATGTAACTTGCGAGCACTGGAACTGCACTCCTCCTAGAAATCGCCAACAAGGAATGGATGGCCATGCTTGTACCTGCGTTTCTCAAATGTGACTATTTCCTTACTAGAAAGTTGCTTTTCAAGGTCTACTTCAGACATGCGGTTAGAACTGGGATTACCCAGCCCTTCGAAAACCTTGTTGTTAATTTGGGTATGGCCGATGATTCTTTGTAGAAGGAGGCTCTTGGTCCCATCCCTCCTCGCTTTTGGGAGGCCCGACTTCCTGTGTGAAACCGTGGCCGCTTCCGTCTTCTTAGCTGAAGCACTTCTTGTTTGACATCTGGTTTCATCAACGACATGATGCTGAGAAGCTTGTGAAGGTACGATGAACTGCTGAACAGATGATGCCGCTGTGACGGACTGCTGAGCTATAGTGCCAGAGTCGACGGACAGCTGACCAGCTGTTGAAGCTATTCCGGGCTTATGAGCAGCTGATGCCAACATGTCGGTGTGTTGATGCGGCTGTGACAACGTGTTGGTTCGCTGAGCAGGCAGTGCCGACACATCGGTATGCTTATCAGGCGGCTGCGAATCGCTGGACTGATGAGCAGGTGTGTCCTGACTTTCGGAGTGCTTAGCAGGCGGTCCCGGACTTTCGGACTGCTTAGCAGGCGGTTCCAGACTTTCAGACTCCTTAGCACGCGGTTCGGTCGGGTTTGTCTGGTGAGGATGCAGCGCCGATGTGTCTGCACTTTCTGCTTTAGTTGCCGGCATCTGAACCGATGATACGTCTTCAACAGGTGTAGGCCTTGCCAGAGGCTGCTCAGGAGCGGATGATGACCTGGCCTCTATGGCAGGAAGTCGGCCGGGCTGATCACAGGTTGATGCCTCCGGCATCGGATTCCCAAGAGTATGTTCATCGGGGGAATCACACAAGATCTGCCGTGGCGAGAGGAGAGTCACCGGTTCGAGGGCGACATTGGTTGCTTTTGGGGGGGCCTGGAGGGATCTCATCCAGGAAGTATATTTCTTTCCGTGGTCACTGGATATGATTTTACCGTGTTCCTTCCAAGGTCCTCTGCTCATCAGGGTCCCCAAGGACATTCTTCAGGGCAAACTTATTGAATCCAGGCTTTATTTCAGTCACGTAGCACTTCACACAACCTGGCTTCAACGGTGCATTGTCCAAGAAGAGTCCCCCGTCCAAATCAGGGTTGTAAACCCACGCTGTTGCACATTGTAAAGTACCTTCATAATGTGTAAGCACGGCCTTCAATCTCCCCCCTGTCCATATAGATAAGATATAGCACCATCATGTCCAGCTACAGCATCATTGTCGCTGGGGTCAGCTAATGCACATCTACTCTTGTGTGGTGTTGTCATACAATAAGTGGCATCATCTATGCCGACATACCCTTCTGTCTCCTAGGTCTCTCTCATCATTAGTGTCTTCTGCTGCATATATGACTCCTCAACTTCCTTTCGAATTCCAGGATACATGTCCCTCTTAATACTTTCACGCAAGTCTTTATGCTTACACTCAGTCCTAGCTTTTTTCATGCCGAGCCTCTCTTCTTTGCTTAGTGAGAAAGCCCTCTTGTGTGGGACATTGACCCCAATACCCCTTGCACGGTCAGGGGGCTCTTTGGTAGTCAGAGCCTCGGAAAGAATGTCACATGGCCTTGAGTTCCTGTAGCACCTTCCAGTGTTTTTGGAAGCCTTTGCCATCACATCATACAGTTCTTGATCTTCTGAGTTTTCAAAGTAATAAGAACCGTCTCCATGCCTGTTTGCACGTGCCCGCAAGTAGTCCCTAGCGTGAGTACCCCTAATTTCACTAAAGGTCGGGCTGCCACCTGCAGCTACTGCTTCTTTGTCCTCCTGCTCCCATATCGGTTTCATGCCGTAGTATCCTGCCACACCCATACGGTGGGTGTGTGTGTTCTTCTTCTGGAGTTCTGATTGCATGGTACTCTTCTTAATAAACTCTTCACTGGCCCCGACCCTTTTGAATTATGTCCAGTCTTCCTTTGTAATTTGGGGGTATGACGGGATTGGGTCCTTGCCTTGACTCAAGAACTTCTTGTACAACACATGCTTCCAGTTTCTCCAAGCATCCCTGGCCTTCTTCAGTGCAGCGTGTTGCACCTGCTCTCTCCACTCCTCAGGAACGTTGAAGTGCTCCATGATCTCCCGGACTATCCTCTGCCTTGTTTCTGCACCAGCCTTCCGAAACCCCGGCAGATTAATGTTTAGCCTTGCCCTGCCAACAAATCCACACACACTCCTGAACCTCATGCGTGCTTTATCTGGTTTAGTTGGAGCCCAAGACTTCAAATCGATGTCAGTTACTTCGTATACACCTTTAGGCTGGTGTGTGGGCTTTCTTGGAGTACTCTTCCGGCTCTTGACCGGATGGGTGATTGTGGCAGCTTTATCATGTTCATCATTTCTTGATACACGAACATCTGTTGCAGACATGTTGGCTTCGGACTCAGATGAAGATACCTCGGCAGAAGTATGACTGTCGTCACTGCTAATAGACATCTACAGAGGACACATGCGAAATTCAGAAAAGGGGGATAATCATAAATAAAATGTAACAGATTGGCAGCAAGCTGTCTAAACATGGCATGTGATAGTTTGGAAATGTACGGCTAATCTGTTCATTTTGTGTGACTCGTGCGCACATGATATGTAACTCGACAATAACTAATTGGAATAAATACAGCTTATATGTTAAGGATAGATGATGAACATAAATATGATCTTCATTATTTTATAATCATTTTGGGGACAAACCGAACGAAATAGGAAAAGGGATCACGAGATAATAGACCTCACCGCGATGGAGGGCAGCAACTGACCTTTTTTTTGCGCAAATCCGATAGGAGAAGCGAGGGTACATGATCGATATGCTCGAGGGCGGCTGGCGAGCAAATGAAGACGGCGAGGCAGTGAAGGGTAGGGTTGACGCCGGGAAGCGGGTACACGGCCGGGTTGAGCACGACGGCGCCGGAAAGGGTTCTGGTGTGGATCTGGGGGCCGGGAGGGGGAGGGAGCTAGCTATCGATGGAGTTTGGGCAGAATCCGCGCACAGTTGAGCGCAACGGGGGAGGGCGCGGGTTTGTGTGGGGGGGGGGGCATGTTGGTGGCTTCGGTGAAAAGGGTGAAAAAAGATCGCCGTGCGCCCCGCGGAAAGGCCTATGCAAACGGTTTCATATAGTAACCCGTGTGCACAAGCAGCATTTATTTGTTCGAAATGAAAACCTCACAACTTTGAAATGTAGACGTGTCTTCATCGCCTCTCCTCCAACTTTTATCCCACGATACTCAATCATCATTATACGCCAGGTTTGATTTTCTGGCGTATTTATGGGCTCGGTTGATATTTTTTCAGCATTTTTTTACCATTTACGGGGCATTTAGTGCATATAAATCAAATCCCAGCTTCAACAACGTGTGTTGACGAGAGGTATAAGGATAGCCGTTCGATCCGGGTGAATCCTATGGTGCAGACGTACAATCCGTGTGGTTTGGGTTTTGGCCAATCAGAACGCACCACTCACTTTGCGCGCATTAGGTGCCATCGTCTACGATTTAGAAAGCACACGGTTTTAGTGAACCAACCGTGTGCTATTTTTTTATGCACAACAATCATATTTTCATTTCAAATGAATTTGTGACTTCATCATTTCGCCTCGAATTATTTTCATCGGCAGACGATCACCTATTAACCCCTGTATTGATTTTCGGCCGCATTTCATGACTTGTTTACTAGTTTTAAGACATTTTTTCCACCAACATTGGGCTTGTTAGTAATTGAATTGGAGGAAATGCAGATGTATTCCGAAAATCACGAAAATAGGCGTGTCGCCCTGGCATGATGTGAATACCCCGTGGAAAAAAATTGGTAATGTCTGGCGGAAGTTGTGATGTACAGCCCTTTGAAAACCAAGGCATCTCACACGAAGGATCATAGTTTCCAAATGTAGAGTTGGCATTTTGGACTCTCCAATCTATGTCAACCTCATCCTTTCGCCTAGATTTTTCCCATGGTACGCAAACATCATTGTACTCATATTATTGATCTTCTAGTGGATTACATGTCTCGTTTGTTATATCTAAGTCATCCTTTTGTATTTACCATGTTAATTAGTTCTTATAAATAAAATATCCCAACATGAATTACGTGTGGATGCTCGCAAAGAATCTCTTACACAATCATTTGTGTGTCACTTTGCGTGTTTTTCGTCATTGTGCAAGCGAATGGGAAGAATTTTCAAACATTTTACGATGGGAGATGCGTAAATGTCGGTAATTTAATTATAGAAAATGCAAATGGACTCAAGAAAATCACGAAAATCGGTGTGTCATCGTGGCGTGATCTCGAAACACCGTGGGAAAAAAATGGTTATTATTGGCACAAGTTACGATGATCGCTCCTTGGAAACCGTAGCATATCACTTGAAGGATCATAGTTCCAAAGGGAGAAGTGGCAAATCGAACTCCAATCGACGGTGTCTTCATCGCCTCTCCTCCAACTTTTATCCCACAGTACTCAATCGTAATTATACGCCAGGTTTGATTTTCTGGCGCATTTATGCGATCGGTTGATATTTTTCCAGCATTTTTTTACCATTTACGGGGCATTTAGTGCATATAAATCAAATCCCAGCTTCAACAACGTGTGTTGATGAGAGGTATAAGGACAGCCGTTCGATCCGGGTGAATCCTACGGTGCAGACGTACGATCTGTGTGGTTTGTGTTTTGGCCAATCAGAACGCATAACTCACTTTGCGCGTATTAGGTGCCATCGTCCACGGTTTAGAAAGCACACGGTTTTAGTGAACCAACCGTGTGCTATTTGTTTATGCACAACAATCATATTTTCATTTCAAATGAATTTGTGACTTCATCATTTCGCCTCGAATTATTTTCATCGGCAGACGATGACATCTGTATTGATTTTCGGCCGCATTTCATGACTTGTTTGATAGTTATAAGACATTTTTTCCACCAACATTGGGCTTGATAGTAATTGAATTGGAGGAAATGCAGATGTTTTCTGAAAATCATGAAAATGGGCGTGTCGCATTGGCATGATGAGAACACCCCGTGGAAAAAAATTGGTAATGTCTGCCGGAAGTTGTTATGTACGGCCCTTTGAAAACCAAGGCATCTCACACGAAGGATCATAGTTTCCAAATGTAGAGTTGGCATTTTGGACTCTCCAATCTATGTCAACCTCATCCTTTCGCCTCGATTTTTCCCATGGTACGCAAACATCATTGTACTCATATTACTGATCTTCTGGTGGATTACATGGTTGGTTTGTTATATCTAAGTCATCCTTTCGTATTTACCATGTTAATTAGTTCTTATAAATAAAATATCCCAACATGAATCACATGTGGATGCTCGCAAAGAATCTCTTACACAATCATTTGTGTGTCAATTTGCGTGTTTTTCGTCATTGTGCAAGCGAATGGGAAGAATATTCAAACATTTTATGATGGGAGATGCGTAAATGTCGGCAATTTAATTACAGGAAATGCAAATGGACTCAAGAAATTCACGAAAATTGGTGTGTCATCGTGGCGTGATCTCGAGACACCGTGGAAAAAAATGGTTATTATTGGCACAAGTTACGATGATCGCTCCTTGGAAACCGTAGCATCTCACTAGAAGGATCATAGTTCCAAAGGGAGAAGTGGCAAATCGAACTCCAATCGACGGTGTCTTCATCGCCTCTCCTCCAACTTTTATCCCACGATACTCAATCATCATTATATGCCAGGTTTGATTTTCTGGCGCATTTATGGACTCGGTTGATATTTTTTCAGCATTTTTTAACATTTACAGGGCATTTAGTGAAAATAAATCAAATCCCAGCTGCAACAACGTGTGTTGACGAGAGGTATAAGGACAGCCGTTTGATCTAGCTGAATCCTACGGTGCCGACGTATGATCCGTGTGGTTTGGGTTTTGGCCAATCATAACGCGCCACTCTGCGCGAATTAGGTGTCATCGTCCACGGTTTAGAAAACACACGGTTTTAGTGAACCAACCGTGTGCTATTCGTTAAACCAAAACTGAACATACATACCGAATTGAGATCAACTGAACGTTCTAGCTATAGGGTAAATTATCATAAATATTTCAAATTCATTGCTACGGTTGACAACATATTAATCTAGATCAACATAAGGCTGGGCATACCTCACAAATCACAATACAGTACATGGGAAAACTTCTAACAGAATGAACTCATTACACATCGCTCACGATTCAGTACAATAGACACAATGATTAGTTTTTTGAATCAATTCCCATGTACATGGGGTGATTGCGATCATTAGGTTGACCCCTAATGAACTTAGGATTTCTGATGATTTTACGCATCATATTGATTGTACTCCTCATCATCACCAACATTCTCGATGCCTAGTACCCTGCTCTTCCCATACATCACTACATGGCAGTGTGTATGCAAGAGGTCTTTCACAAAGAAAATCTGGGTAGCATCGCTGGCAAGAATAAATGGGTCCTTTTGATATGCCATAACTCTGCGGTCAACATATGTTTTCCTGCTGTAAGCATCAACCTTTACGCTACTAAGAAGGACCCATCTGCACTTGAATAATGCCACCTTCGTTGGCACATAGTTAAGCTCCCAAATCTCTTCAATGGTTCCATAGTACACTTGTTTATCATCCCCCTCTACAGTTAGGCATTCTATTCGAACAGAGTTGTTCTGATACGAGGTCTTAGCATCACGTTCCTCAATGTAGAACGTGTTGCCATTTATGTTGTACGCTTGGTACTTCATAATCGTCGTCGATGGTTTTTGTGCCAACCACGTTGCAAGGTCTTGATCGGATACGCTTGCCAAATGAACCTTCAGCCATCTTACATAGTTCTTATTGTGTGCATTTGTCTCGGCAGCTGGTGACAGCACATTGGGTAAGTTGCTTCGTCGTATCTCCTCCATGTGTTCTGCAGCATAAGCGTCGAGTATCGGGCTGTTAAGCAGTACCGTCAAATGGGCATGATCGCCATATCTCTAGGTGCACAAAACTGCGAGCCAGCAAGGACCGGCTTACGAGCCAGCCTTCCCTCATGGCAAGAGAGGGGCACACCTATAGGCCTATGTTTCATGTATTCGGTGCAAAACTCAACCACCTCCTCCGCGGTATAACCTTGTAGGATGCTTGCCTCTGGATGACATCTGTTCCGACAATAGCGCTTCAATATTCCCATGTACCACTCGAAGGGATACATGTTGCGAAGAAACATAGGACCACAATACTTTATCTCGTCCACAAGGTGCACAGTGAGATGGACCATGACATCAAAGAATGACGGTGGGAAGAACATCTCTAAGTTTGACAATATCCTTGCAATATCAGCTTGCATATTATCCAGCTCTTCAACATCTACCACCTTCTTCCATAGTTTGTTGAAAAAATCATAGAGATCAATCAATGTGTTTCTTATGTCTGTGTCCATCATATTCCTTATGGCCACCGGGAGGATTTGTGTCAACATTACGTGGCAATCATGTGACTTCATGTGAGACAACTTCTTTCTAGCCAAGCTGTCATCCACGAGACTTATGATGTTTGCAGAGTAGGAAGAGGGTGTCTTAATTGACAAAAAAATTTGGAAAAACTCTTTTGCTTCTGCTGCAGTGAAATTGTAACTCTGGTGTTGCTGGAGTAATTTGTCATCATCTTCTGCTTCATTCAGGCGTTGTGATTGATCACCAAGCATATCGAGTCGTGCACCATCACCATCCTTTCTTTTGCCTTTAATATTGAGCAGAGTACCAAGGATGCTTTCACATACATTCTTCTCTACGTGCATGTCATCAATGTAGTGACGTACACTTAGGAACTCCCAATAAGGTAATTCCCAGAACACTGGTTTCTTCTTAAACACTTGGTCCTTGGGTGTTATTTTTGACGTCGAACCGGATCCCTTGCCAAGCACAACTTCAATTTTTTTAACCATGCTGTGGACTACTTTCCCATCATAGGGTCTTGGGCCCGTTCCTTTCTCGACCGTACCATCAAATTCAGCTGTCATTTTTCGGTAAGGGTGACTTTTCCTTAAGAACCTTCGATGACGCAAATACACGGTTTTGCGCTGATACGTCTCCAACGTATCTATAATTTTTGCTTGTTCCATGATGTTATATTATCATTCTTGGATATTTTACAATCATTTTATGACAACTTTATATCATTTTTTGGTACTAATCTATTAACATAGTGCCAAAGTGCCAGTTGATGTTTTTGCTTGTTTTTTACTTCGCAGAATATCAGTACCAAACGGAGTCCAATCGCGACGAAACTTTTTGGAGATTTTTTCTGGACCAGAAGACACCCAGTGGGCCAAAAAAGAGCCAGGAAGGTGGGATGTGGAGAGCACAACCCACCAGGGCGTGCCAGGGGCCCCCCGACGCGCCCTGATGGGTTGTGCCCTCCACGGAGCCCCTCTGCACCGCCTCTGATGCCTATAAATTCCCAAATATTCGGAAAACCCTAGGGGAGTCGACGAAACACAATTCCAACCGCCTCAAGTTCCAGAACCGCGAGATCCAATCTAAACACCATCACGGAGGGGTTCATATTCCTCATAGGTGCCTCTCCGATGATGCGTGAGTAGTCCACCATAGACCTACGGGTCCGTAGGCAGTAGCTAGATGGCTTCTTCTCTCTCTCTTATGATTCTCAATACAATGGTCTCTTGGAGATCTATTTGATGTAAACTTTTGCGGTGTGTTTGTTGGGATCCGATGAATTTTGAGTTCATGATCAGTTTCTATCCATGAATATTATTTGAGTCTTCTTTGATCTCTTATATGCATGATTGCTTATAGCATCATATTTCTTCTTCGAATCTTTGGTTTAGTTAGGACGACAAGATCGATTTTTCTTGCCATGGGAAGAGGTGCTTTGTGATGGGTTCGATCTTGCGGTGTTCTTTCCCAGTGACAGAAGGGGCAGCAAGACACGCATGTATCGTTGCTATTAAGGATAACAAGATGGGGTCTATTCCTACATGAATAGATCTTGTCTAAATGATGTCATCGTTCTTATTGCGTTACTCCGTTTTTCCATGAACTTAATACACTAGATGCATACTGGATAGCGGTCGATGTGTGGAGTAATAGAGGTAGATGCAGGCAGGAGTCGGCCTACCTATCGTGGACGTGATGCCTATATAATGATCATCGCCTTGGATATCGTCGTGATGTTTCGATTTTCTATCAATTGCCCAACAGTAATTTGTTCACCCACCGTGCGCTATACTCATGAGAGAAGCCACTAGTGAACCCTATGGCCCCCAGGCCTACTTTTCCAACATATTGCTTTTAGATCTATCTTTTTGCAATCTTTGTTTTCAGATCTACAAAACCAAAAACCCAAAAATATATTGCTGCATATTTTATTTTCCCTTTCTATTTTGTGCTCTTGGGAGATCTATCTCTCCTATCTATCACTACCTAATCTATCTTTTTACCGTAGAGAGATTGACAACCTCTCTTTCGCGTCGGGTTGCAAGTATTTGTTGTTTGTGTGCAGGTGCTGCTTATTGGGTGGTGGTGATCCTCCTACTGGTTCGATAACCTTGGTTTCATAACTGAGGGAAATACTTACCGTCGTTGTGCTGCATCATCCCTTCCTCTTTGGGGAAATACCGACGCAGTCGAAGCACGTCAAAGGAATTTCTGGCGCCGTTGCCGGGGAGGAAGCGGTCTCTTCTACGTGCCTATCGTAGGCGCCGAGGGGACTCCATCATCATCTACCAGGTTCCTAATCACAAATCTCATCTCCTTACAATTACATTATTTGCCATTTGCCTCTCGTTTTCCTCTCCCCCACTTCACCAATTTCCCGTTTTATTCGCCCTCTTTTTCGTTTGCCCTTTTTCTTGCCGGATCTCTTCCTTGCTTGCAATCTTGTTTGCGTAGTCACGATGACTCAAGAGCACACCAAGTTGTGTGATTTTTCCAATACTAATAACAATGATTTTATTAGTACGCCTATTGCTCCTCCCGCCACTAGTGCGGAGTCTTGTGATATTAATGCCGCTTTGTTGAATCTTGTCATGAAAGATCAATTTGCCGGTACTCCTAATGAGGATGTCGCGTCCCATCTAAACACATTCCTAGAATTGTGTGATATGCAAAAGAAAAAAGATGTGGACAATGATATTGTCAAGTTGAAACTATTTCCTTTTTCCTTGCGGGATCGTGCAAAAATTTGGTTTTCCTCTTTGCCTCGCAATAGTATCGATTCTTGGAATAAGTGCAAGGATGCTTTTATCACTAAGTATTTTCCGCCCGCAAAAATTATTTCCCTTAGGACGCAAATCATGAATTTTAAGCAACTTGAGCATGAACATGTTGCAGAATCTTGGGAAAGAATGAAGTTGATGCTAAGAAATTATCCTACTCATGGTTTAAATCTTTGGATGATCATACAAATTTTTTATGCGGGATTGAATTTTGTCTCTAGAAATCTTTTAGATTCCGTCGCGGGTGGTACTTTTATGGAGATTACTTTGGGTGAAGCTACTAAATTGCTAGATAATATCATGGCTAATTATTCTCAATGGTATACCGAAAGAGCACCTGCTAGTAAAAAAGTTAATTCGGTAGAGGAAATTAGCACTTTGAGTGATAAAGTTGATACTTTGATGAAATTGGTTGCTATTAAAAATGCTCCTATTGATCTTAATGATGTGCCTTTGTCTACCTTGATTGAGCAAAATAGTGATTCCATAGATGTGAATTTTGTCTCGCGCAACAATTTCAATAACAATGCTTATAGAGGTAATTTTAATCCTAGGTCGTTTCCTGGAAATTCCTCTAATAATTATGGTAATTCCTATGGTAATTCTTTCTACAATAATAATAGGAACACCTCTGATCTTGAGAGTAATATTAAAGAATTTATCAATGCGCAAAAGGCTTTCAATACTACGATAGAAGAAAAGTTGAATAAGATTGCTGATATGTCTAGAAGCATTGATAGAATTTCTCATGATGTTGAAAATCTCAAGTTGAAAGCTTTTGTGCCTAAGATTGATGAATCTATTAAAGCTTTATATGTCTCTATGGATGAAAGTAAGAAAAGAACCGCTATGCTTAGAGGTAAAAGAGAAATCTTAGAAAAATCATTTTCTAATGATTGCCTTCATAAGAAAGATGAAGATCTTAAAGTGATTGGTGTTTCTTCTATTGATTCCTTGTTTAGTAATATTAAAATTGATAATGGAGGGACTTAAGTAGAGTCAACTTTAGCTAGAAGGCGTCCCAATAATTTGGAGGGTGAAATTTTTGCTAAAAGTGGGTTTGAAGAGATCAAAACTTTAACTAGTGATGTGCCCACTATCTTGGATTGCAAAGACTTTAATTATGATAGTCGCTCTTTGATTGAATGTATTTCTTGTTGCAATCTATGTTGAACTCACCCCATGCTTAGGAGCAAAATAAATCTTTTACGAAACATATCGTTGATGCCATGATGAAATCTTTTGAAGAAAAGTTGGAGTTGGAGATTTCTATTCCTAGAAAACTACATGATGAGTGGGAACCTACCATTAAGGTCAAGATTAAAAATTATGAATGCTTTGCTTTGTGTGATTTGGGTGCTAGTGTTTCCACGATTCCGAAATCTCTATGTGATGTGCTTGGTCTTACCAATATTTAAGAGTGTTCTCTTAATTTGCACTTGGCGGATTCTACTATTAAAAAGCCTTTGGGAATAATTAATGATGTTCTTATTCTTGCAAATAGGAACTATTTGCCTATTGATTTTATTGTGCTTGATATTGATTGCAATCCGTCTTGCCCCATTATACTTGGTAGACCATTTTTACGCACTATAGGTGCCGTGATTGATATGAAAGAAGGCAATATTCATTTTCAATTTCCCTTGAGAAAGGGTATGGAACACTACCCTAGAACAAGAATTAAGCCACCATATTAATCAATCATGAGGGCATCCTATGGATCCAAAACCAAAGATGACAATACTTAAATCTATCCATTATGCCTAGCTAGGGGCATAAAACGATAGCGCTTGTTGGGAGGCAACCCAATGAATAATAAATTTTTGCTTTTTCCTTGCTGTTTTTGTGTGTTGACACAATTATGCCTATGATATTATTGTGTTTTTATGGTTTATTTAGTGTTTGTGCCAAGTAAAGCCTTTAGGATGATTCATAGGATGAGTAGAAGTGATGCTGAATCTGAAACAGAAACTTTGCGTCCAGTATATGAATTTTCATTTTTTGCAGGAACGTGATCTTGAGCTGAAATTTTAACACAGTGTTTATATACAAATTCCTTACGTTTTCCTAATTTTTAAGAATTTTTAGAGGTACATAAGTATGGGTAGAGTACAGATTACTAAAGACTGTTCTGTTTAAGACAGATTCTGTTTTTGTTGCATTTTTCTTGTTTGGATGAATCTATGGGTTATATTGAAGGGTATGAGCCATGGTAAAGTTAAAATACAGTAGATATAATGCAATTATGAAATATGAATGGGTTTGCAACAGTACCTAAATAAGTGATTTGCTTTCTTATACTAACGGATCTCACGAAGATTTTGTTGAGTTTTGTGTGATTGAAGTTTTCAAGTTTTGGGTGAGATCACGATTGCTGAAGGAATAAGGAGTGATAAAAAGCCTAAGCTTGGGGATGCTACTACACCCCCAAAATATATCCAAAGATTAAAAAGCAACTAAGCTTGGGGATGCCCGCGAGCAACATCCCCTCTTTCTTCTAACGACCATCGGTATTTTACTTGGAGCTATATTTTTATTCGTCACATATCATGAGTTTTCCTTGGAGCGTCTTGTATCTTTGCTTGCTTTGTTTGTTAGTTTTTCCTTTGTATCCTTGTTGGACACACCTATTTGAGAGAGCCACAATCATGATATGATTTGTTAGAATTGCTCTATGTGTTTCACTTAGACTTTTTGAGCTATAGAATTGCTCTAGTGCTTCACTTATATCTTTTTTAGCACGGTGTGCTTGGAAATCTTTGTAGAAATACTCTCATGCTTCACTTAGATTAATTTGACAGTAGGTAAATTTTGAAGAAATCCTCTCATGCTTCACTTATACCTTTTTGAGAGATGAAATCTTTATGCTCATGTGCTTCACTTAGATTTGTTTGAGCTTGCCAAAAAGCAATGGCAATATATGAAACTAGTCCCAAAGTGATAGATATCCAAGGAGGATATAATAAAAACTTTTATGAAGATCATTGGACAAATTAAACTTGATTCTTTGTAATAGTTTTGAAACATGATGATAGTAATATGTGAGTCATGTTAGTGAGTAATTATGCTTAGTAGGAATATTGGTGTTAAGGTTGGTGATTCCCTATGCATGCACGAAAGTCAATAGTTATGCAATGAAGTTATATCCTACTTGTGGTGCATTATTCGGTGTTAGTTATTTTCAATGCTCACTTATGTGATTTTTCGTTTCTTGGTTTGGTTGCTTCCCAATCTTTTTGCTAGCCTCCATTTGTACTAAGTAGAAATACTACTTGTGCATCCAAAATCCTTAAACCAAGTTTTGCCTTATGAGTCCACCATACCTACCTATATGCGGTATTTCCATGCCGTTCCAAGCAAATTTGTATGTGCCATCTCTAAATTTTCAAAATAAATTTTCTCTTTTGTGTTCCCGTACCGCTCATGAAACGGTGGGAAGTGTCCAATATTTTTCCATGCTAGTTGTGTTGTTCTCAAAATGAGTGTTTATTCACATGTGATTGCATGAGAGTGCGGCGGTAATAGGGATGCCCATTCCCGAAATGAAAAATAAAAAATATATTTACTTTTTGTTGTCAAATAATAAATTCCTTGGAAAGTGTTGGTATGGACGGCAACCGTGGATACGGCCCGCCATGGAACGTGAAAGTTTGGTGGAAAAAGGAATAAACTTTATTTTCTGTTTGGGAACCGCCTATGATATATCTAGCATGGAAAGTATTGTGAGCTACTTTGTCGTTTTTGTTGACAGGAAAACCATGCCACCCAAAATATTTTTCTCTCTCAATTTAAAACTTTGAGCTCTGGCGCCTCTACAAATCCCTACTTCCCTCTGTGAAGGGCCTATCTTTTACTTTATGCAATTTTTATTTTTGCTTTGAGTCTCCATCTTCTCTTATAAGCACCAACTAGGGGGCACTATGATCGTACTTGAGCATTGGGCATAGTTAATATTTGAGTGTGTTTCATGAATGGATCAATGATTGAGCATGATGGGCTAGGGATAACTTTCTTTAGTGTTGATATTTTGAAAGACATGGTTGCTTGTTGACAAGCTTGAGTATTGATGTCATTATGTTAAAATTAGACTATTGCTTTGAATCTTTTACAAGTCCAAATGTCCATGCTATACAAAACAAAAGAATATGATGAACATGTTAGGCAGCATTCCACATCAAAAATTCTGTTTTTATCATTTACCTACTCGAGGACGAGTAGGAATTAAGCTTGGGGATGCTGATACGTCTCCAACGTATCTATAATTTTTGCTTGTTCCATGCTGTTATATTATCATTCTTGGATGTTTTACAATCATTTTATAACAACTTTATATCATTTTTTGGTACTAATCTATTGACATAGTGCCAAAGTGCCAGTTGCTGTTTTTGCTTGTTTTTTACTTCGCAGAATATCAGTACCAAATGGAGTCCAATCGCGACGAAACTTTTTGGAGATTTTTTCTGGACCAGAAGACACCCAGTGGGCCAAAAAAGAGCCAGGAAGGTGGGCTGTGGAGAGCACAACCCACCAGGGCGTGCCAGGGGGCCCCCGACGCGCCCTGATGGGTTGTGCCCTCCACGGAGCCCCTCTGCACCGCCTCTGATGCCTACAAATTCCCAAATATTCGGAAAACCCTAGGGGAGTCGACGAAACACAGTTCCAGCCGCCGCAAGTTCCAGAACCGCGAGATCCAATCTAAACACCATCACGAAGGGGTTCATCTTCCTCATAGGTGCCTCTCCGATGATGCATGAGTAGTCCACCATAGACCTACGGGTCCGTAGGCAGTAGTTAGATGGCTTCTTCTCTCTCTCTTATGATTCTCAATACAATGGTCTCTTGGAGATCTATTTGATGTAAACTTTTGCGGTGTGTTTGTTGGGATCCGATGAATTTTGAGTTCATGATCAGTTTCTATCCATGAATATTATTTGAGTCTTCTTTGATCTCTTATATGCATGATTGCTTATAGCATCGTATTTCTTCTTCGAATCTTTGGTTTAGTTAGGCCGACAAGATCAATTTTTCTTGCCATGGGAAGAGGTGCTTTGTGATGGGTTCGAACTTGCGGTGTTCTTTCCCAGTGACAGAAGGGGCAGCAAGACACGCATGTATCGTTGCTATTAAGGATAAAAAGATGGGGTATATTCCTACATGAATAGATCTTGTCTACATCATGTCATCGTTCTTATTGCGTTACTCCATTTTTCCATGAACTTAATACACTAGATGCATGCTGGATAGCGGTCGATGTGTGTAGTAATAGAGGTAGATGCAGGCAGGAGTCGGTCTACCTATCTTGTACGTGATGCCTATATAATGATCATCGCCTTGGATATCGTCATGACTATTCGATTTTTTATCAATTGCCCAACAGTAATTTGTTCACCCACCGTGCGCTATACTCATGAGAGAAGCCACTAGTGAACCCTATGGCCCCCAGGCCTACTTTTCCAACATATTGCTTTTAGATCTATCTTTTTGCAATCTTTGTTTTCATATCTACAAAACTAAAAACCCAAAAATATATTGCTGCATATTTTATTTGCCCTTTCTATTTTGTGTTCTTGAGAGATCTATCTCTCCTATCTATCACTACCTAATCTATCTTTTTACCGTAGAGAGATTGACAACCTCTCTTTCGCGTCGGGTTGCAAGTATTTGTTGTTTGTGTGCAGGTGCTGCTTATTGGGTGGTGGTGATCCTCCTACTGGTTCGATAACCTTGATTTCATAACTGAGGGAAATACTTACCGTCGCTGTGCTGCATCATCCCTTCCTCTTTGGGGAAATACCGACGCAGTCCAAGCACGTCATGCGCGAGTTGGAAAGAAATATACTTGCTGTCCTATCCATGCATGTGACACATCCTACAGGTCCCCTTGTTTTCTGCACCGAACTGTTGCCTAATGCCGGCATATCTTGAATGGTGTGCAGCAGCAACACATGTAGCCGGAAAAACTCCTTTGCGTGGGCATCATAACAGTTCACACCAGGCAACCACAATGTCTCCAGTTCTTCTACCAGTAACTGAAAGTAAATGTCGATATCATTTCCAGGTTGCTTCGGGCCTTGGATAATCATCGACATCATGATGTATTTTTTCTTCATACACAACCAAGGGGGAAGGTTATATATGCACAGAAGCACCGGCCAAGTGCTGTGTTTGGTGTTCATATCGCCAAATGGATTAAATCCATCAGTACACTCCCCTAGCCATATATTTCTAGGATCCTTTGCAAAATCTTTAAACCTGTCCGCGATTTGTTCCCACTGAGCCCCATCTTTCGGGTGCCACATATATTTATCCGTTGTTCGCTCGTCATGATGCCACTGCAACCTCTTTGCCTCTCTAGGTTTTGCAAACAAATGCTTCAACCTTGGAATTATAGGCAAGTACCAAACAACCTTGAACGGGATTCCTGTCTCTATCTCTTCGTCCATTTTGTACTTGTCCTTTGCTCACCTAGGCTTGTATCGTGCATGCTTGCATATGCGGCATGAACGCAAATCTTTGTAGTCACCGCGGTACAACATACAGTCATTCACGCAAGCGTATATTTTCTGGACTTCAAGTTCCAATGGACAAACAACTTTCTTCGCTTCGTTCGTGCTTTTGGGGAGCACATTATCTTCTGGAAGAATGTCTTTGAAAAGAGTCAACAACTGTGTGAAGGCCTTGTTTGATAGAACACTTTCTGCTTTAAATCTGAAAAGCGTCAGTGTGACACTCAACTTGGAATATTTCTTTTTGCAACCTGGATACAAATCTTTCTTGGAGGCAGCATCAATGCTTGGGAGCTCCTTGTACCCGGCCATTTGTTTATCTGGGCCCTGGAAATCTGCAATCAGAGCAGCAAAATCTGGCATATCATCAAGGTCAGTAATGTCTACTTCACACTCTTGGTTTTTCTTTGGTTTTTTTGGCATGCCAGTCTTCTGTCTGTAGCTTGACGTCTTAGCCCCTAGGTTAAATTCAACACCTATGCGACTCTGGTCGGGGTTTGGCACCTTGCCGACATGCACGTTATTACCTTCATCCATAACCGGCTCTTCACCATGTTTAGTCCATATTGTGTATCCACCCATGAATCCCCTCTTGTATAAGTGTAACTCAACCCTATCAATTGCAATTGACACCGTATTGGCACAATCCTTGCATGGACAGAGGACGTAATCTTCTTCGCCAATTCTCTTCTTTGTCCGTTCAGCCAAAACCATGAACTCCTCCACGCCAGCCCTATACCTTGAGGTTGTCCGATCCATCATCCATTCATATCGTTCCATCTGCACACGTTTCATCCTTAATGGATGGACAAAGATATGGGTGAATAAATCAAAATATTTTATTTTCAAAATTTATGAAGGGCGCTGCATAATGTTATCCAACCGTGCAATGACACTAATCAACCAGCCAATTTACACGCATCATCAATAGTAGTGCCCTTATATGAATTTAATACCTTAATAAGGACACTAAGGAAAAGAATACCTTAATTGATTAGCAACGGCATGGCGAGACAACACGGTCGAGGAGCAGAGCTTAGCGGGGCATCTGCCTGAAGTCCGGGCTCCACTATCCCGCCTACGACCGCGAGGCACGTGCTCCAGTCATGCCGGCGCCGACCATGAGGATTGAGATCCTCCTATATCTCCCGCCGCCGACCAAGGATTGACCTCCTATCACGCCACCACCGCCGACTGACCTAGGATGGACTTCCTATAACGCCGACAACGCAGACCGACCGGGGATTGACCTCCTATCCGGCAGCCGCTGCCTCGGTCGCCGCCGACACCTCTATCAGCATAACGTTTTTGGGGGGGTTTCCGGAGAGCGGCTATTTACCGCACCCATATGTACCGGGAAGCATATCACAAACGGTCATGTTACGGAAACCGTGTGCCGTATACAACAGAATGCGATAAATAGTTCCCCGACCGTTATCATCAGATCCCCATAGTTTCCCCGTCTTCCCCAAATCCCTAAATAGCTTCCAAATCCCTAGCACCCAAATTCCCTAGTGTGGCGCTAACATTGGGGGAATGCCAACGAGTGGTGCTGATGGTTTCAGTGCGACTGCACCGGTATGTACAGTCGCTCTTGGCAGCTCCATTGCCGGCGCCACCACGACGGCGTTCACCGCCGTGCACTTGCCTAAGGTCACCAAGAGGCCGGTGTACTACGGGTCCGAATCATCTTGTCAGGTCCCAATCTTTCCTCATCTTTTTACCATGTCGAAAGCAAGCAGCTCACTCAGTTCGTCCTGAATTGGACCCCCCACCCCGCCCACACACAGGAAAGCGATCAAATGCCGGATCCAGAGTATGACTCCAACAGACTCCCGCAACATGAGTTCGATTCCGAGTACACTCTCCCGCTTGACGTGTATGCACGGAGGGATTCGACATTGGCAGACGGTTTCTCGGTTGCCCCTTAGAGGTTAGTGATAAGTTCTTCCCTAAGTTCAGTTAATGCCCCCGCTGACCCTGATTATTTAACATTCACAGGGATATGAGGCTTGTGCCTTTGTTACCTGGTTGGATGATGAATGTCATGGCAGGGCTCGGAGTGTTATGACCAAGCTTGCAGAAGATAACTTAAAGCTGAAGAAGAAACTGACTAATCTGGAGTGTACAATCACCACGATGAAGCAAGAAAGAATCAATCACAAGCAACAGATGAAAGCAAGAGACAAGAAGGAACTAGCATGTGTAGTTGTAGTTGCCGCATTAGCCATCTTCTATGCGCTGTTTGCAATGATCATTAGGGGTTTCGTTTGATTATTAATGGCTACATCAATAAGTAGAGCTCATATATATATATTGCTTACCGACTGTCCTATGTTAAATGCTTACTATTTCACACCCGTTGTGTTTCATATAAGCATGTGGGTAGTTAAACAAAGCATCTAGCAAGCCGTGTGAACTCCTAAAATGTACACATGTGAAACATTTGGCATATTGAGAACTACACAACAGCGGGAATTTAGAGCGACGAGCCAGGTGCACACACTTGCGGTTGATTATATCGGAATTCTAACCGCCTGCCAAGGCGCCAATATAATCCGTCAATCCCCCGCTTCAATTGCCATTCCTCTTGTCTTCACACCACGCTTCAGTTGCCACCATTTTCATCGTCCCGGCCGGCCACTCTACACTTCCACACACTCTGCAATCTCGCTTTCTCGCCGGTTGTTTAATTACATAGCGCAGCAATGTCGAGCGAGAGCGAGGACGACAGTTCCGCCAGTCTGGGGTCAACCACACAATCGTCACGCTCGTCTTCCAAGAGTCCGGCATCAAGCCCTGACCTCCATTTTATCCGGCTCATGGAAGGGCCGCCGCCGCCGGAGTCATCGGACGACTACCAGACGGACGAGGAGCCGCTGACGGACGAAGAAGACGACAACGATGAGGAGAAGGAGGAATGGTCGGACAAGGAGGAGGACGACGAGGGGCCGCCGAAGGACGAAGATGACGACGACGATGATGATGATGAGGAATGGCCGAACAAGGAGGACGACGACGAGGACATCAACGACGATGGCGATGAAAATCCAACGGTCAGCGGCAAGAAGAGTCCACGTCAAGACGATGGCGCAGGGCCATCTAACAACAACAAGAAGAAGTAAAACAGACTGTACTCCTTAAATCTGTTGTCGTTTGCTCATATTTATTCCTTATCTCTGTCTACCCTCTCGATCTCATCGCAAACGGTTCAGAATACAGATTCGTCAGTGATCGTTCACAATATCGCACACATTTGGTTTCTTGAATTGTGTGCCCTGTCGAGCACACAATTCAGAACAACAAATCGTATGTGTTGTCTAGAATTATAGCACACAGTTCTGATTACCGAACTGTTTGCAGACTATCACACACACCTTGTTACACCTAACCGTTTGTGTTCTTCCGTATCATCGTAAACAGTTCATATGAGGGACCTGTATGCCGTACATCACACACATCTATGTTTGATTAACCGTTTGTGCCATTTTTCCTCATCACAAACATTTCTTAAAAGTCTACTGTCTACCGTAGATCGCACACGCAAATATTTTCTGAATCGTATTTGATGGATCCTCCATCGCACACAGTTCATGTTATCAACGACGGAGCTTGAACTATACCGTTTGCGATTCATGCATCGCACATAGTTTTGTCGAAGGGTCCCTGATTGTAGTGTCGCGTTAGCAGCATCCTGCAGTAGTGATGATTGCAAAGTTACCTCCTTCATGGAGGAATTTGCCACAACTCTGAAACATAAGAGACGGGAGATATCAGCTGAAAATCTGATTGTATCTCCTGATGTTGAAGGGAAAGCTCGGGCTAAAGAAACCACTGAGAGAGGAGGTGAGGTTCATCCTACCGCCAATATGGTGCAGAGGTACCCATAGAACAAGAACAAATGAAAGAACATGCATGTTTTCAATAGGCCTGTCATGACTACTACCTTCAAGAAGAAGAAGTTTAACAAGGCTGAGCTATGGTCCTACGCCTATAGGAAGCCCCGACACTTTTCCAAGGAATGCCCAGAACGTGCGAACCGCGGAGGGAAAACGACCTCCAAGACTGTCAACATGGTGACCGCTAGCAATACTGATGGCTATGGTAACTTACCAATTGTTCTTTTAGCATTTCAATCATCTTTGTGGTGGATTGATTCAGGTGCTCACATTCACATGTGTGTGTGTGCGCGCGCGCGCTGAATTCTCTTTGTTCACTTCTTATTAGGACTCGAGGGATTCTTCCGTCCTAATGGGTAATGGGTCACATCTGTTCGTGACATTGGCATGGTGGATCTGAAGTTCACTTCGGGGAAGATCATGCAGCTAAGGGACGTGCAAGATGTACCTAATATAAACAAGAATCTAGTTAGTGGCTCCCTTCTATGTCGAGATGGATTTAAGGTAGTTTTAGACTCGAATAAAGTAATTGTGTGGAGATTTGGACAATTTATAAGCAGAGTGCAGAGGCTTGTTCCTCTTTTCCCTTTCAGATTTTTGCAATAAGTCAGTAAACCAAATATGTGCTCGTATTAATGATGATGCAAGTGTTTGTCACTCTCGTTTATGTCACATTAATTTTGGTTTGATGTCTCGGCTATCCAGTATGAGTTTGATTCCGAATTTCACTATTCCCAAAAGTTCTAAGTGCCATAGTTTTGTGCAATGTAAGAACCTCGAAATCCCCACACAGCTGTCGTGGAGAGAAACTTGACACCTCTAGAACTAATACATTCTAATCTATGTGAGATAAAGGTGTGTTGACAAAAGGAAGAAAGAGATATTTCGTGACGTTGATTGATGATGCGACTAGATTTGGCTATGTTTATTTGTTGCAAACTAAAGATGAAGCTTTATAGTACTTTAAAATCTATAAAACTGAAGTTGCAAATCAACTAGAGAGAAAGATCAAGCGTCTTAGGTCGGATCATGGTGGAGAGTATTTTACCAAAGTATCTGATGAATTTTGTGAAGAACACGATAATATTCACGATAGGATGCCTCCCTGTTCACCCCAATCGAAGGGGGTTGTCGAGAGAAAAATGACACATCGACTGACTTGGTGAATGCCATGTTAGACACTACTGGTTTATCTAAGGCATGGTGGGGGAATGCTCTATTGACTTTGTGTAATGCCCTGAAAAGAGTTCCTAACAATAATAAAGAGAAAAAAACCCTTATGAGGAGTGGGTTGGGAGAAAACCATCACTTTATTATTTGCGCACTTGGCGATGCTTGGCAAAGGTCAATATTCCTATCCCTGTGAAAGACAAACTCAGGCAAAAGACAGTGGATTGTGTCTTTCTAGGTTATGCTCAACGGAGCATTGCATTGATTTTTTACTGGTTAAATCCGAGGTACTTGATATCCATGTTGATACTATAATGGAATCTCGTGATGCAACATTTTTTGAGAATATATTTCTAATGAAATATATGCATAGCATTGCAAGATTTTCTTCTGAGATGAGTCTTGAATCTAGTACATCTGATGAGTATTTCAAACAATCACATGAGGAAGTCCTCGAGAAGGATAATGATGAAGCTCCTATGAGGAGCAAGAGACAAAGGGTTGCAAAATCCTTTGGTGATGATTTCATTATATACCTTGTGGAAGACACTCCCAAGTGTATTGCAGAGGCATATGCATCTCCAGATGTAGATGATTGGAAAGAAGTTGTTCATAATGAGATGGACTAAATGCTTTGTAATGGAACCTGGGAGCTAACTGAAGGATCCTATGGTTGTAAACCTATGGGTTGTAAGTGGGTGTTCAAAAAGAAGCTAAGGCTTGATGGTACTATTTATAGGTATAAGGCGCGTCTTGTGGACAAGGGCTACACACGGAAAGAAGGCGAAGATTACTTTGAAACCTATTCACCCGTTGCTAGAGTGACCACCATTCGGGTGCTACTTTCCCTAGCTACCTCTTATGGTATTATCATTCATCAAATGGATGTAAAGACAACTTTCCTAAATGGATAGTTGGAAGATGAAATATATATGGATCATCCTAATGGATTTATGGTAAAGGGTGAAGAGAGAAAGTATGAAAGTTGTTAAAAATCTTTGTATGTTCTAAAACATGCACCTAAGAAATGGCATGAGAAGTTTCAAAGAACTATGCCATCTGTAGGATTTGTCATTAATGAGACTGATAGGTGTGTTTACTATCATCATGGTGGGGGCAATAGTGTTATATTATGTTTGTATGTGGATGACATACTAATCTTTCGTACAAACATGGATGCGATCAATGAGGTCAAGTCTTTTCTATCAAAGAGTTTTGGCATGAAAGAGATGGGAGAAGCCAATGTGATTCTGAACATCAAACTTATTAAGGATGAGAATGGGATTACTCTAACACAATCATAAAATGTTGAGAAGGCCTTCATCCGGTTCGGCTTTATGGATAGCAAGCCATCTCCATAACCTTATGATCCCAATGTGACACTCAGAAAGAACAAGAAACAAATGACAGATCAATTAAGATACTCTCAAATTATTGGTTCACTCGTGTACTTAGCTAGAGCAACAAGGCTAGATATCTCTTTTCCTGTGAGCAAACTGAGTAGGTTCATGTCCAACCCGGGTGATTATCACTGGCATGCACTAGAAGGGTTTTGCGTTATCTGAGAGGTAGTACGAGTTACAAAATTCACTATTAAGGGCATCCGACCTGCTGTGCTAGAAGGATATAGTGATTCGAACTAGATATAGTATGTATTTACTGTCATGGAGGTCTTGCAAACAGATCATATTGATGAGGTCAACTATGAAAGAAGAACTAACTACCACTACTAGGGAAAAGCTTATAGATAGCCTCTTACTAGTAGCGCGCTATATTGACCCGCGCTACTGCTACTTACTAGTAGCGCGCTATATTCGACCCGCGCTACTACTAAGTTGATAGTAGTAGCGAGGGGTATAAACCCTCGCTACTACTAAGTGGTCTCTACCGTGTCCACCCGGGACAGGCCATAGTAGTAGCGAGGGGTATAAACCCGCGCTACTAGTTGATAGTAGTAGCGAGGGGTATAAACCCGCGCTACTACTAAGTTGTCTCTACCACTTGCATTTCCCAGCCAAAATATCTACACATTTTCCCTCTCCTTCTCCCTCCTTGCCCGTTCCCTCTCTCGCCCACTCTTCCCTCACACTCTCTCGCTCGCTCTTGGTGTCGTCGCCCAACATCCGCCACCATCACCCGCCTCTGTCGCCGTTGTTCGCTGTCGCCCCTCGTCGACTGCCGTCTTCCACCCTCGCCCTCACATCCACCAAGGTATATCTCCCTCCTTCCTTCCTCCCTCCCTTCTCCCTCCTCCAGCAGAGCACCATCCATGTTGGCGGCCAGATCCACCATGGATGCAACCACTTCCACCTCCTCGCCGGGACAGGGCGTCTGGTCCAAATCCGGCAGCCACCCGGGAGTTGCTCCTCCTACTTCTCTCAATCTCTCTCTTCCTCTTCTAATCTTTTTCTCTTCTTTTGTAGCAGAAACAGAGGAGAGGTGCGTGGACGAGTCGGGCGGGGAAGCACCATCACCATGGACGACTACATCCCCTCTAGGACCAGCATCAGCTATGGATGGAGAGGACGAGGACACCCTGCAGCACCGGCCATGGATTGAATTTTTTTTAATTCATAATTAGGTAGTAGTAGCGCTGGTTCTGGCCCGCGCTACAGGTAACTAGCAGTAGCGCTGGGCCAACCCGCGCTACTACTAAAAGTTAGTTGTAGCGCCCTAGCAGTAGCGCGGGCCCCCCGCGCTACTACTAGGGTTTTCCCTAGTGGTGTACTTTAGACACAACCATTCTTGAGGCAGAATGGCTGCGAGAGCTCTTGATGGACTTGCTTGTGGTTGAAAAAACTATGCTGGCTATTTTTCTAAATTGTGACAACCAAACGGTTATTGCTAAAAGTGAACAATTCTAAGGACGATGTGAAGTGATCAGGACACGTGAAGAGGCGTTTGAAATTTGTGAGGAAGTTGAGAAACTCTGGAGTAGTAATAACTATTATGTATATTCAAATAGAAAAAAACATGGCACAACCCTTTACAAAGGGACTATCACGAAATATGATAGATATTGCATCGAGGGAGATGGGCATGAGACCCATAGCTATTACACCATAGTAGTAACCCAACCTTTGTGATCGGTGATCCTGTGAATTAGGACCTATGAAGAACAAACTATTGGTTAACTGAGGAGAGTAATATGTGACCATCTCTAGGTGAACATGCAAAACTCTTAGAGTTGTAAGGCAGGTTGGCAACATGCCTTAATGTGGTTATATATTGGCTATGATAAGCAAATATGTTGTCCTCCAGATCACTCTTGAAAGAACACACCTATATGAGCTCCGATTGTGAACGTCGTAGTCTATGAGATTTCTCTAGTAAGCTCACAAAGAGACCAGGGAGTACGCCGTATAAGCTCCGAACCGCGGGGTAGCCTACTGGCAGCCTGGTACTTGTTAAGATTTTGAGTGAAACATGTTCACTCAAAACTAGCAATTCAAGGCATAGTCCATTGTCAAGTTGTGGATGGGCGTAGCTTAAAGTTTTAGGTAGAAGTTCAACTCAACAGTCTCTGCTGAAACACTAGTATATTAAACAAGTGATGAGAAACGGTAAATCTTTAAATGGGTATTTGAGATCTGGTGGGGGATTGTTAGAAAGAAATGGGCTAGGCCTATAAAAATTTATGAAATCTCAAATAGTGGCACATGAATAAAATAACAACTCGTGGCTCTAAGTTTAGTCCCACCCCGAAAGTTGAGGAGGAGTTGGACCTCTTTATATAGGGGGTTCTCTACACCACACCTAGTGACGTGTGAAGGAGAGAAATAGGAGACCACACACGATCTCGCGCCGGGCTCGGGCATGGGCCGGGGCGGTGCGTGCATGCGTCCACCAAAATCCGGTCATTTGCCTTGCAGGGACGCAACTTCCTTTCGCTTTTTTTATTTTTTTGGTGTATTGACGGACAAGTTCATTGATTCCTTGCCTGATAAGTTTGACTTGGAAACCAAGTCGGTTGAGATCGTGATCACGACACGATACCGCCTCTGGTTCTCCTATATATACTGCTTACCGGCCTCGACCAACAACACATCGAAAATACCTACGGTTCTGCCTCATCTAGCAACTTACATCGCCAGCGTAGTCTACTCTATCACGAACGCCGACGGGCACGGCGTTCGGGAGAGCGGATCTTTGAAACCATTTTTCCTGCGATCCTTCACTAGGAGAGAACGATTTAGGTTTTTGGGAAGCGCTCTGCATGACTGCTTAAGTTCATCATCATGGGTCGTATTCCGTCCAAGTTGGCCGGTGATATTCATCGTCCTCGTCATCGCCATCAACAACAGATCGTCGCCAACATCATCATCAACATCGTCACTCCTGCAGTAGCTAACGAACAATATGCGCCCATCGTGATGTGTTCATGTTTCTATTTGTAGTTGTTGTTTCATGTGTGATGTTTCTGTGCATGTTCTCGTGTTCCCTAGTATGCTAGAATTATTTACTGGAATTAAATGAATCTGCCTAATTTTCTAACACTAAGTTTTCAGAAATATGGAGTCCTCCCGCCATCTATTCTGAGACTGCAATGTTGTTGTGGCCATCTGGAATCAGGCCGCCAGCTGGAATGGGTCTAATGCATTGAAGAATGAAATTTGGGCCAATGCAAAAAATATCAACGGAGACGGCCTCTTGCGTCATAAGTTGCATCGCGCCAAGACAAGAAAGGCGAGGAATCAAGTCCATGATCATTTTGATCATCAGA
Organism: Elymus sibiricus; assembly: GCA_039707655.1. Taxonomy (NCBI): domain Eukaryota; kingdom Viridiplantae; phylum Streptophyta; class Magnoliopsida; order Poales; family Poaceae; genus Elymus; species Elymus sibiricus. Next base: position 457,851,951 of record CM077665.1, on the reverse strand, counting down.
TTTGGCAGGAGCACAACAACTGTGTGTTCAGGGGGAAAATCAGGGACGTCATCAAGGCCATAAGATCAACGCTTGAATTATGGCGCCTCGCAGGATAATTTTTTTGGAAGAGCCCCTTCGCGAATCCATCGTGAGAGCTAGACTAGTTTCTCTGCCTCCGAGCATTTTTTTTTCTTTCTTTTTTCATCTTCTCTTTTTCCGCTTCGATCACTTGATTAGCAATGTTTCATCTTCTCTCCAGCTAAATCAATGAATGTGAGCTATGCTGGATCTTTCATTATTTATTTATTTTACAAAATTACACACATATCGTTGCTATGTTCTTGCCCTTTTTTAAGGAAGCCTCTTCTGTTCTTCTTGTACCGTTATACTTTGTACGCTCATAAAAACATGCATATTTGCCATATATTTTTGCTATGTAGAACTATAGAAGCCCATCTCCTAGGCGTATATGCCCGCCCCGCGTGCGCCAAAGGTCCACACCACACGTACAAACTCGTCAAGGACTAGGAGTGAGGGAAACTATACACGCGACACAGTTTCAGTTCAGGTTTTCCTCCGCATTGCCCCCATGCTATAGCAACCCGGTGCATGATTCAGTGTGGGTGCAAACCTGAAACTCTTTTGAAGACACACGCCTGAAACTGAAATGCAATTCAGCGGCCTGGTCTCCGAGCTGCTTCGTTCCCTCCCCCAAAAGAAAAAAAAAAAGCCATGTGCGCACGACCATGAGGTCAATGTTGGTACTGCTCCATCTTGCAACTTCACGGCGAAAGGCATCAATATGACCAAGGCTCCAACTTGGTTAATATTTGAGAAGAATTTTTCTAAATCCTAAGAGAAAAAACTTAAGCATGTCGCCAATGCGCAAGTATCAGCGAGCAAGAAGATTGTGAGAGCATTTGGAGTGTTGGAATAAGGATATATAGGTGAAAATCATTACATGTTGTGTGATTCTGTACCATATGATCAACAAGAATGAGAGGGAAATGCAAGACCCATGGACTATGAAATTTTTGGCACAGTTGTCAAGCCCGGCAGGCACACAAACCACATTCGATCATTTTTTTAGGTGTATCAAGAGATTGAAGACCAGGCCTTCTATTATCAGATGAAGGATAATCTGGTTGAGTATCATTGACAACTAGCTGAAGATAGTGTTTTTTTTTGTAATTCATATATTTTTACTTGAACAATCTTTATCAATTATTATTGTATTTGGATTATGGGTTTGTAATAATATTAATTTAATTATTGTTTTTATTGTTGTAGTTGGATATTTGTAATATTATTAATTTAATTATTGTTTTTATTGTTGTAGTTGGATAGAAAGAAGAATTGGCCCCTTTAATTAGCCAGCAATGTGTCGTTTGCAAACGTTTTATGACAAATTACGTTGTCCGGGTGACAATTTTCTTGAGAAACACATGGCAATTTCTGACAACACAAGAATTTACTTTAAAAGTTGTCGTGTTTGATTGAAGAAATTGTCATGTTCTACGCAACATAATTGCTGTGAGAAAACGTTTACAAATGCAATCTCCCAGTGAACGTTTTTTTTTTTGAACAATCTCCCAGTGAACGTTCGCTGAATAGCATTACCGAAGAAAACACGAAAACCAACTGACACAGAATTACGAATCTCCGCAGCTCCCTGGCCGACCTCCGCTGCGGCGCCAGCCCACATGCGTCTCCGTCGTCGCGCGGACCTGCTGTGTCCGGGCTGTCATTCTCCTCCTCCTCGATCGATTTCTTCCTTCATTCATTCCCCCAACCGCCTCGTGATCAGAATTCTATATAAGCCTCGAAACAGTCACACACACCGACCCATCACTGCACCACTGGCCGTCCCTCTTTCAGCCGATCGATCCCTTTCATTTCATCGCACGACTCCTTTTACGAGCTAGTGATGGCCGTGAGCTCGAAGCAGGCCTATGCCTGCGTAGTGCTCGTGGTGCTCTGCATTGCCGCGCGGACGGCGGCGGCCTGGGGGAGAATCGACGACCGCCTAGAGGTGAACTGGGGCCATGGCAGCCACGGAACGGTCTCGGCCGACGGCCAGGTCATGTCGCTGTCGCTCGACCGCAACTCCGGCTCCGGCTTCCGGTCCAAGGACACGTACCTCTACGCGCGCACCGACGTGCAGATCAAGCTCGCCCCCGGCAACTCCGCCGGCACAGTCACCACGTGCTATGTAAGATAGCTGGCGATCAATGTACATTTTTCTGGTTTGATCACGAGCTCAGCTCATACATATCAGTGTAAATACTGCAGTTCTTGTCGGAGGGGGCATGGGCGAACCACGACGAGATCGACCTGGAGTTCCTGGGCAACTCCACCGGCGAGCCCTACACGCTCCACACCAACGTCTACATCAACGGCACCGGCAGCAAGGAGCAGCAGTTCCACCTCTGGTTCGACCCCACCGCTGACTTCCACACCTACTCCATCGTCTGGACTCCCCTGCACATCCTGTGAGTACCCCATCCCATCCACAAAGCGCGTTCATCCATGACACGAGTGACCAAATTAATTGACAGTCGACGCGAATTGCTCGCTTGATGCTCTGCAGTGTGCTGGTGGACGGCACGCCGATCCGGGAGCTGAAGAACCACGCGGGCAGGGGCATGGCGTACCCCTCGTGGCAGCGGATGCGGCTGTACGGGAGCCTGTGGAACGCCGAGGACTGGGCCACGCAGGGCGGCCGCGTCAAGACGGACTGGTCGCTGGCGCCCTTCATCGCGCAGTACCGCAACTACACCGCCACCACCTCGTCGCCGGGCGGAGGCGGGTACTACGACCAGGAGATGGACGCGACGGCGCAGCAGGCCATGAAGTGGGCGCGGGACACGTACATGGTGTACAACTACTGCGCGGACAGCAGGAGGTTCCCCTACGGCTCGCCGCCCGAGTGCTACATGCCGTAGAGATCCGGTGATGCTCCTTCCATCGGTTGTACAACTACTTTGAGTGCAGAGTCGCTTACACTTACACATGCATAGAGCACAGAGCACTAGCTAGGAGGATCCAGGGGAGGGTATACACCCATGCTAGCGTTGACCTCATTTCTTGTCAAGATTTGTTCATTCTTTTTTGTACAAGATAAAGAAATACTAGCTATATACATACGGAGGTATGTTCATGCTACTGCTCATTATATAATTTATATAGGGCCTGTTTGGTTGATGAATAACTTTGTCATAGGTTACCACAATTGTCTTAGCCTAGAGCATCTATAGTCGGACTTGACAAATTTAGCCCCATAAACGTCGGATGCGCCCGGGCGCGACCTTAGACAGCACCAACGCCTCCTAATGTCCTGCTGCACAAACTCCTCATATGGGAACCTCAAATCCATGCAAATTCACGCACGGCGATCATACATCTGAATGCCACAAAGTCTTTGATTCCAACATCATTGCAGCTTCACGAACAATAGCCCAACGAGTTTGAAGCAATTTGAATGCCCTCTTCTCATCAATGGCATTGTTGCAATGACATTGTTTGTTGCCATGGGCATCGGATATGGTCTTCACAAATGCCATCTACTGAGGATAGATACCATCGACAACGTAGTACCCGATGTTAACGGTGTAGTTACACGACGGCGCATCCCTATCACAAAGTCTCTTGCAAGATCGCTGGAGCACATTGTCGTTGTAAGAACCAAGCATGCCAAAAAAGCTTGGCAAATCCACAAGTCCCTTGATACCACTGCTTCTAATAAGATGATGGCCTCTTTGGTGTGACCTTGGTACATCCTGCTCAAACCTTTCGGAAGTTCTTTCATTGCTAATGCATGCAATCAACTGAACCGAGCATACATGAACCGGCGCGGCAATCAACTGAACTGGCGCGGCAATCAACTGTACCCAGGCTCCTATGCATGGTGTACTGGCGCGGCAAGGATGGCGGGGAGGAGTTTCGTGTTAGTGGTTGCAGCGCTGTGAGGTCAGGACGGCGGCGGAGCTTGGTGGCGGCGGAACTATGGGAGGACCGGCATGGACAAGGGAGAAGAGAGGAGGGCAAAAGGGCATATCCTTCTAGGCCGGGGGCGATTTGATGAAATTTGTGGTGGATCGCTTTTGTCGGATCCGACGTGGCAGACGCGCCTGGTTGTGTCCAAGTCTCCCCATATCCGCCCCAAATGTGGACTGGATATGAAGGGTGATGGTTAGCCCGAACGTATAGGGTTGGTTTGAGGGGGGCATCGGGGTCGCGATTTCTTGACCGGTCAGTGACCCGGCCGTCTGCCCGGAGGTATATTGCTAGTATAAGGTAAATGCTCTTAGGTGATCAATTATCTCGCTCATGACTTTGTCCTAGAAAAAATTATACGGCTCATACTACAACAATGGCTCCAGTTCATAGTCACATGGCTCATCCTAGCAATCTAGAGGCCCTTGTGTGAACTAGGTATAATGGGACATATGCTATGTTTTCAGTTTGCTATTCTTTAACAATATGAACACCTATCACCTTCAAGTGCTCAGCAACAACATTTCTCAAATAAATTTTGTGCATAGCATCCTTTTGTGATTCAATTAATTGATCTGTAAGTTTCCTCTTGTTTCTTGTCTCACAACTAGTTAACCGGCTTTTAGGCAACATTAGATGTTGAAAAAAAGATAGAGAACACCTGAATTCTTGAACGCCGACTCACGAGCATCGGAGTAAATTAGAAGAAATCCCATGCTCCAACTATCCAATAAACCCAATTCAAGCAAGCATCATGTGTCGCACAACAAGGGAGGAAATAAGTCAAACATCAATTCACCAAAATAGAAATAAATATATAAGTGTAAAAGAGTTTGATCCGAAATTACCCGAGTAATGAATGGCTTGGGTGCTTGGCTTGAACAACGCATGAACTCCACGTCTCCACTCCATTGGGCCATGTCCCGCATGGATGGTGTGTGCCGGGATGTACCGGTGATTTGTCATCTGCTCGCCTCTGCCCGCCAGGGTCTTGGGGTAATTATAGGATGAATAAACATGAAAAAAATATTCATGAATAATGGCAACTAACAATATTAATTGATTACCTTATGGTGTTGGGGTTCTGGCCTCTTAGGAACTCCGTGCAATCAATCGGAGAGACGAACAAGCGTTGGCGGCGTGTTTCTGCGAGAAAATGAAGCAATACACGTCATTAATTGTTTGTGCCATGATTTTCATCTCTTAATGGTCTGGGCCTCCTTGCTTTCTACTCCCTCTGTTTTTAGTTACTCGGCATATTAGGTTTGTGTAAAGTCAAACTTTATAAATTTCAATAAATTTGAGATAATGGTTGCAGTTGGTCTCTTCAATCAATTCACTTAACTTCTATTTTATTTTTCAAATAGTTCATATAAGTTTCAAGTAGTGGTTGGTCAGTTGGTCTCCTCAAATAGTTCACTTGACTTCCATTTTATGATTCACGTTGTTCGCTTAACTTTCAGGTTGTAGTTTTGTTTCTGTGTCAATTGGCGCAATGGGTCATCTAGTAAGCTCAATGGATTCATGAACCAACATAGCAACAATACAACTAACACGGTCTACACCGACGAGGAAACAAACTCAATAACATACCATACTACCATAATATTCCAACACATGCATAGTATCATAAATGTGACATAGAACTACATGCATATAAAAATAATAGGATGAAGAATGATCAAAGTGTAACTTGCCTGGTAAGTTTTATGATGGTCGTCACACTCAGAGCTATCTATCGTAAGTGAATAAATCCAAATAAACAATCATGCCATAAAGAAGAATCAAAAGAATGAATAAAAAATATGACAAGTTTAAGAAACAACAACATAAAATAGGATTAATATATAACTAGTAGAATGCCTCTGTTTTGCAATGTGCTGCATTGACGACTTCTTTTTTATCGTTATAATGCGGGTTTTTTTCTTCCTTCCCCCAACTAACAACCATACTAAAATATCAAGAGCTAAAAACATATTTCTCGAAGCACATTCCTACAACACATTCGACATGAAAGTTATGGCATACAGATTGGGAACAAACACAATGGTGACTTACCACCAAATCCCATTTATATTTCAGAACGTGGTTTTCCTACCAATGTGTGCCTTCAAGTTCTCTCTTCCTCTCTCTCTCTCTCTCTCTCTCTCTCTCTCTCTCTCTCTCTCTCTCTCTCTCTCTCTATCTATCTATCTATCTCTCTCTCTCAGACTCTCTCTCTCTCTCTCTTAATCTCGAGTGTGTTGCCTTCTCAAGATGGCTCCAAGGCTCTAGCAACCGTCTCAAGAGCTGGTTGTCATTGTTGTTGTTGGTAGCGATGTCGGCGATGAGGAGGAACGCCGCAATTGGGTTTTGATGTTCTTGATCTCTTCCCCATGGTCACTATAACCTTTGCATGGGATTTCGTTCATCAAGGATCCTTCGACCAAGAATCATAATTTGGTTGACTACCCACAAAAGTCGGAACTATTCACTACAACTTCTAACAAGCTAAATTTAATCCAAAAATAATTGTGAAGAGAGGTTAGTAAGTAAAACTATAAGTCATGACTAAAATATTAAATGGAGAAAAATAATCGGGCAAAGAACTTGGCTACTCACTTTAGCATGACCCAAAATAAAAGAAAAAAAGAAACGATTTAAGGTATTGTATATAGACTAGTGAACCAGTTCGTCGGGGTAGTAGTTCTGAAAAGCAAATGGGATTGTTCACTGATAGATTACCTAATCAGACAGTCATTAGAGTTTGTCTGAATAACATAAAAGAGTTATTTTTGTTCATATGTGCATATAATGTGGCACAAAGCAGAAGGATAAAAAATGCTCTAGTAAAACAATAGGAATTGTCACCTACTTAACAAATCCAAGCAGTACGTCCATGATGAAAAAAATCATTGCATGCACATCTGGTCCATGAAATTAATTTAGGATCAAGAACTAAATTTCACCTGGAAGCCGATGAGCCAAAAAGATCACCTGCCGCAGTGCAGGCAGGTGCTCCAGGAGATTGTCCCTGCCAAGCATAAAATTGCAGAACAAATCATGCCTTTGACCTCACCTCCGAGCCCTAGTCTCACCTTCGAAAGTCTACAAGGGCGAGAGATAGGAGTGATCACAGTATACTTTGAAGTCCACGAAGGATCGACGTAATACTACTGCTTTTTTGAAGAGATAGGCAATGGACCCGTGCCTTGCAACGTGGCATAAATATTTTACTGGCTCAATATCAAATGTGTCAAACAAAAAATTGTAGTACCCGCATGCATGACATACATCACTATTTTTAATAAAAAGGATGTGGAATTTTGGTCATCACTAATTCTCTCTTCTTCCTTCACGGGCTACCAAATCTAAGTTTCATCTTCGAGCATAAACCATTGCTAGCATCTATAGGTTAGGTTTCTCATGTTTTTCAAAGCAACATTAGAGACACAAATAACAAGAAATATGGCTCAACGTACCTTCCTATCAATGACTGGATCACAATAGTATTGAAGAACACCAAATGTTCAGAAATTTAGGTAATTACGAGCAAGAACGGAGCTGCACCGCTGCACAGATGGTTTGTGGTAGTCAAGAACATGATATATTTGACCGTATATGATGATAAATAGCCGTGTAGGTATGTACTTCAACTGATGGTTATGGTACAACCATCACCATATAATCAGTCTCAGTGTTGGACAATGAAACAAAACTGTTAGTATTAGAAGTTCCAGAAGCACAATTGCTAGTGTTAAAAATCAAGTGCTTGATCGAGTAATCACTATATCCATCTCTAAAACATGCAAAAACAACCATGTCTAGAACATGAAAATGGCATACAAATAGCAATTGCTTCGACAAAATCTGCTTAATAACAACAACAATAAAAGTAGCACAACAGTACCAACATCCCATGATGCACATAGACCACAATGAGAAGTCACCGTAAAGCCTTATCAAACACTGGAAGCAGCCAGATTCTTTGACTTTCGATAGCTAGAGTCGCACCTGAGGCACCCTCAATATTTTTTATCGTGGCCCAATGAATGAAACACTTGGTAGTGTCCCAGTGATCATCAGAGGAGGGAGATCACAAGGAGTGTAACTGGGCGCCGGATTTATCTACTACACACAGGGGCTGCACAACCTCCCCAAGATGTTCTTCTGTTGCGGCTAGAGATCCTGGTGGACATTGGCGTTGCTGACGCCCTCACTGCCTGACGACATCAAATTTCCAGCCACACATGCCCTCCCATCGACGCCATCTAAACGCACCAAGGCCCTCACTGTAGGTTGCAGCCTCCGCACCCGTTGAAATCATGCCGGTCCTCATGTCATGGCCAGCGTGAACTAAATAACGTTGGAAGGCGTAACTTCGGCTCTTGCATATACGATCTGGCACCGAAGGTCGTATGGGTGGGGCAGAGCATGGGTTGCTGGCAAGGAGAGGAACCAACAAGGGGATGGTGTAAGGCATCGGTCATGGTGAGGGAGTCGTGGGTTGCGTCGCTTGTAGACAAACCGATAACGGGAGGATGACAGGAAAAAACCCAGAGCCATACGAAAATAAACCAGAGGCATATGCTTTTTTAGAAAAAGAAAACCGATGGAGGTGGGGATCGATGGGTGGACCTCTTCGTTCGATCGATGTGTATGAAGGAAATGACGTACATACTCCCCCTTTAGGAGTAGAGATATAGGTCTTTACGGTGTTATAAGGTGACATGTGAAGGAATGAACTCAAAAAAGTTAATGGGCGAAGAAGTATTGATATAAATTCTTATATTTGAGATAATATGGAATATTTTCAAAATTATTTAGAAAACAACATACATGTTGGTTGAAAGAATGCATAAGACACAAGAATTACTTTGCAAAAATAATTTCTTTAAAAGGAGCACTACAACTCTAGTTATACTGATGTGAAGTTTGAATAAAGTATTTGAATTCAAAACATGTCAAACATCTTTGAATTTTGATTATATAGAATATGATCAGCAAGTACTTGATACAAGTTATCATATGCAAAACGAATTAACTGGATAGGACATACGGTTTGCAAGATATGATCAAATGAAGGTTTGAATTCAAATTTAAATTGCTCAAATTCAAACAATTCAAAAGTTTAAACAAATGATGCTACTGGATAGACATGGTCGATATGAACCATTTGCAAAAATATTCTCTTGATTGGGATTAGCGGATCAAAATATATAGCCAAATATTTTTTACCTCCATTTGTGAGAAACCCTGCCGAGGTAGAGAAAACGGAGAGAAACGGCTGCAGTGGCAACACTTTCTGAACTAATAGGAGAATGTTTCTATTGCCAAAACATGTTTAAAAGCTAACACTAATGGTACCAACAAAAAGATTACTTTGATACGAATCCAATACAATTGATTTCATCAAACCCGAAGCTCCGATTGAAAAGTTATGATAGTTCGAAGTTCTGGGGTCCTTTCTAAAAAATTACACCAGGAATTTGGGCCAAAAAAGAATTAATAGGAAATGTAGCAAGGCCTAACTGGACTATTCTGATTGGCAGTTTAAAAAGAGATGATATGTTGGATTAAGTTAGATCGGAGAACTCACGTTTTGTTGGAGATAGGGTTACACACATGGGAAAATCATCACCAGAGGAGTCACCGTACTTGGGAGTGATGGCGGCGCTGCTCGGGATGTGGTCAAAAGCGTGTTCTGGTTTTTCCTTGACATCGGGAATACAACGAATGGACGTGGAGGTTCATGGCAACCTCAGGAGGGTCATATGAAGCTTAATTTGTGTCATCCGGTGTCGTTGGCTTGCTGGAGCGATGGCGCCGGCGGCGATCTTCGGTAGAGGTCGCGTGCATCGTCCTGATGCACACTTGTGCCAGAGAGCTGGCAAGGATGAGAGAGTAGGCTGAGGCAACCAATACCGAGGAAAAAGGAGGAGCTCGATACCCTTGGTGGCAAGGGAATCAGTGATGGCGGAGGTCAGCAGCGCTTGTACTCTAGCATGGCCATGTGGCTGCCCTAGGGCATGGGAGAAGGAGGTGAGGGTGAAAACGAAGGAGTGGAAGAGGAAGGTCACAAACGAGTCATCGGGTGCGCACGGCATGAGGATGGATTGAAATATCGAATGGATTAGATCAACATTTGGCTCGGTAAGGTTTGCAAAAAATCACGAGAAGAAGGAGACCTGATGGGGCCCGCCGTTATGGTAACAGAGAGGCACACAAGTGGGGTCCAGGCGATGTTTTGTGCGTGACTGTCAGTTGTGCGCTGCCGGTGTAATGTTCGCTGGGCTGGCCTGCTAGCTGCTTAGGTCGGTTGTAGCTGGGATTAGCATGTTAGGCCCTATGGCTGCACTTGGCTATAGATAGTCATGGGCTGATCGGGTGTTGGGTTTAAAATCTCTACCCCTAAAGGCCCAGTCTGTAGGTTGTTGTTGGTTTTTGTTCGCTCCACCCAACAACGAAGACCCCACAGGTTTTCGTTCGCTCCACCCCCACCCCTCGATATCACCTTCCCTGATACGAACCCGTCGATCCCGCCTTTCCCTTATACACAATAAAAAAATTGAGGAAACCGGATCCTTTCCAAACCGAGTCAGTCCACGATAAAAAGCAATCGAGGGAATCCTTTCCTTCCATAAACAACACCAATCAACATGGTTGGTCTCTTCATGTCACACTTCCAATGGCAAACGTCAATAATATGGAAATGTCGGAGCCTTCCACATACAACAACGATGTCGTCGTTCGTTCGCTCGTCCTTGGTTCGTTCGCTCGCCCCCTCGCATGGCACCTCGCTTGCGCCGATTTCTTTCAAAAAAAAAGTACGTCGCCCGCTTCCAATGGAAAGAACAGGTCACCCTGTCGAGTTTTAGCCAGCAAACCAATCTGTGGTTGGATGGTTAGAGGAACAATGATATCTCCAGTCCACCAGGGTTCAAGTCCTGATGCTTGCATTATTTCTAGATTTATTCCAGGATTTCCGACGATGCGCATTCAGTGGGAGGAGACGTTCCCGTCGACGACGAGGCGCCTGCGATGACTTCGTAAATCTCAAGATGATATGCCGGCTCAGTCTCTCGAAGGTGCTTATAAGGGTAGGGTGTGCATGTGTGCATTCATAGGGATGAGTGTATGCGTGTGTACATAAACGCTTGCGTCTGTACCGTGTTAAAAAAAAGTTTTACCCAAGGAAACCCACCCCTGTTTCCGGTTTTGATGGTACTACCAATTTTTTTCTTTCCAAACTAGCTGTACATACCAAAAACTGCCTCACGGGCCTAAAAAAATCTCCTAGGTGGCCAGGTCGCTCGTTGACACATACCCTAACCCAACCTCTCCTCGTCTCGCCGCCACACTGCCATGTCGTCTAAGGTGCACGAGTGTCAGCAGCGGCGTCATAAGAACAACTCTAGCAGACCCCTTAAATCATGTGAACCCGTAAAATTCCGGCGAGTCTATGGGCCCAATTTTCTGACCAGAACAGAGTCCGTATACCCGTCCGGCCTGTAAAACATTTTACTGTGGCCCGCAAACCGTCCCCCCGAAGCGGTATATCTATGGGTTTGCGGGGCAGATATAGGTCGAAACCCTATTCCCCCGCCGCCGCGTTTCCCCGCGATTCCCAAATCCCACCTCCCATTTCTCGCCGCCGGTGAGCCCAATCCCACCGCCGAACACCACCATGTCGGGTCGAATGTGGAGCTCCGACCGCAGCTCCGGCGGGAGCGACGACCCTGAGCGCCATCGGTGTGTCCGAGCGGACGGCGCGAGGAAGCGCGCGGCCAAGAAGTACACCAACCGTGGCTTCCAGCCGCCAGAGTCTCTCCTCCGCCGCGAGACGGAGGAGTATGACCGCCGGCACTGGCGGATCTACTCCTCTACCGCGGGCTCCTCCTCTGCAGTGGGCAGCTCCGCCGCCGGGAGGGGCGAGTTCCCGCACGCCGCTCCTCACTCCCGTGAAAAGGGAGCCGGAGGATCTCCCCGTCCTCCGTGTGGTGAAGCGGGAGCTCGAAGCGGAGCCGGTGCTACAGGGCGGCGGAGTCATCGGGCCGGAGGATTTCCTCCCTCCAGCGGAGGCGGACATCTTCGAGCGGGCAATCATGGCGCGCAATGCGCGGGAGGAGGAGGATGAGCAGCAGCGCCGGCGAACCCTTGCCGAACTCGACGACGTCCTCCTCGGGCAGGGGCTCACGAAGGAGAAGGAGTTCGTCGACAACGAGGACGCATGGCGCCACGAGAAGAATGCGCAGGACGACATCTACGTCGACCTCGTCTCCGACGACGACGACTGAAGATGTCCGCCGCCGCAGCGTCGCCACCGCACCCGGATGGCTCCGGTGAGCCAATTTTTGGCTATAGGGTTATGGTGGGCATCGCCTATCCTCATCTATTAGTGTAATTTCTAGTGTATGTATGAACTATGTATGGTCATCATCACTATGAACTCGTTCTATTTCTCCCGCGAAGTCTTGAATTTAAATTTTACAGTTCTGTTTACGGTTTCTGATCTTTCTCGGAGGTTTTCGGCTCGTATCTGATGCAACGAGCGAACTGTAGACTGAGTTTACTGGTCCACGCTTTGAAGGGTCTGCTAGAGTTGCTTTAAGGATCACATCGCGTTTGCACGAGAGCGGTGCGAGACGCGGCTGTTCGAGCCCTCCTCTGAGGGCATGCAATGGCGGGAGCGGCGATTTCCGGCGGTTGGATTCACGGTGTGCGGCGGGCCTTGCGGTGCGACGGCGGGGAGATGTCTGGCAGTAGTGGTTGTCGAACATATGGCGTGGCGCAGATGTATCCGGGCCAGCGTGCATTGTCCACGTACGACCAGGGAAACGCCAGCTGTCCATCACTGCTCCCCGGCGACTAGCTCCCCATGGAGATGGAGGTACACCAGCGACTCCAAGAGTACGCATGCCACCAGCTAGAAGGCGTCAGCTGGCTCATCGACTGGTACGAATCCCATTGGATTAGTTGAAGCGGATTGCAATGAAACTGCATTTGTTAGTCCAGCCCCTTTCATATGGTAGTATCTTCCTTTTATTCTGATATGAAAAAGGGCCATTGGTTTTTCTTCGGTCATTCTTCTTTTGACCAAATATTTGGTTGCCTGTTCTATAAGGCCACATGACCACATCAACGTCTTCTAATTAGTGATTAGTCTAGGCATTGGAATTTGCAGTAAGGAACGACGTGGCTGTAAACTGTAGTATGTTAATTTGTTGCGCGTGTTGCAACTAAACATATACTGTATTTATGCTCTAACAGGCATCCTGAGCTGTTTCTCACGAAAAAAAGAATTCCCAAGCACTAAACTAAATGACATGTCTCTCAGTGCTTTGGGATATTTAAGGTGTAGATACATATTGGTGACTAATTACCCAGTGTTCTTATTTCTGTCGTGTGTACGTCAACATTTTTTTTTGGCGAAGAGGAATGCAATCCATATGAATCGTATGGTGCCAAAGCTTCAAAGTGCTTCCTTCTGAATTCCTATTAAAAAACATCTTTCAATAGAAAGTGGACCTTGTAGCGGAGAATTATGTGTAAGCTGCAGGTGAAGCCCATGTCAACGGAAGCGGAACCGGAAACATAGACCACATTAGAATCGGAGAGAAGGTGAATGCAATCATAGATCTACATTACAGTCAAGATATGGGACGTCGTTTCCGGTCTCGGGTGAGGCAAACAGTAAATTTGTTTATGATACTAAAAAGGTTGAAAAAATTGCTGTTTTTTTTTGGTGATGCTAGATGCTCATGTTCGTGAACTCCGTGTCAAATTTCATGAAGTTTGAAATTTCAGTAGCTCTCAGTAAAAAAGATAAATTTTGGGGTTTTAAGAAATTTTGCTTATCCAATAGTTTCAAGCAATGCAACCTGGCATTGAGTTACTTGGCACTTTAGAAAACAGCCGACATCATCATCCATTATCATTGCTGCTCTTCTCTAATGTGTATCCAAAAGTGTCCATATAATATGTTGTATTCTCTCCCAGAATTAACAATGAGCATTGTTCACCACTTGCGCTTGTTGCTTTCTTGTTGAGCACTGGTCTTTCCATTTGTTCTACTTATCTTAAAAAAAAAACCAAGTGCGATAGCAGTTGTAGATATATGTGTACACAATAAAGGTCATGATCGATCCGTCTTCTCTTTGGTTGGACGATGGAGCGGCCGTTCAAAATCTGTGTGTGAGTGGCGGCGACGGTGAATCGGGGATTTGTATGGCAACCATCATGGTACATAAATTGTTATTGTATTGATCCTCTCCCTCAAGTGTATCTTAGGAGAAGAATTTGCACTGCTCTCAACTACAAATTCATTTGGTTATGTGCTCTTCTACTATAGTGTATTTTTTTATCTTAAATTTAATTGTATTTGCAAGATTTGGTCTTTCCTTCTTGATTCCCTGATCATCTCACCGGTTTGATCACTTGCATTTCCTTCCAAGGTTGTCTCGTTGATGTACCAGGGGACGTAATCTATACTTATGACTGTTATTTTAAATTGCTCATTTCTAGATATATCTTTCATACTCTAGACATTTACACTACTGTCCTAAACCTGCATGGCATGCTCCTTAGGAAGACTATCTGTTATTTTGTTTATTGTACAATTTTCAAGTGCCACCTTTCAAAAAAAAATGTCTTTGATAGATTTGGCACCTCGGGGAAAAAGTTCCTAAAATACCAATGCTATAATTGGATTGGAAAATAAGATTTATTTTGAGCATGCATGTAATTCTAATATATGTACTCTGAACTTTTATATACTGGTTAAAATCGTGAAACCCTCCATATTGTTTTGCATGTTTTCTTGAAATTAGACTGGTCTATGAGAGCATCTTTGTTTTCGTTAAGCTATGAAATGGTTACGTATTGCTTGTGTTGATACGCCAATAAAGGAGCCTCTCCTGCTATTATGAAAGCATGTGTGCATGCAAGTAGTTTATATTTACCCTGAGGCTTGTTTTATTGGTGTTTGCATTTTTTTAATGTTCTATGCATCTATTTTCATGATGCAAACTCTTCCAGTTTTGG
Source organism: Elymus sibiricus (assembly GCA_039707655.1). NCBI lineage: Eukaryota > Viridiplantae > Streptophyta > Magnoliopsida > Poales > Poaceae > Elymus > Elymus sibiricus. Next base: position 457,836,951 of record CM077665.1, on the reverse strand, counting down.
GTTTTTATGGATGCATGTTTACCTTAATGAAGGTGACATGCGTTGATGGAGATGATACGAAAGTGGATGGGTGAGAGAGGATAGGAGAGTGGGGGTCAAGAAGGATATGGATAGAAAGGAGGACATAGCTCTTGTCCGGCTTCTTATTATAGGTCAAGATATTTTTCTAATTTAGTTTGAAACTACTATTACCATCCTACCCTAAAAGGATAATTATTAATATCCTGGTTGGTTCGTGGCGGGAGGTGTGTAAGAGGAGACTACAAGTCGAGTGTTGTCACGGTGATGCCGAGCTTGGACTGGGGAGGCGGATAGATGAAGATACTAGATGAAGTGATATGATTAACTAATTTAACGGAAAAGTTGTCCGTTCGATGTGCACGAGGATACGATTGGTGTTAAATCACTAGAATAAGGCTATCTCATTGCAACGCACGGGCGATTATTTCCATTCTCAAATAGATGATGTACGGTCTTCTTCTTCCAAATTTCAGTGATGACTCAAATCCCGCTATGAGCTGAGTGAGATAATCCGTTGTGTTCTAATGCAATTTGTTTAGTTTGAGAGGTGGAGGGAGAGAGCGAGAGAGATAGCTAGGTAGGAAGGGATAGATAGAGAGACATTGGGAGAGGGAGGAAGGGATAGATATAGAGAGAGAGTGAGGGGAGAGACACTAGTAGAATACAGGCCTTTGGACCAGAGCATTAGTCTCGGTCGGGTTTTGGACCGGGACTAATGTGACCACTAGTCCCGGTTCATGAGGCTAGGCTTTAGTACCGGTTCATGAGGAACCTCTAGTCCCGGTTTGTGTTACCAACCGGGACTAAAGGGGTGGTGGCAGGCTGACGTCAGGCTAGGGCCCCTGCGAGCCCCTTTAGTCCCGGTTGGTAGCACCAACCAGGACTAGAGATGGACCTTTAGTCCCGGTTGGTATCACAAACCGGGACTAAAGGTATCACTACATATACTGCTTCGTGCAGCCTGAGCCCAAGCTCTCCTTTCTCTCCTCTTTTCTCTCTTCCCCTTGCTCGAGCTCATCCTCCATTTTTGCCAAGATTTGCCAAGATTTTAGGCACCCCATCTATCCAAGTGTTCACAAAGGTTAGCAATTTTGTCCTTTCATCTCTCATTGCTAGATTACCTCGTGCAATGCTCTATAAGTATAGTGATTTGTGGGTTTTAGTTTGGGAGTAATTATGTTGGAGTTTATTTGATTTATATGCAATTTGAGCTCAAATTAACTTCTTAGTTTGCATATGTGTAGGTGTGGTTTACTTAGTGCCTTCCCATCCCCGTTCTAACCACCGTCGATCGCCCGCACCGTCCCGTCGCCGGCACCACATTGGTGAGCCTCTTGTTCTTGTCCTTTTCATAAAAAAAATCTTATTTGTATGATTTAGATTGTTACTTGTATAATTTTCTTACTTGTATGATTGTTTGTTATACATAGTGCCATGGTTTTGATATCCGTGCCCGTCGGCCCTCGTACGGTTTATGATTCGGATGTGGTATATTTTCTTTTATAACTACTTGTTGCATTTTGTGTATATGACAATTATGCCCATCAAGTTGACATAGATATGTTTATCTAGGAGGTATGTGAACCGGAAATTGCAACCGACCCTCTTGTCGAGAAGTTAAATTTAGTTGAAAAAGAAAACGAGTATTTGAAAGAAAAATTGAAAAGAATTGAAGAAGAGAGGATGAAATTGGACTTGTATGTTGCCGATGTCGTCGATGATCACAAGATCAAGATGGATGCAATGCGCTTGAAGATTAGAAAGATTAGAAAATATGCAGTTAATAAAGAGGTTTGGTATCATTATGCTGTTGGATTAATTATTACCTTAGTTGCGATTTTGATCGCATTTGTTGTTGCATTTAAATGCTTTAGATAGATAGTTTTATGTTGTTTTTATGAGAATAAGTGTGTATGAACTTTATGTATGAACTTGTATTAATTTGGTCTTTTCGGTGTTGCGTAATGAAGATGAGTCGGCAATGGATGTACGATGACCGACGCTCTCCCCAGTTCATTAATGGCGTGCATAGTTTTCTGCGTGCGGCTGAGGCAAACAAGCGGGGTGGTTTTATGTGTTGTCCATGTGGTGTCTGTAAGAATGATAAGAATTACTCTAGCTCAAAAGTCATTCACGTCCACCTGTTTATGTCCGGTTTCATGGCCGGCTATAACTGTTGGACCAAGCACGGAGAAAGAGGGATTCTAATGGAAGAGAATGAAGAAGAAGAGGATGATGACAACTATCCTGGGTTCCCTGAATACGATGGTACTACAATGGGGGAAGAGAATGAAGAATAAGAAGCTGAAGAAGAGGCATCAGATGAGCCCGCTGACGATCTTGGTCGGGCCATTGCTGATGCAAAGAGAAACTGCGAAAGTCAAAAGGAGAAGTTGAAGTTGCACGCATGTTAGAGGATCACAAAGAATTGTTGTACCCAAATTGCGAAGATGACAAGAAAAAGCTGGGTACCACACTGGAATTGCTGCAATGGAAGGCAGAGAATGGTATATCAGACAAGGGATTTGAAAAGTTGCTGAAAATAATGAAGAATAAGCTTCCAAAGGACAACGAATTGCGCGACAGTACGTACAAAGCAAAGAAGGCTGTCTGCCCTATAGGATTAGAGGTGCAGAATATACATGCATGCCCTAATGACTACATCCTCTACTGTGGTGAGGAGTACGAGAATTTGAATGCATGCCCGGTATGCGGTGCATTGCGCTATAAGATCAGTCGCGATGACCCTGGTGATGATGTTGAGGGCGAGCGCCCCAGGAAGAGGATTCCTACCAAGGTGATGTGGTATGCTCCTATAATACCACGGTCGAAACGTTTGTTCCAAAACAAAGAGCATGCCAAGTTGTTGCGATGGCAGAAAGAAGACCATAAGAAAGACGGGAAGTTGAGAGTACCCGCTGATGGGTCGCAGTGGAGAAAAATAGAGAGAAAGTGGTCGGAGTTTAGAGGTGACGCAAGGAACTTATGGTTTGGTATAAGTGCATATGGCATTAATCCTTTGGGGGAGTAGAGCAGCAATCATAGCACCTGGCCTGTGACTCTATGTATCTATAACCTTCCTCCTTGGTTGTGCATGAAGCGGAAGTTCATTATGATGCCAGTGCTCATCCAAGGCCCTAAGCAACCCGGCAACGACATTGATGTGTACCTAGGCCATTAGTTGATGAACTTTTACAGCTGTGGGACATAAAAGGTGTACGTGTGTGGGATGAGCACAAACATGAGGAATTTGACTTACGAGCGTTGCTGTTTGTAACTATCAATGATTGGTCTGCTCTTAGTAACCTTTCAGGACGGACAAACAAGGGATATAATGCATGCATGCACTATTTAAATGAGACCGGAGGTATATATTTGGATAAATGTAAGAAGGTTGTGTACCTGGGACATCGTCGATTTATTCCGATCAAGCATCTCTTAAGAAAGAAAGGCAAGCATTTCAAAGGTGAGGCAGATAACCGAAAGAAGCCTGACCACCGTACTGGTGATCATATACTTGATATGGTCAAGGATTTAAAAGTAATCTTTGCAAAGGGTCATGGCGGACAATCTGTTCCGAATGACGCTGACGGACACGCACCCATGTGGAAGAAGAAATCTATATTTTGGGAGCTAGAGTATTGGAAAGTCCTAGTGGTCCGTTCTGCAATCGACGTGATGCACATGACGAAGAATCTTTGCGTGAACCTGCTAGGCTTCCTAGGCATGTATGGGAAGACAAAAGATACACCGGAGGCACGGAGGACCAGCAACGTATGCACGAAAAAGACGGCATGCATCGAAAGCAGTATCAAGGTCCTGCCAGCTACGCTCTTACCAAATAAGAGAAGGAAATCTTTTTTGAATGCCTGCTCAGTATGAAGGTCCCGTCTGGCTTCTCGTCGAATATAAAGGGAATAATAAATATGGCAGAGAAAAAAATTCCAAAACCTAAAGTCTCATGACTGCCACGTGATTATGACGCAATTACTTCTGGTTGCATTGAGGGGCTTCTGCCGGAAAATGTTCGATTAGCCATTGTGAAGCTATGTGCATTCCTCAATGAAATCTCTTAGAAGGTAATCGATCCAGAAATTCTACCAAGGTTACAAAATGATTTGGTGCAATGTCTTGTCCGTTTCGAGTTGGTGTTTCCACCATCCTTGTTCAATATCATGACGCACGCCCTAGTTCACCTAGTCGAAGAGATTGCCATTCCGTGTCCAGTATTTCTACACAATATGTTCCCCTTTGAGAGGTTCATGGGAGTCTTAAAGAAATATGTTCATAACCGTGCTAGGCCTGAAGGAAGCATCTCCAAGGGCCATGAAACAGAGGAGGTTATTGAGTTTTGTGTTGACTTTATTCCTGACCTTAAGCCGATTGGTGTTCCTGAATCGCGGCATGAGGAGAGACTGAGTGGAAAAGGCACGCTGGGAAAGGATTCAGTAATATGTACGGATGGGCATTCTTGGGCCCAAGCACACTACACAGTTCTCCAAAATTCCACCTTGGTGGCCCTGTATATCAATGAACACAAGAATATTCTACGCTCCAAACACCCGGAGCAGTCTGACGACTGGATTACACGTGAACACATGGGGACTTTCGGCGGTTGGTTGCAAACACATCTCATGAATGACGAGAGTGTTAGAGATGAGCTGTACTTGTTGTCCAAGTCACCATCTTTGACTATATTGACTTTCAAAGGGTACGAGATTAATGGGAATACATTTTACACGATCGCCCAAGATAAAAAGAGCACCAACCAAAACAGTGGTGTCCGCTTTGATGCAACAAACAACAATAGGGAAAAGGACACATATTATGGCTACATAGAGGAGATATGGGAACTTGACTATGTACGTGATTTTAAGATGCTTTGTTTCGGTGCAAACGGGTCAATCTGACAGGGGTTAAGGTAGACCCGAAGTACGGAATGACAACAGTGGATCTCAACAATCTTGGGTACACAGAGGAACCATTCGTCCTAGCCAATGATGTGGCCCAGGTTTTCAATGTGAAGGACATGTCTACCAAACTGAGAAAAAGGAAAGATAAGGAAGCGAATACATCATACGGTGAGCCAAAGCGCCACATAGTTATTTCAAGGAAAAGAAACATCGTGGGAGTGGAGGACAAGACAGACATGTCAGAAGATTGTGAAAAGTTTCATGAAATCCTCCCTTCACAGTGAAGACTGACCCAAGCATCCTGTTAAATGATGAAGATTGTTCATGGTTACGGCGCAAAGGGATACACGCGAAGAAAAAGTTTTATACCCCAAGATCCCACTCTGCGATGTGATCGGCTTCACCGTCATCACTTTCTTCTCTAGTGAGTAGCCGAGATAGGCCAGTTTGTACACGAAGTGCATCAGTTTTTTCGTAACCCTCTCAACTTTCTAGCACATGCTATGTGTCTGAAATTATGATACCATGCCAAGTTTCAACCTTTTCAGTGTTCATTTGTACTGTTTTTCAATTTCAGGGTCATTCAGCGCAAAAAAATCATTAAATGCATGAAAAATCACAAATGAAGTTAGAAAGGGTTGAAATTTGAGGATGTTTTGAATGGTGCATATTGAATGCACAAAAAGTCTGGAGTTGAAATAAGTTTAAAAAAATGAAATGCCTTTGTAACAGATGAGTTTTCGTCCGAAACCCTCATACTTCGAAGGAGATGGTCCAGTTTGTACAGGAAGTGCATCCAATTTTTGTCGTAACCCTCTCAACTTTTTATCACATGCTATGTGGGTGAAATTATAATACCATGCCAAGTTTCAACCTTTTCAGAGTTCATTTGTAGCGCCTTTCAATTTTAGGGTCTTTTAGCTCAAAAAATCATTAAATGCATGAAAAATAGCAAATGAAGTAAGTAAGGGTTGAAATTTGAGGATGTGGCTTTGAATGGTGCATATTAAATGCACAAAAAGTTTGGAGTTGATATAAGTTTTAAAAACTGAAATGCCTTTGTAACAAATGAGTTTTCGTCCGAAACCCTCATACTTCGAAGGAGATGGTCCAGTTTGTACACGAAGTGCATCCAGTTTTTGCCGTAACCCTCTCAACTTTTTAGCACATGCTATGTGGGTGAAATGATGATACCATGCCAAGTTTCAACCTTTTCAGAGTTCATTTATAGTGCTTTTCAATTTCAGGGTCATTTAGCTCAAAAAATCATTAAATGCATGAAAAATACCAAATGAAGTAAGTAAGGGTTGAAAATTAAAACTCCTCATGTTGACTAATAGAAACATAATATAATTTGGCAAAATAATTACAAGAAAACATAAACTAAAATATTTAAAACAAATGAAGGTATAAAACTAAAAGAGTTAAACATAATCTAGTTTTGATTAAAACACCTATTTCAAATATCCTAAAAATTCCCAAATTGAACATACGGATAAAACATACTAATATTAAACAACAGGAAAAACAATCACTCAAAAATCTATTTTTAAACTAAAGTAATTCACAAACTAGTGATTCACACAAATTTCAAAACAAATCTAATTTAAACTATTTAAATTTGAAAACTACTGGCACTAACAGAAAGTTTATAATTTTTTTGACCTAAAGCAAAAAGATTCATTCAAAAAAACTAAAAATTCTAACATTTATTCAAAATCTAAAAACAGAAACTGTTCTATTTAGAAAAACAAACAAAAAAGAGAAAATAGACCTTCCCGCGCGGAGTTTGGGCCGCCGAAAAGGAGACCTTTAGTCCCGGTTGGTGATACGAACCGGGACTAAAGGAAGGTCTTTAGTCCCGGTTGGTGATACGAACCGGGACTAAAGGAAGGTCTTTAGTCCCGGTTGTAGCCACCAACCGGGACTAAAGACCTTTAGTCCCGCTTGGTGGCCGCAACCGGGACTAAAGGCCTCTTGTTATTTAAACCGCCCCTCCCTCCCCCAAATCTACCTCTCCGTCGCCCGACCAGCTCCCTCGACGCGTCCACTACCGCCGCCGGCCTCCACGCGACGCCGTCAGGCTCCTCGACCGCGCCCTCGACGTCAGCTCCCGCCGCCGGCCTCCACGCGCTGCCCGAGCCCGTTGGCGCCGCTCTCCTCCTCGCGCCGCTCTCCTCCACGTGCCCCGGCCTCACCTCGCCGACGCCTCGGCCCCCTCTTCCCCTCTGCCTGACACTGGCCGTGCGCCTCTCACGACGGGCCACCCCCTCTACCAGCCGCCCCGCCGCCCCCGACCGGCCGCACCGCTGCCACGCCCTGCCCCGCCGCCTTCGGCCTCCTCGACGCCAACCTCGGTGAGCATTCTTCTTTTTTTTCAGTTTTTTGTTACTGTTTTAGAAGCTATAACTATTTTTGTTTGTGTTAGATGGATGGATACATGGATGAATTTGTGTTAGATGCATGCATGGATGTTGTTAAAATGTGAATGTTATTAAATGCATGGATGGATACATGGATGAATTTGTGCTTATTTTGCAATTTGAGATGTTGTTAAAAGCTATATGAGTTGAGATGTGAGGAGTCCCCGATGATTGCCGGAGGAGTCCCCGACGATCGCCGGAGGAGTCCCCAACGATCTCCGGTGATCAGGAGTCACCGACGATCGCCAGAGGAGTCGTCTTCGACGATCGCCGGTGAGGAGTCCCCAACGATCGCCGGAGTCGTCCCCGACGATCACCGGTGAGGAGTCCCCGACGATGAATAGAAATGTTGTAAAAGTTTTTGTTAAGGTTATTTTATCTGTAAAAGTTTATTAAATTTGAGTAGGAATTTGTTTATAAGTTGTAAAAGTGCCGGTGATTACTATATAGTTGTAAAATTTTATTAAATATGAGTAGCATAATAAAATGATAATTATTGCGTAGGAATTTGTTTTCATAAGAATTTGTTCTCGACATCGACGATGCCCGGCCCGCATCCTCGTCGTCGACTCGGCGGCGACAACCTGCTTGAGAGGCACCATGTTCGGGACTAGGCTCCGCCGGGCTGGCACTGGGTGGTGCTACCTTCCGGGGCGCGCAGCTTGGTGAGGAATCGGTCTCCCGTCGTCGACCCGGAGCTTGTTTGGTGGCGGTCACGTGGGCCACTATCGGTGCGGAGGCAGCCAACCCCCGAGGAGGTGGTACGTCGCCGTGTCAGGGAGGAGGACGAGCACGTCCGTCGCTACATGGTTGCATTGGACGTCAGGTTCTCCAATACCTGGCAGGTTCTTCATGGATCTCACCCGAGCTATGATCCTGTGATGGTTCCTTGTCTTTGGGTGTCCATCGCCCGTGCCTCAGGAACCGCGAGTCAACTGGATTATTCGATAATATTTGAGCTGTATTAGTGATGTTATATGATAATATTCGAGATGTATTAGTGATAATATTCGATAATATGCGATGATGCATTAACTGGATTATTCGAGATGTATTAGTGATATTATATGATGAATACTAAATTGTTTTATCTTTCATCTGGATTAGTTAAGCTATGGACGATAGCGGCAAAGACCGTGAAGAGGATCTCTTCAGGATTATACGCTCCCAAGACCCAGAGATTGAACTAGATGACGGCTCACAATGGCTGAACGATTCCGGTCAGGGACTTGAGGAAGAACCAATGGACGAAGGGCACACAAACAATGATGGTGAAGGAAATATTCTTCAATTAACAAAGTCCGGCGAGGTACATGTATTAATTGATTTATATATATATATATTAACGAATCTTTCTTCTTTTAGCCCTCCGGATCGAGCAAATCTTCTACAAGGGTAGTACGAGGCCCGGCCAAAAAGTTGGACGCGGGCATAAAGTACAACATCGATGAAATCAGTTCGGGTGGCGAACCGATTGCTCCTAAAAAGAATGCGGACAAATTTATACGTCAATGCGGAGTTATTTTTAGGTACCAAATCTCGATCAGCGTTCAAGAATGGAATAAGCCAAAGGAAGATCGAGGAGTTAGTTTTGTCGACGAAAGATCAAAAAATACGCTTTGGGATACACTCATGTCACATTTCACCCTATCAAAGGGTTTGACACATCGCCAATGGGAGAAAGTCAAGAAGTGTGCTCTTAAGAAGATGGCCACACAATTCCAGAGTTGGAAGAAAAGAATATGGGCCAGGTACGTCAACGCAGGAAAGAAGACTCCCTAATTCAAAGGAGAACTAGTGAAGGTAAAAGATCACTGGGACTTATTTGTGCAGTGCAAGGAATCGGAAGCAGCTAAGGAACGGTCGAGAATAAACAAGATAAATGTTGAGAAAAAAAGGTTTCATCATGTTCTGGGGCCAGGTGGCTACAAGACTGGGTTGCCTAAGTGGGATGAATCTGAGAGAAAGATGATTGCTGCAGGGGTCACTCCAAAAACAGTGGGTTGGCCCGAGAGGTGCAGGACTTGGTTTTATGCGCATGGGGGGAAGTTGGACCCACAGACAGGGGATATTATTGAACTGGCAAGTCTTAAAGAAGCCTCAGATGCTTTACTTGAAGCAATAGAAGAGGCTCTAAGGGGGACGTTCATTCCCGATAGAGAGAATGACGAGCTTACATGCGCCCTCAAGAATCCTAAACACCCGGGACAAACACGAGGCAAAGGCGTTGTTCCGTTGGTTGAGGGGTTTGCGGGGTGGAACGACACTTACATAAGCCGTGCAAGAAAGAAAAACAGGATGCAGACCGGCTTCAAAAGTTGGAACGCGCTGTCATGCGGCAGCAGGAGCAGATCGACTCACTTAGCCAGCAAGGGGCGTCTCAGCGGCAGGATGAGCAACCAGATGCAACATTGGATAGTACCTTCCCATCTATGCCGAAAAGCAGCGTGGGTTCCACGGGGGTCCCGGCCGATGGTGCACTGCTGGCTCACTACCCCGTGGATGATATCCAAGAGACGACACCTTGTGAGCTACACATGAAAATGAAGAACATATACATGAAGGTGGCGGACGGCTTTGCTTTACCGAATCCACCTGAAGTAACCATCCACGGCAATCCGATTCCACCTGGCTATGCTCGTGTCGGGGTGGACGAAGTTCTGTCGGGATATGACTCACTAGAGCTTGACTATCATGGAGGTCAAGGGGAGCAGACACTGGGAGAAGCCATACGTGGTCTCATTGTATGGAAAAAGGAATGCATCGTGTTTCCAAACTCGGTGCCAAGGCCACCGACTCCTCCTCCAAGTATACCGCATCAGCCAACTCCAATCCACCTCGAGACGGAGCGTAGCGCGAGTCTGCCGCGTCAGACGACTCCAACCCACCTCGAGACGGAGCGCAGTGGGAGTCTGCCGCGTCAGCCGAATCCACCCCACCCCGAGACAGAGCCTAACGTGAGTCTGTGATATCGACCTCCGCTGCGTTAGCCGACTCCAAAGCGGAAGAGAGCAGCAAATAAGAAACCCGAGCCTCTTGCCAAAAAGAAGTTATCTTACGAGATGTCTGTGGAGGAAAACAATGCCGAAGTGGCTGCCCAACTGCGGGCCCATTTTGGACCAAAACCGCCCCCGCCGCCAAAGGAGAAAATACCTGAGAAAGTCGTACAAGACTTCGTGGATCTTGCTAAACCGTCCGTGGAGAAAAAACGATCAGACTATGAACGCTCTATTAGCAAGTCATATCATGAACAAAAAAATCAGCAGTCGAGCCTTACAGGTAGTAATAAATGCGTGAAAATTGTTCCCCAGCTCGGAGAACAGGCAGTGCAATCGATACCCCCGCTGAAGGTGAGTACCGAGAAGGCGGTAACCGGCGCTAATAGAAAGATGGCTAGAGAGATTGGTATCATTGTTGAACAACTCCTAGGCATGGAGGAAGTCCCCCACTATCGGTGAGAATGAACTAGCAAGGAAATATGTCCCTGGGGAACCTCTGGTCAGTAAAGACGAGGAGAAGCTTCTATCATCGCAAATGGGCAATTTGCATGAGTGCACTACTAGGGAAAAGCCTACTAGTAGTGCTGGTTTTTGTACTAGCAGTAGCGCGGGTACCCGCACTATTGCTACGGCGCTACAGCTAAATTTTAGCAGTAGCGCGTGTTCTACCCAGCGCTACTGTTACAAGCGCACTGCAGGTAATATTTTTCCAACGCTACTACTAATATTTTTATGTTTTTTTTGCATTTTTTTGCTCTATTTATACAGATGCAGCTTCTATACGATAACAACATGCATATCATCATCACTAATAGCCGATCACGTTCATGTCTCAAAGATATAGCGATACAAGTTATTAATTGATGACAACTTGAGTTCAAACAGATAACTAGACTTCAAAAACCTTACATGTCTAGACCGAACTCTTAGATCGAGACCACTAATCTTACTACAATACTATTAATCTTACTACAATACTATTAATCTTACTACAATACTACTAATGAGCAGAATCTGGTGGTGGTGGGGGCATTCTCAGCGGAAGTATCCCGACCACACTTCCCCATCGGGCTCTCTGAGCCGGGCACGAAGATGTCACTTGTTGTAGCGCCCATTCCATAACCAATTGGGGACTACTCTGAGGCGGCATCCGAGCATGCTCTGAAGTGTTGGCCTCCACGAAGATGATGTCTGCCGCAACTTTTAGTTGTCTTTCGGCGTAAGACTTGCACGCATTGACTTCGTGCTCCCAGAAACCAGACTAAGTCTCCCGGAACTTATTCTCTGCCTCTTTCAGCTCCGGCGTACAATCTCTCCATACGAACACTGCATCGTCCATCCTTTTTTCCCGCGCCAGCAACTGCCTCCGCCACTCCAACTCCTGATCACGAGAACGTTTAGGAGACATGCGAATCCCTGTAAATTTGGCATGAAATTTGCTTAACAATGGACATATTAAGTAGACATCACATAGAACAAATCTCATAAAGAAATCAGATCCATAGGAGCAATGGTTTAGATGCAATCCACGAAAGTGTGCATGTTTAAACATTTTTTTACGGTTACGACATGAAGCACCTTTGTAACACAATTTAAATGCATCCATCCATCCATCTAAATGCATGCATCCATTCATCTAAATGCATCCATTCATCTATATGCATCCATTCATCTATATGCATCCATTCATCTAAATGCATCCATTCATCCATCTAACCATCTAAATGCATCCATTCACAAGCATCTAAATGCATCCATTCATAACCATCTAAATGCATCCATTTACATCATCCATCCATCTAACCATCTAAATTTCATCCATACATTCATCTAACCATCTAAATTTCATCCATCCATGGGAGAGAGGAGGGAGAGGGAGAGATACCGCTGCGTGGATGGCCGGGACGGGGAGCCGCCGCGTGGGGAGGGCCGAGACGGGCAGCCGCCGCGTGGGGATGACCGGGACGGGGAGCCGCCGCGTGGGGAGGGCCGGGACGGGGAGGGCCGCCGCGTAGGAGCCGCCGCGTGGGGAGGGTCGGCGCGTCGGAGCGCTGGCGCGGGGATGTGGCGGCGCGATAGATCTGAGAGTGAGGAGTGAGGGGCGTGCGGGGTAAGATGATAAGGCGAGGGGACCGATACTTAGCAGTAGCGCGGGGACGGGAAGAGCGCTACTGCTACGCCTTTAGCAGTAGCGTTGCTCTCTGACAGTCGCTACTACTACCGGTCGCCCCCGTCGGTCGGGATGGGACCGATTAGTAGTAGCGCCGGTTCAAAGTCCAGCGCTACTGCTAAAGGAATACCTGTAGCGCCTTTCTCTGACCGCGCTACCAATAATTAGCAGTAGCGCCGTCCGTTTAACAGACGCTACTGCTAAAATCCTATCTATAAGCATTATCCTAGTTTTGGTGGTACCAGAGAGAAATAAAGGTCGGGTGAGAGAGCCTCATGGTGAAAGTCAAGCCAGAGCATTACTACCATGAAAAAGATGTGTGAATTGAAAATGAAGAATTATTTCAGTTATTCAATCAAGACACACTCGACAAATCTCTCGTCAGTTGGTATTGTCTGTAAGTGATTTCTTTTTATAATTTAAGTCTCTAGCTCAGCTCGTTCATTGCCTGTAATTATCCTCACTATATTCTTTTGTGTGGTATTATGCAGAATGAAGATTTTTGAAATGAAAAGAGATGGAGTCTATGGCATTGGGTTCATTGACCCAAATACCATTAATGAAGAGGTGTTAAATAAGTACAAACAAGACACGGAGAATAGCTTGCTAATGTTTTTGAAGGAACTAAATACCAAACCAAAAATACTACTTCCTTACAACTTCAGGTGAGTGTTACTGTCTTGTACTACAAATTCTATTTTTGCTTACTCGATGTTAAGTGTAGTTGAAAGCACATTTGCTCCCTTGGTGGTTTTGGTAATTAATAACAACATATATGTCATTGAACTAATGTTTCCACTAAGCACATTTCAGGAAAAGTTCAATGATAGGGATGGCAAAAGGATTGTGGATAACCCCAAGATACAAGGAAATAGATTGGCAAAGCCTCAAGCAAGAGGACTCTACATTTTACTTTGTGAGAAATCACTTTGAGTCCATAGGAAAGCCAATACTATTAAAAGGGGGTAAGGTATTGTTGGTGAAAAAAATGATCATACGTGCACAAGTGATAGTCACCAAAAACACCCACAAGCTCTTCCACAAAAGTCTGTCCAAAGTCAAATATCCAAAATCGGTGCAACCAACACTTCCCACTCGGTTCCACCGATTCCCAAACTCAGACAGACCCATGCCAAACCCTAGCCAGTCGGTGCAACCGATTCCAATTCGGTGCCACCAAGTTTGGGTTGCCAACTTTCTGTTACCTCGATTCACAAAATCGGTACCACCGAGTTTGTTGGATCGGCGTCACCGAGATTGCGCAATCTGACCGTTGGTCACCTAATCGGTGCAACCGAGATTTATATATCGGTCTCACCGAGATTCAAAAGTTGCTACCTTTGGAGCAACTCGGTACCACCGAGTTTTACACTTCGGTGTCACCGAGTTGGTAACTTTAGGTATAACGGTTGGATTTTTGGAGATGCCTATATATACCCCTTCACCACCACCTACTCGAAATAGAAGCACTCAGAACTATTCCACACTTTCCCCATCCTATTTTCTAAGAGAGAGCCACCTACTCATGTGTTGAGATCATGCCATTCCATTCCAACCATATGAATCTTGATCTCTAGCCTCTCCAAGTTGCTTTCCACCAAATCAATCTCTCCACCAAGCCAAATCTGTGAGAGAGTGATTGTGTGTTGAGGAGTCTATCATATTGAAGCACAAGAGCAAGGAGTTCATCGTCATTATCGAGCCTATTACCTTTTGGAGGGTGGTGCCTCCTAGATTGGTTAGGTGTCGCTTGGGAGCCTCCTACTTCGTGTTGTGGAGTTGAACCAAGAAGTTTGTATGGGCAAGGAGATCGCCTACTTCATGAAGATCTACCCATAGTGAGGCTAGTCCTTCGTGGACGGAAGCCGTTAAGGTTGCTACTTCGTGGACCCTTATGGGTGGAGCCCTCCGTGGACTCTCGCGACCGTTACCCTCCGTGGGTTGAAGACTCCATAAACGTGGACATATGATAGCACCACCTATCGGAACCACGGGAAAAATCTTCGTGTCTACAAATTGCGTTTGATCTTCCTACCCTTCCTTTACTACTCGTGCTTGCTGTTACTTTCCGCTGCTATACTCTTACACATGCATGTGTAGGGTGTGCTTGACTTGCTATGAATGCTAAAATCTGCCAACACTTAAAATTGGGAAAAAGTAGATTTTTATTTAGTCAAGTAGTCTAATCACCCCCCTCTAGACATACTTTCGGTCCTACAAGTGGTATCAGAGCTTTGGTCTCCATTGCATTGGTCTCACAACCTAGGAGAGTATGGCGTCTAGTGAGGGAAATTATCACCGTAGAGGTCCGTACTTTGATGGCACTAATTTTGCTAGTTGGAAGCACAAAATGAAAATACATATTCTTGGTCATAACCCCGCCGTTTGGGCTGTTGTTCGTGTTGGCTTGCAAGGTGAATTCTTTGGTGATGGAAAGGAACCGGATCGTGAAGCGACCGCGGATGAATTGAAGATGTTGCAATACAACGCTCAAGCATGCGACATTCTCTTCAACTGCCTATGCCCCGAAGAATTCAACAAAATTAGCCATCTTGAGAATGCTAAAGAGATTTGGGATACTTTGGTTGATATGCACGAAGGAACCGAGTCCGTGAGAAAATCCAAATTGATGTTCTTCAAAGTCAGCTTGACAAGTTCAAGATGAAGGATGGTGAAGGAGTCGCGGAGATGTACTCTAGGCTAGCTCTCATCACAAATGACCGACAAATTCATCATCAAGAAGATACTTCGAGCTTTGGATGAGAGATACGACACCGTGTGTACATTGATCCAAATGATGCCAAACTACAAAGATCTCAAGCCTACGGAAGTCATTGGAAGGATTGTTGCTCGTGAGATGACACTCAAAGACAAAGAAGAGCTTCACAACAAGTCTAGCTGTGCTTACAAAGCCACAAGTGATGCTCCCGCAACTTCAAGTGACAACCTTGTCACCAATGAAGAGATAAGCCTCATGGTCAAGAAATTCAACAAGTTCTACAAAAATAGAGGCAAAGAACGAAGCTCCAACTCAAGATATGAAGAGAAGCGTTCGTCAAGTCGTGATCGCAATTGCTACAATTGTGGGAAGCCCGGACACTACTCCAATGAGTGCACGGCTCCCTACAAACGAAGAGAAGAGTCACCTAGAAGACGAAGCTCAAGGAATGAATCACCTCAAAGAGAGAGAAGGAGTAGAGATGATCGTTATGAACGAAGACCCTCAAGGAGAAGTAGGGATTCAGAGAAGAAGGACAAGTACACCAAGAGCTACACAAGAAGAAAACATCAAGCTCATGTTGGTGAATGGGTTTCCGGCTCCGACTCCGACAACAACTCCGAGAGAAGCTATCACTCCAACTTAGACTATAGTCAAGATGAAGGTGTTGCCGGACTTGCACTAGTGACTACCAACTCCTATGATCTATTTGATTCACCAAACGAAGGGAGTGGAAGTTGCTTCATGGCTAAAGGCTCCAAGGTATCACACCCCGAGTATC
This sequence comes from Elymus sibiricus, assembly GCA_039707655.1. Classification (NCBI taxonomy): domain Eukaryota; kingdom Viridiplantae; phylum Streptophyta; class Magnoliopsida; order Poales; family Poaceae; genus Elymus; species Elymus sibiricus. The sequence continues at coordinate 457,820,925 of CM077665.1, read as the reverse complement.
TTGATTTCAATAGTGATGAAGATGATTTGCTTTGTGATGATGACTTGCACTTTGATGAAACTAGTGATGTTAGTCAAAATGAACTTGATAATTTTCATGCTAGTCAAGATAAGTCAATTGATGATGATAATATGAAAATAGAACAACTAACTAAAGAACTAAACACTCTTAAGTTAGCCCATGAATCTACTCTCGAAGATCATAGAGAGCTTGTAAGGACTCATGAGAAGCTACGCTTCGAGAAGCTCAACTTGGAGCAATAGCATGAGTTTCTTAAAGCTATCAATGACGATCTCCGAAAGAAGACTTCATCTTATCTAGCCAAACGACTACTCTTGTCTACATTCATGCCAGAAGTTAAATCTAGACAAACTAGTAACAAAGGCAAGAAAAGTTCTTCATCTAGTAGCAACAATAAAAATGTCAAACCTAATGATGTTGCTTCTAGTAGTTCTATTGATTCCACTAATGATAATTCTCTTAGCCAAGTTATGCTTGAGCAAGAAAATGCTTTATTGAAAGGAATTATAGAGAAAGCTATCTACAAGAGTCTTGCCGGGTGTAAGCAATTTGAGGAAATTGTACGCAAGCACGGAGGATACCAGAAGAACCATGGCATTGGCTACTTCAACGCTAATGGAGTTGAATGGGAAGAAGGTCAATACCCCAAGCCCAAGTTTGTTCCTCAAAAGGAGAAGTATGAACATACTTTTCCCAAGGGAACAAACACTCAAGATGACCTTCCACCATAAGACCACAAGCTCAAGGGCAAGAACAAGCTTCAAGAGGACATTGACTCATATGAGGATGAATCCCAAGCTTTGGTGGAGTGGGTTCCCAAGGCTACTTCAAGCTCAACTTCTACAAGGGCTACTTCAACACCAAGGATCCCCATCAAGTTGATGTGGGTCCCTAAGAAGAAGAACTAGAGAGTTCTTGAGGGGTGACTCCACCAATGAAATTCACTCACATTCATTATTGGCAAGAACTATTTGCAATCAACATCAACTCTATGCAATAGTTCAAGGAGTCACACATTCCCTCAAAGGTAAGCAAGGGACAAGGTAATCAACAAATCAATGGACATCATCACACATGCTTTGCACTCCATGTCCATAGATATCCTTGTATTTGTCTCTTGTGTGTTGGGACTAACCCATGTACACTACTAGAAAAAGGCTTATCCCCAATATCTCTACTAGTGGCGCACCATGATGGTGGTGCGCCACTGCTATATAGCAATGGCGCACCTGAATCAGGTGCGCCATTGCTATTTTTTTACTAATGGCGCACCACTTGAGCAGTGCGCCATTGCTATTTTTTGTGTCCATTCCCCCCCACCAGACATAGCAATGGCACACCACACCTAGGATGCGCCACTGCTATGCTACATAGTAGTGGCGCACCTAGGTGTGGTGCGCCATTGCTATGTCTGATGGGTGTGTGTTTGTGTGTGTGTGTGAGGTTAGTAATGGCGCACCCTCCCTGGTGCGCCATTACTAACATCTCACACACACACAAACACACACCCCACCACACACACAAAACACCCCCCCCCCCCCCCCCGTGGATCGCCTTTTCAGTTTAAAAATAAATAAAAGAAAATGATAAAAAATTCAAATTTAAAAATCCTTCGAGATGCCCATGTGTTATGTGTTCTAGTTGTTAGGAAAATTAACAAACATGAATTTTGAATTTTTTTGCAAAAGGCCGCCGTGTTTCGGTAAAATGGCCGTAATTTTTTTGCATACGACCGTTATCGATTTTTTAGAATCCTCAAAAACCTAACAGAAAAAAAGTTACGATGCTTTTAAGATCTGGAGGCAAAAAAATAAAAAAATAAAAAAATGGCGCACCAGTGCATAGTGCGCCACTACTATTTTCCCGCCTTCAAAATTCAAAAAAAATTAAAAATAGTAATGGCGCACCACACCTAGGTGCGCCACTGCTATGGTACATAGCAATGGCGCACCACAGCTAGGTGCGCCACTGCTATTTTTGAAACGCCACATCTTATATATTAACCCCTGCCTTCTTCCTCCTCCCCCTCCTCCATGCCCTCTCTTTTCCCTCTTCTTCCTCCCCTCCCTCTCTGTTCTCTGTACATAGCCGCCATGGAAGCCACCCCCTGCCACGGCTCACCCCTCCTCCCCCCTCCTCCGCCCCCTGCCACGCCTGGAGCCACCACCAGTCGGCGCCGATCAGATCCCCAGCGACCCCAGCGACCCCCTCCTCCGACCCCAGCGAGCAGCAGCGAGAGCAGAGAGGTAAGGAGGGAGAGAGGAGAAGGAGAGCCGGGGCGGAGGCGAGCTCGAAGCTCCTGGCGGCGGCGGCCATGGCGGCTCAAGCGGCCTCCTGCGGACAGAGAGGTAAGAAGGGAGAGAGGAGAAGGAGGAAGGAGAGGGAAGGGAGAAGAGGAGGAGGGCGCGAGCGCGAGGAGGTCCAGGAGCTGTGCCGGCTGCGGCCGGAGGCGAGATGCAGAACGAAAATTTGCCTAAAAAAAATTGCAGAACGAAAATTATTGAAAAAAAGAAAAAAAAACGCAAAAAATGGTGCCAGATCTAGATCCAGATCCAGATTTCAAAATTTTACCAGTGGCGCACCTCAATTTCTACTAGTGGCGCACCTCAGAGAAATAACAGTGGCGCACCCTAAGGGATAGTAATGGCGCAGCAGGGGGTGCACCACTAGTATTTGGATTAGTAATGGCGCACCAGAGGTGCGCCATTACTAACCATTACTAGTGGCGTGGTAACAGTGGCGCACCCATGGTGCGCCATTAATAGCCATATGGGGTGCGCCACTAATAGCCTTTTTTCTAGTAGTGGTAGGTGAGAAGAGTAAGGAAACAACAAGGATGCTCCGAACTCATGGTGATCTTCATCAACCTTGAGCATCCACCACTACCTCACCGCCATGAAGTCTTCATCGACAAAACCCAAGGTTAGTTTATCCCTCCTATGGGGGGATGTCACATCAAGGGGGAGCTTTACTCTAAGACTTGAGTTAAAGCATCTCTTAGAATGTGACAACATTAGATGCTTTATGTAAAAGTGGTAACCCCACTTGTGCTTAAACGATGAATATGACCTATGATCAAGTATTCTTACTTGGCTCCTAAGTCAATATACTCATATACAGATGACTCCGTCATCGCCAAAATGCTTGATAGATGCTAGTATGTATGTGCATGTTTGCCATGATTTCATTTGACATCTTATTGTGTGAGCATGTTGGTCTGCATTCATTTATCCATTCGAGGACATCCAATTGTTGCTATTTGGCTTTTGTTTTCTCTTTTGCCAATTGGATGGACAAGAATGCTTAGGACCACTCTCTAGCTATCTATGCTCTCCAACCTCATATTCTATTCATGCTGCATCACAAAACTTGAACAAGTACTTTTTGATCCCTTTGTGTGAGAAGCACTCGGAGTTCCGTATCGACAAAGGACTGGCCATTAAAACCTCCCAAGTGCACTCGGTGGAACCAACCCAAAAATCTCGGTCTCACCGAATGCCTAGGGTTGATCTAGTTTTCAATCTCGGTACCACCGATTCCATATTCTCGGTTACACCGAGTTTCCCTGTCAGCTGACAGTTGAGGAACTCGGTGACACCGAAAATTTAGAATCGGTGTCACCGACAGCTGAGGGTATATAAGAGGCGGACCCGACCTTTGAAAATTCCTTCAAACCGTCGCCCCTCCAAAACCCTACGCTGCTGGTTCGTGACCCCTGGTCATCGCCTTTGCTTCCCCGTGCGTCTCCGCTGCTGGGAATCGCCGCCGCCGACGGAATCATCACCCCCGTCGCCGTCGTAGCGGATCCGTCGCCAAGTTAGGGTATGGATCCGGCCCTTCTTTGCGCTCCCCGTCCGAATCTTGCGCACTGAAGTTTATTCCATCGATAATCCACCATTTGCAAACCTCTCCATCCACTGGAAATCTCATTAGATTAGCGAACCAAAAAAATTTAGGTTTAGTTGCCCGCAAAATCGCATCTCGGTGATACCGAGTCAGAAAAATCGGCTCCACCGATTTTGTTTTTGTGCTACTGAGGACAGTACTCGGTGAAACCGAGTGGCAGTTTTCGGTCCGCCGAAACTGCTGCCAAGTTTCTGTTAAGAGTATTGTGAGTCTCGGCAGCACCGAAAGTTTTGACTCGGTGACACCAAAATTCTTTTTTGCTGTGAACTACATCTAAGATTTTTCTGTTCAAACTTTCAAAAATAGCTGCATTTTTTGATGACTTATCTTCTTCTACTCTTCTACACTCTATTCACAGGGTCAGAGATGTCTGCTTCAGATGACAATGAGAACAACTTCAGAGAGCAGAGTGTTGATTTGGATTCAGGCACTAGTCCTGGGTCTAGTTCCTCTTGAGATCCAGGCACCCCCAGTTCTCATGGGTTGCCCAAGGCTACTACTAGGGCCAGGAAGAAGCTGAATTCAGATGAGGAGGATTCTGATTTTGTTCCAGAGGAAGTTCTTGCCAAGAAGCAAGACAAAGCTGCTAGGAAGTCTGCAAATGAAGCCACCTCTTCAAAGAGAGTAATCAGCAACACATATGCCAGTTCTGAGGCTATGAGAGCACCTGAGAGTGCTAGGGCTACCATGACCAGCATCCCAAGAAGTCCATGCCTAAGAAGGCAGGAGAGAAGAAGCATGCCAGAAAGAGGATTGTCTATGTCACTGGCAGGGCTACATCCATGTATGAGGACCCAGAGTAGACTGCTGGTGCTGCTGCTGAGGAGGAGGAGGAAGAGCAAGTTGTCAAGGCCCCTCCCAAGAAGAAGCAAAAGAAGCTTTTGGCAGACGCTATGCCAAAGCAAGGTCCCTCCAAGAGCACCAAGTCTGGCCCCAAGAAGGCTGCTGCTAAAAAGTCCAAGAGGTCATCCAGACAGATTCCAGCTTCTGAGAAGAACAAGGGAACTACCTCCAGAGATATGGATGAGGATGCCATGTCTGCTTTGATGAAGCTTAGACCACACCTTCCAGAGCACAATGCCAGCCATCCACTTGCTGAAGACATGAAGAAGAGAAATGATTCTGGATTGAGGGCATGGAGAGCAATTGATCCTTATGCCCAGAGGAGGAAAACAGGTGTGGACTGTAGGTTCTACACCAAGGAACAACAAGATTTCTATGAGACTATCTTGCTTGACAAGAGTCCAGCTGTCAGTGATATGAGATACATTGACTGGAAATATATCAAGGCTAATGAAGATTACTTTCCAAATGTTCAAGACAACTTTCATTGCATTGGCCTAGACGAGTTTGTTGGCAAAGAGTTCACTGCATGGAATGACGAGATGATCATGCAATTCTACTCCACTGCTCACTTCTATGGAGATGGTAGAATTGTATGGATGACTGAAGGAGCTAGATAGGAGTCTACTGTTGAGGAATGGGCTGCCATCTTAGGAGTCCCAGAGGTGCAAGATGGTGACTTGGATGTCTACTTTGAATCCAAGGAGAGCCATGATGCTATGAAGGACATGTACAATGATATCCCTGCTGCTAACTTGAAATCTCACAAGTTAGGATCTATTTACTTCCTCCAGGCTGGCCTCCGCACCATGAACACCATCTTGAGGCATACATTGATGCCTAAGTCGGGAGATGAGAAGATGATTCGAGGCCATTCAATCAACATGCTGATCCATCTTGATAGACACACCAGGATAAGAGTGATGGATCTGATTGTGGAGACAGTGAAGAGGGTTGCTGCTGATCAGAAGCGCTCATGCTGCTATGCACCCTACATTCAGATGCTCATCACCTCCAAGCTGGAGAAGCACATCTTTGCTCTGGACAGACCTCATTTGCCCCTACAGCCAGATTTAGAGGACAACGTTGTGGTGATGGACCTAGAACATCCCACATCAGCTGCAGCACAGGCAGAGGCAGAGGCAGCTAGAGCCACTAGTGCTCAAGTCCCTAGATCCAGGACCGAGCAAATGGATCTCTTGATCTCAACCATTCAAGGCATGCAGAAGGATATCAAGGACATACTGAAGAACCAGAACAGTCTTGTCAGGATCTTTGAGAATAGAGTCAAGACCCTCAATGACAAGGTGGATGGGCTGACCAAGACAGTTAATGAGCTCAAGAAGGAAGTTGACTCTGTGCCTCTTCCTCACTCTATAGATGATGATGATGATGATGATGAGGATGACTCTCCTCTCAGGCCAGGCACACACTTCACTACCCAGGCCAGATCAGCCACAGTACCAGCTCCAGAGTTGAGGCCTTCTTCATCAGCACCTGCTACAGTCACTTCAGCTCCATCAGCTCCTCCAGTGCCTCCCGTTGCTACTCCAACTCCATCCATGACGTCTGCCGACATCTTCGCCGACGCAGTTCTCTCAACTCCTTCATCAACAACCGGAGGAGATCAGCCCAAGAACGATTACCTATATCTCTTTGAAGTTTTTGGTAACTTGTTGCCAAAGGGGGAGAAGTGTATATAGATCTATAGGCTTCGAGAGAGAGAGAGCGTTTGGTTTTTATCGCTTTTTCAAAAATATTTGGTCTTTTGCTTTGGATGTGTTGAACTATGTGGTGTTTGATCATACGCTTAATGCGTGTTGCTACTATTTCCTATCATTATGTTGCTTATGAGATGATCATTCACCTTTTTCTTGATTGTGTTGTGCTATGATGTTCATTCTAATTATTCTCGCACACCACCAAGTTGCATGTGACATGAAAGAGTGCCCCATGTACCTAATCGATTGTGCATTTGCATTCAAACGCAAATTTAAAATAATGCACAAATTTAGGGGGAGCTCTTGCTTATCACATACTTCTCAAAGCGACGATTATATTCATTGATTATATCATTGTCGAAGCTTTGATCTATATGTTGTCATCAATTACCAAAAAGGGGGAGATTGAAAGCACATTTGCTCCCTTGGTGGTTTTGGTAATTAATAACAACATATATGTCATTGAACTAATGTTTCCACTAAGCACATTTCAGGAAAAGTTCAATGATAGGGATGGCAAAAGTATTGTGGATAACCCCAAGATACAAGGAAATAGATTGGCAAAGCTTCAAGCAAGAGGACTCTACATTTTACTTTGTGAGAAATCACTTTGAGTCCATAGGAAAGCCAATACTATTAAAAGGGGGTAAGGTATTGTTGGTGAACAAAATGCTCATACGTGCACAAGTGATAGTCACCAAAAACACACACAAGCTCTTCCACAAAAGTCTGTCCAAAGTCAAATATCCAAAATAACTGCAACCAACACTTCCCACTCGGTGCCACCGATTCCCAAACTCAGACAGACCCATGCCAAACCCTAGCCAGTCGGTGCAACCGATCCCAATTCGGTGCCACCGAGTTTGGGTTGCCAAGTTTTTGTTACCTCAATTCACAAAATCGGTACCACCGAGTTTGTTGGATCGGCGTCACCGAGATTGCGCAATCTGACCGTTGGTCGCCTAATCGGTGCAACCGAGATTTATATATCGGTCTCACCGAGATTCAAAAGTTGCTACCTTTGGAGCAACTCGGTACCACCGAGTTTTACACTTCGGTGTCACCGAGTTGGTCACTTTAGGTGTAATGGTTGGATTTTTGGAGATGCCTATATATACCCCTTCACCACAGCGTACTCGAAATAGAAGCACTCAGAACTATTCCATACTTGCCCCATCCTATTTTCTGAGAGAGAGCCACCTACTCATGTGTTGAGATCATGCCATTCCATTCCAACCATATGAATCTTGATCTCTAGCCTCCCCAAGTTGCTTTCCACCAAATCAATCTCTCCACCAGGCCAAATCTGTGAGAGAGTGATTGTGTGTTGAGGAGTCTATCATCTTGAAGCACAAGAGCAAGGAGTTCATCGTCATTATCGAGCCTATTACCTTTTGGAGGGTGGTGCCTCCTAGATTGGTTAGGTGTCGCTTGGGAGCCTCCTACTTTGTGTTGTGGAGTTGAACCAAGAAGTTTGTATGGGCATGGAGATCGCCTACTTCGTGAAGATCTACCCATAGTGAGGCTAGTCCTTCGTGGACGGAAGCCGTTATGGAATAGTCAAGGTTGCTACTTCGTGGACCCTTATGGGTGGAGCCCTCCGTGGACTCTCGCGACCATTACCCTCCGTGGGTTGAAGACTCCATAAACGTGGACGTACGATAGCACCACCTATCGGAACCACGGGAAAAATCTTCGTGTCTACAAATTGCGTTTGATCTTCCTACCCTTCCTTTACTACTCATGCTTGTTGTTACTTTCCGCTGCTATACTCTTAGACATGCATGTGTAGGGTGTGCGTGACTTGCTATGAATGCTAAAATCTGCCAACACTTAAAATTGGGAAAAAGTAGATTTTTATTTAGTCAAGTAGTCTAATCACCCCCCCCCTCTAGACATACTTTCGGTCCTACAATATTTGATGAGTTATGCATGCCCGCTTATACAAACATGTGCACAGATACCACTGGATCGTACTAATCTATAGAGTTGACGAAGGAACTGTTGAAGTACTAGACTCACTTGGTAAAGACACTAAAGAATACAAAAGCCTGGTTTTGATGCTCGACAGGTAATTTCAATCATTAACGCACCATGTCGGCCTCTTTAGTTCATTTCCTAATATATCAAGTAATTAATAACTCCTTTATTCATTTTCTTTGCCAGGCAGGGTTTGGGAAAAGTTCACCAAAGAGATTATCGGTGATTGGAAACCAGAGCTGAAATGGCGACGGACCAAGGTAATTAAGTAGTACTAGCTACGTCCGCGCATCTCTTTAATTCTAGTTTCAATACCATTATCATGCTTGATTATTATCTGATTGAATTCTATTCTCGTAAAGTTTATGAGGCAGGAACAGGGGACTAATTTATGTGCATACTACGTTTGCGAGAACATTCGCTTTATGACCGAAAGGAGCCGAGATGCAAGACATCTTTGAGTACGTAAACACTATTCACAATTTTTTTATCATGATCTAATATATATACACACAACTAATATATTCATATTGATCTCCTTCTTTAAAGATGGTGGAGATGCGGGATAGTCGCCTACCAAGGGACCGCATACGAGCACTTCAAGAGGAAATGGCGGGATTTTTGCTTGTGCGGGTCATATCTCCCGACGGAGAATACCATTTCACCTAACGCCTGCATGTAATGATCTGCAAATTGTAGGAGAAATTGTATATACCAAATTGTATATATATGTGTGTGTGTGTGTTTGTGCATGGTCGTACGAGAAATTCTATGATATATATATATGATCGGTTCTACGATAAATTCTATTGTATATGCATAACATGTACAGTATGTAGTAGCGTAAAATATGTTTGAAATGAAAAAAACTTAAATGGAAAACACAAAATGAAAAGGAAAAATAATCAATAAACCCTAAACCCCTAAACCCCTAAACCTTTAGTCCCGGTTGTTGTCACCAACCAGGACTAAAGGTCCCCAGCCCCCGGCACGCGCTGCCGGCCACGTGGCAGGGATTTAGTCCCGGGTCGTGGCCAACTGGGACTAAAGGGTGGGGGCCTTTAGTCCCGATTTATTAGTCCCGGTTGGGGAACCAGGACTAAAGGCCCTACCCAACCGGGACTAAAGGCCATTTCTGTACTAGTGGAGAGAGTCATGGGCAAGGCACACCCTCTTGATAGCTATGGCACGGGGGTCGAGGGATTGCGGCCTTGCGGGCTCACACCTTGCTATTGCGCGTAGGATCGAAGAGATCCTAGAGTTTAATGGAAAGAGCAGTTGGTAGGGAAATACAGTGTGGATGAGAGAGAGGGTGCCATGGCGAAGGTGAGGTGGACGTCATCCAGTTTTAAAGAAGATGGGCTCCAGCGAGAAATGTCTCGCTACAGTGGAAAACCGAGCGGGAAGGGGTGGGTCTGCAAGAAAAGAGAAAGGTGCCTCATGGGGTGAGGTTTTCATGGGACTGTATGTTGGAGATAACATGTTGAATAGTCCGGACAACCACATTTCTCCTCTACACATATGGGCTGGACTTGTGGGAGCCCGGGCTGTTCAGACGATTGAATTTTGGAGGGAAAATGTAGCCCGTGGCAACGCACAGGCATTCTACTAGTAGGTTTTAGAATTTTAGTTTATTACTTTATTTACCAAGAAATGAATATGGCTCATATAAATATCATACCACTTAGAAAATTTCCAAAATCTTCTACTCCCACCAATCCATATTACTTGTCACTCAAACAGATGTATTTAGACGTATTCTAGTGCTAGATACATCCATTTTAGCGACAAATAATATGTATCGGAGGAAGTACATAAATACAACACAATATTTAAAGATTAGGGAACTATTTCCTGCCCAAATACTATAATAAATACACATAGTATTTTTATAAAATTTATTTTGGGCTTTACAATTGTACGCTAAGATTTCAAATTAGGTTTCTAAATAATTCCCAAAATATTTAAAAATCCAAGAAAATTCAAATAGAAAACCGAACGTATTTTATATTAAAGAAGTAATATTACCTTCTCATTTGATTTTATTTGTGACATAAATTTGTTTTTAAATATGCTGAAAGTCCAATATGACAACGAAATGAATATTAGGGAAAATCCTTATATTCCGTCTCATTTGAATCTATACCTAATAATAATAAAAGGGCTATTGCTTTTTGCGGTACGTCATAAAAATTCCTCATAAAATTACAAAATATTACCTACCAATGCCACTTATAAGTCATAAAAAAATGCCTCACACAGGCCAATTCCCGCCTGGGCTGGTCTATGTAGTAGGGACCTCCTATACTTATAAGTGATAAAAAAGGCTCATCCGGGCGGCCTGTTTTTTAAATTTCATTTTTCTCGTTTTCGTTTTTTCTACTTTAAATAATTTGAGACTTCAAAAAAATCCAAAAAAATAAAAAATGAGAATTTTGGAATAAAATGTTTGTGCATTCAAAAAATATTCATGATTTTGTAAAAAATATTTTCTTATTCAGAAAATGTTCGTAATTTTGAAAACTATTGTTCGGGAAATCAAAAAATGTTCATGTTTTTTTTAAAAGTTCATGTATTAAAAATGTTAATAAAATTGCACAACCAAAACCTTTTCATCATCATCCTCATCCACAAACCCTAGTTGAGGGAGTCCGGGATTAAGGGGTCCTCGGACTGCCGGCCTATTCTTTATGGGCCGGACTCATGGGCCACTCGTTGGAGGATCGGACTGGCCGAATACCCCGTAACCAGGGGGAGATCTCAGGAGCCGTGGCGTGCCCTTCAAGCTTAACATGATAGAATAGGCATGTTTATTCCTTCGATAAGCAACCGACTATGTGTAACCCTAGGGACCCCTGGTGTCTATATAAACCGAGGGGTTTAGTTTGCAAAGGTAGGTGAACTCATCTAGGGTTTAGCAACTTGATCTCGAAGTAGATCGACTCTGTAATCTTATACACAACAATACAACCAAGCAGGACGTAGGGTTTTACCTCCATAGGAGGGCCTGAACCTGGGTAAAACATCGTCTCCTTCGTCTCCTGTTACCCATCGATTCTAGATCCACAGCTCGGGACCCCCTACCCGAGATCCGCCGGTTTTGACACCGACATTGGTGCTTTCATTGAGAGTTCCGCTGCGCGATCGCTAGAGGAATCGATGGCTCGCCTTGTCATCAGCAATGAAGTCTGCAGCAAGGACGTTTTCGTTCCTGGCCAGATTTTAGCGTTCGGCAGCATCGTATCGCATGCCGATCCGGCCGGTCATCTTGGCCAGGTCGGAAGTTTCATCCCCGCTCAGGAGGTTAGATTCGGGAACCTTGAGTTCGTCACCGACTCCCGGGGAGATCTCGTTTTAACGAAGCTCTCAGCTCTCATGGAGGAGCCCGCAGGCCCCGACACCTTAACACCGGAGGCAACAGGTCCCACTGCTGAGGTGGCCTCTATTCCTGGGCCGGCCATAACGACCAAACCAGCTGATATGCCCGGATCTACCGCGGCCGAATACAACCCGGGCACGTCTTCAAGCGACCCCAGGACAACGGCGCTGCGAATCGACCCCATGCGCTCCAGCGACATGGACCTTGCCGACATCTCATCATTAAACGAGTTACTTGGTCGGATTCAAACCATGGGCGTGACCGGCGGACAAACCTCAGTCTACGACCAGATCGGGTTTAAACCCGATGATAGGGAGATTCATACCCCACCGATCAGTCACTTAGTCGCTACCATTGAGTGTCCGGCCGGAGGCTCGTCCTCTCAACTACCGGAATTAAAAACAGTTTACATCCCGGTTTCCGACCGTCAGGATCTTTCCTACAATACAGAACCCAGAACTCACACCGAAAGTAGTTCGGGATCGGCCGCCGAACTAGCGCGCGACCTAGAACCCGTGCAGAAGGGTCCTGTTGATAATATGGCCTCCGAACCCGCCACGCCGGATCCCGCAATGACACGGGAGGCAAACGCCGGGATCCCGAACTCACATCCTGGCGAGAAACTAAAATTTTCCCCGCCCACCACCCAAGTCAAGCACTCCTCAAGCAGCGTAGGAGAGCCCAAGTTATCGGGCTTATGGGAAGTTAAACAACAGCCAGGGGAGTCAGTCCATCATTTTTGGGCTAGACTCCTCCTTATTAAAGACAGAGTACCAAACTCTAGTGGCCAGGAGATAATAGCAACCTTCAGGCACAATTGCCACAATGAAGGAATCCTCAATGCCCTAGCCCGTCGTCACATTCATGACTTCACCGAGCTATCAGACCTGGTACAAAAATATTGCGCTATGGAAAGTACCTGGCGAGCCGAACGTCTGTTTTCGGCGCCGGTGCCTGCCGAGCACCCTAGAGGAGCTCGGAAAAGCGAATACCTCCAAAACGGCCGGCCGAACACGAACCCGCCGAGAAAAAGAAGAGACCCCCTACGGGAGTCAGAACTGTCCTTGACGGAATATTGGACAAGCCATGCCCTATACACTCTGTATTACTGAACACAAGCCCGACTCATAGCCTTAGAGCTTGCTGGGTCGTCAGGTAGGTCGCAAAAAGCGGAGAGGCCACCCTCGAGGCTCTACCCCTAGGCAGACGTTCAACAGCGCCACCAGAATGCAACGCCGAGATCCTTACGATCTATGAAACGTTTTCCTCCAGGAATCAGAGGAAGAGAGCTCTTCGAGAACTCGAACAAATCTATCAGGTGGCAGCAACAAATTCATGGACAGACACACCGATCACCTTCGGAGAAGCTGATCAACCAATCACCCGCCCCGGCCGAACACCTGCCGCACTGGTCCTCAACCCCATCGTGGATGGTTTCAGGTTACAAAAGGTGCTAATGGACGGCGGCAGTGGTTTAAACCTCATTTACGAGGATACCTTGGAAAAAATGCAGTTTGACCGATCCCGCATCGAACATAGCAACACAACCTTTCGTGGGATCATCCCTAGGAAAGAAGCACGTTGTTCCGGACGCGTTACCCTCGATGTGGTATTCGGCACGCCCGAGAACTACAGATCCAAAGAACTTCTCTTTCATATCGTGCCCTTTCACAGTGGTTACCACGCTCTTTTGGCGCATGACGCTTTCACAAGATTTTAGGCTATACCATATTACGGGTATATGAAACTCAAAATGCCGGGCCCAAACGGGGTGATCACAATCACAAGTGACCCGAATAGAGCCCTTCGAGCTGAAAATAGAACAGCAGCACTCGGCCTCGATGCACTAGCTGAGACCTTTGCAGCAGAGGAATTGACCGCACTCCGGTCAACAGTGGACAAGGATGATGTGGTCCTGAGCAAGAGGCCCAAACCCACGTCTTTTAAACCTACAGACGAAATTGTCAAATTTCAGGTACATCCAACGGACCCCAATAAAACAGCGTCCATTGGAGCTCAGCTAGACCCCATGGTGGACGAAGCACTGCGAACATTTTTACGAGAAAACTGGGATATCTTTGCCTGGCATCCTTCAGATATGCCAGGAATCCCACAACGGCTAGCAGAACACAGTCTGAACATAATCACGGGCTTCAAGCCCATCAAACAGGCTTTACGCCGATTTTCCGAACCCAAGCGACAAGCTTTGGGCGAAGAACTAGCAAAATTGCTGGAGGCCGGATTCATAAGAGAAATCAAACACCCCGAATGGTTGGCAAACCTGGTGATGGTACCAAAGAAAGATAAATCCTGGCAGCTGTGTGTCAATTTCAAAGACCTCAATAAAGCTTGCCCCAAGGACCCTTTCTCCTTACCACGCATAGACCAGATTATTGACGCCACAGCCGGACACGACTCATTGTGCTTCCTCGACGCTTATTCCGGATACCATCAGATCAAAATGAAGGAATCTGATCAAGCTGCAACTGCATTCATCACCCCCTACGGGCCATTCTGCTTTAACACAATGCCTTTCGGGCAAATAAACGCAGGTGCTACATACCAGCGTATGATTCAGACATGTCTCGAAAAACAAGTCAGTAAAACAGTCGAGGCATACGTGGACGACGTGGCCATTAAGACCAAACACGTCAGCCAGCTGATAGACGACCTCAGGCAAACTTTTGCTAGTATACGGGAATATGATATACGGCTCAATCCGGACAAATGTGTCTTCGGAGTTCCCGCTGGTAAACTACTCGGATTCATTGTTTCCCATAGAGGAATAGAAGCCAATCCGGCTAAGATCCGCTCCCTATCTCAACTTGCAATTCCTACAGAGCTAAAGCACGTCCAAAGGCTGGCGGGCTGCGTGGCGGCTTTGAGCCGCTTTATCTCCCGCCTTGGTGAAAATGCTTTACCGCTCTACAGGCTGCTGAAACGAACCAAAAACTTCGAGTGGACCGATGTAGCAAAGGCTGCACTAGAGGAAATTAAAACACTGCTGACCAGCAACCCCATACTCACGGTGCCAGGTGCCGGTGAACCATTGTTACTGTACATCTCGGCCACCAATCAAGTGGTTAGTGCGGTGCTCGTCGTCGAACGAGAGGAAGAGGGTCACAAATTCCGGGTGCAAAAGCCAGTCTAATATGTGTCAGAAGTGCTAACGCCATGCAAGTCCAGATATCCGCACTACCAGAAGATAGCCTATACAGTGTTTATGGCATCACGAAAGCTCAGACACTACTTTCAAGAATGTTCGGTCACGGTGGCCTCCGAAGTACCCCTGAACGATATAATCAGTAACAGGGACGCCACCGGCTGTTGGAAATATGCCCTAGAGGCAATAATAAATTGGTTATTATTATATTTCCTTGTTCATGATAATCGTTTATTATCCATGCTATAATTGTATTGATTGGAAACTCAAATACATGTGTGGGTACATAGACAACACTGTGTCCCTAGTAAGCCGCTAGTTAACTAGCTCGTTGATCAAAAGATGGTGAAGCTTTCCTAGCCATGGACATGAGATGTCATTTGATAACGGGATCACATCATTAGGAGAATGATGTGATGGACAAGACCCAAACTATAAACGTAGCATATGATCGTGTCAGTTTATTGCTATTGTTTTTCTGCATGTCAAGTATCTGTTCCTATGACCATGAGATCATGCAACTCACTGACACCGGAGGAATACCTTGTGTGTATCAAACGTCACAACGTAACTGGGTGACTATAAAGGTACTCTACAGGTATCTCCGAGGGTGTCTGTTGGGTTGGCATGGATCAAGACTGGGATTTGTTACTCCGTGTGACGGAGAGGTATCTCAGGGCCCACTCGGTAGTACAACATCACAATGAGCCTTGCAAGCAAAGTGACTAAAGAGTTAGCCACAGGATCTTGTATTACGGAACGAGTAAAGAGACTTGCCGGTAACGAGATTGAACTAGGTATAGAGATACCGACGATCGAATCTCGGGCAAGTAACATACCGAAGAACAAAGGGAACAGTATACGGGATTAACTGAATCCTTGACATAGAAGTTCAACCGATGAAGATCTTCGTAGAATATGTAGGAACCAATATGGGCATCCAGGTCCCGCTATTGGTTATTGGCCGTAGAGGTGTCTCGGTCATGTCTGCATAGTTCTCGAACCCGCAGGGTCTACACACTTAACGTTTGGCGGCGATATAAGTATAGTTGAGTTGTTATGTTGGTGACCGAAGGTTGTTTGGAGTCCCGGATGAGATCCTGGACATGACGAGGATCTCCGGAATAGTCCGGAGGTAAAGATTGATATATGGGATAATAGTGTTTGGTCTCCGGAAGGGTTTCGGAATTCACCGGAAGGGGTTCTGGGTGTTTACCGAAGTGTTCGGGTGTAGCAACACTTTATATGGGCCAAAGGGGTAAAGCCCACGAGGTATTGGAAATTGCAAAAGGAAGTTTTGCTGCTACCTTAAGCGGTACTACCGCTTGTAAGGCAGTACTACCGCGTAAGCGGTACTACCGCTTGTGTGAAGCGGTACTACCGCTTGTGCGCGGTACTGCTGGAATCCGAGTGGGACTCTTTCCGTGCGGGCCAAACCGACCTTGTGCGGGCAAAACCGACCTTGTGGAGGTTTTCTCTCCGAGTTTAGACCCCAGGGCTCAACATATAAATAGAGGGGCAGGGCTAGCATACGGGAGACATCAAGATTTCCCAAGCCGTGTGCCGGCAACCCTAACCCTCTAGTTCCTCCTGTCATAATCTCCGTAGTGCTTGGCGAAGCCCTGCAGAGATTGTTCCTCACCACCATCACGACGCCGTCGTGCTGCCGAAACTCATCCACTACTTCACCATAGCTCGCTGGATCGAGGAGGTGAAGGCGTCATCAAGCCGTACGTGTGTTGAACGCGGAGGTGCCGTCCGTTCGGCACTAGATCGTGTTTGGATCGAGGGACGACTTGCGATGTGGATCGCGAAGACGTTCGACTACATCAACCGCGTTTTTAACGCTTCCGCTTAGCGATCTACAAGGGTATGTAGATTCACTCTCCCTCTCGTAGATGCTCATCACCATGGATAGATCTTGCGTGTGCGTAGGAAATTTTTTGTTTCCCATGCTACGTTCCCCAACAGTGGCATCTGAGCTAGGTCTATGTGTAGATGAGATCTCGAGTAGAACACAAAGGAGTTTGTGGGCGTTGATATTCAGATTGCTTCCTCCCTTGGTCTTTTCTTGTTTCGGCGGTATTGTGGGATGAAGCTGCTCGGACCAACATTACTCGTACGCTTACGAGAGACCGGTTCCATCAACTGACATGTAACTTCGTTGCATAAAGATGGCTGGCGGGTGTCTGTCTCTCCTACTTTAGTCGGATCGGATTTGACAAAGGCGGTCCTTGAGAAGGTTGAAAAGCAATTTTTGTATCACCGTTGTGGTTTTTGCGTAGGTAAGAATTGTTCTTGCTAGATACCCGTAGCAGCCACGTAAAACTTGCAACAACAATTAGAGGACGTCTAACTTGTTTTTGCAGGGTATGTTGTGATGTGATATGGCCAATTACATGATGAGATATATGTGATGTATGAGATGATCATGTGTTGTATAGAATATCAAGACTTGCATGTCGATGAGTACGACAACTGGCAGGAGCCATAGAGTTGTCTTTAATTATTTTTGCCGTTTTTGTTTACTTTATCACTATGAGTTAGCAATAGTCGTGGAAGCAACAGTCGGCGCGACAACCTCATGGCGACACGTTGATGGAGATCAAGATGATGGAGATCATGGTGTCATGCCGGTGACGATGGAGATCATGCCGGTGCTTTGGAGATGGAGATCAAAAGCACAAGTTCATGGCCATATCATGTCACTTATGATTTGCATGTGATGTTAATCCTTTTATGCATCTTATTTTGCTTAGGACGACGGTAGCATTATAAGGTGATCCCTCACTTAAATTTCAAGATAAAATTGTGTTCTCCCCGAGTGTGCACCATTGCGAAAGTTCGTCGTTTCGAGACACCACGTGATGATCGGGTGTGATAGACTCTACGTTCGCATACAACGGGTGCAAGCCAGTGTTGCACGTGCGGAACACTCGGGTTAAACTTGACGAGCCTAGCATGTACAGACATGGCCTCGGAACACAAGAGACCGAAAGGTCGAACATGAGTCATATAGTAGATATGATCAACATGAAGATGTTCACCATTGAAACCACCTCAACTCACGTGATGATCGGACTTGAGTTGGTGGATTTGGATCATGTGACACTCGAATGACCGGAGGGATGTCAATTTGAGTGGGAGTTTTTTTAAGTAATATGATTAACTAAACTCATTATCTTGAACAATAGTCTAAGTTGTCTTTGCTATATTTATGTTTTAGATCAAGACTCGCGCAGTAGCACCCCTGAATTTTAATGCGTTCCTAGAGAAAGCTAAGTTGAAAGATGATGGAAGTAACTTTGTGGACTGGGCCCGTAATCTAAGGATTATCCTTACGGCTTCCCAGAAGGCTTATGTCCTTGATGCACCGCTTGGTGATCCACCCGCTCCAGTTGAGTCTCTAGACATTGTGAACGCCTGGCAGGCTCGCTCTGATGATTACTCAATAGTTCAATGTGCAATTTTGTATGGCTTAGAACCGGGACTTCAAAGACGTTTTGAACGTCATGGCGCATATCAGATGTTCCAGGAGTTGAGGTTTATCTTTCAGAAGAATGCCCGGATCGAGAGGTATGAGACCTCCGATAAGTTCTATGCTTGCAAGATGGAGGAGAACGGGTCTGTTAGTGATCACATACTCAGAATGTCTGGGTACTCCACCCGTTTGGCTGAATTGGGGATGCCCCTTCCGCCAGAGGCTATCACTGACAGAGTTCTTCAATCATTGCCACCTAGCTACAAGAGCTTCGTGTTGAACTATAATATGCAAGGGATGAACAAGTCTGTCGCCGAGCTGTTTGCGATGCTAAAAGTCGATGAGTCTGAAATTCAGAAGGAGCATCAAGTGTTGATGGTCAATAAAACCACTAGTTTCAAGAAAAATGGCAAGGGTAAGAAGGGTAACTCTAAGAAGAGTGGCATAGCAGTTGCTCCTCCCGTGAAGAAACCCAAAGCTGGACCCAAACCAGAAACTGTGTGCTTTCATTGCAAGGGAACTGGACACTAGAAGCGGAACTGCCCCAAGTATTTGGCTGACAAGAAGGCGGCCAACAACAAACAAGGTATATATGATATACTTGTTATTGATGTGTACCTTACCAACTCTCGTTGTAGTGCCTGGGTATTTGATACCGGTGCGGTTGCTCACATTTGCAACTCTAAACAGGAACTGCGGAATAGACGGAGGCTGGCAAAGGATGAAGTGACGATGCGCGTGGGAAATGGTTCCAAGGTTGATGTGATCGCCGTCGGCACGCTCGCTCTTCAATTACCATCGGGATTAGTGATGAACCTGAATAATTGTTATTTAGTGCCTGCGTTAAGCATGAACATTATATCTGGATCTTGTTTATTGCGAGACAGTTACTCATTTAAATCAGAGAATAATGGTTGTTCTATTTATATGAGTAATATCTTTTATGGTCATGCACCCGATGTGAGGGGTTTATTCTTATATAATCTCGATAGTAATGATACACATGTTCATAACATTGATGCCAAAAGATGTAGAATTGATAATGATAATACCACTTTCTTGTGGCACTGCCGTTTAGGTCATATTGGCGTAAAACGCATGAGGAAGCTCCATGCTGATGGACTTTTGGAGTCACTTGATTTTGAATCACTTGACACATGCGAGCCATGCCTCATGGGCAAGATGACTAAAACGCCGTTCTCTGGAACAATGGAACGGGCAATTGACTTGTTGGAAATCATACATACTGATGTGTGCGGTCCGATGAGTATTGAGGCGCGCGGTGGTTATCGTTACTTTCTCACCTTCATTGATGACTTAAGTAGATATGGGTATATTTACTTAATGAAACACAAGTCTGAAACATTTGAAAAGTTCAAACAATTTCAGAGTGAAGTTGAGAATCATCATAACAAGAAGATTAAATTCCTACGATCTGATCGAGGAGGAGAATATCTGAGTTATGAGTTTGGCAGTCACTTAAGACAATGTGGAATTGTTTCACAACTGACACCGCCTGGAAACACCACAGCGTAATGGTGTGTCCGAACGTCGTAATCGAACCTTATTGGATATGGTGCAATCTATGATGTCTCTTGTCGATTTGCCACTATCGTTTTGGGGTTATGCATTAGAGACAGCTGGATTCACTTTAAATAGGGCACCTTCGAAATCCGTTGAGACGACGCCATATGAACTTTGGTTTGGCAAGAAGCCAAAGCTGTCGTTTCTTAAAGTTTGGGGATGTGATGCTTATGTCAAAAAGCTTCAGCCTGAAAAGCTGGAACCCAAAGCGGAGAAATGCGTCTTCATAGGATACCCAAAAGAGACAGTTGGGTATACCTTCTACCTCAGATCCGAAGGCAAAGTGTTTGTCGCTAAAAATGGAACAGTTCTTGAGAAAGAGTTTCTCTCGAAAAAATTGAGTGGGAGGAAGATAGAACTTGATGAGGTTGTTGAACCTTTACTTCAACCTGAGAGTAGCATAGCGCAGAAAGATGTTTCTGTAGAGCCTACATCAGCTGAAGAGGAAGTTGATGATGATCATAAAGCTTCGGATCAAGTTGCTATCGAACCTCGTAGGTCGACAAGGACGCGTACTGCTCCTGAGTGGTACGGCAACCCTGTCTTAGACGTCATGTTGTTGGACAAACGATGAACCTACGAGCTATGGACAAGCGATGATGGGCCCGGATTCCGAGAAGTGGTTAGAGGCCATGAAATCCGAGATGGGATCCATGTATGAAAACAAAATGTGGACTTTGGAAGTATTACCTGAAGGGCGTAAGGCCATTCAGAATAAATGGATCTTTAAGAGGAAGACGGACGCGGACGGTAATGTCAACGTTTAGAAAGCTCGACTTGTGGCAAAGGGTTTTTCACAAGTTCAAGGATTTGACTACGATGAGACCTTCTCACCCGTAGCGATGCTTAAGTCCGTCAGAATCATGTTAGCAATAGCTGCCTTTTCGATTATGAAATTTGGTAGATGGATGTCAAAACAGCGTTCCTTAACGGTTTCCTTAAGGAAGAGTTGTATATGATGCAACCAGAAGGTTTTGTCGATCCAGAGAATGCTGACAAAGTTTGCAAACTCCAGCGATCCATTTATGGACTGGTGCAAGTATCTCGGAGTTGGAATCTTCGCTTTGATGAGGTGATCAAAGCGTTCGAGTTTATACAAGTTTACGGAGAAGCTTGTATTTACAAGAAAGTGAGTGGGAGCTCTATAGCGTTTCTAATATTATATGTGGATGACATATTACTGATTGGAAACAATATAGAAATGTTGGAAAGCATGAAGGAATATTTGAATAAGAGTTTTTCAATGAAGGACCTAGGAGAAGCTGCTTTCATATTAGGCATCAAGATCTATAGAGATAGATCAAGACGTTTAATAGGACTTTCACAAAGCACATACCTTGATAAGATTTTGAAGAAGTTCAAATGGATCAGTCCAAGAAGGGGTTCTTGCCTGTTTTGCAAGGTGTGAAGTTGAGTAAGACTCAATGCCCAGTGACTGCAGAAGATAGAGAAAAGATGAGTGTCATCCCCTATGCTTCAGCCATAGGCTCTATCATGTATGCAATGCTGTGCACAAGACCCAATGTCAGCCTTGCCATAAGTATGGTCGGAAGGTTTCAAAGTGATCCAAGAATGGAACACTGGACGGCGGTCAAGAATATCCTGAAGTACCTGAAAAGGACTAAGGACATGTTTCTCGTTTATGGAGGTGATCAAGAGCTCGTCGTAAAGGGTTACGTCGATGCAAGCTTTGACACTGATCCGGATGACTCTAAGTCGCAAACCGGATATGTATTTATTCTTAATGGGGGTGCGGTTATTTGGTGCAGTTCCAAGCAAAGCGTGGTAGCTGATTCTACATGCGAAACGGAGTACATCGCTGCCTCGGAGGCGGCGAAGGAAGGTGTCTGGATGAAGGAGTCCATGACAGATCTTGGAGTAGTGCCTAGTGCGGTTAACCCAATGACTCTGTTTTGTGATAATACTGGTGCCATTGCTCTAGCCAAGGAACCAAGATTTCACAAGAGGACCAGACACATAAAGCGACGTTTCAATTCCATCCGCGATTACATCAAGGAGGACGACATAAATATTTGCAAAGTACACACGGATCTGAATGTTGCAGATCCGATGACTAAACCTCTTCCAAGGGCTAAACATGAACAACACCAGAACTGCATGGGTGTTCGATTCATTACAATGTAAATCACTATGTGATGTGAACTAGATTATTGACTCTAGTGCAAGTGGGAGACTGTTGGAAATATGCCCTAGAGGCAATAATAAATTGGTTATTATTATATTTCCTTGTTCATGATAATCGTTTATTATCCATGCTATAATTGTATTGATTGGAAACTCAAATACATGTGTGGGTACATAGACAACACTGTGTCCCTAGTAAGCCTCTAGTTAACTAGCTCGTTGATCAAAAGATGGTGAAGGTTTCCTAGCCATGGACATGAGATGTCATTTGATAACGGGATCACATCATTAGGAGAATGATGTGATGGACAAGACCCAAACTATAAACGTAGCATATGATCGTGTCAGTTTATTGCTATTGTTTTTCTGCATGTCAAGTATCTGTTCCTATGACCATGAGATCATGCAACTCACTGACACCGAAGGAATACCTTGTGTGTATCAAATGTCACAACGTAACTGGGTGACTATAAATGTACTCTACAGATATCTCCGAGGGTGTCTGTTGGGTTGGCATGGATCAAGACTGGGATTTGTTACTCCGTGTGACGGAGAGGTATCTCAGGGCCCACTCGGTAATGCAACATCACAATGTGCCTTGCAAGCAAAGTGACTAAAGAGTTAGCCACAGGATCTTGTATTACGAAATGAGTAAAGAGACTTGCCGGTAACGAGATTGAACTAGGTATAGAGATACCGACGATCGAATCTCGGGCAAGTAACATACTGAAGAACAAAGGGAACAATATACGGGATTAACTGAATCCTTGACATAGAGGTTCAACCGATGAAGATCTTCGTTGAATATGTAGGAACCAATATGGGCATCCAGGTCCCGCTATTGGTTATTGGCCGTAGAGGTGTCTCGGTCATGTCTGCATAGTTCTCGAACCTGCAGGGTCTACACACTTAACGTTTGGTGGCGATATAAGTATAGTTGAGTTGTTATGTTGGTGACCGAAGGTTGTTCGGAGTCCCGGATGAGATCCCGGACATGATGAGGATCTCCGGAATAGTCCGGTGGTAAAGATTGATATATGGGATAATAGTGTTTGGTCTCCAGAACGGTTCCGGAATTCACCGGAAGGGGTTCCGGGTGTTTACCGAAGTGTTCGGGTGTAGCAACACTTTATATGGGCCAAAGGGGTAAAGCCCACGAGGTATTGGAAATTGCAAAAGGAAGTTTTGCTGCTGCCTTAAGCGGTACTACCGCTTGTAAGGCAGTACTACCGCGTAAGCGGTACTACCGCTTGTGTGAAGCGGTACTGTCGCGTAAGCGGTACTACCGCTTGTGTCAAGCGGTACTACCGCTCGTGAGCGGTACTACCGCTTGTGCGCGGTACTGTTGGAATCCGAGTGGGACTCTTTCCGTGCGGGCCAAACCGACCTTGTGCGGGCAAAACCGACCTTGTGCGGGCAAAACCGACCTTGTGGAGGTTTTCTCTCCGAGTTTAGACCCCAGGGCTCAACATATAAATAGAGGGGCAGGGCTAGCACACGAGAGACATCAAGATTTCCCAAGCCGTGTGCCGGCAACCCTAACCCTCTAGTTCCTCCCGTCATAATCTCCGTAGTGCTTGGCGAAGCCCTGCAGAGATTGTTCCTCACC
The DNA here is from genome assembly GCA_039707655.1 of Elymus sibiricus. Taxonomy (NCBI): domain Eukaryota; kingdom Viridiplantae; phylum Streptophyta; class Magnoliopsida; order Poales; family Poaceae; genus Elymus; species Elymus sibiricus. The sequence goes on along the minus strand of CM077665.1, from coordinate 457,797,093 downwards.
ACCATCACCACGCCGTCGTGCTGCCGGAACTCATCCACTACTTCACCATAGCTCACTGGATCGAGGAGGTGAAGGCATCATCAAGCCGTACGTGTGTTGAACGCGGAGGTGCCGTCCGTTCGGCGCTAGATCGTGTTTGGATCGAGGGACGACTTGCGATTTGGATCGCGAAGACGTTCGACTACATCAACCGCGTTTCTTAACGCTTCCGCTTAGCGATCTACAAGGGTATGTAGATTCACTCTCCCTCTCGTAGATGCTCATCACCATGGATAGATCTTGCGTGTGCGTAGGAAAATTTTTGTTTCCCATGCTACGTTCCCCAACACCGGCTACATAGCCAAATGGGCATCGAAATCCTTCCTTTCGAAATCGCCTATAAGCCTCGACGAGCTATTAAATCTCAGGTGTTGGCCGATTTCCTTGCCGAATGGACAGAGGCCGAGCTCCACAGAGAATATAGTACATACTCCCATTGGACGATGTACTTCGACGGATCCAAGACACTGGCCGGACTAGGGGCTGGAGTTATCCTCACATCTCCAACGGGAGACAACGTCCGGTACGTGTTGCAGATCATGTACGCCGATTCTAACAATGCGGCCGAATACGAAGCACTATTGCACGGGCTTCGGATGGCAGCATCGATGGGCATACAATGGCTTGAAGTACGGGGAGATTCTAATCTCGCCATCTCTCAAATCAACGGCGAATTCGATGCTAAAAACCCAAAGATGGCAGCATACAGAAACGTCGTTCTTAAAATATCCGCACGGTTCGAGGGGCTAGAATTCCACCATGTCGCTAGAGACAGCAATCAGGCTGCTGACATACTCGCCCGTATGGGGGCCAAGCGCGACCCCGTCCCGAAAAACACCTTCCTTGAACGGCTTTTCAAGCCATCGGTGGTATGGTAGGACGAGAATAAGGGCGCTGGTGCCATCTGTACGGAAGAGATTGTCCCTCCTATAAATGAACCAGATGAGCAAATCATCGGCGGGTCCATAATTGAAGAAACGCCTTCGGCTCATGAGGTCATGGCAGTAATCGCACCATGGACCGAGCCCTTCCTTTCCTACCTTCTCCGCCAAGAACTCCCCGACGACCAGACGGAGGCGAGACGCATAATTCGGCGATCCAAGGCCAATAAGGTCCACGAGGGTGAGTTATATAAGAAAAGCACTACCGGGATACTCCAACGATGCATATCTGAGGAAGACGGAAGGCAGCTTTTGGCCGAAGTCCATGCAGGCATGGGCGGCCACCACGCCGCAGCACGGGCCTTAGTAAGCAAGGCCTTTCGAGACGGATTCTTTTGGCCCACCGCTCGAGCGGACTCCCAAGCACTCGTCCAACACTGTGTTGGATGTCAACTATTCACAAATCAAAGCCACATGCCCCCGACAGCTCTTCGGACTATTCCGATCACCTGGCCTTTCGCGGTCTGGGGGCTGGATATGGTCGGACCACTTAAAGGGGGGACCAAGAAAAATAAATATCTACTGGTCATGGTCGATAAATGCACCAAATGGATCGAAGCAAAACCAGTAAAATCAGCTAAGTCCGGACCAGTAGTCGACTTTATATCCGGTGTGGTACACCGTTATGGTGTCCCGCACAGCATAATAACGGACAATGGATCCAATTTCACCGCCCAGGAGGTGAAGGACTGGTGTGCAAACATGGGCATCAAGCTCGATTACGCCTCAGTGTATCACCCACAGACCAATGGACAAGTCAAACGGGCCAACTGTTGGGAAACGTTGCATGGGAAACAAAAAAATTCCTACGAACACGCAAGATCTATCCATGGTGATGAGCATCTACGAGAGGGAGAGTGAATCTACATACCCTTGTAGATCGCTAAGCGGAAGCGTTAAGAAACGCGGTTGATGTAGTCGAACGTCTTCGCGATCCAAATCGCAAGTCGTCCCGCGATCCAATCACGATCTAGCACCGAACGGACGGCACCTCCGCGTTCAACACACGTACATCTTGATGACGCCTTAACCTCCTCGATCCAGTGAGCGATGGTGAAGTAGTAGATGAGTTCCGGCAGCACGACGGCGTGATGACGGTGGTGGTGAAGAACAATCTCCGCAGGGCTTCGCCAAGCACTACGGAAACTATGACGGAGGATGAACTAGAGGGGCGTGGTTGCCGGCACACGGCTTGGGGAATTCTTGATGTGTTCCGGGTGCTAGCCCTGCCCCTCTATTTATATGTTGAGCCCTGGGGTCAAAACTTGGAGAAAGAGCCTCCTCAAAGTCGGTTTGGCCCGCAAGGCAAGAGTCCTGCTCGGACTCCAGGACCAGACGCCAGGGTCCTCGGCGTCTAGCCCCAGACGCCAGGGTCCCTGGCGTCTGGCCCCTGGCCTCCGCAAAACTTCCTTTTGCACCTTCCTAAAGCCTCGTGGGCTTTACCCCTTGGCCCAAATAAAGTGTTCTCGTACCCAAACATTTCGGCAAACATCCGAAACCCCTTCCGGTGAATTCCGGAACCATTCCGGAGACCAAACACTATTATCCCATATATCAATCTTTACCTCTGGACTATTCCGTAGCTCCTCGTCATGTCCGGGATCTCATCCAGGACTCCGAACAACCTTCGGTCACCAACATAACAACTCAACTATACTTATATCGTCACCAAACGTTAAGTGTGTACACCCTACAGGTTCGAGAACTATGTAGACATGACAGAGACACCTCTACGTTCAATAACCAATAGCGGGACCTGGATGCCCATATTGGTTCCTACATATTCTACGAAGATCTTTATCGGTTGAACCTCTATGTCAAGGATTCAGTTAATCCCGTATGATGTTCCCTTTGTTCTTCGGTATGTTACTTGCCCGAGATTCGATCGTCGATATCTCCATACCTAGTTCAATCTCGTTACCGGCAAGTCTCTTTACTCGTTCCGTAATACAAGATCCTGTGGCTAACACTTTAGTCACATTGCTTGCAAGGCTTATAGTGATGTTGTATTACCGAGTGGGCCCTGAGATACCTCTCCGTCACACGGAGTAACAAATCCCAGTCTCGATCCATGCCAACTCAACAGACACCCTCGAAGATACCTGTAGAGCATCTTTATAGTCACCCAGTTACGTTGCGACGATTGATACACACAAGGCACTCCTACGGTGTCAGTGAGTTGCATGATCTCATGGTCATAGGAACAAATACTTGACATGCAGAAAACAATAGCAATAAACTGACACGATCATATGCTACGTTCATAGTTTGGGTCTTGTCCATCACATCATTCTTCTAATGATGTGATCCCGTTATCAAATGACATCTCATGTCCATGGCTAGGAAATCTTGACCATCTTTGATCAACGAGCTAGTCCACTAGAGGCATACTAGGGACACAGTGTTGTCTATGTATCCACACATGTATTAGTGTTTCCAATTAATACAATTATAGCATGGATAATAAACGATTATCATGAACAAGGAAACATAATAATAACTACTTTTATTATTGCCTCTAGGGCATATTTCCAACAGTCTCCCACTTGCACAAGAGTCAATAATCTAGCTCACATCACTATGTGATTTACATTGTAATGAATCTTACACCCATACAGTTCTGGTGTTGATCATGTTTAGCCCTTGGAAGAGGTTTAGTCATCGGATCTGCAACATTCAGATCCGTGTGCACTTTGCAAATATTTATGTCGTCCTCCTTGATGTAATCGCGGATGGAATTGAAACGTCGCTTTATGTGTCTGGTCCTCTTGTGAAACCTTGGTTCCTTGGCTAGAGCAATGGCACCAGTGTTGTCACAGAATAGAGTCATTGGGTTTAGTGCACTAGGCACTACTCCAAGATCTGTCATGAACTCCTTCATCCAGACACCTTCCTTCGCCACCTCCGAGGCAGCGATATACTCCGCTTCGCATGTAGAATCAGCTACTACGCTTTGCTTGGAACTGCACCAGCTAACCGCACCCCCATTGAGAATAAATACGTATCCGGTTTGCGACTTAGAGTCATCCGGATCAGTGTCAAAGCTTGCACCGACGTAACCCTTTACGACGAGCTCTTGATCACCTCCATAAACGAGAAACATGTCCTTAGTCCTTTTCAGGTACTTCAGGATATTCTAGACCGCCGTCCAGTGTTCCATTCCTGGATCACTTTGAAACCTTCCGGCCATACTTATGGCAAGGCTGACATCGGGTCTTGTGCACAGCATTGCATACATGATAGAGCCTATGGCTGAAGCATAGGGAACGACACTCATCTTTTCTCTATCTTCTGCAGTCACTGGGCATTGAGTCTTACTCAACTTCACACCTTGCAACACAGGCAAGAACCCCTTCTTGGACAAATCCATTTTGAACTTCTTCAAAACTTTGTCAAGGTATGTGCTCTGTGAAAGTCCTATTAAGCGTCTCGATCTATGTCTATAGATCTTGATGCCTAATATGAAAGCAGCTTCTCCTAGGTCCTTCATTGAAAAACTCTTGTTCAAATATTCCTTCACGCTTTCCAACATTTCTATATTGTTTCCAATCAGTAATATGTCATCCACATATAATATTAGAAACGCTATAGAGCTCCCACTCACTTTCTTGTAAATACAAGCTTCTCCGTAAACTTGTATAAACCCGAACGCTTTGATCACCTCATCAAAGCAAAGATTCCAACTCCGAGATGCTTGCACCAGTCCATAAATGGATCGCTGGAGTTTGCAAACTTTGTCAGCATTCTCTGGATCGACAAAACCTTCTGGTTGCATCATATACAACTCTTCCTTAAGGAAACCGTTAAGGAACGCTGTTTTGACATCCATCTGCCAAATTTCATAATCGAAAAAGGCAGCTATTGCTAACATGATTCTGACGGACTTAAGCATCGCTACGGGTGAGAAGGTCTCATCGGAGTCAACTCCTTGAACTTGTGAAAAACCCTTTGCCACAAGTCGAGCTTTATAGACGGTGACATTACCGTCCGCGTCCGTCTTCCTCTTAAAGTCCATTTGTTCTGAATGGCCTTACGCCCTTCAGGTAATACTTCCAAAGCCCATACTTTGTTTTCATACATGGATCCCATCTCGGATTTCATGGCCTCTAACCATTTCTCGGAATCCGGGCCCATCATCGCTTCTCCATAGCTCGTAGGTTCATCGTTGTCCAACAACATGACCTCTAAGACAGGGTTGCCGTACCACTCAGGAGCAGTACACGTCCTTGTCGACCTACGAGGTTCGATAGCAACTTGATCCGAAGCTTCATGATCATCATCATTAACTTCCTCTTCAACTGATGTAGGCTCTAGAGAAACATCTTTCTGCGCTGCGCTACTCTCAGGTTGAAGTAAAGGTTCAACAACCTCATCAAGTTCTATCTTCCTCCCACTCAATTCTTTCGAGAGAAACTCTTTCTCAAGAAATGTTCCGTTTTTAGCGACAAACACTTTGCCTTCGGATCTGAGATAGAAGGTATACCCAACTGTCTCTTTTGGGTATCCTATGAAGACGCATTTCTCCGCTTTGGGTTCCAGCTTTTCAGGCTGAAGCTTTTTGACATAAGCATCACATCCCCAAACTTTAAGAAACGACAACTTTGGCTTCTTGCCAAACCATAGTTCATATGGCGTCGTCTCAACGGATTTCGATGGTGCCCTATTTAAAGTGAATGCAGCTGTCTCTAATGCATAACCCCAAAACGATAGTGGCAAATTGGCAAGAGACATGATAGATCGCACCATATCCAATACGGTTCGATTACGACGTTCGGACACACCATTACGATGTGGTGTTCCAGGCGGTGTCAATTGTGAAACAATTCCGCACTGTCTTAAGTGACTGCCAAACTCATAACTCAGATATTCTCCTCCTCGATCAGATCGTAGGAATTTAATCTTCTTGTTACGATGATTCTCAACTTCACTCTGAAATTGATTGAACTTTTCAAACGTTTCAGACTTGTGTTTCATTAAGTAAATATACCATATCTACTTAAGTCATCAGTGAAGGTGAGAAAGTAACGATAACCACCGCGCGCCTCAATGCTCATCGGACCGCACACATCAGTATGTATGATTTCCAACAAGTCACTTTCCTGTTCCATTGTATCAGAGAACGGCGTCTTAGTCATCTTGCCCAAGAGGCATGGCTCACATGTGTCAAGTGATTCAAAATCAAGTGACTCCAAAAGTCCATCAGCATGGAGCGTCTTCATGCGTTTTACGCCAATATGACCTAAACGGCAGTGCCACAAGAAAGTGGTATTATCATTATCAATTCTACATCTTTTGGCATCAATGTTATGAACATGTGTATCATCACTATCGAGATTCAATAAGAATAAACCCCTCACATTGGGTGCATGACCATAAAAGATATTACTCACATAAATAGAACAACCATTATTCTATGATTTAAATGAGTAACCATCTCGCAATAAACAAGATCTAGATATAATGTTCATGCTTAACGCAGGCACTAAATAACAATTATTCGGGTTCATCACTAATCCCGATGGTAATCGAAGAGCGAGTGTGCCGACGGCGATCACATCAACCTTGGAATTATTTCCCACGCGCATCGTCACTTCGTCCTTTGCCAGCCTCCGTCTATTCCGCAGATCCTGTTTTGAGTTGCAAATGTGAGCAACCGCACCGGTATCAAATACCCAGGCACTACAACGAGAGTTGGTAAGGTACACATCAATAACATGTATATCATATATACCTTGTTTGTTGTTGGCCGCCTTCTTGTTAGCCAAATACTTGGGGCAGTTCCGCTTCCAGTGACCAGTTCCCTTACAATGAAAGCACTCAGTTTCTGGCTTGGGTCCAGCCTTGGGTTTCTTCACGGGAGGGGCAACTGCTTTGCCACTCTTCTTGGAGTTACCCTTCTTACCCTTGCCATTCTTCTTGAAACTAGTGGTTTTATTGACCATCAACACTTGATGCTCCTTCTGAATCTCAGACTCAGCGACTTTCAACATCGCAAACAGCTCGGCGACTGACTTGTTCATCCCGTGCATGTTATAGTTCAACACGAAGCTCTTGTAGCTAGGTGGCAATGATTGAAGAACTCTGTCAGTGATAGCCTCTGGTGGAAGGGGCATCCCTAATTCAGCCAGACGGGTGGAGTACCCAGACATTCTGAGTATCTGATCATTGACAGACCCGTTCTCCTCCATCTTGCAAGCATAGAACTTATCGGAGGTCTCATACCTCTCGATCCGGGCATTCTTCTGAAAGATAAACTTCAACTCCTGGAACATATCATATGCTCCATGACGTTCAAAACGTCTTTGAAGTCCCGGTTCTAAGCCATACAACATTGCACATTGAACTATTGAGTAATCATCAGAACGAGCCTGCCAGGCGTTCACAACGTCTGGAGACTCAACTGGAGCGGGTGGATCACCAAGCGGTGCATCAAGGACATAAGCCTTCTGGGAATCCGTAAGGATAATCCTTAGATTACGGACCCAGTCCACAAAGTTACTTCCATCATCTTTCAACTTAGCTTTCTCTAGGAACGCATTAAAATTCAGGGGTGCTACTGCGCGAGCCATGATCTACAACATAAATATTGCAAAGACAACTTAGACTATTGTTCAAGATAATGAGTTTAGTTAATCATATTACTTAAAAACTCCCACTCAAATTGACATCCCTCCGGTCATTCGAGTGTCACATGATCCAAATCCACCAACTCAAGTCCGATCATCACGTGAGTTGAGGTGGTTTCAATGGTGAACATCTTCATGTTGATCATATCTACTATATGACTCACGTTCGACCTTTCGGTCTCTTGTGTTCCAAGGCCATGTCTGTACATGCTAGGCTCGTCAAGTTTAACCCGAGTGTTCCGCACGTGCAACACTGGCTTGCACCCGTTGTATGTCAACGTAGAGTCTATCACACCCGATCATCACATGGTGTCTCGAAGCGACGAACTTTCGCAACGGTGCACACTTGGGGAGAACACAATTTTATCTTGAAATTTAAGTGAGGGATCACCTTATAATGCTACCGTCGTCCTAAGCAAAATAAGATGCATAAAAGGATAAACATCACATGCAAATCATAAGTGACATGATATGGCCATGAACTTGTGCTTTTGATCTCCATCTCCAAAGCACCGGCATGATCTCCATCGTCACCGGCATGACACCATGATCTCCATCATCTTGATCTCCATCAACGTGTCGCCATGAGGTTGTCGCGCCGACTGTTGCTTCCACGACTATTGCTAACTCATAGCGATAAAGTAAAGCAAAACGGCGAAAATAATTAAAGACAACCCTATGGCTCCTGCCGGTTGCCGTATTCATCGACATGCAAGTCGTGATATTCTATACAATACATGATCATCTCATACATCACATATATCTCATCATGTAATTGGCCATATCACATCACAACATACCCTGCAAAAACAAGTTAGACGTCCTCTAAGTGTTGTTGCAAGTTTTACGTGGCTGCTACGGGTATCTAGCAAGAACAATTCTTACCTACACAAAAAACCACAATGGTGATACAAAAATTGCTATTCAACCTTCTCAAGGACCGCCTTTGTTAAATCCGATCCGACTAAAGTGGGAGAAACAGACACCCGCCAGCCATCTTTATGCAACGAAGTTACATGTCAGTTGATGGAACCGGTCTCTCGTAAGCATACGAGTAATGTTAGTCCGGGCCGCTTCATCCCACAATACCGCTGAATCAGGAAAAGACTAAGGGAGGAAGAAATCTAAGCATCAACGCCCACAAACTCCTTTGTGTTCTACTTGTGATCTCATCTACACATAGACCTAGCTCAGATGCCACTGTTGGGAAACGTTGCATGGGAAACAAAAAATTTCCTACGCACACGCAAGATCTATCCATGGTGATGAGCATCTACGAGAGGGAGAGTGAATCTACATACCCTTGTAGATCGCTAAGCGGAAGCGTTAAGAAACGTGGTTGATGTAGTCGAACGTCTTCGCGATCCAAATCGCAAGTCGTCCCGCGATCCAATCACGATCTAGCGCCGAACGGACGGCACCTCCGCGTTCAACACACGTACAGTTTGATGACGCCTTCACCTCCTCGATCCAGCGAGCGATGGTGAAGTAGTAGATGAGTTCCGGCAGCACGACGGCGTGATGACGGTGGTGGTGAAGAACAATCTCCGCAAGGCTTCTCCAAGCACTATGGAAACTATGATGGAGGATGAACTAGAGGGGCGTGGTTGCCGGCACACGGCTTGGGGAATTCTTGATGTGTTCCGGGTGCTAGCCCTGCCCCTCTATTTATATGTTGAGCCCTGGGGTCGAAACTTGGAGAAAGAACCTCCTCAAAGTCGGTTTGGCCCGCAAGGCAAGAGTCCTGCTCGGACTCCAGGACCAGACGCCAGGGTCCTCGGCATCTGGCCCCAGACGCCAGGGTCCCTGGCGTCTGGCCCCTGGCCTCTGCAAAACTTCCTTTTGCACCTTCCTAAAGCCTCGTCGGCTTTACCCCTTGGCCCAAATAAAGTGTTCTCGTACCCAAACATTTCGGGAAACATCCGAAACCCCTTCCGGTGAATTCCGGAACCCTTCCGGAGACCAAACACTATTATCCCATATATCAATCTTTACCTCCGGACTATTCCGGAGCTCCTCGTCATGTCCGGGATCTCATCCAGGACTCCGAACAACCTTCGGTCACCAACATAACAACTCAACTATACTTATATCGTCACCAAACGTTAAGTGTGTACACCCTACAGGTTCGAGAACTATGTAGACATGACCGAGACACCTCTACGGTCAATAACCAATAGCGGGACCTGGATGCCCATATTGGTTCCTACATATTCTACGAAGATCCTTATCGGTTGAACCTCTATGTCAAGGATTCAGTTAATCCCGTATGATGTTCCCTTTGTTCTTCGGTATGTTACTTGCCCGAGATTCGATCATCGGTATCTCCATACCTAGTTCAATCTCGTTATCGGCAAGTCTCTTTACTCGTTCCGTAATACAAGATCCCATGGCTAACACTTTAGTCACATTGCTTGCAAGGCTTATAGTGATGTTGTATTACAGAGTGGGCCCTGAGATACCTCTCCGTCACACGGAGTAACAAATCCTAGTCTCGATCCATGCCAACTCAACAGACACCCTCGGAGATACCTGTAGAGCATCTTTATAGTCACCCAGTTACGTTGCGACGTTTGATACACACAAGGCACTCCTACGGTGTCAGTGAGTTGCATGATCTCATGGTCATAGGAACAGATACTTGACATGCAGAAAACAATAGCAATAAACTGACACGATCATATGCTACGTTCATAGTTTGGGTCTTGTCCATCACATCATTCTTCTAATGATGTGATCCCGTTATCAAATGACATCTCATGTCCATGGCTAGGAAATCTTGACCATCTTTGATCAACGAGCTAGTCCACTAGAGGCATACTAGGGACACATTGTTGTCTATGTATCCACACATGTATCAGTGTTTCCAATTAATACAATTATAGCATGGATAATAAACGATTATCATGAACAAGGAAACATAATAATAACTACTTTTATTATTGCCTCTAGGGCATATTTCCAACACCAATGGCCTAATCATGAGTGGCATCAAGCCACGTCTGGTCCGATCTCTTCATGAATCTGACTGCCATTGGGTAGAGGAGCTTGACTCCGTTCTGTGGGGTCTGCGTACCACCCCGAATCGATCAACGGGATACACACCGTTTTTATGGTCTACGGGGCAGAAGCAGTCCTTCCCTGTGACATCATTCACGACGCACCTAGGGTGCGCATGTACGAAGAAAAGGAGGCCGTGTTAGATCGGCAGGACAACTTAGACGCCTTGGAAGGAGAGCGCGATATAGCTCGGGCCCGATCTACTTTCTGTCAACAGCAGGCTCGGCGCAACCAAAGCAGGGAGTTTAGAGCGAAGGCATATAATGTGGGCGAACTCGTCTTATGACTCCCAGAGAAGCAGAAGCATAAAATCAATCCCAAGTGGGAGGGCCCTTTCATAATTGACGAAGTACTTACAGGAGGGGCTTATCGCCTCCGCAACCTGCCAGACAATCGCCTCGAACCAAACCCATGGAACGCAGCTCATCTTCGGCGCTTTTACGGTTAGACCAGTGTCGTCATATTTCTTACCTTTCTTTTTCCTTTCCTCCTTTCTCTTTCGTATTCCTTCCCTTCCCTTTTAGCTTTACAGGATTAGATATCATTTCCCAGCATGTGTTCGGCTAAACCGAGCTTGCGTTAAGTTTTTCGGCATACATCTTCAAATGTCCTATCCGAAAAAACACCTGGGGGCTTCTTCTCGAAGCCGATTATTATATATTCTGGGCACCGATTCACATGTATTGTGCATGCACACTTCCCTTATCATTCTTATGCCATTATATGCATCAATTGGACCTAAGATTTTGGCCAAGCTGGGTTGCCTCGCTCCTGTGCTTACCCTCTACGTTCCCGATTGTTCGGCTAGAGGGTAAAGGGAGCACCTCTGCGATTGTTACGACCGGATCATCCGGATACGTACCTCAGACGGGTGAAGCCGAAAGCTAGCTATCTTAAGAAGAAAATTGGTCGGCCACAACGGAAGTGAAAAACTTGTGGTGGTTATCACCATTACCTGGGATTATTTTCCCAAAGAGGCCATTATCCGCATACTAGTAGTATACGGCCATGATGTCTACGATCTACGTAGCAACCTGAAGGAAGGTACCGATAGAGGAACTATTTTCTTCGGAAGATGTTTCTTACGTTAAGTAGTAATATAACATATCTCCCTATGCACGTTCTGTCTGTTCGCACCGAGTTGCCAGATTGCCTGGTTCCCCGAAATAAGTTCCTTTTGTCGGAGGACATTCAATACGGAACACTCCCACGCTCTTAGCGTGGGAGGTCCAAACCGATGGCCGGTTAAGACAACGTTTACAGCATAGACGGAGTAGTTTTTTATTTAAAGTACATAGTTACATAGAATCGAACACCTGGCTGCTGGTCAAGATTATCTATTAAGGTATCCAAGGTGCAATCTTCTTGCGAAAGACGAGCGGCGGGCTTCACTTGGTCGTAAACCAAATGAAGCGGCACTTCTTGCCCATCCGGCCCTACCGGCCCCACCCGAGCCATATGCTCTGGGTTAAGTTTGGTAAAGCGGGTCTTGACCATTGCCCATGCCTCCCGCGCTCCCTCTCGACAAGCCGATGTCTTCCATAACTCAAAACGACATCGGGCTCCTTTAAACCGATCAGCTAGTTCGGACATCCCTTCTGGAGGCGTCTCGGCGGGCCAGAGCGCTTTGATCATGCTCCTCATGGCTTTTCGAGCCCGCTCATGTACGACGGACAGTTCCTTCAGTAGGTTCACTCAGAATGATCTGATTTCTTCCTCGGGCCGCCCGGTCAGGAGACCTAGACACCAGACGAAGCATTTCCCTTACACTTGATATAATAAAGGTGCTTTTTGGAATTACGAAAATATAAGTGCACTTACAGAACATGCCCCTCTGTAATCTCTGGTTCTCTTCTTCGGCTTGAGCCAATTGAGTTTTCAAACTCTCAAGTTCTTCGGCTTGCCGCTGGTTTTCTGCCTTAAGCTGGTTCTTTTCCTCAAGACTTTGGCTCAACACACGGCGGCCAGCCTCATGCTGAGATTCGGCATACCTCTGAGATTCTCGGGCTGTATCCAAATCTTTCTACAACTGCCCTATGGACTCAGCTGCTATAAAGCAGTCTCTCATCAGTACGGGAATGTCGAATAATTCGGCAAATTGACATACTCACAGTGCGCCTCTCGGGTGAACTTCTTCACTTGCTCAAGCTCGGCCTTCACGGTTTGTACCTATGTTCGGCTCACCGCGAGTTCCTCGGCCAACTTCTGATTTTGCTGCCTTGAAACCTACATTATAAATAAAACAATATTCAGATCCTTAACTCGGCCGTTCCAACCAAATCAAGGCTCGGGGGCTATTGGATTAATATTTATGTTCGGTTGTTAAAGCCGATTACTCACCTCCAGGCTGGACGTTATCAGTTTGGCGGCTCCCTCAAGTCCAGCTCGGGCAGCTCCGATGTATGCGTCCACCGAAATAAGGGCATTAAACTCTTGATCGGAAAACGCTTGGTGACACAGGGCTTCTTTTCGCCGCCGGTGGTTCATCGCACTCTCTACCTCGGAGTTAGTGACCGAGACGTCCCCAGAATCTTCAGGGGGCTGATCCGTCATAGGGGCCTCCGCGTCATGTTCATCCTGAGTAGAAGACCTTGATTCATGATGGTTGCCTGGCGCCTCGGCGACGTTCCCGGAGGAAGGTGGCTGTACTCGTCTCCTGAGTAATTCGACACGAGATTTTGTGAGTACTTGTTGCGCTCATGATAATTGCTGAACTAAACGGTTAAATAAAGCACCTCTTGGTTGAGTGCACGGTCGAGGTGGTCTCCGCGATTGGCTCACGAGGAGGATCCCTGTTGTAGCTTGGTACGGGCCCCGCTGCCGTAGACGACTTTCGACGCGTGGACCGACTACCCTTGGGAGTAGAGATCGGCACACTCGGGTTGGCAGGGGTCGCTCGCCCTTTACGAGAAGAGACCTTCTTTTTACCAGTGGTGGAAGAAGGAAGTGGTCCGGGGTGATCGGCTAGAAGAGCCACCTTGGAACCGTCAAGGCTCTCCTGGTAAAAGACCCCGTCCTCGTATTCAATTGATAGCTCCGGATCGTCATGGAAACCGGGATCGTCGTCGTGAGAATAACTCTCTGGTTGAGGCGACGGACAGCTGATTGTCTCGACCTAGCGCCTCCAACTCTGTTCGGACAGATTGAAAGTTTCTATCAGAAGGATTATACATAAATATACGAACTCAGAAAACAAAGCCAAAGGCTTACCCATTCGATGGGGTTATGACTCGAATAGCCATCCTTGGCTGACAGTCGAGCGAAATCTTCTTTTTCTCCTTTGAAAAGATTGGCCAGTATGGCCGCCATTGCCGCCTGATTAGCAGGACCCTGCCGTTGGGAATGGGTGGTGTCGCTTGTTCCGTTGTAACGCCAAAGGGGGTGTATCCTTTGCTGAAGGGGTTGAACACATCGAGCAATGATGGCTGCCATCACGTCGATGATGGTTAACTTACTGTGAACTAGTAGCCTCACTTGGGTGGCTAGGAACTTTACTTCGACACTTTCCTCTGTTGGAAATATGCCCTAGAGGCAATAATAAATTGGTTATTATTATATTTCCTTGTTAATGATAATCGTTTATTATCCATGGTATAATTGTATTGATTGGAAACTCAAATACATGTGTGGGTACATAGACAACACTGTGTCCCTAGTAAGCCTCTAGTTGACTAGCTTGTTGATCAAAGATGGTTAAGGTTTCCTAGCCATGGACATGAGATGTCATTTGATAACGGGATCACATCATTAGGAGAATGATGTGATGGACAAGACCCAAACTGTAAACGTAGCATTTGATCGTGTCAGTTTATTGCTATTGTTTTCTGCATGTCAAGTATCTGTTCCTATGACCATGAGATCATGCAACTCCCTGACACCGGAGGAATACCTTGTGTGTATCAAACGTCGCAACGTAACTGGGTGACTATAAAGGTGCTCTACAGGTATCTCCGAGGGTGTCTGATGGGTTGGCATGGGTCAAGACTGGGATTTGTTACTCCGTATGACGGAGAGGTATCTCAGGGCCCACTCGGTAATACAACATCACAATGAGCCTTGCAAGCAATGTGACTAAAGTGTTAGCCACGAGATCTTGTATTACGGAACGAGTAAAGAGACTTGCCGGTAACGAGATTGAACTAGGTATAGTGATACCGACGATCGAATCTCGGGCAAGTAACATACCGAAGAACAAAGGGAACAGCATACGGGATTAACTGAATCCTTGACATAGAGGTTCGACCGATAAAGATCTTCGTAGAATATGTAGGAGCCAATATGGGCATCCAGGTCCCGCTATTGGTTATTGGCTGTAGAGGTGTCTCGGTCATGTCTACATAGTTCTCGAACCCGCAGGGTCTACACACTTAACGTTTGGTGACGATTAGTATAATTGAGTTATTATGTTGGTGACCGAAAGTTGTTCGGAGTCCCGGATAAGATCCCGGACATGACGAGGATCTCCGGAATAGTCCAGAGGTAAAGATTGATATATGTGATAATAGTGTTTTGATCTCCGGAAGAGTTCCGAAGTTCACCGGAAGGGGTTCCGGATGTTTACCGAAGTGTTCGGGTGCAGCAACACTTTATATGATCCAAAGGGATAAAGCCCACAAGGTATTGGAAAGTGCAAAAGTAGTTTTGCTGCCGCGTAAGCGGTACTACCGCTTGGTGAAGCGGTACTACCGCCCGAGCGGTACTACCGCTTGTGTGAAGCGGTACTACCGCCCAAGCGGTACTACCGCTTGTGTGAAGCGGTACTACCGCTTGTGCGCGGCTGTGCACGGTTCGGCAGGGATCCGAGTTGGACTCTTTCCCTGCGGGCCAAACCGACCTTGTGCGGGCAAAACCGACCCGGAGGAGGCTTTTACTCCAAGTTTAGACCCCAAGGCTCAACATATAAATAGAGGGGCAGGGCTAGCACACGGGACACATCAAGATTTCCCCAAGCCGTGTGCGGCAACCCTAACCCTCTAGATCCTCCGTCATAATCTCCGTAGTGCTTGGCGAAGCCCTGCAGAGATCGTTCCTCACCACCATCACCACGCCGTCGTGCTGCTGGAACTCAACCACTACTTCACCATCGCTCGCTGGATCGAGGAGGTGAAGGCGTCATCAAGCCGTACGTGTGTTGAACGCGGAGGTGCCGTCCGTTCGGCACTAGTTCGTGATCGGATCAAGGGACGACTTGCGATTTGGATCGCGAAGACGTTCGACTACATCAACCGCGTTTATTAACGCTTCCGCTTAGCGATCTACAAGGGTATGTAGATTCACTCTCCCTCTCGTAGATGCTCATCACCATGGATAGATCTTATGTGTGCGTAGGAAAATTTTTGTTTCCCATGCAACGTTCCCCAACAGTGGTATCAGAGCTAGGTCTATGCGTAGATGAGATCTCGAGTAGAACACAAACGAGTTGTGGGCGTGGGTGTATACATATTGCTTGCCGTTACTAGTTGATATTTGATTCGGCGGTACTGTGAGATGAAGCGGCCCGGACCGACATTACGCGTACACTTACGCGAGACAGGTTCCTTCAACTGACATGTAACTTCGTTGCATAAAGATGGCTAGCGGGTGTCTGTCTCTCTCACTTTAGTTGAATCGGTTCAATGAAGAGGGTTCTTTTAGAAGATCAAAAAGCAATCACTACACCACGTTGTGGTTTTGCGTAGGTAAGAACGGTTCTTGCAAACCCGTAGCAGCCACGTAAAATTTGCAACAACAATTAGAGGACGTCTAACTTGTTTTTGCAGGGTATGTTGTGATGTGATATGGCCAATTACATGATGAGATATATGTGATGTATGAGATGATCATGTGATGTATAGAATATCACGACTTGCATGTCGATGAGTACGGCAACTGGCAGGAGCCATAGAGTTGTCTTTAATTATTGTATGACCTGCGTGTCAATCATTAAGCGCTATGTAATGCTTTACTTTATCGCTAAACGTTAGCTATAGTCGTGGAAGCAACAGTCAGCGCGACAACCTTATGGCGACACGTTGATGGAGATCAAGATGATGGAGATCATGGTGTCATGCCGGTGACGATGGAGATCATGCCGGTGCTTTGGAGATGGAGATCAAAAGCACAAGTTCATGGCCATATCATGTCACTTATGATTTGCATGTGATGTTAATCCTTTTATGCATCTTATTTTGCTTAGGACGACGGTAGCATTATAAGGTGATCCCTCACTTAAATTTCAAGATAAAATTGTGTTCTCCCCAAGTGTGCACCGTTGCGAAAGTTCGTCGTTTCGAGACACGCCGTGATGATCGGGTGTGATAGACTCTACGTTCGCATACAACGGGTGTAAGCCATGTTACACGTGCGGAACACTCGGGTTAAACTTGACGAGCCTAGCATGTACAGACATGGCCTCGGAACACAAGAGACCGAAAGGTCGAACATGAGTCATATAGTAGATATGATCAACATGAAGATGTTCACCATTGAAACCACCTCAACTCACGTGATGATCGGACTTGAGTTGGTGGATTTGGATCATGTTACACTCGAATGATCGGAGGGATGTCAATTTGAGTGGGAGTTTTTTAAAATATAATTAACTAAACTCATTATCTAGAACAATAGTCTAAGTTGTCTTTGCTATATTTATGTTGTAGATCATGGCTCGCGCAGTAGCACCCCTGAATTTTAATGCGTTCCTAGAGAAAGCTAAGTTGAAAGATGATGGAAGTAACTTTGTGGACTGGGCCCGTAATCTAAGGATTATCCTTACGGCTTCCCAGAAGGCTTATGTCCTTGATGCACCGCTTGGTGATCCACCCGCTCCAGTTGAGTCTCTAGACGTTGTGAACGCCTGGCAGGCTCGTTCTGATGATTACTCAATAGTTCAATGTGCAATGTTGTATGGCTTAGAACCGGGACTTCAAAGACGTTTTGAACGTCATGGAGCATATGAGATGTTCCAGGAGTTGAAGTTTATCTTTCAGAAGAATGCCCGGATCGAGAGATATGAGATCTCCGATAAGTTCTATGCTTGCAAGATGGAGGAGAACGGGTCTATCAGTGATCACGTGCTCAGAATGTCTGGGTACTCCACCCGTCTGGCTGAGTTAGGGATGCCCCTTCCGCCAGAGGCTATCACTGACAGAGTTCTTCAATCATTGCCACCTAGCTACAAGAGCTTCGTGTTGAACTATAACATGCACGGGATGAACAAGTCAGTCGCCGAGCTGTTTGCGATGCTGAAAGCCGCTGAGTCTGAAATTCAGAAGGAGCATCAAGTGTTGATGGTCAATAAAACCACTAGTTTCAAGAAAAATGGCAAGGGTAAGAAGGGTAACTCCAAGAAGAGTGGCAAAGCAGTTGCTCCTCTCGTGAAGAAACCCAAGGCTGGACCCAAACCAGAAACTGTGTGTTTTCATTGCAAGGGAACTGGACACTGGAAGCGGAATTGCCCCAAGTATTTGGCTGACAAGAAGGCGGCCAACAACAAACAAGGTATATATGATATACATGTTATTGATGTGTACCTTACCAACTCTCGTTGTAGTGCCTGGGTATTTGATACCGGTGCGGTTGCTCATATTTGCAACTCAAAACAGGAACTGCGGAATAGACGGAGGCTGGCAAAGGACGAAGTGACGATGCGCGTGGGAAATGGTTCCAAGGTTGATGTGATCACCGTCGGCACGCTCGCTCTTCGATTACCGTCGGGATTAGTGATGAACCTAAATAAGTGTTATTTGGTGCCTGCGTTAAGCATGAACATTATATCTGGATCTTGTTTATTGCGAGACGGTTACTCATTTAAATCAGAGAATAATGGTTGTTCTATTTATATGAGTAATATCTTTTATGGTCATGCACCCGATGTGAGGGGTTTATTCTTATTGAATCTCGATAGTAATGATACACATGTTCATAACATTGATGCCAAAAGATGTAGAATTGATAATGATAATACCACTTTCTTGTGGCACTGTCGTTTAGGTCATATTGGCGTAAAACGCATGAGGAAGCTCCATGCTGATGGACTTTTGGAGTCACTTGATTTTGAATCACTTGACACATGTGAGCCATGCCTCATGGGCAAGATGACTAAAACGCCGTTCTCTGGAACAATGGAACGGGCAAGTGACTTATTGGAAATCATACATACTGATGTGTGCGGTCCGATGAGTATTGAGGCGCGCGGTGGTTATCGTTACTTACTCACCTTCACTGATGACTTAAGTAGATATGGGTATATTTACTTAATGAAACACAAGTCTGAAACATTTGAAAAGTTCAAACAATTTCAGAGTGAAGTTGAGAATCATCGTAACAAGAAGATTAAATTCCTACGATCTGATCGAGGAGGAGAATATCTGAGTTATGAGTTTGGCAGTCACTTAAGACAGTGTGGAATTGTTTCACAATTAACACCGCCTGGAACACCACAGCGTAATGGTGTGTCCGAACGTCGTAATCGAACCTTATTGGATATGGTGCGATCTATGATGTCTCTTGCCGATTTGCCACTATCGTTTTGGGGTTATGCATTAGAGACAGCTGCATTCACTTTAAATAGGGCACCATCGAAATCCGTTGAGACGACGCCATATGAACTTTGGTTTGGCAAGAAGCCAAAACTGTCGTTTCTTAAAGTTTGGGGATGTGATGCTTATGTCAAAAAGCTTCAGCCTGAAAAGCTGGAACCCAAAGCGGAGAAATGCGTCTTCATAGGATACCCAAAAGAGACAATTGGGTATACCTTCTACCTCAGATCCGAGGGCAAAGTGTTTGTCGCTAAAAACGGAACATTTCTTGAGAAAGAGTTTCTCTCGAAAGAATTGAGTGGGAGGAAGATAGAACTTGATGAGGTTGTTGAACCTTTACTTCAACCTGAGAGTAGCGCAGCGCAGAAAGTTCTTTCTGTGGAGCCTACATTAGCTGAAGAGGAAGTTAATGATGATGATCATGAAGCTTTGGATCAAGTTGCTATCGAACCTCGTAGGTCGACAAGGACGCGTACTGCTCCTGAGTGGTACGGCAACCCTGTCTTAGAGGTCATGTTGTTAAACAACGATGAACCTACGAGCTATGGAGAAGCGATGATGGGCCCGGATTCCGAGAAGTGGTTAGAGGCCATGAAATCCGAGATGGGATCCATGTATGAAAACAAAGTATGGACTTTGGAAGTATTACCTGAAGGGCGTAAGGCCATTCAGAACAAATGGATCTTTAAGAGGAAGACGGACGCGGACGGTAATGTCACCGTCTATAAAGCTCGACTTGTGGCAAAGGGTTTTTCACAAGTTCAAGGAGTTGACTACGATGAGACCTTCTCACCCGTAGCGATGCTTAAGTCCGTCAGAATCATGTTAGCAATAGCTGCCTTTTTCGATTATGAAATTTGGCAGATGGATGTCAAAACAGCGTTCCTTAACGGTTACCTTAAGGAAGAGTTGTATATGATACAACCAGAAGGTTTTGTCGATCCAGAGAATGCTGACAAAGTTTGCAAACTCCAGCGATCCATTTATGGACTGGTGCAAGCATCTCGGAGTTGGAATCTTCGTTTTGATGAGGTGATCAAAGCGTTCGAGTTTATACAAGTTTACGGAGAAGCTTGTATTTACAAGAAAGTGAGTGGGAGCTCTATAGCGTTTCTAATATTATATGTGGATGACATATTGCTGATTGGAAACAATATAGAAATGCTGGAAAGCGTAAAGGAATATTTGAACAAGAGTTTTTCAATGAAGGACCTAGGAGAAGCTGCTTTCATATTAGGCATCAAGATCTATAGAGATAGATCAAGACGCTTAATAGGACTTTCACAAAGCACATACCTTGATAAGATTTTGAAGAAGTTCAAAATGGATCAGTCCAAGAAGGGGTTCTTGCCTGTTTTGCAAGGTGTGAAGTTGAGTAAGACTCAATGCCCAGTGACTGCAGAAGATAGAGAAAAGATGAGTGTCATCCCCTATGCTTCAGCCATAGGCTCTATCATGTATGCAATGCTGTGCACAAGACCCGATGTCAGCCTTGCCATAAGTATGGTCGGAAGGTTTCAAGGTGATCCAGGTATGGAACACTGGACGGCGGTCAAGAATATCCTGAAGTACCTGAAAAGGACTAAGGACATGTTTCTCGTTTTTGGAGGTGATCAAGAGCTCGTCGTAAAGGGTTACGTCGATGCAAGCTTTGACACTGATCCGGATGACTCTAAGTCGCAAACCGGATACGTATTTATTCTTAATGGGGGTGCGGTTAGCTGGTGCAGTTCCAAGCAAAGCGTGGTAGCTGATTCTACATGCGAAGCGGAGTACATCGCTGCCTCGGAGGCGGCGAAGGAAGGTGTCTGGATGAAGGAGTTCATGACAGATCTTGGAGTAGTGCCTAGTGCACTTAACCCAATGACTCTGTTTTGTGATAATACTGGTGCCATTGCTCTAGCCAAGGAACCAAGATTTCACAAGAGGACCAGACACATAAAGCGACGTTTCAATTCCATCCGCGATTACATCAAGGAGGACGACATAAATATTTGCAAAGTACACACGGATCTAAATGTTGCAGATCCGATGACTAAACCTCTTCCAAGGGCTAAACATGAACAACACCAGAACTGCATGGGTGTTCGATTCATTACAATGTAAATCACATAGTGATGTGAACTAGATTATTGACTCTAGTGCAAGTGGGAGACTGTTGGAAATATGCCCTAGAGGCAATAATAAATTGGTTATTATTATATTTCCTTGTTAATGATAATCGTTTATTATCCATGCTATAATTGTATTGATTGGAAACTCAAATACATGTGTGGGTACATAGACAACACTGTGTCCCTAGTAAGCCTCTAGTTGACTAGCTTGTTGATCAAAGATGGTTAAGGTTTCCTAGCCATGGACATGAGATGTCATTTGATAACGGGATCACATCATTAGGAGAATGATGTGATGGACAAGACCCAAACTGTAAACGTAGCATTTGATCGTGTCAGTTTATTGCTATTGTTTTCTGCATGTCAAGTATCTGTTCCTATGACCATGAGATCATGCAACTCCCTGACACCGGAGGAATACCTTGTGTGTATCAAACGTCGCAACGTAACTGGGTGACTATAAAGGTGCTCTACAGGTATCTCCGAGGGTGTCTGATGGGTTGGCATGGGTCAAGACTGGGATTTGTTACTCCGTATGACGGAGAGGTATCTCAGGGCCCACTCGGTAATACAACATCACAATGAGCCTTGCAAGCAATGTGACTAAAGTGTTAGCCACGAGATCTTGTATTACGGAACGAGTAAAGAGACTTGCCGGTAACGAGATTGAACTAGGTATAGTGATACCGACGATCGAATCTCGGGCAAGTAACATACCGAAGAACAAAGGGAACAGCATACGGGATTAACTGAATCCTTGACATAGAGGTTCGACCGATAAAGATCTTCGTAGAATATGTAGGAGCCAATATGGGCATCCAGGTCCCGCTATTGGTTATTGGCCGTAGAGGTGTCTCGGTCATGTCTACATAGTTCTCGAACCCGCAGGGTCTACACACTTAACGTTTGGTGACGATTAGTATAATTGAGTTATTATGTTGGTGACCGAAAGTTGTTCGGAGTCCCGGATAAGATCCCGGACATGACGAGGATCTCCGGAATAGTCCAGAGGTAAAGATTGATATATGTGATAATAGTGTTTTGATCTCCGGAAGAGTTCCGAAGTTCACCGGAAGGGGTTCCGGATGTTTACCGAAGTGTTCGGGTGCAGCAACACTTTATATGAGCCAAAGGGATAAAGCCCACAAGGTATTGGAAAGTGCAAAAGTAGTTTTGCTGCCGCGTAAGCGGTACTACCGCTTGGTGAAGCGGTACTACCGCCCGAGCGGTACTACCGCTTGTGTGAAGCGGTACTACCGCCCAAGCGGTACTACCGCTTGTGTGAAGCGGTACTACCGCTTGTGCGCGGCTGTGCACGGTTCGGCAGGGATCCGAGTTGGACTCTTTCCCTGCGGGCCAAACCGACCTTGTGCGGGCAAAACCGACCCGGAGGAGGCTTTTACTCCAAGTTTAGACCCCAAGGCTCAACATATAAATAGAGGGGCAGGGCTAGCACACGGGACACATCAAGATTTCCCCAAGCCGTGTGCGGCAACCCTAACCCTCTAGATCCTCCGTCATAATCTCCGTAGTGCTTGGCGAAGCCCTGCAGAGATCGTTCCTCACCACCATCACCACGCCGTCGTGCTGCTGGAACTCAACCACTACTTCACCATCGCTCGCTGGATCGAGGAGGTGAAGGCGTCATCAAGCCGTACGTGTGTTGAACGCGGAGGTGCCGTCCGTTCGGCACTAGTTCGTGATCGGATCAAGGGACGACTTGCGATTTGGATCGCGAAGACGTTCGACTACATCAACCGCGTTTATTAACGCTTCCGCTTAGCGATCTACAAGGGTATGTAGATTCACTCTCCCTCTCGTAGATGCTCATCACCATGGATAGATCTTATGTGTGCGTAGGAAAATTTTTGTTTCCCATGCAACGTTCCCCAACATCCTCTTGGGATGGACTCTTCGGTCGCCAGTTGAACCTTTTCTTCAAAGGGGCGTCGGAGTATTCGGGCAGACCCCTCCGAGCTGGGTCGAACAGGGGAACATCCTCAATATAGAACCATTCTGAGGCCCATTCTTCGGACTCTTTCTTCGGAGTCCCCATAGGATACCCCGTCCCGGCTATACGCCATACTTCGGCTCCACCCACTTCCCGAATTGTCCCACCTCGAGTACGGGGGACGAGGCAGAAGTACTTCCTCCATAAACCAAAATGGGCCTCGCAGCCCAAGAACATCTCGCAGAGGGCAACAAAGCCCGAAATGTGCAGGATGGATCCAGGGGTGAGATGATGGAGTTGGATCCTGTAAAATTCCAATAGTCCCCTCAAGAAGGGATGAATGGGAAATCCTAGGCCCCGTAAGAGGAAGGACACGAAACATACCCGCTCCCCCTTGCGTGGAACAGGGATCTTCTCTGCGAAGGCCTCGCCGTTCGAAGAAGCCAATCCGGCGCGGGTAAACGCCAGATCCGAGGCAGGGAGATAACCCTGGGTCTCAAGGTTGCGCAGCCGGAGGAGAGATACTGAACAACTTGCCCAATCTCCGGGAAGGGGGCCGTGAGGACGTGAAGAGGAGCCAGGGATGCTCGCCATGTTCTCAAGTTCTCTCGCTTGAGGCTTTTCGATGGTGAGGAAGAGGAAGGGATTGCCTAAGGCATGATTCAACCTGCTTAAATGGGCGGTTCCTCCCCTTCGCTTGCAGGAAGGGCAGTCCTGTAAAAGGCTGCTGGGCCGCCCATCTCCCATTGGCGCACAGGGATCGAGGGGCGTCGTTAATTCTGGACGGCGAAGTTAATGCTGTGGGCCCTGCGACGTCTAGACGATCGAGAGCTCACTAATGACCGGATTATTGTTTACCGAACAGAGAGGAGGAGGAGAACTCGCCTCGCAAGCCGAAGACTTTGGGAGCGCAGGACCGTCCGGACTACATACCTCGGCATTGGAGGCTAGTTCGGGGGCTACTGAGGTAGTCCGGGATTAGGGGGTCCTCGGACTGCCGGCCTATTCTTTATGGGCCGGACTCATGGGCCACTCGTTGGAGGATCGGACTGGCCGAATACCCCGTAACCAGGGGGAGATCTCAGGAGCCATGGCGTGCCCTTCAAGCTTAAGATGATAGAATAGGCATGTTTATTCCTTCGATAAGCAACCGACTATGTGTAACCCTAGGGACCCCTGGTGTCTATATAAACCGAGGGGTTTAGTTTGTAAAGGTAGGTGAACTCATCTAGGGTTTAGCAACTTGATCTCGAGGTAGATCGACTCTGTAATCTTATACACATCAATACAACCAAGCAGGACGTAAGGTTTTACCTCCATAGCAGGGCATGAACCTGGGTAAAACATCATCTCCTTCGTCTCCTGTTACCCATCGATTCTAGATCCACAGCTCGGGACCCCCTACCCGAGATCCGCCGGTCTTGACACCGACACTAGCCACCGCTATTTTCATCTCCATAGCCATCTCCACCACCATTGTGCTCTCTCATCTCGTTCATACTTGTAATCATGCATCGCACAAGGCATCCATTATAAGACATATTGCAATAAATCAATCCCAAGATGTGTTCTTCAATGTTTTATTCTCGCGATCTGATCTGCATTTGTGAGTAATTCGGTAAAGTATGAGGTGAGGCATGAGCCTTGCAACCCCGGGTATATGGTGAAGGGGTCAATAGAAGTCTTTGAGACAACTTCTCGTATGTGTGAAATAAAATTGTTGTGTGAAATGTCTCTTGTCTTGTCCGTGATCTTCATCCCCGCAGGTACCGAGGATCATGGATATTGAACACCGGTGAGGCTAGGATCAAGGGGGCCGTGAAGTGTTATACCGAACACCGGTGACAGTAAGGTTTAATAGGGTAACATGGATCATATCCTTGGGATTCATGAGGTGTGGTCATTAAATACCAAATGCTTTTGTCTGGTATTATTATCTTATTTATCAGGGCAACCCTGCGAGACGGATAGGGCTTTCGGTAGGACAACTGATTCTTGATGCAGGAGTCGTGCCTGTTAAGATGTTATTTGGACACATTCCCCACTCCGATACGAAGTAAGCACCTCTTGATGGGTGACTTCCCGAGCACAAACTAATATCATTTTTTATCGCAACCCCAATACATAGTTGTAAGCATTAAGATCTCATCCTCGTACCTTTCTTTTTATCATAAGTGTTGAATCACTATTTGCTTGTTGATCCCCTCAAATGCTGGATTGAGACTTTAACAAAAGCTTGCTAGAGACCATTGCTTCAAGGGAATCTTTCTCTCATGGGTTCAATACCCAGGGTCACCTCTGGAGAAATAGGTGCGGGATACACTTTCTTGTTCCAATACAGGATCAATAAAAAAGAGACATCACGGCTTAGTGTCGCTAAATGACTTCAAATTTTGCGCTTTAACGGGAATTAGCAAGCTATTAGTGTTATTTTCGATTTAGCGTTAAAAGTGCATAACTTTTGGGGGAGGGCTCTCCGAAAGATAGAGTGACACAGTAGCGAAGCTACAGAAGTTGTTTCACTACTGACACGTCAGGACCAATCGGTGGTAAGTAACACCAATGACGGGTTACCTCGTCGCCTGTCAGCGACCCATTTTTTGATAATGGGCTTCTATATTAACTCATAACAAAGCATAAAGTGGATACAATCACAACGAGTGAACACCCAGCCTCTACATAATTAGAATGCACACAACCAACAATAATATACAAAAAAGATTGAGGCTATGCCTTAGCGGACGACAAAAAGAAAAAAAGTGCCCAAAGCGATCAAACAACGATAAACGATGTACAACAACGACTATGGCCACCAACTATCATTTGACAACTTAATGACTATGATTTCTTCAAAAGTAAAGTATGACGTCGCAACATCTGAGGAGGGGCCTCATGCGGGAGACTATGAGGTCCCGTGCCACTGAATTTTCTTCCTTTAAAAAGTGCATGTGGCATGGTGCAGCACTACTAGCGACTTTTTTTACGAGGACTATTACTACATGTGCCGCAATGATGTAATATTATTATTTTAGTGACTTTATTTCACAT
Organism: Elymus sibiricus; assembly: GCA_039707655.1. Taxonomy (NCBI): domain Eukaryota; kingdom Viridiplantae; phylum Streptophyta; class Magnoliopsida; order Poales; family Poaceae; genus Elymus; species Elymus sibiricus. The sequence continues at coordinate 457,770,795 of CM077665.1, read as the reverse complement.
TTGCTACATCTAAGTTTGTTTTTAGAGAAAAACTGCATCTCAGTTTTGGTCTGTACATCTTCTTAATTTTAGATAATCTTTACCTAATAATAAGGGTCTCTCTATTCTTAAGCCGTCTGATTTTTATTTGGGGTTAGGTTGATTTTTTTTGTCATATACTGTGTTGCCACGTGTCTTGAGTTGATTTTGGGTTTCTATCCCAGCTCGGGGAAATTCGACTGTTTTCATCCTCGGTCTAAGTCGAATTCCCCGGACGGGCTTGACTCCAAACCCGTTAGCCCACATCAAAACACACCGAGCCACACACCCCCAAAAAGCCCCGCATCACCGAAGACCCATCTGCCCCTGCATGCATGTTTATTTTTCCTTTGCTTGTTCAAAAAAAAAAGGCTGCGCATACTACTTCCTGCCAAGCATTTTATAACATGCAAAAAAAAAACTCCCAAAAGCAGAAACACTCTAAATAACAATACTGAACCGTAACATCAGTTACCTCTGTTCACTGAATAATACTAAACATGACTGGAGAACAATGGAAGATAGACATGAGTAATCATGAAGCCAATAAAATGCAAAAAAAAGGGTAAAACAGAAATGAATCTGAAACTAAATGACCAATGATAGAGGGAAAGATGGCTGAAAACAACATTGAAACAAAGATGTAAAAAATAAACTAGTGACCTTGGCCTTTTGTGCTAATAGACCTTGGCCGTGGACACAAGCATCCTAAATTCAGTTAATGGTTTATTACAAGTGTCTCTGAAACCTAAACGGTACAAGTATGGTTTATTACAAGTGTCTCTGAAACCTAAACCGTACAAGTATCTCTGAACCTGAACAAAAACCTTACCGTGTACATACACTTTTGTTTAGTATGAGACAGAAAAAATAGATTATACCCAAACTAGTAACCTGCCTTCTCCAGTTATTCAGGAAAAGCTGGCCAACCATAGACTGGCATTTAGTTATAGCAGTGTTCAGCTGATGTCAGAAGGCGACATGCGAGACATGGTCGAACTGAACTTTGATGATCTCTCGGAGATTGATGCAACTTGCTCTCTGGTATTGTGTGTCTTCGCACTATATGGTACCCTAAATACTTGATGTCTTTTCAATCAAAAGTCAGCAATGGTCGACACCTAGCTTCTATAATATCCAGCGGTTCTTTTTTTTCCAGAGAAATATGGAACAATTCCGGTTGTTCCTAAGTAACATCTTCAAACTCTGAACCATTCAATTAAATAATTAAAAAATCAGGAACTGAGAATGACCCCGCTGTCACACTTGACAAGGCGAACCAAACTCAAAATTATATCATTCAAACTTACTACAGTAGTATAAGAAAAGAAAGGATTGAAGAATAAGAATGAGGAAATGAGAATTACTACGAGTACAAAAAAGCAGATGAAGTAATAGATTGAAGTGAGAGATATAAGACAGTGAAAAAAAAACTGAATAGAAAATTTGAAGAACTAAAAAAAACAAAATTGATAATAAATAGAGAAGAGGACTGAATAAACAAGACTCAAAGGTGATTGAATAGTAAGATTACCAGTACTAGTGGCAGATTTTACCTTGACATGTAAAAATAACTCAATCTAAAAGATTACTAGTACTAGTGGAAGATTTTCCAATTCTGCTATGACTCAAGAAAACAAGACTATAATCTGAGTTTCCAATTAGCATGTGTGTAAACTACTAGTACTAGTGGCGGATTTTCCCTAGGATGGAGTAGATAACTCAAAAACTTAACTGAAAGAAGGACACTCGACAGTATGTGACTTCCCATTCCTTTAGAAAAGAGGCACATGTTAAAGTACTTTCTAAAAGTATGAAGACTGGTAAACATACAAAAATCTGAAAAATACATGCAAACACAGGGCGCAGTTGCTGCGGGTGGAGAACACACACCTGATTAAAACGAAACAAACGTGGAGGCTGAGCCGGAGGAGGCATCTGGGGGTGAAGGTGCTTACAATCCAAAGCAAAGCCACCTGGAGCCAACCCAAGGTGAATCATCTAGGTAACGAAACACACCGCCCTCCATTCCCCTGAGATTTACATTTATACATGCATGCTGCATTTTCGTATAAATCATTTAATACATAAAAAGAAGTGCTAGAATTAGATAAAGCTTACTTGTGTCCTTGTTTACTTGGCAGAGAAGAACTCAATAAAAATGCATTCACCTTCCTTCAAATACTGACAAAACTACTTCCTATGTAAATGAAAATGACTTGGTAAAATGACACATGAAAATGACTTGGTAAAACTGCCTAACTATTCTACCTATGTATTAACACACAAAAGGGAATGAATGACCATAACAACGAAGACTAACTACAAAACGAAGAAAAGTCACACATACTGGAACCTGAAAAAAATAACTACTGAAGATGAATGAAACTGAAGAAAAAAACACCTTCTGAATATGACTAAGATGATGCATGAAAAACTGAACAATGATGCATGCACTCTGTGTTGGAAATATGCCCTAGAGGCAATAATAAATTGGTTATTATTATATTTCCTTGTTCATGATAATCGTTTATTATCCATGCTATAATTGTATTGATTGGAAACTCAAATACATGTGTGGGTACATAGACAACACTGTGTCCCTAGTAAGCCTCTAGTTGACTAGCTCGTTGATCAAAAGATGGTGAAGGTTTCCTGGCCATGGACATGAGATGTCATTTGATAACGGGATCACATCATTAGGAGAATGATGTGATGGACAAGACCCAAACTATAAACGTAGCATATGATCGTGTCAGTTTATTGCTATTGTTTTCTGCATGTCAAGTATCTGTTCCTATGACCATGAGATCATACAACTCCCTGACATCAGAGGAGTACATTGTGTGTATCAAACGTCGCAACGTAACTGGGTGACTATAAAGGTGCTCTACAGGTATCTCCGAGGATGTCTGTTGGGTTGGCATGGATCAAGACTGGGATTTGTTACTCCGTGTGACGGAGAGGTATCTCAGGGCCCACTCGGTAATACAACATCACAATGAGCCTTGCAAGCAATGTGACTAAAGTGTTAGCCACGAGATCTTGTATTACGGAACGAGTAAAGAGACTTGCCGGTAACGAGATTGAACTAGGTATAGAGATACCGACGATCGAATCTCGGGCAAGTAACATACCGAAGAACAAAGGGAACAACATACGGGATTAACTGAATCCTTGACATAGAGGTTCGACCGATAAAGATCTTCGTAGAATATGTAGGAGCCAATATGGGCATCCAGGTCCCGCTATTGGTTATTGACCGTAGAGGTGTCTCGGTCATGTCTACATAGTTCTCGAACCCGCAGGGTCTACACACTTAACGTTTGATGACGATTAGTATAGTTGAGTTATTTTATTGGTGACCGAAGGTTGTTCGGAGTCCCGGATAAGATCCCGGACATGACGAGGATCTCCGGAATAGTCCGGGGGTAAAGATTGATATATGTGATAATAGTGTTTTGATCTCCGGAAGGGTTCCGGAATTCACCGGAAGGAGTTCCGGATGTTTACCGAAGTGTTCGGGTGCAACAACACTTTATATGAGCCAAAGGGGTAAAGCCCACGAGGTATTGGAAAGTGCAAAAGGAAGTTTTGCTGCTGCCTTAAGCGGTACTACCGCTAGTAAGGCAGTCCTACCGCGTAAGCGGTACTACCGCTCATGTGAAAGCGGTACTACCGCTCAAGCGGTACTACCGCTCGTGAGCGGTACTACCGCTTGTACGCGATACTGCTGGAATCCGAGTTAGACTCTTTCCGTGCGGGCCAAACCGACCTTGTGCGGGCAAAACCGACCTTGTGGAGGCTTTCTCTCCAAGTTTAGACCCCAGGGCTCAACATATAAATAGAGGGGCAGGGCTAGCACACGGGACACATCAAGATTTCCCAAGCCGTGTGTCGGCTACCCTAACCCTCTAGTTCTCCCGTCATAATCTCCGTAGTGCTTGGCGAAGCCCTGCAGAGATTGTTCCTCACCACCATCACCACGCCGTCGTGCTGCCGGAACTCATCTACTACTTCACCATCGCTCGCTAGATCGAGGAGGTGAAGGCGTCATCAAGCCGTACGTGTGTTGAACGCGGAGGTGCCGTCCGTTCGGCACTAGTTCGTGATCGGATCGAGGGACGACTTGCGATTTGGATCGCGGAGACGTTCGACTACATCAACCGCATTTCTTAACGCTTCCGCTTAGCGATCTACAAGGGTATGTAGATTCACTCTCCCTCTCGTAGATGCTCATCACCATGGATAGATCTTGTGTGTGCGTAGGAAATTTTTTGTTTCCCATGCAACGTTCCCCAACACTCTGAACATTGACTGATGAGTCAACTATCTGAACATTGGCTAAGGAAACATTTAGCTGAGATAACATTTGGCTAAGAAACTGAACAATTACTAATACTGAAATACTGAAATGGAAAAAATAATTAAGGACAATGACCATGAATGAGTACCAAGAGATAGATGCAGATAACTCAAACATGAATAAGACTTAAAATGGCACTGAACCTAAAATACAGAAAACTGAAACTGAAGATGACATATGTACTGAGAAAACGAATATCTAAAAGTGAAGAAAACTCTGAAAACTGAAAGAAACATGCACATAAGATGATTGAAACTGAAAATGACAGAATGAGGAATATAGAAGACTGAAACTGAGATAATGAGAAACAAATAAGATTGAAAATAACTACTAGACTGGTAACTGATAAATGAATAACTGAATAATGACCCTGAGGAAAATTTTACATGAAAAATGACCCTGAAGAAACTAAATTATCTGAAATTTACATGAAACATGTACTGAAGATGTCTGAGAATGAAAATCACATAATGAGGAATAGAGAAGACTGAAAATGAGATAATGAGAAACAAATAAGACTGAAGATAACTACTAAACTGAAAACCGATAACTGAATAACTATGGACATGAATATCTAATACGGAAGAAAACTCTGAAAGACTGAAGAAATAAAATATGAAATGATATCTGAATAAAACTCTAAATGACTGAAAGAAACATGCACTGAAGATGACTGAGAATGAAAATCACATAATGAGGAATAGAGAAGACTGAAAATGAGATAATGAGAAACAAACAAGACTGAAGATAACTACTAAACTGAAAACTGAAAACTGAATAACTATGGACATGGATATCTAATACTGAAGAAAACATTGAAAGACTGTAGAAATAAAGTACGAAATGATAACTGAATAAAACTCTAAATGACTGAAAGAAACATGCATTGAAGAAGACTGAAACTGAAACTGAACCTAAAATACAGAAATCTGAAACTGAAGAAAATTGAACCTAAAATCCGATTTCCCTGGATGAAAACGAATCACATAGCGACTGAATCCGGCATTAGAGCCACATAGCGAGGCAGGGAGGGGACACTAGATTGGAAAGTCAACGGCGCTGAGGGGGTTTGCGATGAGAGCGCACGGCGGCACAATCTAAGCCAGCGGAGAAGACGCGAAGGAGCTGAGCAGAGGGGCAAAGAGGGGAGAAGCTCGCGGTGCCTTGCTCGCGGCCGGCGAGGACCGCTGGTTCGCGCTCGATGGGAGAGACGCTGGCCTCCCCCGCCGCTAACCGATGGCTCTCCTCCCTCAACAGCATGCCCACGCTCGTCGGCGCAACTCGCCTCCTACCGCAGTTCGCCGGCAGCTCCGCTTCCTCCACCGCCTACTCATCCTCTTCCTGTTACGGTGGCACAAACGAAGGGACAGCGGCCTCCCTGTCACTGATCCACCCCCACTGAGGAAGAATGGGTCGGGCCAGACCGCACCCGTGACCCGAAAGCGCACTAAAAAAACAAGCAATCGACTGAATTGACCACAGCCACACTGAGATTCGGGAAAAAGAAATCGTACGGCCAAAAAATTCGACCTGAAGCCAAATCGAAATCAGCCCACTGAAATTTAGTAAAAGTCTCTCCCTAATAATAAAGCAGCTACCGCTTCTGTCGTACGTCATCGGCGTTTTTGCAAAAAAGCCCCTCTGTTTCTTTGAAATCAACCCGCAGTCCATGTTTAAGTGGAACTGGGAAAAACGCTTCATTTTTACAAAAACACCCTTGGACCTGTAAGAATTTCACTCGCGATCCTTAATTTGGCTGGTTCTGCCCCGCTCACCGTCGCGGCACAGGAGACACTAGTAGAAAAATGACCTTTAGTGCCGGTTTGGGAGGGCCTTTAGTGTCGGTTCTCCAACCGGCACTAAAGGGTGGGGACTAAAGGCCCCCCCCCTTTAGTGCCGGTTCAACACGGCCCGGCACTAAAGGCCCTCCACGTGGCGCTGTCTGGGGCGGGGGGGTGCAGGACCTTTAGTCCCAGTTGGTGTTACCAACCGGGACTAAAGGCTCCACCTTTAGTCCCGGTTGGTAACACCAACCGGGACTAAAGGAATTTGCCGGGGGCTGCCTTGCCGGCGCCGGCCTTGCCGGGGGATACCTTGCCGGGAGCCTTTAGTCCCGGTTGGTAACACCAACCGGGACTAAAGGAAAAAATTTTGAAATTTTTTTTTGGAATTTTTTTTTGAATTTTTTTTTTCGAATCTTTGAATTATTTGACAATTTAATCTCTAATCACCCCTCCTCACTGCTTCAGAATTTAATCTCTAGTCTCTAATCAGCACTCATTCCAAATCGTCTAACTTCCCGGGCGATCACCCATCCTCTCACTACTCCAGCCCCAGCACGCTTAACTTTCAGGTTCTATCTCCCCTAGTTTCCAGGTCTGCACTTGTTGTTTTCCTGACAATCTTAAGCTATCAATCCTGTTAACCCTTATGTCTTCATGTCACATGATTTAATTTTTTGAATTCTAAACAATTATTAAAATAAACAAAATAAGTACTAATAATATTGAATTTCAATGAAAATAAAATAAGTAATAATATTATTTTATTCATTTTTTTTGCCATTTATTCATTTAATATGACATAATTAATATCTTTAAATCTGTAAATCGAAATTCGACAAATAATATATCCATTATTATCAGAAAAACGTGAGGAATCCAAATATAAAATCATTTATTTATTTTTAAATAAAATTACTTTTTAAAAAATTTAAAATTATTTTTTTTGATTTGAAATAACTTTTTTTCCTTTTGGAATTTTGAGAATCTGAGAAAACTTCACCGGGTAAACCCGGGTGAAATCGAGTCCCAATTTTTCTCTAGTTTTTTTGATATATTAAACTTTTTTTCGACGTCGTATGCAAAAGTTATGGCTGTTTTACATTTTTTTTTTCGTTTTTTTTGCAAAAAAGGTCAAAAGTCATATTTCAAAATTTCTATACCAACTAGACACTAAAACCTAACTACATCTCAAAGGATTTTGTTTTTTGAAGATTTATCATTTTTGTTTATTTTCTACAAAACTAAAAAAGGCATTTAATGATTTTTTTGAGCTAAATGACCCTGAAATTGAAAAGCACTACAAATGAACTCTGAAAAGGTTGAAACTTGGCATGGTATCATCATTTCACCCACATAGCTTGTGCTAAAAAGTTGAGAGGGTTACGGCAAAAACTTGATGCACTTCGTGTACAAATTGGACCATCTCCTTCGAAGTATCAAGGTTTCGGACGAAAACCCATCTGTTACAAAGGCATTTCATTTTTTTTAACTTATTTCAACTCCAGACTTTTTTGTGCATTCAATATGCACAATTCAAAGCCACATCCTCAAATTTCAACCCTTTCTAACTTCATTTGCTATTTTTCATGCATTTAATGATTTTTTTTGAGCTAAATGACCCTGAAATTGAAAAGCCCTACAAATGAACTCTGAAAAGGTTGAAACTTGGCATGGTATCATCATTTCACCCACATAGCATGTGCTACAAAGTTGAGAGGGTTACGGCAAAAACTGAATGCACTTTGTGTACAAACTGGACCATCTCTTTTAAAGTAACAGGGTTTCAGACAAAAACTCAGCTGTTATAAAGACATTTCACTTTGTGTGTTCAATATGACCCGTTCAAAGCCACATCCTTAAATTTCAACCCTTTTTGACTTCATTTGCTATTTTTTCATGGATTTAATGATTTTTTGAGCTAAATTAGCCTGAAATTGAAAAGCTGGGACTTAAAACGACCGAAAACCCTAAACCCGGGACTTAAAACGTCCGAAACTCTATTCTAAACAGTAAAAGTAAAGGTTCAAACCCTAAAACCTAACCCTAAACTTGGAAATCTAAACCCTAGCCTAAACCCTAAAACGTCTAAAACGCCCAAAAACTCTATTTTCTCTTTGGAATTTGGTGATTTTAAAAATTCTCGAAACGGAAAACAGTAAGTTTCTTCGGACAAATCTTTTTTTTTCTGCAAATTTTGATATATTATTTGTATTTTTTTGAATTAGAATGAATTAGTTATGATTTTTCTAAGATTTAGGGGCTCGCAGGGGCCCCCCTTTAGTCCCGGTTGGTATCTCCAACCGGGACTAAAGATAGACCTTTAGTCCCGGTTGAAGACATCAACCGGGACTAAAGGGGAGGGCCTTTAGTCCCGGTTGGTATCTCCAACCGGGACTAAAGGGGGGGGGGGGCTTTAGTCCCGGTTGGTGATACAAACCAGGACTAAAGGGGCTCGTGGGGGCCCCAGCTGGCACCCAGCCTGCCACCACCCCTTTAGTCCCGGTTCGTGTTACGAACCGGGACTAAAGGTCCGGAACGAACCGCGACTAATGATGCCCGTCCCGAACCGCGACTAAAGGTCACATTAGTGTCGGTTCAAAACCAAACCGGGACTAATGCTCTGGACAAAAGGTCTGTTTTCTACTAGTGAGAGGAAAGGGCACAGGGGGCGGCGGCGCTGGTGCTCCTCCAGCGAGGCGAGCTGGCGGCGGGGAGGAGAGGAAAGGAAAGGGCACAGGGGGCGGCGGCGCTGGTGCTCCTCCGGCGAGGTGAGCTGGCGGCGAAGAGGAGAGGAAAGGAAGGCACAAGGGCGGTGGAGGCGCCGGTGCTCCTCCGACGAGGCGAGCTGGCGGCGGGGTTGTCTGCTCAATAGGCGGACGTGCTCGCTCGACCGCGTCGTTCCCTGACGGAAGAACAGGAGGCGGCGGGCCACGCGGAAGAATAATAAAGCACGGATCGCTTCTTACCACGAAAATTTCGTCCGTAACAATTTTGGTCCGTCCTTCCGTATATGTCGTTAATTTCGTCCGTTCCCGTGTCACCGAATCGCTGTAGTGGGCCGTTTTATCCGCTCCGTCACCCGCATGGGCTGAACCGGGCCTGGTCCACACTTTTTTTCCAAAAAAAAAAGATGCAAAAAGTAGCAGCAAGGTGTTTTGAACTCACGACCAGGCCCTCCAGGCCGGACGGACGCAGCCAACTCATTTGGTCTGCTTCGGCTGCCAAATAAGGCTTCTACATGTATAATAGTCCCACCTCTCTTCTTTGAACACGATCCCATCTACTTTTATACATCTGTGACCTTGCCGTATCAGTAGTCAACAAGCAGATGACGGAAATCGAACGATGGAATTGACCCCAAAAGTGGGAAGAGGGAGCAAAGAAATAAAATCTGCAGTGGGATCCCAAACCTCGGAATAGGAAAACAGAGATGTAGATGGTGGAAATCAGAGAGGAGTGACGAGATAAAACTGAGCGCGTACTCTTCAGATACAAGGAAGAGAGCAAGGAATGCAGTCTGAATTCTCGAGTATTTTTGTGTACTCAAGTTTTAAAAAAAATGGCTTTTTTTGTGGTGGAAATTGGCTAACGATGTATACCTAGCAAGTCTATCTTTTGGGTACGCAGTTTCGCCGTTATTTTGTAAAAGCTTTGATAATTGGTTTAAATTATACTTTGCCACTTACATATTTCTCTAACTAATGTCTGCATTTTCCAGATGTACCGTAGTATGCATATCTAATGTACATAATGAACTCTTTATAGGTATCTGTTGTGCCATATGCTCATTTGAAATTTTATGCTGGGTCCACTCATTTTAGCTCAAGGGTGATATGAGCGGTAAGAAACACTTGCAAATGTATGTCTTGTGTGTGTGTGTATATATATATATATATATATATATATATATATATATATATATATATATATATATATATATATATATATATATATATATATATATATATATATATATATATATATATATGTGCTCTCGAAGATAAGTACGGTGGCAATAATTTAATTTGTAGTTTAGTAGTACAATATGTAAACTCAAGAAAATATGTAATTATATGATTTTGTGTATCTTTATTATCTAAGTCAAGTAATAAATATTAACCTTCCTTTAATGAAGCATGTTGCCTTGCTTTCATAATTAAATGGATTAAATAAATCGGTAATGATGGATTGGACCAATTGTGTGCGGCGAATGGATCTATGTATGAAGTTTTGCTTGCTATGCATATGATTCATATTTGTCAATATTGACACAATTAGTTTATCCAAAGAACTATTGTAATGGTACAAAAGATCCGACTCAGTTTTCTTTAAAAAAAAAAGATTGTCGAACGTGAAGCGTCTTACAGGCCTATGTTTGTCTAAATTGAAATTTATATATTTTTTGAATTAGATGCACTAATTAAAAAAATATGTATTTAAAGTCAATCATCGCCTTTTTTCGCTTGTAGCAACGCACGGGCCATTGTGCTAGCTACTTTGTAGTAGCTACCCTTTTTTGCACACAACTAGCTACCTTTTTAAAATGAGTTTAGCTACTAATTTTAAATGGATTTACTAAATCTCATCCGATTGAGATTTAACGGAGTCTCAGTGGTCTTTCCAAACCATGAGATACTGGCACATTAAGATTTTCTGATAGGAAATTTTCTTTTTTTGTTGTGATGTGGGATAGAAAGAGATGCATGGGTGCGGTTCTCGTCTCTCCCAAGCGTGTGTGTGTGTATTTTAGAGAGAGAGCCTGCAATCTGCACGAGAAGCTTGTGTTTGGCCAAGTCCAAGAAGTGCAAAAAGAAAAGGAACATAATATAATCTTGCAAACCAAACAACCAACATTTTCTAAAAAAATCAGCATAGAAAAAACCTTTTTGCTTTAAAATATTAACACATAACTTTATATAAACAATCCCACTTCAATACAACACTACTCTCCCATCCGGTGATAGTGTGATGCTGATTGATGCAACATCGAAGGACATGAATGTGGGTTCATCAACTTTTTTTGAACTACGGACACCAAAATTGTATCATCATTGACGATGGCGGCGAACATGAAAAGTGGCAACATGAATGAGTCACTAACAACATGCGATAATGTTTTCCTTCTGGCGCAACACACGACACATTAAACAGTTGCATACAAAGGTTAAAGGGGACCTTCTTTTGAAAAACACAATACAAATGTAGACTCACAAATATAAAAATCCAACATAGTAAAAATCCTTTTACATTCAACTGTTTTCAAGATTCTAAAAAAGTAGATTGGTTATTAAACTCTCGAATAGTATGGAACATTCCAACGCCTGTATGTCCCATTAAAAATAAATACAGCACACCTCTTCCACCGGGTAGAATTTCTTAACTCAATACTCCATGGTTCGGACACCAACAATCATTTTTTATTTACCGGCACCGAGCGTCTATTGTTTTAAGATAATGAGCTTTCTAATTGTTCTTAGTTTCAAAAGAATATTTGTATTTAAGTTTTTTTCACAAAATCATTACAAAAATTCAAAAAAATGTATGTGTTCATAAAATGTTCGGCTTCAAAACATGTTCCAATTGTAATAAAAAATAAAAAATCAGTTTCTTAAAAAGTAAATAAATATCTGTGTTTTCTGGAAAAGCAAAACATAAAATTGATTGACAGTCTATTTCATGTGCACCACTACTCTTCCAACACACGAAGGTAGTTAGGCTGGTTTCCAAACTTCATGCTCCGAACAAGAAGAAGAGTGTAAACTTATTACCAATGTTTATTGGAATCGAATATAAGAAATGACACGTGATGGGATAATTTTTTCGCCCGTTGCAACGCACGGGCATTTGTATTAGTATAATCGGATATAAGCGACTTTTTTTACGGGGACTATTACTACATGTGCCGCAATGATGTAATATTATTATTTTAGTGACTTTATTTCACATTTGCTACATCTAAGTTTGTTTTTAGAGAAAAACTGCATCTCAGTTTTGGTCTGTACATCTTCTTAATTTTAGATAATAGATGTTTTTAAATATTTTTAAAACTAGTATAATCATCATGTGGTCAGATGGCCGCAAACCAAACAAAACAAAGACCCCATTTACCAAAAATTGGTAGATATAATGGTCACAATTCAAACAAGGACAACTTGCCAAAATTTTGATCATGCCAAAATTTGGGTGGAGCTCTAACCAAACATACTCGTAACCTTTTCAGAGCGCGCAAGCGGTTGTTGCTGCACACTCTTCAAGCGAAACGAATAAATGCCTTCTCCTAATCGTCCACACCCAACAGCCCCATTAGCGTCGTCCTTCGGACATCGCCATGGACCGTCGTGCGTCAACGTTCTCCGGCCGTCTTTCCTTCTCCCACTGGCCCATGAGCGTCATTCGTCTGCCTCAAACCGCACCCGATGTATTCTTCCATAGCCGCTGCCCCAACTTTGCCTGTGGTGGCTATCCCTTAATTGAGCCACCATGCCTGGTCGTCTCCTCGGCTAGCCGGCCGACCTGTCAGCATCGTCTCCTCGCCGAGCACACCCCCTCCCCCGCCGGCCATCTCCGCCCTGACATGCCTATCATTACCAAAGGTAATATATATTTATTTGCAATACCAATTAGGTATGTCAATTTCCTATTGTATATTATGCATATTATTGTATGGAAATGCCAATGCCAAGCAAGCGAGGTCGAGATACTCCGCCGCCGAGCTCAGCTAGCCAAGGACCTACGCCATCAACTCATTGTGGTGGGACACTTGATTCCACGACGAGCATGACACGCGATAACGGTCATACTTCGCCGCCGTGCGAATGCTCCCACTCCCAGTCCCCCGCGTGGGCATGCACGTGTGTGTATGCCCAGTCCCCTGCCACCAGCCAAGTCTATCGACGAAGAGGACGAGGCCTACAAGAAGGCCTTCAAGGTCTCCGAGCTCGCTAGATGGGAGGGGCTGGCAATGCAACTGGCATTATATGTCGCCGTGCCCAAGCCGGAGGAGCGATTTTTGTCAGTGGTGGGCCAATCTTGGTCGTTGGGACGTCCATTGTGCCCTGCATGCCTGAGTGGGTGTCTGCACTGGCAGTGTGGGTTGGCGTGGACAAGTGGCCACCAGAGCAGTAACCGGTGAAGCAGCAGTAGCCGGCGCAGAAGTCGAAGCAGGTGGCGCCTATTGCACAACCACACGTGCCAGCGCCACAACCGACCGTTGTCCCGTGGCTGTTTCTGGGGATTCGCCGCCTTTCATCGACCTCATCACCGAGGACGGCGACGACGGTGCCGACGACCACAACTAGATCTAGGTTTCTATTTATGTCTTTTTTTTAGTTTAATTAAATGTAAGTCTGGATTGCGAATCAATCTGTGGTTGGATGGTTAGGAGGACAGCGTTATCCCCAACCCACCAGAGTTCAAGTCCTAAACTTGAAATTGATGCTTGCATTTTCTTGGATTAATTTCAGATATTCCGGCGAAGTGAGTTCAGTGGGAGGAGACGTTCCCCGTCGACTACGACGACGCCTGTAACGACTTCGTCAATTTCAAGATAATGTGTCGGTTCAGTCTTCCGGAGGTGCTCGTAGTGGTAAGGTGTGCGTTCGTGTGTTCATAGGGATGAGTATATGTGCGTTTGTATTAGCATTTGTGTACATACTTTGTTTTCTTTTTAATGTAAGCACGCATCTTTGATGGCAATGTGAAAAAAAATTAGTTTGAAATGTTGAAATGCGTCGGTCGCGCACCTGCGGGCCGATGGACAAAAATGGACATCGACGTTAGAACATCTACAACCACGGATAGCAAAAATGACCCCACAAACACCCGCGAACGCGCCCGGGGCACATCTGCGGGGAGTGACCGGACATGCCTCAAATAAACACTATTGCGCCCGGACATCTCATACTAGATTCTCAAATCCATACAAAAGCATGCAAACAAAAAAAACTTACATACTACGTAGAAACCTGACTACTTCTCATCGGAGATTTTGACGATCTTTGTGCCCTCCAACGGATAAATGTGCGGCAGCTGCAGTTCCGCACCCTTTGGCGCCTCCGCTGCGGCCCCCTCCGGCTGCTCCGCTGCGGCCTCCTCTGCCGCTATCTCCGCATCGAGCTCGTCGAAGAGGGCGTTGGCCTCCGCCTGCCTCTGTCGGATGAGCCTGCGGTTGGCCTCCACCTCGGCCTTATCCCGGATGGAATCCAGGATGGCCTGCTGCTCCGCCATCTCCTCCGCTTGGGTGACGGCAAACTCCGCCTCCGCCTCTGCCATGTTCAAGCCCGGAGTAGTCTAGTCCATCTCGTCCTCCTCCATCGCCTCCGGCATCTCCTCCTCCAGCTCCAGCGAGTCCGGATGCAGGCCCACAACGATGCGCGCGGTGCCCTGAGCCTGGATCTCCGCCTCGATCTGCCTCCGGCGTGAGCATGGCGTGCGTGATGATCCTACGGCGGACCATACTGATGCCAAAGATCATGGGAGCGCGGGGGAGAGGAGGCGGCCGGGCTCGGGGGACGGCGGAGGGAGGGAGGAGTTGGATGTGCTAGGGCTGGGGGACGGCGGTCGGCTTAAATAGCCGGCTATGACCTCGGGCGGTGACCCGGAGCGGCGACACAAGGCGTTCACACCGCGGCGATGGTCGACGTGCTCGTTGGACCGTCGGGTTTTCGGGCAAGCCCGCGTGGTGCCCCATCGTCAGGCCCACATGGTGGGCGTGCCCAGGCGCCCGGGCGCCCCCATAACCGCCCCATATTTGGGCTGTATATGATGGGTACCGGTCAGCCCGTGCGTTTAAAGGACCGTTTGAGGGGCCCGGCTGGGTCGATTTTTTGTGACAGGGCGGACTGTCTGGGCTTTTGAGATGGGTACGAGGGGTCTGGTTGTAGATGCTCTTCGTGTGGACGATATAAGAGCATTTACAACCGGACGCCTTAAGCGACCTCTCATACGCCCGCGGCCGCGCCTAGTGAGTGACCGGACAGGAGAGAGAAGGAAAAAAGTGACCCAACCGGGGACGTGATGTTTTTGCACCCGAGCTCAAATGAGCTCGGGTGAACAGTAAATTCGGAAAAAAAATGTAAAAATGTTCAAAAAAATCTGAATTTTTTTTGGACAAACTTTGACAAAATTTTTAAGTACTCGCAAAGTTTCATCATGAAATCACATTTGTGGAAGTCTTGGTTAAAAAAACAAAATCGAAACTCTGAAAATGCTACTTTTGAAAGCATTTTGGAGCACCAATTTTGTTTTTTTTGTCACGACTTCCACAAATGTGATTTCATACTGAAATTTTACGAGCAGTTATAAAATTTGTCAAAGTTTGCCCAAAAAAAAATTCGGATTTTTTTGAACATTTTTACATTTTTTTTTCGAATTTACTGTTCACCCGAGCTCATTTGAGCTCGGGTGTAGAAGAGCACTTTCCCCCAACCGGATCCTTCGTATCATCTCTATACGCCCGGATTGTCCGCGAACACTTATATCCATCTCAAATATAGGAAGGATATGAGGGCTCGCGGACGCGTCCGGGCGCGTCCAGTCAGTCAACCACATAGGACGCGACCCCACCCATGACTATTTTTTTTCTTTTTCTTTATTCGTTCTTTTCTTTTTCTCTTTTCCTCTCCACCAATCACATGCAAGTGACCGGATATATGAGGAAGAAAATGAAGAGTGTAGTTGTGTGGACAGACAAATTGGGAACACGCCCGTTCACTGACCGGACGTGTTCGCGGACGTTTAGGGGGTCATATTTGCTTAATCCGTCTGGAGATGCTTTAAACGAATAAAAATGAACAAAATATGCGTCCGGCCGAGTCACGTGTTCTTCTTTCCGTGCGGCTTGGTGGTGACGCCTAGCGGAAGAACATCGAGGGTCTAGGGGCAAACTTTTGGCCAGTTGAAGGGTCTTTGCCACACGAACGACAACAATAGTGCATACGTGGAAATGTATTAAAATCATTTGGTACTACAGTACGAGTTTAAACGTTTTCATTTGCCGTTTGATTATGATTACTATACTCTATTACAAGGAAGAAAATAAGTCAGCTGTAGGTACTACAAAGTACGATGGCTAGTACTGTGTACTTTATTCCGAGAAGAGTATGGACGATGCCCATACATGACGTATGTACGCTAGGACGGCGACGAAGGCCTTGTCAATCTATCATACGCCGCTGGCTCGAAAGAGCCTCATGAACCCAAAGGTGACGGCCATGGCGGCCAGCCCTCCCACCAACACCCGCGCGCACGACCTCGCCACAGGAGATCGCCCAAGCACGGCGCCCACGCACCCGAACACTGTCAGCGCCAACGTCGCCACGACGACCACCACGGCGACCCGCAGGTTGTACCCCACGATGAACCCGGCGGCCAGCAGCAGGAGGAGCGCCCCGACGGAGAAAGCCAGCGCGGAGGCGGCCGCGGCCTGGGCCGGGCTGGGCAGCGCCTTCTCCTCGTCGCCGCCGCGCTTGCTGGTGTGGTCCAGCTGCGCGATCTCCACGTCGCGCTGAGAGCAGACGGACACGTACTCCCCGATGGACATGCTGCACGCCCCGGCAAGGAGGCCCGCAAACCCGGACACGACCATGGCGCGCGCGTCGGGCTTGACGGCGCTGACGCCGAGCATGAGGGAGGCCGTGGAGACAAGCCCGTCGTTGGCGCCCAGCACCGCCGCGCGCAGCCAGTTGGCGCGCCCGGCGAAGTCAATGGACGACTCGGAGTTGTCGACGTCGCCACACACCACGGCCGGGTTCTCGGCATCGGCCAAGGCGGCCAGCTTGATGTTGTTCACGGCCATGACGACTGGGAGCTAGTGAGATGGATGAAGATGGTTGGGTTCAGGGTGGTAGTATTGTGCAGTGGAAGGCAGCAGTAGTGTGGAAGACACACGCTGCCTTGCCGTGTTTTATAGTGAACTTCAGGAGGCACGAGGGTTGTATGTGGGCATGACGGTCTTCTTCTTTTTCTCCCCCGGTGTTGGGATTTGCAGCTTTCATGCCGCTATGGCTAGTGCGTACATGCAGCCACATCTTCTTTTTCCTCCGGTATTGCGCGCCCGTGGCCACCACGAGCACACACCTACATTAATCGATCCATCGTGCTTGCTGAGTGTACATCATACTACAACGACAAGCTAAGCTAGGAGAATTAGGTCACTTGCTCCTACGTACAACAGAGGCTATTATTAGATCATCCGGTCAACTTCTTCAAATACCTGAAACGTGTGTTTGCCAATTTCATGCTGAATATAGCTCTGACTTATATTGTTAATGTTACGGGGAGATAAGGTATAGCTATTCCTGTTTGCAAATCTGTCCTCGGCCAGTGGGCCGGCAACTAGCTAGGCTACCAGCATAGCAGAAATATGTGTCAGCGCTCACTTCTTGTTCTAGTACGTACGTGTTCAGTGAAATGGTGATGATGGTGACTAACAAGATGCTGACGCCATGTATAGCATGCCGAACTGAACGCCATGTATAGCATGCTGACGATTGCTGCCGAACTTGCATGCCGACAAACTTCAAGGAACATATGTGTGAGAAATGTAGTTGCAATCGACGTGTCTGAATGGCTCGTATAGTGGCTGTCTCTGTATAGTTTTTTTTAGAAAAGGAGGATTACCTCCTGTCGGTGTCAAAACCGGCGGATCTCGGGTAGGGGGTCCCGAGCTGTGGGTCTTGGATCGATGGGTAACAGGAGACAAGGGAGACGGTGTTTACCCAGGTTCGGGCCCTCCTATGGAGGTAAAACCCTACGTCATGTTTTGTTTGTATTGATGATGGTGTATCGAGTACAGAGTTGATCTACCACGAGATCGTATGTAGTGGTCTAAACCCTAAGAGCTATGCTCGTATGATGATATGATCTATGCACTAGTACAAAACAGGGCATTGGTCCAGGCCAGATCAGAGCATTAGTCCCGGTTCTGTTACGAACCGGGACTAATGGGTGCATTAGTCCCGGTTCGAGCGGCGCAGCCATCAGTCCCGGTTCGAACGGGGCCTTTAGTCCCGGTTGGAGAGACCAACCGGGACTAAAGGGGCTTCGAACGGTGCCAGCCCCTTTCCAACCGGGACTAAAGGCCCCCCTTTAGTCCCGGTTGGTGTTACCAACCGGAACTAAAGGGGTTGAGGCTTTAGTCCCGGTTGGTGTTACCAACCGGGACTAAAGGTAGTTTTCCTGTTTTTACATTTGTTTTCTGTTTTTAGTTTCTGTTTTAAATTGCTTATATCTTTTAAGATATTTGATGTTTTTGAGTGATTCTTTTTGCATTAGATTCAAAATTTTGTCTAGTTTCTGTTTGTGCCATTAGTTTTCAAATTTGAATGGTTTAAATTTGAATTTGTTCAAATTTGCTTCAAACCCTAGATTGTGAATAACTTGAGTTTACAAATAATTTTTAATTTAATTCTTTTTGCTCCTAGTCACGTGTTAGATTGTTGTCACAGTAAGATTTATTTGGTTATTTTTAGAATAATTTAAATTAGGATTTTAATTAAAAAATGAAATGCATTTGTAACAGACGAGTTTTCGTCCGAAACCTTGATACTTCGAATGAGATGGTCTAGTTTGTACACGAAGTGCATCCAGTTTTTGCCGTAACCCTCTCAACTTTTTAGCACAAGCTATGTGGGTGAAATGATGATACCATGCCAAGTTTCAACCTTTTCAGAGTTCATTTGTAGTGCTTTTCAATTTCAGGGTCATTTAGCTCAAAAAAACCATTAAATGCATGAAAAATAGCAAATGAAGTTAGAAAGGGTTGAAATTTGAGGATGTGACTTTGAATGGTGCATATTGAATGCACAAAAAGTGTGGAGTTGAAATAAGTTAAAAAAATGAAATGCCTTTGTAACAGATGGGTTTTCGTCCGAAACCTTGATACTTCGAATGAGATGGTCCAGTTTGTACACGAAGTGCATCCAGTTTTTGCCGTAACCCTCTCAACTTTTTAGCACAAGCTATGTGGGTGAAATGATGATACCATGCCAAGTTTCAACCTTTTCAGAGTTCATTTGTAGTGCTTTTCAATTTCAGGGTCATTTAGCTCAAAAAAACCATTAAATGCATGAAAAATAGCAAATGAAGTTAGAAAGGGTTGACTCTAGCTTGGTTAACCTTAGTTGTGACTCTGGCTGGGACGGTGCTAGCAGATGTGTAGTCGACAGTATGATTGGATGGACACCAACCGGGACTAAAGGGGTTTTGAAATTTTCAAACTCTACCCCCCCCCCCCCCCCCCGTGGACCGCCTTTTTTAGTTTTGTAGAAAATAAAAAAAAATGATAAAATCTTCAAAAAAATAAAATCCTTTGAGATGTAGTTAGGTTTTAGTGTCTAGTTGGTATAGAAATTTTGAAATATGATTTTTGACCTTTTTTGCAAAAAACGAAAAAAAAATGTAAAACGGCCATAACTTTTGCATACGATGTCGAAAAAAAAAGTTTAATATATAAAAAAAAACTAGAGAAAAATTGGGACTCGATTTCTCCCGGGTTTACCCGGTGAAGTTTTCTCAGATTCTCAAATATCCAAAAGGAAAAAAAGTTATTTCAAATCAAAAAAATAATTTTTAAAATTTTAAAAAATAATTAAAAAAAAATAAATGATGTCATATTTGGATTCCTCACATTTTTCTGATAATAATGGATATATTATTTGTCGTATTTCGATTTACAGTTTTAAAGATATTAATTATGTCATATTAAATGAATAAATGGCAAAAAAATTAATAAAATAATATTATTACTTATTTTATTTTCATTGAAATTCAATATTATTAGTACTTATTTTGTTTATTTTAATAATTGTTTAGAATTCAAAAAATTAAATCATGTGACATCAAGACCTAAGGGTTAACAGGATTGATAGCTTAAGATTGTCAGGAAAACAACAAGTGCAGTCTTGGAAACTAGGGGAGATAGAACCTGAAAGTTAAGCGTGCTAGGGCTGGAGTAGTGAGAGGATGGGTGACCGGTCGGGAAGTTAGACGATTTGGAATGAGTGCTGATTAGAGACTAGAGATTAAATTCTGAAGCAGTGAGGAGGGGTGATTAGAGATTAAATTGTGAAAATCAGAAAAAAATTAAAAACAAATCAAAAAAATTGAAAAAAAAAATTTGAATTTTTTTTCCTTTAGTCCCGGTTGGTGTTACCAACCTGGACTAAAGGTCCTCCAGCCCACGCACAGAGAGCGGCCACGTGGAGGGCCTTTGGTCCCGGTTCGTAAGCCAACCGGGACTAAAGGTCTTGGGCATTAGTCCCGACCCTTTAGTCCCGGTTCCAAAACCGGGACTAAAGGCCCTTACGAACCGGGACTAAAGGGGGTTTTTCTACTAGTGATGATGATCTAATTGTCCCCAATGACTAGCCTGGCCTTGGCTTATATAACACACCAGAGGCCTAGGATAACAAGAGTCCTAGTCGGCTACGTCGGCGGAGAGGAGTCCTTGTCTTGATCACCAAGTCTTGTGGAATCTTCCTCGTATGCATCATGGGCTGTCCGAACTGGCCCATTAATGAACCGCCCTGGGGGTCCTCGGCCCGACCCACTGGTAGGGAGATGACGTGGTGAGTACCACCTAGTCCAGGACACCGTCAGTAGCCCCCTGAACCGGTCTTCAAGTTAGGGACGCTCCTCGGTTCTTCCGAACAGTTCTTCGTCTTCGGCCGTCGGTCTTGAAAACTGGTTCAATAAATCTTCCCATCACTGATCTTGAGGATCGCCGAGGTGAATCCGAAGAGTTCACAAGTCGTGCATCCGAGGAGCCCCTTTAAGTTATCGGCCTGTATTAATGCCTCATTATTTTTACGCCACAACTCGGGTTCGAAGTGTTTCCCGTGTGGCGGTATCCTCTTGTGTCCGAGCTCCAACGCCGAACTGTATCCGAGGTGTCTTTCTGAGCCCGAGCTCCAACGCAGGTCGGCATCCGAGGTGTCATAGGATACCTCGGTCTCTGAATATTTGAAGTAGTTCATCCGAGCTTAAATATCGGGATAGTCTTTTATGGAGCCAGCCGTTCGCATTCGAGCTTTATGTCGGACTGCTTCCGAAGTGTCTTCGATCTTGAGCTTTATGCCGGAATGCTTACGAGCTCCAACGCCGGAGCGCATCCGAGCTCCAACGATGATCAGCGTCCGAGATGTCATAAACTACCTCGGTCTTTAAAAGATTGAACGAATTCAGCCGACCTTAATGCCGGAAATGCCCCCTATGGAGCCAGCCACTTGCGCCCGAGCTTTATGCCGGACTGCTTCCGAGGTGGTGCACCACCCCGACCACGGGCTGATTTTTTGTGGATATTTTCGATTGGTGCAATTTATTCTCTGCCGAGATATATAGCCAGTAGCCCTCAAGGTGCGTGTCGGTCTAAAACCTGAGATGCCCCTGAAGGAAAAAATAATAATCAAAATAAAACCACTAATCCCAGTAGCCCCTGAGACTTAGGTCGATTCGCAAAATCGGCCTGAGGATCAAGTTCTTGCTCGGCGGCACTCGTTAGGGATGTAAACGCGGTACGTAGTAGTTTCCGAGACTCAGGTTGGGTGCGGCCGACCAATCCAAGGATCGAATCTCCTCGGAAACCATATTGCACTTTGAATTTGCTGCATTGGATAGGCAATGCAGTAGCCCCCGAGCCTTAATTTGGGCACGGGTGGTCGAATTAAGGATCGATATTTGTTTGACACAAACTTTGTTACGTTTTGACACAATTTATGTGTAATGATTCTATGTATCCAAGTACTTTACATCATTAATGCTCGGATCCGCATTGTACAAGACTTTGTTGACCAACAATCGGCTTCAACTTCCTTGGCTAGTAGCCGAGGAGTGTTTGCCCTATTTATAAAGCCTTTATAAGGGCAAAGATTTACGGCAAACAAGGCAATCCGGCCATACGGTTTTATAAACAAAGGTACGCGGAGAGCTATGTTATATTACGATTTAACGTAAGAAACATCTTTTGGGAAAAATAGTTCCTTTATAAGTTCCTTTTCCCAGGCTATCATGTTGACCATGATCGTGAAACCTCAACTCCGATCAATGTGGGAGGAAAATATTGAGGATTTAGTTCGGGGAAAGTTTTCGAACTCTGTGGTCCTTAGTGAACCTAAATTTTCACTTCCGTCGTTGCCGACCAATTATATTCTTAAGATGGTTAGCTTTCGGCTTCACCCAGTCTGAGGTACTAACACAGATGACCCGGAAGTAACAATCGCAGAGGTGCTCCCTTTACCCCCTAGCCGAACAATCGGGAACGTAGGGGATAAGCACAGGAGCCAGGCAACCCAGCTTGGCCAAAATCTTAAGTCAAATTGATGCATATTTATGGCTTTATAACGATGATTACGGAAGGCAGCACTCGTATATTGAATACAAATGCTTTTATGCTGTATGCTATTTTGACTCCTTTGTGACCGCTTATCATTTGAGAGTGGCCCATCGTCGGCTTCTACCCCTTTGTAGATGCTACGCAGAGTGTTTCCGCAGTAACAAGACAACCCTTAGCCGACGTCTCGGTGCCCGGAGGCGGTTGTGTTAGCGAAAACGAAGCAATCAGATATCTAGGCTTTATAACTTTCACTTGGTCATGGGAGCTTAAAGTTTGGGAAGCCAGTTACTAGCCCCCGGTTAGTGTTCGGCGTCAACCGAGGTCAAGCCGTTAACACTCCGGCCAATTTTATGAAAGGCCCGTTATTTAATACGGTCATCGGATCACCGACCAGTTTATGCTTATTGTGACAGTCAGTTTTCGGCTTTTTCCACTGAGGTACTTGACCAGCTAACTCGGAAGTGCAATCGCAGTGGTTCTCCCTTTGCACTCCTAGCCAAACAAAGCGAAGCGTAGGAGGCAAGCACAGGAGCCGGGCAACCCAACTATTAACCGAAGACACAATTCGAAACTGGTGCATATAAAGCAATATCCGAGAACGTTTTGCCGAGGACTCCTCGAAGTGCCTTGGCTTTTGGTGGGTTCGGCTCTAGTCGCAGCCCCCCGTTGATACTGCCGATGCTTTTAAAAGTGTTCTGCAAGAATTATGCTCGGAAAAAACAAAAGTTTATGCAAAAAACTTTATGTTTAGATAAAAGAGAATTGTGCCAATCCGAAACTGGTCTTAAAATTAATATGTGCTTCGGTCGTGCTTTAACATGATACATCCGATCTCCGGCCTCCAAGCGGGCCAGCCTTTGGCTTCAACCTCCATATCCCAAAGGCGGAGTGTTTCTCCGAGACCTGCTTAGCGAACTAAACTCGAGCGGCTTTAGAAAGAAACAAGGCTATCCGGCTATTGACCACACACTAGTGTCGGAAAAAGGAGTAGTAGAAAAAGACTTTGCAACGACCAAAAAGAAAACACATTTATAAAATAGCTCATACAAATTTAAGAGCCCCCAAGTGACTTGGGTAAAAGAATTTTATGTATAATGATTGTATGTACCGAAGTACTTATATCATATTTGTGTTCGCCCGAACTTTAAACGCGTCTTAACCGACCGTCGGCTTCTCCCTCTTCGGCCAAGGGCCGAAAAGTGTTATCTACTACGCCATCCGAGGATATCGGAGGTGTTTCGAATAACCAGGCAATCAGGCCATTAGGCTATAACAGACAAAGCGCGCCCAGGGAACTTATGCTATATTACTATTTAATGTAAGAAGCATCTTCAAAGAAAATAGTTCCGCTAACGGTTCCTTTCTTTGGGTTCTCATGATTACCATGAGGGGTGTGCAATAGATTTATGTATGCTTGTCTTCCGTCGTGGCCGACCATAGTTGAAAACAGTAAGAGCGCTAGCTTTCGGCTTCACCCGTCTGAGGCACGAGTTCGGATGACCCGATCGTAACAATCACAGA
Organism: Elymus sibiricus; assembly: GCA_039707655.1. NCBI lineage: Eukaryota > Viridiplantae > Streptophyta > Magnoliopsida > Poales > Poaceae > Elymus > Elymus sibiricus. The sequence continues at coordinate 457,746,776 of CM077665.1, read as the reverse complement.
GGTGCTCCCTTTACTCCCTAGCCGAACAATCGGGGACGTAGGGGTAAGCACAGGAGCAAGGCAACCCAGCTTTGCGGAACACTTAAGTCAACATGATGCATATATTGGCGTAAACACGAACAAGGAAGGGTGCGATACATTAATAATCATATGCAAGAGGAATGGCTTCATAAAGGAAGCCCCCAAGTAAACGGGGTATTTGAATTTGTTTGTAACAAACAAAATTTTGACAAAGAAAGTTTTTCGCAAACAACTTTTTGTAAAAAAAGTATAATGCTTGGTCGAACCGAACAAAATTTAAAACTGAAAGTTTTTGAGCATGGAAGCGACTTAGCTGGTTAATGTGCTCGGTGTCGATGACGCGATCCGGGCTTGTGGCGGGACGAGGACGCCCATCGAACTTTGACAGATCCGGTGTGTAGTCTTCGGCATGACCGAGGTCCCAGCCCCCAAGCCCGTCCTGAGGTGACCGAACGAGGAGTTCGGCACTCCGAAGTAGTGTCACGGCCCGGCCGATGTGGCGAGGCGAAGCCCCTGGTCCAGCCGAGGTGGTGGAGTAGGTCGGCAAGGTGACGCCGGGGTGACCGCGTGACGGCAGTCGAAGTCGATTTCCTGCACTCATAAAATAGTGCAAGCCAAAAGTAATAAGAAAGAAAGATAATAATATATTTAAAAAAATTCTTCTACTTAGTTAATTTAAGTGAAGCAAGTAAGTAAAGGAATATGGCCTGGGCGCCGAGGTGCCTGAACGAAGAGTTCGGCTTGACGAAGTGGCGACACTGCACGGTCGATGTGGCGAGATGAAGTCCTCGGTCCAGTTAACATGGCGAAGCTGTGATCGGCGGACGCCGAAGTCTTATGCAGGTCGGTTGGTGACGCCGAAGTCTCGTGCCAGCCGAGGTGTTGAAGCAGGTCGGCTGGTGACGCCGAAGTCCCCGGAGCAGGTTGATGAAGGGATGCCAAAGCCCCGGTTTAGCCGAGGTGACGGAGCAGGTCGGCTGGTGACGCCGAAGTCTCAGGCCAGCCGAGGTGTCGAAGCAGGTTGACTGGTGACGCCGAAGTCTCACGCCAGCCGAGGTGTCAAAGCCGGTCGGCTGGTGATGCCGAACTCTTATGCCAGCCGACGTGTAAAAGCAGGTCGGCGTGGTGGACGTCAGCTTGAAAAAGTAACGGCGCGGCGATGCCGACGCAGGTCGGAATTTGTGACGAGGTCAATGCTGGCTTGATGAAGCAACGGAGCGCCCGACTCGTACAACCTGCGGATGACGAGGTTCTCTTGATGATTATTCGGCCCTCTTGGTCGGTTGACCGAGGTGATGAGGAAATTTCCTTCAAAAAGGACGCCTCACAACCCGTTCATGAAAAAGATGAACTCGGGTCGGATTAGTTTTCGCGCAGAAAATAGATCCAAAATTCGTTGTACTCATCGGACGTTTCCCGGAGTTTGGACGGTCGGATCGAGATAAAATTTTGAGGGGTGATCGGTATAGGAATTCCGCAGCCGATGAACGGTGGGATTTTACAACGGATATCAGAGATTCCTCCATCGGAACGCGACGAAATTTTGCAAGGTTGTTGTAGATACAATTCCGCACAATTCCACCGAAGCAATCGTCAAAACGACGCTCGAGGAAACGGGGACGACGAACACAAATTCGCTGTCCAGAAAAAACTGCAATATGCAGACGAGCCATCGATCCTTCTAGCGATCCCACAGCGGAACTCTCAATGAAAGCACCAATGTCGGTGTCAAAACCGGCGGATCTCGGGTAGGGGGTCCCAAGCTGTGGGTCTTGGATCGATGGGTAACAGGAGACAAGGGAGACGGTGTTTACCCAGGTTCGGGCCCTCCTATGGAGGTAAAACCCTACGTCCTACTTTGTTTGTATTGATGATGGTGTATCGAGTACAGAGTTGATCTACCACGAGATCGTATGTAGTGGTCTAAACCCTAAGAGCTATGCTCGTATGATGATATGATCTATGATGATCTGATTGTCCCCAATGACTAGCCTGACCTCGGCTTATATAACACACCAGAGGCCTAGGATAACAAGAGTCCTAGTCGGCTACGTCGGCGAAGAGGAGTCCTTGTCTTGATCACCAAGTCTTGTGGAATCTTCCTCGTATGCATCATGGGCTGTCCGAACTGGCCCATTAATGAACCGCCCTGGGGGTCCTCGGCCCGACCCACTGGTCGGGAGACGACGTGGTGAGTGCCCCCTAGTCCAGGACACCGTCACCTCCGACCTCTGCATCAGCATGATGCATACGGCCTCTTTATTAATGAAAACAATCAAATAGTCTGCAACCTCGAACAGGCTCTGAAGGATCAACCAAAACACAGTTCAAAGAAAACAAAAGATGCCACAACCGGCGAAAATAGGACTAGATGCCTAACCATCTATCCTATTACACTAGTAGAAAACAGGGCTTTGAAACGGGCCAGAATATTGCATTAGTCCCGGTCTTGTTACGAACCGGGACTAATGGGTGCATCAGTCCCGGTTCATGAGGCCAGGGCGCCGGCCGGGCCTCGGCAGGAACCAGTCCCGGTTTGTATGACCCCTTTAGTCCCGGTTCCAGACACGAACCGGGACTAAAGGGCCTCGCTCCTGGCCGAGCCCCTGTAGTCCCGGTTCCAGGCTGGAACCGGGACTAAAGATATGCCTATATATATGCTTGCCCCTGCCCGCTCACTCTGTTTTTTTGGCCGGCCGGCGCGTGTGAGGTGTGTGCTGCTCTGCTCTCACCTCCTATGCACACGAGGTGTTCGATGAAATGCCAGAGCCATGCTTAAGCTTTCTCCTCTCCAAGCTCGACCTCCAAGCTCCATTTTCCTCAAGATTTGTCTAGGTTTGGCGGTCCGTCACGTCCCATCCCCGTCCTCACCGTCGTCGATCGCCCGCGCCAATCTCGTCGCCGGCACCACCGTGGTGAGCCTCTTGTTCTTATCTTCTTTTTAAAAGAAAAAAGTTCTTATTTGTATGATTTACATAGATACTTGTATAAATTTCTTACTTTTATTATTGTTTGTTATTATATAGGTCCATGGTTATGGTATCCGCCCACGTCGGCCCTCGTCCGGTCTATGATTCGGATGTGGTATATTATCTTTTATAACTATTTGTTTCATTTAGTGTTTATGACAATTATGCCGACCAACGTGACATTGATGTGTTTATTCTAGGAGGTATGTGAACCGGAAATTCCAACCGACCCTCTTGTCGAGAGGTTAAATTTAGTTGAAAAAGAAAACGAGGATTTGAAAGAAAAATTGAAATGAATTGAGGAGGAGAAGATGAAATTGGAGTTGCATGTTGCCGATGTCGTCCATGACCACAAGATCAAGATGGATGCAATGCACTTGAAGATTAGAAAGATAAAAAACTATGCCATTGATAATGAGGCTTGGTATCATTATGCTGTTGGACCAATTGCTACATTAGTTGCGATTATGATCGCATTTGTTGTTGTATTTAAATGTTTTACATAGTTGTATGTTAGTTTCAATTTATGTTTTAATTAGATGCTCTAGAGAGCTATATGTTGTTCTACGACAACTATGTATAAACTTTATGTATTTATTTTTTCCTCTATAACTTTTGATCACTATTGTATTTTGGTTTTAATGTGATGATGAACTTGTATTAATTTGGTCACTTATCTATTCATGATGTTCTGTACTGGTTTTTGATACATTAGCACATGCTATGCGGGTGAAATTATGATACCATGCCAATTTTCAACCATTTCAGAGTTCATTTGCCGTGCTTTTCAATCTCAGGGTCATCTGAGCTCAAAATAAATCATGAAATGCATGAAAAATAGCAAATGAAGTCAGAAAAGGGTTGAAAAGTGATGATGTGGCTTTGAATGGTGCATATTGAATGCAGAAAAAGCCTTGAGTTAAAATATGTTAAAAAATGAAATCCCTTTGTAATAGACGAGTTTTCGTCTGAAACCCTGATACTTCGAAGGAGATTGTCCAGTTCGTACACGAAGTGCATCCAGTTTTTCCCGTAACCCTCTCAACTTTTCAGCACATGCTATGTGGGTGAAATTATGATACCATGCCAATTTTCAACCATTTCAGAGTTCATTTCCAGTGCTTTTCAATCTCAGGGTCATCTTAGCTCAAAATAAATCATGAAATGCATGAAAAATAGCAAATGAAGTCAGAAAAGGATTGAAAAGTGATGATGTGGCTTTGAATGGTGCATATTGAATGAAGAAAAAGTCTTGAGTTAAATATGTTTAAAAAAATGAAATCCCTTTGTAATAGACGAGTTTTCGTCCGAAACCCTGATACTTCGAAGGAGATTGTCCAGTTTGTACATGAAGTGCATCCAGTTTTTCCCGTAACTCTCTCAACTTTTTAGCACATGCTACGTGGGTAAATTATGATACCATGCCAATTTTCAACCATTTCAGAGTTCATTTGCAGTGCTTTTCAATTTCAGGCTCATCTTAGCTCAAAATAAATCATGAAATGCATGAAAAATAGCAAATGAAGTCAGAAAAGGGTTGAAAAGTGATGATGTGGCTTTGAATGGTGCATATTGAATGCAGAAAAAGTCTTGAGTTAAAATATGTTAAAAAAATGAAATCCCTTTGTAATAGACGAGTTTTCGTCCGAAACCCTGATACTTCTAAGGAGATTGTCCAGTTCGTACACGAAGTGCATCTAGTTTTTCCCGTAACCCTCTCAACTTTTTAGCACATGCTACGTGGGTGAAATTATGATACCATGCCAATTTTCAACTATTTCAGAGTTCATTTGCAGCGCTTTTCAATTTCAGGGTCATCTTAGCTCAAAATAAATCATGAAATGCGTGAAAAATAGCAAATGAAGTCAGAAAAGGGTTGAAAAGTGATGATGTGGCTTTGAATGGTGCATATTCAATGCAGAATAAGTCTTGAGTTAAAATATGTTAAAAAATGAAATCCCTTTGTAATAGGCAAGTTTTCGTCCGAAACCCTGATACTTCGAAGGAAATTGTCCAGTTTGTACACGAAGTGCATCCAGTTTTTCGCGTAACCCTCTCAACGTTTTAGCACATGCTACGTGGGTGAAATTATGATACCATGCCAATTTTCAAACATTTCAGAATTCATTTGCAGTGCTTTTCAATTTCAGGGTCATCTTAGCTCAAAATAAATCATGAAATGCATGAAAAATAGCAAATGAAGTCAGAAAAGGGTTGAAAAGTGATGATGTGGCTTTGAATGGTGCATATTGAATGCAGAAAAAGTCTTGAGTTAAAATATGTTAAAAAATGAAATCCCTTTGCAATAGACGATTTTCGTCCGAAACCCTCATACTTCGAAGGAGATTGTCCAGTTTGTACACGAAGTGCATCCAATTTTTCCCGTAACCCTCTCAACTTTTTAGCAGATGCTATGTGGGTGAAATTATGATACCATGCCAATTTTCAACCATTTCAGAGTTCATTTGCCATGCTTTTCAATTTCAGGGTCATCTTAGCTCAAAATAAACCATGAAATGCATGAAAAATAGCAAATGAAGTCAGAAAAGGGTTGAAAAGTGATGATGTGGCTTTGAATGGTGCATATTGAATGCAGAAAAAGTCTTGAGTTAAAATATATTTAAAAAAATGAAATCCCTTTGTAATAGAAGAGTTTTCGTCCGAAACCCTGATACTTCGAAGGAGATTGTCCAGTTTGTACACGAAGTGCATCCAGTTTTTCCCGTAACCGTCTCAACTTTTTAGCACATGCTACGTGGGTGAAATTATGATACCATGCCAATTTTCAACCATTTCAGAGTTCATTTGCAGTGCTTTTCAATTTCAGGGTCATCTTAGCTCAAAATAAATCATGAAATGCATGAAAAATAGCAAATGAAGTCAGAAAAGGGTTGAAAAGTGATGATGTGGCTTTGAATGGTGCATATTGAATGCAGAAAAAGTCTTGAGTTAAAATATGTTAAAAAAATGAAATCCCTTTGTAATAGACGAGTTTTCGTCTGAAACCCTGATACTTCGAAGGAGATTGTCCAGTTCGTACACGAAGTGCATCCAGTTTTTCCCGTAACCCTCTCAACTTTTTAGCACATGCTCCATGGGTGATATTATGATACCATGCCAATTTTCAACCATTTCAGAGTTCATTTGCAGCGCTTTTCAATTTCAGGGTCATCTTAGCTCAAAATAAATCATGAAATGCGTGAAAAATAGCAAATGAAGTCAGAAAAGGGTTGAAAAGTGATGATGTGGCTTTGAATGGTGCATATTGAATGAGGAAAAAGTCTTGAGTTAAAATATGTTAAAAAAATGAAATCCCTTTGTAATAGACAAGTTTTCGTCCGAAACCCTGATACTTCGAAGGAGATTGTCCAGTTCGTACACGAAGTGCATCTAGTTTTTCCCGTAACCCTCTCAACTTTTTAGCACATGCTACGTGGGTGAAATTATGATACCATGCCAATTTTCAACCATTTCAGAGTTCATTTGCAGCGCTTTTCAATTTCAGGGTCATCTTAGCTCAAAATAAATCATGAAATGCGTGAAAAATAGCAAATGAAGTCAGAAAAGGGTTGAAAAGTGATGATGGGGCTTTGAATGGTGCATATTCAATGCAGAATAAGTCTTGAGTTAAAATATGTTAAAAAATGAAATCCCTTTGTAATAGGCGAGTTTTCGTCCGAAACCCTGATACTTCGAAGGATATTGTCTAGTTTGTACACGAAGTGCATCCAGTTTTTCTCGTAACCCTCTCAACGTTTTAGCACATGCTACGTGGGTGAAATTATGATACCATGCCAATTTTCAAACATTTCAGAATTCATTTGCAGTGCTTTTCAATTTCAGGGTCATCTTAGCTCAAAATAAATCATGAAATGCATGAAAAATAGCAAATGAAGTCAGAAAAGGGTTGAAAAGTGATGATGTGGCTTTGAATGGTGCATATTGAATGCAGAAAAAGTCTTGAGTTAAAATATGTTAAAAAAATGAAATCCCATTGTAATAGACGAGTTTTCGTCTAAAACCCTGATACTTCGAAGGAGATTGTCCAGTTCGTACACGAAGTGCATCCAGTTTTTCCCGTAACCCTCTCAACTTTTTAGCACATGCTCCATGGGTGATATTATGATACCATGCCAATTTTCAACCATTTCAGAGTTCATTTGCAGCGCTTTTCAATTTCAGGGTCATCTTAGCTCAAAATAAATCATGAAATGCGTGAAAAATAGCAAATGAAGTCAGAAAAGGGTTGAAAAGTGATGATGTGGCTTTGAATGGTGCATATTGAATGAAGAAAAAGTCTTGAGTTAAAATATGTTAAAAAAATGAAATCCCTTTGTAATAGACGAGTTTTCGTCCGAAACCCTCATACTTCGAAGGAGATTGTCTAGTTTGTACACGAAGTGCATCCAGTTTTACCCATAACCCTCTCAACTTTTTAGAACATGCTACGAAGGGTGAAATTATGATACCATGCCAATTTTCAACCATTTCAGAGTTCATTTGCAGTGCTTTTCAATTTCAGGGTCATCTTAGCTCAAAATAAATCATGAAATGCATGAAAAATAGCAAACAAAGTCAGAAAAGTGTTGAAAAGTGATGATGTGGCTTTGAATGGTGCATATTGAATGCAGAAAAAGTCTTGAGTTAAAATATGTTAAAAAAATGAAATCCCTTTGTAATAGACGAGTTTTCGTCCGAAACCCTGATACTTCGAAGGAGATTGTCCAGTTTGTACACGAAGTGCATCCAGTTTTTGTCGTAACCCTCTCAACGTTTTAGCACATGCTACGTGGGTGAAATTATGATACCATGCAAATTTTCAACCATTTCAGAGTTCATTTGCAGTGCTTTTTAATTTCAGGGTCATCTTAGCTCAAAATAAATCATGAAATGCATGAAAAATAGCAAATGTAGTCAGAAAAGGGTTGAAAAGTGATAATGTGGCTTTGAATGGTGCATATTGAATGCAAAAAAGTCTTGAGTTAAAATATGTTAAAAAAATGAAATCCCTTTTTAATAGACGAGTTTTCGTCCGAAACCCTGATACTTCGAAGGAGATTGTCCAGTTTGTACACAAAGTGCATCCAGTTTTACCCGTAATCCTCTCAACTTTTTAGCACATGCTACGTGGGTGAAATTATGATACCATGCCAATTTTCAACCATTTCAGAGTTCATTTGCAGTGCTTTTCAACTTCAGGGTCATCTTAGCTCAAAATAAATCATGAAATGCATGAAAAATAGCAAATGAAGTCAGAAAAGGGTTGAAAAGTGATGATGTGGCTTTGAATGGTGCATATTGAATGCAGAAAAAGTCTTAAGTTAAAATATGTTTAAAAAATGAATTCCTTTGTAATAGACGAGTTTTGGTCCGAAACCCTGATACTTCGAAGGAGATTGTCCAGTTTGTACATGAAGTGCATCCAGTTTTTCCCGTAACTCTCTCAACTTTTTAGCACATGCTACGTGGGTGAAATTATGATACCATGCCAATTTTCAACCATTTCAGAGTTCATTTGCAGTGCTTTTCAATTTCAGGGTCATCTTAGCTCCAAATAAATCATGAAATGCATGAAAAATAGCAAATGAAGTCACAAAAGGGTTGAAAAGTGATGATGTGGCTTTGAATGGTGCATATTGAATGCAGAAAAAGTCTTGAGTTAAAATATGTTAAAAAAATGAAATCCCTTTGTAATAGACGAGTTTTCGTCCGAAACCCTGATACTTCGAAGGAGATTGTCCAGTTTGTACACGAAGTGGATCCAGTTTTTCCCGTAACCCTCTCAACTTTTTAGCACATGCTACGTGGGTGAAATTATGATACCATGCCAATTTTCAACCATTTCAGAGTTCATTTGCAGTGCTTTTCAATTTCAGGGTCATCTTAGCTCAAAATAAATCATGAAATGCATGAAAAATAGCAAATGAAGTCAGAAAAGGGTTGAAAAGTGATGATGTGGCTTTGAATGGTGCATATTGAATGCAGAAAAAGTCTTGAGTTAAAATATGTTAGAAAAATGAAATCCCATTGCACTAGTAGAAAACAGACCTTTTGTCCAAAGCATTAGACCCGGTCTGGTTTTGAACCGGCACTAACATGACCATTAGTCCCGGTTCGGGACGGGCATCATTAGTCCCGGTTCGTTCCGGACCTTTAGTCCCGGTTCGTAACACGAACCGGGAGTAAAGGGGTGGTGGCAGGCTGGTGTCAGCCTGGGGCCCCATGATCAACTTTAGTCCCGGTTCGTGGCACGAACCGGGACTGTAGGCTCACCTTTAGTCCCGGTTTGTGTCATGAACCGGGACTAAAGATCCCCTATAAGAACCCTTCGGCCAGCCCGAGCACACTCCTCCCTGTTTTTCCCCTTCTTCCTCTCCTTTGTTCTTCCCCTTGCTCGAGCTCACCTCCATTTTTGCCAAAATTTGTCAAGATTTGGAGGCACCCCATCCATCCAAGTGTTCACAAAGGTTAGCAACTTTGTCCTTTCATCTCTCATTGCTAGGTTAGCTCTTGCAATGCTCTATAAGTATAGTGATTTGTGGGTTTTAGTTTGGGAGTATTTATATGTGGTAGTTTATTTGATTTATATGCAATTTGAGCTCAAATTAACTTCTTACTTTGCATGTGTAGGTGTGGTTTACTTAGTGCCTTCCCGTCCCCGTCCTAACCACCGTCGATCGCCTGCACCGTCCCGTCGCCGGCACCACCTTGGTGAGCCTCTTGTTCTTATCCTTTTTATAAAAAAAATCATGTTTGTAAGATTTAGATAGTTACTTGTATAGTTTTCTTACCTATATGGTTGTTTGTTATACATAGTGGCATGGTTTTGATATCCGTCCCCGTCGGCCCTCGTCCGGTTTATGATTCGGATGTGGTATATACTCTCTTTTATAACTATTTGTTGCATTTCGTGTTTATGACAATTATGCCCATCAAGTTGACATAGATATTTTTATCTAGGAGGTATGTTGTCGTGGATTTGTCACAGCAAGATGTCCGGGTTAACGGACTTAGGTGTGAGGTCATCGCAACTATGTGGCGGCTTGAGAGGGGTTGGTCGGAATCGAGAGACGCGAGTTACCCAGGTTCGGCCCCTCCGATGGAGGTAAAAGCCTACGTCCTGCTTTGTGTCTATTGATGATGAGGAAGATCTCTCAGTTACAACGGAGCTGTCTTGCTACCTCTAATCTCGAGAGCCTCTAATCTGTCTATCTCTAATGACTTGAACCTGTCTTAACTTGTCCCTCTAGGGGTGCTCTACCCCTCCTTATATAAGTGGAAGGGGTAGGTTTACATGTAGAGTCCTACTAGGAGTAGGATTAGGACTAGTCTCTCTTGAATCCTAATCCGGATCTTGTTTCCTTTGTGAGGGAATCCTTTCTCTCCCTGGGCCTTCTCTTGTGAGCCGCCCTTCCAAGCCCGTCCACGAGCCGCCTTGCGCCGGCTTGCTCGCTGGGCCCTGGGCCTTGTCGCTCGTCTGACCCGCCTGCCGGGTCACCAATGAACCGCCAAATCTCGACCGGGTCACCAGTGAGTCGCCAAGTCCTGGCCGGGTCATACTTCCGGCCGGGTTATACCGTGGGGTAATATCCCTGACATTAGCCCCCAGGTTAGCTTGAATTTATTCATGCTAAGCTCCTGAAATAAGAATAAATATGTTAAGTGACCGGCTCACTCCCCTGGCCGGCTTATATCACTGAAGTGGATCCTCAAAAATCTGGGTTTCTTCTTCATATGAATGAGCCGTCTTCTCAGTCGTCTTGCTTATCAGTGTCCTTTGAAGTAAAATATTGGGAATACAACACCCATATGCCATTGAATCGGCCTCCAATACTCTTCAACTTGTGAAGCCGGGTTGCTTATATAGACTCTGCCGGGTTATGATCTTTTGATAATGCCGGGTCAGGATTGTTGGAGATGCCGGGTCAAACAACTAGACTCCAGCTGAATTTGACATCTTGAAAACTCTCTTCAATTTTTTGATATATCCATGTTACCTGTAGCCCCCAAGCTCCAAGTTTATCCATGATGTCTTGGCGCTTTGCAATAATATCTTTAACTGTGTAGCCCCCAAGTACCAGGTTGTCTTGCCTGCAGCAGCCTGGGACTTGTAACTATCTTATACTTTATAAAGCTTCAGCTGGTGTAGCCCCCAAGGACCGGGTTGTTTTGCTTGCAACAACCTGGGACTTTTTGAACTTGGTGTTGAATGTTGAGAAATCTGGGTTGTCATCTAAGTCGCCAGATATATACTTGTATTTCACATGTGTAGACCCCAAGGGCCGGCTCATCAGTATGTGATGGGCCGGGTCTACAATTTGGACCTTACAATCTGCTTGAACAACTGAATACTATAGCCCTCAAGTGCCAGGTCGCATGCCTGCAGCGACTTGGGACTTTAGAAAATTTGATCTGAGCGGTGTAGTCCCCAAGTGCCGGGTCAGTAAGAAATACTGGGCTAGGACTTAGAAAAATATAGAAAGGCTGGCTCATTCCCTTGAAATAACAGGATCTGTTGACCATGTAATGATTTGAAAAGCAACTTGCATTAGCCCCCAAGTGCCGTGATGCATGCTTGCAGCAACATGGGACTTGCATACTTGATATAAACTGAACTTGAATAATGTAGCCCCCAAGTGTCGGGTCGTCTGCCTGCAGCGACTCGGGACTGTGTGAGAATAATATGACTCATCATAATGCCCTTCAGAAGTTCTCTTGAACGGATGTTGGTCTGATTTGAATGAATCCTTGACCGTGGCTGTAATATAACCCGGAATGAATATCCTGGAATAATTCCTTTGTCTTTGAAATGAAATTCCTGCTCGTGTTTGCGGTGCAACCCGGCAAATATGTGTTTGAGAAATCCATGAGTGTTGTAGTATACTACAGAGCACAAGTTGAAGAAATCCAAGAGTCGGTCAATTAAATGACACATCATTATATCTGATAGGGCGGCTCTTCAAGAATAATCAATTTTCCAAGCTGGCTTGAAAAAACCCCAATCATTTAATACTGGTTATGATAAACCATGATGAATATCCAGCCATGTTGGCTATTTAAAGATCTATTTGTTCCTTGCAGAGGTTACGATGTAACCCGGTTTGGTGACCGGCTTTCCGCAGCATAAACAAATATGGATATGCATGTATGATGATGCATGATGTGATGATGCAATGCAGGATGATGTAATGCAAGATGCAATGTATGACTCAAGCTTTTTCTTTTTCGAAAACTCATATACCGGCTCTCCTGGCATGAACTCGTTGTTTGAACTTTTAACAGTACAGGGTCTCTAGTGAGAGTGACCGTCAATTCCTTTGAGCGGCGCAGGGTCTCTAGTCGAGACTAACTGGTAAGAGCACAACGAACCATAGAGAGGCGCAGCAGGGCATGAGTACCCCCGGGGCCCATAAGCTACTTCTCACGTGACATAAATCCATCGTTTGAACCTTAAACAGTGCAGGGTCATTTAAAAGAGTAACTGTTTAAGAGTATGAACGGGCCACATAGCGGAGAGTCTGCAGCAGATGGGTGAGTTTATCCTCGCTTTCCGTAAGCCGGCCCTCACGTGACAAGAGCCGCCGGTTGAACCTTGACCAGTACAGGGTCTCTAGTGAGAGTGACTGTCAAATACTTTGAACAGCTCAGGGTCTCTAGGCGAGATTAACTGGTAAGAGTTCGGCGGGTCACCTAGCGAAGCAGCAGCAGCATACAGGCAGGTTTAACTCGAACTTGCGGTGGCTGAAGAGCCGATCAAGAGGGTGTGTAAGCTAAACCCGGTGGGTTGGAAGCCCCCTAATGACCTTGTTTGATGGAGTCAACTTTTGGGTATACAACCCGGCCTTACGGTGGCTGAAGAGCCGATCAAGAGGGTGTGTAAGCTAAACCCGGCGGGTTGGAAGCCCCCAAGTGACCTTGTTGATGGAGTCAACATTGTTGCACCATCTTGTAAACCGCCATCTTGTATGAAGAAACAACAGAAGCCCCTAAGTGACTTTATGATGATCCAATAAATCCAGGCACCCATGTTTGAACGGTGCATCACGGCGGTTCGTCCTCTTGGGCAACTTTTAATCTTCCGCCAATAATGTAGTAGCCCCCGGAACCGAGTTAACTTCCTTGCAATGACCCGGGGTTATCGTTGAAAAATGACCAGATGTGTGGAGCCATGTCTGTAGCCCCCGAGTCTTAAGTTGACTCGAAGAGGCGGCTTGAGAGTCTCCACTGAAGGTTGAGGTTGATCGTGGCGGGTTATAGACGATCCCGTATGAATTGTTTCAATAATCCGGTCGATGGTTCGTCCCGGCTGGTTGTTGAAGTTAACCAAACTGCAGTGGCGGCGACTTGTGCGCCTGTCCGTCGGGCGGCTCGTACAGGCGAACACCGCACCGATATGTCAATGTAGTTTGGACCGCAGGGCGGCGATTCAGAACCGTCCGTTGGGCGGCTCGTACTGGTGTACGCGGCCCCTGGCGTGTTGAAGTAGACGTAGAAGTCAACCGCGGCATTTGAAAACGGCGCGGTTGTGAGAGACGGCCGCGGCGTTGTAAGCCGGTGCGGTCGCCAGAGACGGCCACGGCGTTGTATGCCGATGCAGACGGCGAGTTGGCCATGGCGTTGCTGGTGAAAACCATGCCGCGGCTATGGCGGCTTGCCGCTCTCATTGGGCAGCTCATACTGGCGGGTGAGCGTGCGCGGTACCGACGCGTTGATGTAAACCGGGCCGCGGCAGCGGCGGCTTGCGCGTGTCTATTGATCAATGCGCCACAGTCGAACACCAATACATACGATGCTGTCATGCGCTCCATCTCCGCGGTATGATGCCACTTGAGTAACTGTCCTGCGTAAAATATTGCAGGCCAAAGTAACTGTTCTTCACAGAAAATAATATGTACTGAAAAATAAATAAAATACATATCACCTGATGATCTTTGTAGAAACTACCGATGATCCGTGTGCGGATGTAATTCGGACGAAACAGTTGTCCTTCATCCAACCAGGCCCCACCTTTCATTTTTTTTTCAACCGGCTCCCCACTTCTTTCTTATCCAACTCCTTCCACTTTTCTTCCTTCCCCGTGCGAGGGGAGTGGCCGACGCGGGGGCCAGCTCAGGCGGGCAGCAGGAGGCGGAGGAGCCGGCGAGGAGCAGTGAGCCGGCGAGGGGCAGCGGAGCAACCACGGCCGCGACGTCGCCGGATCGAGGCCAGGGCCGGACGGGCGGCAGGCGGTGACAGGCGGCGAGGCCGGCCTGGGAGCGGCGGCTGGCGCAAGGCCAGGGGTGAGGCGCGCGGGCGGGAGCCAGCGGCTGGGGGTCACGGTGCAGCAGGTGGAGCAGAGCGGGAGTCATGGCGCGGAAGCGGGCGCGACGCCGCGGCTCGAGGCGAGGCAAGGCAGCAGCAGGAGGCTAGGGGACGAAGCGAGGGCGGCTCGAGGCGATGCAGAGCCAGCAGAGGAGCGCGGGTGGGAGCCGGGGCGGAGCCGGCGGACGGGGGCGGAACGGAGCCCTCGGTGGTGGAGGAGAAGTGTGGCGTGGCGGCGGCGAGCCGGCCGGCGGCTTAAGGCGACAGGGGCAGCGCGCGGCGGCGACGCAATGGCCACGGGGTGTCTCGCGCTTGGCGGTTCGCAGTAGCGGCACGGAGGCAGAGACTCTACGGCAGCAAGCGCGGTCGCTTGCCGGGGCGGCTCGCCGGGCCGGTTCAAGGCGGAGGCACTCGGCGAGGCTGAGTAGGCGCAGCGGCGAGCCGGCCAGGCGGCTTGAGGCGACGGAGGTGGAGACACAGGGCGGCAGCAGGCCGGCGGCTCGTTGGACGCGGGAAGGTTGAAGGCGAGCCATGGCGACCGCGATAGGCGAGGCGGGGCGAGGTGGAGCGGAACCACAAAGGCGGGGCGAACCGGAGCAGGGCAGTGCGGAGGTAGGCGTGGCGGCTCATGGCGCGCGAACGGAGCCGGCCGGAGGCAAGGCAGAGGCGCGGTGCGCGGGATCCTTGCAGCGCGAGGTGGCGAGGCGGGGTCTCGTGGCGCGAGCGGGTGGCCCGCGGGCGCGGCGGACGGGAGCCGCCCGGAGCAGCGCGTGGAGGTGGGAGCGGAAGCACGTGGTGGGACGGTGGCTGAGCCGGCCGGTGCGCGTTGGGGAGGCACAGCCACACGCGAGCAGGTAGAAGGCCAACTCGAGCCGGCGAGGCGGCTGGTCGAGGCGGAGGGAGGGAGAGCCAGGGTGAGGCCGACTCGGATTCCCACAGCTAGACGTATTTTGGCTGACTGTGTTGGACATATTGCTTCAGCGGCGGCGTACATGATGTATCCTTTCTCTCTTTCCTTTTTGATGAATAAATGGCTGCCTCCTTCCGTGGTACTCATGGTCATTGATGAGCTCTCTGCGGCCGACTACGCGGACGGAGGCCAGGGCGAGCGCGGTAGCCGACGGCGGGGCACAGCCAAAATGGGTGCAGGGTGAAGCGACTCGGGGGCGGGTCGCGCGGACAGGCCATGGGCGGCTCTGGCGCTGGCGCGTGCAAGCGAGGTGGGTTCGCGGCGTCAGCTAGCCGGGTGTGGCGGTTCGAAACCATGGCGGATGCGAACAGGATAGACCACAGTGGCGGAGACCGAGTCCTTGGTCGATCTGTTTTTCTGATCGAGGCTTTTTCCTCTCCCTTTTTTTTTTCTTTTGACGTGTTGATCAGCTGGCTTCGACTAGTTTACTTTCCTGTCCGTCTCAACCTTTGGTGCCTGGTAGTATATCTGGAGTGATTCTGTTTTCACCTCGAGGTACGACAACTTTAGTAGATTGCACTCGGACTTAAGCAGGCGTGGAGGCGTGGAAAGAACAGCCGCAACTCGGCGGATCGCAAAGAACGGCCGCAACAGAAATTTCCGGTCCGTCCCAGTGCAACCTGCGACTGACAGATCCCTGACACTTTCCACTATGAAAAACTCTCGCCTCGAACTCAACGGGTCACCACGGCATGTGCGGCAGACGCAGAACATCCAACCCTGATTTATGTTGATCTCAAATCTTGTATCTGTAGTTTGGACTGTTCGTCGACGATGTGATTTTCGGCGCGGGCGCTTCTTCATCCGGTACATAACGAGCTTCTCGATCCCTGAAGAGATCCCTCCAAGAACATAACATCACCGTGCGCTGGCCCCACGGTGGGCGCCACCTGTCGTGGATTTGTCACGGCAAGATGTCCGGGTTAACGGACTTAGGTGTGAGGTCATCGCAACTATGTGGTGGCTTGAGAGGGGTTGGTCGGAATCGAGAGACGCGAGTTACCCAGGTTCGGCCCCTCCGATGGAGGTAAAAGCCTACGTCCTGCTTTGTGTCTATTGATGATGAGGAAGATCTCTCAGTTACAAGGGTGCTGTCTTGCTACCTCTAATCTCGAGAGCCTCTAATCTGTCTATCTCTAATGACTTGAACCTGTCTTAACTTGTCCCTCTAGGGGTGCTCTACCCCTCCTTATATAAGTGGAAGGGGTAGGTTTACATGTAGAGTCCTACTAGGAGTAGGATTAGGACTAGTCTCTCTTGAATCCTAATCCGGGTCTTGTTTCCTTTGTGAGGGAATCCTTTCTCTCCCTGGGCCTTCTCTTGTGAGCCGCCCTTCCAAGCCCGTCCACGAGCCGGCTTGCGCCGACTTGCTCGCTGGGCCCTGGGCCTTGTCGCTCATCTGACCCGCCTGCCGGGTCACCAATGAACCGCCAAATCTCGACCGGGTCACCAGTGAGTCGCCAAGTCCTGGCCGGGTCATACTTCCGACCGGGTTATACCGCGGGGTAATATCCCTGACATATGTGAACCGGAAATTGCAACCGACATAAATATTCTTGTCAAGAAGTTAAATTTAGTTGAAAAAGAAAACGAGTATTTGAAAGAAAAGTTGAAAAGAGTTGAAGAAGAGAAGATGAAACTGGAATTGTATGTTGCCGATGTCGTCGATGATCACAAGATCAAGATGGATGCAATGCGCTTGAAGATTAGAAAATTTAAAAAATATGACATTGATAGTGAGGCTTGGTATCTCTATGCTGTTGGATCAATTGTTACCTTAGTTGCGATCTTGATCGCATTTATTGTTGCATTTAAATGCTTTAGCTAGAGAGTTTGTATGTTGTTTTATGAGAACAAGTGTGTATGAACTTGTATTAATTTGGTCTTTTCGGTGTTGTGTAATGAAGATGAGCCGGCAATGGATGTACGATGACCGATGCTCTCCCCAGTTCATTAATGGCGTGCATACTTTTCTGGTTGCGGCTGAGGCAAACAAGCGGGCTGATGGTTTTATGTATTGTCCATGTGCTGACTGTAAGAATGATCGAAATTACTCTAACTCAAGAACCATTCACGTCCACCTGTTTGAGTCCGGTTTCATGTCCGGCTATAACTGTTGGACCAAGCACGGAGAAAGAGGGGTCCTAATGGAAGAGAATGAAGAAGAAGAGGATGACGACAGCTATCCTGGCCATGGGTTCCATGAATAGGATGGTACAACAATGGGGGAAGAAGCTGAGCCGGCAATGCAGGAAGGAGCTGAAGAAGAGGCATCAGATGAGCCCGCTAATGATCTTGGTCGGGCCATTGCCGATGCAAAGAGAAACTGCGCAAGTGAAAAGGAGAAGCTGAAGTTGCAGCGCATGTTAGAGGATCACAAGAAATTGTTGTACCCAAATTGCGAAGATGACAAGAAAAAGCTGGGTGCCACACTGGAATTGCTGCAATGGAAGGCAGAGAATGGTGTATCTGACAAGGCATTTGAAATGTTGCTGATAATGTTAAAGAAGAAGCTACCAAAGGACAACAAATTGCCCGACAGTACGTACGAAGCAAAGAAGGCTGTCTGCCCTCTAGGATTAGAGGTGCAGAAGATGCATGCATGCCCTAATGACTGCATCCTCTACCGCAGTGAGTACGAGGATTTGAATGCATGTCCGGTATGCTGTGCATTGCGCTATAAGATCGGCCACGATGACCCTGGTGATGTTGAGGGCGAGCGCCCCAGGAAGAAGATTCCTGCCAAGGTGATGTGGTATGCTCCTATAATACCACGGTTGAAACTTTTGTTCCAAAACAAAGAGCATGCCAAGTTGATGCGATGGCACAACGAAGACCGTAAGAAAGACGGGAAGTTGAGAGTACCCGCTGATGGATCGCAGTGGAGAAAAATCGAGAGAAAGTGGAAGGACTTTGCAAAGGACGCAAGGAACGTATGGTTTGGTTTAAGTGCAGATGGCATTAATCCTTTTGGGGAGCAGAACATCAATCATAGCACATGGCCTGTGACTCTATGTATCTATAACCTTCCTCCTTGGTTGTGCATGAAGGGGAAGTTCATTATGATGCCATTGCTCATCCAAGGCCCCAAGCAACCCGGCAACGACATTGATGTGTACCTAAGGCCATTAGTTGAACAACTTTTACAGCTGTGGAATGGAAAAGGTGTACGTGCGTGGGATGAGAAAGAACAGGAGGAATTTGACCTACATGTGTTGCTATTTGTAACCATCAATGATTGGCCTGCTCTCAGTAACCTTTCAGGACAGACAAACAAGGGATACCACGCATGCACGCACTGTTTAGATGATACCGACAGTATATATTTGGATAAATGTAAGAAGAATGTGTACCTGGGGCATCGTTGATTTCTTCAGAGCAGGCATCCCGTAAGAAAGAAAGGCAAGCATTTCAAAGGTGAGGCAGATCACCGGAAGAAGCCTCGCCACCGTACTGGTGATGATATACTTGATATGGTCAAGGATTTAAAAGTAATCTTTGGAAAGGGTCCTGGCGGACAATCTGTTCCGAATGACGCTGACGGACGAGCACCCATGTGGAAGAAGAAATCTATATTTTGGGACCTACCCTATTGGAAAGACCTAGAGGTCCGCTCTGCAATCGACGTGATGCACGTGACGAAGAATCTTTGCATGAACCTGCTAGGCTTCTTGGGCGTGTATGGGAAGACAAAAGATACACCGGAGGAACGGGAGGACCAGCAACGTATGCACGGAGAAGACGGCATGGATCCAAAGCAGTTTCAGGGTCATGCGAGCTACGCTCTTACCAAAGAAGAGAAGGAAATCTTCTTCGAATGCCTGCTCAGTATGAAGGTCCCGTCTGGCTTCTCATCGAATATAAAGGGAATAATAAATATGGCAGAGAAATAGTTCCAGAACCTAAAGTCTCATGACTGCCACGTGATTATGACGCAACTGCTTCCGGTTGCATTGAGGGGGCTTCTACCGGAAAACGTTCGATTAGCCATTGTGAAGCTATGTGCATTCCTCAATGCAATCTCTCAGAAGTTAATCGATCCAGAAATCCTACCAAGGTTAGAGAATGATTTGGTGCAATGTCTTGTCAGTTTTGAGTTGGTGTTCCCACCATCCTTCGTCAATATCATGACGCACGTCCTAGTTCACCTAGTCGAGGAGATTGCCATTCTGGGTCCTGTATTTCTACACAATATGTTCCCCTTTGAGAGGTTCAGGGGAGTCTTAAAGAAATATGTTCATAATCGTGCTACACCAGAAGGAAGCATCTCCAAGGGCCATGAAACAGAGAAGGTCATTGAGTTTTGTGTTGACTTATTCCTGACATTAAGCCGATTGGTGTTCCTGAATCGCGGCATGAGGGCAGACTGGGTGGAAAAGGCACGCTAGGAAAGAATTCAGTAATATGCCAGGACGGGCATTCTTTGGCGCAAGCACACTACACAGCTCTACAAAGTTCCGGCTTGGTGGCTCCGTATATCGAGCAACACAAGAATATTCTACGCTCCAAACACCCGGAGCAGTCTGACGACTGGATTACACATGAACAAACGGTGACTTTCGCCGGTTGGTTGCAGACACGTCTCATCCATGACGACACTGTTGCAGATGACATGTACTTGCTGTCCAAGTTACCATCTTCGACTATATTGACTTTCAAAGGGTACGAGATAAATGGGAATACATTTTACACGATCGCCCAAGATAAAAAGAGCGCCAACCAAAACAGTGGTGTCCGCTTTGATGCAGCAAACACCAATAGGCCAAAGGACACATATTATGGTTACATGGAGGAGATATGGGAACTTGACTATGGACTTGGTTTGAAGGTCCCTTTCTTTCGGTGCAAATGGGTCAATCTGACAGGAGGCGGGGTAAAGGAAGACCTGCAGTACGGAATGACAACAGTGGATCTCAACAATCTTGGGTACGTAGACGAACCATTCGTCCTAGCCAATGATGTGGCGCAGGTTTTCTATGTGAAGGACATGTCTACCAAGCCGAGAAAAAGAAAAGATAAGGAAGCGAATACATCATACGATGAGCCAAAGCGCCACATAGTTCTTTCAGGGAAAAGAAACATCGTGGGAGTGGAGGACAAGACAGACATGTCAGAAGATTATGAAAAGTTTCATGAAATTGCTCCCTTCAGAGTGAATGTTGACCCGAGCATCAAGTTAAACGATGAAGATTGTCCATGGTTACGACGCAAAGGGACACACGTGAAGAAAAAGTTTTATACCCAAAGATCCCACTCTGGGATGTGACCGGCTTCTCTAGTTAGTTTCCGGACTTATATATCTGGAAAGTTCCACTTCGGACAAACCGGAGGGAATCTTTGTAATAGTAGTGTACTTATGTGTTTTGGCATTTGAAACGCGTCGAAATATTATGTCCAAAGCCACGTCATCAATTTTCAACCCTTTCTGACTTCAATTGCTATTTTTCATGCATTTACTGATTTTTTTTCAGCTAAATGACCCCGAAATTGAAAAGCACTACAAATGAACTCTGAAAAGGTTGAAAGTTGGCATGGTATCATCATTTCACCCACATAGCATGTGCTAAAAAGTTGAGAGGGTTACGGCAAAAACTGGATGCACTTCGTGTACAAAATGGACAATCTCTTTGGAAGTATCAGGGTTTCAAACGAAAACTCGTCTGTTACTAAGGCATTTCATTTTTTTAAACTTATTTCAACTCCAGACTTTTTGTGTGTTCAGTATGCACCATTCGAAGCCACGCCATCAATTTTCAACCCTTTCTGACTTCATTTGCTATTTTTCATGCATTTACTGATTTTTTTGAGCTAAATGACCCTGAAATTGAAAAGCACTACAAATGAACTCTGAAAAGGTTGAAAGTTGGCATGGTATCATCATTTCACCCACATAGCATGTGCTAAAAAGTTGAGAGGGTTACGGCAAAAACTGGATGCACTTCGTGTACAAAATGGACAATCTCTTTCGAAGTATCAAGGTTTCAGACGAAAACTCGTCTGTTACAAAGGCATTTCATTTTTTTAAACTTATTTCAACTCCAGACTTTTTGTGTGTTCAGTATGCACCATTTGAAGCCACGCCATCAATTTTTAACCCTTTCTGACTTCATTTGCTATTTTTCATGCATTTACTGATTTTTTTGAGCTAAATGACCCTGAAATTGAAAAGCACTACAAAATAACTTTGAAAAGGTTGAAAGTTGGCATGGTATCATCATTTCACCCACATAGCATGTGCTAAAAAGTTGAGAGGGTTACGGCAAAAACTGGATGCACTTCGTGTACAAAATGGACAATCTCTTTCGAAGTATCAGGGTTTCAGACGAAAACTCGTCTGTTACAAAGGCATTTCATTTTTTAAATAACCTAAGAATTACCAAATTGAATATAATGATAAAACACGCTAATATTAAACAGTAGAAAAAAGAATCACTGCAAAATCTATTTTTAAAGTAAAGTTATTCACTAACTAGTGATTCACACAAATTTCAAATAATTCGAATTTAAACTATTCAAATTTGAAAACTACTGCCACTAACAGAAAGTTTATAATTTTTTTGACCTAACGCAAAAAGATTCACTCATTAACTCTAAATAAAGCAAAAAAAACTCAGAAACAAAAGAAAATAAATAAAACAGAAATTAAAAAAACTGAAAAGTAAAAAAAAAGCCCGCCTACTGGGCCCCAACCGCAGGCTCACAAGGCCCAGTAGGCCCAACAGGGCTGCACAGGTTCAATAGGCCCACATAGGCCTGCTTAGAGAGGAGCTCTTGGGAGCAGCCGCAGCGGGGCTTATAAACCATTGCGGCTGCCCTTCGCTGGGTGAGGTGGGACTAAACTTTCTGCACCGAGGCTGTGGCAGCACGAGACCTTTAGTCGCGGTTGGTGGCTGCAACCGCGACTAAAGGTAACCTTTAGTCGCGGTTGGTGGCACCAACCGCGACTAAAGGTCTGCGCTTCCCGCCGCTTCGCCTGGCGAAAAATACCTTTAGTCGCGGTTGGTGGCTCCAACCGCGACTAAAGGCTACCTTTAGTCGCGGTTGGAGCCACCAACCGCGACTAAAGGTCATTGTATATAAGCGGCAGTTTGCAAAATTTCAGATCGATTCTCCATTCTCTCGACGACGCCGAACGAGGATGGGGCCAGGCTGCTGCGCAACGCCGTCGCCTCCCCCGACGCCGGAGATCGTCGCCGCCGCCCCCGACGCCGGCCGCCCGCGCCTCCTCCCCGACGCCGCCCGCTCCTCCTCGCCGATCCCCGCCCGCGCCGCCTGCCCCGACACGCGCGCCATCGCGCCGCCCCTCTCCTCGACCTCGTGCGCCGTCGTCGTCGTCGTCGCAGTCGCCGTCGCCGACGACTCGCCTCGCCTCGCCGGCCGTCGCCCCGCTGTGAGCCCCTACCGCCATGGCCGCCCCTCCCATCGAGCCCGCACACACACACATGCATATGAACACACACACACACACACACACACACATTCTTATTTTCTGTTTTTCTGTTTTCTAGTTTTTTTATACTTTTAGTTATAGAAATGTTAGATGAATGTTAGATATATAAATGTTAGAGGAATGTTTTTTAGTTTTTTATACTTTTAGTTATAGCTAGATAAATCTTAGATGATATAAAAACGTTGAGGAATTTTGACATTTGATCTAATATATAGCAATTAGTATTTGCAAAAGTTGCATATTTTAATGTTGTATTTGCAATAGATTTTCTTAGTCCTTTAAGGGATTTATCAGTAATGCCCCCATTATGGATGTGCACAAGTTGATTCAATTTTTTTCTGATCTCGTGCATCTACCCTTCTATATGTCACGTTTTGTCTAGCTAGTGTCAAAGGATTCAAGAAAACCATGGCTTCATCATTAGCCGGAAGTAACAGGCGCATGATGGTACGAAGCTTTTCAAAGTTGTTTTGGAACGGAGTTCTTGATAGAATAATTAGCTTTTTTGGTACGAAGTTCAGCAAAAAGGCATTCCAAATAGCGATATTCGGAAGGCTCTTGCTGAACTTCGTACCAAAAAGCTAATTATCCTATCCGGGACTCCGTTCCAAAACAACTTTGGACAGCTTCGTACCATCATGCGCCTGTTACTTCCGACTAATGATGAAGCCATTGTTTTCTTCCTTTGACACTAGCTAGACAACGTGACATATAGAAGGGTAGATGAGATCAGGAAAAATATGGACCATTTTCTGCACATCCACAATGGAGCCATTTTGTTAAATCCCTTAAAGGTTAAGAGAATCCGTTATGATTCTGAAGGTTCCTCGTATATAAGAAATCACAATCAAGCATTTAAAAAATGTTAAATTTGCATAGAATTTCTTCTCGGAGTCAACGATGCCCGGCCCGCATCCTCGTCGTCGACTCGTTCGCGACGACGTCCTGCTTCAGAGGGGCAACGTTCAGGACTGGGCTCCGCCGGGCCGGCACTGGGAGGTGCTACCTTCAGGAGCGCGCAGGTTGGTGAGGAACCCGGCCCCGGGTCCCGTCGTCGACCCGGAGCTTCTTTGGTGGCGTTCGCGTGGGCCACTTTCGGTGCGGAGGCAGCCAGCCCCGCCGGAGGTGGTACGTCGCCGTGTCAGGGAGGAGGACGAACACGTCCGTCGCTACATGGATGCGTTGGACGTCAGGTTCTCCAATACCTGACAGGTTCTTCAGGGATCTCACCCGAGCTATGATCCTGTGATGGTTCCTTCTCTTTGGGTGTCCACCGCCCGCGCGTCAGGAACCGCGAGTGGACTAGATTCTTCGATAATATTCGATCTGTATTAGCTAGTGATAATACTCGAGATGTATTCGAGATTATATTCGATAATATTCGAGACGATTTATTCGAGATTATATTCGATGATGCATATTATATGAATTATTCGAGATGCATATTATGTACTATGATTCAGTTTTTCCTTATTCATTGCATGCATTCTAATTTGAATACTAAATTGTTTTATCTTTCTTCTGGATTAGTTAAATAAAAGCTATGGACAATACCAGCAGAGAAGGAGAAGAGGCTCTGTTCGACATCATACGCTCCCCGAGCCCAGAGCATGAACCTGAAGATGATGACGGCTCGCAATATCTGAACAATTCCGGTGAGGGTTGTATGATATTTGATGAAAACGAACGAATAGATGAAGGCGACGACAACGATGTTGACGAAGAAAATGTTCTTCAAATAACAAAGACCGGCGAGGTATATTTATTATATAAGCCATCCGGTGATCATTACATGTCTTAATTGATTTGTATGTATTAACGAATCGATCTTTCTTCTTTTAGGCCTCTGGATCGAGCAAATCTTCTACAAGCGACAGGGTAGTTCGAGGCCCGGCCAGAAAGTTGGACCCTGGCATAAAGTTCAACATCGATTCCATCAAAACATCAAATGGCGAACCGCTTGAACCTAGGAAAAATGCGACCAAGTTCAAGAATCAATGCGGAGTTATTGTCAGGGACCAAATCCCGATCTCCGTTCAAGAATGGAAATAGCCACTAAAGGGAGATCGAGCAGGAGTTACTTTTGTCGACGAAAGAGCAAAAGATGTGCTTTGGGATACGCTCATGCGGCATTTCACCCTACTAGATAATTTGACAGATGCAGATCTGAAGAAAGTCAGAAACTATGCTCTTAAAAAGATGGCGATCGCATTCAACACCTTCAAGAAAAATACATGGACTGCGTACGTCAAAGCAAAAAAGAAGACTCCATAATTCAAGGGCGCACTGGTGAAGGCAAAAGATCACTGGGACGCTTTCGTGAAGTTCAAGGAATCGGAACACGCTAAGGACCGGTCGAGAAAAAACAAGATTAATGCTGCGAAAAAGAAGTGGCACCATACTCTGGGGCCAGGTGGCTACCAGGTGGCCCTGCCTAAGTGGGATCAATCTGAGCAAGAGATGATTAGTGCAGGGGTCACTCCAGTTACATTGACATGCCCCCCCCAGGTGCAGGACATGGTTTTATGCGCATGGGGGGAAGTTGGACCCAGAGACAGGGCTGGTTAAGGTGAAGGCAAGTCTTAAAGAAGCGACAGACAAAATACTTATTGCAATAGAAGAAGCTCGAACGGGGGTGTTCACGGCCAACAGAGAGAACGACGAGCTTACGCGCGCCCTGAAGAATCCTGAACACCCGGGAAGAACACGAGGCAAAGGCGTTGTTCCGTGGTTTGAGGGGTTTACGGATTGGAACGACGACTACAGAAGCCGTGCGAGAAAGAAGAAGCAGGAGGAGCAGAAGAAGAAGGAGGAAGCACTCCGCCTTGAAGGCCTAGAATCAAAGCACCTAGAGTTGGAACGCGCTTTCAGGCGGCAGCAGGAGCAGATCGACTCACTCAGCCAGGAAAGGGCGTCTCAGCGGCAGCATGAGCAGATCGATCCAGCATTGGATAGCACCGTCCCATCTATGCCGAGAAGCAGCGTGGGTTCCGCCCCGGCCGATATCGATGATGCACTGCTAGCTAGCTACCCTGTGGATGATATCAAAGACAGGACTAACTGTGAGCTACACATGAAAGTGAAGAACTTATCCATGAAGGTGGCGGATGGCTATGCTTTAGCAAATCCCCCTGAAGCAACCTTCCATTGCAATCCCATTCCAGCTGGCTATGCTCGTGTCGGGGTTGATGAAGTGATGTCAGGATATCACGAGCTACAACTTGACATTCTTGGAGGTGACGAGGAGAGAACACTGGGAGAGGCCATACATCGTATCATTCTATGGAAAAAGGATTGCATCATCTTTCCAAGGCCACCGACTCCTCCTCCTCCAAGTCCGCCGCCGCGTCAGTCGACTCCTCCTCCTCCAAGTCCGGCACCGCGTCAGCCGACTCCTCCTCCAAGTCCGGCACGGCGTCAGCCAACTCCTCCTCCTCCAAGTCCGGCACCGCGTCAGCCGACTCCTCCTCCAAGTCCGGCACGGGGCCAGCCGACTCCTCCTCCTCCAAGTCTGGCACCGCGTTTGCCATCTCCGCCGACTCAGCGTGCTCCATCGCCTAAGCAACAACGGAAGAGAGAGGCCGCAGCTATGACGGCTAGCGGTACAACAGGCAAGAAATTCAAATATGGTCCAAACCTCAAGCCTCTTCCAAAGTTGCCTTACCACTTGACTGAGGAGGAACTCGACGCCGTAGTGGATGCCAAAGTGAAGGCCCATTTTGGACCGAAACCACCCCTGCCGCCAAAGGAGAAAGTACCTGAGCATGTCTCACAACACTTTATTGATATGGCTCGACCGGCTGACTATCAGAAGGACTGCGACTATGTGCGGTCTATCAAGAAGTCATATTTTGCAGGACAAAAGGAGTCGAGCTCGAGCTCGAGCCAAGCAGTTGGCAAAAAAAGCGGGAAAACTGTTCCCCAGCTGGGAGAATAGGCAGTGCAATCGATCCCCCCGCTCATTGTACAAACACCTGTGAGTACCGCCGATCGGCTGGTAGTAACCGACGATCATAAAAGGCAGGCTAAAGAGGCCAGTGTCACTGTTGAACAACTCCTAGGCCTTGAGGAAATCCACGGGCTTAAAGAGGAGGAAGTAAAATAGCAATATGTCCGCAGCAAACCTCTGGTCAAGCCTGACGATGTCAAGCTTCTACCAACGAGATTGTACAATTTGCATACGTGGTACATGCAAGAAACAGCAAATACCAATCAAGAGTCCCTCATGGTGAAAGTCAAGAAAAAGCATTACTTCCATAAAAAAGATTTGTGGATTCATTATTCAGAGTTGTTTCAGTTATTCAATCAAGACGCACTCGACAAATCTATCGTCAGTTGCTATTGTCTGTAAGTGATCTGTTTCTGTAATTTAAGTCTCTAGCTAGCTAGCTGTGCTCTCGTTCATTACCTGTAATTATCCTCATAATATTCTTTTCTGTGGTATTATGCAGAATGAAGATGTATGAAATGAAAAAAGCTGGACGCTATGGCATTGGGTTCATTGACCCAAATACGGTTAATGAAAAGATATGGGAAACTGAATATTCAAGAAAAGACACAGAGAGATTCCTGCTAGAGTTTTTGAAGCAACTAAACACCCAACCAGAAATACTACTTCCTTACAACTTCGGGTGAGTGTTACTATATCTTGTACTACAAATTCTATTTTTTGCTTACTAGATGTTAATAAGTGTAGTTGATGAGTTATGCACATGCCCGCTTAATTATACAAAACGTGTGCGCATGCAGGTACCACTGGATCTTGTTAATCATTGAAGTTGACAAGGGAAAAGTTGAAGTACTGGACTCACTATATAAGAATCCATCCGAATACGCAACCGTGAGGGGGATGGTCGACATGTAATTTCAATCATTATCGCACTATGTCGGCCTCTTTACTTCATTTCCTGATATCAACTAGTTAATAACTCCTTTATTCATTTTCTTTGCCGGCGGGCAGGGCTTGGGCCAAGTTCATCAAACTGGTCCCAGGCGACTTCGTACAAAAGCTGACATGGGTGCGACCCAAGGTAATTAAGTAGTACTAGCTAGCTACGTCTGTGCATCTCTTTAATTCTAGTTTCAATACCATTATCATGCTTGATTAATTATTACCTGATTGAATTTTATTCTCGTAAAGTGCATGATGCAGGAGCAGGGGAATAGTTTATGCGCATACTACGTTTACGAGAACATTCGCATGATCACGTCTGAAAGGAGCAGAAACGAAAGAAATCTTTGGGTACGTTTGCCAGAACACTATCCATAATTTTTTTATCATGATCTAGCTAATATATATACACACAACTAATATATTCATCTTGATCTCCTTCTTATAGCTGACGGAGATGCAGGGCTAGCTCCTACCAACGGCTCGCGTACGAGCAATTCAAGAGGAAATAGCTGGATTTCTGTTCGACCAGGTCATAGATCCCAAAGGAGAATACCAGTACAAGATCAAGCAGTAATGCCAGCATATGTAATGATCCACAAATTGTAGGAGAAATTGTATATACCAAATTGTATATATATATGTATGTGAATGGTCGTCGTACGAGAAATTCGATGATATATATATATGATCGGTTCTACGAGAAATTCTATTTATATATATATATATATGCACAACGTGTACAGTATGTAGTAGCGTAATATATGTTTGAAATGAAAAATAATTAAATGGAAAACACAAAATTAAAAGGAAAAATAAACCATAATTAATTCATAAACCCCTAAAGGATTAAAAGGAAAAATAAACCAAAATTAAAAGAATTAAATACTTTTAGTCCCGGTTGGTGCTACCAACCGGGACTAAAGGTCCCCCAGCCCACGGCGCCGGCAGGTGCCACGTGGTGGGCCTTTAGTGCCGGGCCGTGTTGAACCGGGACTAAAGGGGGGGGGCTTTAGTCCCCACCCTTTAGTGCCGGTTGGAGAACCGGCACTAAAGGCCCTTACGAACCGGCACTATAGGCCGATTCTGCACTAGTGTTGTAATAGACGAGTTTTTGTCCGAAACCCTGATACTTCGAAGGAAATTGTCCAGTTTGTACACGAAGTGCATCCAGTTTTTCCCGTAACCCTCTCAACTTCTTAGCACATGCTATGTGGGTGAAATTATGATACCATGCCAATTTTCAACCATTTCAGAGTTCATTTGCAGTGCTTCTCAATTTCAGGGTCATCTTAGCTCAAAATAAATCATGAAATGCATGAAAAATAGCAAATGAAGTCAGAAAAGGGTTGAAAAGTGATGATGTGGCTTTGAATGGTGCTTATTGAATGCAGAAAAAGTCTTGAGTTAAAATATGTTAAAAAAATGAAATCCCTTTGTAATAGACGAGTTTTCGTCCGAAACCCTGATACTTCGAAGGAGATTGTCCAGTTTGTACACGAAGTGCCTCCAATTTTTCCCGTAACCCACTCAACTTTTTAGCACATGCTACGTGGGTGAAATTATGATACCATGCCAATTTTCAACCATTTCAGAGTTCATTTGCAGTGCTTTTCAATTTCAGGGTCATCTTAGCTCAAAATAAATCATGAAATGCATGAAAAATAGCAAATGAAGTCAGAAAAGGGTTGAAAAGTGATGATGTGGCTTTGAATGGTGCATATTGAATGCAGAAAAAGTCTTGAGTTAAAATATGTTAAAAAAATGTAGAAAAAGTCTTTTATAAAACTGTAATAGCACAAAGAATGAACTAAAGAGAATGAATTAAATATAATATTCTTCATTAGCAAAATGAATAAAAATAATATTAACTAAAATTATCAACGTATTTATTTGTTAAAAACTTTAATAGTAAAATGAATTTTCATAAAGTATATTTTGTTACAAGCTTTAATAGAAGCTAAAAAGCTTTTATAAAACTCTAATAGCAAAAGGAATCAACTAAAAAGAATCAATAAAAAATAAAACTTATGCAACTAAAATTATATAAAATTTATGCAACTAAAATTATATAACTAAAAATAACATATGCAAAAATAACATTAAAAATCATAATATATGCAAAAAAAAAGCCCCGCCTACTAGGCACAACGGCCTGCATACGACTAGAAACCCTACAAATGGGTCAGGATGCAGGCCCGCAGTGCTAGCAGGCCCAACAGGGCGTCAAATAGGCGTGTACTGCCTGTATTAGAGAGGAGCTCGAGAGGGCAGCGGCAGCAGCGCTTATAAACCACTCCAAGCCCCTCTCGACTAGCAAGGTGGGACTAAACTTTTGGTACAGGAAGCATAGCCCTTTAGTCCCGGTTGGTGCCACCAACCGGGACTAAAGGACTCTGCTTCCCGCCCTTTGGGCTGCTGGAAATTGACCTTTAGTCCCGGTTGGTGGCTACAACCGGGACTAAAGGGGGGCATTAGTCCCGATTGGAGCCACCAACCGGGACTAAAGGGGGGGCTATATAAAGGGCACTTAGAAAAATTCCCAATCCATTGCAGTTTCTTCTCTCCTCGGTGCCGACGACGACATCGATGTCGCCAGGCTGCCGGATTTTGCCGTCGCCCTCGCCGATGCCCTGCCGTCCCCGAGCCCGCTGACCGTCGCCGGCGCCGGACCTCCTCGCGCGCCCTCCTCCCCGTCGCCGTCGCCGCGCCCTGCCCCGCCATCGCCGTCGCCTCGCCCTGCCCCGTTGTCGCTGTCGCCTCGCCCTTCCCCGCCGTCGCCTCCCCCTGCCCCGTCGCCGTCGCCGCGCCCCTGCCGGCCCCGACGTCGCCGCGCCGGCCCCTGCCCCCACAGTGAGCCCATTGAACATGGCTTGTTGATGCTGATGGCTTGTTGCTTTTTGAGAGTTCTTGTTTATTGTTAATTATCGTCATGTTCCTAGGTGAGAGTTCTTGTTTATAGTTATGAGAAATTGGTGCTTCGGTGATAGTGAGATTTTTATCCCCATTGATGATAGTGAGATTTTTAAAATGAGACAGTCCATGTCATTTTATTATTACTTATATATGTTTACCGTATCGCCTTATTGCTATTTTTAGAAATTGCCGTATCCCGTATCGCCGTACCCGTATCACCGTATCAATGTCGCTGTATCGGTGCTTCCTAGGTTGCCAGTCCCACCATATGAACATAATGCACTTGAGAATTTTGCATGAGAGAGGCGGTCACGGGTTCAAACCATGAGAGAGGCGGTCACGGGTTCAAACCCATTTCAGTAATACCCGAACCCGAAACCCGCCATCCTCGTCAAAATACTACGCTAAGCATATTGGGCCATTCAGCCTTCACTACAAACGACCATGAGAGAGGCGGTCCGCAAAGTATCCTCTCTCGAAAGATAGGACGACTCATCAGACATGAGGGGTGAGGAGTCCTCGACGATCGTCTGAAACTGACTGTTATAAAACTTGTGAACTTTGCATGATGTTTCCCACTAATCCATTGCTCATATGCATATGATTCCTTGTTGTGATTAAGTCTATGTTTGCCACTAATCCATCTCTCATGGTTGTATATTGCCACATTGTAATATTTGCAGAAACTATGGACGACAGAGACTTAGAAAAAGAAGAGTTGTTGGGGGATATAATCCGCGACGGAGGTGATATCGATCTCAACTGCTTGTCGTTTCTCAACGAGACCGATGGTGAGGAAAGAGAGGATGGCGGCTCCAGTGAGGAGGAAGGAGATCATGACGGCTCCGGTGATCGAACTGCGGACGAAGGAGATCATGACGGCTCCGGTGATCGAATGTAGAAGGGAGACATAACTGCTTCAAAGTACGGCGAGGTTTATATTAATTAATCCTCTGCTGACTAGATGCATTAATTTTTTTGTATGTACATATATTAACGCTTCTTTCTTATTTTAATTAGCCATCCGGATTGAGCTCCACTTCGGTAAGGAGACGAGGCCCGATGAGAAGGTTGGACGCGCAAGAAAGGTTCACGATCGAAGAAGTCTCTCCAGAAGGCCAACCGATTGCTCCCTACCGGACCAAGAACAAATTTATACATCAGTGCGGAGTGGTTGTTAGGGACATCATCCCGATCAGCTGCCAAGAATGGAATAAGAAGAAGGACCCTCAAGTTCCTTATGTCGACGAAAGACTGAAAGATGATCTTTGGACCAATCTGATGAGAAATTTCAGCCTACCGCCAGAGGAGGATCCGAATAATCCAGTTATACATCGAAAGGTCAGGGCGTTTGCTCTTAAGAAGATGGCAGAACTATTCAAGAACTGGAATAAAGTATTGAACAGGAAGTTTGTCGAGAAAGACAAGACTCCAGAATTCGAAGGTCAATATGTGAAGCTGAAAGATCACTGGCCCGCATTTGTGGCCTACAAGAAATCGGAGAAGGCTAAGAACAGGTCACTTACAAATAAGCAAAATGCCGCAAGGAAGGAGTATCACCATGTTACGGGGTCAGGTGGCTACAGCAAAGCCCGGCCTACGTGGGACAAAGCTGAGCAAAACCTGCTTGCTAAAGATGTCCAACCAGCGACATTGCACTGGCCAGATCGGGCAAGGACTTGGTTCTTCGGGGTTGGGGGAACTTTGGACCTAGAAACTGGGAAGTGTGTCTGGACGAAAGCTCAACTTGCAATACCATTCAAAAAGCTTGAGGAAACAATCAAGAAATCGCTGGAAGGGACGTTCGTTCCCGACAGAGAGAAGGACGAGCTGTCATTTGCCCTCGGGAATCCAGAACACCCTGGACGAACACGAGGCACATCGGGCTCCGTTCCGTGGAAGGTTGGGTTTCCCGAAAGCACTGGTTACAGAAGCCGACAGAGAAAGAAGAAATAGGAAGCAAGCAAAATGCAGAAGATGAATGAAAGATTAGCGAAACTAGAGGCACTTGAGAGCCAGCGAGCTACCGGCCAACCATCTCAGCGGCACGAAGATCCTTCTTTGGAGACTACCCACGATGCTACCCCACCATCTCAACGGAGAAGCAGCGTGGCTTCCACTGAGCTCGTTCATCCTGATAGCACGGCTCCTCGCTACCCCGTGGATGGTATCACGAATAATGAACATTGTGTGCTAATGGCGAAATGCCATAATCTGACCTTGAAGGCGGCGGTCGGCTATGTCTTACCTCCTCGACCTGATGCAACTTTCCATTGCACTCCAGTTCCAGCTGGCTTTGCTATTGTCGGGGTGGATGAAATAATGGACGGATTTGATGGGCTGGAGCTTGAGTACGCTACAGGTGAAGGGGAGATTCTTCTTTGATATGCCTTAAGGACTACCTGTGTATGGAGAAAGGAACACATCGTGCTTCCATACTGGACGCCGCCTCAGCAGACTCGGCCGGAGGAGGCCCCGGTGCCTGAGTCGTCTCCGGTGCGTCAGCCGTCTCCGCTGCCTGAGTCGTCTCCGGCGCGTCAGCCGTCTTCGCCGCCTCAGCGGACTCCGACGGAGGAGGCCCCTTAGCAGAATCCGCCTCCGCCTTAGCTGTCTCCGCCGCGTCATCGGACTCCGCCTCCTCCGCCGCCTCAGCAACATCGGAATAGAGCCGCCGCCGCTCCGGCGGCTAGCAGCAGTACAAAACAGAGGAGATTCAGATACGGCCCAAGCCTCAAGGCTCTTCCCAAGTTACCCTACGAGAGGTCTGAGGAGGAACTCAACAAGATCGTTGATGCCGATGTGAAACGTCAGCTTGCACCGAAACTCCCACCTCCAGAGGAAAAAATAGATCCGGTGAAAGCGAAGCGAACTCTGGAGGCCCTTAGGCGACCACCACCGCCTCCGCCGCCATCAAACTATGACCGATGTATTGAAAAGATACATGATCAAGCGAGGCAGTCGGGAAGCTTAGGTAGAAGTGGCGCAAGAAGTGGGAAAACAATTCCCCAGCTCGGCAAACAAGAACTGCAATCGTGCCCTCCGCTCAAGGTGGTTACAGATATCGCTAATGATCCGGAGAAAGCGGTCGGTGGTCTTGCTATCACTGCTGCTGATTACTTACCCGACTCGGTACAGTTTGAAAAGGCTGAGGTAGTACAAGCCTTAAAATACGCGAATGGGAAGCCTCTCGTCACATGTGAGGAGCTCGACCATCTACCAACGATGATGCGACGATTGCATGAATGGTACTTGAAAGCCTGCAAGGACGGGACCAACAATATCTTCCTGGGCATTAAAGATGAGCACTTCTTCAATGGAGAGCAGGTGTTGTTCGTTGAATTTGAAGAAATATTTCAGTTATACAATCAAGCTGCCCTCGACAAAACTATCGTCAGTTCCTATTGTCTTTAAGTATTTTTTTCTGTAATTAAGTCTCTAGCTCAGCTCGTTCATTGCATGTATTAATTATCCTCACACTATATTATGCAGATTGAAGATCCTCGAATGCAAACAACAACAAATCTATGACATTGGGTTCATTGACCCAAATTTCATAAATGAACATACGTTAAAAGATTTTCCCGCCGATACAGAGAGAAACTTGCTAAAGGCGTTACTTGGACAACAAACCAGAAAGGAAATACTATTTCCTTACAACTTCAAGTGAGTGTTACTATCTTGTGCACATTCTGTTTCGCTTACTCGAGGTTAAGTGCAATTAACGAGTTATGCGTGCGCAGTTTCCACTTTATTCTACTAGACATTCAGCTTGAAGAGGGAAAAGTAACTGTCTTGGACTCGAGACATAAAGACCCTAAGGAGTGGACGAACATGAGGCAAATGCTTCAGAAGTAAGTTCAATCATTATCGCACCATATCGACAACTTTCGTTCATTTTCTGATATCAAGTAATCATTTTCTTTGCCGGGCAGGGTTTGGAAAAAGTTCACCAAACAGGTTAAGGGTGTCAGCTGGAAACCGGAGCTGCAATTTGTACACCCCAAAGTAAGTACTACTCTAGTACCGCGCATCTCTCATTGATGCTAGTTTCAATACCATTATCATGCTTGGTTATCATTTTGATTGAACTCTATTCTCGTAAAGTGCTTGTTGCAGGCACCCGGGACAAATTTATGTGCCTACTACGTTTGCGAGTTCATTCGCCACTCGACCTCTAAGCGGGGCCGGGGCATATCTTTCGAACAATTTGAAGTACGTAAACAATATTCACATTTTTATTTTATTACCATCAATTGTGTTGAGTTTCATTCATATATTGACCCCCTTCTTTAAATTAGATCTGGCAGAAGCGGGAAGAACTCCTACCAACTAATCGCATACGAGCAATTCAAGAGGAATTGGCGGGATTCTTTGTTGATCATGTCATTCCTAAACATGGAGAATACCATAAGGAGATGATATGCGATGTTGGCAATAGACGTTAGGATCATAAGAGATGTTATATTGTATATATTATATGTAATAGCGTCGAATAGATTTACGAAAACTTGTTGCATTGTTCGACTAAGCACGGAGAAAGAGAGATCACTTCTTCTCTCTATATATTGATCATCACGATGTTGTGTAATGGCGTTCTTTCATTTCTATATGTAGTAGCTAGCGTCGAGTTGAATGAAAAGCATAAAATAAAAATGGTAAACACAAATATAAAAGGGGGAAACACAATATGAAAACCCCTAAACCCTCCAAAACCCCTAAACCCCTCCTTTCAAAAAAAAACCCCAGCGCCTGGCAGCTGCTGACGCGTGGCTGCCTTTTAGGCCCGGTCGGTGTTACCAACCGGGACTAAAGGTCCTCCTGCCAGGCGCCCCACAGCGGCCACGTGGAGCTCCTTTAGTCCCGGTTCGTAGGCCAACCGGGACTAAAAGTGACGGGCATTAGTCTCGATCGTTTTGTCCCGGTTGTAGAACCGGGACTAAAGGCCCTTTGGAACCGGGATTGTTGCCCTGTTTTCTACTAGTGTTCCTGGACCGCCATCCAAACCGGTTGAATATATCCCGTGCTACCATCTCCCACCGGGTAGACCCAGTAACCAAAGGCTCCCTGGTTTCCGCAGGAGTGACTAACGACCACGTAAGGATTAACGCCGGTGCCCTGTGAAATACCTACAAAAAGTTTATATGTATTTGTCTGTTAAAAACCATATCATTCCTGCAGTTCCATATAGCCCAAAGAAGTGCACACACTCCTATACGAATATGTCTAGCGGTATTTATGTCGACTCCATTTAGCCACGTACCAAACAACATGTCAATGCTTTCTGGAGGAATGATATTAAAAGTAATGCGTACCGTTTGCCATAAAAGTTTTGCTAGCGGACAATGGAGAAAAAGGTGTTTGATGGTTTCCTCATGATCACATAAGCTACATCGTGTACTTCCCGGCCAATTGCGCTTAGCCAAATTATCTTTAGTGAGAATCACCTTCTTGTGAACAAACCACATGAAGACTTTGATTCTCAATGGAACCTTGACCTTCCAAATATGAATCGACTTGGGGATAGCAGTTGTGTCAATAAGATTGAGATACATTGATTTAACTGAAAAGATACCGGTGGAGGTTAGCTTCCACTGAAGCCTATCAGGCTCCTCCGATAACTGAACATCCATGAGTATTCTGACTAAGTGCAACCACTCCTCCCATCGGTGCCCTATCAGAGCTCTTCGAAATTTAATATTTAGAGGAATTGACTGAAATATTGTGGCCACGTATGCATCCTTACGTTGCACAATATTATATAGAACTGGATACTCTATAGCTAAGGGCGTCTCCCCCAACCACGTATCCTCCCAAAATCTCGTTGACCCACCGTTTCCAATAATGAATTTAGTTCTATGGAAAAATTGTGCCTTCATTTTCATCAAACCTTTCCAGAAGGGAGAATCAGTGGGTCTAACTGTGACCTGGGCTAAGGTTTTAGAATGCAGGTACTTATTACGCAAAATTTGTACGCACATGCCATCTGTCTCCACAGATAGTCTGAATAGCCACTTACTAAGCAGACATATGTTCTTAACCTCTAACTTCTCAATCCCCAGACCTCCCTGGTCCTTGGGTCTACAAATAATGTCCCATCTAGTTAGTCTATATTTCTTCTTGACTTCATCACTCTGCCAAAAGAAACGGGATCGATAGAAGTCCAATCTTTTGCGTACCCCTACCGGTATCTCAAAAAAGGACAGAAGGAACATAGGCATACTCGAAAGAACTGAGTTAATCAAAATTAGCAGTCCTCCATAAGACAAAAGCTTACCCTTCCAGCAGCTTAGTTTTTTGTCAAATCGATCCTCTATACACTTCCACTCTTTGTTTGATAACTTACGATGATGAATGGGAATTCCCAAATAACTGAACGGTAGGCTTCCCAACTCACAACCGAACAGCTGTTTATAGTTTTCTTGTTCTTCTTTGGCATTCCCAACGCAAAACAATTCGTTCTTGTGAAAGTTAAGTTTTAAACCCGACAACCGTTCGAATAGGCAGAGGATCAGTTTCATGTTTCTTACTTTCGCTAAATCATGTTCCATAAATAGAATAGTATCATCAGCATACTGTAGAATAGACACCCCACCCTCTACCAGATGAGGTACGAGTCCACCTACCATGCCTTCCTGTTTAGCCCTTCCTATCAGTATTGCTAACATGTCTGCAACTACATTAAATAGGATTGGGGACATTGGGTATCCCTGTCGAAGACCTTTGTGAGTCTGGAAAAAATGACCAACATCATCATTCACTTTAATCCCAACGCTCCCTTTTTGTAAAAGGATTCGACGTGCCTCCTCCATATCTCGTCAAATCCCTTCATACGTAATGCTTGTTGTAGGAATGGCCATTTAACTTTATCATAAGCTTTATCGAAATCCACTTTGAAGATAACCCCATCTAGTTTCTTCAAATGGATTTCATGAAGGGTTTCATGCAAGACAACCACACCCTCTAGAATATTTCTACCCGGCATGAAGGCCGATTGACCAGGTTGCACCATAACATGTGCAATCTGCGTCAACCTATTAGTCCCAACCTTTGTAAAAAAATTGAAGCTCACATTAAGAAGGCAAAAGGTCTAAACTGTTCAATGCGCACCGCCCCCTCCTTCTTTGGCAACAACGTAATAGTCCCAAAGTTAAGGTGGAATAGCTGCAAGTGCCCATCAAACAAATCCTGGAACATCGGGAGTAAGTCTCCCTTAATAATGTGCCAACATCTCTTATAAAATTCCGCTGGAAACCCATCTGGTCCTGGTGCCTTATTATTCTTCATTTGTGAAATTGCATCAAACACCTCTTTCTCCGTAAATGGTGCAGTTAATATCTCATTCTCGTCCATCCCGAGCTGAGAAATATCACCGACCCACTACTCATCCATGGATATTGTATTTTCCTCTGGGGCACCGAACAGTTTCTTATAGTACTCCGAAATGTACAACTTCAGGTTCTCATGCCCAAAAATTGTACCCTCATCTTGTTCGAGCTGATAATTTTTTTCTTTCTATGCTTTCCATTAGCAATCAGATGAAAAAACTGTGTGTTATCATCCCCTTGAACTACTTGATGCACTTTTGCTCTTAGTGCCCATTTCAACTCCTCTTCTCTGAGAAGCTATTTAAGATTTTGTTCCGCCTCCGCTTTAGATGCCCTCTCATTGTCATCCAACAACACAGATTCGGCTTTTATATCTAGCTCATTCATAAGATCGAGAAGCCTTTGTTTCTCCATCTTGTACACACCGCTTTCATGTTTTGCCCAGCCCCGTAGGAACTGCCGTAGGTGTCTAATTTTATTTTGCCATTTATCAATATTCGATCTTCCCCCCGTGGCCTTTGCCCATTCCCTAGCGATAGGGTCCACGAATCCTTCTCTTTCAAACCAGGCCAGCTCGAAAGAGAAAGTGTTCTTGTTACCGACATGGGTTGCCTCACCCGAGTCAACAAACAATGGGGTATGATCGGAGATAACTCTGGAAAGCGCCCGCATTGTCACATGTGGAAATTTCTGCTCCCAGTCCACACTGGTAAGAACCCGATCCAATTTCTCAAATGTTGGATTAGGCAAGGTATTGGCCCAAGTAAATTTTCTGCCCGACATCTCGATCTCACGTAAATCTAGGCTTTCGATGATTGTATTGAACATGAATGACCATCTGCCATCAAAGTTATCATTATTCTTCTCATCCCTTCACCTAATTATATTAAAGTCTCCTCCCACTAAAACCGGTAATCTCTCGTCCCCGCAAATTCGGACTAGATCAGCCAAGAAATCCATCTTTAGCTCCGGCTGAGCCGCTCCATACACCACCACTAGCGCCCATTGGAACCCATCCTCCTTGGAACGCACTCTAAATTTGACGGCATAATCTCCCAACACCACGTTGCGGACTTCGAGCGTCTCGCACCTAACCCCAAGTAAGATCCCCCCCAGACCTTCCTCTTGGAGGTAGACAGTGCCAATCAAAGTCAATACCACCGGATAGAGTGCCTAGAAATTGTGACGTAAAGTTATCTCTACCGGTTTCCATTAATGCAATGAAATCAAGCTTCTGTTCAAGTGATGTTTCCGCTAGAAATCTTCTTTTAGCTAAGTCAGCAAGACCTCTGCTATTCCAAAATATTCCTCTCATCTTTCATCATGAAATTTCTTAGCAGTCTTAAATCAAGCGCTCCTGCGCACCGCTGAAACAGGATACACCTTCCTCTTCCAGGATCTTTTTGGCTTATCCTGTCCAGGGACCTGGTCCACATAACCGGTCTCTGACTGTGAGCACTCATTCGGTTGCGTAGGGGGCACATACCCCTCTGTACCGATTGTATCATCTTCCTCAGGTATTAGAGATGGTTGCACAAGGTCTTCACATATACGCTCTATAGACCCCATCCCAAGTTCATTGATCTCGGTATCATTCATAGGTTTTACCGCCGCCAAATTTCTCACCATGTCCAAGGCCCGCTCAGCCTCTAAGTCTAAAAGGTCATTTACAGATTTTGCTATTTCCTTTCCATTACTACCCAGAGACACCCCTAGTTTGTTTGCATTTAAAATAATATCATCATCCGAGAAATGCAAAATAGAGCAGCTCGTGTTTACGACCATACCTGTCGTCGTCTCGATGTCACGAAGCTTGGCCGCCCGCATGGCACGACCCATCAGCAACTCATCAACATCCGGCTGAGCCTGTAGGCGGTGGCTCGTCCGCCTATCCTCCGCCGCCGGGTCCGGGATACCTCCGAACGCAACGACCTCCTCAGTTGAGGGCCCAGTCAGAAGGTGGCCACCTGCCCCCTGTCCGACGGGGCTACCAAGCCCGCCACCGGTCACTGGGTGACACACTGTCGCCTGCACGGCAGGGCCAGTCACCCCACCTGCGGTACTCCCAACCGTATGCCTCGTAGCTGTGTGATGTCCAGACGCCGAACCGCGAGACGACCTCGCCGTCACCGGAGCAGTTGGGGTATGGCCACCTGCCAGCATCCCAACCGCGACCGCCGACTCCTGGACACCCTGTGGTGAAGCAGAGACCTTGCTCCCATCCTGCTCCCTGGTTAGATCCACCTCCGGCGAGCGTAAAGTACCCATGGTCACACAGGGCGCGGCCGGCGACCGGGATGCCAGTGGTGTCAAAGGAGGTGTAAGTGGTGGCAGCTCCTGCTCCACCGGATCATCTAGCTCCACCCTGACACCCCAAAGTCTGCCCGGTGCCGAGGAAGATCCAAAAGATCCAAACCTCAACTGATTAGACGCGGAGGATACCTTAGACTGCTCCCTGGTAGAACCAGTCTCAACCGATTTGTCCAGAGGAGCCGGACCTCTCTCGGTTTCATCTCTCTGAGTAGGATCTTTGTGAAGATTCCCATCTCCACCTCGGCCCTCATCCGTATCCATATCAACGTGCTTAGCCCGTTCCTGGAAATAGGCATTCTCCTCTATCTCAATATCCAACATGTAGCTCTTGCCATCATATGTCCATCTGACCGAGTCCGGAATGTGCTCAATACTGATGACGCTGACAAACAGTCGAGCCACTCCGTGTGATCGCATAAAAGGCATGTCCACCTTCTCAGTCTTCCCAATGAGAGAACCAAGGCTCTAAGTGACCCTTACATCATCAAGTGCCACCTGTGGGGCTCCCAAGAACCTGACCCAAAGCTGACGTAAGGGAGTACCCTCCGGTTCTTTCTGTGTCCATGGTTCGAACTCAAGAACACAAGAACTGTTTGGAACTTTACTCATCCCAAAAGTAAGAAGCCTCGCAAGATCCTCCTTGGTAGGAAAATCCACCCTGAAAACCTGCTCATCAAGCGTGACAGGGTCCCATTGGAAGCTGGCAGACACTAACTCACGCAACCGCTGCACCACCTGATCTCTAGTCATCATTCCACGGGTTACTCGCACAATCCCGGTCCGGGAACTCTCCGGAGTCGGAGTAGTCGACGAAGAGCGGGGGGACTCAAAAAACATCAGTTCCGGACAGCAAGCCCCATATATCGTAAGCACCGGTTTTGGCCCCAAGAGAAACGGGCACTCTCCCGAATAATGCTTTCGCTTCCGGCCAAGGTCACACAACTCCACTGTACACTCGGACGCAAAGTGCCCCGGTCCGCCGCACTGGTAACAACTCATCTTTTCTTTCTTACGTGCCCACTTTGTTAATCTTTCCCCCTCAGATTTGTCTGAAGCTTTGTCGGAACCAGCACCCTGAGCAGTAGCACCCTTCAACTTGGTCACGTTGACATCGGCAAGGGCTCTAACGGCCTCCAACGCCGCCCTCGAAAGTACCGGTGTAACTGCAGTCGAACCAGCGGCCGTCGAGGACCCAGTCAGCGCCGTCACAGGCACTGCCTCCTCCCCCGCCTTGGGAGGTGGGTCAGCAAGCAGAGGCGGAGGGTAACGTCGAGGAGGAGGCCGCCTGCCTCCCCCCGGCCACCACGGAAAGCACGGACCCTGCCCCGGTGACGATGCGTCGGGCCAGATGCGCCCTCGACAAAAGAACCGGGCGGTCCATCATACCCCCAGCCTCCTCCATCTCCCCGGCCACCGCCGGTGGAAGACGAACCATGATGAATTCCTTCACCATACGCATTTTAGCCATCATCTCCCCAAAATCATCTCGCATAGTTACGATTATCGGCCTATGAAGCAAAACCACGGCCTCTAGCATAGGCCCCGCGCCCCCGACCAGCCCCTTGGCTGCCATCCTCGGCACCGGCAGCCCGCGCCGCTCGCGCCGGCTGCAGCTGTTGTTGCTGCTCCATCCTAGCCGGTGGAGGAGCAGTTCTCGCAGGCGGCGTAGGGATTCCGCGTCCAGCCATGCCCGGCGGTAGCGGCGAAGGAGATCGCGCCGCTGGTATGCCACGCACCCTGGCAGCACGTCCTGCCCCGAGCGAAGGGAAGCCAAGCACAACGACTTTTTTACGAACCCTAGGCGAACTCGACCGTGATGCCAGGAGACCCCCGATCGACGTACATAACGGAGTCCCTGCGATCACTCCCTCTCCAACGGCTTGGGCTGTTGGTTGGGCCACATACCCAACCCGAGTACAGCCCACGACCGCCTCGGACCTCTCCATCGGCCTGACTGAACCGAGGAGCAGTTTCAAACGTTAGGTGCGGAAGCTTCGGATCTCAGCGGCCGAGCACGTCGCCGGCGCCGGCGCCGGTGTAAGATCAAAAGTATGTCTAGAGGGGGGGTGATTAGACTACTTGAGCAAATAAAAATTCTACCTTTTCCCAATTTTAAGTGTTGGCAGATTTTAGCGATTATAGCAATTCAAGTACACCCTACACATGCCTGTCTAAGAGTATAGCAGCGGAAAGTAACAACAAGCATATGTAGTAGAGGGTAGGGAGGAAGATCAAAC
Organism: Elymus sibiricus; assembly: GCA_039707655.1. NCBI lineage: Eukaryota > Viridiplantae > Streptophyta > Magnoliopsida > Poales > Poaceae > Elymus > Elymus sibiricus. The sequence goes on along the minus strand of CM077665.1, from coordinate 457,704,383 downwards.
GCAATTTGGAGACACGAAGATTTTTCCCGTGGTTCCGATAGGTGGTGCTATCGTACGTCCACGTTTATGGAGTCTTCAACCCACGAAGGGTAACGGTCGCGAGAGTCCATGGAGGGCTCCACCCATAAGGTTCCACGAAGTAGCAACCTTGACTATTCCATAACGGCTTCCATCCACGAAGGACTAGCCTCACTATGGGTAGATCTTCACGAAGTAGGCGATCTCCTTGCCCGTACAAACTTCTTGGTTCAACTCCACAACACGAAGTAGGAGGCTCCCAAGCGACACCTAACCAATCTAGGACGCACCACCCTCCAAAAGGTAATAGGCTCGGTAATGTCGATGAACTCCTTGCTCTTGTGCTTCAAGATGATAGACTCCTCAACACACAATCACTCTCTCACAGATTTGGCTTTGGTGGAAGAGATTGATTGGGTGGAAAGCAACTTGGGGAGGCTAGAGATCAAGATTCATATGGATGGAGTGGAATAACTTGATCTCAACACATGAGTAGGTGGCTCTCTCTCAGAAAATTGGATGGGGCAAGTATGGAATAGTTCTGAGTGCTTCTCTTTCGAGTGGGTGGTGGTGAAGGGGTATATATAGGCATCCCCAAAAATCCAACCATTACACCTAAAGTGACCAACTCGGTGACGCCGAAGTGTAAAACTCGGTGGTACCGAGTTGCTCCAAAGGTAGCAACTTTTGAATCTCGGTGAGACCGATACAGAAATCTCGGCGGTACCGATTAGGTGACCAACGGTCAGTTTCCAAAACTCGGTGACGTCGATCCAAAATCTTGGAATTTCCGATTTGAAGAATCGAGGTAACAGAAAGTTGGCAAGCTGAACTCGGTGGCACTGAAGCAGAATCGGTTGCACCGATGTCTTAGGGTTTGGCATGGGTCTGTCTGAGGTGGGAATCGGTGGGACCGAGTGGAAATTGTTGGTAGCACCGATTTTCATGATAGGCTTGGACAGACTTTTGTGGAATAGTTTGTGGGTGTTTTTGGTGACTATCACTTGTGCACGTGGAGCATCTTGTTCACCAACAGTACCTTACCCCCTTTTAATAGTATTGGCTTTCCTATGGACTCAAAGTGATTTCTCACAAAGTAAAATGTAGAGTCCTCTTGCTTGAAGCTTTTGCCAATCCAATTCCTTTCTTCTAGGGGTTTCTCCACAATCCTTTTGCCAACCCATCATTGAACTTTTCCTAAAATATACTTAGTGGAAACATTAGTTCAATGACATATATGTTGTTATTAATTACCAAAACCACCAAGGGAGCAAATGTGCTTTCAATCTCCCCCATTTTGGAAATTGATGACAACATATAGATCAAAGCTTCGACATATGATATAATCAATGAATATAATCATTGCTTTGAGAAGTATGTGATAAGCAAGAGCTCCCCCTAAATTTGTGCATTGTTTTGAATTTGAGTTTGAATGCAAATGCACAATCGATTAGATACATGGGGCACTCTTTCATGTCACATACAACTTGGTGGTGTGCGAGAATAATATGAATGAATATCATAGCACAACACAATCAAGCAAAGGTGAATGATCATCTCATAAGCATCACAAGAATAGGAAATGGTAGCAATACACATTAAGTGTATGCTCAAACACCAATAAAGTTTAACACAAGCAAACCAACCAAAAGATATCAAAGTTTTGAAAAGTGATAAAAAGCAACGCTCTCTCTCTCTCTCTCGAAGCCCTAATGATCTATACAACTTCTCCCCCTTTGGCAACAAGTTACCAAAAAGTTCAAAGGTATAGAGCTAAGCGCTCTTCTAGGGCTGATCTCCTCCGGTGGCTGATGAAGGAGTCTAGAGAACAGCATCAGCGAAGACTTCTGCAGACGTCATGGACGGAGTCGGAGTAGCAACTGGAGGTGCTGGAGGAGCTGAAGGAGCTGAAGGGGCTGTGGCAGGTGCTGATGAAGAAGGTCTAGACTCTGGAACTGGCACTGTGGCAGATCTGGGCTGAGTGCTGAACTGAGTGGCTGTCCTGAGAGGTGGAATATCCTCATCATCATCTGTAGTGTGGGGACTGGGCACGCCATCAACTTCCTTCTTGAGCTCATTCACAGTCACTGTGAGCTCATCCACCTTGTTGTTGAGAATATGAAATTTTGTATCAACAATCCTCGAGAGGCTCTCCTGGTTCTTCAAGATGTTCCCGATGTCCTTCTGCATACTGAGCACAGAGCTAAGGAGAAGGTCCATCTGCTCACTCCTACTCTTTGGCACCTGAGAACTAGAGTCTCTGGTTGCCTGTGCCTGTGCCTGTGATGTAGCTGAGGTGGGATGATCTGGGTCCATCACCACAACATTGTCTTCTAGCTCTGGCAAGAGTGGCAAATGTGGTCGATCAAGTGCATATCTGTGCTTCTCCAACTTGGAGTTGATAATCATCTGAATATATGGAGCGTATCCACATGACCTCTTCTGATCTGCTGCAGTCCTCTTCACTGTTTCAGCTATCAAGTCCATCACTCTGAATCTGGTGTGTTGATCATGATGGAGCAGCAAGTTGATAGATTATCCTCTTATCATCTTCTCATCTCCAGACTTAGGCATCAAGGTATGCCTTAAGATAGTGTTGATCATGTGTAGACCAGCCTGGAGGAAGTAAATGGATCCAAGCTTGTGAGATTGCAAGTTTGAAGCAGGGATCTCATTGTACATGTTCTTCATGGCATTATGATTTGCCTTGGACTCGGAGTACACATCTAGGTCACCGTCTTCCACCTGTAGAGCTCCTAAGATGGCAGCCCACTCCTAAACTGTGGATTCATACCTGGTGCCTTCTGTCATCCATACAATCCTACCATCTCCATAGAAATCTGCAGTGGAGTAGAATTGCATGATCATCTCGTCGTTCCAAGTTGTGTACTCCTTACCAACAAACTCATCAAGACCAATGCAGTGGAAGTTATCTTGCACACTCGGAAAGTAGTCTTCATTGTCCTTGATGTGCTTCCAATCCACATATCTCATGTCACTCACTACGGGGCTCTTGTCAAGCAAAACTGTTTCATAGAAATCTTGTTGTTCCTTTGTGTAGAACCTGTAGTCTACAGCTGTCCTTCTCCTCTGAGAGTAAGGATCAACAGCTCTCCACTCTCTCAAACCTGAGTCCTTCCTCTTCTTCTTGTCTTCAGCAACAGGATGGCTGGCATTATGTTCTGGAAGGTGTGGTCTTATCTTCATCAAAACAAACTGCGTATCATCCTCAGCTTCCCTGAAAGTAGAAGTCTTGTTCTTGCTAGAAGCTGGGATGTCTCTGGAAAACCTCTTGGGTTTAGGAGCAGCAGCAGCCTTCTTGGGGGCAGTCTTGGTGCCTTTGGATGATGTATCCTTAGGCATAACATCAGCCATAAGCTTCTTCTTCTTCTTAGGAGGAGCCTTGGCAGCTGGCTCTTCCTCCTCTTCAGCCTCAGCCTCTGGATCCTCATACATAGAGGTAGGCCTGCCCATAACATGTATGATCCTCTTCCTGGACTTCTTCTTTTCTCCTGCCTTCTTAGGCATAGACTTCTTTGATGGCTCAACAGTCGATGTTGCCCTAGCACTCTCTAGTGCTCTTACTGACCCTGAGCTGGCATATTCTTTCCTTATTACCTTCTTCTTGGATGAAGTGGCAGCAGCAGTACTCATGGCAGTTGCATCTTTCTTGGGTAGCTCCTCGGGTACAAAGTCTTCATCCTCCTCATCTGAGTTGAGCTTCCTTCTTGCCCTGGTTGCAGCTTTGGGCAGATCTGGTGAGCTAGGTACATCATCATAGCTCCCTTCAAGACTAGTGCCTGAGCTCATGTCAACATTCTTCTCTCTGAAGTCATTCTGGCTATCATCAGAACCTGACATCTCTAACCCTGTGAAAAGAGTATAGAAGAGTAGAAGGGTTGAGTCATCACAAAATGTAGACAATTTTCTCAAAGATTTGAACTAAAATTTCTCAAGATTTGCATTCTGCCAAGTGAATATCGGTACAACCGAGGCAAACTTTTCGGACCCACCGAGACAAACAACCTGCATTATAGAAACTTGGCACCACTTTCGATGACACTGAAAATGGGCACTCGATTTCACCGAGGTTGTTCTCAGTTGACCTAAAAAGGGAATCGGTGCTGCCGATTCTTTTGCTTCGGTTTCACTGGGATTCAAGTTGCGGACGGCAAATCCTAAAAAAATCTTTTGTTCGCTATTCTAATGGAAGTTCTTGTGGATAGATCAATCTCAAAGTTTGTCTTATCGATGGAAAAGTCATAATGCACAATATTTGGAGGGAGGAGCGCACGAGGGGTCGAAAACGTACCCTAATTCGGTGACGATCTCGCTACGGCGGCGACGGTGGTGAAGATTCCGTCGACGGCGTGGACTTCCAACGGTGGAGGCGCTCGGGAAGACGAAGGAGATGACCAGGGGTCTTAGTTCGGCAACTAGGGTTTTGGAGGGGATGATGTTTGAGAAAGTAATTTCAAAAGTCGGGTCCGCCTCTTTATATACCCGTGGCTGTCGGTGACACCGGTTCTAACTTTTCGGTGTCACCAAGTTCCTCTACTGTCAACTGACAGGGAAACTCGGTGTAACCGAAAAGATGGAATCGGTGATACCGAGTGTGAAAACCAGATCAACCCTAGGCATTCGGTGAGACCGGGAGTTTTGAGTTGGTGTCACCGATATGCACTTGGGAGGTTTTAATGGTCAGTCCTTTGTCGATACGGAACTCCGAGTGCTCCTCACACAGAGAGATCGAAAAGTACTTGTTCAAATTTTGTGATGCAGCAAGAATAGAATATGAGACGAGAAATCATAGATAGCTAGAGAGTGGTCCTAGGCATTATTGTCCATCCAAATGGCAAAATAAAAACCAAAGTCCAAATAGCAACAATTGGATGTCCTCGAATGAATAAAGAAATGCAGACCAACATGCTCACACAATAAGATGTCAAATGAAATCATGGCAAACATGCACATACATACTAGCATCTATCAAGCATTTTGGTGATGATGGAGTCATCTATATATGAGTATATTGACTTAGGAGCCAAGCAAGAATACTTGATCATAGGTCATACTCATCGTTTAAGAGCAAGTGGGGTTACCACTTTTACATAAATCATTTAATGTTGTCACATTTTAAGAGATGCTTTAACTCAAGTCTTAGAGTAAATCTCCCCCTTGATGTGATATCCCCCCATAGGAGGGATAAACTAACCTTGGGTTTGTCGTAGAAGACTTCATGTGGGTGATGTAGTGGTGGATGCTCAAGGTTGATGAAGATCATCAAGAGTTGGGAGCATCCTTGTTGTTTCCTTACTCTTCTCACCTACATGGGTTACTCCCAACACACAAGAGACAAATACAAGGATATCTATGGACATGGAGTGCAAATCATACATTATAATGTCCATGGATTTGTTGATTACCTTGTCCCTTGCTTACCTTTGAGGGAATGTGTGACTCCTTGAACTATTGCATGATGTTGACGTGGATTGCAACTAGTTCTTGCCAATAATTAATATGAGTGAATTTCATTGGCGGAGTCACCCCTCAAGAACTTCTCTAGTTCTTCTTCTTGGGGACCCACATCAACTTGATGGGGATCCTTGGTGTTGAAGTGGCACTTGTAGAAGTAGAGACTGAAGTAGCCTTGGGAACCCACTCCACCAAAGCTTGGGATTCATCTTCTAATGAGTCAATGTCCTCTTGAAGCTTGTCCTTGCCCTTGAGCTTGTGGTCTTGTGGTGGAAGGTCATCTTGAGTGTTTGTTCCCTTGGGAAGAGTATGTTCATACTTCTCCCTTTGAGGAACAAACTTGGTCTTGGGGTATTGACCTTCTTCCCATTCAACTCCATTTGCGTTGAAGTAGCCAATGCCACGGTTCTTCCGGTATCCTCCGTGCTTGCGTACAATTTTACTCAAATTGCTTACACCCGGCAAGACTCTTGTAGATACCTTTCTCTATAATCCCTTTCAATAAATCGTTTTCTTGCTCAAGTGTAACTTGGCTAAGAGAATCATCATTAGTGGACTCAATAGAACTACTAGAAGCAACATCATTAGATTTAGCATTTTTATTGTTGCTACTAGATGAAGAACCTTTCTTGCCTTTGTTACTAGTTTGTCTAGGTTTAACTTGTGGCATGAATGTAGACAAGAGTAATCGTTTGGCTAGATAAGATGAAGTCTTCTTTCGAAGATCGTCATTGATAGCTTTAAGAAATTCATGTTCTTGCTCCAAGGTGAGCTTCTCGAAGCGTAGCTTCACATGAGTCCTTACAAGCTCTCTATGATCTTCTAAAGTAGATTCATGGGCTAACTTAAGAGTGTTTAATTCTTTAGTTAGTTGTTCTATTTTCATCTTATCATCATCAACCGACTTATCTTGACTAGCATGAAAATTATCAAGTTCATTTTGACTAACATCACTAGCTTTATCAAAGAGCAAGTCATCATCTCCAAGTAAATCATCTTCATCACTATTGAAATCAAGATACTCGGGGTGTGATACCTTGGGGCCTTTAGCCATGAAGCAACCTCCACTCCCTTCATTTGGTGAATCAAATAGATCATAGGAGTTGGTAGTCACTAGTGCAAGTCCGGCAACACCTTCATCTTTACTATAGTCGGAGTTGGAGTGCTAGCTTCTCTCGGAGTGGTTGTCGGATTCGGAGCCGGAGACCCATTCACCAACATGAGCTTGATGTCTTCTTCTTGAGTAGCTCTTGGTGTACTTGTCCTTCTTCTCCAAGTCCCTACTTCTCCTTGAGGGTCTTCGTTCATAACGATCATCTCTACTCCTTCTCTCTCTTTGAGGTGATTCATTTCTTGAGCTTCGTCTTCTAGGTGACTCTTCTCTTCGTTTGTAGGGAGCCGTGCACTCATTGGAGTAGTGTCCAGGCTTCCCATAATTGTAGCAGTTTCGGTCACGACTTGACGAACGCTTCTCTTCATATCTTGAGTTGGAGCTTCGTTCTTTGCCTCTATTCTTGTAGAACTTGTTGAATTTCTTGACCATGAGGCTTATCTCTTCATTGGTAACAAGGTTGTCGCTTGAAGTTGCGGGAGCATCACTTGTGGCTTTGTAAGCACCGCTAGACTTGTTGTGAAGCTCTTCCTTGTACTTGAGTGTCATATCATGAGAAACAATCCTTCCAATCACTTCCGTAGGCTTGAGATCTTTGTAGTTGGGCATTATTTGGATCAATGTGCACACGGTGTCATATCTCTCATCCAAAGCTCAAAGTATCTTCCTGATGATGAATTTGTCGGTCATTTCTTCGCTTCCTAAGCCGGCAATCTCATTTGTGATGAGAGCTAGCCTAGAGTACATCTCTGCGACTCCTTCACCATCCTTAATCTTGAACTTGTCAAGCTGACTCTGAAGAGCATCCAACTTGGATTCTCTCACGGATTCGGTACCTTCGTGCATATCAACCAAAGTATCCCAAATTTCCTTGGCATTCTCAAGACGGTTGATTTTGTTGAATTCTTCGGGGCATAGGCACTTGAAGAGAATGTCACATGCTTGAGCGTTGTATTGCAACATCTTCAATTCATCCGCGGTCGCATCATGATCCGGTTCCTTTCCATCACCAAAGAATTCACCTTGCAAGCCAACACGAACAACAGCCCAAACAGCAAGGTTATGACCAAGAATATGCATTTTCATTTTGTGCTTCCAACTAGCAAAATTTGTGCCATCAAAGTACAGACCTCTACGGTGATAATTTCCCTCACTAGACGCCATACTCTCCTAGCTTGTGAGACCAATGCAATGGAGACCAAATCTCTGATACTACTTGTAAGATCGAAAGTATGTCTAGAGGGGTGGGGTGATTAGACTACTTGAGCAAATAAAAATTCTACCTTTTCCCAATTTTAAGTGTTGGCAGATTTTAGCGATTATAGCAATTCAAGTACACCCTACACATGCATGTCTAAGAGTATAGCAGCAGAAAGTAACAACAAGCATATGTAGTAGAGGGTAGGGAGGAAGATCAAACGCAATTTGGAGACATGAAGATTTTTCCCGTGGTTCCGATAGGTGGTGCTATCGTACGTCCACGTTTATGGAGTCTTCAACCCACGGAGGGTAACGGTCGCGAGAGTCCATGGAGGGCTCCACCCATAAGGGTCCACGAAGTAGCAACCTTGACTATTCCATAACGGCTTCCATCCACGAAGGACTAGCCTCACTATGGGTAGATCTTCACGAAGTAGGCAATCTCCTTGCCCGTACAAACTTCTTGGTTCAACTCCACAACACGAAGTAGGAGGCTCCCAAGCGACACCTGACCAATCTAGGAGGCACCACCCTCCAAAAGGTAATAGGCTCGGTAATGTCGATGAACTCCTTGCTCTTGTGCTTCAAGATGATAGACTCCTCAACACACAATCACTCTCTCACATATTTGGCTTTGGTGGAAGAGATTGATTTGGTGGAAAGCAACTTGGGGAGGCTAGAGATCAAGATTCATATGGATGGAGTGGAATAACTTGATCTCAACACATGAGTAGGTGGCTCTCTCTTAGAAAATTGGATGGGGCAAGTATGGAATAGTTCTGAGTGCTTCTCTTTCGAGTGGGTGCTGGTGAAGGGGTATATATAGGCATCCCCAAAAATCCAACCGTTACACCTAAAGTGACCAACTCGGTGACGCCGAAGTGTAAAACTCGGTGGTACCGAGTTGCTCCAAAGGTAGCAACTTTTGAATCTCGGTGAGACCGATACAGAAATCTCGGCGGTACCGATTAGGTGACCAACGGTCAGTTTCCAAAACTCAGTGACGCCGATCCAAAATCTCGGAATTTCCGATTTTAAGAATTGAGGTAACATAAAGTTGGCAAGCTGAACTCGGTGGCACCGAAGCAGAATCGGTTGCACCGATGTGCTAGGGTTTGGCATGGGTGTGTCTGAGGTGGGAATCGGTGTGACCGAGAGGAAATTCTTGGTAGCACTGATTTTCATGATAGGCTTGGACAGACTTTTGTGGAAGAGTTTGTGGGTGTTTTTGGTGACTATCACTTGTGCACGTGGAGCATCTTGTTCACCAATAGTACCTTACCCCCTTTTAATAGTATTGGCTTTCCTATGGGCTCAAAGTGATTTCTCACAAAGTAAAATATAGAGTCCTCTTGCTTGAAACTTTTGCCAATCCAATTCCTTGCTTCTAGGGGTTTCTCCACAATCCTTTTGCCAACCCATCATTGAACTTTTCCTGAAATATACTTAGTGGAAACATTAGTTCAATGACATATATGTTGTTGTTAATTACCAAAACCACCAAGGGAGCAAATGTGCTTTCAGCCGGCATCACCTTCCCTCTCCGTTTGTTCTTCTTTTGAACCATTGTCCAAGATGAATCATCAATGAAATCAGAGAGGGTGAGTTTCGGTAGACGTACCTTAGGAAGTGGTCCTTGCCACGGCCGGATCGCCGTCGCCGCCGTTCTGCGATGCACCACACGCCGCACCACCTCCACCCTCTCCGTCTCCGGTAGCCCTCTCCGCGCCGGATCATCGTGTGGAATGACTGCATCCACTAGTCCTGCGACATCCTCTTCGGAATACCCAAACTGAAAGGACTCACAAATGACGTCTGAGGGTGTCGGCGACACAACCTCCAGCTGAGTGACGGCATGGCGTTCATCGTCATCGGAGTCTTCCTCTCCGGCGTCATGCGTCAGCGCCCAGAAGCGCCCACCCACACGCCGGCGGCCCTCGCTTGGCCCGCGCGCAGTCGCCCGCGTCGCCTCACTCCGCATCGCCCGTGTCGTCTCTGTATAGTAAGTTTGTTTTTCTTCAGTAAAGCTAACCACCCATGACGTAGCCGATCTCCTTGTCAAGATGGAACCGTGTCATCTCAGGCTCCGGGCAGTGGGCTACCGTTCACTTCGGAAATGGAATTGCACCATGCAGCTGACAAAGAAAAGGTGAAATTAACAAGCATATATATAGGTGATCGGGACGCCTCTTGGTCCCGGCGGTGCGACGTCTCGATCCTGACGGAAGGGGATAGGGTTCCCCTTCCCGGCGGCAGTGGCGTCTTGTTAACAAGAGACACCTGGGTCTACTCAAGGATGGTGCTATGTTGCCTTGCCTCTCGTATTTGTGCTTGGTTCCCTGCTACCACCTCTTCGGCGTCGGACACCATGAAGCTTTCCTTCTCCAACTAGTTGGGCATGGACAATGGCGATGCTATCGACATGGCTTATCCCAAATCGAGGTGGTCACCTTAGGTCCACCGTGTGATGTGAGGATGGCATTCTTCTATCTCTCGGGTGAGCTTCTCTGGATCTCGACGGTAAGACACCTACGAGCCATGGCGAGGGGGTAGGGTCCCTCTTCGGTGATGGAGAAGGAAGTTGTTGTTTTTCCTCCTTCCCTAGGTGCTCTTGGAACAATGTCCATCTTCGATGGTCGGCTCTGTCATGTTTTTCTGCTCCGGCCTTGATTTGTAGGATACTAGTGTGGAGTGTTTTGCCTATAGCAAGCTGTAATCTTCATTTTCCATTCTTCAGCTAGCTTGTGTAGGCTGTAGTTTGGTTTTGCTTCCAGCATTCCCCATTGTATCAATTTTGTCGTCTTTCCTTGTGTCGTATGATGTAACTCTTGGCCGGTTGATGGCTTTGTTAATTCAAAGACGGGCTCTTCGCGAGCCTTCGTTCTTAAAAAATAAAAATCTATAGGTGATCGGTTGGAATGGCACCTGGTTATTTATTTATTTTTGATAAAAAAACAGCGCCTCTTTATTAGATAGTACTTAACGAAGGTTACATCATCGACCAGTACATGGAAAATTTCAGCGGGACTTCTTCAAGCCAGCTACTACATAAAGGAGCTCTAGCCATCCTTCCTAGCTCATGGGCTGCTCTATTAGCATCTCTAAAACAATGTTGAAAAAATATTGGAAATATCACAAGCAATATGATAACAGTCATAAAAAACTGCCGCTGCTACGCTAGGGGATCTCCTCCATTGTTCATCACCTCTATTACTTTCATGTTATGGGAGTTTACCACCAGCTTATTGCAACCTAAATATTGTGCCAACTAGAGCCCAAACATAAGATCTTGAGTTTCTGCGGATAGAGCACCAATACATAAATCCAGTTTACAATTTCCTTATGCAATGGAAGTTCAGTGTGAGTCCCTAACAATCGTCCCTGCCGAGCCCATCATGGAGTCATGATCATATGTATCATCAATATTAAGCTTCACAAACCCCAGTGGTGGTCAGGATCATACACCCCTTTTTATACTCGCCTTCGCAGATGTTGCAATCGCATAGTTTTCAGCGAGGACACAGATTGCAGATGCAATTTGAATCGGGGTTTGAGTCCTTTCTCCGTGAAAAACTTGCGACGTTCCCACTAGAGATACCAAGCACCAACAACTATTGATTCACCAAAGTTTTGAAATCCCAACACTTCGCAATCTATATCTTGATAATTAAGTAGGAATTCCAGCGTTGGTTCTCCCCCATAGTCTACTGATTGATCTCTATCAACCATGTCCTCGACACCCAATTATTTTCACACTTCCTTAGCTTTTCTACATTCTAACAACAGATGTTTTACATCCTCTGCACCCTGGTCTCAAACTGGGCACTTGGGTGCAACCTTTATTTTCATATTAGGCTATTAGCCAAGATTGACCGACAAGGTAGTGTACCATGTAAAGTTCGTCACAAAAATATTTTATCTTTGCAGGACACCGAAGCTTCCATACCCGATCCCAAATGTTGTTCACCTTTGTTACCCCACTCCCATTCGTATGCCTCAACTTAGTGCCAAATTGAAAATCCCATTTGACATGATATGTAAATCGTACAAAAAAGAAACCATTTTGTATTTTCATGCCTCTTCTTTCTTAGTTGTGCTTACTTTTGTCCGGCCCATCTAACATTGCCGTCGGGTCAAAGCCATTGATCGTTATTACGCCCGATACTAATGCGTGAGACCATTGAAATGCTGACAGGTGGGATCGGCTAGAGATGGCTGGTGTCGATGCTAAAACCGGCAGATCTGGTGTAGGGGGTCATCGAATAGTCATGACGATATCCAAGGCGATGATCATTATATAGGCATCACGTCCAAGATAGATAGACCGACTCCTGCCTGCATCTACCTCTATTACTCCACACATCGACCGCTATCCAGCATGCATCTAGTGTATTAAGTTCATGGAAAAACGGAGTAATGCAATAAGAACGATGACATGATGTAGACAAGATCTATTCATGTAGGAATATACCCCATCTTGTTATCCTTAATAGCAATGATACATGCGTGTCTTGCTACCCCTTCTGTCACTGGGAAAGAACACCGCAAGATAGAACTCATCACAAAGCACCTCTTCCCATGGCAAGAAAAATCGATCTAGTCGGCCTAACTGAACCCAAGATTTGGAGAAGAAATACGAGGCTATAAGTAATCATGCATATAAGAGATCAAAGAAGACTCAAATAATATTCATGGATAGAAACTGATCATGAACTCAAAATTCATCGGATCCCAACAAACACACCGCAAAAGTTTACATCAAATAGATCTCCAAGAGACCATTGTATTGAGAATCATAAGAGAGAGAGAAGAAGCCATCTAGCTACTGCCTACGGACCCGTAGGTCTATGGTGGACTACTCACGCATCATCGGAGAAGCACCTATGAGGAAGATTGTGACGCCCCCATTCTCGACCGTATGCTAAACATACACACAATGCGTACGACCAAGATTAGGGACTCACTGATCGATATCACAACACAACACTAGACACAAATTAAAGTCATACAGCTTCATATTACAAGCCAGGGGCCTCGAGGGCTCGAATACAAAGCTCGACAAAGCACGAGTCAGCGGAAGCAAAAATATCTGAGTACAGACATAAGTTAAACAAGTTTTGCCTTAAGAAGGCTAGCACAAACATAAGCAGCGGATCGAAAGAGGCGAGGCCTCCTGCCTGGGAACCTCCTAACTACTCCTGAGCGTCGGCACTCTCCACGTAGTAGTAGGCTCCAGCGGTGGTGTAGCAGTCATCTCCGGCGTACTCCATCTCCTGGGCTCCATCGTCTGAACGCAGAATCGTATCGAGGGGGGAAAGAGAATGCAAAGCAGCGGTGAGTACTCATCCAAAGTACTCGCAAGACTGACATCAGAACTATGCTAAGTATGCATCAGTATCAAGGGGAGGGGTTATATCTGGACTGAATGCAGAAAGCAAGAATAGGGAGAGGGCCTAGTCCTATCGAAGACTAGCATCTTCAACATCTTGCAGCATTAGAAGAGAGTAGACTGGTATCTCATATATAGTCATATTATTGTAGTAATATTATCAAGTAACCATGCCCAGAGATTCTTCCTTGACTCCCTGCGAGGAAGCAATCTCGGAGCCGCATTCATTTCAAATTAAATCACAATTATAGTTGTATAAGGTCATGGTACAACTCCAAGTCGTCCTGTTACCGTGGACACGGCTATTCGAATAGATTAATCATCCATGCAGGGGTGCACCGCATCTCCAACACGCCTGATCACCTCCGGCCGGACACACTTTCCGGGGTCATGCCCGGCCTCGGGATAGCAGCACGTCGTCGCCCCACCTAGGCTCAACGAAGAGGCCAGCCCGCCGGTCTAAATCCTAAGCGCGCAAGTTCGTGGGCCCACTTGCCCTTGCACTCCTGCACGATGCGAACGCGGCCGGAAGCAGACTTAGCACACTCCAGTCCAAGAGCTGTACCGTCCAGTCCAATCCGACGCGAGCCGCTCCATTGCTGACGCCCGAAGAGCTTCGGTTGATACAACAACGCTGAGTGCCCATAACTTTCCCACGTGATGGTTTGGTGCGCAATAAGGCCAACGACCAACTCAGATCAAATACCCAACCCATTAGCATTTTATTAATGCGGGGAAAGCGTGACCGATGAATTGCGGTCCGTCGCCCCGCCTCAAGGATGTGTGGCAAGGGCCTCTCCTGCCCGTCCACGCCTCATCATCATCATCAAACCGTGGGTACCCCTCAGGGCCGACCCATCATCACCATGTTTCTGTAACCCGGTCATAGTAACTGTGTGTATAAAACATCAGGACGGAACCTGAGGAATCACCCTCAAAGGGTCCCGCTCGATGAAACCGTCAAGGTGGTCTTAGAGGAATCACCCTCGAGGGTCCCACGCTTGAGGGGTTGCACGACAGAGTCATCATCGAGAGTGGTGAAGGAGGAATCACCCTCGATAACCACAACCGACTAGCTACACTACAGAGCTAGCATCATGAGTACTTCACGAGGTGTCACCCTCGGTACTCGATAGTAGCGCTGTAGAGTCGTACAACTAAGGGGGGGTGCGGTGATGTGAGGGGCCTGGCTTGTCGGTCGGTTGACCGAGTCTTCGAGTCTTCGAGTCGTCGAGTCGTCGATGAAGAAGCAGGGGCAACTGGGACTAAGGGGTCACTGGGGATTCACTGATCAACCTATACTAAGCAGTTGATATGATTGCAGGTATAGGAACAGTTTATCAAAAATAGGCTATGCATCAGAATAGGAGCTAACTAATACAGTAGCAAAAATCTAATGCAGGAATAAGAGGGAAAGGAATAGGCGATATCAGAATGCTCAAGGGGGGTTTGCTTGCCTTGCTGCTCTGCGGCAAAGGCCTGATCGTCAACGGTGTAGTCGTACCCGGCAGCACCGTCAGTCTCGGGGTCTACCGGAGAGAAGAGGGGGAAGAAACAATAAATACAAGCAAACAGATGCAACACGATGCATGACATGGCAATATGCAGTGCTAGGGGTAGTCTAACGCAGTACTACACGTATCAGACGGAACGGGAGAATATCTGACGATATTTCCCGGGTCTTTGGATTTATCGGACAGATGATCCGGAGGGGGAAAGTTCCATGTTCATCATGCTAGGAGCATGTGACGGATGAACGGATAGCGTATTCGGATTCGTGGGATTTTTCTGATCAACTTTCATATATAAATTATTTTCATTTGAGCTACGGATTAAAAGATATGATTTTTCAAAGTTTTAATTAATTTCTGGAATTAACAGAATTAAATTAATTCGAAAATCCTATTATGACATCATGCTGACATCAGCATTGCATCAGCAGTCAACAGCACAGTGGCCAGGTCAATTCTGACCTGTGGGACCCACCTATCATTGACTCATTTTAAATCCAGGGTTTTAAATTAATCTAAACAGAGTTAATTAGTGAGTGGGGCCCATCTGTCATAGGGTCATTAGGCTAAGTTAATTATATTCAATTAACCTAATTACTAATTTACCAGCTGACAGGGCTGGCCCACATGTCATACACAGGAGGGGGTCTGGGACCCACCTGTCATAGACTGGGCAGGTCCAGTCAGCACGTTGACCTGGTCAACAGGTTAACGGGGCCGGACTGGCCCACTGGCCAGTGACCCTGCGGGTGGCCCCGACCGGGCCACGTCAGCGGCGGCGCCGTCTGGCCGCCGGAGGAGCTCCGGCGAGCTCCCGAAATGGTGGCGAGGCTCGGGTTTCGTCCACAGGGCACCAAATCGAGCGCGGTTTGCTGCGTTCGCGATCTGCGGCAGCCGCCGTTCCATTCCGGCCATCGGGGCCAGCTGGGACGGCTGGTGGAGGGAGCTACGTCGACGGCGGCGGAAGCAAGCTTCGGGCGTCTCCGGCAAACGGCGACGCAGCGCGGTAGCTAGCGAACTAAAGGGGCTGGACGATCCTACGCGACGCGGCGAGCGCGTTGGTTGCACGCTCGGGACCATTTGGTCACCGGAGGCTCGTCGGCGACGAGCTCAGGCAGAGGAGCGTTCGGGCGCGCATCGTGGACGACGCTAGGAGGCACGAGCGGGGGCGTGCATGTGCGCGTTGTGCTCTTGGGAGCCAGAGGAGCACGGTGCTGCGCTCAGGCGATCGTGACGGCGACGGTGGCGACGACCACAAGCTCGTCGGCGGCAGCGCGCTTCGGGCTCCAACAGAGCAACTAGCTAGGGGGCGCAGGCGAGCTTATCTGCGAGGGGGAAGAGGAGCTGGAGCTCACTGGGACCTGCAGGTGTGCAACGGTGGGCTCGGGGAAGGGCGACGGCGGCGAATCGAGGCGGCGGAGCTACGGGCATCCGAGGAGGAAGAAGAGTCGATGGCGACGGCGCAGAGCTCCAAGGGCTTGGTCCAGCGGTCGAGGAGGAAGGGCTCGTCGCGACGGAGCTTCTGGACAGGCTACGGAGGCGGGGGAGTGGCTACGGCCGCGGCTAGCCGGCGTCCATGGCGGCGGCTGCGCTCGGGAAGGAAGGGGGCGAGCGAGGGAGAGGGAGAGAGGCAGAGTAGAGGCGTCCAGGGGAGTGCGGGCGTTCGGTCTTATCCATCCACGACGGCAGCGGCAAAAGATCTCGAGGAGGGGGGGCCTGGACGAGCGCGCGCGCGCCCTGCTCGACACCGCGCCTGCGGGCGTCAGGAGGTAGGGGACGACAGGCTAGTTGGGCTGGGCCTGGCACTGTAGCACTGGGCCTAAGTGTAAAGGGTTCTTTTCCTTTTTCCTTTCCTTTTCTTTTTCTGTTTTATTTCACAGCTTCTACTCCATTTAATTCTGGCCATATTTCTTCACAGCAAAAATGTGGGACTTGGTCCAAATAATACTTGGCAATATTCTGCATGGCCATATACACTTTGGTGGTTATTTGGAATCTGTTGGCATTTTCCATTTGAATTTAATATCACTTTAAAATGCAATTTGGTGCTGTTTTGGATGGTGGGGTCCACACCAACATCATGGTGATGTTGTATTCCTTAACAACATTTGTTTTGTGAATTTTAGCAATTGTGCAACATTTTTCATATGCTGCTTGAGGATTTATTTTATCACAATAGAATTCAAGGCCTTTTGAAGTGGAATTTGAAATGAGATATGACTTTCAACTTGATCATATCCTATTTAGCAAAAAGATTTGTTGCTGATCATGGTCGTCACTGTAGCTTATTTACATGGATCACTGTAGCACTGATCCAGGGGTATTACAAAGATGAACCCCTCCGTGATGGTGTTTAGATTGGATCTCGCGGTTCTGGAACTTGCGGCGGCTGGAATTGTGTTTCGTCGACTCCCCTAGGGTTTTTGGAATATTTGGGAATTTATAGGCATCAGAGGCGGTGCGGAAGGGGGCCGAGGAGGGCACAACCCATCAGGGCGCGCCGGGGCCACCCTGGCACGCCCTGGTGGGTTGTGCTCTCCACAGCCCACCTCTCCGGTAGTTGTTTGGCCCACTGGGTGTCTTCTGGTCCAGAAAAAATCTCCAAAAAGTTTCATCGTGATTGGACTCCGTTTGGTATTGATTTTCTGCGAAGTAAAAAAACAAGCAAAAACAGCAACTGGCACTTTGGCACTATGTCAATAGGTTAGTCCCAAAAAATGATATAAAGTTGTTATAAAATGATTGTAAAACATCCAAGAATGATAATATAATAGCATGGAACAAGCAAAAATTATAGATACGTTGGAGACGTATCAGTAAC
The DNA here is from genome assembly GCA_039707655.1 of Elymus sibiricus. NCBI lineage: Eukaryota > Viridiplantae > Streptophyta > Magnoliopsida > Poales > Poaceae > Elymus > Elymus sibiricus. The sequence continues at coordinate 457,686,858 of CM077665.1, read as the reverse complement.
TTAGTGTTTTACGAAAGTTCTTCGGTTTCATGCTAATCGGAAGTGGTTGTTAATAAGACTTGATCAACCTTATTAATGGATCATTTTTGAAAGGTATGAAGTCGATGAATCTAGTAAGCACAACTCTCTGTTCCCACCTTTTATTTTCTGTTTTAGTTAGTCAAATAAAATAAAATGCCATGATTATCCTGTTTTCTGTTTTCTCCGTGCAATAAAAAAATGACCCAAAAATAAAAGTTCTCAGAACGTTCTAAAAATTTGATACGATTTTTTTCTGAATATTTCTGGATTTCTGGTGAAAATAATACCAGAGGGGGGTCCACCTGGTGCCCACAAGACACCAGGGCGTGCCGGCACCCGTAGGCGCGCCCTGGTGGGTTGTGGCCCCCACGTGGGCCCCCTCACTTATTTCTTTAGCCCATATCATCCCCTACCTCCAGAAAAAAATCACCACAGCCACCATTCCCGTGTTCTTGCTCTCAAACCCGCAGATTTCGATCTCTTTGCTCGAAGCTCCGTTTCCGAAACTGTGTGGAGGGATTGCTACTTGGTATGTGACTCCTCCATTGCTCCAATTAGTTTTTGATTTAGTGGGTTATTTTTAGAGTAATTAGCTACTCTTGGTGATGATGTAGATGAGCTTGCATGTTGAATTCTTAGAGCTCTAAGTAGTTTGAATGCTTAATATGGCCTCTGTGCATGCTTAGGAGTAGTTGCTATCAATTTCACAAAGTTTTGTTGACAAAATTTTGTGTCTCAAAAATATTTCAGAAATTTGTTCGCAAATAAAAATGCAATTCTTTAGGAGTTCTTCGAGGAGGAGATCCTCGGAGACCTCATCAAGTGGAAGCTCGGTTCGACAGTCTTATGTTGAGCCAAGCGAAAGCTCGATGCGAGATGCCGCCACCAAATCATGCTTGTGGCCGTGTGACGATTTCATGGCCGGTGCAGGTATTAAGGGGGAATTTGACCAATTTATCCACAATACAGAACTTGCTCCCTTCATCGCAGATAAGTGTCCTCAACATCTCGAACTCACGAAAACATTCACAAAGAAATTTAAAAAATTTCCTCGTGAGTCTAGAGTTTCATTCAACCTTTATGACCGCTCCTTCACCATGCCTTTAGAATTATTCAGTGAAACATGCAAACTTCCATCTTGGGATTCCCTTGATGAGCCAACAAAATCTTAATACGAGTCATTTTTAGTTAATCTTTGCTATGGTGAAGATAGGGGAGTAACACAAGGGAGAATTAAGAGCATCCATTTCCCATCAATACAATATTTCACACTCTTTAATGGCAAATGTATCGTAGGCAAACAAGATTGTAGCACACTGTGTGCTCCTGATTTGGGTCTCATACACACTGCCATAACTGGAAATAAATGTTATAATCTTGGTGCAATTGTTGCACAGAGACTGCAGCACAATGCTGCTAGTGGTAATTTTTATGGAGGAATCTATGCCTCCCGTGTAGCAGAGAGACTAAATGTTTCACCTTGGCCTAGTGACCCCATCCTACCTATTCAGTATTTAGACTTTGAGGCCATGAAGCGCCATAAGTTTCTTACAGGCACGACCACTAACTACACCTATAACTTGAGATTTAATTAAAAAAAACGTTGTGCCTGTCAGTTTGCCTGCTCCTGCTCTCTTTGATTTTCACAGTAGGGGAAGATACTACATTCTTGAGAGCGAGGCCCATGCGTACAATGCGGAGGTTGAAGCTGCCAGGAGGGCTGAGGAGTTTGCACCAAGGACCTCGGTGAGCCATCGCCCAGATTATTATCCATGCTAATGGTGATTACCAAGCTAGGCCAAAAGCGTAAGCTTGGGGGAGTATGTATTTCCACCGACATTACATTCATGTTCACACATTTCATTCTAGTTGTCGGTGTTCATGCTTTTTCATTGTAATATCCATGCTAAATTTGTCTTCTCGCTTTCTACTTGTGTGTTTGAAAAACTTTGAGAAAACCCAAAAACATTTCCTACTTCTTTTCAGTTTTTCTTTCTAGCTTAGTTCTATTGTACTATCGAAAGAAAACCCAAAAAGATTTCTTGCTTCTTCTTTTACTTGTTGGGAGCTTTCATGTGTAAATAATTTTTCTTGTTTTTGTTTTTCCTCTTTATATTGCTCTCTTCAAGAAAAATCAAAAACTCCAAAAATATTTCAGTGTGTTTCTTTGAATTTCTTTTCTTTTTGTCTGAGTCATACAAATGAGAAGACCACGATGACAATGTTGAGTGGCTCTCATATGAATCATTGTTGATCTAACAAAGATCTCATGTTACCTTGTCTTCTCCTCTTGAATAAAATGTTGCAGATTCCAGCTTAGTCCACGGCACTCTTGCACTATTATTATCACCTTATCATTCGGTCGTGCAAGTGAAAGGAAATAATGACGATATTTGATGAAGTGACTGTTTATGTTCATGGTGTCCATATCCTACTCATGCGTGTAGTCAATGTTTATTATATGTAATGCATGTTCATGACCGTTTTCGCTCTCTAGCTGGCCGCTTCTCAATCTATTTGCTAGCCTTCGCCTGTACTAAGCGGGAAAACTGCTTGTGCATCAAAACCCTTAACCCAAAGTTATTCCAGATGAGTCCACTATATCTACCTATATGCGGTATTACCCTGCCGTCCCAAAGTAAATTTGCATGTGCCATCTCTAAAAATTCAAATGAACATCTGTTTTGTATGCCTGGACCGCTCATGGAGCGACAGGGGGCGGTCAATATCTTCCATGTTAAGCGGGTTATTCTCATGATGAGTGTTTATTCACTCATCCTTACACGAGAGGGGCGGTAATAGGGATTCCTAGTCCCGAATTCAAAAATCAAAAATAATTAAACAAAACTCCCCCAGGCATGTTGTTGGTTTGGATGGTACCCGTGGATGCGGCTAGCCGTGGAGTGTGATTGTTGGTGGAGGGGGAGTAAACCTTTACTTTTACCCCTTGGGAACCACCACTAATTTGTTTAGCATGGAAGATATTGATAACTCTTGGTCGTAACGTTGACAGGAAGGGTGTACCTCTCAAAATTATATCTATCTCTGTTTTAAGCTTTGAGCTCTGGCACCTCTGCAAATCCATGCTTCCCTCTGCGAAGGGACTATCTATTTACTTTTATGTTGAGTCATCACCTTCTCAAATAAGCGCCAGACCTAAGAGCACTATTTTCATCCTCATGCATCGTGTATAGTTGATGTTGGGTGCAACATGACTGGATCTTTTCTACCATGAATTACAATGTTTAGTCGCTGCTTGAACTTTGGAGGTGCTCTGCATTTATGTTTTGCGGTCTCAGAAAGGGCTAGCGAGTTACCACTATTGTCATATTGTATCATGATTGTTTTGAGAAAGTGTTGGCAATTGAGATATCTTATTATTGCTTGCTAGTTGCCTATGTTATTGATATGAGTTAATATAATTTCTAAGAGTTATTGTTGGCATGGTTAGTCATAATCTTTGCTGAAAACCTGGGTGCTACTTAAGCATATATATGTAAACAAGAACAAAAGAGTTCATAAAAGTTTTTCTTTATCACTTTCAGTTTCTCAACTGAATTGCTTGAGGACAAGCAATGGGTTAAGCTTGGGGGAGTTGATATGTCTTCGTCGTATCTACTTTTCCTCACACTTTTGCCCTTGTTTTGGACTCTAATTTGCATGATTTGAATGAAACTAACCCGGACTGACGTTGTTTTTAGCAGAACTACCATGGTGTTGTTTTTTGTGCAGAAATAAAAGTTCTCGGAATTGGACGAAACTTTTTGGAGATTTATTTTAGAATAAATAAAAAATACTGGAGCCAAGAACCACCGGAGGGGGCCCCTGGCTAGGCAAGATACACCAGGGCGCGCCAGCCCCCCAGGCGTGCCCTGGTGGGATGTGCCCATCTCGTGGCCCCACTGACCCTAATTTCGGCACTGTAAATTCCTATTTTTGGAGAAAAAAATTGAGGAGAAAGTTTCATCGTGTTTTACGATACGGAGCCGCCGCCACCTCCTGTTCTTCCTTGGGAGGCCAGATCTGGAGCCCGTTTGGGGCTCTGGAGAGGGGAATCTTCGGTCTTCGTCATCATCAAACCTTCTCCATCGCCAATTCCATGATGCTCCCCATCGGGAGTGAGTAATTCCTTCGTAGGCTTGCTGGTCGGTGAGGAGTTGGATGAGATTCATCATGTAATCGAGTTAGTTTTGTTAGGGCTTGATCCCTAGTATCCATTATGTTCTGAGATTGATGTTGCTATGACTTTGCTATGCCTAATGCTTGTCACTAGGGCCCGAGTGCCATGATTTTAGATCTGAACCGTTTATGTTATCACCATTATACATATGTTCTTGATCCGATCTTGCTAGTCATATGCACATATTACGTGTTCTGATCCGCAAACCCCGAAGTGACAATAGTAGGGAAACTTTCTAGTGATGACCGTAGTTTGAGGAGTTCATGTATTCACCGTGTGTTAATGCTTTGTTCTAGTTCTCTATTAAAAGGAGGCCTTAATATCCCTTAGTTTCCTTATGGACCCCGCTGCCATGGGAGGGTAGGACAAAAGATGTCATGCAAGTTCTTTTCCATAAGCACGTATGACTATTTACGGAATACATGCCTACATTACATTTATGAACTGGAGCTAGTTCTGTGTCGCCCTAGGTTATGAATGTTATATGATGAATATTATCCAACGAGTTTGCCGATCTAGTGCCTACTAGTTTTCCACATATTGTTCTTGCTAAGTTACTACTGCTGTTACTACTGTTCCAACTGCTACAAAACTATTGCTATCGCTGCTACTGTTACTGTTACTGCTACTACTGCTATCAAACTATCATACTACTGTGCTACTGATCACTCTGCTACAGATATTTAATCTCCAGGTGTGGTTGAATTGAAAACTCAGCTGCTAATACTCTCAAATACTCTTTGGCTCCCCTTGTGTCGAATCTATAAATTTGGGTTGAATACTCTACCCTCAAAAACAATTGTGATCCCCTATACTTGTGGGTTATCACCATGCTCATCTTGTTCGAGATGCTGAAGCCCGAATTTATCTCTTAAATGCTTTGAATGTGTCACCTCTTGAGGGGATGGAAGGCATTCCAGTTGTTCGTGACTTGCAAGATATCTTCCGAGAAGAACTTCCAGGGATTTCCCCTGTAAGGGATGTCGAGTTTGTTATCGACTTAGTACCAGGCACCACCCCTATTGCCAAACGACCCTATAAGATGCCTCCTCATGAACTGCTTGAACTTAAGGAAGAAATCGACAATTCACTTCGTCAAGGCTTCATTCATCCAAGTTCGTCTGTCTAGGGAGCACCTTCTCTCTTTGTCAAGAAGAAGGATGGTACGAATTGTTTGGTCCAAGACTACCGTCCCATCAACCAAGCAACTGTTCAGAACAAACATCCGCTTCCTTGGATCAACGATGTGTATGATCAACTTGCTGTTTCCTCAGTATTTTCTAAACTTGACTTGAGATTGGGTTACCACCAGATCCGAGATCGTGAAGAGGATATGCCAAAGACTGCATTCGTTACTCGCTATGGTTCATATGAGTACATCGTCATGTCTTTCGGCTTAACCAATGCTCCAACAACATTCTCTCGTCTGATGAACTATATCTTCATGGAATACCTCGACAAGTTTGTCGTGGTTTATCTGGATGTTATCCTGGTGCATTCCAAAAATAAAGAAGAACATGCTGAACATTTGCGTCTTGTACTAGAAAAGCTTTGTGAACATCACCTATATGCCAAGTACTCCAAGCGTGAGTTCTGGTTACCCGAAGTGACTTACCTTGGTCATGTGATCTCCAAGGATGGTATTGGGGTCAACCCTGAATGAGTTCAAGCTATTCTCGACTAGACTCCCCCAAAGAATGTCAAGCAAGTCAGAAGTTTCCTCGGACTCGCCAGCTATTACCGTCATTTTTTCGAGAACTTTTCCAAGATTGCCAAACCCTTAACTAACCTTCTTCACAAAGTCGTTAAGTATGAGTGGACAGAAAAATGTCAGGAAAGTTTCCAGGCGCTCAAGGTAAAACTGACATCTGTTCCTGTACTTGCTCCTCCTGATTCTCGAAAGGACTTCGTCATCTATTGCGATGCCTCCCGTCAAGGATTAGGCTGTGTCCTAATGCAAGACCGCAGGGTGATTGCTTATACTTCACGTCAGTTGCGCCCCAATGAAGAGAACTACCCAGTTCATGACCTCGAACTTGCTGCGGTTATCTATGCACTGTTATAATGGCGACATTTCCTTCTCGGTAATCGTTGCGAGGTCTACACCGACCATCAAAGCTTGAAATATTTGTTTACTCAACCAGATCCGAATCTCCGTCAGAGGCGATGGATGGAAGTAGTTACAGACTATGACTTCGGTATATCTTATACCCCTGGCAAGGCTAATGTCATGGCCGGTGACTTGAGTCGTAAAGCTTATTGCAACAACCACTTGGTTCAGAAAGCTAACTCCCACCTTCATGAAGAGCTTCGCAAGATGAATCTTCACATTGTTCCACAGGGTTCTCTTAATAAACTTTTCCTTGAACCGAATCTTCTGAAAGCTATTAAGTCTATGCAAGCTAAAGAAACTCACGTTGATCACATGAAAAGGGATCTTGACTTGGAGAAATCCAGGGATTTCTCGCTTGCTGAAGATGGAACCATGTACTTCAAGGACCACATTGTAGTACCCCAATTTGAACTTATGACAGAGAAGGTTATGAAAGAAGCACATGACACCCCTCTCTCTATCCATTCGGGAAGTCCAAAGATGTATCTAGACATCCGTCAGAAGTACTGGTGGTCTAAGATGATGCAAGATATTGCTCGATATATCAAAGAATGTGACGTTTGCTGTCGCGTCAAAGCAGAACATCAGAAACCGGCTGGACTTCTGCAACCACTCCCTATTCCTGAATGGAAATGGGATAAGATTCAGATGGACTTCGTCACTGGCTTTCCCAAGTCATAGAAGGGTAGCGATGCTATTTTTGTCGTCATCGTCCAATTCTTGATAGTCGCACACTTTATGCCAGTCAAGGAGACCATCACTACTAGTCAATTAGCAAACTTATATACCTCCAGAATTGTGTGACGTGGCTTGAGACTGCATCGGTATTTCCCCAAAGAGGAAGGGATGATGCATCATAGCGACAGTAAGTATTTCCCTCAGTTATGAAACCAAGGTATCGAACCAGTAGGAGGATCACCAACACTATGTAAACAACACTTGCACACAAAGAACAAATACTTGCAACCCGAAGCGAATGAGAGGTTGTCAATCTCTCAATGGTAAAAAGATAGATTAGGTAATGATAGATTGGATAGATAGATCTCTTAAGAACACAAAATAAAAGAGGCAAATAAAAAGTGCAGCAAGGTATTTTTGGGTTTTTTGGAATAATAGATCTGAAAACAAAAGCGGCAAAAAGATAGATCGCAAAGCATTATGTTGGAAAAGTAGACCCGAGGGCCGTAGCTTTCACTAGTGGCTTCTCTCATGAGTATAGCACACGGTGGGTGAACAAATTGTTGTTGGGCAATTGATTAAAGATCAAATATTCATGACGATATCCAAGGCGATGATCATTATATAGACATCACATCCATGATTAGTAGACCGAAACGATTCTGCATCTCCTACTATTACTCCACACATCGACCGCTATCTAGCATGCATCTAGTGTATTAAGTTCATGGAAAAACAGAGTAATGCAATAAGAACGGTGACATGATGTAGAAAAGGTCTATTCATGTAGGAATAGAACACATCTTGTTATCCTTAATAGCAACGATACATGCGTGCCTCGCTACCCCTTCTGTCACTGGGAGAGGACACCGCAAGATCGAACCCATCACAAAGCACCTCTTCCCATGGCCAGAAAAATCGATCTAGTTGGCCTAACTAAACCAAAGATTCGAAGAAGAATTACGAGGCTATAAGTAATCATGCATATAAGAGATCAAAGAAGACTCAAATAATATTCATGAATAGAAACTGATCATGAACTCAAAATTCATCGGATCCCAACAAACATACCGCAAAAGTTTACATCAAATAGATCTCCAAGAGACCATTGTATTGAGAATCGAAAGAGAGAGAGGAAGCCATCTAGCTACTGCCTACGTACCCGTAGGTCTATGGTGGACTACTCAAGCATCATCGGAGAGGCACCAATGAGGATGATGAACCCCTCCGTGATGGTGTTAGATTGGATCTCGCGGGTCTGGAACTTGCGGCGGCTAGATGTATTTTTCGTCGACTCCTCTAGGGTTTCTGGAATATTTGGGTATTTATAGAGCTCAGAGGCGATGGAGGGGGTTCCCGAGGCGGCAACAACCCATCAGGGCGCGCCTGGGGCCCCTGGCGCACCCTGGTGGGTTGCGGGTGGCCTGGGCTCACTCCTAGTTACTTCTTTGGCCCACTGGCCTTCTTCTGGTCCTAAAAATATTCTCCAAAAAGTTTCGTCGCGATTGGAATCCGTTTGGTACTGATATTCTGCGAAGTAAAAAAACAAGCAAAAACAGCAACTGGCACTTTGGCACTATGTCAATAGGTTAGTCCCAAAAAATGACATAAAGTTGCTATAAAATGATTCTAAAACATCTATGATTGATAATATAAAATCGTGGAACAAGCAAAAATTATAGATACGTTGGAGATGTATCAGCATCCCCAAGCTTAATTCCTACTCGTCCTCGAGTAGGTAAATGATAAAAACATAATTTTTGATGTGGAATGCTGCCTAACATGTTCATCTCATATTCTTTTCTTTTGTAGCATGGACATTTGGAATTTTAGATGGTTCAAAGCAATAGTCTAGTTTTGACATAAAGACTTTAATACTCAAGCATGCCAACAAACAACCATGTCTTTCAAAACATCAACACTAAAGAAAGTTATCCCTAGGCCATCATGCTCAATCATTGATCCAAAACACACTCAAATATTAGCTACACCCAATGCTCAAGTATGATCATAGTGCCCCCTAGTTGGTGCGTTATAAGAGAAGATGGAGACTCAAATTAAAATAAAAATTGCATAAAGTAAATAGATAGGCCCTTCGCAGAGGGAAGTAGGGATTTGTAGAGGTGCAAGAGCTCAAAGTTTAAATTGAGAGAGAAAAATATTTTGAGTGGCATGGCTTTCTTGTCAACGAAAACGACAAAGTAGTTCGCAATACTTTCCATGCTAGATATATCATAGGCGGTTCCCAAACATAAAGTAAAGTTTATTCCTTTTTCCACCATTCTTTCACAATCCACGGCTGGCCGTATCCACGGTTGCCTTCCATACCAATACTTTCCAAGGAATTTATTATTTGACAACATAAAGTATTTTTTTCATTTCGGGACTGGGCATCCCTACAACCGCCGTACTCTCGTGCAATGACAAGTGAATAAACACTCATCTTGAGAATAACACATCTAGCATGGAAAAATACTGGATACACCCTACCGTTTCATGAGCGGTACGAGCACACAAAAAGGAAATTCATTTTGAAAATTAGAGATGGCACATACAAATTTGCTTAGAACAGCATGGAAATACCGCATATAGGTAGGTATGGTGGACTCATAAGGCAAAACTGCGTTTAAGGATTTTGGATGCACAAGTAATATTTCTACTTAGTACAAGTGGAGGCTAGCGAATAGATTGAGAAGCAACCAACCAAGAAACGAAAATTGACATAAGCGGGCATTGAGCATAATTAACACTGAATAATGCACCATAAGTAGGATGTAATTTCATTGCATAACAATTGACTTTCGTGCATGCATAGGGAATCACAAACCTTAACACCAATATTCTTACTAAAGCATAATTACTCACTAACATGACTCACATATTACTATCATCATGTCTCAAAACTATTACAAGGAATCAAGTTTAATTTGTCCAATGATCTTCATGAAAGTTTTTATTATATCCTCCTTGGATATCTATCACTTTGGGACTAGTTTCATATATTGCCATTGCTTTTGACAAGCTCAAACAAATTTAAGTGAAGAACATGAGCATAAAAGTTTTATCTCTCAAAATAATATAAGTGAAGCATGAGAGGATTTCTACAAAATCTACTAACTCTCAAATTAATCTAAGTGAAGCATGAGAGTATTTCTACAAAAAATTCCAAGCACACCGTGCTCAAAAAGATATAAGTGAAGCACTAGAGCAATTCCATAGCACAAAAAATTTAAGTGAAGCATAAGAGCAATTCTAACAAATCATAGCATAATTTTGGCTCTCTCAAATAGGTGTGTCCAGCAAGGATACTAGTGACAAACTAAAAAGCAAAGCAAGCAAAGATTCAAATTATACAAGACGCTCCAAGCAAAACTCATGATATGTGACGAATAAAAATATAGCTCCAAGTAAAATACCGATGGTCGTTAGAACAAAGAGGGGATGCCACTCGGAGCATCCCCAAGCTTAGTTGCTTGTTTCTCTTTGGATATATATTGGGGGTGCTGTAGCATCCCCAAGCTTAGGCTCTTTTCACTCCTTATTCCTTCATCCATCGTGATCTCACCCAAAACTTGAAAACTTCAATCACACAAAACTCAACAAAATCTTCGTGAGATCCGTTAGTATAATAAAGCAAATCACCACTTTAAGTACTATTGCAAACCCATTAAAATTTTATTATTGCATTATACCTACTGTATTTTAACTTTATCATGGCTTATACCCTCCAATAGAAACCATAGATTCATCAAAACAAGCACACAATGCAACGAAAACAGAATCTGTCTTAAACAGAACAGTCTGTAGTAATCCGTACTCTAACCATACTTCTGTAACTCTAAAAATTCTGAAAAATTAGGACAACGTAAAGAATTTGTATAGAAACACTGTGTTAAAATTTCAGCTCATTATCTCGCACCAGTAAATAATTAAAATCCGCGCACTGGAGGCAAAGTTTTTTCTTTCAGATTCAGCATTGTTTCTACTCATCTTATGAATCATCCTAAAGGCTTTACTTGGCAGAAACACTAAATTAAACATAAAAACACAATCATAACATAGGCATAATTGTGTCAACACTCAAAAACAGAATAAAAAGAAGAAAATAAATTTATTCATTGGGTTGCCTCCCAACAAGCGCTATTGTTTTACGCCCCTAGCTAGGCATAATGCATAGATTCAGGTATTGTCAACTTTGATTTCTGCTCCATAGGATGCTCTAATGTTTGATTCATATGGTGGCTTAATTATTGTTCTAGGGAAGTATTACATTCCCTTTCTTAGTGGAAACTGAAATCTAATATTGCCTTCTTTCATACCAATCACGGCACCTATAGTGCGTAAAAACGGTCTACCAAGTATAATGGGACAAGACGGATTGCAATCAATATCAAGAACAGTAAAATCTATGGGGACATAGTTCCTATTTGCAAGAATAAGAACATCATTAATTCTTCCCAAAGGCTTTTTAATAGTAGAATCCGCCAAGTGCAAATTAAGAGAACATTATTCAATATTGGTAAGACCAAACACATCACATAGAGATTTTGGAATCGTGGAAACACTAGCACCCAAATCACATAAAGCAAATCACTCATTATTTTTAATCTTGACCTTAATGGTAGGTTCCCACTCATCATGTAATTTTCCAGGAATAGAAATCTCTAAGTCCAACTTTTCTTCAAAAGATTTCATCATGGCATCAATGATATGTTTAGTAAAAGCTTTATTTTGTTCATAAGCATGGGGTGAATTCAACATGGATTGCAGCAAAGAAATACATTAAATCAAAGAGCAACTATCATAATTAAAGTCTTTGCAATCCAAAATAGTGGGCACATCACTAGTTAAAGTTTTGACCACTTCAAACCCACTTTCATTAATTCTTTCATCAAGATTTTCACCCTCCAAATTATTGGGACGCCTTCTAGCTAAAGTTGACTCTACTTCAGTCCCTTCATCATCAATTTTAATATTACCAAACAAGGAATCAATAGAAGAAACACCAATCACTTTAAGATCTTCATCATTTTTATGAAGGAAATCACTAGAAAACGCTTTTTCTAAGAATTCACTTTTAGCTCTAAGCATAGCGGTTCTTTTCTTACTTTCATCCATAGAGACATATAAAGCTTTAATTGATTCATCAATCTTAGGTGCAAAAGCTTTCAACTTGAGATTTTCAACATCATGAGAAATTCTATCAATGCTTCTAGACATATCAGCAATCTTATTCAACTTTTCTTCTATCGTAGTATTGAAAACCTTTTGCGCATTGATAAATTCTTTAATATTACTCTCAAGATCATAGGGGTTCATATTATTGTAAGAAGAATTACCATAGGAATACCATAATTATTAGAGGAATTCCTAGGAAAAGGCCTTAAAATTACCTCTATAAGCATTGTTATTGAAATTGTTTCGCGAGACGAAATTCACATCTACGGAATCACTATTTTGCTCAATCAAAGTAGACAAAGGCACATCATTAAGGTCAATAGGAGCATTTTTACTAGCAACCAACTTCATTAAAGCATCAACTTTTTCACTCAAAGTACCAATTTCTTCAATCGAATTAACCTTTTAGCTAGTAGGTGCTCTTTTAGTATGCCATTGTGAATAATTTGTCATAATATTATCTAGCAATTTAGTAGCTTCACCCAAAGTAATTTCCATAAAAGTACCACCCGTGGCGGAATGTAAAAGATTTCTAGAGACAAAATTAAATCCCGCATAAAATTTTTGTATGGTCATCCAAAGATTTAAACCATGAGTAGGACAATTTCTTAGCATCAATTTCATTCTTTCCCAAGATTGTGCAACATGTTCATTCTCAAGTTGCTTAAAATTCATGATTTGTGTTCTAAGGAAATAATTTCCGTGGGCGGAAAATACCTAGTAATAAAAGCATCCTTGCACTTATACCAAGAATCGATACTATTGCGAGGCAAAGAAGAAAACCAAATTTTTGCACGACCCCACAAGGAGAAAGGAAATAATTTCAACTTTACTATATCATTGTACAGATCTTTTTTTTCTTTTGCATATCACACAATTCCATGAATGTGTTTAGATGGGATGCGACATCCTCATTAGGAGTACCAGCAAATTGATCTTTCATGACAAGATTCAACAAAGCGGCATTAATATCACAAGACTCCACACTAGTGGCGGGAGGAGCAATCGGAGTACTAATAAAATCATTATTATTAGTATTGGAAAAATCAAACAATTTGGTATTTTCTTGAGTCATCGTGACTACGCAAAACAAGATTTCAAGCAAACAAGAGATCTGACGAGAAAAAGGCAAACGAAAAAGAGGACGAATAAAACGGCAAATTTGGTGAAGTGGGGGAGAGGAAAACGAGAGGCAAATGGCAAATAATGTAATTGCAAGGAGATGAGATTTGTGATTAGGAACCTGATAGATGTTGATGGTGTCTTCTCGGCGCCAGAGATTGGCACGTAGATGAGACCGCTTCCTCCCCGGCAACGGCGCTAGAAATTCCTTTAACGTGGCTTGAGACTGTGTCGGTATTTCCTCAGAGAGGAAGGGATGATGCAGCACAACGACTGTAAGTATTTCCCTCAGTTATGAAACCAAGGTATCGAACCATTAGGCGGATCACCAACACTTCATAAATAGCACCTGCACACAAAGAACAAATACTTGCAACCCGACGCGAAAGAGAGGTTGTCAATCTCTCTACGGTAAAAAGATAGATTAGGTAATGATAGATTGGATAGATAGATCTCTCAAGAACACAAAATAAAAGAGGCAAATAAAAAGTGCAGCATGGTATTTTTGTTTTTCTGGAATAATAGATCTGAAAACAAAAGTGGCAAAAAGATAGATCGGAAAGCAATATGTTGGAAAAGTAGACCCGGGGGCCATAGGTTTCACTAGTGGCTTCTCTCATGAGTATAGCACACGGTGGGAGAACAAATTACTGTTGGGCAATTTATACTGTTGGGCAATTGATAGAAGATCAAATAATCATGATGATATCCAAGGTGATGGTCATTATATAGGCATCACGTCCAAGCTTAGTAGACCGAAACGATTCTGCATCTACAACTATTACTCCACACATCGACTGATATCCAGCATGCATCTAGTGTATTAAGTTCATGGAAAAATGGAGTAATGCAATAAGAATGGTGACATGATGTAGACAAGATCTATTCATGTAGGAATAGACCCCGTCTTGTTATCCTTAATAGCAACGATACATGCGTGCCTCGCTGCCCCTTCTGTCACTGGGAGAGGACACCGTAAGATCGAACCCATCACAAAGCACCTCTTCCCATGGCAAGAAAAATCAATCTAGTTGGCCTAACTAAACCAAAGATTCGAAGAATAAATATGAGGCTATAAGTAATCATGCATATAAGAGATCAAAGAAGACTCAAATAATATTCAAGGATAGAAACTGATCATGAACTCAAAATTCATCGGATCCCAACAAACACACCGCAAAAGTTTACATCAAATAGATCTCTAAGAGACCATTGTATTGAGAATCAAAAGAGAGAGAGGAAGCCATCTAGATACTGCCTACGGACCCGTAGGTCTATGCTGGACTACTCACGCATCATCGGAGAGGCACCAATGAGGATGATGAACCCCTCCGTGATGGTGTTAGATTGGATCTCGCGGTTCTGGAACTTGCGGCGGCTGGATGTATTTTTCGTCGACTCCTCTAGGGTTTTTGGAATATTTGGGTATTTATAGAGCTCAGAGGAAGTGGAGGGGGTTCCCGAGGCGGCCACAGCCCATCAAGGCGCGCCTGGGGCCCCTGGCGCGCCCTGGTGGGTTGTGGGCGGCTTGGGCTCGCTCCTGGTTACTTCTTTGACCCACTGGCCTTCTTCTGGTCCAAAACAATTCTCCAAAAAGTTTTGTCGCGATTGGACTCCGTTTGGTACTAATATTCTACGAAGTAAAAAACAAGCAAAAACAACAACTGGCACTTTGGCACTATGTCGATAGGTTAGTCCTAAAAAATGATATAAAGTTGTTATAAAATGATTCTAAAACATGCAAGATTGATAATATAACAGCATGGAACAAGCAAAAATTATAGATACGTTGGAGACGTATCATTGTGTCACTCCACGGTATTCCGTAGGAAATCAGTTCATACTGTGGCAGTATTTTCACTTCTAAGTTCTGGGAGAGTTTCCAAGAGGCAATGGGAACTCATATAACCTGGAGCACTGTTTATCATCCCCAATCCCAAGGCCAAGTCAAGAGAGTCAATCAAATCCTTGAAGACATGCTTCGGTCTTGTGTTATCTCTTTCGGCAAGAAATGGGAAGAATCTCTCCCTTATCCTGAATCCTCTTATAACAACAGCTATCAAGCCAGCTTGAAGATGGGTCCCTTTGAGGTATTATATGGACGTAAGTGCCGAACCCCTCTGAACTGGTCAGAAACTACGGAATGAGCACTCATTGGTCCTGACATTATCCAACAAGATGAAGAGACAGTCCGCATTGTCTGGGATAATCTCAAGGCGGTCCAGTCCCGCTAGAAGAGCAATTATGACCGTAAACACTAGGGTTCAACCTGTCAACCCGGTAAGCAAGCTTATCTACATGTCACTCCTTTGAGAGGCACTCATCGGTTTGGGGTCAAGGGCAAGGTAGCTCCTCGCTATGTTGGTCCATTTCGCATTCTTGAAAGACGTGGATATGTGGCTTACAAATTGGAACTGCCACCAAAATTCTTCCTTGTCCACGATGTCTTCCATGTGTCATAACTTCATCGTTGCTTCAAGGACCCACACCGTGAAGTGGATCCTGAATTGATCAAAGTGCAAGATGATCTCACTTACATGGAGCATCACTTAAAAGGAGCATCCGATCCACATTCTTGAAAAAGTTGAACATTGGACCCGTCAGAAGGATACCAAGTTCTTCAAAGTACAATGGTCAAATCATACTGAAGATGAAGCCACGTGGGAATGCGAGGATAACCTTCAGGCAGAATACCCCGATCTTCTCCCTTCTACCTCATAATTCCAGGGACGAGCATTTCTTTTAGAGGGGGATAGTTGTAACACCCCTGTAATCAAGCTACAGTAAACCACTGAGATTAAGCATAATCATTTTGCTAAACAGTACTTGGTTATCTTTGGAATCATATCTCATTTCAAATTCCATTGAAATTCAAATTCAAATATAAGTGGATTAAATAATTTGGCAAACATGAAAACTAAAATCATGGTTGGGTTGCAAATATTCACCACATAATTGTCAAAGTGAAACCAACATTTTTGTAAGTAATTAAAGGCCCTAAAACATTTAAAACAGAGGCCAAAACAATTATTAAATGCCTTAAATTATAGAAAATCCAAACTTATTTAAATGACTACCAAACGTTTTGTGGAAGTGTCTAGAAATGCAATATAAATATTGGACCAAGTTTCATATTGTACAAAGGCCAAATGGGTTGAAAAGAAATGCAAAACTGAAACTAATAAAAGAAATTAGAAATAAAATAAAATAAAAAGAAAAGGGCCAGGCCAGACTGGGCCTTAGGCCACAGTGGCCCCGTCGTCCACCTCCTGTACATAGGGGGGACGCGGCCACGCCGATGCGCGCCAGCGGCCATGGCAGTCGCCGTGGTGGCCATCCGCAGCCTCCCCGTCGACGCCCCAACGTCTACAAGACCCGCGACCGTCCCCCAAACCCTAGCCCCCTCTCTTCCCCCCTCGTGCAGCTGCTTCCTCACTATAAGAAATATGTCAACTTGTGACCTTCTGGCAGTGACCCTGGAAGAAATGGTCATAAATCTACGACCATTTGAGACCAATTGGTTGTAAGCTATTCGGGGGGCTCCAAACGCTAAACCATAACGACCAATTTGGTCAAAAAGGTCGTAATTTCCTTACACGAAATGGTCGTAAAGCAGACATCACTAGTCCGCTGCCTTATTTCTAGTTGATCATGACCAATATAGATGGTCATAGCCTTGTAAATTGTGGTGCATTGCTGTGACTAGGCGCCACCTCATCAGTTTTGCCTATGTGTCATGTCCATGTGTCTATTTTTGCCCTAGGTTGTGAAGGATCCTGCATTTCTATCATTCCAAAGATTCCCAAAAAATTCTCATAAATACTTTGGATCATATATTCCTCAAATATGTCAAAACACTTCCTTGCCTAGTTCAAAAATAATTCAGGAATATTCATTTTCCTATTTTGTTCACAACAACACTTTGTGAAGGAAGTATTATTTATATTTTTTGGATTACCCTCAAAAATTTTGGGCACTCTTTTCTATCCAAATCATTGCCTCATGACTAAATTCAGATCCATTTGCCTATTAAATCTTCCTCGTCAAATTTCCAAAGTTTCTGTTTAGCTAGAAGCTTTGTGAAGTAAGTACTAGATAGGCATCTCCTAATGCGCTGAATTTTTGCCACATATTTTTTATGCCAAAATCATATCTCTCCACAAAATTTGATCCCCATCTAATAATCCATGTGAGCTCACCATCCAATCTTTTTTTCTGGTAATATTTTCAGTTTGTGAAGCAGCTATATTTTATATTGCTTTATAATTTCTGAAAATTTACCCGGAGATGACCCTTCCCATAGAACCTCTCTATACAAAATTTTATCTGATTTTAATGTAGCCAATGTTCCTCAATATTTTTTCCAATTTTCTCTTCAGTGGAGAGCATTGTGAAGGAAGTACCACTTTTATTTACTCAAATGGTATGAAATTTGTACAGTTCCTTCATATGACCAAGTTGTCATCCTCCACCAAATTACAGCTCAATCCAATAATCTATGCAAGCCCAGATTCAATTTCTATTTTTTGGCCAGATTAGCACATTGCAAAGCAAGTGCTACCGAGACCCCTCATATTGCCCTAAAACTTTTTGGGCACTCTTAGATACTCAAATCATTGACACATGACAATATTCAGCTCCATTTGCATAGTAAATCTTCCTCAGTAAATTTACAAAGTTTCTATCCAGAGAGAAGCTTTGTGAAGGAAGTACTATCTAGGTTTCTCTAAATTCTCTGAGATTTTATCAAATATTCCATATGCTCAAATCATAACTCTCCACAAAATTTGAGCTCATTTCATTCAGTCAATTTCTCTCAATAATTTTCCCAAATTTCTGTCCAGAGAAGAGCATTGTGAAGGAAGAACCACTTTGGCATGTCCAACTATTATAAATTTTTTACAATGCTTTTATACTCTCAAATTACCATGCTCCACCAAATTTTAGTTCAATCCATGCATTCATTTGAGCCCAGATTCAACATCCATATTTCTTGTCATATTTTCAGTTTGTGAAGCAAATATATTTTATATTGCTTAATTATTTTTGACAATTTACCAGGGAATGGTCCTACCTTCATAACTTACCTCCACAAAATTTGAGCTCATTTCATTTAGCCAATTCCTCTCAATAATTTTCCCAAATGTCTGTCCAGAGAAGAGCATTGTGAAGGAAGTGCCACTATGGCATGTCCAAATGGTATAAAAAATTACAGTGCTTTTCTATGCCCAAATTACCATGCTCCACCAAATTTCAGCTCAATACATTCATCCATTTGAGCCCAGCTTCAACATCCATATGTTTGCACAGTGTGGTACTTTGCAAAGCAAGTGCCACCTAGGATCCTTCATTTGAGCTGAAAATATGCCAAGACAGTCTCCTTAGTAGATGATCATCCTCACCCAAAACTCAGGCCCATTGGCCATGTGAATTTCACCCACCGCTAATCAAACACTTTGCTGCTAATTCATGTTTGAGCTTAGTTCAGTCTCCTCGTGAGATTCTTCTATTGTATTATTCTTCCTAACACCTATCGGGGGAGTGGCCAACTCACCAGACATGCCTAGGCCGCCCAGAACGTGTGGCGACGCCACGGTCACTCGGTGACCACGCGGCTGGCATGCCAGTTTACGTGCTCTGGAGTTGGGGCCCTCGGACACCATCCAAACCTCGACGTCTCGCCATCACACCATCTATCTCTGATTAAATGGATACTTATGTACCCACAAAAGATTTTTGGAAAAAATAAAGAGCAAAGTATAAGGTAGCTGCAGTTCAAATTTGACCCCCTTCCTGCTGAATCGTCGGAGATTTGTCTTTTTCACCAGAGGTGGATCAAAACTTCTGACACCCAACCATTTTGTCAATTATACATTAAATGTGTACAAATATTTTATAAAAATGATTTGGTCCAATTTTGCAATAAATATATGGTAGGTCCTTCACAAAAAAACTCATTTTGGGCACTCGAAAAATGGAAAATGATTTTTTTGTCCAAAGAAAATGAAAACTTCCTTAGGCAACATTGTTTGCCATTACAATATGCACCCTTTTGCACAATATGATATCATTTGAACAAACTATGCAATGAATGTGGCCATAAGATTGATCATTTGGCTTGAAAGCCATGAATCTTCACACAAGATAGCTCATTTTTAGAACACTTTTTTAAAATAATTACCGTATTACAAGTTTATTAATTTTCCTGGTAACTTGGTCACATATAATGACACAATGCGAAGGTTTTACAATTTTTTGATTTTTTTTTTAATTTTGCATGCCCATTTCAAAATGCGGTCAAAACGGCGGGCATGACCGTTCCTAGCTAGGGGTTGAATATTGAAAACCTTTTGGTGTTTCTATGATTAAATAGATACTTTTGTACCTAGAAATGATTTTTCAAAAAATAAAAAGCAATCTATAAGACAGCTGCAGTTCAAATTTCACTCGCTTCCTACTGAATCGGGGGAAATTTGTCTTTTTCACGAGAGGTGGCTCAAAGCTTTTGACACCCAACCATTTAGTCAATTGTACATTAAATATGACCTAATATTTTAGAAAAATGATTCGGTCCAATCTTGCAACAAATATATGGTAGGTCCTTCACAAAAAAGTCATTTTTGGCACTCGAAAAATTGAAAATGAATTTTCTGTCCAGAGAAAATGAAAACATCCTTAGGAAACATTGTTTGTCATTACAATATGCACCCTTGTGCACAACATGAGATCATTTTAACAAACTATACCATGAATGTGGCCATAAGATTGATCATTTGGCTTGAAAGCCATTAATCTTCACACATGATAGCTCATCTTTTAGAACACTTTTTAAAAATAATTGTCGTATTACAAGTTTGTTATTTTTCCTGGTAACATATATTGACACAATGTGAAGGTTTTTCAATTTTTCAATTTTTTTTGAATTTTTCATGCCCATTTCAAAATGCGGTCAAGTTTGCCGGTATGACCGTTCTTATCTAGGGGTGGAATCTTGTGAAACTTTTGGTGTTTATATGATGAAATAGATACTTTTGTAACTAAAAATGTTTTTTGGAAAAAATAAAGAGAAAACCATGAGGGGGCTGCAGTTCAAATTTGACCCGCTTCCTACTAAATCGGCGGAAATTTGTCTTTTTCACGAGAGGTGGCTCAAAGCTTTTGACACTCAACCATTTGGTCAATTGTACATTAAATATGACCTAATATTTTGGAAAAATGATTTGGTTCAATTTTGCAACAAATATATGGTAGGTGCTTCACAAAAAAAACTCATTTTGGGCACTCGAAAAATGGAAAATGAATTTTCCGCCCAAAGAAAATGAAAACTTCCTTAGGCAACATTGTTTGTCATTCTAAGATGGAAACATGTGCAAAATATGATATCATTTAAATAAAGTGTGCCATGAATGTTGCCATAACATTGGCCATTTGCCTTAAAAGCCATGTATCTACATACACGACATCTCATTTCTAAGAACACTTTTTTTAAAATAAACCATTTTGGCACTTCAAGAAAACACGATTGCATGGGCTTAATTTTACAACAAATATTTGATTGGTTCTTCAAAAACAAATCATTTTGACACTCCAAAAAACATGATTGCATGGACTTAATTTTCATTGGTGGAAACATTTGAGCCATGGATCGCTGACATGGCACACATCCTTCTATCCATCTATCTCTCATCCTCACATCCATCCGTCCAGGGCAGCATGCTTTTCTAAGAACACATGGGAGGCGGATCCACCGCAACCCATCCAGGGCTAGGGTTCCCGTCGGCAACGGTGGCGAGGACGATGAGCAATGCCTTTTTGCCCTTTTTGGCTCTGTCTACCCAAAACCTTATTCCTTTTGGCATTGGCCCCGCCAGCCGGACAGCCAGGAGCCGGTCTGTAGCTAGGACGGGACATCCGCCTCGGGGGAGCCGGTCGTGAGTTTGAGAGCCGCGAGGGTGATTTGGCTATGGTAAATGGTGGAGGCTAAAAAAAGTTCCGACTGGCCCTAGCCGGCGACCCCATATGATCGTTTTCGTGTGTGCTAAGTTTGCCGTCCCGAGAACCCACCAGCCGGACAGCCGGGAGCCGGTCTGTAGCTGGGTGGGGTGGTAGGGTGTTTCCTTAGTCTACATTACTTGACCGGCTTCGGGGAGCGACGTCAAGGCTAGCCGGCGAGCCCCCGAGACCGTGGTACCGGGTCCGGGAACTGGTGGGTGAGGCGAACAACTTTGGATGGAAATGAAAGAGGCATGCCCCAAGAGCTGGCTTGGGGCACCCGTTGCATTCATAAGCCCAAAAGGGGAGGTACATACATACACTGGTCCTTAGCAGTAAAACGGTCAGAGGAGCGCCGCGTTCCACGGGCGCTCCGTCTCCTCGCCGAAGGCGTCTCTCTTGCGCTTCTGCGGCTTCTGAGCGTCTATTAGATAGTACGCGTTGTTGTGCAGCGCCTTGCTGATGATAAACGGGCCCTCCCATGGGGAGGACAGCTTGTGCTGGCCGGCGGTTCGCTGGATCCGCCTGAGCACCAGGTCCCCCTCGCGGAAGGAGAGGGGCCAGATGCGCTTGCTGTGGTAGTGTCGGAGCTTCTGCTGATAGATAGCCGTCCGGCTCAGCGCTAGCTCGCGGGCCTCCTCGAGAAGGTCGACTCCATCTTCCCTTGCCTCTTTTGCGTCTGTCTCCGTGTACAAGGTGACGCGAGGCGAGTCGAACTCGATGTCCGTGGGGATGACCGCCTCGGACCCGTTTCGAGGAAGAAGGGCGTGAAGCCGGTTGATCGGTTGGGCGTGGTCCTCAGGCTCCACAAGACGGCCGGCAGTTCCTCGATCCAGCAGCCGGCTGAGCGGACGAGCGATGCCACGAGCCGGGGCTTGATGCCGGCCAGGATTAAGCCGTTAGCCCTTTCGGACTGGCCGTTCGACTACGGGTGGGCGACCGAGGCCAGGTCGAGCCGGATGCCTTGCTTGGCGCAGAAACGTGCTAGCATGCCCTTGGCGAAGTTGGTGCCGTTGTCGGTGATGATACTGTGCGGGACGCCGTAGCGGACCGTTATGTCTTCGATGAATCAGACGGCGGTGGGGCCGTCCAACTTCTTGATGGGTCTGGCCTCGATCCACTTGGTGAACTTGTCGACGGCTACCAACAAATGCGTCATGCCGCCTCGAGCGGTCTTGAATGGCCCCACCATGTCGAGCCCCCAAACGGCAAAGGGCCACGACAGCGAGATGGTTTTGAGCGCCGCAGCCGGCAGGTGGCTTTGCGCGCGGAAACGCTGGCACCCCTCACACCTGTCGACGAGCTGCGTCGCCTCCTCTAATGCAGTCAGCCAGTAGAAGCCGTGGCGGAACACCTTGGCCACTAGGGTCCTTGAGGCGGCGTGGTGCTCGCACTCGCCCTGGTGGATGTTTCGGAGGATCTCTTGGCCCTTTTCGGGCTTGACGCATCGTTGGTACACGGCGGTCATGCTGCGGTGGACCAGCTCATGGTTGATGATGCTGTAGGCGGGAGCGCGGCACTAGATTTGCCGGGCTTTGTCTTCGTCAGGAGGGAGCTCGCCGCGCGAGAGGAAAGCCAAGATTGGCTGGGCCCACGACGGAGCCGACACCGAGGCCGGTTCCGGCATGGGCTGGAGATTCTGGGCAGCCACCATGACGGCCGCGGGCTCTGGGCCGGTTGTTGCTGAAACGACAGCCGCCGGAGCCGATGCGGCGGGCGTAGCCGGTGGAGCAGGTGGAACCGTCGGAGCCGACGGAGCCCCCGGGCACGTCGAGGAGCCGGCAGGATCCGCGGGTAGGAAGATGGACTCCGACTCGGCAGAGGGTTTGATCGACGGCTTGCGCAGCTGCTCGAGGGAGACGCCAACCGGGATGGCCTGGCGGGTGGAGCCGATTTTGGCCAAGGCGTCTCCCGCCTCGTTGTCCGCCCGGGGGACGTGGTGGAACTCGCAGCCCTCGAAGGAGCCGGTAAGCTGCTGGACGAGGAAACAGTAGCTGGCCATGTTGGCATCCTTGGCGTCCCACTCGCCAGAGACCTGCTGCACCACCAGGTCGGAGTCGCCGAAACACAAGATGCGCCGGATGCCAATCTCCTTGGCGAGCCAGAGGCCGTAGACGAGCGCCTCGTACTCGGCCACGTTGTTGGAGGCGGCGAAGTGGATTTGGAGCGCATACTTGAGCTGGTCTCCTTTTGGAGATGACAGGACGATGCCGGCTCCCAGACCGGTTCGCATCTTCGAGCCGTCGAAGTGCATGCGCCAGTGCGTGGAGTCTGGGGGAGGCGGCACGAACTGGGTCTCAGCCCAGTCAACGAGGAAGTCGGCCATCGCCTATGACTTGATGGCGGTGCGCGGCTCATATCGGATCTCGTAGTCGGCGAGGGCAATGGCCCATTTGGCGATCCGGCCGGGGGCGTCCCGGCTGCTCATGATCTCGCCCAGCGGCGCCGTGCTCACCACGGTGATGACGTGCTCTTGGAAATATTGCTTGATCTTCTGGGTGGCGAAGTATATGCCGTAGCACATCTTCTGGTAGTGGGGGTAGTTTTGCTTGGAGGAGGAGAGGACTTCGCTGAGGTACTAGACAGGACGCTGGACTGTTAGCGCTTTGCCCTCCTCCGGCCGCTCCATGACCAGGACGACGCTGATGACATGGGTGGTCGCCGCGATGTACACGAGTAGGGGCTCCTTCTCAGCCGGCGCGGCCAGGATGGGCGCGCTGGTGAGGACTCGTTTGAGGTCGCAGAACGCCGCGTCCGGCTGGTCGGTCCACTCGAATTTGGCCGGCTTCCTGGTGGAGTCAGCGCCCGGCTCGACAAGCGTCGTCTTCCTCATGAGTTGGTAGAGGGGCAGTGCCTTTTCTCCCAGCCGGCTGACGAACCGGCTGAGCGTGGCGAGGTAGCCGGTGAACTTCTGGACGTCGCAGAGACGGGTCGGCTTGGGCATACGCTCGATCGCCCTGATCTTCTCTAGGTTAGCCTCGATGCCGTGAGCGGACATGAAGAAACCCAGGAGTTGGCCGGCTGGGACGCCGAAAACGCACTTCTTCGGGTTGAGCTTGACCTTGTACTCGCGCAGATTGGCGAAGGTCTCCCGAAGGTCATCAAGGAGGATGAAGTGCTTCTTGGTTTTGACGACGATGTCGTCAACATAGACGTGGACGTTCCTGCCGATCTGTGGCAGGAGGCACTTCTGCATGCAGCGCTGGAAAGTGGCGCCTGCATTCTTCAGGCCGAAGGACATGGTGATGTAGTAGTAGGCCCCGAAGGGGGCGATGAAGGAGGTCTTCAGCCGGTCGGCCGGGTCCAGCTTGATCTGGTGGTAGCCTGAGTAGGCGTCCAGGAAGGACAGCAAATCGCAGCCGGCCGTGGAGTCGATAACTTGATCGATTCGTGGCAGGGCGAACGGGTCCTTGGGACATGCCTTGTTCAGGCTCGTGTAGTCGATACACATGCACCACGTCTTGTTTTTCTTCAGCACCAGGACCGGGTTGGCCAGCCAGTCCGGGTGGAACACTTCCATGATGAAGCCGGCTGCGAGCAGCCGGGCGATCTCCTCTCCTATAGTACGCCGCTTCTCCTCGGAGAAATGGCGCAGGGGTTGCTTGACCGGCTTCGCATCCGGCCGGACATGAAGTTTGTGCTCGGCGAACTTCCTCGGAACACCCGACATGTCTTTGGGAGACCATGCAAAGATATCCCGAATCTCACGGAGGAAGTCGACGAGCTCACCTTCCTATTTGCCGCTGAGGTTGGCGCCGATGGTGACGCATTGCTTGGGGTTAGCCGGGTCGACTGGCACCTGCTTGGTGTCCTTGGACGGCTGGAAAGACGCCTCGCTGGCCAACTGGGACGGGGGAGCCGGCACGGCCGGCTGGTTGGAGGCATGAGCCACGAGCCGGTCGAGCTGCCGCCTCTCCTCCGCTATCTCCAGAGCCTCGGCCAGCTGGCTACCATCACGGGCGCACTCGATCGACATCTTGTAGTCGCCGGCGACGGTGATGATGCCCTTAAGGCCCGGCATCTTGAGCTTGAGGTAGGCATAATGGGGGATCGCCATGAACTTGACGAGGGCCGGCCTGCCCACCAGCGCGTGGTAAGGACTGTCGAGGTCCACCACCTCGAACCATATTGGCTCGCGGCGGAAATGGTTCTTGTCGCCGAAGAGGACGTCGAGCTCGATCTTGCCGATGGGGGTGCAGGATTTTCCCGGCACGATGCCGTGGAAAACCGTCCGGCTTGCTCGCAGGTCTTTCTCCATGAGCCCCAGCTTGAGCATCGTGTCGCGATAGAGGATGTTGATGCTGCTGCCCCCGTCGATCAACACCCGCGAGAAGCGGCAGGTGCGCCTCTCGGAGACGATGGTGGGATCGAGGACGAGGGCGTAGCTGCCCGGGTTTGGAATCACGGCCAGGTGGTCCGTCCGGCTCCAGGTGACCGGCTTCTCGGACCAATGCATGAATTGGGGGACCGAGGGGGCGGTGGCGTTCACCTCGTGCCGGCGCTGGCGCATGCTGTGTTTGTCGGTTGCTTCGCTGGTGAAGACGACGTAGGACCCGTCCTGGTTAGGGAACTGGTCATGGAGGCGGCCATCGTTGGCAGCCGGGGCCGGAGCAGGCGGCTGGGCCTGAGCCGGAGCCGGCACGCGGGGAGCCGGGGGCGGTGGAGCCGGAAGGCCCTCGCCTCGGGCTAGCCGCTGGGAGAAGCTGCACTGCCGGAGCGTATGGGTGGCCGGCTTGGCCCCGGAGTGGTGCTTGCAGGGTAGGTCGAGCATCTGCTCGAAGGTAAGCTTGGGCTACCAGGTGGCCTTGCCGGTGCGCTGGCGCTGGCTGGGGGCCTGGGCAGCCGGTTGCTCTTCTTCTATGGTGGCGACCTGCCGGCTCCCATAGCGGGGATCCGGCTGGTCGGACTTGCGTTTGTTGTTCTGCTGCTGCCGGTTGTCGGCGGCCGCCCGCGGCGCGGCGGGCGGCGGAGTCGGCTTGGTTGGCGTGGCGACCTTCATTCGCATCGCGGAGTCGGCCGTGGCGTACTTGTCCGCCTTGGCCATCAGGTCCGCCTGGGTAGCCGGCTCGGAGCACAAGAGCTTGTGCTTGAGGTGGGTGCCGTCTCGGCAGCCCTCGATGAAATATTGGATGGCCTGCACCTCGTGCACTCCCTCGCAGGAGTTGCGGAGCTCGGTCCAGCGCGTGAGGTAGTCGCGGAGGGGCTCCTCCGGCCCCTGGACGCACATGGCCAGCTCGCAGGGCCGGCCGGGCCGCTTGTAGGTGCCGGTGAAGTTGCGGACGAACGCTTCCTCGAAGTCCGTCCAGGTGTTGATGCTGTCGGCCGACAGGCTGTTAAGCCAGGTCCGGACCGAGCCGGTCAACATTAGGGGGGTGTAGCGCACGGCTACGCGCTTGTTCCCCCTGGCAATGCCGACCGCGGTGGTGTAGTCGACCAGCCAGTCCTCCGGCTTGGCAGTGCCGTTGTACTTCGGGGTGTCATGAGGGAAAGTGAATCCGGCCGGGAACGGCTCGTTGCGGATCCGGGGGCCGAAACATGCCGGGCCGATCGAGCCCTCCTCCTCGAGGAGGGCCGACTGCGCCAGCCGCTCGATGCGGGTCCGAGCGTCGTTCTCGCTCCGCGGGACTCACGGGCCAAGCCGAGCGGCGACCTCGGGACGGACAGTCGGGGCAGGCAAGCGGGCACGTTCCCGCCGCGGGGGCAGGGTATGGTCCCGGCTACGCCGGCTGCCGCCAGCCGGAGCGTCGTCGCGCCGGCTGTTGACGGCCGGCTGCTCGTCTCGCAGCCGGGAGCGTCCGTTGTGAGACCCAGCGCCCCGCCGGCCGGAGCCACGAGGGGAGAAGGCTTGCTGGACCGGCCGGCGCTGGCCAGCAGTTTGCAGGGCGTCCCCCTCAGGGATGGGATTTCGGAGCCGGTGTTGGCGTTATCGAGCCGGACCTGCTGGGCGTTGGCGGTGGCGATGAGCTCTTGGATGTGGCGGTCCTGCTGCTCTCGCTCTTCGCCCACTAGGCCGGCGAGGTCGGCATAGGCTACGTGCGCAGCCCTCAGGTTGGCAGCCGGCGTGTCGTAGGTGGGGAGCCTGCCGCTGAGGATTTCTGCGACCACACGACCGCGGTTGCGGATGTCGCCGCGCCGGCTGGGCTTATCATTGGCAGGGGTGAGGCCGTAAGCGGAGTTATACTCGCGCTGCGCGGATTCCATCCGGCGCTTGGTGGTGGCGAGCACGGTCGCCTCGTCGAAAAGCAGCCAGCGAGCAGCCTCCAGCTCGGCCGTAGCTGTGGCTGGGTTCGTCGTAGGCGCGTCGGGGGTGCTGACGCCCCGAAGCACGGAGCCGAGGGGGTCGGAGGTGCCGGCGCGAGTGGCCGCGGCCGCCGCATCCGCCTCCGCCCTGGCACGACCAGAGGTCGTGGAGGAGCCCGTGGCCATTACCCCCGTGCGGACGCGGGAGTCGCCGGCCTTGCCCGGGGCGAGTGCGCCCACGGACGAGGGCGGGTCGAGGCAGTCGAGCACCTGGCCAGGGTACTCGTCGGTGAGGCTCAGCCTGCCGAGGCGCTCGGTGAGGACGGTGATGTTGAGCAGAAGGTCGCTGCCGAGCCGCTCGACGGAGAGGCCGGCAGCGTTGCCCGTAGGGCTAGCAGGGACGGGGTTCCGCCCCACGAGAGCATGCCCCACGAGCGTGCAGTTCCGCCCGGGCGCGGGGCGGCCGGGGGAGGTGGTGAAGGGTCCCGCCCGTAGCGTGACTCCGGCCGGCGCCGCGGACGGCCCCACGGTGGGCGCCAACTGACGTCGTTTTCTCATGGCAGATGCCATGGGGTGGCTTATCGAGAGTGGTTGGGGCCGAAGGACGCCGATGGGCTCCGGGAGCGGGATTAGGCACAAGCGGTGAGGGACACACGATGTACCCAGGTTCGGGGCCCTCCGTGGGAGGTAATACCCCTAGTCCTGCCGGTCGGGTTGATGAACCGAAGAGGGGGCTACAATGGTGATCCTTGAGCTGTATGGATAGAGGAGGAAGAAGGGGCTAGCTTGCCCTCTCTGCCTCTCTATGTGGGTGTGTGCGTGCGTATGCTAGGGAAGAAGCCTCCCTCATGCATGGGGGAGCTCCGAGGGGTTTTATAGGCCAAACCCCCGGAATACAATATGAGTAGAAGGCTCCGAAGGGCCCCAGCTGGCGGTCTGTCTAGCCGGCCGTGGGGCCCCCGGCTGAGGGGTCTCGTCGCTGGTAGGGCCTGCCGGCTGCGGGGTCCCGTCGGGAGCCGGAGGGGACCCGCCCGGCGGGCCCTGTGCCCGTCTCGTCGCGGCACGGATCGTCCTTCGGGGCGTTGTCTTGCGGTAGCCGGGCACGGTCAGCGGTACGGCCAGACGCGCTGTAGCCATGCCGGGGCAGGTAATGGAGTGGTTGAGGGCAGGCCGGCACTGTGTCGTTCACCAGGTCGCAGTCGGCCAGAGTCAGAGGCACTGTCGCCTCACTGTGGCCATGCGGGCGCTGACCCCCGATGCGACGGGGGCCTCTGTAGCCACGCGCGCTCTCACAGCTGTACCTGCAGCACCGCCGGCAAGGGGGCTAAGCGTCTCCACCCCTAGCCAGCCGATCGGTGAGGCCGGCCACATGGCCCCTAGCCGGTCGACTGGTGGAGCCGGCTGCGTGGAGCCGGACTGCAGGGGGAGGCGGCTCGTCCTGCGGTCGTTTTGAAAAGTTGGAGGAAGGAGTCGGCTGAGGCTACCCCGGGGTTATCCCCCCGTCAAGTAATCAACTACGCAAGGTAATAAACACTAGTAGTCACCCACAGGTACCAATCTGAGGTTCCGGTACAAAGATTGAACACAAGAGATGAACTAGGGTTTGAGAGGAGATGGTGTTGTTGAAGATGTAGATGAAGATTGGCCTCCCAAAGATGAGAGGGGTGTTGGTGATGACGATAGCTTCAATTTCCCCCTCCGGGAGGGAAGTTCCCCCGGCGGAATCGCTCCGCTGGAGGGCAAAAGTGCTCCTGCCCAAGTTCCGCCTTGAGGCGGCGGCGCTTCGTCCCGAAAGTCCACCTCTGATTTTTTTTGTAGGTCAAGAGTGACCATATACCAGAAGATGGGCACCGGAGGTGGGCCGAGGTGGCCACAACCCATCAGGGCGCGCCCTGGTGGGTTGTGCCCACCTGGCAGGCCCCCTCCGATAGTTTTCTGCTCCAGTATTTTTTTATTAAATACAAAAATAATCTCCGTAAAATTTCAGCTTCATTGGAGTTGTGCAGAATAGGTATCTCTGACGTGCTTTTCTTAGGTCCAGAATTCCAACTGCCGATATTCTCCCTCTTTGTGTAAACCTTGCATATTATGAGAGAAAAGGCATTAGAATCACTCCCCAAGGCATTATTATTCAACAAAACAAAGTAAATAACAGTAGGAAATCATGATGCAAAATGGATGTATCAGTTATGTGATCCAATTATATTAGCATTGTTGAGAGATTGCACTAGCGAAAGTACGGACCCTAGGGCTTGTTTTCAAGCATTGCAATACCGTTTGTGCTCACATTTGTTACTTGCTACCTTGCTGTTTTTATATTTTCAGATTACAAAAACCTATATCTACCATCCATATTGCACTTGTATCACCATCTCTTTGCCGAACTAGTGCACCTATACAATTTGCCATTGTATTGGGTGTGTTGGGGACACAAGAGATTTCTTGTATTTGATTGCAGGGTTGTTTGAGAGAGACCATCTTCATCCTACACCTCCCACGGATTTATAAACCTTAGGTCATCCACTTGAGGGAAAATTGCTACTGTCCTACAAAACTCTACGCTTGGAGGCCCAACAAAGTCTACAAGAATAAAGTTGTGTAGTAGACATCAGAGGCACGCGGACCTCATCTTCAGGGATGCTCTGCATTGAAGATGTGTCCAATCTAGGTCCACGGCGAAGCCTTTTGAGAGGCGACTCATGCTCAGTAGGTTCAACTTCTATGGCCACAAATGGAGACTCAGGTGTTCTGGGCACAGGAGTTGAAAATGCAGATGGTGGAGTACTTGGTATGTTTTCTGGCACTAAGGGCCTCAGAGGAGTGCCGATGTGA
The DNA here is from genome assembly GCA_039707655.1 of Elymus sibiricus. Taxonomy (NCBI): domain Eukaryota; kingdom Viridiplantae; phylum Streptophyta; class Magnoliopsida; order Poales; family Poaceae; genus Elymus; species Elymus sibiricus. The sequence goes on along the minus strand of CM077665.1, from coordinate 457,656,502 downwards.
ACATACTCACTGTCGTCATGTGTTGGTGTTTGGATCACAGGAGCATCAGTGTTCACCATGGGGTTTTCTCCTTCTACATTGGCTTCGTCAGCATGAGCTTTGGGAGCAATGGAACGTCGTCGGCAGCAGGAGTCTCTTTGGTAGCAGACTCGTGTAGGGTCACTTGCCTCTCTTGGTTCTCAAAGGCAGGAGGAGCCATGGAGATGGGCGTCACTTCCAGTGGCTCCTGTTGAATAGCATGGGTGGATGATGGAGCAGGTGGGGGTTGAGGTACTTGAGCTGACACAGATGGCATCAGCTTCTTTGTCTTCAGCCTCTTCAGTGGTTGGGCTTCAGAGGCAGCAGAGGAAGGCGGAGGTGCTCGAGAGACAGAGAAGCCAGCTGGAAATTCAATACCTCGTGGTTCAGACCTTGATGGAGTGGTATGGTCCGAAGACATTGAAGCCTGTCAGGATCTTTCAATGATTCGTGGATCAAGAGTAGGTTGGCCAAGAGCCTTGCGCTTCAGCATATCATTGTGAGCTTGAATCATGGTGTTGGCCTTTTTCTTGAGACGCACAAGAGTGCCTTTGACAGCTTCACATGTCTTCTCAAATACTTCCTTGAGGTCCTTCATCATAAGCTGATAGCCTTGGATCTGTTCAGCCTTGTGCTTGTGGACATTGGCCTTGAAGAGTGCGTTCTCATGGCTAATCTTCGCCTTGAGTTGAACTGCCTTTTGTGCCACAGAGAGCTCCTCATTCACGAGCCCTTGGCAGGTTACGTTGAGCCCAGTAGGTAGCTGTAGGGCATCGATGGTGAGGGATGGATCAGCAAACCACTCGTCAATGAAGTGCTCGAGTATTGCTGGGTCGAAGAGAGGTAAGTCTTCAAGACGTTTAGCTTCCTCTTCCTTTTGCTGGATCAGTCTTGCCAGTGCTTCATCATCAAACTCATCATCGGAGAGCTCGATCATATTTGCAGCATCCATCAGTGAGACAGATGGCTTTGGTCCTCTGGAAGCAGCAGCCTTCCTTTTCATTCGCCTAAATAGGCAAGACTCATCTTCTGTATGTTCAGAATCAACAGATGGGGACCTTGAGGCCTGTGATGTGGTCCCAATAGCCTTGGAAGCCTTTGAAGCTTTTGGCTTCGAAGCCATTGACTTCTTCTTAGGCTTTGGATCAGGAGCTGGAGGATTCTCTTCATTGCCATCCTCAGACTCAGAAGGTTCAGGGCAGCCACGGATGCTGGAGGGATGTGGGTTTCTAGGCATTGGAGGCCTGACCATGCACGGGAAGAAGCCAATCAGACTTGTAGCGCTGATACAGCTCTGGGGGAAGATACTTGGCAGTGTTCAGACGTCTCTGTCTACCACCTTTCTTTGGAGCATCGTCTCTGGCCATTATCTTCAAAGGCTTCGAGGTGAGCAAAGGCTTCGAAGACAGATTCAAGTGAGAGCTTGCCCCTGGTGAGTGTAAGTGAATCTGCAAGTAGTCTGCAAATGAATTCAGACTATGAGATCCAAGTGATTCTACTGCGGACATGTACCTGTGAAAGAGTTAGAGATGCGAGGGAGTGGAAGAGGTCATATGCATTCTCAGAAGATTTAAAACAAGATATCGTGGTATGAAGACATTGACCTTATCCACAGAAGACTTTCACTTTTGCTCACAGATAGGGTGGTTTCAGATTTGTGCAAGTTCGTGAATTTGCACAAGTGAGAAATCAACCCAGATTTGCAACATAAGCAAAAGAATTTAGCAAATAGAGGTACAAGTGTGAGATCTATTGGAATGAAAGTGGAAAAACAGATCTCGAAGATATTTGGTAATTTGCAAAGATCAAACGCGTGGTAAAAATTCAGTTTTTATTACCACGGTGAAGAACACGATGAACTAGTCAACGAGGCGGAGAGGCCGAGTAGTTCGATCTACCACACCCTGGCTTGGTAGTGGCAGACACCTACGGCGGCGGCGGATGAAGATGGTCGCGGCCGGCGTGAGTATGTCGACGGAGGAGTCACGGCAGCTAAGCGCTCCTTCTCCGGCGGCGATGAGATCCAGCGACGACGCTAGGGTTTGGAGCATGGAGGTGGCGGAGGAAGTGGAAGGTAATTATTGAGCTGGGGCACTTGTATTTATAAGGGTGGAGACATCCGAACAGTTTGGATGTTTATGCCCCGGACTCTTCGGCTCTAGTGGGACACGTGGCATGCATGCAACACGTTGGACAGCCCACTACACGACCAGAAGCGACGGCGCGGGAAGTTTGTTGCGATAAGTGCGGTAACGACAAAAAATTGGAATTTTAAACGGTCGGTTAGATTAGTCTTTGACTGACAAGGACACAGTGAAGACAATCAACACGTGTCAAGTAGAATGCATATGACTGGAGTTGAATAGAGTAAGACGAGATTAGAACAGACAAGAATAGTGGGTCCGATCACATTGGCCTAGGTAAATTCGAAGATATAGCTATATACCCAATGTTGTAGAGGACAAACTCCAAGAAGCATACTAAATATATATTCAATCTTTAAGTGATATGCAAGTTTAAATCACTTCGAAGACAAACACAATTTTCAAAGACATAAAAAACGTGAAGATAAAAGCAACGTCTTCAAATTTGGTGGTGGCGTTACCCACCGTATAAGAATGTTTGACTCAGACACGGCGCACAATTATCGTGGCGCTCTGTAGTCATATTCTTCGTTAATGTATTCACACTTAGAGTGTAAGTCTTCATGAGATTGAAGACATACGTTACTTCGTGTGTTGTGCATCAAAGTCATCAATCATGCATAAGCGTTAGGATGTATTCCCATTCAAAGGACATTTGAGGATTCTAAGATATTTAGCTCACACCGCAACTTGCAAAATCTCTTCTCATCCAAAGGCTTCGTGAAGATATCTGCCAATTGATCTTCAGTGTCAGCATGCTTGATGTTGATATCGCCTTTCATCACGTGATCCCGAAGAAAATGATGTCGTATCTGAATATGCTTTGTCTTCGAATGTTGTACTGGGTTGTAGGAGATCTTGATTGCACTCTCATTGTCGCAGTAGAGAGGTACATGCTTCAGCTTGATGCCGTAGTCCTTGAGAGTCTGCTTCATGCAGAGAAGCTGAGTGCAGCAAGCGCCAACAGCAATGTATTCGGCTTCGGCAGTGGAGAGTGATACACAGTTCTGCTTCTTCAAAGACCAACATACAAGAGATCGTCCCAGAAAGTGACAAGTGCCAGATGTGGACTTGCGGTCAACTCTGTCGCCAGCAAAATCAGAATCTGAATGGCCAATGAGCTCAAACTTCGAACCCTTTGGATACCATAATCCTAATGTTGGGGTGCGAGCCAGATATCTAAGTATTCGCTTCACCGCTAGGTGATGCGACTCCTTTGGTGCCGCTTGAAATCGGGCGCACATGCAAACGCTAAGCATTATATCTGGCCTAGATGCACATAGGTACAATAAAGAGCCAATCATGGAGCGATATACCTTCTGATTGAAATCTTTACCATTTTCGTCAGTGCAGAGGTGACCATTGGTAGGCATTGGCGTCTTATAACCTTTGGCTTCATTCATGCCCTATTTCTTGAGGCAGTCCTTAAGGTACTTCTCCTGAGATATAAAGATGACATTGGGTTGTTGTCGAATCTGAAGCCCAAGGAAGAATTTCAGTTCTCCCATCATCGACATTCTGTATTTCTCTTGCATCATAAAGGCAAACTCATCACTGTATCGATTGTTAGTACAGCCGAAGATAATGTCATCCACATAGATTTGACATACAAACAATTCACCATCATAGGATTTAGTAAAGAGAGTGGGATCGAGTGAACCAGCTTTGAAGCCTTTCTTCTTGAGGAACTACTTGAGTGTGTCATACCAAGCTCTTAGTGCTTGCTTGAGGCCATATAGTGCCTTGTTGAGCTTGTAGACTTTGTCAGGATGCTTTGGGTCTTCAAACCCTGGTGGTTGAGCAACATATACTTCTTCCTCAATATTACCATTGAGGAATGCACTTTTGACATCCATTTGATATAAGCATACGTCATGATGGTTAGCATAAGCAAGCAGTATACGTATAGCTTCGAGTCTAGCAACAGGTGAAAATGTTTCACCGAAGTCAATACCCTCAACCTGTGTGTAGCCTTCAGCCACAAGTCGAGCCTTGTTTCGGACGACTTGGCCAGACTCATCTTGCTTGTTGCGAAAGATCCACTTCATTCCAATGATGTTGTGCTTCCTTGGATAAGGGCGCTTCACGAGTTCCCACACATTGTTGAGCTCGAACTGTTGAAGCTCTTCTTGCATGGCTTGAATCCATTCTGATTCCTTGAAAGCTTCATCTACTTTGGTGGGCTCTGAGATAGATACAAAAGCAAAGTGCCCACAAAAGTTAGCCAGTTGAGTAGCTCTTGAGCGAGTGAGTGGACGTGGTGCATTTATGCTGTCTAGCATTCTCTCAATTTGGACTTCATTAGCCACGCGAGGATGAGCAGGGCAAAGACTTTGTTCTTGCAGTTGAGCACTATCTTCGTCAGCAGCAATGTCTTCAGTTTCAGCATTGTCTTCGCGCTGGGTGGATGGAGGAATGATGACTTCTTCAACCTCTGGTTCTCCAGGCACGATTTCTCTAGTTCCCATCAATCTGATAGCTTTGTCAGGTGGTAGTTCATCTAGCACAGGAGGTAGGTGCTCTCTTTGCGAGCCATTAGTTTCATCGAATCGCACATCTACAGTTTCAACGACTTTGTTATGGAAAGTGTTGAAGACTTTGTAGGTGTGCGAATCCTTTCCATAACCAAGCATGAAACCCTCATGTGCTTTCGGTGCAAATTTTGAAGTGTGGTGTGGATCCCTTATCCAGCATCTTGCACCGAAGACTTTGAAATAACTTACATTGGGTTTCTTACCGGCGAGAAGCTTATATGATGTTTTCTTGAAGAACTTGTGAAGATATACTCGGTTGATCATGTGGCATGCAGTATCAATGGCTTCAGGCCATACCTTCCGTGGTGTCTTGTATTCGTCAAGCATGGTGCGAGCTATCTCAATAAGAGTCCTGTTCTTGCGCTCCACGACGCCATTCTGCTGAGGAGTGTATGGAGCAGAGAACTCATGAGTGATGCCAACAGTGTCAAGATAGGTATCCAAGCCTGTGTTCTTGAATTCTGTGCCATTGTCACTCCTGATGTGCTTGATCTTGATGTTGTAGTTGTTCATACACCTATTTGCAAAACGCCTGAAGACATCTTGCACTTCTATTTTATAGAGTATGATATGCACCCAAGTGAATCGAGAATAGTCATCAACAATTACGAATCCATATAGATTTGAAGTGGTAGAGAAGGTGGAATAGTGAGTAGGGCCAAATAAGTCCATATGTAGCAGCTCGAAGGGACGTGTGGTCGTCATGATTGTCTTCGAGGGATGTTTGGCCCTGGTCATCTTCCCGGCTTCACAGGCACCACAGAGGTGGTCCTTCTTGAATTTGACACCTTCGACGCCAATGATAAGTTTCTTCTTGGCGAGTGTGTGTAAGTTCCTCATCCCAGCATGTCCTAGCCTTTTGTGCCATAACCAGCATTCCGAAGCCTTTGCTAGAAGACATGAGGCAACCTGTGATCCTGCAGAGAAGTCTACCATATACAAATCACCTCTTCGAAAACCTTTGAAGACTTTGGTTTTGTCAGAGGCCATTAGCACAACACATCGAAACTTGCCAAATATGACAAGCATATCTAAGTCACAAATCATTGAGACAGACATCAAGTTGTAACCAAGGGATTCGACAAGCATGACATTTTCCATGTGCCGGTCCCTTGAGATAGCAACTCTACCTAGCCCCAATACTTTGCTGCTGCTCTTGTCCGCAAAGACGATGTGGTCTTTTGTTGGAGGTCGAAGAGTTTGCTCCATCAATAGGCTTCGATCACCAGTCATATGACTGGTGCATCCACTATCCATAATCCATTCAGTGGCATTGGATTTGTCTTCCTGCATTGAGAATTAGTCTAGTTCACCAAGGCATGCAACTGTAACATGCATTGATGAAGATATTGTAGAGCATGATTGTATGAAGACATTGGACGATATGAATGATAGCACCATTCGCATTAGATATCTTGCGTCCAAACAAGATCGTTTCCGGGTCTCTAGAGATTATTTTCAAGATAGGCTTCATCCCATCTGGAGACCCGATGTTGCATGAAGATATTAGTTCTTCTTAACCACCCACATGCGCAGGGGTGGCTTAGAAGCAATGAGACGTAAGGAAGCATCAGAGAATTTAGGCAAAAATGCCCTAATGGTACACTTCACAGGGGGGTTAGAATACTCAAATGAATATTCAGAGAAATTCTTAGTGGGATGAACATAACGGTTCATGCCATAGTGCACATATTCATGAGCCCTTTCAGCTCTGCCATGCGAAACATACGTGTTAGAATGATCATATGAAGATTTAGGTCCATATGAAGACTTTGATCTGGAGTTTGTCTTCTTCCTTGGTGGTGTCATGATATTGACTGGAAGCTTCTCAAGAAGACATTTGGGAACCCAGATCTTCTTCATAGGTGAACCATTCCTGCAGTTAGTTCCAATATACCTGGAACACACTTCACCATTCATAGATTTGAACAGCTTATAATTGGAGTCAAATGACTCGTCAATGATGACAGGGTTAGCACAGTTAAAGCCAGACAATGTGGATGGATCCACCGAAGGTCCTTTTGCATCAACCCATGTGGTTTTGGGATACTACTCAGGCATCCAGTAAGAACCATCAACGTTGATGTTTCTTTCGAAACCCAAACCCTCTTTCCTAGGGTTTTTTTTCAAGATTGTCTTCTTCGGGACATCACAAAGAATCTGATGTCCCTTAAGACTCTTGTACATGCCAATTTCAAGTAATGTCTTCAACCTGTCATTGTCGTCAGTGATGGCAGTGGTTTCCTCAGATGAGGGGTTAGTCACCACAGATATAGTTGAAGATAATGTATTTTCAGAAGCATTTGAACATTCAGCAGTTGAATCATTAGCTTCACGAACAATGCATTTTAAGCATGGAGCATCAAATTCATCCTGAGCGGTACTGATCTGTTCTACTAGGAGTGAGTCATTTTCCTTCCGTAGGTCATCATGAGCTTCTCTCAACTTCTCAAGATCAATCTTTTTCTGAAGATATTCGAGAGAAAGCTTCTCATGATCAGTTGAGAGGGCATCATGACGACTTTGGAGATCCTCAAACTTTGAACGAAGACTACGCATGTCTTCATCCATAGTCTCGTTCAGACTCATTTCTTCGTGTAACAGGTCATCGCTTTTCTCTAGAGTAGTTTGCATTTTCTCCATGGCACTTTGTTGCTTGGTGGCAATTTTTACAAGTTTAGCATAGCTAGGTTTCATGTCATCATCAGATTCAGCTTCGGATTCAGAGTCATGACGTGAGGGTTTTGAGGATACCTTGGAGGCTTTCACCATGAAGTAGTAGGCAGGAGTAGCATCATCATCACTGGCTTCGGTGTTGAAGAAGGAGCCATTGTCTTCGGGTTCGAAAACAGAAGTGGAGAGATATGTCGAAGCCATTGCTAGTCCAGCTACTTCAGCGTCAGATTCCTCCTCCGATGCTTCCTTAGCTTCAGAACCAGATTCAGACTGTGAATCTATCTCCTTTCCGATAAAAGCATGTGCCTTGCCAGATGAGCTCTTCTTGTGTGATGAAGACTTTGCATACTTCTTCTTCTTCTTGTCATCTGAGTCATAGTCCTTGCTCTTCTTCTTGGATTCCTTTTCCCATCGAGGACAATCAGCAATGAAGTGCCCAACTTCCTTGCACTTTTGACAGGTTTGCTTCTTGCTGTTTCTTTAAGACATTTCACCAGACCTCTTTGAATCACTCTTTGAAGATTTTGCATAGCGTTTTGACTTGTCAAACTTCCTAAACTTCCTGACAAGTAGAGTGAGTTCTTTTCCAAAGTCTTCAGCACCATCAGAACTGCATTCAGAGCTGTCTTTAGATGAGGGCACAGCCTTGGCCTTCATGGCACGAGAGCGACTGTAACTGGGACCGTAGATATCCCTCTTCTTAGCTTGTTGGAATTCATGTGTGTTCAACCTCTCGAGAATATCGGCAGGATCCAAACTCTTGAAGTCAGGGCGCTGTTGGATCATGAGTGCGAGAGTGTCAAAGGAACTGTCAAGTGATCTGAGTAGCTTCTTCACAACTTCATGTTTGGTGATATCAGTGGCGCCAAGTGCATTCAGCTCATTTGAGATGTCTATGAGACGATCAAATGCGAGCTAGACATTTTCGTTGTCGAGTCTCTTGAAGCGGTTGAACAGGTTGCGAAGCACATCAACACAAGAGTCTCTTTGAGATGAGACACCTTCATTCACTTTGGACAGCCATTCCCAGATTTGCTTTGCGGTGTTCAGTGCACTCACACGGCCATACTGTCCTTTGGTCAGGTGATCACGATAATGTTCTTGGCGGTGGAGTCCAGTTGTGCGAACCTCTTCACATCCGCAGCAGTAACACCTTCGCCAACCTCAGGAAAGCCTGCCATGACACGACATACCATAGGTCATTGTCAATGGCTTCGAGATGCATGCACATCTTGTTCTTCCAGTAGGGGTAGTCGGTGCCATCGAAGACAGGGCACGCAGCAGAGACCTTGATAATCCCTGCAGTCGACATAGCTAAAACTCCAAGTGGTTAAATCGAAACACAGAATAAGGGAGTAACTTGCTCTGATACCAATTGAAAGTGCTAGTTATCGACTAGAGTGGGGGGTGAATAGGCAATTTTTATGAAAGGCTTCGAAACAATGAATGTATTCAAAATATGCGGAAGCGGTACAGGATCAGGTAGGGATATATATCAAGGATCTAAGTAAGGCGTGCAATGTAGTGAAGACATTCAAGCAAGTTAAGTATCATCATTGTACAAGCTAAGATGAGTCGAAGACAACCTTAGACTGTATGAAGATAAACAACATATATGAATGACTTCGAGGAATGTCTTCAGTCAGAAGTATTCAAACAATGGCTTCTCAGTTCAGTACAGAATGTAAAAGAGTGAAAGGATAGAACCAGTAGCTTGATGAAGACACGGGATTTGATGGACCAGTTCCAGTTGCTGTGACAACTGTACGTCTGGTTAGGGAGGCTGAGATTCAACTCAGAAGACCTCGTCTTCACCTTATTCCCCTTGAGCCGAAGTCACTTAGACAACGCCCAATCACTCAGGTAAGTCTTCAGGGGAGACTTTCGAAACCCGTACAAACTTGGTCACCCGGCGATCCACAATGACTCTAGGATTGCTCTAGACCCAGACGCCTAACCATCTGGACGATCACAGTCTTCAAGTGTAATAAGTCTTCAGTTCTCTCAGAACAGAACAACTTCGGTGATGCTCAAACACTCTAGCTCTGGGTGTTTAGGTTTATCCTCGCAGGATGTTTCTCTCTCAGTATCTTCGAGGTGGGTTGCTCCAAAACGACAACAGCCGTATCTCTCTCTGAGCAGCCACCTTCTAATGGTGGAGGGGGTGGGCTATTTATAGCCGGCGGGCAACCCGACCTGATATGAACAAAATGACCCTGGGTCAATGGCCAACGGACACGTGTCACAGCGGTCGGATTTCAAACACATGCGACAACTTTACTTGGGCTACAAGTAAAGCTGACTCAACCAACTCTGGAAGAGATTTCCTCTGATTGTCTTTACTCGAAGACATAGGTTTGGGTTGAGCATCACATCAGCGTCTGACTTCGATCACATCGACCCCACTTATCAGTATGGTGGTTCCTATGAACTCCACGATATGATTATCTGTGTTATCCTGTGAACTCTCACAAACACATTAGTCCCTCAACCACGTTTGTCTTCAATACTCCAAAACCAAACAACGATGGCACTAGATGCACTTACAGCAGGGAGTTGAGGAAGAATCTCTGGGCGTTACTAAATAAACTTTCTACTTACAATATGCTAATCTACACTCTTCTAATGCTTCAAGACACTGAAGATGCTAGTCTTTGTTAGGCTAGGTCTTCCCCCTCTATTCTGGCATTTCTGCAGTCAGTCCAAAGATATAGCCCCATTCCTTTGATACTGATGCATATTCTAGTATAGATCTAATGTAAGTCTTGCGAGTACTTTGGATGAGTACTCATAGTTGCTTTGATCCCCTTTCCCCTCGATACGATTACTGCGATCAGATGATGGAGCCCAGGAGTCGTATGATCCCGCCGACGACTACTACACCACCGGTGGAGCCTACTACTACGTGGGGGCTTCCCCCGACCAGCAGTAGGATAGGAGGCTCCCAGGCAGAAGGCCTTGCCTTTTTGATCCGCTGTTTATGTTTGTGCTAGCCTTTTTAAGTCAAACTTGTTTACTTATGTCTGTACTTAGATATTATTGCTTCCGTTGACTCGTTTGTATTCGAGCTTATGTATTCGAGCCCTCGAGGCCCCTGGCTTATAATATGAAGCTTGTATGACTTTAATTTGTGTCTAGAGTTGTGTTGTGATATCTTCCCGTGAGTACCTAATCTTGATCGTGCGCATTTGCATGTATGATTAGTGTACGATCAAAATGGGGGCGTCATAGTATGTGACTCTCCCATTCCTCCAATTAGTTTTTGTTTAGTGGTTTATATTTTTCATATTTTGCTGCACTTGGTGCTACAGAAAATGAGCTTGCATGTTAAATTCTTTGAGTTCTAAGTAGTATGAATAGTTGATATGACCTCTAGGCACCTATATGAGTAGCTGCTACCAATCTTGCAAAGTTTTATTGACATAATTTTGTGGCCTAAAAATTTCAGAAATTTGTTCTTAGGGAAATGAATTTCCTAAGGAAGGGTTCTTCGAGCCGGAGCCCCAAGGGAGTTTTTGGGAGGACTCGGGATCATGACATTAACATTTTTGCCACACGGAGGTTAGGCCCTGTGAATGGCCACATGCACCCTTGATGAACGAAGCGGGTTTCTAACAAGAATTTATGCAATTCGTTGCAAATGTCGGGCTGACCAACTTCCTCGCAGATGAGTGTGACCAATATTATCTCCTTACTAATTCCTTCGTGCAAAATTTTTATTTCTCAAATAGGCCCGGTTCTACCACGGTACGCTTTGATTTATATGCAACAAATTATGAAATGCCACTAGCTGAGTTTTGTGAGATATGCTTGCTTCCCTCTGACGGGGGAATGCGTGATCCTAAGCTTGAGGAGTTTGAGGATTTTCTCCTCACCTTAACTGTGGAAGAAACCAGGGGCGTATCAAATGCTAGGGCCACTGGCTTACATTTTCCGTCTGTGCACTACTTTTCTTTGTTTATAGGAAAATGTATAAATGCTATGGAGCAGGGTGGTGGTCTTAGTGCCCCACCCTTGCTATTTTGCGTCGCGTGCTCTATGGTGATAACACTTACAACTTAGGAGCTATTGTCGCGTGCCGTTTGCATATTAACCAAACCAAGGGAAAGGTTCATGGTGGTATTTATGCCACGCGCTTAGCAAAACATTTTAATGTTGCCATACGCCCCACTGACTACTTGTTGCCTAAGGTTTATCTCGATCATCAGTCCATGCTAGAGCACCAGTTCATTGAGGAACCTCAGTCGCCGCAACACATTCGTTATAATTTAGTATAAAGCGAGGATACTCGCGATATTATTGTGTTTCCTGTACCCTCTTTGTTTAACTATCATGCCAGGAACATATACACCATCATGCAACCAAACATAATTGCTTACCGGAACGAGTTGGCCGAGGCGGAGGCCGCCGCCCAGGAGTGGGACGCTCAGGTGCCTCAGCCCAACTACTTTCCTCCAGGATCAGATGTATTCTACGGATGGTGATCACCAAGCTAGGCAAACGCCTAAGCTTGGGGTAGTACGTATTTCTCACCGACATTACATTCATGATCACACGCTTCATATAAATTGTCGATGTTCATCCTCTTTCATTGTATATCCATGTTAGCTTTATTTTTCCGCCTTCTTCTTGTGTGTTTGAAAAACTTTGAAAATCCAAAAATATTTCTCGCATCTTTTCGGGTTTTCTTTCCCGTTTAATTAATTGCAGTACTAAAAAGAAAACCCAAAAAGATTTCCTTTGCATGTTGGGAGCTTTCCCGTGTAAATAATTTTTCTTGTTCTTGTTTTTTCCTTTGTTTGTTTTCTTTCTTGAGAAAAACAAAAACTCCAAAAATATTTCAGTGTGTTTCTCTGAATTTCTTTTCTTTTTGTTGAGTCATCGAAAGGAGAAGACCACGATGAAAATGTTGAGTGGCTCTCTATTATTATTATCACATCATTCAGTCGTGCAAGTGAAAGGCAATAATGATGATATTTGATGACGTGATCATGGTAAAGGAAGGTGGTATGAACTCTTCTTGTTTTCCGTTTTTGAAAATATGTTTAACTCGTTCGATCTCGATTCAGTATATCATGAGTGAACATGTTTATGATGACAATTAGAGATTATAGTTTCTCATGCCATGCTTAAATAGCTAGGAGTGGATAATGATTTATCTTATGTGTCAACATACATTAAAATGGTTATGATGTGGTATGGTAGTATGGTATTTCCCTCTAAGTAATTCGAGCGGCTTGCCTTGGCCCATGCGCAAACATGTAGTTGATTCAAAACCAATGCATCCTTCATGATGTTTAAATTCAGAGTGTTCATATCTTACTCATGCTATGTACAATGTTAATTATTCACAATGCATGATTATGACCGTTTTCGCTCTGTAGCTGGTCGCTTCTCAATCTATTGCTAGCCTTCACCTGTACTAAGAGGGAATACTGCTTGTACATCAAAAAACCCTAAACACCTATCCTTAAAACCAAGTTATTCCACATGAGTCCATCATACCTACCTATATACGGTATTAACCCGCCGTTCCAAGTAAATTTGCATGTCCCACCTCTAATATTCAAATAAAACTTCCGTTTTGTGCAGTAGTACTGCTCATGGAGTGACGGGGCGGTCGGTATCTTCCATGCTAAGCAGGTTATTCTCAGGATTGGCGCTTATTCGCATGTCATTGCACGAGAGAGGCTGGTAAAAAGGATGCCGAGTCCTGCAAAACAAAAATAATTAAACAAAACTCCTAGGACAGTTGAAATGTTGGAGGGCATCCATGGATTCGGTCAGCCATGGCTTCTGTATGTATGGTGGATGGGAGTAAACTTTACAATTCCGCTTGGGAACCGCCAATAATGTGTTTAGCATGGAAGATACTAAAATCCTTTCTCGTGACGTTGACAGGAAAAGTGCACCACCCAAAAGCTATAATTTCAATCCTGTTTTAAACCTTGAGCTCTGGCACCTCTACAAATCAATGCTTCCCTCTACGAAGGGCCTATCTATTTACTTTTGTGTTGAGTCATCACCCTCTTATTAAAAGCACCAGATTGGAGAGCACTATTGTCATTCTTATGCATTGAGTCTAGTTAATGTTGGATGTGAGCATGACTGGATCTTTTCTACCCGGAATTATAATGTTTAGTCACTGCTTGAACCTCAGAGGTGCTCTGCATTTATGTTTTGTGGTCTCAGAAAGGGCTAGCAAAATATGTCATCATATTATACCATGATTGTTTTGAAAAATTGTTGGCATGTGAGATATCTTATTATTGCCCGCTAGTTGGTTATGTATTGCCATGAGTGAATATGATGCTTAATTGTTATCATCGATATGGATATTTATGATTTATGCTGAAAACTTGAACACTAGCTAAGCATGTGTATAACAACGAGAACAAAAGATTTTTAAAAGTTTTCTTTATCACTTTCAGTTTATCAACTGAATTGCTTGAGGACAAGCAATGAGTTAAGCTTGGGGGAGTTAACACGTCTCCAACGTATCTACTTTTTCAAACACTTTTGCTTTGGTTTTGGACTCTAATTTGCAAGATTTGAATGGAACTAACCCGGACTGACGATGTTTTCAATAGAACTACCTTGGTGTTATTTTTGTGCAGACATAAAAGTTCCTGGAATTAGACGAAACTTTTTGTGAATTATTTTTCGAATAAATAATGAATTATGGAACGAAAATCCACCGGAGGGGGCTGCCTGTGGGCCACAAGCCAACAGGGTGCGCCCACCCCCCTGGGCGCGTCCTGATGGCTTGTGGGGCCCACGTGGATCTTACGACCCTAATTCTAGTCCTATAAATTCACATCTTCGGAGAAAAAAAAGGAGAGAAGATTTCATCATGTTTCACGAGACGGAGCTGCGGCCACCTCGTGTTCTTCCCGGGAGGGCTGATGTGGAGTCCGTTTGGGTTTTCGCAGAGGGGGATTCATCGCCGTCGTCATCACCAACCCTTCTTCATCAACACCGCCATGATGCTCACCACCGGGAGTGAGTAATTCCTTTGTAAGCTTGCTGGACGGTGATGGGATTGGATGAGATTGATCATGTAATCGAGTTAAGTTTGATAGGGCTTGATCCCTAGTATCCACTATGTTCTGAGATTGATGTTGCTATGACTTTGCTATGCTTAATGCTTGTCACTAGGGCCCGAGTGCCATGATTTCAGATCTGAACCTATTATGTTTTCATGGATATAAGAGTGATTTGGATCTTATCTTGTGATACTTGTGATTTGCGTTGGGTTTTCCGTGAAGAGGAACGGGTAATTGCAGCACAAAGCGGATAAGTATTTCCCTCAGTTATGAAACCAAGGTTTATCGAACCAATAGGAATATCAATCCTCAACCGTCTTCAGCGGCTGCACACAAATGAACAAACGACTTGCACCCAGCGCGGGCAAGAGGGTTGTCAATCACCTTGATCACGTTATTTGCAAGCAAATGAGTTGTGTAGATAATTGTTGATAAATATAAATTGCAAAATAAATAAAAAGTAAATAAAGGCAGCGAGGTAATAATAGCGTTTGCGAATATATAAGTGAATAGACCCGGGGGGGCATAGTGTTCCCTAGCGGCATCTCTCATGTAGGCAGCATATAGTGGGTAAACAAATTACTGTTGGGAAATTTATAGAAAAGCAGATAGTTATGCGATGTTCATGGCAATGATCATGTATATATAGGCATCATGTCCATAAGCAAATAGGCCGACTCCTGCCTGCACCTATTACTATTACTCCACTCATCGACCGCTATCCAACATGCATCTAGAGTATTAAGTAAAACAGAGTAATGCTTGGAGAACGATGACATGATGTAGACAAAGTAAACTCAAACAATATGAATGAACCCCATCGTTTTATCCTTAGTAGCAACAACACAAAGACGCATCTTGTCCCCTACTTTGTCACGGGGATATAGAAACTTCCCAGGTGAACCTACCACTACGCACCATTCCCCCCGATGAAATATCAATCTACTTGGCCAAAGCATATCAATAGATCGGAGATCAATACGAAGCTATAATGATCATGCACTTAAGAGATAATATAATTCAGAGACATCTCAAATACTTTTCATGAATAATCTGAACATAACCCACAATTCATCGGATCCCAACAAACACACCGCACAGTAGGATTACATCGGATAGATCAAAGCGAAGATGTGATGACCATTGTATTGAAGATCATAAGAGACAGAGATTGCCATCTAGGTACTAGCTATGGACCTGTAGGTCTGTGGTGAACTACTCACAGATCATCATGAGGGCAGCAAGGTTGATGACACTAGTGCAGAAAACGCTAGTGTTGGCGTTCTAAAAACCACCTTGCTGGCGTTAGGGGTCGACGCCACTAATATGGCACCACAGTTAAACAAATATTAATGGCGAGCGGTCCGACGCCATCGGTATTTTTGTTACTGGTGGTGTGGCACTATTCACTCACGCCACCACTACTTATAATTTCTATGGCGTGCTATATTTTGAGACGTCACCACTATACCTATGGTAGTAGTGAGGTGCACACACACTCACACGCCAGCACTAAAAATTTCATTAAACAAAAGAAGCATTTGATAATTACAAATTTCACCAAATACATACATACATACATACATACATATGTTTCATCCATATGTCCAGTTCATACATTTACTATGTATATATATATATATATATACATTGCCGAGATCCATACAAGTGCAACGTACTGCCGCGTGTAGAGGTTGTAGTCGTCGCAGCTGCAGTCTCATGTGGACGTCGCCGTCGTCATCGTCGCTGCTATTGCAACCCATGTCGATGTGTCTCTGTCACCGTCGCAGCCCTGTGTCGATGTCTCCATCCTCATCGCAGCCTCGTGTCGATGTCTCAGTCACCGTCAGAGCCCCGTGTTGATGTTGTCGTCGGCGTCGCTGCCGCAGCCCCTTGCTATTAACGAACTACATCACAAACAAAGAAATGCACATGAACTAGAAGTTACCTCAAGCACTAGAAAAATAAACTAATTATAAGAAAAAAAACATAATTTGGAAAGAAAATGTTCAGAGGATTTCACATAATAGCAAAACTAGTCATAATGGATAGTAAAGCAAGACAAGCAAATGCTGCTGTGTTCATGTTCTTGCTGTTAGCAGCAAACTGGGCAGCAAATGCAACGTTTTTTCATCGTTTATATTCTTTACTTCTAGATTCTACAAATTAAGGAACAACACTATTCTTCTCATGCTGCCAACAATCAACTAAACATATTCTTCTATATTCCTAACACTTATACGGAGGAAATAAAATGAAGTATATATAAACATATATTGTAAGTATATACCTCATTTTATGTACTAGTATATACCTATGTCTATCGTTTTATTGAGGGATGAAAGTATATATACTTTTCTTAAGGTAGTGAAGTATATACTTCAACGTCCATGGTCGTATATTTATCTTTTTTATGAGTTCATGTACATAGTATATCAACTGAGTAGAAGCATAACCATAGGGGCGCTAGTATCACAGTTGAACAAAAATGAATTAAGTATATTCAGTTGGTACTTGGTAGTACATCGTATACACCGATCAACACATATTATATATAAAGTATACATGACTGAAAAGAGATCAACATAATGTTATAAGTTCATTAGATTGGTCCAGTAATGTTCAGGCAACAATTACAGTAAGCAACTACACTTGATCCCCTTCTTATATCCATCCAACCAGTGGTGGAGGACGGAGGAAAATCAAGGTGGGGCTGACTCTAAACTCCAGAACAGCACAAAAAAAATGGTTTGATGCAAAGAAAAAACAAAGTATTTGACACCTTGACCAGTACTATGAATAGACCACTACTCTGCAAGATCTGCAGTTGACAGTTTGACAGAAATAATGAAACTTATATTGCATCGCTAGAAATTCCGAAAAACTGAATTAACAACTCTAGTGACCCCTGCCCTTTTGCGTTTGCTGACCCCTGCCTCTCCCCCTCATGTCCAACTTCTGGCTAGCGATCGCTTCCTGAGCCAAACATACGATAATTCAGCTAGCAAGCGACCAACCAAGCCACACCAACAACGCAATGAATAACACTAGAGATACATAGTTTTATATAGTAGTACGATTTTGTCATTAGTGTCCTCCTAGGTTTAGCGATGTAGTTCTGGAGCTACATCTAGGAAAATAACACTCCTGAACAGGTTTAGTGAAATGCCATCTTGATATTTAGATTAATTTCGTTTATCTAAGAAGGAGGAATTACCTAAATCTCAATACGATACCTGGTTAATGCTAACTAAAGCTGGCCATCATAATATTTGCTTGGGAGTCTACTGTTTAGCATCATGTGACAATCATGTGGCGAATAGGTCATAATTTTCTAGTTATAAAAAACTAGACTACTTGTGAACCATATAACATAATTCCCCACCGTAAACTACTGATAAGTATTGTGAAAATGTTATCATAGTGATCAACTATGCCAATGTGCATTATACACAATATGAACGAGCATGGTATCTTGTGTGTATCTACTGAAACCCGTGCTCTACCACTCCTACATACATACTTCAGCAGCTACACACTGAATTATACGCACCGTAAATCCGCAAAGAAATTATGTACCTACCATTAACTAAATTAGCACTACTTGGTCGGGTAAACGATCGAGCTTTTTCTCTGGTTGTGCAACTGCTTTCTTTCTGCTCACCAAACAGAACATCTAATGAGTGAACTATTTTGTATTTTCTACTTCATACTCAGCTACAGTTTCTATTTTGTATTTCATACTCACCAAATATAAGCAACAATGTCTGTAAATTTAAGCTAAACAAAGTGTGCCTAAACCTGTTGATTTAGTGTGCCGGAACCTACTAATTTAGTGTGCCGAAACCTGCTGATTCATGTTCCGTGTTCTATGAACCTGCTGATTTAGGTAGATCGATGGTGGATACAAAATTTCTCCCCTGGACATTCCATCAAATAGGTATACTGCTCATGTCGGAGAGGGTTGGGCATTCCATCAAATAGGTATGCTACTATTGGTAATGAAACACACTGGTCAGGGGAGAAATTACCTGCAGATTGCATCAGAGACAGTGGCACTTGCGTGGCGGCAGTCCCTGCATCGGAGGCAGTAGCACTTGGGCTGCATCACGGCCCTCCTCCCTGCAGTAGACGACCATGTCCGCGACGCCGGAGGAGCCGTCCACAAACGACAAGCGAACGCCCGCTTGCAACCGGCATACACGGCTACACGCGGGTGGAGGTGCAGCACGTCGCCGTGGTTAGCCACCATCCTCAACACGGCCCACGTGGTGGCGTTGGAAGGCATCGAGGGGGATCACGCAGAGACGCGGGTACCGCGCCGCCTGCAACCATGTCGCCGCCATGCCAGAACCCTAGCCAAGGTTGGTCGCGCGTCGGTCCAGGAAGCGCTAAACGAAGAAACGAGCCGAGGCAACCACAGGATGGTGCTGGGTGCCAACGGCGGTCGCCGGAATCGGCTGATTACAGCGGCAATGATTTGGAGATTGGGGGAGAGACGACCAGATCGGGAGAGGGGTTGGGCTGCGTTGACTCTCATCCAACTCTATCTTGTGGGCCATTCTACACATATTTTATTCGTGGCGTGGGGTATTTCTTTCTCGCAACGCCATTACTATTTAGGCATATTTTTATTTTCCTATACAGATCTGTCCGCTTAGTAGTGGCGTGGTAAAAAGTACCACGCATCCAATACTAGTGGCGTATCAAAAAATTACACGCCGTCACTAACTTTTTTCCGGATAAACGGTTGCATCCCACATACTAGTAACGTGGATTATAGACGACAAGCCACCAGTAACTAAATAATGATGACGTACCAAATATGCCAACGCCACCACTATTTGAAAAAAATAGTGGCGGCGTGGATTGAAAATGAGGTGCCATTAATTAAAGTTGTGGCTAGCCATTTCTCTACTAGTGTGAAGAGG
Organism: Elymus sibiricus; assembly: GCA_039707655.1. Taxonomy (NCBI): domain Eukaryota; kingdom Viridiplantae; phylum Streptophyta; class Magnoliopsida; order Poales; family Poaceae; genus Elymus; species Elymus sibiricus. The sequence goes on along the minus strand of CM077665.1, from coordinate 457,637,153 downwards.
CCCTCCGTGATCGATCCCCCTCCGGCAGGGTGCCGGAACGGAGCTCCAGATGGCCTCGCGACGGATTAGAGACTTGCGGCAGCGGAAAAAGGGTTTCGGGACTGCCTCCAGGGTTTTTAGGATTTTAGAGAATTTATAGGCCGAAGAGGGACGTCGGGAGGCGCCCGAGGGGGCCACCACATATCAGGGCACGCCCCCCCCCCCCACCAGGGCGCGCCCTGATGTGTGGGGGGGGGGGGCCTCGTGTGCCTCCTGGCTTCCTTCCGAAGCTTCTAGGTCTTCATATAGTCCAGAAAAAATCATCAAAAACACACAGAAAACAACAACTGGCACTGGGCACTGGGTCAATAGGTTAGTGCTAAAAAATATTATAAATTGGTAAATAATTACCCAAAAAAGTATCCTAGAATGATAATATATCAGCATGGAACAATCAAAAATTATAATTACGTTGGAGACGTATCAAGCATCCCCAAGCTTAATTCTTGCTCGTCCTCGAGTAGATAAATGATAAAAACATAATTTTTGATGTGACATGCTATCCACTATGTAATCTTATTCAGGTATGCTCATTGAGAAAAGATGAATCAACAAATATTAACATAGAAATATTCAAAGTGTAAGAAACATAATTGTTAATTCCTAAAAGTATACGATTCTTAAGAAACGTTTACCTCCCATTCATCTTATTGTATTAGCAAGACATGGCTCCATCTTCACCACATTAATACAAATGTTAAGCACCACGGTGTCCAAGTCAGGCAATTGGTTCGTACTTTTTCAATATGCATCAACTTTTTATTCTTCACGCAATACATGAGCGTGATCCATTAGACATAGCATTTAAGCGGAATAGAATATGGTGGTAGATATCAAAGGGGTAGGAAGTGGAGAAGATAGTCTCACATCAACTAGGCGTACCAACGGGCATGGAGATTCCCATCGATAAATGTCAATGCGAGGAGTAGGGAATGCCATGCAAATGATGCACTAGAGCTATAAGTGTATGAAATCAAATGAAGCTAAGCGGGGTGTGCATCCAACTTGCTTGCTCATGAAGACCTCGGGCATTTGAGGAAGCCCGTGATAGGAATATACAGGCCAAGTTTGTAATAATGAATAGGTAATTCCCACTAGCATATGAAAGTGATATATCATGAGACTCTCTACATGGGGAACATGGTGCCACTTCAAGGCACAAGTGTGGTAAAGGATAGTAGCAAAGTCCCTTCTCTCATTTTCTCTCATTTTTTTGAATGGATGGTGGGCTCATTTGGCCTCCCCCATCTTTATTTTTGTTCGGAGTCTCTTCTTGACTTATGGGAGAATCATCGTCTCCATCATTCTTTCCTCACTGGGACAATGCTCTAATAATGATGATCATCACACTTTTATTTACTTACAACTTAACATGGAGAACTGATATGAAGATATGACTCTGTCAGCTCTATATGATCATACAAAGCAATATGACGATGAACAAACAAGTCATGTGAAGTGACGATGGAATTTGCATGGCATTATATCTCGGAATGGCTATGGAAATGCCATGATAGGTAGGTACGGTGGCTGTTTTGAGGAAGATATAATAAGGCTTATGTGCAACAGAGCGTATCATGTCACAGGGTTTGGATGCACTGGAGAAAGTTGCACTGATCCTCGAGGTGAGAACGGGCTATGCACGGTACCGAAGAGGCTAGCAAATTATGAAAAGGTGAGATTGCGTATGTCCATGGTTTCACATTAGTCATAAAGAACTCATATACTTATTGCAAAGTTTTATTAGTTTATCATAGATCAAAGTACTAACTGCTGCCCCGAGCGAAGAGGTTGGTAGGAGTTAACCATCGCGCGCTTCCGACCCAAAACAACACTAGGATTTCAACGAGGAATAGAAATGCTCACACATCATCACCATGCCTCTTTAATTTTTAGATGAACAAAAAGGTCAACCCCTCTTAATATCGACACTTCTACGATTTAACAATTATGAACTCACACCTATTTCATATTACTACATCAATATCATTGACCCATAATTTCTTTATATGTGCTACATGATGGTTTTGATTATCATTCATTGAATACCTAATATTCTTGGACTAGTCTTATGTCCCATGCAAATTACCGTCACTATTTATTTAACTCTCAAACAAATATAAGTGAAGAACGAGAGTGAAATCATTTCTATAAAATCTATACGCCACCGTGCTCAAAAAGATATAAGTGAAGTACTAGAGCAACTGCTAAGCTCAAAAGATATAAGTGAAGCACATAGAGTATTCTAACAAATTATGATGAAGGTGTGTCTCTCTTAAATAGGTGTGTCCAGCAAACAATGATTGTGGCAAACTTAAAGTAAAAGCAAACAAAAGTAAACGACACTCCAAGCAAAACTCATATCATGTGACGAATAAAAATATAGCTCCAAGTGACATACCGATGGATTTGAGACGAAAGAGGGGATGCCTTCCGGGGCATCCCCAAGCCTAGACGCTTGAGTATCTTTTAAAATATTACCTTGGGGTGCCTTGGGCATCCCCAAGCTTAGGCTCTTGCTACTCCTTATTCCTTTATCCATCAAGATAACACCCAAAACTTGAAAACTTCAATCACACAAAACTCAACAAAACCTCGTGAGATCCGTTAGTATAAGAAACATATTGCATACTTTAAGTACTGTTGTAAATTGATTCAAATTTCATAAATTCATAATAGGTAATGTATTTTAACTTCTCCATGGCTTATACCCTCCGATACAATCCATAGTTTAATCAAAATAAGCAACTATGCAAGCAAAAACAGAATCTGTCTAAAACAGAACAGCCTGTAGAAATCTGTAGGTACCCTATACTTATGTAACTCTAAAAATTCTGAAAAATTTGGACAACCTCTAAAATTTGTATAGCAACACTGTGTAAAAATTTCAGATCATTATCATGCTCCAGAAAAAAAAAATCCTTTACTGGTGTCAAAAGTTTCTGTTTTGTTTCAGCATCGATTCTACTCATCTTGTGAGTCATACCAAAGGCTTTACTTGGCACAAACACTAATTTAAACACAAAAACATAATCATTACAGAGGCAATAATCATTCTATTAAAAATAAACAAAAAGTTCTAAGCAAAAATTTAAAGATAACTATTGGGTTGCCTCCCAACAAGCGCTATTGTTTTATGCCCCTAGCTAGGCATAATGCATAGTTTCAAGTATTGTCATCTTTGACATCAAGCTCCTCAATAACACAACCGTGGATAGTAGGGGAAATAGGAGGCTTGGCAATAGGATCTTTTATCAAATTTATAAAGTTGGGGTGAACACTAATCATCTTAAGATCCTCATTTCTTTTGGGTAGAAGGTGTACTAACGCTCTTAGGAATGTATATGAACTTGGAAGTTTTGTTGTGAGAGGTACTAGCATTAGCTTTAGAAGGTGTGAAGGCAGAGCCTACTTTGTCAATGACCTCTTCCATTTTATCAATTCTATCCAAACCTTGTTCTATCCTCTCATCAATAGTAGTGTCTTTTTCCTTTAAGGTTTTCAAAGTTATTCCTACTCGTGACCCAAGTTGAGTGATATGATTATGAAGTTTTTTATCCAACTCCTCAATTGGTTTGTTTGTGATCATATTCTTCTCAATAACATCAAGCCTTTGCATAACATGTTCCAAGGTTAAATTTGTTTCATTAACAACAATGGGTGGTGTCCCTACAAGATTTTCAATTGCGGTGTAGGCATCCAAGGTGTGACACATTAAAAAGTTTCCACCAGTGATGGTTTCAAGTACGATCCTATACCAAGTGGTCACACCAACATAAAAATTGTTAAGCAAAGTAGTGGTAGATAACTTTTTGGTTGCTTTATTTTGAGAAAAGCAAATCCTATACCATGCATCACTACAAGGAACTTGTTAATTCATGACGGATATCTCACGACGTTTTCCGAAACTATCATGGACGACCTGGTACAGCCCCACAAGCCCGCCAAAGCCCGCTAAAGCCCGTCGAACATTTACCCATATAAAAACCTAACCCTAAACCTCCTCCACCTCGGCCCCCTCCTCTCTCCCTCCTCCACAGCCCCTCCCAATTCCCCATCGCCCCCACGCATCGCCGCCACCCACCACCTCTTCCCCTCCCTACTCCATATTCTCCCTTCCCTCCGCCTCCACCTCAACCGCCAGCAACGGCACATCACTGCCGCCCGCACCCATCGCCCACCTTCCTCATGGGCTCGGCCCTCTCACCCGCCCTACCCTCACGTTCTCTCCCCTATCAGATCGAGTATTCGGCAGTCAGATCCGTTGCAGTCCTTCCAGTGGCCATGCCATGAAGCTCGTCCACTAGGTCCCATCTTCTCCTCCCACGCCTCCCTCTCCCACCCTTGTCTCATTGATTTTATTCGATTCAATTTCGCAGGCATGATTCGATTTCTTCAAGTTGGTGATCCTTCTGCCTCGAAGGACCTGATGAGGTGGAGAAGAAAGACCACCGATGCCATGGGATGACGGGAAGATGATGTCTACTATGCAACCTTCTTCTTGTAGACTCGTGTTGGGCCTCCAAGCGCAGAGTTTTGTAGGACAGTAGAAAATTTCCCTCAAGTGGATGACCTAAGGTTTATCAATCCGTGGGTGGCGTAGGATGAAGATGGTCTCTCTCAAACAACCCTGCAACCAAATAACAAAGAGTCTCTTGTGTCCCCAACACACCCAATACAATGGTAAATTGTATAGGTGCACTAGTTCGGCGAAGAGATGGTGATACAAGTGTAATATGGATGGTAGATATAGGTTTTTGTAATCTGAAAATATAAAAACAGCAAGGTAACTAATGATAAAAGTGAGCACAAACGGTATTGCAATGCTTGGAAACAAGGCCTAGGGTTCATACTTTCACTAGTGCAAGTTCTCTCAACAATACTAATATAGTTGAATCATATGTAAATCCCTCACGTGCGACAAAGAGTTCACTCCAAAGTCACAAATAGCGGAGAACAAACGAACAAATTATTGTAGGGTAAGAAACCACCTCAAAGTTATCTTTTCCGATCAATCTTATGAGCTATCCCTATAAGTGTCACGAATAGCCCTAGAGTTCGTACTAAAATAACACCTTAAGATACAAATCAACCAAAACCCTAATGTCACCTAGATACTCCAATGTCACCACGAGTACACATGGGCTTGATTATACGATATGCATCACACAATTTCAGATTCATCATGTTCAATCCAACACAAAGAACTTCAAAGAGTGCCCCAAAGTTTCTACCGGAGAGTCAAGACGAAAACATGTGCCAACCCCTATGCATAGATTCCCAAGATCACGGAACCCGCAAGTTGATCACCAAAACATACATCAAGTGGATCAATAGAACATCCCATTGTCACCACGGATATCCCATCGCAAGACATACAACAAGTGTTCTCAAATCCTTAAAGACTCAATCCGATAAGAAAACTTCAAAGGGAAAACTCAATTCATCACAAGAAGATAGAGAGGGGAAAACTCCATATGATTCATCTATATCAATAAAGCTCGCAGTACATCAAGATCGTGTTATCTCAAGAACACGAGAGAGAGAGAGATCAAACACATAGCTACTGGTACATACCCTCAGCCCCGAGGGTGAACTACTCCCTCCTCGTCATGGAGACTGCCGGGATGATGAAGATGGCCTCCGGTGATGGTTTCCCCCTCCGGCAGGGTGCCGGAACGGGCTCCCGATTGGTTTTTCGTGGCTCTAGAGGCTTGCGGCGGCGGAACTCCCGATCTAGGTTTGTTTCTGGGGGTTTCTGTATTTATAGCAATTTTTGGCGTCGGTCTCACGTCAAGGCGGTGCCCGAGGAGTCCACAAGCCAGGGGGGCGCGCCCTAGGGGGGGGCGCCCCCCAGGCTTGTGGCCTCCTTGGTCACTTCCTGGCCCAGCTTTTTGCTCCAGTATTTTTTATATTTTCCAAAAATATTCTCCGTAAATTTTCAGCCCATTCCGAGTACTTTTATTTCTGCACGAAAAACAACACCACGGTAGCTCTGCTGAAAACAGCGTCAGGCCGGGTTAGTTCTAATAAAATCATACCAAAATCATATCAAATTATTGTAAACATGGCATGAATACTTCATAAATTATAGATATGTTGGAGACGTATCAGAAGACGCCATGGACCTCCAGCCCCACATCAGCCGCACAACAAGGTCTTTATTCTCCTCCCCGCAACATGCATCTCTCTCTTTTGGTGATGGCAGATCCCATATTCTTGTTAGGGTTGTACAAATTCGTGATTTTTCTGTGATTAGACTGAGTAGAACAATTGGGGAAAGCTCATGGTCATTATTCATATGAATCCATCTTAGGACGGATGAAACTAAAGCCAGTCTGATGCTTGATTCAGTTAGTTATGGGATGAGCTACTTGTCTGATTATGAGCATCATTTTTCGTTCTATTGTACATCAATATTATATTTTTATTACGTGGGTCACACATTTGTTCTTCTGTTGCACATACCTGAACCCAACTCTAGCAGAAGCACTAGCAGTAGGTCATGCCCAATTATTTCCCAAGTATAGCACCAGCAATTTCATATCGATCAGTGCAAGTTTCCAATTTTTTGCATTGGTAGCCATCACAAATACTAGTTATGTATGTATATTTCTTAAATGCTGCCATGTTCGTGGATGAAACTCCATTTATCTACTATGATGTCAATGTCTCTGAACAGAAACCCTCAATGACACTCACAAAATCATGTTTTTTTTGCACTTTTCTCCGATCTGGTTGTGTGAAGGAAGCCAGCCATGGAGAAGCTGCTGCGGGGGTTCAAGGGTCATGTGAGTATGCCTGCAAATCAGCTCAACATCACAAACAAAGGTAACTTCTCCTCTCCCTTTGTTCGTTTTGATTCTGTAGTCGTGGTTCGCTGATGTTCATCGCCCAACAGAGATCCTCAATGACGATGCTCAGAATATCATGACGAAAACCAACAAGTTTGTCAAGGTAATGACTTCTCTTGTCTCTCTCTCTCAACAAGGTTTCCTCAGTGTCATTCTTGTTTTGGTGGAAATTGTTACAGAACGCCACAAGTTTCTTGTCCATAGTCAGAACTATTCTACTTTTGGGTAATCAACACCTTTTCTAACTACATCAATGCCATTTACTTACATCTGCACATATTTTTTTTGATAGTCACTAGTTAGATAAGAGAAAAGGATCACGGCATTATCTGTTCTGGGTATTTCTCTTGCATACTTTTAACATCAGTAATTGCATTTTCCTAGGAGTATCGTTCAACATTGCTTACATCTATACATATTAGTCGGAGCTCTAGAGCAGTCGTGGTATATTTGGTGTTATTTCTACAGTCATTTACTTTTTGATCACGGCATGCATGTTCGCTCTTTGTGTACTTAGATAAGAGTAGAGGATGACAAGCTTGTTTGCTTTGCGCAAATTGTTTGTCAACTTTATTCTTTTGGAGTATTATTCTGCAGGGTATATATATCCAATTTCCTAATGCTCTAATTTTAACTATCAAGTGTCAACAAGATGAGGATATTATTCTTCAGGTTATATATATATCCAATTTCTTAATTCTCTAATGGGTTAGGTTCTTAGGTTGGTTGACCTAATTTAGGAAAATCGATGGTACCCAAAGGTGATATTCTGCCAAATATTCACAAATTGATGCATGCGTACTTACCCAAATGTGCCATTCTGCCAAACCCAAATGTGTCATTCTGCCAAACTGTAGAAGTATGTGTCGGCGTCAAAACCGGCGGATCTCGGGTAGGGGGTCCCGAGCTGTGAGACTAGAATCGAGGGTAACAGGAGACGAAGAGGACAGCGTTTTACCCAGCTTCGGGCCCTCCTATGGAGGTAATACCCTACGTCCTGCTTGATTATATTGATGGTATAAGGGTTACAGAGTTGATCTACCACGAGATCGTATGACTAAAACCCTAGATGAGTTCTGTTGGCCTACAACCTAAAACCCTCCGGCTTATATAGACGCCGAGGGTACCTAGGGTTTACACATGGTCGGTTACACGTCGAAGGGATAAACATGCCTATTCACTACTTTAAACGTGGAGGTCACGCCACGATTCTCAAAGCTTCCTTCTTGGAGACAGGGTCTTCAATCCATCCAATGTTCGGCAAGTGGCCCATATAGTCCGGCCCATAAGAAACAGGTCGGCCTCCCGAGGACCCCTTAATCCAGGACTCCCTCAGTAGCCCCCGAACTAGCCTCCAACACCAAGGGTCTTAGCTCCAGCTGCTTCATATGATCAGAGTCTTCGGCTTGCGAGGCGAGTTCCTTTCTCCAAACAGTGATCGGCAGGGCTCTAGTTCGGCCTCCGATGACGTGTAATTTTCCCGATCATAGATCGTCCGAACACCATGTATAGCCCGGCCCTGAAGGCCAAACGTCAAGGAGTCAATAGTGTTCTCTGACAACCTTTCAGAGGAAAGGTCACGGCCCACCACGACCGCTGAACCAGTCGAAAAGACTCGATTCGCGGTTCGAGGCCGTTCCCATCAGCACGATTCATCAATGCACAGATCGTGCTCCGTTTCACACGGGATATGCTTAACCATGCGCGTATAACGTCACACACGTCTTGGGAAGCGGAGAGGTTCACGGCGCAATGGAGGGAGGCTAACCGGCAACAAGCCCAATAAAAGGGAAAGAAAACCCCAAGGCTTAACCGCACTCCCCATTCGCATCCCTGCTTCCCCAATCTCCTGAGCTTCCAGAGCCCAGATCTAGGTTTTCCACCCTTTCTCCTCCGAGCTCAGCCATGGCCAGCGGCAAGTGGGAGGCGTCTACGGTCACAGACCAGGACATCCGGGACCTCAAGGACGTTGGCTACCTCCCCGCCAATATCTTCCACCGTGCCGCGGAGGAGGGCCAGGTGATCCCCACCCCCAAACCAGGCGAGAGGGTGGTCTTCATTCCTCATTTCATCCGAGGACTGAGCTTCCCGCTCCACACCTTCGTGAGGGGCCTCATGTTCTTCTACGGACTCGACTTCCACGACCTCCCGCCGAACTCTTTCATGCATATATCGGCCTTCATCATCGTCTGCGAGGCCTTCTTGCGAATCGAACCACACTTCGGATTGTGGCTCAAGATCTTCAACACCAAGCCGAAGTGTGTCACAGGCGCACACGCCGACTGCGGCGGGGCGGTCATCAGCAAGCTTCCACGCGCCGTATGGCCATCCGACACATTCATCGACACCATCAAGACTTGGCAAAAAGAGTGGTTTTACATCACCGAGCCAAGGGAGGAGGGCGGAACTGTTCCTGCCGAATTCAGATCCGGCCCCCCGACCAGATTGACCTCATGGGTCCGAAAGGGCCTCGACTGGGGGTCGGACACAGAGGTGGATGACCTGCATAGGGGCATCGCCTCCATAATCAAGGATGGAGTCGAGTTGACCAACATGGTCCAAGTTATGCTTTGGCGGCGCATCCTCCCCTGCCAGCGCCGGGGCTCTCCTATGTGGACTTACCGGACGGACGATGATCCTATGATTCGTCAACTCTTCCGCACCACACGGGAGAAGCTGTGGAAGGCGCTGTTCAAGGCGCAGGAGAAGTGGCCGGCCAAGAAGGAGGACCAGGGCCTGCGTACCGATAAGCCCCCTTCCGAGGTATGTCATAGCTTCATTAGATCGGCTTCGTTTTTCTGAAGGAAATCTAAGTACTTTCCGATCACTTCCGCAGGAATGGTTGAGCAAGGCCACGGGCATCAAGTGCCCGGCTCCACAGCCCGAAGACCCTAGGTCCCAGCTGCTGTCGGAGATGCTCGTCGTGGCGCCTTATAAGGTGCCAGAGAAGAAGGAGAAGAAAAAGCCAGGCCGAGCAGGCCTGCGCAACAGGGACCGGCCAGGGGCTGTGTCCGAAGAAACCCATGCCTCCTCGAATCAAGAGGAGGAGCATGAGGTTGAGGGGGGAGGCGATTCCCTCCTCACAGGAAAGAGGGCGGCGTCATTGGACGCCTCAGAGGATATACCTCCTCCCGCCTAGAAAAAGGGCGCCGGACACAGGTAGTTCTGTCTGACGACAGTTCAGATTCGGATACTGAGTCCGAGGACTTCGAGAGGGTTCCACGAAGGAACCTCAGGGTCAAGCCCCCACCTCGAAGGTAAATATCCGAAGACTCCCTGAACTATTAGTTCTAGGCTTTGAATGTTATTAACATGTGAGCGCCCATTAACTTGCAGCCCATCACGTGTTCTCCCCACCGATCAAGTTTCGGACGGGGAGACCCCGCCCGCCGAGCTAGCAGAGAGCGGGACCGCGTCGCGCCCATCTCCTCCGGGCGCCGCGGAGGATGCCGCGGAGGTGTCCTCCCAACAGGCTCCTTCGGAGCCGAACACTGGAGGTGGGGGCGATGACGTCATGATCGAGGCTAACACCTCGGCCGCCGAAGACCCGGGGGAGAAGCCCCTCCCGGATACTGAGGAGACCGGACGAGGAGATGTCCAGTCACCTCCAAGGCTGTCTCCGGAGCACACCATGCCTCCGAAGGCGCCGGTTCAATCCCCGGTTGGAGATCGGGTCAACCGATCCCCACCGACGCCACCGACCAATGGGTGGCCGTCTATGGGGGAGGCTCTATCCAGCGCCCCCCTCTCAGAGGAGCACCGCACCCTTATGGGTGCGGTACTGTGGAGCATTCAGTCCGCGGACAGCGGACTGAAGGAGGCCTTCAACGGTCTCCTGACGGACTTTCAGGTGAGCCACGTAATGCTCTGTTCTTTTGAAATATTAATTTCTTTGAGTTATGATTATATACACGGCAGCCCCCGAGCCCTAGGTAAGTTTGGAAAAAGCTTACGTGGGGGTCAATCATAGATCATTATCCGAACTATGTATAGGACATCATATGTTCGGGACAGTCAAGCAGCCCTTAAGAGGACCGGACATAGGATCATATTTATGACAGTTCGGAAGTTGTGAACCCGTGTAATTTGATATGGTTTTGTTTTGTACATGCTTCGTCATCGGTGGCGGCCGTTAATGCTGCCGAGCTGGACGAGCTAAATCGGAAGCTCAAGAGCTCCGAAGATGAGCTCGAAGCTCTGAATAAGAGATTCGACGAGGCGCAAGGTAAGCCGGAGTAGAATATCCAAATTTTCATCATCGTACTGTCGAAGCAGTATTGTTGATGTGTTTTAATGCTTACGCAGCCTCGGCGAAAGAAATTGAGAAGCCCAACGCCGAGCTTGAGAAGGCAAAGCAGGAGGTTGCGGTTGAGAGGGCGGCGGCCAAGGAAGCGGCTACCGCGCTATCCGCCTTGAGAGCCACCAGCGACAAGCACGAGGCTCGGGTGGAGGAAATCCAACAGGAGCTCAAGGACGCCGGCCAAAAGTGCGAAGACCTTGAGCGGAGAGGCAAGGAGCAGGCCGCCGAACTATCCACCATTAAAACCAATCTCCAAAAGGAGCGGGTGGATCGGCGGTCTTTTGAAGAACAAGTCAACCAGGCGAAGGCTATCATGGATGGTAAGCCGTATTTATTGCACTGTGTCTACGGGGATAGCAAGTTCGAGTTGCTTACCCAAGTATGGCGTTCCTCAGGCGCCTGCTCGGACCTCCAGAAGAGCACAGCGGACGCGAACCAGTTCTATGTTTCGCGGGGAGAAGGAGATTAAGTTCGGCTGTTCTGGGCGCAGTTTGAAGCCCCCGAGCGCTCTCCTCTCCATGTTGAGCAGCTGATGGAGCTACACCGGATAGCGGAGCCGGCCATGAAGGATCTCTGCATCCAGCTATGGCCCAATGAGCCGTTGCCGGGCAGCTACTTCGGCCTGGTGCGGAAGCTGAGCGACGCCTCGTCCCGGATCGACGCGCTAAGGCGATCTTCCTGCATTGAGGGAGCTCGGATGACCTTTGCGAAGGCCAAGGTGCACTGGCCGGGGCTGGATCCAATGAAGATAGCCATCGCCCCTCCGCCTACTCGAAAAGAGCATAGGCGCCCTGAGTTGTACTTCTCTGGCGTAATGGAGGGTGCTCGGGCAATAGAGGCGCAATGTTCGAGAGAAAACGTGTATGAGTAGCGCGTTGTAATATGTCCGATGACCTTTTAACGTGTTTATATTAAAAATGCATGATTTATCATGTCTTTTATGTTTTGCATCCTTTATAACTCCTGTGTGGCCGTTAGAACTGAAAGCTGCGAGTCGTCGGCTTCAGCCCCCATGTAGATACTATGCGCGGTGTCTCGACCAACGCACTGTGACCCTTGGCCGAACTATCGGCACCCGAAGGCGGTAGTGTGGGGCGGACAAGGCAATCGGACCATAATGCTTTATTGATTTCACTTAGCCATAGGGGCGCGAGAAAGGAGTGCGGGGGGCTGATGACTAGCCTCCAGGGGTTGTGATGTTCGGATGAACCGTGGCCAAAGCCTATATCACATGGTTTGTACTAATACCAAACCCATCGTATGACACGGAATAACCTCTGACGAGATTTAGTTAAGCTCGGATTCGCAGACCGGTTCTCGCATACCATGACAGTCAGTTTTCGGCTTTCTCCGCTGAGGTGCTTGACCAGGCTAGCCGGAAGCACAATCGTAGCGGTTCTCCCTTTGCCCTTTTAGCCGAACGAGCGGAACATAAAGGGGCAAGTACAGGAGCAGGGCAACCCAACTATTGACCCAAGACATAGTTCGGAACCAATGCATATAAAGCGGAATTCCAAGACGCCGAAGGCAGAATCAGTTGTGCTTAGGGCAATTTTTTAAGGTCGAGCCCCCGGTCTATTAGCCGGTTGCGTCGTAAAGTATACCGAACAGGTTCGCAAGAAAAGAGGGGAAATAGAGAGTACGCCGAAAACAGCGAGGTGATCATGCATGATACATATGTATTGTACTCAACAACTCTTATAATTCAAATTGCCGATACAACTGTTTACAGGTATTAAAAATGAAATATAAGCCTTACAGGAGGGGTTGTACCAAGGGTCTGCGATAGGTGACCTGACATCCTCGATGTGCCCTGTCGCTCGTCCGCTCCTGCGTCTCCCAAGGAGTTGTATACCTCTATGGGCTTTGCTATTTGGCGAACGGACCTTGGAAAAATGTCTTGAGAAGTTGCCGAAGTGTAAATGAGCTTTACGCCTTAGCAGGTACTTTATGGTACCTGTAGTGTGTCCGAAGACACGTTGATGGTGATAGCTCAGTCCAGCCGAACACTTACCCTTTAATAATTTTTCCCCACCGCTGCCCATGGAATTTTGAGCGCGAAGTTGTGCCTCCTCGGCACGTACTTTGCCGGTTCTAGGGCCGTGCGATGGGGGGTGAGTCCATATTTATGGGGAGAAGAAGGTTCTGGTACTTCAGGTTGATACCGAGCTCGCTTCCCAGCCTTGGGTGCCTTTACGACAATTGTCGGCGCTTGCCGATCATCTGTGTAATGGAATTCGGCCGCCAGGGCCAACGCATGTTCCTCAGTTCGGAGGGAGCGCTCTGTGTTGCCATTGACAGTAATGACCCCCCTGGGGCCGAGCATCTTGAGCTTGAGGTATGCATAGTGCGGGACGGCGTTAAAGCGAGCGAACGCTGTACGGCCGAGCAGGGCGTGATAGCCGCTGCGGAAAGGTACGATGTCGAAGATCAAGTCCTCGCTCCGAAAGTTATCGGGCGAGCCGAACACTACTTCCAGGCTTACAGAGCCCGTGCACCGGGCTTCGACGCCTGGGATTACTCCTTTAAAGGTAGTGTTGCTGGGCTTGATCCTTGACGGATCTATGCCCATCTTTTTCATCGTATCTGAGTAAATCAGATTCAGGCTACTTCCTCCGTCCATTAGGACTTTAGTGAGGTGATACCCGTCTATGATCGGGTCTAGGACTAGGGCGGCCGAACCCCCATGACGGATACTGGTCGGGTGGTCGCGTCGATCAAAGGTGATCAGGTACGCCGACCATGGGTTATACTTCGGGGCTACAGGCTCTATTGCGTAGACATCTCGAAGGGCGTGCTTCCTCTCCTTTTTGGGTATATGGGTGGCGTATATCATATTTACTGTTTTTACCTCTGGAGGGGATTTCTTTTGTCCGCCACCGATCGGACCGCGGGGCTCCTCCTCGTCCTCGCTGCGTGGGCTCTTGCCTTGGTCCTCGGATGCGAGCATGCCAGCCTGTTTGAAGACCCAACAGTTACAGTTGGTATGGTTGGCGGGCTTCTCTTGAGTGCCGTGGATCTGGCAAGGCCTCTCCAGGATCTTGTCCAGCGGAGTGGGTCCGTCGTGTTTGCCTTTAGGAGGCTTCTTCCGCTGCCCAGGCCGGGAGTTGCGGAAGCTTGCGTTAACAGCCGTGTCATCGGCATCGCTATTATTGTGCCGGCGCTTGTTCTTGTTGCGTTTCGGTTTCCCGTTTCCATCCCGAACTTCGGAGGTTCCGGGGTCTTCGGGGTTGTGGCTACGTCTTGCTAGCCAGTTATCCTCGCCCGCGCAAAAGCGGGTCATGAGTGATGTGAGGGCGGACATTGTCCTTGGTTTGTCCTGGCCGAGCTGACGAGCCAGCCACTCATCCCGAATATTGTGCCTAAAAGAGGCTATTGCTTCGGCGTCCGGGCAGTCCACGATCTGGTTTTTCTTGGTCAAGAAACGATTCCAGAATAGCCGCGCGGACACTCCTGGCTTCTGGACGATGTTGCTTAGATCGGAGGAGTCCGGCAGCCGCACATAAGTGCCCTGGAAGTTAGATCGGAATGCTTCTTCTAGGTCCTCCCAACACCCAATGGAGTTTTCGGGGAGGCTATTTAACCAGTGCCAAGCTGGCCCTTTAAGCTTCAGGGGTAGGTACTTGATGGCGTGGAGGTCATCTCCTCGCGCCATGTGGATGTGGAGGAGGAAATCCTCGATCCATACGGTTGGGTCAGTTGTCCCATCGTATTGTTCTATGTTTACGGGTTTAAACCCTTCTGGGAACTGATGCCGCATCACCTCGTCCATGAAGCACAGTGGGTGGGCAGCGCCTCTAACCCGAGCTATGTCGCGCCGGTGATTGGCGTCTGTCCTAGCTCGGTTTCGTTCCCGACCTTCATTGTTGCGGTCGAACCAAGGCCGGTACCCTTCCCGTCTATCGGGGGAGTATCCTCTGGATCCGTAAATGGATCGCGTACGACCTGCTCTGTCGTCTAGGTCGTGTCGCAGGTCGAACCTGTCATCGGGCTCTAGTGGCTCCTTTTCCCGTCTACGGGGTATCGTCGGCCTGTAGCCGGTGTTGTCAGCCGTCCTGTCTCGTCCTCGAGGAGGGCGGTCTGGCTTGTCGTATGGGGTATGTTTGGGAGACGGCGTATCAGTGAGTTCGTCATCGAATTGTGGCAGCAGCCTTCTGCGTGGATAGCTCTTGGGTTGGTCCGATAGCCCGGTACCGTATCCTTCCTCAGCTAAGAGGACTCTGGTCCATCGATCGTTGAGGTTGTCTTGGTCGGCTTTAAGCTGCCGTTCCTTTGCTTTCAGGCTGCGGGCCGTGGCTATAAGCTATTGCCTGAATAGTTCCTGATCTGCAGGGTTATCGAGGATGGCAAAGTCATCGGCTTCCGCATTGTCCACCCCCTCAATAGAGCGGAGGTAATCGTCGTCCTCGGGATCATCTAGATCGTCGGGGTTGCGCCGGTCTTCCAGCCTCTCCTGACCCTCTAACGGGCGCTTGGGGCTTTCGGGATCGCCGAGGTCCTCTGGGGTGTCTCCGTCCCCGGTGCCATCGATAACTTTTCGTCCTTTTTTTCCTTTTGACCGTTTATGCGGCTTTCGGCGTCTTGACCGCGCTTCCTCCGATTTGTCACCATCGTTTTTCGGAGTGTCCACCATGTAGACGTCGTATGTGGAGGTGGCAGTCCACTGCCCGGTCTTAACGGGGGTGAGTGCGCGATCCTCCTCATCCATGTAATCTGCTTCCTCGGAAGCATAGTCCAACATGTCGGTTAAATCCTTGACAGTGGCTACCAAGTGGGTGGTGGGTGGGACGAAAAATTCGTCCTGACCCGTCTAGAGCCCGGTCTGAGAATAGATCGGGGTTGGGTCGTCGGTAATCTTCATCGACGAGATCCGATCTAGAGCCTCGTTGAGTATCGAGAGCTCGATCGGGTCGGCCTGCCCAGAGCTTCCGGAGTGAACCTCCGATGCATCCGGCCAGGGAGTGTGTTCGGCAAGAACAGATGTCCGGACGTCTGGCACTATGACCAGGTCCGGATTGAGAGTCGGGTCCTCGCCGGGGTAGATCCCGTGGGCGGGGCCGAAAGATGGACCTGGGGTTAAAGCCTCAGAGTCTTCGGGCGTGACAGGCGAGACTGCGAGCCCGGTTAGTGATAGATCACCCCGGGAGTCTACGGAGAACTCTAAGTTCCCGAATCTGACCTCTTGATCAGGGGCGAAACTTCCGACACGGCCTAGATGGCCGGTCGAGTCGGCGTGCAGCACAATGCTGCCAAAAGCGAGATCTGTCCGGGGACGAAAGTACCCGTGTTGCGGACCTCTTCGTTGATGACAAGACGAGCCATCGATTCCTTTGGCGATCACAGGGGAACTCTCAATGAAAGCACCAATGTCGGTGTCAAAACCGGTGGATCTCGGGTTGGGGGTCCCAAGCTGTGAGACTAGAATCGAGGGTAACAGGAGACGAAGGGGACAGCGTTTTACCCAGGTTCGGGCCCTCCTATGGAGGTAATACCATACGTCCTGCTTGATTATATTGATGGTATAAGGGTTACAGAGTTGATCTACCACGAGATCGTATGACTAAAACCCTAGATGAGTTATGTTGGCCTACAACCTAAAACCCTCCGGCTTATATAGACGCCGAGGGTACCTAGGGTTTACACATGGTCGGTTACACGTCGAAGGGATAAACATGCCTATTCACTACTTTAAACGTGGAGGTCACGCCACGATTCTCGAAGCTTCCTTCTTGGAGACAGGGTCTTCAATCCATCCAATGTTCGGCAAGTGGCCCATATAGTCCGGCCCATAAGAAATAGGTAGGCCTCCCGAGGACCCCTTAATCCACGACTCCCTCAGTATGTATCTGTGTTTTCTCAACGCATAACTATCCCGTTTTTTACATTCGACAACTTATCATTAAGGATCAGTGGACAATTATAATTGAATGAATCTTGAGCACTGCTTTATTTGTTGTTCCCTTTTTGTAGACAAGTGTTTTTCTGTTTCTTGTTTGGATATATGCACGAGTACTTACCACATCATTTTTTACCCATAATGTGGTTGTGTTCATTAATTCGGATGCACATGAAACTTACATGTAGTAGATACTATGTTATTCCCATTTGTAGGCATTAGAAGATTTAAGAATTTTGGACATCATGTAATACGTTTTTCCCATTTGTTGCAGTTCTCTTATTTCTAGTATATATTGATATCTACATATATCTAATGTTCTTGTAAATATGCGAGGTATGATTGGGTAGCAGGCTACTTGGTGCTGCCAATCACAATCCGCCATGACATATGGTTTCCATCAGGCGTGCTGACAACAAGATAACAACCTCAGTTTATGTAAACTAGATTGTACCGTTTCAACCTTGTTGTGTGATATATTTTGTCAATCTATGTTGTAAACTATCTTCCATGGAGGATTTTGTGAACTCTGAATGTTGTATATACCTGCAGATGGCTGCATATTAATTGATCTTTGTATATATGACATTTTGGAAATACTAAATTTGGCATTATGATTTCTATAACGCATTATGCTAAAAGATGTACTGGTTGAATATTAGGCCAAAACAAAGAGGCTAATGGGCTGGACGAAATTGAAATTGAAATTGGCATTATTCCATGATGATTTCTGTGACAAAATCGTGTCCACGTAGGCAGCCATGTCATTCCAATTTGTCAACTGAAAATCCTGCGTGTTGTTTTTCCATGACGGATTTTTCTGTCACGAAGGTTAGGGCCTGGTTTGGGCCTGCGGTAGATCCATGATGGGCGCGATCTGTCATGGACGGCATGATGTCAAATTATGACGCGATATACATGACGGATTTTGAATCCGTCGTGGATGGGCACCCATGACAATTTTCCTATGATATATGACGGAGTAGAACTGTCATGTATTAACATATTTCTTGTAGTACATCTTTTAAGCTTTCTCCTCCCCTTTGTTTGAAATTCACTACACCATCATTGGGGGTAAAGCGAGTGGAAGAAGAACTAGCCATGACTTCAAACAAGAAAACTAGTACCAAGCAAAGGTAAATATTTTTATATTTTTGATTTTTATGAGACAAGCTAAATATAACAGCAAATAAAAAGAAGAACAATTGAATGAAAATTTGTGTGAAGTTACTCGGTTCGGTAGTTGATGATGATATTCCCCGGCAACGGCGCCAGAAATCCTTCCTGATACTTGTGATCTGCGTTGGGTTTTCCGTGAAGAGGAACGGGTAATTGCAGCACAAAGCGAATAAGTATTTCCCTCAGTTATGAAACCAAGGTTTATCGAACCAATAGGAATATCATTCCTCAACCGTCTTCAGCGGCTGCACACAAATGAACAAACGACTTGCACCCAACTCGGGCAAGAGGGTTGTCAATCCCCTTGATCTCGTTATTTGCAAGCAAATGAGTTGTGTAGATAATTGTTGATAAATATAAATTGCAAAATAAATAAAAAGTAAATAAAGGCAGCGAGGTAATAATAGCGTTTGCGAATATATAAGTGAATAGACCCGTGGGGCATAGTGTTCCCTAGCGGCATCTCTCATGTAGGCAGCATACAGTGGGTAAACAAATTACTGTTGGGCAATTGATAGAAAAGCGGATAGTTATGCGATGTTCATGGCAATGATCACGTATATATAGGCATCATGTCCATAAGCAAATAGGTCGACTCCTGCCTGCACCTATTACTATTACTCCACTCATCGACCGCTATCCAGCATGCATCTAGAGTATTAAGTAAAACAGAGTAATGCTTGGAGAACGATGACATGATGTACACAAAGTAAACTCAAACAATATGAATGAACCCCATCGTTTTATCCTTAGTAGCAACAACACAAATACGCATCTTATCCCCTACTTTTTCACTGGGATATAGAAACTCGCCAGGTTGAACCTACCACAACGCACCACTCCCACCGATGAAATATCAATCTACTTGGCCAAAGCATATCAATAGATCGGAGAGCATAACGAAGCTATAATGATCATGCACTTAAGAGATAATATAATTCAGAGGCATCTCAAATACTTTTCATGAATAATCTGAACATAAACCAACAATTCATCGGATCCCAACAAAGACACCGCACAATAGGATTACATCAAATAGATCAAAGCGAAGATGCGACGACCATTGTATTGAAGATCATAAGAGAGAGAGAGATTGCCATCTAGGTACTAGCTATGGCCCCGTAGATCTGTGGTGAACTACTCGCACATCATCATGAGGGCGGCAAGGTTGATGAAGAGGCCCTCCGTGATCGATCCCCCCTCCGGCAGGGTGCCGGAACGGAGCTCCAGATGGCCTCGCGACAGAACAGAAACTTGCGGCGGTGGAAAAAGTGTTTCAGGACTGCCTCTAGGGTTTTTAGGATTTTAGAGAATTTATAGGCCGAAGAGGGACGTCGGGAGGCGCCCGAGGGGGCCATCACATATCAAGGCGCACCCTGATGTGTGGTGGGGCCCTCGTGTCCCTCCTGGCTTCCTTCCGAAGCTTCTAGGTATTCATATAGTCCAGAAAAAATCATCAAAAAGTTTCGTGGCAATTGGACTTCGTTTGGTATAGTAAACCTGAAAAGGCAAAAACATGCAGAAAACAACAACTGGCACTGGGCACTGGGTCAATAGGTTAGTGCTCAAAAATATTATAAATTGGTAAATAATGACCCAAAAAGTATCCTAGAATGATAATATATCAGCATGGAACAATAAAAAATTATAGATGCTTTGGAGACGTTCCATCTTGCAAGTTGTATGCACCTATTACGTGTCTTGATCCGTATACCCCAAGGTGACAATAATTGGGATTCTTTCTGGTGATTGCCTTTGTTTGAGGAGTTCATGTATTCATCATGTGTTAATGCTTTGTTCCGGTTCTCTATTAAAAGGAGGCCTTAATATCCCTTAGTTTCCATTAGGACCCCGCTCCCACGGGAGGGTAGGACAAAAGATGTCATACAAGTTCTTATCGCAAGCACATATGACTATATACGAAATACATGCTATATTGATGAATTGAAGCTAGTTCTGTGTCGCCCTAGTGTGTAACTGTTACATGATTGATGTCATCTAAATCATTATCCATCACCGATCCACGTGCCTACGCTTTACATATACTTAATCTTGCTAAGTTACTATTGCTGCTGCTACTGTCACAACTGCTACAAAATTACTACTATCACTATTGTTGTTATTGTTACAACTATTACTTGTCGTGCTACTAAATTTTGGCTGCAGAGAGATATCCCAAGTGTGGTTGAATTGACAACTCAACTGCTAAGGCCGATAAATATTCTTTGGCTCCCCTTGTGTCGAATCAATAAATCAGGGTGAAATACTATCGGCGAAGACTGTTGCGATCCCCTATACTTGTGGGTTATCAGGAGTCCTGTATAAGATCCCAGACGTGACGAGGAGCTCTGGAATGGTACGGAGGTAAAGATTGATATATGTCAAAGTTGTATTCGGACTCCGAAAAGGTTTTGGGAACTTTTGGTAGTGTGTCGGGAGTGCTGGAAGGGTTCCAGGGGTCCACTGGGAGAGGTCCACCCACCCCGAAGGGTCACATGGGATGAGAGGGTGGCGCACCAGCCATTCTGCGGCTGGGGCTGGTGGAGGGGAAACCCTAAGGGGGATGGGTGCCCCCCTGACTTGGGCCGTTGCCCCTCCCTTCGTGGAGGGGCTAGGGCTGGCGCCCCCTCCTCCCTTGCCCCTATATATAGTGGGGGATAGGGAGGGCAGCCACACCCAAGCCCTTGGCGCAACCCTCCCTCTCTCCATACCCCGTTTTCTCCTCCGATTGCATCTACGGTAGCGCTCGGCGAAGCCCTACCGGGATAGCATCACCACCACCGCCACCACGTTGTCATGCTGCCGGAGATCCCATCTACTACTCCGGCCTCGCGCGCTGGATCGAGGAGGCGGATACGTTATCGAGCCGCATGTTTCTTGAACGCGGAGGTGCCGTCCGTTCGACGCAAGATCAGATCAGATCGCGATTGGATCGTGAAGAGTACGACTACATCAACCGCGTTATAAACGCTTCCGCTTAACGGTCTACAAGGGTACATAGACACACTCCCCTCTGGTTGCTATGCATCTCCATAGATATATCTTGGGTTTCATAGGAATTTTTTTGTTTTCCATGCACTAGTGCAGAAAAGCCTAGATATGGCATGGCAAAAAGGGCCTTGCTGGCGTAGGCACCCTACGCCAGCAATATGGCACCACAGTTAAATAATAGTGGTGGCGTTGGATCTTACGCCAGCAGTATTTCATATACCTATGGCGTTGGATTTGTCGCCACGACGGAAGTATCATATATATCTACGACGTGTTAGCTTTTCCAACGCCATACACTCGAGAGGTCATTACGGGCGGACCGGATGTTTCGCACGCCAGTACTAAATAACCAAACGCAACAAAAAAACACTGCCACCGCAGCGAGAAATGTTGTGGTGGCAGCGCAATTTTGTATCAGTATATACATAATGATGTTTGTGTCCCACATTGATTCCGATAAGAAATGAAAACGCACGTACAACATAATTTATATTATGGTACACATCATATATATATATATATATATATATATATATATATATATATATATATATATATATATATATATGCATATATTAACCATCATCGTAACTACTAGTACGGTACTCATCACGTTTATTAGGATCAGTCTTGAAGAAGAGGGAAATTAACCCCCTCATCTCCATGCATGGTGGAGCATAGAGATTCACCGATCTCCAATCTTCCAAGTTGCGATCACTCGGGTAGTTGCCTCCATTTTTTAACTCTTCCAAGTTGCGATCACTCGGGTAGGTGCCTCCATTCTTTTAACTCTTCCAAGTTGCGATCACTCGGGAAGCTGCCTCCATTCTTTTAACTCTTCCAAGTTGCGATCACTCGGGTAGTTGCCTCCATTCTTTTAACAGTACGGGCATTCTTCCATTTTGTGTTGCATTCACAAAATAAAAGTCAATGGAAAAAATGGACATATTGAGAGCAAGAAATTTTGATGAAACGGAAATGAATCCACGTTTCGCCAAAACATTGGCCACTCTCTCGACCTTTCCCTGCAAAAAGAAACATAGCTAGCACGAGACAATTCACAAGAACACAGGATGATGCAACATATAACATATTTCATCAATTCACATTTCATCAAATGGTTAGAGAGAGATTTATACCGTCCGGATCGAGTGGGGGTCGGCTGTCAGCAGGGCACGGTTGGGGCGCCCGTGAAGACTGCGCGATGGGGTGGTATTGCGTGGCAGACGGGGCGGCCAGACAGGGCGACGGAGGGAGAGATTGGTCGGACAGGACCACCGCAGAGGGACAAAGTGGCCGGACAGGACGACGGAGGAAGAGGCTCTTGGATGAGATGGTGGGCTTTGGGAAGGGCTGGGCAGCGCGGCGGCACGTCTGGCGCAGGGTGCAGGCACGGCTGGGCGGGGGAACGGTGGAGAACAGTGTCCGGCGGCGGGGGGAAGAAAGGAATCTGAGTTGTTCTCACAACAGAGTGTACATAAAAGTGCCAGTTAGTCATTAGTGTTGGCGCCAATGACGTGGCCGACGCCAGCAGTAATTGGTGTTGTGTTAACTTAATTGGGCTCTTCTAATAATACTTGACAAATGGGGTGTGAAGATGCATACATGAATGTGGATCAAAGTATATAATAATGCAAATTAGGAGGTACAAATGAAGTACAATATCGTGCGAAGTACGTATTACGCAATGAGAAATACACAAAGTACTGTAGTACACGAATAATGAAGCACACAAAATAATCAAGTACGACATCATTTGACAATCCTCTCAACGACGGTTTGTGTCTTTTTTATCTTGCTTGAATACTTTCGTCCCGCGTTATGACTCTTTCGTAAGAAGGGACGTCCTGTCTCAGGCAAGGTAATTCTGCTCCTTTTGGTGGTGTAATTTTCATCGTCATCATAGTTCTCCTCTTCTTTTGGGTCGACGCCGAACTGATCATAGTCATCCTCGTTGGCCACTCCGTCCATCCTGACGATGGATCTCTTGGATCTCCTGATGACAACACGACTTGGCTTTGCCGGGCCAGTTATATAGAAGCATTGTGACACGTCCTTAGCGAATACCCAAGGCTGATATTTGGTGGTAATTCCTTTGACACCCTTTGCACCGACAGCTTGTGCTTCGGGCAGGGACATGGTAACGGCACCACGTTCTTCCTTCTCGACATTCTTCGCCCATCTAACCCGGAACAGTGGCACCGTGTGATCTTCGGCGTACTCAAGTTCCCATATCTCTTCGATCCTTCCGTAGTATCTGTTAGTTTCATTCTCGGTGGAGGAAACTAACATGACGCCTGAGTTCTGGTAATCAGAGTTTTTGTCTTTTGCCTCAGTATAGAATGTGTATCCATTGATATCATATGATTGGTAGGTGGCGATGGTGCATGCGGGGCCTACTGCTAATGCATAGATGAGATTTGCATTGGCAATACCCGTTGGCAGTGGTTTCTCCCGAATTCGCTCTTTTAACCAGGCTGCAAATTTGGAGTTATGCTCTCTAATGATCTGGGCTTCGGTCCTCTGTCTCCCTGCCATTGCATGCTCTCTCTTTAAGGTTTCCTTGTGAGTCTGCTGCCAAGGAGTGATTATATCTGCTTGTGGTAACACCACTGTGTGCGCTCTGTCTAAGTCGTCTCGACGGTTATGTGTATCCACATTTAAATCACGCTTCAACTGTGAGTGACCTACTCCATCAAGCCTATCAGCATGCTTCCTCGTGGGCAAATCAAGAGATTGATCATCATCTATATAATTATTGCAGAATGATATGCACTCTTCGGTCAGATAGGCCTGGACGATGCTTCCATCCGGACGGGCCCTGTTACGAACGTAACCCTTCACAGTTCCATTCATCCTTTCAAATGGGAACATGGTATGCAAGAATGTCGGTCCAAGGTCTTTAACCTCAGAAACAACATGAACTAGGAGATGCACCATCACATCAAAGAATGACGGGGGGAAATATATCTCAAGCTCACAGAGTATTGTGATGATCTCCTCTTGTAGTCGAGTGAGATGTCACACACTGATCGACTTTCGAGAGAGAACGTCGAAAATGTTGCAGAAGTCAAGAAGTGTGTTGCGAACGTGACCATCCATTATCCCTCTGAGAGCTACCGGAAGTAATTGCGTCATCATCACATGACAATCATGGGACTTCATGTTGCTAAACCTTTGCTTTTTTGTGTCAAGATATCTGCGTATGAGCCCCGAGTAACCAGAAGGAACTTTGATGCCGTCAAGGCAATTGAATAGTTTATGAAGCTCATCCTCGTCGAGCGTGAAGCAAGCTGGGGGCAATAATCTTCTTTGTTTTTTGTCACGGTTTTGCCCTTCGTTGTCTCGTCGTCTATGGCGATGTTTTTGCCCTTGGCCATCTCCTTGGTTCTTTTAAGGGATGAAGGTTGGAGCTCTTCCCTAATACCTATATCTTTCAAGTCTTGTCTTGCCCTCGTACCGTCTTTACTTTTTTCTGGCATGTCAAACAGTGTGCCAAGCAAACTCTCACAGGTATTTTTTGTGATATGCATCATATCAAGAGAATGCGGCGAACTGAGTAGTTCCCAATACTTCAAGCCCCAGAAAACAGACTTTCTTTTCCATACTTTTAGCAGCATTTTCTCAGCCTTCTTTTTCTTCTTTCCTGGCTTCGGGCAATCTGTCCAATTCTTTAACATTTCGTGGATTTCTTCTCCACTCCTCTTACGTGGTGGCCCTCGGGCCTCATCCGTGTTGTCGAACAGGTCGCCACGACTTCTCTACTCATCATCTTTGTCAAGCCACCTTCGATGGCCCATGAACACTGTCTTGCAACTGCCCTTTTTTGATAGCTGGAGAAAAGATGTGTCATCCATACATTTAACACATCCGCAATGTCCATGACACGCTTGTCCGGAAATATATCTGTAACCTAGATAGTCATGAACAGTCGTGAGCAATGCTGCTCTCATTGGAAAATAGTTTCCAGTGCTGGCATCCCACGTCTTGACGCCTTCATCCTTCCATAATATGTCGAACTCCTCCTTCAATAGCTCAAGATATGTGTTGACATCGTTGCCTGGTTGGAGCGGTCCTTGAATGAGCATTACCATGTGTATGTACTTTTGTTTCATGCAGAGCCAAGGCGGGAGGTTGTACATCCAAACAAACACAAGCCATGTACTATATGTGTGCTACTCTGCTTGCCAAATGGATTTAGTCCATCGCTACTGACACCCAACCTGGGGTTTCTTGGTTCTGCTGCGAATTCTGGTTCAATGCAGTCGAGTGCTTTCCACTGACAACCATCCGCAATATGTCTCAGAATGCCATCATTTTTGGATTTCTTGGTCTTGGCCAAGTCATGTTCTTTGCTTCCTTCGCGTCAGCGAAATAACGTTGCAAGCGTGGAATCAACGGAAGGTACCATACAACCTTTCGAGGATCCTTCTTTCCAGGCTTGTATCGGGGTTCCTTGCAAGTTGGACACTCTGTTTTGTGCTCATGCTCGTTACGATATAAGATGCAATCATTTATGCATGCATGATATCTTACATGCGGCAAATCAAGAGGGCACACGATCTTTTTCGCCTCATCAACACTCTTAGGCAACAAATTCCCCTTGGGCAACACTGTATGCAAATATTCCAATGTAGCGTCCAGACTTGCGTCTGTGCTCTTGAATCTTGCCTTGATGTCTAGAAGTTTGAGCGTGACGTGCAAGCGGGTGTGCTCAGGATCACAACCTTCATACAGTGGAGCACTCGCATCTAACTCCAATTGCGGCAACTTGAGAGCCTCCTTAATAGCAGCTCTCTCATTTGTCGTCTTCTTGTGAAGCAGTTCTTTAACATGGTGATCCTGCAGCATTTCAGCCAACGACATATCCTGGGTGACATGGTCCTCTTCATGTTCGGGTGGCGTTTCATCATTTCCTCCTCCAGGCGCATGTTCATTATTGTTTCATCCTTCTGGCGGCCCTGCTAATTCATCATTGAAAGGGTTCTCCGCTTCCATATCCGCCGCTCCGTCGTCGTCGTCATTCTCCTCACCATGCTTTGTCCATCGTGTATAACCTTCAACGAAACCACGACGAAGCAAGTGCGCGAGGACGCTACCATCGAACGGGTTATGGAAAATTCCATTTTTGCAGTCCTTACATGGACATAATATCTACGTTTCACACTTTTGTATCATATTCGTCACCGCAAAATTGAGAAAGGCCTTAACACTTCGATCCATATTGAATCTTTCGATAGATCAAAGTAGCCTGTAAAGGGAAATACAAAAAGAATTACATATATATCAAGCGGGGGCATACAAAATTTCGGCATGACCTTTGCTAAAAGTGGTACATATTGAGTACCAGAAATTTGACGAAACGGAAATGAATCAACGTTTCGCCAAAACATTGGCAACTCTATCTACAAATTCGCCATCCATGCACGTTTCGCCATTTAGCAATCACACACGTACGTAACATGCATAATTAAATGACGAGGAAGTGTTAACACGAGTCGAGCTAGTCCTCGATCGATCCCACGAGAAGCCGGTCGACCGTACATAGGTTGCTGGTCGCCATTAATGGAGGTTGAAAGAAAATTTAATGCAAGTGGGTGGAGGAGAGAGCTAGATAGCTAGCTTAATTAGAGAGTGGTGGAGGAGGCTAGCAAACGTAACTACGAATCACCTAGCTAGATCTAACTACCTAATTAAGAATCATGATAAAATAATTGAGTTTCTCAAGATGAGGAGAGGGAAGAGAGAGGAGGAAGAGGAAGAGCAAGAGGAAGAAGAAAGGGGAATCTAGTGTATACACAAGGGTTAGCACGGGTAGTAGTGATGCGACTTTATTACTAGCGTTTGAAGAGAACGTAACGCCAGAACTAATATGTATATTCCTGGCGTAGTGCCGTATGCTACGCCGGTGTTACGTGGGACCCAATGTTGACTAAAAAAATGGACCCATAAAATAAACTGTTAGCGTCCGGACTAAGTCAACGCCATAGATATATGAAATACTGCCGGCGTACTACCAACCTAGTACACCAACAGTAAGTTACGCCTCCACACAACCTTGGAGGCCACATACAAGTGGCGTTCCGCGTACGTCCAGCGCCAGCACTATGTAACTAGCGATGGCGTACCAAAATGGGCGACGCCAGAGATATTTGAAAAATGTAGTGCTGGCGTCGGCGGAAAACGGCGCGCCACCAACAAGAGTTGTGGCTAGCCATTTCTCTACTAGTGATGCTTCGTTCCCCAACAGTGACATCATGAGCTAGGTCATGCATAGATGGTATGCACGAGTAGAACGCAAAGAAAATGTGGGCGTTGATGTTCAGATTGCTTACCTCCGTTGTCTTATTTTGATTCAGCGGTACTGTGGGATGAAGCATCCCGGACCAACTTTACTTGTCCTCGCACAAGAGACTGGTTCCACTGACTGACATGCAATTTGTTGCATAAGGTGGCTGGTAGGTGTATGTTTCTCTCACTTTAGTTGAATCAGATATGACTAAGGCGTTCCTTGTAGAAGGTTAAAAGGCGACTTGATTATCACCGTTGTAGCTTTGCGTAGGTAAGAAATGTTCTTGCTAGTTGCCCATAGCAGCCATGTAAAACTTGCAACAACAAAGTAGATGATGTCTAACTTGTTTTTGCAGGGCATGTTGTGATGTGATATGGCCAAGACGTGATTTTATATATGGTTGATGTATGAGATGATCATGTTTTGTAATAGTTATCAAGACTTGCATGTCAATGAGAACGACAACCGGTAGGAGCCATAGGGTTGTCTTTAATTTATTATATGACATGCGTGTCAATTATTAAACGTCATGTAATTGCTTTACATTATCGCTATGCGTTAGCAATAGTTGTAGAAATCAATAGTTGGCGAGACAACCCCGTGACGACACAATGATGGAGATCATGGTGTCATACCGGTGACGATGGAGATCATGCCGGTGCTTTGGGGATGAAGATCAAAAGCACAAGATGGCCATATCAGGTCACTTATTGATTTACATGTGATGTTTATCCTTTTATGCATCTTATTTTGTTTAGGACGACGGTAGCACTATAAGATGACCCCTTCACTAAACTTCAAGGTAAAATGTGTTCTCCCCAAGTATGCACCATTGCTATCCTCTTCGTTCACATACAACGGGTGTTGGGGATGTTGCCTAGTGTTAAGACCCAACAATTCGTTGACGCGGCCAGGAAGGTAAAAGCCTTATGGGGCAGCTCATTTCCGGGTTAACAAAAGGAGTTCATCACCAAGGAACCGGTGGCCGATATGAGACCCGGCCCGTGAGGCCGGCTCACGAACCAGGATAGAGGGGCGGGTTACAGAAGACTTAAGGAATATCTTCCTGACTTGGGAGATACGTTTCGGCCCCGTGAGTACATCACGGTTCCAGGTATGCAAATCCGCATGCACTGCCCTTGTACGTTCGGCGAGAGTCGGTCCAATGCCCAACATATTTGCTTTTTCCCACGTCGTACGTACAATTTCTACCACCGTCTTTTCTGCGAGCCAACGAGCTTCAAATTGTTTCACTCGTCTTACAGGTTGATTAAACATGTTTCCCTCGTAGTATTCCGTATCCAAAACGAGGGGTCGATGATCAGAATGAGTGTGTTCTTCGCTTATGATTGCAGCCCGCGGGAATTTATTCGCCCACTCCACATTACAAACGCCACAATCAAGTTTCTCCCTAATGTCACCTCTTCTCCAAGTGAAGGGATCACCGATATATCCCATATCTTCTAATCCACATTCTCCTAGGCAATTCCGAAATTCTCTCATCATTACATTAGGCCTCATATCATGGTATTAATTGCCAAAAAAAAAAAAACAGAAAAAATGGTGAGGAGGGATGTGAATCGGTGGGAGGGGTGAGAATCAATGCGAGGGAGTGAAGGCAATCCTCCTCCCCTCCCCTGCACACCATAATTTGACAGGTCAATTCCATAAGAATCCGTTCGTACGGTAGTATCTCTGGTACATGTGGAGTGTCCGTCCCACGCGTGATTTGCGGCTTCAGCTCGAGAGAAAAAGTCAGAAGAAGAGGCTGGCACTAACGGCCACAGCCACGACCAGCGCGAACTCCTGCCTCAAAGTCCCCCGAACACATAAAACAAAGAGAAAGCCAAGCGGCGAGCAAGGAGAGACAAGGACAAGTCAACTCTCCACCCATGATCGCCTCGTACAATCGCGCCATTGTTTACAGTTCAAGTTAACCACTCAGCTGGCTTTCTTACTTGATTAGTATAATTGCCTACCTAGATTGGACGCGGAGCCCAGGTACATGTACGGACATGCAGCGCCTGAGAGTTGTGTGCATACTCGAAGAAGAACCAAGACGGAGGACAATGGCGGCCCGGCCGTCCTTGCTGCTGCTCTGCATCACCACCATCGCCGCCGGCAGCGTACTGCAGTCCCGTGCCCAGCCTGACAGTAAAGGTGTTATTCTTTCTCAACAATAGTAACTAACTTCATGGCATGCACGATTTCACTTGGTGTGCACTGCTGCCGTAGGTTTCATAAGCATAGACTGCGGAATCCCCGGGAAGACGGGGTACGTCGACAACGCCACCAAGCTATGGCAGGCAACGGACGCAGGCTTCACCGAAGGCGCCGGCACCAACCACAACATCTCGGTGGAGTTTATCAACCCGCGGCTGCCCAAGCGCTTCCATGACCTGCGCAGCTTCTCCGACGGCGCCCGCAACTGCTACACGCTCCGGTCTCTCGTGTCCGGGCTCAAGTACATGGTCCGCGCCGCGTTCCTCTACGGCAACTACGACGGCCTCAGCAGCCCGCCGGTCTTCGACCTCTACGTGGGCGTCAACTTCTGGAAGATCGTGAACCTCACGAGCCCGGAGGCCTCGTTGATCTTGGAGGCCGCCGTGGTCGTGCCGGACAGCTTTGTGCAGGTGTGCCTGGTGAACACCGGCTCCGGGAACCCGCTCATCTCTGGGCTGGAGCTGAGGCCCCTCAGGAACACGTTCTACCCCCAGGTGAACGCTACGCAGGGCCTCTTCCTGTCTTCCAGGCTCAACTTCGGGAATTTTTGTCCAAATAGACCACGTCGCGAGTCAATTTGTCAAAATAGACCACCTGGGAATAAAAATGCCGGATCAGACCCCCCCGGCCGCCACCAGCGCGGGCGGCTGGGACCAGCCGCCACTGCCAGTGGCGGCCGGCACTGTTCCTGGGCCCGGCCGCCACCGTAGACGGCGGCCGCTACTGTGCCTGGGCCCGGCCGCCACCGTAGACGGCGGCCGCCACTGTTGCCGCTTCTGCCACCATTTGGACGGAACGGAGAAGGGGTTGCGGGACCGGCCGCCAGCTCCCCTGGCGGCAGCTACTGTAGCGCCTGCGCGCGCCGACAGCCGCGCCTGACGGCGCTGAATCCGAGGCGGGGCGCTGATTCCCATGCCATGCAAGATGCTGCCAGTGCGCTAGCTTAGCGGGAAACGGCCGCACGCGCTGAAAACCGACGTGCCGCTGCCGCTGCTTTCGGTGGAAATCGCGCTGAAACCGACGTGCCGCTGCCGCTGCTTAACGTATTCTGCCGACACTACAGTGCTCCTATTCTTCTTATAAACGATGCTGCCTGCTGCTGCTCTATCTCACACACACTCAGCCTACTCTCTCGCTCTCTCACGCACACACACTCTGCCTCAGCCTGCTCTCTCGCTCTCTCGCTCTCTCGCACAGACACATTGCCTACTCTCTCGCGCGGACACACCGCTCCCTCTCCTATCTTCGTCCATCGTCCAGCCACACTTTAGAACACCAACGCGCTAGTCAGCATGAGTTTGCCTTGCTCGGATCAAAGCATTAGGCCTAAAAAAATGAAGAGTGCGACTTTGCCTCGGGGGGTGGAAGTACTTCGTTGTTGGTGTGGCGATCTCTGCAAGGTGAAGGAGGTGACGGATTTTTCAGATTGGTTGGGCATGAAGTTTTTTATGTGCGCTAATTATGAGGAAGATCCACCCGTTTCTATTTCACCGTACATCAGGCCTCCGGTATGTTTCAGTCATCAAGAATAAACACGTTGTTGATATTATTGTTGATTTAATATTTATATTTCTATTTTTGTTGTAGTCTCCTCCGCCTCTGTGCATGTACTATCGTTGGATTGACACGAAAAAACCGGACTGGGTGGTGACCGAGATTCGTGAAAGAGGTCGTCGTGCATGGGCAAGTTTGGACGCAGAAGAGCGCCGCGCGAAGGCGGCAGCAGATGAGAAAGCAGAGCAGGAGAGAGAGTGGCAAGAGTATTGTGTGAAGCAGAGGGCTTTTCTTGATGAGATGAAGAAGAAAAACCGAGAAGAGGGACTTCGACTGGCGGAGGTTTACCGACAGCGAGAGGAGGCCCGTGAGGCTGAGAGGCAGATGAAGAAAGAAAGGGCTCGTGCAGCCAAGGCAGCAGAAGAAGCTGGTGATGGAAAAGGAAAATATCCACGTTGGACTCAGTAGATTTATGTTATTGTATCCTAAAATTCGCATTGCAGCAAGTTGGATCTTAAAATTCGTAGGAAGTTGTATCTTAATTTGAACAAGTATCTTATTTTATGTATCTTATTTTAGGCATGTTATTTTATGTATCTTATTTTATGTATCTTATTTTAGGCATGTTATTTTATGTATCTTATTTTATGCATGTTATTTTGAATGCATCTTAATTTGCTAAAAAAATTTAAATAATACATTTTTTTGGTAAATTACAGAAATAATATACAATTTTGAAAATTTTCAAAAATATTATCCAGTCGGTCTTGGCGAGGCCGACAGGGCCCAATCGGTCATGTATTTTTTATTCCATTAGGTGTACATAAATAAGTCTACCATACAAATTACATAAATAAGTCTACGATACAAATTACAATTGACTGCTCATGATCACTGAACCCACCAACTAGGTGTCCTTACATGAAGAGGTCTCACCCTTAGGTTCATCACCACCCGTAGATGAAGAACTCTCACCCTTAGGTTCATATGGTGCAGGCTGAACATACAAACTATGTCTCCTGTAGACATGCAAAACAACCCTACGTATTGGTTTGAATTCTTCAAGCATTAGCTTCACTACAGATTCATTCTTGACGTCGATCAGCTCGAGGTTCCCATATTCATCTTCTGTTTCGTAGTACATGAAATCCTTAGTTGACAACCCAAAATTCAGCATATGATTGGTCAAACTAACAAAATTTATAATTTCTTCCAGCCATGATTCATAAAATGGTGGCAGGGCATCGTGTACATGCACAATGTACATAATAAACCAAATTGGACCAGGATAACCGTTGTTACTAGTCATCTGCAAAACACAATAAAAATATTACATGATTTGCACAAAATAACCATGGAATTCAAAAAAAATTGGTGGAATCGGCTGACAACTAGAGGATCTACAACATTGTTGAATTTGGGGCAGTACTTATGGTGGAAATCGATGAAAAATCGCGAATGGGGGAGGAAAAATGAGAAGCAATGGGGGAGGAAAAAGGAACAGAAACAAAAGAGAGGAGGAGGATAAGGGAGTGTACCTGCCTTATCCACCGGTCCAAACGCTGTCGATTTACAGGCAGTGATGAGAAGAGGCAGTGAGGAGAAGAGGCAGTGAGGGGAATTGTTGTGAGGACAAGAGGCAGAGAAGAGCTCTTTTTATAGAACCGCCGAGGCTGAGTGCGCCAGTCACACTCACCACCGAAAGCAGCACTGCCAGTCACACTCACCACCGAAAGCAACACTTTCAGTCACACTCACCACCGAAAGCAACACTGCCAGTCACACTCATCACCGTACGCGACGACGGCCAACTGGCCTTTCCCGACGACCGGAAGGTGACAAGCGAGTAGGGGCTCGGTGTTCACGAAGACCACGACCGTACTGCCCCCCTTCTTCCTGTGTCTGCGACTCATGCATAGGTGGTGGAGTCTGCAATCCATACTGAGATGATGATTCAAAATTATAGGTGTATGGTTCTGACTGGGAAGGGATATAAGATGCGCCAATAACGTCCGTCTCGAAAAAGTTATTCAATAATCCTGGGACACGGTCAGGATTGTGCGGATTAAGGGATTCTGTGAGTATGTCTATGTTTACGCCACGCTGGGTTTCTTCATCTTCCCATGATCTATCATTACTTTCCTGCACAGAAAAACCGTATGTAAATAAAAGGCATGTAAATGTTGTACGCTTGTAATTGCTTATTATGGTTGAACATACCTGAGCGGTGTTGTAGCTTCGTGATCCCTCGCCCCTAGTGTGCTGGTTTATGTCAGGAAAACGAGTGTCCTCGGGCTGAGATCCGTCGCCTTGGGTGTATGCGCCATATCCTGTGTCCGCATTTTGGTCCACGAAATGAGTCTGCTCGGGCATGGAATCCAAGCCTGCAACATTTACCTGGGATGTATGCCCCTGTAGTGGCAGAGACGAGTCATGTCGTGGAAATGTCGTTGTAGTATTTGGACCCTCTCCCCACCGCCTGGATGACGACGGCGCTGCACTCGTTCTAGCTGACCTCGGTTCTGGCATGTTGTACGCTCCAGTGTCAACATCGTTCCGTCTACCGCATCTCATCGTTTTGGCGATGAATTCACCAATTTTTTTAAGGCAGACGTTCGACCTGGTGTGTCTCGGGCTTGCATGCCTTCCCTCACCATCTCCCCTACTTCGTTGCAAATATCGATCTAAAAAAACAGGTCGTTGGTTGCTTGAATTGTTAATGAAATGATGGTCGTGAATAGTAAGTTGTTGATGATTACCATGCAGTCACGATAGTAAGCTGA
The DNA here is from genome assembly GCA_039707655.1 of Elymus sibiricus. Lineage (NCBI taxonomy): Eukaryota > Viridiplantae > Streptophyta > Magnoliopsida > Poales > Poaceae > Elymus > Elymus sibiricus. Next base: position 457,603,102 of record CM077665.1, on the reverse strand, counting down.
TGATGTGTCTATCCGTCTCTGCAACTGTTCCATATGTGTGGGATGTGTTGGCATCGTAGGTGGTTCATACGTCAGTCGAGTACGCGTCCTCATGCAGTACCACTCGTAATACGCTTGTGTTGTAGTCGCGTGGTACGGTCTGCATAATTAAATAATTACATCAACTTGTTTATGTACATAAATTACCGTAAATAAAATTTACCTATGTTCGTGCACTATCATTTCCAGTGCTTCATTATTCCACTGGTTTACCCATTGAATGTTCTCTTGACGGTAATCGACACCAGTTCTGCCACTATTGCTCATCCTGAAATTTACGTAATAGAACGTAAGTTTTATGAATTAAAAAGACATTAACTATTTAGGGAGGTCACATCTTACTTATGAGTATATTCGTCGATACATCTTGGAACAGGTGGTGGAATATCTTGATGTAGACCGAACTGTCTCATGACTCAGTCAGGATTGTACGGTTCAACAAACCACAGACATAGTAAATTGCAACGAGTCATCCAGAAGCCACTATCTCTGACGCATTCCACTGGGATGGGTTGCGAACCAAATACCATGTTAATGTGTGCCTCAGTCCACGGGTTCCATGTGATTAGTGAGTCCTCAAGAAGCTCAAACTGATCATGGTATATGGGGTAACAACTTTTCGCAATTTTTGTAGCCCATTTTTTCCGACCGAGCGTCCACCGGCTGGACATAGTTACAATGCCCTCACCAAAGTCGAATGGGGTTACGTGATTTACTATCTGGGGTCGTCCAACAGGTAGGTATTCCCATGACCACAATTGTAGAAACTCGTACGAGACACATAGTAATGGAGCTTTAGCTGCTAATGAAAATTTCTGAGTGGCATCACACAACCCTCTATATGTGTGAGAAAGTATAGCAGAACCAAAGCTGTATGTTGGAACCGCGGGTAAAGGTTCGTCCACTATCTTTGCGGCGAAGTAGATGAGACCAGGGAGGACTACCTCACCATGAGAATTAGGAAACATCACACCAAATAGCCACAACAAATATGCAAACAAGTGTCTCTTCCTCGTCTCAAGATCAGCGTAGCTAGATAACGTTTCAAAGTTATCAAAAAGCCAGTTGAGTGGGACACCCCGAGGCAGACCAGTACGATTTGATTTTGGCATTGTAAGCCCAAGACGGCCCGAGACATATTCTGGCCAAGTTGCAGGAAGAAGTGGAGGGACCACTGGCTCACCTCTAATTGGTAAAGCTGTGATCATTGACACATCTTTTAGCGTAGGTGCGAGCTCTCCACAGCGAAAGTGAAAGCTGTGGGTCTCAGGTCTCCATCGGTCAACGAGGGATGTCAGAAGCGATGGGTCAGAAGTGAAAGTGCCTGGACGAGTTGCGAGGTTAGCAAAATGAAGGAGTCCATAAGCCTGAAGGTGTTGTTGGAAATAATTGTGTATTGGCCATGTGTTCTTTACGGTTCGAAGCCTGAAGGTCTGAGGAGGATTTTCATGGTTCGGGTTTAAGAAAAGGTGGCAACGGTGGTGGGCGTCGTGATGCCGCTGCAAAAGCGCTGGCAATTCGGCCATAACCTACAATCACGATTAAATGAAATTAAATATCCGAAGATTACATCAAGATTAAATGTAATTAAATATCCGAAGATTACATCACGATGAAATGAAAGTAAATATCCGAAGAGTACATTACATCACAATTAAATGTAATTAAATATCCGAAGATTACATCACGATGAAATGAAATTAAATATCCGAAGATTACATTACATCACGATTAAATGAAACTAAAATACATAGCATGATTAAATATCATGCGGTGTTGTTGGTACGATACAGACATTCCCTACGCGAGTGTCCAGGGCACCTGCAAACGCGACATCGCCTTGGTTCTCCCGACTGGCTATGGTCCATGTCATTGCGATGACGCCTAGACTCACGCCGTCCCTTGGAGGTTCTCATCAACGCGGGATCAGGAACCCATTTGGACCCTTCTGGCCACAATAGCTTGTAGTTCATATCAATGCCCCATGCCCAGAACTCACCGTTCCAAGTGTTGTATAAATTGTGCATGTTAAAGAACGGCGATACGTAAGGTTCGACACTGATTTTTTGATCGGCAACTGCCCGGAGTACGTGACTGCAAGGGTATCCCAGAAGCTTGGGCTTGTTGCAAGTGCACTCACACGAGGTTGTGCCAAGGGTCACAGCTTGTTTTCTTGATCCTCTGTGGTGACCCTTAACATACTTGGCTCGCACATTGACTTCCCATTTATTCCTAAGTGCATCTACCTTCCTGCAACCATGGCTTTGCGACTTCTTTGCTTTCTCATCAAGATGTCTTTGCATCTTCTCAGACCATGGCTTGTTCAAATCAACCAGTGTCTTGGCGACTGTGACTCTGTCTGCAAAGTATGTCACAGTCCGGTTCCAAGTTTCATCGATTAGGGCTGTGATAGGTAGGGACCTCACCCCTTTAAGAACTCCATTGTAAACCTCTGACATGTTGCTTGTCATTATACCGTACCGAGCCCCACTGTCGTGAGACTGCGCCCACTTGTCCAAATGGGGACAATTCTCGCTGATCCACTGGCTCAGATTTATTGCTGTCCGACGACCCCTCCGGTCTTCTCTCTCCGGCAGGGATGCGCGCTCGATCTTACCATTGATACCTGCCCAGATAGCATTCATTTTGGCTACAGTTTTCTGCATGCACATCCTCTTGAATAGCTTGAACCAATCTTTGTTTTTGAATTTGGAATAAAAATTAGCTGCCAAATGCCGCATGCACCACCTTGTCTCCAGATCGGGCCACCTCCAGTCTGGATCTTCTGAAGCCTTAATTATCTCGAGCGCGCTTAATAGCCCAGTGTTGCGATCAGAGATGATGCAAATCCCTTCGCGATCTTTGACGACCCCCATCTTCAGGCAACTCAGGAACCACAGCCAGCTATGTTTGTTCTCGCTCTCGACTATTGCATACGCAATAGGTAGAAGTTGATTATTTGCATCTGCAGCAATTGCCACCAACAGTGTGCCCTTGTACTTTCCAGTGAGAAATGTACCATCGATTGATAAAATCGGACGACAATGCTTGAATGCTTGTATAGTCTGGGCGAATGCCCAGAATAAGCGGTCCAGGATTAGCTCGTCCCGTTTCATTGGGTTTGGACGTTGTTTCCGGAAAACTTGAGTCCCTCTGTTAGCAGTTGCTATCTGATGCAGCATTCTGGGGGCAAAAGAGTACGCCTCCTCATAGGTTCCATACAACCTCTGGAATATCTTTTCCTTTGCATGCCTTGCCTTGCTGTAGCTGACATTGAAGCCAATCAGATCAGCTGCACTTTTTTGCAAAGCCCTAATACTAATATTAAGACTTTCCTGCACAGTGGTTTGCATGATCTGTGACACATATTCTGCAGTCACATTGCGGTGGTCTGGAAGAGTGCCGGTTTGCTCGCAGCCATGTTCCACTATTTTTGTGACATGCCATGGCTGACATACCCCAGGCTTCCGGCGAGCAATAACTCTTCCGCGGCAACCATCTTCGCGATGGATGCATATGACCTTCAACTCCTTTTTATCAGACTGCATCACTTTATGCTGCCGGTGTATGGCAATTGCATAGCTATTCATTGCTTGGTAAGCGGATTTCTTATCTGGGAAAATCTGCCCAACGGCCAGACTTCCCGCTTCCAGGCCAGAAACAGAGTGAAATTCATTGGTGATGCTCATAACCTGTAAAAACTCTGGGTTCATTGGTGGAGCGACCGCCTTCTCAGGAGGAACAACTTCATCATCATCTGATTCCGAAGAGGCGGAAGAATGACCATCATCGTCATCATCTAGCGCCTCCGGCAATCCCTCCACGTGTTCGCTCATGTCAACGACCGCAGACCAATATCCTGTGTCATACACTGGTTGGCCTCCTGTTGGTTCCGATGGACCGGCGCTGGGGGCTACTGTGATTGCCAACTCGGCCTCACCGCCCCCGCTACTGCACTCGGCGACATCAGTGACAGAAATGAACTTCAAATACACCATGGGCTGTCCAAACATGGAGTTATTGGGATTGCTTGCAAACCCCATGTACGACGCCCAGGCTTTTTCACCAGTAACCCGCCGCAGACCCCAACGGGATACTGTCCCATCATTTCCTCCGTCAACCACGAAAGCCTCCATGGTCATTTTTTTTCCATCCATCGCTGAACCAAACACCAATCGGATGCACCTTCTGACTGCCGCATACCCTACATTAACCATGTCTCTCACTACAACCGTACTCATCTCGCACCTAGACACATCCACACCGGAAGGACCGTCGCGTACGATGTCCCCATAGAACACTACCAAATTTTCCATAGTACCTAACGAGCAGCCATATTTACATCGTTAGTCGATTAAAAAAGTTTTTTAAAATAAAACGAGCATATTTTTTTACTTGCAAATAGCAGTTGCATGCATGAACATATCACCGGTAATATATCAAATGGAGTCACCCTATTATCACATGAACAAAAATATTACACACACAATTTTTTTTTCCTGCCAAAAGTTTCAAAATGGCAATTGCATGCATGAATATATCACCAGTAACATGTCAGCGAAGTCACCCTATTATCACATGAACAAAAATATTACACACACAATTTTTTTTTCCTGCCAAAAGTTTCAAAATGGCAATTGCATGCATGAATATATCACCAGTAACATGTCAGCGAAGTCGCCCTATTATCACATGAACAAAAATATTACACACACAATTTTTTTTCTGCCAAAAGTTTCAAAATGTCAGTTGCATGCATGAACATATCACCGGTAACATATCAAATGGAGTCACCCTATTATCACATGAACAAAAATATTACACACACATTTTTTTTTGCTGCCAAAAGTTTCAAAATGGCAGTTGCATGCATGAACATATCACCGGTAATATATCAAATGGAGTCACCCTATTATCACATGAACAAAAATATTACACACACAATTTTTTTTTGCTGTCAAAAGTTTCAAAATGGCAGTTGCATGCATGAATAAATATTCGCAAAATTACACGACGAAATTTATACCTCTGCTTCAATGAGGATATCCTTCCGAATAATAAATATCCGTCAGCAGTAATATATGAACGAAGTCGACCTATTATCACATGAACAAAAATTTCAGACACACAATTTTTTCTGCTGCCTAAAGTTTCAATATAGTAGTTGCATGCATGTCAAAAAATATAGTAATATATGAACGAAGTCTAAATTCCGGCTCTAACTCAATCTAGACATTTAATAGAAGTCCTAATTATTACTTAATGACCAAAAAGACATCTTGCATGTCAAAAAATATAGTACTACTAGACACAGCTAACATTGATCTATAACATCCTCAACATATTACTATAAATGCAAAATATCGCTTACGAAATGCAAAATATCGCTTACGAAATTAACCTCTATGCAGTAAACATCGCATAGCTAATGTCGGGTTACAAAGCTAATTAATTTCCAACGTGCATGCACAAGAAAATTCATGTACTGCAAAGATCATACCTTGATCTTCAACTCAGTACTTCACTTCACACGGCAAATCGTTCTCCTAAAGCTCCAAATTACTCCATAAAGTGACGAAATGCTGCCTGTAACAACAGATAATACACACTTAGACACAAATCAAACGGATGAAAAATGTTATGCATGCGAACACAATCAACAAAAATGGACAGCTCTTACCTTGATATATCGTTTCCTCAACTACAACTTCTTCAAAATCCAAATGTGAGGCAGTGTGTGTGCGTGAGAGAGAGCGAGAGAGCAGAATGTGTGTGCATGAGAGAGAGCGAGAGAGAGAGCAGAGTGTGTGTGTGCGTGAGAGAGAGCGAGAGAGAGCAGAGTGTGTGTGCGTGAGAGAGAGCAGAGTGTGTGTGCGTGAGAGAGAGCGAGAGAGCGAGAGAACAGCAGCGTTTATAAGAACAATAAGAGTATTGTACTGTCGGCAGAAGACGTTAAGCAGCGGCAGCGTGCGGAATTTCCACCTAAAGCAGCGGCGCCGTGCGGAATTTGCACTGAAAGCACCGACAGCACCGGCAGCATCTGCCATGGGAATCAGCGCCCCGCCTCGGAATTTGCGCCGTCAGGCGCGGCTGTCGGCGCGCGCAGGCGCTACAGTAGCTGCCGCCAGGGGAGCTGGCGGCCGGTCCCGCAACCCCTTCTCCGTTCCGTCCAAACGGTGGCAGAAGCGGCAACAGTGGCGGCCGCCGTCTACGGTGGCGGCCGGGCCCAGGCACAGTAGCGGCCGCCGTCTACGGTGGCGGCCGGGCCCAGGAACAGTGCCGGCCGCCACTCGCAGTGGCGGCTGGTCCCAGCCGCCCGCGCTGGTGGCGGCCCGGGGGTCTGATCCGGCGGTTTTATTCCCAGGTGGTCTATTTTGACAAATTGACTCGCGACGTGGTCTATTTGGACAAAAATTCCAACTTCGGCACGCCTGACGGAGCTACCGTCCTCAGGTCAGCTCTTTGTATTGTACTCTGTGACACCGTAGCCCCTGCCCATCCTGTTAATTAGGATACTACGTACGCTTTAATTTAAAACTGCAACACTTATTTTGAATCGAAGGAAGTACTAGATGCTTACCAATCGATGGATCAGGTACCCGGATGATCCACACGACCGAGTATGGATCCCTTATGCTTGGGTTGGCCACGCGGACAGCTGGGACGTGATATCAACGACGAAGAGGATGCAGAACATAGACGGGGACATCTTCGGCGCACCGACTGCGGTGATGCGGACGGCGGTGACGCCACGGCGGAACGCCTCCTCCGGGAACATAGAGTTCTCCTGGGCCTCCGAGCATCAGCCCAACGACCCGTCGCCATGGTACATTGTTGTCCTGCATATTGCCGAGCTGCAATTGCTCCCTGGCAACGCCACACGCGAGTTCTACATCAACATGAACGGTGAACTGTGGTACGCAAAAGGCTACACGCCGAGCTATCTCCACATCAACGCCTTGTACAACAGCTACCCGTTACGATATAGCAACTACAACGTCTCCATCAACGCCACCGCCAACTCGACGCTGCCGCCAATCATCAACGCCATGGAGGTGTTCATCGTCATGCCCACCGCCACCATTGCGACGGATTCCGTGGACGGTACGTAATACGTTCCTATGTAGCTATTTATTAAAAAAATTGTAAGAAGGATGTTTCTTTCCTTTTTGTTGGACATGTTGGCGATGTACATTTTGCGATGCAGATGTCAGGTATTCATTAAATCTACAGGTTGTATCCGCTCGATATAGCAGTTGAATATGAAAAATGCCCTTTTATCCTAAAAAACGTTATACATGAAACTACATACTCCCTCCGTCCCAAAATAACTGTCTAAGAGGGAGTATAAAATAGCACATATATATACATGCATGTCCAGCAAGCTGATGATCAAGGACATCGCACGTTTTGTTTTTACTGAAAAGCCTCTACTATGGTGGCAACCAACAGTGTCTGCGATCACGGCGATCAAGACCAAGTATCTGGTGAAGAAAAACTGGATGGGCGATCCGTGCGTTCCCAAGACTTTAGCGTGGGATAATCTGTCCTGCAGACATGCCGTTTCCAGCCCTCCAAGGATCACAAGTTTGTAAGTAGTTCAAAACTCTACAAGAATAGTATCACCGTATTAAATTGTGTTCATTTTTGTGTGTGTGAAATATCTAATGGAGAGACCGGTGTGCCTGACATGTGCTTCATATATGTAGGAACCTGTCTTCCAGCGGTCTGAATGGTGATATATCGACGTCTTTTGCAAATCTCAAGGCTGTCGAAATCTTGTACGTTCCGAGCTTTGCTTTGGCTCTATCTTATGGATTTTGTTAATAGCGAATAAAATCTTGCAGGGATCTGTCAAACAACAACTTGTCAGGCTCGATTCCACATGCCTTTTCACAGTTACCTTCATTGACTCTTCTGTAAGTAATAAGCATGGTGTCAAAATTTGCTTCTTCTTCCCACCATTACTTAATTTGATTTGACCCATCTAAAACAGCGTTGATGTTTCGCTATACATTACAGAGATTTGTCAGGCAACCAGCTAAGTGGATTAATTCCCTACGCACTTGTCAAAAGAATTCAAGATGGCTCCCTAAAGCTAAGGTTTGTTCCCACATTGTTTCGTGTTTTTCTGTTCTTTTTTAGATGGTTCCCATTCTATCTAACATCATACTACTAACACTACTAGTATGTTAATTTGATTAAATGTCTTAATTTTCATATCATGGAAGGCATGACAACAATCCAGACCTCTGCAATAACGAAAATTCATGTCAGCAAACGGATGCTAAAAGGAAAAGCAGCGGCAGGCTTGCCATTTACATTACTGTTCCTCTAGTTCTGACCGTGGTGATGCTGTCAGCGGTACTACTGCTCCTGTGCTTGCTAAGACGAAGAAGGCAAGGTAATACTTCAGCAAGATCACAACATTCTTTTTGCTCATTTGTGAAGACTACTTAGACTCGATGCTGTGCTCTTCATCACCTCTGAAGGATCAACGGACAAATCTGTGAAGCCGCAGAATGATGTCCATGGGGACAGTTCACTGCGTCTTGAAAACCGTCGGTTCACCTACGGGGAACTCGAGACGATCACGAACAACTTCCAGCGAGTACTTGGCCGGGGAGGCTTCGGGTATGTCTACGACGGCTTCCTGGAGAACGGAACTCAGGTGGCAGTGAAGCTGCGGTCTGATCCTCCAATCAAGGTGTCAAGGAGTTCCTTGCAGAGGTGCGACTTCCTCAACCGCAGTGATGCTAATTTTTTTTCGGCAGAAATTTGTGTTGATATAGAAGTATCAATAAGTCACCGTCACTTGTCCAGGCTCAGATTTTAACACGAGTTCATCACAAGAATCTAGTCTCCATGATTGGTTACTGCAAGGACGGAGAATACATGTCACTTGTCTACGACTACATGTCAGAAGGAACTCTGCATGAGCACATTGTAGGTACGTAAAGCCGCTTCCCTAGCATGATTGCCTCAGTGTTTGGCTCTTCCGTAGGTACCTTGTGAGTTGTGACTGTGTGCATCACAATGATGCAGAGACCGGGGTTACCCTCCACCTTGAGAAAAAAATACCTTCTATAGATACTACTCCTCCGTTCCTAAATATAAGTCTTTTTAGAGATTCCACTATGAACTAGTACATACGAAGCAAAATGAATGAATCCACACTCTAAAGTATGTCTATATACATCCGTATGTAGTCCGTAGTGAAATCTCTAAAAAGACTTATATTTAGGAACGGAGGAAGTACAAGGCAATTGGTGCACAATTGAACCGATAGGAGTTGTGATTTATCTTTTTAACTAATGGTGCCAAACTATTTGCAGGAAGAGAGGGGAACATGAAATGTTTACCCTGGAGGCAAAGACTTCGAATTGCACTTGAATCTGCACAAGGTAAAGAAACACATGAATGCGGAGGCTGACTTCTGTGTCGTTGTTACTTACAAAAGTTATGTTTTTCCATAATTGAAAACTTGGTTCTGATGATGTGCAGGGCTTGGGTACCTTCACAGAGGGTGCAACCCACCACTCATTCATAGGGATGTGAAGGCCACTAACATCCTACTGAACGACATGCTAGAGGCCAAGATTGCCGACTTCGGCTTGTCTAAGGCTTTCATTCACGATAATGATACTCATGTATCCACAAATACGCTTGTTGGTACACCCGGTTACGTTGATCCAGAGTATGTCAATTCATCACTCTAGCTCTTCTCCGAATCCGACTCTAACTTTGTGGATACATAGATCGCCATGTTCTGACTACTTCTGAGTGATTGGTTTTGTACCATAATATGTGCAGGTACCAAGCGACAATGCAGCCAACGACAAAGAGCGATGTGTACAGCTTCGGTGTCGTGTTGTTAGAGCTTGTCGCGGGGAAACCAGCCATCCTGCGAGACCCTGATCCGACCAGCATCATCCACTGGGTGCAACGACGGTTGGGGCGGGGCAACATTGAAAGTGTGGTGGACTCTCGCATGGGTGGCGATCATGATATTAACAGTGTGTGGAAAGTGGCAGACATTGCGCTCAAGTGCACTGCCTATGCGTCGATGCAGCGGCCCACTATGACAGACGTGGTGATACAACTACAGGAGTGCCTCGAGTTAGAGGCGGGAAGCGCCGGCGTTGACATGGTACCTTAGACACCAAAAGTTACGCTGATGACTCAAACTCAAGTTACAGTGTGTACCACGCGGCCGGTCAATCTGATAATTTGAGCCAAAGTAATACTTCATTTGCGATGGAGCACAATCTTCAGAGGGTGCCAACAATGGACGCCAGGCCTGCTGCACGATGAAGATATTTTCGTTGTTAACCTAGCCTTAAAGCAACCTTCATTTTGTTTATCATTTGTTGGGCATGAAGTAATATATTGTTCATGTGATGGGATTGCTATTCTAGTTTCGTGCAATGGTGGGATTACTCAGTAAATGAACAAATAATGAATTTAGTCTGGTGCTTTCTGCTTAATGACAAGGATGCGCTTCCGGGCGCGTTTGAGAAAGAACAAAGATGATTTTGCTTTATCCACGTTTATTTATTGTCTATTCCCCTTAGGTGAAACAATCTCTCGAAACAGGCTTTCGCCCCCCTTTATAAATAAGGGCAATGATAGGCGCCGGCGGACCGGCACTAGTTTTGGGCCGGTCGTATTCCAGCCGCATGATGTTCCTGATTTGGATGCGCGCGAGCCATCAGATGGCATCTGGCCTTGCCCTCCGCATGCACGTCGTCTCTCTCTGGCGCTCGCGTCAGTAGCCGCAACGCGTCGGCCCGTCGCCAGCCGCAGCCTTCCCCCCGCCTCCGCTGCAACAACATAGCCCTGCCCGCCGCCGCTGCTCGTCGGCTCCGTTTGCCGGTGCGACTCCCCGTGCTCGACGGGTGTATCTCCTTACAGCAAAACGCTCTGCCGATTGTAGCAAAACATACCTGTGGTTCCAGCATTCTCGTCGGTGCAGCGGTCGGTCGTAGCCGTCGTCGAAGATAGATGTAGCATCGGTGGCTGCCGGTTCCAGCATTCAGACACTACGGTTGCAGCTCTGCCCAATGGTAAATTCAAATCACGCAACCCCATCATATCACGGCGTCGCCATCTCCGGCTCGCCCCCGTCGTCAACCTGCACCACCTAGTTCCAGCGAAAACCAAAATTCAGGCCGAAAAGACACTTGAAGCAAAATCAAAATACGGATCCAGCAAAAAATTACTACGGTTCCAGCAAAATAACCTGAGAGCTCGGAATTCATGTGAATTGTTTGAAGCAAAATTTTATCCCGGTTCCAACAAAAACAAACAGTGGTTCCAGCAAAACCAAAACTGAGCAACTAGGAATCTCAGGTAAAAGACATGGTTGAAGCAAAATTTAACCTCCTTCCAGCAAAAAATACCTCCGGTTCCAGCAAAAAATTGCATCTCAACATCTAACCTTGTAGCTCCCCCCAAACGCCGATTGCAACTCCGACGTGCACGGTTGCAACTACGCCGTCGAGGGGCACAGCTGATTGCAACCCTCCTCGCCGTTGTATGTAGCTCCTGTGCTGCACAGTTCAGTCGCCCGACGGCGACTTTGCCAGATGCAGCTCGACCAACAGACGGTTCCAGCTCCGTCAACCGCGGATTGCAGCTCCCATGGCCTCCTCATATGTCGTTGGGCGTGGCTCCTTGAGCTGGATATAAAGCATGGCAGCTCGCCCATGGCCATGGCGTCGGATGCTTTTCAGGTGAGATGCGCTTTTGGGGGAGGAAGAAGGCACTGGATGTGGTGTGGACGGGATAAGGGAAAGGGAAAATGTGAAGCAGTGCGGCTGAAGTCTACAGGTTGGACGTGTGGCACGCGTGGGCATGGCCCCGCGCTGTTCGCGTCGCTAGCAAGGCGTCCGGCCCAAGTTTGGGCCGACGTTTCGATCGTAATCGTTTCCCTATAAATAAAGGCACAAACCGAACAAGATATACGGCCGAACGATACATGGTGGTGAGATGACCCTCTTATAAAGCAGATCCTAGGCTACCCAGATCGCGAAGCAGACAAGCAACTACACTATCGAAGGAGAACACAGGGAGAATGGAGCACAATCACGCAACACCCTAGGACACCTAAGCTCCTAGGCAACACCCCCAAGAGAGAGAACGGCACAGAGCATCGTCGCTGCCTAGCCCCACTGGGCAAAGGTCTTCACCCGGAACTCTTATGCGGCGAGGAGATCCACGACGACGTCTTCAAGAAGAGAACGGCGCCCGCAAGCGTCGCCGTCACCAGCGCAAAAGCACGGAGCTTTTGCTCGGCACCCCACCCTAAGTCACCGAGGCCCTAGGGCAAACGCGGTGTGCCCAGACCCCAGATCCAGATCTGGGCGACGTCCAGCAAAGGATCCGCTCGAGCCACCAAGAAGGAAGCCACCACCGCCGACATGGTGCCTGCCGGAGAGCCAACCATGCGAACCACCTTCCGGAACCGCCGCTCCGGCATCCAAGTCCAAGACCTCACCCATCGCCCACACCACAGAGTACCAACCATGGTAGGAAGAGCGAAAGTCCACATCTTTCACTCCTAGCCCAGCATGAGCCACGGAGGCTGGACCAGCGCCACCACAGTAAGGGCCCAGCCCTGTGCCCCCAGCCAATCCCGGTGGACTGAGGGAGACACACCTCCGTGAATCCCGACGGCCGTCGCCGAGTACACTCGGACAATGCCATGTCTGTGGCCCTCGACTCCATGTTGCCCGACAGTACCGTGAAGTCCCGACCACTACCAACGACCATCATACCTACGGAGGGAGGGACCTCGCCAACCGCGGGTACATCCCGGATCAAGCCCAATCTCACCTACCCGGAGCAGCAACTCCGACATGCCTCGGGCCCCGATCAGACCCTTCCGAGCACGCGCCCCCGATCATAGCCATTCTAGATCGAAGAGAAGGAAGATCACATCCGCCACGCTGCGCCACCGATGGGGCACGGACACCAGAGAGCGCCGCCGCCCCCACTGACCCGCTCCACCCACACCCCGGTCAAGCCGGTCACCGCGGCCATACCGCCGGACCCTCCTGACAGGGCACACCACCACACTGCACCACCACCGGCACCCGAAGCCACCGGCGACGGCCGGCCCACGCCACCACAGCCCGCGTCGCCCACGAGACAGCTGTCGGACAAGCCCCCGATGTAGATTGGCCAAGTCCATCGCCACCTCCCCAAGCATGCCCCGCCACCCCAGGACATCCACTAACCGCTAGCAACAGTCGCCGCCACCGAACCTCTCCGGGCCACCACGGCCGGCCGCCACTGCCGCCGAAGACCCGCATCGACCGCCGGCCAGCGCCGCCCACGGCCCGAACCGCCCATAGCTCCCAATGCCGGATATGCCGCGGGCAGCAGCAAGCACGCCCCTCCAGCCAGCAACCCGACTCATCATGGAAGCCACCAGCCGTCAGTCGTCGGAAGGGGACCCGCCGCGCCGCCGCGACCCACCAACCGCGGCACCCTGGCCCGTGGAAGTGGCCCGCACCAGCGCCACATGTGAGGGGACGAGGAGGCCCACCGGCGCGGGCGCCGGCCAGGCTTTTCCTGGGGGCGCCTTGTGGCGGCGACGGGGGAGGAAGGGGCGGGAGGAGGGAAGGAGGCCAGCGGTGGCTAGGGTTCCCTCCCATCGCCTACGGGGGCGACGCGGGAGCTGTGGGTGGGGAAAAAGCGCGTCAGAGCCTTAGGTGAAACGATTACAAAATATTTAGTCCTAAAATTTAATGCATATGTACTCTTGAATAGAAATTGAATGCATGTTTTATTAGTATTAAAGTTGTTGGACTACTAAACCAAAATTTTATATTGACCGTTATTTCCCTTGATGCACAAATTCTTAGCAGTATTGTTGTTACTGCGGCTCGCATTTTCGGAGCCTTGGGGTGGTCTTTGGTCACTTAGGAACATCGCCGTTGTACTATGTGTTTTATAATGCCTTTGCTCGTGGACGAGGACGTAGTCTTCTAAACTATTTCCTGTTGATACATCTGTTTGAGTGTCACTTAATTCTAGACAGAGGGCCTAGTTTTCTAAAACGGAGATTCCCTGATATGGGTTTCTTTCTTCGAGGGGAAGAAACAAAGCGATCTCGCTTGTCGCCGCTGGGAGCACTTCCTTTCGTCGCCTTCCTCCGATGGTTCCTCACACTGGCAACCTTCGTCGTTGGTGGTGAGGGGCGTCACTGGATCCACTTTTAGGATTTAATAGTAGCTTAGGTTTTGGGATGTTCATCATCTTCGATTTGACGATGGCGGTGTTGAATAAAAGTTCTACAGATTTTATCCCGACGAGGCGACCGGTCCTATGGTTGAGGATGAATTTGGAAACCAGTCTGTTCAAGCAATGATGGTATGGCGGTGGCGGCATCCTCGTGGTGGATATGTGTCCTCAGGCTGTGCCATTCGACGACATTTGCTCAAGTGTCGGCGCGAAGCTTGGGGGATATTCCAGGAGCGGATGCAGATTCTCGTCTGCATCTGCGGTATTTGGAAGATGGTGGATCGTACGCTCGCGTCGTGGTTACTGGATGGCGGGTATGGTTTCCTCCTTTGACGATTTAGTCGCGCAAGGTGGCCAGATCTGGAGTTTGAGGGCATGTCCCGGGTGTGCCCCAGTCTGATTCATTCAATGGTAATGGTTTTGCCTTTGGTGAGCCACCTAGGCGGTCCGCAAACCTGCATATCATCGATGGAGCCGCGTCGAGCTTAGGTGAGCAGGTGATCCATCATTGTTTTCCTTTGGTTGCCGTTGTGGTGGTGCCAGAGGCATATGACAGGCGTTGGTTTCAAGCTCAGAGAATTCTTCAGTCTTAATTATAATTTTCCTTCTTGGATGGTGTTCCTTTGCACAAAGATTAGCGTTATGTTGTCTTTTCAGTTTGATAAGTCGATGTGTACATGACTTGTACTATAATCCTTACTAGAACATGATAGCGTACGTTATCGCGCCAGTTCATCTTAAGAATGGGATGACATGAAAAACTAAACATAATTATCATGGTATTATAAATATGTGTTCCATCCGAATTAGAGTACATTAGATGAAAGGCCATAACAAGATAAGAGGTTTTGTTATACGTTCGGGAGAAACGTTTATTCCCGTTTGTCATGGTTTTTTGCAGAACCCATGCCGATTCTTGAAATCAACGAGCAGTTCTTTTTTAAGCAATCTAGAAAACCATTTCAATTTTTGCAAACCCCTCGTGATATGTCCATTAATCAACCCGTAGTACTGTTTTAAGTGAGTCTAGAAAACGTTTTACTTCTTGAGAAAACCCTCTTATATTTTGCTTAGTAAACCAGCAATCCATCTAGAAAATAACTTATTTTTGGCAAATTGAAATGCTTTAAAAAAATATCCATATCTTTTAAACCATGACTTCAATTTCGACCTGTTATATATGGAAATTGATTAGAAAAATGTGTTGAATCTAAATATGATGTTGTTTACCATTTTTCAAATGCTATGTAGGGTTCAATTTCAACATTTTGAAAATTAAACTCGATCCATTAGTCGATCATAGAGTCAGCATATCCCCATTACATAAATTTTGATAATTAATTAGGACCCTGATAAGTGCCGAACATCAGGTATGAACATGTTGAAAACGATGATGAAGCGTCTCAACTCTCAAACGAGAGCCCGCAGGTGTATATATTGATAGATCAGGAGAGATCCTCTCATTGAGTTACAGGTATGCCGATCGCTATAGAAGAGATTTACATGGGAGAGGAGATAGCGAGAGGGAGAGGGAGTTAAATAGAATCCTATCTCTATCGCTAACAACCAATTGTGTAGCTCATGGTCACGTCTAACAACTAACATGATAACCACGCATACAAGACCGGACACACAAGTTGTTTAACATCCTCCCTTAATCTGAACTTCGCAAATTCAAATTACGTTTGAATTCTTCAAACGGTCTTGTGGACAGAGCTTTCGTAAAGCCATCTACAACTTGATCCTTTGAGGGAACAAAATAATTTTCCAGCTCCTTGCTAGCAAATCTCTCACGAAATGATAGTCAATTTTAATATGTTTCGTTCTTGCAAGGAAGACAGGATTGGCAGACAAATATGTAGCACCAAGGTTATCACACCAAAGACATGAGTTTGTGTACGACATATTCCGAGCGCCTTCAACATTGACTTAACCCAGATAATTTCTGTTGTTGCATTTGTAAGTGCCTTATACTTTGCTTTAGTACTTGACCTTAAGACTATGGCCTGCTTCTTTGCACACCAGGAGATTAAATTAGGCCCAAAGAAAACAACAAATCCACATGTTGACCTTCTTTCATCTAAGCACCCTGCCCAGTGATACGTCCCAAACGTATTTACTTTCTGCTCTTGTTTTGGACTCCAATTTGCATGATTTGAATGGAACTAACCCAGATTGACGTTGTTTTCAGCAGAACTATCATGGTGTTGTTTTTGTACAGAAATAAAAGTACTCGGAATTGGACGAAACATTCTGGAGATTTTTTACGGAATATATAAAAAATACCAGAGCGAAGATCCACCGGAGGGGGCCACCAGTTGCTCACAAGGCAACAGGGCGCGCCCACCCCCTGGGCACGCCCAGATGCCTTGTGGGGCCCACGTGGCTCCGCTAACCCTAATCTCAAGCCTATAAATTCCTATTTGCCGAGAAAAAATAAGAGAGAAGTTTTCATCGCGTACTACGAGACCGAGCCGCCGCCACCTCCTACTCTTCCTCGGGAGGGCTGATCTGGAGTCCGTTTGGGGCTCCGGAGAGGGGAATTCGTCGTCATCGTCATCACCAACCCTTCTCAATCAACAATTCCATGATGCTCATCACCGGGAGTGAGTAATTCCTTTGTAGGCCTGCTGGACGGTGATGGAATTGGATGAGATTTGTCATGTAATTGAGTTATTTTGATAGGGCTTGATCCCTAGTATCCACTATGTTTTGAGGTTGATGTTGCTATGATTTTGCTATGCTTAATGCTTGTCACTAGGGCCCGAGTGCCAAGATTTCAGATCTGAACCTATTATGCTTTCACGAATAAGAGAGTGTTTTGGATCCTATCTTGCAAGTTGTATGAACCTATTATGTGTTATGATCCATAGACCCCAAGGTGACAATAATTGGGAGCATCTCCGATAATGGTCATAGTTTGAGGAGTTCATGTATTCACCATGTGTTAATGCTTTGTTCCGGTTCTTCATTAAAATGAGGCCTTAATATCCCTTAGTTTCCCTTTGGACCCCGCTGCCATGGGAGGGTAGGACAAAAGATGTCATTTAAGTTCTTACTATAAGCACGTATGACTATATACATAATATATACATGCCTCCATTATATTGATGAATTGGAGCTAGTTCTGTGTAGCTCTAGTGTGTAACTGTTACATGATGAATCTCATCCAAATAAATTATCCTTCACTGATCCAAGGCCCACGCTTTTTGCATATTGATCTCTGTTAAATTACTTTCGTTACTGTCGTTGCTACAATCATTATAATCACTGCTATTACTGTTCATATTGCTTTTGTTATTGTGCTACTAAAAACTTCGTTGATGAAAGAAATTCCAGGTGTGGTTGAATTGACAACTCAAATGCTAAGACAAATAAATATTCTTTGGATCCCCTTGTGTCGAATCAATAAATTTGGGTGAAATACTACCCTTGAAGACTGTTGTGATCCCCTATACTTGTGGGTTATCAAGACATTTTTCTGGCACCGTTGCCGGGGAGCATAGCTCTATTTATCGAGTTCACTTGGGATTTTCAATTGTCACTATGAAGAATCTGAAAGACGCTAAAACCAAGATCGTGCCCTCTAGGACGAGGGCGGGTAATGATTTGCCATCTATCTCTGCACTTGAATCACCTTAACCCCCTTGCCTCCATGTCGACCTCGGGAGGCGGCATTTGCCGAGAACTTGAAGCCACCGGTGCCGTTGTCGTGGTACAACTCGACCCACTGATCGAAGTTGGCCACCAGGTAGAGAGTTGGTCGACCGTGATGGGTTCGATGCGGACGTCCAGCGTGGTGATGAGCAGATGATACTCCATGTCAAGGCCAGCGACGGTGAAGGAGATGAGCTTCGGCTCCCCGAGCGATTTGCCCCCCGCCGCGAACTTGTCGGTGGGGAAACACATGTAGCCGAAGTAGGTTGATGCATATTACGTGCCCTTCTGGGCATTGGTGAGGGTGGCACATACTCCCTCCGTTCCTTTATATAAGGTGTATTTGTTTTTCCAAAAGTCAAATGAGGCCATGTTTGACCAAGTTTTCAGAAAAATATATCAATATCCACAATACAAAATTTATATTATTTGATCCGTCATGAAAAGTAGTTTCATATTTTATCTATTTGGTATTGCAGATGTTGTTAGTTTATTGTATAATGTTGGTCAAACATTTAAACGGTTGACTCGCACGGAAAACAATACACCTTATATTCTGGAACGGAGGGAGTAGATTGTTGACTCAAGAGAGCGAGACAACCGCGAACATGTTGGACATGGCGGTCTAGATCGCATGCAACGTCTCCAACGGCGCCACCTGAACGAGGACCTCTTTGGAGAGGCTCTGAAGGAGGTAGGCGACAATTTGCCGATCATGGACTAGCCAGGGGGCATAGGCAGGGTTCGGCATCTCCTGATCCTTGCCCTCTTTATCCTTTGCGATGATTGTCTTGGGAGGCTCCTCTATGGTTTGTCGACATAGGCATACAAGACAGCGCCAATTATCTGAGATCGGGCTTGATCTCGCCAGAGGACATAGTTCGTCCTAGTGAGAGGCTCAGAGATGTTGTAGTTGAGGCCAGAAGCAGGAACGGCGGTGGAGGTGGACATGGTTGCGGTAGGGATGATCGGTGGAGGTGGTTGAGCTATACGTGATGGAAAAGGCCTACTCTGTATACCATGAAAACAATGATGAAGCGTCTCAACTCTCAAACGAGAGTCCGCATGCGTATATATTGATAGATTGAGAGAGATCCTCATGCTGGGTTACAGGTATGCCTATCGCTATAAAAGAGATTTACACGAGAGAGGAGATTGCGAGAAGGAGATGGAGTTAAAAAGAATCATATCTCTATCACTAACAACCAACGTGTAGCTCATGGTCACGTCTAACAACTAACGTGATAACCACGCATACAAGACCAGATACGCAAGATGTTTAACACATCTAACAATTTCGAACGTTTTGGATGGCAAGTTTAGTTACGCGAGGCTGGCAGCTTTAGTTGGCAATTATGGCGACTTTTGTCCTTCAGTTTATTCTTGCCAGAAACTTGTGGTGCGTCATTGGAATCTGCCATCATTGCGTGACTGGAATTGCAATCATTGCATGACTGGAATTGCAATCATTGCATGACTGGAATTGCCACCGAAAAATGTCAGGGTTGGAGTGCCATGCATTTGACCTGTGGTGCTCATAATTTGGGATTCATTATTGGAGGCTACAAATTCTGTTTATTATTGTGCGTCCCGCAAAATTTTCAAGGTATTGTGACAATCTTATCCTCCAAAATTTCTACACATAATTATATTGAGGACCTTTGGTGAGCCACCTTTCACTCCAACCCCTTTATTATCCTCTTGCTGGCACGCCAAGTAATCTAGCCCGCACCACACTCATAGCACACTCTTCATGGCCTTTTCAATACATGTTGACATCGTCTTCATGCTTGCACCGTTGTAGCACCCCTGTAATCAAGCTACAGTAACCCTCTGTGATTAAGCTAATCATTTTGCTAAACAGTGCTTAATCATCTTTGAAATCATATCTCATTTCAAATTCCATTTTAAATTCAAATTCAAATAATAAGTGAAATAAAGAACTTCACAAACATGAAAAATAAAATGTTCCTAGTGTTGCAAATGTTCACCAAGTAATTGTCAAATAGAAACAAACATTTTTTGGGGTATTTAAGGGCCCTAAAACAAATATAACATAGGCCAAAACAATAATTTTAAATGCCTTTTAATTTATGAAAATGCCAAACTACTTTAATTAAATCCCACACATTTTGTGCCAGTGCTAAATAATGCAATGGAATTATTGGGACAGGTTCCACATTTTACATAAGTCAATTGGTGTTGAAAATAAAACAAAACAGAAAAGAATTAATAAAACAGAAAGAAAATTAAAAAGAAAAGAAAAGGGCCAGGCCAGACAGGGCCTCAGGCCACAGTGGCTGGCCCAGCCGACCGGCCCATCCCACTTGGCCCCTGTCTCCTACCTCTGTTCATCAGAGGGGGCGTGCTCGCGCCGATGCGCGCCACGGCCACGGCCCTCGCCGTGGCGGCCATCCGCCGGCTCCCCGGTGGCTACAAGGACCCCCGCGGCCGTCCCCAAGCCCCCTCTTATTCCCTCCCCCTCGTGTCGCTGCTCCCTCCCATCGCCATGACCGCCTTGGCCGTCGCCGTCGCCCGCTCGCCCGCGTAGCCACCGGCCCTCCCGCACCTCGCCGTCGTGTCCCCCTGCTCCGCCGTGCTCCGCTGCACCGCCTGCGACCACGGGATCGACCCCGGAGCCCCTGCCTCGCCTCCACGCCATCTTCTTCCTCCTCGGGCGCTGCCGCACCTCGCCGACGAATTCGGCCGCCTCGAGCCTCCCCAAAGCTCGCTTGAGCACACCTGCAGGCTCCCGGTGAGCTCCTGCTTCTCTTCCTCCCCTCCGCCTTCTCGCGCGCGCCCCGTAGTCCTCCTTTCCACCATGGCCGCAGCTCGCCGCTGCTCGAGCTCGGCACCGATGACGCTCCGATGACCTTTTGGTCACGCGCGCGCGCCCATCTCCTTCCCCGCATCACGTAGATCCTCGGTAGTCGCACCAATTGCTCGTTAGCGCGCCTTAGCACCGTCCCCATCGAGGCCCGAACTCCGGTCGCCGCAAATCTCGACGGCTGTGACGTTCCCGACGACCTCAGCCCACGCCACCATCGCAGATTGACTCGGCGTCGAACGCCCGTTCGAACGCCACCGGCCTCGTCCGTTTTCCGACGAGGACCGAGCCCCTCCGCCGCGTTTGTGGCTCACCGGAGCAATTCCGGCGATGCCCGCCGGCCTGGCTGACCAAGGGCCACCCCTAGGGTCGATGCCAGTGCCCCCCCCTGCCGGGCCCATGTTGACCATTGACCCCGGTCAACTACTGACCGGGCAACCCCAGCAGCTGACCGGTGGGCCACTGACCTGTGGGCCCAGGATCATTAGGCCCCTAACAGCCACTGACATGTGGGCCCCCTTCCATAATTAACTAATAATTAATTTGTATAATTAATTTAATCTAATAAGTCACTCACATGTGGGGCCTACTAACTAATTAACTTAATTAGGTTATTAAAATAAACCTCTGTTAAGCCCACTGTCTATGACAGGTGGGGCCCAGCTGTCAGGTTTGACCTGAGCAAGTTGGGATGATTGCTGACATCATGTTGATGTCATGCTGATGCAATAAAGATATTTTTTCGAATTAAATTAAATCTGTAAATTCCAGAATATTATTAAAACTTTGAAAAATCATATAAATTAATTTATAACTCAGATGAAAATAATTTATATATGAAAGTTGATCATAAAAATCCAATGAATCCAAATATGCAATCCATTCATCTGTCACATGCCTCTAGCATGATGAACATGGAACTTTCCCCTCTGATTCATTTGTCCGATAATTGCCTAAGACCCGGGAAATATCCCCGGATATTTTCCCGCTCCGTCTATAACACTTAGCACTGCGTTAGCTCACCCCTAGCCCTGCATGTTGTCATGTCATGCATCGTGATGCATCTGTTTGCTTTATATTTATTGTTTTCTTCTCCCTCTTCTCTCTGGTAGACACCGAGACTTACACCACTGCCGTGTACAACTACACCGCTGACGTTCAACCACTTGCCGCAGAGTATCCAGGCAAGCAAAACCACCTTGTGAGGGATCACTAGAAGGGTGTCTAGAGGGGGGGTGAATAGACTACTAGCAGGAATTTAAAACCTAACCTTTTCCCAAGTTAATTGGTTGGCAGATTTTAACAATTATAGCAAGTCTACCACACCCTACACATGCATGTCAACAAGTATAGCAGCGGAAAGTAAAGACATTGCACATGAAAGTAAAGAGTTGAGATAGGGAGATCAAATGCATGAGGAACACGAAGATTTTTCCCGTGGTTCCGATAGGTGGTGCTATCATACGTCCACGTTTATGGAGTCTTCAACCCACGGAGGGTAACCGTCGCGAGAGTCCACGGAGGGCTCCACCCATAAGGGTCCACGAAGTAGCAACGTTGACTATTCCATAACGGCTTCCGTCCATGAAGGACTAGCCTCACTATGGGTAGATCTTCACGAAGTAGGCAATCTCCTTGCCCGTACAAACTTCTTGGTTCACTCCACAACACGAAGTAGGAGGCTCCCAAGCGACACCTAACCAATCTAGGAGGCACCACCCTCCAAAAGGTAATAGGCTCGGCAATGTCGATGAACTCGTTGCTCTTGTGCTTCAAGATGATAGACTCCTCAACACACAATCACTCTCTCGCAGATTTGGCTTGGTGGAAGAGATTGAATTGGTGGAAAGCAACTTGGGGAGGCTAGAGATCAAGATTCATATGGTAGGAATGGAATAGCTTGATCTCAACACATGAGTAGGTGGCTCTCTCTCAGAAAATTGGATGGGGCAAGTATGGAATAGTTCTGAGTGCTTCTCTCTCGAGTGGGTGGTGGTGAAGGGGTATATATAGGCATCTCCAAAAATCCAACCGTTATACCTTAAGTGACCAACTCGGTGACATCGAAGTATAGAACTCGGTGGTACCGAGTTGCTCCAAAGGTAGCAACTTTTGAATTTCGGCGAGACCATTATATAAATCTCGGTTGCACCGATTAGGTGACCAACGGTCAGATTGCCAAACTCGGTGATGCCGATTCAACAAACTCGGTCGGACCGATTTTGTGAAATTGGGTAACAGAAAGTTGGCAACCCAAACTCGGTGGCACCAAAGTGGAATCGGTTGCACCGAAAGGTTAGGGTTTGTCTTGGGTCTGTCTGAGTTTGGGAATCGGTGGCACCGAGTGGAAAGTGTTGGTTGCACCGATTTTGGATATTTGACTTTGGACAGACTTTTGTGGAAGAGCTTGTTGGTGTTTTTGGTGACTATCACTTGTGCACGTATGAGCATTTTGTTCACCAACAGTACCTTACCCCCTTTTAATAGTATTGGCTTTCCTATGGACTCAAGGTGATTTCTCACAAAGTAAAATGTAGAGTCCTCTTGCTTGAAGCTTTGCCAATCCATTTCCTTGCATCTTGGGGTATTTCCACAATCTCCATAGTCCTTTTGCCAACCCTCTCTGTGGACTTTATCTGAAATACACTAGGTAAAAGTATTAGTCCAAGAGACAATGTATGTTGTCATGAATTATCAAAACCACCAAGGGATCATGTTGTGCTTTCAATCTCCCAATTTTTGGTAATTGATGACAACATACAATCAAAGCTTCAAATAAAGATATGCATGGATATAATGAAGACTTTGAGAGACACACGACTTAGACTTGCTCCCACTAAATGTGTGCAATCCCTTTAAAAGGATAGTTGCTTTGGAATGCATGGACACACATATAGTAGAAGGGATATAATGAGTCATTTGTATCTTGGCTATATGCATCAAATATATATGAGTGAGGAGTATCCTTGTTCAAGACTTCACTCTTGCAAACAATATGTGCAAGAAGCAAGAGATCATCTTGATCAAAGATATGATGCATATACTTACCTTGAGTTCTTGAGCATTCTAGTAGTAGAAAACACAAGAGTATTCTACTAATCAAAGGCAATAGAGCTCAATAGTACCAAGATATGGAGAACATATAGAAGATAGTATTCCTTAAGTTTGATATGTCTCCAAGATCATTTAGAGCTTTCTCCCCTTAGATAGGAAAATAGTAGATCATCCTCTCCCCCTGAATCTTAGCATGTAGATATTGGGATTGGATAGGGTGAGAAAAATCTAACATGAGTAGTTAAATGAAATAAACCTATTTTTCTCCAAACATATTTTTCTCCCCCTACTTTGGTATTCTCATCTTGTCTATATAAGTGTAAGCTGTGCATATTCTCCCCTCCCCCTTGATTATATCTCCCCCTTTGCATAAGCATGTATCTCCCCCTTTAGCATTGAAGCTTTGGTATTTCTCCCCCTTTGGCATTAATTTCCAAAAAGGTCATACACAGGGTTAGATACAGGGATCATTGATTAAGAAGGGATCCTTGAGGACAAGGGTCATAGATTGTAGGGTTCATAGAAATAAGAATCATAGATAGCATGAAAAACTGAGGTAATCATGGAAAATAATTTCTCTCCTTTTGGCTGATTTGAGAGCTTGTAAGACTTCTCCTCCTTTGAGTTAGGGATCCTTGAATAAAGATTTCTCCCCCTAAGTTTTTTTAAACAAGGAAGGGATCATCGAAGAAACAAAGACATCACTTGTAGGATCACTAAAGAAACACAGAATTGGAGAAGAAATCAAATCGGTGACTCCGAGACAAATAAGTCGGTGGAACCAAGATAAAGTTTTGCAGCTGTGACACCCCCGATCTCGACCGTACGCTAATCATACACACAATGCGTACGACCAAGATTAGGGACTCACTGATTGATATCACAACACAACACTAGACACAAATTAAAGTCATACAGCTTCATATTACAAGCCAGGGGCCTCGAGGGCTCGAAAACAAAGCTCGACAAGAACGAGTCAGCGGAAATAAATAATATCTGAGTACAGACATAAGTTAAACAAGTTTTGCCTTAAGAAGGTTAGCACAAACATAAGGCACGGATCGAAAGAGGCGAGGCCTCCTGCCTGGGAACCTCCTATCCTACTGCTGGTCGGGAGCGGCCTCCACGTAGTAGTAGGCCCCGGAGGTGGTGTAGTAGTCGTCTCCGGCATACTCCATCTCCTGGGCTCCATCGTCTGAACGCAGAATCGTATCGAGGGGGAAAGAGAAAGCAAAGCAGCGGTGAGTACTCATCCAAAGTACTCGCAAGACTGACATCAGAACTATGCTAAATATGCATCAGTATCAATGAAGGGGGGGTTTATCTGGGCTGACTGCGGAAAGCAAGAATAGGGGGAAGGCCTAGTCCTACCGAAGACTAGCATCTTCAACATCTTGCAGAATTAGAAGAGTGCAGATTGGTATCTCACATATAGTCATATTATTGTATCAATTTTATTAAGTAACCACGCCCAGAGATTCTTCCTCGACTCCCTGCGAGGAAGCAATCTCGGAGCCACATTCATTTCAAAATAACTCTCAATTATAGTTGTATAAGGTCAAGGTACAACTCCAAGTCGTCCTGTTACCGTGGACACGGCTATCCGAATAGATTAATCTTCCCTGCAGGGGTGCACCACATCTCCAACACGCCTGATCACCTCCGGCCAGACACACTTTCCTGGGTCATGCCCGGCCTCGAGATATCAACACGTCGTCGCCCCACCTAGGCTCAACGAAGAGGCCAGCCTGCCGGTCTAAATCCTAAGCGCGCAGGTTCGTGGGCCCACTTGCCCTTGCATTCCTGCACGATGCGAACGCGGCCGAGGTCAGTCCTAGCACCCCTTAGTAACAAGCGCGATGCCGTTGCGGACCACTCGGGCGCGCGCCACTCCATTGCTGACGTCCGAAGAGCTTCGGCTGATACAACGACGCTAAGTGCCCATAACTTTCCCACGTGATGGTTTGGTGCGCAATAAGGCCAACGACCAACTCAGATCAAAAACCCAACCCATTAGCATTTTATTAATGCGGGGCAAGCGCGACCCATGTAGTGCGGTCCGTCGCCCCGTCTCGAGGATGTGTGGCAAAGGCCTCTCTCGCCAGTCCACGCCTCATCATCATCAAACCGTGGGTACCCCTCAGGGCTGACCCATCACCAACATGTTTCTGTAACCAGGTCATAGTAACTGTGTGTATAAAACATCAAGACGGAACCTAAGGAATCACCCTCAAAGGGTCCCGCTCGATGAAGCCGTCAAGGTGGACTTAGAGGAATCACCCTCGAGGGTTCCACACTTGAGGGGTTGCATGACAGAGTCATCGTCGGGAGTGGTGAAGGAGGAATCACCCTCGATAACCACGACCGACTAGCTGCACTACAGAGCTAGCATCATGAGGACTTCACGAGGTGTCACCCTCGGTACTCGATAGTAGCGCTACAGAGTCGTATAACTAAGGGGTGTGCGGTGATGTGAGGGGCCTGGGTCGTCGGTCGGTTCACCGAGTCTTCGAGTCTTCGAGTCGTCGATGAAGAAGCAAGGGCAACTGGGACTAAGGGGTCACTGGGGATTCATTGCTCAACCTATACTAAGCAGTAGATATGATTGCAGGTATGATAGCAGTTTATCAAAAACAGGCTATGCATCAGAATAGGAGCTAACTAATACAGTAGCAAAAATCTAATGCAAGAATAAGAGGGAAGGGAATAGGCGATATCGGAATGCTCAAGGGGGGTTGCTTGCCTTACTGCTCTGCGGCAAGGGCCTGATCGTCAACGGCGTAGTCGTACCCGGCAGCAGCGTCGGTCTCGGGGTCTACCAGAGAGAAGAGGGGGGGAAGAAACAATAAATACAAAACACAGATGCAACACGATGCCTGGCATGGCAATATGCAGGGCTAGGTATGCACTAACGCAGTACTACACGATGCAGACGGAGCGGGAGAATATCTGACGATATTTCCCGGGTCTTTGGATTTATCGGACAGACGATCCGGAGGGGGAATGTTCCATGTTCATCATGCTAGGAGCATGTGACAGATGAATGGATGGCATATTCGGATTCGTGGGATTTTTCTGATCATCTTTCATGTATAAAGTTTTTTCATCTGAGCTACAGATTATTTTATATGATTTTTCAAAGTTTTAAACAATTTCTGGAATTATTCTATTTATTTAAATCAACATTATCCAGAACAGTGCAGAGTGACGTCAGCATGACATAGGGATGACGTCAGCAGGTCAAACCCAGCTGTCTCAGGTCAAACCTGACAGCTGGGCCCCACCTGTCATAGACAGTGGGCTAACCAGGGTTTTAAATTAAACTAATTATGCTAATTAATAGGGTGGGGTCCATTGTCAGTGACAGATATAGTTAATTTAATTATTTTTATTAATCTAATTTGCTAATTAAGTATCTGACAGGGGTGGCCCATATGTCATAGACACAGGGGGCTTGGGGCCCCACATGTCAGTGACTGGGCTGTGCCCAGTCAGCCAGTTGACCAAGTCAACTGGTCAACTGGGTCGCCCTGGCCCACTGGCAGGAGCACTGGGGGTGGCCCCAGTCCAGCCATGTCGGCGGCGGCCGGCGGCTCAACGCCGGCGACGCCAAAACGCGACGGAGGGCACGGGCGAGCTTCGGGTTTCGCCCACAGGGCATCTCCGGGGTTGCGGTTGGGCTCGTTCGAACGGGGACGCGACGGCGGTTCAAATGGTGGTGGTGGCGGCGCCGGAGGTGGCCGGAATGGTCGCCGGCGACGACGTCGGGCGGCGACGGCTTCGGGCGTGCAACGGGATGGGGGCTACGGCGTGCTAACGGGCAAACAGAGCGGCTGGGGAGCCTCTATGCGACGCGGCAAGCGCGATGGTGGTACGCACGAGACCCAAAGTTTGCCGTGGCTACGCCAGCGACGAGCTCAGGCGGATCTGCGTTCGGGCACGACGGGGAGAAGGGGCTACGGCGGCGGAAACGCTCGGGGAAGAGAGGGGAAGGGCGTAGGGGCTCACATTGAGCCTGGAGAGGTGCAAAGCGGGCTCGGGGAAGGCTCGAGGTGGCCGGAATCGTCGTCGGAGCACGGCGGCGATCCGGGGAAGAAGGACCTCCTGGTCGTCGGTGCAGGGGCTCTGGGGCTCGGGCTTGTGGTCGAGGAGGACGGGGCGGTCGTGGCGGAGCTCGTGGCGTCTTGGCAGGGCGCGGGAGTGGCGGAGGCTACGACAGGCCGGCGTCCATGGCGGCGGTGGCGCTCGGGAGTGGTGCGGGCGAGCGAGGGAGAGAGCGGGAGGAGGAGCAGAGGCGTCCAGGGGGTGCAGGGGGCCGTTCTTATCCTCCACGTCGAGCGCGGGCACGCTGTCGAGCGAGAGAGAGGGGGGCCTGGCTGCGGGCGCGCGCGCACGCGCTGTGTTCGACAGCGGCCGCGGGTGAGCAGTGCGGGAGGTGGGAGACGGTGGGGAGTGGGCTGGGCCACCACTGTAGCTGATGGGCTCAAGTGCACAGGGCGTTTTCTCTTTTTCTTTCCTTTTTCTTTTTTGTTTTCTCCACAGCTCCTTTTCCATTTTATTTTTGCATTAATTCTCCATAGCAAAAATGTGAGACATGGCCCAATAAATACCTTGCACTATTCCACATGGCCACATACACTTTGGGCATTTTTGGAAACTATTTGCAATTTCAAATTGAATTTAATAGCACTTTTAAATGCTTTTATCTTCTGTTTAGGAGTGTGGGGTCCACACCAACATCAAGGTGATGTTGTTTTCCTAAACAACATTGCATTTGTGATTTTTCATAAATAAGCAACATTTTTCCCATGCTTTTTGAGGATTTAAATTATCACAATAAAATCCTAGGGCATTTAGAAGTGGAATTTTGAAATGAGATATGAAATCCATATTGATCATGCACTGTTTAGCAAAATGATTAGGCACTGATCATGGTCATCACTGTGCTTAATTACAATGATCACTGTAGCACAAAACCAGGGTGTCACAGCAGCTCATCTGCTAGTTTGGTAGAACCGAGTTATTTGTATCGGCGGCTCTGAGGTGAAAACAAAAACTAGGCAATGTTTGAAAAAACTTGCAAAGAAATTTAGAAAACTTTTAACAAAGAGCCAAGAGAAGTTTTCAAAGGAAATGCAAAATACTTTACAAAAGGATATCAACTAGAGAAGATTTGAGAGGTTCCAAGAAATTTTGCAAATAGAGAATGAACCACACAAGATTCTTAACTAGATGATGGGCGGTGACTAGGTCACCTATATTAGAGTATATTGACTTAGGAGCCCAGCAACAATACTTGATCATAGGTCATACTCGTCGTTAAGCTCAAAATGGGGTTACCATTTTTCGATTAAGCATTTTAATGTTTTCATATCACTTGAGTTGCTTTAGCTCATGACTTGGAGTAAAGCTTTTTCAAGGATATGAGTACATACCTTTGAGTGATGTTGATGACGTGGCTTGTAGGTGAACTTGTTGAGGATTCTCGAGGTTGATGAAGATCATCTTGAGTTGGGAGCAATCCTTCTCGTTTTAGTACATTTGTCACCTACATAGGTTAGTCAAGCAAGGAAGAACATGATATGACACAATTCCAAATGTGAAATGCAAATATGTGTCAAGGATATAGTTTGTTGTCTTCTTCCTTCCATCATCAAGAGAGCTTGTGGATACTTGGTCATGACAAGATTGCTTATAATTTGAGTTGATGGCAATCTTGTGGAATGAAGTTCTTCCAAGTACCTACAAAGGGTTAGATGCAATACAAGGGAGCATAGAATTCCATGGTATAAGATAGCATTTTAAGAGTATCATGGGAAAATCAAGAAAGCTCAAGCCCTTGCATGCAATCGAGTGAGTCTAGCTCAAGTTTGAAGCATCAATGATGTTCAACTCACTCCTCAAGAGACAAAACGTTTTCTCATCAAGTGGCTTAGTAAAGATATCGGCCAATTGCTTGTTAGTGCGAACATATTAAGATCGATATCTCCTTTGGCAACATGATCACGAATGAAATGATGTCAAACTTGAATATGCTTAGTTCGAGAATGTTGCACAGGATTATGACCAATCTTAATAGCACTTTCATTCTCACAAAGTAATGGAACATTTTTCACATGGATTCCATAATCCTTAAGCGTTTGTGTCATCCATAGTAATTGTGCACAACATGATCCAGCAGCAATATACTCAGCTTTGGCAGTAGATAGAGATACCGAGTTTTGTTTCTTGGAGGACCAAGACACAAGAGATCTACCCAAAAATTGACAAGTACCCGAGGTGGATTTTCTATCAACCTTGTCACCGGCATAGTCCGAATCGGAATAGCCAACAAGGTTAAAGGAAGATCCCTTGGGATACCAAATGCCAAAGTTTGGTGTTTGTATCAAATATCTCACAATACGTTTCACGGCCAAAAGATGACACTCTTTAGGTGCAGCTTGATATCTAGCGCACATGCAAACACTAAGCATAATATCGGGACGGGAGGCACATAGATATAACAATGAACCAATCATAGATCGATAAACTTTTTGATCAACCGGTTCGTCCTCCTTGGTAAGATCAACATGTCCACTAGTAGGCATAGGAGTCTTCATACCTTTGCACTCTTGCATGTTGAACTTTTTGATCAAGTCCTTGGTATACTTGGTTTGAGAGATGAAAGTTCCTTCTCTTGTTTGCTTGATTTGCAAACCAAGAAAGAATTTCAGCTCACACATCATGGACATCTCATACTTCTCGGACATCAACCTTCCAAGTCTTTCACTAAATTGTGGGTTAGTAGCTCCAAAGATAATATCATCCACATAGATTTGGCACACAAATAATTCACCATTAACTCTCTTAGTGAATAAGGTTGCGTCAATTTTACCAATTTCAAAACCCTTTTCAATGAGAAACCTCGTTAAGCATTTGTACCAAGCACGTGGGGCTTGCTTAAGACCATAAAG
This sequence comes from Elymus sibiricus, assembly GCA_039707655.1. Classification (NCBI taxonomy): domain Eukaryota; kingdom Viridiplantae; phylum Streptophyta; class Magnoliopsida; order Poales; family Poaceae; genus Elymus; species Elymus sibiricus. Next base: position 457,572,322 of record CM077665.1, on the reverse strand, counting down.
AGCTTTACGAAGCTTGTAAACATTATTAGGTTTCTTAGGATTCACAAAACCAGGTGGTTGCTTAACATAGAACTCTTCTTCAATTTCACCATTTAAAAAGGCACTTTTAATGTCCATTTGATAAAGCGTGATATCATGGTGATTAGCATAAGCAAGAAGAATGTGAATAGCTTCAAGTCTAGTGATGGGGGCATAGGTCTCACCGTAGTCCATACCTTCGACTTGCGTATATCCTTGGGCTACGAGACGTGCCTTGTTGCGTACGACTTGACCGTCTTCGTCTTGCTTGTTCCGAAACACCCATTTGGTTCCGATGATGTTGTGCTCGTCCTCGGGCTTCTCCACGAGTGTCCACACTTCGTTCCTTCGAAGTTGTGAAGCTCTTCATGCATCGCGTTCACCCAATCCGGGTCTTCAAGAGCTTGTTCTACCTTCAAGGGTTCAATGCTAGAGATGAAAGAATAATGCTCACAAAAGTTAGCCAAGCGAGTTTTAGAGCGAGTGATTCTCCCGGTTTGTATGTCACCAAAAATTTGGTTTAGAGGATGGTTCTTGGTCACTCTTGCTCGAACTCGGGGTAGCTTAGGCTTGTTGGATGGTGGAGCTTCTTCATCATCCTCATCCACTTCATCTTCGTTGTTGAAGGTGTCGTTTCCTTGAGGTGGTGGTGAAGGAGGTTGTGGTGGATCTTCATGATGTACTTCCTCCTCTTCATCATCTCGTCGTGTACCGCTTGTGGATGCCTCCATGTCATGTTGAGGTTCACCTTGACGTGAAGTAGGGGCTTCCACTTGAGTTGATGAGGTACTTTCCTTCACCTCCACGGGACGAATCTTGCCGATGGACAAGTCTTGGATAGCTTACGAAGGGTCCTTATCATCATTTGGCAATTGTTCGACTTGCGAACCATTAGATTCATCAAACTTCACATCTACCGTCTCTTCAACTTTTCGAGTGAAGTTGTTGTAGACACGGTAAGTGGGAGAGTTCGATCCGTAACCGAGTAGGAATCCTTCATTAGATTTAGGAGCAAATTTAGTACGACGATGCTTATCAAGAATGTAGCACTTTGAGCCGAATACCCGAAAGTATCCAACTTGGGGTTTGTTACAGGTGAGTAGCTCGTATGCCGTTTTATCGAGAAGCTTGTGCAAGTAAAGTCGGTTTGTGGCATGACATGCTGTTCCCACGGCTTCTGCCCAAAAGTGTCTTGGCGTCTTGTATTCGTCAAGCATCGTTCTTCCCATCTCAATAAGAGTTCGGTTCTTCCTCTCAACAGCTCCATTTTGTTGAGGTGTGTACATAGCTGAGAATTCATGTGAAACACCTTCTTCGTCAAGAAAGGTATCCACATGAGTGTTCTTGAACTCTAATCCGTTATCGCTCCGAACCTTCTTGATCTTCACTTCAAACTGATTTTGCGCTTTGCGAACAAAGTTCTTGAAGCTCTTTTGCACCTGCGACTTATCATCAAGAAACAATACCCACGTAAATCTGGAAAAATCATCAACTATAACTAGACCATAGGAATTTCCACCGAGACTCTTATAAGAATTGGGACCAAAAAGATCCATGTGAAGTAACTCAAGTGGTCTCCTAGTAGTCATGATATTCTTAACGGGATGACTTCCACCTACTTGCTTTCCAGCTTGACAAGCACTACAAAGTCTATCTTTGTCAAAGATAACATCTTTAACACCAAGTATATGATCACCTTTGATAAGCTTGTCTAGATTACGCATGCCAACATGTCCTAGTCTTCTATGCCAAAGCCAACCTTTAGAAGATTTTGCAATTAGACAAGTACGAGGTTTGGATCACTTATTGAAATCGACAATGTATAGATCACCTCTACGGAAACCGGTAAAGACCATTTTATGATTATCTTGACGAAACACTTGGCAATCTACTTTCGTGAATAGCACATTAAAACCAAAGTCGGCAAGTCTAGATACGGAAAGAAGATTGTAGCCAAGGGATTCAACAAGCATGACATTTTGAATAGAGCTATCATGGGATATGGCCACCTTACCAAGACCAAGTACCTTACCCTTGAAGTTGTCTCCAAATGTTACGTACCTTCGCAGTCCATGGTTTGGTGTGATCTCTTCAAACATTTCTCTATCTCCGGTCATATGATCGATACATCCGCTATCGAGAATCCACTCTTTTCCTCCGGACATGTAATCCTTGAAGTTTGCCATGAGACTTAGATTCTTCATGATCTTCTCATACTCGATGTCGAACAACTCATCTTCATCATAGTAGCCATGTTCCACATTGTCATCATCAAGTGGGAAATCCTCGTCATAAAGAACAAGAGATTTGTTAGGGTTGTGATCATGACAATGTTCAAACTTATGAATTTGAATGGCTTCAACAATGATGTTGCTGATAGTTATGACATCTCCTTTAGCACGCATGAGGTCTCTAAGCTCAAATAGACAATCATCAAACTTGGGATCACTAGGCGTCATTTTGTGAAAGGCAATAGTTTTATGAAAAATCTCATCAAGATTACTCAATGAATAACTTGGATATCGTTTCTCCAAGTCATTCCACAAAGTATAAGCACATTCAAAATTCTTCATTTGATTGAGCACATTTCTAGGTAATGCTCTAACGATGAGATTAACAGTTCTAAGATTGCATAGCATATCAATTTCCTCTTCATGTCTGGGATGTAAAGGATCAATGGGAGGTACATAGGAGTTCTTAACATACTTGCTCAAATGAAATTCATTAAATAGCTCAAGCATCATATGTTTCCATTGACTATAGTACTCCCCATCAAGAATAGGCACTCTACAACTCAAACTTCCTATACTAGACACATCCATCTTCCTCCACGGTGATTAAACCGAAGCAATGGAGACCAAGGCTCTGATACCAATTGAGGGATCACTAGAAGGGCGTCTAGAGGGGGGGTGAATAGACTACTAGCAGGAATTTAAAACCTAACCTTTTCCCAAGTTAATTGGTTGGCAGATTTTAACAATTATAGCAAGTCTAGCACACCCTACACATGCATGTCAACAAGTATGGCAGCGGAAAGTAAAGACATTGCACATTAAAGTAAAGAGTTGAGATAGGGAGATCAAACGCATGAGGAACACGAAGATTTTTCCCGTGGTTCCGATAGGTGGTGCTATCGTACGTCCACGTTTATGGAGTCTTCAACCCACGGAGGGTAACCGTCACAAGAGTCCACGGAGGGCTCCACCCATAAGGGTCCACGAAGTAGCAACCTTGACTATTCCATAACGGCTTCCGTCCACGAAGGACTAGCCTCACTATGGGTAGATCTTCACGAAGTAGGCGATCTCCTTGCCCGTACAAACTTCTTGGTTCACTCCACAACATGAAGTAGGAGGCTCCCAAGCGACACCTAACCAATCTAGGAGGCACCACCCTCCAAAAGGTAATAGGCTCGGCAATGTCGATGAACTCCTTGCTCTTGTGCTTCAAGATGATAGACTCCTCAACACACAAAAACTCTCTCACAGATTTGCCTTGGTGGAAGAGATTGAATTGGTGGAAAGCAACTTGGGGAGGCTAGAGATCAAGATTTATATGGTAGGAATGGAATAGCTTGATCTCAACACATGAGTAGGTGGCTCTCTCTCAGAAAATTGGATGGGGCAAGTATGGAATAGTTCTGAGTGCTTCTCTCTCGAGTGGGTGGTGGTGAAGGGGTATATATAGGCATCTCCAAAAATCCAACCGTTACACCTTAAGTGACCAACTCAGTGACATCGAAGTATAGAACTCGGTGGTACCGAGTTGCTCCAAAGGTAGCAACTTTTGAATCTCGGTGAGGCCGATATATAAATCTCGGTTGCACCGATTAGGTGACCAACGGTCAGATTGCCAAACTCGGTGACGCCGATTCAACAAACTCGGTCGGACTGATTTTGTGAAATTGGGTAACAGAAAGTTGGCAACCCAAACTCGGTGGCACCGAAGTGGAATCGGTTGCACCGAAAGGTTAGGGTTTGGTTTGGGTCTGTCTGAGTTTGGGAATCGGTGGCACCGAGTGGAAAGTGTTGGTTGCACCAATTTTGGATATTTGACTTTGGACAGACTTTTGTGGAATGTGGGTGTTTTTGGTGACTATCACTTGTGCACGTATGAGCATTTTGTTCACCAACAGTACCTTACCCACTTTTAATAGTATTGGCTTTCCTATGGACTCAAGGTGATTTCTCACAAAGTAAAATGTAGAGTCCTCTTGCTTGAAGCTTTGCCAATCCATTTCCTTGCATCTTGGGGTATTTCCACAATCTCCATAGTCCTTTTGCCAACCCTCTTTGTGGACTTTATCTGAAATACACTAGGTAAAAGTATTAGTCCAAGAGACAATGTATGTTGTCATGAATTATCAAAACCACCAAGGGAGCATGTTGTGCTTTCACCTTGATCATTACTATATTGCCCATTCCTTCTCTCTCATGCTTGCATTAGATTTTGCTACTGTTGTTGATAGCTCCTATTCTAATGCATAGCCTGATTTTGTAACCTGCTATTAATACTTTACATGTTATCATATATGCTTAGTATAGGTTGGTTAGTGATCCACCAATGACCCCTCACTTTGTCACTATTGCCCCTGCTTCATCATCGGAGACTCGAAGACTCGATCAACATGATCAACAAGCCTGAGCCCGACACATCACCTCACCCCCCTTAGTTGTACGACCCTGTAGAGCTACTATCGAGTGCCGAGGGTGATACCTCGTAACGCACTCATGATGATAACTATATAGTGTAGCTAATCAGTCGTGGATTACGAAGGGTGATTCCTCCTTCACCACTCCCGATAAAGACTATGTCGTGCAACACCCCAAGTGTGAACCCTCGAGGGTGATTCCTCCCCGGTCACCTTGACAGTTACATCTAGTGGAATCCATCGAGGGTGATTCCTCGGATTCCCCCTTGATGTATGGACACACGGTTACTTTGACTTTAACTACAGAACCATGTGAGAGATGGGTCGGCCCCAAGGGTACCCGTGAGGAAATGTCAAAGACGGGTCGGCCCCAAGGGTACTCGCGAGTGATGTGTAGTCGGGTTGACCAGGAAGGTGCCCACGAGATAATTACGCGACATGGTTGGGCATTCTTAGCCTTGCCGTAAGTCCGGGAGACGGGGCGACGGGACCACATATCGTGGATTATTGATTGTCATCGCGCGCTACCAAGACACTAACGAGTTTGGATATGTGATCTGAGTAGGCCTCTGGCCTTTTTCGCACTGACCACCATGCGGGAATAAATATGGGTACTCTACGTCGTACATTCGCCCGAAAGCTCTTCAGACATCACAGTTGAGAGGCACGTGCCCGGGTGGCCTGCGTAAGCACCTGCCTTGTTTAAGGAGGTGCCTGGACAGACACAGTCGTCCTCGTAACATGCAGGAGTGCAAAGGGTGATGGGCCCATGACCCCTAAGCACTTAGGATTTAGACCGGTGTGCTGACCTCTCTCTTGAGGCTAGGTAGGACTATGACATGTTGATCAGCCAAGGTCGGGCATGTCCCGAGAAAGTATGTCCGGCGGGAGTTAATCGAGCGTGTTGGGTAAGTTTGTGCACCCCTGCAGGGAAGTATATCTATCCAAATAGCCGTGTCCACGGTAACGGACGCTCAGAGTTGTATCCTGATCTATACAACTAGAACTGGATACTTGTGACATGGAAATGGAAATGATGGCTCCGGGATTGCTTCCTCGCAGGGAGTCGAGGAAGGATCTCTGGGCGTTACACATACTTTTAATATGCTAATCTCCACTCTTCTAATGCTGCAATACACTGAAGATGCTAGTCTTTCATAGGACTAGGCCTTCCCCCTCTCTTCTGGCATTTCTGTAGTTCAGTCCAAAGATATAACCCCATTCCTTTGATACTGATGGATACTTAGTATAAATTTGATGTAAGTCTTGCAAGTACTTTGGATGAGTACTCACCTCTGCTTTGCTCCCCTTTTCCCCTTGATACGATTGCAACGACCAGATGACGGAAACTAGGAGCCAGCTAATCCCGCCACCGACTACTACTATCCGGACGGAGCGTAATACTACGTGGAGGTTGCTGAGTAGTTAGGAGGCCTTGCCTTTTCAATCCGATGCTTATGTTTGTGCTAGCCTTCTTAAGGCAAACTTGTTTACTTATGTTTGTACTTAGATATTGTTGCTTCCGCTGACTCATTTGTATTTGAGCTTATGTATTCGAGCCCTCGAGGCCCCTGGCTTGTAATATAAAGCTTGTATGACTTTAAATTGTGTCTAGAGTTGTGTTGTGATATCTTCCCGTGAGTCCCTAATCTTGATCGTACGTATTTGCGTGTATGATTAGCGCACGATCAAAATGGGGGCGTCACAAGTTGGTATCAGAGCCGACTGTCTGTAGGAAGCCCCTTTCCAACTCCTTGGCCAAAGTTGAGTCTAGTATTTGAAAAACTATTTACTAACATTGTTGTGTGGCTTACGGGCCCACATCTCAAATGGTTGCGTTTAGGATCTTTTATTCCTCTTCTTTACTCTGGGTTCTGATCTCTCTTCTATTCGGATTAAAGATTTTGCTAACTCTAACATTAGGTTCTCGTGATCACATCCACCTGGAGAGACATTTTATCGACAACTGTTATCTTTTGAAGATATGATGCACACACTGTCATTTGACATCTTTTGAACCTCCTTGTTTCTGATGCGTCCCGCAAGGCAGCTCGTACGCCAGACTGTGGCTATCGATGCGACTGGGTTCCCGGCCATTCTGGTCGACCTCTTGACCAGGCTGGGATATCACTGGTACCCCGAGTACACTGTTTACGAGGACTACCGCGAGTTCAACCAGGAGCAGTACCATGTTGTGGTTCGTATCTTCGATCGGCGGAACATCTCCATCACTGAGCTTCACACCTTTCACGGTGTTGAAGTGACTATTGATATGGAAATCCATGGTGCTGCCTATCTTGCTATCGTCCGTCTCCAGGGAGAGCACCCCCGCTTGGAGGAAACTACGTTCAGATACAAACCGTCTGCCCCCGCCGGGTATGAGACTGGATACTACGCCGTTGTTTGCACCCCTTACGTGCGACATCGTTACGACCCGCTGATACTTGTGATCTACGTTGGGTTTTTCCATGAAGAGGAACGAGTGATTGCAGCACAAAGCGGATAAGTATTTCCCTCAGTTATGAAACCAAGGTTTATCAAACCAATAGGAATATCAATCCTCAACCGTCTTTAGCGGCTGCACACAAATGAACAAACGACTTGCACCCAACGTGGGCAAGAGGGTTGCCAATCCCCTTGATCTTGTTATTTGCAAGCAAATGAGTTGTATAGATAATTGTTGATAAAGCAAAATAAATAAAAAGTAAATAAAGGCAGCAAGGTAATAATAGTGTTTGCAAATATATAAGTGAATAGACCCGGGGGCCATAGTGTTCTCTAGTGGCATCTCTCATGTAGGCAGCATACGGTGGGTAACAAATTATTGTTGGGCAATTGATAGAAAAGTGGATAGTTATGCGATTTTCACGGCAATGATCATGTATATATAGGCATCATGTCCATAAGCAAATAGGCCGACTCCTGCCTTCACCTATTACTATTACTCCACTCATCAACCACTATCCATCATGCATCTAGAGTATTAAGTAAACAGAGTAATGCTTGGAGAACGATGACATGATGTAGACAAAGTAAACTCAAACAATATGAATGAACCCCATCGTTCTATCCTTAGTAGGAACAACACAAAGACGCATCTTGTCCCCTACTTTGTCACTGGGATATAGAAACTCGCCAGGTTGAACCTACCACAACACACCACTCCCACCGATGAAATATCAATCTACTTGGCCAAAGCATATCAATATATTGGAGAGCATTACGAAGATATAATGATCATGCACTTAAGAGATAATATAATTCAGAGGCATCTCAAATACTTTTCATGAATAATCTGAACATAAACCCACAATTCATCGGATCCCAACAAACACACCGGACAATAGGATTACAACGGATAGATCAAAGCGAAGATGTGATGACCATTGTATTGAAGATCATAAGAGAGAGAGAGAGATTGCCATATTGGTACTAGCTATGGACCTATTGGTCTGTGGTGAACTACTCACACATCATCATGAGGGCGGCGAGGTTGATGAATAGGCCCTCCATGATTGATCCCCCCTTCGGCAGGGTGCCGGAACGGAGCTCCAGATAGCCTCGCGACGGAACAGAGACTTGCGGCGGTGGAAAAAGGGTTTCGGGACTGCCTTTGGGGTTTTTAGGATTTTAGGGAATTTATAGGCAGAAGAGGGACGTCGGGAGGCGCCCGAGGGGGCAACTACATACAAGGGCGCCTCCCCCCCAGGGCGCGCCCTGATATGTGGTGCGGCCCTCGTGCACCCCCTGGCTTCCTTCCGAAGCTTCTAGGTCTTCATATAGTCCAAAAAAAATCATCAAAAAGTTTCGTGGCAATTGGACTTCGTTTGGTACAGTAAACCTGCAAAGGCAAAAACATGGAGAAAACAGCAACTGGCACTGAGCACTGGGTCAATAGGTTAGTGCTCAAACATATTATAAATTGGTAAATAATGATCCAAAAAGTATCCTAGAATGATAATATATCAACATGGAACAATCAAAAATTATAGATACGTTGGAGACGTATCACCCGCAGTTTCTGGTTTAGTACACCGAGGCTCTGAATCGTACTGCCCGAGCTCTTGCTATCAAGTTGTATGCCACTCGTGCTCGCCTTGAGGATGCTCTGACACATTTGCTGCCAGCAGTCAGTGCGAGGATACATCCTGAGCGCATCCTTTACCCGAGCAGGACAGAGTTTCCACCAGGCATTGGGTGGCCTGCTGTTGGAGGTCGTACCCCTCCATGTGGACCTCTGCTCCCCATACGGGATCGGGTTCTGCATTAGAGTGCTCATGAAGCGTATGATCCTTACATCGAGGGTGACATGCGCCCTCACCTGCAGCTACCCGACTTCAGTGGTTGTCCCCGACGTTTATGTAGCATATCGCTATGTCCCGTTGTTGTATCCCTCTACCGCGTGTGTTGTGGATATAATCCCAGGGTGAGACCCGCCCAGGTGGCGGCTTACGGCAAGATTAGGAGTAAGCTTATTCCAATGGGCTAGGAGGCCCAGAGCCAGAAGATAGGATGTAACCCGGTGGGCTTGAGCCGCCGGGGGCGACTTGTTAGATAAGGCATGTATAATTAGAGGCGAGGTCGGTCGTCAAGTATAACCCGACCCGGACTCTTGTAAGCCCAAGGCCTTGACCCGTGTATATAAGGGCGGGTTACCTGGGCGGCTTAGGCCACGAAACAACTGATCGATAGCTAGGTCAAGCGAACTCGCTCCCTTGTAATCGATACCCAATCAATACAACACAAAGCAGGACGTAGGCTTTTACCTCTTTCCGAGGGGCCGAACCTGGGTAACTCTTGTCTCTCGATTCCGATCAACCCCTTCGAGCTCACCTTAGCGGTGGCCTCGAACCTAAGTCCTTTCACGAGGACATCAGCCGTGACAAAACCATGATAGTTGGCGCCCACCGTGGGGCCAGCGCTCGGTGGTGTGGAGTTCTCGAAGGGCTCTCTCCCAGGGATCGAGGGATACGCCGTTGGCAGGATGACCAAGAGTCGCCGTGGCAAGCTTTACATCGACGACGCCGGCTGGGGCCCCGAGGCTGACTCAATCGAGTACGGGCACCGGGTCCCCTTCGGCGGAATTCACGTCTTCATCGGCAAGATTGGCGGATCTAAACCCGGGCCGGACATCTGCACCGACCTCGTCGAGCCAGCCCGGCGCGTGCAACCCGCCCGTGTTAATGCGGGCAGGAAGCATGTCTTCGTCGGCTTTACCCAAGGCATGGAGCTTGAAATTTCCATGTCGAGGGAGGAAACTCTCGTCTGCTCAGAGGATGGATCCTCGAGCGGAGAGACGGAATCAATCTATCAGCTTCACAACGGCGGGCTTGGGGGCTACGTCGAGGGTTACCCCGAGCCAGAGTATCATGAGCCAGAAGACTATGAGCCGCCGAGCCGCGCTGCTGTCATCATGGCGGGTTCGGTGCCGGCCCCTAGTAGCACAGCCGCCGGTGCAACCGGATCTGGAGCCGGCAGGCCGCCGGCTCAAGTTCTTCTGGATCTGATGAACGAGCTTACAACTCTGATGGAAACCGAGGTCACTGCTGAAAACCAAGCGGCCCGTAACACGGAGATCACGAGGTTGAAGAACCAGATGGCCGGAGTGAAACAGGAAATCAATGCACTGAAAGCTCAGATGGATGCTGAGGCGGAGCGCCTTAGGGCGGATGCTTTTCGCCTTGAGCTAGAGCAGCAGTCTGCAGCGGCGGTTCATCGGATGAGGCATCAATCCCGTTTGCCGGATCAGTATGAAGCCAGAAATCTTTTTAACACGCCAGGGACAGGACGGAATGTACCTTTGACCGTAACCCGGAAGGCGGAGGTACCTGGAAGCCGGACGGCGGTTCAGCGTCAGCAGCCAGACCCGCCCCGCCGGAATCAGACCCCACCACAGTCTTCTCCGACGCCGCCGGGTCATTATGATAATCTTGCGGAGAACATGGTGGCAGCGGCGACCAGGCTTGGTACAATTCCCATCCTCGACGAGGCGCCTTTCGCAGAGGAAGTGCGGAATTCCATTGGATATCTGCAGACGGCGGTGGCCCAGCAGGACAAATATACTTATAGCCGGAGTCACGTGCACTCAACCCCCATCCTGAGCCGCAGCTATAGCCGGCGTTATGAATCGCCGGCGGTTTCCAGTAGTGACCGACATCGAAACCCGCCGCGAGTTGATCGGGCGGCTCTAGATGCTCAGGCGCTGGTGGATCGGGGGAGAGCACAGCGAGAGGCGGCGTCTCTGGCAACTGCGGTGGCTTATCAAGAACCCACGGTCGCACCTACCGTTTCGGTAGGAGCCGGAGTAACATCCAGGGCTGTGGGAGTGCCGTGCTTAGCGCCGGCTTTGCGTAATGAGCGTCTGCCAAAAGACTTCAAAGGTCCGCGCAAGGTGCCCAATTATACTGCCGACCTGCCTCCAGAAGCTTGGATTGAAAGCTATGAGCTGGCCATGGAGATGTTAGATGTTAGCGATGCGGTATGTGCCAAGTATTTCATCATTATGCTGGAAGGGCCGGCTCGCACGTGGTTGAAGGGTTTGCCACCTAACACCATTAATTCCTGGGCCGAGTTAAAGGCGAAGTTCATTAAGAATTTCCAGGGAATGTGCAAGCAGCCTATGATGATTGTGGATTTGGATCATTGCATGCAGCGTGAGGACGAGTCGGCTCAGCACTGGGTCCGGCGGGTCTCAACCATCATCCACTCTTCTGATAACATTACGACGGCTCAAGCGGTTTTGATTCTGGAGAAGAACTGCCACTTTACGCCCTTGAAGCAGAAGCTTGGCCGGCTCAAACGCTCATGCCAAGACATGGGGGAACTCATGGCGGCTCCCACCAAGTATGCAGACTCTGATAACACGAAGGACCCTGGCTCCGATGATGAGAAATCGGCCAAGGGTAAGAAGAATAACAATGGCAAGGGTCAACAGCAGAACGGGGGAGGAAATGGCAATAATGGCAACGGCGGAAAGTGGAAACACCAGGACGGCGGGTCAGATCTAGTGGCCAACACCAATATTGGGAATAACCGTGGCAAGGGGAACGGCAAGCCACCTTTTAAACGTAAGCCTGCTGACATGGAGGCGATACTGAATGCTCCTTGCCCGAAACATAGCCTTCCGGATCAACCGTCTACTCATGCTTGGAGGGATTGTTGGATTATGCACGAGTATCGAAACCTTAACGCTAACCAGCACCAAGGAGGTGGCGGTGGACCATCCGGCGGGTCAGGATCCGGTCCTTCCAGGTCTGGCTTTGGTCCAGGCGGCTCAGGTTCTGGCCATCAAGGCCAAGGAAACCATGGAGGTAATAATCAATAGTCTGACGGCGGAGGTCAGCATCAAAAAAACCAGTCCGGGTATCAGAGTAACCCCAAGCAGCTTAATGGAGGGCAGTACCATGTTTTTACAACCAGCCTCGACAAGCGAGACCGGAAGGTGCGCAAGCGGGCGGTTAATGCGGTTATGCCGGCTCTACTGCAATACTTGAAGTGGTCTAAGTATGACATAACTTGGAGCAGGGAGGATCACCCGCCGCGTGTTGATAACCCGGGGTAGTTGGCTTTGGTAGTTGCCCCCCAAGTGGGAGGATACGTGTTTACCAAAGTGCTTATGGATGGTGGCAGCAGCATCAACATCTTGTACTATGACACTTTCCATCGGATGAATTTGCTTGACAAGGATCTTAAGCCCTCCTCAACAGTTTTTCATGGTGTGGTGCCCGGAAAGTCGGCTTATCCAGTGGGAAAGATTTCCTTGGAGGTAGCTTTTGGCGATGAATTCAATTACAAGGTGGAGTCTTTGTGGTTTGAGGTGGTCAAAATCAAGAGCCCATACCACGCTCTGTTCGGTCGACCTGCTTACGCCAAATTCATGGATAGGCCTTGCTATGTCTACTTACAGCTCAAGATGCCCGGGTTGAATGGGACGATTACTGTGCATGGTGATCGGAAGACGGCTCTTGAGTGTGAGGAAGGTGATGCAGCATACGCAGAGTCAAGTTGCACTGAGGCGGAGCTCCTGTTTTATAAAGAAAATGTTGACCCGGCAGATATGACTCCACTGAAAAAGCCTAACACGGAATCTGAGCCGCCCCTCAAGTTTGTGGCAGAATATACCAAGATGGTGGACTTTACGCTGGGCGACTCATCACAGCAGTTCACTATTGGGGCCAATATGGATCCCAAATAGGAAAGCGCGCTCATCGAATTCATCCGTGAGAATCGGGACATCTTTGCATGGAAACCTTCTGACATGCCGGGTGTACCGAGAGAATTCGCTGAGCACCACCTTAATGTGGATCCTAAATTTAAGCCGGTCAAACAGTTCCTCCGTCGGTTTAATGAGGAGAGGCGCAAGGCTATTGGGGAAGAGGTGGCCCGGCTCTTGGCAGCAGGGTTCATCATTGAAGTTTTTCACCCGGAGTGGCTTGCTAACCCGGTGTTTGTACTCAAGAAGAACGGCACGTGGCGTATGTGCGTGGATTACACAGATCTCAACAAGGCGTGTCTGATTGACCCATTTGCTCTCCCCCGTATTGATCAAATCATTGATGCGATGGCGGGTTGGGAGAGTCTGTGTTTCCTGGATGCTTATTCAGGTTATCATCAGATCAAGATGGCAGTTAAAGACCAAGAGAAGACGGCTTTTATTACGCCTTTTGGTGCTTTCTGCTATGTGTCTTTGCCTTTTGGGCTCAAGAGTGCCCAGGCGACTTACCAGCGTTGTGTAAAGAACTGTCTTCATGGTCAAATTGGGCGCAATGTTCATGCTTATGTGGATGATATTGTGGTTAAGTCAAGAAAAAAGGAAACTCTGCTGGCTGATTTGAAGGAAACCTTTGACAACTTGCGGGTTTACAAGATGATGCTTAACCCGGCAAAGTGTGTTTTTGGTGTACCTACAGGCAAGCTCTTGGGATTCTTAGTTTCTGAGCGTGGCATTGAAGCTAACCCGGACAAGATAAAAGCTATTACTTCCTTGTCTGAGCCGGCGTGCATCAATGATGTTCAGCGCCTGGCGGGTCGTATCGCTGCGTTACGCCGGTTCATAAGCCGCCTGGGTGAGAAGGCCATTCCTCTGTATCAGATGATGAAGAAAACAGACAAATTTGTCTGGAGTGATGCGGCTAATGAGGCGTTTGAGGCGCTCAAAAGGCAGTTGGCTGAGCCGCCTGTTCTGGCCGCTCCCATGGAAAAAGAACCTCTGCTCTTATATGTGGCGGCTAATAACAAGACTGTCAGTGCTGCAGTAGTGGTGGAGCGCAAGGAGGCGGGTAAGGAGTATCCAGTTCAGCGGCCGGTTTATTATGTCAGTGAGGTCCTGACGGAGTCTAAGCAAAGATATCCTGATTGGCAAAAACTGGTGCTTGGGGTGTTCATGGCCAATCGCAAGCTGAAGCATTATTTCCTTGGTCACCCGATCATAGTGGTTAGTTCTGCCCCTTTGGGAGATATAATCCAAAACAGAGAAGCCACTGGGAGGATTGCTAAGTGGGCAACTGAGCTTGGGCCTCTCAATCTGAAATATGTGCCCCGGACAGCTATCCAGTCTCAAGCCCTGGTGGATTTCATCAATGATTGGACAGAATGTCAAATTCCTGAGGAGAAGCCGGACAATACTTATTAGACGATTCACTTCGATGGATCCAGGCAATTGGAAGGCTCGGGGGCTGGAGTTGTTTTAACTTCCCTGTGAGGTGACACGTTCTGTTATGTTTTAAGGCTAATGTTTCCTTGTACTAACAATGCAACGGAGTACGAGGATTTGCTTCATGGGCTCCGGGTTGCCAAGGAGATGAACTTGAGTCGGGTCAGATGTCTCGGCGACTCAGATCTGGTGGCTCAGCAAGTCTCCGGCACCTGGGATTCTAAGGACCCTCGCATGGCGGCTTATCGTCAGGCGGTTGATGTTATTGCTGGCCACTTTAAAGGTTATCAGGTGGATCATATTGACCGCCGGAAGAACGAGGCAGCTGGCGCTTTATCAAGGCTGGGGTCTCAGCGTAAGCCGGTGCCGCCTAATGTGTTTTTGGACGTGTTGCATCACCCGTCAGTCAAGTTACCGTCGGAGGAGGACTTGGCTATACCTGACCCGGAGGAGCAATTGGTGGCGGCTCTTCGCGCGATAGCTGACTGGACGTTGCCTTATCTGACGTACCTGACTCGCGACGAGTTACCTCAAGATGAGACTCTGGCACGGCAGATTACAAGGCGATCTAAGTCTATGACTATTGTCAACGGCGAGTTACATCGACGCAGTGTGACTGGTGTTTTCCAGCGCTGTGTTTCTCCTGACGAGGGCCGTGAGATCCTGCAAGAAATCCATGCTGGCGATTGTGGTCATCACGCCGGGTCAAAATCATTGGTGGCCAAGGCTATTCGACACGGGTTTTACTGGTTAATAGCTCATAAAGATGCGGAGGATTTGGTCACTAAATGCGGTGGGTGTCAAAAATTTGGGCGACGTGCCCATGTGCCGGCACAAGAACTACGGATGATTCCAATCACATGGCCGTTTGCAGTCTAGGGGCTTGATATGGTTGGACCTTTCAAGAGGTATAAAGACAAGAAGACCCACCTCTTGGTGGCGGTTGACAAGTTTACTAAGTGGGTGGAAGCTGAGCCGGTCAGCAAGTGTGACGCGGCAACAGCAGTCCAGTTTGTCAAAAAATTGATCTTTCATTTTGGCTACCCGCATAGTATCATTACTAATAATGGTACAAATCTGTCAAAGGGGGCTATGAAGGAGTTCTGTGATGAGGAGCATATCCGTCTTGATGTATCTTCGGTAGCTCACCCACAGTCTAATGGTCAAGCTGAACGTGCTAACCAGGAAATTTTGAGAGGTATCAAACCCTGGCTTATGGTTCCTTTGGAGCGCACGCCGGTTGTTGGTTGGAGGAGTTGCCGTCTGTTCTTTGGAGTATAAGAACCATCCCCAACAGATCTACAGGCTATACGCCTTTCTTCATGGTTTATGGCGCAGAAGCGGTTCACCCTAGTGATATTCGTCATGACTCGCCTAGAGTGGCGGCTTATGTGGAAACTGATAATGAGGCGGCGCGTCAGGATGCTTTGGATGCCTTGGACGAAGAACGAGATCTTGCAGCAGCTCGGTCGGCGATTTATCAGCAAGACCTGTGTCGCTATCATAGCCGCAGGGTCAAGACCCGGACGTTCCAAGAAGGCGACTTAGTACTCCGGTTGATTCAAGACCAGTCAGATATGCACAAGTTGTCACCTCCTTGGTAAGGGCCGTTTGTGATCAGTAGAAATCTCAACAATGTCTCTTATTATCTCATGGATATACAGGAAAGTGACAAGTCTCGCACTTCTGGTGAGGAGACCAAGAGGCCATGGAATATTGCTCACCTTCGGCCTTACTATACTTAAGCCGCCAGCCGGCTCTCATCAATGTACATATCCCTGTCATTGTATAAACCATCTTTTATGATATAATAAAGTTGGCATCCCCATGATTAGGGGCCTCTGCCATTTTTTCCTCCACACTGAGTGTCATACAAAGGAGTTGATCCTTTTCATCAGGTCACTTGGGGGCTTTTAAACCCTCTTGGCCAGGCTTTATATGCCATGAATTACATACAAAGGAGTTGATCCTTCATCAGGTCACTTGAGGGCTTTTAAACCCTCTTGGCCAGGTTTCTGCTATAAAGGAGTTGATCCTTAATTTGGTCACTTGGGGGCTTCCAACCCTATGGGTTTAGCTTATTTACCCTCTTGACCCGGCTTTCCACCATGTCCGAGTTAAACCTGCCTGTTTGCAACTTGCTACTCCGCCATGTGACCCGCCGAACTCTTGACAGTTATTCTTGATAAGAGACCCTGAACTTTTCTAATTTATTCTCGCACGAAGACACTGAACTTGTCAAGGTTTAAACGGCGGCTTTTGTCACGAGAGAGCCGGCTTACAGTGAGCGAGGACAAACTCGTCTTGTCTACCGTACCCCCTCCGCTATGTGGCCTGTTCGTACTCTTAGCAATGTCAATCTTTTAAAGACCCTGAACTTGGTAAAGTTTAAACGACGGATTTATGTCACGTGAGGCCCGGTTTACAAGTTTTTAAGGTTTCCGCCTAGTTTCTTCGGAAACAAAATATTTTCAAAAAATAGGTTATCTTGTCCTGCCGTGCCTTTAAAGCCGGCTTATAGGGTGAGACATACAAATTGCTTGTTCTTGCAGGTGCTCTCATGGTAAGATTCTAAGTTTTGGAAAATTTCTGGCTTGGTCCATGGAGTATAACCCGCCCGGCGAGTCAAAACAATTAAAGTGATCATATATCAAAAGATGAGTATTGCAAAGTCGCCAACACAACTTTCAAGCATGACATCAAAAAGTGCAAGAGCCGTTAGTTAAAAAAAATTCTACGACTATTACAAGGCTATCCAAAAGCCCCAAGCATTGCAGACGTCAAAGTTTTTAACAAATTTTAACCCGGCGACTCAGACAAAGGCCGGGTTACAGGATGAACAATTTTTAACTCGCCGCTGGATCATCCTGCGCCGGGTCTTCGTTTTCTTCGATCTAGAGGTTGTCCACATCCCAATTGCAATTGGTCAATGCTTCAAACATAGCTTCATTATGCATGATTGGAGACGGGTCAACATCAGGAGAGAAGAGATGCTTACGGCGTTGCGGAATCAAGCTCTTCGCCTCAAAAGTAGGCCCTCGAACCCGCCTGTTGTCTTTGTAGGGTAACGCAGCAGAAAACAAAAAAATTCCGACCTACGCACCAGCCCAGGACCACTATGGAGACTGCATACAAGGTTTGATCTTTTTCGTTACCGACTCGTAGCGCAGCGGAAGTAGAGTCGATGACGATCGGCGGTGCAGATCCCCGCAGCTAGGATTTACAACCTCCCAACCGCGAGGATGTATACCCTCATCTGCCCCTCGGAAAGCCCTCCGGGAGGCGGTCAGACAGTCCCCCGGACGGTGTCGTGGACAGCCCTTCGGCAGGACCTTCGAAACTCGGACGGTCACTCGGACAGCCCTTCGGGAGGACCTCCGAAACTCGGACGGTCACTCGGACAGCCCTTCGGGAGGCACTCTTGAACTAAGACCGAAACTACGATCTCTCTACAGAGTTGCACACATACGGTGTCATCTATCCGGCAGGGCTTCGCCGTCCAGAACTAGTTCCCACCGGAACCCAGACAGCCTTTCGGCTCTACGAAACTATTCCGCTGGGAGGGAGAGAGAAAGCCAGATCATGCATGGCACTTGTATGTGAGAATGGATGAGTTTTGGGCTGCCCCCTCCACCTCTATTTATAGGAGAAGGAGGGGTGGAGGGGCTGAAATTTCAGCCACATCCATCCATGTCATCTCCAAGATATTTTGGAGCAAAAGCCCAAAAAGGTGGCTTTCCAAAAAGTAACCATAAAGCTGATTTCACTATTCATGACGACATATTTCAGCGTCTGTTCAAACTGAAAATATTTATGTGGGCTTAGAACATTTCCAGTACCCACTAAAATAATTTTCAACGCGTTCCGAAACAATTCCGGTTTAGTGATTTTCATCTGCGAAAAGCATCTGAAGCGGTTCCGGCAGCTCCGGAACATTTCCGGTTTTCATCCCGGAAAATTCCAGAAATTTCCATAATGATTCTGGCACCCTCCAAGAATTATCAGGCATGTGCCGAAACCAATTTGACTTTATGGTATCCCCTAAAACAACTTTTCAGTTTCACCGGAACTCATCCGATGTCGGTGTACCAAAGTATGGGTCTTTTTAGTACCCCTTACTTGTGCACGGGCAGTTGTAGCCGTTCCGCGGCAAGCCTTGCCGGGGAATAGCTAGGAGTAATCACGAGACTAAGACGACAAGCAGACATTCAAGTCAACGATCAGACCAGAAAACAGAAGACCAAAGGGTTGCGGAGGCCCGGCAAGACCCTTGCCGGCAAGGCCTCGCGCCAGACAAGACCCGGTCCCGGCAAGCCCCGGGCCCGGCAAGGATTCGGTCCCGGCAAGCCCCGGGCCCGGTAAGGATTCGGTCCCGGCAAGCCCCGAGCCCGGCAAGGATTCGGTCCCGGCAAGCCTCGGGCCCGGCAAGGATTCGGCCCCGGCAAGGATTCAGCCCCGGCAAGGCTCTGCACAGTACAGCGCTATCGCTCCAGTACAGCGGCCAGCCTTGTCGTTTAGGGCTTGTCCTCATGGTGACATGGCGTAATACTGGCCACGCGATGCTTAAGCGGTGTTGATGGGATGGCTGCTTTTGCCCATCCCCTGTAAAGCTTTTCCAAGCCCGAGAAGCTAAGGGACACCTCGACGGACACCTCACGGTGCATTTAATGAGTTTGTCCTAAGCCGTCAGGGTTAGGTATGATAATACTGTGGTAACACTGTAGTTACTTTCCACCTCATGCCTTATCTTGTACGTCACTGTGGTAGCCCCTTGGACTAATATAAAAGGAGGCCCGAGACGCACAAGGGGGGGGAGTTCGAAAGCCCATTCTGCATGCATAGCTGCTACTGTAGCTCCCAGAACTTGGCCAAGAACATTCACAATAATACAATCAAAGCAGGAGTAGGGTTTTATGCATCCGTGCGGCCCGAACCTGGGTAAATCCCCCGCGTGCTATTCGTTAGTTCTGCTCTTTGTGCAACCCTCTCCCCTTGCCGAACCGTAAGGGATCTCCTCGATCCCATAGGTGTTCGTTTCCCACGACATCTTTGGCGTGCCAGGTAGGGGGGATCGAGGTTGTGCGAACCTGATCTGGTGATCAGCGCGTCAGATCTTTGATCATCTTCACCACCATGGCTCCCAAGAAGAAGGGTTTCACGGCGGTTGGTCCATCCGCATCCATCGCGCCTGATGCTGCGCGCGCAGGCGACGGGGTAGACGCGGGTGGAGGAGGTGGAGGCTCCGAGCTTCCACGGCGTTCCGGCGATCCGAGCCGGACGAGCAACAGGTCCAAGGATGGAGCTGCGCAACCTGCGGGTGGTGCAGCGACTTCCAAGGATGGAGCGGCGCCTTCCATGACAAATACGCCGGCGCATGCACCGCGACCTTCTCAGGACGCGCGTGATGTGCGGCCTCAAGACGTTGGTGGTTCTGGGCGTCCGCATGGGAAGACCCCTGCGCATCACTCCCAGGGTGCGCAGGGCCAAGATCCGCGCCAGCGAGCTGGTGGAGGCCGCGCACGGGTGCAGAGTCGTGATGGTGCTCCTTCTAACCCTGTTAGGAGTTTGAGCACCTCACGCTCTTCGCACCTGTCGCCGCCGCCTACGCCAGCAGAGGCGTTGGCGCGAGCTCAGCTGCTCCTAGACTTCCCTCCCGCCGCGGAGAAGCTAGACGAGTGGCGAGCCGCTATCCAGAGCCTCATCGGCCTAGCCAACAACGACGTACCGCAGCAGGGTGAACCCTCGCGGCTACAGTCGTCTAGGCTGGTGCGTGGCGAGGGAGAGAAGACCGGAGCTGGAACGACTACGTTGCGTTCCCCTCCGCTGCATCAAGAGCAGTCGTTAACTCGGCGGACCGGCGCCCGTGAGGATGATTCCACGGCATCGTCTGACCTGCGGGTTCGCCGTGATCAACGTCACGTTCTTCGGGAACGGAAGAAGGAGGACGCTCGAACCACCATCGAGCGCCGAAGGGAAGCGCGTCGCCAGTCTGACAAGCGCGCTGGGACCTCGGTTGACGAGCCCGCGCCAGGGTACCCTGGCTGCCTACCTTACGAGGTGGGTTGCCCAGCGTTTACTCGTGAGCTGCGGCAAGTCCAGTGGCCTAGCTCCCGCTCCTTCAAGCCGGAAGTACCGGAGAAGTACGACGGCAAGACCCATCCGTCCGAGTTCTTGAGCATCTACACCATCGCGGTGCAGGCTGCCGGGGCTCGTGACGATAAGGTGCTGGCCAACTACTTCCCGTTGGTACTGAAGCCCAACGTGAGATCGTGGTTGATGCACCTGCCCGAGAATTCCATCTCTTCTTGGGTCGACCTGTGCCATCAATTTGTTGGCGCCTTCACCGGCGGCCATCAAGCTCCTGGCCAGGAGAGTGATCTGCACATCATTCCCCAAAAGGAGGGCGAAACTTTGCGCAAATATATCCAGAGGTTCAGCCGCATCCAGCACAATATTCCTGACGTTCATCCCGCCGCCGTCATCAGCGCCTTTCATCAGAATGTGCGCAATCGTAAGATGCGGGAGGAGTTGGCGATGAACAAAGTCAGAGATGTCGCCGAGCTCTACGCCTTGGCCGACAAATGTGCTCGGGCAGAAGAAGGAAGGAGACTCCCCGGCGAGAACGCTGGCGCTGGAGTCGACTCCGATAGCGAAGACGTTCCTGCCCCGACAAGAAAGGGGCGGCGGAAGAACAAGAAGCGCAAGGGCAAGGCCGTGCTCGCCGTTGAAGGTTCGGGCAAAACCGGCACCGCCAAGAAGTCCAAGACCGACGACCCCGGCAAGGAGGTTGCCGGGTGTGCGGCGTGTCAGGCCTTGGCGGCTGCCGACAAGCCAGAAGGATCCGGCAAGCAGTACTGCAAGATCCACCGTACCAAGGGCCATGATCTCCAAGACTGCCGGCAAGTTGAGGAACTTGCCGAGAAGCAGCGCGCCGAGTACGAAAGGCGCGACAAGGAAAGAGCCCAAGATGGTGCCGAAGGGTCTGGCAGGAAGCGCGGTCGAGGAGGTCGTCGCGGCAAGCCCAGGCCGCAGCAAGAGAAGCCTGCCCGGGGCCGCCCCAAGGAACAAGGAAATGATGATGACGATGCAGAGGGCGACGAGTCCAGCGAACACGAGTTCCAGAAGGCTACAGAGGCCATGTGCATCGACGGGGGCGCTTCGTTGCATTCCTCTCACCGCCAGCTCAAGCAGTGGGCGCGTGAGATTAATGCAGCAGAGCCATCCCTCGATGCCCGGAAGCCACTGAAGTGGTCCCTCACGCCTATCATTTTTGACGCCGAGGATCACCCTGATCGCACAAC
The DNA here is from genome assembly GCA_039707655.1 of Elymus sibiricus. Lineage (NCBI taxonomy): Eukaryota > Viridiplantae > Streptophyta > Magnoliopsida > Poales > Poaceae > Elymus > Elymus sibiricus. The sequence goes on along the minus strand of CM077665.1, from coordinate 457,550,700 downwards.
TGCGGTCGGGTGCTTGCCGTTGTTGGTTTCACCAACGATTCGCAACCTCCAGGTGACGAAAATGTTAGTTGACGGTGGGGCCGGCCTGAACCTGATCTCGCCCGATGTGATCAAGAGGCTGCAAATTCCCGACGAAGATCTCGAGGAGACAGGTTCTTTCCAAGGGGTCAATCCGGGAAGGAACCAGCCGAAGGGCAAGATTACGCTGCCGGTAACTTTCGGCAGCGAGCTGAACTTCAGGACGGAGAAGGTCGTCTTCGACGTCGCCAGGATTCCATTGCCATACAATGGAATCCTTGGCCGCCCAGCGCTGGCTAAGTTCATGGCGGCCTCGCACTACGCCTACAACGTCTTGAAGATGCCCGGTCCAATGAGCGTCATCACTGTCCACTCCGACAAGAAAGACGCGCTCATTTGCACCGACAAGCTCTACCGGGAAGCAGTTGCACCGTCCGCCGCCAAGGCGCATGCTCCTGCCGCTCAAGATCCCGGCAAGAAGAAGCAGCCCGGCAAGACCTCTGGTACAAACTCCGGCAAGCGCGCCTCTCCAGAGTGCTGCGCTGCCGTCGAGGGTGCCCCAGAGAGCTCTGCCGGCCAGATCAAGAAATCCAAGGCTGCTCCGCCTGAGACCAAGAAGATGCCCGCCAAGGAGGACGGGACGGGGGGAACCTTCACCATAAGCTCCACCCTTGATGACAAATAGGAAGGCGCGCTCGTTGCCTTCCTGCGGGCGAATGTCGATGTGTTTGCATGGCAACCATCTGACATCCCCGGTGTTCCCAGGGAGGTAATCGAGCACCACCTAGCTGTCTGTCCCCACGCGTGGCCCGTCAAGCAGAAGGTGCGGAAGCAAGCCTTGGAGCGGCAAGAGTTTATTGCGGAAGAGATTAGGAAACTTGAGGTGGCAGGCCTGGTTAGAGGAGTCCTCCATCCTACATGGTTGGCCAACCCAGTTGTTGCGCGCAAGGCGAATGGTAAGTGGAGGCTATGTATTGACTTTACAGATATCAATAAAGCCTGTCCAAAAGATCCCTTTCCCTTGCCGCGCATCGACCAGATTGTGGATTCCACTACCGGCTGCGATTTGCTGTCATTTCTTGACGCATACTCAGGCTATCACCAGATCTTCATGGCGAAAGAAGACGAAGAGAAGACCGCATTTATCACCCCGTGTGGCACATATTGCTTCTTGCGTATGCCTTTCGGGTTGAAAAGTGCTGGTTCGACCTTCGCTAGAGCTGTCCAGATTGGTTTCGGGGCCCAGCTGCATAGAAATATGGAGGCTTACATGGATGACATAGTGGTCAAAACCAAGGACAAGGCAACGCTCATTCAAGATCTGGAGGAGACATTTGCAAATCTGCGCAGGATCAACCTGAAGCTCAATCCCGAGAAGTGCGTGTTTGGCGTCCCATCCGGCAAGCTTCTCGGGTTCTTTGTATCTCAGCGTGGAATTGAAGCCAATCCCGACAAGATCAAGGCAATTGAGCAGATAGAAGCGCCAAGACGAGTTAAGGATGTGCGCCGCCTTGCCGGCTGCGTCGCTGCTTTGAGTAGGTTCATCTCAAAGTCTGCTGAGCGCGCCCTGCTGTTTTTCAAAATTTTAAAGAAGGTAGGTCCAATGAAATGGACTCCAGAAGCGGAGGCAGCGCTGCGGATTTGAAGAAGTACCTCTCCTCTTCGCCAGTACTAGTCGCGCCTAGACCACAAGAGCCGTTGCTGCTATATCTGGCGGCAACGAATCAAGTGGTTAGTGTTGCGCTGGTGGCAGAGAGAAAAGCAGAGGAAGATGCAGCGGCAACGGCAGGCCCGCCAAGCGACTTGCCGGGGCCAGCCCCGGCAAAGTCTGGTGCCGACAAGGAAAGACCCGCGCAGTCAAGTCAGGCAGTGCAGAAGAAGAAGATGGTGCAGCGCCCAGTCTATTTCGTCAGCTCCCTGTTGCAGCGGGCTAGGTCGAGGTATTCTGGTATGCAGAAGTTGCTCTTTGGCCTTCTCATGGCCTCGAGGAAGCTGCGCCATTACTTCCAAGCACATGAGATCACCGTCGTCACTCGCTTTCCGCTACAACGGATTCTCCGGAACCCAGAAGCAACCGGCAGGATCGTGGAGTGGGCGTTGGAGCTGTCATGCTTTGGTCTCAAGTTTGAAAGTTCTTCAACTATCCAGAGCAGGGCCTTGGCAGAATTCATTGCAGAATGGACCCCAACGCCAGACGACGAAGTTCAAGAATCAGCGATTCCCGGCAAGGAAACAGATCGCGAATGGATCATGTACTTTGATGGAGCCTTTTCGCTGCAAGGCGCCGGTGCCGGCGTGCTGCTTGTCGCACCCACCGGAGAGCACCTCAAGTACGTCATCCAGATGCATTTTCCCCGGGAGAGATCGACCAACAACACGGCAGAGTATGAAGGACTGCTTGCCGGTCTCAGGATCGCGGCAGACCTTGGGATCAGGAAGCTCATCGTCAGGGGTGACTCCCAGCTCGTCGTGAGGCAAGTCAACAAAGATTATCAGAGCCCGCTGATGGAAGCATGCGTCGATGAAGTGAGGAAGCTGGAGGAGCGCTTTGACGGTCTTCAGACAGAGCATGTTCCTCGATCAGAGAACAGCATTGCCGACGACCTGTCGAAGCGTGCCGCACTCAAGCTACCTGTGGAACCAGGGACTTTTGTGCTCCGCTTGACTCAACCATCCGTGTCGACATCGACAAGGCCTGATAAGAGAAGAAAGTTAAGTACCGGCGAGCACTTCCCGGCAAGGCTTCCCGGAACCCCCGGCAAGGATCTTGCCGGGAACGACACGGTTGCCGGTGAGCAGCGGCTTCGCGCAGAACCTCTGGTTCTTGCCGCCGAAGCAAGCGCCCTGGCTGCCAAAGAAATACCAGTTGCCGGTAAGCAGCTGCTCTGCCAAGAGCCTCAGGTTCTTGCCGTAGAAGCAAATGCTCTCGCAGCTGAAGAGTTGCCTTTAGTCCTTGTCGTCGAGCCACAGGCTCCGGCATGGACACAGCAAATAGTCCATTTCCTTCAGACAGGAGAACTCCCTGAGGAGCAGGAAGAAGCTGAGAAAGTAGCCCGTCAGTCAAGAATGTACCAGTTCGTCGACGACGTCCTGTACAGAAAGAGACCCAACGGTGTGAAATTGAAGTGCATCCCTCGGGAGGACGGACTAGAGCTGTTGGCAGAGATTCATGGGGGCGTATGTGGATCCCACATAGGTTCAAGAGCCCTTGTCGGCAAGGCATTCCGGCAAGGATTCTTCTGGCCTACTGCCCTCCAGGATGCAACGGCACTAGTAACCAAGTGTGAAGCGTGCCAGTTTCATTCGAAGCAACTTCATCAGCCAGCTCAAGCTCTCCAAACGATACCTCTCTCCTGGCCATTCTCGGTCTGGGGGCTCGACATACTGGGCCCCTTCCCCCGCGCTGCCGGGGGCTTCGAGTACTTGTACGTTACTATCGACAAGTTCACGAAGTGGCCAGAAGTGGAAGCAGTGAGGAGGGTGACAGCACAGTCAGCAGTCAAGTTCTTCAAGGGGATTGTGTACCGTTTTGGTGTGCCGAACAGGATCATCACTGACAACGGTACACAGTTCACAAGCCGCATCTTCATGCAGTACGTCCAAGACCTTGGCGGCAAGATTTGTTTTGCCTCTGTTGCTCACCCGAGAAGCAATGGCCAAGCGGAGAGGGCAAACGCTGAGGTGTTGCGTGGTCTCCGGACCAGAACTTTCGACAAGCTGCACAAGCATGGAAGACGCTGGATTGATGAGCTGCCGGCGGTTCTTTGGTTGATCAGGACGACGCCAAATCGAGCCACCGGCCAGACGCCCTTCGCTCTGATCTACGGAGCGGAGGCAGTTCTCCCCACGGAACTCATATACGGGTCACCTCGAGTGCTCGCTTATGATGAGCTTGAGCAAGAGCAGCTGCGGCAAGATGACGCGCTGCTCCTTGAGGAGGACCGTCTTCGGGCTGCTGTGCGAGCCGCTTGCTACCAGCAAGCTTTGCGCCGCTACCATAGCCGCAAGGTTCACGCCCGGAGTCTTGAGGAAGGCGACCTTGTTCTTCGGCGCATTCAGTCGGCCAAGAATTCCAACAAGTTGACGCCGAAGTGGGAAGGCCCTTACCGAGTAGTGCGAGTCACCAGGCCTGGCGCTGTCCGCCTGGACACCGAAGAGGGCTTGCCAGTAAGCAACTCCTGGAACATCGAGCACCTTCGCAAGTTCTACCCGTAAGGCGCCGTTGTTCGGGTTTCTTGCTGTGATAGCGATACGGCCAGCAGGCTGCTGACGACCCGAATCCAGCGCTCGCGGCAGCGTAACGCTCCGGCAAGATCCCGGCAACGCCATTCTGTACAAGTGTTGCCGCTGGCATGTAATCCTTTGTACAGAGCAGGCATATCCCTGTGCATATTTTAATGAGATCTGTGTGCTTTACATCTCTTGTTGATTTCATGTCATTCTGTATGCATGTATTATCTGAGATATGTATCGCACTTGATCCCGGTAAGAGCTAACGAACCGTCAGGGTTCCATACCTTTATTTTCTCTTCTTTCTTTTTCTCAAGAGATAGAAGATTCCCTCGCCCGCAAGTTTGCCGGGGGGGTAGGAGAATGGTGGTATGGAGGCCAGACGACGTTCAAGGTTGGCGCCTTGCCGGAAGAAAAGGAATAGCGACAAAAAGCAGAGCTAAGTTGCTAAACCCCTTAAGCAGATTTTGATTTTTGTAAGGCTGTATTCCCTTGAACGATTTCGGCTTTATATGGAAAGCCTGCACACGATGGAATCTTGTCGTGATCGGCCGCGCCCCTACTCTGTTTCGAGTCCGCTCAACAGTCTAGGTGGCCGTGCTGAAAGCGTCAAGATTTCTTGCCGTGAGCAGCACTACCCGCAAGCTGCTGACGACCCGAATCCAGCGCTCGCGACAGGGTTATGCTCCGGCAAGTTCCCAGCAAAGCGTAGGGTACACGCCATACAGAGAGAAATTGAACAAAGGGAATAGCATGCCATAATTCAAAGAGAGTAAGTTATATTACATCTAGTGCTTGCCGCGTTTCTGACATAAGACGAATTGTCTTTTACATGGAATGTTGGTGGCAAGATGAGGAAGAGATAGGAGGCTACAGTTAATCCCGGCGATCGCCCTCGACCCTCTTCACCTGGCTCACCCGATCGACGATGGGCGCGACAAGCTCCTCGAGAGCCTTGACGTCCGCGTCCTTCGGCAAGCTCTTCAAGGCTTTGGAGAGGTCGACGCCAGGGTTCCTGTACGCCACCTTCATCAACACCTTGCGGAGGACGAGCTGGCAGAGCTTCCGGGATTCGTCGGCCAGTTTGCTTGTCTGATTCGCCTGGAGTAGCTTGAGGGCGTCGACGAGCTTGTCGAAGAACATGGTTAACCTGGCGCTTGAGGATATGTTGTCGTCGACTGAGTATTCGAAGCCTGGCAAGTCCATGGTCTCCAGCTCCGCGCCAAGCTTCTCGGCGACGTCCGCCAGCCTGGCAGTCCAGAGCTTCACGCTTGAAGTGTACTCGTTGTGGGTGGTGGCGGCGTTCTGGAGCAGCTCCTGTTCGTCATGGAGGTCTTTGATAAGAGTCCTCTCGCGAACTCGGGCGGCCTCAAGAGACTCCTCCAGCGTGGATAGCTTTAGCTTCAGATCTTCAATGGAGTCCTTGGCGGAGGAGAGCTGTTGGATCCTCTCGGATGCGGCGGCCTGCGTCTCCATCAGGCTGTGGAGAGCCTTGTCTCTCTCGGCCTCGAGTGTTGAGACCTTCTTCCCGTGGTCCTCGAGAGCGACCTCCAGCTGTTTCGTCTTCTCCTCCAACAAGTTCTTGGCGGTCTCCGCAGCTCCGGCAGCGTCGAGGGCCTCTTTGAGCTTGCCGGTGTGGTCTTCAGTTAGAGCTCTGAGCGTCTTCAAGTGTTTCTGCTCAAGCTCCTGGACCCGCCGCGCGACAAGACTTTCGAGCTCTTCATCATTGTTGCGAAGCTTGGCGGCAAGCGCCGCCTCGCGGGCGGCAAGGTCCTCTTCTTGGGCGTCAAGGCTGATGCGGCACTGCGTCAAGAGGGCTTCTGCCGCGGCGGCTTGCTGGGAGGCCTCCTCCTGCGCTTTCTCGATGTCTGATTGCTTCAGCAGGAGGACATTCCGCTCTTCCGCCAGCTGCTCCCAATAAATATTCAGCTCTTGGAGGGCCTCGCCATACCAAGCCTGTGTCTCCGTGACGCGTTGTTGGAAGTCTCCTTCCGCGGCCTCGACGAGCGCTGCCCGGGAGTCCAGTTTCTCCTTCCGGGCGCGATAGAGCGTCTGGAGCTTCTGATAATTGTCATTCATGGCTTGAAGTAGTTGCTCCTCCTTCGGCTCACTGACGGCAGCGACGGTGATTTCCCCGTCAAGATGTTCCCCTTCAACCAGCTCTTCAATGTTTGCCGACCCCGGCATGCTGACAACGTTCTTGCCGGCCCTGATATATTGGCTTGAGGGAGGGGCCTGGAACGACGAGGATTGGTCTTCGGCAGTCGAGGGCCCCGCGGCAGTAGAAGCGCCTGGCGCTCCTGCGGCGGAAGCACCGTCAGTATTGCCGCGGGTCTCCTCACCGGCCCCCTCGGTGGCCTTGGCGGCCTCGGCGGTAGCGGCCTTGGCGGCCTCAGCGGCAGCAGCCTCGGCGGCAGCAGCTTTGGCAGCCTCGGCGGCAGCATGCTTGGCGGCCTCTTCGGCAGCAACCTTGCCGGCTTCAGTGGCGGCGTCCTTGGCGGTCTCTTCACTGACGGCGTCAGTATCCATGAGCTCTGTCAGAAGAAGATTGAAAGCCAAGAACTTGATTAAGATGAAGCTGGGAAGGAAGTCCAAGAAGACAAAAAGAAGAAAAACCAAAGCGACAAGAATTCTTTGGGGCAGGTAGCTTTACCTGCGTCAAGGAAGGGGTTGCCGAAGCTTGCGCTTGCCGGCCCCTCCTCATCGTCGCGGTAGAGCTTGCCCGAAGACTCACCCCTGGGCGGTGTGGTCGACGGAGGTGGCATGGCAGAGGCAGCTCCTGCTGTCACTTCTCGCTGTTGCTCCGCTCCTGCACGCCCGGAGATGTCAGCAGAGAAGACGCACACCCCGGCACGCGCCAGTGGGTAGTGAGTAGAAGACTCACGCTGGGGGCTGCGCCGGGGGCTGCGTCGAGGACTGCATCGAGGGTTGCGTTCTGGGCTTGACTCCGAGCTGACGAGAACCGTTTCCGGCGCGCCCGAGGTGCTTGCCGGCGGCTCGACGCTTGTTGAGGTCTTGGCCCTCTTCGCCACCCTCTGTGCCAGAGTCTCCGCATCCCTGAGGAGGCAAAAACAGAGCAAGTTAATCAAGCAAAACTAGAAGGACGAGAATCAAGGCTGTGGCGGGACTCTTACTCGTCTTCTTCTTCCTCAGAGCTGATGGCGGAGAGGTCGAAGCCGACCCTCGCCGCAGTTCCTGATGGAGGAGGAGGAGGATTGGCCCTGGGCCGCTTGGCAGCGGCAGGTTGCGGCGCGGCCTCGCCAGCCGCCCCTTTCCCGGAAGCCTCGCTGCTTGAGGGAGGTTGGCGGGCTGGAGCGCCAGTGGCGTTCTTCCGGAGGACGCGCCTCTTTTTGTGTTGAAGAGCTGGGGGCTCTTCCTCCTCTTCTTCTTCCTCTTCGGCGGCACCTCCGGCAGAAGAGCTCCCGGCAGCGGCTCCGCTTGGCTCCCCGGCAGCCTCGTCTCGCCCAGCAAGATCTTCCAGCAGCAAGTCCTCGCCTTCGCTGGACTCAGCGCTGCCGGCTTCTTTGGCAAGGTTCGCCTCTTCCGCCCTGTTGGCGATGTAGGCGAGCTCCTCCTCCGTGGTGGCGCGGACAAGGTTCTCCGCGCGGATGGCCTTCTCCGTCAAGCTGTCAAAGAACGCCAGCGCCTGCTCCACGGACGGCTCGATCCACCTCTCGTCGATGCTATGGGCAATAAACGCCGGCATCATGGCGATGATGGAGGTCAGTGATGAGTTGTTGCATAGTGGGACGACGCCCGCCGGCAAGTCTCCCACTGATCCAGAATTGAAGAGCTGTTGGCAGAGGGTTGCGTGCCCCATGGCTGTCAGATCATTATCCAGCCCAGGCCGCACCCTCATGATGTCGGCAGCGTTCATGTACTCCCAGGTAGGGCGCCGCTTGTTCTGCAGTGGGGCGATGCGCCGGCGTAGGAAATCTGAAGCAATCATCTCCACCTTCAGCCCAGCAGCCTTGAGGCGCAGTATCCTGGTGGTGGCGATGGTGAGTTTGCTATCGTCAGGGTCCGCGGCGCCCCAATCCTTGCCGCGGCCACCTTCTGCTTCCGCACCTCGCAGAACGGTCGGGGCTCCTTTTCCCGGACCCAGCACCACTTGCCGCGCCACTCATCCCATCTATCGCGGTAGAGCCCCTCTGGGTATGTCTCCTTGGTTGCCGTCCTCGGGATCCAAGTGATGCTGCCGGAGAGGGCGTCGCCCCTTTGGATGCGGGGGTAGAAGTAGTGCCGGAAAAGTGCAGTGCTCGGGATGACCCCAACAAAATTCTCGCAAAGGTGCGCGAAGACGGACATACAAGTCACGGCATTCGGCGTCAAATCTAACAGCTGGAAGCCGTAGGTGAGCATGATATCTACGAAGAAATCCGAGTACAGGGGACAGAGGCCGCACCAGAAGTAATCGGCAAAGAAGGGATAGTCTCCTGGCTTTGCCTTGCGAGAAGCTACACTCACTTTGGTGGCTGGATGCGCCGTGGTCTCAGTCGCCCATGCGAACTGGTACCTTTTCTTCAAGGTCTCCGCATCAAGCGTCGAGGGGAAGACGGCGCGTTCCTTCCGCATCTTCACCAGCTTGCTCTCCGCCGCGGCGGCCGCTTCCGCTGCCTTGCCCTTGCTCAGCTTGGGCGGCATGGTGGCTATGGAAGTGGGCGCTGAAGACGTCGAGAGCGCGGTGGAGGCGGGTGGAGGGAGAAAGGCTCTGCTTTGGGCGCGAGGAAGAAGACGATGGCGACGGCTCTGAGATTGAGATTGGAAAGGCGGAGGGGGTAAATGAGCAGTGCCCTCTGCGATTCCCTTTTTATGGGGAAGGCGCGAGGCGGGCTCTTTACCGCCCGCTTTTACAGCGGAGTTTCCGCCCACGTCTCTCACGTCGCGCGATTAGTGCGCGTAGTGGGGGGGCGTGGTAAAAGAGATAATGATTATGAGCAGTTATTCCCTGCCACGCGTGCCCGTGCACTGTTTTGGGCCTAGCCCAACAGGCCTGGCACCCGTGTATGGCCTAGGCCCGGGGGCTCCTGTCGGTGTACCAAAGTATGGGTCTTTTTAGTACCCCTTACTTGTGCACGGGCAGTTGTAGCCGTTCCGCGGCAAGCCTTGCCGGGGAATAGCTAGGAGTAATCACGAGACTAAGATGACAAGCAGACATTCAAGTCAACGATCAGACCAGAAAACAGAAGACCAAAGGGTTGCGGAGGCCCAGCAAGACCCTTGCCGGCAAGGCCTCGCGCCAGACAAGACCCGGTCCTGGCAAGCCCCGGGCCCGGCAAGGATTCGGTCCCGGCAAGCCCCGGGCCCGGCAAGGATTCGGTCCCGGCAAGCCCCGAGCCCGGCAAGGATTCGGTCCCGGCAAGCCCCGGGCCCGGCAAGGATTCGGCCCCGGCAAGGATTCAGCCCCGGCAAGGCTCTGCACAGTACAGCGCTATCGCTCCAGTACAGCGGCCAGCCTTGTCGTTTAGGGCTTGTCCTCATGGTGACGTGGCGTAATACTGGCCACGCGATGCTTAAGCGGTGTTGATGGGATGGCTGCTTTTGCCCATCCCCTGTAAAGCTTTTCCAAGCCCGAGAAGCTAAGGGACACCTCGACGGACACCTCACGGTGCATTTAATGAGTTTGTCCTAAGCCGTCAGGGTTAGGTATGATAATACTGTGGTAACACTGTAGTTACTTTCCACCTCATGCCTTATCTTGTACGTCACTGTGGTAGCCCCTTGGACTAATATAAAAGGAGGCCCGAGACGCACAAGGGGGGGAGTTCGAAAGCCCATTCTGCATGCATAGCTGCTACTGTAGCTCCCAGAACTTGGCCAAGAACATTCACAATAATACAATCAAAGCAGGAGTAGGGTTTTACGCATCCGTGCGGCCCGAACCTGGGTAAATCCCCCGCGTGCTGTTCGTTAGTTCTGCTCTTTGTGCAACCCTCTCCCCTTGCCGAACCGTAAGGGATCTCCTCGATCCCATAGGTGTTCGTTTCCCACGACATCCGGTGACCTCTCTCTTCGGAACTTTTCCGCTGTCTCCGAAAACTTTTTCCGGAAACTTTCTCTCAGACTCCCTGTCTAGTATTCAGCAGATAGATGACCCTTAAGCGTGTGACCCTATAGGTTTGGTGAAGTATAGACATGACCCGGAACCCCTTCCGATCAATGATCAACATCGGAGCCGTGGACACCCATATTGACCACTATACCCACACGAATGAATATTCGAGTGAACCTCCAGTTGCCGTGTGCTATTCCTGTTGCTTCGCGATATGTTACAAATACCCGAGGTGAGACATGTTGGCATCCCCGTGGATCAGCAACTTGTCCACTATGCCAGTTACCTTGTTACCGGTATTGTTCTCTTTTCTCGTTCCCGTGTTCCAGCATCCCCGTGATCAAATCACAAAGTGTCTGGCCAGACGATGATGGATACCGTAACACCGAGAGGGCCCAGAGATATCTCTCCATCGTCGGAGGAGCAAATCCCAATCTTGAGCTATCAAGTTACTTGACATACTTTTCCATGAACCCGTAAGCCGCCGTAATAGCCACCCATTTACGGATGACGTTTAACAAACCCCAAAGTTCATGAAGCAAGCATGAAAAAACTCGATACTCTCATGGTCTAAGGAATCATGCAAACGTTAACCATCTCTGTGTTATTAACCATTTAACTTGTGACGAATGTATCTCATAGCATAACATCAATTCGGGTCGATTCAACACAAATGTTCTTCTAACATTGTGCCCTCAAAGTTGCTGGCATACACATGCCCATGATCAGGAAAACAGAACCATCATGCAACACTTGAGCTAGTCTTAGAGGCCAGACTAGGAATACAATTTACCGTTTATTATTCCACACGTGCATATGAGTCTTCCTCCGAGCCTCGTGGTTATTGCAGACTCGAGAACCATAGCAGTTATAGCATGGAACATAAACCTAATTATGAACAGGGAGATAATCAATAAAATTTATTATTGCCTCTAGGGCATATCTCCTACAGACTCCCACTTGCACTAGAGTCAATAATCTAGTTAATGCTAATGCACTTTACACCTATGGCTCATTGGTGTAAAATATGCTTCGCATGTGGTATAGCCTGATGTCCAACGGATCTGACGACTTCAGCTCCGTGTGTATCTTTGCATATCCTCGCGTTTTCATGCTTTCACAAAATTCATATTTTGTGTGGACTTGACTTTGTATATATGTGAATCACTGGTCGAACCTTGATTCCTCAGACTGAGTTATGGAGCAACTATCTACAATAGTGTCCCATTGACCAAAGCCATCTTGGAACCATACTAAGTTCATGAACGAACTATATGATTCAACATCTTCTTTGTCGCTTCTGAAGCGTCAACATACTTAGCCATTTGTTATAGAATTTGCCACAGTATCCTGTTTGGAACAATTTCCAACTACCGTGCCACCATTTTGTGTATTACACAAAACCCTTAACTTAAATCGAAAATCGCATGGAGCATTGATGAAGACTGTATCGATGTAATTACTTACAACGAGCACTTCATAATCTCTGCTTGCGATAAAACATGTCATCAGTACAACTCTAGTACTCAATGACATCTTTCACTGTTGTCCCATGATCAGTACTTTGATCACTTTGGTATCTATATTCGCAACAACTTTGGTGTATTGGACATATCTGGTTGTTTTACATACCATGGAATACATGATTAATCCAAACACAAGTGTGTGGAATCTCCATCATGTATTTTACTCATCAGTGTTTTGGGACACCGAGTCTTGCAAAACTCTTTCCATGTGACTTCGGCAAGAATCACTCCTTGGCATTTTAAATGCTAAAAAGTTTTAGCATCTTGTCAATATGTATTCATTGCTTTAGCCCTATTAGGCAAATCTATCTCCATAGATCGTAATGCCTAATATAAAGGCTATTTAGCACAAGCACTTCATCGAAAAAACTATTTTCAAATGAAGTCCTAATTCATGTCAAGAAATTTATTTCCAATTAACAATGTGTCAAGCACATAACATTTTTAGAAATATTATTATGCTCCCACTTACTTTCTTGAATTACAAGCATCTTCGTTACCCATTGATGAAGTCAAACCCCTTTGACCATTTCATCAAAACACGAAGATTCCAACTCCATTTTGCTCTCTTCTGTCCATCGCTGGAACTCTGAAGTTTGCACCCTTACCAGCATCCTCTGGACTGACAAAATACCTTGGACTGTAACACATGCAAGTCCTTGGTTACATTTCCATCAGATGGAAATCCTTTCGTCATCCATGTTTCATATCTCATGATTGAAATATGTATTAATTGCTAGTTCAACCCGAACCGACTTTAAGCATCGCTACAGTGAAACAACCTCATCGTAGTCAACTCCTTGAACTTGTTATTTCAACAAGTCGAGCTTTATGGATAAAACATTTTTATCCGTATCAATTTTTAGTTCCATAAATATTCGTTAGACTCTAAGCCTTCTGAAAGGTGTATCAAGATTTTAATCTTGAAATATTTATATGGAAACTATCTCGGATTGTATTGGCATTTAGCCAATTCCGGAGTCAGGGCCCATCACCGCTTCCTTGTGTATCGTAGGTATACTGTTGTCCAACAACAATATCTCGTTTGCGCACCTGAGAGGTTTGCACGAGCCTTGCCTACGTGGTTCAACTGCAAGTTCGATCGAAGTCCATACATTTTATTGTAGAGACTTCCGTATCAGTCGCAGTAGGAAACTCTGGAATCACTTCCAATGTTCCTTTCCTTTGATCTGATGACGAAGATACTGTTTATCTCGTCGAGTTGCAGTGTTCTCCCACTCACCTTTTTGAAAGAACCATTTCCTTCAAAAAGCATATCGTTCTTTGTGGCAAACCTATTTGCCTTGGTATAGTGAGGGAGGAATACCCAATTACTTGGGATAACGTACAAAGTAGCACTTGTCTGATTTGGAATAGGTTTGTAACCTTTTACACAAGCCCCATATTCCAAATGTTAAGAAAAGATATAACATGGTTGGGCGTACGATACCATGACGTCGTTTCAACAGACCCGATGGAGCTCTTTTCAGTGTAAAAGCCGCAGTCTCTAAAGCATCACTTTAAAAGTGATAATGGCAAATTTATTTATGTCATCTTTGATCTTACCATGTCATGAATGGTTCGATTACATCTTCACGGACTTTCCACTTGCCGTGGTGTTCCGGAAGGTGCAAGTTATGAAACCCCTTTCACAACTCATCAGACATTCGCTAAACTTGTAACTCAAATATTCCTTTACGCACTCAAATTGCAGAAACATAATTTTCTCGTTACAATAACTTCTACTTCATTTTGAAAACCTTTCGAATGATTTCAAAAGATCCAGACTTACGTCTCATCAAGTAAATATCCATATATCTACTTGAGTCATTTCTGAAGATAGATAAATCCACTACTTGCAACAACATTTATTGGACTACACACATCATAATGTATGATCACCAATATGTTCTTCGCTCGTTCCTTATGGCCTGTGAACGGTATTTCAGTCACTTCACTTTTCAGAGGAAAGTTGCAAGTGTCAGATGATTCAAAATCAAACGACCTCAAAATCCATCATAATGGAATTTTCCATGTGGGTTTCTCCAATGGGACCAAATGCAGTGCCACACTTGTGTGGTATTCTTTTAGTCTTGCGACATTTAGCGTCAGTGTTATGGATGTATCATATTTCCATCAATATTCATAACATACATCCCATCTAGGATGGAAGCATGGCCCTTCATGTTATTCATAATACTGAACAACAATTGTTGTTTTTATGAACAACTCTTTTGCAACAAACATTGTGCAATGAGCTAGAGTGTATGAAACTCTAAAATGAATTATGAAAGTAAACCCAGAGGTAATGTATTATTATCAATATTCATAACACACGTCTCATTCATAATGAAAGTATGGCCCTTATGTTATTCATAACACCGAACATCAAAAGTTCTCTTATGAACAACCTTCTTGGAAGATACCTTATGCAAAGGGCTAGAGTGTGAAACTCTAAATGAATTATGAAAATAAATACATAGGTAATACACCGATGGAAGGTATAGTAACATTTACTATGTTCCATGTGTGTATCTTAACCTCATTCCTGGCTAGTCTTTCAGGCCATAGTAGTTCTTACATCGAGTTGCAACAGAATGCAATCAAGCGGGTATCTTTGTGATCAACTCACAATTCCCAAGAATTAGTGATCAACATGTTTAACCATAATTCCCAAGAACTATATCTTTGACCAGCCTTCTATACATCAAAAACTTGTATGACATTCCTACATGAGCTGGATATTCCAGTCTTCTTTCTTACTGCCTTCATACTTCTAACAGTTTAACTTTCAGTATTTCACCTACTCTCAGAATAAGCACCCAACTTAAGAGTGGCGTTAGCCCCGGACTTCCTAGGCGTGAAAGTTTCACTAACACCCTTCGGACACTTCCTTTCTCTTTAAGTTGTTGTTTTATTCACCTTTCATCATATGTCAGGTGTTCTTCTGGATCCCTCTCTTATCAGTCAAACGCATAGTAAACACCTTTACTAATAGTTTGCAAACAAACATTGCTTTGGATATCTCATATCTTTTAGCCTTTGTCTGTCTCTGAAAATGATTTTTAGATTCCATGAATATCACATAACTATCCAAACTTTCGAAGTTCGGGTCTCATGGAAGCAAACATATTTCACTTGACCGTAACGGAATTTTAGCTTTTGGATCGAAGGACGAGAGTCATATCATCCATAGCATTAGCGGGAGAATACCGAAAGTATGTGATAGGACAAAGTCCTTCTCGGCACTCTTGAGGACAATCCTCACATTACGTTACCAACCGTAAAGTTTTAACCAGATATTTAACAGCTATTCAATTTTACTAGGGAAGGTGGAAACGCGAGCCATTATTCTACAACTATTATGCAAATCACACCTAGACAGTGTCCATAATTAATTGCACCGTGAATTAAACAAGTTAATTCTACAGTGCGCTCCCACTCAAATCAATATCTCTCATAATTGATTGTGAGTGATTCAAGATCCAAATTACAATTCAACGCCAAGGATGTATCCATCTCAAGTGACGAGAATTGCAATCGGTAGGCCAACTTTCCAATCACATCTCTATGTGACTCTTGTTCATCTTTCGATGGGCGTGTTCCAAGCTCAGGACGATCCTCCGGAACGTCAAGACAACCAAGTGATCTCGCTGCGAGGTCTCAACTCACCCGCCTCACACATCTCTAATCGTTCGTACCCATGTATCCATGTGATACCCCGAAGAGATAGGTGCCGTGACGGTGCTACACTTGGGAGAACACTAACTACTTGATATTTTGTGAGAGATCACCCTAATAAAAAGCGACTACCGCGCAATCAAAAGGGTGCATCATAAGGGATAAACATCTCAGGCAATTCATAATTAGCATGACATGGTATAGCCCCTTCTGACGGAGAAGTCAAACATTTCTTCATCTTCGGCATTCGCGTCGGTGTTCACCTTCGCGAAGATTGCCACCACCTTGTCGATGCACCAGATAATATTGATATCTCTATAGCTAATAAAATAATGCATTACAACAAGGTTGACTCGCAGGTCATTTAAAGTGACAATCATATGGCTCCAGCCATCATGCCGAATCATGACACGTAGGTCATGTTAATCAATTTACATCATATAGTCATCTCATACATAATCAAATTATTATGAGCACTGCTATACCACATCTTATGCACATGCAAACCCTCCTGCAAAACCAAGTTAGACGTCTCTAATCGGTTCATGCAAAAACTTGTTTTACGTGGCTTCTAAGGTTTCGAAACAAACTGAAGCTACCAACGTCCATCATCAAGCATGATAATCCAAGTTGCTAGATTAACTTGCGGGGTGTATGAAACACGAGATAATAAAATCTCAAGCCCCATACAAAACTTTGTCATACGCATGACCCCCCTGCAAATCATATCTGCATTGCCCTTTCATCTGCGAAATTTCATCTTTTTTTTAACTACGGTGGAATTCAATGAACTATTAGCACTTCGTTGATCAATCAGGATCGCGGATTGCCAGAACATTGAAAATCCACCATGCTGTTATCAAGATCAGAAATATGCAAATTCCAGGGAAGCAACAAGAACATCGGGTAACAGATTTCATCTGCTACCCGCACAAATAATTTTCAGTAATAGAACTCATCTACTACCTAATTATATTGTGCAACACCCATACATCTCTATGTATTCTAGATCGCAACCTGCATTTACGCATAGCACGGCTCTGATACCACTGTAGGGTAACGCAGCAGAAAACAAAAAATTTCCGACCTACGCACCAGCCCAGGACCACTATGGAGACTGCATACAAGGTTTGATCTTTTTCGTTACCGACTCGTAGCGCAGCGGAAGTAGAGTCGATGACGATCGGCGGTGCAGATCCCCGCAGCTAGGATTTACAACCTCCCAACCGCGAGGATGTATAACCTCATCTGCCCCTCGGACAGCCCTCCGGGAGGCGGTCGGACAGTCCCCTGGACGGTGTCGCGGACAGCCCTTCGGGAGGACCTCCGAAACTCGGACGGTCACTCGGACAGCCCTTCGGGAGGCACTCTTGAACTAAGACCGAAACTACGATCTCTCTACAGAGTTGCACACATACGGTGTCATCTATCCGGCAGGGCTTCGCCGTCCAGAACTAGTTCCCACCGGAACCCAGACAGCCTTTCGGCTCTACGAAACTATTTCGCTGGGAGGGAGAGAGAAAGCCAGATCATGCATGGCACTTGTATGTGAGAATGGATGAGTTTTGGGCTGCCCCCTCCACCTCTATTTATAGGAGAAGGAGGGGTGGAGGGGCTGAAATTACAGCCACATCCATCCATGTCATCTCCAAGATATTTTGGAGCAAAAGCCCAAAAAGGTGGCTTTCCAAAAAGTAACCATAAAGCTGATTTCACTATTCACGACGACATATTTCAGCGTCTGTTCGAACTGAAAATATTTATGTGGGCTTAGAATATTTCCAGTACCCACTAAAATAATTTTCAACGCGTTCCGAAACAATTCCGGTTTAGTGATTTTCATCTGCGAAAAGCATCTGAAGCGGTTCCGGCAGCTCCGGAACATTTCCGGTTTTCATCCCGGAAAATTCCAGAAAGTTTCCAGAACGATTCTGGCACCCTCCAAGAATTATCAAGCATGTGCCGAAACCAATTTGACTTTATGGTATCCCCTGAAACAACTTTTCAGTTTCACCGGAACTCATCCGGTGACCTCTCTCTTCGGAACTTTTCCGCTGTCTCCGAAAACTTTTTCCGGAAACTTTCACTCAGACTCCCTGTCTAGTATTCAGCAGATAGATGACCCTTAAGCGTGTGACCCTATAGGTTCGGTGAAGTATAGACATGACCCGGAACCCTTTCCGATCAATGATCAACATCGGAGCCGTGGACACCCATATTGACCCCTATACCCACACGAATGAATATTCGAGTGAACCTCCAGTTGCCGTGTGCTATTCCTGTTGCTTCGCGATATGTTACAAATACCCGAGGTGAGACATGTTGGCATCCCCGTGGATCAACAACTTGTCCACTATGCCAGTTACCTCGTTACCGGTATTGTTCTCTTTTCTCGTTCCCGTGTTCCGGCATCCCCGTGATCAAATCACAAAGTGTCTGGCCAGACGATGATGGATACCGTAACACCGAGAAGGCCCAGAGATATCTCTCCATCGTCGGCGGAGCAAATCCCAATCTTGAGCTATCAAGTTACTTGACATACTTTTCCATGAACCCGTAACCCGCCGTAATAGCCACCCATTTACGGATGACGTTTAACAAACCCCAAAGTTCATGAAGCAAGCATGAAGAAACTCGATACTCTCATGGTCTAAGGAATCATGCAAACGTTAACCATCTCTGTGTTATTAACCATTTAACTTGTGACGAATGTATCTCATAGCATAACATCAATTCGGGTCGATTCAACACAAATGTTCTTCTAACATTGTGCCCTCAAAGTTGCTGGCATAGACATGCCCATGATCAGGAAAACAGAACCATCATGCAACACTTGAGCTAGTCTTAGAGGCCAGACTAGGAATACAATTTACCGTTTATTATTCCACACGTGCATATGAGTCTTCCTCCGAGCCTCGTGGTTATTGCAGACTCGAGAACCATAGCAGTTATAGCATGGAACATAAACCTAATTATGAATAGGGAGATAATCAATAACATTTATTATAGCCTCTAGGGCATATCTCCTACAGTCTTCAGTATAAGCCGCCTGTTAGACTGATAGATCAGCTTCTGTGGCCAGCCGGCTTGCCAGGACCCGGGACGCCTTATGATAGCGAGTATAGTCCTCTTGTGTAAACTGCGAGCCGCCGTCCTTCAGCTGAGGGAAGCCATCCATCATTTCTTCTGGGTTAAGCTCCGGGGCATAAGCCAATGACCGGCTCAAAGCAGCAATTGCGCCCTTACGGGCGGCTGATCTCTTTAATTCCTGAAGCTGCATTGGGATAGTTGACATGGTCTCCAGCACGCCCTTCATAAACTTCGGAATGCCCCTTTCAGACATGACAGCCTTGATGGTGATTAAAGACCCGGCATACAGTTGTTCTGTTAAAGAATATAAGGCCTTGAGCTTCAGAAGGGTGTTGCTGGGCAATTGGCGGCTCCGTTCACCTACAGGCTCCAATCATACGGGTGTTTGTAAGCCGCCGGGGAAGAATATTAAACAGTGTTTGTAGTTGACATATAAAAGCACTTACCAAACACGGCTCCAATCATACGGGTGATGTGGCCCTTCAGAGTGTTCAGCTCATCAGTCACCATGTGACACCCAGGATTTCTGCTACAGTAATGGTTGTAATTAAGCTACAGTGATGACCATGATCAGCAACAAATCCTTTTGCTAAATAGGATATGATCAAGTTGAAATTCATATCTCAATTCAAATTCAATTGGAAATTCAAATTGTCGCCGCCTCTCGCCGGCGTCGCCTCCCCACGCCGCTACCACGCGCCCGCGCTGGCGCCCCGCCCCAGTCCCGTGCCGCCCCGCCGTCCGCATCGCCCCGGCGCCACCGCGCCGCCACTCGTCGTCGCCACTGCACCGCCCCGCTGCTCCTCCCCTCCCCGTCTCCTCCCCAACGGTCGCCCACGACCCTCGCCGTCCCAGCCCCCCTGCAGCGCCGGTGAGCCCCCGGGGCTCCCCCCTCTCCTTTCCCCATGCCGGCCGCGCACCCCCGCCCGCGCGCGCTCACGCTGCCGCCCGCATCCTCCGCCGCGCGCTCACCGCGGCCCTGCCGCCCCACCAGCGCGCCCTGGCCGCGCCCCTGCCCCTCCTTCCTCTCCCCCGACCCGCACGCGCGCGCCCGAAGCGCCCCCGCGGCGCTGACCGTCGCCGCTAGCCGCCCGCACGCCTCGCCGCGCCGCTCGCCCCCCCCCCCCTACCGGTCGCCGCTGACCCAGCCGCGCTTTCACCCCCGTCTGCCTCCGACCACGTCACCACTGGCCCCCACCGCCGCGGTTGGCCCGCCGCCGGCGCCGCTCTGAGTGCGCCCGCGCCCATCCCCGCTCGGGTTAGTGGGACTAACCCCCACTAACCCCACTGTCATGTGGGGCCACCACCCCCCCCCCCCACTCCCACTAACAGAGGGGCCCCACCCCCCACAGAATGTTTAAAAAAATAAAAAAAATAGAAATAATAATAATA
Organism: Elymus sibiricus; assembly: GCA_039707655.1. Lineage (NCBI taxonomy): Eukaryota > Viridiplantae > Streptophyta > Magnoliopsida > Poales > Poaceae > Elymus > Elymus sibiricus. The sequence continues at coordinate 457,530,711 of CM077665.1, read as the reverse complement.
TGAAAATGTGTTAAAAATAAATAACTAAATAAAAACAATTTGTTAAGTTAATTAATTAATTAAGTAAGTAAGTAATTAATTTGTTAATTAAGTAATTAATTACTTAATTAGATGATTAAGTTTAATTAGATTAATTAATTAAACTGTTAATTAATCTGTTAATTAATTAAATTTAAACAGTATTTACTGTTTGGATAATTCGAATTAATAATTAAAAGAATTTTAGAATATTATTAAATCTTTAAAAATTAATATAAAATAAACCGTAGTCCGGATTAAAAAGTTTTGAACATGAAAGTTGCTCAGAATAATCCTACGAATCCGACTACGCTGTCTGTTAGTCTGTCAGGTGCCTCTAGCATAGCAAACATGGAACTTTTCCATCGTTTTCGTCTGTCCGGTAAAAGCCTGAGACCCAGGAAATATCGTCAGATATTCTTCCGACCCGTCTGCGATGTGTAATACTGCGTTAGTGCATGCCTAGCTCTGCATATTGCCATGTCATGCATCGTGTGCATCTGTCTGCCTTATAGTTATTGTTTCTTCCCCCCTCTTCTCTCCGGTAGACCCCGAGACTGACGGTGCTGCCGGGTACGACTACATCGTTGACGATCAGCCTTTTGCAGCAGAGCAGCAAGGCAAGCAACCCCCCTTGAGCATTCCGATATGGCCCATCTCTTTCTCTCTCATTCTTGCATTAGATTTTGCTACTGTATTAGTTAGCTCCTATTCTGATGCATAGCCTGTTTTTGATAAACTGCTACCATACCTGCAATTATATCAACTATTTAGTATAGGTTGATCAGTGAATCCCCAGTGACCCCTTAGTCCCAGTTGCCCCTGCTTCTTCATCGACGACTCGACGACTCGACGACCCAAAGACTCGAAGACTCGGTCAACCGACCGACAAGCCTGGCCCCTCACATCACCGCACACCCCTTAGTTGTACGACTCTGCAGCGCTACTATCGAGTACCGAGGGTGACACCTCGTGAAGTACTCATGATGCTAGCTCTGTAGTGTAGCTAGTCGGTCGTGGTCATCGAGGGTGATTCCTCCTTCACCACTCCTGACGATGACTCTGTCGTGCAACCCCTCAAGTGTGGTACCCTCGAGGGTGATTCCTCTAAGTCCACCTTGACGGTTTTCATCGAGCGGGGCCCTTTGAGGGTGATGCCTCTGGTTCCGTCTTGATGATTTATACACACAGTTACTATGACCTGGTTACAGAAACATGTTGGTGATGGGTCGGCCCTGAGGGGTACCCACGGTTTGATGTTGATGAGGCGTGGACGGGCAGGAGAGGCCCTTTGACGCACATCCTCGAGGCGGGGCGACGGACCGCACTTCATGGGTCGCGCTTTCCCCGCATTTATAAAATGCTAATGGGTTGGGTATTTGATCTGAGTTGGGTCGTTGGTCTTTTGACGCACCAAACCATCGCGTGGGAGAAGTTATGGGTACTCAGCGTTGTTGTATCAGCCGAAGCTCTTCGGACGTCAACAATGGAGCGGCGCGCGCCGTATTGGACTGGACGGTACAGCTCTTGGACTGGAGTGTGCTAGGTCTGCTTCCGGCCGCCTTCGCATCGTGCAGGAGTGCAAGGGGCGATTGGCCCATGACCCCTGCGCGCTTAGGATTTAGACCGGCGGGCTGGCCTCTTCGTTGAGCCTAGGTAGGGCTACAACGTGCTGCTATCCCGAGGCCGGGCATGACCCAGGAAAGTGTGTCCGGCCGGAGGCGATCAGGCGTGTTGGAAATGCGGTGCACCCCTGCAGGGATGAATAAACTATTCGAATAGCCGTGTCCACGGTAACAGGACGACTTGGAGTTGTGCCTTGACCTTATACAACTATAATTGTGATTTAATTTGAAATGAATGTGGCTCCGAGATTGCTTCCTCGCAGGGAGTCGAGGGAGGATCTCTGGGCGTGGTTACTTAATAAAATTGCTACAATAATATTGCTATATATGAGTTACCAGTCTACTCTCTTCTAATGCTGCAAGATGTTGAAGATGTTAGTCTTCGATAGGACTAGGCCTTCCCCTCACTCTTGCTTTCTGCAGTCAGTCCAGATATAACCCCACCCCTTGATACTGATGCATACTTAGCATAGTTCTGATGTCAGTCTTGCGTGTACTTTGGATGAGTACTCACCGCTGCTTTGCTTTCTCTTTCCCTCTCGATACGATATCGCGTTCAGACGATGGAGCCCAGGAGATGGAGTACGCCAGAGACGACTACTACACCACCGCTGGAGTCTACTACTATGTGGAGAATGCCGACGCTCAGGAGTTGTTAGGAGGTTCTCAGGCAGGAGGCCTCGCCTCTTTCGATCCGCTGCTTATGTTTGTGCTAGCCTTCTTAAGGCAAAACTTGTCTAACTTATGTCTGTACTCAGATATTATTTGCTTCCGCTGACTCGTGTTTGTCGAGCTTTGTATTCGAGCCCTCGAGGCCCCTGGCTTGTAATATGAAGCTGTATGATTTTAATTTGTGTCTAGTTTTGTGTTGTGATATCGATCAGTGAGTGCCTAATCTTGGTCGTACGCATTGTGTGTATGATTAGCGTACGGTCGAGATCGGGGACGTCACAAGTTGGTATCAGAGCCGACTGCCTGTAGGTAGCCCCCTTTCCAATTCCTTGGCCGAAGTTGAGTCTAGTCATTGAAAAACTTTTACTAACATAGTTGTGTGGCTTACGGGCCCACATCTCAATCGGGTGGTATTAGGATCTTTTATTCCTCGTCTATACTCTGGGTTCTGATCTCTCTTCTCTTTCGGGTTAAAGATTTTATTAACTCTAACTCTAGGTTCTCGTAACTACTGCCCCCAAAGAGCCCCTCATTCCAGATGATGGCTTGATTCATCAGAAGACTCCGAAGATACTCTCTGATGTTCTCCCGAGAACTTGTGCTCGTCGATTTTGCGATTTCCTTCCATCGCCAACCCCTGCGGATAACTCCTCATCCTTATCAAGGATTCGATCATCCCCAGTTGTTCTTGTCATTCACATGATTCTTCAAAACGCTATCCGGTCTTCTAAAATCCTGAGCAGCCTATTGCTCTTGACCTTTCTCACCTGCTTACATGGTGGTTAATTCCATATGTCAAGCAATATCCAATAAAATCCTCTGTGATTTTCATTTGATTTTATTGATTCAACCTGTGTGTGAATGCACGCAGTCATCAGTTGTTTATCATAAATGATCCATCCGGCTCAGACGTCTTTCCAAACATGAGTTGGTTCTCGACAATTCAACTTTGATTGATTGTCCGTCTAAATCCATTCAACCTACTTGTATTTGATCGGAGCATCTATTTTTGATACACCAAATTGGAAATCTTAATCCCTTTAGTTATTTAAGCATCAAATTAATTGAATATTCTATGCTGATGCCTTGCATTCTTTCTCCCTCGGATTGGGTACCGATACTCACATCAGGTCCTTTGTGGACCGCCAGACCCAGTGTTGGGTTATTATCCGATAAGCATCTTTCACATTCAAAATTATTGTGATGTTCTTCCCATGATACATGATGCTATCGGTAAATTGTGTCTTCTCCCTCTGATAAGTTGTATCCTATGCTTTTGTCAGCCATACTCTATTGTCAAGCATGTGTTAATTACTCTTGAAGCTTGTGGTATATGTTCCTAAGATGCCCTATGGGTTGAACCTATGCCTTCCTTAATTCGTGTGAACTCAAGAGTGTTCACGAGTCCTACTCTTCTGGTGTTTTGCCGGATAATCTTTCAAAGCTACAACCTGATTTGATACTTTACAACCGTGGTTCCGACCATGACTATTCTTCTTTGATCCCATTTTCAGACCAGTTTAAGCACTTGTCTTCTGCGGATCAATACATCGGTCCAAGCTTTAATTCTGATCTACATTCGAGTATTACCCCTGGTATCTCGAGAAAATCATGGAGCTGCATAGCTTCTTATAAGCTCCTCATCAGCTATGTTTTCCTTCACTGATTCCAGTTTCCTCGTGTTCTGAGTTGTTGGACACTCAAGGACACCGATAATTGAATCGAGTCCGCATTGCGATTCAACAACTCTTAGTAATCTTCTTTGCTTATGAGTTTGTGCTCGATCATGTCTTTCCAAGCTGTTTGGCTACATCATCATCATCATGCTAAGGCTTGACCATGCTATTTATATCCTTCATCCCCGGAACACAATTCCAACAGTGCTCTAAGCTTACGTCGAGTTTGCAATGTCATGTTGGTTGTCTTGAAGGCAATTTCGTCTCTGAGCTAGCAATCTAAACTGTGGTTCCGACCACCCTTCGCTTCATCATTTCTTTGCTTGATGTCGTCGCTGATCGATTACATCCTCATGAGACTTCTCGACAAATGTGTCGTGATCCTCATCAGCATTCTGGGCTCTTCCAGGATATCAATTAGATTCATGATGAGAAGTAGCATCCTTGTCCGTGGTAATTGGTGTTGTCGTCGGCGACATCCTTACCATCACCTTTCATTTCTTTGTTCCCGTGTTGTTTCTAACCGGAATACTGACAAATGGAATGTGATGTGTAAATTCAATAATTATGGCATAGCAACTCTATCACCTTGGAGTTAATGAACAATAAGTCCATTCTTAGTATATTGGCTGTTGAGTCAGCACTCTAACATTGGTCGTGCTACTTAGTCTGTATTTCGGGAGCACCTTTCGATTAATGTTTAATTGTGGGTGTTTCCCTCGGGCATACCTCAATATATCATCTGGTTTTGTTCACTCAATCGTGGAGATCCTTCTTTGTGGGCATCTCGATGAATTGTTGCTGAGCCCATCAGCCACATCCACTTCTCCCTCGTGGTTCATGATGAACATTTAAGCTAGTGTTGGAAACCTTGAAAGCATTATCTTTGTGCCTAGTTCATGAAGAATATGTTTGATAAAACAAGTGTTTTTCTATAAGTTCACGTGCATTTTTGCCATTGTGCTTATGGGAAAATTTTGTCTCGCTTCCTCTGGAATCGTTCCAATTCATTCAAGCATGTGCGAAGTATTCTATGGTTTGATAGATTTGCTACCTTCACTCCATATGTATTTCCTAGCACGCCAGGCCACTGATTGATTTGATTTGTCCTAGTCCAGACTTACACATGGAACTTTGATGTCCTCTATGATGGTCCCCAATCAGAACTTGATTGCCCTCCATTCTAGAAACTTCCATGTGGGCACGAATGTCTTGACCTTGTGTTCAGTTGTCTTGTAGTCTGGCTAATGATTCAAGTCCTGCTTCTGTCGTTCATTCCGAGATTCTTGCAACATCACCTCGTAGGTCCGTGTTGCATCCTTTTCTCCTCAGGCCTTCTTTGTCTGAAGTATCCTGACACCAACCAGATCTGAATCTCGGACAGTTATGATGGTTGGAACATTATCAAGAATTATAACTTTGGTCTTTGTTACTCGGTAAGGTGATGTTGTAGCTAGCACACCTGGCCGGATGACCTATTGTTATAATGCTTTGTTCAGCTAGGGTTGCCATTCTTCCATGAGGGAATTGTAAGACTTATTTTATAAGTTGTTCCTACTGGATCCTTTGTGTATCCAAACTCCATCCTTTACTCGAAACACCATATCATTGCTATCCCGAAGCATGGATTTGGTATATCGATCATCAAAAGGAATAATGTAAGCTAAATGCTAATTGTTTCTTGATCAATTATTCAAACCCCATTGTATGGGCATGTCATGGATTTCCTCGCCCCTTTTACCTAAATGGTTATCTACTTGCTATTCTGTCATGTATATCATGCTCTGTTTTTCCTTGGGAAAGATATACTCCTAAAACTCGAGTATAACCACATTTTCCTTTCCATTGGTCTGTTAATGTGATATACACATTTTCCTTTCCATTGGTCTGTTTAATGTGATAAACACATTTTCCTTTCCATTGGTCTGTTTAATGTGATGAACACATTTTCCTTTCCATTGGTTTGTTTGACCTTTCCTGAGATTATATGATCTAAGCAGTAATAATTCTCTGCTTAGGTAAACACCTCGGTGAACAAGTCTGTCAGTAAGATCTTGTTACTATTGTTGATAACATTCCGGTAACCGCCGGTGGACGGGAACTTTGCCTATTGGTCCGCCTCGTTTCAACGAGCAGGAAAATGGTTCTATTCGTCCCCCGCCCTTGGTACCGGCATTGTTGCCAGCATAACTGACAAGCCATCCTCTGACTTGTCATGCTACCATGACCGTGTAAGATGTCACCGCTCTTCCTGCTCTTAACCACATGGTCGGCCCATAACCCTCAGTTCCACAGGATCGAAACCTGACTCTCCTGTACATATTTGATTCCAAAGTATCCTTTGCACTTGGCTTCGTTTGTAATTCCCGAGCCACCGTCCAAGGGATGATCTATCCTTTTATCAGACGCGATATTTATTCTCGTTGCTCTGAACCCCCGTTTTCGCCTTCTGATCAGGCATCGAATGGTTGCCAACCCGTTTGAAACTTTTGTACCATAACTTTTGCTCTAAATGAATTCCCTGCCTGAGTTCACCATCAGATGCCCAACTTTGTTTAGATTCGTTCTTCCAGGGTTGCCCCTCTTATCGCATACGTAGGGCGATGAAGATCCTGAAGGGAGGATGATGACTTATTCAAGATGACCTGAAACGGAGGATTGAAGACATCAATGAAAGGGATCCATTTCTTCGAGGAGATTAACCAAGAACGAGAAGACTCGTTAGAATTTCGTAACCAGAAATACTCCCTTCTACCTCTTAATTCTCGGGACGAGAATTTCTTTTAGTAGGGGAGAGTTGTGACACCCTGGATTTCTGCTACAGTAATGGTTGTAATTAAGCTACAATGATGACCATGATCAGCAACAAATCCTTTTGCTAAATAGGATATGATCAAGTTGAAATTCATATCTCAATTCAAATTCAATTGGAAATTCAAACTTAAAGCAAAAATAAAAGTTGTTCAAATCTAGGAACTAAAATGTTCATCATGTTGCATATAATCCAGGGGCATTTATAAAAATAATGGCAACATTAATTGGAATACTTAAATGACACTAACACCCTAAAACAGTACCAAAATAGAAAGGTTTATTCCATTTTTATTTAATCTACAAATAATATGAAATCCAATTGCCCCCAAACCATTTTCTAACAATGGTAAATATTGCATAGTATCTATTTTGGCAAGTCTCATATTTTGCAAAAGTCATTTGGAATAAAAAGAAAGGGTAAAACAGAAATAAAAACAGAAAACAGAAAAAAAAACAAAAAAAGGAAAAGACCCTCCCTCCCCATGGGCCTTGGCCCAACCGGCCGGCCCGCCCCAGTCCCCCTAGGGTCAAAACGCCCCCCGGAGCCGAAACCCTAGCCTCCACCCTCACTCGCCCCCGACGCCCACCTCTCCCTCCTCCCCCCCCCCCCCCCCCCGAGCGCCCGATTGGATCGGGGCCGCTCGCCCGCGCCCGACGCCGCACCCCATCGCCGCCTCTCGCCGGCGTCGCCTCCCCACGCCGCTACCACGCGCCCGCGCTGGCGCCCCGCCCCAGTCACGTGCCGCCCCGCCGTCCGCATCGCCCCGGCGCCACCGCGCCGCCACTCGCCGTCCCCACTGCACCGCCCCGCCGCTCCTCCCCTTCCCCGTCTCCTCCCCAACGGTCGCCCACGACCCTCGCCGCCCCAGCCCCCCTGCAGCGCCGGTGAGCCCCCGGGGCTCCCCCATCTCCTTTCCCCATGCCGGCCGCGCACCCCCGCCCGCGCGCGCTCACGCTGCCGCCCGCATCCTCCGCCGCGCGCTCACCGCGGCCCTGCCGCCCCACCAGCGCGCCCTGGCCGCGCCCTGACCCTCCCTTCCTCTCCCCCGACCCGCACGCGCGCGCCCGAAGCGCCCCCGCGGCGCTGACCGTCGCCGCTAGCCGCCCGCACGCCTCGCCGCGCCGCTAGCCCCCCCCCCCCCCACCGATCGCCGCTAACCCAGCCGCGCTTCCGCCCCCGTCTGCCTCCGGCCACGCCACCACTAGCCCCCACCGCCGCGGTTGGCCTGCTGCCGGCGCAGCTCCGTGTACGGCCGCGCCCATCCCCGCTCGGGTTAGTGGGACTAACCCCCACTAACCCCACTGTCATGTGGGGCCACCCCCCCCCCACTCCCACTGACAGAGGGGCCCCACCCCCCCACAGAATGTTTAAAAAAATTAAAAAAAATAGAAATAATAATAATAATAAATGTGTTAAAAATAAATAAGTAAATAAAAACAATTAGTTAAATTAAGTAATTAATTAATTAATTAGTTAATTAAGTAATTAATTAGTTAATTAGATGATTAAGTTTAATTAGATTAATTAATTAAACAATTAATTAATTAAATTTAAACATTATTTACTGTTTGGATAATTCGAATTAATAATTAAAAGAATTTTAGAATATTATTAAATCTTTAAAAATTAATATAAAATAAACCGTAGTCCGGATTAAAACGTTTTGAACATGAAAGTTGCTCAGAATAATCCTACGAATCCGACTACGCTGTCTGTTAGTCTGTCAGGTGCCTCTAGCATAGCAAACATGGAACTTTTCCATCGTTTCCGTCTGTCCGGTAAAACTTGAGACCCGGGAAATATCGTCAGATATTCTTCCGACCCGTCTGCGATGTGTAATACTGCGTTAGTGCATGCCTAGCTCTGCATATTGCCATGTCATGCATCGTGTGCATCTATCTGCCTTATATTTATTGTTTCTTCCCCCCTCTTCTCTCCGGTAGACCCCGAGACTGACGGTGCTGCCGGGTACGACTACATCGTTGACGATCAGCCTTTTGCAGCAGAGCAGCAAGGCAAGCAACCCCCCTTGAGCATGCCGATATCGCCCATCTCTTTCTCTCTCATTCTTGCATTAGATTTTGCTACTGTATTAGTTAGCTCCTATTCTGATGCATAGCCTGTTTTTGATAAACTGCTACCATACCTACAATCATGTCAACTTCTTAGTATAGGTTGATCAGTGAATCCCCAGTGACCCCTTAGTCCCTGTTGCCCCTGCTTCTTCATCGACGACTCGACGACTCGACGACCCAAAGACTCGAAGACTCGGTCAACCGACCGACAAGCCTGGCCCCTCACATCACCGCACACCCCTTAGTTGTACGACTCTGCAGCGCTACTATCGAGTACCGAGGGTGACACCTCGTGAAGTACTCATGATGCTAGCTCTGTAGTGTAGCTAGTCGGTCGTGGTTATCGAGGGTGATTCCTCCTTCACCACTCCCGACGATGACTCTGTCGTGCAACCCCTCAAGTGTGGTACCCTCGAGGGTGATTCCTCTAAGTCCACCTGGACGGTTTTCATCGAGCGGGGCCCTTTGAGGGTGATGCCTCAGGTTCCGTCTTGATGATTTATACACACAGTTACTATGACCTGGTTACAGAAACATGTTGGTGATGGGTCGGCCCTGAGGGGTACCCATGGTTTGATGTAGATGAGGCATGGACGGGCAGCAGAGGCCCTTGCCACACATCCTCGAGGCGGCGCGACGGACCGCACTTCATGGGTCGCGCTTTCCCCGCATTTATAAAATGCTAATGGGTTGGATATTTGATCTGAGTTGGGTCGTTGGCCTTTTGACGCACCAAACCATCGCGTGGGAGAAGTTATGGGTACTCAGCGTCGTTGTATCAGCCGAAGCTCTTCGGACGTCAGCAATGGAGCGGCGCTCGCCGGATTGGACTGGACCGTACATCTCTTGGACTGGAGTGTGATAGGTCTGCTTCCGGCCGCCTTCGCATCGTGCAGGAGTGCAAGGGGCGATTGGCCCATGACCCCTGCACTACTGGAATCCAGGAATTTGCCGTCTGCCGGTTCTTTGCCGTCTGCTGGCGGACGGCAAAGAACGTCTTTGCTGTCCGCTGACAAGAAACTGACGGCAAAAAACGAACTAACAGCAAAGATATTGTTTGCCGTCCGCCAGGTCTTTGCCGTCGGCCAGCGGATGGCAAAGGGACCAAAGGCAGACAGCAAAGAGCCCAGCTGGGCCCCACTGGGGCGTGAAGCTGGTTAGGTCAAATGGACGAGCTCTTTGCCATCCGCCATATCTTTGCCGTCTGCCTTTGGTCCCTTTGTCGTCCGTTAGTAGACGGCAAAGAAGACGCCTGGCTAACGGTCGTTAGCCCCCGGCCCCACCCCCTCTTTGCCGTCTGCTAGCAGACGGCAAAGGGGCGAACGACGGACGGCAAAGACCCTCACCAGGCCTAACAAACCCCCCGGCCGGCCCCGACCCCTCTCTCTCTGTGCATCTCTCTCTCACATCAAACGACCACCGGCCGCCCCTCACCCGCCGCCACCCCTCACCCGCCACCCCTGCCCCGCCGCCCCTCACCGGCCGCCACCCTCACCCGCCGCCCCTACCCGCGGCCACCCTCACCCGCCGCCCTCACCCCGCCGCCACCGTCACCGGCCGCCCCGCCCCGCTCTCCCGCCCCTACGTCGGCCCCTTCCCCGATGAGCTCCCCCGCCGCCCCTCCCCGATGACCTACCCCACCGCCCCGCTCTCCGGCCCCTGCGCCCGCCCCTCCCCCGACGACCTCGAAGCGGCCGCTGCTCTGCCCCACCGCCGGAGCAGGCCGCGGCTTTGCCCCCCTCTCCGCGGCCTTCCTCCCCCTGCGCCGGCCCTCCTCCACCACCGCGCTAGCCCTCCTCCACCGGCCCTCAAGGTGATTTTTTTTCCTTTTTTCTGTTGTTTTACTATTTAGGTTTAGGTTAATTAGTGTTTGGTTTAGGTTAGGGCTAGGTTTAGTTTAGGTTTAGATAATTAGAAGAAGAAGAAGAAAGATGAAAAAAAAACTAAGAAGAAAAGAAAAATAAGGAGAAGAAGAGGAAAAAGGAAAAGGGAAGAAGAGGAAAAAGGAAAAGAAGGAAGAAGAAGAAGAGGAGGAGGAGGAGGATGATAGGAAAGAGAGGGCAAGGGTGGCCTGTCGGCGGAGGGCGTACCTTGGCGTCGATGGAACCCTAAATTTCAACTTGGCGGTGGCATCGTATTTTAAATATTTAGTTAGGTTGACGGAAAAACAATAATGTTATGTTACTCATCTTTGGATTTCAATGTGCAGTTGTTTCGTCGCTGCGAGGGTCTGCTGTTCCACGACCTCCCTGTGTGTTTGACGAGCTCCCCTGCGTTCGTGGGAGAGCACACATCTCCTCCCCCCCCCCCTTAATTTGCTCAGTTCCGGTCTTCGCGCCAATGAAACTTGCTAGCTATAGGTGTCTTCAATCATCAGTATGTGTGACCAGTATGTGTCTCCCGTTCGAAAGGGCAGCATCTATAAATATGCATGTCTTTGCATATTTAACCGCCATCCTTTCGAATTGTCCAAAGTTATCCATGGACAGCCCGAGTATGTGTAGATTGGGTTCGTTTTCCCATATGCTCTGCTCCGGATCCGATGCGGAATTTCGTCAGTGCCTCCCTGTTGTTCTCCGGGTACACATCATCTCTACTTATTGCCGAGACGTGTATCAGGAGAACAACGGGGAGGTGCTGCCAAAATTCTGCATCGGATCCGGAGCAGAGCATGGGAAAACGAACCCAATCTACACATACTGGGGTGGGATTAGGACCTATCTTTACCTATTAGCGTGTAGGTTGCATGGACGTAATAAAACTGACAAACTTGATTAACTGATGAATATATATGCTGAATTATATATATATATATATATCTTGTGTGTCCAGTAGCTAGGCAAGATGACTGATCGTGCATGGATGTACACCGGTCACACCAGTCAGAACGACATGACCAAAGAATGGTTTACAAATACCAAGGGGTTTGTGAGAGCCGCATTTGCAAATGGCCAGGAAAAAACATGGTGTCCCTGTCCCCGGTGCAACAACTTTAAAAGGCAGACAGAGGGTGAAATGGTTAAACACCTGCAGAACTGGGGTTTCAGGCCTAATTATACGGTGTGGACTTTTCATGGTGAGTCTGCCCAACGTGCCAGAGCTGAGGTGGTTCGTCATCGCACTGACGAGCATGGTACCGGGATCGAAGACATGGTGCAAGACTTTGATGATGCTCGGGATTCGGACGATGAGATGGAGGAATCTGCAAAGGCATTTTATGAAATGTTGGAGTCTTCAAAACGTCCTCTCCACGAGCACACTGAGCTTTGTCAGCTGGATGCCATCGCGCAAGTAATGGCTCTGAAGGCTCAATTCAACTTGGGCAGAGAATGCTACGACGCGATGATGACAATATTTGGACGCTTTCTACCCAAAGGCCATGTACTGCCTCCAAACTTCTACCAGTCGGACAAAATTCTCCATGTACTTAAGATGCCATATGAGAAGATAGATGCCTGTGAGAGTGGATGTGCCTTATTTAGGCTTGAGTATGAGGACTTGAACTATTGTCCCATTTGCAAGTCTTCCAGGTATGTTGTCGTAGACAACGGTATGGGTGAGAAGATGCAGACAAAAATTCCTGTTAACGTTCTTTTCATGGTCGAAGAGACGGCCAGAGAGATGACATGGCATAAATTGGGCAAAAGAACCGAACTAGATGCAGATGGGAAACAGATGTTGGTACACACTTCAGACGCTTTTGCGTGGAAGCACTTCGATGCATTACATAACGATAAAGCGGCAGATCCAAGGCATCCTCGAGTCGCCATCAGCATGGATGGATTCAATGTGTTTGGTATGACGGCAACCCAATACAGTTGTTGGCCTGTATTTGTCATTCCACTCAATCTCCCCCCGGAGAGATTATGAAAAGAAAGAACATTTTCCTGACGTTGAAAATTCCAGGGCCCAACTATCCGGGGAAGAATATGAATGTGTACATGCAGCCGCTTAAGGATGAATTGCAACAAGCTTGGGATAATGGGATCAAGACATACGACGCCGCTACCAAAAAAACCTTCAAAATGCATGTGTGGTACATATACTCGACGCATGACTTGCAGGCGTATGCCCTATTCGTTGGCTGGTGTGTGCATGGAAGGTTCCCGTGCCCCACATGCAAGGCAGCTCTTGAGTTCCGTTGGCTGCAGGCGGGTCGCAAGTATTCTTGCTTCGACATGCATAGACAGTTCCTGGATCCTCGCCATAAGTTCAGAAAAGACAAGAAGAATTTCATCAAAGGTAGAGTTGTCAAAAACTCTGCATCACCCGCATTGACAAGCCAACAGATGTTGGATCAGTTAAACGCTCTCGAGCCGGATCCAAATCGTCCTGGGTATTTCAAAGGGTATAATACGGAACACGCATGGACACACAAGTCATGCTTATGGGATCTGCCTTAGTTCAAAGACCTCCTTTGCCCACACAACATCGACGTGATGCACACTGAAAAGAATATCGCCGAGGCCTTTTTTGGTGCATTGTTCGGCATAGAGGGGAAGTCAAAGGATAATCCTAAGGCTAGAATCGATCAGGAGGCTCTATGTGACAGACCGTTACAAAACATGCGACAAGCGAAAGGAAAGAAGAACTGGACAAAGCCAAAGGCATGGTTCAATCTTGGAAGGCCGGCTATGAGAGAAATGATCTTGTGGGTGAAAATGCAGTTGATGTTCCCCGATGGTTATGCAGCGAATCTAAAGAGGGGAGCGAGTCTTGACAAACTGAAGATATTTGGTCTCAAGAGTCATGATTGGCACATATGGCTTGAGCGGGTAATGCCGGTGATGCTGTGTGGCTTTATCCCTGAGGATGAATGGCTAGTATTGGCAGAGCTGAGCTATTTCTTCCGTTCTCTTTGTGCGAAAGAACTCCGCGGACTCCGGTCCACGAGCCTCGGGTCGACGAGCCTTCAACCTACACGACTCCTGTCCCAGAGGCTTCGTCCCACGAGACTCCGGAGCAGAGTAGGGATGAGGGCACGTCCCGGCAGACCCCATGGGATACCTGGCCGGAGGAGCCTAGTGGCCATGCTGATGGTGGCGGGGATCGTTTTTCTGATAGCGACGTGGAGCTGCCTGAGGGCGCCACCGCCTACCAGCATGGTATGACACAGCTCCCGCCCGTGCCGGCGACCCGTGAGCTGAGGTGGTTGATTAGGCCTGATAGGGAGAGGTAAGTGCATGTACTCTTTTTTAACCTTTTGCCTTCACGTTTTTTCAAATATCTAATGTGTTGGCTTTGTCATACTGCAGGGGTTGGCATCATCCCAAGGATGCCCGCAGGCCCAACAGCATCCTTGGTGTCCTTGTCAGGCAAAACTTCCCGGGGTTTGTCACGTTGCCCGGTGAGGGTCAGGTTCGAGAGTTAGGACTGACCTGGGAGCACTACTTGGCTGCACCGGCCCCGCCTGAGGAGAGGATCGACGGTGTTTTGTGCCACACGAGGGCGGAGATGGTGATCAGGCATTTTTGGGTAATTTCTACTTTACACAATTAAAAATCAACAATAGCTAGTTATTGTACTAATAAGTGTTGTGTCGTTTGATTGCAGACCTTCTACAGGTGTCAGGAGGGATACGAGGAGGCCGCGGCAAAGGTTATCGATCAGCAATGCAGGCGCCTACTGCAAAACTTTCGGCACGAGGCTCGGGTGCAGGCTGTTCGAGACTACTACGCCTCGCGGCATATTAGGAAGGAGAAGTCGACGTGCCACGGAAATAAGATGGAGAAGGAGCATTACATGAAGGTAATTACGTATTCTTAAGGCCTTGTACTTAGTTTCCTTCATTTGATTCCTACGCGTAGCGCTCAAATATCTCTTTATTAACTTAGGTGCCCCCAAGATGGTGTGCGGATATGATGGATTGTTGGGAGGCGTTGGTGGATGAGTGGTGCTCAGAACAATGGCTATCCGTCCACAACAATGCCAAGGACCGGCGTAACAAAATGGTTGGTGTGCCACACCATCAAGGGAGTGCCAACTTAAATCAGTTTGGTCTGAACTGGGTATGTGGTTAGCTTCATGATTCATGCAATTCATTCTTGATTCTAGCTTGAGCCCTTTACTAATACTTTGTTCCTCTCTCTCTCTTTTAGGCGCATCACAATAAAACGGAGGTGCCACAGATGTACGACCTCTATGCGATGGCCCATACTGCCTCGTACAAGAAGGTCAAGGCATTCTCTGAGTCTGACCTCGATGATCCCTTGAAGTTCAGCAACATCTCCTCCCACAACAAGCTCGTGAGGTACAGAGATGAGGAGAAGGCGAGGAAAGGGGAGGACTTTAACCCGAGCCAGGAGCCTATTGATCCAGAGCTGGTGATGATAGTTGGCGGCGGGAGGCCCCAGGGCTCGATTACCATTGGAGATGGCCTTATACGTTGTCGTAGCAACCTCCGGGAGATCAAGGCGCGCCAAACGAGCTCCTGTCCTGAGATAAGGCCTCGTCCACGGCCAGTCGAGCTCGCCATCGAGGTTAGTTATACGGACTCGGATATCTTTTCTCATTATGTTGTGTGTGTGAACAAAGATGATTACAATGCTAACGAGGAGTTGTGTTGCAGGCTGCTATTCTGAAAGAGAGAGAGGCAACACAGGCGCTTATGGCGGCGAAGGAGAAGGAGATGGAGGAGAGGACGGCAAGGTTGTTGGAGGAGGAGAGGGCACGGTCCGATGCGTCTTACCGGGCCATCTACGAGCTCTTCGTGGTAATATTCTTCTTCATATTTGTCAAATCTTGCATATAATGTTCCTTTCATTAATAATGAATATCGTTGACTTGTGAAAACCAAATGTGCAGACTATGTGCGAGAAGACCGGCCAGGCCGCTCCGTCGATGCCAGTCATTACCACGGCTGCAACGGTGAGTTTCATTTCAATGCAATGATCTTTTCAGTGTCATCATGCTAACGAGACATTGCAAATCATCTTTGGTGCAGCTTAACTCCGGAGTCGCATCGCACGACCCTTCTCCAGGGCAGCCTTCTCCAGGTGAAACCGGTCCGAGCAACCGCGGTTCCTCTCCTCCGTGATGACGAGGATGGTAAGCCCCAAACTTAGCTCGTTTTTCATCTTCTTAGCACTTAGACAAACTTAGCACTTACACAAACTTAGCACTTAGACAAACTTAGCTCCTTCCGAAATATTAGTGTTCTTCATCTTCTTCTTCTTATTCTAGTCTTCTTCATCTAACTTTCGCCCGAATGACACAAATAAGCAATAAGAAGAAGAAAACAAGAGGAGAAAGATAGAGAGAAGAAAACCACTTCTTCATCTTCTTCTTCTTATTCTAGTCTTCTTCATCTAACTTTCGTATTTCCCATTTTGCAGATTAGAGTCACTTCACGGAAGCTTGCATTGATGGAGTGCTTGTGATTTTGTATCGATGAACAATGTTAAACTTGCTACATATGTGAAACTTGTTACTATTGTAATATGGTGAACAATGTGACATTTGTTTTGGTATGTTTGTTGGATACTTGTGCTTGTGCTTGTTGTTGGATGATCATCACTAGGGTTATTGTGAAATATATACATATATAGCATATTTTGCCTGTCAAAATTGGATACTAAAAAAAACAGAAAAAACTGGGGCAATATTGCCACTTTGCCGACGGCCACCGTCGGCATAGTTTCTTTGCCGTCCGGCACCGACGGCAAAGGCGACACGTGGCACCCACCTGTGCATCCTGGGAATGCGATTGATGCCATTTGGTACATTTGCCGTCCGGGGGCGGACGGCAAAGAAGCTATGCCGACGGCCACCGTCGGCATAGCAGTGGCACTGTAGCAAAGGAGTGTGGCGGGGGGCGTACGGCAAAGAAGATATGCCGACGGCCACCGTCGGCATAGCAGTGACCGTCGTCAAAGGAGGCTGGTGGGGGGGCAGACGGCAAAGAAGCTATGCCGACGGTGGCCGTCGGCAAAGGAGTGGTCGTCGGCAAAGGAGGGGAGGCAGACGGCATAGGGTGCGGACGGCAAAGGCTCCGTTAGCCACTAACGGGGCTAACTCAAGTTTAGGCCATCCAGACACTTTGCCGTCTGCTGCCTGACGGCAAAAACACTTTGCCGTCCGCTGTATAAAGGCAGACGGCAAAGCACTCCTTTACCGAGGTTCTCAGTGCCGGAAATTTTGCCGTCTGCTGCCCGACGGCAAAGGCTTTGCCGTCGGTGGTCCTGTCCTTTGCCGTCCGCTATGGCAGACGGCAAATAACTGAATTCCAGTAGTGCTGCGCGCTTAGGATTTAGACCGGCGGGCTGGCCTCTTCGTTGAGCCTAGGTAGGGCTACGACGTGCTGCTATCCCGAGGCCAGGCATGACCCAGGAAAGTGTGTCCGGCCGGAGGTGATCAGGCGTGTTGGAAATGCGGTGCACCCCTGCAGGGATGAATAAACTATTCGAATAGCCGAGTCCACGGTAACAGAACGACTTGGAGTTGTGCCTTGACCTTATACAACTATAATTGTGATTTAATTTGAAATGAATGTGGCTCCGAGATTGCTTCCTCGCAGGGAGTCAAGGGAGGATCTCTGGGCATGGTTACTTAATAAAATTGCTACAATAATATTGCTATATATGAGTTACCAGTCTACTCTCTTCTAATGCTGCAAGATGTTGAAGATGCTAGTCTTCGATAGGACTAGGCCTTCCCCTCACTCTTGCTTTCTGCAGTCAGTCCAGATATAACCCCACCCCTTGATACTGATGCATACTTAGCATAGTTCTGATGTCAGTCTTGCGAGTACTTTGGATGAGTACTCACCGCTGCTTTGCTTTCTGTTTCCCTCTTGATACGATACCGCGTTCAGACGATGGAGCCCAGGAGATGGAGTACGCCGGAGACGACTACTACACCACCGCTGGAGTCTACTACTACGTGGAGAATGCCGACGCTCAGGAGTAGTTAGGAGGTTCCCAGGCAGGAGGCCTCGCCTCTTTCGATCCGCTGCTTATGTTTGTGCTAGCCATCTTAAGGCAAAACTTGTCTAACTTATGTCTGTACTCAGATATTATTTGCTTCCACTGACTCGTGTTTGTCGAGCTTTGTATTCGAGCCCTCAAGGCCCCTGGCTTGTAATATGAAGCTGTATGATTTTAATTTGTGTCTAGTGTTGTGTTGTGATATCGATCAGTGAGTCCCTAATCCTGGTCGTACGCATTGTGTGTATGATTAGCGTACGGTCGAGATCGGGGGCGTCACACACCACTTTGAGCCGACCTTCTGCGTCTTCAGCACGCTTGGCAAGGGCAGCTTGGCTCGATTCAGCATTCTGTTTGAAAGTCTCAAACTCTGTCTTGACCTTCTCAAGCTCTATGGAGCAGAGCCGCCACTTTTCTTCCGTTTCTGCTCGGCCTGTCTGTTGCTGTGCTAGGCTCTTCTTCAGTTCGGTCACAACCAACTCAACGGCGTTCAAAGATTCCTGCATAGGACAAAGTCATGACGAAGCAAATTGTCAGTTTTAAGCCGCCAGTCCGGCTCATACAGTTCATATCCACATTTGGTGCAATGATTACAAGTCTCAAGCATATTGCAAGCAATTTTCTTGACACTTGGGGGCTAATGTGCCTCAGTTCTTTTTTATAGAACCGGCTCATTACTTAGGTAATGACCCGGCCCTTGGGGGCTACGATCGGCGCTTACTCTATGATGAAGTGCCGGCTCACTACTTAGGTAATGACCCGGCCCTTGGGGGCTACGATCGGCGCTTACTCTATGATGAAGTGCCGGCTCACTACTTAGGGAATGACCCGGCCCTTGGGGGCTACGATCGGCGTTTACTCTATGATGGAGTGTCGGCTCACTACTTAGGTAATGACCCGGCCCTTGGGGGCTACAATTGGCTCTTATTTTATCTCAGCTCTTTCTTATAGAGCCGGCTCATTACTTACATAATGACCCGGCCCTTGGGGGCTACAGATTGGCTTTTATTATATTATTGAATGACGGCTCATTACTTAGGTAATGACCTGGCCCTTGGGGGCTACATAAGTATATATATATGAAGAGGCAAGGGAGGTGAAGTACCTCATATTTTGCCTTCAGCTTGGCAACCAGGCTAGCCTCCATGTCTCGGCTGGTAAACAAACGGCTTAGGTAGCCGGAGTGTAGTTCCTCAGCAGTGAGTTTATCCAAGTTTGAAAGGTCAGAAGGAGTCTTCTCTTCCTTAGAGGGAGCCGCTTCGTCTTCCTTGACATGTTTTGATAGCGCATGTGAAGGAGCTGGAGGTCTGTAAGCTGCCCCGGTAACTATGACCTCTTCATGAGAAGTCATGGGTTCAGTTGATGGCCGGGGACTGGGTGGCTTAGGAGCAGATTCCGGATGAACTTCAAGAGTTTCAATGTCCATAGCAGCCGGCTCAGCCTATGGAGGGACATCTTCAGAGGCATCTTTAGCAGCCTCAGAATGCTCAATATGAGAGTCAGGAATATTGGGCGTTGGGATCTCTGGGTCTTGGACATCAGGAGTTGAGGATGACCCGGCCCCTTTCCTTCGTTTGGCTTGAGCCCTGTGAACAAAAGACAATGTGGATATGTCATGATAAGGTATGAGACATTAAAACACATTTCGGGATATAGAAATACTTACCCCGGGTTAATAATAAGAGGGGGCAGTTTTGAGGCGGTGGAATCGCCAGAAGAAGGAGGCGAGTCCTGGAAATTTTTTACATTATGTAACAGTCAATAAGCTGCAAGGATAATGTACAGACAAAGTAAGTTTAAGACAAGAAAGTACCTCGGTGCGCTGTTTCCGAGGGGCTGGATCATTTGGTAAGCCGGCTAAAAGGTCTCCAGAGCCGGCGCTCCGGGTCTGACGTCTGCTATCGTCTTGCTGTTTCTTCAAAAGAAAGTTATGACTCAAGTAAGCAAAAGGACGGGAACTCTTTACCTTCCGTATAGCTCGCCGTACTCTCTTTATTGGTGAATGATCCGAGTCAGAAGAGACAATGGTTACCTCGGCAACGTCGGCATGACTCGTTTCAGCTTCTTCCTGTGAGTGATTGCCGTCAATAAGTTGCATAAAGAGAAGGCCAAGAGAATCAAGTTCTACCTCTGAATCGTCTAAGTCAAATAGCTCTTCGGCTGACTGTTTCCTCTGGCGGGTCGGCGCCTTAGGCTTTGATGCATTTGGGACCTTGCTCTTCTTCTTGAGAGTCGGAGGCAACAGCTTTTTCCAAAAGGAAGAGCCGGCCTATGCAGGGCAAAGTATATTGGCAGAAAAGGTTTAATAAGTATGTAAAATACAGCAGCAAAAGAATGAATGAAGGCTAGGATGAAATAACTTACGTCCGGAGCCGGGTTAAGTGCAGAAAAGGGGTTTAGACTAGTCTTCCTGCAGGCGGCTAATGTTTCCCCCAACAAAGACTTGACGATGGTGTTAAGATCCTGGTCCTTTAGAGTGGTCTGGGTGAAGCGTTGAGGGTCATCCAATCTGCCGGTGTACTGGCACATTAAAGCGCCACGGCGGCTTAGCGGCAGAATCCTCCAGGAGACCCAGCAGCGGGTTAGATCAACACTCGTCAGTCCATTGGCTAGCAGAGCCCTGACTTTGGAAAAAGTAGAAGCATATTGAACACGCCCGGTGGCTGACATCCGGTCTGGAAGCTCTATATCTGTGCTAAGCCGGTAAGGACGGTAACCTGGCAGTGGATTCTCTCCCTTTGGTGAAGTGTCACGGCAATAAAACCAAGTCTTGTTCCACTCCTTGGGGTGACTTGGCAGAGTCGCCGCTGTGAAGAGTATGTCTCTCCGCCTCTGAAGAGTGACACCCCCGAGCTCAAGGCTTAACCCGTCGGCCATTTTTGTCTGGCGGTTGATGTAAAAGTATTCCTTGAAAAGGTCAACCGATGGCTCTTCCTGAAGGTAGGCTTCGCAGAAGGTTTGGAATTGGCACATGTTGGTCACAGAATTTGGGCCGATGTCTTGGGGGTGCAGATTGAACGTGTGTAAGACGTCCCGGAAGAACTTTGACCCGGGCGGGGAAAAGCCCCGAAGAAGGTGATCTGTAAAGATAATGACCTCCCCGTCTTTGGGCTTAGGGGTGGTTTCATTTCCTGGAACCTGCCAATGGATGACGTCCTGAGCCGTCAGAACCCCCATGGTGACGAATTCCTTGAGAGACTCTTCGGTCACTCCAGACTTTACCCAATTGCAAGTAGATGGAGTCTTCGACATGGTGGCGGCTTAGGAAGCTACGGGAAGGCATGAATATTCGGCGGCTTAAAAATACATTTTGGACCAAGGTTGCTACAGCTATGAATGGTGATAGCGTTGGGCGGGTCAATAAAAATTGTGAGCCGCCAAAGCCACTTACGGCGAGACAAAGTGAGCTGGCAGCTTTTTGGCGGGTCAAGTTTATTCATGCAGGGTGAAAAATGGCTAAGTGTTGAGAAACCAATTTCACAACTACCGCTATAGATTCAAGATCTACGGGCAAGAGAAAAAGAAAAGTATTTTGGCCCTAAAAAGACTAGCGGAAGAACAGGTGGCCGTTACTCCGATTCAAACAAACTACAGATCTACAATGAGTGCGGCATAAGTGCGGAGCAGGCAGCCGCGGGATTCCGGCGACATCGCGAGGCTTCGAAGAAGGTGTTTTCAACCAATCGATGAAGAGCATTCCCGCGAATGGTGATGAACACCGAAGAACTCCATGGATTTAGAGAAAACCCTAATGCAGATCTGCAGGGGGCAGGAATGGAACCTTAAGGGTGCGACAGTTGCGCGGGAGCTCTGGTTCATTTCAGGTTGATGCAGCGGCCAGTGTCGATGAAGACGGCGAGGACCGAGCGGCGCGACTGGCTTCGGCGGCGCAGGCGTTCGGAGGAATAAGAAGAAGCTGGAGGCGGGGGAAAATGAAAACGATAACCCCCCGTGCTTTTTTATAAGGGCATAATGGTCTTTCGAACGGTCCGGTGCGGGAACCGAGGGAGCACGATGATGATTAAACTAAGAAGACGCCTCAATTTTCGGGCTAGTCATATTAATGACGAAAGATCCGCTCTGACGTCAGAGGAATCTTTTTTGATTTTGCTGATGACGTCACGGCGGGTCATAACAGCTTGTCAGAAGCAGCGACCGTTCCTTTTTCGGCGGGTTATGAAGATTGTCAGAGAAGGCAAGACTCGCCAACCAGAAGACTTGAAGATTGACATGAACCAGTTCAAATCAATCTGGGGCCTAATGTTGGGGATATAATCCCAGGGTGAGACCCGCCCAGGTGGGGCCGGGTCATGCGGTTGGCGGCTTACGGCAAGATTAGGAGTAAGCTTATTCCAATGGGCCAGGAGGCCCAGAGCCAGAAGACGGGATGTAACCCGGTGGGCTTGAGCCGCCGGGGGCGACTTGTTAGATAAGGCATGTATAATTAGAGGCGAGGTCGGTCGTCAAGTATAACCCGACCCGGACTCTTGTAAGCCCAAGGCCTTGACCCGTGTATATAAGGACGGGTTACCTGGGTGGCTTAGGCCACGAAACAACTGATCGATAGCTAGGTCAAGCGAACTCGCTCCCTTGTATCGATACCCAATCAATACAACACAAAGCAGGACATAGGCTTTTACCTCTTTCCGAGGGGCCGAACCTGGGTAACTCTTGTCTCTCGATTCCGATCAACCCCTTCGAGCTCACCTTAGCGATGGCCTCGAACCTAAGTCCTTTCACGAGGACATCTGCCGTGACAAAACCACGACAGCGTGCCTGCGTGCCGCCTAGTTTGTCTAAGTTATTTTCCCTTTCCGAACTCGTAATCACTGGCTTGTAATAGACCTATGTATGGATCTGTATGTCATGTTCGACTATTATGATGTATCTATTGCACTCCTTTCTTTGTGCATGTTACCTCATGAATGATTCATTGTCTTTGTTTTTACTCAATGCTAAACTACCACTGTTAAAATCTAACAGAATGGTTAGACCAGCTGGCCGTGGCCGTGGTGCCAACGCTCCTCCACCACCGCCCGAATACATGGCTGGAGTGATACAGTAGTTTGAGCTGAATCGCCAATTTATGCAAGGGCTTATGGATCAATTCCCGCGGCCGAACATGAACCAGCAGCCAGCCCCAATAACTCTGCAAGACTTTGTGCGCCTCAACCCTGCTGTCTACCGCAGCTCAACTCAACCCCTTGATGCTGATGACTAGCTATGCGACATCACTTATGAACTGGAGTCTGCCAATGTCGCCCTTGCCAACTATGTCACCTTTGCAGCCTGCTTCCTGAAGGGCCCCGTTGCTCAATGGTGGGACAGTCACTGGCGTTCACAGCCTGTTGGAACCATCATCACCTGGCCAGAATTTCAAACTACTTTACGTGCTCGCTACATTCCTCGGGGAATCATGGACAGGAAGAAGCGAGAGTTCCGCAACCTCACTCAGGGCAACAAGACTGTAGATGCTTATCAGTGGGAGTTCCTTGACTTGTCCCGCTATGATGAAGAAGATATCGCTACTGATGCTCATGGACAGGATAAGTTCCGTGAGGGACTTCACCCTGATATCAAGCTCGCGCTCCTTGTTCAGGACTATGCCGACTTCGCCACCTTGGTGAACAAGGCCATCCAGGTTGAAACTGGTCTGCATGAATACAAGGATGGCATCAAGCGCACCCGTGACATGGGCCCATCTTCGGGCTCATCATCATAGAAGCGGAAGATCTGGATTCCCCACAACATGTACCATGCACCAGCTCCTGCTCCAAGGCCGTCCTATGTTGTGCCCCGTCTGCCTCCTCCACCACCTAGGCAGCCGAGACTTCCAGCTCCACCACCCTGAGCTCCTGCTCCCCGTCCCAATGACGGGTTGTGCTTCAAGTGTGGTCGTCGAGGTCACCGTGGCAGAGAATGCAGGCAGAATCAGAATCAGCTTGCACTGCCTTCAACTAGAAGTGGTAACAACCAGAACCGCAACAACAATGCCAGGCCTTCTTATGGTCGTGGTGAGGCTAATAACATTGAACTAAGTCAAGCTCAAGACCAGCCTGCTATAGTGATGGGTACTCTTCTTGTTAACTCAGTACCAGCTTATGTATTGTTTGATACAGGAGCATCGCATTCTTTTATGTCAGAAGATTTTTCATACATGCATGGCATTAAATATGAAGAGATGAACACTCCACTAGTGGTACACACCCCCGCGGGCCAATGTCGAACCTCCATGGTTAGCCACAATGTCCCCATTGAAATTGAAGGGTCGGAATTCCATGTCTCTCCCAATGTGTTGAAGTCTTCAAATATTGACCTCATTCTGGGAATGGACTGGTTGAAAAATCCTACTGCTTCAATCGTATGCGCCACAAAAACCGTCCATCTCCTACACCCTTCTAATGAGATAGTAAGCTACCATGCTTGTCTTGTTCGAGATGCCGAAGCTCAAATATATCTATTAAATGCATTGAATGTGTCACCTCTTGAGGGGATTGAAAGCATTCCAGTTGTTTGTGACTTCCAAGATGTCTTTCCAGAAGAACTTCCAGGAGTTCCCCCTGTTAGAGTTGTAGAGTTTGTCATCGACTTAGTACCAGGCACCACTCCTATTGTCAAATGACCTTATAAGATGCCTCCTCGTGAACTCCTTGAGCTTAAGGAAGAAATCGACAATTCACTTCACCAAGGCTTCATTCGTCCAAGTTCCTCTGCCTGGGGAGCACCTTCTCTCTTTGTCAAGAAGAAGGATGGTATGAATCATTTGGTCTAGGACTACCATCCCATCAACCAAGCAACCATTCAGAACAAATATCCGCTTCCTCGGATCAACGATCTGTATGATCAACTTGTTAGTTCCTCTGTGTTTTCTAAACTCGACTTGAGGTTGGGTTACCACCAGATACGGGTTCGTGAAGAGGTTATTCCAAAGAATGCATTCGTTACTCGCTATGGTTCATACGAGTACATCGTCATGTCTTTCAGCTTAACCAATGCTCCAGCAACATTCTGTCATCTGATGAATTATATCTTCATGGAATACCTCGACAAGTTTGTCATGGTTTATCTGGATGATATCCTGGTGTATTCCAAGAATAAAGAAGAACATGCTGAACATTTGCGTCTTGTACTGGAAAAGCTTCGAGAGCATCAGTTATATGCCCAATACTCCAAGTGTGAGTTCTGGTTACCCGAAGTGACTTACCTTGGTCATGTGATCACCAAGGATGGTATTGCGGTCAACCCCGAACGAGTTCAAGCTATTCTCGACTGGACTCCCACGAAGAATGTCAAGCAAGTCAGAAGTTTCCTCGGACTCGCCAAGTATTGTTGTCGTTTTGTCGAGAACTTCTCCAAGATTTCCAAACCCTTGACTAACCTACTTCACAAAAGCGTTAAGTATGAGTGGACAGAAAAATGTCAGGAAAGTTTCCAGGCACTCAAGGACAAGCTGACATCTGCTCCAGTACTTGCTCCTCCAGATTCTTGTAAGGACTTTGTCATTTACTACGACGCATCCCGTCAAAGATTAGGCTATGTCCTAATGCAAGAGTGCAGGGTGATTGCTTATGCTTCACGACAGTTGCGCCCTCATGAAGAGAACTATCTAGTTCATGACCTCGAACTTGCTGTGGTTATCTATGCGCTGTTATTATGGCAACATTACCTTCTTGGTAATCGTTGTGGGGTCTACACCGATCATCAAAGTTTGAAGTATATGTTTACTCAACTAGATCTGAATCTCCATCAGAGGCGATGGATGGAAGTAGTTGCAGACTATGACTTCGATATATCTTATACCCCTAGGAAGGCTAATGTCATGGCTGATGCCTTGAGTCGTAAAGCTTATTGCAACAACCACATGGTTCAGAAAGCTCAACCCCGCCTTCATGAAGAACTTGGCAAATTGAACCTTCAAATAGTTCCACATGGTTCTCTGAATGACCTTGTCTTGGAACCAACTCTTCTGAAAGCTATTAAGTTTGCGCAAGCCAAAGATGCTCACGTTGGTCAGATGAAAAGGGATCTTGACTTAGAGAAATCCAGGGATTTCTCGCTTGCTGAAGATGGAACCTTGTACTTCAAGGATCGCATTGTGGTACCCCAATTCCAGCTTATGACAGAGAAGGTGATGAAAGAAGCACATGACACCCCTCTCTCTATCCATCTAGAAAGTACCAAGATGTATCCGGATATTCGTCAGAAGTACTGGTGGTCTAAGATGAAGCAAGGCATTGCTTGATATATCAAAGAATGTGACGTTTTCCGTCGCGTCAAAGCAGAACATCAAAAACCGGCTGGACTTCTGCAACCACTCCATATTCCTCAATGGAAATGCGATAAGATTCAGATGGACTTCATCACTGGCCTTCCCAAGTCACAGAAAGGTAACAATGCTATTTTTCTCGTCATTGACCCATTCTCGAAAGTCGCACACTTTTTGCCAGTCAAGGAGACAATCACTGCTAGTCAATTAGCAAAATTATATATCTCCAGAATCGTGTCACTCCACGGCATTCCGAAGGAAATCAGTTCAGACCGTGGCAGTATTTTCACTTCTAAGTTCTGGGATAGTTTCTAAGAGGCAATCGAAACTCATATAACTTGGAGCACTACTTATCATCCCCAATACCAAGGCCAAGTCGAGCGAGTCAATCAAATTCTTGAAGACATGCTTCGGGCTTGTGTTATCTCTTTCGGCAAGAAATGGGAAGAATCTCTTCCTTAGTCGGAATTCTCTTATAACAACAGTTATCAAGCCAGCTTGAAGATGGCACCCTTCGAAGTGCTATATGGGCTTAAATGCTAAACCCGTCTGAATTGTTCAGAAACTAGGGAACGGGTGCTTATTGGTCCAAACATTATCCAACAATTTGAAGAGCAAGTTCGCATTGTCCGGGATAATCTCAAGGCGGCACAATCCCGCCAGAAGAGCAATTAAGTTCGTAAACACTGGGGTTCAACTTATCAACCCGATGATCAAGCTTGTCTGCGTGTCACTCCTTTGAGTGGCACTCATCGGTTCAGAGTCAATGGCAAGTTAGCTCCTCGCTATATTGGTCCTTTCCACATTCTCGAAAGACGTGGATTTGTGGCTTATAAATTGGAGCTTCCACCGCAATTCTCTCATGTACATGATGTCGTTCATGTCTCGCAACTTCGTCGTTGCTTCAAGGACCCGAGACGTGAAGTGGATCCTGAATTGATCGAGGTGCAAGATGATCTCACTTATAAAGAGCATCCGATCCGCATCCTTAAAGAATTTGAACGTCGAACCCACCAGAAGGTTACCAAGTTCCTCAAGGTGCAGTGGTCAAATCATTCTGAAGATGAAGCCACTTGGGAACGCGAGGATAACCTACGTGCAGAATACCCCGATCTTTTCCCTTCTACCTCTTAATTCTCGGGATGAGAATTTGTTTTAGAGGAGGAGAGTTGTAACACCCCTGTAATCAAGCTACAGTAACCCTCTGTGATTAAGCTAATCATTTTGCTAAACAGTTCTTGATCATCTTTGAAATCATATCTCATTTCAAATTCCATTTTAAATTCAACTTCAAATAATAAGTGAAATAAATAAATTCACAAACATGAAAACTTAAATGTTCCTAGTGTTGCAAATATTCGCTAAGTAATTGTCAAATAGAAACCAACATTTTTGGGGGTAATTAAGGGCCCTAAAACAATTATAATAGAGGCCAAAACAATAATTTTAAATGCCTTTTAATTTATGAAAACGCCAAACTACTTTAATTAAATCCCAAACTTTTTGTGCGAGTGCTAAATAATGCAATGGAATTATTGGGCCAGGTTCCACATTTTACATAAGGTAGTTGGTGTTGAAAATAAAACAAAACAGAAAAGAATTAATAAAACAGAAAGAAAATTAAAAAAACAAATGGGTCAAGCCACACTGAGCCTTAGGTCACAGTGGCTGGCCCATCCGACCGGCCCAGCCCACCTGGCCCCCGTTTCCTACCTCTGTTCATCAAAGGGGGCATGGCCGCGCCGATGCGCGCCATGGCCAGGACCGTCACCATGGCGGCCATCCGCCGGATCCCCGGTGGCTACAAGGACCCTTGACGTAGCTTGAGACTGCATCGGTATTTCCCCAAAGAGGAACGGATGATGCAGCACAGCAACGGTAAGTATTTCCCTCAGTTATGAAACCAAGGTATCGAACCAGTAGGAGGATCACCACCACCTAATAAGCAGCACCTGCACACAAAGAACAAATACTTGCAACCCGACGCGAAAGAGAGGTTGTCAATCTCTCTACGGTTAAAAGATAGATTAGGTAGTGATAGATTGGAGAGATAGATCTCTCAAGAACACAAAATAAAAAGGGCAAATTAAAAATTGCAGCAAGGTATTTTTGGGTTCTTGGAATAATAGATCTGAAAACAAAAGCGGCAAAAAGATAGATCGGAAAGCAATATGTTGGAAAAGTAGACCCGGGGGGCGTAGGTTTCACTAGTGGCTTCTCTCATGAGTATAGCACACGGTGGGTGAACAAATTACTGTTGGGCAATTGATAGAAGATCAAATAATCATGACGATATCCAAGGCGATGATCATTATATAGGCATCACGTCCAAGATAAGTAGACCGACTCCTGCCTGCATCTACCACTATTACTCCACACATCGACCGCTATCCAGCATGCATCTAGTGTATTAAGTTCATGGAAAAACAGAGTAATGCAATAAGAACGATGACATGACGTAGACAAGATCTATTCATGTAGGAATAGACCCCATCTTGTTATCCATAATAGCAACGATACATGCATGCCTCGCTGCCCCTTCTGTCACTGGGAGAGGACACCGCAAGATCGAACCAATCACAAAGCACCTCTTCCCATGGCAAGAAAAATCGATCCAGTTGGCCTAACTAAACCAAAGATTCGAAGAAGAAATACGAGGCTATAAGTAATCATGCATATAAGAGATCAAAGAAGACTCGAATAATATTCATGGATAGAAACTGATCATGAACTCAAAATTCATCGGATCCCAACAAACACACTGCAAAAAGTCATTACATCAAATAGATCTCCAAGAGACCATTGTATTGAGAATCAAAAAAGAGAGAGAGAAAGCCATCTAGCTACTGCCTACGGACCCGTAGGTCTATGGTGGACTACTCACGCATCATCGGAGAGGCACCAATGAGGATGATGAACCCCTCCGTGATGGTGTTAGATTGGATCTCGAGGCTCTGGAACTTGCGGCGGCTGGATGTGTTTTTCATCGACTCCTTTAGGGTTTCTGGAATATTTGGGAATTTATAGGCATCAGAGGTGATGGAGAGGGTACAACCCATCAGGGCGTGCCTGGGGCCTCTGGCGCACCCTGGTGGGTTGTGGTCTCCATGGCCCACCTCTATGGCACTTCTTTGGCCCACTGAGTGTCTTCTGGTCCAAAAAAAATCTCCAAAAAGTTTCATCGCGATTGGACTCCGTTTGGTACTGATATTCTGCGAAGTAAAAAACAAGCAAAAACAGCAACTGAAACTTTGGCACTATGTCAATAGGTTAGTCCCAAAAAATGATATAAAGTTGCTATAGAGTGATTGTAAAACATCCAAGAATTATAATATAACACCATGGAACAAACAAAAATTATAGATACGTTGGAGACGTATCAGCACCCCCAAGCTTAATTCCTACTCGTCCTCGAGTAGGTAAATGATAAAAATAGAATTTTTGATGTGGAATGCTGCCTAACATGTTCATCTCATATTATTTTCTTTTGTAGCATGGACATTTGGACTTTTAGTTGATTCAAAGCCATAGTCTAGTTTTAAAATAATGACTTCAATACTCAAGCATGCCAACAAGCAACCGTGTCTTTCAAAATATCAACACTAAAGAAAGTTATCCCTAGCCCATCATGCTCAATCATTGATCCATTCGTGAAAAACACTCAAATATTAGCTACACCCAATGCTCAAGTACGATCATAGTGCCCCCTAGTTGGTGCTTTATAAGAGAAGATGCAGACTCAAAATAAAAATTGCATAAGGTAAATAGATAGGCCCTTCGCAAAGGCAAGTAGGGATTTGTAGAGGTGCCAGAGCTCAAAGTTTAAATTGAGAGAGAAAAATATTTTGGGTGGCATGCCTTTCCTGTCAACGAAAAAGACAAAGTAGTTCACAATACTTTCCATGCTAGATACATCATAGGTGGTTCCTGATACGTCTCCAACGTATCGATAATTTATCAACTATTCATGCCATATTCACCTATGTTTACAATACTTTTATATGATTTTGATGCACTTTATATGATTTATTTAGAACTAACCCGGACTGACGCTGTTTTCAGTAGAATTACCGTGGTGTTGTTTTTGTGCAGAAAATGAAAGTTCTCGGAATCGCCCAAAACTTTTTGGTGATTTTTTCTGGACCAAATAAGCAATATTGGAGCGAAGAACCACCGGAGAAGAGCCACGAGGTGGGCACAACCCACTAGGGCGCGCGAGAGGGCCCAGGCACGCCTTGGTGTATCGTGCCCTCCTCGTGGCCCATCTTGGCGTGAAACCGACGCCCAAAAATCCTATAAATATAGAAACCATCAGAAATAACCCTAGACTCTCCGCTCCGCCGGCGCAACTCTCTGTATCGACGAAAAACCAATCTGGAGACGTTCCAATACCCTGCTGGAGAGGGGAATCCATCTCCGGTGGCCATATTCATGATCCCGACGGAGGCCATGACGAGGAGGGAGTAGTCCACCCTCGGGGCTGAGGGTATGTACCAGTAGCTATGTGTTCAATATCTCTCTCTCGTGTTCTTAAGATGTCACGATCTTGATGTATCACGGGCTTTGTTAATATAGTCGGATCATATGATGTTATTCCCTTGCTACCATGTTGTGATGAATTGAATCTTTCCCTTTGAGATATCGTTATGTTGGATTGAATATTGGATTTGAGAACACTTGATATATGTCTTGCATGTGGATACCCGTGGTGACAATGGGGTGTTCTATTGATTCACTTGATGTATGTTTTGGCACTCAACTTGCGGATTCCCAAGGTGACATTGGGGTAATCTATGCATAGGGGTTGATGCACGTTCTTGTCCTACGTTCTCCGATAGAAATCTTGGGGCACTCTTTGAGGTTCTTTGTGTTGGATTGAGTATTATGAATCTGAAATTGTTTGATGCGTATCGTATAATTAACTCATGGATACTTGTGTTGACATTGGAGTATCTAGGTGACATTAGAGTTGATTGATGCGTATCATATGGTGTTACTCTAGTACGAACTCTTAGATAGATCGATCAGAAATGATAACTTGGTGTTATTTTAGTACGAACTCTTGAATAGATCGATCGGAAAGGATAACTTTAAGGTGGTTTCGTACCCTACAAACAATTTCTTCTTATGTTCTCCGCTAGATAAGAACTTTCGAGTGATTCTTCGTTGCACATTGAGGGATGGTTATGTGATTCAATTATATTAGCATTGTTGAGAGATTGCACTAGCGAAAGTACGAACCCTAGGCCTTGTTTTCAAGCATTGCAATACCATTTGTGCTCACTTTTGTTACTTGCTACCTTGCTGTTTTTATATTTTCAGATTACAAAAACCTATATCTACCATCCATATTGCACTTGTATCACCATCTCTTCGCCGAACTAGTGCACCTATACAATTTGCCATTGTATTGGGTGTGTTGGGGACACAAGAGATTTCTTGTATTTGATTGCAGGTTGTTTGAGAGAGACCATCTTCATCCTACACCTCCCACGGATTGATAAACCTTAGGTCATCCACTTGAGGGAAAATTGCTACTGTCCTACAAAACTCTACGCTTGGAGGCCCAACAAAGTCTACAAGAATAAAGTTGCGTAGTAGACATCAAGCTCTTTTTTGGCGCCGTTGCCGGGGAGGTGAGTGCTTGAAGGTATATCTTTAGATCTTGCAGTTGAATCTTTTAGTTTCTTGTTTTTCACTAGTTTGGTTTTATAAAAGAAAACTACAAAAAAATGGAGCATAGGTTGCATCATTTGTACTGTCTTTATAATGTCTTTCGTGAAAATAAGGAGTCAGAAAATTGTGCTCAATTGGTAGAGGAAGAAATTATGAAAATACTTAATAAGAATTCCTTGAATGATGAGCATGATTGCAATGTTGTTACTATGAATTCTATGAATATCCAAAATACTAATGATGATTGCACTAGTCATGATAAAAATGTTTCTTATAAGCATGTCAATTTTTGTGGAGTGGATAAAGTTTGTGAAGACGTGCCTTATAGGGATGATAGATTTTGTAAGAAGCATAAACATGATAGAACCAATTTTTTGCTCAAGGTGATAGATGAATTTGCTACAAAATTGTGTTCTCTTTGTCCTATAACTTATGAACTTTGCAATAAAGTTGGTCATCTTAATTTCCAATTCAAACTTTTTCATGATCAAATCATGACCAAATATTGTAATGACTTTATCACCCTTGAACTTTATGATGAGCTTTCTCTATTTTTGGGGAGTGAAGAATTGACACATAAAAATAGTTGGTTTGAAGTATTCATTCTCACGGACGACATTGAAACTAATCTAGAAAATATCTATATGTTTTGCATGGTAAATTGCAATGAGAATGCTTATATTGCCAACTATAGAAACATGGGAAAACCAATAGAATATAAAAGGAATATGAATGAAAGGGTAAAGAATTCCACTTTGCCTCCTATTGTCTCTCATGATGTAATAGGTGATGAGGAGGAGCTCCCTATTCAACCAATCTCATCAATAAGAAGCTCGAAGAAATTAATTAAACCCACACATGATGTGGTGAAGAAGAAGAAAAGAAGAAAGAGTAGAGGTAAAAAGGTATCTCTCCCAAATGATGTTGCTCCTATTATTGTTGTGCCTCACGAGGAAGAATCAAAAATAATTGTGGAAGATGATACACTTGATGATGATTTTGTTATGCCTATTGCTTGTTGTGATGACTATGATTGGGAAGATAATGATGATTCTTATAATCTTGAAAATCCTTTTGGCACCAACTTGGTAAATTATGATGATAAAAATTGTTATGCAATTGGTGCTATTCATACTATTGATGATGAGAGAGATTATGCTTATGATATGCCAAGCCACAAGCTTGGGGATGCTATGTTTGATGAGAATGACATGTTTGAGAATTTATTTGCTGCAATTAATGTTTGTCCCAAGCTTGGGGATGTTATGCTTAATGAATATGATCTTTTTAGTTCCCCTACTTTGAATGATCAAATTTGTTATGATGATTGCATGCCTCCTATTTATGATGTTTGTGATATTTATGAAAGTGAGTTTGGAAGAGTATCAACTTTAGATAATTATTATCCCACTATTTTGGAGGGTATTGAATTATATTATAATGATAAAAGTGGATTTCGAGAGGTCATGACTTTATTTAGTAATTATTCCACTATTTCGGAAGAGGTTTCACTTGACTATTGTGAGAACAAAGTTGCTACTTATGATGATTATTGTGATGATACTTATGTTATAAAAAGTAGTGATAATTATTGTCATAATTTTTAATATCCTTTTACTGAACATTACTCTTTTAATGTGTAAACAATTTATAGTATTCGAGTTTCATTTGATGCTCCCACTATTATGAATGAGAAGGAATTTGCTTATGTGGAGAGTAATGAAAATTCTATGCTTGTGCATCATGAAAAGAATGATTTATGTGATAGTTATATTGTTGAATTCCTTCATGATGCTAATGAAATTTATTATGAGGGAGGAACATATGCTTGTAGGAATTGCAATAATATCAAGTTTCCCCCCTATGTGTTCAAAGTTTTGAAGTTATGCTTGTTTTGCCTTCCTATGCTAGTTGATTCTTGCTCCCAAAAATTATTTTCTCACAAAATCCCTATGCATAGGAAGTGGGTTAGACTTAAATGTGCTTGTCATGAGATTCATGATGCTCTCTTTATGTTTCAATTCTTTACTTTTATGCGAGCACCATTGAAATCATCATGCCTAGCTAAAAATGCATTAAAGAAAAGCGCTTGTTGGGGGACAACCCATCATTTTTACTTTCTGTTTTTGAGTGTTCACATGATTAAGCTACTGTATTAATCATGTTTTGTGTCTTTTATTTCAATAAAGTGCCAAGTAAAGCCTTTGGGATGACTCACAAGATGAGTAGAATTGATGCTGAACCAAAACAGAAACTTTTGACTCCAGTACAGGAATTTGAAATTTTTTCTGGAGCATGATAATGATCTGAAATTTTTACACAGTCTTTACATACAAATTATTCAGGTTGTCCTAATTTTTCAGAATTTTTAGAGACAGGTAAGCATGGCTATACTACAGATCTTCACAGACTGTTCTGTTTTTGATAGATTCTGTTTTGCATGCATGGTTTGCTTGTTTTAGTGTTTCCATAACTTATATTCAGTGATATAAATTATGTGAATAGTAGAGTACAGTAGGTATTACGTGAGAAAAATTATGAATCTTGTCTTGACAGAACCTAAGTGAATGATCTATCTTTATTATACTAACCCATCTCACGAAGTTCCGTTAAGTTTTGTGTGATTGAAGTTTTCAAGTTTTGGGTGAGACACCGATATGAGGAGAATAAGGAGTGACAAGAACCTAAGCTTGGGGATGCCCAAGGCACCCCCAAGGTATTATCCATGGAAGACTCAAGCGCCTGAGCTTGGGGATGCCCCGGAAGGCATCCCCTCTTTCATCTTCAACACTATCGGTATATCTTACTTAGAGCTATATTTTTATTCGTCACATAATATGAGTTTTGCTTGGAGCATCATTTTATTTTGTTGTTCTATGTTAGGTGTTATTTATAATCTTGTTTTTCAATAAAAAGTTCCAAGAATTGCCTTTAGGATGCTTGCATTGCATATTTGATGTGTGCTGTGTAAAAACAGAAACTTTCTCTGTAGTGTTTGAATTTTCATATTTTACTGGAACGTGGAAAGTTTCTGAAATTTTTACACAGTATTTTCATATAAATTATTTAGCATTTACTAAATTTTCATAATTGTTTGAGTTACAGAAGTACACTGGTTTCATAAATTCCTACAGACTGTTTGGTTTGGACAGATTGCTGTCGTAGTTTTGTTATCTACTTATCCTTTAGTTTCCATAGCCTATATTGGTAGGTATAAATTGTGGAAACGATATTAAACTGTAGATGATGTTTGGAAATTATTATGCAACTTGTCTTGGCAGTACATGAAGTGTTGATTTATTCTTGTGTGTACTAACGTATCTCACGAGTTCTTTTCGAGTTTTGTGTGGATGAAGTTTTTGAGAATAGGTGAAACCATGACATGAGAGGATTGAACGAGATACAAAAGCTCAAGCTTGGGGATTCCCAAGTCACCCCAAGTAAATATTTCAAGAAGTCTCAAGCATCTAAGCTTGGGGATGCTACGCATCCCACCTCTCTTCGTCAACTATCGGTTAGCCTATGTTGAGCCTAAATTTTTATTCGTTCACATGTCATGTGCTATTCTTGGAGTGCTATTTTTACATAGTTTGCTGTTTGAATAAAATACTCAGATCTGAAAATCTTTATTGAGAGAGAGATAGAGAGTCCTCACATAGCTACTTAATTGTTTACCTACTCATTGATCTTCACTTATATCTTTTGAAGAGTAGTTTGATGTTTACTCTTGATATTCACTTATATCCTATGAGTAAATTGAGAATCAATGAAATATCATAAATATGAAATTATCAATGTGCTTTATGCTTAGTAGTAGCTTCACATCTGGTTTAGAAAGTAAAATCTATTGAAGTTTGACAATCACAATATTGGTCATACAAGCAATTCGTGAATGATTACTATAAGGAGGAGAACTTTCACATACAAATATATTATCTTGGACATCTTCTATGATTGTGAATACCCATTAATTTTTTTCAAACTTGAGCAAATTATTTGAAGTTGGACAAGGAAGACAACATAATGAGTTATGGTTGTGTATATTTGCATAGAAGTTGTATTGTTGTGGATCCTCCAACATGTGGTGCTTGTTTAGAACCTTTTGCTAGCCAAAACTTCGTACTAAGTAGAGATACTACTTGTGCATCCAAACCCTTGAGCCAAGTTTCTTCCATAAGAGTCCACCATACCTACCTACATATGGTATTTCACTGCCATTCCAAATAAATTTGCATGTGCCACCTCTAAACATTCAAATAAACATCTGTTTTGTGTGCCTGGACCGCTCATGGAGCGACAGGGGGCGGTTAGTATCTTCCATGTTAAGCGGGTTATTCTCATGATGAGTGTTTATTCACTCGTCCTTGCACGAGAGGGGCGGTAATACGGATTCCCAGTCCCGAAACAAAAATGCAAATAATTAAACAAAACTCCCCCAGGAATGTTGTTGGTATGGACGGTACCCGTGGATTCGGCTAGCCGTGGAGTGTGTTTGTTGGTGGAGGGGGAGTAAACCTTACTTTTACCATTTGGGAACCGCCACTAATGTGTTTAACATGGAAGATATTAATAACTCTTGGTCGTAACGTTGACAGGAAGGGTGCACCTCCCAAAAATTATATTGATCTCTTATTTAAGCTTTGACCTCTGGCACATATGCAAATCCCTGCTTCCCGCTGCGAAGGGACAATCTATTTACTTTCATGTTATTTACTTTTCATGTTGAGTCAACTTCTTATTCCAACCTACTTCCATTAGTTGGCAAGCATCATGTGGTGGGGAAAGATCTAGGCACATATGGCCAGTCAAATATATTTGATCATGACTTATTATTGTTAACAATTATCTCTATGATAAATGAGTTG
Source organism: Elymus sibiricus (assembly GCA_039707655.1). Taxonomy (NCBI): domain Eukaryota; kingdom Viridiplantae; phylum Streptophyta; class Magnoliopsida; order Poales; family Poaceae; genus Elymus; species Elymus sibiricus. Next base: position 457,494,099 of record CM077665.1, on the reverse strand, counting down.
GGAGGCGAAACATTAAGCCCCTATCTTTCTCTGTGTTTGATGGATGCCATTTGTTCTAAGAATATGCTTTGAGTACTAGCAATCATAGAAGACTATATGATGATTGAGTATGTGGAGCTCTTACTTAGACTTTGTTGAGAATAAGTTGAATTGCAATTGTTTGGTGACTAAGAACATAGGTTGTTAAGTTTCAAGAGAATTCATTGTTTGAACCATATTGTGTGAATTGGTTGCTACTCTATCATGATGATTTTTATGAGAAAAAGTTGCGGGTTATGATGCTAGAAAATTGACTGAAAATTATCAATGATCAAACTTATATATTATGCTAGCATTCACACTTCATAAATTAGTTCTTTTATCATTTACCTACTCGAGGACGAGTAGGAATTAAGCTTGGGGATGCTGATACGTCTCCAACGTATCGATAATTTATGAAGTATTCATGCCATATTCACATATGTTTACAATACTTTTATATGGTTTTGATGCACTTTATATGATTTATTTAGAACTAACCCGGACTGACGCTGTTTTCAGCAGAATTACCGTGGTGTTGTTTTTGTGCAGAAAATGAAAGTTCTCGGAATCGCCCGAAACTTTTTGGTGATTTTTTCTGGACCAAATAGGCAATATTGGAGCGAAGAACCACCGGAGAGGAGCCACGAAGTGGGCACAACCCACCAGGGCGCTCCAGAGGGCCCAGGCGCACCCTGGTGTATCGTGCCTTCTCGTGGCCCATCTTGGCGTGAAACCGACGCCCAAAAATCCTATAAATATAGAAACCATCAGAAATAACCCTAGACTCTCTGCTCCGCCGCCACAACTCTCTGTACTGACGAAAAACCAATCTGGAGACGTTCCAGTACCCTGCCGGAGAGGGGAATCCATCTCCGGTGGCCATCTTCATCATCCTGGCGGAGGCCATGATGAGGAGGGAGTAGTCCACCCTCGGGGCTGAGGGTATGTACAAGTAGCTATGTGTTCAATCTCTCTCTCTCTCGTGTTCTTGAGATGTCACGATCTTGATGTATCACGGGCTTTGTTAATATAGTCGGATCATATGGTGTTATTCCCTTGCTACCATGTTGTGATGAATTGAATCTTTACCTTTGAGATATCGTTATGTTTGATTGAATATTGGATTTGAGAACACTTGATATATGTCTTGCATGTGGATACCCGTGGTGACAATGGGGTGTTCTATTGATTCACTTGATGTATGTTTTGGCACTCAACTTGCGAATTCCCTAGGTGACATTGCGGTAATCTATGCATAGGGGTTGATGCACGTTCTTGTCCTACGTTCTCCGATAGAAATCTTGGGGCACTCTTTGAGGTTCTTTGTGTTGGATTGAGTATTATGAATCTGAAATTGTTTGATGCCTATCGTATAATTAACTCATGGATACTTGTGGTGACATTGGAGTATCTAGGTGACATTAGAGTTGATTGATGCGTATCATATGGTGTTATTCTAGTACGAACTCTTAGATAGATCGATCGGAAAGGATAACTTGGTGTTATTTTAGTACGAACTCTTGAATAGATCGATCGGAAAGGATAACTTTAAGGTGGTTTCGTACCCTACAAACAATTTCTCCTTATGTTCTCCGCTAGATAAGAACTTTCGAGTGATTCTTCGTTGCACATTGAGGGATGGTTATGTGATCCAATTATATTAGCATTGTTGAGAGATTGCACTAGCGAAAGTACGGACCCTACGCCTTGTTTTCAAGCATTGCAATACCGTTTGTCCTCACTTTTGTTACTTGCTACCTTGCTGTTTTTATATTTTCAAATTACAAAAACCTATATCTACCATCCATATTGTACTTGTATCACCATCTCTTCGCCGAACTAGTGCACCTATACAATTTGCCATTGTATTGGGTGTGTTGGGGACACAGGAGATTTCTTGTATTTGTTTGCAGGGTTGTTTGAGAGAGACCATCGTCATCCTACACCTCCCACGGATTGATAAACCTTAGGTCATCCACTTGAGGGAAAATTGCTACTATCCTACAAAACTCTGCGCTTGGAGGCCCAACAAAGTCTACAAGAATAAAGTTGCGTAGTAGACATCAGTTCCCAAACAAAAAATAAAGTTTATTCCTTTTTCCACCATTCTTTCACATTCCAGGGCTGGCCGTATCCACGGTTGCCTTCCATACCAACACCTTCCAAGGAATTTATTATTTGACAACATAAAGTAAATTTTTTCTTTTTTCATTTCGGGAATGGGCATCCCTATTACCGCCGTACTCTCGTGCAATGACAAGTGAATAAACACTCATCTTGAGAATAACACATCTAGCATGGAAAAATATTGGACACCCCCTACCGTTTCATGAGCGGTATGAGCTCACAAAAGAGAAATTTATTTTGAAAATTAGAGATGGCACATACAAATTTGCTTCGGACGGCATGGAAATACCGCATATAGGTAGGTATGGTGGAATCATAAGGCAAAACTTGGTTTAAGGATTTTGGATGCACAAGTAGTATTTCTACTTAGTACAAGTGGAGGCTAGCAAATAGATTGAGAAGCAACCAACCAAGAAACGAAAATTCACATAAGCGGGCATTGAGCATAACTAACACCGAATAATGCTGACGGGGGGATAACCCCGGGGTAGCCTCAAGCAGGCCATTGCCCCCGCTTTTCAAAAACGACTAAGGGGCGGGCCGCCTCCCCCCGTAGTCCCGCTCCACAAGGCCGGCTACGTCGAGCCGGCTGGCTTTGGCCGGAGCCGCTAGGCCGTCTAGCCGGCGGGTCAGTGATACGTCTCCAACGTATCTATAATTTATGAAGTATTCATGCCATGTTTACAATAATTTTATATGATTTTGGTATGATTTTATTAGAACTAACCCGGACTGACGCTGTTTTCAGCAGAGCTACCATGGTGTTGTTTTTGTGCAGAAATAAAAGTTTTCGGAATGGGCTGAAAATTTACGGAGAATATTTTTGGAAAATATAAAAAATACCGGAGCAAAAAGATACTGGAGAGGAGTCCCGAGGAGGCCACAAGCCTAGGGGCGCCCCCCCCCCTAGGGTGCGCCCCCTGGCTTGTGGGCCCCTCGAGCACTCCCCTGACGTGATTCCAACGCCAAATATTCCTATAAATACAGAAACCCCCAAAAAGAAACCTAGATCGGGAGTTCCGCCGCCGCAAGCCTCCAGAGCCACGAAAAACCAATCGGGAGCCCGTTCCGGCACCCTGTCGGAGGGGGAAACCATCACCGGAGGCCATCTTCATCATCCCGGCGGTCTCCATGACGAGGAGGGAGTAGTTCACCCTCGGGGCTGAGGGTATGTACCAGTAGCTATGTGTTTGATCTCTCTCTCTCGTGTTCTTGAGATGACACGATCTTGATGTACCGCGAGCTTTATTGATATAGATGAATCATATGGAGTTTTCCCCTCTCTATCTTCTTGTGATGAATTGAGTTTTCCCTTTGAAGTTTTCTTATCGGATTGAGTATTTAAGGATTTGAGAACACTTGATGTATGTCTTGCGATGGGATATCCGTGGTGACAATGGGATGTTCTATTGATCCACTTGATGTATGTTTTGGTGATCAACTTGTGGGTTTCGTGACCTTGGGAATCTATGCATAGGGGTTGGCACACGTTTTCGTCTTGACTCTCCGGTAGAAACTTTGGGGTACACTTTGAAGTTCTTTGTGTTGGATTGAACATGATGAATCTGAAATTGGGTGATGCATATCGTATAATCAAGCCCATGGATACTTGTGGTGACATTGGAGTATCTAGGTGACATCAGGGTTTTGGTTAATGTGTATCTTAAGGTGTTATTTTAGTACGAACTCTAGGGCTGTTCGTGACACTTACAGGGATAGCTCATACGATTGATCGGAAAAGATAACTTTGAGGTGGTTTCGTACCCTACAATAATTTCTTTGTTTGTTCTCCGCTATTTGTGACTTTGGAGTGAACTCTTTGTCGCACGTGAGGGATTTATATATGATTCAACTATGTTAGTATTGTTGAGAGAACTTGCACTAGTGAAACTATGAACCCTAGGCCTTGTTTTCAAGCATTGCAATACCGTTTGTGCTCATTTTTGTTACTTGCTACCTTGCTGTTTTTATATTTTCAGATTACAAAAACCTATATCTACCATCCATATTACACTTGTATCACCATCTCTTCGCCGAACTAGTGCACCTATACAATTTACCATTGTATTGGGTGTGTTGGGGACACAAGAGACTCTTTGTTATTTGATTGCAGGGTTGCTTGAGAGAGACCATCTTCATCCTACGCCTCCCACAGATTGATAAACCTTAGGTCATCCACTTGAGGGAAATTTGCTACTGTCCTACAAAACTCTCCGCTTGGAGGCCCAACACGAGTCTACAAGAAGAAGGTTGCGTAGTAGACATCAAGCTCTTTTCTGGCGCCGTTGCCGGGGAGGTGAGTGCTTGAAGGTATATCTTTAGATCTTGCAATTGAATCTTTTAGTTTCTTGTTTTATCACTAGTTTAGTCTATAATAGAAAACTACAAAAAAATGGAATTGAGGTTGCCTCATATGCTTCATCTTTTTAATGTCTTTCATGAAAATGGTGGAAAAGAAAATTGTGCTCAAGTGTTAGAAGAAGAAGTTATTAAAATGTTTGGCACTAAATATTTGTATGATGAGCATGATTGCAATGTTGTTGGTATGAATTCCTTGAATATTCATGATGCTAATGATATGCAAAGCTACAAGCTTGGGGATGCTATGTTTGATGAAGATGATATGTTTAGTCCCCCAAGTTTTGATGAGCAAATTTATTATGATGAAAGCATGCCTCCTATTTATGATGATTATGATGATGACATGTATGCTATAAAGAGTGTTAGTAACCATGAAACTTGTCATCATGATTTTAATATTCAAAGTGGTTATGTCAATCAAGTATCTCATGATAGTTATTTTGTTGAGTTTTCTCCCACTATTATGAATGAGAAGAAATTTTCTTGTGTGGAGAGTAGTAAAATTTCTATGCTTGTAGATCATGAAAAGAATGCTTTATGTGCTGGTTATGTTGTGAAATTCCTTCATGATGCTACTGAAAATTATTATGAGGGAGGAACATATGCTTGTAGGAATTGCAATAATATCAAGTTTCCTCTCTATGTGTTCAAAGTTTTGAAGTTATGCTTGTTTTGCCTTCCTATGCTAGTTGATTCTTGTTCCCATAAGTTGTTTGCTCACAAAATCCCTATGCATAGGAAGTGGGTTAGGCTTAAACGTGCTAGTCATATGCTTCATGATGCTCTCTTTGTGTTTCAATTCTTATCTTTTATGTGAGCATCATTGAAATCATCTTGCCTAGCTAAAAGGCATTAAAGAAAAGCGCTTGTTGGGAGACAACCCAACACTTATACTTTATGTTTTTGTGTGTTCACATGATTAGGATACTGTAGTAATCATGTTTTGTGTCTTTTATTTCAATAAAATGCCAAGTAAGCCTTTGGGATAGTGTGGATGATAGTTGACTTGATTCTGTGCAAAAACAGAAACTTTTGCTCTCAGTACAGGAATTTTGTAAATTCACTGGAACGTTCTTTTGATCTTAATTTTTTACACATGATTTATATACAAATTTCCTAGATTTTCCGAATTTTTCAGAATTTTTAGAGACAGGAAAGTATGGTTACGCTACAGATCTTCACAGACTGTTCTGTTTTTGACAGATTCTGTTTTGCATGCATAGTTTACTTGTTTTAGTGTTTCTATAGATTATATTTAGTGGTATAAATTATGGGAATGATAGAATACAGTAGGTATCATGTGGGAACAATTATGAATCTTGTCTTGACAGTACCTAAGTGAGTGATTTATCTTTATTACACTAACCCTTCTCACGAAGTTCCGTTAAGTTTTGTGTGATTGAAGTTTTCAAGTTTTGGGTGAGACACCGATATGAGGAGAATAAGGAGTGACAAGAACCTAAGATTGGGTATGCCCAATGCACCCCCAAGGTAATATTCAAGGAAGAATCAAGCGTCTAAGCTTGGGGATGCCCCGGAAGGCATCCCCTCTTTCGTCTTCAACATTATCGGTATATCTTACTTAGAGCTATATTTTTATTCATCACATAATATGTGCTTTGCTTGGATCGTCATTATATTTTGTTATTTTCTGTTAGGTGTTATTCATAATCTTCCTTTTCAATAAAAAGTTTCGAGAATTGCCTTTTAGGATGCTTGCATTGCATGTTTGATGTGTGTTGTGTGAAAACAGAAACTTTTGCTGTAGTGTTTGAATTTTCATATTTTACTGGAACGTGGAAAGTTCCTGAAATTTTTACACAGTGTTGTCATATAAATTATTTAGCATGTCCTAAATTTTCATAATTGTTTGAGTTACAGAAGTACACTGTTTTCATAGATTGCTACATACTGTTCTGTTTGGACAGATTGTTGTCATAGTTTTGTTATCTACTTATCCTATAGTTTCCATAGCCTATATTGGTAGATATAAATTGTGGAAATGATAGTATACAGTACCTAATGTTTGAAAATTATTGTGCAACTTGTCCTTGAAGTACATAAAGAGTTGATTTATTATTATGTGTACTAACCTATCTCACGAGTTCTTTTCGAGTTTTGTGTGGATGAAGTTTTTGAGAATAGGTGAAACCGGGATATGAGTGGATTGAACGAGATACAAAAGCTCAAGCTTGGGGATGCCCAAGGCACCCCAAGTAAATATTTCAAGAAGTCTCAAGTATCTAAGCTTGGGGATGCTATGCATCCCACCTCTCTTCATCAACAATTATCGGTTAGCCTATGTTGAGCCTAAATTTTTATTCGTTCACATGATGCGTGCTATTCTTGGAATGATATTTTTATTTTGCTTGCTGTTTAATAAAATACTTAGATCTGAAAATCTTTATTGAGAGAGGGATTCCTCACATAGCTACTTAATTTCTTGACTACTCATTGATCTTCACTTATATCTTTTTGAGCACGGTGTGCTTGGAAACTTTTGTAGAAATCCTCTCATGCTTCACTTATATCTTTTTGAGAGATGAAATCTTTATGCTCTTGTACTTCACTTAAATTTGTTTGAGCGTGCCAAAAAGCAATGGCAATATATGAAACTAGTCCCAAAGTGATAGATATCCAGGGAGGATATAATAAAATTTTCATGAAGATCATTGGACAAATTAAACTTGATTCTTTGTAATAGTTTTGAAACATGATGATAGTAATATGTGAGTCATGTTAGTGAGTAATTATGCTTTAGTTGGAATATTGGTGTTAAGGTTTGTGATTCCCTATGCAAGTACGAAAGTCAATAGTTATGCAATGAAGTTACATCCTACTTGTGGTTCATTATTCGCTGCTAGTTATGTTCAATGCTCACTTATGTGATTCTTCGTTTCTTGGTTTGGTTGCTTCCCAATCTATTTGCTAGCCTTCATTTGTACTAAGTAGAAATACTACTTGTGCATCCAAAATCCTTAAACCAAGTTTTGCCTTATGAGTCCACCATACCTACCTATATGCGGTATTTCGATGCCGTTCCAAGCAAATTTGTATGTGCCATCTCTAAATTTTCAAAATAAATTTTCTCTTTTGTGTGCCCGTACCACTCATGAAACGGTGGGGAGGATCCAATATTTTTCCATGCTAGGTGTGTTATTCTCATGATATGTGTTGATTCACTATCATTCACGAGAAAGTAGCTGGTATTCGGGATGCCCAGTTCCATGCTCAAAATTCAAATCAAAATATAATGAAACAAAACTCCCCCAGGATTGTTGTTTGTATGGACGGTACCCGTGGATTCGGCTCGCCGTGGAGTGTGATTGATTGGTGGAGGGGGAGTAAAAACTTTACCATTCTGTTTGGGAACCGCCTATAATGTATCTAGCGTGGAAAGTATTGTGAGCTACTTTGTTGTTTTCGTTGACAGGAAAAGCATGCCACTCAAAATATTTTTCTCTCTCAATTTAAACCTTGAGCTCTGGCACCTCTACAAATCCCTACTTCCCTCTGCGAAGGGTCTATCTATTTACTTTATGCAATTTTTATTTTTGCTTTGAGTCTCCATCTTCTCTTATAAGCACCAACTAGGGGGCACTATGATCGTACTTGAGCATTGGGCATAGCTAATATTTGAGTGTGTTTCATGAATGGATCAATGATTGAGCATGATGGGCTAGGGATAACTTTCTTTAGTGTTGATATTTTGAAAGACATGGTTGCTTGTTGACATGCTTGAGTATTGAAGTCATTATGTTAAAACTAGACTATTGCTCTGAATCTTTTACAAGTCCAAATGTCCATGCTATACAAAGAAGAAAAGAATATGATGAACATGTTAGGTAGCATTCACACTTCATAAATTATTTCTTTTATCATTTACCTACTCGAGGACGAGCAGGAATTAAGCTTGGGGATGCTGATACGTCTCCAACGTATCTATAATTTATGAAGTATTCATGCCATGTTTACAATAATTTTATATGATTTTGGTATGATTTTATTAGAACTAACCCGGACTGACGCTGTTTTCAGCAGAGCTACCGTGGTGTTGTTTCTGTGCAGAAATAAAAGTTCTCGGAATGGGCTGAAAATTTACGGAGAATATTTTTGGAAAATATAAAAAATACAGGAGCAAAAATATACCGGAGAGGAGTCCCGAGGAGGCCACAAGCCTAGGGGGCGCGCCCCCCTGGCTTGTGGGCCCCTCGAGCACTCCCCTGACGTGATTCCATTGCCAAATATTACTATAAATACAGAAACCCCCGAAAAGAAACCTAGATCGGGAGTTCCGCCGCCGCAAGCCTCCAGAGCCATGAAAAACCAATCGGGAGCCCGTTCCAGCACCCTGTCGGAGGGAGAAACCATCGCCGGAGGCCATCTTCATCATCCCGACGGTCTCCATGACGAGGAGGGAGTAGTTCACCCTCGGGGCTGAGGGTATGTACCAGTAGCTATGTGTTTGATCTCTCTCTCTCGTGTTCTTGAGATGACACGATCTTGATGTACCGCGAGCTTTATTGATATAGATGAATCATATGGAGTTTTCCCCTCTCTATCTTCTTGTGATGAATTGAGTTTTCCCTTTGAAGTTTTCTTATCGGATTGAGTCTTTAAGGATTTGAGAACACTTGATGTATATCTTGCGATGGGATATCCGTGGTGACAATGGGATGTTCTATTGATCCACTTGATGTATGTTTTGGTGATCAACTTGCGGGTTCCGTGACCTTGGGAATCTATGCATAGGGGTTGGCACACGTTTTCGTCTTGACTCTCCGGTAGAAACTTTGGGGCACTCTTTGAAGTTCTTTGTGTTGGATTTAACATGATGAATCTGAATCGAACGACATCATGCTGTGAAGGAATGTCGGCCCGAGGTCGATGATGTCATCCACGATGTGGACACACAGATGCACCATGACGTCAAAGAACGCGGGCGGGAAGTACATCTCAAGCTCACATAGTATGACAACGATCTCTTCCTGTAGCCTTCGGAGCTGCTTCACACTTATGGACTTTCGAGAGATAACGTCGAAGAAGTTGCAGAGACCAGTAAGCGTGTCACGGACGTGCTTGTCCATTATCCCTCTAATGGCAACCGGGAGTATCTGCGTCATCATCACGTGACAGTCATGAGACTTCATCCCGCTGAACCTTTTCTTCTTGGGGTCTAGAAATCTTCTTATCTTCCCACAGTAACCGGAACTGACTTTGATTCCCATAAGGCACTTGATGAATTGATCGATCTCCTTCGCACTTAAGGTGAAGCAAGAAGGGGGGCAATAATTCTCCTCCTTCTTGTTGACTTTTCTGCCCCTTTCCCCCTCCTCCGTCTCCGTCTCCGTCTCCTCCGTCGACTTTTTACGGTGGAGATCTTTCCTGATCTTCAAATCTTCCAAGTCTTTCCTTGCCTTCGGCCCGTCCTTGGTCTTCTCCGGAATGTTCATCAGTGTGCCAAGCAAGCTCTCGAGGACATTCTTCGTGATATGCATTTGATCAAGGCAATGAGGCGTGTCGTGATTGGGCCAGTACTCCAAGTCCCAGAAAACAGACCTCGTTTTCCATACCTTCAGTAGCGGCTCCGGCGCCTTTTTCATCGTTCCCGGCGCGGGGCACTGTTCCCAGTTTTTCAATAGCTCGTTGATTTCGGCGCTGCTCCTCTTACGTGGAGGTCCTCGATGCTCAGCTAACCCATTGAATAGATCTCCACGCTTTCTCCACAGGTCATCCTTCTCGAGCCATCTACGATGCCCCATGTACACGATTTTCCCGGACCCGCCATCTTTCGTTGACGTAAGCTGCTGAGACGTTGTATCATCCATGCACCTCGTGCATCCGCAGTATCTGTGGCACACCTGGCCTGAGGTGTACCCGTAACCGAGATAGTCGTGCACCGTCGTCATCAGCGCGGCTCTCATATAGAAATACTCTCCTTTGCTGGCGTCCCATGTCCATGCCGGTGTTTTCCATAACGTGTCTAGCTCCTCTTTCAGAAGCCCCATATACAGGTTAATATTATTTCCCGGTTGTTTCGGCCCTTGAATCAGCATGCTCATGTGTATGTACTTTGTCTTCATGCACTTCCATGGGGGGAGGCTGTACATCCATACAAAGACAGGCCATGTGCTGTGGTTGGTATTTTGGTTTCCAAATGGATTCATGCCATCGGTACTCGCCCCAAGCACGATGTTCCTTGGATCTTCTGCAGCAAATCCATATACGGTGTTGAATGCTCTCCACTGGCTACCATCTACGAGGTGTCGCAGCTTCGGATCATCTCCATCGTCGGGCTTCTTCCTCTCCGCGTGCCAGCGCATGAGCTTTGCTTCCTTAGGATCTACGAAATACCGCTGCAGACGGGGAGTGATCGGAAAGTACCATACAACTTTCTGAGGAGCTTTCTTTCCTGCCTTCCTGTATCAAGAAGCATTGCGCATTGGACAGCTGGTTTTTTCCGCGTGCTCCCCCCGATAAATGATGCAATCGTTGATGCATGCGTGGTACCTAATGTGCGGCAAATCAAAAGGGCAAACAATTTTCTTGGCCTCATCGACACTAGTAGGACACAGGTTCCCCGCGGGAAGAACTTTATTATGTAGATACTTCAAATGCTCATCGAGGCTTTTGTCTGTCCATTTGTTTTTGGCCTTCGTCTTTAGAAGTTCGAGCGTGAAACTCAAGCAGGTCACCTCGGGATCGCAACCGTCATACAATGGAGTCTTCGAGTCTACTTCAAGTTGCGCCAGCTTGGCCTCCTCTCTAGAAGCAGCTCTCTCGCTAGTCGTACTCTTGCGAAGGAGGTCTCGAACATGAGAGTCCTGCACGACTGCACTTAGTAGCGTCGAAGACTGCGGCGTGACCGCCGCCTCTGCTTCTCCGCCATGTCTGGACTCTTCTTCACCGTGTCGGGAATCTTCTCCGCCGCCATGTTCGGAATCTTCTCCGCCGCCGTCATTTAACTCTTCACCGCCGCCATGTCCGACGCCATCGTCTTCGTGTCGATCGGTCATCTCTTCGTCTAGCCCCATGTTGTTATTCCCTGCCATGTGGACGTCCTCATCATCATCATCTTCACTTATCCACCGAGTATAGCCATCCATGAAACCATTCATCAGCAGGTGCGCCTTCAACCTGCCATGATCAAAAGGGTCCAAAAGGACTCCTTCTTTGCATCTTGTACACGGACATCTAATCCTAGTCCGATTATTTGCATGCATGTCCATCACCGCGGATTACATGTGTCGCTCCACCTTCCATCCACTCACCTTCATGACCGACTGCATGCACAGTATAACAAGCAAAAGGGTTATAAACAAAATGCATGCATGCATCAAAGTCATATAAAAATTTGGCATGACCTTGCCTAAAAATAGGACATATCGAGTTTGCTCGAAATTCACCGAAACGGAAATAAATCGACATTTCGGCAAAACATAAGCAACTCGGGGGCATGTCACTCGCACAAATCTCTCCATATCCCAAACACACATATTCCCATTCACACACATATTCACATTCTTGAAATGAACAACTTTTTACTCACATATATCTAGCTAGATCTAGCTAGATCTAGTTGTTGGGGACATGTCAATAGCTAGCTAGATCAAGTTGTTGGGGAGGAGAGATGACTCTAGGTAACTAATGGAGAGGGAGAGAGATGAGCTAGCTAGATCTATATCTAATGGAATGGAGGGAGAGCCAAACAAATGAGGTAGGGGGCATTTATGGAGCTAGCTAGAGATGAGAAGGCCATTTATGGAGGAGAGTTATGGTGGAGGGGGGCATTAATGGGGAGAGAAGAGAGGTAGGAGGAAGAGAGAAGAAGGGCAACAATGGTGAGGGGAGAGGGGAAAGGAGGGGGAGAGAGGGCAAAGGGGGAGGAGGGGAGGGGGTGAAAAGGTGGCACCAGCCACGCTTAGCAGTAGCGCTGTTTTCCAGAACGCGCTACTGCTATGACACTTAGTAGTAGTGCTTTCAAGAAAGAGCGCTACTATTAAGTGGGGCCCATTAACAGTAGCGGTTCCACAAAATATAGCGCTACTACTAAAGTCTTAGTAGTAGCGCTGTATTCTGGACAGCGCTGCTACTAAAAATAGTGTCGGTGGGCTCGTCGGGTCCCGCTTATCAGTAGCGCTCTTTATGTTTCCAGCGCTACTGCTAAGTCTTTACTTGTAGCGCTGCCTAAATCCAGCGCTACTGGTAAGTAGCAGCAGCGCCTGTTACATTCCAGTGCTACTGATATTGTCCTGCCTATAAGGTTTTTCCTAGTAGTGTTCATGTATGTTTTGGTGATCAACTTGCAGGTTCCGTGACCTTGGGAATCTATGCATAGGGGTTGGCACACGTTTTCGTCTTGACTCTCTGGTAGAAACTTTGGGGCACTCTTTGAAGTTCTTTGTGTTGGATTGAACATGATGAATCTGAAATTGTGTGATGCATATCGTATAATCAAGCCCATGGATACTTGTGGTGACATTGGAGTATCTAGGTGACATTAGGGTTTTGGTTAATGTGTATCTTAAGGTGTTATTTTAGTACGAACTCTAGGGCTGTTCGTGACACTTATAGGGATAGCTCATACGATTGATCGGAAAAGATAACTTTGAGGTGGTTTCGTACCCTACAATAATTTCTTCGTTTGTTCACCGCTATTTGTGACTTTGGAGTGAACTCTTTGTCGCACGTGAGGGATTTATATATGATTCAACTATGTTAGTATTGTTGAGAGAACTTGCACTAGTGAAAGTATGAACCCTAGGCCTTGTTTTCAAGCATTGCAATACCGTTTGTGCTCACTTTTGTTACTTGCTACCTTGCTGTTTTTATATTTTCAGATTACAAAAACCTATATCTACCATCCATATTACACTTGTATCACCATCTCTTCGCCGAACTAGTGCACCTATACAATTTACCATTGTATTGGGTGTGTTGGGGACACAAGAGACTCTTTGTTATTTGATTGCAGGGTTGCTTGAGAGAGACCATCTTCATCCTACACCTCCCACGGATTGATAAACCTTAGGTCATCCACTTGAGGGAAATTTGCTATTGTCCTACAAAACTCTGCGCTTGGAGGCCCAACACGAGTCTACAAGAAGAAGGTTGCGTAGTAGACATCAGTCAGCGCCCGTCGCATCACCGTGTCCCACAGGGCGATGACTTGACGGGCGACGTGTCAGTAGTGCCCCTGGTACCTCAGGCAGGGCACGCATGGCTATAGTGACATCCGTCGTACCAAAGGACAGCACCCGCATGGCCACAGTGGAGGCAACAGTGCCTCTGACGCCGGCCGACTGCGACCAGGCGCTCGGCACAGTGCACGCACGCCTCCAACCACTCCATTACCTACCCTGGCATGGCTACAGCGTGGCCGGCCATACCGCTGACCACAGCCGGCTACCACAAGACGACGTCGCGCCGGTCGGCCCGAACTACGGCGCGACAAGCACGCGCCGATAGCGATGGCCAACTGGCGGGCCCACCGGCTCCCGATGGGACCCGGTAGCCGGTGGGCCCTACGAGCGACAAGACTCTTCGACCGGGGGGCCCTCCGGCCGGCCAGGGAGGCCGCCAGCCGGTCCCCCCCCCCCCGGCACCTTATATGCATATTGTAATCCGGGGGGCTGGCCTATAAAGCCCCCCGGAGCCACCCCATACAAGGGGGATCATGATCCATGCGCACACGCACCCACTCACGTAGAGAGGCAAGGAGAGCCAACATGTCCCTTCTTCCTCCTCTAGCCAACAGCTCAAGGATCACCATTGTATCCCACTCGGTTCTTCAACCAGACTAGCGGGACTAGGGGTGTTACCTCCCACGGGGGGCCCCGAACCTGGGTACATCGTGTGTCTCGCACCGCTTGTCCCCAATCCCGTTACCGGAACCCGTCGGCGTCCTTCGGCCCCAACCACTCTCAATAAGCCACCCCATGGCATCTGTCGTGAGAAAACGATGACAGTTGGCGCCCACCGTGGGGCCCTCCGTGGCGCCGGCCGGAGTCACGCTCCGGGCAGGACCCGTCGCCAACTCCCCCGGGCGCTCCGCGTCCGGGCCGATCTGCGCGCCCGTGGGACTCTTCCCCGCGGCGCGGGACCTTGTTCCCGCTCACTCTGCAGGCGTCGCCACCGACCTCTCCGACGAGCTGCGCATCGATGACATTCCGCCCGACGTCGCCATCCTCGCCGAACGCTTCAGCGGGCTGCGCCTCGCCGACGAGCCTGTTGCCGATGGGTACCCCTGCGGGGTACTCGACTGCCTCGACCCGCCCTCATTTGTGGGCGCACTCGCCTCAGGCGGCCCTCACGACTCCCGCGCTTGCACGGAGGTGATGGTCACCAGCTCCTCCACTAGCACCGGCCGCGCCAGGGCGGAGGCGCTGGCGGCTGCCGCGGCCGTCGGCACCGGCACTTCTGACCCCCTCGGCTCCGCGCTTCGGGGCCTCAACACTCCCATCGCGCCGTCGTCCAACCCGGCCACAGCTACGGCTGAGCTGGAGGTGGCTCGCCAACTGCTGTTCGCGGAGGCTACCACCCTCGCAACAGCCAAGCGCCAGATGGAGTCCGCGCAGCGCGAGTACAACTCCGCCTACGGCCTCACCCCTGCCGGCAACGAGCCTAGCTGGCGCGGAGACGTCCGCAACCGCGGCCGCGTGGTCGCGGAAATCATTGATGGCAGGCTGCCCACCTACGACACGCCGGCGGCCAACATGAGGGCCGCCCAGGTGGCCTATGTCGACCTGGGCGACCTGGAAGGCGAGGAACGTGCGCAGCAGGAGCGGCACATCCAAGACCTCATCGCCACTGCCAACGCCCAGTAGGCCCAGCTAGACCGGGCCAACGCTGGCTCCGAGGTCCCCTTTCCCGAAGGGGATGGCCCGCCGACTGCTGGCCAGCGCCAGCAGGCCCAGCAGGCTTCCTCCCCCCACGGCTCCGGCCGGCGGGGTGCTGGGTCTCGCAACGGGCGTTCCCAACATGGGAACGAACCACCGGCAGTCACCAGCCGGCGCAACGACGCCCCGGAAGGAGGCGGCCGGCGTACTCGCGCTCACACCCCGCCCCCGCGGTGGGCGCGGCGCACTCGCCCGCCCTGACTATCCGCCCCGAGCTCGCAGTCCCGCTCGGCCCGCGCGTTCCGCGGAGCGAGAACGACGCCCGAACCCGCATCGACCGGCTAGCGCAATCCGCCCTCCTAGTGGAGGAAGGCCCGATCGGGTCGGCGTGTTTCGGCCCCCGGATCCGCGACGAGCCGTTTCCCACCGGCTTCACGCTCCCCCGTGACACTCCAAAGTACAATGGCACCGCCAAGCCGGAGGACTGGCTGATCGACTACACCACCGCAGCCGGCATCGCCAAGGGGAACAAGCGCGTCGCGGTGCGCTACGTTCCCTTCATGCTGATCGGCTCGGCTCGGACTTGGCTCAACAGCCTACCGGTCGGCAGCATCAACACTTGGACAGACTTTGAAGAGGCATTCGTCTGCAACTTCACCGGCACCTACAAGCGGCCTGGTTGTCCCTGCGAGCTGGCCATGTGCGTCTAGGGGCCGAAGGAATCCCTCCGTGACTACCTCACGCGGTGGACCGAGCTCCGCAACTCCTGTGAAGGGGTGCACAAGGTACAAGCCATCCATTACTTCTCCGAGGGCTGCCGGGATGGCACCCTCCTCAAGCACAAGCTCATGTGCTCGGAGCCGGCCACCTTGGCGTACCTCATGGCCAAGGCAGACAAGTACGCCACGGCCGACTCCGCTATGCGGATTAAGGTCAGCGCGTCCGGCAAGGCCATCGCGCCGCCCACCGCGCCGCGGCCGGCCGCCAACAACCGGCAGCAGTAGAACAACAAACGAAAGGCCGACCAACTGGAACCCCGTTACGGGAGCAAACAAGTGGACACCATCGAGGAAGAGTAGCCGGCTGCCCAGGCCTCCAGCCAGCGCCAGCGGACCGGCAAGACCACCTGGTAGTCCAAGCTCACCTTCGAGCAGATGCTCGACGCTCCATGCAAGATGCACTCCGGGGCGAAGCCAGCCACTCACACGCTTCGGCAGTGCAGCTTCTCCCAGCGGCTAGCCCGGGGCGAGGGCCTTCCGGCCCCTCCGGCTCCGGCTCCCCGCGCTCCAGCGCCCGCGCCGGCTCCGTCTCAGCCGCCAGCCCCGGCCCCCAACAACGACCGTCTCCACGACCAGTTCCTCGACTAGGACGGGGCCTACGTCGTCTTTACCAGCGAGGGAACCGACAAGCATAGCCAGCGTCAGCGCAGGCACGAGGTGAACGCCACTGTGCCCTCGGTCCCCCAGTTCATGCACTGGTCCAAGAAGTTGGTTACCTGGAGCCGGGCGGACCACTCGGCGGTGATGCCGAACCCTGGCAGCTACGCCCTCGTCCTTGATCCCACCATCGCCTACGAGAGGCTCACCTGCCGTTTCTCGCGGGTGCTGATCGACAGGGGCAGCAGCATCAACATCCTCTACCGCGACACGCTGCTCAAGCTGGGGCTCAAGGAGAAAGACCTGCAGCCAAGCCGGACGATTTTCCACGGCATCGTGCCAGGGCAGTCTTGCTCCCCCATCGGCAAGATCCGGCTCGACGTCCTCTTCGGCAACAAGAGCCACTTCCACCGCGAGCCAGTGTGGTTCGAGGTGGTGGACCTCAACAGTCCCTACCACGCGCTACTGGGCCGGCCGGCGCTTGTCAAGTTCATGGCCGTGCCCCACTACGCCTACCTCAAGCTCAAGATGCCGGGTCCCAAGGGCATCATCACCATCGATGGCGACTACAAGAAGTCAATCGAGTGCGCACGCGACAGCAGCCGGCTGGCCGAGGCTCTAGTGATAGCGGAGGAGAGGCGGCAGCTCGACCGGCTCATGGCTCACGCCTCCGAGCAGCCGGCCGTGCCGACTCCTCCGTCCCAGCCAGCCAGCGAAGCGTCGTTCCAACCGTCCAAGGACACCAAGCAGGTGTCGCTCTAGCCGACCAACCCCAAGCAGTGTGTCACCATTGGCGCCAACCTCAGCAGCAAATAGGAAGGCGAGCTCGTCGACTTTCTCCGTAAGAATCGGGACATCTTTGCATGGTCCCCCAAGGACATGCCGGGTGTTCCGAGGAAGTACGCTGAGCACAAACTTCACATGCGACCGGATGCGAAGCCGGTCAAGCACCCCCTACGCCGTTTCTCTGAGGAGAAGCGGCGTACTATAGGGGAAGAGATCGCCCGGCTGCTCGCAGCCGGCTTTATCATGGAAGTTTTCCACCCGGACTGGCTGGCCAACCCGGTCCTGGTGCGGAAGAAGAACAAGACTTGGCGCATGTGTATCGACTACACCAGCTTGAACAAGGCCTGTCCCAAGGATCCTTTCGCCCTGCCCCGGATCGATCAGGTGATCAACTCCATGGCCGGCTGCGACCTGCTGTCCTTCCTGGATGCCTATTCCGGCTACCACAAGATCAGGCTGGACCCAGCCGATCGGCTGAAGACCTCCTTCATCACCCCCTTCGGAGCCTACTGCTACATCACCATGTCCTTCGGCTTGAAGAACGTAGGCGCCACCTTCCAGCGCTGCATGCAGAAGTGCCTCCTGCCACAGATCGGCAGGAACATCCACGTCTATGTGGACGACATCGTCGTCAAAACCAAGAAGCATTTCAGCCTTCTCAACGAACTCCGGGAAACCTGGTCCAACCTGCGCGAGTACAAGGTCCGGCTCAACCCAGAGAAGTTTGTTTTTGGCGTACCAGCCGGCCAGCTCATGGGTTTCTTCGTGTCCGCGCGCGGCATCGAAGCCAACCCAGAGAGGATCAAGGCCATCGAGCGCATGCACAAGCCGGCCAAGCTCCGCGACGTCCAGAAGTTGGCCGGCTGCCTTGCCTCGCTCAGCCGGTTCGTTGGCTGGCTGGGCGAGAAGGTGCTGCCCCTCTATCAGCTCATGAAGAAGACAACCAAATTCGAGTGGACCGACCAGGCGGACGAAGCGTTCCGTGACCTCAAGCGCGCTCTCTCCAGCGCACCCCTCCTGGCGGCGCTGGCTAAGAAGGAGTCGTTGCTCGCATACATCGCGGCGACCACGCTCGTGATCAGCATCGTCCTGGTAGTGGAGCGGCCGGAGGAGGGCAGGGCGTTGTTGGTCCAGAGCCCCGTCTACTATCTCAGCGAGGTACTCTCCGCCTCCAAGCAAAACTACCCCCACTACCAGAAGATATGCTACGGCATATACTTCGCTGCCAAGAAGGTCAAGCAGTACTTCTAGGAGCACACCATCACCGTGGTGAGCACGGCGCCGCTCAGGGAAATCATGAGCAGGTGGGACACCACCGGCCGGATCGCCAAATGGGCCATCGCCCTCGCCGACTACAAAATCCGGTACGAGCCGCGCACTGCCATCAAGTCGCAGACCATGGCCGACTTCCTCGTCGACTGGGCCGAGACCCAGTTCGTGCCGCCGCCTCCGGACTCCACGCATTGGCGCATGCACTTCGACGGCTCGAAGATGCGAACCGGCTTGGGAGCCGGCATCGTCTTGTCGTCCCCAAAGGGGGACCAGCTCAAGTACGCGCTCCAGATCATCTTCGCCGCCTCCAATAACGTAGCCGAGTACGAAGCGCTCGTCCACAGCCTCCGGCTCGCCAAGGAGATTGGTATCCGGCGCATCCTCTACTTCGGCGACTCGGACCTCGTGGTGCAGCAGGTCTCTGGCGAATGGGACGCCAAGGACGCCAACATGGCCAGCTACCGCTTCCCCGTCCAACAACTCAACGGCTCCTTCGAGGGCTGTGAGTTTCACCATGTCCCCCGGGCGGACAACGAGGCGGCGGACACCCCGTCGGCTCCTCGTCGGGCCTGGCGGCTCTGCCGACTCAGTCGGCTCCGACCGCTCCGTCGGCTCAGCCGGCTCCGACCGCTGCCGCCCCCGCGGCGGCCGACTCTAACCCCTCGGTCGTCCTGATGGCGATCGATTCGCCAGCCGCGGCCCTGGTCCCGGGGACTCACGGCTCGGTCCCGGGGACTGACGGCTCGGACCCCGGGGCTCCTGCTACAAGCCCGGGGGCTCCGACCGCCGCCGGACCCCAACCCGAGCCGGAGCCGACTCCCGTCTCGGCTCCCACCTGGGCCCAGCCCATCCTAGCCTTCCTCCTGCGCAGCGAGCTCCCTCCTGACGAGGCTATGGCCCGGCAAATCCAGCGTCGGGCCCCTGCTTATAGCATCATCATCCGCAAGTTGGTCCACCACAACGCAACCGGCGTTTTTCAGCGCTGCGTCGAACCGGAAAAGGGGCAAGAAATCCTCCGGGACATCCACCAGGGCGAGTGCGGGCATCACACCGCCTCGAGGACCCTAGTGGCCAAGGCATTCCGCCACGGTTTCTACTGGCCGACGGCCCTAGAAGAGGCGAAGCGGCTGGTCGACAAATGCAAGGGGTGCCAGCGCTTTAGCACGCAGGGCCACCTGTCGGCTACGGCTCTCTAGACTATCCCCCTCTCATGGCCCTTCGCCGTTTGGGGTCTCGACATGGTGGGGCCATTCAAGACCGCACGAGGCGGCATGACGCATCTACTGGTGGCCGTCGACAAGTTCACCAAGTGGATCGAAGCCAGGCCCATCAAAAAGCTGGACGGCCCCACAGCCGTCCGGTTTATCAAGGACATCACGGTCCGCTACGGCGTTCCCCACAGCATCATCACCGACAATGGCACCAACTTTGCCAAAGGCGCAATGGCGCATTTCTGCTCCAAGGAGGGCATCCGGCTCGATCTCGCATCAGTGGCCCACCCATAGTCAAACGGCTAGGCGGAAAGGGCAAACGGCCTGATCCTGGCCGGCATCAAACCCCGACTCATGGCGCCACTCGTGCTTTCAGCCGGCTGCTGGGTCGAAGAGCTACCGGTTGTCCTGTGGCACCTCAGGACCACGCTCAACCGGTCAACCAGCTTCACTCCTTTCTTTCTCATGTACGGGTCCAAGGCGGTCATTCCCACGGACATTGAGTTCGACTCGCCTCGTTTCACCCTGTACACGGAGACGGATGCAAAGGAGGCACGAGAAGACGGCGTCAACCTACTCGAAGAGGCATGCGAGTTGGCCCTGAGGCAGATGGCCATCTACCAGCAGAAACTCCGGCACTACCACAGCAAGCGGATCCGACCCCTCTCTTTCCGCAAAGGAGACCTGGTGCTCAGGCAGATCCAGCGAACCGCCGGCTAGCACAAGCTGTCCTCCATATGGGAGGGCCCATTCATCGTCAGCAGGGCACTCCACAATAACGCGTACTATCTAATAGACGCTCAGAAGCTGCAGAAGCGCAAGAGAGACGCCTCCGGCGAGGAGACGGAGCGCCCGTGGAACGCGGCGCTCCTTCGTCTGTTTTACTGCTAAGAAGAACCAGTGTATGTATGTATCCTCCCTTTTGGGCTTATGAATGCAACGGGTGTCCCAAGCCGGCTCTTGGGGCATACCTCTCGTTTCCTTCAGTACAGTTCGCTCCGTGAGCCGGCTCCCAGGTCCAGCTCCCCGGACCCGGGGGCTCGCCGGCTAGCCCTGGCTCCGCTCCCCGAAGACGGACAAAGTAATGTGAGCTAAGCAAAACCCCTCCCACCCCACCCAGCTACAGACCGGCTCCCGGCTGTCCGGCCGGCGGGATGTTGGGGTGGAAACTTAGCACACACGAACGCCGTCGGCAGGGGGGTCGCCATCTAGGGTTAGCCGAGTCATTTACCTTCTCTAGCCGGCCTCTGACATACTCGTCCTGGCTAAGCGTCCCCGCGACTCCAAACCCCACGACCGACTCCCCTGGGGTTGACGCCCCGTCCCAGCTACAGACCGGCTCCCGGGTGTCCGGCTGGCGGGGCCGAAGCCGAAGGGAACGAGGTTTTGGGCAGAGAAGAGTCTAAGGGACGATAAGCCAGGGACGAGTCGGCACGCATAAAATTTCTCAGCAGAATGAAAAGCATGAACTTATATACAAAAGCATACAGGCCCACGGCCACATGTCCATTACATTACACCCCCCCCCCCCCCCGTGGGTGGAACTGCAAACTAATCAAAAGAGCAGGAAAACAGAGATCCTAACTAGTGGTGGCACCATCTTCTGTTCCCGCGCGCTCCGTGGCGGCTGAAGTAGAAGCCCCATCCTTGGCCACGATACGCTCCGCTTCGGCCCCAGCGCCCAAGTCCTGAGCCGGCTCGGGGTTGGCGTAGTCGT
Source organism: Elymus sibiricus (assembly GCA_039707655.1). Taxonomy (NCBI): domain Eukaryota; kingdom Viridiplantae; phylum Streptophyta; class Magnoliopsida; order Poales; family Poaceae; genus Elymus; species Elymus sibiricus. The sequence goes on along the minus strand of CM077665.1, from coordinate 457,472,390 downwards.
CGGTGCTGGACTTGGCGTCTTCGTCGTCCGTCTCGCCGGCACTACCCTCTGGGTCGTCGAAGGCAAGCGCGTACCGGTCCTCCGGGATCACCGCGCCGTCTGCCGCCCGCTCCGGAACGTACTCGTCCCACGGAGCAAAGGACGCAAGGTCACTGGCCCGCACGGCCAGTGCGTCGACAACCGCCTCCAGCTTTGTGTCCGTGCCGGCACGCTGGGTCACGAGCAGCTCCAAGTCCAGCACGGAGTACCACGACTTCGCGACGCGGAGCGCCATGGCCGCATCGGCCCGCACCGCGAAGGCCCGCCAGGCGTTCACCCGCGCGGTCCCAGCCTTCAGCCACCGCGACAGCCGGCTCATGGAGACCGGCTCCACCGCGTCCGGCCAGAGGGTGCGAACCAGTGCCGAGCCGGCCCTCTGGAGCAGCTTCATGGCCCGGACCACCTCGTTCAGGCGCACTTTGGCGGTGATCCCCACCTCGTCCACGGTCCAGGCGGCGAGCCGCCCGACGTGGACTCCCAACGCACGCTGGTCCTCACGATGGGCCTCCATGGCCACCTCCACGGCCTCCTGTGTACCCAGGAAGAGCTCTGGGGAGGAGGAGAGGGGCGTGCGGTGTAAGGCAAAGGAGAGGCCGGCTCCAAGCCGATGCACGAAGAAAAACAAGGCAACGAAAACTTACCGGCTAGAAGACGGTCCACCGCGTGCGCCTCCTCCTGCAGCGCCGCCTCCCTAGCCGACCAGTCCTGGATCCGGCGGTCATACTCGTCCTTCGCCGCCTGCGCCTCCTCGGCCGCCTTCGCCAGCAAGGCGTCCTTGGCCTCCAGCGCTTCACAATGAGCCGCCTCCCGCTCCTCCAACTCTCGGCGATGAGCCGCCTCGCGCTCGTCCTTCTCTGCCTTGCATGATCAGCCGCCTGGCGCAGCCGGTCACACTCGCGGACTGGAGGTCCCGCTGCTCGCCAAGTTGCACCACCTGGCGACGGAGGCAGACCGCCTCGGCAGCAGAGGCTTCGCAACACAAAGACGCTCCCGTCAGAAAGAAAGCAAAGAAAAGGATTCCACCCGCCTGCAGAGCACCCGGCCCGAATCCCGGGGACTACACCCAGTGTGTGCGCTCGCGCGCCCCCACTGAAAATTTACAAGACTCGCGTACCTCGCACGTCCGCGGACATGACGGCCAGCCGGCTCTAGGCCCCCCGGTACAGGCCCAACAGCGTGTTGTACGCGGTCATCCGGCGGTCGTGGATGGCCTGCGAAGATCAAAAACAGAAAGGCATTGCAATTAGACTCGATCCGGCTGCACCCCAGCCGGCCCGAGTCTCGGGGGTTACACCCAGTGGGTGCGCTAGCGCGCCCCCACTGGAAAAAACGGAAGCAAGAACGGCGTCGCAGGGCGGAAGAAAAACGATAAAGACAAAAAAGACGAGGACGCCGAACCCTTACCGCAATGGACTGCTCGAGATGTGACAGTCGGCTCCTGGCGGCCTGGGCCTCCTGCGCCGTCTGGGCACGACAGTCGGCAAACTCGGCGACAAGCGCAACCACCGCGGCTCCGAGGATGCTCGGTGCATCACCCCCGGGCGCGCCACCGGCCGCAACCCAGGTCTCCTGCGGATGCTCCCCACCAGCGAGGCCAGACGGACACCGCGCCGCAGCAACCAAGGGACCTGCTCCCCCCGGCGGCGTGGCTCCAGGCGCCCCGGCGAACGGGTGCGCCGCCTCCGCTGACGAGCCAGCGGCGGTTGCTCCCCCCAGGCACCGCGGCCTCGGTCTCCGGCGCGCCTCCTTCGGCGGCACCGCCCCGGTTCGCCTCCGGACCCGGGGCCTCCGGCTCCATGGCATCGATCTTCGGCGGCGCATCGTCGGCCCCCAGCGGCACGTCGTCGGCCCCTGGTGGAATGCTGCTGCGATCCGGGTCCGCCTCCTTGGTGGCGCCCGCTGCGCTCGCAGCCGCACGCACCTTCTCCTCGGCCTACGTGTCCGCCTCCGCCCTCCGTGCGGGGTCGTGCGTGCTCTTGGACCTCCTCTCCTTACCGGGAGGAAACGGCTCCCAGGATTGGCCCGCCGCCTCCGCACGGGCTCCCCCTGGCGCCTGTTTCCGCGCCGCCTCCTCCCATGGCCGGCGCTCCTCCTCGAGCTGCTCCTGCTCGGCCGCCTCCTGGTCTCGCCACGCCTCGCACTCCCTCTCCTCGGCGACTGCCTTACGAGCCGCCTCCGCCGCTTCGTCGGCCACGGCTCTTCCCGAAGGGGCCGTCTTCCCCAGAGCGCGCGGTTCCCTGAACGACTGGATGAGAAAAGAAGACCAATAGAAATCGAAGAGAAGCCTGAAGAAAGCCTACCCGACGCTGACGGGGACCACTCGCCTGACGGGGCCCGCCGGGGCAACCCGTGGTCTCTTTCCGCCGCCACAGCGGCTGCCGCTCGGCTGCCCGCCGGCCGCTCGTTTGGGAGCCGGTCGGGAGCTGGCCGGTTGTTTTCCCCGATCAGCCGCGGCCGTGTCGCCCCGTCCCAGCTCGCGGTCGGCCCGACGAACGCGCTTCCTCGGTGCGGTGGTGTCGTCCCCCAAGACTTCGAGGTCCTCCGGGGCCACTGATACGTCTCCAACGTATCTATAATTTATGAAGTATTCATGCCATGTTTACAATAATTCTATATGATTTTGGTATGATTTTATTAGAACTAACCCGGACTGACGCTGTTTTCAGCAGAACTACCATGGTGTCATTTTTTGTGCAGAAATAAAATTTCTCGGAATGGGCTGAAAATTTACTGTGATTTTTTATGGACCAAAAGAGACCCCCGAAGCATTGGAGTTGGGCCAAAAGAGCCACGAGGCCACCACAAGCCTGCAGGGCGCCCCCCCCTAGGGCGCGCCCTGTTGGCTTGTCGCCGTCTCGTGGCCCCCCTTGACTAGTTTCCGACGCCAAAAATTCCTATAAATACAGAAACCCCCAGAAAGAAACCTAGATCGGGAGTTCCGCCGCTGCAAGCCTCTGTAGCCACGAAAAACCAATCGGTAGCCCGTTCCGGTACCCTGTCGGAGAGGGAAACCATTGCCGGAGGCCATCTTCATCATCCCGGCGGTCTTCATGACGAGGGAGTAGTTCACCCTCGGGGCTGAGGGTATGTACCAATAAGTATGTGTTTGATCTCTCTCTCTCGTGTTCTTGAGATGACACGATCTTGATGTACCGCGAGCTTTATTAATATAGATGAATCATATGGAGTTTTCCCCTCTCTATCTTCTTGTGATGAATTGAGTTTTCCCTTTGAAGTTTTCTTATCGGATTGAGTCTTTAAGGATTTGAGAACACTTGATGTATGTCTTGCGATGGGATATCCGTGGTGACAATGGGATGTTCTATTGATCCACTTGATGTATGTTTTGGTGATCAACTTGCGCGTTCCGTGACCTTGGGAATCTATGCATAGGGGTTGGCACATGTTTTCGTCTTGACTCTCCGGTAGAAACTTTGGGGCACTTTTTGATGTTCTTTGTGTTGGATTGAGCATGAGGAATCTGAAATTGTGTGATGCATATCGTATAATCAAGCCCATGGGTACTCGTGGTGACACTGGAGTATCTAGGTGACATTAGGGTTTTGGTTGATGTGTATCTTAAGGTGTTATTTTAGTACGAACTCTAGGGCTGTTCGTGACACTTATAGGGATAGCTCATAAGATTGATCGGAAAAGATAACTTTGAGGTGGTTTCGTACCCTATAATAATTTCTTCATTTGTTCTCCGCTATTTGTGACTTTGGAGTGAACTCTTTGTCGCACGTGAGGGATTTACATATGATTCAACTATGTCAGTATTGTTGAGAGAACTTGCACTAGTGAAAGTATGAACCCTAGGCCTTGTTTTCAAGCATTGCAATACCGTTTTTGCTCACTTTTGTTACTTGCTACCTTGCTGTTTTTATATTTTCAGATTACAAAAACTTATATCTACCATCCATATTGCACTTGTATCACCATCTCTTCGCCGAACTAGTGCACCTATACAATTTGCCATTGTATTGGGTGTGTTGGGGACACAAGAGATTTCTTGTATTTGATTGCAGGGTTGTTTGAGAGAGACCATCTTCATCCTACGCCTCGCACGGATTGATAAACCTTAGGTCATCCACCTGACAGAAATTTGCTACTGTCCTACAAAACTCTGCGCTTGGAGGCCCAACACGAGTCTACAAGAAGAAGGTTGCGTAGTAGACATCAAGCTCTTTTCTGGCGCCGTTGCCGGGGAGGTGAGTGCTTGAAGGTATATCTTTAGATCTTGCAATTGAATCTTTTAGTTTCTTGTTTTATCACTAGTTTGGTTTTATAAAATAAAACTATAAAAAAAATGGAGTTTAGGTTGCATCAATTGGTTCATCTTTTTAATGTCTTTCGTGAAAACAAGGATTCAGAAAATTGTGCTCAATTGGTAGAGGAAGAAATTATGAAAATACTTGATGAGAATTACTTGAATGATGAGCATGATTGCAATGTTGCTAGTATGAATTCTTTGAATATCCATGATGCTAATGATATGCAAAGCTACAAGCTTGGGGATGCTATGTTTGATGAAGATGATATGTTTAGTCCCCCAAGTTTTGATGAGCAAATTTATTATGATGAAAGCATGCCTCCTATTTATGATAATTATTGTGATGACATGTATGCTATAAAGAATAATGATAACCATGAAACTTGTCATCATGATTTTAATTGTCAATTGGATTATGCTTCTGATGATAGTTATTTTGTTGAGTTTGCTCCCACTATTATGAATGAGAAGAAAATTGCTTATGTGGGGAGTGACAAATTTTCTATGCTTGTGGATCATGAAGATAATGCTTTATGTGATAGTTATGTTGTGAAATTCCTTCATGATGCTACTGAAAATTATTATGAGAGAGGATCTTATGCTTCTACTTATTGCAATAATATCAAGTTTCCTCTCTATGTGTTGAAAGTTTTGAAGTCATGCTTGTTTTGCCTTCCTATGCTAGTTGATTCTTGCTCCCATAAATTGTTTGCTCACAAAATCCCTATGCATAGGAAGTGGGTTAGACTTAAATGTGCTTGTCATGAGATTCATGATGCTCTTTTGCATGTTTCATCTATTATTCCTATGTGAGCATCATTGAAATCATCATGCCTAGCTAAAAGGCATTAAAGAAAAGCGCTTGTTGGGAGACAACCCAACACTTTTACTTTCTATTTTAGTGTGTTCACATGATTAAGCTACTGTAGTAATCATGTTTTATAGCTTTTGTCTCAATAAAGTGCCAACTGAAGCCTTTGGGATGACTCACAAGATGAATAGAATTGATGCTGAACCAAAACAGAAACTTTTGACTCCAGTACAGGAATTTTAATTTTTTACTGAAGTGTGATAATGATCTGAAATTTTTACACAGTCTTTATATACAGATTCTTCAGGTTTTACTAATTTTTCAGAATTTTTAGAGACAGGGAAGTATGGTTACACTACAGATCTTCACAGACTGTTCTGGTTTTGACAGATTCTGTTTTGCATGCATAGTTTGCTTGTTTTAGTGTTCCCATAGCTTATATTCAGTGATATAAATTATGGGAATGATAGAATACAGTAGGTATCATGTGGGAACAATTATGAATCTTGTCTTGACAGTACCTAAGTGAATGATTTATCTTTACTGCACTAATCCTTCTCACGAAGTTCCGTTAAGTTTTGTGTGATTGAAGTTTTCAAGTTTTGGGTGAGATACCGATATGAGGAGAATAAGGAGTGACAAGAACCTAAGCTTGGGGATGCCCAAGGCACCCCCAAGTTAATATCCATGGAAGACTCAAGCGCCTAAGCTTGGGGATGCCCCGGAAGGCATCCCCTCTTTCGTATTCAACACTATCGGTATATCTTACTTGGAGCTATATTTTTATTCGTCACATAATATGAGTTTTGCTTGGAGCGTCATTTTATTTTGTTGTTCTCTGTTAGGTGTTATTTATAATCTTGTTTTTCAATAAAAAGTTCCAAGAATTGCATTAGGATGCTTGCATTGCATGTTTTGATATGTGCTGTGTAAAAACAGAAAGTTTTTCTGTAGTGTTTGAATTTTCATATTTTACTGGAACGTGGAAAGTTCCTGAAATTTTTACACAGTGTTGTCATATAAATTATTTAGCATGTCCTAAATTTTCATAATTTTTTGAGTTACATAAGTACACTGTTTTCATAAATTTCTACAGACTGTTCTGTTTGGACAGATTGCTGTCATAGTTTCGTTATCTACTTATCCTATAGTTTCCATAGCCTATATTGGCAGATATAAATTGTGGAAATGATAGTATACAGTACCTAATGTTTGGAAATTATTATGCAACTTGTCTTGGCAGTACATGAAGTGTTTATTTCTTATTATGTGTACTAACCTATCTCACGAGTTCTTTTCGAGTTTTGTGTGGATGAAGTTTTTGAGAATAGGTGAAACCGGGATATGAGAGGATTGAACGAGATTCAAAAGCTCAAGCTTGGGGATGCCCAAGGCACCCAAAGTAAATATTTCAAGAAGTCTCAAGCATCTAAGCTTGGGGATGCTGCGCATCCCACCTCTCTTCATCAACAATTATCGGTTAGCCTATGTTGAGCCTAAATTTTTATTCGTTCACATGATGCGTGCTATTCTTGGAGTGCTATTTTTCTTTTGATTGCTGCTTGAATAAAATACTCAGATCTGAAAATATTTATTGAGAGAGAGAGAGAGACCTCACTTAGCTACTTAATTGTTTGACTACTCATTGATCTTCACTTATATCGTTTGAGAGTAGCTTGTCATTTCCTCTCATGCTTCACTTATACCTTTTTGAGGGATGAAATATGTATGCTCATGTGCTTCATTTAAAATTATTTGAGCTTGTCAAAAAAAAAGCAATGGCAATATATGAAACTAGTCCCAAAGTGATAGATATCCAAGGAGGATATAATAAAACCTTTCATGAAGATCATGGGACAAATTAAACTTGATTCTTTGTAATAGTTTTGAAACATGATGATAGTAATATGTGAGTCATGTTAGTGAGTAATTATGCTTTAGTAGGAATATTGGTGTTAAGGTTTGTGATTCCCTATGCAAGTACGAAAGTCAATAGTTATGCAATGAAGTTACATCCTACTTGTGGTGCATTATTCGGTGTTAGTTATGTTCAATGCTCACTTATGTGAATTTTCGTTTCTTGGTTTGGTTGCTTCCCAATCTATTTGCTAGCCTCCATTTGTACTAAGTAGAAATACTACTTCTGCATACAAAATCCTTAAACCAAATTTTGCCATATGAGTCCACCATACCTACCTATATGCGGTATTTTCATGTCGTTCCAAGCAAATTTGTATGTGCCATCTCTAAATTTTCAAAATAAATTTTCTCTTTTGTGTGCCCGTATCGCTCATGAAACGGTGGGGAGTATCCAATATTTTTCCATGCTAGGTGTGTTATTCTCACGATATGTGTTGATTCACTATCATTCACGAGAAAGTGGCTGGTATTCGGGATGCCCAGTTCCATGCTCAAAATTTAAATCAAAACATAATGAAACAAAACTCCCCCAGGATTGTTGTTTGTATGGACGGTACCCATGAATTCGGCTCGCCGTGGAGTGTGATTGATTGGTGGAGGGGGAGTAAAAACTTTACCATTCTGTTTGGGAACCGCCTATAATGTATCTAGCATGGAAGATACCGAGATCTCTCGGTTGTTATGTTGACAATGAAAGCATACCGCTCAAAATTATTATTCATCTCTGTTTTAAAAGCTCGAGCTCTGGCACCTTTGCAAATCAATGCTTCCCTCTGCGAAGGGCCTATCTTTTACTTTCTAGTACTTACCTTGTGACGCCCTGGATTAAGTGCTACAGTAATTCGTGTACTCAATCTACAGTAACCCGTGGATTAGGCTAATTCATTTTGCTAATCCCAATGTGATCACCTTGGATTCACATGCAAATTCAAATTCTTATGCAATTCAAAAATCGTTTGAAAAGTGAAATTAAATTTTTTGAAAACCAGTAATTAAAAAATCATGAATAGGTTTCAACTATTCCCTAGGCATTTCTAAAATTGCAACCCACATGTTTGTAAGGTGTTTAGTGCCTCTAACACAATTTAACAGAGGGCAAAACAATTAATTAAATGCCTTTTCCTTTATGAAAATTCCAAACTTAATTCAAATCCCCCCCAAACTTTTTGTGGAAATGCTTACTAATGCATGATATTTAGAGGAGCAAGTCATACAATTTTAGTTACAGAGAATTTTTGCAAAAATAAATAAAACAGAATTAAATAAAAAGAAAAAAAGAAAACCAAAACTAAAAGAAAAAGAAAAGGAAACCCCCCCCCCGGGCCAGCCCAATTGGCCGGCCCACCTAACCCCTCCCCCACCAGGCCGGCCCACCCCCCCGGGGCCATAACCCCCACTCCCCCCGCCGAGCCCTAGCCGCTCCCCACCCTCGCTCCCCACTCTCCCCACCCCGACCCCCTGGATCTGGATCGGGGGGAAACCACCCCCCCGACCCCGACGCGCCGCCGACGCCCGGCGCCCCGCCGCCGGCCAACGCCTCCTCCTCCTCGAGCTCGTTGCCTCCCCCTACTGCCGATGTGAGCTCGCGCCGCCCCCCTTTTTTTTCTCGCCGCCGCCGCCCCTCCCCTCTGCCCGTTCGCCGTGCTCCCTGGCGCCGCTGAACGCACCCCGCGCCCCTGCTCGCCACTGCGTCGCCGCGCACGCTGGCCGCGAACACCGCACCCCCCCCCCCCCCCCCCCCCCCCCGCCGCGCGCCCGCCGTCGCGGCCCCGTCCCGCTCAACGCACCGCACGTGCGCTCCCGCCGCGGCCCCCGCGAGCACCGCGTGTTTCCGCCGCCGCTAGCCACCGTTGCGGCCCCACTCTGCCTCGCACACGTGCCCGCACGCGCGCTCGCCCCCCCTGCCTGCGCGGCCCCGGCCGCCGCACCGTGCGCCTCCCGCTCGCCCCGCCTCGACCGCGCCTGCGCCCGTGCGCCGTTGGCCGCCGCTGGCCACCCCCCCCCCCCCCCCCCCCCACCGGCACCCCACGACCGCGCCCCGCAAGCCCCCGCCGCGCGCGCCCACCTACGGCCCTGGTCGCCCGCAGCCCCCACCCCGGCCGCCGCGCCGCCGCGCCGTGCTGCTGCTGTGGCCGGTGCGTGCGTGCGTGCGTGCGTTCGTGTGTGCGTGCGTGCGTGTGTGGCCCAGATGGGCCACCGACAGATGGGGCCCACCCCCAAAATGTTTTTAATAAAAAGATTAAAAAAATAAAATAAATAAAAACATAATTAAAATGATAAAAATGAATTAATAAATATATTAATTAGTAATTAATTAATTAATTAAAATGATTAATTAGTTAATTAGTTAATTAAGGCTAATTAGTTTAATTATTTACTTTGTTAATCTTAATAGAGTATGACAGGTGGGACCCACCCCCCTAATTAATTCTGATTAATAATAATTAAACTTAATTAAAACTATGACACTGACAGGTGGGGCCCGCCGGTCAGTTTGACCAGTCAACCCCCTGTTGACTGCTGATGTCAGCATGACATCATGCTGATGTCATAATGCAATTAATTGATTTAATTTAATCTGTTTTTAATTCCAGAATATTCATAAAACTTTAAAAATTAATATAAAATCATCCGTAACTCGGATGAAAATAATTTATACATGAAAGTTGATCAGAAAAATCCCACGAATCCGAATACGCTGTCCGTTCATCTGTCAGATGCTCCTAGCATGATGAACATGGACATTTAGCATTAGGATAATCAGTCCGGTAGTAGCTCGAGACCCGGAAAATATCGTCAGATATTCTTCCGCCCCATCTATGACGTGTGATACTGCGTTGGTGCATGCCTAGCTCTGCATATTGCCATGTCATGCATCGTGATGCATTTGTCTGCTTTATATTTGTTGTTTCTCCCCCCTCTTCTTATCGGTAGACCCCGAGACTGACGCTGCTGCCGGGTACGACTACACCGTTGACGATCAGGCCTTTTGCCGCAGAGCAGCAAGGCAAGCAACCCCCCTTGAGCATTCCGATATCGCCCATTTCTTTCCCTCTCAATCTTGCATTAGAATTTTGCTAATGTATTAGTTAGCTCTTATTCTGATGCATAGCCTGTTTTTGATAAACTGCTACTATACCTGCACTCATATCAACTGCTTAGTATAGGTTGAACAATGAATCCCCAGTGGCCCCTTAGTCCCAGTTGCCCCTGCTTCTTCATCGACGACTCGAAGACCCGAAGACTCGGTCAACCGACCGACGAGCCAGGCCCCTCACATCACCGCACACCCCTTAAGTATGGCACTGCAAAGCTACTATCAAGTGCCGAGGGTGATACCTCACTTAGCACTCCCGGTGTTAATTTTGTAGCGTAGCTAATCGGTCGTGGGTATCGAGGGTGATTCCTCCTTCCCATTTATCGATAGCGACTCTTGCCATACACATACCTCGAGTGGGATCCATCGAGGGTGATTCCTCGGATATCCACTTGGTGTATAAACACAGAGTTACTTTAACTTGACATTGTTTACACGTGAAAGACAAGACTGGAGGGACAGACGGTACCACCCTGGTTGAGGTGGACCTGAGTTCCCGACAGTCTTGAGACGGGTCGGCCCCAAGGGTACCCGTGTGTGAGATGTGGTGGGATGCGCCGGTAAGGCATCCAAAGGGTTATGTTGAGGCGTGGACGGGCAGGAGAGGCCCTTGCCACACATCCTCGAGTCGGGGTGACGGGACCGCACTTTATGGGTCGCGCTTGCCCCGCATTAATAAAATGCTAATGGGTTGGGTATTTGATCTGAGTTGGGTCGTTGGCCTTTTTACGCACCAAACCATCGCGTGGGAAAAGTTATGGGTACTCAGCGTCGTTGTATCAGCCGAAGCTCTTCGGACGTCAGCAATGGAGCGGCGCGCGCCGGATTGGACTGGACGGTACAGCTCTTGGACTGGAGTGTGCTAGGTCTGCTTCCGGCCGCGTACGCATCGTGCAGGAGCGCGTAGGGCAAGTGGGCCCACGACCCCTGTGTGCTTAGGATTTAGACCGGCGGGCTGGCCTCTTCGTTGAGCCTAGGTGGGGCGACGACGTGCTGCTATCCCGAGGCCGGGCTTGACCCAGGAAAGTGTGTCCGGCCGGAGGTGATCAGGTGTGTTGGAAATGCGGTGCACCCCTGCAGGGATGAACAATCTATTCGAATAGCCGTGTCCACGGTAACAGGACGACTTGGAGTTGTACCTTGACCTTATACAACTATAATTGTGTTTTAAATTTGAAATGAATGTTGGCTCCGAGCTTGCTTCCTCACAGGGAGTCGAGGAAGAATCTCTGGGCGTGGTTACTTAATAAAATTGCTACAATAATATGACTATATGTGAGATACCAGTCTACTCTCTTCTAATGCTGCAAGATGCTGAAGATGCTAGTCTTCGATAGGACTAGACCTTCTCCCTATTCTTGCTTTCTGCAGTCAGTCCAGATATAACCCCTCCCCTTGATACTGATGCATACTTAGCATAGTTCTGATGTCAGTCTTGCGAGTACTTTGGATGAGTACTCACCGCTGCTTTGCTTTCTCTTTCCCCCTCGATACGATTCTGCGTTCAGACGACGGAGCCCAAGAGATGGAGTATGCCGGAGACGACTACTACACCACCGCTGGAGCCTACTACTACGTGGAGAGTGCCGACGCTCAGGGGTAGTTAGGAGGTTCCCAGGCAGGAGGCCTCGCCTCTTTCGATCCGCTGCTTATGTTTATGCTAGCCTTCTTAAGGCAAAACTTGTCTAACTTATGTCTGTACTCAGATATTGTTTGCTTTCGCTGACTCGTGCTTGTCGAGCTTTGTATTCGAGCCCTCGAGGCCCCTGGCTTGTAATATGAAGCTGTATGACTTTAATTTGTGTCTACTATTGTGTTGTGATATCGATCAGTGAGTCCCTAATCTTGGTCGTATGCATTGCGTGTATGTTTAGCGTACGGTCGAGATCGGGGGCGTCACATACCTTTATGCAAGAGTCATGGTGATCTTCACCACTTCCAATATTTCGCCTTTTTCTCTTGGCAAGCGTCATGTGTCGGGGAATGATCTAGACATATATATCCACACAAATATATTTGATCATGAATTATTATTGTTGACAATTATCTATATGATAAATAAGTTGGGATGCGAAACATTAAGCCCTTATCTTTCTCTGTGTTCGAGGGATGCTATTTGTTCTAAAAATATGCTTTGAGTGACAATAATCATGGAAGACTATATGATAGTTGAGTATGTGGAATTTGCTAAATCAAAGCTCTTACATAGACCCTTCCTGAAAATAAGATAAATTGCAATTGTTCGATGACTAGGAATATGGTTTGTTAGTTTTCAAGAAACTTTCTGGTCAATACTTTAACATGTGAATAGCATGTTACTTGATCATGAGAACTTTTATGATATGAGCTACTGTTTATGGTTTATATTGATGCTAGAAAAAGTGATTGGAATTATCATTGATCAAACGTGTGCACTTGCTAGCATTCACACTTCATAAATTATTTCTTTTATCATTTACCTACTTGAGGACGAGCAGGAATTAAGCTTGGGGATGCTGATACGTCTCCAACGTATCTATAATTTATTAAGTATTCATGCCATGTTTACAATAATTCTATATGATTTTGGTATGACTTTATTAGAACTAACCCGGACTGACGCTGTTTTCAGCAGAACTACAATGGTGTCGTTTTTTGTGCAGAAATAAAAGTTCTCGGAATGGGCTGAAAATTTACGGTGATTTTTTATGGACCAAAAGAGACCCCCGAAGCATTGGAGTTGGGCCAGAAGAGCCATGAGGCCACCACAAGCCTGCAGGGCGCCCCCCCCCCCCTAGCGCGCGCCCTCCTGGCTTGTCGCCACCTCGTGGCCCCCCTTGACTTGTTTCCGACGCCAAAAATTCCTATAAATACAGAAACCCCAGAAAGAAACCTAGATCGGGAGTTTCGCCGCCGCAAGCCTCTGTAGCCACGAAAAACCAATCGGGAGCCCGTTCTGGCACCCTGTCGGAGGGGGAAACCATCACCGGAGGCCATCTTCATCATCCCGGCGGTCTCCATGACGAGGAGGGAGTAGTTCACCTTCGGGGCTGAGGGTATGTACCAGTAGCTATGTGTTTGATCTCTCTCTCTCTCTCTCTCGTGTTCTTGAGATGACACGATCTTGATGTACCGCGAGCTTTATTAATATAGATGAATCATATGGAGTTCCCCCCTCTCTATCTTCTTGTGATGAATTGAGTTTTCTCTTTGAAGTTTTCTTATCGGATTGAGTCTTTAAGGATTTGAGAACACTTGATGTATGTCTTGCGATGGGATATCCGTGGTGACAATGGGATGTTCTATTGATCCACTTGATGTATGTTTTGGTGATCAACTTGCGGGTTCCGTGACCTTGGGAATCTATGCATAGGGGTTGGCACATGTGTTTCGTCTTGACTCTCCGGTAAAAACTTTGGGGCACTCTTTGAAGTTCTTTGTGTTGGATTGAACATGAGGAATCTGAAATTTTGTGATGCATATCGTATAATCAAGCCCATGGGTACTCGTGGTGACATTGGAGTATCTAGATGACATTAGGGTTTTGGTTGATGTGTATCTTAAGGTGTTATTTTAGTACGAACTCTAGGGCTGTTCGTGACACTTATAGGGATAGCTCATAAGATTGATCGGAAAAGATAACTTTGAGGTGGTTTCGTACCCTACAATAATTTCTTCGTTTGTTCTCCGCTATTTGTAACTTTGGAGTGAACTCTTTGTCGCACGTGAGGGATTTACATATGTTTCAACTATGTCAGTATTGTTGAGAGAACTTGCACTAGTGAAATTATGAACCCTAGGCCTTGTTTTCAAGCATTGCAATACCGTTTTTGCTCACTTTTGTTACTTGCTACCTTGCTGTTTTTATATTTTCAGATTACAAAAACTTATATCTACCATTCATATTGCACTTGTATCACCATCTCTTCGCCGAACTAGTGACCTATACAATTTGCCATTGTATTGGGTGTGTTGGGGACACAAGAGATTTCTTGTATTTGATTGCAGGGTTGTTTGAGAGAGACCATCTTCATCCTACGCCTCCCACGGATTGATAAATCTTAGGTCATCCACTTGAGGGAAATTTGCTACTGTCCTACAAAACTCTGCGCTTGGAAGCTCAACACGAGTCTACAAGAAGAAGGTTGCATAGTAGACATCAGCCACTGCATCGCGCATCTCCCTCGGCTCAGCGTCGTCATCGGACCAGTCCCGCAAAAGCGACTCGGGGAGAAACTCACCGGCAGACCCAGTCCCCTCCGCCTCCGTTCCGCCGGCCCCTGACGCGCCGGCTCACTCCGAGTCAGCTGGCTCCACGTCATCGACATCTTCGACCTCCTCGGGGTCCGACTCCGCCATGTCGGCGGCCGGCTCGCCATACTCCTGCAACAAAGGGAAAACCTACGCGCAGAAGAACCCCCCCCCCCCGCCGCCATCAGGCTGGGGGGAAGGCACCAGCATCAAAGGAAAAAAGAGCGCGCGGCTCGTCACGTACCCGCGGAGCCGGGTGCTCCCGGCTGTATGGAGCATTGCCCCACTGCCATCCGCCTTCGTTCATCTTGGCGGCGGAAATGGAGTTCACCCGCCTCGCCACCTGCACCGCCTTCAACTCCTTCGTGGAGAGCCGGCATGGGTCGTGCCGCCCTCCCATCTGACAAATGAGGTGCGGCCGGTGCTACAGCGGTTGCACCCAGCATGCCACCATCATGGCGAGCAGGTCCACGGCTGTGAGACCTTCCGTCCCAGTCATCACGAGCAGCCGGGCATAGAGCCGGTCCGCCATCTCGGGCGCCTAGGGCAGAGGCGTCCTCCAGTTCAGCATCGCAATCGGCGGCTGATCGACGAAGTCGGGGAGGTTGATGAAGTCCTCGTCCGGCTTCACGTTCTTCACGTAGAAGAACCCCTTCTACCAGTTCTTGACCGAGTCTTGCAGCGGGAGCTAGGGGAAGCCGCCCCCCGGGCGGTAGTGAACGAGGGTGGCTCCACAAGCGTTCATGTCCGTCCCCCCCCCCCCCCCCCGTGACCTTGTTCTTCGCCGTTTGCCGCTTCAAGTAGAAGAGCCAGCACCAAAGGTCCAGGCGCGGCTCCACTCCCAAGTAGCCCTCGCATAGGGCGAAGAACGCGGCCAACTGCAAGATGGCATTGGCGCTGAGGTGGTGCGGTTGTAGCCCGAAGCGCGAGAGGAAGCGCCGAAAGAACGTACTCGCCGGCAGGCCGAGTCCGCGGGCGAAGTGCTCGGCCAAGACCACCACTTCGCCTTCCCGCGGGACCGGCGCATTCTCCGCCCCGGTGATGCGCGCCTCCACGTTCTCCGCCGGCGGCAGCTTGCGGCGGTGGCGGAGATGCTCGATGTAGGCCTCGTCCACGTCGCTGCCATCCCAGGTGCCTCTGCCCGCCATCCGACTCAGAGGTGGCTCGGCCGCGGCTGCGGGGCGAACGGGCACCGGTGTGTTGCGACTGACGTCGGCGGTGAACGGCGGCGCGGCAGGTGCGCAGGTCTCGCTCTCTCTCGCGCATGCGCGGCGAGGAGGGGGACGGGCGAGGAAGCCGAAGGACAGGGGCGAGGGAGCGAATGGCCCCTTTCGCTCCTCTCCCCTCCCATTTAAACCCCGCGTAGGGTAGTGGCGAGCGGATACGACGGGCACGAACCCCACTACTCCCACCCCACGTGGAGGGGCGTTAAGGCGCGTGGGGAACGCCAACCGTCGGCCCTGGCCGCAAAATATCCGCGCGCGGGGGCCGAGGCCACGGCCGAGCGGGCCCCGCCCCACGGTCCGGTCTTGTCCTCCGTGTGGCTTGTCAGGCCGCGGCCCGCAGCGCCTCACACGTGGCACGTCCCTTCTGCCCCTCGGAGGGACCGAGGCGCCTCGTGGAGTGTTGGCCGGCTGCGATGTCGGTCGTCTCGGTCGCGCGCTGCCCGGCTCCGGGCCTGCCGCTGGCCCACGGGCGCAGGATTCAAGCCGGCGGGCCTCCCCTGCTTTGGGGACTACTGACGGGGGGATAACCCCGGGGTAGCCTCAAGCAGGCCATTGCCCCCGCTTTTCAAAAATGATTACGGGGCGGGCCGCCTCCCCCCGTAGTCTGGCTCCACAAGGCCGGCTACGTCGAGCCAGCAGGCTTTGGGCGGAGCCGCTAGGCCATCTAGCCGGCGGGTCAGCGCCCGTCGCATCACCACGTCCCACAGGGCGATGACTTGACGGGCGACGTGTCAGCAATGCCCCTGGTACCGCGGGCAGGGCACGTGTGGCTATAGTGACATCCGTCGTACCAAAGGACAACGCCTGCATGGCCACAGTGGAGGCAACAGTGCCTCTGACGCCGGCCGACTGCGACCAGGCGGTCGGCACAGTGCCCGCACGCCTCCAACCACTCCATTACCTGTCCCGGCATGTCTACAACGTGGCCGGCCGTACCGCTGACAAGGCCGGCTACCACAAGACGATGCCACGCCGGTCGGCCCGAACTGCGGTGCGACGGGCACGTGCCGACAGTGATGGCCAGCCGGCGCCCCCCCCCCCCCACCGGCTCCCGATGGGACCCGGCAGTCGGCGGGCCCTACGAGCGACAAGACTCTTCGACCGGGGGGCCCCCTGGCCGGCCAGGGAGGCCACCAGCCGGGTCCCCCCGGCACCTTATATGCATATTGTAATCCGGGGGGCTGGCCTATAAAGCCCCCTGGAGCCACCCCATACAGGGTGGATCACGATCCACGCGCACACACACCCACTCATGTAGAGAGGCAAGGAGAGCCAACAGGCCCCTTCTTCCTCCTCTAGCCAACAGCTCAAGGAGCACCATTGTAGCCCACTCGGTTCTTCAACCAGACTAGCAGGACTAGGGGTGTTACCTCCCGCGGGGGGCCCCGAACCTGGGTACATCATTTGTCTCACACCGCTTGTCCCCAATCCCGTTACCGGAACCCGCCGGCGTCCTTCGGACCCAACCACTCTCGATAAGCCACCCCATGGCATCTGTCGTGAGAAAACGACGACAAATGCACCATAAGTAGGATGTAATTTCATTGCATAACTATTGACTTTCGTACTTGCATAGGGAATCGCAAACCTTAACACCAATATTTCTACTAAAGCATAATTACTCACTAACATAACTCACATATTACTATCATCATGTCTCAAAACTATTACAAGGAATCAACTTTAATTTGTCTAATGATCTTCATGAAAGTTTTTATTATATCCTTCTTGGATATCTATCACTTTGGGACTAGTTTCATATATTGCCATAGCTTTTTCACGAGCTCAAACAAATTTAAGTGAAGCACATGAGAATAAAGATTTCATCTCTCAAAATAGTATAAGTGAAGCATGAGAGGATTTCTTCAAAATTTTACTAACTCTCAAATTAATATAAGTGAAGCAAGAGAGTATTTCTTCAAAAGTTTCCAAGCACACCGTGCTGAAAAAGATATAAGTGAAGCACTAGAGCAATTCTATAGCTCAAAAAGTTTAAGTAGCATAAAGAGCAATTCTAACAAATCATAGCATAATTTTGGCTCTCTCAAATAGGTGTGTCCAGCAAGGATACAAGTGACAAACTAACAAGCAAAGCAAACAAAGACTCAAATGATACAAGACGCTCCAAGCAAAACTCATGATATGTGACGAATAAAAATATAGCTCCAAGTAAAATAGCGATGGTCGTTAGAAGAAAGAGGGGATGCCACTCGGGGCATCCCAAGCTTAGTTGCTTGTTTATCTTTGGATATATCTTGGGGGTGCTGTAGCATCCCCAAGCTTAGGCTCTTTTCACTCCTTATTCCTTCATCCATCGTGATCTCACCCAAAACTTGAAAACTTCAATCGCACAAAACTCAACAAAATCTTCGTGAGATCCGTTAGTATAATAAAGCAAATCACTGCTTTAGGTACTGTTGGAAACCCATTCATATTTTATTATTGCATTATGCCTACTGTATTTTAACTTTACCATGGCTCATACCCTTCAATATAACCCATAGATTCATCAAAAGAAGCACACAATGCAACGAAAACAGAATCTGTCTTAAACAGAACAGTCTGTGGTAATCTGTACTCTAAACATACTTCTGTAACTCTAAAAATTCTGAACAATTAGGACAACGTAAAGAATTTGTATACAAACACTGTGGTAAAATTTCAGCTCAATATCACGTTCCAGTAAAAAATGAAAATTCGAACACTGGAGGCAAAGTTTCTGTTTCAGATTCAGCATTGTTTCTACTCATCTTATGAATCATCCTAAAGGTTCTACTTGGCACAAACACTAAATAAAACATAAAAACACAATCATAACAGAGGCATAACTGTGTCAACACTCAAAAACAGAAATGAAAAGACAAAAATAAATTTATTCATTGGGTTGCCTCCTAACAAGCGATATCGTTTTACGCCCCTAGCTAGGCATAACGCATAGTTTCAAGTATTGTCATCTTTGGTTTTGGATCCATAGGATGCTCTGATGATTGATTCATATGATGGATTAATTCTTGTTATAGGGAAGTGTTCCATACCCTTTCTTAGTGGAAATTTAAATCTAATATTGCCCTCTTTCATATCAATCACGGCACCTATAGTACGTAAAAATGGTCCACCAAGTATAATGGGACGAGACGGATTGCAATCAATATCAAGAACAATAAAATCTATGGGAACATAGTTCCTATTTGCAAGAATAAGAACATCATTAATTCTTACCAAAGGCTTTTTAATAGTAGAATCCGCCAAGTGCAAATTAAGAGAATATTCTTCAATATTGGTGAGACCAAGCACATCACATAAAGATTTCGGAATTGTGGAAACACTAGCACCCAAATCACATAAAGCAAAGCACTCATAATTTTTAATATTGACCTTAATGGTAGGTTCCCACTCATCATGTAATTTTCAAGGAATTGAAATCTCCAAGTCCAATTTTTCTTCAAAGGATTTCATCATGGCATCAACGATATGTTTAGTGAAAGCTTTATTTTGTTCATAAGCATGGGGTGAATTCAACATGGATTGCAGCAAAGAAATACATTCAATAAAAGAGCAACTATCATAATTAAATTCTTTGCAATCCAAAATAGTGGGCACATCACTAGTTAAAGTTTTGACCTCTTCAAACCCACTTTCATCAAGATTTTCACCCTCCAAATTATTGGGACGCCTTCTAGCTAAAGTTGACTCTACTTCAGTCCCTTTATCATAAATCTTAATATTACTAAACAAGGAATCAATAGAAGAAACACCAATCACTTTAAGATCTTCATCATTTTTATGAAGGCAATCACTAGAAAACGATTTTTCTAAGAATTCTCTTCTAGCTCTAAGCATAGCGGTTCTTTTCTTACTTTCATCCATAGAGACATATAAAGCTTTAATTGATTCATCAATCTTAGGCACAAAAGCTTTCAACTTGAGATTTTCTACATCATGAGAAATTCTATCAATGCTTCTAGACATATCATCAATCTTATTCAACTTTTCTTCTATCATAGTATTGAAAGCCTTTTGCGCATTGATAAATTCTTTAATATTACTCTCAAGATCAGAGGTGTTCCTAGTATTATTGTAAGAAGTATTACCATAGGAATTACCATAATTATTATAGGAATTTCCAGGAAAAGGCCTAGGATTTCAATTACCTCTATAAGCATTGTTATTGAAATTGTTTCGCGAGACAAAGTTCACATCTAAGGAATCGCTATTTTGCTCAATCAACGTAGACAAAGGCACATCATTAAGATCAATAGGAGCATTTTTACTAGCAACCAATTTCATCAAAGCATCAACCTTATCACTCAAAGTACTAAGTTCTTCAACCGAATTAACCTTTTTTCTAGTAGGTGCTCTTTCAGTATGCCATTATGAATAAGTTGCCATGATATTATCTAGCAATTTAGTAGCTTCACCCAAAGTAATTTCCATAAAAGTACCACCCGCGGCGGAATCTAAAAGATTTCTAGAGACAAAATTCAATCCCGCATAAAAAAATTTGTATGATCATCCAAAGATTTAAACGATGAGAAGGACAATTTCTTAGCATCAATTTCATCCTTTCCCAAGATTGTGCAACATGCTCATGCTCAAGTTGCTTAAAATTCATGATTTGTGTCCTAAGGGAAATAATTTTCGCGGGCGGAAAATATTAGTGATAATAGCATCCTTGCACTTATTCCAAGAATCGATACTATTACGAGGCAAAGAGGAAAACCAAAAATTTTGCACGATCCCACAAGGAAAAAGGAAATAATTTCAACTTCACTATCATTGTCCACATCTTTTTTCTTTTGCATATCACACAATTCTACGAACGTGTTTAGATGGGACGCGACATCCTCATTAGGAGTACTCGCAAATTGATCTTGTTGGAAATATGCCCTAGAGGCAATAATAAATTGGTTATTATTATATATCCTTGTTCATGATAATCGTTTATTATCCATGCTATAATTGTATTGATTGGAAACTCAAATACATGTGTGGGTACATAGACAACACTATGTCCCTAGTATGCCTCTAGTAGACTAGCTCGTTGATCAAAGATGGTCAAGGTTTCCTGACCATAGACATGAGATGTCATTTGATAACGGGATCACGTCATTAGGAGAATGATGTGATGGACAAGACCCAAACTATGAACGTAGCATATGATCGTGTCAGTTTATTGCTATAGTTTTCTGCATGTCAAGTATCTGTTCCTACGACCATGAGATCATGCAACTCACTGACACCGGAGGAGTGGCTTGTGTGTATCAAACGTCGCAACGTAACTGGGTGACTATAAAGATGCTCTACAGGTATCTCCGAGGGTGTCTGTTGAGTGGGCATGGATCAAGACTGGGATTTGTTACTCCGTGTGATGGAGAGGTATCTCAGGGCCCACTCGGTAATACAACATCACAACAAGGCTTGCAAGCAATGTGACTAAAGTGTTAGCCACGGGATCTTGTATTACGGAACGAGTAAAGAGACTTGCCGGTAACGAGATTGAACTAGGTATAGAGATACCGACGATCGAATCTCGGGCAAGTAACATACCGAAAAACAAAGGGAACAGCATACGGGATTAACTGAATCCTTGACATAGAGGTTCAACCGATAAAGATCTTCGTAGAATATGTAGGAACCAATATGGGCATCCAGGTCCCGCTATTGGTTATTAACTATAGAGGTGTCTCGGTCATGTCTACATAGTTCTCGAACCCGCAGGGTCTGCACACTTAACGTTCGGTGATGTTTCGGTAGTATTGAGTTATGTATGGTGGTGACCGAAGGTTGTTCGGAGTCCCGGATGAGATCCCGGACGTCACGAGGAGCTCCGGAATGGTCCGGAGGTAAAGATTGATATATAGGAAGTCCCGTTTTGGCCACCGGAAAAGTTTTGGGCATTTCCGAGAGTGTCGGAGGGCCATCGGGAGGGGCCACCCACGCCGGGAGGCCACATGGGCCTGAGGGGGGTGCACCAGCCCTTAGTGGGCTGGGCAAACCAGCCCCACAAGGCCCATGCGTCTAGGAGGTGGAATAGGCAAAAACCCAAGAGGGAGGAAGGTTTTCCAAGTAGGATTGGTGGAATCCTACTTGGAGTAGGATTGGAGGTGGAATCCTCCACCTCCACCTGGTTCGGCCGAACCCCTAGGGGAAACCCTAGGGTGGCTGCCTCCTCCCCCTCCCTCCTATATATACTAGAGGAATAGAGGCCCCAAACACACAAGTCCACGTGCTGCCCTCTTCTTCCTCTAGATCGTTTCTCCTCTAGTCTAGTTTCGGCGGTGCTTAGGCGAAGCCCTATCGGAATAGTTCCACCACCACTGCCGCCGCGCCGTCGCGCTGCCGGAGAACTCATCTACCTCTCGGCTCCCTCTTGCTGGATCAAGAAGGCGGAGATCGTCATCGAGATGTACGTGTGCTAAACGCGGAGGTGCCATCCGTTCGGCGCTAGATCGGAAGGACCGTGATTGGATCGCGGAACGGTTCATGATTGGATCGCGGGACGGATCGTGATGGGATCGCCGGATGGCTAGCGATTTGGATCGCGAAGACGTTCGACTACATCAACCGCGTTTCTTAACGCTTCTCGCTTAGCAATCTACAAGGGTATGTAGATCCACTCTCCCTCTCGTAGATGCTCATCACCATGGATAGATCTTGCGTGTGCGTAGGAAATTTTTTGTTTCCCATGCAACGTTCCCCAACAGTGGTATCAGAGCTAGGTATATGCGTAGATGAGATCACGAGTAGAACACAAAGGAGTTTGTGGGCGTTGATGCTCAGATTGCTTCCTCCCTTAGTCTTTTCTTGATTCAGCGGTATTGTGGGATGAAGCGGCCCGGACCAACATTACTCGTACGCTTACGAGAGACCGGTTCCATCAACTGACATGTAACTTCGTTGCATAAAGATGGCTGGCGGGTGTCTGTCTCTCCTACTTTAGTTGGATCGGATTTGACAAAGGCGGTCCTTGAGAAGGTTGAATAGCAATTTGTGTATCACCGTTGTGGTTTTTGCGTAGGTAAGAATCGTTCTTGCTAGATACCCGTAGCAGCCACGTAAAACATGCAACAACAATTACAGGACGTCTAACTTGTTTTTGCAGGGTATGTTGTGATGTGATATGGCCAATTACATGATGAGATATATGTGATGTATGAGATGATCATGTTTTGTATAGAATATCATGACTTGCATGTCGATGAGTACGGCAACCGGCAGGAGCCATAGGGTTGTCTTTAATTTATTTTCGCCGTTTTGCTTTACTTTATCGCTATGAGTTAGCAATAGTCGTAGAAGCAACAGTTGGCGCGACAACCTCATGGCGACACGTTGATGGAGATCAAGATGATGGAGATCATGGTGTCATGCCGGTGACGATGGAGATCATGCCGGTGCTTTGGAGATGGAGATCAAAAGCACAAGTTCATGGCCATATCATGTCACTTATGATTTGCATGTGATGTTAATCCTTTTATGCATCTTATTTTGCTTAGGACGACGGTAGCATTATAAGGTGATCCCTCACTAAAATTTCAAGATAAAACTGTGTTCTCCCCGAGTGTACACCGTTGCAAAAGTTCGTCGTTTCGAGACACCACGTGATGATCGGGTGTGATAGACTCTACGTTCACATACAACGGGTGCAAGCCAGTGTTGCACATGCGGAACACTCGGGTTAAACTTGACTAGCCTAGCATGTACAGACATGGCCTCGGAACACAAGAGACCGAAAGGTCGAACATGAGTCATATAGTAGATATGATCAACATGGAGATGTTCACCATTGAAACCACCTCATCTCACGTGATGATCGGACTTGGGTTGGTGAATTTGGATCATGTAACACTCGGATGACCGGAGGGATGTCAATTTGAGTGGGAGTTCTTAAGTAATATGATTAATTGAACTCATTATCATGAACATAGTCAAAATGTCTTTGCAAATTATGTTGTAGATCACTAGCTCGCGATGTAGCTCCCCTGTGATTTTTTATATGTTCCTAGAGAAATAGAGTCGAAAGATGATGGTAATAATAATGCGGACTGGGTCCATGATCTGAGGATTGTCCTCATTGCTGCACAGAAGGCTTATGTCCTTAATGCACCACTCGGTGCGCCACCCCCTCAAGCGTCGTCTGTAGATGTTGTGAACATCTGACAGGCACGTTCTGATGACTACTTGATAGTTCAGTGCATCATGCATTATGGCTTAAAATTGAGGCTCCAAAACGTTTTGAACGTCACGGAACATATGAGATGTTCTGAGAGCTGAAATTGGGATCTCAGGCTCGTGCCCGTGTTGAGAGGTATGAGACCTCCAACAAGATTCTTTGCCTGCAAGATGAAGGAGAATAGCTCAATCGGTGAGCATGTGCTCAGATTGTCTGGGTGCTACAATCGCTTGAATCGAGTGGGAGTTGATTGCTACTTCTTTAGCATGCGTTGGTTTTCCCTTGAAGAGGAAAGGGTGATGCAGCAAAGTAGATAAGTATTTCCCTCAGTTGTTGAGAACCAAGGTATCAATCCAGTAGGAGATACAAGCAAGTCCCCAATAGATGTACCTACACAAATAATCAAACACTTGCACCCAACGCTATAAAGGGGTTGTCAATCCCTTCACGGTTACTTGCAAGGATGAGATCTGATAGAGATAGATAGATAGGATTGCTAAAACGAAAAGTAAAAAGTAAAAAGATTGCAGCTAAGTATTTTTCGTATTTTTGGTTTATAGATCTGAAAGTACAATATGGAAAATAGACCCGGGGGCCATAGGTTTCACTAGAGGCTTCTCTCATGAAGGTAAATAATATAGTGGGTGAACAAATTAATGTCGAGCAATAGATAGAAAAGCGAATAATTATGAAGATATCCAAGGCAATGATTATGCATATAGGCATCACGTCCGTGTCAAGTAGACCGAAACGATTCTGCATCTACTACTATTACTCCACACATCGACCGACTCCTGCCTGCATCTAGAGTATTAAGTTCATGAAGAACAGAGTAACGCATTAGGTAAGATGACATGATGTAGAGGGATAAACTCAAGCAATATGATGAAAACCCCATCTTTTTATCCTTGATGGCAACAATACAAATACGTGCCTCGCTACCCCTACTTTGTCACTGGGTGAGGACACCGCAAGATTGAACCCAAAACCAAGCACTTCTCCCATTGCAAGAATTACCAATCTAGTTGGCCAAACCAAACCAATAACTCGAAGAGACTTGCAAAGATATGAAATCATGCATATAAGAATTCAGAGAAGATTCAAATAATATTCATAGATAATCTGAACATAAACCCACAATTCATCGGATCTCGACAAACACACCGCAAAAGAGTATTACATCGGATAGATCTCCATGAAGATCATGAAGAACATGGTATTGAAGAACAAAGAGAGAGAGAAGAAGCCATCTAGCTACTAGCTATGGACCCGAAGGTCTGAGGTGAACTACTCGCGCATCATCGGAGGGGCAATGGAGTTGATGTAGATGCCCTCCGTGATCGATTCCCCCTTCGGCAGATTACCGGAAAAGGCTCCAAGATGGGATCACACGGGAACAGAGGCTTCTGGCGGCGGAAAAGTATTTTCGTGGCTCTCTTTGGTATTGGGGAATATTTGGAATTTATATGCCAAAGAATAGGGTTAGGAGAGCTGCTGGGGGGGCACAAGCCAGGGGGCGCCCCCCCCCTAGGGCGCGCCCTGGTGGCTTGTGATCTCCCGGCAGGTCTCCTGCCTTCGTCTCCAAGTCTGGCAGGTTTCTTCTGGTCCAAGAAAAATTATTCCGAAGATTTTATTCCGTTTGGACTCCGTTTAATATTCCTTATCTGCAATACTCAAAAACAAGGAAAAAACAGAAACTGGCACTAGGCTCTAGATTAATAGGTTAGTCCCAAAAATAATATAAAATAGCATATTAATGCATATAAAACATCCAAAACAGATAATATAATAGCATGGAACAATCAAAAATTATAGATACGTTGGAGACGTATCAGGCATCCCCAAGCTTAATTCCTACTCGTCCTCGAGTGGGTAAATGATAAAAACAGAATTTTTGATGTGGAATGCTACCTAACATATTTATCCATGTAATATTCTTTATTGTGGCATGAATATTCAGATCCGTAAGATTCAAAACAAAGTTCAATATTGACATAAAAACAATAATACTTCAAGCATACTAACAAGGCAATTGTGTCCTTTCAAAATAACATGGCCTTAGAAAGCTATCCCTACAAAATCATATGGTCTGGCTATGCTCCATCTTCCCCACACAAAGTATTTAAATCATGCACAACCCCGATGACAAGTCAAGCAATTGTTTCACACCTTTTATGTTCTCAAACCTTTTCAACTCTCACGCAATACATGAGCGTGAGCCATGGATATAGCACTATAGGTGGAATAGAATATGGTGGAGGTTGTGAGGAAAAAGGAGAAGATAGTCTCACATCAACTAAGCATATCAACGGGCTATGGAGATGCCCATCAATAGATATCAATGTGAGTGAGTAGGGATTGCCATGCAACGAATGCACTAGAGCTATAAGTGTATGAAAGCTCAAAAAAGAAACTAAGTGGTTGTGCAAAATGATGAAAAATTCCACTAGTTATATGAAAGTGACAAAATAGGAGACTCTCTATCATGAAGATCATGGTACTACTTTGAAGCACAAGTGTGGAAAAAGATAGTAGCATTGTCCCTTCTCTCTTTCTCTCATTTTTTTTCTTCTTTATTTTATTTTATTTTGGTGGGCATCTTTGGCCTCTTTTTTTTTATTTGGGCTTCATTTGCCTCTTTTATTATTTATAAAGTCCGGAGACTCATCCCAACTTTTGAGGGATTCATAGCTTCCATCATCCTTTTCTCTCACGGGACAAATGCTCTAATAATGAAAATCATCACACTTTTATTTACTTACAACTCGATACCTAGAACAAAATATGACTCTATATGAATGCTTCCGGTGGGACACCGGGATGTGCAACGATCTAGCCTAGCAAATGACATCAAAAAACGGACAAGCCATGAAAACATCATGCTAGCTATCTTACGATCATGCAAAGCAATATGAAAGTGATGGTGCGTGTCATGAAAAACGGAACGGTGGAAGTTGCATGGCAATATATCTCGGAATGGCTATGGAAATGCCATAATAGGTAGGTATGGTGGCTATTTTGAGGAAAGTATATGGTGGCTGTTTTGAGGAAGGTGGATTTAATGCACCGGCGAAAGTTGCGCGGTACTAGAGAGGCTAGCAAAGGTGGAAGGGTGAGAGTCCGTATAATCCATGGACTCAACATTAGTCATAAAGAACTCACATACTTATTGCAAAAGTCTATTAGTTATCGAAGCAAAGTATTAGACGCATGCTCCTAGGGGAGAGGTTGGTAGGAGTTAACCATCGCGCGCTCCCGACCCTCACACAAAGGATGACAATCATTAAACAAATCATGCTCCGACTTCGTTACATAACGGTTCACCATACGTGCATGCTACGGGAATCACAAACTTCAACACAAGTATTTCTACCATTTCACAATTACTTACTAGCATGACTCTCATATCACCATCTCTACATCTCAAAACTATATGCAAGGAATCAAACTTCTCATAGTATCCAATGCACTTTATATGAAAGTTTTTATTATATCCCTCTTGGATGCCCATTATATTAGGACTAAATTCATAACCTAAACCAATTACCATGCTGTTTAAAGACTCTCAAAATAATATAAGTGAGGTACGAGAGTTTAATTATTTCTATAAAATAAAACACCACCGTGCTCTAAAAAGATATAAGTGAAGCACTAGAGCAACATTGCCTAGCTCAAAAGATATAAGTGAAGCACAAAGAGTATTCTAATAAATTCACGATTAACGCGTGTCCCTCTCAAAAAGATGTGTGCAGCAAGGATGATTGTGGCAAACTAAAAAGCAAAGACTCATATCATACAAGACGCTCCAAGCAAAACACATATCATGTGGTGAATAAAAATATAGCCTCAAGTAAATTTACCGATGGATTGAAGACGAAAGAGGGGATGCCTTCCGGGGCATCCCCAAGCTTAGGCTCTTGCCACTCCTTATTCCATAGTCCATCAAATCCTTACCCAAAACTTGAAAACTTCACAACACAAAACTCAACAGAAAACTCGTGAGATCCGTTAGTATAAGAAAAATAAATCACCACTTTAGGTACTGTTGTGAACTCATTCTTTATTTATATTGGTGTAATATTTACTGTATTCTAACTTCTCCATGGTTCATACCACCCGATACAACCCATAGATACATCAAAATAAGAAAACAACACAAAGAAAACAGAATCTGTCTAAAACAGAACAGTCTGTAGCAATCTATAGACTTCGAATACTTCTGTAACTCCAAAACTTCTGAAAAATTAGGACAATCAGGGAAATTTGTATATCAATCTTGTGTAAAAATTTCAGACTCATTCGACGCTCTGGTGAATTTATACAATTCCTGGACTGAGCGCAAAAGTTTCTGTTTTTCAGCAGAATCAAATCACAAACACCGTAGACCATCCCAAAGGTCTTACTTGGCTCAAACACTAATTAAAACAAGAAAACACAATTAATACAGAGGTAATAATGTGTAGAACACTCAAAAACATAAGCAAAAAACAAAAGCATAAAAATAAAATTGGGTTGCCTCCCAACAAGCGCTATTGTTTAACGCCCCTAGCTAGGCATAACGCAATAGATCTAGGTATTGTCATAATAGTAAGGGAGATCATCCATGCTCATCTCATACTTCCTTCTTTCAGCAGCAAGTTTCCTTTGTGGCAAGCAAAAATAATCAAAAGGGCTAAATTTAATAGGATAAGGATCCTTAAGATCAAGTGCGGGAGGGATAGGTTCCTCCTTCGGCCCCCTATAGTGTATAATCAATTCATCATTGTAAGCTTTCCTTTGGTGGAAAGTCATAAGCCTATCTCTTAATATGAACTCTAATCCGTTGTTTTGTATAGTAAAATTATCATTGAGTTCAGAAATCTTATCAACCAAAACCTCGATAGGAACCCTTTTTCTCAAATTTTCATTATAAGCAACATAATCCGGAGATTGCAATCTCATTATTTCTTCTTGATTAAAAAGGATTTCCTCTATGGGGGGACATCCACCATTAATTTTATAATGAGCAAAAATTTCTCTAGCCTCTTTCATGATGAATCTAAACTCGTGAGCTAGGAATATAGTGGCGGCCCGCTTAACGGAAGCATGCTGAATATTAGAAAACTCTAGAAAAATTCTTTGTATGCATGGATGCATATGAACAAATTGTCTCTCAAGTTCAATAATTAATAGTGTTATTGCGTCCGCAAGACTATTAGTTTTATAGAGAATAGAACCTCCTAAGGTAGGTAGCGTACCGGCACAAGTAAAGAAATCTTGAATAACACATTTTCCAATAATATTACCGCTACCTATACGAAACCTTTTTGTATGAATGATAGTAGGTTCTTCATGAGGATCGTTATTAGCAAAGTTATCAACATTCCTCTCATGATTATTACTATCCTTTTCAATGAAAGCCTCCTTAGATTCGGACATGGTGACAACGAAAGCAATCAAGCTCACAAGCAAACAAAAAGCAAACGAAAAGACGAACGGAAGAAGGGCGAATAAAAAGGCAAATCTTTTTGGTATTTTCTGAAAATCATTTTAGAAGTGGGGGAGAGGAAAACGAGAGGCAAATGGCAAATAATGTAAATGCAAGAGATGAGTTTGTGATGGGTACTTGGTAGGCTTGATGTAGATCTCCCCGGCAACGGCGCCAGAAATCCTTCTTGCTACTTCTTTAGCATGCGTTGGTTTTCCCTTGGAGAGGAAAGGGTGATGCAGCAAAGTAGATAAGTATTTCCCTCAGTTGTTGAGAACCAAGGTATCAATCCAGTAGGAGATACAAGCAAGTCCCCAATAGATGTACCTACACAAATAATCAAACACTTGCACCCAACGCAATAAAGGGGTTGTCAATCCCTTCACGGTTACTTGCAAGGATGAGATCTGATAGAGATAGATAGATAGGATTGCTAAAACGAAAAGTAAAAAGTAAAAAGATTGCAGCTAAGTATTTTTGGTATTTTTGGTTTATAGATCTGAAAGTATAATATGGAAAATAGACCCGGGGGCCATAGGTTTCACTAGAGGCTTCTCTCATGAAGGTAAATAATACGGTGGGTGAACAAATTACTGTCAAGCAATTGATAGAAAAGCGAATAATTATGAAGATATCCAAGGCAATGATTATGCATATAGGAATCACGTCCGTGTCAAGTAGACCGAAACGATTCTGCATCTACTACTATTACTCCACACATCGACCGACTCCTGCCTGCATCTAGAGTATTAAGTTCATGAAGAACAGAGTAACGCATTAGGTAAGATGACATGATGT
Organism: Elymus sibiricus; assembly: GCA_039707655.1. Lineage (NCBI taxonomy): Eukaryota > Viridiplantae > Streptophyta > Magnoliopsida > Poales > Poaceae > Elymus > Elymus sibiricus. The sequence continues at coordinate 457,442,359 of CM077665.1, read as the reverse complement.
AGAGGGATAAACTCAAGCAATATGATGAAAATCCCATCTTTTTATCCTTGATGGCAATAATACAAATACGTGCCTCGCTACCCCTACTTTGTCACTGGGTGAGGACACCGCAAGATTGAACCCAAAACCAAGCACTTCTCCCATTGCAAGAATTACCAATCTAGTTGGCCAAACCAAACCAATAAATCGAAGAGACTTGCAAAGATATGAAATCATGCGTATAAGAATTCAGAGAAGATTCAAATAATATTCATAGATAATTTGAACATAAACCCACAATTCATCGGATCTCGACAAACACACCGCAAAAGAGTATTACATCGGATAGATCTCCATGAAGATCATGAAGAACATGGTATTGAAGAACAAAGAGAGAGAAGAAGCCATCTAGCTACTAGCTATGGACCCGAAGGTCTGAGGTGAACTACTCACGCATCATCGGAGGGGCAATGGAGTTGATGTAGATGCCCTCCGTGATCGATTCCCCCTCCGGCAGATTACCGGAAAAGGCTCCAAGATGGGATCTCACGGGAACAGAGGCTTCCGGCGGCGGAAAAGTATTTTCGTGGCTCTCTTTGGTATTGGGGGAATATTTGGGAATTTATAGGCCGAAGAATAGGGTTAGGAGAGCTGCTGGGGGGCCACAAGCCAGGGGGCGCCCCCCCCCTAGGGCGCGCCCTGGTGGCTTGTGATCTCCCGGCAGGTCTCCTGCCTTCATCTCCAAGTCTGGCAGGTTTCTTCTGGTCCAAGAAAAATTATTCCGAAGATTTTATTCCGTTTGGACTCCGTTTAATATTCCTTATCTGCAATACTCAAAAACAAGGAAAAAACAGAAACTGGCACTAGGCTCTAGATTAATAGGTTAGTCCCAAAAATAATATAAAATAGCATATTAATGCATATAAAACATCCAAAACAGATAATATAATAGCATGGAACAATAAAAAATTATAGATACATTGGAGACGTATCATTGATCTTCCAGATAAGATAGTGATTGATATAGTTCTCCAAGTCACTGTCACTAAGCTACTAGAGCTTCGTGATGAACTATAAAATGCCAGGGATGGAAATAATGATCCCTGAGCTATTCGCGATGTTTGACACCACGAAGGTAGAAATCAAGAAGGAGCATCAAGTGTTGATGGTTAGTAAAACCACTAGTTTCGAGAAGGGCAAGGGTAAGGAGGGAAACTTCATGGATGGCAAGCCAGTTGCTGCTCCAGTGAAGAAACCCAAGGTTTAACCCAAACCCGAGACTAAGTGCTTCTATTATGAGGAGAACGGTCGCTGAAGCGGAACAACCCTAGATACTTGGTAGATAAGAAGGCTGGCAACGTCGAAAGAAGTATATTTGATATACGTGTTATTGATGTGTACCTTACTAGTACTCCTAGTAGCACCTCGGTATTGGATACCGGTTCGGTTGCTATGTGTTAGTAACTCAAAATAAAAGCTACGGAATAAAAGTGAGGTGACGATGAGTGTTGGAAGTGTATCCAAGGTTGATGTGATCACCATCGCACGCTCTCTCTACCTTCGAGATTAGTGATGAACCTAAATAAATGTTATTTGGTGTTTGCGTTGAGCATGAACGTGATTAGATCATGTTTATTGCAATACGGTTATTCATTTAAGTTAGAGAATAATGGTTATTCTATTTACATGAATAATACCTTCAATGGTCATGCGCCCAATGAGAATGGTTTATTGAATCTTGATCGTAGTGATACACATGTTCATAATATTGATGCCAAAAGATACAAAGTTAATAATGATAGTACCACATACTTGTGGCACTGCCGCTAAGTGTCATATTGGTGTAAAGCGCATGAAGAAACTCCATGCTGATGGATCTTTGGACTCATTCGATTTCGAATCGGTTGAGACATGCGGACCATGCCTCATGGGCAAGATGACTAAGACCCCGTTTTCCGGTATGATGGAGCGGGCAAATGACTTATTGGAAATGATACATGTTGATGTATGCGGTCCAGTAAGTGTTGCAGCGTACGGTGGATATCGTTATTTTCTTACCTTCACTGATGATTTGAGTAGATATGGGTATATTTACTTAATGAAACACAAGTCTGAATCGTTTGAAAAGTTCAAGCAAATTCAGAGTGAAGTTTGAGATCATCGTGACAAGAAGATAAAATGTCTACAATATGATTGTGGAGGTGAATATCTGAGTTACGAGTTTGGTATACAACTTAAGACAATGTGGAAGTTGTTTCACAACTCACGCCACCTGGAATCACCATAGTGTGATGGTGTGTCCGAACGTCGTAGTCGTGCTCTATTGGATATGGTGCGAACTATGATGTCTCTTATCGATTTGCCACTATCGTTTTGGGGTTATGCATTAGAGACAACTACATTCACTTTAAAAGGGGCACCTTCTAAGTCCGTTGAGATGACACCATATGAATTTTGGTTTGGCGGAAACCTAAGCTGTCATTTCTTAATGTTTGGGGCTGCGACACTTATGTGGAAAAGGTTTCAACCTGATGAGCTCGAACCCAAAGCGGACAAATGCATATTCATAGAATACCCTAACGTAACAGTTGGGTGTACCTTCTATCTCAGATCCAAGTGCAAAGTGTTTGTTGCTAAAACAGGTCCTTTCTCGAGAAAGAGTTTCTCTCGAAAGAATTGAGTGGGAGGAAGATAGAACTTGATGAGGTTGTTGAACCTTTGTTTCAACCAGAGAGTAGCGCAGCGCAGAAAGTTGTTTCTGTGGAGCCTACGTTAGTTGAAGAGGAAGTTAATGATGATGATCATGAAGCTTCGGATCAAGTTACTATCGAAACTCGTAGGTCGACAAGGACGCGTACTGCTCCTGAGTGGTATGGCAATCCTGTCTTAGAGGTCATGTTGTTGGACAACGATGAACCTACGAGCTATGGAGAAGCGATGATGGGCTCGGATTCCGAGAAATGGTTAGAGGCCATGAAATCCGAGATGGGATCCATGTATGAAAACAAAGTATGGGCTTTGGAAGTATTACCTGAAGGGCGAAAGGCCATTCAGAACAAATGGATCTTAAAAAGGAAGACGGACACGGACGGTAATGTCACCGTCTATAAAGCTCGACTTGTGGCAAAGGGTTTTTCACAAGTTCAAGTAGTTGACTATGATGAGACTTTCTCACCCATAGCGATGCTAAAGTCTGTTGGGATTATGTTAGCAGTTGCTGCATTTTTCGATTATGAAATCTGGCAGATGGATGTCAAAACAGAGTTTCCTTAACGGTTTCCGTGAGGAAAGGTTGTATGTGATACAACCAGAAGGTTTTGTCAGTCCTAAGGATGCTAAAATGTATGCAAGCTTCAGCAATCCTTTTACGGACCGGAGCAAGCATCTTGGAGTTGGAATATACGCTTTGATGAGGTGATCAAAGTTTTTGGGTCTATACAAAGTTTATGAGAAACTTGTATTTACAATAAAGTGAGTGGGAGCACTATAGAATTTCTGATAAGTATATGTGGATAACATATTGTTGATCGGAAATGATGTAGAATTTCTGGAAAGCATAAAGGGTTGTTTGAAAAGGAGTTTTTCAAAGGAAAACCTGGAATGAAGCTACTTAAATATTGGGCATCAGGATCTATAGAGATAGATCAAGACGTCTGATAAAACTTTCAATGAGTACATACCTTGACAGGATTTTGAAACAATTCAAAATGGATCAGTCAAACAAAGAGTTCTTGCCTGATTTGTAAGGTATGGAGTTGAGTGAGACTCAAAGCTCGACCACGGCAGAAGAAACAGTAAGGACGAATGTCGTGCCCTATGTCTTATCCATAGGCTCTGTATAGTATGCCATGCTGTGTACCGCACCTGGTGTGTGCCTTGCCATGAGTCTGTCAAGGGGTACAAGAGTGATCCAGGAGTTGATCACTGGACAGTGGTCAAGATTATCCTTAGTAACTAGAGGACTAAGGAAATATTTCTCGATTATGGAGGTGATAAAGAGTTCGTCGTAAAGGGTTACGTCGATGCAAGCTTTGACACCTATCCGGACGACTCTGAGTAGCAGTCCGGATACGTATAGTGGAGCAGCCATTTGGAATAGCTCCAAGTCGAGCGTGATGGCAGTATCTACAGTATGACATAAAGATTTACAAAGTACACACGGATCTGAATGTAGCAGACCGTTGACTAAGACCTCTCTCACATGCAAAGCATGATCGAACCCTAGAACTCATTGGGTGTTAGATTCATAACAATGTAAATCACATGATGATGTGAACTAGATTATTGACTCTAGTGCAAGTGGGAGACTGTTGGAAATATGCCCTCGAGGCAATAATAAATTGGTTATTATTATATTTCCTTGTTCATGATAATCGTTTATTATCCATGCTATAATTGTGTTGATTGGAAACTCAAATACATGTGTGGGTACATAGACAACACTGTGTCCCTAGTATGCCTCTAGTAGACTAGCTCGTTGATCAAAGATGGTCAAGGTTTCCTGAGCATAGACATGAGATGTCATTTGATAACGGGATCACGTCATTAGGAGAATGATGTGATGGACAAGACCCAAACTATGAACGTAGCATATGATCGTGTCAGTTTATTGCTATAGTTTTCTGCATGTCAAGTATATGTTCCTATGACCATGAGATCATGCAACTCACTGACACTGGAGGAGTGCCTTGTGTGTATCAAACATCGCAACGTAAGTGGGTGACTATAAAGATGCTCTACAGGTATCTCCGAGGGTGTCTGTTGAGTGGGCATGGATCAAGACTGGGATTTGTTACTCCGTGTGATGGAGAGGTATCTCAGGGCCCACTCGGTAATACAACATCACAACAAGCCTTGCAAGCAATGTGCCTAAAGTGTTAGCCACGGGATCTTGTATTACGGAACGAGTAAAGAGACTTGCCGGTAACGAGATTGAACTAGGTATAGAGATACCGACGATCAAATCTCGGACAAGTAACATACCGAAGAACAAAGGGAACAACATACGGGATTAACTGAATCCTTGACATAGAGGTTCAACCGATAAAGATCTTCGTAGAATATGTAGGAACCAATATGGGCATCCAGGTCCCGCTATTAGTTATTGACAGTAGAGGTGTCTCGGTCATGTCTACATAGTTCTTGAACCCGCAGGGTCTGCACACTTAACGTTCGGTGACGTTTCGGTAGTATTGAGTTATGTATGGTGGTGATCGAAGGTTGTTCGGAGTCCCGGATGAGATCCCGGATGTCACGAGGAGCTCCGGAATGGTCCGGAGGTAAATATTGATATATAGGAAGTCCCGTTTTGGCCACCGGAAAAGTTTCGGCATTTCCGGTAGTGTACCGGGAGTGTCGGAGGGCCATCGGGAGGGGCCACCCACGCCGGGAGGCCACATGGGCCTGAGGGGGGGGTGCACCAGCCCTTAGTGGGCTGGGCAAACCAGCCCCACAAGGCCCATGCGGCTAGGAGGTGGAATAGGCAAAAACCCAAGAGGGAGGAAGGTTTTCCAAGTAGGATTGGTGGAATCCTACTTGGAGTAGGATTGGAGGTGGAATCCTCCACCTCCACCTGGTTCGGCCGAACCCCTAGGGGAAACCCTAGGGTGGCTGCCTCCTCCCCCTCCCTCCTATATATACTAGAGGAATAGAGGCCCCAAACACACAAGTCCATGTGCTGCCCTCTTCTTCCTCTAGATCGTTTCTCCTCTAGTCTAGTTTCGGCGGTGCTTAGGCGAAGCCCTGTCGGAATAGTTCCACCACCACTGCCGCTGCGCCGTCGCGCTGCCAGAGAACTCATCTACCTCTCCGCTCCCTCTTGCTGGATCAAGAAGGCGGAGATCGTCATCGAGTTGTACGTGTGCTGAACGCGGAGGTGTCGTCCGTTCGGCGCTAGATCGGAAGGACCGTGATTGGATCGCGGAACGGTTCGTGATTGGATCGCGGGACGGATCGTGATGGGATCGCGGGACGGCTAGCGATTTGGATCGTGAAGACGTTTGACTACATCAACCGCATTTCTTAACGCTTCCCGCTTAACGATCTACAAGGGTACGTAGATCCACTCTCCCTCTCGGTGATGCTCATCACCATGGATAGATCTTGCGTGTGCGTAGGAAAATTTTTGTTTCCCATGCAACGTTCCCCAATAGATCTTTCATGACAAGATTCAACAAAGCGGCATTAATATCACAAGACTCCGCACTAGTGGCGGGAGGAGCAATAGGAGTACTAATAAAATCATTATTATTAGTATTGGAAAAATCACACAACTTGGTGTTTTCTTGAGTCATCGTGACTACACAAACAAGATTGCAAGCAAGCAAGAGATCTGACGAGAAAAAGGCAAACGAAAAAGAGGTCAAATAAAACGGCAAATTGGGTGAAGTGGGGGAGAGGAAAACATTAGGCAAATGGCAAATAATGTAATTGCAAGGAGATAAATTTGTGATTAGGAACCTGGTGGATGATGATGGTGTCTCCTCGGCGCCAGAGATTGGCACGTAGAAGGGACCGCTTCCTCCCCGGCAACGGCGCCAGAAATTCCTTTGACGTGGCTTGAGACCACGTCGGTATTTCCCCAAAGAGGAAGGGATGATGCAGCACAGCGACGGTAAGTATTTCCCTCAGTTATGAAACCAAGGTATCGAACCAGTAGGAGGATCACCACCACCTAATAAGCAGCACCTGCACACAAATTACAAATACTTGCAACCCAACGCAAAAGAGTGGTTGTCAATCTCTCTACGGTAAAAAGATAGATTAGGTAGTGATAGATTGGAGAGATAGATATCTCAAGAACACAAAATAAAAAGGGCAAATAAAAAGTGCAGCAAGGTATTTTTGGCTTTTTGGAATAATAGATCTGAAAACAAAAGCGGCAAAAAGATATATCGGAAAGCAATATGTTGGAAAAGTAGACCCGGGGGCCATAGGTTTCACTAGTGGCTTCTCTCATGAGTATAGCACACGGTGGGTGAACAAATTACTGTTGGGCAATTGATAGAAGATCAAATAATCATGACGATATCCAAGGCGATGATCATTATATATGCATCATGTCCAAGATAAGTAGACCGACTCCTGCCTGCATCTACCACTATTACTCCACACATCGACCGCTATCCAGCATGCATCTAGTGTATTAAGTTCATGGAAAAACAGAGTAATGCAATAAGAACGATGACATGATGTAGACAAGATCTATTCATGTAGGAATAGACCCCGTCTTGTTATCCATAATAGCAACGATACATGCATGCCTCGCTGCCCCTTCTGTCACTGGGAGAGGACACCGCAAGATCGAACCCGTCACAAAGCACCTCTTCCCATGGCAAGAAAAATCGATCTAGTCGGCCTAACTAAACCAAAGATTCGGAGAAGAAATACGAGGCTATAAGTAATCATGCATATAAGAGATCAAAGAAGACTCAAATAATATTCATGGATAGAAACTAATCATGAACTCAAAATTCATCGGATCCCAACAAACACACCGCAAAAGTTTACATCAAATAGATCTCCAAGAGACCATTGTATTGAGAATCAAAAGAGAGAGAGAGGAAGCCATCTAGCTACTGCGTATGGACCCGTAGGTCTATGGTGGACTACTCACGTATCATCGGAGAGGCACCAATGAGGATGATGAACCTTTCCGTGATGGTGTTAGATTGGATCTCGAGGCTCTGGAACTTGCGGCGGCTGGATGTGTTTTTCGTCGACTCCTTTAGGGTTTCTGGAATATTTGGGAATTTATAGGCATCAGAGGCGGTGGAGAGGGGCCCCGAGGAGGGCACAACCCATCAGGGCGCACATGGGGCCTCTGGCGCGCCCTGGTGGGTTGTGGTCTCCACGGCCCACCTCTCTCGCACTTCTTTGGCCCACTGGGTGTCTTCTGGTCCCAAAAAAACTCCAAAAAGTTTCGTTGCGATTGGACTCCGTTTGGTATTGATATTCTGCGAAGTAAAAAACAAGCAAAAACAGCAACTGGCACTTTGGCACTATGTCAATAGGTTAGTCCCAAAAAATGATATAAAGTTGCTAGAAAGTGATGGGATTTCTATTCTTGTGCCCCTGGTTCCTTAGTTGTACTCATTCATCCCCACGCTCTTAACTTTTGCTCACTTTTCCCCACTCCTTAGTCCGAAACCCTCAGAAATGGTCACACGGGGGGATGCTGTCGGGTCAATGGTTTGACAGTTAACTCTGGCGTGTGGGGCCGCGCTGGACTGTGTCGCCCGTTGGACCTGCCAAGTGGGGCCGCGTTGGACTTGGACGCCCTCCTTTGACCATTCTAACGTGTGGGGCCGCACTGGACTGTGTCGCCCGTTGGACCTGCCAAGTGGGGCCGCGTTGGACGGTGGCGCTGGTTGGACCGTTGGGCCGTGGTTTCATTTGGGCCATTGCATTAAACGCCTGCGTGCATGCGTCGATGCACGCCGCCACGATAAGCCTACTATACATGCGCGACATGATCCAGCCAGCCTGCCTGCATGCGCCAATGCGCGCCGCCACAGACGCAGCCTTCCTGTGAGCCGCCACGGACGCAGTGTCTGTCGCTGCTGCCGGTTCGTCCCTTCTCGCACGCGCCTCCTCGATCGATTCATAGTTCAGAGTTCACACCGTCTCAGTCTTTGACCTCCGCAGCATCAATTCAGCGTGGCAATTAAAGTCTAGGGCATACCGATCGATGTGCGACATTTGAATGTAGCAAACATGCGGCCGATGCCCTTATTTAAACCACCCACCCCCTCCACCTATTCTCCACACATCCATTTGCGCCGCTCCCCTTCTCTTCTTCACCCCAATCCAGAGCACTCTCCAAGCTAGGTGAAGAAGCAGTACTACGGCCCCACCTTCCAGATGCCACCAGTTAGGCCAGAGAGGTGGTACCCCGCCGGCATCGTCGTCGAGAACACGCTTCGCATGTGGACGATCTCACGCTGGAGGACTGCTTGGGATTTGGCCGAGTGGTTCCTCTGCTCGCCGGTCATGTTCCGACTAGAGGAACTGCGTCCAAACTCCAACTCTCCGCCGTCAGGGCTCATCCCCACCTTCAACAACAGGTTCGATGCGTTCCACCTGCTCGGGAAGGTGTTTTGGTGTGGGTGTGAGCTCATCGCATTCACAACCTACAACATCTTCACGGATGTGGATATGATCTTCTCCAACCACAACGTCATCCACAGCCTCCCCTACCTCCTCGGCGAGAACGGCAGGGAGGCGGAGGAGTGAAGAGGAGGCGTGGAGCAGCGAAGAGGAGGCGCGGAGAAGCTTGTCTTGCCCTAGGGTGTTAGACCCTAGGGCTTTATTTCTATGTTATTATACATGTCGTGTTATATAATGTTTTATGTAAGAACTATCTATCTGAGTTATGCTTGCTACCCTAAATATATGGGAACCCATTATATGTCTATGTTATGCTTGCTAGTTTTCTTTGTTATTTTGTAGCCCATTCGGTGATATTTAGACCTTGGCTTCAAACAACGCATAAAACCTGTTCCCTCACCGTATCAAAACATCAAGCAGAGGAGTCCTCTTCATCAAGAAGAGTTTTTCATTTAACTCTTCCGCAGCCCTATATTTTATGGATTCGAGAGTTTTGGTCCTTTTGGCACGCGCGGCTAATGGGCTAGTTGAAGTGTCAAAAATGATAAAAATGAGCCATGTCGATGTTGAAAAGAAGAATAAAAAAAGCAAAAAAAATTGAATTGTCGCCGGCGGTCTAGGGTTTGTAGATCCTGCCGGGGTGGAGGGGACAACTGCAGGCTGGGCTTTGGAAGGGTGGAAGCTACTCCCTCTGTCCAGTAGTTTGCATGCAACCTGTCCATGCGAACGACAACGCTTAATCCCTTAACGCATGTGTATGCAAACAACAACGCTTGGTGGTTGGCTGCCTACCGGTAGTGCATTGTCCCAAAATAGTCCATTAAGTGCGCGTAAAAACACATGCTAATTAATGTTTTCAGTCCAATCCATACCATACAGCCTAGGCTATGCACCTGGACGGAGTACTGTCCACGGGTTTCCACTCAAAGAAGAACGACGACCCGAACATGGGTGGCTGACTACCTAGGCGCGTCGCGCGTGCGCATTTACTTCGGTTGTGGGTGTAGTTGGAAGGCCGCCACGCGTCCCCGAGGCAGACGAGGAGAAAGCGCGTGCGCGCACGAATCAAATCAATAAGCCAAAAAAACAGAGCCAGCGCGTGCACTATTTTGTAGGCCTCTTTTTTCATTGGGCCTTCGACATCCAACGCCATGCGACGGCCCAACCAGAGCTGGAGACAATGACATAGTTTTAGCAACCCAGAGAGCACATGATCCACAAATTAAGCTTACACCACACTAATAACATCTCTAACGAGTGATGACCAGCAAGTAAGCAAATCCTAGGGCAACTATACAAAAATAATATCCTAAAGCTATCAGATTCGCCTGCTTGTTCAATAGAATCATCTGCCTCAAGTTCTTGCTCATCTTCTTTAATTCTCCCTTCAGATCCGCATCCCCAACTGTCGAAGCAGCACTTTCAGAGACCAAATTCCGCACGGCTGACGGCAGATTGAGCTCCCGGGTTGCGGCCCCATTGAATTGAATCAAGCCCTCCCCTTGAAGCCTTAGAACGTAGTCATCTAGCCATTCAAAATGTGTGCACTTCTTCATGGTCTGAAACGAAGTCATGAGCCCTAAATCCCAGATCCAACGAAAAAGAATTAAAAGCAAAGAGGAAAATCATGAGATCTAACATGCCCCTCTGGCTTGCTCTCGCAGTTCACGAACTCGCGCCCAAAGTTGCCGTTCCTGTCCTCCTTCGAAGTCAACCGTTTTAGTGGCGCGGTGCGTGGGCAGTCAGGACATGGCTGCATGGGCAGTTGACCATACTGGGTCCACGCGGGGCGGGAGGCTGAGGTGGAGCTCGACATATCTCATCACCGGGGAAGACGAAGAAGACGAGGGGCTCCTATCGTCGCCGCAGAAGAAGAAGCAGAGGAAAGGGGAGGCAATGCCGCATTGGTGGGCGAGCAGAACCAACCTCTCGTCGTCTCGTGGATCGCCCAACGATCCAACGATGCGGAGCAATCCATGTGATCCAACGGCGCGCAGCCTGCCCTCGGAATTCCTTCTAGAAGGCCATATCTGAGGGTTGTCACTTGGCGCTAGGGTATGATCGGACGGCTGCAGTTCGACGCTAGGGTTTGGAGAGATGCTGCGGGGTTTTGAGCCGGTCAGCGGGGTTATTTTAGGTTTGACCAACTTTTCAAATGTCCTTAACTAAATCAAAAAAAATCAAAAAAATTATGAAACCTTCGCGGATCGTCGTTTTATAAGACATAGTTACCATTAAAAAATATAAACTTGGTTTAGGGTCATTTTTATGAAAAAACTTTTTTTGAGGTGAGCTACCATTTCCGAGTTCAAATGAGCATAACTAATTCAACAAAAATCAAAAAAATGGAACACCTGCGCACAATGCCGTTGTATGTGACATGGTTATGACAAAAAATAATAACATTGGTTTATGAACATTTTCATGAAAACTCCTTCACAAAAATGACCTATCACGTACGAGGTTGTATAGAGTTCGAGAAGAGAGTGATAGTGGGTTTAGGTTTACGAATTTTTTAAAAAAATCAAGAAAATCACCAAAGCTTCGTCTTAGTGTCAATAAGAAGGATCTGAACTTATTTTTTCATTATTCAAATTTTGTCACATGTAATAATTCAAATTTTTCCGACATCATCATCAACAACAACAGCAAAGCCTTTAGTCCCAAACAATAATTCAAATTTTGCAAACATCACATCACAGAGCAATGGACTTCAAATGTTGTCGAATTATTACAAATCATTAAAATTGAAAGGTTAGTTCAAATTCAAATTTCGCCTCTAATTTTGAATTATTACAAATCCTTAAAGTTCAAAGTTTACAACTTGCATTCAACGTTCAAAGTTCACATCTTTGCCTTGCTCCTTGTGTTCCTAGACGGTTTAACAGACTTGCTCCTGGTTTCCCTAGCTGGGATATCCACCCTTTTCTTCTTCCTTTTGGTCTTCACTTCGGTTGGTGGCTATCGAGGTGCTGGCGGAGAACTTCCACTGGCCAGCTGACAGGGTTCAATATCTTCAAAACCTTCATAAGCCATGGCTTCAAATTCTGCATCGGATGATGGCTGAACCGAAGTTTCATTCTCTCTTGGCCTTATCTCTCCTTTTCCTTTAATTTCCCTAGAGCTAGATCAAACAGAAAAAAGAGTATAAGCCATCGATAAAAATAGAAGAAATGCACAAAAAGGGAAGGTTGTTGCACACATACCAAGCTGCCGGCAGTGCTAATTCGGTTGCTTCATTCTCCTCTAATGTTGCATTATCCTCTGGATTAGCTGCAATCTGCTCTATTGCTTCATCCTCCTCTGGATTAGCTGCAATCTGCTCTAATGCTTCATCCTCCCCTGCTTTAGCTGCAATCTGCTCTAATACTACATCATCCCCTGCATTAGCTGCAATCTGCTCTAATGCTGCATTATCCTCTGCATTTGTTGCTGCCCATTGTTCCTCTTCTCCAAATGAAGCATCCACTGGATTGGTACATTTCCTAGCAATGTGCCCTAGGGTTCCACATTTTTTGCACTTACGCTATCTTTTTACACGACCCTCTTCACCTCTTCTGTACCTGTTCTTCCTTGGTCTTCCTAGTGGCCTAGTCAGTACAGGAGAATGTAGTTTGAACCCTGGATCTACTATGTTCCATTGCTCTTTTCCCAAGAGTGCAGGCACATTGGAAGCATAAGCAGCCCTGAATCTGGCAACAGAAAAATATTCAGAGATGTATTGATCAACTTCACCATCTTCACCACCGATAACAGTCATCAGATGTAGGGCATGTATGCATGGCTTCCCACGGATCTGCCATTGCCTACAACTGCATTCCCTAGTTGCTAGGTTAACTGGATACCTCCATTCCCTATTTTTACTATCAGTATATGTTACCTCAGCCTCGTGTGTCGCCGCTCGAATGCATTTCATTCTACTCAGTCCTCTTGCCTTGGCATGCAATGCCTTAATAAGAGATGGGAGCATGAGATGGCCAACATATTTTGTTTCTGTGATACTTTTGCGAAGAGCCATCTTTATCATGATCATCTGCCGAATCTTATCAAATATTTGCTATATCAGAAGCCCTTTCAATGACATAATCTTTGCATTGAAACACTCTGCCGGGTTGCTGGTCACATAGTCCACTTTGTATATTGTATTGAATTTGCATCTTGACCACAACTTTCCATGATGTGCATCTAGGTACTCCTTCACCAGAGGATTGTGAGCATACAACACTCTCAAATGATGCTCATGCTGCCTCTCACTGCATGTGTATGATGTTGGCCATAAGTTCTCATCATAAACTTTACCTTTGAATTTGCTTCTGAAATTCTGCGCTAGGTGTCGCATACATTCCCTATGCTCCACTCCAGGGAATACAATTTCCACTGCACCCTCCAAACCCTTGCAAGCATCTGTGTGTATAGCTAAACCTGGGGTGTACCTATAAGGTTGCGCAAATGCTGCAGAAACTAGACCCAACTTTCCTCGAACTCTGCCTCCACCACACCAAATGCAACTCGGAATAGCCAGTTGTGTCCATCAACTGCAGAAGCTGCCACCAGTTGTCCTCTCCACCTTCCATTCAAAGCAGTTGCATCAACAGCCAAATAGGGCCTGCAACCATCAAGAAACCCCTGCCAACAAGTCTCGAAACAAACAAAAGCCCTCCTGAAGCACTCCTTCTCAAATGACTTCCCTTTTATGGAACTGTATGCTTCTCAATCTCTACAACACTCCCTGGACTAGCAGCTTCCACTTCAGCTTTAAATGTGTAGAGCATCTGAAAGCTCTCATTCCAAGGACCATTAATCCTGTCAAGAGCTATTTCCTTACCATAAAAAATCTTCATGTAAGGTACAACAATCTTGTACTTATCAAATAGCTTCCCTTGGAGTTCTGTTGGACCAAGTGTTGGTTTTTCTCTCAACCAATCCAAAATTGCATCTGCCACCCATCTACTCTTTGCTAGCTTTGTTTTAGCCTTCCCCCCTCCCCCTCTAGGTGGACAAGTGTGCTGGTGCGGGTTCCTTTTTATCTAAAAAAATATGATCTGAAAACATTACACAATGATCTGAACATAGAATCTGTATATACTGAAATACACAAACCTGAATGAACTTGCTCCTCAACATACGTGATGCATGCAACCTCCATCTACACCTATCATATGGGCAACGAACAGTGAACCTTAATGGCTCACTCCTTTCAATCACATATGTATTTTGTGTGAGAATGCAGTATGTAGTCACTGCATTACGGCAGTCCACCATCGACTGGAATATGGTGTCGACACCAAGCTGAGGATCTTCCTTGTTCCACTCAATTGTTGGCATGTCATCACCATCATATTCATCTACAACTAAGTTGTCGATGTTCTCCTCCCTCTCTTCATCGTCAGTGTCATAAAATCTAGCACGGCTGATAGGCTGCTCCTGAAATTCATCTTCCATTGCTTGTTTACTGGCAATATCTACAAGGTCAGGGAACATATTCTCATCCTCGTCATCATGTTGAGGCACCTCTTCGTCTGGCTCTCCATCCTGTACTACATTGGGTGCGGCAACGACAGGAGAAGTGGCACAAGAAACGGTAGCAGATATATTGTGACTTTCAGAACCACTAGCTCTGCTTGGTTTCGACCTACAAGGGGTGTCGGGGCACTCTCCGTTAGCAAAGGCAGAAGATTCCTGAACACTCTTCCCCTCCCCACGTTCATTGCGTGGCTGAAGCACCTCGATATGGATTTTACCGAAGCGGCTTTCGACATTCAAAGAAAAGAGCAATCCCAGATGCTCATCGCAAGTTAGTGGTGTAAATTTTTGCTCGGTACTGCTGAAATATTTCAGTTCAACAGCATCGGCAGGGCTCCATCCATATGGAGAATTTCTGAGCGCCGCGAGCAAATCTTTGAACGACATACTGGTTTCTACCACCTTCGAATAGAAAAAACCAGTAAGCAACTGCGGTTTTCTACCGCGCAGCACACTAACTTCCATCCTAACCGACAGCCAGAAAGCAAGCACAGGATCAATCCTATTCGATTCAAATAAGGGGTGCTATTAGGCCGGGAACAATTCAGTTAAATTTGAACGATTCAAGCGACTAGCGGTCAAAAAGGGCCGAATTTACGAATCAGCAAATCAGTTAGAGGGGAAAACGACGCTTACGCAGGTGTAATCCATGAATTAGCCGCCGCCGATTCCATCCAATCCTCTCCACGGTCCACGGGCTTGAGAGTCTGCTCCCCCGACATCGCTGCTTTATCCAAATGGGGATGTGGGGGTATATCTGGCGGAGGGCACGACGGCGGCGGAGGCGGAATGGGGTTTGAGGTTGGAGGGCACGACGGCGGCGGAGGGGGCGGAGCGGCGCGGTGCTGTAGGGCTCGAACTTGAGGTTCAGACAAGCCCATCCGACATGTCTCAATGCGGCCCCACACGTCAGAATGGTCAAAGGAGAAGCCGTTCTGACACGGACCCACTCGTCAGAGTTAACGGTCAAACCATTGACCCGACGGCATCCTCCGATGTGACCATTTCAGAGGGTTTCGGACAAGGGAGTGGGGAAAAGTGAGCAAAAGTTAAGAGCGTGGGGATGAATGAGTACAACTAAGGAACCAGGAGCACAGATGTAAAAACCCTAAAGTGATTGTAAAACATCCAAGAATGATAATATAACAGCATGGAACAAGCAAAAATTATAGATATGTTGGAGACGTATCAACCCTCGTGGCCGTCCCCAAACCCTAGCCCCCTCTCATTCCCTCCCCCTCGCGTCGCTGCTCCCTCCGATCTCCATGGCCGCCTCAGCCATCGTCGTCGCCCGCGTAGCCACCGGCCCTACCACAACTCGTCGTTGTGTCCCCCTGCTCCGTCGTGCTCTGCTGCACTGCCGGCAACCACAGGATCTAGCTCGGAGCCCCTGCCTCGCGTCCATGCCATATTCTTCCTCCTAGGGTGCCGCCGCACCTCGCCGATGAATCCGGCCGCCTCGAGCCTCCCACGAGCCCACTTGAGCACACTTGTAGGCTGCCGGTGAGCTCCTCCTTCTCCTCCTCCCCCCCGCCTTCTCACGCGCGCCCCGTAGCCCCCCTTTTCACCATGGCCGCAGCTCTCCGCCGCTCGAGATCGTCGCCGACGATGCTCCGCTGACCTTTTGGTCACACGCACGCGTCCATCTCCTTCCCCGCATCGCGTAGATCCTCCCTAGCTGCACCAATTGCTCGTTTTTTCCTTTGCAGGTTTACTGTACCAAAGGAAGTCCAATCGCCACAAAACTTTTTGATGATTTTTTTTGGACTATATGAAGACCTAAAAGCTTCGGAAGGAAGCCAGGGGGTGCACGAGGGCCGCACCACGTATCAGGGCGCGCCCTGGGGGGCACGCCCTGATATGAGGTGCCCCCCTCGGGCGTCTCCCGACGTCCCTCTTCGGCCTATAAATTCCCTAAAATCCTAAAAAACCAGAAGCAGTCCCGAAACCCTTTTTCCGCTACCACAAGTCTCTGTTCCGTCGCGAGGCCATCTGGAGCTCCGTTCCGGCACCCTGCCGGAGGGGGGATCGATCACGGAGGGCCTCTTCATCAACCTTGATGCCCTCATGATGATGTGTGAGTAGTTCACCACATACCTACGAGTCCATAGCTAGTACCTAGATGGCAATCTCTCTCTCTCTCTCTCTCTCTTATGATCTTCAATACAATGGTCATCGCATCTTCGCTTTGATCTATCCGATGTAGTCCTACTGTGCGGTGTGTTTGTTGGGATCCGATGAATTGTGGGTTTATGTTTAGATTATTCATGAAAAGTATTTGAGATGCCTCTGAATTATATTATCTCTTAAGTGCATGATCATTATAGCTTCTTAATGCTCTCTGATCTATTGATGTGCTTTGGCCAAGTAGATTGATATTTCATCTGTGGGAGTGGTGCGTTGTGTAGGTTCAACCTGGCGAGTTTCTATATCCCAGTGACAAAATAGGGGACAAGATGCGTCTTTGTGTTGTTGCTACTAAGGATAAAACGATGGGGTTCATTCATATTGTTTGAGTTTACTTTGTCTACATCATGTCATCGTTCTCCAAGCATTACTCTGTTTTACTTAATACTCTAGATGCATGCTGGATAGCAGTCGATGATTGGAGTAATAGTAATAGGTGCAGGTAGGAGTCAGCCTATTTGCTTATGGACGTGATGCCTATATATACATGATCATTGCCGTGAAAATCGCATAACTATCCGCTTTTCTATCAATTGCCCAGCAGTAATTTGTTTACCCACTGTATGCTGCCTACATGAGAGATGCCACTAGAGAACACTAAGGCCCCCGGGTCTATTTACTTATATGTTTGCAAATGCTATTATTACCTTGCTGCCTTTATTTACTTTTTATTTATTTTGCTTTTATCAACAATTATCTACACAACTCATTTTCTTGCAAATAACGAGATCAAAGGGATTGACAACCCTCTTGCCCGCGTTGGGTGCAAGTTGTTTGTTCATTTGTGTGCAGCCGCTGAAGACGGTCTAGGATTGATATTCCTATTGGTTCGATAAACCTTGGTTTCATAACTGAGGTAAATACTTATCCGCTTTGTGCTGCACTTACCCGTTCCTCTTCACGGAAAACCCAACGCAGATCACAAGTATCAGGAAGGATTTCTGGCGCCGTTGCCGGGGAATATCATCATCAACTACCAAGTAACTTCACACAAATTTTCATTCACTTGTTCTTCTTTTTATTTTCTGTTATATTTAGCTTGTCTCATAAAATAAAAAAATAAAAAATATTTATCTTTGCGTGTTACTAGTTTTCTTGTTTGAAGTCAAGGCTAGTTCTTCTTCCACGAAGCTTTACTCCCAATGATGATGTAGTGAATTTCAAACAAAGGGGAGGAGAAAGCTTAAAAGATGCATGGTATAGGATTTGCTTTGCTCAAAATAAAGCAACCAAAAAGTTATCTACCACTACTTTTCTTTACAATTTTTATGTTGGTGTGACCACTTGGTATAGGTTCGTACTTGACACCATCACCGGTGGTAATTTTTTAATGTGTCACACCTTGGATGCCTACACCGCAATTGAAAATCTTGTAGGGACACCACCCATTATTGTTAATGAAACAAATTTAACCTTGGAACATGGTATGCAAAGGCTTGATGCTATTGAGAAGAATATGATCACAAACAAGCCAATTGAGGAGTTGGATAAAAAAAATCCATAATCATATCACTCAACTTGGGTCACGAGTAGGAATGACTTTGAAAACCTTGAAGGAAAAAGACACTACTATTGATGAGAGGATAGAACAAGGTTTGAATAGAATTGATAAAATGGAAGAGGTCATTGACAAAGTAGGATCCGCCTTCACATCTTCTAAAGCTAATGCTAGTACCTCTCACAACAAAAATTGCAAGTTCATATACATTCCCAAGAATACGAGAACACCTCCTACCAAAGGGGACGAGGATCTAAAGATGATTAGTGTTCATCCCAACTTTATAGATTTGATAAAGGATCATATTTCCAAGCCTCCTACTGCACCTATTATCCATGGTTGTGTCATTGAGGAGCTGGATGTCAAAGATGACAATACTTGAAACTATGCATTATGCCTAGCTAGGGGCATAAAACAATAGCGCTTCTTGGGAGGCAACCCAATAGTTATCTTTAAATTTTTGCTTATAAATTTCTGTTTATTTTTAATAGCATGCTTTTAGCCTCTGTAATGATTATGTTTTTGTGTTTAAATTAGTGTTTGTGACAAGTAAAGCCTTTGGGATGACTCACAAGATGACTAGAATCGATGCTGAAACAAAACAGAAACTTTTGACTCTAGTACAGGAATTTTCATTTTTTTGCTAGAGCATGATAATGATCTGAAATTATTACACAATGTTGATATACAAATTGTCGAGGTTTTCCTAAGTTTTCAGAATTTTTAGAGTTACAGAAGTATAGGGTCTCTACAGATTGCTGCAGATTGTTCTGTTTTAGACAGATTCTGTTTTTGCTTGCATAGTTGCTTGTTTTGATTAAACTATGGATTGTATACGGGGGTATAAGCCATGGAGAAGTTAGAATGCAGTACCTATTATGCATTTATGAAATTTGAATCAATTTACAACAGTACTTAGAGTATGCAATATGTTTCTTATACTAACGGATCTCACGAGGTTTTGTTGAGTTTTGTGTGATTGAAGTTTTCAAGTTTTGGGTGTTATCTTGATGGACAAATGAATAAGGAGTAGCAAGAGCCTAAGCTTGGGGATTCCCACGGCACCCCAAGGTAATATTTTAAAGGAGACTCAAGTGTCTAAGCTTGGGGATGCCCTGGAAGGCATCCCCTCTTTCGTCTCAAATCCATCGGTATGTCACTTGGAGCTATATTTTTATTCGTCACATTATATGAGTTTTGCTTGGAGTGTCATTTGCTTTTATTTGATTTTACTTTCAGTTTGCCACAATCATTGTTTGCTGGACACACCTATTTAAGAGAGACACACCTTCATCATAATTTGTTAGAATACTCAATATGCTTCACTTATATCTTTTGAGCTTAGCAGTTGCTCTAGTACTTCACTTATATCTTTTTGAGCACGGTGGCGTGTAGATTTTATAGAAATGATTTCACTCTCGTTCTTCACTTATATTTGTTTGAGAGTTAATAAATAGTGACGGTAATTTGCATGGGTCATACAGACTAGTCCAAAAATATTATTAGGTATTCAAAGAGTGATAATCAAAACCATCATGTAGCACATATACAGAAATTGTGGGTTAATGATATTGATGTAGTAATATGAAATAGGAGTGAGTTCATAATTGTTAAACCGTAGAAGTGTCGATATTAAGAGGGGTTGACATTTTTGTTCATCTAAAAATTAAATAGGCATGGTGATGATGTGTGAGCATTTTTATTCCTCGTAGAAATCCTAGTGTTGTTTTGGGTCGGAAGCGCGCGATGGTTAACTCCTACCAACCTCTTCCCTCGGGGCATGCGATTAGTACTTTGATTTATGATAAACTAATAAAACTTTGCAAAAAGTATATGAGTTATTTATGACTAATGTGAAACCATGGACATACGCAATCTCACCTTTTCATAATTTGCTAGCCTCTCCGGTACCGTGCATAGCCCGTTCTCACCTTGAGGATTGGTGCAACTTTCGCCGGTGCATCCAAACCCCGTGACATGACACGCTCTGTTGCACATAAGCCTTATTATATATTCCTCAAAACAGCTACCATACCTACCCATCATGGCATTTCCATAGCCATTCCGAGATATATTGCCATGCAAATTCCATCGTCACTTCACATGACTAGTTCGTTCATCGTCATATTGCTTTGCATGATCATATAGAGCTGACATAGTATTTGTGGCAAAGCCACCTTCATAATGTTTTTGATACATGTCACGCTAGATCATTGCACATCCTGGTACATTGCCAGAGGCATTCATACAGAGTCATATATTCATATCAGTTCTCCATGTTGAGTTGTAAGTAAATAAAAAGTGTGATGATCATCATTATTAGAGCATTGTCCCAGTGAGGAAAGAATGATGGAGATGATGATTCTCCCATAAGTCGAGATGAGACTCGGGATGAAAATAAAGATGGGTGAGGCCAAATGAGCCCACCGTCCATTCAAAAAAATGAGAGAAAATGAGAGAAGGGACTTTGCTACTATCCTTTACCACACTTGTGCCTCAAAGTGGCACCATGTTCCTCATGTAGAGAGTCTCATGATATATCACTTTCATATGCCAGTGGGAATTACCTATTCATTATTACAAACTTGGCTTGTATATTCCTATGACGGGCTTCCTCAAATGCCCGAGGTCTTCATGAGCAAGCAAGTTGGATGCACACCCCACTTAGCTTCATTTGAGATTTCATACACTTATAGCTTCAGTGCATCATTTGCATGGCAATCCCTACTCCTTGCATTGACATCTATCGATGGGCATCTCCATAGCCCGTTGGTACGCCTAGTTGATGTGAGACTATCTTCTCCACTTCCTACCCCTTTGATATCTACCAGCATATTCTATTCCATTCAAATGCTATGTCCAATGGCTAACGCTCATGTATTACTTGAAGAATAAAAAGTTGATGCATATTGAAAAAGTATGAACCAATTGCCTGACTTGGACACCGTGGTGCTTAACATTTGTATTAATGTGGTGAAGATGGAGCCATGCCTTGCAAATACAATAAGATGAATGGGGGGGGGGGTAAACATTCCTTAAGAATCGTATACTTTTAGGAATTAACAATTCTGTTTCTTACACTTTGAATATTGCTATGTTAATATTTGTTGATTCATCTTTTCTGAGTGAGCATACCTGAATAAGATTACATAGTGGATAGCATGTCACATCAAAAATTCTGTTTTTATCATTTACCTACTCGAGGACGAGCAGGAATTAAGCTTGGGGATACTTGATGCGTCTCCAACGTATCTATAATTTTTGATTGTTCCATGCTAATATATTATCATTCTAGGATACTTTTTGGGTCATTATTTACCAATTTATAATATTTTTGAGCACTAACCTATTGATCCAGTGCCCAGTGCCAGTTGTTGTTTTCTGCTTGTTTTTGCCTTTGCAGGTTTACTGTACCAAACGAAGTCCAATCGCCACGAAACTTTTTGATGATTTTTTTCTGGACTATATGAAGACCTAGAAGCTTTGGAAGGAAGCCAGGGGGTGCACGAGGGGCGCACCACGTATCAGGGCGTGCCATGGGGGGCCGCGCCCTAATATGTGGTGGCCCCCTCGAGCGTCTCCCGACGTCCCTCTTCGGCCTATAAATTCCCTAAAATCCTAAAAAACCAGAAGCAGTCCTGAAACCCTTTTTCCGCCGCCGCAAGTCTTTGTTCTATCGCGAGGCCATCTGGAGCTCCGTTCCGGCACCCTGCCGGAGGGGGGATCGATCATGGAGGGCCTCTTCATCAACCTTGCTGCCCTCATGATGATGTGTGAGTAATTCACCATAGACCTACGGGTCCATAGCTAGTACCTAGATGGAAATCTCTATCTTATGATCTTCAATACAATGGTCATCGCATCTTCGCTTTGATCTATCCGATGTAATCCTATTGTGCGGTGTGTTTGTTGGGATCCAATGAATTGTGGGTTTATGTTCAGATTATTCATGAAAAGTATTTGAGATGCCTCTGAATTATATTATCTCTTAAGTGCATGATCATTATAGCTTCATAATGCTCTCCGATCTATTAATGTGCTTTGGCCAAGTAGATTGATATTTCATCGGTGGGAGTGGTGCGTTGTGGTAGGTTCAACCTGGCGAGTTTCTATATCCCAGTGACAAAATAGGGGACAAGATGCATCTTTGTCTTGTTGCTACTAAGGATAAAACGATGGGGTTCATTCATATTGTTTTAGTTTACTTTGTCTACATCACGTCATCGTTCTCCAAGCATTACTCTGTTTTACTTAATACTCTAGATGCATGCTGGATAGCGGTCGATGAGTGGAGTAATAGTAATAGGTGCAGGCAGGACTCGGTCTATTTGCTTATGGACGTGATGCATATATATACATGATCATTGCCGTGAAAATCGGATAACTATCCGCTTTTCTATCAATTGCCCAACAGTAATTTGTTTACCCAGCGTATGCTGCCTACATGAGAGATGCCACTAGAGAACACTATGCCCCCCCTGGTCTATTCACTTATATATTTGCAAACGCTATTATTACCTCGCTGCCTTTATTTATTTTGCTTTTATCAACAATTATCTACACAACTCATTTGCTTGCAAATAACGAGATCAAGGGGATTGACAACCCTCTTGCCCGCGTTGGGTGCAAGTTGTTTGTTCATTTGTGTGCAGCCGCTGAAGACGGTTGAGGATTGATATTCCTATTGGTTCGATAAACCTTGGTTTCATAACTGAGGGAAATACTTATCCGCTTTGTGCTGCAGTTACCCGTTCCTCTTCACGGAAAACCCAACGCAGATCACAAGTATCATAGCACCGTCCTCGTCGAGGCCCGAACTACGGGCGTCGCAAATCTCGACGTCGGCGATGTTCCCGACGGCCTCAGCCCGCGCCACCGCGGTAGATCGACTCGGCGTCGAACGCCCGTTCGAATGCCACCGGCCGCGTCCGTTTTGGCGGCCCATAGCCGTTTTCCGACGAGGGCCGAGCCCCTCCGCCGCGTTTGTGGCTCGTCAGAGCAACTCCGGCGATGCCCGTCGGCCTGGCTGACCTAGGGCCACCCCCAGGGTCGCTGCCACGCCCCCTGGGCCCATGTTGACCGTTGACCCGGTGAACTGCTAACTGGGCAGCCCCCAGCAGCTGACTGGTGGGCCACACCCCCCTAGGCCACTGACCTGTGGGCCATGGTCATTAGGCCCCTAACAGCCACTGACATGTGGGCCCCCCTTCCCTAATTAACTGATAATTAATTTGTATAATTAATTTAATCTAATAAATCACTCACATGTGGGGCCTACTGACTAATTAACTTAATTAGGTTAAAATAAACCTCTGTTAAGCCCACTGTCTATGACAGGTGGGCCCAACTATCAGGTTTGACCTGAGCCAGCTGAGTTGACTGCTGACATCATGCTGATGTCATGCCGATGCAATAAAGATATTTTTTCGAATTAAATTACATCTGTAAATTCCAGAACATTATTAAAACTTTGAAAAATCATATAAATTAATTTATAACTCAGCTGAAAATAATTTATATATGAAAGTTGATCAAAAAAATCCAACGAATCCAAATATGCAATCCATTCATGTGTCACGTGCCTCTAGCATGATGACATGGAACTTTCCCCTCCAATTCATCTGTCCGATAATTGCCTAAGACCCGGGAAATATCCCCGTATATTTTCCCGCTCCGTCTATAACACTTAGCACTGCGTTAGCTCATCCCTAGCCCTGCATGTTGTCATGTCATGCATCGTGATGCATCTGTTTGCTTTAAATTTATTGTTTTCTTCCCCCCTCTTCTTTCTGGTAGACATTGTTGTCGTGTACGACTACGCCACTGACGTTCACCCACTTGCCGCAGAGTATCCAGGCAAGCTAAACCCCCTTGATCATTCCTATATCGCCCATTCCTTCTCTCTCATGCTTGCATTAGATTTTGCTATTGTTGTTGATAGCTCCTATTCTGATGCATAGCCTGATTTTGTAACCTGCTATTGTTACTTTACCTATTATCATATATGCTTAGTATAGGTTGGTTAGTGATCCACCAATGACCCCTCACCTTGTCCCTGTTGCCCCTACTTCATCATCGGAGACTCGAAGACTCGATCAACACGATTGACAAGCCTGAGCCCGACACATCACCTCACCCCCCTTAGTTGTACGACCCTTCAGAGCTACTATCGAGTGCCGAGGGTGATACCTCGTAACGCACTCATGATGATAACTCTATAGTGTAGCTAATCGGTCGTGGATTACGGAGGGTGATTCCTCCTTCACCACTCTCGATAAAGACTCTGTCGTGCAATGCCTCAAGTGTGAACCCTCGAGGGTGATTCCTCCCCGGTCACCTTGACGGTTACATCAAGTGGAATCCATCAAGGGTGATTCCTCGGATTCCTCCTTGATGTATGGACACACGGTTACTTTGACTTTAACTACAGAACCATGTGAAAGACGGGTCGGCCCCAAGGGTACCCGCGAGGAAATGTGAAAGACGGGTCGGCCCCAAGGGTACCCGCGAGTGATGTGTAGTCGGGTTGACCAGGAAGGTGCCCGCGAGATAATTACGCGGCACGGCCGGACATTCTTAGCCCTTGCCGTAAGTCTGGGAGACGGGGCGACGGGACCACATATCGTGGATCATTGATCATCACCGCGCGCTACCAAGACACTAATGGGTTTGGATATGTGATCTGAGTAGGCCTCTGGCCTTTTTTGCACTGACCACCACGCGGGAATAAATATGGGTACTCTACGTCATACATTCGCCCGAAAGCTCTTCAAACGTCATAGTTGAGTGGCACGCGCCTGGGTGGCCCGCGTAAGCACCTGCCTTGTTTAAGGATGTGCCAGGACTGACACTGGCCGTCCTCGTAACGTGCAGGAGTGCAAAGGGTGATGGAACCATGTCCTCGGAGCACTTAGGATTTAGACCGTAGTGCTGACCTCTCGGTTGAGCCTAGGTAGGACTACGTCGTGTTGATTGATACGTCTCCAACGTAACTAAATTTTTTGCTTGTTCCATGCTTTTATATTACCATTATTGGATGTTTTACAATCACTTTATAGCAACTTCATATCATTTTTTGGGACTAACCTATTGACATGGTGCCAAAGTGCCAGTTGTTGTTTTTGCTTGTTCTTTACTTCGCAGAATATCAGTACCAAACGGAGTCCAATCGCGATGAAAATTTTTGGAGATTTTTTTGGACCAGAAGACACCCAGTGGGCCAAAGAAGTGCCAGAAAGGTGAGCCGTGGAGACCACAACCCACCAGGGCGCGCCAGAGTCCCCAGGCGCGCCCTGATGGGTTGTGCCCTCCTCGGAGCCCCTCTCCACCGCCTCTGACGCCTATAAATTCCCAAATATTCCAGAAACCCTAGAGGAGTCAATGAAAAACACATCCAGCTGCCGCAAGTTCCAGAGCCTCGAGATCCAATCTAACACCATCACGGAGGGGTTCATCATCCTCATTGGTGCCTCTCCGATGATGCGTGAGTAGTCCACCATAGGCCTACGGGTCCGTAGGTAGTAGCTAGATGGCTTCCTCTCTCTCTTTTGATTCTCAATACAATGGTCTCTTTGAGATCTATTTGATGTAAACTTTTGCGGTGTGTTTGTTGGGATCCGATGAATTTTGAGTTCATGATCAGTTTCTATCCATGAATATTATTTGAGTCTTCTTTGATCTCTTATATGCATGATTACTTATAGCCTCACATTTCTTCTTCGAATCTTTGGTTTAGTTAGGCCAACTAGATCGATTTTTCTTGCCATGGGAAGAGGTGCTTTGTGATGGGTTCGATCTTGCGGTGTCCTCTCCCAGTGACAGAGGGGGCAGCGAGGCACGCATGTATCGTTGTTATTAAGGATAACAAGATGGCGTCTATTCCTACATGAATAGATCTTGTCTACATCATGTCATCATTCTTATTGCATTACTCCGTTTTTTCATGAACTTAATACACTAGATGCATGCTGGATAGCGGTCGATGTGTGGAGTAATAGTGGCATATGCAGGCAGGAGTCGGTCTACTTATCTTGGACGTGATGCCTATATAATGACCATCGCCTTGGATATCGTCATGATTATTTGATCTTCTATCAATTGCCCAACAGTAATTTGTTCACCCACCGTGTGCTATACTCATGAGAGAAGCCACTAGTGAAACCTACGGCCCCCGGGTCTACTTTTCCAACATATTGCTTTTCGATCTATGTTTTTGCCACTTTTGTTTTCAGATCTATTATTCCAAAAACCCAAAAATATATTGCTGCACTTTTTATTTGCTCTTTTTATTTTGTGTTCTTGAGAGATCTATCTCTCCAATCTATCACTACCTAATCTATCTTTTTACCGTAGAGAGATTGACAACCTCTCTTTCGTGTCGGGTTGCAAGTATTTGTTCTTTGTGTGCAGGTGTTGCTTATTAGGTGGTGGTTATCCTCCTACTGGTTCGATACCTTGGGTTCATAACTGAGGGAAATACTTACCGTCGCTGTGCTACATCATCCCTTCCTCTTTGGGGAAATATCTATGCAGTCTCAAGCCACGTCAAAGGAATTTCTGGCGCTGTTGCCGAGGAGGAAGCGGTCTCTTCTACGTGCCAATCTCTGGCGCCGAGGAGACACCATCATCATCTACCAGGTTCCTACTCACAAATCTCATCTCCTTGCAATTACATTATTTGCCATTTGCCTCTCGTTTTCCTCTCCCCCACTTCACCCAATTTGCCGTTTTATTCGCCCTCTTTTTCGTTTGCCTTTTTCACGTCAGATCTCTTGCTTGCTTGCAATCTTGTTTGCGTAGTCACGATGACTCAAGAAAACACCAAGTTGTGTGATTTTTCCAATACTAATAACAATGATTTTATCAGTACTCCGATTGCTCCTCCCGCAACTAGTGCGGAGTTTTGTGATATTAATGTCGCTTTGTTGAATCTTGTCATGAAAGTTCAATTTATCGGTAATCCTAATGAGGATGCCGCGTCCCATCTAAACACGTTCGTAGAATTGTGTGATATGCAAAAGAAAAAAATATGTGGACAATGATATATTGAAGTTGAAATTATTTCCTTTCTCCTTGCTGGATCGTGCAAAAATTTGGTTTTCCTCTTTGCCTCGCAATAGTATCGATTCTTGGAATAAGTGCAAAGATGCTTTTATCACTAAGTATTTTCCGCCTGCGAAAATTATTTCCCTTAGGACACAAATCATGAATTTTAAGCAACTTGAGCATGAACATGTTGCACAATCTTGGGAAAGAATGAAATTGATGCTAAGAAATTGTCCTACTCATGGTTTAAATCTTTGGATGATCATACAATTTTTTTATGCGGGATTGAATTTTGTCTCTAGAAATCTTTTAGATTCCGCCGCGAGTGGTACTTTCATGGAAATTACTTTGGGTGAAGCTACTAAGTTGCTAGATAATATTATGGCAAATTATTCACAATGGCATACTAAAAGAGCACCTACTAGCAAAAAGGTTAATTCGGTTGAAGAAATTAGTACTTTGAGTGATAAGGTTGATGCTTTGATGAAATTGGTTGCTAGTAAAAATGCTCCTATTGATCTTAATGATGTGCCTTTGTCTACTTTGATTGAGCAAAATAGCGATTCCGTAGATGTGAACTTTGTCTCGCGAAACAATTTCAATAACAATGCTTATAGAGGTAATTTTAATCCTAGGCCTTTTCCTGGAAATTCCTCTAATAATTATGGTAATTCCAATGGTAATCCTTCTTACAATAATACTAGGAACACCTCTGATCTTGAGAGTAATATTAAATAATTTATCAATGCGCAAAATGCTTTCAATACTACGATAGAAGAAAAGTTGAATAAGATTGATGATATGTCTAGAAGCATTGATAGAATTTCTCATGATGTAGAAAATCTCAAGTTGAAAGCTTTTGTGCCTAAGATTGACGAATCAATTAAAGCTTTATATGTCTCTATGGATGAAAGTAAGAAAAGAACCGTTATGCTTAGAGCTAGAAGAGAATTCTTAGAAAAATCGTTTTCTAGTGATTGCCTTCATAAAAATGATGAAGATCTTAAAGTGATTGGTGTTTATTCTATTGATTCCTTGTTTAGTAATATTAAGATTTATGATAAAGGGACTGAAGTAGAGTCAACTTTAGCTAGAAGGTGTCCCAATAATTTGGAGGGTGAAAATCTTGATGAAAGTGGGTTTGAAGAGGTCAAAACTTTAACTAGTGATGTGCCCACTATTTTGGATTGCAAAGACTTTAATTATGATAGTTGCTCTTTTATTGAATGTATTTTTTTACTGCAATCCATGTTGAATTCACCCCATACTTATGAACAAAATAAAGCTTTCACTAAACATATCGTTGATGCCATGATGAAATCTTTTGAAGAAAAGTTGGAGTTGGAGATTTCTATTCCTAGAAAATTACATGATGAGTGGGAACCTACCATTAAGGTCAAGATTAAAAATTATGAGTGCTTTGCTTTATGTGATTTGGGTGCTAGTGTTTCCACGATTCTGAAATCTCTATGTGATGTGCTTGGTCTCACCAATATTGAATAATGTTCTCTTAATTTGCACTTGGCGGATTCTACTATTAAAAATCCTTTGGGAAGAATTAATGATGTTCTTATTCTTTAAAATAGGAACTATGTGACCATAGATTTTATTGTTCTTGATATTGATTGCAATCCATCTTGTCCCATTATACTTGGTAGACCGTTCTTACGTACTATAGGTGTCGTGATTGATATGAAAAAAGGCAATATTAGGTTTCAGTTTCCACTAAGAAAGGGTATGGAACACTTACCTAGAACAAGAATTAAGCCACCATATGAATCAATCATGAGAGCATCCTATGGAGCAAAAACCAAAGATGACAATACTTGAATCTATGTGTTATGCCTAGCTAGGGGCGTAAAACGATAGCGCCTGTTGGGAGGCAACCCAATGAATAAATTTATTTTTGTCTTTTTATTTCTGTTTTTGAGTGTTGACACAATTATGCCTCTGTTATGATTGTGTTTTTTATGTTTTATTTAGAGTTTGTGCCAAGTAGAGCCTTTAGGATGATTCATAAGATGAGTAGAAGCGATGCTGAATCTGAAACAGAAACTTTGCCTCCAGTGTTCGAATTTTCATTTTTTACTGGAACGTGATATTGAGCTGAAATTTTAACACGGTGTTGCTATACAAATTCTTCACGTTTTCCTAATTTTTCAGAATTTTTAGAGTTACATAAGTATGGTTAGAGTACAGATTACTAGAGACTGTTCTGTTTAAGACAGATTCTGTTTTCGTTGCATTGTGTGCTTGTTTTGATGAATCTATGGGTTGCATTGAAGGGTATGAGCCATGGTAAAGTTAAAATATAGTAGGTATAATTCAATAATAAAATATGAATGGGTTTGCAACAGCACCTAAAGTAGTGATTTGCTTTATTATACTAACGGATCTCAGGAAGATTTTGTTGAGTTTTGTGTGATTGAAGTTTTCAAGTTTTGGGTGAGATCACGATGGATGAAGGAATAAGGAGTGAAAATATGCTAATCTTGGGGATGCTACAGCACCCCCAAGATATATCCAAAGAGAAACAAGCAACTAAGCTTGGGGATGCCACCCTCTTTCTTCTAACGACCATCGGTATTTTACTTGGAGCTATATTTTTATTCGTCACATATCATGAGTTTTGCTTGGAGCGTCTTGTATTATTTGAGTCTTTGCTTGCTTTGCTTGTTAGTTTGTCAATTGTATCCTTGCTGGACACACCTATTTGAGAGATCCAAAATTATGCTAAGATTTGTTAGAATTGCTCTATATGCTTCACTTAAACTTTTTGAGCTATAGGATTGCTCTAGTGCTTCACTTATATCTTTTTGAGCACGGTGTGCTTGGAAAATTTTGTAGAAATACTCTCATGCTTCACTTAGATTAATTTGAGAGTTAGTAAATTTTGAAGAAATCCTCTCATGCTTCACTTATACTATTTTTAGAGATGAAATCTTTATGCTCATGTGCTTCACTTAAATTTGTGTGAGCTTGTAAAAAATCAATAGCAATATATGAAACTAGTCCCAAAGTGATAGATATCCAAGGAGGATATAATAAAAACTTTCATGAAGATCATTGGACAAATTAAACTTGATTCCTTGTAATAGTTTTGAGACATGATGATAGTAATATGTGAGTCATGTTAGTGAGTAATTATGCTTTAGTAAGAATATTGGTGTTAAGGTTTGTGATTCCCTATGCATGCACGAACGTCAATAGTTATGCAATGAAATTACATCCTACTTATGGAGCATTATTCGGTGTTAGTTATGCTCAATGCTCGCTTATGCGAATTTTTGTTTCTTGCTTGGTTGCTTCTCAATCTATTTGCTAGCCTCCACTTGTACTAAGTAGAAATGCTACTTGTGCATCCAAAATCCTTAAACCAAGTTTTGCCTTATGAGTCCACCATACCTACCTATATGTGGTATTTACATGCCGTTCTAAGCAAATTTGTATGTGCCATCTCTAATTTTCAAAATAAATGTTCTCTTTTGTGTGCTCGTATCGCTCATGAAACGGTAGGGGGTGTCCAATATTTTCCCATGCTAGATGTGTTATTCTCAAGATGAGTGTTTATTCACTTGTCATTGCACGAGAGTACGGCGGTAATAGGGATGCCCAGTCCTGAAATGAAAAAAGAAAAAAAAATATGTTGTCAAATAATAAATTCCTTGGGAAGTGTTGGTATGGAAGGCAACCGTGGATACGGCCAGCCATGGAATGTGAAAAATGGTGGAAAAAGAAATAAACTTTATTTTCTATTTGGGAACCGCCTATGATGTATCTAGCATGGAAAGTATTGTGAACTACTTTGTCGTTTTCGTTGACAGGAAAGGCATGCCACTCAAAATATTTTTCTCTCTCAATTTAAACTTTGAGCTCTGGCACCTCTACAAATCGCTACTTCCCTCTGCGAAGGGCCTATCTATTTACTTTATGCAATTTTTATTTTTTGAGTCTCCATCTTCTCTTATAAAGCACCAACTAGGGGGCACTATGATCGTACTTGAGCATTGGGTGTAGCTAATATGTGAGTGTGTTTCATGAATGGATCAATGATTGAGCATGATGGGCTAGGGATAACTTTCTTTAGTGTTGATATTCTGAAAGACATGGTTGCTTGTTGGCATGCTTGAGTATTGAAGTCATTATGTTAAAACTAGACTATTGCTTTGAACCACCTAAAAGTCCAAATGACCATGCTAAAAAGAAAAGAATATGAGATGAACATGTTGGGTAGCATTCCACATCAAAAATTCTGTTTTTATCATTTACCTACTCGAGGACGAGGAGGAATTAAGCTTGGGGATGCTAATACGTCTCCAACGTATCTATAATTTTTGCTTGTTCCATGCTGTTATATTATCATTCTTGGATGTTTTACAATCACTTTATAGCAACTTTATATCATTTTTTGGGACTAACCTATTGACATAGTGCCAAAGTGCCAGTTGCTGTTTTTGCTTGTTTTTTACTTTGCAGAATATCAGTACCAAACGGAGTCCAATCACGACGAAACTTTTTGGAGATTTTTTTTGGACCAGAAGACACCTAGTGGGCCAAAGAAGTGCCAGAGAGGTGGGCAGTGGAGACCACAACCCACCAGGGCGCTCCAGAGGCCCCAGGCGCTCCCTGATGGGTTGTGCCCTCCTCGGGGCCCCTCTCCACCGCCTCCGACGCCTATAAATTCCCAAATATTCCAGAAACCCTAGAGTAGTCGACGAAAAACACATCCAGCCGCCGCAAGTTCCAAAGCCTTGAGATCCAATCTAACACCATCACGGAGGGGTTCATCATCCTCATTGGTGCCTCTCCGATGATGCGTGAGTAGTCCATCATAGACCTACGGGTCCGTAGGCAGTAGCTAGATGGCTTCCTCTCTCTCTTTTGATTCTCAATACAATGGTCTCTTGGAGATCTATTTGATGTAAACTTTTGCGGTGTGTTTGTTGGGATCCGATGAATTTTGAGATCATGATCACTTTCTATCCATGAATATTATTTGAGTCTTCTTTGATCTCTTATATGCATGATTACTTATAGCCTCGTATTTCTTCTTCGAATCTTTGGTTTAGTTAGGCCGACTAGATCAATTTTTCTTCCCATGGAAAGAGGTGCTTTGTGATAGGTTCGATCTTGCGGTGTCCTCTCCCAGTGACAGAAGGGGCAGCGAGGCACGCATGTATCGTTACTATTAAGGATAACAAGATGGGGTCTATTCCTACATGAATAGATCTTGTCTACATCATGTCATCGTTCTTATTGCATTACTCCGTTTTTCCATGAACTTAATATACTAGATGCATGCTGGATAGCGGTCGATGTGTGGAGTAATAGTGGTAGATGCAGCCAGGAGTCGGTCTACTTATCTTGGACGTGATGCCTATATAATGATCATCGCCTTGGATATCGTCATGATTATTTGATCTTCTATCAATTGCCCAACAGTAATTTGTTCACCCACCGTGTGCTATACTCAAGAGAGAAGCCACTAGTGAAACCTACGGCCCCCGGGTCTACTTTTCCAACATATTGCTTTCCGATCTATCTTTTTGCCGCTTTTGTTTTCAGATCTATTATTCCAAAAACCCAAAAATATGTTGCTGCACTTTTTATTTGATCTTTTTATTTTGTGTTCTTGAGAGATCTATCTCTCCAATCTATCACTACCTAATCTATCTTTTTATTGTAGAGAGATTGACAACCTCTTTTTCGCCTCGGGTTGCAAGTTTTTGTTCTTTGTGTGCAGGTGCTGCTTATTAGGTGGTGGTGATCCTCCTACTGGTTCGATACCTTGGTTTCATAACTGAGGGAAATACTTACCGTCGCTGTGTTGCATCATCCCTTCCTCTTTGGGGAAATACCGACGCAGTCTCAAGCCACGTCATTGATCAGCCAAGGCCGGGCATGTCCTGAAAAAGTGTGTCCGGCCGGAGTTAATTGAGCGTGTTGGGTAAGTTTGTGCACCCCTGGAGGGAAGTATATCTATTCAAATAGCCGTGTCCACGGTAACGGACGCTCAGAGTTGTATCCCAATCTATACAACAAGAACTGGATACTTGTGACATGGAAATGGAAATGATGGCTCCGGGATTGCTTCCTCGCAAGGAGTCGAGGAAGGATCTCTGGGCGTTACAACAACATACTTTTAGTATGTTAATCTGCACTCTTCTAATGCTGCAAGACACTGAAGATGCTAGTCTTTGATAGGACTAGGCCTTCCCCCTCTCTTCTGGCATTTCTGCAGTTCAGTCCAAAGATATAGCCCCATTCCTTTGATACTGATGCATACTTAGTATAAATTTGATGTAAGTCTTGCGAGTACTTTGGATGAGTACTCACCGCTGCTTTGCTCCCCTTTCCCCCTTGATACGATTGCTACGACCAGATGACGAAACCCAGGAGCCAGCTGATCCCGCCGACGACTACTACTATCAGGACGGAGCGTAATACTACGTGGAGGCTGCTGAGTAGTTAGGAGGCTCCCAGGCAGGAGGCCTTGCCTTTTCGATCCGATGCTTATGTTTGTGCTAGCCTTCTTAAGGCAAACTTGTTTACTTATGTCTGTACTCAGATATTGTTGCTTCTGCTGACTCGTTTGTATTCGAGCTTATGTATTCGAGCCCTCGAGGCCCCTGGCTTGTAATATAAAGCTTGTATGACTTTAAATTGTGTCTAGAGTTGTGTTGTGATATCTTCCCGTGAGTCCCTAATCTTGATCGTGCGTATTTGCATATATGATTAGCGTACGATCAAAATGGGGGCGTCACAACCGTGCTGCATCAGTGCCTCCCTAAACGATCACACATTCAACAACGACGATAGGGAATAGCTACGATGTGTGGCGGCAGTGACGATCTTTGGCTCCAGCGGCGGGGATAGTTCCGACGTAGGCAACACGGCCGGAAGGGTGCTAGCGATGGGGAAGGAGGCGCCACGAGTGGCGGTGAAATTTCACCCACCAAAACGATCTGACTTTCGGAGCGGAATTGGAAGGACATGCCCTCATGAGCTAGGGACTGTTTTTTAGAGCTCCCAATTTGTGTATGAGTTCAATAGTTTAAGAGGATTTGCTAGAGTGTGCTACCTTTCAGTGATTTATTTTTTTGGAGCCAAAATGAATTAAGATACATTTGGAGACTCTTAGTGCATCGAGGGCCATGGGGGAGGCTATGGGCACTGCATGTAAGGGCGTGTAGCTTAGCCGTCCAATTTTTCCTATATTGTGTGCTTTTTCTTTTTTTTCTTTTACGTGTGTTTTCATCGGTTTTAATAGTTTTTCTTTTGTTTTTCCTGCTTTATTTCGTATTCTGATTTGCTTTTCATTTTTTGGTTTTCTTCTCTTTCAATTTTTCATCTGAATTTTATTTGCATGCTAATTCATGAATATTTATTAAAGTCATGAAAATTTAAAAATAATCTATGATTTCTTTTAGAATTCATGAACAATTTCTTTGAATTCGTGTTTTTTATCAAATTTATGAATATTTCTAAATGATAAAAAAAAATATGTGAATATTTTCAAATTTGAGAACCTTTTTCAAATTCACGAACATTATTTGAAATCCATTGATATTTCTGAAATTCATGTTTTTTTGTTTTTTAATTTGGAGACATTTTTAAATCCTAGACTTTTAAAATACATGATTTTTTAATTTAATGAACTTCTTCAAATGAAATATACAATAGTCGTTTTTTCCTAAGCTTGAGGTGGAGCAAGCAAAAAAAACTAAACGAGCATGGATCGACACATGTAAATGTTATAGCAGGAATTTCATGGTTTCAACAAGGTATAAGAGCACTCAATAGGCTCGCACAATCGAACTCCACAATCATGTACCTAACATCTCTTCTCTCCTCTTAAAACAAATAGGACCGTGCTAACGTCCAGTCGACCGGACGTTAGCGACAGATCCGGACGATCGTAACCCACCTCCCTCTCGTGACCCGCATGCTCGATTCCACCGATTTTTTTTCTTCTCTCGAAAACCGTATACGCCAATAGTAAATCGCCAGTGGTTTTTCTGGTTTTTGGCTACACAGTATGAAAAGAAAATAAAAGTGCTAGAAAGGGGATTCGAACCCAGGTCTATTCATTAGACTTTGAGCCCAATAACCAACTAAGCCACCTTTAGTTGTTGTCTATTGTAGATAATCAATGTTATTTGAACATTTCTTATTTCTGCCATATGAGAAAAAATAATAAAGATTGGCTTGGTAACTTTGGCATGACCAGCGTGATAAATATAGTATGAGCAACATGATAACTATACCATGATAAGGCTGGTAACTACAATACGAGAAGGTTAAAGCATGGGGCAGTTATCATGTATACTGTGAGTATAGCACCTTGCTATTAACACGAAAGTTATCGGGGTTATGTTTTCAAACAACCCACCCCGGATCAAAGTTACCATGTTGTTTGTGGGTGAGTTATCAGTTTGGTTGTGCGTATGTTACCATGCTTTTTATACATAATTTACCATGTAAATTTTTCAACAACCCCCTCCCCCTCCCAAGTCAAAAATAGTTATCATGTCTCGGCTAAGTAAGTTATCAACGCTGATGTATGTAGATTACCATGCTAGTAGACATGAGTTACCAGGGAAGGGCGGTTCAACAACTTTTCCCCCTGGTCAAACAATTACCACATTTCGGCTAAGCAAATTATCAGCTCTATTGCGCATATACTGTGTGTGTAGCACCTTGCTATTAACACAAAAATTATCGGGGGTATGTTTTCAAACAACCCACCCCGAATCAAAGTTACCATGTTGTTTGTGGGTGAGTTATCAGTTTGGTTGTACGCATGTTACCATGCTTTTTATACATAATTTATCATGTAATTTTTCAACAACCCCCCCTTCCCGTCTCCGCAAGTCAAAAATAGTTATCATGTCTCGGCTCAGTAAGTTATCAACGCTGATGTGCGTAGATTACCATGCTAGTAGACATGAGTTACCAGGAAGGGCGATTCAACAACTTTTTCCCCT
This sequence comes from Elymus sibiricus, assembly GCA_039707655.1. Classification (NCBI taxonomy): domain Eukaryota; kingdom Viridiplantae; phylum Streptophyta; class Magnoliopsida; order Poales; family Poaceae; genus Elymus; species Elymus sibiricus. The sequence continues at coordinate 457,406,032 of CM077665.1, read as the reverse complement.
GGTAAAAAAATTAACACACTTCGGCTAAGTAAATTATCAGTTCTATTGTGTGTATATTACCATGTTAATTTTTCATATAAGTTACAAGTGTATGTTTGTCAACAACTTTTTTTGGGGTCAAAAGTTATCACGATGTTTGCGCATGAGTTATCAGCCACGATGTGCGTGTATTACCATGTATTTACACAAAAGTTACCGAGAATATTTGCAGCAGTTTTTCCCAGGTAAAAAATGCTATCAAGATGTTTGTATGTAAGCTAGTAGTGCGTAAATTATCTGGCTCATTACAGAGAATTTATCGGGGATGTTTCAAAACAAACTCTTTTTTTTGTGACACATGAAAAAAGATCATTGTTTGAATTTTGTAAGGTACGGGACATTTATTTCTCTTGAAAATGTTCATCATTATGAAAAATGAAAAGTATAAAATGATGCATCAGTCCTTTAAAAACTCGGATCAAATGGTTTTGTCCACTGGTCAAGATAGGCATGGTTGTTTTTCTTTTTCAAACATTTAGTAAGGCATAAAATCAGGTAATTTGTGTAAAAAATCAGATCAGAAAGTTAGTTCAGCTGGTGGCGCGCCGTGTGCTCAACCAATAGGTCGCGTGTTCGATTACTTGTAACGCCCCATTTTTTTCTTTTCACGCGCGAGACTGAAAAGAAAGAGGATCGAGCGGTTTATCGGCGGGAGAAGCGGATCGAACGATTCCCGGGTAGTCCGGAACTATTGCTATATTCCAGTCGACTGGAAGTTAGCATTATCGAAACAAATAACGTCTTCCGCAATAGCCTAACACGATTTCGCCCGAACATTACTAAAACCCAAACACGCGCAGGTAAAATTAAAATGAAACAGCTGACCACAGTAACCTGCTATAGAACAACCATACTACGACACACAGATCTGTCCAACATCTCCAAATCAACGAGAACCAATCTAGCTAGGGTTTCTCTTTTCCTCCCTATCCCTTGGCGGCTAGTTTAAACTCTCCCCTCCAGGTTTCACCGGCGAGCTTGTAGATTCACCTTCCCTATGCCTGCCGCTACGGTGGCCGGTGGCGGAGCTGGGAAGCTAGGTGCCTACGCTCCGGTTAGTACTTTAGGCTAGGGTTTTTTAGTCCTGCAAGTGTGACGCTCGGGCGAATGGCTACGCTTCTTCTTCGAGTTTGTCTTCCGGCCTCCGATTCTCCTCTAGCTCTTCCATCTAAACGTAGTCGATGGAGCTCCGGCGTAGATTCATGTCGTCTCCTTGGAGCGGTGATGTTATGGTTTCTCGCCATGTGACGAGATTTAGTGTCAGATACTTCAGATCTATTCAAGAGTCAATGACGATGACTGTGGCTCCAGAGCGCTGGTCCTTAGGGCACATGCATGAAGACTTTCCGACCGTCATCAACAAGGTCAAGCCGGCTCTGGTAGGGAGTAGCGACAACGACACGTCGATGGCTCATTCTTATGGCGGTAGTAGTTGTTCGGAGGTCTCATGCTTCGGTAGTAATTGATATAATTTTTATGAATAATTAATTTTATACCCCTAGTTGGACCACACTCGACAATTTTACCCCTCGTTTCCAAAAATATTCGTTCATGTCCAAACCACTTTGTTCATCTTATGCTTTTGCCATTTGATCGTCACTTTGAAAACTTCATATCAAACTCATACTAACTAAGAAAAATGCAAATAAGATATCAAAATATTCAGATAAACATCACATATATGTGCATGTCATTTTTATTCATGACAAAAGCGTTGGCAAGTCTCCATCTCAGTTTGAGCTCATATGATCCCGGTATGAACACTAAAATCTGATTATTATTATTTTTAAACATTAATACTATTTTTTTGTGTGGCAAACATTGACCAATGTTTCGAGTGCTTGCCAAATTTCATTAGGGAATGACATTCTCGGAAGTCATGGCAAAAAAACAAAATCAGCACTCAAAACATTGGTCAATGTTTCCCACCAAAGAAATTAGTATGACATTCTTGGAGCATTGATTCTGTTTTTTTTTGCCACGACTTTCACGCCTGATGAAACTTGGCAAGCACTCAAAGCACTGGTCAATGTTTCCCACCAAACAAATTAGTATGTTTTGATTTTTTTTTCATAAAAAATAGATTTTACTATTCATATTGAGATCATATGAGGTCAAACTAAGATGGGGACTTTCCACCATTTTTATCATCAATGCGAATGACATACACATATAGGTGATGTTTTTCTGAACATTTAATATTTTATTTGCATTTTTCTAAGTTAATATGGATTTGTTATGAAGTTTTTAAAGTGACGGTCAAATGGTTAAAGGGCAAAAACATAAGACGAGTAAAATGGTTCGGACAGGAACTACAGTTTTCGGAAAGTAGGGGTAAAACTGCTGGTGTGGGCCAACCAGTACATGGAATTAATTATCCTGATTTTTATTATGTTTGATTAGCTTTTGTGAACATTAAGAATGGATCCAGATCATTATTGCAAAAAGGGCCTGCTAGGGAAAAAAGAGTTAAAATCCTCCTGCGCGGCTGCTACTTTCGTTCCCCGTGAGGGAAAAACTGAAAAAGCAACTCGCTCGGCGGAGCGCACTTTCAGCGCACGGCGGAATTGGAGCACGGTATCCTGTCCCTGCGTCCATGCATCGAGGTGGTAACAATCAGTGCCAGCTGGTAATATGTGAAACTTTTCCTGGCCTATACATGATGTATCGGATGGTTGGTACGTACGGATATGGTCCATGACGCATTCCGCCCCGTGTTGGAGGGCCGGCACATGTACTGGTTGATGGTTGCTATGTCACGGTACAGGATGTGCCTACGCGATGGGATATTTTAACCAGCACGGCGCATTCCCCAGTCCCCACCCAGCCATTGTTTCGATGCTCCATCCACAATCCTCACCCTCTCTCCTCTGTCACCTCGCAAGGAAGCGACGGAGCAAGATTCATCTTTGATGTCGGATCCGGGGCCGGCGAGAGCTACCACCACCTAGTGGTCGTCCAATTCGTCGATCTCCCGAAGATCCCACGTATCCAGCAGCCCACCTAGCTGGTGGTCCTCCTCGAGCTCCCTGTCGCCGCCTGTCGTCGCCCACGGCTCGTTGGTCGCATTGATGTGCCTCTGGCGCGTGGCCGCGGCCGCCGAGAGGTCACCGGAGACCATGATGCACCGCCACCTCAAGCAGCTCAATAAGCCGGCCCACAAAGAGCATCAAGGTGCGTGCGCCGAGCTCGCTAGATTCTGGATGTTACCTTGGTTCTTCTCAAAATTCGAATGCAGATTTCTTTTCGTTCTTGTCAAAGCTAGTGTCAGTTTCTAGGTGCATTTTCAGAGGATTTGGGCATGATTGGTTCAGAGAGTACAGTTCTTCGCTAAACAAATCGCTCAAAGATGTTACGCCTGATGCAAAAGGGTGGCCTTTCTGGGAGTTTATTTTTCCTGGTTGTTATTGGGGTGATTCGTTTTCTTGCTTTAAGATTTTTTTTTCAAAAGTTAAGCAACAATTTCAAAGAAAGACGTCCTCTCCAGAACGTGGAATTTACATTACCTAGGCCGCTTTTTTAGCTTTCTCTTCCTGTAATGTTTGAATACACGACTCCTATGGAATGAAGAGCCTTCAATTTGTCAACCACAGCTTAGAAAGCTTACTGTGGTGCCCATTTGTGAGGAGAACATCAATACATGATTTAATCACCCACCTGTTTTTACAGTCAGAGCGCGAAGCTCAAAATCGACACGACTCTGAAATTGTGAGGGTGCAGGAGATTGATCCACAAAAAGAGAACAAGCTATGCACGCCACAGAAGGGTGGATTTTAGAAGCTAAAAATTAGCGCGAGACAAACAAACAAAAATGCTATTTGTAATGCTAAAGCTGAAACTCTTGAGGCAAAGCTGATAGAAGAGTACAACGGAGGAATGCTTCTGGAAGTGATTGTTAATGCTCATGCTATTAACAATATTTATCAGTTAATCAGGCAGTCCGTGTTATTCTGCTTAAATATTGTCATTTATACTTATTTAAAGTTGCATCACTACTTTGGTTAATCCTGCAAGTATTCAATAAGACTGCATGATGCAACACAGATTCAAACTTGAATCTGCATGTGTTGTGCTGACCCAAATAAATAAGGTAAGCTTTGAATGGCATGTTCCGACAGGTTCAAACCTATACACAGGATTAATAGATTTGTGATGTTCCACTACCGTATCTGATCTGGTGAGAAAGAATACCTAATTAAACTGACAGTACAAAACTGATAGTATGGTCCTTGTTTTGTCAAAAAATTCTTGATCTACTGCTAATATTTCAGCTTGATCTAGTGCAAATTATTTGGTATGTACTTTGGTATGCAGCTGTGCAGGTTAGCTCTATTTTCTCTGGTGCTCTTGGCTGTCTGGTGCTGCATTCAGTGGCGGTTACCCATGTCGCGTGATTATTCAAAAACGGATCATGCAAAAAAAAGCATGCTGAGGGGAGCCGTGCGTGCCGATTTTGGTACCATCACCGTGTTAACTTGATGCGCGTGACCTACCCCTATTTAATGAATTTTGACCCCGCATTATGTGTGGTCACATAGCACACGAATGGCTCACCCCCTAATTTTGGCCCGGGCAGTTCATGTTTGTCTGCGTGACCTACATAAATTTTGGTCTCGCATAAATTTTGGCCCTAGTTAATGAATTTTGGCCACACATGCATTTTGGCCCTGGTCAATGAATTTTGCCCTCACATGAATTCTGGCCCTGGCAGTTGGTGTTTTTTTTTAAAAAAAGGACCGGGCCCGAGCTGTCGTGCATCTCTCTCTGCATGACCAGTGTTGCTGGCCATGGACAGCTAACGTTCTCTGCGAGAACTCTAAACTGGGGATTAATCAAACTATTAGTTTGAAATTTGCTGAATGCATGTCGTGCTTTGTGTGGCATAAGTGAAGTGTGGCCACTGTTAAACATTGTATAACGGTGTTATATAAACCGTCCAGGGTTGCGTGTGCTGTTGTAAAAGTGTTGGGCAGGTTAGGATTGATCTCATCTCTGATCTCTGTTTGTATCATGTAGGAGTATTTGTTAGCATTGAGATCAATTCTAACTAGCACAACCAACTCCATGTAAACAAACCGCGTGGCGCTGCTTGATTAGACCTAAGTACATGATAACAAGTATCAAATTTAATAGTCTGTCTTGTTCCTAGTGCATCCTATATTGGCCTCTTTGATTCACAGGATTTTAAAAACGCAGGAATAGGAATAGTATAGGGTTGGAATGACATGTCCATTTGAACCCTACAGGATTAGCAAGGAGTGTTTGATGTCACAAGAAAAACAAAAAAATTGTAAAAAAAAGGTTAGAGTGGATGTTAGATTTCCTATGAAATGTAGTACAAAAAATTCCATAGAAAAAATTCCTATGGGGTCCAATCCAATGAATCAAAGGACCAATGTAGGAAAAATTCCTAAGGATTTCAATCCTCCAAAAATCCTATGAAATTCCTTTGAATCAAAGGAGCCCTTACAATGGGTTGTTTCGCTGGTTAGCTCGTTTGCATTCACGGACCTATTTCGTAGGCGTTGGCTTGACTCGTCGGCCTTCTGCTCAACTGCATCCTGTGTGTTTACTGCTTGCTGGCTAGCTCGTCTTCAATCACTAAACCTGCGTGTTTACGGTAAATACATAGGAGCTCTTGGGTGCTCCACACCCCTATACAAATATTAAACGTAAAAAATAACAAAAAATTCAAACAAAATCTGAAATTTGGGGATATCAAATATGGGTTCTCAATCTACCCCTGTGTGAAGTTTCGTGAAAAAATACAAGAAAACGTATCCGTGGCGAAGGAAATATTGTCTGAACAAAATCTATCCAAACAGTTTTTTTCTACACATAGGAACTTTTTGTGTTTTTTTTGCCATGAATATGTTTTCTAGTATTTTTGCACGAAATTTCACATGGGTGCAGATCGGGAACCCAGGTTTGACATCCCAAAGTCCTAGTTTTTTTCTTCAAATCTGACGGTATTTTATTGAATTTAATGTTCGTATAGGAGTGTGGAGCACCCGGGTGCTACAAATCCGCTTCCGTATGTTTACTTGCTAATTCAATTTGCATCACACTACGTTTGCAAGTGAATCGAGCTATTCTTACTGCACTTAACATAACTCTCATTGTATGTTAATTAATACATGCATTAGGATGGATCTGGACTCGACCGGCTAAGAGCAAGTACAATAGAGCTGAGTCAGCGGGCTATAAGAAATAAACTAATATATTTTTGCTTAGTTGGAGGAAAGAGAAGATGAGAGAGAAGGTAAGCGGGCTCTTGGTGAAGAGCCAGCTCTAGCACGTGCTCCTAGGCACTTTATGAGAGTGAAAGGTGGGCCATATAATAAATAAGTAGTACACTCTTCTAAGGGCATCTCCAATGGTTGTAAGATAGTTGTTGGTAGTATTTGACACATAGGATTTTTTATGATGTGTCATACAATAAATGAGGAAAGAGAGCAAGAGGTTGTATGTAAATTAACCAACCACTACTGGAATCAGGAGATTTGCCGTCTGCCATGGCAGACGGCAAAGGGCAAAAGGCGGACGGCAAAGGCCTTTGCCGTCCGCTAGCGGACGGCACAATTTCGGGCCCAACGAGCTCCGGCAAAGGGGTTCTTTGCCGTCTGCTTCGGCCCAGCGGACGGCAAAGATTCTTTGCCGTCAGCTTGCAGACGGCAAAGGACCTGGACGGCGTAGTACTGACGGCGCCACCGTCAGGCGGCTAACGGACCCCCACCCTTTGTCGTCTGCCTCGCGCCCCCCGTTGCCGTCTGCCTCGCGCCCCCCTTTGACGTCTGCCACGTGGCAGCTTTGCCGACGGCGGCCGTCGGCATAGCGCCTCTCTTTGCCGTCTGCCTCCCGCCCCCCTTTGCCGTCTGCCTCCCGCCCCCCCTTTGCCGTCTGCCGCGGACGGCAAAAAGGCAAAATGGGCCAGCCTTGTTTTCCCAGGTTTCACAGGCGGCCGCCACGTGGCAGCTTTGCCGACGGCGGCCGTCGGCATAGCTGCCTTTGCCGTCCGGGGCAGACGGCAAAGAGGCTGTATTGCCTCTTTTTTTTGTTTTTGTTACATTCAACAATTTTCAAACAAACAATATATGATATATACATAAATAATTCACAGAAACAATGTGCAACAGCCATATATGATCAACCAACAATTATACCAAATTAAAAGTATCAAATGCCACATTGTTCGCCATATTACAATAGGTTCATCCATACATACATATAGTCTCATCGACACAAATGACTCAATACATGAAAACAGAAAGTAAACCTAGCACTACATCAAAGCAAGCTGCCGTGAACTCGTCTCAAATCTGCAAAATTGAAAATAAGAAAGTTAGAAAAATAATACTAGAATTAAGAAGTAGAAGAAGATCTAGAATTAGAAGAAGATGCAGGGGCTGTTTGGTTTCAAGACACAACTAGCCACACTTTGCCACAACTCAACTTAGGCAAGTTTGACCATGTTAGGTGTGTGTTTGGTTCTTGCCACAACTAAGGCAAGATTTTTTTTATTAGCAGTAAGACCCACATGTCATAGATAGAAAAAGTGTGGCAAGATTCCCTTAGGCAAGCCAAAGTGTGGTAACTATTTGAGCACCTCAAGTAAGGCAAGTGTGGTAAAATTGTGGCAAGCCAAAGTGTGGTAAAATTGCGGCAAGCCAAATTGTGGCTAACTATTTGAGCACCTAAAGCCAAAGTGTGGCAAGATTCTTTCTCTGTCTCCTCTTGTTTTTCTTCTTCTTATTGCTTATTTGTGTCATTTTAGAGCTAACCTAGGTAATTATCACATTATTTACCTAACTAAGCTTATTGTGTCATTTTGCAAGAAAATAAGCTAAGTCTATGGCATCTATGAGGTTACCAAGTCTATTATGTCATTTTTGAGTTAACTAAGCTTATTATGTCAGTGTGGAGGAAACAATGCTAAGTATAGGTCATTTTAGAGCTAACTTAGGTACAATATGTCATTTTGGAGGTAAGTAAGCTTACTATGTCATTTTATAGGAAACAAAGCTAACTTAGGTAAAATATGACATTTGTCTAAGTGCTAAGTTTGTCTAAGTGCTATGTTTGTATTTGTTTGAGAAAATGAGCCAAGTAAGTGGCATATTAGGGCTTACCGTCCTCGTCATCACGGAGGTGAAGCACTGGGGTTACTCGGGTCGTGCGATGCGGCTCGGGAGTTATGCTGTACCAAAGATCATTTGCGTTAGCATGATGACGCTGAAATGTTAAGACTAGTAACTAATGAACATTGAAATGGAACTCACCGTTCCAGCCGTGGTAATGACTGGCATTGGCGGAGGGATCTGGCCGTTCTTCTCGCACAAAGTCTGCACATTTGGTTTTGCCAAGTCAATCATATTGGTTATTAATGAAAAGAACATGTAGTGCATGATTTGGCTAATATGAAGAAGAAACTTACCACGATGAGCTCGTACATGGCCCGGTTAGACGCATCGTTCCGTGCCCTCTCCTCCTCCAACAACCTAGCCGTCCTCTCCTCCAGATCCCTCTTCTCCTCAACCGCCTGCCGAGCCTGTTCCGCCAGAAGCGCCTGGGTTGTCTCTCTCTCTTTCTGCAGAGCAGCCTGCAACACAACTCCTCGTTAGCATTGTAATCATCTTTGTTCGCACACACAATGTAATGGAGGAAACCTATCTGAGTCCATATGACTAACCTCGATGGCGAGCTGGACTGGCCGTGGACGAGGCGGCATCTCAGGACAAGAGCTCGTTTGGCGCGCCTTGATCTGCCGGAGAGTGCTCGAAGACCGTATATGTCCATCTCCAATGGCTATCGAGCCATGGGGCCTCCCGTGGCCAGCTATCATCACCAGGTCTGGATCAAGTGGATGCTGGCTCGGGTTGAAGTCCTCCCCATTCACCGCCTTCCCCACATCTTTGTACCTCACGAGCTTGTGGTGGGAGGAGATATTGCTGAAGTTCTCGGGATCATCGAGGTCAGACTCAGAGAATGCCTTGACCTTCTTGTATGAGGCAGTATGGGCCATGGCATAGAGGCCGTACACCATCATCACTATCGGGAGCGACATGTGGAAGGCCTCCTTTATGTAATCGGTCAAGCATTGAGAGGTCATCCGCAACAGTAACCTCTTCTTCTTCCGTCTCTTCTTGTTCCGGCTCAGGGGTGAAGTCGGATTCACTGTCACTGTCTACCTCAATGTTCTGGGGTGAAGTAGAGCGGTTCTTGAAACGTTTTTTGGAAAGACGTGTTTCTTGGAAGAATTCTCCTTCATATGTGTCTGGGTTAATGTGAGGTTCATAATCATCTTCATTAAGGGGAGGTGGTCTAAAATGTGGCGGCACATCATAAACGACATCCCAACCATTCAGATTTGGATCAGTTTGGCAGGCCCACGGTAGATAGAAAACTTGGGTCGCCTGTTGAGCCGTAATATAGACATCGGGAACATCTAAATGGGTGCTTTGTTTGATTTCGACTAGCCCTATATGTTCATGAGTCCTTCTAGTCTCCTTCGGCTGGAACCAATAACATTTGAAGACTACGACGTTTGATGGGTTTTCACCAAAGAATCTAAGTTCATAAATTGCTTCAACTCTTCCATAATACTCGACACCTCCTTCGCCGACAACGGAGACACAACAATTTGTAGACTTTTTTCACAGTCGCCATCATTGTACCGAGGCTTCGGATTATACAAATGACGATTCTTGGCTTTGTAGTGTGCTGTCACGAAGTTTGCCGCCTCCTTAGTAATGAATGCCTCGGCCATCGATGCTTTAATTCTACGTTTATTTTTACATTTTGCTCGAAGCGTCTTCTGCATCCTCTCAGTTGCGAAGCACCAACGATTTTGCACGCCCCCCCCCCCCAATCTTGCCTCGGTCGGGAGATGCAAAATCAAATGCTGCATTGGATTAAAGAATCCCGGTGGAAAGATCTTTTCTAACTTGCAGATCAACTCCGGCGCCAACTCTTCCAGTTCGTCTAGCACGTCAGGCGATAGTTCTTTCGCACAAAGAGCACGGAAGAAATAGCTCAGCTCTGCCAGTACTAGCCATTCATCCTCAGGGATAAAGCCACGCAACATCACCGGCATTACCCGCTCAAGCCATATGTGCCAATCATGACTCTTGAGACCAAATATTTTCAATTTGTCAAGACTCGCTCCCCTCTTTAGATTCACTGCATACCCATCGGGGAACATCAACTGCATTTTCACCCACAAGATCATTTCCCTCATAGCTGGCCTTCCAAGATTAAACCATGCCTTTGGCTTCCTCCAGTTCTTCTTTCCTTTCGGTTGTCGCGTGTTTTGTAACGGTCTATCACATAGAGCCTCCTGATCGACTCTAGCCTTAGGATTATCCTTCGACTTCCCCTCTATGCCGAACAATGTACCAAAAAGGGCCTCGGCGATATTCTTTTCAGTGTGCATCACGTCGATGTTGTGTGGGCAAAGGAGGTCTTTAAAGTAAGGCAGATCCCACAAGCATATCTTGTGAGTCCAGGCGTGTTTCGAATTATACCCTTTGAAATACCCTGGACGATTTGGATCCGGCTCGAGAGCGTTTATCTGATCCAGGGTTTGTTGGCCTGTCAATGCAGGTGGTGCAGAGTTTTTGACAACTCTACCTTTCAAGAAATTCTTCTTGTCTTTTCTGAACTTATGGCGAGGATCCAGGAACTGTCTATGCAAGTCAAAGCAAGAATACTTGCGAACCGCCTGCAACCAACGGAACTCAAGAGCTGCCTTGCATGTGGGGCACGGGAACCTTCCATGCACACACCAGCCAATGAATAGCGCATACGCCGGCAAGTCATGCGACGAGTACATGTACCACACATGCATTTTGAAGTTTTTTTTTGTAGCGGCGTCATATGTCTTGATCCCATTATCCCAAGCTTCTTGCAATTCATCCTTAAGCGGCTGCATGTACACATTCATATTCTTCCCCGGATAGTTGGGCCCTGGAATTATCAATGTCAAGAAAATGTTCTTTCTTTTCATAATCTCTCCGGGGGGAAGATTGAGTGGAATGACAAATACAGGCCAACAACTGTATTGGGTTGCCGTCATACCAAACACATTGAACCCATCCGTGCTGATGGCGACTCGAGGATGCCTTGGATCTGCCGCTTTATCCTTATGTAATGCATCGAAGTGCTTCCACGCAAAAGCGTCTGAAGTGTGTCCCAACATCGGATTCCCATCTGCATCTAGTTCGGTTCTTTTGCCCAATTTATGCCACGTCATCTGTCTGGCCGTCTCTTCGACCATGAAAAGACGTTGAAGTCTTGGTATGATTGGCATATACCGAAGAACATTAACTGGGATTTTGGTCTGACTCTTCTCACCCATACCGTTGTCTACCACAACATACCTGGAAGACTTGCAAATGGGACAATAGTTGAAGCCCGCATACTCAAGCCTAAATAAGGCACATCCATTCTCACAGGCATCTATCTTCTCATAGGGCATCTTAAGCGCACGTAGGATTTTGTCCGACTAGTACATGTTTGCTAGCAATACATGGCCTTTGGGTAGAAAGCGTCCAAATATCGTCATCATCGCGTTGTAGCATTCTCTGCCCAGGTTGAACTGAGCCTTCAGAGCCATTACTTGCGCGATGGCATCCAGCTGACAAAGCTCAGTGTGCTCGTGCAGAGGACGTTTTGAAGACTCCAACATTTCATAGAAGGCCTTTGCAGATTCCTCCATCTCATCGTCCGAATCCCGAGCATCATCAAAGTCTTGCACCATGTCTTCGATCCCGGTACCATGCTCGTCGGTGCGACGACGAACCACCTCAGCTCTGGCACGTTGGGCAGACTCACCATGAAATCTCCACACCGTATAATCAGTCGTAAAACCCCACTTCTACAAGTGTTTACCCATTTCATCCCGTGTCCACTTTTTATGGTTGTCGCACCGGACACAGGGGCACCAGGTTATTTCTTGGCCATTTGCAAATGCAGCGCTCAGAAACCCCTTGGTTTTTGTTAACCATTCAATGGTCATTTCTTTCTGACTAGGGTGACCGGTGTACATCCAAGCACGATCACTCATCTTGCCTACCTACTAAACACGCAACAAATATATATATAATTCATCATCTATATTCATCCGTTAATCAAGTTTGTCAGTTTTATTACGTCCATGCAACCTACACGCTAATAGGTAGAGATAGGTCCTAATCCCACCCGAGTATGTGTAGATTGGGTTCGTTTTCCCATGCTCTGCTCCGGATCCGACGCAGAATTTTGGCAGCACCTCCCCGCTGTTCTCCTGATACACGTCTCGGCAATAAGCAGAGAGGATGTGTACCCGGAGAACAACAGGGAGGCACTGACGAAATTCCGCACCGGATCCGGAGCAGAGCATAAGGGAAAACGAACCCAATCTACACATACTCGGGCTGTCCATGGATAATGTTGGACAATTCGAAAGGATGGCGGTTATAAATATGCAAATACATGCATATTTATAGATGCCGCCCTTTCGAACGGGAGACGCATACTGGTCACGCATACTGATGATTGAACACACCTATAGCTAGCAAGTTTCATCGGCACGAAGACCGGAACCGAGCAAATTAAGGGGGCCGGGGGAGATGTCATTTGTGCTCACCCACGAACGCGTTGGGAAGCTCGTCAAACGCACGGGGAGGTCGTCGAACAGCAGACCCTCGCAGCGACGAAACAACTGCACATTGAAATCCACCCGATCAACACAAACATGATGTTTTTCATAACAAAATTAGAATATATATATGACCTAACTCATAATTTACAAAACTATGACCCCGTCGGCCTCTGGAAGGCCGAAGAGCACCTCTTCGGTCAACAAGAGGCCGAAGAGGTGTCGGGGGGTCAGTGACGTCGGGGGCGGCGTATTAACAATTGCTCGGAGTGTCGTGCCGGGGTGTCATGTCTGGGTGTCGGGGTGTCGTGTCGTGTCTGGGTGTCGGGGTGTCGGGGCGTCGTGTATGGGCGTCGTGTCTGGGTGTCGGGGTGTCGTGTCGGGGTGTCGCGGTTCTTGGCGGGGCGTCGTGTCGGGTGTCGTTTTCTTCTTCTTCTCTTCTTCTCTTCCTTTTCTTCTTCTTTTCCTTTTTCCTCCTCTCCTTCTCCTCCTCTCCTCTTTCTTCTTCTTCTTCTTCTCTTCTTTTTCTTCTTCTTTTCCTTTTTCCTATTCTCCTTCTCCTCCTCTCCTCTTTCTTCTTCTTCTTCTTCTTCTTTTTTCTTCTAGTTTTTTTTCCTTCTAAGTTTTTCCTTTTCTATCTAAGTTTTTCCTACCTAATAAACTAACTATCTAATTTAACAGAAAATAAAACAGAAAATAAACTAACTATCTAATTTAACTAACTAACTAACTAACTAACTAAAAAAACAGGGAAAAACAAAAAAATGTGAGGGGGGCGGTGGCCGGGCACTCACCGGAGTTGGGTGGGGGCGGCCGGGGCGGCGGGGGGAGGGGCGATCCGCGGGGAGGGGGGCCGCTGGGAGGGGGCGGCTTCGGGAGCCGGCGAGGGGAGGGGGCGGCTCGGGGAGGGGGGCGGCGTGGGGGCGCCGCCGAGGGGATTGGGGCGGCGCAGGGAGGGGCTCGTTGCGGTGGTGGGGGCGACGCACGGAGGGCGGCGGCGCGGTGGTGGGGGCGGCGCAGGGAGGGGGCCGGCGAGGGGAGGGGCGGCTCAGGGAGGGGGGCGGAGTGGGGGAGCCGCCGAGGTGATGGGGGTGGCGCGGGGTGGGTGGCGGCGCGGTGGTGGGGGGCGGCGCAGGGAGGGTGGCGGAGCGGTGGGGGGGGGCGGCGCGGTGGTGGGGGGCGACGCAGGAAGGGTGGTGGCGCGGTGGTGGGGGGCGGCGCACAGGGAGGGGGCCGGTGGGGGGGGGGGGCTGGCGGCGCAGGGAGGGGCGCGCGGGGCGGGAAAGGTTGAGATTCGGGAGAGTGAGGGGGGTGGAGGAGGGATCCGGCCATTATAGGGGCGTCCTCTTTGCCGTCTGCTAGCAGACGGCAAAGATGGGGGGTGCACGGGGTGGGGCCCCGCTGTGACCGTTAGGGGGGCGTCCTCTTTGCCGTCCGCTAGCGGACGACAAAGAGAGGGGAGGCAGACGGCAAAGATGTACCCGACGGCAACGAGGCTGTCCTCCGAACCCACGGTGCGGTGGGGCCCGGCAGACGGCAAATGTCCTGATTCCAGTAGTGAACACCCCTTGCACAAGCTTCAATGTAGAATGAGAGAGCACCTTAATTATTATGTCCCATCCTATTGGGCAAACTAGATACAATCTATTGGAGTAGTTGTATGTTAAGATGTTGGTTGATGACATGCCATATTTTACCAACAAGCTAACGAACAAACTGTTGGAGATGCCCTAATCAACTATTGTACATGTTAACTATAAGATGGGCTATAGATGACATGACAATGACTTATAGCTAACCATGCTCTAATAAACATCATTGATTGACTGTCGGAATCATTTGAAAAGTATGGCGCCATGGAGACTCGACTAATACTGGCACTTAATCAATTCCTTGTGCGTGCCCTGCCTCCGGTATTAATGCATCACGTCTGGTACTAGATGCAACCAGGGCCAGTTAGGTTGCTATTCAGGTACTGGTGCGAGGAGCGTTTCATCGGGCAAAACTAAAGATCCAGTGCCGGACATGTTCCAATACGCGGGTACATGTGTGGAATACTACTTGTTGTGTCTGAGATGGAAATTTCCTATACACTACTCTAACACATAAATGCAGTTTGGTGATCCAGATGCAAATAGATGGCATGGATAAGCATACTAGTGGACGCCGTGCACTGAAAGAGTTTTTCGCTCGCTCGGTCACTACTTTGGCTCCGCCACGCAGCTTTCAAAATGCAAGCACAAATAAAATTTTCTTCAAGGTGTGCGACGTAAAACGGGCAGAACCCAAAAGGTCCCGCATCCCAACGCTCTGGTTTACACGTCGCACGCCCCGGGCAGGCGGCCAGTGTACCTCGCTCGTCTACGCCATCGAAATCCACGCCCGCCCCTGGCCTGGCTCGCTCCCCCGCCCGCGTCCCCGCCGTCGCGCGAGTGCGGATGAACCCCGGCGCACATTTGGAATTCCGTGGTCCCTTGACCGCGGCGAGACCGGAGGGCGCGGAAGGTACGGCGCGCGGCCATCGGCTCCTCCAACGCGGCCGCGCGAGCCGGAGCGCGCGAGGCCAGCGCAAGCCGGTGGCAAGCCGCGGCGGCGGCGGCGGAACAGCTTCTTCAGGTGCGTGTCCCCCGCCACCTTCTCCCTTGTAGTACCGCTGTACGAGTACGCATGCACGCGCGCACGTCGCGGCCGTCGGCCTGGATCGGAGCAGCGCCCACGCGGGCTGCGATCGGCAATGCCCTTCTCTGCGGGCCGTTGGTTGGATCTGCGCGGGTTAATCGGCAGTAGCCGTGCGAAATTGTCTCCCTGGCGCGCTTATCTGGCATGGCAAGGTCCCACGGTTGGGCGCACACCGTCGAACAGTGCGCGTGCGCGCCTGGTGAGCGTGTGGGTGGCACACCGACGGCGGACGACCCGAGCGATTCATGAGGATTTTTGCTACCGTCGTGGCCGATTGATCTGGCGAGGCCGAGGGTGGGCACGCCCACGCCAGCGCGCATGGCGAATTGGATTTCATCGCTGGGGTTTCGAGCCAATTGTTTAGTTTTTTAGGCCCAATTGAGTCTGTACTGGATACGTAGAGACTCGATCACGCCAGGCATCTCCTACAGGTTTCTCTGTTGGTCGAACACCACCCATATTGGGCTCCAGTTTGAGCAGCAACCATGGATCTAACTGGTATGGTTTGAGGAAGTTTGTGATTGATTCATTGATGTGTACGGTCTGTTAACTTGACAACACAATTTGTTCATGAGCTGTGTTTTCCATTGGATTTTCTGGCTGATTGTTGCAAGAAGATCTTGTAACTTTTGTATTTAGTTATAGTCAAACAAATAACAGTATAGCCAAGTTGGATGCCAACGTACATTATGAATTACTTGTAGTCTTGTACCAACAATTAATAATCACCTGATTTGATGTGGCTTTGGGGTTTCAGAGCTGCACACTTGTGTAACTAAGCACAATGTGCAACTCCCCATGATCATCACTTTACCAAAAGACGAAAACTTCCCATGACCGTGTTGCATATAGCCGACCGGTATATATAGGCACTTTAATAGAATCCGACTTTTGGTGACATAAAGCAACTAGACTCTGTTACTAGAAGCACTGTAGTCCATTGTTCACCGCCACATGCATATCTTCTACATGTATCATGCCATGTCTATATAAAGCAGCTACACTGGCATTGCCATTGGATATTTCCATGTGTTCTATGGCAAATCTGCTTAATCTATTTCAAGGTGATGCAATTGTGTGGCACTCATAATGCAAACAAAGTGACTTATCTACTACAATAACTTTTTTTTCGCGAATACGCAAAGCTTGCGTATCTTTCCATTGATAGGAGTAGAATGAGTACATAGGGATACAACACATGACACGAACGCAGAGGCGTGAACATGGTGCGCGGAGCAGAGAGACAAGGGATGCTCGGCCCAAACAGAAGATACATCACAGCTAAACCTACCAAGCCCGAACCATGAGCGACAATGCCGAACCAACAACAATTCCAACATCACCCGAACCAACACCGGGGACACCGCGAGCAAGCAAGATAGCGCCTTCAAGAAGGAAGACGGCGTCGAGACACCGTCGCCATCTGGTCCGAGGAAAGCAGACCTAGGGTTTCCCCTGAGCTCGAAGAGGGGCGTAGCTGAAAGCCTTGGTAGCGCCTCCAAGAAGGAAACGACACCCGCGGGCGCCGTCGCAACCAGCATCGGCAAGCCGAGTAGAGATCTCTCCCTGGCCTGAAGCTGAGCAATCCCATAGCCACCGAGTCTGGAATCGAAGATGGGGAAGTCCGCGTTGGTCGGAACCGCCAAGTCGGGAGGGGATTGGCAGGGCTGCACTTGCCGTTGGAGGGTGGCACCGCCTCCAAACCCATGAGCGTTGGATCCGGCAAAAGGGGTAGGCTTTGAGGCATATGGGGTGGGGCAGACGACGAAGTGAACCACACGGAGGGCTTGGGGCGACAGCGTCCAGCAACGCCGACAAACTGGGACTGGAGAGACGCAGATCCGAGCTGCCGTGGCCTTAGCCATCGAGACGTCGGCGAGCCAGGTAAGCTGGAAGGGCCGCAGCTACCTGGTGACCGAGGCCGGAGCTGCCCGGCAGAGACACCGACAACGAAGGACACCGTAGAGACGCGGGCCTAGGCTGCCGGGGCCGGAACAACGCCAGCGAGTGCCCGCCGCGAGGAGCTCCATGTCTGCCACAACCACAGATGCGTCGCCGCATCCCGCGAAAGCAGTCACCGTGGCTAAGGGGGGAGGAGGGCCACCGGAGCGCCGGCGGCCAGCAAGCTCGTGCAACAGCTGGAGGAGGGCGCGCCGAGAGGGGTCCCGGGCCGCGGGCGGAGGGGGTGGGGAGGCGCACGAGAGGTGGTGGCGTCCGCAGCAGCCGAGGATGGATGGGGCGGGGCTGGCCGGGGCCGCGCGGACAGGCCGGCGGGACCGGGACCGGCGTCGCCGGACCAGCAGGAGGCTGCTGCCGCGGGGGTGTAGGCGTGGCGCGGGGTGTAGAGGTGGTGACGTCCGCAACGGCCGAGGATGAACGGGGGAGCGGAGCTGGCCGGAGCCGCGCGGGCCGGCCGTCGGGGAGAACCGGATCTGACGCCGCCGGGCCAGCAGGAGGCTGCCGCCGCGGGGGTGGGGGCGTGGCACGAGGCGGAGGGATGGGGGGCCTCATCCATGGGCGTGAGGAGGCAGATCCGCCCCACCGCCACCTTCCTGGGGTCCGGCGCGGCTTCGCCGGCCGGCCCTCCGGCGGCGGCGATGCGGGGTGGGCGGCGAAGAGGCCTGCGAGCGGCGGCGGCTAGGGTTCCCCCCGTGTCGCCCTCCTCTGGCGACGCGGGGGGCGGGGCAATTCCTGCTGCCATCTAACATAGCATGTTCGTAAAATAAGTGGCAAATAGTTACATTTAACAGTGTGACGATCTAACTATTGGTAAAACCAAGCTACACTTTCATATGTTAGAGTGATGTTTGAAGAGAAAACATTCTTTTTAATAAACTTGAAGAGAAATCATAGTACTCTCACGTATCCAATGCAACCTCTCGAGGTAGTCACCATTCATCAATGCCATTTAAGCTCATCCAGTGCTACTGAGGTTTCTGCTATTTTGAATAATTCACACCATATAATCTTGTATCCACTTAACTGACTGGTATATTATAAAATTGAAATAATGTAGGCATAATACTGTCACACATTTGTTTTCAGCAGTAACTGCAAGTATAATTGTGTTTTCGAAATAGTGCTGCCTTGCTGTCACGGCTTCTGTGGAAGTGTCCCAATGAAGTGACTTCTTTTCTGGTTGATCACGATATTTATCATCGTACATAAACAGTCTGAGGTGCCAGTTATATCTCCTAAATATTTGATGTTAGCAAACATTTCATATGGGGACTATATCAGAGTAAATATAGGCATGTGTTTGTGAGGGCTCGAAAATTTAGTTTATGTTGTTAGACATATTCATGCCGTTGTTCCGCAATTCCATGTCATGAAAAGATGAAATTATTATCCAAGCACACATTAAACAAATGGTCTGCCTTAGATATGACCACCAGAATACATGATCCTCATTTATAGCTGCACCCCTTCTTTACGAATGAGCGTCAATGATAGAACTGTTTCTCCTGAGTCATCCTTTCTGATTCTGCGAAAAAGAGGTACATGTGCATTTGGTCAAAGAATAATCTATTGTATCACATTAACTAGAAAATTATACTCCCTCCGTCCCAAAATAACTGTCTCGACTTTGTACTAACTCTAATAGAAAGTTGTACTAAGCTTAAGACAGTTATTTTGGGACGGAGGGAATATAAGTTAAGTTGAACTTTTATAGGTATTATTTTGTAGTTACTAGGACATGTTTTTCAAGGCTGGCAATGTTTGAAATGTTATGATCTCCTGCTGTGACATGATGAAATGTGACATATTTCGTTGTGTATTTATGTATTAAAAACATATGAAACTATATCATTCTTCTTTGGCAGCGTTTTAGATCCTACACTGATAAACTGTCTAGTACTGAGTTGGCATAGAAATGCATCACTCATTGTTTAGAATATGACGCTTATTCTTCCAAAAATCAGTTTTTGAACTGAATAATGCTATGCTAATTCTTTGTAGATGGAAAAACCCTACATGTTTTTCTGAGTAACAACAATCAAGCTCTTTCATACTATGTTTTTTCTTGAGAATCTCTTTCATACTATGTGATTTGTAGTTTCATTCTCATCTATTTCTTTTTTTATTAAAATGATGTTCTCCCGGGCTTCATTATTAACGAAGTTTATTCTCATCGAATATTATTTGTCGGTGATGGATTGTGTAGTGCCATGCAAATCATTATTCTGAACGATATGCACTGCCATATAAGCTGCAAACAGAAACATTCATAAATTATAACCGTGCATAATCTCACAGATATGCAGTCACCAAGGCACTCACAGAAATATCTATCTACGCATTATTTCAGTGATCATGCTGGAATGGAGCTGCTCTTGGCGTCTTTTGGCTTCTTTACAAACTTTTTGATGCAAAGGTGTTAGTTTTATCTGCATACTTTGTATTTCTATACTAGTGACGGTCAATGCTGAAAATACTTTACGAGTCTTCATGAGTAATTGCAGGTCAACAACATGAAGTTCCTTTCAGTTGGCACCACATGGACTTTATGTTTAATACTATTCCTTGCACACATGCATGAATTTATTTCAAACCTGACAGCTGAGCTGTAACGCCAAAGTCTTCCGCAGCGACCACCTGCCACCCGCAACCGTTTCCTGGAACATTGCCACTTATGTTATTCCTATGGAACTGGCGATGCTCCTGCTCTGTCTGTAAGTCAATTCTGAAGGCAGCATGGATCCGGAGTTTAGCCCCCCTCCCCCACCCCCTCCTGCTCTATTTGTAAGTCAATTCTGAAGGCAGCATGGATCCGGAGTTTAGCCCCCCCCCCCCCCCCCCCCCCCCCCCCCAGCACACACACAAGAAAAGCCTGGTAGCTGATAGTTCTGTAAGAATGCAACTAGTGTTACCGCTATGGAACAAGAGGCACCAGGCAAGTTCAAATTTCTCCAGGCCATGCAAAAGCAATACAGGAGAGGTAGAGAGTACGGTGTAGCCAAGGACGGACTTGCCGGGCAAATGGCAATCATGTCAAAGGCCTTGTTCTGTGCTGTCGGCAAGTCATCCTTGGCTGCATTCCACTCTCTGCCTCTTTGTGCATGGCTCTTGTGGCAGTGAACTCTTCACTCTGACTTCTCTTCTCTCTCAGCTATTCAGCTATGGAGGTGCTTCTGGTATACATGGATGGAAGGGTATTTATAGGGGCGGCACTGCACTTGATCTGGAATGACACTGAAAATCTCCTTTTGACTTACTTTTTTAAAAAGTTAGTGGCATAGCTTTTCCCCTTCTAGTGAAAATGATGACCTATCCATGTCTTGGGGCTTTATAGATTTCCAACTTTTAAGAATATATTTGCGGGCCAAAAGCCTAGGAGCTGGCATCTATGGAATTCTTTTGTTAGTTAGGTTATGTGAAGTATATAGGTTACACTGCTGGATGGTCAGTTTACAGAAAATTCCAGGGCTTTTTATTAGAGTGTATAGTACCATGGAGGGGAAAAAACTAGTGGTGCTATACTGTAAGGTAGTTTCTGTTTTTCAGCCACTCTAAATAGCTTCGCATGTTGTCATGTGCATCTTTACATGATATTTGATCCTCTAGTTTGCCAAGGAATTTCATGTGATCTAGTACTTGGAGGGACGTGCTCCTGGATTTAGCATGAACATCTACTATTGGAATGCTATTGATTTCCCTTTTTAGCTCCCCCCCCCCCCTGCTTGTCTCGGCACTGCAACCTGGATAATTTTCCACGATCATTGGTTTGTGCCATCCTTGAAATGTTAAATCACATCTGCAAGCTCAAAGGAAGCTACTGTGTTGTGTGAAGCTAAAATGTACTCCCTCCACCCCGAATTATTTGTCGCAGAAATGGATAGAAATGAATGTATTTATAACTAAAATATGTCTAGATGCAAGTAATTCAGGACGGAGGGAGTACATTAGTGTGTGATGATGGGAAAGCTTCATGGCGAACACCTGTTGCGTGTCGAACTCACAAGTAGATCGTGTTGGGGAATAAAGGTAAATGTTCGATCTCTGAGGCCCGAGTTTACCTAACTTTAATTCTGAGTTCGCTTCATTTTATTTCTTTTGCAAGATATCCGATGCTTAATATTATGAGAAGTCCACGGTGCACTGTTCTAAATTACTCGAATTTCATGATGCTCTTCTAAATTACTACATTGGATATGTAGAGACTTGATCGCGGCAGACATCTCGTAAAGGTTTCTCTATTGGTCGAACACCAACCAAATTAAGCTCCAATGATACTTTGAGAACAACCATCAATCTTACTTGTATAGTTTGAGGAAGTTTTTGATTGATTCATTGACATGTACGGTCTGTTAACTAAACAATTTGTCCGTGAGCTGTGCCTTCCATTGGGTTTTATGTTTGATTGTTGCAAGAAGAGCTTGTAAGTTTTGTATTAAATTAATAGTGCAGTAGATGGATCATGTTCATAGAGGCGTTAGGTCAGCCTGAGATTCAGTTCAGTAACCAAGTTGGATGCCAATGTGCATTATGAATTACTTGTAGTCTTGTACCAATAATTAGCTGATTTGATGTGGCTTTGAGGTTTGACGAGTTACATATTTGTGTCACAATACACAATTTGCAACTCCCACATGGTCACCATTTGGCTAAAAGAAAAAAACTTCCCATGACTCTATTGCGTATAGCTGACCGGTTATATATAACTGCAGTGGCACTTTATAGAATCTGACTTTCATTGTCATAAAGTATCTACACTGTGGTAGTAGAAACACTTTTGTCCATTGTTCACCGCCACATGCATATCTAATACCCCTCTGTCTCAAAATGTAATGTGTTTCAGAAAATGTCTTACATTTTGAGACAGAGGGAGTAGTAAATAGATCAGGCCATGTCTAGATCCCATTCTGGGGTACTGCCATTGGATGTTTCCATGTATGCTATCACCAATTTGTTTAATCTATGTGAAGGAGAGGCAATTCTGTGGCATTTAGAATGCAAACCAAAAACACTTATCTACTAGAATAACATAGCATGTTTGCAAAATAAGTGACAAGTACTTACGATTAACAGAGTGACGATCTAACTATCGATGAAAACAAGCTGCTCTTTTCATTTGCTAGAGTGATGTTTCAAGACAAATCATGGTACTCTTATGTTTCTCCAATGCAACCTCCCAAGTTTTTTTAAACAATCTCTGAAGTTAGTCACCAATCGTTACTGCTATTGAAGCTCATTCAGTGCTATTAATAAATTGGATTTCTGCTATTTGAGCAATTCTTGCTATATAATCCTTTATCCCTTTAATTAGTTATCTTATGACACATTTTTTTTCAGCAGAAACTGCAAGCATTGGTTTTCATCCTACATTACATCAGACATCATCAGATGTAATTCGGAATAGTACTGCCTTGCTGGCTCGGCTTCTGTGGAAGTGTCCCAATGAAGTGGACTTCTTTGCAGGTTTTATTACCGTATGTTGGAATCTTCCATAATAGTCCGAGGTGCCAATTATACATACATTTTTAAAAATTTGTATATACACTTTAAATGAGTGCTTCCTCAGGATCATTTAATATATCAATGGTTATATGTCCCCAATATTTGATGTTAGCAAACATTTCATATGGGCACTGTATCAGAGTAAATATAGGTATACATTTGTGAGAGGAACGCAAATTCAGTTTATGTTATTATACAGATTCATGTCATTTGTCCACAGTTCCATGTCATGGGCAGAAAAATGGAAGTATTATCTGAGCACATATTATACAGGCAATGCAAAGAGCAGGTACTGGTGATCTGCCCTAGATATGACCACCAAAAAAAATCACTTGATAGTCCTTTATAGCTGTACCACTTATTTTATGAATGAGCATCAATAAAAGAACTGTGTCTCCTGAGCCGTCCTTTTCCGATTCTGTGAAAAAGAGATACATGTGCATTTGGTCAAGTATTATCTATTACATCATATTAACCAAAAAGCACTATAAATTGAGCTGAACTTTTATATTTATTCTGTACACCCTCTGTGCACTTTTATAAGACGTTTTGAATATTCTAATATGGACTACGCATGGCCTGAAATGGGTGAATAAACACACTAAAACACGTCTATATACATCCGATTCAGAAAAAGTTAAAACATCTTATAATTTGGAACTGAGGGAGTAGTAGTTACTGACAATGTGTGAAAATGTCCTTATTTTCCTGTGGTGAAATGATGGAATGTGATAATATACATGAATCATGCTTATCATCATTCTTCTTGGACATACTCTGAGATCTTACACTGATATCCTGTCTAGTACGGGTTGACAAATCATGCAGCACACCTTGTTTAGAATGTGTTCTTGTATTTAAAAAAAAAATCAACTGAATAATGTTGTATTAGTTCTTCATAGATGGAAAAAAAGTAAAAACATACATGATCTTTCGAGTATTAACAATCAAGTTCTTTCATACTATGTGGTTTATAGTTTCATTCTCATCTGTTTTATTTTTTGATTAATCAAGCGGGATGTATTCTCCGGCTTCGTTAATGAAGTCCAATTTATTCTCATCTAATATTATGTATTTATATGTGTGCTCTCCGTGATGGATAGTTTGGTGATATCTTGCCTGCATCCAGATGATATGCACTCTCATTTTAGCTGCAATCAGATTTTTTAACAGTGCATGTAATCTCTTACAGATCTGCAATCACCAAGGTACCCACATAAATATATATCTACGTACTATCTAACTGATCATGCTGGAGTGGAGCTGCTGCTGGCATACTTTAGCTTATTTACACACTTTCTGATTCAAAGGTTCGCTATTTGTTTTATCTGCTATTTTTGTCTTTCTAAACTGGCGATGATCAATGCTGAAAATACTTTACGAATCTGTATGCATATTGCAAGTCAATAGCATGCAGTTTTTATTTTTACTGGCACTACATGGAGTTTATGTTTAACGATATTCCTTGTGTACATGCATAAATTTGTTTCAAGCCTGACAGTGACAGCTGAGCCGTAACGCTAAAGTCATTCACAGCGAGCACCTGCCACCCACCTCCATTGCAATTGCCTGGAAAATTGCCGCCTATGTTCTCCTGTGGTGCTGGTGATGTTTAAGTCAATTTTGGCATGGATCCAGAGTTCTCCACGTTTTCTCTTTCTGCTTTGGTCTAGGACTTCTAGATTTGGCTTAGATCAGCTCGTAGTGCCTCTCTTTGAATCTCTCCTCTGTGACCCTGCAAAAAATGCTCGCTGCTAGCTTTCCTGGCTAAATGGAAAATGTTCAGGTGGGTTTCGCGCCCCCATAGGGGGTGTTTGATTGGGCTTCCAGCCAGCTTCCGGCTTCCGGCTTCGAAGCCAAAAGCTCCTATTTAGGGGCTTCCGGTTGCAGCTGTGGCTTTCGACCTTGTCACAGCCGCAGCCGAAAGCCACAGCTGCAGCCGGAAGCCCCTAAATAGGAGCTTTTGGCTTCGAAGCCGGAAGCCGGAAGCTGGCTGGAAGCTCAACCAAACACCCTCATAGCCCCCCCTCCCCCCCCCCCCCCACCCGAAAAAAAACCCTGACAGTTGGTAGTTGTGCGAAGTAATTAGAGTTACCTCTATGGAAGAAGAAGACACCAGGCAAATTTAATTTTCTCCAGGCCATGCAAAAGCCACACAGCAGAGGTTGAGAGCAAGGTGTAGCCAAGGACGGACTTGCCGGCAAGATTACTACCACCTTGTTGTGTGCTGTCGGCAAGTCATCCTTGGCTGCATTCCACTCTCTGCCTCTTTCTGCATGGCTCTTGCGGCAGTGAACTCTTCACTCCGATTTCTCATCTCTCTCAGCTATTGAGCTATGGGTGTGCTTCTGGTATACATTGAGGGGAGGGTATTTATAGGGGCAGCACTGCAACTAGATCGGGCACGATAGTGAAATCTTCTTTTGACTTAATCTTTTAAAAAGTTATTGGCATAACTTTTTCCTTGAGTGAAAATGATTACCTATCCACGCATTGAGGCTTTGTGGATTTCCAACTTTTAAGAACATATATGCGGGCCAAAAGGCTGGGAGCTGGCACCTATGGAATTGTTTTGTTAGGTAGGTTATGTGAAGTATCTAGGTTAGACTGATGGATAGGGCTCACTCTACAGAGGATTCCAGGGTTTTGATTAAAGTGTATAGTACCATGGAGGAAAAACTTGGTGCTGCTATTCTGTAGGGTAGTTTCTGTATTTCAGCCTGTCCAAATTGCTTCTCATATTGTATGATGCATCATCGCATGATATTTGAGCCATGTTTCAAGTTTACCAATGGATTTCATGTGGTTACGGTACTTGTGCAGGACAAGACGTGCTTCTGGCTTTAACATGCTGTGACAAACACTATTATGCACCCAATGCATGGGTACTGTTGGTTTTCTACCAAAATTTGGCAAGCCAAATTTCAACAATATCAAGACTTGCCAAAAATTGGCAACTTTTGTGAGGTTGGCAAACATTAGTTGGTAATCAACCAATCACTAGCCAATATTTGGGAAGTTCGTAACCAGCCAATCATATGCTCTGAGACTTCATTTCTTAACTTTTGTGGTGGTGTCTTTTTTTGGGAGGGTGGGTGATATCGCGTGTGTTAGGGAATTTGGCCTGCTTTAAACAAACACATACAGAGCTGTACTAGAGGCTTAATAAGCACCTCTAACGGTCACGAAAATCCAAAACAATATGGACAACATTGACACATGATGCATATACCTTGCCAAACTCGATCAACACACCGAGAAATAAGAAAAGACAACCCCACTATGAGTAGTACTTGGAAGCCACTATTCACAGTAAAATTGAATTCCCTACTATTTCCGACAAGAGTTATCTTTTTTGTTCTTGACATCTAGATTTGATTTGGTCTTGAAATTTCTTGCCGTGGTAGACACAAACCGTGCCAGTGTTGTAAAAAATTGCAGAACTTTTCATGACATTTGGAGATGTTTAAGTGTGTCTTAGTGCACTAGCACATCTCATGTGCCTAGAGCACACAATATCCCCTTGTTCACTCGTATACTTCAGAAATATCTCTTTCTTGCTCCTATTCTATCCATTTATATGGCAGGAGTAGATTTGTAATTCGTGTCTATCAAACAGGTTTGAAATTGAATACAATATCTTTGTTAGTTCAGTATATAATCTGAAGCTTGGACTTACTATATTTACTCTCTTTATACCCCATTTAGTGTTCAGAGTAAAGATTAGTTACTCCGCATTCTTGGTGCGAAAATTCTTTGTAGGTACTAATATTGGAATGCTCTTAAAATCATATACGCTCCAATGATGTGGTCAGTGTTGAGTCATACTCCCGTTTCAAGTTACTTGAAGTTTTGGCTTTGTCCTAAGTCAAACTTTTTTAACTTTGACCAAGTATATAAAAAAATATGCTAACATCTACACCATAAAAAGTATATAGTGTGAAAATATAATTTATGACGAATCTGATGAAACTAATTTGGTATTGTAAATTTGATATATCTTTTTGTAGACTAGGTCGAACTTAAAGATGTTTGACTAGAGCAAAGCTAGATCTTCAAATAATTTGGAACAGAGGGAGCACTTGTGAAGCATTAATGTTTGTATTTTTGTTTGTTATGTTTCGAGAAAATTAATATTTTTGTTATTGATCTCCATTTGGTAGCCCTCATATAATACTAATGTTGGTTTCATGAAATAATTAAAAGCTTCATTTGTGACATGTCTTGCTGACAAATTTTGATTTAGTTTTCTGACATTAACAGAGTGATCTCTTTTGTTGGTAGTTCATGATGACACATGCATCTGGGCATCTTATTATGCTGCATTACCACATGATTTATTAGAACACATCATTCAACTTATATCTGTACATAATTACCACTACAATTATTATTACCTGGTGCATCAAAAAGTATATTGGCTGGTATCGCTTATTTGGTTGAATATTACAGCTACCGACTTCCTGTGTGACATCTCATGTAAAAGAGAAAATCACATCTGAATAATGTACCATATGTTCACTCCACATATTCAAGTACTTTCAGACTCATGAGATACTTGTTATGGAGGGTTGTGGATTTGTGGCCATGCGTTCTAGACATTCTAGATGACAATATCAGTGTTAGTATGAAGCCCGTATATTGGAGTCCAGTGAAACCATGTTCCATCATCTATCAACCATTCAACTTTGAAGTAATGAAGGATGCTCAATGTGGAACCTGTTTTGCTTTGATTACAAAACATATTTCTCATGTCACAATTAATACACTTGATGCTGTCAAGTTTCACCATTTTTATTATGAATTTTATTGAATAAAAGTTAGATATAGAGCCTTACTCCGCATCGTTCCCTTAAGTTGTGTATCGGTCATTAACTCATTATGGTTTAATCGATGCTGAGCACCCATGATACCTTGCATCGGGAAAATAGTTTGATTTTTGTGCTAATAATGAGGTAAAGTTCTCGTTAACATCGTCACCTTTGGGCTTTTAGCCAATAAAGTAAAGTGCTCTATTCAAAGGACATGAACAGGACAACTAACATTGATCACTTGAGGAATGAAGTTGTCTATTCTTTTTTGTACTGAAAAGGGCATGTGGTGCTTTCTTAACATGGTTACATTGCTGATGCACCTCCTGCTTCCTGTCCTACATGATTAGGATTTTCTTTTGTGTATACATAATCTTTGTGGTACAATATTGCAAGGACAATTTCTGCCGCCATGTGAGAGCTTTGGGAATCTTTTGTCACGCAGTGGGTTCTGTACATCCTTCGGACTTTCATTTTCATCAGGGGTTACCACAAGAAAGCCATTCTCTTATCTTAAAAAAAATATCATGGATTAGCATAAAATAATGGCAAAGGAACGATGATATACATATCGAATTGTACAGATCTGATGTCAAGTGGAGGTTGAGCTCGTATCCAAGCCTTCTGTACTTATGATTTTTATTCATGCATTTTCATTGCAGATAGAACAGTAAGATATTATTTTTACTCCCCATATATACATATATAGAGCTGGAAAAAATTGATGTCTGAGTAAAGGTTGAACTGGCTTGAGATGCTAAGAGCGGGCTAGCTAGAGATGCATACCTTTTATGCTTTGCAATTGCATACCTACTTATTCATGTATTTCCGTGATGGAAGTTGACAGAAATGCAGGCATTGGAGTTTTCTCAACAATGCTTGAGGGCCAAACACCAGAAGAAGAGAACTAGGTGTAGCCAAGGACAGCTTGCCGGCTAACTCTAAGGCTCAACGAACTCTCAACACTAGGAGCCGGCAAGTCATCCTTGGCTGCATCCCGTTCTCTGCCTCTTAGCGTATGGCAACCCAGCAGAAGCCTCCCCAGTATACGCTCTACAGGTACTTCTCAACTCTCGCCCCTGCTTCTTTCTCTTCCCCTACCCTGACTGCTTTGCTATCATGTGGAATGGTCTGCTGGTGTGCATTGCTATAGGGTGGGATGGTCGTCATTTATAGGCACGAGCAAGTTGGATATGGAATAATATGGAGATCACTACCCAATGAGTTATATATTGCAAAATATTTCACCACAAAGTTTTCCGTTTTTGGGATGAGACATGATGAGTCACCAATTGGTTGTCCTGGGTCCGATGTCCATTTTTAAATAAGTACAGTGGCCCATGGGCATGAGAGTTCGGCATCTTTTGGATTGGTTGGTTGAGAGGATTAAGCATTTGATCTGTGCTGCTTGTGGACATGCGGTGGACGTGGTGCGCATCTCTTGACCTAAGCAAATTTTATAGAGTTCTTTGTAATCCATTCCCAAGCATCCTAGAATTACAAAAGCTTGTTAAGTAGCTTGTGGTGGACAATTACAAATCCATGAACAGTAAATATTCTCCCTTTGTTCTATTGAAAATCATCCTCAATATTTGCTAGTAGGACCGCTTTCAAGTGAGTACTCAAAGGCTAGAGGGGAGCATATATAGATGTATCAAATCAATACCTAGCAAGCATTCAAAGGTTGGTGATTCGTAAGGTTACAGTCGATCTCAAGACATCATAGCAATTCCACTCCCGGTGTTTGTCGTAGCCAACATTTAACCTACACCAGGGACATTGTGTCCCGGCGAAGCAATCCTGCAAGCTAGACTCACAGCTAGCAGAAAGAATCATTTGTGCCGTGGCGGGGACCTACAAAATCAATGGAGGCATGCATGGTGGCGATACTGTTGTCGTCGGTGCCTCGGTGGCCGCTGTTCTTGTGCCATTATTCTTTTCCATATCCGGCTTGAGAACCCGCTGGTGGTTCGTTTGGAGCATCTGGCGATTGGTTATTTTGGCAGCGTCCTCACTTGATGGGGTCCCCCTCCCCCCATGATTTGATGCCCGCGTATCTCAATTGGATTGCGTGGTCTCTCTCTCCTAGGCTCTCCTCCCACCCCTAATTTGATTGGTGGGCAATCTAGTCGTAGGATAAGTGGTCCTAATGACACGATATGGATCTTCCATGTCCCCCCCCCCCCCCCCCCCCCCCCCCCCCCCCCAACACAATTTCAGGAGTACGTAGGAGCACCTGGTTTCCAAAATCAATCAGTCCCTCATTGACTCCCAAAGCTTGGCGACCGCCGATCCAAGATTGATTATCTGCGGCCGAGCCGACGGTCAGCAACTCAGCAATCTGGTAACTATCAAATTACTCACAATGAAAGTAACATAGATAGTAACATCGATGTCATCTCAGCGAAAAAGATGATGTGGCAACTAATTAATAAGGAGAGAGACAAATTAAATAACATAGCTAGTTACTCATACTATGCGTAACATTACACATACCAAGACAAGATGAGTCTATAAGCTAATATAAATGTAAACCTTTATGTTATCATCTCTATGTTACTATCCACTATGAAGGTAATAACTTAGACTAGTAACATATGCATGCTACTACTTTATATTATTTCCTCCGTTTCTAAATATAAGACCTTTTAGATATTCCACCATAAACTACATACGAATGTATATAGACATATTTTAAAATGTAAATTCACTCATTTTACTCTGTATGTAGTCCATAATGGAATCTTTAAAAGATCTTATATTTAGGAACGGAGGGAGTACTTGTCATTGTGGGTAGTCTCAGGTTTACTGAGGTTGTCTCGGGCTAAGACCATTTTATAGCTGCTAACTTGCTATGTCATTGAGTTATTGATTTGCCTAGCTACTCCAAAAAGTAAAGCGAAGTTGCTAACTTGCTTCTTTCTAGGCAATCTAAGTACTTCCTCCAAGTCGATGCAGAAAGTTAGGCGGCAGAGACTCACCCTGACAAAACCAAAATCAGTAAGCTGCTGCTACTTAATGGTAGTGAGTTTTTGAGCCAATTGTTTATTTTGTTCATTGCCCACAAGGCATCACCTACTGCTAAACTACGAAAGCCCTGGCTCTGTCATTTGCGCAGGGCTCTGACCTCTCTAATTTTACACTGGACAATTCGTGCAGTGATCAGGCACCTATCGCGCGCATTGGGGAACACAAAGCTAGTTGATGTCCACATGCACTTGTGAGTGGCTCGGGTATTTTGACCTGAAAAAGTCGCTCAACTATGAGAATGAATTTTCTGTTGGAATAATCATAATTGAAAAATGTGTACATAAACACATATTCTCGGGGAAAGATTTAGGTCGACACACTACTTTTTGGAGAAAAAGATTTGTTTTGCCATGTGAACGGCAGAAAGTCAAGATATGCTACAACTGGCTACCATAAAATTTGGGGTTTATCGTTCCGAATATATATTACGCATTAGTCAATTCCAGTTGGAATTATGCTCGTGAGATCCAAGATCTTACATTCATACTGGGTGCCCTCGCGAATCTTGCGGTGTTGTTCTAGTTTATTTTAAGAAATGCAGTCAGATGCTTACGTATGTCAACACACTTACCCTATGAACAAATACATACACATCCTATAGTCGATATGTTTGGACAAAGTCACCACATACACCTTGTAGTAGATGGGCTGTGCTAGGATATTGTTCACTGGATATTTAAATTTGGTACTATTCACAACCTAATACGTTTTTTATGGTAATACATGTCTCATTTATACCATAAGGATCATATCATAGTATAAACTATGTAAACACCAACCTCACAAGAACGAAAGACAACAAAATGCTAGTCTTTGCACAAAGAAACATCAACAAAGAAGAAAAAATACAATCACAACCGAAAACTACCCTGAGATTGTCACCATCGCCCATCACCTGCCTTCGGCATCATGACAGCAACCATTAAAGGAAAAAAAATATGAATGACCTCCTCACCAGAGCTCAGCGCGGTTCGATTGTTGATATGCAGCTTTGCGGGCCTTCAAGATGGATCACCAAAGGTGAAGCCATTGTCGTTGAACTCCAGATCTAGGCATTACCCCAGACACGTCATCGAACTCCAAATCTGTCACCCTTGCATGACTAAGACGTCGGAGGAGGAAATCATATATGCCAACCACGAATCACGAACCCAACATACGATTCACCATCTTCGAGATGCTGCTGATGCAGATCACAATCTGCATCCGTTCCTGGACTATCTCTCAAGCTCTGTGAAGCAGACGTCATCGTAGTCCGAGGACACAAGTCCACCACGAAAATGCCGTCGCTGCCGCACCTAATATGTTCCCTTTCCTTTTGTGAAATTGTGAATCGAAGATCTGAAATTTTATGGTTGATACGTATAATTCGTGTGCCATGACACGATGCCAAATGTTTTTATGAATTTTAATGGTCTAGTGCACCAGAGTGGTGATGCATTCCATATGCCGCCGAGATTCTTACCGCCCCCTGTTTCCTTGTCACGATGTCTTTTCGGTGGCTCCTCTCCTCTTTGCTGGCGGAGGTCAGTACGGATGCCTGTTTTCTTGCACCACTTGGTCGGCGAAGTGCAATTCTTTTTTGCGATCGGCGTGTCTCGGGAATTGGATTCCCTCAGGGCGTACATGCCGTCCGGTCCGTCCAAACGCTCAGAATGCGGCGGCTCTTGGCCTCCATGTAGAGCCAGGCACTCGGTGAACGGCCGCTCGTCCACTGACCCCATCGAGAACAGTCCGCTCAGGTCAGGCCTCCGCAACGGCTTTCTGTCTGCTTTGGTGCCTGTCATGTGGCCATCGATGGATCTTTGACACGTCTCGTGGCAGAATTGGTGACTATGCACCTCTAGAAAGGTTGGCCAGCCTATCATGTTTGCCAGCATATATTTTGTCGATACCCTGCCTATAGCTAGGTTTCATGTGTAACAATTTGGTGCATTTGGTTACCCGCATATATCTCAGCCAGTCCACGCGAAAAGAAAAGGATCCGTTTGGTTACTTGCATTGTTGGCCTATGTAGCGCGAACATTAAAGCAACTTTAGACCTGCATCCACAAAAACGCTCAAATCGGCCGTTTTTTATGGAGTCAGGCCCGAACAGTGCAATCCTAGGCATGTGGGCGTGGGCGGCTGCACGCGTGGATGTAGTCTCGAGTCGTCGTGTTGTTTCCCGAAACGACGTCATAAATTACCCTCATCTCTCTTCCTCACCGCTTCCTCCCCTCTTCCTCACTCACACCAGCGGCGTCGACCACCGGAGCGACAACAGGACGATCCAAGATGGCGCACCGCAGCGACTGCAGACCTCCACTTGAGCGCATCCGCCATGGCGGTAACTCCTTTGACCTCTCTAGATTACCTCCGTCAACTCGGGCTAGATTTAATTGGAGCACGCGATTGGATAGTTAGGGAGGGGATTGAACATATTGAGGTGAGGGGATTGGATTCAGCACCGACGGAATCTTGAGTTCATGGCTAATTTGTCGATTACATCGGGGATGGGGATTGGGGTACAAGTTATTTGTCTGGCCGCGGCGACCCTGGAGTCGCGCTGAATGGCGGTGGGGCGTAGCCATTTTCTTTTCTTCTTCGTCGTTGCCTTCTTCCTCATCGTCTTCTTCCTCATCGTCACCGTCAAGAACGACGGGTCTTGCACGGTCGCCTGCCGCCGCCGCCCTGGCCATCATCTACACCTCGTCATCATCCTCCGCCGGATCCACCACTGTCCTTGTTGTCCAGTACACCGCGGCATGGTGATCATTGGGACGCTTGTACTCCCTGTACTTGGCCCACTTGGCCCTTTGTCGAGCGTCGCTGGAGTCGGCCTGATTCATGGCCCATCGAAGGATGTCGACTGACATAGCGCCCTTCGCTGGGTTAGGAATCAGCGTCTTTAACTCCTTCACCGTCGCCTTCTTCACCACTGCGTTGGCCTCCTTGTGCACTTCTTCCATGCTGGTGAAGTTCGAGCACACTTCCATTGTGTCCTCGAACTTCGCGCGGTCACCGAGCGAGCACCCAAGGAAGAATGCCTTCCATCCCATGCCCCAGGGGAAAGGGTTGGGGTTGGAGTGCATGGTGAGGGAGAGGTGATGAAACAAATAGAGAGGTGAAAAATGAGAGAGGGTTTGAGGGCGGTGCTGGGTAAGAAGTGTGGGTAAATATAGAAGCGTTAGGCCGATAGGAATGAATGCTGACC
Organism: Elymus sibiricus; assembly: GCA_039707655.1. NCBI lineage: Eukaryota > Viridiplantae > Streptophyta > Magnoliopsida > Poales > Poaceae > Elymus > Elymus sibiricus. The sequence continues at coordinate 457,372,182 of CM077665.1, read as the reverse complement.
TTTGTACTGCGTGTTGTTGATAATGCAGATGGAAAAGGGAAAGGAGATTGTGCCACCATTGGAGAAAGGCAAGGAGGTCGTGCCACCATTGGTGGACGTGCCAGTGCAGGATCATCCTAACGTCAAGCAGAGGAACTACGAGCACTACCATGAGGAGGCAGAACCAACCCACTTATGCAAGGTGATCTTTGCTCCGAAGCTGGAGGCTCTGCCTTTGCCTCTGGACTTCACGAAGCACTTCCCCGCCGTGCCTACAAAGTTCAGTCTGAAGACGAACACCGGCTGCTCATGGAGGGTCACGGTGAAGGTGATCAACGGCAGGGTCACCGTTGATCAGGGTTGGGCCACCTTCGTCACCGTTCACTAGGTCAGGATTGGGTACATGGTGACTTTCAAGTTGCTCACCCCGAACACCATGAAGGTGATCGTCTTCAACGACGACGACGTGGAGTGGTCACCAAGTGCAAGAAGCACGACGACGCCTTCGCCGTGAGCATGTAAATGATCCCTGGTTCCTAGTTCCGTGTTGGTTGTAGGTTTAAAACTATGTTATGTGTTGTGGTTTCATTTCGAACTTATCGTACTATGTTAAACGTATCATACTATGTGTTGCGGTTTTGATGTCTGCTTAAGTTTGTTCTTATTGCTCTAGTTATGTGCCTGTGATAACCTCACTAGATCGAGGAGGAGGTTACCACACTATTGTCCTGGATGTAACCAAACAACCGGACTTGTGTTTCCCCTCAAACCAGGCCACAACCAAACAACCTGCCTTCCGTTTCCGCACATGCAGGATAGAGGGTGAAAGAACATGCGGTGCCCCCATGTTTGGTTTTGGTAATTGATGACAATCTCTATGGACTAATGGTTGCGTTGAGTTATATTCGTAGGATTTGTCCATAGGCTTTTCTTGAAGTCCATTTGTTGGTTTCAAGGAGTTTATGTGTTGACCAAGGTGGTATCCAAGGATCTATCCAAAGATTGGTCTAGTGAGTGTTAAGCTAATTGCTAGCATGTCTTGAAGAAGAAGATTGTGTGAACATTCATGTGTATCTTCAAGACATCATCTTTATGAAGAGAGAAGATTTCACACAAAGCGTAGAAGATACACCGAGTGGGATCAAGTGATCTCATGGTTTGGTAAGCATTGTCCATTGCGCTTTGTGTACTAACCCATGGTCTTTGTGAGAGTTCTATCTGGGGTTAGGTTTGCTTCCATGGGCTTGCGTCAAGAGGAAGATCACATACAACCCATGGAGGATGACATCAACTCAAGGTTGTGTTGTGCAAGTTCAAGTGGAGCGTCACGAAGAAATCATGCTTGTAGCTTGCCGTCCATTGTGGTGACAATGGACTTGTGAAGGTGTGCCGAAGAGTGACTCACCCATAGTGGAGTATGGGGGAGCAATCAACTAGCCTTCATCGAGCCAACGCAATCACGAAAGGTGGTCCAACTTGAGGGAGTCAAGATCGTCATCATCTAGCTCAAGTGGACTTCGTGAAAGGCAAAGGTTTGCCCTTGATAGGTTTTCTATTTTACCGGTCTCATGGTGATAATTTGGAGACCGGGTTATAGGATCGATAGCCGTACTATCAAGGGGGGCTCTCAAGTGAGTAGCTTGATCGTATCGTTCGTAGAGAGCTCAAACCATTGCATCCTTGCATCATCTTGATTGGTTCTTGTTTGGTGTTTCTCTCTGTGAGTTTTAGAGCTTATGGTCATCTTCATGACAAGCTCGAGTTCATCGAAAACGGAGTTCACCTGCTTCTTCTATGATGTTTTCGATGTTGGAGGTTTTGCCGGTTCTTCATTCATAGAGGTTTCACATCTCTGTATCTTAGGCATACCTCCCCTTCCTCTTCTTATTATAACCCGGTTGAGTTTTCTATCCAACAAGCTTCTATGGATAGTATTTGTCGTTTTCTATCCAACAAGCTTGAGTTTGCTCAATTCGGAGCTCATTTGCAGAAGTTATGGCAGTTCTGGTTTTACTGTATCCTTCCGTTTTCCTAGCTGAGTAGTTGAAGGCAGCAAGGTGCTGCAGTACAGTGGCTAGCGATAGTACCGCTCCTCGGAGCGGTAGTACCGCAAGGTGCCAGCGGTTGTACCACTCCAAGGAGCGGTAGTACCGCTATCTCTAGCACCTGTAGCGTACACCTACGGTAATTGCACGGAAGTAATTTTTTACTTCCGCCCCTCGGGCGGTAGTACCGCAAATTACTTCTGGTACTACCGTGCCGGATATTTTCTCGAAGCTAGCTCCAGAGGATGTAGCCCGGAAGTAATTTTTTACATCCGTGGACGCGCGGTAGTACCGCTACCCCGAGCGGTAGTACCGCTGCCTCACGGTGTCTTCTGCCGTGTGCTGCACCTGAGTGGCCGTTGAATACTACCCCCGCGGTAGTACCGCGAGGGCAGGCGGTAGTACCGCTCCGGCAGTACTACCGGCCTATTGCCTCGTTGCAGTAGTGTTTCATATGGCTACTACCGCCCTAGCGGTAGTACCGCTCTGTGCGGGCTGTGAGGATAACGGTTGGATTTTTCCCCACCTATAAAAGGGGGTCTTCTTCCCCATTGAATCTTATCTCTTGAGCTCGAGTTTGCCCCCCATTGTTGACCTTCTTCGAGCTTGCTAACTCTCAATCCCTCCAACGATTCTTGCTAGTTCTTGAGGGAAAAGGGAGAGGAGATCTAGATCCACATTTCCACCAATCACTTTCTCCTCTATGTGAGGGGAACCCCTTGGATCTAGATCTTGGAGTTCTTCGTGTTCTTCTTTGTTCTTCCTCTCATTTTCCTCCCTAGCATTAGTTGCTTTGGTGGGATTTGGGAGAGAAGGACTTGGGCACTTCGTGTGCCCTTGCCATTGCATTTGGTGCATAGGTTTGAGTTCTCCACGGTGATACGTGGAAGTGAAGTTTGAGAAGCTTATTACTCTTGGGTGTTTGAGCACCCTTGAGCTTGTTCCTCTTGGGTGCTTTGGCGCCCTAGACGGTTGGTGGTGCCTCAGAGCTCAATCATTGTGGTGCAAAGCTCCGGGCAAGCTTCGGGGTCTCCAATTAGGTTGTGGAGATTGCCCCGAGCATTTGAGGTCACCTCGGAGCCACAATCCATTGTGGTGAAGCTTCGTGGTGTTGTTGGGAGCCTCCAATTAAGTTGTGGAGTTTGCCCCAACCTTGTTTGTACGGGTTCGGTGACTGTCCTCAAGGGTCCCTTAGTGGAATCACGGCATCTTGCATTGTGCGAGGGCGTGAGGAGATTACGGTGGCCCTAGTGGCTTCTTCGGGAGCATTGTGCCTCCACACCGCTCCGAACGGAGATTAGCATCCGCAAGGGTGTGAACTTCGGGATACATCGTCGTCTCCGCGTGCCTCGGTTATCTCTTACCCGAGCCCTTTACTTATGCACTTTACTTTGTGATAGCCATATTGTTTATTGCTATATATCTTGCTATCACTTAGTTGTTTATCTTGCTTAGCATAAGTTGTTGGTGCACATAGGTGAGCCTAGTTGTTTTAGGTTTTGTGCTTGACTTATTAAACGTTAGTTTTATTCCGCATTTGTTCAAGCCTAAACCGTAATTATTTTAAAGCGCCTATTCACCCCCCCTCTAGGCGACATCCACGTCCTTTCAGAGGGTATGCAGGCAACCAATCAACATCCAAATGTTGGTTATTTGCCTGTATATGATCAGCCAGGCCCAACTGGGACAAGTATGCAAAGTGCCCAAAAACGATACAAGTAACCAAACGCGCCCTTTGCACTTGCGCATGCACACCGCAGAGTTCGTGAAAATACGATGAAGGGGTTGTTTGGTTATGGGCCTTGCCATTCTACACTTTGCCAAAAAAAATGTCAAGTATGTGCAAGTGTATCTCCAACGCTGACCCCTAAACGCGGACATCACATCCGTTTATGGACCGTGTGAGCCGGCCATCCGACCGTAGGCGCATACATTTCAAATCGGATTTCAACTAACTGGACGATCTTCATCAAACACGATGAAATTCATCAAAGTTCGAATAGAAAATAACACAAATCATCCATAAATAGCATGTAAATATGTCTAGTACAAGTGTACAAGAATAGTTCAAATTCAATGAGATTAACAGCATGTTCAACTAGTGTTTCATTGATGGGTCATGTTATCCCACACGTATTGCCCCTTCAGCTTCATACGACAATGTATGTGTGTGAATGGTTTGCGCTCTGACTCGTGTACATCACGACAACGTGTGTAGACTACACAACATGTAGAGCAACAATGAGTGAATCAATCAATCAACATATAGAGCAAGAAGAAGCAAAACTTACGATCTCCATGGTTGCCGCGTGCAATGGTCACATTGCCTCCAGCTGATTAACCACGCCACAATACTTTGTGACGGAGCACTAGATGATGTACCATCGATACACTACAGACTTGACACTACATTCATGAATGATGTGTATGTCATAGGGCGCAATGTGCTTTCACGCATGAAATGAATCATGCACGCGCTGTCAAAGGACCCCCCCCCCCCATGGTCATGCCTATGAAGTCTGTAGATACGGTCAACCACACATCGCACAACAACTCGTCATCCTTCATCGAGTACCTCGTCATCCTTCTTATTCTAAAAATGACATGAGTTCGGAAATAAGCTTATTTTTAGAATAAGAAGGATGACATTTGAAAGAACACATGTCAGGTGATGTGGAGGATCCTACAGTCATCCCCATGGAAACTGACGTTCCCTCTTTCCTCTTTGAGCGTCTTTTGAATTCACATGAGAAATGGCTTCTACCTCAAGCGCGGACTTTATGCATGCTTAGCTATCGAGGAGAAGGTCATGAAGAAGCAAGGAGGGATCACTAAGTCCACATGGAACCACAAGAAGAAGGAAGAGGAAGAGAAGTCCCAAGACGCGGAAGACCGGAGGTTCTTGGGACACCCCCTGTAACGCCCCGGACATACCAACCTGTTATGGCCGTTACCCCTGGCAGGATCTAGACTGGTCCATAGATCAATTCTAGTCTTTCCTGCGCACTTTGTCCTCATTCGTGCGCACCTAGGACCAACTTCCCAGTCAGTCACCCACCCTAGAATTACTCCAATCCAAGCACGCTTAACTTGGGAGTTCTTTTCGAATGAGCTCCCGAAAAAGAAGGAATTCCTTATTGATATGAGTAGTCTATCATCCCTAATAAGCCAGGCTATAACATACACCCCCACTCAGAGGAACTGACGTCCTCGTTGGGCGACATGATCGTTCCCTCTTGGCAGATACGTCTGTGCGTCCAGTCCGGTACATGTGTCATGTCGTGTGCTACCATGGGTCACAAATATCATGAGCAACATGACCGCGCACCTGACCCGCAAACATCTGTGTAACCGCGAGGGCCAGCTCTGATACCAACTTGTAACTCCCCGGACACACCTATAGGTTATGGCCGTTACCCCTATCGGGATCTAGTCTGGCCCCACATATCAATACTAGTCTTTCCTATGCATTTTGTCCTCACTCGTGCGCACCCGGGGCCAACTTTCCGATCGCTCACCCATCCTAGAATTACTCCAAGCCAAGCAAGGTTAACTTGGGAGTTCTTTTTGAATGGGCTCCCAGAAAAGAAGGAATTCCTTATTGATATGAGTAGACTATCATCCCTAATAATCCAGGCTATCACACCTCGGGTGCCCGAACTTGCGGCCAAGGCGCGCCCTCGGGTGCCCGGCCCCTCCCCGGCGACCACCCCGGGTGTCCGGACCCGGTGCCCTGAAGACCCCGGGTGCCCGAATCCCTTTACCCCGGGTTCCCAGACCCCTCTGACCATGCCTGCATGGGGCAAATGACCCTTGTACCCTCGTTTTCCCCTAAAATATTTCCTAGGCTATAAGTAGTCGTCTCCTACCTCAGAATTAGGGTTAACAAAGTATTTGAGATCATCGAGAGAGTTTTGCTCCTTGTACCTCCATCTTGAGGATCAAGACATCCTAAGGGAGAGGGAATCCCATCATAGGATCATCAAGGACTCCAAAGGGAGAAAGATCTACCTAGATCATCAAGACCTCATCTCTTTGGATTTGAGAAGAACCTTTACATTGTGTTATTTTCCCTTGATTGTTAATGCTATATTGGTGGATCTCATGTATGCTATGCCAGTGGATGTGTGATTTGGGTTTTGTTTGTGGTTCCTCTTGATTTTCCTCTTCCCCACCTCGAAATGTGAAGGAGATCTCCACCTAAGGTTTCACCCTACAAGTAATGTAGGTATGCTTCATTTGTCCCACTAGTGGATATGGATTGTATGCATAATGTTGATCACCTTATGGATATGTCACATGATATATAACCTTCTACTTGCTTAGACATGCCACCCATTTATGATGCATATGATGATGAGCATGTAGAATACATTAATTGTGATGCTAGACTCCATAAAAATATCATGTGAAAATTCTATTGGTCACATCATGTTTGATAATCCACTACACTTGTTATATGCTATGAATGAGATTTTCCATATTGCATTATTGCAATCTCACCTTAGTAACTATGCATATCCCATTAAAATAAATCATATTTGCACATATGACATAGATGACAAGCCTTCAGTTATCGACTTTTGCTTTTCTTGTGATGATATTTCTTCGCTCCCTTTGCACACTTTGAGCAATTCATCATATATGCCATGCCTAAACCATTCACATAGGTTGAATGATTTCGCCTATTGTCTGCACGATATGAATTCCATGAATAACAATGCTCTAGGTGTTTCTCGTGATGCATCACACATTTCAAGTCTCCATAATGCTTTCAATAAAACCAAACCATTAATGATGGATGACAAGTTCGCATATCATGAATCTCATTTATTTGAACATTGGATAACTTGTGCTAGCCACCACAAGCACATGCACATCGTAATGGATGATGTGTTCATATACCACACACACACAATTTTTCGTTTGTATCCATTTTTAGGTACTTATAGATTCCCATCAACTTCACAATCCTACGAGTTGACAAAACGAGCTCTTGAGAGCATGTATGATTTGGGATTCCTTGTACTTCCTATCCCGCATTTCCCACCGCGGAAGGACTTTGCACATTTTTTTGCATGACCCTCACATGGTTATGGGTTATATACCACTTCTTACTTTATGCCCATCTTAGCATGTTCACTTTGCATGATGTATCACTTTCTATGCTTTTGCCATGCATTTGTGACACATGCTTGCATTTACATATGATTCACCATTCTACTACTTATATGTGTATTTGCATGCTTGATGGAGATACTAGTTGCTATTACCATGTTCTTTATGTGCTCCATGATCTTGATAATTCAGTGACCATGCTTTATGTTGAAGATTGTCATTTGTCGTGTGCTTTATTCATTCCTAATATTTATTACCATGGAATGATTGTTGTGATTACTTGCTTTGTTGCATCACCCATGATCCATAATTGCTCCATTCATTGGGGTGATGACTTCCTTGTTCACGCCTCTCACTTGATTTGTCTTGATCATTGTCACATGCCTCCATTAGTTGCATCCCTCGTATTTCCTTATAGTGAGTGCAACAATGCTATGCTTATTGATATTGAGATTGCTCGTCTAGCTTTATCACTTATGCATGGAGACTTGGACATATTACTTGTGAAGCATGCTTGTTTGAATGCACTTAAATTTTTTGGTTGTGCTCACATATACTTCCATGCCATGAAACATTCCCTTGTCCCATCTTACAATAAGCATGATAAATGGGAGAATCATTTCCACAACCAATTTTCTAATTATGAATGGATCATTGTAGGATCCGAAGTATGTCTAGAGGGGGGGGGGGTGATTAGACTACTTGACCAATTAAAAATCTAACCTTTTCCCAATTTTAAGTCTTGGCAAGTTTTAGCAATTGTAGCAAGTCAAGTACACCCTACACATGCATGTCTAAGAGTATAGCAGCGGAAATTAAACACATGCACATGAAACTAAAGGTAGGGAGAGGAGAATCAAACGCAATTGATGACATGAAGATTTTTCCCGTGGTTTCGATAGGTGGTGCTATCGTATGTCCACGCTGATGGAGACTTCAACCCACGAAGGGTAGCGGTCGCGAGAGTCCATGGAGGGCTCCATCCATTAGGGTCCACAAAGTATCAACCTCGTCTATTCCATCACGGCCTTCGTCCACAAAGGACTAGCCTCACTATGGGTAGATCTTCACGAAGTAGGAAATCTCCTTGCCCGTACAAACTTCTTCGTTCAACTCCACAACACGAAGAAGGAGGCTCCCAAGCGACACCTAACCAATCTAGGAGGCACCACCCTCAAAAAGGTAATAGATGTGGTAACAATGATGAATTCCTTGGTCTTGTGCTTCAAAAGATAGTCTCCTCAACACACAATCACTCTCTCACAGATTTGGGTTGGTAGAAGATGTTGTTTGGGTGGAAAACAACTTGGGGAGGCTAGAAATCAAGATTCATATGGTCAGAGTGGAAGGTCTTGATCTCAACACATGAGCAGGTAGTTCTCTCTCAGAAAAATGGATGGGGCAAGTGTAAGTGTGTTCTGAGTGCTTCCTCTACCAATGAGAGGTTGTGGAGGGGTATATATAGGCATCTCCAAAAATCCAACCGTTACAACATTATTGCCCAACTCGGTGAAACCAGAGTAAAAACTCGGTTGCACCGACTAGTGCAAAATGTGACAACTTTAGGCTTTTCGGTGAGACCGATATATGAATCTCGGTGGTACCGATTCTTGAAAACAGCTAACAGAGAGTTGGTCCAAAAACTCAGTTGGTCCGATTCTCAGAACTTGGTGGTACCGATTTCTGAAAACAGCTAACCAGAGAGTTGGTCCAAAACTCGGTTGGTCCGATTCTCAAAACTTGGTGGTACCGAGATGCTAGGGTTTGGCTTAGGATCTGTCTGAGGCAAAACTCGGTAGGGCCGAATGGAAATAGTTGGTGGCACCGATTTTGGATATTTGGTTTTGGACAGAGTATTTGTGGGAGAATTTCATGTATATTTTGAGTGGCTAATCTCTAAGCACTTGGGCAACTAGATCATCATAGACACCTCATCCCCTTTTAATAGTATTGGCTTTCCTATGGACTCAAAGTGATTTCTCACAAAATGTAAAAAGTAGAGTCTTCAAGCTTGTTGCCAATAGATGTTCCTTGCATCTAGGTAATCTCCTCACAATCCTTTTGCCAATCCATTCATTGAACTTTCCTGAAATATACTTGGTGGAAACATTAGTCCAATGAAATATATGTTGTTATTAATTACCAAAACCACCTAGGGCGAAGTTGTGCTTTCAATCGTCACATATTTTGCATGGTTCGGAGAATCTTGTGGCTTTTGATCATTCATAATACATGAGCTTATGCACTTTCTTAGCAAATTTGTAGTGATCTACCCTGATGGCCTATTTGTACATAAGGATAACATTTCCCACCATCCTTTGAATGATAACACAATTCTATCCATGCTAAGAGATGAACATCTTTGTGCCCCCTACTCCATTCGACATAACAAAACTCATCATTTTGAGTAACAATTTCCATGTTCATGCTCTTGATAAACCTTCTCACTATGACATAATCCTACACAATGCTGGCATTCATAACCTTGTGCAACATGAATTTACGACAACTTTGTGTTTGCAACATTTGAAATTGATTACATGAATGCTTTATATGTCGGATGAACTCATGCTTAAACGATGGATACCTTGTGTGCACTAACCATTGTGTTTCCAAGTTTCCTTCGTGTTTGCCCTTTTTGCATGTATCACCTCCCGGAGAAATTTTGGAGTGCTTTGATTGTGCAATAACATACACTACGTACGCCTACAAGTCCATCCATACCTACCGTTTCCATGTGATGAGGTTCTTGATCCGAGAGAGGATCTTTCCAAGGGGGAGATGATGTTGAGCATCATATGGTCATCCCCATGGAAACTGAGGTTTACCTCTTTCCTCTTTGAGCGTCCTTTGAATTCACATGACAAATGTCTTCTACCTCAAGCGGAGACTTTATGCATGCTTAGGTATCGAGGAGAAGGTCATGAAGAAGCAAGGAGGGATCACCAAGTCCACATGGAACCACAAGGAGGAGAAGAGAAGCCGAAGACATGGAAAACCGAAGGTACTTCGCACACCCCGGGTGCCCGGACTTGCGGCCACCAGAGATCAAAGTCTGTGGACACCCCGCATGACCAGGCCCCTCCACTCCCGGGTGCCCGGTCCCTATGCCTAGGCACGCCCCCGGGTGCCCGACCCTCTCCTCCCAGGTGACCCCTGGTGCCCGGTCCTCCACCCCTGGGTGTCGGGCCCCTCCCCGGTGACCACCCCGGGTACCCGGCCTCTCCACCCTGGGTGCCCGGACCCCTTTGATCATGCATGTGTGCATTTGGTTAAATGACCGTTGTTCCCTGCTGCTCCCCCCCCAAAAAAAATTCCTAGGCTGTAAGTAGTCATCTCCAACCTCGGAATTAGGGTTAGCAAAGTATTTGAGATCATTGAGAGAGATTTGCTTCTTGTACCTCCAACTTGAGAATCAAGACCTCTTAAGAGAGAGGGATTCCCATCGTAGGATCATCAAGGCCTCCCAAGGGAGAAGGATCTACCTAGATCATCAAGACCTCATCTCTTTGGATTTGAGAAGAACCTTTACCTTGTGCTATTTTCCCTTGATTGTTCATGTTATACTTGTGGATCTCGGGTGTGCTATTCTGGTGGATGTGTGATTTGGGTTTTCTTTCATTTTCCTCTTTATTTCCTCTTTCTGACCTCCAAGTGCGAAGAAGATCTCCACCTAGGGTTTCACCCTACAACACCGGGCGTGGTGTCCACCATGGAAAAAGTCGATAGGGGGAGGGTACCTGGCTGTGGACGGATCTTGGGTGGATGACGTTGACTTGGCTTGAGACTGCGTCGGGATGATGCAGCACAGCGACGGTAAGTATTTCCCTCAGTTATGAAACCAAGGTTATCGAACCAGTAGGAGGATCACCACCACCCAATAAGCAGCACCTGCACACAAACAACAAATACTTGCAACCCGACGCGAAAGAGAGGTTGTCAATCTCTCTGCGGTAATAAGATAGATTAGGTAGTGATAGATAGGAGAGATAGATCTCTCAAGAACACAATATGCAGCAATATATTTTTGGGTTTTTGGTTTTGTAGATCTGAAAACAAAGATTGCAAAAAGATAGATCAGAAAGCAATATGATGGAAAAGTAGACCCGGGGGCTGTAGGGTTCACTAGTGGCTTCTCTCATGAGTATAGCGCACGGTGGGCGAACAAATTACTGTTGGGCAATTGATAGAAAATCAAATAGTCATGACGATATCCAAGGCAGTGATCATTATATAGGCATCACGTCCAAGATAGATAGACCGACTCCTGCCTGCATCTACCTCTATTACTCCACACACCGACCGCTATCCAGCATGCATCTAGTGTATTAAGTTCATGGAAAAACGGAGTAATGCAATAAGAACGATGACATGATGTAGACAAGATCTATTCATGTAGGAATAGACCCCGTCTTGTTATCCTTAATAGCAACGATACATGCGTGTCTTGCTGCCCCTTCTGTCACTGGGATAGAACACCGCAACATCGAACCCATCACAAAGCACCTCTTCCCATGGCAAGAAAAATCGATCTAGTCGGCCTAACTAAACCAAAGATTTGAAGAAGAAATACGATGCTATAAGCAATCATGCATATAAGAGATCAAAGAAGACTCAAATAAAATTCATGGATAGAAACTGATCATGAACTCAAAATTCATCGGATCCCAACAAACACACCGCAAAAGTTTACATCAAATAGATCTCCAAGAGACCATTGTATTGAGAATCATAAGAGAGAGAAGAAGCCATCTAGCTACTCCCTACAGACCCGTAGGTCTATGGTGGACTACTCACGCATCATCGGAGAGGCACCTATGAGGAAGATGAACCCCTCCGTGATGGTGTTTAGATTGGATCTTGCGGTTCTGGAACTTGCGGCGACTGGAATTGTGTTTCGTCGACTCCCCTAGGGTTTTTGGAATATTTGGGAATTTATAGGCATCAGAGGCGGTGCGGAAGGGGGCCGAGGAGGGCACAACCCATCAGGGCGCGCCGGGCCCCCCCTGGCGCGCCCTGGTGGGTTGTGCTCTCCACAGCCCACCTCTCCGGCAGTTGTTTGGCCCACTGGGTGTCTTCTGGTCCAGAAAAAATCTCCAAAAAGTTTCGTCGCGATTGGACTCTGTTTGGTATTGATTTTCTGCGAAGTAAAAAACAAGCAAAAACAACAACTGGCACTTTGGCACTATGTCAATAGGTTAGTCCCAAAAAATGATATAAAGTTGTTATAAAATGATTGTAAAACATCCAAGAATGATAATATAACATCATGGAACAAGCAAAAATTATAGATACATTGGAGACGTATCAGCATCCCCAAGCTTAATTCCTACTCGTCCTCGAGTAGGTAAATGATAAAAACAGAATTTTTGATGTGGAATGCTGCCTAACATGTTCATCACATTCTTTTCTTTTGTATAGCATTTACATTTGGACTTATAATGATTCAATGCAATAGTCTAGTTTTAACATAATGACTTCAATACTCAAGCATGTCAACAAGCAACCATGTCTTTCAAAATATCAACACTAAAGAAAGTTATCCCTAGCCCATCATGCTCAATCATTGATCCATTCGTAAAATACACTCAAATATTAACTATGCCCAATGCTCAAGTACGATCATAGTGCCCCCTAGTTGGTGCTTATAAGAGAAGATGGAGACTCAAAGCAAAAATAAAAATTGCATAAAGTAAATAGATAGGCCCTTCGCAGAGGGAAGTAGGGATTTGTAGAGGTGCCAGAGCTCAAGGTTTAAATTGAGAGAGAAAAATATTTTGGGTGGCATGCTTTTCCTGTCAACGAAAATGACAAAGTATCTCACAATACTTTCCATGCTAGATATATCATAGGCGGTTCCCAAACAGAAAATAAAGTTTATTCCTTTTTCCACCAAACTTTCACTTTCCATGGCGGGCCGTATCCACGGTTGCCTTCCATACCAACACTTTCCAAGGAATTTATTATTTTACAACATAAAGTAAACATTTTTTTTCTTTTTCATTTCGGGAATGGGCATCCCTATTACCGCCGCACTCTCGTGCAATGACAAGTGAATAAACACTCATCTTGATAATAACACATCTAGCATGGAAAAATATTGGACACCCCCCACCGTTTCATGAGCGGTACGAGCACACAAAAGAGAAAATTTATTTTGAAAATTTAGAGATGACACATACAAATTTGCTTGGAACGGCATGGAAATACCGCATATAGGTAGGTATGGTGGACTCATAAGGAAAAACTTGGTTTAAGGATTTTGGATGCACAAGTAGTATTTCTACTTAGTACAAATGGAGGCTAGCAAATAGATTGGGAAGCAACCAAACCAAGAAACGAAAAATCACATAAGTGAGCATTGAACATAACTAACATCGAATAATGCACCACAAGTAGGATGTAACTTCATTGCATAACTATTGACTTTCGTGCATGCATAGGGAATCACAAACCTTAACACCAATATTCCTACTCAGCATAATTACTCACTAACATGACTCACATATTACTATCATCATGTTTCAAAACTATTACAAGGAATCAAGTTTAATTTGTCCAATGATCTTTATGAAAGTTTTTATTATATCCTCCTTGGATATCTATCACTTTGGGACTAGTTTCATATATTGCCATTGCTTTTTGGCAAGTTCAAACAAATTTAAGTGAAGCACATGAGCATAAAGATTTCATCTCTCAAAAAGGTATAAGTGAAGCATGAGAGGATTTCTTCAAAATTTACTAACTCTCAAATTAATCTAAGTGAAGCATGAGAGTATTTCTACAAAAGTTTCCAAGCACACCGTGCTCAAAAAGATATAAGTGAAGCACTAGAGCAATTTCTATAGCTCAAAAAGTTTAAGTGAAGCACATAGAGCAATTCTAACAAATCATAGCATAGTTTTGGCTCTCCCAAATAGGTGTGTACAGCAAGGATACAAAGGAAAAACTAACTAAGAAAGCAAGCAAAGATACAAGACGCTCCAAGCAAAACACATGATATGTGACGAATAAAAATATAGCTCCAAGTAAAATACCGATGGTCGTTAGAAGAAAGAGGGGATGCCACTCGGGGGCATCCCCAAGCTTAGTTGCTTGTTTCTCTTTGGATATATCTTGGGGGTGCGGTAGCATCCCCAAGCTTAGGCTTTTGCTACTCCTTATTCCTTCATCCATCGTGATCTCACCCAAAACTTAAAAACTTCAATCACACAAAACTCAACTAAATCTTCGTGAGATCCGTTAGTATAATAAAGCAAATCACTACTTTAGGTACTGTTGCAAACCCATTCATATTTTATAATTGCATTATACCTACTGTATTTTAACTTTACCATGGCTTATACCCCCCAATACAAACAATAGATTCATCAAAACAAGCACACAATGCAACGAAAACAGAATCTGTCTTAAACAGAACAGTCTGTAGTAATCTGTACTCTACCCATACTTCTGTAACTCTAAAAATTATAAAAAATTAGGAAAACGTAAGTAATTTGTATAGAAACACTGTGTTAAAATTTCAGGTCAAGATCACATTGCAGCAAAAAAATGAAAATTCAAATACTGGACGCAAAGTTTCTGTTTCAGATTCAGCATCACTTCTACTCATCCTATGAATCATCCTAACGGTTCTACTTGGCACATACACTAAATAAACTATAAAAACACAATCATAACAGAGGCATAATTGTGTCAACACTCAAAAACATAAAGTAAAAGGCAAAAATTTATTTATTCATTGGGTTGCCTCCCAACAAGCGCTATCGTTTTACGCCCCTAGCTAGGCATAACGCATAGATTCAAGTATTGTCATCTTTGGTTTTGGATGAAGTGTTTTTGTCAAGAGGTTTAGCAAATAAAACTTGGAACACATCATCCATAGAAACCTTAGCACTATCAAGTTGTCCCTCTACGTAACCCCTTTGATTACCGGCCACGATCAACGAATATTGTTGGTTCACATCGTTGAAAACTTGTTGGATCATGTCTAAAACAGGAACTTCCTTTTTAAGATTCTCATCAAAGATTTTATTATTTCCAAGCAAATATCTCATCATGTAATCGCTATTGTAAAGGATTTCTCCTATTACTGGTTTTTCACGGCTCATACCATAAAAGTCAAAGATCTCCCTAGCTTCCCGTACTATATGATCAAAGTCATGCATGAGAACAAGGGTAGCCAACTTCTTAGCCTTGGGATTCTTAATGACGGGTAACTCATAAAACAATCTTCGCAAGGTAGGACGAGTACGAATAAATCTATTTTCAAGTTTTAAAACTAACGCCGAGATGGCTTCCGCATAAGATTTAGTTCTTTTCAGAATAGGGGTATCATCGAGAGTCAAATTCCCAACGCAATTGAAAAACTCTTGAATAGTTTATTTTCCTATAATGTTCCCTTGCCCCAAAACAAAAGTTTTAGAATCAAGATTAGCAGAACGTCCAATTTTAGGAGTCCTGCCATCATCCGTTTCTGCCATACCAAAATCACTCATAGTGACAAGCAAACAAGAGATCTGACGAGAAGAGGGCAAACGAAAAAGAGGGCGAATAAAACGGCAAATTGGTGAAGTGGGGGAGAGGAAAACGAGAGGCAAATGGCAAATAATGTAATTGCAGGGAGATGAGATTTGTGATTAGGAACCTGATAGATGATGATGGAGTCCCCTCGGCGCCTACGATAGGCACGTAGAAGAGACCGCTTCCTCCCCGGCAACGGCGCCAGAAATTCCTTTGACGTGGCTTGAGACTGCGTCGGTATTTCCCCAAAGAGGAAGGGATGATGCAGCACAGCGACGGTAAGTATTTCCCTCAGTTATGAAACCAAGGTTATCGAACCAATAGGAGGATCACCACCACCCAATAAGCAGCACCTGCACACAAACAACAAATACTTGGAACCCGATGCGAAAGAGAGGTTGTCAATATCTCTACGGTAATAAGATAGATTAGGTAGTGATAGATAGGAGAGATAGATCTCTCAAGAACACAAATAAAAAGAGTAAATATGCAGCAATATATTTTTGGGTTTTTGGTTTTGTAGATCTGAAAACAAAGATTGCAAAAAGATAGATTGGAAAGCAATATGATGGAAAAGTAGACCTGGGGGCCGTAGGGTTCACTAGTGGCTTCTCTCATGAGTATAGCGCACGGTGGATGAACAAATTACTGTTGGGCAATTGATAGAAAATCGAATAGTCATCACGATATCCAAGGCGATGATCCTTATATAGGCATCATGTCCAAGATAGATAGACCGACTCCTGCCTGCATCTACCTCTATTACTCCACACATCGACCGCTATCCAGCATGCATCTAGTGTATTAAGTTTATGGAAAAACGGAGTAATGCAATAAGAATGATGACATGATGTAGACAAGATCTATTCATGTAGGAATAGACCCCATCTTGTTATCCTTAATAGCAACGATACATGCGTGTCTTGCTGCCCCTTCTGTCACTGGGAAAGAACACCGCAACATCGAACCCATCACAAAGCACCTCTTCCCATGGCAAGAAAAATCGATCTAGTCGGCCTAACTAAACCAAAGATTTGAAGAAGAAATACGATGCTATAAGCAATCATGCATATAAGAGATCAAAGAAGACTCAAATAATATTCATGGATAGAAACTGATCATGAACTCAAAATTCATCGGATCCCAACAAACACACCGCAAAAGTTTACATCAAATAGATCTCCAAGAGACCATTGTATTGAGAATCATAAGAGAGAGAAGAAGCCATCTAGCTACTGCCTACGGACCCGTAGGTCTATGGTGGACTACTCACGCATCATCGGAGAGGCACCTATGAGGAAGATGAACCCCTCCGTGGTGGTGTTTAGATTGGATCTTGCGGTTCTGGAACTTGCGGCGGCTGGAATTGTGTGTCGTCGACTCCTTTAGGGTTTTCTGAATATTTGAGTATTTATTGGCATCAGAGGCGGTGCGGAATGGGGCCGAGGAGGGCACAACTCATCAGGGCGTGCCGGCCCCCCTGGCACGCTCTGGTGGGTTGTGCTCTCCACAGCCCACCTCTTCGGCAGTTGTTTGGCCCACTGGGTGTCTTCTGGTCCAGAAAAAATCTCCAAAAAGTTTCGTCGCGATTGGACTTTGTTTGGTATAGATTTTTTGTGATGTAAAAATTAAGCAAAAACAGCAACTGGCACTTTGGCACTATGTCAATAGGTTTGTCCCAAAAAATGATATAAAGTTGTTATAAAATGATTGTAAAACATCCAAGAATGATAATATAACAGCATGGAACAAGCAAAAATTATATATACGTTGGAGACGTATCAGACGTCGTTGTACAAGGCGAGCGGGTATGTGGGTGTGGGCTGAGGACGTCCGGGAATGCCTGGGCAGCGGTTGGAGTGGTACAATGGCGGCGATGAAGGAGGTGGGTGCGAATGCAAAGCAAGGGGAGAAGGGATGGGGTGGAAGAGGATGAGACCGGGAGAGAGAATTTGAGTGAGCTGGGGGTGTCAGGGTCCTATGTGGCGGCGGTCCGAACTCCCGTGAGCCCCCCTTAGTTTGCTTCGAATTTGCGGGCAAAGGATATCCGGACCTCCAAGCAGACCGATACAACACCGCGTTGGATGAAAAAACAAGTCCAGACCGCGTGGTTCGGACGGATGCATGCGGTTTTGGGGTCCGCGTTTTAGATTCCCTAAGGTTAGTTCTATAGAATAAGAGCCATAAGTTGGCAAGTCTAAGGAAATCTTGCCACACTTTTTGAGTATATGATGTGGACCCCTAGTGTGGTAAAAAAGCACCTTGTTTAAGGTTAGGCTTGAACTAAACTCCCTTCTAAATTGATCAAATTTTACTAATATTAGGTATGACAACCTAAGACAATCTTAGTCACAAACCAAACATCCTTGAAGCCTCTTTCCTATGCAGCACTTCACGAATGCGTACACATGTTACATCTCGATCTCGTCACACCTTGTTAAGATATATTTTTTTGAAAGATGGAGCTGCTATAATTGGTTCACTAAATAGAAAGAAATATGCCCAGTAAATTAGAGAGAAAAACAAAGCTGATTAAGACCTAACGATGGGTGGTCATCTAGTTAGGGCATTGATAACCCACAAGTACAGGGGATCGCAACAGTTTTCGAGGGTAGAGTATTCAACCCAAGTTTATAGATTCGACACAAGGGGAGCCAAAGAATATTTGCAAGTATTAGCAGTTGAGTTGTCAATTCAACCACACCTGGAGATTAAATATCTGCAGCAGAGTGATCAGTAGCACAGTAATATGATAGTTTTGATAGCAGTAGTAACAATAACAGTGATAGCAATGATTTTGTAGCAGTTGGAACAGTAGCAATAGCAATAGTAACTTAGCAAGAACAATATGTGGAAAACTCGTAGGCATTGGATCGGTGAATTCGTTGGATGATATTCATCATATAACAGTCATAACCTAGGGCGACACAGAACTAGCTCCAGTTCATAAATATAATGTAGGCATGTATTCCATAAATATTCATACGTGCTTATGGAAAAGAACTTGCATGACATCTTTTGTCCTACCCTCCCGTGGCAGCGGGGTCCATAAGGAAACTAAGGGATATTAAGGCCTCCTTTTAATAGAAAACCAGAACAAAGCATTAACACATAGTGAATACATGAACTCCTCAAACTACGGTCATCACCGGAAAGTATCCCGATTATTGTCACCCCGGGGTTTACGGATCATAACACATAGCAGGTGCATATGACTAGCAAGATCGGATCAAGAACATAGATATAATGGTGATAACATAAACGGTTCAGATCTAAAATCATGGCACTCAGGCCCTAGTGACAAGCATTAAGCATGACAAAGTCATAGCAACATCAATCTCAGAACATAGTGGATACTAGGGATCAAGCCCTAACAAAACTAACTCGATTGCATGATGAATCTCATCCAACTCCTCACCGACCAGCGAGCCTTCGAAGGAATTACTCACTCCCGGTGGGGAGCATCATGGAATTGGCGACGAAGGAGGGTTGGTGATGACGAAGATCGAAGATTTCCCTCTCCGGAGCCCCGAACGGACTCCAGATCTGGCCTCCTGATGAAGAACAGGAGGTGGCGGCGGCTCCGTCTCGTGAAACGCGATAAAAGTTCCTCTCTTATTTTTCTCTTCGAAAATAGGTATTTATGGAGTTGGAATTAGGGTCAGGGGGGCATGAGGCGACCACAACCCACCAGGGCGCGCCTAGAGGGGGTGGCGCGCCCTAGTGTATCATGCCCAGCCAGGGCACCCCCTCAGGTAGCTCTTGGTTCCAGTATTTTTCTTTTATTCTGAAATAAATCTCCAAAGAGTTTCGTCCAATTCTGAGAAATTTTATTTCTGCACAAAAACAACACCATGGTAGTTCTGCTGAAAATAGCGTCAGTCCGGGTTAGTTTCATTCAAATCATGCAAATTAGAGTCCAAAACAAGAGCAAAAGCGTTAGGAAAAGTAGATACAACAGAGACGTATCAACTCCCCCAAGCTTAACCCATTGCTTGTCCTCAAGCAATTTAGTTGACAAACTGAAAGTGAAAAAGAAAAACTTTTACGAATTCTTTTGTTCTTGTTTACATAAATATGCTTAAGTAGCACCCAGGTTTTCAGCAAACATCATGACTAACCATGTCAACAATAACTCTTAGAAATTATATTAACTCATACCAATGGCATAATCAACTAGAGAGTAATAATAAAATATCTCAAGTGCCAACACTTTGTCAAAACGGTAATGATATAATATGACAACAGTGGTATCTCGCTAGCCCTTTCTGAGACCGCAAAACATAAATGCAGAGCACCTCCAAAGTTCAAGCAGCGATTAACATTGTAATTCATGGTAGAAAAGATCCAGTCATGATGAATCCAACATTAACTTACACAATGCATGAGGATGACAATAGTGCTCTCAAATCTGGCGCTTATTTGAGAAGGTGATGACTCAACATAAAAGTAAATAGATAATCCCTTCACAGAGGGAAGCAGGGATTTGTAGAGGTGCCAGAGCTCAAAGCTTAAATCAGAAATAAATATAATTTTGGGAGGTTCACCCTTCCTGTCAACGTTACGACCAAGAGTTATCAATATCTTCCTTGCTAAACACATTAGCGGCGGTTCCCAAGCGGTAAAAGTAAAAGTTTACTCCCCCTCCACCAACAAACACACTCCACGTCTAGCCGAATCCACGGGTACCGTCCATACCAACAACATTCCTGGGGGAGTTTTGTTTAATTATTTGTAATTTTTGATTTCGGGACTGGGAATCCCTATTACCGCCCCTCTCGTGCAAGGACAAGTGAATAAACACTCATCATGCGAATAATCCACTTAACATGGAAGATACTGACCGCCCCTTGTCGCTCCATGAGCGGTCCAGGTACACACAACAGATGTTCATTTGAAATTTTAGAGGTGGCACATGCAAATTTACTTGGAACGACAGGGTAATACCGCATATAGGTAGATATAGTGGACTCATCTGGAATAACTTTGGTTTAAGGATTTTGACGCACAAGCAGTATTCCCGCTTAGTACAGGTGAAGGCTAGCAAATAGGTTGAGAAGCGGCCAGCTAGAGAACGAAAACGGTCATGAACATGCGTTATGCATAATCAACATTGAATACTAGCATGAGTAGGATATGAACACCATGAACATAAATATCATAGAGGCTATGTTGGTTTTGATTCAACTACATGCGTGAACATGTGCCAAGTCAAGCCACTTGAAACATTCAGAGGAGGATACCATATCATCATACTACATCACAACCATTTTAATGCATGTTGACATCCAAGATAAATCATTATCCACTCCTAGCTACTTAAGCATGGCATGAGCAACTATAATCTCTAATTATCATTGCAAACATGTTTGATCATAATATGCTGAATCATGGATACTAGGTTAAACATATTTACAAAAACAAAAACAAGTTGAGTTCATACCCGCTTCTCTCTGCCACAGTCACTTCATCAAATATCGTCATTATTGCCTTTCACTTGCACGACCGAATGATATAAAAAATAATAACAGTGCAAGAGTGTCGTGGACTAAGCTGGAATCTGCAAACATTTTATTCAAAAGGAGAAGACAGAGTAATTTGGGCTCTTTGTTAGATTAACAATAATGCATATGAGAGCCACTCAACATTTTCATCGTGGTCTTCTCCTTGGTACGACTCAAATAAAAGGAAAAGAATTTCAGAGAAACACATTGAAATGTTTTTTGAGTTTTTCGTTTTTATTAAAGAAAGCAAATCAAAGAAGGAAAAACAAAGACGAGAAAAACTATTTACACGGGAAAACTCCCAACAAGTAAAAGAAGAAATGAGAAATCTTTTTGGGTTTTCTTTTGCTACTACAATTAGTTTAAACTAGAAAGAAAAACCGAAAAGAAGCAAGACATATTTTTGGATTTTCTCAAAAAAAATTCAAACACGCAAGAAGAAAGCAAGAAAATAAATCTAGCAAGGATAATACAATGAAAAAGTGTAGACACCGACAACTGGAATGAAATGTGTAAACATGAATATAATGTCAGTGGAAATATGTACTCCCCCAAGCTTAGGCTTTTGGTCTAGCTTGGTAATCACCATCCATAATAGCCATCCGGTCCTATCTGGAGGTGTTGTGGCGGCGGTACCTGAGCGTCCCACTCCTGGGGCTCCTCCTCAGCCGCTGCCAGGTCGTTCCGGTAGGCGAAAATGTCCTCTGGCATGACCGTGTATCCGTTCCTGGCAATAGAATCAAACAAAGCAGGTGCAGGAAACGGGATAATATCACGGGTAACCTTGCTGAATACTAAGTTGTAGCGAATGTTATGAAAAGAATTAGCAGCATCAATAAATTGATGATCCTCCAATCCCTTGTGATCTAGAAAAACTCGAGGCAAGGGATAATCATGTTGGCGAATCCGAACATTAAAGTGACTCGCTAAGCGAGTAGCATAAATAGCACCATGTATCTTGCCCTTAGTCCTGTTAAGGTGTAGGCGACATGCAATAATAGCCCCTAGGCTAAAGGTGTGATCATTGTGCAGCGCACGGCGTAAAATGGCGAGGTCGGGGGCACTGAGTGCACCGACCTTCTCCCTAGCGGTTAAACACTTCGCGATGAATAAAGCAAAGTAATGCACAGAAGGAAACTGCAAACTAGTGGCAATGGCATTTGACACGCCTCTTTCATCACCCAATGTCAAAGTGAGGAGAAAGTCCTCAAACTCCGCTGGTCTAGGCTCTCTTAATTCCTTATCAGAAGGGATCAAACATATGTCGCAAAAGTCAGTGAGCGGTATCTGACGGGTTTCCGCATATAAATTAAACTGCACTTCAGGAGGATTATTCCTACTCAGAAAATGAAAATTTTGCACAAAGTAATTTGTAAGGAGGTGGTGTTGGTCACACTCAGCTGCGAGGAATTCGGTCAGCCCAGCATTTGCAAAAAATTGGGCAAACTCTTGATGGAACTCGGCCTCCTCCTGTTGGAAATATGCCCTAGAGGCAATAATAAATTAGTTATTATCATATTTCCCCATTCATGATAATAGTTTATTATTCATGCTAGAATTGTATTGACCGGAAACTAAATACATGTGTGAATAGATAAACAAATATTGTGTCCCTAGTAAGCCTCTACTAGACTAGCTCGTTGATCAAAAGATGGTCAAGATTTCCTGACCATGGACATGAGTTGTCATTTGATAATGGGATCACATCATTAGGAGAATGATGTGATGGACTTGACCCAACCGTTAGCATAACAAATGATCGTTCAGTTTATTGCTATTGCTTTCACTATGTCAAATACACGTTCCTCTGACCATGAGATCATGCAACTCCCGGATACCGTAGGAATACTTTGGGTGTATCAAACGTCACAACGTAACTGGGTGATTATAAAGGTGCACTATAGGTATCTCCGAAAGTGTTTGTTGAGTTGGCATGGATCGAGATTGGAATTTGTCACTCCGACTATCGAAGAGGTATCTCTGGGCCCT
Organism: Elymus sibiricus; assembly: GCA_039707655.1. Classification (NCBI taxonomy): domain Eukaryota; kingdom Viridiplantae; phylum Streptophyta; class Magnoliopsida; order Poales; family Poaceae; genus Elymus; species Elymus sibiricus. The sequence continues at coordinate 457,349,024 of CM077665.1, read as the reverse complement.
CTCGGTAATACAGCATCACAGAAGCCTTGCAAGCACCGTGACTAAAAAGTTAGTTACAAGATGATGTATTACGGAACGAGTAAAGAGCCTTGCCGGTAACGAGATTGAACTATGTATTGGATACCGACGATCGAATCTCGGGCAAGTAACATACCGCCAGACAAAGGGAACAACGTATGTTGACATATGAGGTTCACCGATAAAGATCTTCGTGGAATATGTAGGAACCAATATGAGCATCCAGGTTCCACTGTTGGTTATTGACCGGAGAGTCGTCTCGTTCATGTCTACATCATTCCCGAACCCGTAGGGTCCGCACACTTAAGGTTCGATGACGATTTAGTATTATATGAGTTATGTGATTGGTGGCCAAAGTTTGTTCGGAGTCCCGGATGAGATCACGGACATGACGAGGAGTCTCGAAATGGTCGAGAGGTAAAGATTCATATATTGGAAGGCTATATTCGGACGTCGGAAAGGTTCCGAGTGATTCGGGTATTTTTCGGAGTACCGAGGAGTTACGGGAATTCACCGGGAGAAGTAATGGGCCTTATTGGGCCATACGGGAGAAGGAGAGGCAGGCCACGTGAGGACGCTCGCGCCCCCCTTGCCCGAACCGAATTGGACTAGGGGAGGGGGCGCAGCCCCCTCTTTCCTTTCCCTCTCCCTTCCCTCTTTCCTACTCCGTATGGGAGGTGGAATCCTACTAGGACTAAGGAGTCCTAGTAGGACTCCCCACACTTGGCGCACCCCTAGGGGGCCGGCCTCCTCCCTCTCATCCTTTATATACGGGGGCAAGGGGGCACCCCAAAGTACACAATTGTCCCATAGCCGTGTGCGGTGCCCCGATCTCCGTTTTCCACCTCGGTCATATTTTCGGAGAGCTTAGCCGAAGCCCTGCCGGAATCACTTCACCGTCACCGTCGCCACGCCGTCGTGCTGACGGAACTCATCTACTACCTCGACGTCTTGCTGGATCAAGAAGGCGAGGAACGTCACTGAGCTGCACGTGTGTAGAACTCGGAGGTGCCGTACGTTCGGTACTTGATCGGTGGAGCTCGAAGGATTGTTCGACTACATCAACCGCGTTGTGAGACGCTTCCGCTAACGGTCTACGAGGGTACGTAGACACACTCTCCCCTCTCGTAGCGATACATCTCCATGGATAGATCTTGCGTGAGCGTAGGAATTTTTTTGAAATTCATGCTCCGTTCCCCAACAGTGGCATCCGAGCCAGGTCTATGCGTAGATGTGATTTGCACGAGTAGAACACAAGTGAGTTGTGGGCGTGGGTGTATACATATTGCTTGCCGTTACTAGTTGTTACTTGATTCGGCGGTATTGTGAGATGAAGCGGCCCGGACCGACATTACGCGTACGCTTACGCGAGACAGGTTTCACCGCTACGTGCACTCGTTGCATAAAGGTGACTGGCGGGTGTCTGTCTCTCTCACTTTAGTTGAATCGGTTTCAATGAAGAGGGTTCTTTTAGAAGATCAAAAAGCAATCACTACACCACGTTGTGGTTTTGCGTAGGTAAGAACGGTTCTTGCAAACCCGTAGCAGCCACGTAAAACTTGCAACAACAAAGTAGAGGACGTCTAACTTGTTTTTGCAGGGTATGCTGGTGATGTGATATGGCCAAGACATGATGTGATATAAGTTGTTGTATGAGATGATCATGTTTTGTAAGTTATCAGGCAACCGGCAGGAGCCTTATGGTTGTCTCTTTATTGTATGCAATGCCAACGCTATGTAATTGCTTTTCTTTACCGCTATTAGTTAGCAGTAGTAGTAGTAGCAATAGCCAGCGAGACGACCACGACGCTACGATGGAGATCAAGGTGTCAACCCGGTGACGATGGAGATCATGACGGTGCTTTGCTGATGGAGATCAAAAGCACAAGACGATGATGGCCATATCATGTCACATATATTGAATTGCATGTGATGTTAATCCTTTTATGCATCTTATTTTTCTTAGGACGACGGTAGCATTATAAGATGATCCCTTCACTAAATTTCAAGATAAGTGTTCTCCCCTAGTATGCACCGTTGCGAAGGTTCGACGCTTCTAAGCACCATGTGATGATCGGGTGTGATGGATTCTTTCGTTCGCATACAACGGGTGTAAGCCAGTTTTACACACGCAGAATACTTGGGTTAAACTTGACGAGCCTAGCATGTACAGACATGGCCTCGGAACACAAGAGACCGAAAGGTCGAACATGAGTCATATAGTAGATATATGATCAACATGAAAGATGTTCACCATTGATAACTAATCCACCTCACGTGATGATCGGACGTGGTTTAGTTGATGTGGATCATGTTACACTTAGACAACTTGAGGGATGTTAATCTAAGTGGGAGTTCTTAAGTAATTTGATTAATTGAACTTCAATTGTCATGAACATAGTCTTACTTGTCTTAGCAAATTTATGTTGTAGATCCATAGACCGCGCTGTAGTTCCCCTGTTTTTATTATGTTCCTAGAGAAAACGAAGTTGAAAGTTGATGGAAGCAACTATGCGGACTAGGTCCGTGATCTGAGGATTGTCCTCACTGCTGCACAGAAGGCTTATGTCCTTAATGCACCGCTTAGTGAAATACCCCTACGGCTTCGTCTGAGGACGTTATGAACGTCTGGCAGACAAGAAAAGATGACTACTCGATAGTTCAGTGCGCCATACTTTACGGCTTAGAACCGGAGCTCCAAATATGTTTTGAGCAACACGGAGCATATGAGATGTTCCAAGAGCTGAAAATTTGTTTTTCAAGACTCACACCCGGGTCGAGAGGGATGACACCTTCGACAAGTTCTATAGCTACAAGATGGAGGAGAACAGCTCCGTTAGTGAGCATGTACTCAGAATGTCTGAGTACTTCAAACACTTGAATCAAGTGGGAGTTAGACTTCCAAATAAAGTGGTGATTGATAGAGTTCTCTAGTCACTATCACTAAGCTACTGGATCTTCGTGATGAACTATAAACATGCAAGGGATAGAAGATCCTTAAGCTATTCGCGATGCTACAATCTGCGGATGTAGAAATCAAAAAAAAGGAGCATCAAGTGTTGATGGTTAATAAGACCACTAGTTTCAAGAAGGGCAAGGGAAAGAAAAGGGAACTTCAAGAAGAACGGTAAAACAGTTGCCGCTCACGCGAAGAAACCCAAGGCTGAACCAAACCCGAGACTTAGTGCTCCCATTGCAAAGGGAAATGTCACAGGGAGCGGAACTTCCCCAAAGTAACTGGCAGATAATAAGACTGGCAATGTCAACAAAGATATTTGATATACATGTTATTGATATGTACCTTACTAGTACTCGTAGGAACACCTGGGTATTTGATACTTGTTCAGTTGCTTACGACTTGAAACATGGAGCTTCGGAATAAACGAGGGCTAGCTAAGAACGAGGTGACAATGTGCATTGGAAGTGTCTCCAAGGTTGATGTGATCACCATCGCCACGCTCTCTCTACCTTCAGGATTAGTGATGAACCTAAATAATTGTTATTTGGTGCTTGCGTTAAGCATGAACATTATATCTGATAGTGTTTATTGCAAGACGGTTATTCAATTTCAGAGAATAATTGTTATTCTATTTGGATAATATCATTGATGATCATGCACTTAAAATGAAAGGTTTATAGAATCTTGATCGTAGTAATACATATGTTCATAACACGAATGCCAAAAGATAATGATAGTACCACATATTTGTGGCACTGCCGCTTAGGTCATATCAATGTTAAACACATGAAGAAACTCCATGCAGATGGGTTTTTGGAATCTCTTGATTATGAATCATTTGAGACATGTGAACTGTGCCTTATTGGCAAGATGACTAAAACTCCGTTCTCCGGAACAATGGAGCGAGCAACCAACTTATTGGAAATAATACATACCGATGTATGCGGTCCGATGAGTGTTGAGGCGCGCGGTGGATATCGTTATATTCTCATGTTCACTGATGATTTGAGTAGATATGGTTATGTCTACTTGATGAAGCATAAATCTGAAACATTTGAAAAGTTCAAAGAATTTCAGAGTGAAGTAGAGAACCATCGTAACAAGAAAATAAAGTTCTTACGATTTGATCGTGGAGGAGAATATTTGAGTTACGAGTTTGGCAATCACTTAAGACAATGTGGAATTGTTTCACAGTTCATGCCACATGGAACACCACAGCGTAATGGTGTGTCCGAACGTCGTAATCGTACTCTATTGGATATGGTGCGTTCTATGATGTCTCTTACCGATTTGCCACTATCATTTTGGGGTTATGCATTAGAGACAGCTGCATTCACTTTAAACAAGGGCACCGTCTAAATCCGTTGAGATGACACCTTATGAACTGTGGTTTGCAAGAAACCTAAGATGTCGTTTCTGAAAGTTTGGGGATGCAATGCTTATGTCAAAAGGCTTCAGCCAGATAAGCTCGAACCCAAAGCGGATAAGTGCGTCTTCATAGGATACCCAAAGGAGACCATTGGGTACACTTTCTACCACAGATCCGAAGGCAAAGTATTCGTTGCTAAGAATGGATCCTTTCTAGAGAAGGAGTTTCTCTCGAAAGAAGTGAGTGGGAGGAAAGTAGAACTTGATGAGATAATTGTACCTCCTCTGGATAGTAGTACGCCACAAAAAGAAATTTCTGTGACACCAACACAGACCAGAGAAGAAGTTGATGATGATGATCATGAGGCTTCGGATCAAGTTGCTACAGAACCTCGTAGGTCAACCAGGACACGCTCCGCACCAGATTGGTACGGCAATCCTGTCTTGGAGGTCATGTTGTTAGACAACGGTGAACCTACGAACTATGAAGAAGCGATGGCGAGCCCGGATTCCGACAAATGGCTTGAGGCCATGAAATCCGAGATTAGATCCATGTATGAGAACAAAGTGTGGACTTTGGTAGACTTGCCCGATGAAACGGCGAGCTATTAAAAATAAATGGATCTTTAAGAAGAAGACGAACGCTGATGGTAATGTCACCGTCTATAAAGCTCGACTTGTTGCTAAAGGTTATCGACAAGTTCAAGGAGTTGACTACGATGAGACTTTCTCACCCGTAGCGATGCTAAAGTCTGTCAGAATTATGTTAGCAATTGCCGTGTTTTATGATTATGAAATCTGGCAAATGGACGTCAAAACGGCATTCCTTAATGGATTCCTTAAGGAAGAATTGTATATGATACAACCGGAAGGTTTTGTCGATCCTAAAGGTGCTAACAAAGTATGCAAGCTCCAGCGATCCATCTATGGACTGGTGCAAGCATCTCGGAGCTGGAATACTCGCTTTGATGAAGTGATCAAAGCGTTTGGGTTTATGCAAGTTTATGGAGAAACTTGTATTTACAACAAAGTGAGTGGGAGCTCTATAACATTTCTAATAAGTATATGTGATTGGAAATGATGTAGAATTTCTGGAAAGCATAAAGAATTAATTGAAAGGAGTTTTTCAATAAAAACCTGTTTTTTGAGTTATCCACGGTTTGGGCATCGAGATCTATAGAGATAGATCAAGACACCTGATAAAAGATTTTCACACACCTTGATTAGATTTTGAAGAAGTTCAAAATGGATCAAGTCAAAAGAAATAAGTTCTTGGCTGGTGTGAAGTGGAGTAAGACTTGAAGATCTAGGTAAAGGTTGTTTACATGTTAGGCATCAATATCTATAGAGATAGATTGAGACGCCTCATATGACTTTCACAAAACATATACCTTGACAAGATTTTGAAGAAGTTCAAAATGGATCAGTCAAAGAAGGAGTTCTTGACTGTGGTGAAAGGTGTGAAGTTGAGTAAGACTCAAATCTCGACCACGGCAAAATAAATAGAATGGATGAAGGTTATCCCCTATGCCTCGGCCATAGGTTCTATAAAGTATGCCAAGCTGTGTGCCTTGCCATGTGTCTGGCAAAAGAGGTACCAAAGTGATCCAGGAGTAGATCACTGGACAGCGGTCAAATTATCCTTAAGATGACTAAGGAAGAATTTCTCGGGAATAGAGATGATAAAGAGTTCGTCGTAAGGGGTGACATCGATGCAAGCTTTAAACACTGATCCGAAAGACTATGAGTCTCAGACCGGATAAGTATAGTGGGGAATTTTTTTGGAGTAGCTCCAAACAGAGTGTGGTAGCAGCATCTACATAGAGATTTGCCAAGAACACACGGATCTGAATATTGCAGACCCGTTGACTAAAACCTCTCTCACAAGCAAAACATGATCAGCTTTAGAACTGATTAAGTGTTAATTACATGGAGAAGTAATCTAGATTATTGACTCTAGTGCAACTGGGAGACTGTTGGAAATATGCCCTAGAGGCAATAATAAATTAGTTATTATCATATTTCCCCGTTCATGATAATAGTTTATTATTCATGCTAGAATTGTATTGACCGGAAACTAAATACATGTGTGAATAGATAAACAAATATTGTGTCCCTAGTAAGCCTCTACTAGACTAGCTCGTTGATCAAAAGATGGTCAAGATTTCCTGACCATGGACATGAGTTGTCATTTGATAATGGGATCACATCATTAGGAGAATGATGTGATGGACTTGACCCAACCGTTAGCATAGCAAATGATCGTTCTGTTTATTGCTATTGCTTTCACTATGTCAAATACACGTTCCTCTGACCATGAGATCATGCAACTCCCGGATACCGTAGGAATACTTTGGGTGTATCAAACGTCACAACGTAACTGGGTGATTATAAAGGTGCACTACAGGTATCTCCAAAAGTGTTTGTTGAGTTGGCATGGATCGAGATTGGAATTTGTCACTCCGACTGTCGGAGAGGTATCTCTGGGCCCTCTCGGTAATACAGCATCACAGAAGCCTTGCAAGCACCGTGACTAAAGAGTTAGTTAAAAGATGATGTATTACGGAACGAGTAAAGACACTTGCCGGTAACGAGATTGAACTAGGTATTGGATACCGACGATCGAATCTCGGGCAAGTAACATACCGCCAGACAAAGGGAACAACGTATGTTGACATATAAGGTTCACCGATAAAGATCTTCGTGGAATATGTAGGAACCAATATGAGCATCCAGGTTCCGCTATTGGTTATTGACCGGAGAGTCATCTCGGTCATGTCTACATCATTCCCGAACCCGTAGGGTCCGCACACTTAAGGTTCGATGACGATTTAGTATTATATGAGTTATGTGATTGGTGGCCGAAGTTTGTTCAGAGTCCCGGATGAGATCACGGACATGACGAGGAGTCTCGAAATGGTCGAGAGGTAAAGATTCATATATTGGAAGGCTATATTCGGACGTCGGAAAGGTTCCGAGTGATTCGGGTATTTTTCGGAGTACCGGGGAGTTACGAGAATTCACCGGGAGAAGTAATGGGCCTTATTGGGCCATACGGGAAAAGGAGAGGCAGGCCACGTGAGGAGGCTCGCGCCCCCCCTTGCCCAAACCGAATTGGACTAAGGGAGGGGGCGCAGCCCCCTCTTTCCTTTTCCTCTCCCTTCCCTCTTTCCTACTCCGTATGGGAGGTGGAATCCTACTAGGACTAAGGAGTCCTAGTAGGACTCCCCACACTTGGCGCACCCCTAGGGGGCCGGCCTCCTCCCTCTCATCCTTTATATACGGGGGCAAGGGGGCACCCCAAAGTACACAATTGTCCCATAGCCGTGTGCGGTGCCCCGATCTCCGTTTTCCACCTCGGTCATATTTTCGGAGAGCTTAGGCGAAGCCCTGCCGGAATCACTTCACCGTCACCGTCGCCACGCCGTCGTGCTGACGGAACTCATCTACTACCTCGACGTCTTGCTGGATCAAGAAGGCGAGGAACGTCACCGAGCTGCACGTGTGTAGAACTCGGAGGTGCCGTACGTTCGGTACTTGATCGGTGGAGCTCGAAGGATTGTTCGACTACATCAACCGCGTTGTGAGACGCTTCCGCTAATGGTCTACGAGGGTACGTAGACACACTCTCCCCTCTCATAGCGATACATCTCCATGGATAGATCTTGCGTGAGCGTAGGAATTTTTTTGAAATTCATGCTCCGTTCCCCAACACCTCCGTGAAGGCATTATGCGGCCATTCGCATGGTCTCACCTCCGCCATTCTCGGAGTGTTGAGGTCATTGTCCGATGATTCTCCAATGACTCCTTTAGCATTCTTCTTGGAGGAAAACTTCCTAAAGAAACTCATCTTATTCTTATAAATAATTTTCTAAAAAATTTAGTCTACAAAATTTTTGTCAACAAAACTTCGTAAGATTGATAGCAACTACTCCTAAGGATGCCTAGAGGCCATATTAAGAATTCAAACTACTTAGACCTCTAAGAATTCAACATGCAAGCCCATCTACCACAGCATCAAGAGTAGCTAATTATTCTAAAAATAAACCACTAAATCAAAAACTAATTGGAGCAATGGAGGAGTCACATACCAAGTAGCAATCCCCCAAAATAGTTTCGGAAATGGAGCCTCGAGCAAAGAGATCGAAATCCGCGGGTTTGAGAGCAAGAACACGAGAGAGAGAGAGAGAGAGAGAGAGAGCTGAGGTGATTTTTTTCTGGGGATAGGAGATCGAATGGGCTAAAGAGATAAGTGAGGGGATCCACGTGGGGACCAGCCCCCACCAAGGCGCGCCTGGGGTTGCTGGCGCGCCCTGGTGTCTCGTGGACACCAGGTGCACCCCCTCTAATGTTATTTGCACCAGAAATTCAAAAAGAATCAGAAAAAATCGTGTTAAATTTTCAGGGCATTCTGAGAACTTTTATTTTTGGGTCATTTTTATTGCACGGAGAAATCAGAAAACAGGATAAACATGGAATTTTATTTTATATGACTAAGAAGAATAGAAAACAAAAGGTGGGAGCAGAAGGTTGTGCCTACTAGATTCATCAATTTCATACCTCTCAAAAATGATCCATTAATAAGGTTGATCAAGTCTTATTAACAACCACTTTCGATTAGCATGAAACCGAAGAATTTTCGTAAATCACTAAGTTACCTCAACGGGGATATGCATATCCCCAACAATAAGTATGCCATATTTCTTTTTGGCAGTAGGTAGAGGTAGTTCAAAACTTCCAATAGTGAGTGTCGGAGATTTTTCAATAACATTTATACCATTCACTTGGAATTGTTTCTTCGGAAAGTGCATCGTATGCTCATTACCATTGATATGAAAAGTGACTTTGCTTTTATTGCAATCAATAACAGCCCCTGCAGTATTCAAAAAGGGTCTACCAAGGATAATCGACATGTTGTCGTCCTCGGGCATCTAAAAAATAACAAAGTCTGTTAAGATAGTAACATTTGCAACAATAACGGGAACATCCTCACAAATACCGATAGGTATGGCAGTTGATTTGTTAGCCATTTGCAATGATATTTTAGTAGGTGTGAGTTTATTCAAATCAAGTCTTTTATATAAAGAGAAAGGCATAACACTAACACCAGCTCCCAAATCACACAAAGCAGTTTTGACATAATTTCATTTAATGGAGCAAGGTATAGTTGGTATTCCAGGATCTCTAAGTTTTTTAGGTACTCCATCCTTAAAAGAATAATTAGCGAGCATGGTGGATATTTCAGCTTCAGGTATTTTAGTGATGATGTCTTTCATGTATTTTGCATAAGGGGCCATCTTTAAGATATCAGTTAAGCGGGTATGCAAAAAGACTGGCCTAATCATTTCAGCAAAGCGTTCAAATTCTTCATCATCCTTTTTCTTAGATGGTTTAGGTGGAAAAGGCATGGGTTTCTGAACCCATGGCTCTCTTTATTTACCATGTTTTCTAGCCACAAAGTCTCTTTTATCATATCGTTTATTTTTTGGTTGTGGGTTATCAAGATCAACAGCAAGTTCTATTTTAACATCATTATCTGGTTCTTTATCATTGTTCGGTTGAGTATCTTCATGAACATCATCATTATCATTTTCATTATCACTAGGTGAATGTTCATTACCAGATTGAGTTTCACCTTCAGAAATAGAGGCATCATTATCTTCAGTTTCACTAGAGGTATGCAAAGTCCTATCATTTTTCTTTTTCTTTTTCTTTTTAGAAGGACTAGGTGCATCAGTATTAATTATCTGAGAGTCTTGTTCAATTCTTTTAGGGTGTCCTTCAGGATAAAGTGGTTCCTGAGTCATTTTACCTCCTCTAGTTGCTACTCTAACAGCAAAATCATTCATATTATTATTCATTTCATTAAGCAATTCTCTTTGAGATTTAGCAACTTGTTCTAACTGGGTTTGAACCATAGAGGCATGTTTTCCTACACCTCTAAAATCATTACTGATTCTAAATAACAAGTCACTCAAGCAAGCAATCATATCAGAATTATATTTCAATTGTTTCAGAACATTTGCATTGAAGTGATCTTGTTTTCTAATGTAGTTGTCAAACTCATATAAGCATTGACTAGGATGTTTATTGTAAGGGATATCACCTTCATCAAACTTTAATAAAGAATTTACCTCTACCACCTGTTGAGGTGGTGGTGTGTCAAGGCCATGTATTTCTTCAATAGGTGGTAAATTCTTAACATCCTCAGCTTTAATACCTTTTTCCTTCATACATTTCTATGCCTCCTGCATATCTTCAGGACTGAGAAATAAGATACCCCTCTTCTTCGGAGTGGGTTTAGGTGGTGGTTCAGGGAGAGTCCAATCATCACAATTCTTCAATATATTATTCAATAGTTCCTCGGCTTGTTCAACAGTTCATTCCCTGAAAACACAACCAGCACAACTATCTAGGAAGTCCCTAGAAGCATCAGTTAGTCCATTATAGAAGATATCAAGTATTTCATTTTTCTTGAGAGGATGATCAGGCAAAGCATTAAGCAATTGGATAAGCCTTCCCCAAGCTTGTGGGAGACTCTCTTCTTCAATTTGCACAGAGTTAAATATTTCCTGTAAGGCAGCTTGTTTCTGATGAGCAGGAAAATATTTTTCAGAGAAGTAGTAAATCATATCCTGGGGACTACACACACAACCAGGAGCAAGAGTATTGTACCATATCTTAGCATCACCCTTTAATGAGAATGGAAATAATTTTAGAATATACTAGTAGCGAATCTTCTCATCATGAGCAAAAAGGGTGGCTATATCATTCAGCTTAGTAAGATGTGCCACTATAGTTTCAGTTTCATAGCCATGAAAAGGATCAGATTCAAGCAAAGTAATTAACTCTGGGTCGACAGAGAACTCATAATCCTTATCAGTAACAAAGATAGGTGAAGTAGCAAACTTAGGATCACATTTCATTCTAGCATTCAAAGTCTTTTCTTTATACTTGCATAATAATTTCTTAAGATCATCTCTATCCTTACAAGCAAGGATGTCTCTAGCTGTCTCCTTATCCATAACATAACCCTCAGGTATCTTAGGCAATTCAAATCTAGGAGAGCTAGGTCTAATAGGTGTTTCATAGTTCTCAGTTTCAAGGACTTCATCAGTTTCAGTAATCTCACCGGTTTCAATAATTTCATTCTCTTTAGCACTAGCAATTTGTTTATCAAGAAATTCACCTAGTGGCACATTATCATCATGCATGGTACTAGCATCATCATAAGCATCATTCATAGCAGAAGTAGCATCATCAATAACGTACGACATATCAGGATTAATAGCATGTGGTGGTGTTGCAAGTCTACTCAAAACAGAAGGTGAATCAAGTGCAGAGTGTGATGGAAAATCCTTACCTCCACTCGTCTTAGAGGGAACGATCTTAGTATCCTTCAGATTCTTCATAGTGATCAATTGATATAAATCCCAAGTGACTCAACAAATATAGCTATGCTCCCCGGCAACGGCGCCAGAAAGAGGTCTTGATAACCCACAAGTATAGGGGATCGCAATAGTTTTTGAGGGTAGAGTATTCAACCCAAATTTATAGATTCGACACAAGGAAAGCCAAAGAATATTTGCAAGTATTAGCAGTTGAGTTGTCAATTCAACCACACCTGGAGATTAAATATCTGCAGCAGACACTACTAGGGAAAAGCCTAGCAGTAGCGCGGGTTAAGGGCCTGTCAGTAGCGCGGGGCACCGCGCTACTGCTACGGCGCTACAGCTAACTTGTAGCAGTAGCGTCGCTCCCCCGCGCTACTGATAATTTACTTACCAGTAGCGCTGGTCTCTAACCCGCGCCACTACTAATTTTATGCTTTTTTTGTTTACTAATTACATCACTAGTGTAATTAGCAGTACCGTGGTGGGCCCAATGTAGCAGTAGTGTCAGTAGTAAGCAGAAGAGGATGGGTTTATATATATCATTATTGATGACAATTTGAGTTCAAACAGATAACTAGATTTCAAAAACCTTACAAGTCCAGACCGAACTGCTAGATCGAGACCAATAATGATAAAACTATTAAACCTTAAACTAGAGCTTAATCTTACTACAATACTATTAATGAGCAGAGTCTGGTGGTGCAGAATCTGATGGTGGTGGGGGCATTCTTGGCGGAAGTATCCCGACAACACTTCCCCATCGGGCTCTTTGAGCCGGGCACGAAGATGTCACTTGTTGTAGTGCCCATTCCATAACCAAGTGGGGACTACTCTGAGGTGGCATCCGAGCATGCTCTGCAGCGTTGGCCTCCGCGAAGATGACGTCTGCTACAACTTGTAGTTGTGTTTGGGCATAACTCTTGCACTCATTGACTTCGTACTCCCAGTGACTAGACTGAGTCTTCCAAAACATATTCTCCGCCTCTTTCAGCTCCCGCATACAATCTCTCCATCAGAACACTGCATCGTCAATCCTTTTGCCCCGCGCCAGCAACTCCCTCCGCCACCCCAACTCCTCTTCACGAGAACGTCTAGGAGACATGGAATCCCTGTAAATTTGGCATGATAATTGCTTAACAATGGACATATTAAATAGCACAACGTGTAGGAGACATGGAATCCCTATAAATTTCCTCGCGCCAACAAATCTCATGAAGAAATCACATCCACAGGAGCAACGGTTTAGATGCAATCATCCACGAAAGTTTGCAAGTTTAAATTTTTTTTACGGTTACGACGTGAAGCACCTTTGTAACACAATTTATAGCATGTGGATGAATTCCGATATGCATCCATACATCCATCTAACCATCTAAATGCATCCATCCATAACCATCTAAATGCATCCATCCATCCATCTAACCATCTAAATGCATCCATCTAACCATCTAAATGCATCCATCCATAACCATCTAAATGCATCCATCCATCCATCTAACCATCTAAATGCATCCATACATCCATCTAACCATCTAAATGCATCCATTCATAACCATCTAAATGCATCAATCCATCCATCCATTAAGCTTTTCTAGCAGTGCAAAAACAGAGGGAGGAGGGAGAAGGGGGGGAGTGGGAGAGAGGAGGGAGGGAGAGCTACCGCTGCGTGGATGGCCGGGACGGGAGGGACGGGACGGGAGAGGGCCTCCGCGTGGGGAGGGCCGGGACGGGGAGGGCCGCCGCGTGGGGAGGGCCACCGCGTGGGGCGGACGGCGGGGATGCGGGAGCGCCGCCGCGAGGAAGATAGTGGAGAGGGAGATCTACAGAGTGAGGAGTGAGGGGGCATGGGCCGGGGGGAAGAAGATAAGGTATGACCTAGCAGTAGCGCGGTCGAGGAAAACACGCTACGGATACACATTTAGCAGTAGCGCTAGTTTACGTGAACCGCTACTGCTAAGTGGGGCCCACAATATGGCACATCACAGCTTTAGTTGCAGCGACCGGTCAAACTTAGCAGTAGCGCCCTACCATAAAAACGCGCTACTATTATTCTGTTAGCAGTAGCGCTGTTTGCAAAAGGGCGCTACTACTATACCTAGCCTGTCGACAACGGTGTGGCAATTATATTAGTAGCTCATTTTATACCAGCCGCGCTACTGCTATGTGGATACCAGTACCGCCCCTTGTGGAGACGCGCTACTGCTAATTAGCAGTAGCGCCTTAATTTAACAAGCGCCACTGATAAGATTCTGTGTATAAGGGTTTCCCTAGTAGTGAGAGTGGTCAGTAGCACAGTAATATGATAGTTTTGATAGCAGTAGTAATAGTAACAGTGATAGCAATGATTTTGTAGTAGTTGGAATAGTAGCAATAGCAATAGTAACATAGCAAGAACAATATGTGGAAAACTCGTAGGCATTGGATCGGTGAATTTGTTGGATGATATTCATCATATAAAAGTCATAACCTAGGGCGACACAGAACTAGCTCCAGTTCATAAATATAATGTAGGCATGTATTCCGTAAATAGTCATACGTGCTTATGGAAAAGAACTTGCATGACATCTTTTGTCCTACCCTCCCGTGGCAGCGGGGTCCATCAGGAAATTAAGGGATATTAAGGCCTCCTTTTAATAGAGAAGCGGAACAAAGCATTAACACATAGTGAAGACATGAACTCCTCAAACTACGGTCATCACCGGAAAGTATCCCGATTATTGTCACCCTGGGGTTTACGGATCATAACACATAGCAGGTGCATATGACTAGCAAGATCGGATCAAGAACATAGATATAATGGTGATAACATAAACGGTTCAGATCTGAAATCATGGCACTCGAGCTCTAGTGACAAGCATTAAGCATGCCAAAGTCATAGCAACATCAATCTCAGAACATAGTGGATAGTAGGGATCAAGCCCTAACAAAACTAACTCGATTACATGATGAATCTCATCCAACTCCTCACCGACCAGCGAGCCTACGAAGGAATTACTCACTCCCGGTGGGGAGCATCATGGAATTGGCGATGAAGGAGGGTTGGTGATGATGAAAATCGAAGATTCCCCTCTCCGGAGCCTCGGACGGACTCCAGATCTAGCCTCCCGATGAAGAACAGGAGGTGGCGGTGGCTCCGTCTCGTGAAACGCGATAAAAATTCCTCTCTTATTTTTCTCTCCGAAAATAGGTATTTATGGAGTTGGAATTAGGGTCAGGAGGGCCACGAGGCGACCACAACCCACCAGGGCGTGCCTGGAGGGGGTGGCGCGCCCTGGTGTATCGTGCTCAGCCAGGGCACCCCCTCCAGTGGCTCTTGGTTCCAGTATTTTTCTTTTATTCTGAAATAAATCTCCAAAAAGTTTCGTCCAATTCCGAGAACTTTTATTTCTGCACAAAAACAACACCATGGTAGTTCTGCTGAAAACAGCGTCAGTCCGGGTTAGTTTCATTCAAATCATGCAAATTAGAGTCCAAAACAAGAGCAAAAGCGTTAGGAAAAGTAGATACGACGGAGATGTATCACGCATCTCCAAAGCGACCCTTAAACCACACGCAACCATGTGGACCGTACGGTCTGGATTGTGTTACCATCCAAAATGACTTTGTATCTATCTGCCGACCGATCCGAATGTCCTTTTCTCGTAAATTAGTAAACTAGGGGGGCTTTGCAAGAGTCTGGACAACAGCCGCTTCGGACTTTGGCACCTCCGGCCCACCCAAAACCTCTCCCAGACTCCGTGTCTCCATCCTTTACTCTTTCTCTGCATCTATTTTTTCTCTCACAAATGTCATAGCTCCACCACCCCGGCTGCCCATCAAACCCTTTTCGGAAATCTGTGACCTCCGCGAGGTCCACCGTACACCAGGACTCCATGCCGCTTGTCCTTCATTGCCGGTGCTCACCTCTCGTCTATCCGTTGCGCAGGTCACCACACCCTAATTTAGTGAAATGCATGTGCTAATGTTTGTTGTCCCTTCTTTTTTGAAGCCATGGATTCAGATATGGAGTACATATAGGAGGACTACATTGAGTCATCCGATGCAGAGGACTACCCAGATGAGACGATGATGATGAAGATGGGGAGCGTGTGAAAGAGCATGTTCTCAATTTCAAGGGATCGATCGAAGGTCATCGAGTGCTCAACCGGGATAGGTTACACTGAAATTTAATGTTGATGGATGGCTATTTTGCTGCTGATGCTCTATTCATTGGCAAATTTCCGCCGCGCTTTTGGATGTGAAAAAATTTCTTTGATCGTCTCTACTCTGACGTCCGGACCTTTGATGACTACTTCATCTTGAAGAAGAATGTTGTAGGACGGATTGGATTCTCTAATGAAATGCACGACCATATTGTCGATGCTTGCATATGGTACGACCGCTTCTTTGCTTCTTCCATATCTTCTGGACTAAGGAATAGGATACCTCTCTTCTTTGGGGTTGGCTTAGGTGGTGGCTCGGGAAGTTTCCAATCATCAACATTTCTCAATAAGTTATTTAATAGTTCGTGAACTTTTTCAACTGTTCTTTCCTTGAAAACACAACCATCACAAATATTTAGGTAGTCCCTAGAAGCATCGGTTAGTCCATTATAAACGATATCAAGTATTTTATTTTTCTTAAGAGGATGAGCATGCAAAGCATTTAATAGCTGGAGAAGCCGCCCACAAGCTTGTGGGAGATGCTCTTCCTCAAGTTGCACAAAGTTATATATTTCCTTCTAAGGTAGCTTGTTTCTTATGAGCAGGAAAATATTTTTTAGTGAAGTAGTAAATCATATCCTAGGAACTATGCACACAACTAGGAGCAAGAGTATTAAACTAATCTTTAGCATCACCATGTAATGAGAAAGGAAACAATTTATGAATATAGTATGTTGGAAATATGCCCTAGAGGCAATAATAAAATGGTTATTATTATATTTCCTTCTTCATGATAATTGTCTATTGTTCATGCTATAATTGTATTAACCGGAAACCGTAATACATGTGTGAATACATAGACCACACCATGTCCTTAGTGAGCCTCTAGTTGACTAGCTCGTTGATCAATAGATGGTCATGGTTTCCTGACCATGGACATTGGATGTCGTTGATAACGGGATCACATCATTAGGAGAATGATGTGATGGACAAGACCCAATCCTAAGCATAGCACAAGATCGTGTAGTTCGTCTGCTAGAGCTTTTCTAATGTCAAGTATCATTTCCTTAGACCATGAGATTGTGCAACTCCCGGATACCGTAGGAATGCTTTGGATGTATCAAACGTCACAACGTAACTGGGTGACTATAAAGGTGCACTACAGGTATCTCCGAAAGTGTCTGTTGGGTTGGCACGAATCGAGACTGGGATTTGTCACTCCGTGTGACGGAGAGGTATCTCTGGGCCCACTCGATAATACATCATCATAATGAGCTCAATGTGACTAAGGAGTTAGTCACGGGATCATGTGTTACGGAACGAGTAAAGAGACTTGCCGGTAACGAGATTGAACAAGGTATAGGGATACCGACGATCGAATCTCGGGCAAGTAACATACCGATGGACAAAGGGAATTGTATACGGCCGGGATTAATTGAATCCCCGACATCGTGGTTCATCCGATGAGATCATCGTGGAACATGTGGGAGCCAATATGGGTATCCAGATCCCGCTATTGGTTATTGGCCGGAGAGGTGTCTCGGTCATGTCTGCATGGTTCCCGAACCCGTAGGGTCTACACACTTAAGGTTCGGTGACGCTAGAGTTGTAATGGGAATTGTATGTGGTTACCGAAAGTTGTTCGAGTCTCGGATGAGATCCCGGACGTCACGAGGAGTTCCGGAATGGTTCGGAGGTAAAGATCTATATATGGGAAGTCCTATTTTGGCCACCGGAAAATGTTTGGGATTTTTCGGTATTGTACCGGGAAGGTTCTAGAAGGTTCCGGAGTGGGGCCCACCTGCATGGGGGGACCCACATGAACGTGGGTAGTGGGAGCAAGGCCCCACACCCCTGGTCAAGGCGCACCAAGATCCCCCCTTAGAAGGAATAAGATCATATCCCGAAGGGATAAGATCAAGATCCCTAAAAAGGGGGGATAACAATCGGTGGGGAAGGGAAAGGATGGGATTTCTTTCCTCCCACCTTTGCCAACGCCCCAATGGACTTGGAGGGCAAGAAACCAGCCCCCTCCACCCCTATATATAGTGGGGAGGCACATGGGAGCTCCACCCCTTGCCCCTGGCGCAGCCCTCCCTCCTCCTACACCTCCTCCTACTCCGTAGTGCTTAGCGAAGCTCTGCCGGAGAACCACGAGCTCCACCGCCACCACGCTGTCATGCTACCGGAGCTCTCCCTCAACTTCTCGTCCCCCCTTGCTGGATCAAGAAGGAGGAGACGTCCCTGGGCTGTACGTGTGTTGAAGGCGGAGGCGCCGTCCGTTCGGCGCTTGGATCGGATCTTCCGCGATTTGAATCGCCGCGAGTACGACTCCATCAACCGCGTTCTTTGCAACGCTTCCGCTTAGCGATCTTCAAGGGTATGAAGATGCACTCCCTCTCTCTCGTTGCTAGCATCTCCTAGATTGATCTTGGTGACACGTAGGAAATTTTTTGAATTATTACTACGTTCCCCAACAGTGGTATCAGAGCTAGGTCTATGCGTAGATTCTATGCACGAGTAGAACACAAGTAGTTGTGGGCGATGATTTGGTCAATTTGCTTGCCGTTACTAGTCCTATCTTGATTCGGTGGCATTGTGGGATGAAGCGGCCCGGACCGAATTTACACGTACGCTTATGTGAGACTGGTTCCACCGCCTGACATGCACTTGTTGCATAAGGTGGTAGCGGGTGTCTGTCTCTCCCACTTTAGTCGGATCAGATTCGATGAAGAGGGTCCTTATGAAGGGTAAATAGCAATTGGCATATCAGCGTTGTGGCTTTTGCGTAGGTAAGAAACGTTCTTGCTAGAACCCCATAGCAGCCACGTAAAACTTGCAACAACAATTAGAGGACGTCTAACTTGTTTTTGCAGGGTATGCTATGTGATGTGATATGGCCAAAAGGATGTGATGAAATATATGTGATGTATGAGATTGATCATATTCTTGTAATAGGAATCACGACTTGCATGTCGATGAGTATGACAACCGGCAGGAGCTATAGGAGTTGTCTTAATTTATTCCATGACCTGCGTGTCAATAAAAAACGCCATGTAATTACTTTACTTTATTGCTAACCGTTAGCCATAGTAGTAGAAGTAATAGTTGGCGAGACAACTTCATGAAGACACGATGATGGAGATCATGATGATGGAGATCATGGTGTCGTGCCGGTGACGATGGTGATCATGCTGCGCCCCGAAGATGGAGATCAAAGGCAAAAGATGATATTGGCCATATCATGTCACTTTATGATTTGCATGTGATGTTTATCATGTTTTTACATCTTATTTTCTTAGAACGACGGTAGCATAAATAAGATGATCCCTCACTAAAATTTCAAGAAATGTGTTCCCCCTAAGTGTGCACCGTTGCGAAGGATCGTTGTTTCGAAGCACCACGTGATGATCGGGTGTGATAGATTCTAACGTTCGCATACAACGGGTGTAAGCCAGATTTACACACGCGAAACACTTTGGTTGACTTGACGAGCCTAGCATGTACAGACATGGCCTCGGAACACGAGAGACCGAAAGGTCGAACATGAGTCGTATAGTAGATGCGATCAACATGGAGATGTTCACCATTGATAACTAGTCCGTCTCACGTGATGATCGGACACGGCCTAGTCGATGTGGATCATGTATCACTTAGATGACTAGAGGGATGTCTATCTGAGTGGGAGTTCATTAAATAATTTGATTAGATGAACTTAATTATCATGAACTTAGTCTAAAATTGTCTTTACAATTTATCTTGTAGATCCAATGGCCCACTCTAATGTTGCCCTCAACTTCAACGCGTTCCTAGAGAAAACCAAGCTGAAAGACGATCATAGCAACTATACGGACTGGGTCCGTAACTTGAGGATCATCCTCATAGCTTCCAAGAAAGCATATGTCCTTGATGCACCGCTAGGTGACGCACCCATTTTCCCAGCAACTCAAGACGTTATGAACGCCTGGCAGTCGCGTAGTGATGATTACTCCCTGGTTCAGTGCAGCATGCTTTACAGCTTAGAACCGGGGCTCCAAAAACATTTTGAGCAACACGGAGCATATGAGATGTTCCAAGAGCTGAGAATGGTTTTCCAAGCTCATGCCCAGGTCGAGAGATATGAAGTCTCCGACAAGTTCTTCAGTTGTAAGATGGAGGAAAATAGTTCTGTCAGCGAGCACATACTCAAAATGTCTGGGTTGCACAACCGCTTCTCTCAGCTGGGAGTTAATCTTCCGGATGACTCGGTTATTGACAGAATCCTCCAGTCGCTTCCACCTAGCTACAAGAGCTTTGTGATGAACTTCAATTTGCAAGGGAACCGGTCACTGGAAGCGGAACTGCCCCAAGTACTTAGCGGATAAGAAGGCCGGCAACGTCAAAGGTATATATGATATACATGTTATTGATGTGTACCTTACCAGCGCTCGTAGTAGCTCCTGGGTATTTGATACCGGTGCGGTTGCTCACATTTGTAACTCAAAACAGGAGCTGCGGAATAAGCGGAGACTGGCGAAGGATGAGGTGACGATGCGCGTTGGGAATGGTTCCAAGGTCGATGTGATCGCCGTCGGCACGCTACCTCTGCATCTACCTTCGGGATTAGTTTTAAACCTCAATAATTGTTATTTAGTACCAGCTTTGAGCATGAACATTGTATCTGGATCTCGTTTGATGCGAGATGGCTACTCATTTAAATCCGAGAATAATGGTTGTTCTATTTATATGAGAGATATGTTTTATGGTCATGCCCCGCTGGTCAATGGTTTATTTTTATTGAATCTCGAACGTGATGTTACACATATTCATAGTGTGAATACCAAACGATGTAAGGTTGATAATGATAGTCCCACATACTTGTGGCACTGCCGCTTTGGTCATATTGGTGTCAAACGCATGAAGAAACTCCATGCAGATGGACTTTTGGAGTCTCTTGATTATGAATCATTTGACACGTGCGAACCATGCCTCATGGGCAAGATGACTAATACTCCGTTCTCCGGAACAATGGAGCAAGCAACCAACTTGTTGGAAATAATACATACTGATGTATGCGGTCCAATGAGCGTTGAGGCTCGCGGTGGCTATCGTTATGTTCTCACCCTCACTGATGACTTAAGCAGATATGGGTATGTCTACTTAATGAAACACAAGTCTGAGACCTTTGAAAAGTTCAAGGAATTTCAGAGTGAGGTAGAGAATCAACGTGACAAGAAAATAAAGTTCTTACGATCTGATTGTGGAGGAGAATATTTGAGTCACGAGTTTGGCACGCACTTAAGGAAATGTGGAATTGTTTCACAACTCACGCCGCCTGGCACACCTCAGCGTAATGGTGTGTCCGAACGTTGTAATCGCACTCTATTGGATATGGTGCGATCTATGATTTCTCTTACTGATTTACCGCTATCATTTTGGGGATATGCATTAGAGACTGCCGCATTCACTTTAAATAGGGCACCGTCTAAATCCGTTGAGACGACACCGTATGAATTATGGTTTGGGAAGAAACCTAAGCTGTCGTTTCTGAAAGTTTGGGGATGCGATGCTTATGTCAAGAAACTTCAACCTGAAAAGCTCGAACCCAAATCGGAAAAGTGCGTCTTCATAGGATACCCTAAGGAAACTATTGGGTATACCTTCTACCTCAGATCCGAAGGCAAGATCTTTGTTGCCAAGAATGGATCCTTTCTAGAGAAAGAGTTTCTCCCGAAAGAAGTAAGTGGGAGGAAAGTAGAACTTGATGAGGTAATTGTAACCCCTCTTGAACCGGAGAGTAGCGCAGCGCAGGAAAATGTTTCTGTGGTGCCTGCACCGACTACAGAGGAAGTTAATGATGATGATCATGAAACTTCGGATCAAGTTACTACTGAACTTCGTAGGTCCACGAGGACACGTTCCGCACCAGAGTGGTACGGCAACCCTATCCTGGAAATCATGTTGTTAGACAACGGTGAACCTTCGAACTATGAAGAAGCCATGGCGGGCCCGGATTCCAACAAATGGCTTGAAGCCATGAAATCCGAGATAGGATCCATGTATGAGAACAAAGTATGGACTTTGGTGGACTTGCCCGATGATCGGCAAGCCATAGAAAATAAATGGATCTTTAAGAAGAAGACTGACGCGGATGGTAATGTGACCGTCTATAAGGCTCGGCTTGTCGCTAAGGGTTATCGACAAGTTCAAGGAGTTGACTACGATGAGACTTTCTCACCCGTAGCGATGCTGAAGTCCGTCCGAATCATGTTAGCAGTTGCCGCATTTTATGATTATGAGATCTGGCAAATGGACGTCAAAACGGCATTCCTTAACGGTTTCCTTAAGGAAGAATTGTATATGATGCAGCCGGAAGGTTTTGTCGATCCTAAGAATGCTGACAAGGTATGCAAGCTCCAGCGCTCCATCTATGGGCTGGTGCAAGCATCTCTGAGTTGGAACATTCGCTTTGATGAGGTGATCAAAGCGTTTGGGTTTATACAGACTTATGGAGAAGCCTGTATTTACAAGAAAGTGAGTGGGAGCTCTGTAGCATTTCTCATTTTATATGTGGATGACATATTGTTGATGGGAAATGATATAGAACTTTTGGAAAGCATAAAGGCCTACTTGAATAAGTGTTTTTCAATGAAGGACCTTGGAGAAGCTGCTTACATATTAGGCATCAAGATCTATAGAGATAGATCGAGACGCCTCATTGGTCTTTCACAAAGCACATACCTTGACAAGATATTGAAGAAGTTCAATATGGATCAGTCCAAGAAGGGGTTCTTGCCTGTATTGCAAGGTGTGAGATAGATCACAGCTCAATGCCCGACCTCGGCAGAAGATAGAGAAAAGATGAGTGTCATCCCCTATGCCTTAGCCATAGGCTCTATTATGTATGCCATGCTATGTACCAGGCCTGATGTGAACCTTGCCATAGTAGGGAGGTACCAAAGTGATCCTGGAATGGAACACTGGACATCGGTCAAGAATATCCTTAAGTACCTGAAAAGGACTAAGGATATGTTTCTCGTTTATGGAGGTGCCGAAGAGCTCGTCGTAAAGGGTTACGTCGATGCTAGCTTCGACACGGATCCGGATGACTCCAAGTCACAAACCGGATACGTGTATATTTTGAATGGTGGGGCAGTCAGCTGGTGCAGTTGCAAGCAAAGCGTCGTGGCGGCATCTGCATGATATAGATATTTGTAAAGTAAATACGGATCTGAATGTCGCAGATCCGTTGACTAAACCTCTTCCACGAGTGAAACATGATCAGCACCATAACTCTATGGGTGTTCGATTCATCACAATGTAACTAGATTATTGACTCTAGTGCAAGTGGGAGACTGTTGGAAATATGCTCTAGAGGCAATAATAAAATGGTTATTATTATATTTCCTTGTTCATGATAATTGTCTATTGTTCATGCTATAATTGTATTAACCGGAAACCGTAATACATGTGTGAATACATAGACCACACCATGTCCCTAGTGAGCCTCTAGTTGACTAGCTCGTTGATCAATAGATGGTCATGGTTTCCTGACCATGGACATTGGATGTCGTTGATAACGGGATCACATCATTAGGAGAATGATGTGATGGACAAGACCCAATCCTAAGCATAGCACAAGATCGTGTAGTTCGTCTGCTAGAGCTTTTCTAATGTCAAGTATCATTTCCTTAGACCATGAGATTGTGCAACTCCCGGATACCGTAGGAATGCTTTGGGTGTATCAAACATCACAACGTAACTGGGTGACTATAAAGGTGCACTACAGGTATCTCCGAAAGTGTCTGTTGGGTTGGCACGAATCGAGACTGGGATTTGTCACTCCGTGTGACGGAGAGGTATCTCTGGGCCCACTCGATAATACATCATCATAATGATCTCAATGTGACTAAGGAGTTAGTCATGGGATCATGTGTTACGGAACGAGTAAAGAGACTTGCCGGTAACGAGTTTGAACAAGGTATAGGGATACCGACGATCGAATCTCGGGCAAGTAACATACCGATGGACAAAGGGAATTGTATACGGGATTAATTGAATCCCCGACATCGTGGTTCATCCGATGAGATCATCGTGGAACATGTGGGAGCCAATATGGGTATCCAGATCCCGCTATTGGTTATTGGCCGGAGAGGTGTCTCGGTCATGTCTGCATGGTTCCCGAACCCGTAGGGTCTACACACTTAAGGTTCGGTGACGCTAGAGTTGTAATGGGAATTGTATGTGGTTACCGAAAGTTGTTCGGAGTCCCGGATGAGATCCCGGACGTCACGAGGAGTTCCGGAATGGTCCGGAGGTAAAGATCTATATATGTGAAGTCCTATTTTGGCCACCGGAAAATGTTTGGGATTTTTCGGTATTGTACCGGGAAGGTTCTAGAAGGTTCCGGAGTGGGCCCACCTGCATGGGGGGACCCACATGAACGTGGGTAGTGGGAGCAAGGCCCCACACCCCTGGTCAAGGCGCACCAAGATCCCCCCTTAGAAGGAATAAGATCATATCCCGAAGGGATAAGATCAAGATCTCTAAAAAGGGGGGATAACAATCGGTGGGGAAGGGAAAGGATGGGATTTCTTTCCTCCCACCTTTGCCAACGCCCCAATGGACTTGGAGGGCAAGAAACCAGCCCCCTCCACCCCTATATATAGTGGGGAGGCACATGGGAGCTGCACCCCTTGCCCCTGGCGCAGCCCTCCCTCCTCCTACACCTCCTCCACCTCCGTAGTGCTTAGCGAAGCTCTGCCGGAGAACCACGAGCTCCACCGCCACCACGCTGTCGTGCTGCCGGAGCTCTCCCTCAACTTCTCCTCCCCCCTTGCTGGATCAAGAAGGAGGAGACGTCCCCGGGCTGTACGTGTGTTGAACGCGGAGGCGCCGTCCGTTCGGCGCTTGGATCGGATCTTCCGCGATTTGAATCGCCGTGAGTACGACTCCATCAACAGCGTTCTTTGCAACGCTTCCGCTTAGCGATCTTCAAGGGTATGAAGATGCACTCCTTCTCTCTCATTGCTAGCATCTCCTAGATTGATCTTGGTGACACGTAGGAATTTTTTTGAATTATTACTATGTTCCCCAACATAGTAATAATGAATCATTTCCACTTGAGCAAACAGGGTGGCAATATCATTCAACTTAGTAAGATGTGCCACACAACAGTTTCAGATTCATAGCCATGAAAAAAATCATATTCTACCAAAGTAATAAGTTCACGATCAACTGAGAATTCATATCAGTAGCAAAAATAGGAGAGGTTGCACACTTAGGATCATATTTTATCATTTCATCCATAGCCTTTTATTCCAGTTTATTCATTAAAGTTTTAAGGTCCTCGCTATCTTTACAAGCAAGAAAATCTTTAGCAATCTCCCCAGGCACAGTGTAACCGTTAGGTATATCAAGAATCTTAGTTCTAGTAGGAGTGCTAGGAGTACTATGAGAACCATAATATTCATCAAGTTCAGTTTCAAATTCTTTAGCTTTCGCAATATGAGATCAAGTAATTCACCAAGTGACACAGTAGTATTATCAAGCATAGTAGAAGCATCATCGTGAGTATCATGAAAAGCAAAAGCAATGTCTATTACTTGCGACATATCAGATTGAATAGCAAGTGGTGATGTCGCAAGTTGACTTAAAACAAAAGGCGAATCGAGAGTAGAGCTAGTTGGCAGTTCCTTACCCCCCTCGTCTTAGAGGGCATGATCTTGGTATTAGAGTCTTTTAGATTATTCATAGTGAATATAATTTGCAGCAGATATTTAACTCCCAAGTGTACTTAAAAAATAGAGTTATGCTCCCCGGCAATGACGCCGAAAAAGTGTCTTGATGACCCACAAGTACAGGGGATTGCATCAGTCTTTGAGGGTAGTATTTCACCCAAATTTATTGATTCAACACAATAGGAGTCAAAGAATATTTATAATCCTTAGCGGTTGAGTTGTCAATTCAACCACACATGTGAAGTTGTTTCTCCGCAGGAAAATATTAGTAGCACGGTAGTTTAATAGTTTTGATAGTAGCGATAACAGTAGCAGTAGTGACAATAACAGTAATAGTAATAGTAGCAGTTGTTGTATTAACTTAGCAAAGACAATATGAGCGAAGCGTAGGCATGGAGTAGCGATGGATATTTAGATGACATCTATCATGTAACAATCACAACCTAGAGCGACACAGAACTAGCTCCACTTAATCAATCATATGTAAGCATGTATTCCGTATATAGTCATACGTGCCTGCAATAAGAACTTGCATAACATCTTTTGTCTTACCATCCCGTAGCAGCGGGGTCCTAATGGAAACTAAGGGTAATTAAGTCACTCCTTTTAATAGAGAATCAGAACAAAACATTAACACATAGTGAATACATGAACTCCTCAAATTACCGTCATCCACGGAGAGTATCCCAATTATTATCACCTTGGGGTCTACGAATCATAACAAGTAATAGGTGCATACAACTTGCAAGATAGGATCTAAAACTCACTTATATTCATGAAAACATAATAGGTTCATATCTGAATCATGGCACTCGGGCCCTAGTGACAAGCATTAAGCATAACAAAGTCATAGCAACATCAATCTCAGAACATAGTGGATACTAGGGATCAAGCCCTAACAAATCAACTCGATTACATGATCGATATCATCCATCTCCATCTACATCAAGTATGCCTATGATGGAATTACTCACTCTCGATGGTGAGCATCATGAGGTTGTCGGCAAAGAGGGGTTGTTGATGACGACGACGATGAATTGCCCCCTTCGGAGCCCTGATCGCACTGCAAATCAGGCTTTCGGAGGAAGAATAGTAGGTGGCGACGGCTCTCTATCGTAAAACGCAATGAAACTTTGTCTCTTATTTTTTTCTCGGGAAGACGGAGCTTACAGGACTAGAATTAGGTCAAATGGCAGCACATGGGCCCCACAAGGAGCAAGCACTCACTTGTGGGGGTGGGTAGGCGCGCCCCCTGCCTTGTGGGCAGCTGGTGGGCCCCCTCTAGCACGTATTTGCTCTAGTATTTATTTATAGATTCAATACAAAATCTCCGCCAAGTTACGTCCAATCCTGAGATTTTTTTCTCCACAAAAACAACACCAAGGTAATTCTGCTGAAAACAACATTAGCCCAGGTTAGTTTCATTCAAATCATGCAAATTAGAGTCCAAAACAGGAGCAAAAGTGTTTGGAAAAGTAGGTACGTTGGAGACATATTAGCCTCCCGAGCAGATCTCCTCACCACCCCCAAGATCTGCATCCCCCCAGCGGGGTCAGCGCTCACCCATGGCTCCAGCACAGGCGTGGTGGAAAATGAAGTGTGAGTGGACGGAACGCCACCTCCTTCGGTGCCTCCTCCGGCAGACGCCCCTCGACGAGCATCCAGCCGCCCATTCGGCCACCCCCGGCGCCACCAACCAGCGCTACTAGTCGCTGGTGACCATGGCCGGCTCCCTGTCGTGCCTGCGACACATGCAGCTGCACCCTCATCTCCCTCACCTGCAACGGACCCCGCTAAGTGCACCTCGCCTCGAAATCATACAACACCACCACATCTTGTTGCTCGCCCGAGCCGCCAATGCATGTGCCTGTGCTGGGCCCGCCTTCGTCCATGGTTAACACCTCGTGCGCTCCACTACACCTACTCGCCCGACTGCACCGGAGTCCAGGCTCGCGGCCATGGCGCCAGTCACGTGCCGCCCATCCCAACAACAGAGAGAGAATTTTTCATTTTCATTTTCTTTTTCATTTTCTTTTTTATATTTTTTTTTATTTTTTTCTTGTTTCCTGTTTTCTTTTTAAGCCCTAAATGTAAGTGAAAAGGAAAGATGTGTGAGAGTTCTATTTTCATGGAGGTAGGTCCCACCCGTAAGTGAGATAACCAGATAGGGGCAAAGTTGTCCAAATAACACTCTGAACACTGTCTTTACCCAAACGGAGATGGCATAGAATGGTATTTCCATAAGCACACCAAATGGAAGAGGGGAAAAGTTGATCATACGATTTTTTTAGGGGTAAAGATGAGTGGACGCAAATTAGAGGGGAAATGGGATCGGCCCAAACATAAACCCTAGTTTGTGAATTATTCCGTAAGGAGTTGTTTTGGATCTAATTGTTTAATGCTATGGTTAGATTTATTTTAATTAATTCTCTTGTAGTTGTGGATGCTTGTATGGAGAGTATAATCATAAGTAGACATTTTTTTCAAGTTAGGACGATTCCTTAGCATCAAGAATATTTTTAATATACATGTTTAACATTTTTAAATACATGATTAATATTTTTCACAAATTATATTTTTTGATGTTTATATTTTCATACACATTGTACATTTCTTGTATACATCATGAATATTGTTTATATAAACGTTTAATATTTTTGTAATACAATATTATTATTTTAAAACATATATTTTTATGCCTACTTTTTCCATAAACAATGTAAATATTTTATATACATCAGAAAAATTCTATATATACACATTTAACATTTTCCAAATGCATAGTTAACATTTAAAACATATATTCTTTCGATGTTTACTTTTTCCATAAACATTGTACATTTGTTGTACACATCGGAAAAAAAATTATATATGCATTTAACATTGTCCTGAATACATTTTTTAAACCTATATTTTGTATGTTTACTTTTTCCATGCACATTGTACATTTTTATACATTTTTTGTATACATAGGATTCATTTTTTATATACACATTGCATTTTAAATGCATGATTAACATTTTTAAAAAGTTGAAAAGTTATTTTTTTCTATGTTTTCCATACACATTATATATTTTTAATACATTGGAAACATTTTTTATACACGTTTTAACATTTTTAAATGCATGATGAACGTTTTCAACTTTTGTATATAAATTGACCTTATAATAGATATATTCGAAGTATTTCCAAAATACAAGTAAAAGTAAAATTAGACAACAAAATGAATGCAAAAATGTAAAAAAAAAAGGAAGGAAAATACGTTGAAGGCATGTGTCCGCGTTGGGCCGGCACAATCGGGTGACTGCTTGAAGCAAGACGTACTACTATCTTGCGTCAAGCGAGACATAGGCGTGCCCGTATTGGGTATAATGACTTCTGCCCCAAAAATGCTACACACGGGCATGTTACGGGGTTGTTACGGCCCTTTCCTTAATTCTCTTCACGCCTCCCCTGAGTTTCGCGTGTGTGGGGCCGTGTCTCCCCTTCTTAAACCCCGTAACAATCTGCCAGGTCAACAACAGCCCCGTAAAACCCCGTAATGATCCGTGAATGTAGCGTTATTGACTTCTGCCCTCCCTGACGCTTGGATCTTATCGAAAGGCTAGATGGTCCCTGGCCCAAGCTAATTTTACATATTATTATTAGGCCGAAATGCCAACTAACCTTGGGCCATGCCCCTTTAGGTCGGCCAATCCATTTACGAAACCCCTAATTAAGGGGTACCCCTTTCAAAGGTCACTCCCACCTTCTCTCGTGCTGACAAATGGTGCATTGTATGTGCGTCACTTTTCGCACCGTGGAAGATTTTTTTAAAATACATTTTTTCACAATGTTTTATCTCTTGAACTATGCGTCCAAATCACGAACCATATTCATTATTGGAAACGAAAAAAATAAAGAAAAAATTGAACTACACCTTCTCACCTTTTTTGTGGGGAAGCCCAATTGTGTTTTTTCCCTTTTCGGGAAGCACAATTTTGCTTCTTGCGGACGCATAGGCTGTGTTTTTCCATTTTTGGGAAGATCAGTTGTGCTTCTCATGGGAGCACAATGTGTTTCCCTTGTGCTTTTCCTTTTTGGGAAGCACAAGTTGAGCTTCTTGCCGAAGTACATGTTGTGCTTTTCCCTTTTTAGGAAGCATAGTTGAGCTTCTTGCGGAAGTACATGCTGTGCTTTTTTGTTTTTAGGAAGCATAGTTGTGTTTCTCGTGGAAACACAAGCTGTGCTTTTCCCTTTTCGAGAATAATAGTTGGGCTTCTTGCAATAGCACGTGTTGTGCTTGTCGCGGAAAAGCACTACTTTCCAAATAGATTTCCCCCAAAATCTAGGCAAAACCAAGTAAAAACTGAAAATCCAAAAAAACTAAAATAACTAATAAAAACCAATAATGTATGCAAAAAATACCCAAATCCCAAGGGTGCGCCCGTGTGCGGCACGTGGCGGCGGCTAGGAGCACCACCAGTAGAAAATGCCGGCTATTTTGTGACGTTTCACTAATGCCATGTAAAACCTTTTTCATCACAAAAATGCGCTAGTCACATTTTTCGGCCGCCCACTGTCATTGAAGCGTCGTCACAAAAAATAAATTCTTGACGGTACCACTTTCTCTGTCGACATATGGCCCTAGTCGGCATAATAACCGTTAAAGGGCGATTTTGGTTGAAAAGACCACTCCAGATGAGTTGCCATAACTCTCAACCTACATAATTTATGGAGTGTCCTCCATATATGGTACGTGAGACTCCATATTTGGAGGTTGGGATCTCCATCCACTAATAGCTCGCGCGGAAGGGAAGTTTCAGCTCAGCCTCTTCCTCCTGCAGATAGATGATGGCTCGAGAATTTGTGATGTTTTTCATAGTAGTTCTTGCCTGGTTTCATCGAATTCTCATTGCTCTTTAGATATTTCTAACCCTAATCCTTTGAAAGAGAAGAAAATCCATTTTTCCTAATGTTTGCCAGGAAATATCGGTTATTGAAGGAAACCAAGAGAGATTACTACAAATCAAGCCAAATGGAGCAACTTCCATAAAGAGACCCTTGCCATTAGGCGCAATAGAGCAAATGACGGCGTTCCAAACGACCGCAAGCGGTCGTATGGACTGCCATCAGCTCCACCACGTCTATAAAAGCAACTTTTGTGAAGGACCCATGGAGAGAAGAGAACCCTAGATGTCGCCACATCATCTAGAACAGGAGAAGATAGGATCTGAAGAACCTTCAAAGATCATCGTAGTTTTGGTCCTTTCATCTCCATCATCATCATCACCCCTTTCACTATTGTAAGAGGAATTCCAATTTGTAATTCTACTCAATATCATCTGGAGATCAAGACTATTTGAATTACCCATTTCATCTTTTTGTGGATCCTCCCGGTATTATCAATATGGTTTTCACGAGCTTTATCTATGTTGTGATTGATTCCCCTCTTATGATGTGTGAGTAAATCCCATAGGTGTCGGAGATGTATGTAAGTGGTAAGATTAATCTGTGCCTATTCTATATGTCGTCATTTGCATTCGTTGTAGTATGATCTATCTATTATGTTGTTATACTATAGTGAACTCTATGCATGTTGTCCAATTTAAGGGCCCAAGCAATATGATCTCAAGACCTACACAGGTAACACATATTGTTTAGGAAATATGTGACCTCTGCCGTGACAGGTGGAGATATCTAGGAGGACCGAAGACAATATGAGATAACGGTTATCCATTGAACTTAATGCTTGGTTTCGTCTAAAGACCTTAATTGTGTAAACGACCACTCTGTGGCAACGGAGAAGTAGGACCATAGAATGAAATATAATCCCACGTGGAGGAGTTTTGTTAGTTTAGGGAGATCTGCCTACAGAACACATATATCAAATACTATGAGTACAATAGAAGGTAACTGGTATTATATTACCATCGCACTGCACACTTTATATATTCTTACCATGAACTGAAATCCCTTCGCACCTAATATCTTCTTTCCAGGAAACATGATCTCAGTCCTACTTATTTTATTTATTCTACTAGCTACTTTAGTATTCACTTTCAAACACTTTTTATATTTGAACAACTTGTTATCTTGTACAGTAACGATATTTGCAGAAGCTCAAGAAGTTACTTCACACAAGAACGGTGACACCTTGTGTGTGGCAGAAACGCAACTATAAATACTCTCCTCCGCTCTTCGTTGGGACGATCACTCATTGGGATACTTCTACGAAAGTGCTACACCACCCTGTTTGGCTTACATGCACCAAAACATTTTCTGGCGCCGTTGCCGGGGAGCTAAGCGCATAGTATTTGTTTTTTAACTACTTTTTTCAAGTATTATTATTGTAGATGCTTCCCGTAACTCATAGGGGATCTACTCATTCGGGAAGAACCTATTTACCATATTACATTGGTCGTTTTCCTCGGGAGCATCAAGCTAGCTTCATTAATAGAAAAGTACAAAAATAGTGAAACGGTTGAGCTTAACACTTTGTTTGTAGAAATGTGGATTACTCCAAATCCTATGAAAGAGCATGGTGCCCCCATGTGTGGTTTTGGTAATTGATGACATTCTCTATGGACTAATGGCTGCCTTGAGTTATTTTTGAATGATTTGTCCATAGGCACTTCTTCAAGTCCATTTGTTGGTTTCAAGGAGTTTATGTGATGATCAAGGTGGTATTCAAGGATTTATGCAAAGATTGGTCATGTGAGAGTTGAGCTTATTTCAAGCATGTCTTGAAGAAGAAGATTGTGGGAACATTCATATTTACCTTCAAGACATCATCTTTATAAAGAGAATGCATGATACAAGGTTGATCAAGACAAAGTCAAAGTGTGAATCAAGTTTGTCAACACGCAAAGCATGGAAGATGTACCGAAAGGGATCAAGTGATCCCATGGTATGGTAAGCATTGTCCATTACGCTTTGTGTACTAACCCATGGTCTACGTGAGAGTTCTATGTGGGGTTAGGTTGCGGTGTGCAAGTTCAAGTGGAGCATCACGAAGAGATCACGTCCTTGAAGCTTGCCATCCATTGTGGTGACAATGGACTTATGAAGATGTGCCAAAGAGTGGCTCACCCATAGTGGAGTATGGGGAGCAATCAACTAGTCTTCATCGAGCCAACGCAATCAAAAATGGTGGTCCAACTTGAGGAAGTCAAGATCGTCATCTTCTAGCTCAAGTGAACTATGTGCAAGGTATAGGTTTTCCCTTGATAGGTTTTCTATTTTACCGGTCTCATGGTGTTAGTTGGGAGACTGGGTTATAGGATCGATTGTCGTACTATCAAGGGGGGCTCTCGAGTGAGTAGCTTGATCATATCGTTCGTTGAGAGCTCAAACCATTGCATGCTTGGCATGATCATCTTTCCTAGTTCTTATTTGGCTTTTTGCTATGTGATTTTTGGAGCTTATGGTCTTCATCGTGATAAGCTCAAGCTCATCGAAAACGGATTTCGTATGCATCATCTTTGTGTTTTCGGTGTTGGAGATTTTGCCGGATCATGTTTGGGAAGTTCATATTCCTTATCCCATTGGCATTTAACCATTGCTTGTTCTTAATACAACCATCCGTTGTTGGATAGCTCTTGTCGTCCTCTATCCAACAAGCTTGAGTCTGCGCAGTAGTTATAGCTGTTTTAGTATTGGAGCATCCTTCTATTTTTTCTTGGGCGATTTTTCAGCTTTAAGTGGTAGTACTGCTCCCCAAGCGGTAGTACCTCTTATAAGTGGTAGTAGAGCGGTAGTACCGCTTATAAGCGAAACTAGTGGCCAGCTACTTCCGCTGATACTTTCGCTCTTATTTACGAATCTGGAACTCGTCACCCGCGGTAGTAGAGAGCGGTGGTACCTCTTATAAGTGGTAGTACCTTTTCGAGCGGTAGTACCTCTTATAAGCGGTACTACCTCCTTGAGCGGTAGTACCTCTTATAAGCGGTAGTGCCTCTTTGGCAGAACTTTTTCTGTCTCGTTGGGCTGTTTTGACCGTGCTAAGCGGTAGTACCGCTTCAGCACGACTTGTGGGCATAAATGTTGCATTCGGGGGGGGGGCTATTTAAGGGGGCCTTCTTCCCCAATGGTCTCTATCTCTTGAGCTCTTGTTCTTCCCCCATTGTTGACCTTCTTCGAGCTTGCTAACTCTCAATCGCTCCAATGATTCTTGCTCCTTTTTAAGGGAAAAGAGAGAGGAGACCTAGATCTACATTTCCACCAATCACTTTCTCCTCGATGTGAGGGGAACCCCATGGATATAGATCTTGGAGTTCTTTGTGAGCTCCTTGTTCTTCCTCTCATATTCGGCCATAGCTTTTGTTGTTGTGGTGGGATTTGGGAGTGAGGGACTTGACCACTTTGTGTGTTCTTGCCATTGCATTAGTTGCATTGGTTTGAGTTCTTCACGGTGATACGTGGAAGTGAAGTTTGAGAACCTTTTTAATCTTGGGTGTTTGGGCACCCTAGAGCTCGTGCCTCTTGGGTGCTTTGGCGCCCTAGACGATTGGTGGTGCCTTGGAGCTCAATCATTCTGGTGTAAAGCTCCGGGCAAGCGTCGGGGTCTCCAATTATGTTGTGGTGATTGCCCCGAGTTTGTACGGGTTTCGGTGACCGCCCCAAGGGTTACCAAAGTGTATAGGTTCGGTGACCGCCCTCAAGGGTTGCCATTTTTACAGGTTCGGTGACCGCCCTCTAGGGTGCCTTAGTGGAATCATGGCATCTCTCATTGTGCAAGGGTGTGAGGAGATTACGATGGCCCTAGTGGCTTCTAGGGAGCATTGTGCTTCCACACTGCTTTGAACGAAGATTAGCATCCGCAAGGGTGTGAACTTCGGGATACATCGCCGTCTCCACGTGCCTCGGTTATCTCTTACCGAGCCTTTTACTTAGGCACTTTACTTTGTGATAGCCATATTATTTCATGTTATATATCTTGCTATCACTTAGTTGTTTATCTTGGTTAGCATAAGTTGTTGGTGCACATAGGTGAGCCTAGTTGTTTTAGGTTTTGTGCTTGACAAATTAAATGCTAGTTTTATTCCGCATTTGTTCAAGCCTAAACTATAATTATTTTAAAGCGCCTATTCACGACCTCTAGGGGACATCCATGTTCTTTCAATTGGTATCAGAGCCTCGTCTCTCATTATTAGGCTTAACCACCTAGGGAGTAAAGATGTCGACTAGGGGATTAGGATTCTTTGACACTCTTAGTTTCGATGGCACAAATTTTGATGTTTGGGTAATTCGCATGCTTAATCTCTTTAGGGTCATGGACCCAAATTTAGAATGAATTGTAGATATGGGTTTTTCTCCTCCAAAGGATCCTCAAAAAATATCTTTAGAGGATGATAAAAACTCTTATCTCAATGCTCAAGCTTCTAATGTGCTTTTCGATGCTTTGAGCAATGTAGTTATATTTCAACTCATGTCATTCCGGGATGCTCATAAGTTGTGGACAAATCTTCAAGATAAATATAGTGTGTCCAAGATTTCTGGGAATGATTGTTCTCCCTCCACCTCCGGTCGTGTAGTCTTCTCAACTTCTTCTACTTCACCTACATGTGGTTTGCCACAAGGTAATGATATGGTGAGTAGTGTTGGTCATTGCAATGATGATAGTGGGCTTATTATTGATGATCCTTCGTCACCATCTTATTGCAATACTCCATCTTTGGACTTTAACACTTCTAGCACCTTACATGTTTCACATGCTTGTGTTGATAGTCCTTGCATATCATGTAGAAATTGCTTGACCAAATCTCATGATGGTATGCTTGCTATATCTTGTTGCCATGATAAAAATGTATCTATTTCCTCAAGTTGTTTTTGCTAACAATGTAGAGGAAACCCAACACTCCATGGAACAAGATGTATTCTTGAATGGTGCTTCAAGGGATCCTACATCATCATCTATTGTTTCTCACTTTTGCCTTATGGCTAAGGCTTCAAAGGTATCTCCTACTTTGAACCCCAATATGTCTCTTGATGATGATGTTGATGCTAATGAGGATGAGCTTATTGATGCAGAGGATGACAATATTGCTTCCTTAAAAACTAAGGGTGAAATGATTTTTAAAGCTCTTCATAATAATAAAATTGCTCATTCCAACTTCATGGAAATCATGTCTATTGCAGTTGAGGGCAAGAAATACATTGAGGAGTTGGAAGATCATCTAGAGGAGCATGAGGTCACCATTGAGAAAATGGAAGGTCATGAGCGTGAGTACGCAAATGAGATAGCAAATCTTTCTCAAGCTCTTGAGGAAGAACAAACCACCAAGGAATCTCTTGAGGAGACATTTGCTCTAGAATTATCTAGAGTGAAGGAATCTCATGATAGAGCTCTTGAGGTGGTTAATGATTTTAAACTTAAAAATGATGATCTTCAAGTTGCACATGCTAGACTCCTTGAGGACTTTGAGCACCTCGAAAATGGCTCAAGGGTCATTAAGAGTTCGCTCATCGAACTCGTCGAGTCTCATGCTCAACTTGAAGCTTCATATTTAAAAGAGCTTGCCAAGTTGCCTTCTCCTCTTGTTGTTCATGATGATGCATGTGCTACTAACTCTATCTCTTGTGAAGCATCTGTTTTGAAGGAGAATGTTGAGCTAAGGGCTCAACTTGAGTTGCTATCTAGCAATTATGGGAAATTGGAAGAAAGTCATGTGAAGCTCACGATCTCTCACGATGATCTTCTAGTATTCCATAATGTGCTAAAGATAGCTCATGAGGCTATGATTACTAAGTTAACATCTAGTGAGCCTCATGTGGACATTAGCACTACTTCTAGTCAAAATGCTATATTGCCATGCGCTAGTTCTCGTAATTCTTCTAAGCATAACATTGGCACATCTTGTGATGAATTACTTTCCTTGCCTTGTTGCTCTAACGATGAAGCGTATACTTCCTCTAGTACATGTGTTGATTCTAACCATGTATAGGAAATCAAAGAGCTCAAGGCCCAAGTCACTTCTTTGAAGAATGACTTCCAAAAGTATCATGAAGGGAATTCCACACTCAACAATATTTTGAGTGGACAATAATCCCCCAATGACAAGGGTGGAGTTGGATTCAACTCCAATAAGAAGAAGAAGTCCAAGATCAACAAGAAGAAGGGCCAAGAACAAGTCAAGAATTCAGCCAAGATTGTTTGCTTCAAGTGCAAAATTGAAGGGCATCATGTTAGATCTTGCCCATTCAAGAAGAAGCCCCATAGTGACAAGCAACAAGGGAAGCGGCCACAAGCCCAAACTCAACCTCATGCTCAACCGCAAATTGAAGAAAAGCCACTTCCCAAGAAGACTCGAGTTAATGATCTTCAAGTTGAGAAATCAACTAAGAAGAAGGAAAAGAGTAGATGTTGCTACTTATGCCGTGAGAAGGGTCACCTTGCTTCTTCATGCACTAATGGTACCTTATCCAACCCTATTATGATTGATGATATCTATTCTCTTCTAAAGGATAAGGTTGGCAATGTGTTTGCCAATTTTTTTGGTACTCAAAGTGGTGTCAAGAAATGAACCATTTGGGTAGCCAAGCCAATTGTGACTAACCTCTTAGGACCCAACTTGGTTGGTAACCAACAAGCTCAAACTTGATCAATAGGTGTTGTTGGAGGGCATTGGAGACTTGGCTACCACATGAAGAATTAAGGGATCTTCATCATTATATTTTCTCAAGCCAAGTCATTTGGATTGTCATATGTCTATCATATATCTAATGTTCCTCCTTGCGATAACTTGTACTTAAATTGTTTACATTGAAAGTTACTTGCCCCTTTTCATGTCTTGGTTTTGTACCTTGCATGTGTTTGTATTTGTTGTGCATCCAATTTGCTTATCTTAAGTAATCAAGTATGTGTATGTTGGTTTGCACATCATGTACATGTGAGTTTTGTGTTGAGCCTTTTTGCATCTTGTTTGTATCTTAGTTGGCTCTTGTGAGAGATTAATGGAACATCCCATTTGGGGGAATGAGGGGCTTTGTGCACTTCACGATCCTATAAATGTGTGTACATGAGGAATATACCACCTAGTATTTATATTTCAAGATTATCTAGTTTCTACGTGGTGTATCTTACTAATGAAAAATTCAAATTCTAAATGGTCCATTAATTATCTCTTGTTGAGTTTTAATTGCCTCTTGTTAAGAAGTGTGGGTTATCACATTATGGGGGAGTAGTATGCTATGTGTATATTACAAGCCTAGAAAATGTGTACATTTGAGGTATTGCCACTTAGAGTTGATATTGTAAATTTTCTTGTTACTAGGTGGCATGTTAGCTTTAAAAGTTCCAATATGCTTAATTCTTATATTTTTGGTGTGAAGATGATGTTGGATATCTATGCAATCTACCAACGAGAATTATTTCCAAATACTTCTTGTCTCTTGACAATTGGTAAACATTTATGTGGTAGATATTGTTGATCGTCTTTACGTTGGCTTGTTTTTATTGCCTTATTACTTGTCAAGGATTGTGTCAACTCCCGTTGTCTTCTGTGCCTCTTGTGGGTCTTTGTAAACTTGTCTAGTGTTTCTATAGATATAGGTAAAGTGGTGATCCTATCTTGCGCATTTTGTATTCATATGAAAATTATATATAATGCACATCTTTTGGGGGAGCTATCCTATTTTCTTTAGAACACTCTCTTTATGTGTTTATCATAAAACCTTTTGATCCTTATCAAGTGTGTTTTTTTGGAAGGAAAACCTTTTCTGTTTGGTACTTTTTGCCATCTAAAATTTTGTAGAGGGTTTGGTTTATTTGTTGGAACCTAGTTCTCTTTTGGGAGCTTGATACATTTTTACTTGATATCCTCCAATTGGCGTGTTTCGATGGATATCTCATTACTTGACGTACCTTTTAACTGGTATCCTTCAAGTGATATTTTCTTCATTTGGTATCCTACTTTCACTTGGTATCTTTTCAATTGGTTTCTTATCAATCATGTGTTGATTTGGTTCTATAAAGTCTTGAGGATGCATATTTACTACAGGTACTTACTTTGGCATGTTCTCTTTCTTTGACCCAATATTTAGGGGAAACTCCATCAAATCCTATTTGGCTAAGGTGTGCATGAAATTAAATTTCCATCGCTGATGCGTTTGGTACATGGGAACTCATCTCCATCAAGGATGAGCATGACCTCTCCGGGAGGAAGGTATCAAGCATACAAAACCCCACCAATCGTTACTTCATGATTTTCCTTGCCAATACTATTTTCGGTAGGGAGAACATCGGGGGCATGTCAAGCTATGACATGTGTGTGCTCCACGCAGCACTCCACCCCAACTATACTCCCAAGCCTAACTTGTGAGCTTTGCTGATGCATCACCTCAGTCGACAGCACAAGCAGTCGAGGGGCACTATTGTTGTGGGAGGCATAGTGAGTCGGCTTGCCGAGCACTTTGGCATCAATATCGATGAGATGTCGCACATCGTAGGCCCTACGGTGCTCAACCGTAGGATTATGATTAACACACATTTTATTGGGCATGTGCAAGGGGAGCATTGCTACAAATGCCCCCTACCTAACTCTGAGTCTACTGATGTGCGCTTGCCCTTGTCTCAAGCTTTTACTGTTTCTACGCGTGATATGTGGGTACTCTCCATTGATGAAATCAATGAGTACAGGCATGCAACTGGGTTCGGGAATGATGTCCATCCCAAGCCTGCACCAGAGTGGGAGGCAGCAGCAGCAGCAGCACGGCCTGCCCACGGTTGGGATGCATGGGGCAATGCACCCCAATTTGCACCTAACTTTCCACCACAGCATGCACCACACGTTAACTTTGGGAAGGCACAAGACTATGTGCCTAGGGTAGAGTTCAGCAGCTGCAACAATAGGTAAGAGGGATCTGTATGGACCTCCGTGAGGCGAACAACAACATTAACCTGCTTAGTGGGAACATGCAATCCCTCTTTTCTTTTTGGCAACCACACGATGGCCTGAGGGGCAACAATGAAGAGGACATGTACTAGAGAGTAGGCCAAGAGCCTATGCTTGGGGGAGCTCATCCCCTATTTATCCATGCATGCATATTTATTTTTCTTTTTTCTTTTATCTTTAGCATATTTTCTTTCAGTTTGCATAATAAAATGAGGAGCAAGCTTCGGCTTTGCCTTGTTGGAATTCTCTTTGTTTGTGTTTTTGTTTCTTCAAGCTTACATGTTTGTTCTCCGCTAGCAAGTTGGAAATGAAGAGAATGATGTGGAGATTTGACTAAGGGGAGAAGTGAGCCAGAGCAAGAAGATATAACATATTCATAATCTCTCATCTCACAAATTTGTTTAAGAGAGAATTTTCAGTTGATTGGCTGCACTTAAATGAGTTCCCCGCGCTAGTTCAATATAATTTAGTCATAACTCCCAACTTCAGATTTTTCTACCAACACCTCGTGGTAAAGCATGTTTTTGTTCCATTAAAAATTCAAAAAAAAATAGGAGTTTGGAGTTTTCAAAGAGAAAGAGTATCTAAGTAGTTCAACTCATCATGATAAATTTGATTGACTATGTCGATGCACTAGTACAGGGGTACCCAGTGCCCCTGACTTATGCACATGCGGTAGAAGCAAAAACCCGGCGAATGATCAAGACCAGACTACAGCAAACTCAACGCGGCATCCCAAGCCTGGACTGCAACGCGCCAAGCACGTCCCCGACGCTTGCCGGGGACCAAGACATGCACACCTTCCTGAAGACCCGGCAAGCCGCTCCCCGGCAGGCGCGAGCCAACCGGCCACCGCTCCACCGCATCGCTATGCCTGTCAATTATCGATGCGGTGTCGAGCCCTCAGGCGGTTTATCAGTTCTCGCTAAGCACGTGGCGACACATCGGAATGCAAGTTATGACCAGTTGACACCCGCCCTGCAGCGTGTCAAGACCATAAGCGACGACCGGTTGGCAAGAGCTTGCCGGGGATGCACCCCCGAGCGCCACCTAGGCAGGTAATCATGGCGTTTTGTCCTAAATGGCAGAGTTAAGTATGATAGCTCTGCTTAGCTATCTAATCGATAGATAATGACTATTTTACCATTGTGGTAACCCCTTGCACTATAAAAGGAGGCCCAAGGCAACCTAGCTCAGGGTGAGCAATTCGGAACCCCCGAACACTTGTACTCGCGTAGCAGCTCTTTCCCCGACAGTAGTCCTTGTCGGGGTTAGGCGCTGTTTGTTCTTCGTGTTCCTCCAATCAATCCACCAAAAAGCAGGAGTAGGGTTTTACGCTTAGCAGCGGCCCGAACCTGGGTAAATGCATGTGTCCTAATCGTCGCGCCGTCTCATGCTCTCCGCTCTTCGTGCAACGTGACTCCCCTTGCCGAACCACAAGGGACCTCTGGTCCCATAGGTGATCATGAGCATCCATGCCCCGACATCTTTGGCGCGCCAGGTAGGGGGCATGCATCATTTGCGCAAACCCGAGTTCGTGAACGGCGAATCGATCTTCATCATCATCTTCTCCAGCAATGGCTCCCAAGAAGAAATCCGGTGCAGCCACGCATCCCTCGACTTCGAAGGCTTCCTCTCACGCGGCCGCGGGCGCCGTCGACGCCGCAGCGGTCGCGGGTGAGGCGGACATCGTGGGTGGCGCCCCCGTCCATTCCCCACGATCGGAGATAGAGCAGAAGGCGCCGGAGAGGAGCAACTACAACAACAACTTGGCGAGCCGAGCCCTGACGCTGCGGGCGAAGGGAATGGCCGTCCTTCACTTCCCCACCGCTCAGATGGCCGCGGCCATCGCGGGGGCGCCCGGTCCGGCGCAAGCCATGACCCTGCGGCGGCCCCCACCGCTGGCGGGGGGTGCTGGTCGCGCACCCCACGTGAAACAGGATGGAGCGCCGAGCGGGGCCGCAAATCCACAAGCTCGGCCTCCTGCACAACAGACGCCCCTGGCGAGCAGCGCACGGCATCGGGAACGCGGCGACGCTTCTTTTGGTCCTACCAAGAGCCGAGGAACGTCGCAGTCCGCCTCTTTCGCCATGCCGAGCACCGTAGAGGAGGCCATGGCGCGAGTCCAGATGCTGCTCAACTTCATGCTACTGGCTGATAAGATGGACGAATGGAGAGCTACCATTCAGAGTTTGATTTCTTTCTTTGAAGCCAACAAGACCCAGCATGCAGAACCGTCGCGACGTACGCGAACAGCAGCGGCAACCCGGGCCGACGAGCGCGTCGAGGGGGCCACACCAACGGTGTAGTCCCCTCCGCGACAACAAGTCCAGAGGCAGCCGCGGCAAGCTTCGCATGCTGATGAGCACGACGAGGCGTCCATAGTCTCGTCCGGCCCGCGCGACCGCCAGGATCAACGGCGTGTCCTTGAAGACCGGCGGAAAGAAGACGCGCGCATCACCATCGAGCGCCGCCGGGAAGCGCACCGTCAATCCGACAAGCGCAATGGTCCAGACGTCGGCGACCCCGCACCCAGTGCTGGCGGGTACCTTCCTTGCAAGGTTGGTTGCCCTGCCTTCATTGGCGAGCTACGACGGGTCCGCTGGCCGTCGACCCGAGCTTTCAAGCCTGAGCTACCTGGGAAATACGACGGAAAGTTGAACCCTGCGGAGTTCTTGGGCATATACACGATAGTTGTTCAAGCTGCGGGAGGAAGAGATGAAAAGGTGCTCGCCAACTATTTCCCTTTGGCACTCAAGCCAAACGTGAGATCGTGGCTGATGCATCTGCCGGAAAACTCAATTTGGTCTTGGGCTGATCTATGCAACGAGTTCGTTGGCACCTTCACCGGTGGTCATCAAGAACCAGGCCAGCCCATCGATCTCCAAGTCCTCCCGCAAAAGGAGGGAGAAACCTTGAGAAAGTATATCCAGAGATTCAGCCGAGTGCACCGCAACATCCCAGAGATCCATCCCGCAACGGTGATTGCCGCGTTCCACTCGAACGTGCGCAACAGGAGGATGCGAGCCAAGATGAATGTCAAGCTCACCAAGACTGTTAATGAGCTTTACACCTTGGCGGATAAGTGCGCTCGAGCTGAAGAAGGAAGGCGACTTCCTGGGGAGGAGGCGGGCGTCGAAGTGGACTCTGATGATGACGACGACGCCCCTGACCCGAAGGGAAGGAGCAGGAAGCGCAACAAGAAGCGTAAGGGAAAAGCAGTGTTGGCTGTCGAGAGCTCTGGAGACCTCAGTGTCAGCAAGAAGGCGAAAGCTGAAACCCCCGGCAAGGGAGCTGCCGCGTGCGCTGATTGCCGGGAGGCTGCTGCCGCTGAGAAGACCGGGAAGTCCAACGGGCCGTACTGCAAAATTCACCGCACCAAGGGCCACGATCTCCAAGAATGCCGACAGGTCGAGCAACTTGTTGAGAAACAGAGGGCCGAGTACGAGAAGCGCGACAAAGAAAAAGGCCAGGACGGCGCTGCCGGGAAAGGCCGTGGCGGCAGAGGAGGTCACCGTGGCAAAACCCCGCAGCAAAAGGAAAAAACCGCCAAAGGCCGAGAGAAGAGGGAAACATACGATATGAGTGAAGATGAGGATGATGTTGAGGATTCCAGCGACAGAGAGTTTCAAAAAGCAACCGAAGCCATGTGCGTTGACGGGGGTGCATCCTTGCATTCCTGTCGCCGCCAGCTCAAGCAGTGGGCACGTGAGGTCAATGTTGTGGACCCTACTGCAGAATCTAGGAAGCCACTCAGATGGTCCCGCACGCCTATCATCTTTGACGAAGAGGATCATCCTGACCGTACTACTACGATCGGATGCTTGCCGTTGTTGGTTTCTCCAACAATCCGCAACCTCAAGGTGTCCAAGATGTTAGTTGACGGTGGGGCAGGATTGAACTTGATCTCCCCGAGAGTGGCTGAGAAACTGCAGATACATGATGATGAGCTCGAGGCTTCGGGCACGGGACAGGATTGAACTTGATCTCCCCGAGAGTGGTTGAGAAACTGCAGATACATGATGATGAGCTCGAGGCTTCGGGCACCTTTCAGGGAGTCAACCCAAGCAGGAGCTGGCCCAAGGGAAAGATCGCTCTGCCGGTGACATTTGGTGGGGAGTTGAACTTCCGGACAGAGAGGATAGTGTTCGACGTCGCCGAGATCCCTTTGCCTTACAACGGAATCCTTGGTCACCCAGCCTTGGCAAAATTCATGGCAGCATCTCACTATGCTTACAACACCTTGAAGATGCCAGGGCCCATTGGGGTCATTTCCATCCCATCCGACAAGAAGAACGCAGTTATCTGCGTGGACCAGATGTATCGTGACGCGGTAGCAACTGAAGCCACAGAAATCCCAGCTCCCGCCAAGAACACAGAGAAAATGAAGAAGGCTAGCAAGAACACCGGCAAGGACTCCAAGAAGCGCGTCTCTTCGGAGTGCGCCGCACCTGACGATGACCTGCCGGAGAGTTCCGCTAGCAAGAAGACCAAGGTCGCCTATCCTGAGACAAAGAAGGTCCCGGCAAGGGAGGATGGCACTGGTGGTACCTTCACCATCAGTGCTAACCTTACTGACAAATAGGAAAGCGCGCTCG
The DNA here is from genome assembly GCA_039707655.1 of Elymus sibiricus. Classification (NCBI taxonomy): domain Eukaryota; kingdom Viridiplantae; phylum Streptophyta; class Magnoliopsida; order Poales; family Poaceae; genus Elymus; species Elymus sibiricus. The sequence goes on along the minus strand of CM077665.1, from coordinate 457,304,952 downwards.
TTACCTTCCTACGGGAGAATGTCGATGTGTTTGCCTGGCAACCATCTGACATCCCCAGTGTTCCCAGGGAGGTAATTGAGCACCACCTTGATGTCTGTCCTCATGCCCGACCCGTCAAGCAAAAGGTTAGGAAACAGGCCTTGGAGCGACAACAGTTCATTGCCGAGGAAATCAAGAAGCTTGAAGCAGCTGGTTTGGTCAGAGGGGTGCTGCATCCAACTTGGCTGGCAAACCCGGTGGTGGTACGAAAGGCAAATGGGAAATGGAGGCTTTGCATAGACTTCACTGACTTGAACAAGGCTTGCCCGAAGGACCCTTTCCCCTTGCCGCGCATAGATCAAATTGTTGATTCCACCTCCGGATTTGACTCGCTTTCCTTTTTGGATGCCTACTCCGGCTACCACCAGATATTTATGACTAAGGAAGATGAGGAGAATACTGCATTCATGACTCCTTGTGGCACGTACTACTTTGTGCGTATGCCCTTCGGGTTAAAGAGTGCTGGTTCGACCTTCGCCATGGCTGTTCAAATTGGTTTTGGACCTCAGCTGCACAGAAATGTGGAAGCCTACATGGATGACATCGTGGTCAAGACCAAGGATGAAGCCACTCGCATACAAGATTTGGAGGAAACTTTCGCAAACTTGCGCAAGATCAACCTGAAGCTCAACCCTGAAAAGTGTGTGTTCGGTGTCCCATCCGGCAAGCTGCTTGGGTTCTTCGTATCTCAGCGAGGAATAGAAGCCAATCCCGACAAGATCAAGGCGATTGAACAGATACAGGCACCCAAGACCATCAAAGATATCAGACGCTTGACCGGATGTGTTGCCGCGTTGAGTAGGTTCATTTCCAATTCCGCTGAGCGCGCCTTGCCGTTCTTCAAAATCTTGAAGAAGGCTGGCCCGATGAAGTGGACCCCGGAGGCAGATGCAACGCTGCAAGACCTGAAGAAATACCTATCCTCTGCTCCCACCTTGGTCGCTCCTAAACCTCAAGAGTCATTGCTGCTATATTTGGCAACAACGAATCAAGTGGTTAGTGCAGCGCTGGTGGCGCAGCGGAAGTGGATGGAGATTCAGCAGCCGCTGCTGATGCTGCCGGGAACGGGAAAGAAACATCCGCGGCAGGACTCGACACAGACCAAGGGGGATCTCAGCAAATGATTGACAGCGGATCCAAAGAAGTGGCGAAGAAGAAAATGGTGCAGCGGCCCGTGTACTTTGTCAGTTCCTGCTACAGGGGGCTAGATCAATGTACTCTGGAGTACAAAAGCTGATCTTCGGCCTCATCATGGCCTCGAGGAAGCTGCGCCACTACTTCCAAGCCCATGAGATAACAGTTGTCACCCGTTTCCCGTTGCAACGCATACTGAGAAACCCCGAAGCCACTGGCAAAATAGTTGAGTGGGCACTGGAATTGTCAAGTTTCGGATTAAAGTATGAGAGCACTTCCACCATTCAAAGCAGGGCGTTGGCGGAGTTTATTGCAGAATGGACACCCACGCCTGATGATGAAGCTCCGGAGACAATCCTCCCCGGCAAAGAAACACCCAAGGATTGGATCATGTACTTTGACGGTTCTTTCTCACTCCAGGGCGTTGGAGCTGGCGTGCTCCTCATCGCCCCTACCGGAGAGCACCTCAAGTACGTCGTCCAGATGCACTTTTCCCGGGAGGAAGCCACCAACAATACCGCTGAGTACGAGGGGCTCCTTGCCGGACTCAGAATCGCATCTCGATGGTCACCCACACGGGAATCGAAGCCGCACCCACGCCTGCCTTCAAGATTGTTTCCTTGTCAACTTTCTTGAAATCCATTGTAAATCCAAGTGCGAGATTCCTAGTGTAAACTAACGTTGAAATCTTATATTGGAAAACTTCCATGTTGAGAAATGATACTCAAGTGATGTCTGAATGACAAGTGAGATACACATGTAAGATGAATCTGTATTTGCGCACAACCGGTGCGGTCTCCACATTCACATGGAGCGTGCTCCATATCCTATATGGCTAATGTGCTACAGTTGCCTTTAGAGGAGTTCATATGTCTCTTTTTTCCGTTTGGAAAGGGGTTTATTGCACCGGGTGAATTTTCAAATCGTGGGCTCATAATTTCTCCGCCAGGACTATATTTTGCTTTACGCGAACCTTATGCATCTATTGCTGAAAGTTTTCTTCCGTCGTATAGAAACTGGGCTGGCCTTATTAGTTTTTCCTTCGATCGCTGGCATGCGACGCTCGCACGGGAGCGACTGCCTCGATGGTTCGATCCCCTTTTTTCTTTTATATTTTTTTCTTCTCTGTTTTTTTGTTTTTCCTTTATTATTCACCGGTTTTCTTTGATTTCTTCATGGGTTTCTTTGCTTTTGCTGTTATATTTCTTTTTTTCATTTGTTTTCTTTGTTTCTTTCTCGATTCTCACTGGTTTTAAGTTTACCTTCGTTGTTATTTGTTTCTTTCTAAGTTTTCACTTTTCTTAGTTTTCATCATTTTTATTTTGTTTTCTTTGTTTGTTTTCTCGGTTTCATTTTTATCATTGTTTTCTTCCGTGTTTCATTATTTTTTTTTTGTTTACTTTGTTTTTTTTACCAATTTTCATTGGTTACATTTTTCATTTTTTTCAACAAGTGTTAACTTTTTTTTCAATACACATTCAAGATTTTTATAATACATCTAAATAATTTTCTATATACACTTTAACTCATTTGAAAAACTTGATAATATTTTTTTTGAATTTTTTATGTTTACTTTTTTTTTTCACCACACTATACATTTTTTGTATATATCTAACACATATATCGAATACACGTTTAACATTTTTCCAATATAAGTTTAACATTGTTTGAATTCATGGTCAACAATTTTCTTTCTTGGTTTTCAATATTTGTTGTTTCTATTTGTTACTTTATTGGCTTTTCAAAGCTTTTTTTAATTATTTTGCGTTTTTTTCTTTGGTTTCATTTTTCATATTGTTTTCTCTTGGTTTCTTTTCTTTATTTTCATTTTTCAATCTTTCATTTGGTTTTCATTCTACATTTTTCGTATACGTCAAGAAAGTTTTTCAAACATTTGAGTCGAAATGCACCAGGTTTGCACTGATTTCTTCTCTGTTTTTTAGGGTTTTTCCGTTTTCTTTTCATTGGTTTTTCTCTGTTTTCATTTGATTTTTCTACTTTTTTTGTTATCGGTTCAATTTCTTTATTTTCTGTGTCGGTTTTCATTAGATTTTTTCATTATCTTTTCTTAGGTTTTGTTTCTTTCTTTCCCGTATTTCATTGATTTTCCTTTTCCTTTTCTTTGTTTTTGTTTGGTTTTACTTTATCTTCTTCTTCTTCTTCTTTCTTTTCCCTTTTGATTTTTTATTTTTATTTTATTTTAATTTTTACTCTACATTTTCATATATGTCAAAAACATTTTTCTAATACTAGATTAACAATTTTCCAATACAAGTTTACCATGTTCAATAAATGGTCCACATATTTCTATGCATATTTTCAACATTTTTGAAATGTTTGATTAACCTTCTTCAATTGTAAGATTAATATTTTTTTATTATATGGTCAACCTTTTTAAATGCTTGATTAATAAACTTTAAATAAAAAGATTAATATTTTTAATACATGATCAACATTTTTCTATACACATTTAACATTTTTTATAATGCTTGATTAACATTATTCAAACGATTGTTCAACATTTGTTTTTCAAATGCTTGATCAACATTTTTATATACATGATCAATTCTTTTAAGCATATTTTAATACCTGGTAAACATTTTTACTATACACATTCAACATTTCTCAAATGCCCGATTAACATGATTTAACATTTATCATGTCTCAAATGCCAGATTATCATTTCTCAAATGCCTGATTAGCATTTCTCAAATGCTTGATTAACACTTTTAATACTTTTTCAACTTTTTTTTCAAATTCTTAAATAAACATTTTTATATACATGATTAAACAAATCAACATTTTGTAAACACGGTCAACAATTGTTCTATACACGTTATTTTTTTCGAATGCTTAATAAACATTTTTCAAATATTTTTTAACACTTTTTTAAATGATTTATAAATATTTATACATGATTAAAAAAATTCATCATTTTTTAATACACCATCAATAATTTTTATACACGTTCAACATTTTCCGAATGCTTGTTCAACATTTTGTAAAGACTTATTCAACATTTGTCAAATATGTATTTGTAAAGTATTTTCTAAATATATGTAATTATATAAAATATTGTTAAGTACAAAAAATAAAGCAAAAAAGGAAACAGAAAACGTATAGAAAATAGAAAAAAGGCCGTGGCCTCCCATGTTTGTGGCCCGGTCCAGCCCGCTCGCATCTTCAGCGAGTCTCAAAAAAAAAAAAAGCCAGATGTTCAAGGCGAGATATAGGGAATATACTATTCCACCCATTTTGCGTCGAACTGTCAACCTTTCGCCCGGCCAATTAATGTTTCCCAGCCAGTTTTTTCTGGCTGTGGAAACATTCTGTAAGGTTTCCTTAACCGGCTTTTTTTCTTTTCCTGTTTCTTTCTGGTATTTCACTGTTTCCATTTTTTCTTTTCGTTTTTCTGTTTCAGTTTCTTCATTGTTCTTTATATTTTTTTCCTTTTCTGTTTCTTAGTTTTCCTTTTTTATTTCTTTTTTATTTTCAAGTTTGCTTTGCTTTTTTTAAGAAGATCATGCTTTGATAGTTGTTCAAAAAATTAGAGAAATGTTCATGCTTTTAAAAAACATTCAATATTTCGAAAAGTGGTCGTGTTTTCATAAAATATTTGGTAATTTGGAAAACTATTCTTGTTTTACAAAAAAATGTTCGGAATGTTTTTTCATATTTTCTAAAACTTTTCAAAAAATGTTCAGGATTCCAAAAAAAGTTTCCGTTTTAAAAACCTTTCATAAATTCAAAAAAATGTAGATGTTTTCCAAATAAATTTCATAGTTTAAATTTTTTTTGGTTTATGCAAAAAAATGAAAAACTTTAGAATTTCTTCTCTTTTTCCGAAAATGTTTGGGATTTCACAATATTTTCACGTTTTGAAAAAATAATCAATTTACAATATTTTTCTTTCTTTTTCGATAAAAATGTTTATTTTTTCTAAATTATTAGTACATGTTTCTTTAAAGAAATGTTCGCAATTGTCAAAAAGTGATCGCATTTTGAAAATAATGTTCGGGTATTTTATAATTGTTCAAAGTTTCTTTACGTTTTTTGAAATATTCTAAAACATCATAAAATTTGGTCAAGTTTAAAAATAATATTTTGTTTTAAAAAATAGGAATCTCAAAATTGGTCGTAATTTCATAGAAATAAAAAAAATGTTTGAAATCTGCCTCCACTGTTTGTTCTTAAAGCAATGTGCTAACCATTTGTTATCTACCAGCGTAAGCTCTAGTGGCTAGCTCGCCTATTCGCGGTTAGAAGTGCGGTTAGACTTGTACGTTTCATAAAGGTACATGCTAACCATTTAAAATGCGGTTAGAAATGCAAGATTGCTTGTTTTAGTCCCACAGTGACCTCTTTTTCTCGGGAGCAACTAAGGAGCGCTCCTTCAGGAGCCTCACAAGAGTCACTCTCAGCAGCCGCCACTTGGCACGCTCTTAACTGCCGTCATGTAAAGCGTTCTGGGCGTTTTGGTCGGATTTTTTTCCCGTACACGTTTTTTACGTTTTAGATGTTTTTTTTGGGGGGGGGGGGGGGGGGGCGTTTCGGTTTTTCACCGGTCTTTCTTACCTTTTAAACGAATTGTTTTTTCAAATTAAAATCTCTTTGTCGCAAAAATACTATTTTTTTCCTTCCTCGAGAGGAACGATGTTGCTTCCGTGAGAGGCACGGCTGTGCGTGTCGGAAACAAAAAAATACGTATTTTTTTCCATCCGAGAGAGACATGGATTTGCTTTCGCGAGCGGCACAGATTTACTTCCGCGAGAGGCACCACCGTGCCTCTCAGAAACAGAAAATATTGTGTTTTTATTATTATTTTTCTTCCGCGAGAGGCACGATTTTGCTTCCGCAGGCCATGCCTCTTAGAAACAGGAAAACTTTTTTTTCCTTACGCGAGAGGCACAGTTTTGTTTCTGCGAGAGACATTGATTTGTTTTCGCGAGAGGTACACCCGTGCCTCTCGGAAACGGAAAATAATGGGTTTTCTTTTTTATTTTCCCTTCCGCAAGTGACACGGTTTTTCGTCCAATTTTTTTCGTAAAAATAAGTTCATAAAAGCCTAACAACATGAGATCTAATTTTAAAGATCCTGACGCGAGGAATCCAATGGTAAAAACGGTTCAAGATTTAGACGCATGATTTAAATGATAAAACATTTTTAATAAACGGATCTATGAAAAAAAGGAAAAACTCCCAGTGCGTCATTTGTCGTAACCTAGAGAGAGGTGGGAGTGAGGTTTGCAAAGAGTGTTTTTTTAATGATTTCTCTTTTTCTTGGGCTTTTGCATCGTGCTGTTTTGCGTTCAACTTGATTCGGTTGTAGTGGGCCAGCCCAGTCTAGGACCCCCTGTGCGACGCGCGCTCCATTTGCCGCAATATGAGGGCGCCCGAATTTCTGGGAAAATCCTATTTGACGCTTAATGCGTCAAATTGTCGAGCGTTCGCATAGACGATCCCCCCGAACGCGACAATTGGGCTGGCCAACTCCCCATTGCAAGGCAACCAATTTTGGGAACCTTCCAGAGGGTTCCCTTGACCGCTTTTCTATTTTATACTGGTTTAGCGTTTTTTTCTTTTTTTCGTTTTTCTGTTTCATTACTTTTTTTCATTTCTTTGTTTTCGTTTTTTGTTTCATATTCCAGTTCGTATCTTCCTGTTTGCCTTTTAAAAAAAATCACAAATTTCGACAATGTTTAACATATTCAAAAGTAATTCGTTTTTTACAAAATCTAAAATTTCAACTTTTATTGACGTTCTAAAAAATTGATTTTTTCAAAAAGTTCAGAATTTTGAAATTTTTATTGTTTTCGAAATATTTATTGTTCAGAAATTTTGAAAATGTTCTTGTTTTCATAATTTGTTCACATTTTTCAAATAATGTTTGCATTTTCAAAATTTTGTTCACAATTTCAAAAAATGTTCCTGTTTTTTCACATTTTTAGTCACAATTCAGAAAAAGTTCAAAAATCCAAATTTTGTTCACATTTTCAAAAATTGTTTGCAATGTCCAAAAATGTTTGGATTTTTAAAATATTTTCATGTTTTTAAAAAATGTTTGGAAGTTTATTCATTCTAAAAAATGTTCGAAAATTTTCAATTTTTGTTCGCAAACTTAAGAAATATTATGAATTTCCATAGAAAATCATGTCTTCGAAAATGTTTGGAGTTCAAAATTTTATTCGCATTTTCAAAAATTGTTCTCAGTTTAAAAAAATCGGAATTTGAAATTGTGTTCGGGTTTTAAAATAGTTTAGTGTTTCAAATCTTGTTCCTGTTTCTAATTTTTTTTCGGGAGTTATAAATCTGTTTGTGTTTACGGAGAAATTGTATTTCAAATTTTGTTTTGTTATCAAAATTGGTTCAGTATTTCAGTTTTCTGTTCTCATTTTTCAAAATTTGTTCCGATTTTTTCAAAGATTGTTCATGTTTTGAAAAGATTATTTGCATTTTCAAAAGAAATTGGAATTTAATAAATTGTATGGTTTTCTTAAAATCTTTTTGAGTAATGTTGAGGCACACTGCTTCATTTGTTGTTTATACTTCACGCTACCAATATGTTATAAGAACCGAGTCAGTACAATTGGTTAGTGATCGTCCCAGAAGCTGTGCGACGTCTGTTTGCCGCAGAATGCGTCAAATAGGAGGTCTCGAATTTCTGCTCCACTGACCGGAAACCGCAAAAACACGGTTGGGCCAGTATATGAGCAAATCCAAGCAGAGTATGGGCTGGCCCTCTGTTTCTTGCAACCCTCAAAAATGAAGAAGCGAAGAGAAAAAAAACGGCGACCAACTCGCTCCCCCCAAAAGTGGAGCAGAAAACTCGCGACGGCGATGCCGGCGGCGACGGAACTGCGGAAGCCGGGTGTCCGTGGAGCCGGAAAGCACCTCGGCGGCGCGGCGCGGGAGCTCGGTCTCCCTCACCGAAGGGGCCGTCTCCTCTGCTTCGCATCCCATCCCATCCCATCCCATCCATCCAAGCCCTCCTCTTCCTACTACCTCCGCCTACAGGCTACAGGTATCCAGATTCCAGGGTGACGAGCTTACATTACAGCCAATGCTATGAACACCCCTGGTCTTTCGGGGTTGCTAATACATTCTCCTTTGATCACGAGCCAATTTACACGCCCAGGATCCATCTTATGCAGGTTCCTAACCTAATTTCCAGCCACGTCTGGCCTCTGATGTGGTGTTCTACTTCTACATGGATGCACATTCAGGGGTTTCTTCCCTTTTAGGGTGTACGTCTTGAACCTCCCGAGGAACATCACCAGGATGATGATCAGCCTCCCTTCGTCGCTCCACCTGCCCACGAACCCGTACGAAGCGTCTCTGCACGCCGCATCAGGCTTCAGTAACTTGTCGCAGCTGTAGCCGAGGGAGTACCCTACATTGCCATAGGCACTGCAAAAAGAGAAACGGGAATCATTGCTTTGAACCAACAAGCCCTGATAGTCTACAACAAGCTTAGGCTTAGCTCAACATTTTCTTATGCTGCTAGTTTCATATTTAGTCATCTACTGTTTATAGTATCGACAGGAAATTGCGCATAAGGATGTCAACTTGCCTGATCACTTCGAATATCACGCTGAAGATGCTGAAATTGAGTGGATCGGCAGTCATTGACTTCCTCTCGGTTATACATGCCAAAATTGTGAATATTACTAAACAAGTACGCTTGGTCAAGACAAACTTCTTCCACGTCGCTCTGCCATTCGGGTTTTCCTTTTTATCTGCTAAGCTCCGGCCACCACCACATGTAGCGAGGATAGAAGTACCAGAAGGAAGGTACCTGCAAATAAGGACATGATCTGTTAGCACAAAAGGAAGACACAGAGGTAGCACAGCGGCACTCGTTCTGGAAAAAAAGCTTATTTTTCCATGGGCACTATTATATCCTGGTGTTCAAATTTGATTGTCCTTTTGACCTTTTTGGTTTTTCTGAACCTGTTACTCTGAAATGAGCTATATTTCTATCTTTGCTGAGCTCTGTCTAGTTGTTTTGATTACAGTCTAGGTGTGTCATCTGTTTTGAGTGAACGATTTTCTTATTTTGGTCTAGTAGAATAAGACATGTTCAGCTGCCAATGTGTTATTATCTTTCAAACCCTCGCGAGCATGTAAGACTGGTATGTTGGAAGCTATGATAAGTTGATAACTAGTTTTGCCTTATTTTCTCAGTAGTAGCTTTGTCCACTTCAGACCATAATTAAGGTACAGATTTAATCTTGGAACTATTTGTACTGTTTTGTTATTGTCAATGTTCAGAAAGTCATGCAAAATAACTAAATAAAGGTTCAGACAGTCATATTGCTCCAGGTAATACATGCTATCAATAAGAGCTAACCTAGGTATGCTATCAAACTTAAGTAAATTATAAGGGATACTCACATGACAAGTGCAAATATCACCATAATCGGTGGAGAAAGGGTCGAGATGTTAATGACAGTTTCACCAGCGTGTCTTGAATTGGCACTCTGGAATAGCGAGCCTATCAATTTCTGGAACCATCCCATTCCCTCCAAGGACTTTGAATCCCATTCGAAATAACAAATAAGCATCGCTTGCAGCAAAATTAGCATCACTCCAGTGAGAACCAATTTGACAGAATTCTTATGAGGCAGCAAATGCCTGTATCCAATCTCCTTTGGGTGCTGAAGGATGTAAGCATACTCTTCTCTGCTGCTCACCTTTCCCAAGGCCCATATGCTTAACCTCAACAGTGGTGCAAACAAAGTGTTGCCTACAAGAATCTGTGGGGTAACTAGAAGAAGGAAAGTCGGGTTATTTTTGAAAATTGCCATGCTATCATTTAACGGAGTGAAGCCGCAGTTTGCAAATGACGATACTGCTGTGAAGATTGAGAATGTCCACATTTTGATATGCTTACTCTTCAGTAGATGCCTTGCATCGGAGTCAATCCATAGGAAGATGGTAATGACTACAGAGCTGCAAACTATTGCTGCTATGAAATAGCCTGCTACTACATGAGCCAAAACATTGCGAGATTTCTGATTCATCCCTTTGCTTTCCTGTACCTGATTGTGTGGCATGGTTTCCTCTGACTGGACACCTTCCATATTATTCTGACCGCTGTTGGCGAAAACATCCGAGGATTCGATGTCCCTGCTTATGAAAGCCAATCTTTTCTGGAGAGCATCTTCCGTGTTGGCCCGAATATTTTTGAAATGCAGCCCTATCATTGAAGCGAACACTTCTCCTCCCAATATCATCAGTATGATGAAAACCCAGAGCTGCTGGCCAGAGAATTCCTCCATCTCAACTGTTGCCATGCTCGACACCGTCACTGTGGACACAGAGGTGAACATCAGATCCAAGTTCCTTGGAGATGGCTTATTCAGTGGCCTGAGGTTCTTCAGAGCAAGGAAACCAGCAAATGATATTGACAAAAGGTAAATAAGCTGGACTATCAAAGGATTGCTTTTGAATACCAGAAACAAGTAAGAGCGTCTGAACAAATCTGCTGCACACTTGGAGAGGGAACCGAGCCTTGTGGACACAAAGCCATGGAAATGCTTCACTTTCTCCTTGGTGATTCTAAGCGCTTCCAAATTGGATAACGGGAGCTTCATGGCTGTATGCGATGGCAGATTCTGCAGGATAACTAGAGCTGAGCTGAATCGATGCATTGAGGTTTGTGGGCTTTCGAGTTCAGGCATGGAAGTGCTGGACCTGGCAACTGGAAGCTGTGTTTTCATGGTCTCTTATGGGTTAAGTATTCCCACCTGCTGCAAGCATTGCCCAACACGATTAAGTTCTGGTGCTCAATATGTAGGGTGGAGTAAGACAAGTATGCCCACCTGTACAATCATGATGCTGATTGTGTCCACAAGGGCCCGGTCCCAGGTACAATTGATGCATTGGACAAGCATGTGCCTCTATTATTAAAACATCCAACTTCTTTATGACCCGATTGAAAGGATTTTGGGCAATTATCATCCTTCATTCAACTGTTTTTGGATCTGAGGATATTGTTGATTTAATTTAGCACTTTATCTTCGCACTGATTTTTTTTCAGTTATTATTTTTTATTTGATCCTGCAAAGTAACGCTTGCATTATCGTGGTTTAGCACTACTTATCTAGGAGTATTCACTAGTGTATTGTGATGCTGAAATTCACTACCCTGTAAACGTGCTACTGCAAAATGATCCATCTAGTGTTCTGTAATGCTCCACGGAGGAGACACGACTGCAATGACTCAAATAAATGCCGATTGTGAAGTTGCGTTGCAACATTTGCATTCTCTTGGTTATATTCTCAATTATTAGCACGGGCTGGGATAAGTGGATGTATTTAGTCCATCTGGCAGAAAGCGCCACGCAGGACAAGACTGCATTGATTGAAATAAATGACTGGGATTTCAAGCTGGGTTGCAAAATTTGCATAATCTTGATTAGATTTTCAATTGTCAGTACGGGCTGGGATTTTCTGGGCTAGTTTCTATTGCATATTTTCCCCTACAACTTAACTTCAATGATCAGGTTCCGATAGACACGCGTGTATACCGCGTCGTGCGAAGGAATGTTCAAGCGCATACAATTGTAGTGGGAATTTTCTTATCCTCCTTTCCTTTCCATTTTCTTCAATCTGGCACAATCTAGTCGCACACGCGTGTTATTCCTTTCATCTCTGAGAAAAAGTGTGTGGTTAGTGAGGTTGCACGAAGATGGCAATATAATTCTTTTCCATTAATAATTGTTTGTGGCCTCAGATACTTCCGGGCATCCAATGTGAGGTGAGCACCACTTGACTGGAAAATCTCCCTGTACACACGAGGATGTGTGTATCTACAGCTCCAGATCTGTGGCTGCCAACTTTTCGGAGCAAGTGACTAGCAAACCACCATGCCAGGCTTGATTTTTTTTTAAAAAAAAAATTATGATTTAACTTTTCATTCACCTAATGTGATACTAGCAGCACTTGCAGGTGAATCTGTACAAGGGTGGCAGGTAGAAGGTTTCCACACAAAGATGGAAAGGTAAGAAAAAGGGAAGAAGAGAAAGCCTTTGGCAAAACTGCATGACCGCCCACCTGCAATGGCCACCGCGTGCCGGCCGCGTCTAACTGATCATCCAGGCTTTGCCACCTTTGGTGCTGAACTTCTTGAGCCTCCCTAAGAGCATGACAAGAATGAGGACGAGCTTGCCGGAATCGCTCCACCTCCCGGCGAAGCCGGTCCACCTGTCGGCGCACAGCCGGTCCGGGCTGATCTGTCTACTGCAGCTGTAGCCCAGGGAGAACCCCACATTTCCATACGCACTGCAGAATGTGAAGGCTGGAACACGTCAGCTTCCATGAAGGAGATCAAACGCAGGAATTTTAAGCTGTGTTCGTGTTTGTTATTCGTTTTCGGGCTTTCGATTTGCTTTTGGGGGGGGGGGGGGGGGGGGGGGGGGTGGCGACGACGATGCTGAGCAGGCTGAAGTTGAGGGGGTCCTCCACGAGGCTTCCCCTCTCGGTGACGCAGATGGCGATGACGAAGATGGCGAGGTAGGAGAGTTGTGACAGGAGCGCGCTCTTGAGCAGCCTCGCCCCCCGGGTGTCCTCCGTGGGATGGTCCTTGACGTTGGAGCTCTCTTCAAATGGAAACCATGTCGTGTATGGAGGCAGATACCTGCAGGAACACAACGATGGTCAGAGATCCTTCCGTGCAATACTCTCTGAAAATCTATTAGTGTATGATTAGGTGTTGCAGCGGCTCTCTGCTCGCCTAAAATTCCCGTGACGTGGAAGAACATTGTTGGTGACTGGACCCGTTTAAGTTTTTTTTTTGGCAGTAGATGACGCGGCATGAGAAGCGACGGACATAAATAGCTGCCGAAGCTGGCGGTTGACAGGTTGCGTTTCGTGGACGGACCAGTGATACATGGATGGACGTTGCCACGCTGGAGAAGTTGCACGTATGGCTTGGCTCGCTCGCTTATTGTCAGCTGCCTCTAGATGCTGACTGGGCATGGGCATGTGAATGATTGGCACGATCCAGGCCGTGTCTAGATGCTCTCTCTGACTCTGGTTTAGTGGCTAGCAGCACGAGCACGCGGAAAAAACCCGATTGATACGTCTCCAGGGTTGCTGACCAATCAACCAACTGTGTGACCGTATGGAAGGAATGTGGAGGCGAGGACCGACGCGCCGGCCGGTTGCTGGTGTCGCCCCGAGGATGGTCGGCCCGTCGCCGTCGGTGAGTGACCTGGCCGGCGTTACGCGCTTCTGCCGCGGAGCCTTGGATGTCGATGCTCACTGACTGATCTGACCCAGCCACCTTCGCAGAGAAGAGAATTGTGGAGTGACGGCAGCGTATGCATGCATGCGTCGTGCCCTATGGATCTTTCTGCTCTGCGTGTACATCTTTCACTTTCACTTTAGGGAGGTGGCCGTTTTGGAATGTTTCACGCCAATGGCGGAGCTATGTGCACTTGTGCTCCCCGCACACCCACCCCCACGCACCCCAGATTACATAAAACATAGATGCCACATAAGACTATACTCACAGTGGAAGTAACAGAGGTAGTAACATAGATGCCACCAAGCAAAAAATATGATGTGACAGCTAATTAATGAGAAGAGAAAAAAATTAAGTAACATACTATGCTACTATTACTATGAGTAACATAACACATATCAAGACAAGATGAGTCTATAAGCTAATAAATAAAAGGCTCAATATTACTACCCCGATGTTACTACCCACCGTGGAGGTAGTAACTTAGACTAGTAACATATGCATGTTACTACTTTATGTTACAAAATTTATATTCCAATAGATTTAACTAATAAATTATAAGTTATATGTCACAAAATTTATATTGTTGGATTCATATTTGAAAGAGGTTTCCAATGATACTATTTTCAGGGTATATAATTTATTTTCCAATAGTTAAATCGAAGGTCAAAGTTTAATCCAAACAACAAAGAGGACTAATAAACCAGGACGGAGGTAGTACTTCCCATTGTGGATAGTCTTAGACCCTCCAAACAATCATATTTCCTGCTTGCTCCGCCAGATTTCAAGCTACTCAAATTTGACGGTACGTGCAAATGGTCTATCAGTTTTTAGGAAAAAAACTCTTAATAGCATCTACAACCAGGCCACTCATATTCTTCCCAAACGTCCGGACGGACAGTCCGGTCACTACCCGGATAGGTGAGAGAAGAAGAAAAAAAGGCATCCAATCAGACCCATCACTTTGTCCCCATATGCCCCGGGCTTTCCGCTAATTCCCATATCCACATCATATATGTGATGATGCCCACTCCAGATCATTTTTATTTTTATTTTTTCTTTCTCTTTCTTATCCCCATCAACCAATCATATGCATTTGGCCATACAAGTTGGAAACAAAGTAGGATATATGATTACATGCATGCACAAACGGAGGCTTGAACAACACGTCTAGACACTGACCGGACGCGTTCGTGAATGTTTAGAAATTGAAATTAGACAGTCCTGATTGTAGATGCTCTACTAACAGCTATCCAAAACGACCCCCCGCCATTCATGAGAGATGGGCACACGCCACCGGTGAACATGTCGGGAGGTCTGGTGGATAACTGGGAAATTGGTTTCTCCGCCACATGCAGCTTCTGCCAACCTAAGACGCCAGCGGGAGAATTAATGGCGATGGAAGCTTACAATAATGTAATTCACGGGTCCAAATACTTTTTGGCCCTAGCGCGTGGCGCTTGTCCGTTCTACTGTTCCATGATTCAGCGGCGTTTTGTAGTCCCCCCAAGCCAACCCTCGCTATTGCAGAAAAGTACATTAATTGGTGCCACTTGTAAACAGAAAGCCAGATAAAATATATGTCCCTAGGAACAGAGGAGACGCACATGAAGAAACCTGCTAGATGGTCAATGTATATTGTATTTTGCCACCTACGCACGCACGCACGGAGTGTAGTCAGCATGACACTGGTCAAGGTATAAAATATGGCACTTGAGAGTAAAGTATGCTGAACTGATCTCATTTCGTCGAAGATTAGCCGTAGCTACGGTGGATGGTAATTAAGATCGTGATAGGCTCAAACGAATTCACGTGTGGATTCCTTGTTCAAGACGAATCTAGCTTCACTGCAAGATTCACATGTGGATTTCTAGTTTTGCCGGGCTCTGGCGAGGAAGGGGCGGCCGCGACGGCGCTTCTTCGGCTCGCTTAAATGCTTGTAATCGTCGTTAGGTGGTCTACGCATTTGAATATAATTTTTGTTACTTTTGATGTTCGTTGTACTACCACGATTCAAGATAAATAGATACGAAGCTTTCTTGCAAAAAAAAAGATGGATCTAGCTTCAGTGCAAGATTCATGTGTGGATTTCTAGTTTTGCCCGGCTCCGGCGAAGGAGGGGCGGTACACCTTCGGCTCGCTTCAGTGCTTGTAGTCGTCGCTAGGTGGTGTATGGATTTGAATGTGATTTTTGTCATTTTCTAGTGTTCAAACTGTACAAACAGAGAAAATTAAAATCTATCTAAAATATAAGTAGTGTGCAATGTGAAATTGGAATCATGAAGGAACACGAACTGTAAACTTAGGTTAATTAGTGAAGCCACGTACAGAGAGCATTGCACCCTCGTAAGCATCGGCACGGCAGCTCCGCGGTTGATTTGGGACTTGACAACCAGAATGGTAAAGAGAAAGAGGACTCACATCATGAGCACGAAGAGGACGAGGATGGCCGGCGCGAGGGTGGAGAGGTCGAGGGTCGACTCTCCGGTGTGCCGGGAGTTCACCGCCACGAACACCGCGTTGGTCACCTTCTCCCACGGGCCCATACCCCGCAGCGCACCACCCCACTCCATACCGCACACCATGGCCACCTGCACGGCGACGAGCCCGGCCACCGTCGCCGCCAGCATTGCGCACCGCCGCGCCGGGAGAAGGTGATAGTACCCCGTCAGCTTCCTGCCGTTTCTGGCAGTCATCTCCACCAGCTCTGGACGCCGCGTCGCTGCGGCGGCAGCGCGCACGCACACGGCCAGCAGTGTCGGGAACAGCGTGTTCCCCGCCAGCGCCAGCGGCACGAGCAGCAGCTGCAGCCCGGTGTCCCGCCTGAACGCCGCCATGTTCTCGTTGTTCGGCATGAACCCGCAGCTCGAGAACGTGGAAACCGTCGTGAACACGGCGAAGGTCCACACGCTCAGAGCCTTTCTCCGCAGCGTCCGCCTCGCGCCCGGAGACGCGTAGACGTAGGCCGCAATGGCGGCGCCGCCCAGTACATGCGCCGCCACGATGATGGCGAGGACGACGAGGAACAGCGAGCGCACCGTCTCGCGCCGCAGCCGCTTCTCGCCTATCGTGCTTTTGCTCGTCTCGTCGGAGTTTACGGGCGTCCAGTTGTCGATGTCGGTGGCGTCGGCCGCCTGTGGCGTCGTTCCGAGCTCGATCCCCTCGTCGTCGTGGCTCTCGACGCGCTGTGATATGTTTATACCTTCTTTTCTCAGCTTGGACCATTTGGACGCGAGGCCTACGGGCGACACAAACACCTCGCCTCCGGCAAACATGAGCACGGTCAGGACGAAGAACTGGCCGTCGGAGAACACCTCCATCTCGACGGCGGACATGCTCGACACCGTCACGGCTGACACGGCGGTGAAGAACAGGTCAATGCCGCGAGGCCGGCCCCTCCGGCCGCCGTCGCCGGCCGGCGGCGCACGGAACTTGAGCTCGTCCAGGAGGAGGTACCCGAGCCAGGAGACGGCGAGGATGTAGGCGGCGCGTACGAGCAGCGAGGCGAGCCGAGGCGGCCAGACCTGCCCGGCGCCGCAACGCAGCGCGTGCCACCACCGCGCCGCGCGCTCCTTGACGTGGTGGTGGGCGTAGGACTTGCAGAGCGAGCAGAGGCGGGACATTGCCCTGTCGAGGGCCGCAGCCATGCGTCGCACGTGGTGCGAGAGTTCGCGGAGCTTATGGTGAGCACCGGCCATGGTGTGGGTTCGTGTACGGTTTTGGACGTGGTATTATGGGTTTTACGTGCACTAGAAGCTGTGCATGCACGGGCCGGCGGCCTACGTGTTGCGCTGCTTGACTTGAGAGTGGAGACGTCCGTCAGGTATATATACAGGGAGGACGCGGAGTTCACGGTGTGTAAGTGCAACGTACGGGTGGAAGTTGAACGAACCTAGAGCCAGGAATGAAATGGAGCGTGTGCACACCTAAAAAAAAAAATTCTACCTAATCCAAGTGTCACACAATAGTTGGCAACAATATAATACATATAGCTCAATCAAGTCAGACAACATTACAGTTCCCACATGTACCAAATTTGCAACGTTGCAAATACAAAGTCTTACATGGATACAAATATGTAGCAAACTACTACACTAAGTAACTCTACAACGTTCCTTTGCCATGAAAGCTTCAACTATGTCGTCCTCGCTTACTTTCAAGAACACATCTCGTTCAATGAATGTCACTAAGCAATCGTTCAGGAGATCATCACTCATACTATTTCTTTCACTAGATTCATTGCCGAGAATACTCTTTCAACACTCGCCGTGGCGACCGGTAAGATCAATACCAATTTGATAAGCATGTAGACCAAATCATAGAGAACATGTTTGTTTGTACCAACAAGCATAACAGAGAGTTCACCAATAGTACGCACAGATCTGAACCTAGCATCTTGTCTCATATCATCAATAAAAGTAGCAAGTTGGAATTCAAGCCTTACCAAATCCATGCTTGATATGTCCTGAGGGTAGAATTCAGCAAGTTTCATTACCTTGAGTGCATCATAAGAAGCAAATGAATTGGCGGGGTTCAAAGCAGACATGCAAATCAGCAACTCCATATTAACCTCGTCAAACCTATTGTCAAGCTCTTGAATGATTTGATCAAGGATACCAAGATATACTTCTCTTCTATAACGATCATCATTTGTTTGCACTTCATAATACCGAGGTGATCTTCCATGAGGCACATAACTATCCTCCGGTGTAGGAACTTGAATGCCATGTTTGTTGCAAAACAATGTTACCTTTGCAAGAAATTCTTCCCAACCATGAGACCTCATATGCCGCATTTTATTCTTTGCCAAACTAACAAGTGCCATTGCATTGACAATATCTTGATCTCTCTTTTGCAATGACTGAGACAACTCATTAGTGTGGCCAAGAATAACAAGCATCACATGAAGATTGAAAACAAAGTCATATGACTCCAAGGCAAAAGTCACTGCACGTATTCTTGTCCACTCACCCCTTTGTGAAGGATCTTTTCCAATAGCATCAAGTACTTCTAGTATTGTGGGATACATGGTAACAATGTGCAAAATGGTTCGAAAATGAGAACCCCACCGAGTATCACTGGGTCTAGGTAATCCCATCTCTTGATTTAACCCACTTCCACTTTCAATTTCACCCATTTCAAGTGCTTCCAAAACCTTTTGAGCTCTAACATCTCGAAGCATGTCATGACGCTTGCAAGAAACTTCAACAATATTGAGCAAGTAAGAAACATGATCAAAAAACCATTTACATGGTTCATTTCCCTTTGCCACGGCAATAAGAACCAATTGAAGTTGATGTGCAAAGCAATGAATGTAATAAGCAGAGGGTGACTCATTCATGATCAAAGTTTTCAACCCTTTTATCTCCCCTTTCATATTGCTAGCCCCGTCATATCCTTGCCCACGGATTTGAGTAAGAGTCAAATGATGATCAATAAGCAAAGATTCAATTGCAGCTTTAAGTGACAAGGAAGTTGTGTTGGCAACATGAACAACACCAAGAAATCTCTCACACCCCTTTCCAACTTTATCAACATAACGTATGCAAATAGCAAGTTGCTCTTTGTGAGATGCATCACTAGACTCATCAGCCAGGATTGCATAGTGCTCATCACCAAGATCTTCAATAATTTGTTTTGTAGTTAGTACAGCACAACATTCAATAATCTGTTTTTGTATCGTTGGACTAGTCAATATGCAGTTTCCAGGAGCATTGTGCAAAACAATCTTATCAACTTCTTCATCATTTTCTGCAAGCCATTTTAGAAGTTCAAGAAAGTTCCCCCTATTGCTAGATTCTTCACTCTCATCATGTCGACGAAATGCCAATCCTTGGTTCAAAAGAAACCTCAAGCATCTAAGTGAATAGGTTAGCCTAGCCTTGTAAAGACGCATATCCTCTTTAGACACCCTCACAATGATATTATCAATTGCCGTTTGAGGTGTCACAAATGAATTATACTTCTCTTGAGCTTGGTTGTGAATGCTACCAATACCACCTACATGCTTGTCCAATGCATCAGGTTTGTTCCAATTTCTCCAACCATTTTTAACAAAGGCATCACCCCTAGGCCCCCATTAGTTTTCTCTTTGAACAAATAACACACAAAGCAATACGCCGCTTCCTTTGAGACACTATATTCTAGCCAACTGTGCTTTTCAAACCAAACAAAGCTAAAGTGTCGGTTTTTACCATAGATTTTCCTGACTTCAAAAGCATGTGCATATGGACGACATGCTGTTTTTGCAATATATCTTCTCCGAACACTATCTTGATCATTAAAATCATACTCTGAAATAGGAGTTCTTTTCGCTGGATCACCTGAAAAGACATGTGCACTTGGCTGTTGGGGTGATGGAAGACTTGGCGTTGCCTCTTCGATTTCAGTATCGGAATGGATAGGAGACGGGGAATTAGGACACCCCGCATTTCCAATATATTCAGTGTGATGTTCAGTAGCAATCTTCCTCGCTTTCTCTTCATGTTTTTGAAAAAGATCCAGAATGGCACTTTTCCTCTTCATGTTCTGCTCTGCAACTGCAATTATATCTTCACGGAGGCTGCAACGAGAAATCCTACAGCACAGAGTAACACAATTAAGATGGCACCATGATACATTGATACTGGTACATGGTTTTTTTGTCGCGGAAAAGACCTGGAAATCTGCTGCGTGCTTACCAGTTACCAGAGAAGGGAATATCTTCTCCGCGGCACGACGAGGCACGGAGAACGGGAGAAGCCTCCGTGGGTGCTCGTATCACCGCCGGCGCGAGGAGGGGAGGGGCGAGCGGCGGCCGGTGAGAGGAGGGGAGGGGCGAGCGCGGCGGCCGCGGGAGGATGGGAGGGGCGAGCGCGGCGGCCGGCAAGAGGAGGGGAGCTAGGGAGGGGAGAGCGCGGCGGCCGGCGAGAGGAGGGGAGCTGCGGGCGCGGCGGCCGCGGGGAGGAGGGGAGGGGCGAGCGCGGCGGCCGGCGAGAGGAGGGGAGCTAGGGAGGGGAGAGCTCGGCGGCCGGCGAGAGGAGGGGAGGGGCGAGCGAGGCGGCCGCCGAGAGGAGGGGAGGGGCGAGCGCGACGGCCGCGGGAGGAGGGGAGGGGCGAGCGTCGGGCGAGACGAGCGCGAGCAGTGAGTGCGAGAGCTGGGCCTTGGTCAGTTTGGGTCCAATTACTAATACATAGTAATTTTTTTCCCAAATTCTGGGTGGGCCACGGCCCACCGTGCCTATACGCTGGATCCGCCAGTGCCTAGACGCCCCGTCTTCAACCACGAACACGAAGATGCTTCCTTTCTTACCTTTTTTGATTACTGGTGCATAGATTTGGTGTTTCTCTACTGTTCATGTTGTTTAAGAGATTTTTCTCATTTCTAAATCGGTGAAAAAGTTACATGAAGATCATCTATTTCAAAGTTTAAATTTTCAGCACGATATAACTTTAGTTTAAAGAACAGGGTTGCACATCTCTAACTACGGTTGTACGCAACTTCAAAATGTCCAGTAATTGATTTTTTGTTAGACTATGATGAGTCCAGGCTATAGATCATCCTCGTCGGATCCACATAACCACCGAGTCTTTTTGAGAGCACCGTCACAAGCACGCGTTGTGTTTGAAGTATATCCTATATATCTAAGTAAGCAAGTGATCCTATTTAAGGTGATGAATCAATGCTTGTTGATGAAATGGCTCTGGAAGTTTGAAAACACGGATGGAGTTTGGCAGAAGTTGTTTGAAAGTAAACACCTTAGTAAGAAAAGGTTATCAGGATGGGGTGATGATGGTGGTTGTTCCCACTTTTGCAAGGTCTGATGAATGTTAACCATACATTTCAAAAGCTTGCTAGGAGGGTTCTCAGAGATAGAGCTAAAATTCTTTTCTGGGAAGATGTCTGGCTTGGCCATAAGACACTGGCTTAGAGATTCCCCTGATTGTATAACATATCTTTCTCTAAGTTTATAACTGTTTAGTCTGCCTAAACTAGATGTTGGGATGCTTTTGAATTTAGGGAGACACTTTGAAGACTGAGCAGCAATGGGTTGCTCTGAAAAAATTGGTATATGAAGTGGAACTCTCTAATTATAAAGACAACGTAAAGTGGACGGTGAATAGCAAGAATAATTTTGTCGTGAGACGCTTTTACCTTCATTTTAAGGCTTCTGCATTAGTAGTTACAAATTTATCTAGAAACTTAAAGATCAAAAAATTTCTTGTGGCTTTTTTTGACGAAAAAAAACCCATCAGCCACAAGAAAAGTTGCCATTTCTTGTGGCTAATGTTGAAAGACTGTTCCCACTAAAGAAAATTTGCTCAAAAGAGGAGGGA
Source organism: Elymus sibiricus (assembly GCA_039707655.1). Lineage (NCBI taxonomy): Eukaryota > Viridiplantae > Streptophyta > Magnoliopsida > Poales > Poaceae > Elymus > Elymus sibiricus. The sequence goes on along the minus strand of CM077665.1, from coordinate 457,283,214 downwards.
TTGGTAATTACCAGTGCAATTTCTGTGAGCAAAAAGAGAATATGGAGAATTTGTTTTTCCAGATGCTGTCTTGCCAAGCTGGTTTGGCAGGTTGTGGGATGTGATTTTAACCTGACTAGATTACCTGATGGCATTGGGGATTTAGTTGGTGATTGGGCTAACTCCTTCTCTAAATACCAAAAGGCTTTAGTGGTGATGGGAGGGGTTACCATCTGCTAGACACCGTGGAAGACCAGAAACAGAGCTTGTTTAAAACAAAGCCAATGATCCGGCTGTTGTTGTGTACAATCTTTGCTACTACCTTACGAATTGGAGCATTTTGCAGAAAGAACCAGGTCAAAGAAGAATTGATGAGGCGTGCATGACGATCAAGAATGTGATGACTGAAGCTTATGCTCAATGTCATGGATGAAATCCTCTAAGTAGAAGGCTGGAGCTATGATAGTGTTGCTCCATGATATATTTTGTTATTGTTTATCATATGCATTCTTGTCATAACTTATCAAATACTGTCTGTTAGACTAAAGCTTGTTTTTGTTGTGCCTTAACTCTTTCAGGTATGCTTGTTAATTTGCCTTATAGGTTGGCCTCAGTCTACTAGGCTGTCGCTCAACAATTGTGGTTTGATACACACCTCAGCCTGGTGTGCTTGTGAGGGTTCTAGAGCTCGAATAGTTTATTTCAAAGAAAAAATTGTAGTTTGTAATGACTCTTTGCAGCGATTTCTTTAATGGAAATCGACAAGATGGCTCTTTTTTAAGTAATCCCATTTAAATGCACATTCAAGACATCCACATGATCAAGCTCATGCAAACCTTTCACTTTTTCTTTTTATTCTTTTTATCACATACAGCCCTCCACATCATCTATCACATCTATCATCAATTTTTATTTTTTATTTTTTCAGCAACAAATAATTGAATTTGAATGACACAAAGCAATATAACATGCATCCACCCTCTATTTAGCTCTAGGTTGTGACCATTCATATGGCGAGAATTCTCATGTATTCTAATTTTATTTTTGATAATTTCATTGCTATATTGTGCAGGGTGTTATCTAGTGTAGTGAGTAGTATATTCTAGTTTCTTGGGTGGTGTGGTGCAACCTGAAATATTGTTGTAGTGTTTGTCAGGATCTTGTAATTACCTTTTTTGACTTATATAAAAACATGGCACGTGTTTTGCTTGCTCAAGAAAAAAGTGCATGTAAGTTATTTTTTGAAAAGTGAGCTCAAGCCCTTTCCCTTACTTAATATAACGACAATACATAACGGTCCATAGCGAGTTCAAGAGAAGGGGGAGGGGGGGGGGGGTGAGCCAGTTCAAAGAACACATGCTAAGATATCTCAGAAGGGCAGAAACACCAATCGCAAAAAGTATTATCACCCAGCGTTATGCTTCTGTCAGTGACATCGAATACTTTGGAGGGTCGTGGAAAAAGGCTGCCCACGTTGCCTCCGGCCACGCCAACCACACGTGAGCCGAGGCATCGCTGGACTGACGGTAGCCAAGAGAACTCGAAGGTGGCGGAAGAATTGCATTGTTGTGGCGGCGACACGGGGGATAACCGGAGCAGGCACGATAGCGTTGCGCACGGGAGGGGAGAGCAGGAACATGAAACTTCCTACCTGCAAACAAATCTTATTTAGAGTATGTAAAGTTGTATCCTAACCATTTTGGATGCCTAAGAATGTATTACTAGGTTGAGCTGCTCATTAGTCAGTTGGAGAGCAGCCATCTCACTACTGCAGGAATGCCTACCAGCGGCGGGCGCAAAATCCCAGCAGCGACGGTCCAGGCTCTTAGGGCCGCCCGCTAATGACCTCCCACAACTGCTAACATTACATCAGTGGTGGGCGTGCGCCCACCACTGGTAGTGATTCTGCAGTGGCGGGCTTATCTAGACGCCGTCACTGGGAGATACTGGACACCAGCCATGGGAGATACTAGACACCCGACGCAACTATATGTTCATCCGGCAATGCTTCTAGTGTAAAACTAGGCATTAAACAACAACTAACGCATTTGATCATATGCATTACAATGGATGTATTGAGAGTAGGAGCAACACATTTTACCATAACAATAATCCAAATGAATACAATAGATGTACGCATTGGAGTACAACTCACATAACATCATAAGTAACTACACATAGCCTTTTCGGTAAAGCCTCTGACATGTTGCATGTTACATATATATACGAGCTCATGATAATAACAACACCATAACGACAATGAACTACATAAAAATTATCAAATTCTTTACACGTCCACACGGTCTTGCATACTTTATAGTTGATTTTCTCCGTGCGGACGAAGTTGGAGTAACGGTCATCTGTTTCTTTTTTAGTCTTATATCCTTTATAGAAGTTATTCTCGTAACCGTCCAATTGTTCATTGCATTTCTCCCATAATTGATAGACTCCTGGATTCTTCTCATAGTACACTACATACCACTTCAACTACGAAGATAAATAAATAAGCTAACAAGTCAATTTCATAGTTACAAAGTCATATAGTACTCTTCATAGGAACATAAAATTACGTTCACAAGCATTGATCATACATATCACATAAAGGCAGTGCACTAATAGTCCAGAAGCAAAAGTTCAGCTATGTCATAGCAACATAAAAATTAAGTTCACACACATTGATGATATAAACCACATAAAGACAGTGCACTAGTAGTTCAGAAGCAAAAGTCTAGCTCCGTCTTGAGCTCTCCTCACCTCCAAACATCTCTGTGATCTTGACTTGGGCGGTCCTCACAGCTTCGACGGCAGCTCACGCACTCGGCTGCTCGTGCTCTCTCGACGGCTGCTCTAGTGCTCTCAGCGACTGCTCTCGTGCTCTCGGTCGATGATGCAACACTCTTGGTGTAAGCTCGAGCGCTCTCGGTCACTGCTCGAGTCCCTCGGCATAGGCGAGCATTATCTCCATGTACCCAGCCACCCTCGCGACAGAGTCTACGGCTGTAGGAGTTCCACCGAGGCGTCTCGGCTTCTCCATCTAAATAGCATTGACAAAACTAGACATTTAGATAAAAAAACATTTTTCATGAAAGCAAATTTATGAGAATAAAAAATATTAGCATTCCTGCCACACGGTAGTTTCTTCTACCATGGAACAAGATAAAGCCGTTAAGACAACAGTAGATACCTGTCCTTTGGGTGGAAACTTCTTTCTCTTAAGTGGTTCTACATATGTTGGACACTCCTTGACTGGTACTTCGACCGTCGGTGATAGTCGTTCTTCACCCTCTCCTCTTTCTTTACCAAGGTCTCCTGCTTTACCAAGGTCGCAGAGAAGGAAGAGGGAGAAGAACGACCCCCTACGAAAATAGTCGGTTCATCTCTCAAGTGGTTGTATATATGGTGTACACTCACTCACTCACTGTAATTTCGATGGTCGGTGATGGTCGTTCTTCACCCTCTCCTCCTGCTTTACCAAGGTCTCCTACTTTACCAAGGTCTCAGAGGAGGAAGAGGGAGAAGAACGCCCACCTACGACAATAGTCGGTTCATCTTCAAGGGGTTGTATATATGGTGTACACTCAGTCACTCACTGTAATTTCGACTGGCGGTGATGGTCGTTCTTCACCCTCACCTCCTTCTTTACCAACGTCCTAAAGGAGCAAGAGGGAGAAGAACAACCCCCTACGACAATAATTGGTTCATCTCTCAAGTGGTTGTATATATGGCGTACACTCACTCACTGTTATTTCGACCGTCAGTGATTGTCGTCCTTCATCTTCTCCTCCTGCTTTACCAAGGTCTAAGAGAAAGAGAAGAACAAGGACGACCCCCTATAACAACACTCGGTGTCCTTCTCTCATAACAACTCCCATTTTATTGTGTGGGTTAAGGGTGAGTATTGTCCACAACGAAGGAAAAATAATTAAGTAGCTCACCCATAAAAAGTTGAAAATTTACGAAAAAAATCGGCATGACCTTCGCTAGAAATTGGACATATTGAGTGCCAAAAATTAAGCGAAACGGAACTTCATCACCGTTTCGTGAAAAAGTTGGCATTCATTATGAATATCTGCATCATGAATAAGATATGGTACTATATGTTGGTCCATATGCAGTATGTAGTCCTCTAGCACAGGACATCAAATTTGATACGTCTAATTAGAAAGATTCAACGGTACATCTTATAGCAAACTTTTACTACAATTCATCCTATAACAAATTTTTACTACACTAACAAAATGTTGTAAATGTACAAATATACTAACTAAGAACAACTACAACCTCCAATAAGAGAGAGCGAGGTATGGTTACCTTGGCGGACAGAGACGGCGAGGAGGGCAAGGATGATGGCGGCGACAGACGGTGAGGTCGACGAGGACGCCGAGGACGTTGGGGGCGTCGGACGACGATAACAATGAGGACGTTGGAGGTGGCAGCGGACGGCGGGGGCGAGGAAATTCAAGGCGGCGACAGACGGTGCGGACGACGAGGAAGATTGGGTCGACGGTGCCGTTCGAGGCGGCGGATGGCGACAGAGGACGCCACAACACTGGCGACAACGACGAAGCGAGCGAGAGGGAGAAAAATTTATGCGTCTAAATAAAATGTGAGTGGTTGCGGATGCAAGAGGACAAGTGGATAAAGTCGTACATAACAGTGACGGGCAACAAAGGGCACCCGCCACAGCTATATTTGAGTGGCAGGTGGCCCAAATATAACCGTGGCAGGTACAAAACAATACCCCCACTGCTTAGCCAGGCATTAGTGATGGGCGGATAGCTTTTGCCCACCACTGCTGTTATTCGCCGGCGAAATTTTTGAAAGAATTTGGGAGTGGCAGGTGATTATTTAGGCCCGCCATTCCAAACTCTTGGAAACTTCGAAAAACCTAGGTACGGGTCGCCCTGTGGTGGGCGCAATACAGTGGCCGTCACTGCTTGGCCAAGCACCAGGGGGCGGACATATTGGAGGTGTCCGTCACTACTGTTTTTCGCCGGCGAAAAAATGTGAAAGAGTGTAGAAGTGTGTTTGTTTATGTCCGCCACTGTATGTTGTGGGAATTGCACGATGTATTACTCAGGTGCAAATGCACGTATATATGAAGTACAACGGTGGACTACGACCTCAACTATACAGGCAACTAGGAGATGGGCCCAATACACAAATATGCACAACACATATACTCAACACCCCCCCGCAGTCGAAGCGGCACCACTGCTGACGCAAAGACTGGACCGAAACTCCTCAAATGATGCCGTAGGCAAGCCCTTGGTCATGATATCTGCAAATTGTTGGGAAGTAGGAACGTGTAGAACACGAATATGGCCAAGAGCCACCTGTTCCCGAACAAAATGAATATCTAGCTCAATATGCTTGGTCCGACGATGATGAACCGGGTTAGCGGAGAGGTAGACCGCCGAGACGTTGTCGCAGTAGACCACCGTGGCGCGATCGACAGGACAGGATAGCTCCTGAAGCAGCCGGCGAAGCCACGAACACTCGGCGACGACGTTGGCCACAACACGATACTCAGCCTCAGCACTGGAACGAGAGACCGTAGGCTGCCGCTTGGACGACCACGAGATGAGCGAAGGTCCAAGGAAGACACAGTAGCCCGAGGTAGAGCGACGAGTGTCAGGGCAGCCCGCCCAGTCGGCATCGGAGTAGGCGGTGAGGGCGGTGTCGGTGGAGGCGTGAAGCGTGACGCCGAGGTCCATAGTGCCACAAACATAGCGGAGAATCCTCTTGACGGCGGCCCAGTGAACGTCCCGAGGAGCGTGCATATGGAGACACACCTGCTGGACGGCATACTGGATCTCCGGTCGAGTCAGAGTAAGGTACTGAAGAGCACCAACGATAGACCGGTAGAAAGCAGCATCCGAAACAGGAGAACCATCCGTGGCAGAGAGCTTGGCCTTCGTATCAACAGGCGTAGCGGCGGGCTTGCAGTTAAGCATGCCAGCACGATCCAGGAGCTCATGAGCGTACTTCCGCTGATGAAGGAAGAAGCCATCGGACGGCGCACCACCTCAACACCGAGGAAGTAGTGCAAAGGACCCAAGTCCTTGATGGCGAACTCAGCGCGAAGACGAGCAGTGAGCTGACTGAGAAGACCAGCCGTGGATGCCGTCAGGATGATGTCGTCGACATAAAGCAGCAAGTATGCCGTGTCGGAGCCCTGGTGATAGACGAAGAGCGAGGCATCCGAGCGGGTAGAGCGAAACCTGAGCTGGTGCAGAAACGCCGCGATGCGTTGGTACCAAGCACGAGGGGCCTGCTTGAGTCCGTACAAGGACCGCGAGAGCAGACACACGTGGTCGGGAAGTGCTGGATCAACGAACCCCGTGGGTTGCTGACAGAAGACCTGCTCCTCAAGGTGACCATGAAGGAAGGCGCTGGAGACGTCCATCTGGTGCACCGGCCAAGCACGGGAGACCGCAAGGTGGAGAACCGTGCGAATCGAGCCAGGCTTAACAACCGGAGCGAAGGTGTCAGTGAAGTCGATGCCGACACGTTGCCGGAAGCCACGAACAACCCAACACACTTTATAGCGGTCGAGGGTACCATCAGGACGGAGCTTGTGTTTGAAGACCCACTTCCCGGTGATTACGTTGGCGTGCCGGGGACGGGGAACAAGCTGCCACGTCCGGTTGCACAGCAGAGCATCAAATTCATCTTGCATCGCAGCCATCCAGAGCGGGTCACGAAGAGCGGCTCGTACGGAGGACGGCAATGGCGATGGCGAAGAGGTGGATGCCACGTGGACGTACTCATCCGAGGCATAGCGCGAGCTCGGACAGAACACACCCGTACGGGCACAAGTGACCGGACCGACCGCGGAATCGGCCGCAGTCGCCGGTGAAGAGGGCGCCGGGGGCACCGGAGCCGCGGATGCCTGGTCCACGGGTGCCGAGGCCGCAGACGGAGGGAGCGCTGGGGGCGCCACGGGCGCCGGGGTCGCGGACGTGGGAGCCGCGGGAACCACGGACAGAGGGGGCGCCGAAGGCGCCGGGGCCGCGGGCACCAGAGCCGCGGTCGGAGGAGGTGCCGCAGGCGGGGGCGCCGAACCGAAGGACGCCGGCGGGTGACGCGCCTCAAAGCCAGGGGGCGGGCCAAGAGCGGCGCGCGAGCGCCCTGGGAGAGGCGTCGAGGCTCCCACGTCATCAGTGGTGGGAGGAACAGCCGGGGGTACCTGCTGAAACGGAAACACATGCTCATCAAAGTAAACGTGCCGGGAGGTGAACACACGGTGGGAGATGGGATCGTAGCACCGATAGCCCTTGGAGTTAGAAGGGTAGCCGATAAAGATGCATGCAACAGAACGGGGTGCAAGTTTGTGAGGAGCAGTGTCGGCAGTGCTAGGATAACAAAGGCACCCAAAAATACGCAAACCATCATAAGACGGTGGCGTACCAAAGAGAAGGTGGTGAGGTGCAAAATTCCACCGTGGGCGGCAGGGTCGAAGGTTAAGGAGAAGTGAGGCGGTAGCAAGTGCGTCCGGCCAGAAGCGAGGCGGCACATTAGCGTGGAACAGGAGCGTGCGAACGCAGTCGTTCAGAGTGCGAAGGACGCGTTCGGCTCGACCGTTCTGCTGTGAAGTATACGGGCATGTGAGACGAAAAACTGTGCCATGATGCGACAAAAAGGTGCGGAAAGCAAGGTTGTCGAACTCTTTTCCATTGTCAGTCTGAAGAGCAAGAATGGGACGCCCAAACTGCATGCTGACATAGGAGTAAAAAGCCGTCAAAGTGGAGAGTGCATCCGACTTTCGTCGCAAAGGAAAAGTCCACACATAATGAGAATAATCATCAAGGATAACCATATAATATAAGTAGCCCGAATTACTAGGAACTGGAGAGGTCCACACATCGCTATGAATCAACTGAAAAGGAAAAGAAGCAATGGTGGTAGAGTTATTAAACGGAAGGCGAACATGTTTGCCAACACAACATGCATGACAAGTGTGATTCTCTATCTTATTACAACTGAAACTGAAACTCCTAAGAATATGACGAAGGGTGACGGGGTTGGGATGACCCAAGCGAGCGTGCCAGAGATCGACGCCAACGGAGAGAGCAACCGGTGTGGTGGTGGTGGAGGAAGGCGAATGCACCGGATAAAGCTCGTCGGGGCTGTCACATCGGTGAAGTACCATCCTGGTTCGAGCGTCCTTGACACAAAAACCAAGCCCGTCAAATTCAACAGTAATAGGATTTTCACGAGCAAGACATTTAATAGAGACAAGGTTCTTAATAAGATCAGGAGACACAAGTATGTTAGACATAGATATAGGCATGGAATTAGAAGGAAAAGAAGCATGCCCGACGTGTGTGATGGGAAGTGTGGAACCGTCGCCGACAATGATGCGGCGATCGGTGTTGACTGGAGTGAAAGAGGCAAGATTACCAGGATGAGCAAACATGTGAGCCGTGGCCCCAGTGTCCATGTACCAATCACCGCCTCCAGTGTAGTTGGTCGGCGTAGGGGCGGTGTGCAGCGCGGCGAGGAGCGCCGGATCCCAAGGCGCCGGTGGCAGCGCCGGCGAGGGGGACGGAGACGCCATCGGGAAGCCGTAACCGCCGCTCAGCTGCGGCGGTGGGTGCCCTCCATAGGGCTGCGGGGCCGCGTAGTACGCCTGATGCGCCGGCGGACGCGGCACGGGAAGGGTCGGCGCAGGGGCCCATGGGACCGGCATGGTGTACGCATGAACGACACCGGTCCACGGGTTATAACCGGAGGCCCACGAAGGAGGCACCTGGAACTGCTGCTGCTGCTACTGACGCGGCGCACCTGCGCCCTGCTGCTGGCCGCCGCGCCGGCCTCCGCGGCGGCCTCCGCGGCGCCGGTCGGCGGGAGGCGCAGGAGGGGCGGGAGGCCCGTACGGGAGAGGCAGCAGCCCCGGCTGCGGCTGCGGCGCTGGGAACGGCTGTGGCGGCGCCGGGTACGGCGCCTGGTGGCGCGGTTGAGGAGGCGCGGCCGGGGCAGCGGGGGCCCGCCACGGGTGGTGCCGGCGGCAAGAGTGGTGTGGATGGCCCGCGCCTTCACCTGCTTCATCCGCCGCTCCTCCAGCCGGAGGTACGCAACGAACTTGGTGAAGGATGGCTCGGGGATGAGGGAGAGGTTCGCCGCGGCGTTGCCGAAGTCCTCGTTGAGCCCGGCGGTGAGCGTGCTGAGGAGGGTGTCATCATCGATCTTCGCGCCAATATCGCAGAGCTCGTCAGCGAGAGTCTTGAGGCGGTGACAATAGTCGTCGACGGAGGAGTTGTCCTGGTGGCACCCAAAAAACTCTTGCTGCAAAAAAACACGACGTTGAAGGCGATTGTCGGTGAAGAGCCCGTTGAGCTTAGTCCACACGGCGTGGGCATCATCACCATCCTGCACGACCATCTGAAACAGGTCCGGCGAGATGGTGAGGAAGAACCACCGGATGATCCTGGTGTCGATGGTGGACCGGTCATGGAAGTCGGGGACGAGGCTGGAGTCGATGGAGCCGTCCACATGATCAACGAGATGGTACTCCCGGAGCACGAGGGAGAAGCAAGTCTTCCACGTGTAGTAGGAGGAGTCCGTCTGGGAGAGACGAACCGGAACCCGCTCGTGGATGTTGAGGTTGCGGATGTCGTTGACGTCGGGCGGGTTGGCGTCGGCGAACGGGTTGCAGTTGGTGGAGGCGCCCGAAGTGACGGATGACATGGTGGCGAGTGGCGGCGGCGTCGGGTGTGGCTAGGGTTAGGGTTGGGTGAGCGGCGGCGGCTATGAGAGGAGCAGCGGCGGCGGCTTCGGGTGGGGAGGAGTAGGTCGCGGCGGCGGGAGAGCGGCGGCGACAGGAGGTAAGGTGGCGGCGGCGCACGGGGTAAGGCGGCGGCTGCGGTGTCGCGGTTGCGGCGATCGGGTCGGCCGAGGCGAGCGGGGAGAGCAGCGGCGGCAGGGGGAGGGTGGCGCGGCGGCGGGAGGGGAAGGCGGCGGCGGCGGCGCAACGGGAGAGGCGCGGCGGCGGCGGCTGGAGCGGCGGCGGCGCAACGGGAGAGGCGCGGCGGCGGCAGCGGAAGCTAGGGTTGAAACCTAGGAAACTGATACCATGTATGTTGTGGGAATTGCACGATGTATTACTCAGGTGCAAACGCACGTATATATGAAGTACAACGGTGGACCACGACCTCAACTATACAGGCAACTAGGAGGTGGGCCCAATACACAAATATGCACAACACATATACTCAACAGCCACTGCGGTGTAAAAACCAATGACGGGCAAGTAATAATACCCGTCACTGTTGTGTAAAACTAGTGATGGATAAGTAATAATACCCGCAGCTGCTACTTTTCAAAATAGCTATGACGGGTGCTCAGCAACATTAGAAATTACCTATGAGCCTTTTTTCTACAGTATCTGCCGGCTATACCACATTTGCCAGGTTCTGTACATACCTCAGTTTGATCCATTTCCGTTGAAACCGGCACTTCTTGCCGCCCGTCCTCCTTTTGCTCAACAATGACGTCAGTCACATGCATGTTGTACGCCTACACGTACGTACGTGTCATAGCTAGCTATTGCACGAATTATATCGCATCTTCTATCTATCGCAAGTGCCAACAGATCGACCGATGGGTACCGCTCCATGAATTCGAGCTTCGAGCATTACATGCTCTCAATTATTGAGTAGAATGCTATCAAGGTCTTGAGGCCGGGAGTGCTCGAGCGGTCCGGCCACTCTGAATTCTATCTATGATACTATATCTTAGCAATATATTCCTTCTTGGGTCTGGACTTATCGGGAAATTGGAATGCTCTTCACAAAGCAATTGCAGCTAGAGCATCTTTAGCCGATCTTTCAAAAGTTATATTTGATGGGTGTGTCTAAGACACATCTAGATGTATCCTAGTTATTGCACATTTAAGTGACTGAATCAAGTATAGAAATGAAAAAAAAAAAGAAAAAAAATACTCACACAAATCGATCAATGACCTAGGACTTAGATGTGCGATGCTTATGCCATACCTAGATGTGCTTTAGCAAAACTGATATTTGAGCCAAAGCTTTCTAGTTTAAGGAATTGGACTTAGCAAATCATCTAAATATTTAGTTACTTGAAATTATAACTTTGTATCTATTGTTGTCTTTCTACCTACTTTTATTTTAAAAGGGGCAACTCTCAGGATAAATCAGGAGCTGCTCGCCTCCCACAATAATGATCGCCACCTGATTTAACCATCACCAGCTATAAATCCCGGCGGTGCGCCCCCAAACTCTAGCCCAAAGTCCCCATCGATTAGGGCCTTCACCAACCGACTCGGGCCGCCGTCACCCCCTTGCTCGAGGTTGAACTCGCTGCCGCCCTCGAGGAGTGCCGCATCCCAAGCTCCGCGTTGCCTCCCTGAGCTCCTATCGCCACCCCAACCCATTTCCGTTGCTATCTCAAGACGTCTTCTCCGTCGCCTTCCGTGCCGTATTTTCGAGCGCCGCACCGCCATGGTTTGTGACATGGTCCATGGAGGAATACCGTTTAGCCGAGGCGTAGCTCGACGCCAAGTGCGCCAATGCCCATTATGTAGTCACGATCGTGGCAAATCTGTATATCGTCACTGATAACCACACAATCTTCATGTTGTTGGAGAGTGCGCCCACAATTGATTGCGGGGTCGCGAGCACATTCGTCGCGACATCGAGTTTGCGGAGTTGTGTGAGGACATCAAAGGCAAAATTACCGAAGAGGAGAAGGAGGAGGACAACACCACCTGGTTTGCCTACGACAGCGAGGTCGGTCCCTCTTGCGCGGGCTGATCGACATCTTCTCTGATGAGGAGTAGATTTTATTACTCCATCCGAGTTCCTGAATATAAGGTGCACACGCTTTTTAAGATTCAAGTTTGACTATGGATTTAACCTATGAATTGTTGGTCATGTGTCGTAAAAATCGTACCATTGAATTCTTATTCGAAGGAAGTTTCGATGATATAATTTTTTAGTCACGTCATTCATATATTATTTGTCCAAATGATGGTCAAAGTTAAATCTCGAAAAGCATGTGCACCTTATATCCAGGAATGGAGAGAGTATAATGTAGTGATGTTTTAGCGACTTCAATGTTGATGTAGTGGTAATGTACCAGGTAAAAGAACTGTTTTACTGTGCTAAATTTCAAGTTAATGTAGTACCCTTGTTTATTATGAAAATGAAGTTCTTTAAATATGTGTTTGAAATGAATTTTTGTGGAAAAATATGTGATTGATTTTTTGGAATTAGTATTTAGGGGATCTGCTACATGAAGAAATGTTTAATCGTTTTAAATTATAAAAATGGGATAAATGATATTTTTTGGACTTTTAGCATAAATGATCTGCTAAAAATGCTCTTACGTACTCACATGATTGCCTATACATGTGAACCCCTGAAACAAAGTCTACTCAATCGGGGCGCGGACTATCTGCTCGCGAACTCAAATGCTCTTTCATGGAGAGTAAAAATATAGTAAAAAACTCAATTTTTCTAAATATTCTTGTGACAAACTTTAACAAATATATTGTGTGCTTGCAAAAATTTATCATGAAATGACATTCATGAAAGTCGTGACAAAATAAATCAATGCTCCAAAAATGTTATTTTCAAAGCATTTGGAGTGCTGATTTTGTTTGACTTACACCAATGTCATTTCTTGACAAAAATTTCAACCACTCAGAAAAATTTGTCAAAAAAATCAGATTTAAAATATATATTTTCTTGAAGTTTTCTGTTCATCCCGAGCTCATTTGAGTTCGGATGAGCTCAGAAGTTCGGTTCAATCGCGGCCTGATTTTCCTTTTCTCTGTTGGACACATTTGATCCCCAGGATGTTGTAGAGTACCTGTTACTATATCGGGTAGATAAAGGTATACCAGAGCTCTCCACATAAAATTTCTTGATTTCGTGGCACTTTGGCCACACCATATGTACAACATGCATTCTCTATAACAGTATGCTCCCTAGTTTTAACAAGAAAACATTTAATTGGGGTCCTCAATTAAAATTGAATCATCTCATTTGGACCAGGTCAACAATTTCTCAAAACTCTCTCATTCAATTTTTTATACTATACAATATACTTCCTAATTTTTAAGGCCTTTGGGTCACCCAATTTTGACCTTGTCAATAAATTCTCTAGGAGGTCTCCTATTCAATTCTTAAATTCATTATGTTTCCTAATTTTGAAACTCTTTCATTCAATTGAGGTATTCAATTTTGAATTTAGTTTACGATTTTTCAAAATAATCAACAACCATTGTCCTATAAAAAAGATATCAAGCCTGCGCACCCCCCCCCCCCCCCATCTAGCAAAAGGAAGTCCGCAATACTGCGCACCCTCCCACCACCTATCAAAATAAAATAAAATAAAATACTGTAGCAGCCACTGACGCAGTAATTTCCCCACATAAATATAGATTGATTAGCGGATAACACATAATTACATCACGAAAGGTCCATCAAATCATCGCATTATAAATAAAAACAAAACACACTCCATCATCTCTCTCACCAGGTAAACTAAATATTCCTTCAGTTAAAAAATATAGGAGGTATTAGTTTTAGTGAGAGCAAAAAATATCAACATCCACACTATTAAACAAAGAAAGTATAGAAATTCATTTCATGGGAAATCTAATCATACCAATTTGATATTATGGATTTCGATATATTTCTCTATAAATTTGATCAAATTTAAAATATTTGACTTTAAAAAAAGTAATACACGTTATATTTTAAAACATATTGAGTATTTTTTTAAGAAACCCAATAACACGAACGACGCAACAAAGCGCACCCAACACTTCTAGTATATTATATTCGTGAAGCCAACTTACTAGCTGGAGTAGCCACTACTTTTATACCAAGTGCGAGAGGTGTATATCTACATTTTTTGTTTCTGGTCTGCAAATTGATCATAGAATTAAGCAAATCGAATGACTTGAGCGACTCCGGTGTATATAATGGATCTTATGCTCAATAATTGTGTATGTTCTGCACCTACTACGTACACTAGCTTGGATAATAATTCTCCACCTAATTAACGTACTCCGTCTGAACAAAAAGCTGCATAATGGGACAATAATTGAGTAAAGTATATCAAGAACCGATCGAGATCGTATGGCTCGTGAGTGCCATGTTGAATCTAGGAAGACATCATTTTCTTGTATTAGTAGGTCAAGAGACTTATTGCAAGAGATGAGATCTGAGTGCCTGAGAGAGCGAGAGCATGCCCCGATCAAGTTCCGACACCTAAACACTCTGAATCCATGACCAGCAGGCTGATGATAGTAATAATTAAGCACGTGAACACAATCGAGGGAGGAGTAATCGTTGAGCAATTCTTTACTACTACCGGTTCGAAAATACTTGAAGTTCTAAGTTTGTCCTAAGCCAAATATATCTTTATGTTTGACCGATTCTATAGAAAAATACATCGACATTTACAACATGAACTATATATTGTATTGAATATATTTTATGGTGAATCTAATAAAACCAATATAACGTTGTAGATATTTTTATATTTTTTTCCATATGGTCTTGGTCAAACTTAAAGATGTTTAACTTAGAAAAAACCTAAAACTTAAAATATTTTGGAATGAATGCAGTACTAAAGGCTATACCGTCTTAGTTAGCCACAATACTGGCAAATATACATCATGTGTCATATGTGTAAGAGAGTCGATGATTCCGAGAGTCATCGCAATTGGGCGAAGATCCAACATAGATAAGAGCATTCGAAGTAGTTTATGGCATCTCCAACCGTGACTCCCAAATCGCCCGCAACCATCAGGACCGAGTTGTCTGAACACATTATGTCATCCAACGAGATACTCTATTGGTCCGTTGACCGGTCCGGTTGCTCGAAATCTCGCAAACTGAAAGCAAACCAAGGGAGCATTGCGGGAGTCTGGACATACGCCATGTAGGACTCCGACACCATCAGCCCACCCAAAACCAAGGCGGAGCCCGTGCATTTGGCCACATCCGCACTCTTCTGTGCGAAATCCCATGCTTCCAACACCCACTAAGCTATGAAAAGTGCCGCTCTCCACCGCAATTCTCGTCCTTTACGCCTGCCGCCGCATGGACCTGATTGTAGAGCTACCGAAGCCAGCAGAGGTGGAGGATCCAGCCGCGACAGAGTCCCGGAGGATCAACACGGCGACACGGCATGACCGCTGCCTCAGAGCGAAGGGAAAGGATGGGTCGGCCGACAATAAAAAGGGTGGTCAAGGTGGAAGCCGTGGAAGGGGATGTTGTCGACAACGAGGTGGGGCCGGGGTCGCAGGGCGACGCACCAACAACCGCCACTTTGACTGTAGCAATATCAGACACCCTACTTCTATGCCACGTAACAGCTTGGCTGGTAGCAATAAGAACAACACTACCCGACATCCGTCATCGGGTACGTGTCGTATTCCGTTGATGTCAACGTTACGTAGCTCTTCCCAGACGCGCCATCACCTCAGCTTGCCAGGTCACGGACATTGGGCGTGGATAAGCTCAGTGCCCTCTCTCTGTTCGTTGGTATGTCTTAACCAGACAAGGTAGCGTATGGTGATGCAGACATGCAGTAGTTCGAGATCATCACCGACGAAGGCGGAGGCTACTATGAGGACAGAAAGGTGGGTGAAGTGGAGCCAAATGCGTGCGCCCAACACAGTGAGCACACCCAGGTAGGCTCGTACACCTGGTACGACACATACACCCAACTAGGCATCGAGTCCGGCACGTACACCCAGCTGTCGGACTCATACACCGAGCAGCCCAATCAGGATGGCGACGACAACCTTGATCCGGAGGACTGGCCGGCTGATCCAAAGAAGAACAGTAGAAGAGAAAATTTCAACACGAGGGAGGACGAATTGTTGTGTTGTAACGCCCAAGATGTGATCCTATCCTCATTTTGGCTCGAGGGCCTCGACAGGGATAGAAGCGCATCTCGTCGTTTCACAAGAATGGATATCATTACAAGTACATGTAAGAAGAGATGAGTATATGGAATTGGCTTACACTCGCCACAAGCTAAATCAAGATCACATCAATACAACATCATATACAATCATCATACAGAAGAGCAGGGTCCGACTACGGACGAAATCAAACGATAAAATGACTTCTATCCTTGCTATCCCAGGCTGCAGGCCTGGAATCCATCCTAGATCGATGAAGAAGAAGAAGAACTCCAAATCAAATAAGCATCGCTCTCACGTCAAAGCATCGCATTACCTGTACCTGCAACTGTTGTTGTAGTAATCTGTGAGTCACAGGGACTCAGCAATCTGATTTCCAAGGGTATCAAGACTAGCAAAGCTTAATGGGTAAGGTATGGTTAAGTGGTGAGGCTGCAGCAAGCACTAAGCATTTATTTGAGTGGCTAACTTACGAGTACAAGAGTAAGGGGGGATGATCGCCGTATAAACGGACGTGTACTAGTAATGATCACTAAGTGATCCTGAACATCTACTTACGGTCAAACATAACCCCACCGTGTTCTCTTTCGGAGCAGGCCTCATGAAAAGAGACGGTCACGGTTACGCACATGGTTGGTGTATTTTATTAGAGTTTACTTTAAGTTTGCTATGACCGGGTGTTAAACAAAGTTTCCAAGTTGCCACATAACCGCAGGCACGGCTCTCATGAAAGATTTAACCCTGCAGGGGTGCTCCAACTCATCCATCACAAGCTAACCACACGCCGCGGAAATAACCTCGACCACAAAACCCGTGATCTCCTTGGAAATTCCATTGGAAAATCTCAACCTCGAGATAGCCCGAAGTGTCCTCGAAATCCAGCGCACAAGACGTTAGAGAAAGGTAAAACAAATCCAGCAAGGCCGCCCGACGTGTCGACGAACCCGACAAGAGCCGTGTATCTCGTTCTCAGGACACGACGGATGAGCTATGGTTACCACGCCAATCACCGAGTTGCCCCGGGTAGCGTTAATAAGCTGCTCTGGGTTGGACCAACACTCATGCGGAGCACTGGCCCGGGTTGTTAATTAATTATCCACGGGGTCCGGAAAGTCCCTATGCAATTTTAATAGTTATTAGGCAAATGTAGTATCAATGTTGGGCCTTGCCAGAAGAGTTTTATCCCAAAACGAAAATCAAGGGGGTCCCCATAACAACCCCGAGCATGTTAGGAGCGCTCAATATGGAACATAACACCGGTACACAAGTAACTAGGGCGGCAAAAGTGGAACAAAACACCGAGTAAAAGGCCAAGCCTTCCACCTTTTACCAAGTATATATGTGAATTAAATTAAATAGCAATAATATTGTGATATCTCAAAAAACATCCATGTTGGCACATGGAACCAATTGCACCTGCAACTAGCAACGCTATAAGAAGGGTTGAGCAAGCGGTAACATAGCCAAACAATGGTTTGCTAGGATGTGGAGGGGTTAGAGGCTTTTCATGGCATTTGGAAGGCTTGACATACAAGTGGTAGGTAGCGAGACAGGCGATAGAAATGAGACAACTAGCATAGCAATGATAGTAATGGTATCCAGGGAAATGGTCATCTTGCCTGAGATCCCGCTTGGAAGAAGAACGAGTCTGTGAGGAAGACGACCCGTGAAGTAGATGAACAAATCCTCACACTCCGAACGCTTTCGGAACTCTATCGAGAAGAAGCAACCCGGAACAAACAATCAACACACGATAACACCACAACATATGCATGACATGATGCGCAAACAATTATGATGCATGTCCATACGATTATGCAAGGCATGACAAGCACAACAATCAAATACTACACATTAAGTGAAGCTCAATATGCAACGAGTTGCATATTGACGAAACTCCACACTTGAATTATTTAGTTCACTCTCGTTTATTTACATGGTAAGTTTAAATGTTTTTTTAACATGGCAAGAGGTGAAGCATAAGTAAACTAGACATCTAGGCATATCAAATGAGGTCGGAAACAACATATAGCATTTCCGAAACGACCCCACGTGTTAATTTCGAAATTGGACCAGATCTGAACTAATCATGTTTTATATTTGTTAAACAGGAAAATAAAGTGCACAATATGATTCTACTCGTCATTCTAGTCGATTTACATATATAGAACATTTGCAACGGAGCTACGGCCTAAAAGATATGCCACACACAAGATGAACATGACATGAATGCAAAATGCATTCAAACATCAACCATAAACATGTTAAATCATGAATGCAACAAGATATTATGAAACTACATGAGATTCTGAGCAAGTTTCATATGCAACATGTTCAAAACGGAGCTACGGTTCAACCACAAACACCAATACAAGTCTTAGTAGAAATCTGCCCAAAACAGCAAGATGACATATTGCACACATGAAAACAACTAGCTAAAAGATTCTAAAATGCACAAGCTAAGCATGGGGCAGTAGCATATAACACACACTTCATTTCATCTTCACATATCATGCTCAAAAGAGTCATGGATCACATGATAGGAAGCTCACAACATGGCAATAAAATATAGCAGATTAGGACTTAGAGAAAATCTCGGTTTTTAGCATAGCAGTTTTTCACGAAGGCATATTGACAGCAATAAAACTATCTGCTACAAGACATATCATGGCATGAAAATTTACAGCATGGTAGAGGACATGATGCACTACAATTCATTCCATGGTGGCAAGGTCTAATTATGCATAGAATCCTGGCTAGCATCATCACAACATGGCATTATGAAGAAAACAGATTCTCAGACAGTGAAAATTAGACTAGACATGTGCAGCAGTTTTTAACGGATTGACATGTTGGACAGCAGAATTAATTATGATCCTAAACCTATTCATGCAAACTATTGGCACAATATGATAGAGCATAACATGATTTACAATACATCCCATTGTGGCAACACCAAAAGAGCTATAGATCAATAGCAAACCACATGGCAAGACAGCAAGAAAATAACACAGATTTCAGACTTAGAAATATTTTAGCATCTTTAAACAGCCACCTTTTATAGCATGTTGGCAACAAGAAAATAACACCTACGCATGGATTTTTATAGCAACCAAAAATACCAGGGTCTAGCACACATGTCCAAGGGCATATCTCATGTTCAAAATTATTTCATATCATGCATGGATTAATTCACACAAAATAAACAAAAGGGCATCGTAGCAAAATAACATGCAAACAAAAATGCTCAAATGACAAAACTAATTGCACAGATTAATTCTATGGATTTTTCTATCCCGAAAACATATATAATATGTGGTTTTTTTTACTATAAAACAAATGACACAACATTTTTGCGAGATTAGGACATAAACCGTTTTAGCAAGTTATGTATGCAAATTAAATGCAACCATCACATTAAACATTTTCCCATGCATGAAAATGTGATATAATTAATCTACACATTTTACAAATATGGTTTGATTAATCCCGATACACGGTTAGATATATATGCGCAATGCAAAATATGGCATCTTGGCAAATTAACAAAAAATGGCATGTTAAACATTTTTATCATTTGCGAAAACGGGATATTGCGAATCTACACGAAATTCTACACGCCTTACATATATAAAATATTTTAATCCGATGCACGATTATTTATTTATTAACATATTAAAACAGGGTTTTTTCGGAATTATAAAAGTCCAGGGTTAATTGACAAAAATCGCAGCATTGGAAAAATCTAAATGGGCCGAATCTGGACAGAACATGGGCTACACAGCATGAGCGCAACATAGAAATGCATCGCACAGGGCGGGGGTTAGTTGGGGCAGAGCTCACCTAGTTGGGCTGAGCCCAATCGGTGGAGAGGCCTGGGGGCTGGCAAAGCTGGGCCGGTCTTGGCGATGGGAGGTCGGCCCACGCGGATGGGCGATGCGGGACGAGCGGCGCTCATTGTTCTCCCGTGCTCCTCACGGGCAGAAACAACGGCGGCGGCAGCTTCAGAGCTCCGGCAACGTGGCTTGCCATGTGGGCGCCGGAGGAGACGAGGAGGCCGAGATAGAGCAGATCAGGGGCAAGGCATCCCATTCCCGGCGTCGAGAGGCTTGGCGGCGCAGGCGCAAGGAGATCGGGCGGCCATGGCGATGAGGACCAGAGGCCGCGGGAGAGAGAGAGGCCGCGGGGTGAGAGGGAGAAACAGAGGGAGGAGGAAGAGAGGGGAGCGGGCGGCGCTCTAGCCTGGGTCCGGCGGGGCTACTCCGGCGGTCGCCGGCGGCCGACAGGGCGCGGGGCGAGTGGGCGGCGGTTCGGGGCTGCGTTCGGGCGACGTACAGGCGGCGGCGGGCGCGGTTGGGCCTGGGCGGGCCCGATCTGGGCCGCGACGGGCCTGGGCGCGAGGAGGAGGGAGACAGGGGCGTTGGGTTGGCGGCGGCGCCATTGGTTGGGCACGGAAAACGAGGGAGCCCTAGGGTTTCCTATTAGGGCAGGGTTAGGTTTCCTTATATAGCCAGAGAGGTTAGGTTTGGGTGGTTTTTGGGCGTTTCAGAGCCCTCCGATCGTGATCCAACGACTCCGATCAGAGGAGGGGCTAGGCTGGGCTGTGAAGATGGGCTAGGTGGGGATGAGAGGGAAGATGTGAGGCCCGTGACATGTTTTCAAACACCGAAAAATGTCCGACAAATAAACCGATGACGGTGCCGCTACGGTCGACCGTTCGGTTATCAAACTACCTCCGATTGCGACGAAATTTGGCAGGCGGTCTACCTACAATATAACAAGACCGCACGCCATCTATCGGCCCAATCCGAGAATATTTTTCGTGCGCTTTTAAAAACATTTTTTTAAATGATGCCGTGGGCGCGTGTGTGTGTGGTTGTTCTCGAAACGGTCAACGACACGAACGAATAGAACCGGCGACTACAAATAGATGCAAGTTTTCAAAACGAGTGACGATGCTATGTAGATGATGCGATGATGAATGCGACAAACAAACGAATCACACGACGACAACGGAATAAAGGGGAATCTTCTGGAGCGCCGGTCTCGGGCTGTTACAACTCTCCTCCACTTACAAGAGATCTCGACCCGAGATCTTAGAATGAGAAGGGGAATAGGAAAGGAAGAGGTAAAACTTAGTTGCTTCTTTGACAAACGAGTGAAACCAACGAAACTTGAAGGAAGCAAAGAGATGAAGAATGACATGAGAAACAAGCAAGAATTCAAAAGAAATTTGGGCAGCACTCCGGTAGGATAGAGAGGCAAAACTTGATAAGATGAAAAGAACTTGAACCAAGGACACAACACTCCGGTTACATGGATAAGCAAGGAAACGAACATGATATTGACAAAGCGAGATGACAAGTCGAAGAGAGCAACATGAATCAAGAATGCTATAACACCACCTCAAAAGATAATGGGGAACGAATTGCACTTCCGAAATGCATGATAAAGAATACTTGAGCTACTCCAACAAGAATATCGAAGAACACTTTGAGAAGGAATTAAATACTTGAAGAACCATCGTGAGGACCTCCGTATATGAAAGAATGATCAAAAGAATTGAAGGTTGAAAAGAATAAGATTAAGGCCTTGCAATGATTTAGATGAAGCTTCGCGATGAGATACTTGAGAAAAACTTGGGACTCCGAAAAAGAAAAATGAACAATTTAGAATCAAGAATTTGATATCATGAGCCACTCCGGAAAGAATTACGATCACTTTGAGGAAAGAAGAATAAGGATTATGTTATGTTTATCCTTCATCAAGTTCAAATGATGACAAGCAACGGATTTGGCATACTACTTATTCTTCTTTAAAAGATTGGGGAAGATCATGAACATGAAGAATTCTTGAACGAACCACCGGTTAGAATTTGAAACGAATGAGGATGCTACAATTGAACGGAGATACATGAGAACAAGGAGATCACGATCTGCCTAGAGAAATCTTGAGCGAAGCACCAGAATAATTGAGATACGAACAAAAAGACAACAATTGAGAAGAATTTGAGAATGAAAGCTGAAAGCTGAGAACGAAAAAATCTTCTGAAATGATGGCCTTCGGAGGATCGAGAAATGAAAACAACTCTGAAATGCTCCGAATAGATATGGGTGGAAATACTCATGATCGAAAATAATTTGAGAGGATAGAAACAAGCTGAAACCATGAATCTTCAAGAGACTGGACAAGATTTAAGAGAAACACTTCTTCGGTCTTCAATGCTGAGAATGATGACGAGAAACAACATCATGAATTACTGAGACACTCTGGAACAATGGCCGAGGAAAGGTTGAGCCAATGATGAAATAATTTGAAGCGATCTTAGAAAAGGAATGTGACTGATGAGAATCATTCTTACGTCATTTGACAAGAGCTTGAGATCTTCGGAAAAGATTAGAAGAGCCAGGTAAGATCCTAGGGAAAAACCTGTGGGTTGTGAGCCCACTCAAAGAGATCACCGTTGAAACGGTTGCTTAGAAAGAGAGATTGCACCGGTACAAATTGAAAACTTGATGAGGTGAGAACCTTAAAATAATTTAAGAGGATCTGAATGGAAATGAAAATCTTCTGAGATATGCGGAAAACTCCGGATAAGAATAGAGAGAGATAAATAAACAAGAGAAGCTTGGCTAAGAAATTCTAACGCAGGAAGCATTTAGCGAATGAAAAGGATATGATGAACACCGAAAGCTTGAATTGAATCCACCGGGAAAGAAAACGAGATGAAGAAATCATGAACTTGGAACTTGAGGATCTTCATAATGAATCACCGTATACGACACAAAAGAAAAGATAGCGGAAGCATCAACGAAGAAAGGCACTTGGATGACAATTTAATCATTGAAGAAAAAAAAAAGGGCAGGAGGGTGGGAAAAACAAAGACAACTTAAGATGGATGAAATGAACTCCGGAAACAAATATGAGGATTGATCTTGAAAATATTGGAGAGGATTGAATATCTTGAAAAGAAGCATGCCGGTTGAAAAGAATTTCATGGCAACTCCGGTTGATCAAAAGGATTAGCATTCACATAAAAATATGAGAACACCACTTAGAAAAGATATGAAATCACCACTTGACATCGAAGCAACTCGAATTACCATACTCCAACAAAACAAAGGATGAGGCTTATAAATTAAGCCGGAAACAAATACATAACCCACCATGCATTTGTTGGGAGGATAATCCTAGGTAACTACTTGAATTCCCACCTAAGAACTCCCAAAATCTTTCTGGTTATGCAATCTGGTCCAACGGATACACGGATAAATTACTGAATAAATCACTCAACTCCTAGCAATAATACTACCCACCATGTATCACATCCGTCAACACAAAACCAGAGAAACCTCGGAAACTCATCTACCTCAGACCCTCATAATCACAACGATACTAAACATGGCAGTACATGTGATCCCGCTCCCCAGTACTGGGTGCCGCCACACTCTTCGCACCACGAATAGTATTGAAGCAATTTCGAACATCCGCGTCCTGAGATACTAAGGAAACTGAACGATAGCGATGTGTCAAGAACCCCTTGGAGCTCAACTCCCCAGGTCCAATCCATACGTACGGGAGGCACCAAGAACAGAGTTCCGGTCACATCGACATCATAGAGGTTCCAAAATACCCGCGTGATCCTAAAAAAATTTGAGTGAGAAGAGGGGTAGAGTTAAAATTCCTACGTCAGCATTCCTCACCAGAGCATAGAACAGGAGTATAAAGAATCATACTCTCAGATATATAACTAGACTCAAAATAGTTATTTACTAGACTCGACTCGGCCAAGTTCGATCAATCAAGGGGGCTCCTAGGTCGGTACAGGCTCTGATACCAACTTGTAACGCCCAAGATGCGATCCTATCCTCATTTTGGCTCGAGGGCCTCGACAGGGATAGAAGCGCATCTCGTCGTTTCACAAGAATGGATATCATTACAAGTACATGTAAGAAGAGATGAGTATATGGAATTGTCTTACACTCGCCACAAGCTAAATCAAGATCACATCAATACAACATCATACACAATCATCATACAGAAGAGCAGGGTCCGACTACGAACGAAATCAAACGATAAAATGACATCCATCCTTGCTATCCCAGGCTGCCGGCCTGGAACCCATCCTAGATCGATGAACAAGAAGAACTCCAAATCAAACAAGCATCGCTCTCACGTCAAAGCATCGCATTACCTGTACCTGCAACTGTTGTTGTAGTAATCTGTGGGCCACAGGGACTCAGCAATCTCATTTCCAAGGGTATGAAGACTAGCAAAGCTTAATGGGTAACGTATGGTTAAGTGGTGAGGCTGCAGCAAGCACTAAGCATTTATTTGAGTGGCTAACTTACGAGTACAAGAGTAAGGGGGGATGATCGTCGTATAAACGGACGTGTACTAGTAATGATCACTAAGTGATCCTGAACACCTACTTACGGTCAAACATAACCCCACCGTGTTCCCTTTCGGAGCAGGCCTCATGAAAAGAGACGGTCATGGTTACGCACACGGTTGGTGTATTTTATTAGAGTTTACTTTAAGTTTGCTATGACCGGGTGTTAACCAAAGTTTCCAAGTTGCCACATAACCGCAGGCACCGCTCTCATGAAAGATTTAACCCTTCAGGGGTGCTCCAACTCATCCATCACAAACTAACCACACGCCGCGGGAATAACCTTGACCACGAAACCCGTGATCTCCTTGGAAATTCCGTTGGAAAATCTCAACCTCGAGATAGCCCGAAGTGTCCTCGAAATCCCGCGCACAAGACGTTCGAGAAAGGTAAAACAAATCCAGCAAGGCCGCCCGACGTGTCGACGAACCCGATAAGAGCCGTGTATCTCGTTCTCAGGATACGACGGATGAGCTATGGTTACCACGCCAATCACCGAGTTGCCCCGGGTAGCGTTAATAAGCTGCTCTGGGTTGGACCAACACTCATGCGGAGCACTGGCCCGGGTTGTTAATTAATTATCCACGGGGTCCGGAAAGTCCCTATGCAATTTTAATAGTTATTAGGCAAATGTAGTATCAATGTTGGGCCTTGCCAGAAGAGTTTTATCCCAAAACGAAAATCAAGGGGGTCCCCATAACAACCCCGAGCATGTTAGGAGCGCTCAATATGGAAAATAACACCGGTACACAAGTAACTAGGACGGCAAAAGTTGAACAAAACACCGAGCAAAAGGCCAAGCCTTCCACCTTTTACCAAGTATATATGTGCATTAAATTAAATACCAATAATATTGTGATATCTCAAAAAAACATCCATGTTGGCACTTGGAACCAATTGCACCTGCAACTAGCAACGCTATAAGAAGGGTTGAGCAAGCGGTAACATAGCCAAACAATGGTTTGCTGGGATGTGGAGGGGTTAGAGGCTTTTCATGGCATTTGGGAGGCTTGACATACAAGTGGTAGGTAGCGAGACAGGCGATAGAAACGAGACAACTAGCATAGCAATGATAGTAATGGTATCCAGAGAAATGGTCATCTTGCCTGAGATCTCGCTTGGAAGAAGAACGAGTCCGTGAAGAAGACGACCCGTGAAGTAGACGAACGAATCCTCACATTCTGAACGCTTTCGGAACTCTATCGAGAAGAAGCAACCCGGAACAAACAATCAACACACGATAACACCACAACATATGCATGAAATGATGCGCAAACAATTATGATACATGTCCATACGATTATGCAAGGCATGACAAGCACAACAATCAAATACTACACATTAAGTGAAGCTCAATATGCAACGAGTTGCATATTGACGAAACTCCACGCTTGAATTATTTAGTTCACTCTCGTTTATTTACATGGCAAGTTTAAATGTTTTTTAACATGGCAAGATGTGAAGCATAAGTAAACTAGATATCTAGGCATATCAAATGAGGTCGGAAACAACATATAGCATTTCCGAAACGACCCCACGTGTTAATTTCGAAATTGGACCAGATCTGAACTAATCATGTTTTATATTTGTTAAACAGGAAAATAAAGTGCACAATGTGATTCTACTCGTCATTCTAGTTGATTTACATATATAGAACATTTGCAACGGAGCTACGGCCTAAAAGATATGCCACACACAAGATGAACATGACATGAATGCAAAATGCATTCAAACATCAACCATAAACATGTTAAATCATGGATGCAACAATATATTATGAAACTACATGAGATTCTAAGCAAGTTTCATATGCAACATGTTCAAAACGGAGCTACGGTTCAACCACAACCATAAACATGTGCAGCAGTTTTTAACGGATTGACATGTTGGACAGCAGAATTAATTATGATCCTAAACCTATTCATGCAAACTATTGGCACAATATGATAGAGCATAACATGATTTACAATACATCCCATTGTGGCAACACCAAAAGAGCTATAGATCAATAGCAAACCACATGGCAAGACAGCAAGAAAATAACACAGATTTAAGACTTAGAAATATTTTAGCATCTCTAAACAACCACCTTTTATAGCATGTTGGCAACAATAAAATAACACCTACACATGGATTTTTATAGCAACCAAAAATACCAGGGTCTAGCACACATGTCCAAGGGCATATCTCATGTTCAAAATTATTTCATATCATGCATGGATTAATTCACACAAAATAAACAAAAGGGCGTCGTAGTAAAATAACATGCACACAAAAATGCTCAAATGACAAAACTAATATAAAAGATTAATTCTATGGATTTTTCTACCCCGAAAATATATATAATATGTGTTTTTTTACTATAAAACAAATGACACAACATTAATGCGAGATTAGGACATAAACTGTTTTAGCAAGTTATGTATGCAAATTAAATGTAACCATCACATTAAACATTTTTCCCATGCATGAAAATGTGATATAATTAATCTAGACATTTTACAAATATGGTTTGATTAATCCCGATGCACGGTTAGATATATATGCGCAATGGAAAATATGGCATCTTGGCAAATTAACAGAAAATGGCATGTTAAACATTGTTACCATTTGCGAAAACGGGATATTGTGATTCTACACGCCTTACATATATAAAATATTTGAATCCGATGCACGATTATTTATTTATTAACATAGTAAAATAGGGTTTTTTCGGAATTATAAAAGTCCAGGGTTAATTGACAAAAATCGCAGCATTGGAAAAATCTAAACGGGCCGAATCTGGACAGAACATGGGCTACACAGCATGAGCGCAACATAGAAATGCATCGCACAGGGCGGGGGTTAGTTGGGGCGGAGCTCATCTAGTTGGGCTGAGCCCAATCGGTTGAGAGGCCTGGGGGCTGGCGAAGCTAGACCGGTCTTGGCGATGGGAGGCCGGCCCACGCGGATGGGCTATGCGGGATGAGCGGCGCTCGTTGTTCTCCCGTGATCCTCACGGGCAGAAACAACGGCGGCGGCGGCTTCAGAGCTCCGGCGACGTGGCTTGCCATGTGGGCGCCAGAGGAGACGAGGAGGCCGAGATCGAGCAGATCAGGGGCGGGGCATCCCATTCCCGGCGTCAAGAGGCTTGGCGGCGCCGGAGCAAGGAGATCGGGCGGCCATGGCGATGAGAACCTGCGGGAGAGAGAGAGAGAGAGGC
This sequence comes from Elymus sibiricus, assembly GCA_039707655.1. NCBI lineage: Eukaryota > Viridiplantae > Streptophyta > Magnoliopsida > Poales > Poaceae > Elymus > Elymus sibiricus. The sequence goes on along the minus strand of CM077665.1, from coordinate 457,255,722 downwards.
CGCGGAGTGAGAGGGAGAAACGGAGGGAGGAGGAAGAGAGGGGAGCGGGCGGCGCCCTGGCCTGGGTCCGGCAGGGCTACTACGGCGGTCGCCGGCGGCCGGCAGGGCGCGGGGCGAGCGGGCGGCGGTTCGGGGCTGCGTTCGGGCGACGTACGGGCGGCGGCAGGCGCGGTTGGGCCCGGGCGGGCCCGATCTGGGCCGCGACGGGCCTGGGCGCGAGGAGGAGGGCAGGGGCGCTGGGTTGGCGGCAGCGCGATTGGTTGGGCATGGAAAACGAGGGAGGCCTAGGGTTTCCTATTAGGGTATGGTTAGGTTTCCTTATATAGCCAGGGAGGTTAGGTTTGGGTGGTTTTTGGGAGTTTCAGAGCCCTCCGATCGCGATCCAACGACTCCGATCGGAGGAGGGGCTAGGCTGGGCTGTGAAGATGGGCTAGGTGGGGATGAGAGGGAAGATGTGAGGCCCGTGACATGTTTTGAAACACCGAAAAACGTCTGACGAATAAACCGATGACGGTGCCGCTACGGTCGACCGTTCGGGTATCAAACTACCTCCGATTGCCACGAAATTTGCCAGGCGGTCTACCTACAATATAACAAGACTGCACGCCAACTATCGACCCAATCCGAGAATATTTTTCACGTGCTTTTAAAAGCATTTTTTAAAACAATGCCACGGGCGTGTGTGTGTGTGGTTGGTCTCGAAACGGTCGACAACACGAACAAAGAGAACCGGCGACTACGAACAGATGCAAGTTTTCAAAACGAGTGACGATGCTATGCAGATGATTTGAATGATGCGATGATGAATGCGACAAACAAACGAATCACACGACGACAACGGAATAAAGGGGAATCTTCTGGAGCGCCGGTCTCGGGCTGTTACATGTGTGATACGTGATTGACCACTAGCATCCATCTAATCCATCGCAAGAGCCAAAGTGTGCAATGTTTTGGGCAAACATTCACTATTGGTTCAATGAGCACAAGAATTTTGAGCCCTGATACGTCTCCAACATATCTATAATTTATGAAGTATTCATGTTTGTTTGCAATGATTTTATATGGTTGTGGTGCACTTTTATATCATTTTTGGGAACTAGCCAATTAACCCAGTGACAGTTGCTCTTTTCTGCGTGTTTTTGGCTTTTCAGAAAATCTGTACCAAACGGAGTCCAAACGCGATGAAACTTTTTGATATTTTTTTGAACATAAGAGACCACCGAAGCTTCGTGGGAGGACCAGAAGACCCGCGAGGCGGTCACAAGGGTGTAGGGCGCGCTCTGGGGGTAGGGAGGGCCCTCTGCCCTTGTGGGGCCCTCGTAACTCCTTTTGGCATGATTCCAATGCCGAAAATCCTATAAATCCATAAACCCCCGAAAGTTAACCTAGAACTTCAACTCTGTCCCCGCAAGTCTATGTTTCAAAGTGATCTCATCAGGAGCCCTTTTTCGGTGCCCTGCAGGAGGGGGGAAGCCATCATCGAGGCCATCTGCATTATCTCGGTGGTCATCATGACGAGGTGGGAGTTGTTCACCCTCAGGGCTGACGGTATGTACCAGTAGCTATGTGTTTGATCTCTCTCTCTCTCTCGTGACCTTGATAGGACACGATCTTCATGTACCCTGAGCTTTGTTAATATAGTTGGATCATATGGTGTTCTTCCCTCTCTATCTTGTTCTGATGAATTGAGTACCGCTCCTTGAGGTTATTTGTGTTGGATTGAATATTATGATTCTAAAATTGTTTGATACATATCGAATAATTAACTCGCGGATACTCATGGTGACATTGGAGTATCTAGGTGAAATTGGAGTATGTAAGAGCATATTTTTCCCTAAGTAGTTTTGGTGGTTGATGACAATACCCTTGCGGACTAATCGTGTGCATTGAGCTTTCAGAGATTATCAGGTGGCACAAGACGGTTATTGAGCCCCTCAGTTGTTAAAAGAGAAGACGACGTTTTCCTATTGATTTAGTGTTGGTGGACTTGAGTCATAGGAAAATCCGTACTATCAAGAGGGGGTCCGCATTTGGAAAGGTTGGGAGAATTAATCACGTACACATTTGCTCTTCCCCTCTTTCCCGGCACAATGGAGTTGATCCCTGCCTTAGGACCCTGAGTCATAACTTAAGCGGAAGTACCGCTCCGATGGGCGGTAGTACCGCTCCAGCGGTAGTGCCGTCCTGCGGTACCGGGACACTACCGCTTATATTTTGCTCTCTCGTTTCCTCGGGTGGTCTTGTCTTTTTTTAGCAGAAGTACTGCTTGGGGCCGCACGGTAGTACCGCTTGTGCGGTACTGCCGCCCTCCCCTTCCGACCCCACTTCCGCTTATTTTAGCTCTCTGGTATCTTCGGCACTCGAGCGAATTTTGAGCGGCAGTTATAAGCGGAAGTACCGCTCTGTGCGGCACTGACGCACTGCCTTCCTCTTGTTCGCTAAGTCTGGGTATCCTTCAGCGTTAAGCGGAAGTACCGCTTGCGGGAGCGGTAGTACCGCTCAGGCGGAACTACCGCCTCCTTGACTGTTGTCAGCTGTCTGTGATGCCCGGTACTTCCATGCAAGCGGAAGTACCGCTCCCCCGAGCGGTACTACCGCTTATGCACGACTTGTGGGCAGAAAACGGTCAGATTTCCACCCACTATATAAGGGGGTCTTCTTCTCTAGTGAGACTTACCTCTTTTCCCCCAAAAGCTCCATTGTTGCTCCTAAGCTCATTCTTGCCCGATCTCTCTCCCTAGCCATCGATTCTTGTTGATGCTCTAGGGTTGGGAGGAGAAGGCCTTGATCTACACTTCCACCAAGAGAAATTTGATTCCCCCCACTAATCCCTTGCGGATCTTGTTACTCTTGGGTGTTTGGGCACCCTAGACGGAAGAGGTCACCTCGAAGCCATATTCCATTGTGGTGAAGCTTCGTGGTGGTGTTGGGAGCCTCCAATTAAGTTGTGGAGATTGCCCCAACCTTGTTTGCAAAGGTCCGGTTGCCGCCTTCAAGTGCACCACTAGTGGAATCACGGCATCTCGCATTGTGTGAGGGCGTGAGGAGAATACGGTGGCCCTAGTGGCTTCTTAGGGAGCATTGTGCCTCCACACCGCTCCAACGGAGACGTACTTCCCCTCAAAGGGAAGAAACTTCGGTAACACATCCTCGTCTTCATCGGTTCTACTTGTGGTTACTTCTTACCTTTACTTTGTGCAAGCTTTACCTATCGCTTATAATTTGCTTGCTTGTGTTGTTATTGTTGTTAGCATCGTATAGGTTGCTCACTGACGTGGCTCGAGACTGCGTCGGTATTTTCCCAAAGAGGAAGGGATGATGCAGCACAGCTACGTTAAGTATTTCCCTCAGTTATGAAACCAAGGTTATCGAACCAGTAGGAGAACCAAGCAACAATATGTAAACGGTACCTGCACACAAAGAAATACTTGCAACCCGACGCGTAAGAGAGGTTGTCAATCTCCCCACGGTAAAAATATAGATTAGTTTGTACGAGATTGGATAAATAGATAGCGCAAGAACACAAAATAAAAGATGCAAATAAAAAGTGCAGCAAGATATTTTTGGGTTTTTGGAATAATAGATCTGAAAACAAATGCGGAAAAAGATAGATCGGAAAGCAAAATATTAAAAGGATAGACCCGGGGGCCGTAGATTTCACTAGTAGCTTCTCTCATGAGTATAGAACATGTGGGTAAACAAATTACTATTGGGCAATTGATAGAAGATCAAATAATCATGACGATATCCAAGGCAATGATCAATATATAGGCATCACGTCGAAGATTAGTAGACCGAAACGATTCTGCATCTACTACTATTACTCCACACATCGACCACTATCCAGCATGCATCTAGTGTATTAAGTTCATGGAGAAACGGAGTAATGCAATAAGAACGATGACATGATGTAGACAAGGTCTATTCATGTAGGAATAGACCCCATCTTGTTATCCTTAATAGCAATGATACATGCGTGCCTCGCTGCCCCTTCTGTCACTGGGAGAGGACACTGCAACATCGAACCCATCACAAAGCACCTCTTCCCATGGCAAGAAAAATCGATCTAGTTGGCCTAACTAAACCAAAGATTCGAAGAAGAAATACGAGGCTATAAATAATCATGCATATAAGAGATCAAAGAAGACTCAAATAATATTCATGGATAGAAACTGATCATGAACTCAAACTTCATTGGATCCCAACAAACACACCACAAAAAGTCATTACATCAAATAGATCTCCAAGAGACCATGTATTGAGAATCAAAAGAGAGAGAGAAAGCCATCTAGCTACTGCCTACGGACCCGTAGGTCTATGGTGGACTACTCACGCATCATCGGAGAGGCACCAATGAGGATGATGAACCCCTCCGTGATGGTGTTAGATTGGATCTCATGGTTCTGGAACTTGCGGCGGTTGGAATTGTGTTTCGTCGACTCCTCTAGGGTTTCTGGAATTTCTGACGATTTATAGAGCTGAGAGGCGGTGGAAAAGACCTCCGTGGGCCCCACGATACATCAGGGCGCGTCGGGGGACTCTGGCGCGCCCTGGTGTATCATGGGCTCCACAGCCCTCTCCCCAGGTGCTTCCTTGGCTCCCAAGTTGTCTTCTGGTCCAAAAAGTTTTGTGGCAATTGGACTCCGTTTGGTACTGATATTCTGTGGAGTAAAAAACAAGCAAAAACATAGCAACTGGCACTGGGCACTATGTCAATAGGTTAGTCCCCAAAAATGATATAAAGTTGCTATAAAATGATTATAAAACTTTCAAGAATGATAATATAACAACATGGAACAATAAAAAATTATAGATACGCTAGAGACGTATCAGCATCCCCAAGCTTAATTCCTACTCGTCCTCGAGTAGATAAATGATAAAAATAGAATTTTTGATGTGGAATGTTGCCTAACATGTTCATCACATATTCTTTTCTTTGGTAGCATGGACATTTGGACTTTTAGATGGTTCAAAGCAATAGTCTAGTTTTGACATGAAGACTTTAATACTCAATCATACCAACAAGCAACCATGTCTTTCAAAATATCAACACTAAAGAAAGTTATCCCTAGCCAAACACTTTGCCTTCGGACTTGAGATAGAAGGTATACCCAACCGTCTCTTTTGGGTATCCTATGAAGACGCATTTGTCCGCTTTGGGTTCGAGCTTTTCTGGCTAAAGCCTTTTGACATAAGCATCGCATCCCCAACTTTAAGAAACGACAACTGTGGTTTGTTGCCAAACCACAGTTCATACGCCGTCGTCTCACTGGATTTAGATGGTGCCCTATTTAAAGTGAATGCGGCTGTCTCCAACGCATAACCCCAAAATGATAGTGGCAAATCGGCAAGAGACATCATAGAACGCACCATATTCAATAAGGTTCGATTACGATGTTCGGACACACCATTACGCTGTCGTGTTCCAGGTGGCGTCAACTGTGAAACAATTCCACATTGTCTTAAGTGATTCCCAAACTCATAACTCAGATATTCTCCTCCTCGATCAGAACGTAGGAATTTAATCTTCTTGTTACGATGATTCTCAACTTCACTCTAAAATTGCTTGAACTTTTCAAACGTTTCAGACTTGTGTTTCGTTAAGTAAATATACCCATATCTACTTAAGTCATCGATGAAGGTGAGAAAGTAACAATATCCACCGCGCGCCTCAATGCTCATCGGACCGCACACATCAGTATGTATGATTTCCAACAAGTCACTTGCTAGTTCCATTGTTCCAGAGAACGGGGTCTTAGTCATCTTGCCCATGAGGCATGGTTCACATGTGTCAAGTGATTCAAAATCAAGTGTCTCCAAAAGTCCATCAGCATGGAGCTTCTTCATGCATTTTACACCAATATGACCTAAGCGGCAGTGCCACAAGAAAGTGGTACTATCATTATCAACTCTACATCTTTTGGCATCAGTGTTATGAACATGTGTATCATCACTATCAAGATTCAATAAGAATACACCCCTCACATTGGGTGCATGACCATAAAGGATATTACCCATATAAATAGAACAACCATTATTCTCTGATTTAAATGAGTAACTGTCTCACATTAAACAAGATCCAGATATAATGTGCATGCTCAATGCAGGCACTAAATAACAATTATTCAGGTTCATCACTAATCCCGATGGTAATCGAAGATCAAGCGTGCCGACGGCAATCACATCAACCATGGAACCATTTCCCACGCGCATCGACACTTCGTCCTTTGCCAGCCTCCGTCTATTCCGTAGTTCCTACTTTGAGTTGCAAATGTGAGCAACCGAACCTGTATCAAATACCCAGGCACTACAACGAGAGTTGGTAAGGTACACATCAATAACATGTATATCATATATACCTTGTTTGGTGTTAGACGCCTTCTTGTCGGCCAGATACTTGGGGCAATTCCGCTTCCAGTGGCCAGTTCCCTTGCAATAAAAGCACTCAGTTTCCGGCTTAGGTCCAGCCTTGGGTTTCTTCACGGGAGGAGCAACTGCTTTGCCACTCTTCTTGGAGTTACCCTTCTTGTCCTTGCCATTCTTCTTGAAACTAGTGGTTTTATTGACCATCAACACTTGATGCTCCTTCTGGATTTTTGACTCAGCGACTTTAAGCATCGCAAATAGCTCGGCGACTGATTTGTTCACCCCTTGCATGTTATAGTTCAACACAAAGCTTTTGTAGCTAGGTGACAGTGATTGAAGAACTCTGTCAGTGATCGCCTCTGGCGGGAGCGTAACTCCCAACTCAGCCAGATGGTTGGAATACCCAGACATTCTGAGTATGTGCTCACTGACAGACCCGTTCTCCTCCATCTTGCAAGCATAGAACTTATCGGAGGTCTCATACCTCTCGATCCAGGCATTTTTCTCAAAAATAAACTTCAACTCCTGGAACATCTCATATGCTCCATGACGTTCAAAACATCTTTGAAGTCCCGGTTCTAAGCCATACAACATTGCACACTGAACTATTGAGTAGTCATCAGAACGCGCCTGCCAGGCGTTCGCAACGTCTGCAGACGACACTGGAGGGAGTGGCGCACCGAGCGGTGCATCAAGGACATAAGCCTTTTGGGAAGCCGTGAGTATAATCCTCAGATTACGGGCCCAGTCTACAAAGTTACTTCCATCATCTTTCAGCTTGGCTTTCTCTAGGAACGCATTGAAATTCAGGGGAACTACTGCGCAAGCCATTGATCTACAACATAAATTTGCAAAGATTACTTAGACTATTGTTCAAGATAATGAGTTTAGTTAATCATATTACGTAAAACTCCCACCCAAATTGACATCCCTCCGGTCATCCGAGTGCTACATGATCCAAATTCACCAACCCAAGTCCGATCATCACGTGAGATGAGGTGGTTTCAGTGGTGAACATCTCCATGTTGATCATATCTACTATATGACTCATGTTTAACCTTTCGGCCTCTTGTGTTTTGAGGCCATGTCTGTACATGCTAGGCTCGTCAAGTCTAACCCGAGTGTTCCGCATGTGCAAAACTGGCTTGCACCCGTTGTATGTGAACGTAGAGTCTATCACACCCGATCATCACGTGGTGTTTCGAAACGACGAACTTTCACAACGTTGCACACTCGGGGAGAACACAATTTTATCTTAAAATTTAGTGAGGGATCACCTTATAATGCTATCGTCGTCCTAAGCAAAATAAGATGCATAAAAGGATAAATATCACATGCAAATCATAAGTGACATGATATGGCCATGAACTTGTGCTTTTGATCTCCATCTCCAAAGCACCGACATGATCTCCATTGTCACCGGCATGACACCATGATCTCCATCATCATGTTGCCATCGGGGTTGTTGCGCCAACCATGCTTCTACTACTATTGCTACCGCTTAGCGATAAAGTAAAGTATTACATAGCGCTTAATGAGTGACACGTAAGCCACATAATAATTAAAGACAACCCTATGGCTCCTGCCGGTTGCCGTATGCATCAACATGCAAGTTAATATAAACTATTACAAAACATGATCATCTCATACATCAAATATATATCATCATGTCTTTGGCCATATCATATCACAACATACCCTGCAAAAACAAGTTAGATGTCCTCTAATTTGTTGTTGCATGTTTTACGTGGCTGCTATGGGTATCTAGCAAGAACGATTCTTACCTACTCAAAACCACAACGGTGATATACAAGTTGCTATTTAACCTTCTACAAGGATCGCCTTTGTCGAATCCGATTCAACTAAGGTGGGAGAGACATACACCCGCCAGCCATCTTATGCAACAAAGTTACATGTCAGTCGATGGAACCGGTCTCATGTACGTGGACATGTAAAGTTGGTCCGGGCCGCTTCATCCCACAATACCGCTGAATCAAGAAAAGACCAATGAAGGAAGCAATCTGAATATCAACGCCCACAAACTCCTTTGTGTTCTACTCTTGATGTCATCTACGCATAGACCTAGCTCATGATGCCACTGTTGGGGAACATTGCATGGGAAACAAAAAATTTCCTACGCTCACCAAGATCGATCTAGGATATGAACATCTACGAGAGGAGAGATTGCATCTACATACCCTTGTAGATCGCTAAGCGGGAAGTGTTAAGAAACGCGGTTGGTGTAGTCGAACGTCTTTGTGATCCAATCACGATCCGTCCCGCGATCCAATCTTGTTCCGTTCCGATCTAGCGCCAAACGGACGGCACCTCCGCGTTCAGCACACGTACAGCTCGATGACGTCTCCGCCTCCTTGATCCATCAAGCGAGGGCGGAGAGGTAGATGAGTTCTCCGGCAACACGACGGCGTGGTGGCGGTAGTGGTGGAGCTGTCCCGGCAGGGCTTCGCCAAGCGGTACCGTGACAGGAGGAAGAAGAACTACGAGAGGGAGAGGAGGGCTGTGCCGTGGCTTGGGTGCATCTGCCCTCCCTCCCCTCGAGTATATATAGGGGCAAGGGGGAGGGGCCGGCCGCCCTAGGGCTTCCCTAGGGTTGGGCACAGCGGCCTGGGGGGCTGCCTTGGCCCCCAAGGCAAGGGGGCGGCGGCCACCCCAGGGCCTGCCCTTTGCCCTTCGGCCGCATGGGCCCTTGGGAGGCGGGGCGCCCAGCCCACCAGGGGCTGGTGAGCCTCCCTCTCAGCCTATGGGGCCCTCCGGGGTAGGTGGCCCTCCCCGGTGGACCCCCGAAACCCCTTCCGACACTCCCGATGGAATCCGGCAAACCCCGAAACTATTCCGGTGCCTGAATACCGACTTCCCATATATGAATCTTTATCTCCGGACCATTCCGGAACTCCTCGTGACATCCGGGATCTCATCCGGGACTCCGAACAACCTTCGGTCACCAACGTATATAACTCAACAATACCGAATCGTCACCGAACGTTAAGTGTGCAGACCCTGCGGGTTTGAGAACTATGTAGACATGACCGAGACACTCTCCGGTCAATAACCAATAGCGGGACCTGGATGCCCATATTGGTCCCTACATATTCTACGAAGATCTTTATCGATCGAACCACGATGTCAAGGATTCAATCAATCCCGTATGTAGTTCCCTTTGTCCATCGGTATGTTACTTGCCCGAGATTCTATCATCGGTATCTCCATACCTAGTTCAATCTCGTTACCGGCAAGTCTCTTTACTCGTTCCGTAGTACAAGATCCCGTGGCTAACTCTTTATTCACTTTGCTTGCAAGCTCATTATGATGTTGTATTACTGAGTGGGCCCTGAGATACCTTTCCGTCACACGGAGTAACAAATCCCAGTCTTGATCCATGCTAACCCAATAGACACCCTCGGAGATACCTGTAGAGTACCTTTATAGTCACCCAGTTATGTTGCGACGTTTGATACACACAAGGTACTCCTCCGGTGTCAGTGAGTTGCATGATCTCATGGTCATAGGAACAGATACTTGACATGCAGAAAACTATAGCAATAAACTTGACACGATCATATGCTACGTTCAAACTTTGGGTCTTGTCCATCACATCATTCTCATAATGATATGATCCCGTTATGAAATGACAACTCATGTCCATGGCTAGGAAACCTCGACCATCTTTGATCAACGAGCTAGTCTATTAGAGGCTCACTCGGGACACAGTGTTGTCTATGTACCCACACATGTATTTGAGTTTCCAATCAATACAATTCTAGCATGGATAATAAACAATTATCATGAACAAGGAAATATGATAATAATCAATTTATTATTGCCTCTAGGGCATATTTCCAACACCTGTGACTTTTGCACCTCCTGAACGATGAACTGTTGCTTCTCCGGTGCCTGGCTCCGGCTTTCTGCTTGACGGGGCGCGCATTGGGCACACCGCCAGGTGGTGCTTAATCACTTCCCACGGGACTCCGGTCAAGTCGGTTGGCTTCCATGCGAACACATCGGCGTTCGCCCGAAGGAACGCGACAAGCACACCTTCTTGCTTGGGGGAAAGATCAGCGCCGATGGTGAAGGTGTGGCTCGGGTCGCTACCGCCGAACGGTACCTTCTTTGTTTCAGCTCGGTCCTGGGAGAATAGTAGCTTCTTCCTCATCGGCATCGCCTCGGGAAGCTCTGCCTTGCCCCCGGTGGCTGGGTGTGCGGCCGCGGAGGCTTTGTACTCGAGCTTGAGGGAGCTGATCGCGTCCCTTTCATCACACTTGACAGTGATGTTGTCGCCGCAGTCGGGAATCTTGACGATGTTGTAGCCCGGGTGGGTGGCCGCCATGAACTTGGCGAGCGCCGGGTAACCCAGGATGGCGTTGTAAGGGAGGCCGATGGCCGCTACGTCAAAGTCGATGAGCTTGGTGCGGTAATTGCTGCTGGTGCGAAAGGTGATGGGCAGGCGTATCTGCCCGAGGGGGGTCGTAACCCTGTCGGCCACTCCGGAGAAGGGCCTGGTGGGCTTTAGCAGGTCACGGGACACCTGAAGTGCCCCGATGGTCGCGACGGAGATAACGTTGAGCCTAGCGCCCCCATCAATGTGGGTCTTGGTGACCGTGACGTTGCCGATGGTTGGGGTGCACAGCATGGGGAGGGCGCCCGTGGCGGCAGTGGACCTAGGGTGGTCCTCTGCGTCGAAGGTGATGTCGCGCCGTGCCCATCCCAGTGCCGACGTGGGCCTGCGCTCCCTGAAGGCGGCGTTTGCCTCGTGCTTGAGGTGACGGCCATCAACGGGGGCCTGGGCTCCACCGAGGATGCATGCTGCAATGCGCAACTCCTGGTGAACTCCGGCGCTCTCGCCTGGCGGGCGTGAGCCGTGCCGAGGCCCGGTCAGACTACCGCGCGAGGGAGGTGGAGAGAGCACTCCACGTTTCACGCTCCCAGCGCGATGCAGCGAAGGGCGAGGCGGGTGAGAGCCTCCAGCGATGTCGACGAGCTCGGTGACACGGCCTAGCCAGGCGTCTTGCTCAGCGCCCGTCGGGCGGAGGCGAAGCAGCTCGGGCGCCATGATCAGTGCGGCCCACACGTTTACGTGCTCTAGGCGAGCGTGGGAGGAGGACGCAGTGGCAGCGCGGCCGTCCCACCGCACGGAAGGGCGCATGGAGGAGTCCTGCTGCTCGTGTGCAACAGGGTCGGTTGCATCGGCGGCTTCAGCGCCAGCGGGGTGGCGGCGGCCGTGGTGACCCGCGGGTGCGGCCCGAACCACACGGACCACTCGGCGCTCAGCACGCACTCGACGGGCCTCAGCCATGGGGTTGGCAAGGACGGAGCAGAAACATAGCTGGAGAACAGCGACGCACCCCTACCTGGCGCGCCAAATCTCGGAATCGGGGCTCCGGGGACCCAAAGAGGTTCGAACTCTGGGGTGCGCTGGTTCTCGAACCCTACTCTCCCTTGCTAACCTACGGCGATGCTCCGGCGTGCTTGAGCTTGGGGGAAGAACAAAGAACACGGTGGTTTACCCAGGTTCGGGCCACCTCGCGGTGTAAAACCCTACTCCTACCTGTCTGGATTTCTTGGAGATGGGAGTGAATACAAAGGGGGTCAATATTTTCTACCGTGGCTGCCCTGTCTCCTTTATACCGGCTCTGGTCCTCTTCCCCCGAAAGTATCAGGCGGGAAGGGTTGCCACAAGCGCTAGTTTGAAGGGGGCCACGACTGCAGCCTATCCTGACAAAAGTAGTCTTCGCGTGCAAAAGCCTCCCTTCGTGACGCGTCGGTGGGCTCGGGGATGACCTCCATCCTGGTGAGCCCCCAGCCTCGGTCCTCTTGCACCAAACAGGAAATCTTTGGGGGTTGCTTTAGGTGCGGGCGAGCAAGCCCCGCTTCCTTAACATAGAAGAGGAAAGCATCCCCATTTGTGCCCGCTGGCACGGCCCCCGGCGCCGCTTGGCGTGGCGCGCGTCACCCACGTGAAGGTGCGGGGCATCAGGGCCCCGCCGAGCCACCTCGGGAAGCGCCCTCGGGAGGGGGCTTCGTCGAGGCTCTCGACGAAGCTTGGTGACGTGCGCCCCGCGAGGCGGGGGCTCTCGCGGGGGCCTTGCTCGAGTACCCTCGCGATGGGCCGCGTTGGGCTCAAGGCACGCGTCGTGCACTGGGTCGCAGGCAGGCGGCCTGGGTACCCCGAGTCCCAAAGGCCAGACAAGGTCCAAAGTCACGAACCAGTGAATTCATCCGCACGATCAACCCACCAACCCGCATGAGAGGGCCACCGAAGGATTCGCCTAGGGCTGCACCAAAAGCTCGTAGCTCGCGAGCATAATGAGCGCTTGATAGTTTGGCTCGTTATGCTCGTGGCTCGCTTCTTAATGAACAGAGCCAATCATTGATTTCAGCTCGTTAAGCTTAACGAGCTTAACGAACGAGCTAATGAGTTTCACGAGTAGCTCGTTAAGCTCGTTAGTAACTGAACAACACATATTTTTATCTTACGTGACAAAGTTTTCATAGCAGCTCAATCCATATATTCAATCTAATCTACATAGAAGGCAACAAACTAGTGCATTTCCATTTGTAGTCACCATCTTCCTTCTTAAAAACCGAATGTACACACTGATCATGTAAACTGTAACACATCAGGACTTTTTAACGAGCGCTCACAAGCTTACCGAGCTTCAAACAAACTGAGCCGAGCAAGGTTTTCTGGTCGTTAATCTTAACGAGCGAGCCTTATCGAGCACGAGCTTAAAGAGCACGAGCTTAACGAGCCGAGCAGCTCGTCAATCCACCCCTAGATTCGCCGAAGCACACCAGGGAGTCGACGGGCCGCGTCGGAGCACGCTAGTCGACAGGCCGCCGCACAACCGACCAGTGCAAACCACAGGGATGTCGAGCCTCCCTATCCCGACAAGGCGTCGAGAGATGCCTCGTCGCCGCCCTCAACCAGTTGGGCTTAGCCCGCCGGCATGTTCAGGTAACGGCAAGGGAGGAGAGGCAGGGGAGGGGACGGCATATGGGGGAGACAATAGAAACAATTAAGAGTACCCCTTGAGGGAGCCCCGCAAGGGTAACTTCTATGTGATGAAAGCGCGCCAAGTGGTGTGTCCGCTACCACGTGTCGTTTGATGGGCTATCCCTCTAAATTTCATTTTTTTCATTTTTCTATACGCGTTTTTGGAATTGAGATGGGTTTATCCGGCTTTCGGTTTACGCTTAGTTTTCCAATGTTTGGAAAGAAAAAATCCGGGTTTTTTTTTGTGCATTTTTTTGCTTCCACGAGAATTACAAATTTGCTTCTCGTAGAGGCACGTATTTTCTTCCGTGAGCAGCATAGTTGTGCTTCTCCGAAGAAAAAAGAAAGCAATTCAATATTTATGATTGAATGGTTTTTTTCATGAGAGCCACGTGTTTGCTTCTCGTGAAGGCATATATTTGCTTCTGTGAGAGGCACGGTTGTACTTCTCGGAAAGGGAAAAATAATTTGCGATGTTTTTTTGCTTCCATGAGACGTGTAACTTCTTTCTACTTCTCGGAAAGGAAATGATTATTATTTTTGCTTGTCGTGGAAGGCACATATTTACTTCCGCGAGAAGCATAGGAGTGTTTGGGTGGAAGGGGAAAAATTGTGTTTTTTTGTGCTTCCACAACAAATACATATTTGCATCTCGTAGAGGCACAAAATATGTGCTTCTCAAAAATTGAAAAAGTGTAAAAGAAATGTGCTTTGGCAACGTTTTTTTTCTTCCGGTAGTGTCGTGAAAAAAAGGTTCGTCAAAATTTATTAACATGGGATCTAGTTTTGTAGATCTCGACGTGAAAATCCAACGGTGAAAACGGTTCGGAATTTGACGTACCATTCAAGAGATAAAATGTTAAAAAAAATGATTCGACAAAAGAAAAAGAAAAAGGAAAAACTCCTAGATTGCAACAAGTGACAAACATGCAGCGCATGACTTGTCAGCACGAGAGAATTTTGTTCACAAGTTCAAAAAATGTGTGGCGAATATCATAGAATGTTTGTGGTTTTATAAAAAAGATCATAATTCTAAAAACTATTTGCTTCTTTCCAAAAAAATGGACAAAAAAATTCAAGAAAATAATTATATCAGAATTTGAAAGAATGTTTCCTTTTCTAGAAAAATTAGAAAATAAAAATGTTCCCTTTCAAAATTTGTTCACAAATTCAAAAGGTTCATGTTTTTCAAAAATCGCAAACTCAAAAATTGTTTGAGTTTTGAAAAAATTGTTGAAAAATTCCAAAAATGTTACCTTTTAAAAAAAATCACAAATTCAAAAAATGACCATCTATTCAGAAAAATCGCAAATTCAAAAATTGTGAAATTTCATAAAATATTTACTTTTTGAAAAAACTGTTTATGATTTCAAAAACAAATTGCGTTATCAGCTTTTTTCTATGTTTCAAAAAAGGTGTGCATTTTCAAAAAATTGTTCGTTGTTTCAAAAAGTGTTTTTGTTTTCGTGGTTTCCCTATTTTTTTTCCCGAAATTGTTCGCGTTTTGAAGAAATGTTCGAGTTTTCAAAAAAATGCTCAATTTTTGTAAAAAAAATTGGCTTTTCGAAAATTATTTAGTTTTGTCAAAAATAAAATCTTGCTCGAACTATAGAAGAATTTTTTTAAATCTTTCACGGCTTATAGTTAACATAAACTAGGTGTTTGGTTGATTACTGTGGGCTTGGCTTTACATGAGATGCCTTGCATTGTTGCAGGAATGAGTTGCAATGCATTTCAATGATATTTAATTGTGTGAAACATTAATATTTAGATTACAAATATGTAAATAGAACCAAAAAAATGTATTGTCTATTTTTTAAAATAATTTTATTGTTTAAAAATGTTTATTGAATATACGTAGTATACCTACATAGAAAGAATATCATAATATAATGGATAACTTTTCGTCAAGCATATTTAGGTGGGACTTTGATGAAGTGGCTTGTGTGGTGAGGTAGTATGTGTACATGTTGAGACAAATAGAAGTAGTGGGAAATACTTTTCACATGGATGTTCAGGTTGGCCTTTGATGAGTTGGCATGTGTGGTGAGGTATGATGTGTGCATGTGAACATAAATGGAAGTAGTGGGGACTAGACCTGGCCATGGGTAGCCCGGGCCGGATGGCCCGACCAGACCCGGCCCGAAATCCCAGGCTGGGTCGGGCCTAATCACGCCATCGGGCGGGGCTCGGGCCTGGAAATCGAGCCCGACGGTCGGGACGGGCCTGTCGAAAACTGAATTTCAGCCGTAGTCGGGCCGGGCCAAACGGGCCGGGTCGGGCTTTTTCGGGCTCAGGCCGGGCTTGGGCCCGATTTATTAGGCCCGACGGTCGGGCCGGGCTCGGGCCTGGGTTTTTAGCACCGGGCTTTTTTCTGCCCGGCCCGACATATTGCCACGTATAGTGGGGACCAACTATTTAGGTATATATGATTTGAATCAAATCCTTATTCTAGAGAAACACAATGATCTCGCTAGTAGATCTTGATACGTCCTGAATGTATTTACTATTTTTGTATTGTTCATTACTTAATTTCATCGTGTATGCAAATTTTTCGAGCTTATTTGGATTAACTTATTAATAAAGTGCCTAGAGTCAGATCATGTCTTGTGTTGTTTATGTTTTCATGGAGCACATGTGATCATTTTATGTAGTAATGGAGGCGAAATTACATCATGGCTACCTCTATGAACCCGTACCCAAGGGGATGGACCACTAACACATCATCATGTGAGCAGCACAAATCGATGTTGATGAAGACATCGATGTTGATGAAGACATCGACGATCCCCCCACCGATAGAGTATCCGGAACAGTGCTATATAAGAGAAAGTTTGGATCGCAAAGCATATTTACGAGACGCCTCAACTTGGGTTATCGTTTGGGAGAAATTCTTTAGTGTTATTATTCCTGGAGAGCATGAGCCCGGAATTGTACCATTCAAAACTACATAATCATCTAGATGGAATGAAGGCATACATGCATGCATAATACTCCCTTCGTCCCAAAATAAGTGTCGCAGATTTTGTACTAAATTAGTATAAATTTTGTACTAGACGAACGACACTTATTTTGGGACGGAGGGAGTAGAATATACATTGTCAACAATAAGAATGTGTAGCAAAATTTACATTGTCACATACAAGCATGAATTGTATATTTTTAAACTATTCACAACTACATTGTCACATATACGAATTGTAACATTCATAACAACAAAATGAAATATAAAATCACAACTGTAAAATTCATAACTACACAAATAATCTACAAGCAATGAAACTTACCACCGTGGTGAGACACTGCGACCAAAGAACAATGCAACACATGCCGGTTCTAGAACCACACATCGAGGTGCAGGAGACCCGGCTGCAAGGTAGATCAATACCACCACCACCATAACCAAGACCGGCAAGGCCACGACCGCGCATATATTCTTCTTCAAGAAACTTCTTCATCCAGACTGCCTCCTTCGAAGCTTCTGAAGCTGTAATATATTCTGCTTCCGTCGTAGAATCTGCAACAGTGTTTTGCTCGAAAGTCTTCCAAATCACTGCCCACCATTGAGGATGGAGATTTAAAATCATCTATATCAGTCATGAAGCTAGCATCCGTGTTACCATTTGCTACGAGCTCTTCATCTCCTCCATAGACAAGGAGCATGTCCTTTGTTCTCTTGAGGTACTCAAGAATATTTTTAACATCTCCTAGTGAGCTAATCCAGGATCGCTTTGGTACCTGCTACTAACACTTAGCGCATAAGAAACCTCTGGTCTTGTACATATCATAGCATACATGATGAATCCTATTGTCGAGGCATATGGGACTCCATTCATTTTCACCCACTCATCAATCGTCTTAGGACATTGATTCTTGCTAAGTGTCGTGCCATGTGACATTAGGATCAAGCTCTTTTTGGTGTTCTCGATTTTAAACCTCTTTAAAACCTTGTGAATGTACGTGCTCTCGCTCGGCGCAATTAGACGTCTTGATCTATCTAACACTCAGCAGATCGTGATTACCTTAAGCTTTCGGTTCCTCTCAAAACTATTCAGAATATTTTGATCGAAAGGGGTTGCCCCCCACTCCATTTTATTGCATAAAACGGAGCACAGAGTTCTAAAGAAATAGCATAGCAGTCTGAAACTTAAAAAGAAAAACAACGACAGTAGATAGACGAGGCATGCAGCACTAGATCCTATTACAGACAATTGAGAACTGAATGTAGATCATCCAGTGTGTGCCCTCGGATGGCAGCTTCTGGATCCAGCCACACCCCCACCTCCTCCCATGATCTCCAGGCGATGCGGAGCAGCTCTCCTCTTTGATGGTCCAGGAGCCGGAGACAGCGTTGCAGCAGAGCAGACTGGTCTCCCTTGCACAAGATCTTCCATTGGTGAATGTATGAACTGACCACCCCAGGATAACCTGAGTACTTCTCCACGGAACACCCTGAAAACACATTTTGTTACGCATAGACCAAATGCTCCAAATGGTAGCAACACAAGCAATATTTGTTACATTTTTCCTATTATTGGTATTCCACATAACAGTAAAATCTTTCATACAGACTGGTTTATTAAAACCGAAAGTATCAGCAACATCATGCCATACGGCTCCAGCAACAATGCAATCAAAAAGAAAGTGATGAACAGTCTCCTTCTCATCACAAAACAAACATGTTTCGTCCTCTACATGTTGTCTTTTACCTAGATTATCCCTAGTCAGTATTTTATTATTGTGAGCCAGCCAAATAAACACCAAATACCTATGAGGGACATTAATATTCCAAAAAAAAATCCACACAGGGGTACATACCCCTCCCGAGTTAAGAATATTATAGAAAGATTTCATAGAATATACACCATTATGTTCTAGCATCCAGAACGGTCTATCATCTTCATCATTAGGTATATAATTGGCAATTGCCATTAATAGCTCTTGCCACATACCCATAAGCCTATCATCCACACATCTGTTAAAAGTGAGCTTCAATTCCATACCATCCCAAACTTGAGCAACAGAAACATTTTTTTGTTGACAGGTGTTAAAAATCTCCCAAAATTTTGTTTTTAAAGTGGTTTCCCCCACCCAAATGTCATGCCAGAAACTGATGCGGGTGCCTTTTCCCAAAATCCATCTGTAAAAAGGCCGGGCCCCAGCAAGAGCCCAAGTGACCCCTTTCCAAAAGGGTGAACCAACACCTTCTCTAGACCAGAGGACATTTGGCCCAGAGGTGTTATATTTGTGATTGATTAAGGTTATCCAAGTTTTCTCTGGACCCTGCAAATATCTTTTGGACCAGCTAGCCAGCAAAGCCATATTGAACTCCCTAAGGTTAATTACTCCCAAACCTCCAAAGTCTTTTTTCTGAGAGACTAAACCCCAGTTGGCAAGATGGTATTTTTGAATATCACCCATGTTGCCCCAAAAGAAATGGGACATTTGTGATGTGATGGCCTTAATTGCCCATTTTGGAAACTTAATCACAGACATCAAGTACATAGGGATACTGGCAATACAGGTTTGAAGCAGGATTAGCTTGGCCTCATAGCTAAGTAACCTGCCCCTCCATCCGCAAATCCTTTTAATGATCTTGTCAATGATAGGCTGAATATCTTCCCTTCTCAATTTTAGGAAGTGAAGTGGCACCCCCAAATATTTCAAGGGAAAACCCCCAACCTTACAGCAGAAAATTTGGGATAGAGTCTTAATTTCCTCCTCTCCTAGGTTAATAGCAGCCAATTCACATTTGTCATAGTTGATCCTCATACCAGAAAGGTTTTCAAAACAAGCTAATAGCCACTTTAAGTTTTTTGCATATTCTGGATTTGGGTCCAAAAACAAAATCGTATCGTCATCATATTGTAGGCTAATCAAACTGTCAGGAATCACCTCTGGAAGGATCCCTATAATGATTTTCTCTCTAGTTGCTTTGGCGAGCATGCGTGAAAACACATCCGCCACTAGATTAAAAAGCATAGGGGATGACGGGTCACCTTGTTTTAAACCTTGCCACCCACAAAATATGGACCCACAGTGTCATTAATCTTCACAGCAAAGGAGCTATGTTTAATAATAGAGAAAATCCATCTAATCCATTTACTCCCAAAACCTCTCAAGGTTAACATTTCCAACAGGAAGTCCCAATTTACCCTGTCGTATGCCTTTTCATAGTCAAGCTTCAGGACCACACCTGGTCGTCCAGATTTGTGGACTTCGTGGATCGCTTCATGAGCCGTGACAACACTCTCTAAGATGAAGCGTCCTCAAACAAAAGCAGTCTGGCAGGGTGATAACAGCTTATGACCCAACGGAGAAAATATGTTGGTCATTGCTTTACTTAGGATTTTAATAGAGACATTACTTAAACATATTGGCCTAAACTTCTTCATAAGTTTAGCATCCGGTTCTTTAGGGATAAGAGTGACAATAGAGTAGTTTAATCGCTGGATATCCAGAGTCCCATTTTCAAAATCTCTAACCAGGGCCATAAAGTCATGTTTAATTAAATCCCAAAAATTTTGATAGAAAAGGAAAGGGAGACCATCAGGCCCAGGGGCGCCACAAGCATACGAACCCATGATGTCCTCTTTGATTTCCTCTTCCGAGAAAGGTTTCTCTAGGTCATTATTGTCCTCAGCTGTGACTTTCTCATCTTCTGACCAAAACTGATCATCCAAGTGTATGTTGGGTTTGTCTTCATGGCCGAACATATTTTTATAGAAATCTGTAGCCACTCCCAACATGTCCTCGGTAGAATGGACAAGACCATTTGGGCCTTCGAGCAAAGAAAGAATTTTTTCCTCCTGCGCTGGTTGGCCATGGCATGAAAATATGCAGTGTTCTTGTCCCCTTCTAAAAATTTTCTGTCTCTAGACCTTTGCCACATGGCAGTTTCCTCTTTCCTCCATATGTCCTCCAGTTCTGTCCTAATCTCTTTCATCCTGAGGATATCCTCATTTGAAACTCTGTTTTGTTCAGAGAATACATCTAGGATGTCAAATTCTAGAAGAAGATTCTTCTTCCTCTTTTTCATGTCAGCTTCTATGTTAATACTCCAACCTTTGATTTTTTTTCCCTCAAAAGTTTTGTTTTGAACTGCCAAGTATCAATGGCAGTAGAAAAAGGAGAAGGGGCGGACCAAGTTTTTTCAACCAAAGCTGGAAACTCAGGTTGGCTCAGCCACCATTTTTCAAACCTAAAAGGTTTGTCTATGGTATTGTTTCTATTACCAGTATCCAGGAGGAGGGGGCATGATCACTTCCCACCCTAGGTAAGGCACACAAAGTGGTAAGTGGGAAATGACTATCCCAGTCGGTAGAGGAGAAGACCCTATCCAGCATTGCAAAGATAGGTTTTTCTTGATTGTTGCTGCAGGTAAAAACCCTATTTGCAATTTTAGTTTCCATAAGGCCCCATTTGTTTATCCAGTAATTGAACAGGTAGGTCCAAGATGAATTGACAACCCCAGATGATTTATATTTAGCCTCTCTTACAAGGTTGAAGTCACCCCCAAATAGGACTGGGTGTGACAACCCTTCCATCACCTCATGGAGTTCAGCAATAAAATCCACCTTATCAACAACATAAGTTGTGCCATACACCACTACAAGATGCCACACTAGTTGGTCAAGTTTAGTTTTTAGGGTGACCACTAAGCAATACTTCTTACAAATGACACCAATAGTGTCCAATATGTTACTATTAATCCCAATTAGGATGCCACCTGCAGTCCCAACAGCAGGTAAGCAATGCCAAATATAGGGTATAGGTCCAGCTATAGAACTGAGGAAAGAATCCTCAAACTTCTCTTTTTTGTTTCTTGGAACCCAATAAAGTCTGGCTTATGTTTGTTAATGATGTCAGACAGGCACTGTAGTTTTCCTTTTTGGCTCGCACCTCTAATATTCCAAAAAAGACCTATCATGGTATTTTGAAAGGGTAAGATAGGTTATAGAGCCCAGCTTTCTGCACAGCACCAGAGTTCCCACATGAACCAGCAGTGCCCCCTGGTATATGAGAAGTAGTGATGTTGGTTTTTTTGGAGTACAAACTCCATCTAAGTTAGAGAAATCAACATCAAGGTCACTGGGTAAGGCTATCTCCGGATTTTGATTAGCAAAGGCTAGGCATTTTTCAGTTTCATGTTTGATAATACTATCAACAATATTTTTCTTCTCTTCCTCATTATGACCAATCCTCAAATTTACAACAGAAGCATAATTTTCTAAAGTAGTACAGGATTCAGCTGTGAAAGACTTACTTTTAAAAGTGGGAGGAATTTCCAGGTTCATCTTCATCTTGTAAGCAGCTGCCTTCTCCGTGATGTTTTGCTTTTTCTGCATCCTGGTGCTTGGCCTTTGTAAGATCACAGGACCCCATTGAGTGAGATTATCCTTCTTTTTGTTGACAGCAAGTACCCCAGGTTTTTGAGGTATGGGAATGTTGCATTTGTTAAGAGCCAACATCTTCAGATCTTGAGCAACTGGTTCAGACAGAGTGTTCATTTCCAGCTCATTGATCTCTACATCATCTTCATCATCAGAACCAGAGCTTGCCTCATCAAAGTTAAGTAGCAGATCAGAGCAATACACCTTCTGGGCAGACATTGGAGAGTTCATGTCACTGCATGCCTTGTTTTTGTAAGCTCTAGTACCAGAATCTATCTCAGCATGATATTTGTCATCAGCCAGCATTTCCATAGCCATATTGTAAGAGACAGTTTCAATTTCCCCAGTCACAACTTCCACCTCCATTTGTTTTCCTTTTTCAGGAATTGGGAGGGAAGCAGCCATGAGTGGAGCAGGATGGAAACAGAGAGTTTTTGCCATTTTTGAACAGCCTGCAGATTTTGAGGTGTTATCTTTATTGGCCATATCCAACTCATCAAACCCTTCTTCTCCTTCCTTCAAAACATTTCTATCAACATTCTCCAATTCTTTACCATCTTCATCCACTTTAATGTCAGTAGGCCCATCATCATCATTGGGATCATCAGCACCAATTTGCTCAAAACCCTCTACAATGAATTCCAAGATATACAGCTTTTTCCTCATTTCCATCAGTCTTTCAAATGGTATCTTAGCTGGGTTCCTGCAAGCAATTTTGATCCTGACCATTTCATAGAAGCTTTTCATCATACCATTCCAGTCCACATCCACTAATATGCCAAAGCAGGAAGCTATCTGAGAGAAAACCTTCCAAGTGCACCACTTTGAGGATAACCCCACAATGTCCACCCAAGCTTCAGTCAACTCACTGA
The DNA here is from genome assembly GCA_039707655.1 of Elymus sibiricus. Taxonomy (NCBI): domain Eukaryota; kingdom Viridiplantae; phylum Streptophyta; class Magnoliopsida; order Poales; family Poaceae; genus Elymus; species Elymus sibiricus. Next base: position 457,233,076 of record CM077665.1, on the reverse strand, counting down.
AGGGGTCAACTGATCCTGTCCATTTCTCAACAGAATAGAAACACCACTGATTGGGAGATCAAAGGCAGGGAACTCAATGAGTTCATCCACATTTTTCCAGGGGGGAAACCTGACCAAGAAAGACTTTTCAGAGAGAGCTCTAATCTGCCAAGTCCATTGCTTGTTTTTGTAAAAGATCCTAGATAGGTTTTTGCGGAGTTCCTCTTGATTGATCTTCCCTTTGACAATTTACAATGCTCCACAGTTCCTAAAGTTGAGCCAATTTGCCTCTCTACCCACAGGGGCAAACTATTCAGAATATTAATGAAACAATTACACAAATAAATCCTTGATACTCTTGGCCTACTAACACATAGCAGATCCTGATTACCTTAAGCTTGGGACCATGTAGGTTCGGTAAAACATAGATATGAACGAAACACCTTCGTTCAATGACCGATAGCGGAACCGTGGACGTCCATATCGATCCCTATGAATACACGAATGCTAATCAAGTGAACCTTTGTTTATCATGTGCTATTTCCTTTGCTTCGCAAAACTTTACAAAACTAGAGGTATATCAGTATCCTCTCGAGTCATGCACATGCTCACTATACCGTTATTATCGTTACCGGTTTTTTTTTATTTTTCGTTGAAATGTTCCGGCATCCCCGTGACATGGTCACATGTATCTGGCCAGACGATGATGGATGTCGTCACACCGAGAGGGACCTAAGCATATCTCTCCATCGTCGAAGGAGCAAATCTCAATATTGAGTTATCTAGTCCCTTGTAAAACTTTCCGATGAGCCCGTAAGTTGTCGTTATGATCATCCTGTTACAGATGACGTTTGAGCAATCCCAAAGTCCATTGTACGGAAAGAAGAAACTACAATGCTCTCATGGTCTAAGGAACTAAAGCATATGTTAACTCTCCGTGTTATAACAACTGACTTGTTACAATGTGACCTCAAAGTATAACAAACAAGTTTTGGGTCGATTCAATATGATTGTTCTTCTAACATCATATTCTCAAAGTTGTTTTAGGACTATCATTATACTTAACGATATCCTAAGATCCGGAAAACATGATCATCAACACTTGAGCTAGTCTTAGATGAGAGACTAGGAATACTATTTTACCATTTATCATTTCACACGTGCATATGAGTTTTCCACTGAATTGCACATTCCAGGATCATGGCAATTATAGCATATAATATAAACTCTTAATTGTGAATATGAAAATATAGTAATACAATATTATTGCCTCTAGGGCATATTTCCATCAGCCGCGTCTGGCTTCGGGGGGCCCGCATCGCCATGTCATCCGAATAGAGGGCTCCGACCTTGCCACCTCCGTCTTAGGGGGATCTGCATCACTACGTCAACTTGAGGTCTTCAACAACAGTGACGTTGGCTCTGTTGAACAATCATCTGAACACTCTCATTATGACTCTGCAAGTTCGCCCGAGGCACAGGGGCTAGACCCAAGGGTGCACTATCATGCCGCGACCCAATGTCTATAGAAGATGAAGAAATCACAAAGCTTCACAGAGTCGTTGAAATAAGCTCTATAGAAGCCGGCTATGTTCAACCACAATTCAAGACCAAGAGGTCAAATCCCACATGCACGCCTCACATAGCCGGCTTCGGCTTCCAATTTGGGAATCCAATCCTAGCAAATAACATCATTTCCCATCCTATGGTTGAATCGACATGTAGTTTTCTCTACCTCTCAGAAGTCAATGAAGTCTGTAACACCCTTGTAATCAAGCTACAATAAACCTTTGTGATTAATTTAATCATTTTACTAAACAGTGCTGGATCACCTTTGATTCAATATCTCATTTCAAATTCCACTTTAAATTCAAATTCAAATAATAAGTGAAATGAAGAAATTCACTAACATGAAAACTAAAAGTTCATAGTGTTGTAAATATTCTCTGGATATTTGTCAAGGTGAAACCAACATTTTGTAAATTATTTAAATGCCCTAAAATATTGAAATCAGAGGCCAAAACAATAATTTAAATGCCTTCTAAATTATGAAAAATCCAAACTATTTCAAATGCCTCTCAAACTTTTTGTGGAAGTGCCTAAATTTGCAATATGAATAATGGGACAAGTTCCATATTTTACAAAAGTCAAATGGTATTAAAATAAATGCAAAACAGAAAGAACTAAAAAGAAAACAAAAATCAGAACTGAAAAAAGAAAATAAAAATAAAAAGCCCCACTGTGGGCTGGGCCTTAGTCACAGTAAGGCCCTGCCCACCTAAGGGGTCGTCCCCTTCCTCCTGTTCACAAGGGAGGCGTGGCCGTCACCGATGATCACCACGGCCACGGCCGTCGTCGTGGTGGCCATCTGCCGCCTCCCCGACGTCTACAAGAGCTCCCCCGTGGCCCCTGAACGAGCCCTAGCCCCCATTCCACCTCTCCCTCTCGCCTCCACTCTCCTCTCCGCGCATACCCGAGCCGCCGTCGCGATGGCCGTCGTTGCCCGCGTGCCCACCGTCGCCCCCGCGGTCTAGGAACGAGCCCACGAGCTCCGCCGTGTTCCTCTACGTCGCATGCGCCGACGAACGCGAGCCGGGAGGCCCTGCATCGCTGCCCCGCCTTCTTCTTCCTCCTCGGGCACTGCCGCACGCCGTCGACGATTCCGGCACCATCGAGCCTCCCCCGAGCCCACTGAGCACATCTACAGGCTCACTGTGAGCCCCTCTTGCTTTCCCCTCCGTTTTCCCCTCGAATCCGTGCCCGTAGCGATCGTTCCCACCGTAGCCGAAATGCACTGCCGCTCGAGCTCGTCGCCGGCGATGCTCCGGTGACCAAATGGTCACGCGCGTGCGTCCGTTTGCTTCGCCGCATCGCGTAGGCCCTCCCTAGCCGCTCTGTTTGCAAGTTTGTGCGACGCAACGCCGTCCCCGTCGACGCCCGAACGCCGGCGTCCGCCCCGCTCGTCGCCGGCAACGTTTCCGACCACCTCCGGTCCCGCCACCGCCGCAGATCGACTCGGCGTTGAACGCACGTTCGAACGTGGCCGGCCCCGTGCAAAATGGCCGGCCGTAGCGGTTTTCCTACGAGGGCCCGAGGCTTTCCGCCGCGAAAACGGTCGCCGGAGCAACTCCGGCGCCGCCCACCGACGTGGCTGGCCCGGGGCCACCCCCAGGGTCACTGCCAGTGGCCCCCTGGCCCCTGTTTACCCGTTGACCCCGGTCAACTTGCTGATTGGGCAACCCCCAGTCACTGACTGGTGGGCCACCCCCACTAATTTGCTAATTAACTAATTAAAATAATTAGTTTAACCTAATCGGTCATTGTCAGGTGGGTCCTACCTGTTAATTATTCCTTTTAGTTAAATTTAAACACTGATAAATCCCCTCTGTCTATGACATGTGAGACCCAGCTGTCAGGTTTGACCTAGAACAGTTGGGTTGACTACTGACCTCATGCTGACGCAATAAATGATTTTTCAAACTAATATAAATTCAGAAATTCCAGAATATTAATAAAATTTGGGAAATCATATAAAATAATCTATAAGTCAGATGAAAATAATTTATATATGAAAGTTGCTCAGAAAAATATAACGAATCCAAATATGTTATCCTTTCATCTGTCACATGCCCCTAGCATGATGAACATGTAACTTTCCCCTCTAGATCGTCTGTCCGATAAATGCCAAAGACCTGGGAAATATCCATAGATATTTTCCCGCTCCGTCTGCAACACGTATCACTGCGTTCGGTCACCCCTAGCACTGCATATTGCCATGCCATGCATCGTAATGCATTTTTTTTCTTTATATTTATTGTTTCTTCCCCCGTCTTCTCTCTGGTAGACACCGAGACTGACGCTGCTACCGGGTACGACTACACAACTGACGTTCAGCCACTTGCCGCTGAGTATCCAGGCAAGCAAAACCCCTTGATCATTCCTATATCGCCCATTCCTTCTCTCTCATGCTTGCATTAGATTTTCCTACTGTTGTTAATAGCTCATATTCTAATGCATAGCCTGTTTTTGTAACCTGCTATTGTACTTTACCTGTCTATCCTAAATGCTTAATATAGGTTGGTTAGTGATCCATCAATGACCCCTCACCTTGTCCCTCTTGCCCCCGCTTCATCATCGATGACTCGATCAACATGATCGACGTCCTGAGCCCGACACATCACACCACCCCTCTTAGTTGTACGACTCTGTAGAGCTACTATCGAGTGCCGAGGGTGATACCTCGTAACGCACTCCTGATGATAACTCTGTAGTGTAGCTAACCAGTCGTGGATTATGGAGGGTGATTCCTCCTTCACCACTCCCAATAACGACCCTGTCGTGCAACACCTCAAGTGTGAACCCTCGAGGGTGATTCCTCCCAGGTCACATTGACGATTACATCGAGTGGAATCCATCGAGGGTCATTCCTCAGATTCCCCCTTGATGTTATGGACACACGGTTACTTTGACTTTAACTAAGAACCATGTGAAAGACGGGTCGGCCCCGAGGGGTACCCGCGAGGGAAATGGGAAAGACGGGTCGACCCCGAGGGGTAAACGCGAGTGATGTGTAGTCGGGCTGACCAGGAAGGTACCCGCGAGATAATTACGCGGCACGGCCGGGCATTCTTAGACCTTGCCGTAAGTCCGGGAGATGGGACGACAGGACCACAGATCGTGAATCATTGATCGTCACCGCGCACTACCAAGACACTAACCAACGGGTTTGGATATGTGATCTGAGTAGGCCTCTGGCCATTTTCGCACTGACCACCACGGGGGAATAAATATGGGTATTTGTGTCGTACATTCGCCCGAAAGCTCTTCAGACGTCACAGTTGAGCGGCACGCACCCGGGTGGCCCGCATAAGCACCTGCTTTGTATAAAGAGGTGCCAGGACTTACACCGGTCGTCCACGTAACGTGCAGGAGTGCAAAGGGCGATGGGCCCATGACCCCTGAGCACTTAGGATTTAGACCGGCGTGCTGACCTCTCTGTTGAGCCTAGGTAGGACTACGACGTGTTGATCAGCCGAGGCCGGGCATGACCTGGAAATTGTGTACGACCAGAGTTAATCGAGTGTGTTGGATAATTTTGTGCACCCCTGCAGGGAAGTATATCTATTCGAATAGTCATGTCCATGGTAACGGACGCTCAGAGTTGTATCCCGATCTATACAACTAGAACTGGATACTTGTGACATTGAAGTGGAAATGATGGCTCCGGGATTGCTTTCTCGACAAGGAGTCGAGGAAGGATCTCTGGGCGTTACTACAACATACTTACTTATAATATGCTAATCTGCACTCTTCTAATGCTGCACGACACTGAAGATGCTAGTCTTCGATAGGACTAGGCCTTCCCTCTCTTCTGGCATTTCTGCAGTTCAGTCCAACGATATAGCCCCATTCCTCTGATACTGATGCATACTTAGCTTAGATTTGATGTAAGTCTTTCGAGTACTTTGGATGAGTACTCACCGTTGCATTGCTCCCCTTTTCCCCTTGATACGATTGCTACGATCAGATGACGGAACCCAGGAGCCAGCTGATCCCGCCGACTACTACTACTACCAGGACGGAGCGTACTACTACGTGGAGGCCGTAGAGTAGTTAGGAGGCTCCCAGGCAGGAGGCCTAGCCTTTTCGATCCATGTTGATGTTTGTCTAGCCTTCTTAAGGCAAACTTGTTTATTTATGTATGTACTCAGATATTGTTGCTTCCGCTGACTCGTTTGTATTCGAGCTTATGTATCCGAGCCCTTGAGGCCCCTGGCTTGTAATAGAAAGCTTGTATGACTTTAATTTGTGTCTAGAGTTGTGTTGTGATATCTTCCCGTGAGTCTCTGATCTTAATCGTGTGCATTTGCGTGTATGATTAGCGTACGATCAAGGCGGTGGCATCACAAAGTCCCTCCATATGACTTCGTGAATCGCCTAGATGCTTGGGGCTACTGACGGTGTCCCATACACGGGGTAACGTGAGCCGCCGTAAATCGACACAGTACGCCGGGAGTTGCCCCCCCACTGTGATGGGGTGCATCATCAACTTGTAAACAAGCCATGTAAACCGACTTGGACTCATGTAGCCCTAGCCCCATCCACCTATATAATGGGTGGTAGGGGCCTCCCAAGTCGGCATCCACGAGATTGTCGAGATCCGGCCTACAAATCTCTCATATGAGACACCATAATATAATCAGACATGCAGGAGTAGGGAATTACCCCATCCCGAGCTAGGTAAATCGTGCAACCAATCTGATCCTCTATGTGTGCCATCCCATGAGAAGAATCCGCCGGTATGCAAGTTGGCCGATTGCCGAAAAGCAATCTCATAGTCAGGATGGGCCGGTCTGACATGGCGGAAGCTTCCGGGTGTCCCCAAATCCGCCCCACGTATTGGTTGGGTTTGAGCGGTGTCGGATAGTTCAGACACATTGCATGTGCAATAAGGATAGACAACGTGTCGATGGCGGTTTTAAAAAGACATGAGGAAGAAGGAAACAGAGTTTGCACGGGACAAAAACAGAGGTTGGTGTGATCAGATAAAGAAAATCTTGCTGGCTAATTAGCAAGCCTTGGTAATTCTATGATCAACTTTCGTCGTCTAATCTAAAACCAGCAGCACTTACAAGTGAGTCTGCAAGGATGACACATTGAAGGCTCCCTTCTGCATCCAAAAGAATACAGCCATACAAAGGGGGTGAAAAGACCTCATGTTGTGTCTAACTCGGAGCTCATTCCATGCATGACCACTGGTGCCTGCAATGATCCCCTGCTCCTTCTTCTAACTAAGCTTCCAGGCTTTGCCCGCGTTCATGCTGAACTTTTTCAGCCTCCCGAAGAGCATGACGAGAATGAGGATGAGTTTGCCGGAATCGCTCCACCTCCCAGCAAAGCCGGTCCACCTGTCAGTGCACAGCCGGTCTGGGCTGAACTGCCTACTGCAGCTGTAGCCCATGGAGAAGCCCACATTTCCATAAGCGCTGCAGAACGTTACACTCAAATATGTCAGCTTCTCTCAAGGATGCGACTTGTAGTTCTTATCATATATGCTATTACTAGATACTCCTTCCGTCTCAAAATAAGTGTCTCAACTTTGTAGTAGCTTTAGTACAAAGTTGTACTAAGCTTGAGACACTTATTTTGGGACGGAGGGAGTAGTTACTTCCTTTTTCAGGTTTAGAGGGGACTTGCCTGACGACTTCGACGACAATGCTGAGCAAGTTGAAGTTGAGGGGGTCCTCCTTGAGCTTTTCCCTCTCGGTGATGCAGATGGCGATGACAAAGATGGCGAGGTAGGAGAGTTGTGACAGAAGCGTGCTCTTGAGCAACCTCACCCCCTGGCTCTCCTCCGTGGGATGGTCCTTCACACTGGAGCTCTCTCCAAATGGAAACCATGTCGTGTATGGAGGCAGGTACCTGGAAGCAAAGCAGAACGTGAGTGAGAGAGACGGCCAAGACGGCAAGCCTAGCGACAATTGTAGTTATGTTGCATGAAAGCACTTGAGGACTGAATCCCAACAATGGCACCCTTTTTTCCCCAAAAAACGTCACCTACCATACCACCAAACTTTCAGCATCCAGATGTCCACGTGCAAGAAAATTCTGGCGAGTGGAAGTATTCTCATGGAACTAATGGCTCATACATCGGTCCGGATTCGCTGCCTATATATGATCACGATTTCTCATGGACCACTGCACCATATGTGCAGAGAACAATGTAGCGGAGAAGCTACGGCGACGACGACGGTGCGAACTGAATTGGAGGAAGGCGGACAATATTCCCAGTTACAGTTACGTACGTAAGGAGCACGCGATGCATGCATGGTGCATGGGGCCTCGCCTTGAACGGAGACCCGGAGACTACGTTGGAATGTGTTTCGATCGGCGTTCCGATTCTCAACTAGCGGTTGGCTCTGGGTCCAAGATGAGGTTTCTCTTCCGGGCGGCCAAGGTGCGGTCAGCCAGCGCGTGCACGTGCCTGTGGGCTCGTGGATGGCAATGCTCCTGCGGGTGCGGGAAGGTTGACGACCTCGAAATACTTTCCGCCGCGAGGGAAAGATTCCTCTACCTCCCCGTTCAATTATTGAACGGAATTTCCTCTACTACAACCACAATGGCCAACCGCCTGCAATGGACCTGGCCACCCATGTTGGACTAGTAGGAGTACTTGCTACGGAGTATATTCAGCGATTGTCGGGGTATAGAATATGGCACTCGAGGACTACTAACATCGACCACAAATTAATTAAGGCGAATTAAGGATGCCCGTATTCCCTCCGTACCGTGTATAAGTCATTTTACGTTGTACACCGTGACCAAGGCGGAAGGAAAAACGAGAAAACTTAATGTTTATTTGCTATTTAATACTATTGCATGCAATGAATTGACATGTCGTGCTAGGTAGTCTCAAGTCATTAAAAATATACATGTCAAACCTTTTTTATTGGTTGATTCCTTCATTCATGTCAAGAAACAAGAAACGTTGTGAGAGTTAATGTATCGCGTCAAAGTGTTTTGGGATTATTTGGTTTTGGTAAGATGACTTATGCACCGGTAGGGAGGGAGTACTACCTTGGTTTATTCATCATCTACCTTCATTTAGAGTATTATATATCCCGCAAAAGAAAAGAAAATCTACATCGCGCTCTAAACCAGAAGGGAGGGATACAAATAGCCAAATTGTTGATCTCTTGGACTTTTTTTTATGGGGTGATCTCTTGGACATTGGCTCTCTGAGATGTAACTTTGGCAATTAGTAGTTCCTATTCTAGTTTATGCTTGAAATGCCCAACAAAATTTTACTACTCTACAATACTTCAAGACAAATCTGTATAAATTATTTTCAAGATCTCAATATTTGAACGTTTGCAAGCTTTTTTTTTGTGTGTGAAGAAAATTGTGAAAACTTTGACTACAGTATAGAAAATGTTAAAAGTTTGACTACAGTCCTGTCCAATTGTCACTCATTTATTATTCATTGGCGTGGGTAGTGAAAGCTTAGCCCATAATGTAACATTTACCCTTGGCCTGAAATTGTTGAAAACACCTGCTATTCCCCTTGTAAAAAAAACATATCTCTGCAAATCGTGAAGCTGTTCTCTGAATGTGTTAAATATTAGTAAAATGCTCGTGCCAATTTTTAGTTTCTAGAGGTTGACTGTGGGATGAGGATAATTGGGAGTTGATCAAATGCTTAGAAATGTGACTAAGCATTTGACGAAGCTTTAGGCATCCTCATGCGTCAGGGATGATCATTGCCAAACATTTAGTAGAGAAGCACAAGAAAATAAGACCCTAGTAGCTTCTGAAATCTAGCTGGCGTTCAACTAGGGAACTCAGTTACTCCTATAGCATTCTCGTAAGCATCGACCGGCCACTGATAGCGAGGAGAAAGAAAGAGAGACAGATCGATCGAGGAGGACTCACATCATGAGCACGAAGAGGACGAGGATGGCCGGCGCGAGGGTGGAGAGGTCGAGGGTCGTCTCGCCGGTGTGCCGGGAGTTCACCGCCAGGAACACCGCGTTCGACACCTTCTCCCACGCGTTCATCCCGCGCAGCGCGCCGACCCACTCCATGCCGCACAGCATCGCCACCTGCACGGCGACGAGCCCGGCCACCGTTGCCGCCAGCATCGCGCACCGCCGCGCCGGGAGCAGGTGGTAGTACCCCGTCAGCTCCCCGCCCTCCTTCGCCGTCTCCTTGAGCTCCACGCGCCTGGTCGCCGCGGCGGCGGCGCGCACGCACGCGGCCAGCAGCGGCGGGAACAGCGTGTTCCCGACCAGCGCCTGCGGCACGAGCAGCAGCTGCAGCCCGGTGTCCCGCTTGAACACCGCCATGTTCTCGTTTGTCGGCATGTACCCGCAGCTCGAGAACGTGGACACCGTCGTGAACACGGCGAATGTCCACTCGTTCAGGGCCTTCTCCCGAAGCGTCCGCCTCGCCGCCGGCGACGCGTGCAAGATGTACGCCGCGACGGCGACGGCTCCGAGGACGTGCACCGTCAGGAGGATGGCGAGGACGACGAAGAAGAGCGACAGCACCGCGTCGCGCCGCAGCCTCGTGTCATCGAAGCGGTCCAATGGCTTGCTCATCTCGTCGTCGGCGGTCGACGTCATCGACGTTGAGTTGTCGAATTCGCCAGCAGCGGCGACCGGCGGCATCTCAAGCTCGGCGACGTCGTGGACCTCGACGTCGCGCCGGGATTTGCGTACAGCTTGCTTCCTCAGCTTGGACCACTTGGACGCGAGGCCTAGGAGCGACAAAAACACCTCGCCGCCGACGAACATGAGCACGGTCAGGACGAGGAGCTGGCCGTTGGAGAACGCCTCCATCTCGACGGTGGACATGCTCGACACCGTCGCGGCCGAGACGGCGGTGAAGAACAGATCGATGCTTCCGGGCCGCCTCGTCCCCTCGCCGCCGGCGCGGAACCTGAGCTGCGCGAGGAGGAGGTAACCGAGCCAGGAGACGGCGAGGAAGTAGGCGACGTGGACGAGCAGCGAGCCGAGGCGCGGCGACAACCGCCCGGCGAGCGCGCGCCGCCACCGCGCCACGCGCTCCTTGACGTGGTGCTGCGCGTATGACCCGGAGAGCGAGCGCATGAGGGACATTGCATTGTTGAGCGCGGCCGTCGAGCGCCGCCGCGTGTGGTGTAACAGCTCGCAGACCTTACGATGAGCTCCGGCCATGTTCGATGTACCGTCTGAGTATGTATGTGTGGACGTGTGTTGGGACTTGGGGGATGTGCATGCATGCACTGCGTACTGTGTGTGAGAGCTAGAGAGTACAACGCCTAAATATATAGCCACCCACGAACGGTGCAGCCGTGGGTACTGTTTTTGTTTATTTGTTATTTGTTTTCAGCTGGGGACTGTTTTTGTTTGTTTATGATGGTTTGGTAAACAAGTGCGTGCGACGCGTGGCCTAACCTTTGTTTTTTACCATGTGTTGCTATTTAGACTAAGGGCGTCTTCGGCTTCCCACCGCTCCGCGACTCAGTTTCTGGAGCTAGCGAAGCTGAAGTGAAAAATCACGGAGCTGAGGAATAGGTGCTTCGCGGATTCTTAATTTTCGTGGAGCTGGTGTGTTGTCGAACAGCTCCTAAGATAAAATTATCTTATCAACCATGGTATATGCCTTAAGTCAGCAATCTCTACGAGCCGTATGATTTTTCATCAACCATTCTTTTTTGTGTGTGTTCGCTACAATTGCATGCTACAAGGAAAACATAGATTTGCTACAGGAAAAACATAGATTTGCTACAGCAAATGAAAAGCCTCATGTGCAGAGAAGTCCACTTTTACAATTCCAAACTCTTTGGTTTGTCTAAGATTCAACCCTGAATCTAAAACCGGCTAAGATTCAACCACCAACCCTACAAGGATAGAACCCTTCCCTCCCCTGAATCTCGTTTTCATAGACTAGGCCTGATTTGACCCCCCTGACCATCCTGTCAGCATGCCCAATCACCAGCCACGTCAACTAAATGACAAATTTTGTCCAGCACAGGTTTCCAAAAAATTAATGGCACAAAAATAGAACTATCCACAAATTTTGAAGTAATTCTGTAATATCAAGAATAATATATGGATCATTCTTGGAATTTTTCAGATATTTTTGCAACGCAAATTTAAAAATACAGTGAAATTTCATTTTTCTGCCATTTTTGGCCAAATTTTGTCAAAACATGAAACTCTCTAGAAAATTTGATATAATTATTTAAAATCAATGATAATCTACTAATCATTCTGGGAAAGTTTCAGATATTTGTTCCCAACAGTGTCAAATTACATTTTCTACTCTTTTTGGCCAAATTTTGTCAAAAAGACAAAACTCCCCATAAATACTTTAAATAATTCTGTAAAATAAAGGATAACATAGTGATCATTCTGGATAAGTTTCAGAATATTTTGCAAAATATATTTAAAAATACCATGCAATTAAATTTTCAACCTTTTTTGGCCAAATTTTATTAAAAATAAAGTCTCCAGAAACATTCAAAAAAAATCTATAAAACCAAGGAAAATATATAGATCATTATGGGAAGTTTCGGAATATTTTGCCCAACGGAAATAAAAATGCCATGAAATTACATTTTCAATCGCTTTTTATTAATTGTAGTGATTTAGCTAACGTGGCTACTGAATAGACGATCAACAGGACCGAATCCGGCCTACTCAATGAGAACCAGTGTCAGTGGAGGGGATGGTTGAGTCCTTGTCGGTTTTGAGAGTTGGAAGTTAATATTAGACAAACCGAAGAGTTCAGAGTTGTAAAGTGGACTACAAAAGTAATATGCACGTGAGGAAACTTGTAGTGCTTCTTGATTCAAACGGATATTTTAGTTATCTTGGGATTTTTCTTGTATAGGGGTCATTTGATTCGCAATGTTGAAATTCTTAAGATGTTTTCCCTAAAGAATTCATAATTTCCGCTCTGTTTAGAGAAGAATTTTCTAGCAACTTCAACCTATTCCTCTGCACGCAACATAAAAGTATACTAACTCAAACCTTTTGTTGTATTCTTTTTCTCTGGCATGCCAAATACTCTGCTTTGGTACACCCCCTTTTACAAAATTTATGATTTTTGAAACAAATCAACGATGGAGATTATAACTTACCCCTTTGTTTACAAGGGCATTTTGGTAATTTAAAAACTATGTATGCCTTGTTGATCCATTTGATCCATGTGTTTTCATCTCTTGTAGCCCATTGCTGGTCTAATTACGAATTTACAGTTGCAGTCGACAATGCCGTGCGCATGGCCAGCCGTCATCCCCACTAGTTGCATTACGAAACCAGGTATGCCCATCTGGCAGAGGACTAGGTTAATCACGGTTCTCATCGAGATATTTATTAGCTGCTGACGTCGCAACAGTAGGCGGCCTACAGCCCCCTCCCCCACCCCAATTACGTGTGTGAAGTCGTGGACGTCCAGGACGCTTCCACCGGTGTGCATGGCCACATCACCAGGGACGTCGATCAACAGCGGATCACACACTCATGTGATGGCATTGTTGCAGCCCGCCATGCCCATGTTCATTTTTTTGCGAATACGCAAAGCTTGCATATGTTTTCATAGATAGAAGAAGTTAGAATGGGTAAAAAAATAGGTTATAGCACATGGCACGAACGCACGGAGGCATGAACATGGTGCCAGAGTAGAGGGGCAAGGGCTTGGCCCAAACAAAGAAAACAACACAGCTAAACCCACAAGCCCTGAACAAGAGAGGCAGACCAAAGCAGCCAGAGGTCCTACATTGCCAAGGCCATCACCGAGGACACAACAAGCGATCAAGATAGCGCCTTCATGAAGCACAAATGACGCCATAAAGTCGTCGCCATCCAATCCGGGGAACCGAACCTAGGGTTTCCCCTAAACTCGAAGAGGGGCACAGATGAAGGTCATGGCAGCGCCTCCAAGAAGGAAAATGACACCCACAGGTGTCGTCGCTTCTGACGCTGGTAAGCCGAGCCGGGATTTCTACCTGGCCTAAGTATGAGCAATCCCAAAGCCGTTGGTTCCGGAATTGAGCATGAAGACGCCACAATTGGTCGAAACCACCATGTCAAGAAGGTGGGTGGTGCTGCACATACCGTCGGAGGTGGCGTCGTGCGCTGTAGGACACACAAGCATTGGATCTGTCACAAGGCAAGGCATGGAAGTGTACAAGGTTGGGGAGTCGGCGAGGCAGAGGAAACCGGTGTAGGGAAGGAGACAGGGGACCGGCAACGCTGACAAGTTAGGAGCTGGAGAAAGGCAGACAGAGTTGTCAGGGCCATAGCCGATAGGACGCCCATGAGACAAGTGAGCTAGAAGGTACGCAAACACTAGAACATCAGGGACGGAGCCACGCTGGCAAAGGATGTCAGTATGACGCAGACAACAGAGAACAAAGGTTTGAAGCTGTTGGGGCCAAAGCAGCGCCTGCAAAGGCGCCCGACAATGGGCCTATTTTCGGTCGCAAAAAAGGCCCATTGTGGGGTGCCTCGCACCCATCACACTACCAAGCCGACGTAATGTCGAAGGAAGTGGTAGCAGGGAAAACGACCACCGTTGCCTCAGTAAGCCGCCACGTCGACCCACCACCGTAGCTCGACAAAGGAAATGACGTCCGCCAAAGATATGGCCCAACCACCCAAGGCAGACCCATGACCAGATCAACGCAGCACCCTCGCCCGAACCTAGCAGCAGCAAAGTCGTCCACACCGTCGTGGAAGGGGAGGGTGGTTGCAGGGGAGGGGTGTCCATGGCTACAGCCAGGGCACACCGTTGCTCCCGCCGGACTAGCAAGAGGGCAGTAGCCGAATAGTGTCCCCACGCCGCACCGGGACGGATCTCGTGGCTGGGTAGAGGGGCACACAACATGCAAAGGGAACAAATCCACCCCACCGCCACCATCATGTGGTCGGCCACATCTTCGTTGGCTATCCCTTCGGAGGTGATGCAGGAGCGGGTGGCGTTGGGGGCCCCACGTTCATGTTTAGAGTTATCTTTCTTCTTTTTGCATGCAATAGATCCTAGACATCGCGTGTGGATCCCAGTGGCAGCGACATCGCTGCAGAGCTTGTTAGGGGATCGCAAAGCGAGAGACCGCATCAACTTGATCGAACTGGCCATCAATCTGGAACATGGCCTCGTGTACTTTTGCAAGGGGTGTACGGAAGAAAATGTGTAATCTATGTACTTCAATTTAAAACATTGTTTCCAGTTCTATAGATTAAAGAGCACATAACAATGAATCTTTTGATATATTTTTATAATAGAAACTTTGATTAACAACATAGGTTTATCAAGATGACATTACACAAAACAATTAAACAAGGTTGGCAAAAGCGGTAGGCGTAAGCGAGGCGGTGGCCTTTGCCTAGTGCCTAGGCGGTGCTTAAGAGCCCTAGGCGTGGCCTAGGCGGTAATATAGTTTCTACTATTAGGGTGTATCTGTGGTTATTATATGTTTATTATCTTAATTCAGGGCATATATATATATATAAGTTAACTCCCATCTACTGCCATTGGAATATGACCTTTTGGAATATTCGAGCAATATGACATGATTTCTCTCTTGGGTAGGCAATTTCTTGCTTGCCCTGTCTAGACTTTAGCTTATGCCCTAGGCAAGGCGTTTGGCCATTGCCTAGTGCCTAGGCGTGCCTAAGCGCCTCCTAGGCACTGCTTTTTTCCAACAGAGATTAAAACCCCGCCTCTACACACGGTCAAAACATAGAAAATCTCATGTGAAGGACATCGAAGATGTACGATGTATGACATGGCGGAGATACAACCCAAGCCTGGGGCTCTGGCACGGGTAGTGGCACAGAAAGCCTTCGTCGATTTTAGCATTTTTGCACTATTTCACATTATAGATCACTGTAGCATTGAAGCAGGCCTAGGTCCCGGTGCTAGCCTGGCTCCGCCCCTGGACATGCGGGTGCAGTACACCGACACACGAGGCGTAGCGACACACAACCATGGATTCCATGAGGGAGCTCACGCACGTGGAGTACCCTTGCTCACTGCAACCCTCACGCCTTCCCCTTGCATTCACTATGATGCGGCTCGCTCCACTCGTATTCCTCTCACGTCCCGCTCCTCTTCTTCTCTTTCATTCACATCAAGAGAACACAACACATCTAGGATTGCCAATCTTGGCCAGGATGGTCATCACTGTCGCGATAGAGGAGTAGGTGAGGATGGTGGCCCCGCGGGATGCGACGAAGCTCAATCGGTTGCGGGAGATGTGCTCCTAGTTCTCTACATGGATCTCATACTTTGGTAAATAGAAAAAGAAGAAACTTTGTGTTGGGATCTCTGCTTTGATTTCGTCAATTTGGACCTGCAGAAATGATATATGTTTTGAACGCAAGCGGGTAATTGACCCATTTGCGATTTTGCAGCTCGATTTTGCAGACAATGAAGAAAGAACAAAAAGGAGTTGATTTGAGGGGCAAAGCTTGTAGTGCGAGTAGTAAGTGAAGTGTTCCATAATTCTTTTTAAAAACAATGCATACATTACTTACAATGTTATTATAATTATTCGTTTCGGCATACGCCACGCAGGGCGGAAAACTATTACAAACAACACCATCCGATGTAGTATCAAAACTATGCTTCACAATCTCATGCGCCACCCTGTTGGCGAGGCGATTAATTTTGGAGAGTTTAAAATTCCGAAGCATCCTTGAGATAGACAATGCCACCTTCTTCAGAACAATAAGAGGGGACATGTCAAGATTTTTATTTCAAAGATGGAAGCCATAAAAGCACAATCAGTCTCTAAAATAATAGGTATGTGAAGAGTTATACCAATGTAGAGACTAATCAGGCACGCCCGAAGCTCAGCTTCATTCACATAAGAACATCGTCCTATAAAATCCCATGATGAGAGAATGACTTCACGAGAGGAATTCCTAACCACAACCTCCATGTTGGCTGCGTCTAAATTGTCCACAAAATTGGTGTCAACATTGATCTTGATGTAATCAGTAGGGGGGGGGGGGGGGGGGGGGAGGCTGCCACCCCATATGGTCAACTGGACCGGTCGCACTTTTAAACCAATCCACCTTTCTTTTCCCTTTGTCGTTAGAAACCACCATGGCATTATAATTACCAGACGAGAATGACGACCAATAATTACCCACAATAAGGTAATGTTGAGCTTTGTGTTCAATACTTCAAGAGGATGGTGCCCTGGAGTTCTTAGTATCACCAGTGGCTGAACAAGAAGGAAAATATGCATTCCAGTTGGTGTTGTCTGTGTTCAACATGGAGTGTCTTTGAAGCTTTCTGCTTCATCCTGGAGTTATATAATTTTACTTTTACCTCTCTCACTTCCTCCCCCTAGATAGTTGCTTTGAACTTGTGATCTTTTAAAAACGTTGTAATATGCACTGTGATGTTACTTCTAGCTTACGTTCGTGGGCGTGGGTAGTTACTGGTTCTAGAGTATAGCTTAGTGTTGGGTTGGGGCGGGGGGAAGGGGGGGGGGGGGGGGGGGGGGGTGCTGTCTCCTTCGCTAGGCTGGCTTGATGGTTTTGGCTTGAGTGGTGTAAGAAAAATTAATATGGTTTTCTTAATGAAAATCGGAGGAAACCCCTTTCGCTCAAACAAGAAACTCATGCTCTCCCAGTCAAAGTGAGATAGCGGTGGACGACATTGCACAGGGCATATGACTCGACTGGTCGTTTGTTTGCTTATGTCAAATTGTACTTCAGGGGCTAAACATAACGAAATTAAGCTTCAGGCCTCTACATATCAATATGTTTAGTCGCATGATTACATACAAAAAGCTAGTCCGGATTGATAGGCTTGCAGAATGAGTGCCCATGTGGTTCTACTCCAATCAGTTTGTCCATGATCCATAGGCCGCCCGCCCTTTCTTTTGAGTGATAGATCTGGAAATGATTGATTATATAATTGAATCGTTTGGTCATTTTGTGTTGGAGCTGGTGAGATATAATATAAGTGTTGGTCAAAAACAAACATATAATATAAGTATGCTAATTACCGACAGGTGTCTATCATCGTAGGTTTACTGTAACTGATTAGTACATGCAGCTCAATCTGATTTTCGCTTGATTTTTTCTAAGTTTAAAAAAAAAAACTCCAATCTATTCATCTTCAATCATGATAGTACAACGAACATCAGAAATAATGCAAATTACATCCAGATCCGTCATCGCCCCTCCCTCGCCGGAGTCGGGCACAACTTGTTGTAGTAGACAGTCGAGAAGTCGTCGTGCTAAGGCCCCATAGGACTAGCGCACCAGAACAGCAACCGCCGCCGATGAAGAATAACGTAGATCGAAAGGATCCAACCCGAAGACACACGAACGTAGACGAACAACAACCAGATCCGAGCAAATCCATTGAGAATAGATCCGCCGAAGACACACCTCCACACGCCCACCAATGATGCTAGACGCATCAACGGAACAGGGGCTAGGCGGGGAGACCTTTATTCCATCTTCAGAGAGCCGCCGCCGTCTCGCCTTCCTGAACAGGACACAAACCCTAACAAAACTTAAAGGAACGGCTAATAACGGAGCCCTCCCGCCGGCCCTTGTCAGGATCCGCCGCGCCCCCATGGCCCTAGGGCCACTGGAGACGAGGCGGACCTGCTGTGGCACCAACGAGAGGCACGAACCCTAGCCTTTTTTTGGAGGAGGAGGCAACGGCTGCCTCGATTTTTTCTAATTAACCGAGTAACTCTTTTTTTCTTAATGAATGCAGGATAACTGTTAATTCGTGAAAAAAAATACAGTGTCAGGCATAAAATGCCTTCAATTTCCGATCTAGTCGGCTCAATTTAACAAAAAGTAAATAGCAATAATATTTCAACAAGTTCATCCAGTACAATCACCTTTAGTGCTTGTTCGTTTAATCCCTTCCCCAAGGGGATTGGAGAGGTTTGAAGGGGATTGGGGAGGAATTTGACTTACAGGGGATGTAATCCCTCACAATCCCCTTTAATCCCCCTCAAACCCAGTGCAACCGAACAAGGCTTTAAGCTGGACTCGGCAACTGAAAGATAACTTATATCAAATTATCAAAAATAACCAGTACGACTGGCAAGCTAGCTAGTAATTGGTGGAGTAGCTATGTATGCGCGAGACTGCAGCAGATTTACCTTTGTTTGCGTTAGCCATGACAAACCAAGGATTATAAAACCCTAATCATCGGTTCAGCTCAAAGCGACGTGGACTCCGCGTCCGGACCGGGCAGATGGAGCGCACCACTTGCCTGCCATATTCTGTGCTCAATAATAGTGTCAGTTAAGTCTACGCCACACTGATTAACAGCCACAATTATCGTATCTTATACTATGAAGAAGGATAATAATTGAGTAAACTAGTACTACGAGGAATCGAGGGCCTGAGTCGTCGCGTACCCTCGTGAGTGTCATGTTGAATTTAGCCAGCCGCCTGACACATGCTCTTCTGGTACTAGGTCCAAACTGGTCGAGATTTTTTTCTTTCAAAAACAGGCCTGAAAGATCTTGATTCATTATTAAAAAAAAATAAGAGTTGATCGGTTAATTAGAAAACCCGGGCTAAAACTATATATTAAAAAAAACTGGAAACTTTATTCATTGGAAATAAGCAATACATCGATTATGATTACCGGTACAGTTTCATTTAAGGGCCCTCAAACGAGTTAGAAGTTAGCTAATCAAGCGAGCTCGTGGGTAATTTTATTTGCTTCTCTATTACAGTGTTTGAACCTAGTAATAGAGAAATCACAAGCAAAATAAAAGCAATCATCAAAAGTTGCCGCCGCCGCCGCGGCGTCCGCCGACCATCCTCCATCCTTCGTGGTATCAATCACCTTCAGATTGTCTGAATCAATAATAAAACGATTGCATCCTGTCCTTTGCGCAAGTAATAGACCGAATTTGAAAGCCAAAACTTTAGCCGTCAGGACATCCGCGCAACAATCAATCTCCCCATCCCCCGGTGATAAATATTCCTTTGTTGTCTCTGAATACCGCCTCCATCATACCCCTAAGCAAGTTATGGTCCAAAGAAGCATCAACATTAAATTTAACATAACCCACTGGAGGGCAAGACCTACCCTTCTTTTCATAGAAACCTTTGAGAGGAGGCAGTAACAAAGTTGGCTGTAAGAGCTAGTATGCCCATAGAAATTTGAGACGCATTCTGAGTTGTCTCCTTGTACATCAATTTTCGCCTTTTACACCACAAATACCAGGCTGAGATAGCAATTATTTCATGCACGTTCTAATACACAATTCTTGGTCTAGTAGAAGAAGTGAATACTCTAGCACCGCCTCACCGAGACGAACAACTTCACATGCTTTTTCAATAATATCATCCATCCACAACCTTTTCGAAATCTCCCTTGCTCTGTTGCAGAGAAATAGCACGTGTTTGTATCTTGTGGGACAGCAAAGCAAGAGACTTTCATATGTCTGTTTGCAAGCGTAACACGACATGGGAGACTGGTATGTAGCGTACGTCAAATTAATTTATTAACCTTTGCCGGGCAAGATAATTTCCATATCCTACTCCAAATAGGATTAACTGTTGTTCATCCCATCTCGTTCGTGTGTCTCAGTTTGCTTCCATGTTGATAGTCTTATTCCTCAAAATAGGTGGACCAAACCGAAAACATACCCTTGGTGTAGCTCCAAGCGACGAAATCTGGCATATCGTGTTGCGAGAGTGAAATTGCGAGGTACGTATATCAGTGGGCCATAGAGTTTGTCTAGTCAGATCTTCATCCCAATTTTTCGAGACATGATCAATGAAGTCCCCCGCCTTACATAACACCCCCCCCCCCCCCCCTTCGGAGTAACCACTTTCCTAGTGACACAATTTGGAATCCAAGCGTCTTACCATATATTGATATTCTCGCCATTGCCCGCTCACCAAATATAACCGTGTTTCGGATATTCATGTTTGTCATAATACTTTGCCATGTAAAGAGGCGTCATTCTTTAACTCGGTATTCAAAAAATAGCCATTGGGATAATAGTTAGCCCTCAGAGTAGTAGCACACATGAAGTCAGGATTCTCAAGAAGATACCAAGCCTGTTTTGGATAGCATGTCAAATTAAAACGGTGAATATCAGGAAAACACACACACCCCTTTGTTTTTAGGGACACATATTTTCCACCAAGTCATCCAATGCACCCTCCTCCGGTTCTCCTCGTCTCCCAACCAGAAATGTGCCATCGCGTTAATAATTCTCTTACAATTTTTTTAGGAATTGTAAAGATAGACATTACATAGGTATGTATGGCTTGGACAACATACTTGAGAAGGATCTCCTTTCCTCTGGAAGAAAGTAAATTTTCCTTCCAACCACTAATTTACATAATAATATGATCAATCAAGTATTGGAAACAATCATTTTTATCCAATCCACGTTGGCTGGCAAGCCCACATATCTATCGTTAGTGGCCTCAGTTATTATATTTGGCATGATACACATTTTTTTTCTCTGACCTTCACCTTTGTATTAAGGCTAAAAAGATCCTAGTTTTATCAACACTGACCACTTGCCCCGAGGCCGCACAGTATGAATCTAGAGCTGATTTCAAAACTTCTGCAATGTGCAGATTAGCTTTCATAAGAATCAACGAGTCATCAGCAAAGAGAATATTTATACTAGGTGGGGCATCTCTCCAGACTTTCACTCCTGAAATATATTCACTTTCCTCCGTATGTGTCACAAGAGCAGTCAGCCCCTCCGTGCACAACAAGAATAGGTAAGATGACAACGGGTCACCCTACCTTAACTCCCTTGTAGGCTTAAAACTCACACTTTCCTCCGCATTAAATCAAACTCGGTATTCAATGGTTGAGACACACTGCATAATAAAATTTACCCAACTTTCACGAAAACCTAGTCTCAGCATAATCTCCTTCAGAAAACGCCACTCAACACGGTCATAAGCTTTGTGCATATCGAGCTTTATAACACACAAGCCCTATTTATCTTCTCTTTTGTTCTTGATTGTATGGAAGCACTCATAGGCCACTAAAACATTATCCGTAATCAATCTACGAGGCACACAAAAACAGTATGAGTTAGGCTAATAATATTAGATAGAAAACTTTCAAGCGAGAGGCCATCATTTTTGTAATTATTTTATATACCACATTGCACAAGCTAATCGTATTGAATTGGGTTACCTTTTCCGAAGAATTAACCTTAGGGATCATCACAACCGCAGTATCATTTCAACCAAATGGAATAGTGCAAGCATTTAATGTATCGCTTGCAAAACCTCCTCAATTAGATCGTTCCCTAACATGGGACAAAACTGTTGCGTGGTGCCGCTCACAATTCGCATATCTGAGATTAGGGGGTAGGGAGCTTCTTATACTGTCTTTCTAAAGGGTCCAGCTCTTATACATATAAGATTCCTAGTTTTTTCAACTAGTTTTTTGGGATAGACTCCAGATCAGATTACCAACCACGATCAAATTTGTCTGTTAACGGATTCTATCTGTTGTGTCTCCGGAGCACGCACTTGTGAGCAACGTGTCATAAATAGAGTGTAAATTTCTCTAATTATGTAAATCGTAGGGCCGTAATCTAACTATACGATCTAGCTCATTTCGATTATCAATGTATCCGGGTAGTCTTTTCAATATAAATAGTATATTGTATTTGATTGATAATCGACCAGCTTCCTTAAACATATAACTTAAGTATGTTCCAACAAGTGATAATTCCATGATAATAACGTAAAGTAATTCCATGCATAAATACATATGTAATTTCATAATGAGGTATTTTGAATATTGTAATTCTTAGTAATTTGAATATAGTTGCAGGACACATAATTCCAACAAAAATCTTTTACTGAATATAGTGTGGAGCCCGTCTAGTCCGAAGGCTTTTAAGTCCCCAATATCGAAAAACGCCTTACAAACATCTTCGGTAGTGTAAGAAACGCGAAGAACATTATTCATTTGTAGACACTCTTTTTTGAAACGAGGCAAAAGATTTGCCATTTTCATTGATTAAGGAGAAGAGATTTGCCCGGTTAATTAGAGGAAAACCGGGCGAAAACACAGATACAACCCCCCACGAGGCACACACAGACGACCTGGCCACAAACATAAGCCAAACAGTCGACCAAGGCGTCGAGGACATGGCAGCTTCGATTTTGCTGAAATGCTACACAGGAGAAAGTTGCAAGCCTCGTACCGACCTAGTCCAGCGCAACATCCGGAGAGCACCGCCCGCTGAAAATCGCCCTCGTGGATTCATCGTTGCCGCAGAGGCATCGCACGCAGCGCCGACTTCTCTGTCACCGCCAGAAGCCAGCATAGGCACACCAATCGACGCACCAAATCGTCGACATCAAAAGGACAAGCTGTAACGCCCGGATAATTAAGCTACAGTAACCCCACGCTAATGATGCCATGTCACCACGATTACTGTTGTTAATCTCTCGATGATTAAATCCCGTGCGAATTCAAAAAAAATCAAAACCAAGTCAAACGGCAAAAGTTTTCTAGCATACAAACTAAAATGTTCGAAATGCGGCAAATAATGCATAGGAAATTGTGTTGTAGAAATCAACATTTTTTAGAGTGTTTAAATTCACTAAATTAAAATAAAACTAAAAGAAAACTAAAATAAAAAGAAAAAAAAGGAAATTCCCCCCCCCTCCCCCATGGGCCTTGGCCCAACCGGCCGGCCCACCCGCAGCCTGGCCGGCCCAAACGCCCCCCCCCCCCCCCCGGCCGCCATAACCCCCCCCCCCCCACTCCCGCAAACCCTAACCCCCCGTCGCTCACTCCCCCCCCACCTCGCTCCCTCCCCCTGCTTCCGATCCAGATCGGATCTGGGCGTCCCCGTGCCCGCCCCGCGTCGGTGCTCCCCGACGCCACCGCCGGCCCTCCTCACCGTCACCGGCGCCCCACGCAGCGCCCCGCCGGCCGCCTCCTCGCCCTCCTCCCCATCGGCCCCCTCGTCCACCTCGCCCCTCCCGGCGCCATCCCGCTCCTCGCCGGACCTCCCCGCCTCCACCGTCGCCGGCCGCCGCCTCTCCCCCGCGCCTACTGCCCTCCTGCGACCGAACCCCGGTGAGGCCACCGCGCCTTCCCCCTTCCTCCCCGCATCACCGCGCCCGCAAGCCATCCCGGCCGCACCACCGCGCGCGCCGCGCGTCGCCGCCGCCGCTACGGCCCGCCCGCCTGCTCGCCCCTGCTGCGCTCGCCGCTAGCTGCCGTCCGCCGCGCCTCCCCCTGCCGGCCCCGCTTGCGCCCGGTCGCGCGCACCGCACGCACCGCGCCTCGCTAGCGCCCGCGCGCTCCTGCCGCTCGCAGCCCGCAGCCGCTCGCCGTCGCCGGCCCCCGTCGCCGCTCCCCTCACCGGCCCGCGTAGCCCACGGCCGCCGGCGAGCCCCCGACGTGGCCATGGCCTCGGGCCTAGCCCCGGCCCCGGCCTGTTTAGTGGGGGATTAACCCCCCCCCCACTAAACCCCCCTCCCTGAGACGCTGACAGAGGGGGCCCACCCCCCAATGACGTTTTAAAAATAAAAATAATAAAATAGAAAATTAAATAAATAAATAATATTATTATTAATTAATTAGTTAACTTAATTAAGACTAATTAAGTAGTTGATTAATCTGTTAATTAACTTAATGAAATTAATTAGGTTAATTAATAGTTCTGTTAATTAATTAGGTTTATCAGTGTATGACAGGTGGGTCCCACCCCCTTAATTAATCTGATTAATGTTAATTAAACATTAATTTAAACTGTGACACTGACATGTGGGGCCCACTGGTCAGTTTGACCAGTCAACGGGACTGTTGACTGCTGATGTCAGCATGACATCATGCTGATGTCATAATTGAATTATTGAATTAAAATAATCTATTTTAATTTCTGAATATTAATAAAACTTTAAAAAATAATATAAAATAAACCGTAAGTCAGATGAAAAAGTTTTGAACATGAAAGTTGTTCAGAAAAATACCACGAATCCGAATGCGCTGTCCGTTAGTCTGTCACGTGCTCCTATCATAGCGAACGTGGAACATTTCCCTCGTTTTCATCTGTCCGGTAGTAGCCCGAGACCCAGAAAATATCGTCAGATATTCTTCCGATCCGTCTGCGACGTGTAATACTGCGTTAGTGCATGCCTAGCTCTGCATATTGCCATGCCATGCATCGTGATGCATTTGTCTGCTTTATATTTATTGTTTCTCCCCCCTCTTCTTATCGATAGACCCCGAGACTGACGCTGCTGCCGGGTACGACTACACCGTTAACGATCAGCCTTTTGCCGCAGAGCAGCAAGGCAAGCAACCCCCCTTGAGCATTCCGATATCGCCCATTTCTTTCCCTCTCATTCTTGTATTAGATTTTGCTACTGTATTAGCTAGCTCCTATTTCCGATGCATAGCCTGTTTTTGATAAACTGCTACTATACCTGCTGTTATATCAACTGCTTAGTATAGGTTGATCAATGAATCCCCTGTGACCCCCTTAGTCCTAGTTGCCCCTGCTTCTCCATCGACGACTCGACGACTCGAAGACTCGAAGACTCGGTCAACCGACCGACAAGCCATGCCCGTCACATTCACCGCACACCCCTTAGTTGTACGACTCTGCAGAGCTACTATCGAGTACCAAGGATGACACCTCGTGAAGTACTCATGATGCTAACTCTGTAGTGCAGCTAGTCGGTCGTGGTTATCGAGGGTGATTCCTCCTTCACCACTCCCGACGATGACTCTGTCGTGCAACCTCTCAAGTGTGGGACCCTCGAGGGTGATTCCTCTAAGTCCACCTTGACGGTTTCATCGAGCGGGACCCTTTGAGGGTGATTCCTCAGGATCCGCCTCGATGTTTTATACACACAGTTACTATGACCTGGTTACAGAAACATGTTGGTGATGGGTCGGCCCTGAGGGGTACCCACGGTTTGATGATGACGAGGCTTGGCCGGGCAGGAGAGGCCCTTGCCACACATCCTCGAGACGGGGCGACGGGACCGCACTTCATGGGTTGCGCTTGCCCTGCATTAATAAAATGCTAATGGGTTGGGTATTTGATCTGAGTTGGTCTTTTGACCTTTTACGCACCAAACCTTCACGTGGGAGAAGTTATGGGTACTCAGCGTTGTTGTATCAGCCAAAGCTCTTCGGACGTCAGCAATGGAGCGGCGCGCGCCCGAGTGGCCTGGACGGTACAGCTCTTGGACTAGAGTGTGCTAGGGCTGACATCGGCCACGTTCGCATCGTGCAGGAGTGCAAAGGGCGAGTGGGCCCATGACCCCTGCGCGCTTAAGATTTAGACCGGCGGGCTGGCCTCTCTGATAAGTCTAGGTGGGGCGACGACGTGTTGCTATCCCGAGGCCGGGCATGACCCAGGAAAGTGTGTCCGGCCGGAGGTGATCAAGCGTGTTGGAAATGCGGTGCACCCCTGCAGGGATGAATTCATCTATTCGAATAGCCGTGTCCACGGTAACAGGACGACTTGGAGTTGTACTTTGACCTTCTACAACTATAATTGTGACTTTAAATTGAAATGAATGTTGGCTCCGGAATTACTTCCTCGCAGGGAGTCGAGGAAGAATCTCTGGGCGTGGTTACTTAAATAAAATTGCTACAATAATATTGCTATATATGAGATACCAGTCTACTCCCTTCTAATGCTGCAAGATGCTGAAGATGCTAGTCTTCGATAGGACTAGGCCTTCCCCCTATTCTTGCTTTCTGCAGTCAGTCCAGATATAACCCACCCCCCCCCCCATTCCCTTGATAATGATGCATACTTAGCATAGTTCTGATGTCAGTCTTGCGAGTACTTTGGATGAGTACTCACCCCTGCTTTGCATTCTCTTTCCCCCTCGATACGATTACCGCGTCCAGATGACGGAGCCCAGGAGATGGAGTACGCCGGAGACGACTACTACACCACCGCTGGAGCCTACTACTACGTGGAGAGTGCCGACGCTCAGGAGTAGTTAGGAGGTTCCCAGGCAGGAGGCCTCGCCTCTTTCGATCCGCTGCTCATGTTTGTGCTAGCCTTCTTAAGGAAAAACTTGTTTAACTTATGTCTGTACTTAGATATTATTTGCTTCCGCTGACTCGTGCTTGTCGAGCTTTGTATTCGAGCCCTCGAGGCCCCTGGCTTGTAATATGAAGCTGTATGACTTTAATTTGTGTCTAGTGTTGTGTTGTGATATTGATTAGTGAGTCCCTAATCTTGGTCGTACGCATTTGCGTGTATGATTAGCGTGCGGTCGAAATTGGGGGCGTCACACAAGCCGCGACCCAGCTTCACACGTCATCAGCGTCGTCGCCACAACAGTCGCAACGCCAACCACTCGCATCACCAGTTGCGCACCGGGTGTCGTGGGAATGTCACTGACAATAGAACTAGAGGTACGAATGGAAGGGCGAAGTCTAGCTACGGCTCGGGTGTTTCACTCGGATGTGTACGAGTTCAGGCCCCACTCGGAAGTGGTAAAAGCCCTACGTCTCGAGCCCGGGGGCTGGTTTGTTTTGCTTATGTGGGAGTATGAGAATACAAGTGTCGGAACCTTGCTACGGCGTCCGGTGGTGGCTTATATAGAGTGCGCCACCACCAGCCGAGCGCCGCATTGAATGTTAGTTAAAGCTACGTTACAGAAACTGCCGCTTTAACTAGTGCGTTACTGGTAACGCATGACTGGTCAATCCCAGAGGACGTCTCTTTATATTACTCAACGCTACGTCTCCTGGACCGTTGAGTTCTTGTTGACCGAGTGTAGATGTAGCCATCCGAGTGCGTCTTTAGGTGCGTCCGAGTGACTCCTCAGGTCTGACCGAGTGCACTTCTATTTTTGAGCTTTGATGCCGATGTGGGACCATTGGTGGGCCCCAGATGTCAGATCAGTGACCCTACCCAGGGTAGACATCCTCATCAGTAGCCCCTGAATCCACGAGGTTTTATTAGTCGAGTGATCGACACTCGGAAGCATCGACGATCTTTCGGAAAAGTTCGAGAGACGATCATGTCGTTCCTCACTCGGCCTCAAACCAAGATGGATTCAGGATCAATGTCTTCGATGAAAACTATCTTGTTGTTTAATCCGAGTGGCCAGTTGGTGTGAACCATTCACTCGGTTCGAAAGAGAGTGTCATCAAGGCTCTCGCGGTGCGGTGCCTGCCTCATTTGAACATGGAGAAATTTCCGCGCGTTCGAAATCGCCAAAATTGCGCGTGGGCGCGCGGCGGAACGGTCGCGTCCCGATAATTTGGGGTAATGGGCACGACGCCTTGATAACCACGCCGGGAATTACGCCACGCGTCCACGAGGTCCTGGACAGTAGATCCGCGGATCTCGCTCCATTTGCGGATTGACGGCCAGAGATCGCGCCGGATCTTCGATATAAATAATGGGGAGTACCGTTGGGGTGAGAACAGATCTCATCTTCCCCTTGTCCTTCGTCTTCTCCGACGCCCACCTGCACACTTTCTTCCTTTTCTTCGTCGAAGGCGGCTCCGAGCTCATCGGCGAAGATGCGCACGGCGTCCGCGACCGCGAAGGCCGAGCGGGCGAAGAAGAGCTCACGCGCTTCCTCTTCCAGCGCCGGAGTGCCGGCCGGATGGACGCAGGGCGAGTGGCTTCCGTCGCGGGTGACCAAGGCCCGGATGCTTGAGCTGGAGGGTCAAGGACTCATGCCTGAGGGAAGCTGGCGGCTGCCGGGAGCGGGCGAGGACGAGCCATCACCGAAGGTTGACGAGCGCGTGCTCTTAGTGACTCACCTCGAGCGAGGTTTCCCTCTGCCGCCTCATCCTTTCTTCCAAAGATTCTTGGGTTTCTTCGGTGCTCAACTTCACCATCTCTCACCCAATGCTGTCGTCTATCTAGCCGCTTTCGTTTCCTTGTGCTAAAACTTCTTGGGTTGTCATCCTCATTGGGGTTTGTTTAAACACCTTTTCACTTGCCGAGTGATGACCGTGAAAAAACCCACTCGGTCGAGAGACAAAACCAATGTGGCCCAGCTGTGCGGGGGACTCGGAATCCAACTGCGGTGCAAGGTTTGTTTCCCGCAGATGACATTTCCTGACTCGGTAAAGGGGTGGCAGGAGAACTGGTTCTACTGCCACGACATACCAGTCGGCGAGGGTCAGTCGGGACTTCCCTCATATTCTTCCGAGCGCATTCGTCCAGTTCCCCGATTGACCGTGACCAAAGAGGAGAAGACCGAAGTAGACATCTTAGTGATAGCGTTGGTGGCTCTGGTGCAGAAAGGCGTTAACGGCTTCGACCTGTAAGAGGTTTTCCTCCTGAGGAGGATCCAGCCGCTGCAAGCCAGAGGTCACCCCATGTGGGAATACTCCGGACCGGATGATCCCACTCGAACTCACCCGGAGGAGCTCAAGGAGGATGAGGTGGAGGCTAAGTTCAAGGCGATCACCCCAGCGCGCGACAATCCCAGGGGGAGCAGGCAGGTGGCCCCACTCTCATTAGAGAATCCGGTGAATTAGGTAAATTCCGAAGGTTTATCAACCGAGTGATATTTGCATATTTGTTGTAGTTGACCCGACTGACCCTGTTTTCCATTCGACAGGCCTTCACACAAATGAGCAGCCAGGTGCCACTCGTGGATAGGGGTCCGGTTGATGTTGCCAGCGACACCGACCATCCAGATGACTCGGCCGAAGCAGGAGAGGCCGAAGCAGGATAGTATGAAGAGCCGAATGACGACGAGGACGCCGAGGAAGGCTCGGAGGAAGGCGACGAAGTGGAGTCGTCGCGCTCGGAAGACCAAGCGCCCGAATCCCGTTCCAAAGCACGCCATGACTCGGGAATCCGCGGTGGTGGTCCCAAAGGATCGAAAGCGGCCAAACCGACTGGGTCTGCCCTCCCAACCCGTGCTTTGAAGCGCGGGCGTGGAGAGCTTGTCTCTTCTCCTGTGAAG
Source organism: Elymus sibiricus (assembly GCA_039707655.1). Classification (NCBI taxonomy): domain Eukaryota; kingdom Viridiplantae; phylum Streptophyta; class Magnoliopsida; order Poales; family Poaceae; genus Elymus; species Elymus sibiricus. The sequence continues at coordinate 457,203,680 of CM077665.1, read as the reverse complement.
ACGGCAAAGCAGCCCAAAGTTGCCACAACCAAACCTCGGAAGGCGGTCTTCGTCCCGAAGATTAAGATGGCCGTCCCGGTGGCCTCAGCGTAAGTGTCTTCATTCCGATGGTTGTTGTCTATTCTGATCCGAGTGATCAATGATCCGAGTGTTTCCTTTGCAGAGCTGACACTTCGACTGCATCGCCCGATCCTCAAACTCTGGAGAAAGAGCGGGCCGACGCTGATGTTGCGTCTTCGAAAGGTAAGCTCCAGTCTCACTCGGTAATTATAAGTAATTTCCGAATGTTTATTCGTCTTCGAGTGTCTTGAACACTTGCAGCGCCGCATGAAGTGATCGACCTTGATGCAAACGACAAGGTTGACCCGGCGAACCCTCCGGCCAACGCAGACGTTGTGATGCAGGAGACATCGCTTGCCGATACTTTGGTGCCCACACAAGAGGTCGGCTCGGGAGCCGGGGCAGCACTCGGTACCGGTACTTCATCTCACTCGTTGACTCCTTCTGCGCCCAATATCTTTGCGCTACACTATGTCCCGAAGGACCAAGTGGGAGCAAGCAAAGAGGCGCTGATCCAGCTGGAGATAATGAGTGACCGACTAAAGACGGCATACGATGCAAGTGAGGCTCTGAAAATGGGGACAAGATCTCCAAGACGGCACCCCCAAGAGGGAAAACGACGTTGAAGACGCCGCCGCCGCCCGATCCAACACAGGATCATGACTTTCACCCGTAGATCTTGACCCGAGTGTGTCGGAAGTGCTAAAACTCCACGACGACGCCTCCAAGGAGGAAAACGACGCCCACGGGCGCCGCCGCCGTCGGCCGACAAGGTCGGCTAGGCTTTCGCCTGAAGCAGCACGACAAACACTCCCACGCAGAGCACTCCACTGGCACGCACACCTCCGACGCAGGAAACACGCCACCGCTGCGCCAGAGCTACCTCCTCCCTCGTCATCCATCTGCCAAAACAGACAAGCCAGATCCGACATCTGGCACCCTCCATCATAGCACGAGCACTCCATGCCAGAGACCAGAGCTCCCCGTAGTGGCAGAGGCCCCGCGAACGTATACCACCTGAACCGGCCACAACCGGCCAAATCCGGCCGAAGCCGGTCAGATCCACCAAGCCGGCAACTCCATCGACGAGATCCCATGGGGGGACGAGCTCGCACGGGCAGGGCCAAGGGGCTGCCACCCCGCCTAGGCCAGCTGGAGAAGAACCGTCGGGCGACGCAAGGCCGCGACAGCGCCAGAGTCGTCACGTCGAAGAACCGCCAGGGCTTGGCGCGCAGCAAGAAGGCCGAGCTTCCTCCACTGTGAGCACCCCGCGCGGCAGCAGTTGCACCGCGCCCAGGTCCGGCCACCACGCCGCCCAAGCATCCGTAGCAGCCGTCGTCACCCCAAAGCCCAAGGTCCGCCGCGCCCAAGCTACAGCCGGAGGATCCCACTCCCCTTAGAGGAACGGGGCGCGCCGCCGCGGCGGCAGCGGAGCAGAGGAAGGCCGGCCCCAGCGGCGCTGAGATCTGGGAGCCCCCGGGTCGCCTCCTCCGAGGTGACGTGAGGGAGCGGGGGGCTGCGTTTGACTGCGCGCTTATTGCTTTTCAGTAGACACTCTCCTCCGAACAAGGGATAAAACTTTCTGGTTCGGATGGAGAACTTCCGATATTAAAATCTTAGAAAAATAATATATGATGTGATCCTTTAGTTCCTTATCTTGTCTCCAAAACCGAGCAAAAACTGATATGGTATCGACGCCTCCGGTCGGAATCAGAATCGATAAGCACGGTGAATCATTCAGCAAGTGATGATCATCATATCTCATCCCAAGTTATTTTCTCATAAGGTACCTTATCTTATCGGCAGTTGTTCACGCTTAGAGCATCTCCAACAGCATTTGCATATTGCATTTGTAAAAACTGGCTATAGCAAGAGGAGAGAGAAGGTTTAGCAATCCAAGCCAAGTTTTGCTTTCGCAGCCTTTGTATAACGGATTGCTATATTTGCACAAAACACTCAATGACATGTGGGGACAACTTGTCATACACACTACACACTAGTACACGTACATTTACACATATACTACCACATCACACACACATACACGTACATATATTACACACAACATACACGCATGCACGTATATGTACACATCACATACGGAAAAAATATACGGAAAAAATCTGTGCAAAAAATATACACATCACACACGCGCAGTCGCGCACACACGGAAAAAAAAAGTGTGCAAAAAAAATGTACACAGCACATACACGTGCACGTACACAGCACACATATGCATCACACACAACATAGGGCCCACTAGTCATTGGGACAAAAACTTGTAGGGGACCACTTTTATGAGGATTGCTAAATTATAGCAAGTGGCCTCTCCACTTTGCAAATATGCAAAGTGAGGGAGCAAATATACAAAGCTTGCTAAAATTTTCTGGTAGGGGACCACTTATACAAAGGCTGTTGGAGGTGGGCTTTTTGTCAGGGTTTGTAAAATAGCAATTGTGAGCACATATACAAAGGCTGTTGGAGATGCTCTTACTCGTTTAATTTTCCTGTCATGCATGGCTTCCTGGACAAAGAATTGCCAGGTGGGTCATCGATTAGAAAGTCTAATCTTTTCTATGATTAATACTGTATCAGATGAGATGCACTTTGGGTCTTTTATATAAAAGAAGTTCTATGGTTTTCTTTATCGACACAGTGACTATCACTAGGCTAGGAGAGTCGCCCGCAAAAAAACAAAAAAAGGGCTAGGAGAGTACACGTATTCTAGTCAACTCACTTCAAATACTAAACTGAACATTATTGCATAGTTAACGTAATATTACGAGAACGTATGACCTGCCACATGCTTAGTGATTGCCGAAATATGCGGCCCATAGTTCGGTACATCTAGTCCTCCTGGCATCCAAATCAACCAACTCCAACTATAAGCTTATCTTGTAACAGGTGGGAGTTCATTCGGAAATTCGTAGAGGCATGCACCTGCTCAGCCTTGCTTGGTCATCCGATCGCCTTGCTATCCGCAAAGTCGTTGTATCTCACACAACGGCACATCAACACCAAGTTTTAAGTTCTAGTTTTTGAAACTTACATTTTTTTACGCTAGCAAGTTCTAAAAACTTATGATTTTGTCATTTGCTCGCACAAGTTTCATATCTCAATGTTCGCAGATTCTCAAACTTGCGATTTTTTTTGTTCGCTCGCACTAAGTTTTAACGATTGAAAGTTAATGAATTTGAAAAATTCATTGAAATCATACTTAAAATGGATCTTATTTGAAAGCCCTGGTCACAAGCAACACAAATCTGAAAACAAAACGTAGTTCAAACATTTGGCTGAAAAATATGAAAATTTGAAATTCAGAAGTCAAAAGAAATAGCTCGCGCTCGCGTGCCACAAATCCTCTTGAGTTCATTGTGATTTCTGTAGAGAGAAAAGTATGCTTTTGGTCCCCTCAAGTTTTCCAAAAGTATAGACTTGGTCCCTCAAGATTTTTTGATATACATTTGGTCCTTCAAGTCTTAAAATCGGATAAGTTCGGTCCAAAACCAGATTTCGAGCATGTTGTCCGTATTTGACCACGTTTGACCGGATTTGACCGCGTTGACCCGGTTTACCGATTAACATTAAATTCAAAAAAATAGCAAAAAAATCTGATTTTTTACAACCAACATGTTTGGGTGCACTAGGTGCGTGTAATTTTTGTGGTCAAATAACATCCGACGAGCTCTAGCAAAAAAACAAAATTTGTTTTTTTCCAGTGACCAAAATTTGTTTTTTTTTTTTTTGCCAGGAGCTCCTGGAATGTCGAAACACCACACAATTTTTCACGCACCTAGCTCACCCAGGCATCTTGGTTGCCACAAAATTTCAGTTTTTTTTTAATTTCTTTGCTATTTTTAAGAATTTATTGTTCATCAGTCAAACCTGGTCAACCCGGTCAAACGTGCTGAAAATCTGGTTTTGGACCAAACTTATCCGATTTTGTGACTTGGGGGATCAAATGTATACCACAAAATCTTAAGGGACAAAGTCTATACTTTTGAGGAACTTGAGGGACCAAAAACATACTTTTCTCTTCTGCAGATGTAGATAAACTACATATATGAATTCATACTACATGACTAATATACATCCATTTACCCAAATGATTCATAAGTTTTTTTTTGCACACTTCTTATTCACCAGCAACGGCTAAGAAATTGTTGGACTATGCTCTCTCTCTCTCTCTGTGTGTGCATGGTTCAAAAAAAGCAGGAGCTTTGAATCCTCATTAAGTAGAGTAAGAATTGGTCGGTTTACAAGAAAACAGGTCGAAAAGGGATACGTTAGAAATATATGCACAATAGCCAAGTTCGGAAAGGGATACCATTAAATTTGCCAAAATTGACACCCGAAATCGCCGCTCCAGCTTTCATGTTGGCCCCAAGATCGACCGCACAAGCAACCAAAATCGACACTCTACAACACCATGATGATTTCTGGAGTCGTCGCTTCGACATCCGAAGCTCTGCAACACACATACACAGGCTCCGAGGCCACATACCAAGCGCCGACAACCCTACCACTTATAGCATCAGAGTCGGCACAAATCAATTTTTATGCCAATTTACGTTGCCGTGAGGATGAAGTTTAGTTGGCTAGCATGATAAATCTGTCTTAGTTTATTATTTTTTGTCATAAAATTGCCGTACTTACAAACTAAATTTGACATCCTCACACCAACATAAACTATAATAAAAAAATGTTTGATTTCCCATGCTTAAAATCTTGTCGATTTTTTAACATTCCCAAAGATTAATTATAATTGGGCCCGTCTGAAACGGTTTGCCCGTCCGTCAGTAATGTGCTGCTAGCAGTGGCGGAGCTACGGCAAGGCCGAATAGGCCATGGCCCGCCCAACTCATGTGATTTTCTGCAGTGCATACGTAGGCCATGGCCCGCCCAGCTCATGTGATTTTCTGCCGTGCATAGGTATTTTTGGGCCATGAAATACAATCGCTACGGTTATTTCCTACAGCTAGCCCGCCCAACTTTCTGAGCCAAGCTCCGCCACTGGCTGCTAGTGGTGGTCTGTTGTGTATAATACGAACGTCTCTTAGTTCCCGTGATCGAAGTGAGTTACATGCATGATGCCCCACTCTTCTTCGTTCAGCTAACTATCAGATAAAATTATTCTAACAAGCTCTAAATTATCGACCGATTGGGTGTCCTGCGTGTTATGGGAGAAGCTAGCGGTACCCTGACCTTGACGAATTGAACTTTAAAATGTAGGTATGCTACTTAATTTCTGATTTAGGACGAGCTACCAAATTAGTGGCCTCGACTGGCTTGTGATCAATTAACTGCGTGCATGAATCTGATGAGGTAGTGCAGCAGCGTGCATGATTGCCGTGAGAGGCGTGAGAAAAAGACAAAATCAGCGTTGAATAGTGCCAAATAATAATGTCACTATTCAGAGCTAAAATTTATCTTTTCATAACTCACATCTCGTACTGTGTTTTAACTTGAAATTTTGTGTAGCAGTAAAACATCACCCTCTTAACATACCATATTTTTTAAGATTTTTTCGAAACTTTAAAATATGGTTTCCACGAAGTTTTCATTGAATATTGGTTTCTGTATGCTCCGAAAACATGGTTCTGCCCCTGCCGAACTAAGCATCCATTAAAATGCATATTGGTTAAGTCGTACTAGTATAATTTAAATACGTCCGTTTAAGCGTCAACTAATAATGAACGAAGGAAGTATGAGTGTAATAATTCCCGCAAAAAATAAATGTAATACTACTCTTTGAATCCTAGTTTTAAAATACCCTTTGAAGGGGCATCACGGTATGTACTTCCTCCGGTCCTTTTTAATCTGCATATTAGTTTTGTTCGAAGTCAAAGTATCTCTATTTTGACCAAACTTGTAGAAAAATGTATCAACATTCACAATGTCAAATCAATATTATTAGATTCATTACGAAATGTAGTTTCATGGAATATATATTTAATATTGTAGATGTTGCCGTACATGTGTCCACCGTCCCTCAGTTCCTTGCTGCACCAGATTCGCTGCTGTTCGCTCTCTATGATTCAGCGTTATTCGAGGTGCAACAATGTGCTTTGTTAACCTCGAAATGCGTACGGACCGTCACCGTCCGTACTACGCCACTCGCTTGGCTCGTTTCATCACCTGCGCCAACTAATCAATCAGAACTGAACAGGTGTAGCAACCTGCCTCAGGCTGGTTGTAATGGGGGTATTTATATACTACTCCCTCCGTTCCTAAATATAAGTCTTTTTAGAGGTTCCACTAGTAGACTACATACGGATGTATATAGACGTACTTTAAAGTGTACATTCATTCATTTTGTTTTGTATGTAGTCTCTAGTGGAATCTCTAGAAAGACTTACATTTAGGAACGGAGGGAGTAGTACCATGCATATGATATTATATTCGTAATGCATGATATCATATGTTAATATCATATGATAGTTTATTTATTGTCATGCATGACACGTAGTAGCGTAATATTTAATATGATACGGTATCATGATATGATACTCAATCCTTTCCTTCTTTATTTAATTATATGTCACCTCATTAAAATTGCCTAGTTGGCATGCATGATACTACCTATGATACTCCCATTACGACCAGCCTCAACTTCGTTTGTCTAATTTTTTTAAAGAAAAATAACAGGGCATCTTAGGTCTTATAATTATCATGGAAAACGATCATTACAATGGAAACACAGCTCAACTTAGAACAATTGGTAAAAAATAAAATTTACAATAAAAAATATACTAGTCTTCTTGTTTATCTGATTATGTTGCCCGGCAAAGATTGAAAATCACATTGAATAAATAGTAAGAAAACGGGACACCTACAACCACCATCACCAACCACCTGAGCTATGCACAAGCAAAATTGAGTTATGGCCCTCCCAAGCCCATGGCCAAAACAGTAGGTGTGAGGGTAAATTTACCTCAAGAAGGTAAAAACTTCAAACTCCTCTTTAGGTTAGCCAAATCTGGCCCACCCAAGTCCATAGCTCCGCCACCGGCTCTCATTATACCAGCCTTTAAAGACCGCAATAGCCACTGCCACTCGAAACAAGATCTAGAAGTAGCTAAATAAACATTGGTTGAAACATCACCCACATAGTACATGCTTGCAAGCCATCATCACTGGTCCAGAAAGTTTGAGAAACCAGACCATGCCACAAAACAACACAGAAGAAGATATCAAAATTGTTGCGCCAATAACTAGCCAATTGCTCTATGTGATAGCTACACAAACTGCCAAGATCCGAAGAGAGGCAACAAAGCCATTCATCGACGCTAAATCGGACGTTGTCGGGGCTGGGAGAGGCCGGAGTGACCTTATTCAAATATGTCATCGTCGCCACCACCTCGTCGATGTCGTGAGAGAAACAAAACGGACGGGTCCCCCTCCTCTTGCCGCCGACAAGGACACTAGACGAGGGAGAGGCCGGGGCGGCGACATGGAGAAGATCCTTGGCGATGGTTAGGGCTGGGAAAGGAGCCCCATCCAAAATGCGACACTTCGGTGGTTTTTCAATGCACTGACTTTTGGCTACCTCTTTTGCCTAATCTTTTTCCTAACCTAGAGTTCGGATGATACTTGTGTCTCGTTTTTTTAGAAAAAACATTTGAGTCTATTATAAAAATTCCTCAAAAGAACAAATCTCTCAAATATAATAAAATTTACATTGAGATCCCTACACCATCGAAAAGTACCGCTATCAGAACAAGTCGTCGATGCGTCGTTGTTCCCGCTTCTCTGTCGAAGCTAGGCTGGCCTTGTCGATGACAGTCGAAAAGTCTTCATGCACATGCACCTAAGAACAAGTGCCCTGGAGTCGCAGTTGTTGCCCCAAGCAGACTACAAGAATCTACGCCGGTTTTTGTCGATTTCGTACAGACGGATGAACTCGAAGACGATCAGAGCCTGAAAGACCAACTCGAAGAAAAATCGTTGCCATCCGCCCGAACGTCGCCCTTGTGAGGACTAAAAAGGCCTAACCTAAACCCTTAGCCACAACCGAGGAACAGAGATTCTCCTTCCTGCTACTAGCCATCGAATCGGTAAGCAAAGGGGAGGCGAATCCATTGGCTCGCCAGTTATGCTTGGAGGGGATGTATATACCCTAGTCGCCTCTTTGAAGACACATGTGCGTCAGACCTGCTCATTTGCAATGGACATCGAGTTTCCGAGTTCATATGAGCTCGGGTGAACAGTAAAATCAAAAAGTATTTAAAAAATTCAGAACTTTTTTACCGACAAACATTGACAAAAATTTCAACGCTTGCAAAATTTCATCACTCAAGAAACCGTTACTACAAAAACAAAATCGATGCTTCAAAAATGTCATTTCCAACAGCATTTTGGAGTGACGATGCTCCAAAAATCAGCCATTTTTCTTATAAACTACTCCCTCTGTCCCAAAATAAGTGTCGCACATTTAACACTAAACTAGTACAAATTTTGTACTAGAGCAGCGACACTTATTTTGGGACGGAGGAAGTAGTTTTTTAATGAAAAGACAGAGCTCCTGCCGGTTGCTTAAAAAAGAAAAATCCTCGATTCCCGCCAGGTACGCCAGCGGTGATCACCGTCCCTTCCCTCGCCACCGGGTAACTAAACCTCCGCACCAAACAACCGGGATCCCCCGCACGACGGCCACCGGGATCCCCCGCCGCGTAGTCGTATCTGACGGGCAAGTCCAACCGCGCCACCACGACGGCGCATCCTTCACCTCTAGCAGCATTACACCTTTGAGAGAGAGAGGAGAACCTTTGCATTACTGCTTGTTGCTTACGTAGAAACGAATGAATCAAATGGTTCCACACATACACAAATGAGCCATCTGCGAGCTCGACTGAGTTCAGTTCATACACAACAGCGCTAGTCTTGTCTTAGACAGTGGAGTTCCAGATGGACGAAGACGTACGAATTCTGCACGTGTCGGCCTTCTCACCTTCACCAAGTCCCGGCCAACAGGAAGCTCATGACTGCAATATGACGCGCGCGCAGTCCCCCGGCTCGCATACCAGCACGCGGCGATCCGCCGGGATCTTGCTCACCAGCTCGGGCTGCGCCTTCTCGTACTCGGCGCCAACGTACGCCGCCGCCTCCTCCGCCCGGTCGCTTTCGACGATGGCGAGGCAGCAGCCTCTGAAGCCGGCGCCGCTGAACCGCGCGCCGAGGACCCCCGGCGCCTTCAGGAGGATCTCGTAGAGCTGTATCATCTCTTTGCTCCCTGCAAGTTTGGGAATTCCGTCAATTAGTAGCGTTCGTTCTGTCAAGGACTGCTAGCGACATTAAAAGAATTGTGAGCCTGAAACTGAATGTCACGGTGGATCCTCAAGTGTTTCGATGGACATACCGCATTCGTAGTTGACTATGGAGCTACGGCCAGATGCAGAGACCAGCTGTCCGAATTCTTGTAGGTCTCCACGAGCCCATGCGTCTCTTCCTGAACACGGATTAACCAGAAAGAAACTATTAGCTGAAACTTCAGTGGAGACACAACACGAGTTAAGTGTAAGTCTGTAACCTGTCTAGCAGGTACAGGCAAAGGTACTGCCTCTGTACCAAAATATAAGACGTTTTTGCAGTTCAAGTTGAGCTGCAAAAATGTCTTATATTTTGATAAGGAAGGAGTAGTATATATGATGAATGACAAATATCCGGTCAATCATGAGAATAGGTCTCATAGAACACACTGAAAAGTAGCATGTGCAGTGTGCCATCTTGCATATTTCTTTTGGACGTGCGTAGATTGAGATAGATGCAACTCTAGTTATTGCGTGTACTAGGACAGACAGTTCATCTATGCTGATCAAAGAGGTAGAGAAACGCTAGTTCTTTATTTGAACATGCAGTGAGTAGTACTCCCTCCGTTCCTAAATATTTGTCTTTTTAAAGATTCAACTACGGACTACATACGGAGCAAAATGGATGAATCTACACTCTAAATTATGTCTATATACATCCGTATGTAATCCGTAGTGAAATCTCTACAAAGACAAATATTAGGAACGGAGGGAGTACAAACATATGGTGAAGTGTGGATTTGATATTCCTGTGGATAAAAATACGTCGAGTAATTCATGTTGCAGAATCAAATACAATGAAGAGTGTACATGAAACATATGTTAAGCTCACCCTTAACGACCCGCTTCGTTTCAGAGAAATAGTGCTCAGCTCTCCTGGCAAGATTTTCGTCTAATATACACTGCATAAGATGTTAACATTGAAGATTCAAGGACTGGTAACAGTAAGAAGATATCTAGGAAACAGAGCTGGAAATGGTAGGGTACCTTTTGGGCCTCATATACACCTGGATCAACTGCAATAACAGGAAGAGAAAAAAAAAAGGTATCTAACTTGTTAGACTTGACGAATGGGTCACAATGAATCAATGTTATTTAGCTATCTTACCATTACGAAGTATTGATGCATCTTCACAGCCTAATGCACTGGGAATTCAAATAACAAACGATAATTAAACTTTTGTAATGTTATGGGAAAGAAAGCACTAATAGGCTGCACAGGGATCATGAATTTCAGCTCTTTAAATTGAACATGAGATCTGTTTGAATGACTAAATTGAAATATACAGTCATGGAACTCACCATAGAAGAGCACGTGCAGCCTCTTTGCACTCGAAAACTCGCATATTATACCCACGCGACTTGGGTAGGTTATGTTGCAAACCTGAAAATGCCACCAAAATCTTGAATGGCAACCGACCTTGAGGCTGCTGGCTTTTACTTAGTTCGGAGAAGTAGACGTAGGAAGGTGAGGCAGTCTACAAAATCAAGAGAGTCACTACAAAAATACTAACAGAGAACATTGCAATTAACATTTCCCAGCAAAATCTGGGCGTGAATAACACAAAATAAGGAAAGGGATGCTAGGGCGAGTTGACATGTTTGAATAACCCCAATACTGCAGTTCCATCAAAATTTTGAACTTAAAGGCACTTTTTCTAATATCATAACAACAGCCTTAAGATGTTTAAAAAGAACCAATCATACTGGCTGGACAAATAAATATAAATAAACTTTGAGAAAAAATAAAAGCGAAATGTTACCTTGCAATCCATGAAGGTGAGGTAGCCATATCGAGACAATAAAATGGCTGATGGATCTAGAATGCCATTTTCAAGACCCAAATATTTATTTTCAATGGACCTGGCAAACAGGATGCACATTGTTCGAAGTCATTCAATGGTTAGCAACAGCAAGTTCAACAAACATACTGGGGGGTTGAAACTACTTTGATCCTTCCAATAGTATAGATAATTGGAGATGGAAAGGAAACAAACTTACTTGTCCAACTGAATGTTATCAACTGGTGAAATGACCAGATCATTTACATTTTCTAAAGTCAGCAAGTAGGCGATGCCAACCTGATGAGGATTATACAGAGAAAAGTATATTAATATGTGCTCTTGCACAAAGCTGTTATGAACTTCCAAGTAAAATAATGTACAGATGGGGGCATAGAAAAAGTTAAGAACATATGTTGTTGTGCATGATCTATATGCTAGCAAAGTTACATCAGGTTTTAACTATAATTACAGCATAATAAAAAGTTGCAACTAGGACCTGTATTAATTCAATGTTAGCTTTCAACACATGATAATGCATATAAGAATAACATATCAGTTAGCTTACAGCTGCAGATGAACTAAGTCCTGAACTGTCAAGTCCATTCACTCCAGAAATATAACCTATTATACCCTGTAAAGAAGCCATTCGTCAACAGTTTTCTGGAACCTAGGATAATATGGACTGTTACATGGATGAAACGGAGATACCTTTCTGAGATCATATCCACTATTTTGCAGGGCATAAACTGCACCTCTTGCATAGCTTTCCCAAGTTATGTTTCCTCGGTTCTCAATAGGCTTTTGCAAGTCATCAACTCTGTTAAAAGTGATGGAGCATGCAAGTTCTGACTTTAGCTCTCTCACATTGAAGATTTTAACAGAACCTGAATTTAGGGATAGAAACAACAGCTATCATAAAATAGGGCTATCTTTCCTAGCAAGGTAATGTGTTCATCACGAACTAGTTAGAGGTAGCAAATATAATGAAGTAACTACAGGTTAATACTTAGTCATCACAAAAAACAATTAGACGGTACATCAGTCTGCAATTAAAAGAAGTCAACAAGGCTTCACAAGATAGCATATGCTCAAAGTTTTCCTCGGTGGGCCCACGTGGCTAGAGTATTCGATATTTGTTAGGGTGCAGACTGTATTTGAAGAGATATGGTGTGTATGGCCCTACCTGAATCGAATAACACCTTTAAATTGACCAGACTGGAGTACAACCTGAAAAAGGAAAGGAGGTTTACCAATAGCAAATATGTATAACACTATTGCCATAGCGTGATACAATTGATTATACAAGTGTGAATGCATAACTACTAATTTGAAAGAAGACCACATTTTCCACATGTGGTGGTTTTAGCAACCATATAAACTAGATTAAGAAACAGGATTCAGAAGGTGGTGCAATCGATTATTTGTGCAAAAACAATTAGTTAGATTACAATATCAAAGTCCTGACAAAAAAAATATGGAATATTAGAGAGCCTACAGAAAAACTGCTTCAGTATATTTACCCACCTCAGCATCATCAGAGGGCACAAAACCAAGAAGTACTCCATAATTGATTGTCATAGCAGTCACTATTCCGCCCTGCCAGTTTGCAGAACAGATTGTCATAGTGGTACTCCAAGTCAGTTAGCAGATCCTCGTATTGCTAGAGACACACAGAAAATAGACAAAAGAAACTTACAGCATAATAGAAAATGTTTTCATCAGAATAAAATCACGAGCATTATGCAACCCGAATCACAAGAACTAGCTGTCTATATAGCCATTTAGCGAAATGCTAGATTCATGCAACACCATTGGCTCTTCCAAGAGTGGAAGGTACTGCAGTGGCTATTCCAAGCAGGCTTGCACTAATTTACAGTCAGTTGGACCTTGTACCGTTAGTCGTTGGCAGCACTGACTTGGTATGTTACCTGCTGACAACAGGGTCATTCCCACCATAACTCGTTAAAACAGCAGTTTATACACACCTTGTCCTTCCTCTAAATATTATAATGAAACACTGTCCTTCTTAGCAAAAAACTAAACATCAAATCGAAACCAAAGCTGCTGGAGCTTATTCACAACTCTGAAGGAATTCATGCTGCAGCCCTAATAAGAAACATCTGGACTTATCACACCTTTCCAAATAAGGCCAAACTGACATTTCTGGTTATTGGCAAGAACCAGTTATCGCCATTACGTCTAACTTGCTATCGCTGCTTTACAAAGATTGCTGCAACTTTCAAACATTTGCAGGGGAGACATCTAGTAACCAGATACGCTACCATCTGCTAGCCAATTATTATCCTAAAAAACATCAAGGCCGATCAACATTGCTGGTACCACTTGGTCCACACATCTTATCCAAAAAAATTCTAGTCATGTAAGCTACAATATACAATCGAAGCTGTGTGGATAGCAAGGCATGCTGAAGGTACATCTGAATTCTAGCATTCAATAACATATACTCCAATGCTGCAGTAAGAAATATTGCATAATGACAGTAAGTATAACCATGACTTAACGTTATCAAGTATTACAGTTACCTGATGATCGATGTGGGCCCCCAGAGGACAAATCCTGTAGGGGCAAGCAACCACCCTAACCTCTCTCGCATCTCGTCCGCTAATCTCAACCACATTCTTCCGCACAACATCGAGCTGCACCACCAGAAACATTAATAAGACAAGCCCGAGGCTGATACACATTAATAAGATGAACTTAAGTTAGCAGCCTGCCCTGGCATGTAATCTAATAACCAATATAATTGCATAAGTTAAAAGGATTCCCTGTCATGCAGTTTCCACTGAATCAATTGGATTTCGTTCATCTGATTAGTTATTATACTACCAAAATTTGAGCTGGTAGGAAGAAAACTCTAAAATCTCCAGGCGTTCAGAAACTAGAGCAGATTGTGGTCCTACTGGAGCCATCCACATCAGCAATTTATCGCGTAGCCGAAAAAACAAGTGCAGATCCCTACGTTCCCTCTCCCACATGTCTTGGGCAAAGCACCGACAGGGCACCAGCTTATCCCCAAAAAAGTACAATAATTCAGAAATATCCACCAAACTGCAAATCACGTCGGCACTCGGCACCACATTAATTCGAGCAATCAGTGTACCACTACCACTACCATCGACCGCATACATCCGTTGGGGAAATTTTTCTATTTCTAACAGTAAAAGTTCCTTTCCGACGCCCACGCTAGAGAAATGCAAAGGAAAATAAATGGAGCCGATTAGCTAGCAAGCAGTGCACGGGTTCAGACGGCAGCTCGCGACTAAGCAAATGGGAAAGCGCGGATCGAGGCTTGAGCCCTAGATAAATCCCCAAACATCCCGAAGGTTACGGGGCCGGCCGCGAGATCGAGGGCGCCGACAGGCGCCAGCCCGACCGTCTCCCCCGATCGATCATCCAGGCAATGCGGGTGGGGTTGGGGGGTGGGGGCCTTTCCTTACCTCCTCCTCCGACGGCCACCGCGACGGCGACCCTCCTCCCGCCGGCGCCACCATTCCTCCGCCCGCCGCCGATCTCGCCGCTCGCCGCCTAGCAGGTGGTGGTGGTGGCCGTATACGAGTGGCGCGGCCGCAGTGTGCGCGGGGCGGCGTGAGGTGGCGTGTGCGTGTTTGTTTCTTTCCGCCTTCGGTCGAGCGCGCGTGCGTTGTTTATCTCTGCCTGGCTGGTTCGCCCCGGCCCGTCACCGGGCTGTCAGTCAGGGCGAAGCTCTGATCACGGGATCGCCGCCGTTCACGTCCGCACGGACGGCCGGATGGATCGTGTGCGCATCTGTGAGACGGTGACAGCCAGGGCCGGTCCTGACATGTTAGGGGCCCTGGTGCAATATAAAAAAGCGAGGCCTTTTGAGATAACTAATAACTGGAACAGTAACTGTATCGTACAAACATTTTCTCATAGCAAAATGTGTATTTCAGAGTGAATATTTAACGCATGACAAATGAACGAGATCGTTGTAATTCATTCTTTGACCAATCATTACTTCAATAATATATAGGCAGAGTGGTTCAATATTCGTATAATAAGATTCACCTTCAAAGCTACGTTCTTATGGTTGTGGTTTTGTTAGGATAATCAACATATTTTCCTCGCAAAAAAGGATAATCAACGTATTTAAAGAAAAATATGGCCAAAGCCAAAAATACTAATAGTAAAAATACCCCTACTGTATTAGGATGGAGTATAAAAGAATATGTTGTAACCATTGCAAATTGAACAAGGATAAGAAACCGACGAATAAGGACCTTTGTGCTCAGTAATTAATTGTGTAAAAACGTTTAGAAAATTGTACTATTAAACTAGCGTTGCGTCGTTCGAGATTTTTGTTTGCATTTTGCAACGGTGATCTGGGAAAGAGGAAACACAGATAGCTGGTCTCTCTGGTCGCTGCACTACGCATGGTCGATTCAAATAGCTGCCCGGTATGCTTCTCTTTTTTGGCAGCTCATGATTCAGTCCACATGCAGGGCCCTCCGTGAATTGTTTTTTCTAGGCTGCAGTTCATCGTACGATGTATATTGGGCAGGTTCTACCACTAATTTCTGGTTTCTACTGAGGCTACCACTAATTCTTAACAGTGTATGTAACTATCAGGTTGGGGCCCTTGAATTTTGGGGGCCCTGTGCCGTTGCACCGGCTGCACATGCCCAGGGCCGGCACTGGTGACAGCTACGTCCAACCGCTGCGATTTTCTGAACGAACGATAGTGACCTGCGTTGCGGTTGCGGGGGCACGAAATTTTTTACCCTTTTTCTTTTCTGATTTTTTTAACACAGCACAGACGCAAGCGCTCATAAACAGGGACGGATTCAAGGGGGGACGAGGGGGGTCCCCCCAACGATCGTCTTGTCTCTCGATAGCGATCTGTTAATCGCTATTTTTTTGGCTTGTCGGCTTGTCCCGTGCTGGCTTCGCCCCCCCCTATCCTTCCTCGCGCCTTTCTCCTTAACCTGAAAGCTTCAGCCCATGTACAGCCCATTGCATGCTAAAACCAAAAAATCGTCATAACAGAAAATTGCCTAGCAGGCCATCGTGGAAGGAAAAGAGGCCTGTTAATTGTAGCACACAGCCACGACCTGATTAGACACTCACGTATCGCTAATCTCTCAACCCCTCGTAAAAAAACGTATCGCCAATTTCTCCAAGCCGCCGCTGCGATCGAAACTGACGCCTGCTGGCTACAGCGATCGGATCTCTCCGTCGGGTCGCCATCGAGAGAAGCGGAGAAGGGAAGGGATCGCCGGGATACACAGGTGTCGATCCACGGACATGTTGCCGATTCCCAGCAGAGTGGACGCACGGAAGAACAACAACCACACAAGGGGAAAAGGTAGTTGATTCTCACATCAGTTTAGTTCTTTGCTCTAAAAATTATAGAAGTTTAATCATACAGATTTAGTATCAATTAAAACATTCTCTACTTGTGCTTATGTTAACACGAAGAAGAAGAGGGCAGAATCGATTCATATTTTTTTATTCTGGTTTAGGGACGGGGTTGAATCAGTGAGGTCTATCTCGCCAATTCCAATAAATAATGAGATCAGGGAATATATTATTTACCCGCAATGCATTACTACAAATTATTAGTTCATAAGATTATCTTGTGTTTCTAGTGTTGTGAATTTGTTTTGTCATCTGTCAATTTTCTATCAAGTTTTGATCATGTGAATGCAATGAACAGACAAAAAAGGTATGTTTACACCATGGCATCTCCGGCCCTAATTTATTTTACAACACATCTGCTGCGTATGAGACTTAGTGTGAAGCTTTGCCCCCCTATGTCGAAATCCTGGCTCCGTTCCTGCTCATAAATATGTGCATATATTCACCCTATGAACGTACACACGTACACCTTACCCTTATGAGCACCTTCGAGAGACTGGACCGATATATCATTTTGAGATTTATGAAGTCATCATCGACGCCTCGTCGTCGACGGGAACGTCTCCTCCCACTGAATGCGCATCGCCAAAAATCCTGAAATAAATCAAGGGGTAATGCGAGCATCAGGACTTGAATTCTGGTGAACTGGGAATATCACTGTCCCTCTAACCATCTGATCGAACGACAGTGATCTGCGTTGCGATTACGGGCGCACGAAAATATTTACCGTTTTTCTTTTCTGATTCTGAGGATACGAAAGTAGATTACGTGTTTCGTTCGTGTGCCGACCTGCAGTGTGTGGGCCGTAGGTTTGGTTGCGAAGCAAGATAAGTACAGTACTTTTTTTAGCGGAACCAAGATAAGTGCTGGTAGACGGGACGGGAGGCCAGTAATGATTTTTCGGAGGACTGTGTGAGTGACCACACCAGACCGATCTGTGTCGGTACGTTCCTGTAACAGAATGTTGCGTGCATGTGCGCAAGGGCTTACGGGCTCACGGTGCTATTTTTAGCGTACGTGCTACCGGACAAAATGAAAGCTACAGTCGATACATGTTATTTGTGCACTCGTAGCCAGGTGCATCTTCAATTTTTCCTCAAGATTTTAGATCTATTAGTTTATGCAATGTCATCTACAAAATTATAGCAAAAAGCCAAGCTAATAGGCTTAAATCTCAATTACCGGATTACTTTCATCAAACCCAGCAAGCTTTTACTAAAGGTAGGAGGATAAGTAACAATATCATTATTGCCCAGAAAATTACTTATTCTTTCAGTCTTAAATCCTAGAAGGGTCCTACGTTCATGATTAAAATTGACTTAGCAAAAGCTTTTGATATAATTGAATGGAACTTCATAATGAGAGCTCTTAATCGTACAGGCTTACAAGGTCATTTCATAAACTTGATCCATGCTTGCATTGCTGCTCCTATCTTTTATGTTATCATAAATGGTCAATCTTATGGACGTTTTCAAAGCAACTAAGGGATAAGACAAGGTTGTCCTTTTATCTCCTTACTTATTTGTCCTGGCTATCAATGAACTGCCTATATCCTTGTAAGAGGCTATGTGCTCCAACTATTTAGTAGGGATCTCTCTAGGGCCACGATGTCCTCCGATCCATTCCCTTATGTTTGCTGACGATTTGTTAATATGTGGACAAGCTACCAGTGTTTTGGCTACTCGCATGTACAACATTCTTCAAAGCTTCTGCGATCTCTCTGGTCAAACTCCCAATTGGAGCAAATCAGGTATAGTCTTTAGCCAAAATGTCAGCAACACCACTAAGGAGGACATTAAGATGATTTTTCATGTTGGAGATATAAATGAAAAATCGGTGCACTTAGGACGCCCCATAATCCTCCATGCTAAAGACAGATCTGCTGCTTATGAATTTGTAACCGATAAATTACATACTAAACTTACTGGCTATAAAGCAAACAAACTTTCCATGCAGCAAGACTTAATTTCTACTTATGTCTTTGCATAATTCTTGTATATTATATGTCTAACATCCTTTTCTCTAGGAAATTGGTTATAAAACTGACAACCATTATAAGGAATTTCTGGTGGACATGAATAAAAGAAGAGCCAGCAACAAAAACTCTCAGGGCATGAGAGGACATTTGCATTCCAAAGTGTGAAGGCAGTTTAGGTATTCGAAATATCCAAACAATGAATAGAGGACTCATTCTCTCAATAGCTTTCCAGCAAATTCAGATAGTTTCTTGTCCGGAGTTTTAAAATCCAATTACCACCCAGACACCTCTATATGGAGGGCGAACTCCAGCATCCCAAAATCTGCCTTTTGGCCCCCTATCTTAAAAGTTCATCATATCCTATACTCTAACTCCTTCATTCAAATTTTAGCTGGAAATTCTTCAATATAGAGTACTTCTTGGTTCTCTCATTGGCAATCCATTTATGACCACATCATAATACAGCCAAGACACTATAATTATCCATCTCAAGTTAAAGATCTCTGGATTCCATATCAAAAGGCTTGGAATGCTAATCTCATTTATGGGCTTTTTGACCAACAAATAGCAGATAGTATCATACAGGTTCCCATCATAGCGCATGAAGGACCGGACATTCTTCGTTGGAAACCTCATTCATCAGGGAAGTGCACCTCTAAAAGTTCTTACAAAATCTGCTTGCAAGATATGCAACAACAAGGAGAGCCTTCGCCTAGACTGGTACAAAATGAAATTAAACAACTCTTAAAGTAGGTATGGAAAGAAAATGGAATAGCTCCCAATGTGCAAACATTTGCATTGAGGCTTCTAAGGAAAATTATACCAAAAAGCATGAGAGTATGTAAGTAATCTTCCCATATCAAGAAACATTGTTCTAGATGTGATCAATAAGAAAATCACATGCATCTTTGTTTACATGCTCTTTTGTAAAAGCTGCTTGGTTCTAAAAGCCATTGTTTATTAAAACTGAACATCTTGCTCAAAACTATTAAAACTGAACATCTTGCTCAAAACCATGACTCTATTCATGCCATAATCATATCCATTTTGAATTCTAATCATCCCCAGGCTACTATCACAAGTGTAATGACCTTTTTATGGTGCATATGGAAAGCAAGGAATGACAGTCTCTTTGGTAGGAAGCAAAACACTCCCTTTGCAGGTGCATCAAGCAATACAAGCGATTATAAAAATTCAGGATCTATCATCTTACACAGAGAATGTAGGTGACGCCACAATGATAGAACAGAAACAAAGGAAGCAACTGACCAATTATCTTTTGCAGGAAAATATAGGAAGAACACCATCAGGTATTTCAGGATATGAGGTGTACATAGATGCTGCATGGAAAATAAATGCAAGCTTTTTATCTACAACAACAGCTAAAGCAGGGAATGGAATCTTCATCCAACCAGCAGGAGAACATTGAAAAGGAGGAATTTACATATCAGCAACAGGTGCACAAGTCAATTCTCCCCTCAAGGCAGAAGCCCTTGCACTCCAGGTTGCTGCAGATTGCCACAACTTTGACAAAAATTCACATCACCTTCCTAGTGGACAATCAGATGTTAGCACGAGTAGCGGCTTCAAAGAATCTTTGACATCAAATTGGTCACTGGGATATTAGGCCTCAACTAGCTCCTTTCTTTGACGCAACAAGACACAATCAAATTCAGGTTTTCCATATTCCTAGGATCCACAAATTTTAAGTCTCATGATTGCGCAACCAGTGTTAATCTCATAAATCCTCGAGTTAGCCAAGAACTTGCTTGTTGTAATAGCGCTCATGCAAGTGAACATTGTCCTACGCTCATGGAGCTAGGCAATCTTCAGATGAAAGATTGTAAAATCACAGCTGTAATAGCGCTCATGCAGGTGAACATTGGCCTACGCTCATGGAGCTAGGCAATCTTTGTTGGAAATATGCCCTAGAGGCAATAATAAAATGGTTATTATCATATTTCCTTGTTCATGATAATCATTTATTATCCATGCTATAATTGCATTGATTGGAAACTCAGATACATGTCTGGATACATAGATAACACTGTGTCCCTAGTGAACCTCTACTAGACTAGCTCGTTGATCAAAGATGGTTAAGGTTTCCTGACCATGGACACGAGTTGTCATTTGATAACGGGATCACATCATTAGGAGAATGATGTGATGGACAAGACCCAACTATAAGCATAGCATTTGATCGTACTAGTTTATTGCTAATGCTTTATCCATGTCAAGTATCTGTTTCTACGACCATGAGATCATGCAACTCCCGGACACCGGAGGAATTCCTTGTGTGTATCAAACATCACAACTTAACTGGGTCACTATAAAGGTGCTCTACAGGTATCTCCGAGGGTGTCTGTTGGGTTGGCGTGAATCAAAAGTGGAATTTGTCACTCTGTATGACGGAGAGGTATCTTTGGGCCCACTCAGTAATACAACATCACAAGAAGCTTGCAAGCAATTTGACTAAGCAGTTAGTCACGGGATCTTATATTACGGAACGAGTAAAGAGACTTGTTGGTAACAAGATTGAACTAGGTATGGAGATACCGACGATCGAACTTCGGGCAAGTGACATATCGATGGACAAAGGGAACTGTATACGAGGTTAATTGAATCCTTGACATCGTGGTTCGACCGATAAAGATCTTCGTCTAATATGTAGGAGCCAATATGGGCATCCAGGTCCCGCTATTGGTTATTGGCCAGAGAGTGTCTCGGTCATGACTGCATCATTCTCGAACCCGCAGGGTCCGCACACTTAACTTCGGTGACGATATAGTATAGTTGAGTTATATATGTTGGTAACCGAAAGTTGTTTGGAGTCCCAGATGAGATCCCGGACGTCACGAGGAGTTCCGGAATGGTCCGGAGGTAAAGAATGACATATAGGAAGTTCCGTTTTGGTCACCGGAAGGAATTCGAGCGTCGTCGGTAATGTACCGGGAGTGCCGAAGGGTTCCGGGGGTCCACCTGAAGGGGTCCACCCACCCCAGGAGGCCACATGGGCTGAGAGGGGGCCGCACCAGCCCCTGGTGGGCTGGGCGCCCCTTCCACCTAGGCCCATGCGGCCAAGGGGCTGGTGGGGGCAAACCCTAAAGGGGGTGGCCACCCTAGCTTGGGGGGCAAGCCACCCTTGGGGCGCCGCCCCACTTTAGCCGCCGCCCCCCCTAGGGGAGGAACCCTAGGGGCGCCACCCCCTCTCCCTTCTCCCTATATATACTAGAGAGGAGAGAGGGGAGCCGCACCCAAGAGCCACGGCGCAGCCCTCCTCTCTCTCGTAGTACTTCTCCCTCGTTCCTGTCGCGGCACTGCTTGGCGAAGCCCTGCCGGGACAACTCCACCACCACCGCCACCACGCCGTCGTGCTGCTGGAGAACTCATCTACTACTCCGCCCTCGCTCGCTGGATCGAGGAGGCGGAGACGTCATCGAGCTGTACGTGTGCTGAACGCGGAGGTGTCGTCCGTTCGGCGCTAGATCGGGACGGATCGTGATTGGATCACGAAGACGTACGACTACACCAACCGCGTTTCTTAACACTTCCCGCTTAGAGATCTACAAGGTTATGTAGATGCACTCCCCCTCTCGTAGTTGTTGATCTCCATAGATAGATCTTGGGTGTTCGTAGGAAATTTTTTGTTTCCCATGCAACGTTCCCCAACAATGGCATCAAGAGCTAGGTCTATGCGTAGATAACATGCACGAGTAGAACACAAAAGAGCTTGTGGGCATTGATGTTCAGATTGCTTACTTCCTTAGTCTTATCTTGATTCGGTGGTATTGTGGGATGAAGCGGCCCGGACCAACCTTACTCGTCCACGTACGAGAGATCGGTTCCATAGATTGACATGCAACTTGTTGCATAAACATGGCTGGCGGGTGTCTGTCTCTCCCACTTTAGTTGAATCGGATTCAACAGAGGCGGTCCTTGTAGAAGGTTAAATAGCAATGAATATCACCGTTGTGGCTTTGCGTAGGTAAGAACGGTTCTTACTAGTTGCCCATAGCAGCCACGTAAAACTTGCAACAGGAAAGTAGAGGACGTCTAACTTGTTTTTGCAAGGCATGTTGTGATGTGATATGGCCAAAGACATGATGTAATATATGTGATGTATGAGATGATCATGTTTTGTATAGATTATCACGACTTGCATGTCGATGGGTACGGCAACTGGCAGGAGCCATAGGGTTGTCTTTAATTTATTTTCGCCGTACAAAGCAATAGTTGGCGCGACAACTACATGATGACACGATGATGGCGATCATGGTATCATGCCGGTGACGATGAAGATCATGCCGGTGCTTTGGAGATGGAGATCAAAAGCACAAAATGATGATGGCCATATCATGTCACTTATATGATTTGCATGTGATGTTTATCCTATTTATGCATCTTATTTTGCTTAGAACGACGGTAGCATTATAAGATGATCCCTCACTAAAATTTCAAGATAAATTGTGTTCTCCCCGAGCATGCACTGTTGCGAAGGATCTTCGTTTCGAAGCACCTCGTGATCATCGGGTGTGATAGACTCTACGTTCGCATACAATGGGTGTAAGCCAGATTTACACACGCGGAATACTTGGGTTAAACTTGATGAGCCTAGCATGTACAGACATGGCCTCGGAACAAAAGAGACCGAAAGGTCGAACATGAGTCATATAGTAGATATGATCAACATGGAGATGCCCACCATTGAAGCCACCCCATATCACGTGATGATCGGACTTGGGTTGGTGGATTTGGATCATGTCACACTTAGACAACCTGAGGGATGTTGATTTGAGTGGGAGTTCTTTAGTAATATGATTAATTGAACTCATTATCATGAACATAGTCAAAAGTTGTATTTGCAAAATTATGATGTAGATCAATGGCTCGCGCAGTAGCTCCCCTGAATTTTAATGCGTTCCTAGAGAAAGCTAAGTTGAAAGATGATGGAAGTAACTATGCGGATTGGGTCTGTAATCTGAGGATTATCCTCACGGCTTCGCAAAAGGCTTATGTCCTTGATGCACCGCTCGGTGACCCACCCCCTCCAGTTTCGTTTGCAGAAGTTGTGAACGTCTGGCAGGCGCGTTCTGATGACTACTCGATAGTTCAGTGCGCCATGTTGTATGGCTTAGAATCGGGATTTCAAAAGCATTTTGAACGCCATGGAGCATATGAGATGTTCCAGGAGTTGAAGTTAGTATTTCAAGAAAATGCCCGGATCGAGAGGTATGAGACTTCCGATAAGTTCTTTGCCTGCAAGATGGAAGGGAATAGTTCTGTCAGTGAGCACCTACTCAGAATGTCTGGGTACTACAACCATTTGAATGATTTGGGAGTTGAGCTTCCGCCCGAAACGGTCAATGAAAGAATTCTCCGGTCACTGCCACCTAGCTACAAAGGCTTCGTGATGAACTATAATATGCAAGGGATGGACAAGTCTGTCTTCGAGCTATTCGCGATGCTGAAAGTCGTGGAAGTAGAAATCAAAAATGAGCATCAAGTGTTGATGGTGAATAAAACCACTAGTTTCAAGAAAGGCAAGGGAAAGAAGGGAAACTTCAAGAAGGGTGGCAAGCAAGTTGCCGCTCCCGTGAAGAAACCCAAGGATGGACCCAAGCCTGAGACTGAGTGCTTCTATTGCAAGGGGACTGGCCACTGGAAGTGGAATTGCCCCAAGTATCTGGCTGATAAGAAGGCTGGCAACGTCAATAAAGGTATATTTGATATACATGTTATTGATGTGTACCTCACTAGCTCTCGTAGTAGTGCCTGGATATTTGATACCGGTTCGGTTGCTCATATTTGTAACTCAAAACAGGAACTATGAAATAAACGGAGGCTGGCAAAGGATGAAGTGATGATGCGCTTCGGAAATGGTTCCAAGGTTGATGTGATCGCCGTCGGCAAGCTCGCTCTTCAATTACCATCGGGATTAGTAGTAAACCTAAATAATTGTTATTTGGTGCCTGCGTTGAGCATGAACATTATATCTGGATCTTGTTTATTGCGAGACGGTTATTCATTTAAATCAGAGAATAATGATTGTTCTATTTATATGAGTAACATCTTTTATGGTCATGCACCCAATGTGAATGGTTTATTCTTGTTGAATCTCGATAGTAGTGATACACACATTCATAACATTGATGCCAAAAGATGCAAAGTTAATAATGATAGTACCACTTTCTTGTGGCACTGCCGCTTAGGTCATATTGGTGTAAAACGCATGAAGAAACTCCATGCTGGTGGACTTTTAGAATCACTCGATTTTGAATCGCTTGATACATGCGAACCATGCCTGATGGGCAAGATGACAAAAACCCCGTTCTCCGGTACAATGGAGCGGGCAAGTGACTTGTTGGAAATCATACATACTGATGTGTGCGGTCCGATGAGTGTTGAGGCGCGCGGTGGATATCGTTATTTTCTTACCTTCACTGATGATTTGAGTAGATATGGGTATATTTACTTAATGAAACACAAGTCTTAAACATTTGAAAAGTTCAAGCAATTTCAGAGTGAAGCGGAAAAATCTTCGTAACAAGAAGATAAAGTTTCTACGATCTGATAGTGGTGGAGAATATCTGAGTTATGAGTTTGGCATGCATTTGAGACCGTGTGGAATTGTTTCAAAACTTACGCCACCTGGAACACCACATCGTAATGGTGTGTCCGAGCGTCGTAATCATACTCTACTAGTAGAGTGCCCGTGCTTTGCCACGGGCTTTTGAAATATTTTGCTGGAGTTAGATAAACATAATGCATGTTAAATTTTACATGTAGAGAAAAGATAGCACATGCACAATTGGGTAATAACTGAAGTCCACTTCACTTACAACGTAAACTAACAGCAAAAAGGCAATTTGATGATGTATACATATAGATTGATTATCCAACTGAAAATCTATAACAAATTAAGGTCTACTTGATGCACTTAAGAAATTCTCGCACAATATCATTGTTTTTAGCTTCATTCGAACGATATTTGAGCAAGTATAATAGAAACTTCTTCATCAACTCATACCCATTCTGCACAAGCAATATATGTAGTTAACACAAATATTTCACGTCGAAGGTCTCAAAAATGTGTAACGAAGAGTACTCATCGTGCAAACAGGACGAACCAATTCTTTAACGTTCCACCAGAGCATAAAATGAAAAACAAAATAGCCAAATATACCCCTGTAATTTTCTAAATTAAATTATCTTGAATATAGTGATAACAAAAATAAATGTTTATATTTTGAATGTTATGATAATGAAATATATAAATTTACCCATCCATGGCCGTTGGAATACGTGGCAGAAATAAACGTTGCCATCTCGATATATCAAAACTCCAGTCAGGTTGCTTTATTTCAAGCACGTTGTAAATTCCCTCACAACTCAATTCCTATTCCTTCAGATTCATTGGTCTCAAGACATAAAACCTCCAATCCTCACTCCCAAGGGGCGACATCTCTTTGTTGTCCCTTTCAGATCTAAGGCATTTTCCTTGATATCATGTTCCTTTTGATTTTGTTAACCAATTTCTCTAACAACATGAAATTCATATTTCTAGACGATATTGTATTGACCTAATTTTGTGTTATTTAGATACTTGATGCAGAATTTGTGGTTGAGGATCTTCCAATGGAGATTCTTGACCCCCAATTCTCTAGTGCCAAGGATAACACCAATACAAGTGCCACCATAGGGAGCTGCTGGAGTGAAAGGCAGCTTTTCACATGGTTGTGACAGGCAGGAGGTTTCAGGAATGCCTTCACAAATTAAGATGGTGAAATAAAACCAGAGCCAATGCACAAAGCCTGAACAACGATCAAAGCAAACTTTAGCCTTGTTGTTGCCACATAGGCTCACCACACTCACAACACCATCTCGCTTACGGCCTCTCAGTTTCTTGACAAAGAATGATACTACTATTATCACATTACGGGAGTTAATTATGCTTCAAGCATTCTTCAAACCAAATCGGCAATATCCAGGCTTAAAATATCAGTAGGCAACCACACAACTTTTTAGAGCTGAAATATAGTGTTGATATGTGTACCCATAATGCAGAATAACCTACTGTTCTACTTGGCGGATAAATAAATAAAAATTATTGTTTTTGGCTACTGCCTGTGTAGCTACTAAATGATAGTCACAATATATTTCTTCATAAATAGTGTTCAAAGTAGAGAGAAGAGGGAGGTACCATAGTGAATCATTGTCGCATAGTATGACATTCACCTTTCCATTTGCCAATGAGACCTCAGCGATTCATATACATAAAAGTTGATTGCTATACAAGGTCCAACTCCCTGTAACTCATAAAAGTTACTGGAAGGTCAATTCAAAAACAATTTTCAGTAGAAGCGTACGACTTACCAATAAGGTCTTCTCTACAAATTGTAGACAACGTATGAAAGATGCCCTTGAAATACCTGGTGATTTTCTGCAGAATTTTATAGATAACAAAAGAACGAGTTACTTAATTTAGCTTACTACAACATGTTACTTTGGTTTGTAAAGCTGCATTGCATGAAAGCGATAGCTAAAGATGCTCTAAGTTCTAACTGGAAGTTAGATTGATTGATTGGTTGGTTAAGTGTTATTCACAAAAGGAAGAAAAGCATCACCTGTGTTGCCAGGTGAGTTCGAACAACCCCCAATGGGTAAGTTTAGGTAAGTTACAGATGCAGTTGTCACTCCCGCTAGACCACCGCCAAGCAAACAACACTAACATAATTTGGGTCGTCCATTCCGAAAAGCTGCAATGATTATTCAAAATTCATAAACTATAACAAAAATACACAGTCACGACAAATCTTGCAACTTAACATACTGAAATTAAGTGATGAACTTTTTGTATCACTCATATGAATAGAAGCTGATGGTGGAATAAGGCAATCGATGTACAATTTCACAAGATTGCCTTTCAAATATGCCCCAAACCCTTCTTCTCGAACTATCTGTGAAGCCACGTGCCATATACTACCCTTCCTTAGAGCTGCAGCATCTGAATGCATACCTGCCACCTGTTGGATCAGTATGCCACAAGCTACTATAACAAATTTTATCATCAACATATGGGTTATGTGGCAAAAAATTACTGTATTCAAGAATATTTTCAAGCGATTACAGTTTTGCAGCTATGAACAGCGTATGGTACATACAATAAATCCATAGCCAAGGTTTAAGTTTAGACGGTGATTGGCTTCACATGCACAGAGTGTGGTAAATTAACAACAACAATAATAGGTCATGACTATCAACCAGAGATATAGTTTGGGGCAACCAGAGATAATATATATCATTCAGGGAACTAAATTGATATTATCAGCATCCAATTCCTTTGAATAATCTATATACGTGCAGTGTGAAGCCAGAAGGAGCACAGCAGCACCACGAAATAAAAGAAAATTCTTCCTTCACGCCCACATAAGTACATTAGTTGTTACAACCTAAGGTTTGCCCCATGCTTTTTTAGCTTGTGTTCCTTATCAGAGATTGATAACCCACAAGTATAGGGGATCGCAACAGTTTTCGAGGGTAGAGTATTCAACCCAAATTTATAGATTCGACACAAGGGGAGCCAAAGAATACTTGAGAGTAGTAGCAGTTGAGTTGTCAATTCAACCACACCTGGAGATTACATATCTGCAGCAAAGTGATCAGTAGCACAGTAATATGATAGTTTTGGTAGCAGTAGCAATAGTAATGGTAGCGGTAAAAGTAGTAGCAATAGTTTTGTAGCAGTTGAAACAACGGTAACAACAGTAGTAACTTAGCAAGAACAATAAGTGGAAAGCTCGTAGGCACTGGATCGGTAACTCGTTGGATGATATTCATCATATAACATGTTGGAAATATGCCCTAGAGGCAATAATAAATTAGTTATTATCATATTTCCTTGTTCATGATAATCCTTTATTATCCATGCTATAATTGTATTGATTGGAAACTCAAATACATGTGTGGGTACATAGACAACACCGTGTCCCTAGTATGCCTCTAATAGACTAGCTCGTTGATCAAGGTTTCCTAGCCATAGACATGAGATGTCATTTGATAACGGGATCACATCATTAGGAGAATGATGTGATGGACAAGACCCAAACTATGAACATAGCATATGATCGTGCCAATTTATTGCTATTGTTTTCTGCATGTCAAGGATCTATTCCTATGACCATGAGATCATGGAACTCACTAACACCGGAGGAATACCTTGTGTGTATCAAACGTCGCAACGTAACTGGGTGACTATAAAGATGCTCTACAGGTGTCTCCGAGGGTGTCTGTTGAGTTGGCATGGATCAAGACTGGGATTTGTTACTCCGTGTGAGGGAGAGGTATCTCAGGGCCCACTCGGTAA
This sequence comes from Elymus sibiricus, assembly GCA_039707655.1. NCBI lineage: Eukaryota > Viridiplantae > Streptophyta > Magnoliopsida > Poales > Poaceae > Elymus > Elymus sibiricus. The sequence goes on along the minus strand of CM077665.1, from coordinate 457,174,790 downwards.
TACAACATCACAATAAGCCTTGCAAGCAAAGTGACTAAAGAGTTAGCCACGGGATCTTGTATTACGGAACGAGTAAAGAGACTTGCCGGTAACTAGATTGAACTAGGTATAGAGATACCGACGATCGAATCTCGGGCAAGTAACATACCGAAGAAACAAAGGGAACAGCATACGGGATTAACTGAATCCTTGACATAGAGGTTCAACCGATAAAGATCTTCGTAGAATATGTAGGAACCAATATGGGCATCTGATACGTCTCCATCGTATCTACTTTCCAAACTCTTTTGCCCTTGTTTTGGACTCTAATTTGCATGATTTGAATGGAACTAACCCGGACTGATGCTGTTTTCAGCAGAATTGCCTTGGTGTTATTTTTGTGCAGAAATAAAAGTTCTCGGATTGACCTGAAAATTTACGGAGAATATTTTTGGAATTAATAAAAAATATTGGCGAAAGAATCAACCGGAGAGGGGCCACCACCTGGTCATAAGCCAGGCCCCCCCCCCCCCCCCCCCCGAGGGCGCGCCCCCCTGTCTTGTGGGCCCCCTGAAGCTCCTCCGACCTCGTTTCCACTTCTATATATTCCTATTCGGGGAGAAAAAAATCAGAGAGAAGAGTTCATCACGTTTTACGATACGGAGCTGCCGCCACCTCCTGTTCTTCCTCGGGAGGGCAGATCTGGAGTCTGATTTGCGCTCCGGAGAGGGGAAATCGACGCCGTCGTCATCACCAACCATCCTTCATCACCAATTTCATGATGCTCTCCGCCGTTCGTGAGTAATTCCATCGTAGGCTTGCTGGACGGTGATGGGTTGGATGAGATCTATCATGTAATTGAGTTAGTTTTGTTAGGGTTTGATCCCTTGTATCCACTATGTTCTGAGATTGATGTTGCTATGACTTTGCTATGCTTAATGCTTGTCACTAGGGTTCGAGTGCCATGATTTCAGATCTGAACCTATTATGTTTTCATGAATATATATGTGTTCTTGATCCTATCTTGCAAGTTGTAGACACCTATTACGAGTTATGATCAGCATCCCCCAGGGTGACAATAACTGGGATTCTTTCCGGTGATTACCGTAGTTTGAGGAGTTCATGTATTCACTAAGTGCTAATGCTTTGGTCCGGTTCTCTATTAAAAGGAGGCCTTAATCTCCCTTAGTTTCCATTAGGACCCCGCTGCCACGGGAGGGTAGGACAAAAGATGTCATGCATGTTCTTTTCCATAAGCACGTATGACTATATATGGAATACATGCCTACATTACATTGATGAATTGGAGCTAGTTCTGTGTCACCCTATGTTATAACCGTTGCATGATGAATGCCATCCGACATAATTATCCATCACCGATCCATTGCCTACGAGCTTTTCACATATTGATTTTTGCTAAGTTACTTTTCCGTTGCTACTGTTACAATCATTACAACACTGCTACTGTCACTTTTGCCGTCGTTACCGTTACTTCCATACTACTTTGCTACTGAATACTTTGCTGCAGATATTAAGTCTTTCAGGTGTGGTTGAATTGACAACTCAGCTGCTAATACTCGAGAATATTCTTTGGCTCCCCTTGTGTCGAATCAATAAATTTGGGTTGAATACTCTACCCTCGAAAACTGTTGCGATCCCCTATACTTGTGGGTTATCAAGACCTTTTTCTGGCGCCGTTGCTGGGGAGCATAGCTCTATTCTCAGAGTCACTTGGGATTTATATCTGTTGCTCACTATGAAGAACTTGAAAGATGCTAAAACCAAGATCTACCCCTCAACTACGAGGAGAGGTAAGGAACTGCCATCTAGCTCTGCACTTGATTCACCTTCTGTTATGAGTAAACTTGTGACACCATCACCTGCTATTGAATCTGATACGTCGCAAGTAATTGATGATGTCACTTCTGCTATGCATGATGCTTATGATGATACTTTGCTTGATACTACTGTGCCCCTGGGTGAATTTCTTGATGAACAAATTGCTAGAGTCAATGCTGAAACTGATGATATTATTGAAACTGAACACTATGAGACATCTGCTAGACCTAGCTCTCCTAGATATGAATTGCCTGATATACCTGAGGGTTATGTTATGGAAGGAGAAGTAGCTAGGGACTTTCTTGCTTGTAAGGATAGAGATGATCTTAAGAAATTACTATGCAAGTGGAAAGAAAAATCTTTGAATGCTAGAATGAAATATGATCCCAAGTTTGCTACTTCACCTATCTTTGTTACTGATAAGGATTATGAATTCTCTGTCGATCCTGAGTTAATTACTTTGGTAGAATCTGATATTCCATGGTTATGAATCTGAAACTGTTGTGGCACATCTTACTAAATTGAATGATATAGCCACCCTATTCACTCATGAGGAAAAAATTCGTTATTACTATATTCTTAAGTTGTTTCCTTTCTCATTAAAGGGTGATGCTAAGATATGGTTTAATTCTCTTGCTCCTGGTTGTGTGCGTAGTCCCCATGATATGATATATTACTTCTCTGAAAAATATTTTCCTGCTCATAAGAAACAAGCTGCCTTGCAGGAAATATTTAACTTTGTGCAAATTGAAGAAGAGAGTCTCCCACAAGCTTGGGGGAGGCTTCTCCAGTGACTTAATGCTTTGCCTGATCATCCTCTCAAGAAAAATGAAATACTTGATATCTTTTATAATGGACTAACCGATGCTTCTAGGGACCACCTAGATAGTTGTGCTGGTTGTGTTTTCAGGGAACGAACTGTTGAACAAGCCGAACTACTATTGAATAATATATTGAGCAATGATAATGATTGGACTATTCCCGAACCACCTCCAAAGCCAACTCCGAAGAAAAGAGGTATTCTGTTTCTCAGTCCTGAAGATATGCAAGAGGCAAAGAAATCTATGAAAGAAAAAGGTATTAAAGCTGAAGATGTTAAGAATCTACCACATATTGAAGAAATACATGGTCTTGATACCCCGACACAGGTAGTAGAGGTAAATTCTCTCCGTAGATTTGATGAAGGTGATATTCCTTATAATAAGTCTGCTAGCCAATGCTTGGATGAGTTTGATAACTTTATTGTTAAGCAAGAGAATTTCAATGCTTATGTTAGTAGACAACTGAAACATAATGCTTACATGCTTGATCGCTTAGGTTATTATATGAGTAGAACTGTTAATGATCTTAAGCTCATTAGTAAACATGCTTCCATGGTAACTACTCAAGTAGAACAAGTACTTAAGGCACATAATGATTTGCTTAATGAGATGATTAGTAAGAACAATGATCATTCTGTTAGAGTTGTGACTAGAGGTGGTAGAATGACTCAGGAACCTTTGTATCCTGAGGGCCATCCTAAGAGAATTGAGCAAGATTCTCAGAGAGTTAATACTGATGCACCTAGTCGTCCCAGTAATAGTAGGAAAAAGAATGATGATAGGACTTCACATGCTGCTAGTGAATCTATTATAGATTCACATGAAAACCCAAATGATATTTCTATTTCTGATGCTGAGACACAATCTGGTAATGAACATGAGCCTAGTGATAATATTAATGATGATGTTCATGTTGATGCTCAACCTAGTAATGATAATGATGTGGAGATTGAACCTGCTGATGATCTTGATAACCCACAACCTAAGAATAAAAGATATGATAAAAGAGACTTTGTTGCTAGGAAGCATGGTAGAGAAAGAGAACCATGGGTTCAGAAACCCATGCCCTTTCCTCCTAAACCATCCAAGAAAAAGGATGATGAGGACTTTGAGCTCTTTGTTGAAATGCTTAGACCTATCTTTTTGCGTATGCGCTTGACTGATATCCTGAAAATGTCTCCTTATGCCAAGTATATGAAAGATATTGTGACAAATAAAAGAAAGATACCAGAAGCTGAGATTTCCACCATGCTTGCTAATTATACTTTTAAGGGTGGAATACCAAAGAAACTAGGAGATCCCGGAGTACCTACTATACCATGCTCTATTAAAGGAAATTATGTTAAAACTGCTTTATGTGACCTTGGAGCTGGTGTTAGTGTTATGCCTTTCTCTTTGTATTGTAGACTTGATTTGAATAAGTTGACACCTACTGAAATCTCTTTGCAAATGGCTGATAAATCAACTGCTTTACCCATCGGTATTTGCGAGGATGTGCCTGTTGTGGTTGCAAATGTTACTATCCTAACGGACTTTGTTATTCTTGATATTCCTGAGGACGATAGTATGTCGATCATCCTTGGTAGACCCTTTTTGAATACTGCAGGGGCTGTTATTGATTGCAATAAGGGCAATGTCACTTTTCATGTCAATGGTAATGAGCATACGGTACACTTCCCGAAGAAACAACCTCAAGTTCATAGTATCAACTCCATTGGAAAAATTTCAACGATTATTATTGGAGACTTCGAATTCCCTCTCCGTACTGCCAAAAAGAAATATGATATACTTATTGTTGGGGACATGCATATCCCCATTGAGGTAACCTAGTGTTATTCGAAAATTCTCCGGTTCCGTGTCATTCGAAAAAAGTTTGTCAATAAGACTTGATCAACCTTATTGATGGATTCTTTTTGATGAGCATGAGATGGATGAATTTAGAAAGCACAACCTCCTGTACCCAATTTTTATTTTCTGTTCTTTAGATTTAATTTAGTAAAAATGTTTCTATTTCTCTGTTTTCTGATTTATCCGTGCAATAGAAAAATGACCTGAAAATAAAAGTTATCAGAATTCCCTGAAAATTTAGTATGATTTTTTCTGGAATATTTTAGAATTTTTTGCACTGAGAACACATCAGGGGGCTGCACCAGTGGGCCACAAGCCTGCAGGGCGCGCCGACCCCCCTGGGCGCGCCCCCCTGGCTTGTGGGTCCCACGTGGGGCCCCCTCACTTATTCCAGCACCCATCCACTTCGTCTTCCTCCAGAAAAAATCCCACCATTGCTCAAACCCGTGTTCTAGCTCATCTTGCTACCATTTTCGATCTCCTTGCTCAAAGCTCCATTTGCAAAACTGTTTTACGGGATTGTTCATCGGTATGTGACTCCTCCAATGGTCCAATTAGTTTTTGTCCTAGTGCTTTATATATTGCAAATTCTTGCTGCTGTGGTGACCTTGTTCTTGAGCTTGCATGTCAAATTTGTATGGTCCCAAGTAGTGTTGATGCATGATATAGCCTCTAGGTACTTGTGGGAGTAGTTGATATAAGTTTTGTTGAGCTTTGTTCACTTTTATTGTGAGTCACTAAAAATTTCAGAAATTTTTCAGAGAAAGAAAAATGTTAAAAAGAATATACCAAGGGGGTTCCTCGAGCAAGAAGACCCCGAGACTCGCGATACGTGAGCCCGACTTTGAACCACCGAGGGAAGCTCAAGTGCGGCCTTGTGAATGGTCGTCGGATCCATTCATGGCCCATGCCGGATTCAAGGAAGAATTTTACGCGTACATACGAAATGCTGGCCTTGAAGATTTTGTTTCAGACCAATGCAAGCAATATTATCAACTCACTGATTCCTTCGTGCAGAGGTTTGAATTTTCATCCAGGCGTAATACGCATTCCGTTCTATTTAATCTTTATGATGAATCTTATACTATGGACCTAGAGGATTTTAACCATGCATGCAAAATTCCACAATGGGGCAGCCATAGTGATCCTCACAAAACTGAGTACAATGATTTTATTGCTAGCATCACTATGGGAGAAACTAGAAACATTACACAGGCTACTTTGGGGAGCATTCACTTTCCTGCCATACATTATTTTGCTCTCTTCATAGGTAGATGTATTAACAGTAAACATGACCATAGCCACCTTTGCGTACCTGATCTAAGCATTCTTAAGAATGCGGTCATGGGTGATAGACGATATAACTTGGGAGCTATTATTGCTAGGAGGCTACATAAAAACGCTAAGGATGGAGATTTCTTTGGTGGAATCTATGCCACCCGTGTAGCTAATTATCTTAGGGTACCTATAAGAGAGAATGATATTGAGTTACCACCTGCTTTTCTTGATTATGAGGCTATGGTGCGCTACCAGTTTCTTGAAAGAAGCGAACAACCCCTCCTGTACCGACTAATTTTTGACAGACAGCGTGCTGTCCATATTACCCTTCCTGCTCCTGCCTTCTTTAATTTTCAGGAAAAACGGATATACTTTATAACCAGAGAGGAGGCAAATGAGTACGAGAGAGAGGCGGAAGCCGTCCGCCTCCGCTCAGGCAGTGGCTGCCGCAGCCCAGTTTAACCCCAACTATGACTTTGGATACTATCCGGGCCAGCCATGGCCCTAGACCAACTTAGGCCAAAAGCCTAAGCTTGGGGAGTACGTATTTCTCACCGACATTACCTTCATGTTCACACACTCATTCCAGTTGCCGGTGTTCATACTTTTTCATTGTACCATCCATGGTAGTTTATTTCTTCTTTTTGCTTTCTTATTGTGTGTTTAATTAATCTTGAGAAAATTCAAAAACCCAAAAAAATTAGTTCTAGCTTTACCTTCTAGTTCGTTTAGTTGTAGTATTAAAAGAAAACCCAAAAAGATTTATCGTTCTTCTTTTGCTTGTTGGGAGCTTTCCCGTGTAAATAGTTTTCCTTTCTTCTTTGGGTCGTAAGAGGAAGACCACGATGACATGTTGAGTGGCTCTCATATGCATTATTGTTTATCTATCAGAGAGCCCATATTACCTTGCCTTCTCCTTTGAGTTATTGCTTGCAGATTCTATCTTAGTCCAATGCACGTGCACTCTTATTATTATTCACACCGTTCGGTCGTGCAAGTGAAAGGCAATAATGACGATATATGATGAAGTGATTGAGATGAAGAAAAGCTGGTATGAACTCGACCTATTTTGTTTTTGTAAATATGGTTAGCTCATCGTTCTAGATTCAGCTCGTTATGGATTGAACATGTTTGCAATGACAATTAGAGATTATAGTTACTCATGCCATGCTTAATTAGCTAAGAGTGTATAATGGTTTGTCTTGAGTGCCAACATGCATTTTAAAATGGTTGTGATGTAGTATGATAGGATGGTATCCTCCTCTGAATGATTCAAGTGGCTTGACTTGGCACATGTTCACACATGTAGTTGAAACAAAACCAACATAGCCTCCACGATGTTTATGTTCATGGTGATTTATATCCTACTCATGCTTGCATTCAATGTTGGTTAATCTGAAAGCATGTTTATGACTGTTGTTGCTCTCTAGTTGGTCGCTTCCCAGTCTTTTGCTAGCCTTCACTTGTACTAAGTGGGAATACTGCTTGTGCATCCATTTCCATAAACCCAAAGTTGTTCCAAATGAGTCCACCATACCCACCTATATGCGGTATTTACCTGCCGTTCCAAGTAAATTTGCATGTGTCAAACTCTAAACCTTCAAATAATACCCTGTTTTGTATGCCCGAATCGCTCATGTAGTGACTAGGGGCTGTCAGTATCTTCCATGCTAGGTGGGTTATTCTCTCGATATGTGTTGATTCACTATCATTCACGAGAAAGTGGCTGGTATTTGGGATGCCCAGTTCCATGCTCAAAAATCAAATCAAAGTATAATGAAACAAAACTCCCCCAGGATTGTTGTTTGTATGGACGGTACCCGTGGATTCGACCCGCCATGGAGTGTGATCGATTGGTGGAGGGGGAGTAAAAACTTTACTATTCTATTTGGGAACCGCCTATAATGTATCTAGCATGGAAGATATTGAGATCTCTTAGTTGTTGTGTTGACAATGAAAGCATACCTCCCAAAATTATGATTCATCCCTGTTTTAAAAAGCTTGAGCTCTGGCACTTCTGTAAATCAATGCTTCCCTCTGTGAAGGGCCTATCTATTTTATTTACTGTTGAGTCATCCTCCTCTTATAAAGAGCACCAGTTAGAGAGTACTTCCGTCATTTGTATGCTTTGTTATTAATTGATATTGAGTATGAGTGTGACTGGATCTCTTTTACCGTGAATTACAATGTCTAGTCAGTCCTTGTTCTTCAGAGGTGCTCTGCATTTATGTTTTGCGGTCTCAGAAAGGGCTAGCGAGATACCATTATATCATATTGTATCATGATTGTTTTGATAAAATTGTTGTCATCCGAGACTTATTATTATTGCTCGCTAGTTGATTATGCCATTGATATGAGTAAATGTGAGACCTAAATGTTATTGTGAATGTGGTTAGTCCATAATCTTTGCTGAAAATCTGAACATCAGTTAGACATATTTACAACAGCAAGATCAAACAGAGTTTGTAAAAGTTTTTCTTTATCACTTTCAGTTTATCAACTGAATTGCTTGAGGACAAGCAATGGGTTAAGCTTGGGGGAGTTGATACGTCTCCATCGTATCTACTTTTCCAAACTATTTTGCCCTTGTTTTGGACTCTAATTTGCATGATTTGAATGGAACTAACCCGGACTGACGCTGCTTTCAGCAGAATTGCCTTGGTGTTATTTTTGTGCAGAAATAAAAGTTCTCGGATTGACCAGAAAATTTACGGAGAATATTTTTGGAATTAATAAAAAATATTGGCTAAAGAATCAACCGGAGAGGGGCCACCACCTGGTCACAAGCCAGCCCCCCCCCTAGGGCACGCCCCCCTGTCTTGTGGGCCCCCTGAAGCTCCTCCGACCTCGTTTCCACTTCTATATATTCCTATTCGGGGAGAAAAAAATTAGAGAGAAGAGTTCATCACGTTTTACGATATGGAGCCACCGCCACCTCCTGTTCTTCCTTGGGGGGGGGGGCAGATCTGGAGTCTGATTTGGGCTTCGGAGAGGGGAAATCGACGCCGTCGTCATCACCAACCATCCTTCATCACCAATTTCATGATGCTCTCCGCCGTTCGTGAGGAATTCCATCGTAGGCTTGCTGGACGGTGATGGGTTGGATGAGATCTATCATATAATCGAGTTAGTTTTGTTAGGGTTTGATCCCTAGTATCCACTATGTTCTGAGATTGATGTTGCTATGACTTTGCTATGCTTAATGCTTGTCACTAGGGCCCGAGTGCCATGATTTCAGATCTGAACCTATTATGTTTTCATGAATATATATGTGTTCTTGATCCTATCTTGCAAGTTGTAGACACCTATTACGAGTTATGATCCGCATCCCCCAGGGTGACAATAACTGGGATTCTTTCCGGTGATTACCGTAGTTTGAGGAGTTCATGTATTCACTAAGTGCTAATGCTTTGGTCCGGTTCTCAATTAAAAGGAGGCCTTAATCTCCCTTAGTTTCCATTAGGACCCTGCTGCCACGGGAGGGTAGGACAAAAGATGTCATGCAAGTTCTTTTCCATAAGCACGTATGACTATATATGGAATACATGCCTACGAGCTTTTCACATATTGATCTTTGCTAAGTCACTTTTCCGTTGCTACTGTTACAATCATTACAACACTGCTACTGTCACTTTTGCCGTCATTACCGTTACTTCCATACTACTTTGCTACTGGATACTTTGCTGCAGATATTAAGTCTTTCAGGTGTGGTTGAATTGACAACTCAGCTGCTAATCCTCGAGAATATTCTTTGGCTCCCCTTGTGTCGAATCAATAAATTTGGGTTGAGTACTCTACCCTCAAAAACTGTTGCGATCCCCTATACTTGTGGGTTATCAGCATCCAGGTCCCGCTATTGGTTATCGACCGTAGAGGTGTCTCGGTCATGTCTACATAGTTCTCGAACCCACAGGGTCTGCACACTTAACATTCGGTGACGTTTCGATAGTATTGAGTTATGTATGGTGGTGACCGAAGGTTGTTCGGAGTCCCGGATGAGATCCCGGACATCACGAGGAGCTCCAAAATGGTCTGGAGGTAAAGATTGATATATAGGAAGTCCCGTTTTGCTCACCGGAAAAGTTTCGGGTACTTCGGTAGTGTACCGGGAGTGCCGGGAGGGTACCGGGGGACCATCGGGAGGGGCCTTTCGCCCCAAAGAGTCTCATGGGCTGTGGGAGGAGTCAAACCAGCCCCTGGTGGGCTGGCCGAACCCTCCACTAAGGCCCATGCGGCTAGGGGTGGGAAAACCCAAAGGTGGAAAGGGTTTCCAAGTGGGGGAGGAGGAATCCTATTCCTAGTAGGATTGGAGTTGAACTCCTTCACCTCCCCACTTCGGCCGCACCAAAGGGGCAGCCCTAGGGGCGCCGGCCTCCCTCCCCTTCCTCCTATATATACTAGAGGGAGAGAGGGCAAAAGAACTTTAACCCAAAAGGCCATAGTGCAGCCCTCTCTCCCGATAGATTGATTCCTCTAGTTTTCAGCAGCGCTTAGGCGAAGCCCTGCTGGAATAGTTCCACCACTACCGCCGCCGCGCCGTCGTGCTGCCGGAGAACTCATCTACCTCTCTGCCCCCTCTTGCTGGATCAAGAAGGCGGAGATCGTCATCAAGCTGTACGTGTGCTGAAGCGGAGGTGCCGTCCGTTCGGCGCTAGATCTGGACGGATCATGATTGGATCGCGGGACGACTTGCGATTTGGATCACGAAGACGTTCGACTACATCAACCGCGTTTCTTAACGCTTCCGCTTAGCGATCTACAAGGGTATGTAGATTCACTCTCCCTCTCGTAGATGCTCATCACCATGGATAGATCTTGCGTGTGCGTAGGAAAAAAAATTGTTTTCCATGCAACGTTCCCCAACAGTGGCATCATGAGCTAGGTCTATGTGTAGATGAGATCACGAGTAGAACACAGAGGAGTTTGTGGGCGTTGATATTCAGATTGCTTCCTCCCATGGTCTTTTCTTGATTCGGCGGTATTGTGGGATGAAGCGGCCCGGACCAACATTACTCGTACGCTTACGAGAGACCGGTTCCATCAACTGACATGTAACTTCGTTGCATAAAGATGGCTGGCGGGTGTCTGTTTCTCCCACTTTAGTCGGATCGGATTTGACAAAGGCGGTCCTTGAGAAGGTTGAAAAGCAATATTTTGTATCACTGTTGTGGTTTTTGCGTAGGTAAGAATTGTTCTTGCTAGATACCCGTAGCAGCCACGTAAAACATGCAACAATAATTAGAGGACGTCTAACTTGTGTTTGCAGGGTATGTTGTGATGTGATATGGCCTATTACATGATGAGATATATGTGATGTATGAGATGATCATGTATTGTATAGAATATCACGACTTGCATGTCGATGAGTACGGCAACCGGCAGGAGCCATAGGGTTGTCTTTAATTTATTTCGCTGTTTTGCTTTACTTTATCGCTATGAGTTAGCAATAGTCGTAGAAGCAACAGTTGGCGCGACAACCTCATGGTGACACATTGATGGAGATCAAGATGATGGAGATCATGGTGTCATGCCGGTGACGATGGAGATCATGCCGGTGCTTTGGAGATGGAGATCAAAAGCACAAGTTCATGGCCATATCATGTCACTTATGATTTGCATGTGATGTTAATCCTTTTATGCATCTTATTTTGTTTAGGATGACGGTAGCATTATAAGGTGATCCCTCACTTAAATTTCAAGATAAAATTGTGTTCTCCCCAAGTGTGCACCGTTGCGAAAGTTCGTCGTTTCGAGACACCACGTGATGATCGGGTGTGATAGACTCTACGTTCACATACAACGGGTGCAAGCCAGTGTTGCACGTGCGGAACACTCGGGTTAAACTTGACGAGCCTAGCATGTACAGACATGGCCTCGGAACACAAGAGACCGAAAGGTCGAACATGAGTCATATAGTAGATATGATCAACATGGAGATGTTCACCATTGAAACCACCTCATCTCACGTGATGATCAGACTTGGGTTGCTGAATTTGGATCATGTGACACTCGAATGACCAGAGGGATGTCAATTTGAGTGGGAGTTTTTAAGTAATATGATTAACTAAACTCATTATCATGAACATAGTCAAAATGTCTTTGCAAATTATGTTGTAGATTACTAGCTTGCGTTGTAGCTCCCTTGAATTTTTATGTTCCTAGAGAATTAGAGTTGAAATATGACGGTAGCAATAATGCGGACAGGGTCCGTGATCTAAGGATTGTCCTCATTGTTGCACAGAAGGCTTATGTCCTTAATGCACCGCTCGGTGCGCCACCCCCTCAAGCGTCGTCTGTAGATGTTGTGAACATCTGACAGGCACGTTCTGATGACTACTTGATAGTTCAGTGCGTCATGCATTACGGCTTAGAATTGAGGCTCCAAAATGTTTTGAACGTCACGGAACATATGAGATGTTCTAAGAGCTGAAATTGGGATCTCAGGCTCGTGCCCGTGTTGAGAGGTATGAGACCTCCAACAAGATTCTTTGCCTGCAAGATGAAGGAGAATAGCTCAATCGGTGAGCGTGTGTTCAGATTGTCTGGGTGCTACAATCGCTTGAATCGAGTGGGAGTTGATCTTCCAGATAAGATAGTGATTGATATAGTTCTCCAAGTCACTGTCACTAAGCTACTAGAGCTTCGTGATGAACTATAAAATGCCAGGGATGGAAATAATGATCCCTGAGCTATTCGCGATGTTTGACATCGCGAAGGTAGAAATCAAGAAGGAGCATCAAGTGTTGATGGTTAGTAAAACCACTAGTTTCGAAAAGGGCAAGGGCAAGGAGGGAAACTTCATGGATGGCAAGTCAGTTGCTGCTCCAGTGAAGAAACCCAAGGTTGAACCGAAACCCGAGACTAAGTGCTTCTATTATGAGGAGAACGGTCGCTGAAGCGGAACAACCCTAGATACTTGGTAGATAAGAAGGCTGGCAACGTTGACAGAAGTATATTTGATATACGTGTTATTGATGTGTACCTTACTAGTACTCCTAGTAGCACCTGGGTATTGGATACCCGTTCGGTTGCTAAATGTTAGTAACTCGAAATAAAACCTACGGAATAAACGGAGGCTAGCTAAGGGTGAGGTGACGATGAGTGTTGGAAGTGTTTCCAAGGTTGATGTGATCACCATCACACGCTCTCTCTACCTTCGGGATTAGTGATGAACCTAAATAAATGTTATTTGGTGTTTGCGTTGAGCATGAACGTGATTAGATCATGTTTATTGCAATACGGTTATTCATTTAAGTTAGAGAATAATGGTTATTCTGTTTACATGAATAATACCTTCAATGGTCATGCACCCAATGAGAATGGTTTATTGAATCTTGATCGTAGTGATACACATGTTCATAATATTGATGCCAAAATATGAAAAGTTAATAATGATAGTACCACATACTTGTGGCACTGCCGCCAAGATCATGTTGGTGTAAAGCGCATGAAGAAACTCCATGCTGATGGATCTTTTGACTCACTCGATTTCAAATCGGTTGAGACATGCGGACCATGCCTCATGGGCAAGATGACTAAGACCCCGTTTTCCGGTATGATGGAGCGGGCAAGTGACTTGTTGGAAATGATACATGTTGATGTATGCGGTCCAATGAGTGTTGAAGCGTGCGGTGGATATCGTTATTTTCTTACCTTCACTGGTGATTTGAGTAGATATAGGTATATTTACTTAATGAAACACAAGTCTGAAACGTTTGAAAAGGTTCAAGCAATTTCAGAGTGAAGTGTGAGATCATCGTGACAAGAAGATAAAATGCCTACGATATGATCGTGGAGGTAAATATCTGAGTTACGAGTTTGGTATACAACTCAAGACAATGTGGAAGTTGTTTCACAACTCACACCACCTGGAACACCATAGTGTGATGGTGTGTCCGAACGTCGTAGTCGTGCTCTATTGGATATGGTGTGTACTATGATGTCTCTTATCGATTTGCGACTATCGTTTTGGGGTTATGCATTAGAGACAACTACATCGTCTTGAGTTTGGTATACAACTCAAGACAATGTGGAAGTTGTTTCACAACTCACGCCACCTGGAACACCATAGTGTGATGGTGTGTCCGAACGTCGTAGTCGTGCTCTATTGGATATGGTGTGTACTATGATGTCTCTTATCGATTTGCCACTATCGTTTTGGGGTTATGCATTAGAGACAACTACATTCACTTTAATAGGGCATCATCTAAATCCGTTGAGATGACACCGTATGAATTATGGTTTGGCAGAAACCTAAACTGTCATTTCTTAATGTTTGGGGCTGCGACGCTTATGTGAAAAAAGGGTTTTCACCTAATGAGCTCGAACCCAAAGCGGACAAATGCATCTTCATAGAATACCCTTACATAACAGTTGGGTAAACCTTCTATCTCAGATCCAAGCACAAAGTGTTTGTTGCTAAAACGGGTCCTTTCTCGAGAAAGAGTTTCTCTCGAAAGAATTGAGTGGGAGGAAAGTAGAACTTGATGAGGTTATTGAACCGTCACTTCAGTTGGATGGTAGCACGGCGCAGAAAGATGTTTCTGCGGCACCTGCACCAAATTGAAGAGTAAGCTAATGATGATGATCATGAAACTTCGGATCAAGTTGCTACCGAACCTCGTAGGTTAACAAGGACACGTACTGCCCTGAGTGGTATGTCAATCCTGTCTTAGAAATCATGTTGTTAGACAACGAAGAGCCTACGGACTATGAAGAAGCGATGGTGGGCCCGAATTCCAACAAATGGCTAGGAGCCATGAAATCCGAGAAAGGATCCATGTATGAAAACCAAGTATGGACTTTGGTAGACTTGCCCGTTAAATGGCAGGCCATTGAGTACAAATGGACATTTAAGAAGAAGACAGACGCTGATGGTAAATGTCACCATTTATAAAGCTCGACTTGTCGCAAAAAGGTTTCCGACAAGTTCAAGGAGTTGACTACGATGAGACTTGCTCACCCGTAGCGATGCTAAAGTCTGTTGGAATTATGTTAGTAGTTGCTGCATTTTTTTGATTATGAAATCTGGCAGATGGATGTCAAAACATCGTTTCCTTAACGGTATCCGTGAGGAAAGGTTGTATGTGATACAACCAGAAGGTGTTGTCAGTCCTAAGGATGCTAAATTGTATGCAAGCTCCAGCGATCCTTTTATGGACAGGAGCAAGCATCTCGGAGTTGGAATATACGCTTTGATGAGGTGATCAAAGTTTTTGGGTCTATACAAAGTTTATGAGAAACTTGTATTTACAATAAAGTGAGTGGGAGCACTATAGAATTTCTGATAAGTATATGTGGATGACATATTTTTTATCGGAAATGATGTAGAATTTATGGAAAGCATAAAGGGTTGTTTGAAAAGGAGTTTTTCAAAGGAAAACCTAGAATGAAGCTACTTAAATATTGGGCATCAGGATCTATAGAGATAGATCAAGACGTCTGATAAAACTTTCAATGAGTACATACCTTGGCAAGATTTTGAAAGAGTTCAAAATGGATCAGTCAAAGAAAGAGTTCTTGCCTGATTTGTAAGGTGTGGAGTTGAGTGAGACTCAAAGCTCGACCACGGCAGAAGAAAGAGAAAGGACGAAGGTCGTCCCCTATGCCTTATCCATAGGCTCTGTATAGTATGCCATGCTGTGTACCGCACGTGTGTGTGCCTTGCCATGAGTTTGTCAAGGGGTACAAGAGTGATCCAGGAGTGGATCATCGGACAACGGTCAAGATTATCCTTAGTAACTAGAGGACTAAGGAAATGTTTCTTGATTATGGAGGTGATAAAGAGTTCGTCGTAAAGGGTTACGTCGATGCAAGCTTTGACACCTATCCGGACGACTCTGAGTAGCAGTCCGGATACGTATAGTGGAGCAGTCATTTGGAATAGCTCCAAGTGGGGCGTGGTAGCATCTGCAGTATGACTTATAGATTTGCAAAGAACACACGGATCTGAATGTTGCAGACCGTTGACTAAAGACCTCTCTCACATGCAAAGCATGATCGAACCCCAGAACTCATTGGGTGTTAGATTCATAACAATGTAAATCACATGTTGATGTGAACTAGATTATTGACTCTAGTGCAAGTGGGAGACTGTTGGAAATATGTCCTAGAGGCAATAATAAATTAGTTATTATCATATTTCCTTGTTCATGATAATCGTTTATTATCCATGCTATAATTGTATTGATTGGAAACTCAAATACATGTGTGGGTACATAGACAACACTGTGTCCCTAGTATGCCTCTAATAGACTAGCTCGTTGATCAAAGATGGTCAAGGTTTCCTAACCATAGACATGAGATGTCATTTGATAACGGGATCACATCATTAGGAGAATGATGTGATGGACAAGACCCAAACTACGAACATAGCATATGATCGTGCCAGTTTATTGCTATTGTTTTCTGCATGTCAAGTATCTGTTCCTATGACCATGAGATCATGCAACTCACTGACACCGGAGGAATACCTTGTGTGTATCAAACGTCGCAACGTAACTGGGTGACTATAAAGATGCTCTACAGGTGTCTCCGAGGGTGTCTGTTGAGTTGGCATGGATCAAGACAGGGATTTGTTACTCCGTGTGACGGAGAGGTATCTCAGGGCCCACTCGGTAATACAACATCACAATAAGCCTTGCAAGCAAAGTGACTAAAGAGTTAGCCATGGGATCTTGTATTACGGAATGAGTAAAGAGACTTGCCGGTAAGTAGATTGAACTAGGTATAGAGATACCGACGATCGAATCTCGGGCAAGTAACATACCGAAGAAACAAAGGGAACAACATACGGGATTAACTGAATCCTTGACATAGAGGTTCAACCGATAAAGATCTTTGTAGAATATGTAGGAACCAATATGGGCATCCAGGTCCCGCTATGGGTTATTGACCGTAGAGGTGTCTCGGTCATGTCTACATAGTTCTCGAACCCACAGGGTCTGCACACTTAACGTTCAGTGACGTTTCCGTAGTATTGCGTTATGTATGGTGGTGACCGAAGGTTGTTTGGAGTCCCGTATGAGATCCCGGACGTCACGAGGAGCTCCAGAATGGTCCGGAGGAAAGATTGATATATAGGAAGTCCCGTTTTGTTCACGGGAAAAGTTTTGGGTACTTCGGTAGTGTACCGGGAGTGCCGGGAGGGTACCGGGGGACCATCGGGAGGGGCCTTTCGCCCCAAAGAGTCTCATGGGCTGTGGGAGGAGTCAAACCAGCCCCTGGTGGGCTGGACGAACCCTCCACTAAGGCCCATGCGGCTAGGGGTGGGAAAACCCAAAGGTGGAAAGGGTTTCCAAGTGGGGGAGGAGGAATCCTACTCCTAGTAGGATTGGAGTTGGACTCCTCCACCTCCCCACTTCGGCTGCACCAAAGGGGCAGCCCTAGGGGCGCCGGCCTCCCTCCCCTTCCTCCTATATATACTAGAGGGAGAGAGGGCAAAAGAACTTTAACCCAAAAGGCCATAGTGCAGCCCTCTCTCCCGATAGATTGATTCCTCTAGTTTTCAGCAGCGCTTAGGCGAAGCCCTGCTGGAATAGTTCCACCACCACCGCCGGCGCGCCGGCGCGCTGCCAGAGAACTCATCTACCTCTCTGCCCCCTCTTGCTGGATCAAGAAGGAGGAGATCGCCATTGAGCTGTACGTGTGCTGAACGCGGAGGTGTCATCCGTTCGGTGCTAGATCGGGACGGATCGTGATTGGATCACGGGGGACTTGCGATTTGGATCGCGAACACGTTCGACTACATCAACCGCGTTTCTTAACGCTTCCGCTTAGCGATCTACAAGGGTATGTAGATTCACTCTCCCTCTCGAAGATGCTCATCACCATGGATAGATCTTGCGTGTGCGTAGGAAATTTTTTTGTTTCCCATGCAACGTTCCCCAACATAATAGTCATAACCTAGGGCGACACAGAACTAGCTCCCGTTCATCAATATAATGTAGGCATGTATTCCGTAAATAGTCATACGTGCTTATGGAAAAGAACTTGCATGACATCTTTTGTTCTACCCTCCCGTGGCAGCGGGGTCCATAAGGAAACTAAGGGATATTAAGGCCTCCTTTTAATAGAGAACCGGAACAAAGCATTAACACATGGTGAATAAATGAACTCCTCAAACTACGGTCATCACCGTGAAGTATCCCAAATATTGTCACTATGGGGTTGACGGATCATAACATGTAATATGACTAGGCAAGATCGGATCAAGAACATAGATATAATGGTGATAACATAAACGGTTCAAATCTGAAATCATGGCACTCAGGCCCTAGTGACAAGCATTAGGCATAGCAAAGTCATAGCAACATCAATCTCAGAACATAGTGGATACCAGGGATCAAGCCCTAACAAAACTAACTCGATTACATGATGAATCTCATCCAACTCCTCACCGACCAGCAAGCCTACGAAGGAATTACTCACTCTCGGTGGGGAGCATCATGGAATTGGCGATGGAGAAGGGTTGGTGATGACGAAGACCGAAGATTCCCCTCTCCGGAGCCCCAAACGGGCTCCAGATCTGGCCTCCCGATGAAGAAAAGGAGGTGGCGGTGGCTCCGTATCGTAAAACGCAATGAAACTTTCTCCTTGATTTTTTTCTCCGAAAATAGGAATTTATAGTGGCGGAATTAGGGTCAGTGGGGCCACGAGGTGGGCACAACCCACTAGGGCGTGCCTAGGGGGCCTGGCGCGCCCTGGTGGGTGCTGCTCACCCTGGCCCCCCTCTTCGGTGGATTTTGGCTCTAATCATTCTTATTTATTCTGAAATAATTCTCCAAAAAGTTTCGTTCCATTCCGAGAACTTTTATTTCTGCACAAAAACAACACCATGGTAGTTCTGCTGAAAGCAGCGTCAGTCCGGGTTAGTTCCATTCAAATCATGCAAATTAGAGTCCAAAACAAGGGCAAAAGAGTGAGGAAAAGTAGATATGTTGGAGACGTATCAACTCCCCCAAGCTTAAACCTTTGCTTGTCCTCAAGCAATTCAGTTGACAAACTTTTATGAACTCTTTTGTTCTTGTTTACATATATATGCTTGAATAGCACCTAGGTTTTCAGCAAATATTATGACTAACCATGCCAGCAATAACTCTTAGAAATTATATTAACTCATATCAATAACATAAGCAACTAGCGATCAATAATAAGATATCTCAAGCGCCAACACTTTGTCAAAACAATCATGATACAATATGACAATAGTGGTATCCCGCTAGCCCTTTGTGAGACCGCAAAACATAAATGCAGAGCACCTCCAAAGTTCAAGCAGCGACTAAACATTGTAATTCATGATAGAAAAGATCCAGTCATGTTGCACCCAACATCAACTATACACAATGCATCAGAATGACAATAGTGCTCTCAGGTCTGGCGCTTATTTGAGAAGGTGATGACTCAACATAAAAGTAAATAGATAGTCCCTTCGCAGAGGGAAGCATGGATTTGCAGCAGTGCGAGAGCTCAAAGTTTAAAACAGAGATGGATATAATTTTGGGAGGTACACCCTTCGTGTCAACGTCACGACCAAGAGTTATCAATATCTTCCATGCTAAACAAATTAGCGGCGGTTCCCAAGCGGTAAAAGTAAAGGTTTACTCCCCCTCCACCAACAATCACACTCCACGGCTAGCCGTATCCACGGGTACCGTCCAAACCAACAACATTCCTGGGGAAGTTTGTTTAATTATTTTTGATTTTTTTGATTTCGTGACTGGGAATCCTTATTACCGCCCCTCTCGTGTAAGGACAAGTGAATAAACACTTATCATGAGAATAACCCGCTTAGCATGGAAGATATTGATCGCCCCCTGTCGCTCCATGAGCGGTCCAGGCACACAAAACAGATGTTCATTTGAATTTTTAGAGATGGCACATGCAAATTTACTTTGGAACGGCAGGGTAATACCGCATATAGGTAGATATGGTGGACTCATCTGGCACAACTTGGTTTAAGGTTTTTGATGCACAAGCAGTATTCCCGCTTAGTACAGGCGAAGGCTAGCAAATAGATTGAGAAGCGGTCAGCTAGAGAGCGAAGACGGTCATGAACATGCATTACATATAATCAACATTGAGTGCTAGCATGAGTAGGATATGGACACCATGAACATAAATATCATGAAGGCTATGTTGGTTTTGATTCAACTACATGCGTGAACATGTGCCAAGTCAAGCCACTTCAAACATTCAGAGGAGGATACCATATCATCATACCGCATCACAACCATTTTAATGCATGTTGACATCCAAGATAAATCATTATCCAGTCCTAGCTACTTAAGCATGGCATGAACAACTATAATCTCTAATGGTCATTGCAAACATGATTGATCATAATAAGCTGAATCAAGGATACTAGGTTAAACATATTGACAAAAACAAGTTGGGTTCATACCTGCTCTTCTCTGCCACAGTCAATTCATCAAATATCGTCATTACTGCCTTTCACTTGCACGCCCGAATGATAGGAAAATAATAATAGTGCAAGAGTGCCGTGGACTAAGCTAGATTCTGCAAGCATTTTATTCAAGAGGAGAAGACAAAGTAATATGGGCTCTTTGTTAGATAAACAATAATGCAGATGAGAGCCACTCAAGGATTTCATTGTGGTCTTCTCCTTGGTACGACTCAAATAAAAGGAAAAGAATTTCAGAGAAACACACTGAAATAGTTTTGGAGTTTTTGGTTTTTCTTGAGGAAAGCAAATTAAAGAGGAAAAACAAAAACGAGAAAAACTATTTACACGGGAAAGCTCCCAACAAGTAAAAGAAGAAGCGAGAAATCTTTTTGGGTTTTCTTTTGATGCAACAATTAAACTAAGCTAGAAAGAAAAACTAAAAAGAAGTAGGAAATATTTTTGGATTTTCTCAAAAGTTTTTTTCAAACACACAAGAAGGAGGCGAGAAAATAAATTTAGCATGGATATTATAATGAAAAAGTATGAACACCGACAACTGGAATGAAGTGTGTGAACATGAATGTAATGTCGGAGGAAATACGTACTCCCCCAAGCTTAGGCTTTTGGCCTAACTTTGTAATTACCATCCGTATGAATAATAATCTGGGTGATGGCTCACCGAGGCCCTCGGAGCAGACTTCGCGGCCCTCCTAGCAGCTTCAACCTCCACGTTGTACGCATGGGCTTCGCTCTCAAGGACATATATAATATCTTCCGTTGTTGTGAAAATCAAAGAGAGCAGGAGCAGGCAAAGCGACTGGCATGACAGGTTTCTTATTAAATCTCAAGTTATAGGTGTGGTTAGTGGCCGTACCTGTAAGGAACTTATGACGCTTCATGGCATCAAAGTCTAAATACATTGGCAACATTAAGCTGCAGTCTCCGTGCAACAATTGCACCAAGATTATAATTCTTATTCTCAGTTATCGTAGTATGTAAGAGACTCAAATCGTGAGCACACAATGTGCTACAATCTTGTTTGCCTACGATACATTTACCGTTAAAGAGCGCAAATATTGTATCGATGGGAAATGGATGCTGTTAATTCTCCCTTGTGTTACCCCCCTATCTTCACCAAAGCAAAGATTAACTAAAAATGACTCGTATTCAGATTTTGTTGGTTCATCGAGGGAACCCCAATATGGAAGTTTGCATGCTTCACCGAACATTTCTAACGGCATGGTGAAGGAATGGTTATACAAGTTGAATGAAACTCTAGACTCACGAGAAAAATATTTAAATTTCTTTGTGAAGGTGATGGTGTCCTGGACTAGGGGGTACTCACCACGTCGTCTCCCGGCCAGTGGGTCAGGCCGAGGACCCCCATGATAATTCACTAATGGGCCACTTCGGGCAGCCCATGATGCATACAAGGGAGATTCCACAAGACTTGGCGCACAAGACAAGGACTCCTCTAAACCCTAGGCCTCTAGTATTATATAAACCGAGGCCAGGCTAGTCAATAGATAATCTCAGATTCATTACAACAATCTCGTGGTAGATATCTGTACTATGTACTATCCCCATATCAATACAATCAAAAGCAGGACGTAGGGTATTATCTCCTTGAGAGAGCCCGAACCTGGGTAAAATCCTGTGTTCATGTTACCATCGCTCCAAGACGCCTAGCTTAGGACCCCTACTACGAGATATGTCAGATTTGACATCGACATTGGTGCTTTCATTGAGAGTCTGCTGGCAGTCACCGCGGTGCGATGGGAATTCAGATCGTCTCCTGCGCGATCTATGCGTCGGAACCGAGCTTTATTGTCGATGTCGGCATCTTCTTCGCCGGCTCGACTGGCCACCTCGGCTGGACCGAGGACTGCGCTCTGCGTCAGATTATCAAGATCGAATGGATACTTTCATCATCATCGACTCCGATCTCTACCAAAATCATGGAGGAATCATCCTTGGAGCTCGGGGGCTCGATGTTAACATCGTCCTTAGGCGACGGTGCAGTTTTTCTGGGCAGCGGATTCATGTTCGTCGTCCCTGCCTCCTTGAGCATCGCTTTGACGATTGCCTCGCTGGAATTGTGCGGAATTGAGCCTACAACAATCCTGTAAAATTTCGTCGTATTCTGATGGAGAAATCTCCGGCGATCTCCGATCTACCGGAGCCCTGTCGAATCTGGACGAGTTTAGGGCGAGGTGTCCAGCATCCAGCTCAGACATCGTTTGTAAGATCCCACCGTTTATCGGCTGCGTAATTCCCATATGGATCACCCCTCAAAATTTCAGCTCGACCCGACCGTTGAAACTCCGGGAAATGTCCGATGAGTGCATCAATTTTCGGATATGTTTTCTGCGCGAAAACGAATCCGACCCGAATTCATCTTGCTTCATGAACGGGATATCGGACATCCTTTTTGAAGGAATTTTTTTCTAGGCTATTGTGTGTTGTTTTCAAACACGTGCCCACAAATTTTGAGTCTTTTCCGACGCGATCTTCACCGTCGCGCCGATGTCAAACCGGCCCGACCACGTTGCTCCATGGCTACTGACCTGCGCCAACATCGATTGCGTCGTCGCTCCATCGAGCCGACGACAACCACCTTGGATCATCACCTCGGCGAGCCGACCAAGAGTTCGGCATCGTGAGGGACAAATAATCATCAAGACAAGATTGTCGCCCCATGGATTGCACGGGTCGGGCGCGCCAGCATCGTCGCACGGTCTCTTCTCAAGCCAACATTGACCGCGTCGTAAATTCCGACCTGCATCGGCATCGCCGCGCCGTCGCTTCTTCAAGCCGACATCCACCATGCCGACCTGCTTTGACACCTCGGCTGTCATGGGACTTCGGCATCACCAGCCGACATGCTCCGTCACCTCGGCTAGACCGGGGGCTTTGCCATCTCTTCATCAACCTACTGCTGGGATTTCGGCGTTATCGGCCGACCAGCTTCATCACCTCTCCTGGAACGGGGGCTTCGCCTCGCCACATTGTCCGTACCGCGTCGCCACTTCATCAAGCTGAGTTCTTTGCTCGGGCACCTCTGGACCGGCTTGGGGGCTGGGACCTCGATCCGCCACAAGCTCAGCCCACGTTATCAACGCCGAGCACATTAACCAGCTAAGTCGCTTTCATGCTGAACTTCTTTCAATTTTAATTTTTGTTCGGTTTGACCAAGCATTATATTTGTTTTAAATAAAAAAGTTTTTTTGATAAAAACACTTCATTTTCCCATGGTAACTGGGGGCTTCGCCGTCATGCTGCCGAACTACTCTGTCTCCTCGGCTGGACCGGGGGCTCCGCCTCACCGCAGCAACCGTGTTGTGCTGCCACTTCTCGACCCGAGCTCTCTGCTCGATTACCTCGGGCTTGGGGGCTGGGACCTCGGCTAGGCCGGGACTACGTCTCCGTCCCGCCACAACCCCGGACCGCACCGAGCACATTAACCAGCTAAGTCATTTTCGTGCTCAGCTCTCTTTGAAAATTTTCTTTTTGTTCGGGTCAACCAAACATTATATTTTTTGTTAAACAAAAAAATATTTGTTAAAAACTTTGTTTGTTAAAAAATCTTTACCCGATTTAACCGGGGGCTCTTAAATTTGTATGAGCCGTTTTATAATAAATGTGTTTTCTTCTTGGTCGTTGCAAAGTCTTTTTCTACTACTCATTTTTCTGACACTAGTGTGTGGTCAATAGCCGGATAGCCTGGTTTCTTTTTAAAGGCGCTCGAGTTTAGTTCGCTAAACAGGCCTCGGAGAAACACTCCGCCTTCGGGATATGAAGGTTGAAGCCAAAGGCTGACCCGCTTGAAGTGCGGAGATCGGATGTATCATGTTAAAGCACGACCGAAGCACATATTAATTTTAAGACCAATTTCGGGTTGGCACAATAAAAACTTGATTCTATTTAAACATTAAATTTTTACATAAGTTTTTTTTGGCTTTTTGAGGCTTATGGCACTTTTAAGCTATTTGAATGTTTTTGTTTTAGGAGGTGGGACATCCTCATGACCGAGGTGCCCTGCGTAATAATTCAGCTCGGGAGATCTTTTCCGACCCACAACTCGGTATCTTTCCTACCGACTTACACCTCGGCGTTGGCAAAACGCACATGATATCTGGACTAGTTCCTGAGAAGATTCAATCCTCGGGTTGGTCGGCCGCACCCTACCTGAGTCTCGGGGGATACTGTGTGTCTCCAGCATAGCTCTCGTCGTACAACGTCGGATGCCTTTAAAGTATCGGCAATATCAACGGGGGACTCCGACTAGAGCCGAACCCACCAAAAGCCAAGGTACTCCGAGCAGTCCTTGGCAAAACGTTCTAGGATATTGCTTTATATGCATCAGTTTCGAATTGTGTCTTCAGTCAATAGTTGGGTTGCCATGCTCCTATGATTGCCTCCTACATTCCGCTTTGTTCGGCTAGGTGTGCAAAGGGAGAACCACTGCGATTGTACTTCCGATTTAACTGGTCAAGTACCTCAGTGGAGAAAGCCAGAAACTGACTGTCACAATGAGCGCAAACTAGTCAACGATCCGATGACTCTGTCAAACTATAGAACGGTAGAGGTTACCCCGTGGGCTTTTCATAAATTTGGCCGGAGTGTTAATGGCTTGACCTCGGCTGACGCTGAACACTAACCGGGGGCTAGTAACTGGCCTCCCAAACTTTAAGCTCCGATGACTAAGTGAAAGTTATAAAGCCCAGATATCGGATTGCCTCGTTTCCGCTAACACAACCGCCTCGAGGCACCGAGACGTCGGCTAAGGGTTGTCTTGTTACTGCGGAAACACACTGGAAGCATCTACAAAGGGATAGAAGCCGACGATGGGCTGTTGGGTAACGTTGCATGGGAAACAAAAAATTTCCTACGCACACGCAAGATCTATCCATGGTGACGAGCATCTACGAGAGGGAGAGTGGATCTACATACCCTTGTAGATCGCTAAGCGGGAAGCGTTAAGAAACACGGTTGATGTAGTCGAACGTCTTCGCGATCCGAATCGCCGAGCGTCCCACGATCCAATCACGATCTAGTACCGAACGGACGGCACCTCCGCGTTCAGCACACGTACAGCTCGATGACGATCTCCGCCTTCTTGATCCAGCAAGAGGGAGCAGAGAGGTAGATGAGTTCTTCAGCAGTGCGACGGCGCGGCGGCGGCGGTGGTGGAACTATTCCAGCAGGGCTTCGCCTAAGCACTACTGAAAACTAGAGGAATCAATCTATCCGGAGAGAGGGTTGCACTATGGCCTTTTGGGTTGAAGTCCTTTTGCCCTCTCTCCCTCTAGTATATATAGGAGGAGGGGGAGGGAGGCCGGCGCCCCTAGGGCTGCCCCTTTGGTGCGGCCGAAGTGGGGAGGTGGAGGAGTCCAACTCCAATCCTACTAGGAGTAGGATGCCTCCTCCCCCACTTGGAAACCCTTTCCACCTTTGGGTTTTCCCATCCCTAGCCGCATGGGCCTTAGTCGGGGGGGGGGGGGGGTTCGGCCAGCCCACCAGGGGCTGGTTTGACTCCTCCCACATCCCATGAGACCCTTTGGGGTGAAAGGCCCCTCCCGATGGTCCCCCGATACCCTCCCGGCACTCCCGGTACACTACCGAAGTACCCGAAACTTTTCCGGTGACCAAAACGGGACTTATTATATATCAATCTTTACCTTCGGACCATTCCGGAGCTCCTCGTGACGTCCGGGATCTCATCCGGGACTCCAAACAACCTTCGGTCGCCACCATACATAACTCTATACTACCGAAACGTCACCGAACCTTAAGTGTGCAGACCCTGCGGGTTCGAGAACTATGTAGACATGACCGAGACACCTCTACGGTCAATAACCAATAGCGGGACCTGGATGCCCATATTGGTTCCTACATATTCTACTAAGATCATCATCGATTGAACCTCTATGTCAAGGATTCAGTTAATCCCGTACGCTGTTCCCTTTGTTCTTCGGTATGTTACTTGCCCGAGATTCGATCGTCGGTATCTCTATACCTAGTTCAATCTCGTTACCGGCAAGTCTCTTTACTCGTTCCGTAATACAAGATCCCGTGGCTAACACTTTAGTCACATTGCTTGCAAGGCTTGTTGTGATGTTGTATTACCGAGTGGGCCCTGAGATACCTCTCCGTCAAACGGAGTAACAAATCCGAGTCTTGATCCATGCTGTAACACCCCAAAAATTTAACCATGTTTTATTAATTAAAATTTTGCAACGATGAATTAATTTTATTTTTCTGAATCTTCTGTTGATTTCAGAACCACTCTTTTTCTCTGAGTTATGAAATTTCCCCCCCAAATAGAAACTTTTCCAAAAATATTGTGGGACTTGAGTTCTTGCTTGAAAACATTTCATTTTATTTGGTATATTCAGTGGAGACATGTTCATAATATTTTTGCCAAGTTTCAATTATTTAAAAATGACTCTATACTCCTTTAAGGACTCCATTTGCACTACAACCATCTGATTACTTCATTTAAAAATTTCAAAAAAATCTGGAGATGTCATGTGAAGTTTCTGGATCACTTTTATGCAAAAACCTAGCTTGGTCTTTTCGAAAATTTGAGCATATCTTCCTCATTTGCATTCTGGCCCAGTTTAAGGTTTTGAACTGCAACCCCATTCTATCTTGCCCTAGTGCCCTTGGAATTTTTCCTACTTTGATTAAACCCTATCAAACCCTTATGTCCAAGAGATCAGCTCCATTGGACTATTTTATCCACATGAGATAATGCCCTATAGTTTCTGTCCAGAAACATAGTTTTGAGAAACTTGCACTAGGGAGTTTTTGCTTTTGACAAACTAACCATGCCATCTTCTTGTGCATCTAAGGAGACCTTAACCTGGAAAGTTTGGTGGCCATAAAGCATTTCTAGGTGCCATTGGCATTTTGTCAAACACCTTGTGGGTCTGGCCAGATTTGGCATAGTTTCTAGTTTGCATTATGGACTTGCCTCCTCTGCCAACCCAGCATGTCCACTGGACTTGTGATAACCACATTAGTTAGCCTGTTAACTTTGAGTCCCATTGTAGCCCTCCAGCTTGTCCTCGCATATTGTCGAACACATCGGGCGCGTCTCCAGAGCGCGCCCACAGCGCCCTTACTGCAGCCGCGCGACCGAGCCGCCGCGTCGCACTTAACCCCGCGCCCCTGGCTTTTGCTCGCCCGCAGGGCCAAGCCCCGTGCTCATCCGCTCGCCCGTGCCACTCTGCTACCTCTGTCACCCCGCAGCGCCGCCGCAGCGAGCCCCTTGGCGGCTAGCCGTCGGCAGCCCGTCCCTGCCATGGCAGCACCGCCACAGCCACACGCGCGCGCTAGCTGCCCCCTTGCACAGCGCGATCTCATCCGCAAGGTCACTACAGCCACGCCAAGTCACCGCTAGCCATCGCCACGTCGCCCTGCCGCAACAGAGCGGTCGGCCGGCGATCTTATCCTCTGCAGCGGCGGAACCGACTTCCCCCGGCTATAAATAGCGCCACTGACCTCCCTTGCGCTCAGAAGCAGCCTCAAACCAACCGTAGCTAGCTCCACTCGCAGCAATTAGACAAGAGGAAGTCGTCTTCTTCGTCTCCAGTCGTAATGGCCGCCGCCACTCTCTGGATAAATTCGACGCCAGTAGAGCATCCTCTCCTCCACCTCTGCACCAGAGACTCCCTCACAATGCTGCGAACCAAACCCCACTTACAATCGCCCTGATATGAGCCTCGAGCTAGATGCCCAAATTAGGCCGACGCCGGCGCCCGCTACGAAGCTCACCGTCGGCAGCTCCCTCCACCTCACTGACGATTTCGAGCACCGGGAGGGCCGCCCAGGAGTGGTGGATCCATTCCCGTCCTCGGGAAGCCGTGAGGAGCCACCAATCGTCGGCGGGGATCGCCGGAGACCTCGCCCCCTTCGGCCAGAGGAGGAAGACGGTTGATTTGACCAGTCAAACCTGACCGGTGGACCCACGGGCCCACCGTCAGTGACTCATCGTCCCGCCCACTGCTGTCAAGTGGAGGCGTAAATCCCTAGAAGTACGTCTTCTCCTCTTCGAAAGCGTATTCGATCCAAATCGTTTTCTTTTCTGTTTTTATTCAAAAAAAAACAGATTTTGAACAAATCTTTGACTGGCCTTATCTTTTAAACTAAAACTCCATTTGACTTGATTCTTTTTCTGTTGATTCTCAAATTTGGTCTAGTTTATTTTCTTATTTATTTGAAAAATTTCCAAGGCAACTTTTTGCACTGTTTTTGAATTGTGTGTTGATTCGAATATTTTCAAACATAGGATGTTGGAGGGAAGATGAAAACTTTCAAAAGTTTTGGAGTGCACCTCAACTACATACACATTTAAGGCAAGCATTCTGAACCCTGGCATAATATTTGTTGTGTGTAGTTTGATGTAACTACAACACCAAGTTGACATGAAGTATGCGTTATTTCATGTGGTGATGTGATCATGTTTACTAGTACATGATGATAATTCCTTGCTGTTGGAATTGAAATACTTGTGACAGTATCCATCCTCGTATGCCTTTCATGCCTACCGGAAGGAATCCGGAAAAATCTCTGTCTTGGGTAGACACGAGCTTGATATTGATATTTCGTTGAGACGAGTATATTCAGTAAGGCATGGTGAGGTATGATGAGTGGTGATTCTATCTGTTGGTGTGGAATATATTTGTTACGCTAATCATGCAGGAAACCCTTAAACCTCCTGAGTCGACCGTAGATCGAGTCTTGTGCCAGTAAACCCCCATACTTGTTTCGTACTACCACTTGTCCCTATCGCAGATAGGGTACAGTTCAGTAAGTTGTCAACCCCTTTCTTGGCACACACCGTACAGAGAGGCCATAGTGGAAGATACCGGAGGCATCTGGTAGGCATGCCACTTGGTCCGGGGGCATGGGTGTTTCCGGTTGGGACCGAGGGGGTAGCTCCCTTGTTTTGCGCGCGATATAAATTTTGTGATCCCTTGCTAATCGAGGTTGGAGCCTCCCCACTTAGAGTTTTGCTTAACGAGTGCCATGGGTGATTCCAGGCACCGGTAAGTTAAGCTGGTGTGTGCGGGTCAGGTGTGTTTTCAATTCAAAGACCGTAAACGGAATTAGTTCTGGTGGACTAAAGGAATCCGTTACTCGTGGGTAAAGAGTACACCCTCTGTAGAGTTTATATCTATTCGAATAGCCGTGTCCGCGGTTAAGGACTACAGTCTGGGATGGGTCAAGTGTCGGTCTTAGTGTCGGTCTTCGGAGGAAAACTTCTAAACCGGAACATTGATCATGACGTGTGACAAATGATAATTATGATTATTATTATTGTGGACTAACCATTTATATTATTTGAAATATTGAGTATCCCTGGGATGGTTCTACCTCCTGGATATTCATTGTGATTATTCTTATATAAGCCCTTTATGTGGCGTCGCTCAGACGCCCGACTGCGGCATGCTTGTTATTTATTTTCTTTATAAGCCCTTTATGTGGCGTCGCTCAGACGCCCGACTGTGGCTTGCTTGTTATTTATTTTCTTTATAAGCCCTTTATGTGGCGTCGCTCAGACGCCCGACTGTGGCCTGCTTGTTATTTATTTTCTTTATAAGCCCTTTATGTCGCGTCGCTCAGACGCCCGACTGTGGCACGCATATTATTTATTTTTCCTTATAAGCCCTTTATGTGGCGTCGCTCAGACGCCCGACTGTGGCATGCTTGTTATTTATTTTCTTTATAAGCCCTTTATGTGGCGTCGCTCAGACGCCCGACTGTGGACTGCTTGTTATTTATTTTCTTTATAAGCCCTTTATGTGGCGTCGCTCAGACGCCCGACTGTGGCACGCATATTATTTATTTTTCCTTATAAGCCCTTTATGTGGCGTCGCTCAGACGCCCGACTGAGGCATGTTTTATATTATTATCCTTTCGAGGCGTCGCTTCAGACACCCGATTGGTGTATTTTATTTTTATTCTCTGATTGCTTATTCATGTTTAAACCTGCTTGCGTGCGTCATGAGTTTCATTTTGTGACTCACTAAGTAATCGTGGATTATTTCAGTGCATGATTATCATCTGTTATATTATACCTGTTTTCATGATGTTTGCGAGTACATTCAAAGTACTCACTGGCTTGTCCCTGGCTATTGTCTTGGCCAGATTTCTTGCTTGGAGAGGAGCGCAACGACGACAGCCCGGAACCTAGGCAACGATGATAGCAGCCTCGCGAAGATAGGAGTTATCCAGGTCAGCTGTTCCTGTGGGAAATGGAGTCCCATAGACGCTGACGATCCGCAAACCGCTTCCGCCATCAACCACTAGAAACCTTTTGTTGTACTCATAGACCAGAATGGTCTTGTACTTCATATTTTTTGTATTTTGCTTCGAATTTCTGTATCAAGATTGTGTCTCATCAGCTAACAGTAATCCTGGGGCTGGTGAGCACAAGGGCCATTTACTGGGAATTTATATCCTGGAAAACCGGTCCTGACACATGCCCACTCAACAGACACCCTCGGAGATACCTGTAGAGCATCTTTATAGTCACCCAGTTACGTTGTGACGTTTGATACACACAAGGTATTCCTCCGGTGTCAGTGAGTTGCATGATCTCATGGTCATAGGAACAGATACTTGACATGCAGAAAACAATAGCAATAAACTGACACGATCACATGCTACGTTCATAGTTTGGGTCTTGTCCATCACATCATTCTCCCAATGATGTGAACCTGTTATCAAATGACATCTCATGTCTATGGTTAGGAAACCTTGACCATCTTTGATCAACAAGCTAGTCTACTAGAGGCATACTAGGGACACAGTGTTGTCTATGTATCCACACATGTATCGGTGTTTCCAATCAATACAATTATAGCATGGATAATAAACGATTATCATGAACAAGGAAATATAATAATAACTACTTTTGTTATTGCCTAGGGCATATTTCCAACAGTCTCCCACTTGCACTAGAGTCAATAATCTAGCTCACATCACCATGTGATTTACATTGTAATGAATCTAACACCTATACAGTTCTGGTGTTGATCATGTTTAGCCCTTGGAAGAGGTTTAGTCAACGGGTCTGCAACATTCAGATCCGTGTGTACTTTGCAAATATTTATGTCGTCCTCCTTGATGTAATCGCGGATGGAATTGAAACGTCACTTTATGTGTCTGGTCCTCTTGTGAAACCTTGGTTCCTTGGCTAGGGCAATGGCACCAGTGTTATCACAGAATAGAGTCATCGGGTTTAGTGCACTAGGCACTACTCCGAGATCTGTCATGAACTCCTTCATCCAGACACCTTCCTTCGCCGCCTCCGAGGCAGCGATGTACTCCGCTTCGCATGTAGAATCAGCTACGACGCTTTGCTTGGAACTGCACCAGCTTACCGCACCCCCATTGAGAATAAATACGTATCCGGTTTGAGACTTAGAGTCATCCGGATCAGTGTCAAAGCTTGCATCGACGTAACCCTTTACGACGAGCTCTTGATCACCTCCATAAACGAGAAACATGTCCTTAGTCCTTTTCAGGTACTTTAGGATATTCTTGACCGCCGTCCAGTGTTCCACTCCTGGATCACTTTGAAACCTTCCGGCCAAACTTATGGCAAGGCTGACATCGGGTCTTGTGCATAGCATTGCATAAATGATAGAGCCTATGGCTGAAGCATAGGGGACGACACTCATCTTTTCTCTATCTTCTGCAGTAACTAGGCATTGAGTCTTACTCAACTTCACACCTTGCAACACAGGCAAGAACCCCTTCTTGGACTGATCCATTTTAAACTTCTTCAAAACTTTGTCAAGGTATGTGCTCTGTGAAAGTCCTATTAAGCATCTCGATCTATCTCTATAGATCTTGATGCCTAATATGAAAGCAGCTCCTCCTAGGTCCTTCATTGAAAAACTTTGTTCAAATATTCCTTCACGCTTTCCAACATTTCTTTATTGTTTCCAATCAGCAATATGTCATCCACATATAATATTAGAAACGCTATAGAGCTCCCACTCACTTTCTTGTAAATACAAGCTTCTCCGTAAACTTGTATAAACCCGAATGCTTTGATCACCTCATCAAAGCGAAGATTCCAACTCCGAGATGCTTGCACCAGTCCATAAATGGATCATTGGAGTTTGCAAACTTTGTCAGCATTCT
This sequence comes from Elymus sibiricus, assembly GCA_039707655.1. NCBI lineage: Eukaryota > Viridiplantae > Streptophyta > Magnoliopsida > Poales > Poaceae > Elymus > Elymus sibiricus. The sequence goes on along the minus strand of CM077665.1, from coordinate 457,142,456 downwards.
CTGGATCGACAAAACCTTCTGGTTGCATCATATACAACTCTTCCTTAAGGAAACCGTTAAGGAACGCTGTTTTGACATCCATCTGCCAAATTTCATAATCGAAAAAGGCAGCTATTGCTAACATGATTCTGACGGACTTAAGCATCGCTACAGGTGAGAATGTCTCATCGTAGTCAACTCCTTGAACTTGTGAAAAACCCTTTGCCACAAGTCGAGCTTTATAGACGGTGACATTACCGTCCACGTCCGTCTTCCTCTTAAAGATCCATTTGTTTTGAATGGCCTTACGCCCTTCAGGTAATACTTCCAAAGCCCATACTTTATTTTCATACATGGATCCCATCTCGGATTTCATGGCCTCTAACCATTTCTCGGAATCCGGGCCCATCATCGCTTCTCCATAGCTCGTAGGCTCATCGTTGTCCAACAACATGACCTCTAAGACAGAGTTGCCGTACCACTCTGGAGCAGTACGCGTCCTTGTCGACCTACGAGGTTCGATAGCAACTTGATCCGAAGCTTCATGATCATCATCATTAACTTCCTCTTCAACCGATGCAGGCTCCACAGAAACATCTTTCTGCGCTGTGCTACTCCCAGGTTGAAGTAAAGGTTCAATAACCTCATCTAGTTCTATCTTCCTCCCACTCAATTCTTTTGAGAGAAACTCTTTCTCAAGAAATGTTCCGTTTTTAGCGACAAACACTTTGCCTTCGGATCTGAGATAGAAGGTATACCCAACTATCTCTTTTGGGTATCCTATGAAGACGCATTTCTCCGCTTTGGGTTCCAGCTTTTCAGACTGAAGCTTTTTGACATAAGCATCACATCCCCAAACTTTAAGAAACGACAACTTTGGCTTCTTGCCAAACCACAGTTCATATGGCGTCGTCTCAACGGATTTCGATGGTGCCCTATTTAAAGTGAATGCAGCTGTCTCTAATGCATAACCCCAAAACGATAGTGGCAAAATCGGCAAGAGACATCATAGATCGCACCATATCCAATAAGGTTCGATTACGACGTTCGGACACACCATTACGCTGTGGTGTTCCAGGCGGTGTCAATTGTGAAACAATTCCACACTATCTTAAGTGACTGCCAAACTCATAACTCAGATATTCTCCTCCACGATCAGATCGTAGGAATTTAATCTTCTTGTTACGATGATTCTCAACTTCACTCTGAAATTGCTTGAACTTTTCAAACATTTCAGACTTGTGTTTCATTAAGTAAATATACCCATATCTACTTAAGTCATCAGTGAAGGTGAGAAAATAACGATATCCACCACGCGCCTCAATGCTCATCGGATCGCACACATCAGTATGTATGATTTCCAACAAGTCACTTGCCCGTTCCATTGTTCCAGAGAACGGGGTTTTAGTCATCTTGCCCATGAGGCATGGTTCACATGTGTCAAGTGATTCAAAATCAAGTGACTCCAAAAGTCCATCATTATCAACTCTACTTCTTCACGCGTTTTACACCAATATGACCTAAACGGCAGTGCCACAAGAAAGTGGTACTATCATTATCAACTCTACATCTTTTGGCATCAATGTTATGAACGTGTGTATCATCACTATCAAGATTCAATAAGAAGTAACCGTCTCGCAATAAACTAGATCCAGATATAATGTTCATGCTTAACGCAGGCACTAAATAACAATTATTCAGGTTCATCACTAATCCCGATGGTAATCGAAGAGCGAGCATGCCGACGGCGATCACATCAACCTTGGAACCATTTCCCACGCGCATCGTCACTTTGTCCTTTGCCAGCCTCCGTCTATTCCGCAGTTCCTGTTTTGAGTTGCAAATGTGAGCAACCGCACCGGTATCAAATACCCAGGCACTACAACGAGAGTTGGTAAGGTACACATCAATAACATGTATATCATATATACCTTGTTTGTTGTTGGCCGCCTTCTTGTCAGCCAAATACTTGGGGCAGTTCCGCTTCCAGTGACCAGTTCCCTTGCAATGAAAGCACTTAGTTTCTGGCTTGGGTCCAGCCTTGGGTTTCTTCACGGGAGGGGCAACTGCTTTGCCACTCTTCTTGGAGTTACCCTTCTTACCCTTGCCATTCTTCTTGAAACTAGTGGTTTTATTGACCATCAACACTTGATGCTCCTTCTGAATCTCAGACTCAGTGACTTTCAACATCGCAAATAGCTCGGCGACTGACTTGTTCATCCTGTGCATGTTATAGTTCAACACGAAGCTCTTGTAGCTAGGTGGCAATGATTGAAGAACTCTGTCAGTGATCGCCTCTGCTGGAAAGGGCATCCCCAATTCAGCTAGACGTGTGGAATACCCAGACATTTTGAGTATGTGTTCACTGACAGACCCGTTCTCCTCCATCTTGCAGGCATAGAACTTATCGGGGGTCTCATACCTCTCGATCCGGGCATTCTTCTGAAAGATAAACTTCAACTCCAGGAACATATCATATGCTCCATGACATTCAAAACGTCTTTGAAGTCCCGGTTCAAAGCCATACAACATTGCACATTGAACCATTGAGTAATCATCAGAACGAGCCTCTCAGGCATTCACAACGTCTGGAGACTCACCTGGAGCGGGTGGATCACCAAGCGGTGCATCAAGGACATAACCCCTTTGGGAAGCCGTAAGGATAATCATTAGATTACGGGCCCAGTCCACAAAGTTACTTCCATCATCTTTCAACTTAGCTTTCTCTAGGAACGCATTAAAATTCAGGGGTGCTACTGCGCGAGCCATGATCTACAACATAAATTTTGCAAAAACAACTTAGACTATTGTTCAAGATAATGAGTTTAGTTAATCATATTACTTAAAAACTCCCACTCAAATTGACATCCCTCCGGTCATTCGAGTGTCACATGATCCAAATCCACAAACTCAAGTCCGATCATCACGTGAGTTGAGGTGGTTTCAATGGTGAACATCTTCATGTTGATCATATCTACTATATGACTCATGTCCGACCTTTCGGTCTCTTGTGTTCCGAGGCCATGTCTGTACATGCTAGGCTCGTCAAGTTTAACCCGAGTGTTCCGCTTGTGCAACACTGGCTTGCACCCGTTGTATGCAAACGTAGAGTCTATCACACCTGATCATCACGTGGTGTCTCGAAACGACGAACTTTCGCAACGGTGCACACTCGGGGAGAACACAATTTTATCTTGAAATTTAAGTGAGGGATCACCTTATAATGCTACCGTCATCCTAAGCAAAATAAGATGCATAAAAGGATTAACATCACATGCAAATCATAAGTGACATGATATGGCCATGAACTTGTGCTTTTGATCTCCATCTCCAAAGCACCGGCATGATCTCCATCGTCACCGGCATGACACCATGATCTCCATCATCTTGATCTCCATCAATGTGTCGCCATGAAGTTGTCGCGCCAATTGTTGCTTGTACGAATATTGCTAACTCATAGCGATAAAGTAAAGCAAAAGGACGAAAATAATTAAAGACACCCCTATGGCTCCTGCCAGTTGCCGTACTCATCGACATGCAAGTCGTGATATTCTATACAATACATGATCATCTCATACATCACATATATCTCATCATGTAATTGGCCATATCACATCACAACATACCCTGCAAAAACAAGTTAGACGTCCTCTAATTGTTGTTGCAAGTTTTACGTGGCTGCTACGGGTATCTAGCAAGAACAATTCTTACCTACGCAAAAACCACAACGGTGATACAAAAATTGCTTTTCAACCTTCTCAAGGACCGCCTTTGTCAAATCCGATCCGACTAAAATAGGAGAGACAGACGACCACCAGCCATCTTTATGAAACGAAGTTACATGTCAGTTCATGGAACCGATCTCTCGTAAGCGTACGAGTAATGTTGGTCCGGGCCGCTTCATCCCACAATACCGCCGAATCAAGAAAAGACCAAGGGAAGAAGCAAGCTGAATATCAACGCCCACAAACTCCTTTATGTTCTACTTGTGATCTCATCTACACATAAACCTAGCTCTGATACCACTGTTGGGTAACGTTGCATGGGAAACAAAAATTTTCCTACGCACACGCAAGATCTATCCATGGTGATGAGCATCTACGAGAGGGAGAGTGGATCTACATACCCTTGTAGATCGCTAAGCGGGAAGTGTTAAGAAACGCGGTTGATGTAGTCGAACGTCTTTGCGATCCAAATCGCCGAGCGTCTCGCGATCCAATCACGATCTAATACCGAACGGACGGCACCTCCGCGTTCAGCACACGTACAGCTCGATGACGATCTCCGCCTTCTTGATCCAGCAAGAGGGAGCGGAGAGGTAGATGAGTTCTCCGGCAGCGCGATGACGCGGTGGCGGCGGTGGAACTATTCTAGCAGGGCTTCGCCTAAGCACTGCTAAAAACTAGAGGAATCAATCTATCGGAAGAGAGGGCTGCACTATGGCCTTTTGGGTTGAAGTCCTTTTGCCCTCTCTCCCTCTAGTATATATAGGAGGAGGGGGAGGGAGGCCGGCACCCCTAGGGCTGCCCCTTTGGTGCGGCAGAAGTGGGGAGGTGGAGGAGTCCAACTCCAATCCTACTAGGAGTAGGATTCCTCCCCCACTTGGAAACCCTTTCCACCTTTGGGTTTTCCCACCCCTAGCCGCATGGGCCTTAGTGGGGGGGTTCGGCCAGCCCACCAGGGGCTGGTTTGACTCCTCCCACAGCCCATGAGACCCTTTGGGGCGAAAGGCCCCTCCCGATGGTCCCCCGGTACCCTCCCGGCACTCCCGGTACACTACCGAAGTACCCGAAACTTTTCCGGTGACCAAAACGGGACTTATTATATATCAATCTTTACCTCCGGACCATTCTGAAGCTCCTCGTGACGTCTGGGATCTCATCCGGGACTCCGAACAACCTTCGGTCACCACCATACATAACTCTATACTACGGAAACGTCACTGAACCTTAAGTGTGCAGACCCTGCGGGTTCAAGAACTATGTAGACATGACCGAGACACCTCTACGGTCAATAACCAATAGCGGGACCTGGATGCCCATATTGGTTCCTACATATTCTATGAAGATCTTCATGGGTTGAACCTCTATGTCAAGGATTCAGTTACTCCCGTACGCTGTTCCCTTTGTTCTTCGGTATGTTACTTGCCCGAGATTCGATCGTCGGTATCTCTATACCTAGTTCAATCTCGTTACCGGCAAGTCTCTTTACTCGTTATGTAATACAAGATACCGTGGCTAACACTTTAGTCACATTTCTTGCAAGGCTTGTTGTGATGTTGTATTACCGAGTGGGCCCTGAGATACCTCTCCGTCAAACGGAGTAACAAATCCCAGTCTTGATCCATGCCCACTCAACAGACACCCTCGGAGATACCTGTAGAGCATCTTTATAGTCACCCAGTTACGTTGTGACGTTTGATACACACAAGGTATTCCTCCAGTGTCAGTGAGTTGCATGATCTCATGGTCATAGGAACAGATACTTGACATGCAGAAAACAATAGCAATAAACTGACACGATCACATGCTACGTTCATAGTTTGGGTCTTGTCCATCACATCATTCTCCCTACGATCACTATGGCACGCATATTATTTATTTTTCCTTATAAGCCCTTTATGTGGCGTCGCTCAGACGCCCGACTGAGGCATGTTTTATATTATTATCCTTTCGAGGCGTCGCTTCAGACACCCGATTGGTGTATTTTATTTTTATTCTCTGATTGCTTATTCATGTTTAAACCTGCTTGCGTGCGTCATGAGTTTCATTTTGTGACTGACTAAGTAATCGTGGATTATTTCAGTGCATGATTATCATCTGTTATATTATACCTGTTTTCATGATGTTTGCGAGTACATTCAAAGTACTCACTGGCTTGTCCCTGGCTATTGTCTTGGCCAGATTTCTTGCTTGGAGAGGAGCGCAACGACGACAGCCCGGAACCTAGGCAACGATGATAGTAGCCTCGCGAATATAGGAGTTATCCAGGTCCGCTGTTCCTGTGGGAAATGGAGTCCCATAGACGCTGACGATCCGCAAACCGCTTCCGCCATCAACCACTAGAAACCTTTTGTTGTACTCATAGACCAAAATGGTCTTGTACTTCATATTTTTGTATTTTGCTTGGAATTTCTGTATCAAGATTGTGTCTCATCAGCTAACAGTAATCCTGGGGCTGGTGAGCACAAGGGTCATTTACTGGGAATTTATATCCTGGAAAACCGGTCCTGAGACATGCCCACTCAACAGACACGCTCGGAGATACCTGTAGAGCATCTTTATAGTCACCCAGTTACGTTGTGACATTTGATACATACAAGGTATTCCTCCGGTGTCAGTGAGTTGCATGATCTCATGGTCATAGGAACAGATACTTGACATGCAGAAAACAATAGCAATAAACTGACACGATCACATGCTACGTTCATAGTTTGGGTCTTGTCCATCACATCATTCTCCCAATGATGTGAACCTGTTATCAAATGACATCTCATGTCTATGGTTAGGAAACCTTGACCATCTTTGATCAACAAGCTAGTCTACTAGAGGCATACTAGGGACACAGTGTTGTCTATGTATCCACACATGTATCGGTGTTTCCAATCAATACAATTATAGCATGGATAATAAACGATTATCATGAACAAGGAAATATAATAATAACTACTTTTATTATTGCCTCTAGGGCATATTTCAAACATGGGCCACTCTCAAATGATAAATGGTCGCAAAGGAGTCAAAACAACATATAGCATAAAAGCATTTGTATTCAATATGCGGGTGCTGACTTCCGTAATCATCATTATAATGCCATAAATATGCATCAATTTGACTTAAGATTTTGGCCAAGCTGGGTTGCCTGGCTCCTATGCTTACCCCCTACGTTCCCGATTGTTCGGCTAGGGGGTAAAGGGAGCACCTCTGCAATTGTTACTTCCGGGTCATCCGGGTTAGTAGCTGAGACTGGGTGAAACCGAAAGCTAGCCATCTTAAGAATATAATTGGTCGGCGGCGACGAAAGTGAAAATTTTGGTTCACTAAAGACCACAGAGTTCGGGGACATTCCCCAAACTAAATCCTCAATATTTTCCTCCCACATTGATCGGAGTTGAGGTTTCACGATCATGGTCAACATGATATCCTGGGAAAAGGAACTTATAAATGAACTATTTTTCCCAGAAGATGTTTCTTACGTTAAATAAGTAATATAACATATCTCTCCGCGTACCTTTGTTTATAAAACCGTGTGGCCGGATTGCCTTGTTTGTCGTAAATATTTGCCCTTATAAAGGCTTTATAAAGTAGGACAAACACTCCTCAGCTACTGGCCAAGGAGGTTGAAGCCGATGGTCGGTCAACAAAGTCTTGTACAATGCGGATCCGAGCATTAATGATGTAAAGTACTTGGATACATAGAATCATTACACATAAATTGTGTCAAACTTAACAAAGTTTGTGTCAAACAAATATCGATCCTTAATTCGACTACCCGTGCCCAAATTAAGGCTCGGGGGCTACTGCATTGCCTATTCAATGCAGCAAATTCAAAGTACAAATGGTTTCCGAGGAGAATCGATCCTCGGGTTGGTCGGCCGCACCCAACCCGAGTCTCGGAAACTACCACGTACCGCGTTTATATCCCTAACGTATGCCGCCGAGCAGGAACTTGATCCTCATGCCGATTTTGCAAATCGACCTAAGTCTCAGGGGCTACTGGGATCAGTGGTTTTATTTTGATTATTATTTTCCTTCAGGTGTATCTCGGGTTATAGACCGACACACACCTTGAGGGCTACTGGCTATAAATCTCGGTAGTAAATAAATTGCAGTGATCGTAAATTAATTCCGCAAAAAAACAGCCCGAGACCGAGGTGGTGCACCACCTCGGAAGCAGTCTGACATAAAGCTCGGATGCGAATGGCTGGCTCCATAAAAGACTATTCCGGCATTTAAGCTCGGATGGACTCCTTCAAATTTTCAGAGACCAAGGTAATCTATGACACCTCAGATGCCGACCAGTGTTGGAGCTCGGCTGCAAAGAGACACCTTGGATGCCGACCTGTGTTGGAGCTCGGCTACAAAAATACACCTCGGATGCAGTTCAGCGTTGGAGCTTGGATGCAAGAGGACACCGCCGCACGGGAAACACTTCAAACCCGAGGTGTGGCGTAAAAAAATAAGGCATCGATAAAAGCCAAAAACTTGAAGGGCTCCTCGGATGCCCGACGTGTGGACTCTTCGGATTTAACTCAGTGATCCTCAAGATCGAAGATTGGAAGATTTGGTGAACCAGTTTTCAAGACCGACGACCGAAGACAAAGAACTATCCGGAAGAACCGAGGAGCATCCTCAACTTGAAGACCGGTTCAGGGGGCTACTGACGGTGTCCTGGACTAGGGGGTACTCACCACGTCGTCTCCCGACCAGTGGGTCGGACCGAGGACCCCCATGATGATTCACTAATGGGCCACATTGGGCAGCCCATGATGCATACAAGGGAGATTCCACAAGACTTGGCGCACAAGACAAGGACTCCTCTAAACCCTAGGCCTCTGGTATTATATAAACCGAGGCCAGGCTAGTCAATAGATAATCTCAGATTCATTACAACAATCTCGTGGTAGATATCTGTACTATGTACTATCCCCATATCAATACAATCAAAAGCAGGACGTAGGGTATTATCTCCTTGAGAGAGCCCGAACCTGGGTAAAATCCTGTGTTCATGTTACCATCGCTCCAAGACGCCTAGCTTAGGACCCCTACTACGAAATATGTCAGATTTGACATCGACAGAAGGTTTTCATGAGTTCGAGGTGTTGGGGGCACTTATCTGCGATGAAGGGAGCAAGCTCTATGTTGTGGATAAATTGGTCAAATTTCTACTTAATACCTGCACCTTCCATGAACTCGTCGCACGGCTACAAGCATGATTTGGTGGCAGCATCTCGCATCGAGCTTTCGCTTGGTTCAACATAAGACTGTTGAACCGAGCTTCCACTTGATGAGGCTTCCGAGGACCGCCTCCTTGAAGAACTCCTAAAGAATTGCATTTTTATTCCTATAAAAATTCTGAAAAAATTTAGTCCACAAAAATTTCGTCAACAAAAATTTGTAAGATTGTTAGCAACTACTCCCAAGCATGCATAGAGGCCATATTGAGCATTCAAACTACTTAGAACTCTAAGAATTCAACACGCAAGCTCATCTATAGCAACACTAAGAGGAGCTAATTACTCTAAAAATAACCCACTAAATCAAAAACTAATTGGAGCAATGGAGGAGTCACATACCAAGTAGCAATCCCTCCAAACAGTTTCAGAAACGGAGCTTCGAGCAAAGAGATTGAAATAGGCGGGTTTGAGAGAAAGAACACGAGAATGGTGGCTATGGTGATTTTTTTCTGGAGGTAGGGGATGATGTGGGCTAAAGAGATAAGTGAGGGGACCCACGTGGGGGCCACAACCCACCAGGGCGCGCCTGGGGGTGCTGGCGCGCCCTGGTGTCTTGTGGGCACCACGTGCACCCCCCTCTGGTATTATTTGCACCAGAAATTCATAAATATTCGGAAAAGAATCATGTTAAATTTTCAGGGCATTCTGAGAATTTTTATTTTTTGGACATTTTTTATTGCACAGGGAAAACAGAAAACCGGATAATCATGAAATTTTATATTATTTGACTAACTAAGACAGAAAATAAAAAGTGGGAGCAGAGAATTGTGCTTACTAGATTCATCAACTTCATACCTCTCAAAAATGATTCATTAAGAAGGTTGATCAAGTCTTATTAACAACCACTTCCGATTAGCATGAAACCGAAGAACTTCCGTAAAACACTAAGTTACCTCAATGGGGATGTGCATATCCCCAAAAATAAGTTTATCATATTTCTTTTTAGCAGTAGGTAGAGGTAATTGAAAACTTCCAATAGTGATGGTCGGAGATTCTTCAATAACATTTATACCATTCACTTGGAATTGCTTCTTCGGAAAGTGCATCGTATGCTCATTACCATTGATATGAAAAGTGACTTTGGTTTTATTGCAATCAATAACAGCCCCTGCAGTATTCAAAAAGGGTATACCAAGGATAATCGACATGTTGTCGTCCTCGGGCATCTCAAGAATAACAAAGTCCGTTAAGATAGTAACATTTGCAACAACAACGGGCACATCCTCACAAATACCGATAGGTATGGCCGTTGATTTGTCAGCCATTTGCAATGATATCTCGGTAGGTGTGAGTTTATTCAAATCAAGTCTCTTATATAAGGAGAAGGGCATAACACTAACACCGGCTCCCAAGTCACACAAAGCAGTTTTGACATAGTTTCTTTTGATAGAGCAAGGTATAGTTGGTATTCCAGGATCTCCAAGTTTTTTAGGTACTCCATCCTTAAAAGAATAATTAGCAAGCATGGTGGAGATTTCAGCTTCAGGTATCTTTCTTTTATTTGTGATGATGTCTTTCATATACTTTGCATAAGGGGCCATCTTCAAAATATCGGTTAAACAGGTACGCAAAAAGACTGGCCTAATCATTTCAGCAAAGCGCTCAAATTCTTCATCAACCTTTTTCTTAGATGGCTTAGGTGGAAATGGCATGGGTTTCTGAACCCATGGCTCTCTTTCTTTACCATGTTTCCTAGCCACAAAGTCGCTTTTAGCATAACGTTTATTTTAGGTTGTGGGTTATCAAGATCAACAGCAGGCTCTATTTCAACATCATTATCTGGTTCTACATCATTGCTAGGTTGAGCATCTTCATGCACATCATCATTATCGTCTTCATTATCACTAGGTGAATGTTCGTTACCAGACTGAGTTTTAGCATCAGAAATAGAGACATCATTATTATCAGGAGGTTTTTGTGTCTCACGTTCACTAGAGGTATGCAAAGTCCAATCATTTTTCTTTTTCTTTTTCTTCTTAGAAGGACTAAGTGCATCAGGATTAACTCTCTGAGAGTCTTGTTCAATTCTTTTAGGATGACCCTCAGGATAAAGTGGTTCTTGGGTCATTCTACCTCCTCTAGTTACTACTCTAGCAATAAAATCATACATATTATTATTCATTTCATCAAGCAATTCTTTTTGAGATTTAGCAACTTGTTCTAACTGAGTTTGAACCATAGAGGCATGCTTTCCTACACCTCTAACATCATTACTGATTCTAAATAGCAAGTCACTCAAGCGAGCAATCATATCAGAATTATATTTCAATTGTTTCAGAACATGAGCATTGAAATGATCTTGCTTCATAATATAGTTGTCAAACTCATATAAGCATTGACTAGGATGTTTATTGTGAGGGATGTCACTTTCATTAAACTTTAGTAAAGAATTTAGCTCTACCACCTGTGAAGGTGGTGGTGTGTCAAGGCCATGTATTTCTTCAATAGGTGGCAAATTCTTAACATCCTTAGCTTTAATACCTTTTTCCTTCATAGATTTCTTTGCCTCTTGCATATCTTCAGGACTGAGAAATAAGATACTCCTCTTCTTCGGGGTGGGTTTAGGCGATGGTTCAAGAAGAGTCCAATCTTCATAATTCTTCAATATGTTATTCTATAATTCCTTCGCTTGTTCAACAGTTTGCTCCCTGAAAACACAACCAGCACAACTATCTAGGAAGTCCCTAGAATCATCGGTTAGTCCATTATAGAAGATATCAAGTATTTCATTTTTCTAGAGAGGATGATCAGGCAAAGCATTAAGCAACTGGAGAAGCCTCCCCCAAGCTTGTGGGAGACTCTGTTCTTCAATTTGCACAAAGTTAAATATTTCCTGTAAGGCAGCTTGTTTCTTATGAGCAGGAAAATATTTTTCAAAGAAGTAGTAAATCATATCCTGGGGACTACGCACACAACCAGGAGTAAGAGTATTGTACCATGTCTTAGCATCACCCTTTAATGAGAATGGAAATAACTTAAGGATATAATAGTAGCGAATCTTCTCATCATGAGCAAAGAGGGTGGCTATATCATTCAGCTTAGTAAGGTGTGCCACTACAGTTTCAGTTTCATAGCCATGGAAAGGATCAGATTCAACCAGAGTAATTAACTTTGGGTCGACAAAGAACTCATAATCCTTATCAGTAACAAAGATAGGTGAAGTAGCAAACTTAGGATCACATTTCATTCTAGCATTCAAAGTCTTTTCCTTATACTTGCGTAGCAATTTCTTAAGACCGTTTCTATCCTTGCAAGAAAGAATTTCTCTAGTTACCTCATCGTCCATAACATAACCTTCAGGTATCTTAGGCATTTCAAACTTAGGAGAGCTAGGACTAATAGGTGTTTCATAGTCATCATCAGTTTCATAAGCTTCATCAGTTTCAGCAGTTTCATTCTCTTTAGCTCTAGCAATTTGTTCATCAAGAAATTCTCCTAGTGGCACATTATCATCAAGCATGGTACTAGCATCATCATAAGCATCATTCATAGCAGAGGTAGCATCATCAATAACTTGCGACATATCAGGATTACTAGCATGTGGTGGTGTTGCAAGTTTACTCATAACAGAAGGTGAATCAAGTGCAGAGCTAGATGGCAGTTCCTTACCTCCCCTCGTCTTAGAGGGAAAAATCTTAGATTTTGGATCCTTCAGATTCTTCATAGTGATAAATTGATATAAATCCCAAGTGACTCAACAAATATAGCTATGCTCCCCGGCAACGGCGCCAGAAAAAGGTGTTGTTCACCCACAAGTATAGGGGATCACAACAGTTTTCGAGGGTAGAGTATTCAACCCAAATTTATAGATTCGACACAAGGGGAGCCAAAGAATACTTGAGAGTATTAGCAGTTGAGTTGTCAATTCAACCACACCTGGAGATTAAATATCTGCAGCAAAGTGATCAGTAGCACAGTAATATGATAGTTTTGGTAGCAGTAGCAATAGTAACGGTAGCGGTAAAAGTAGTAGCAATAGTTTTGTAGCAGTTGGAACAGCGGTAACAGCAGTAATAACTTAGCAAGAACAATAAGTGGAAAGCTCGTAGGCACTGGATCGGTAACTCGTTGGATGATATTCATCATATAACAGTCATAACCAAGGGCGACACAGAACTAGCTCCAGTTCATCAATATAATGTAGGCATGTATTCCGTAAATAGTCATACGTGCTTATGGTAAAGAACTTGCATGACATCTTCTGTCCTACCCTCCCGTGGCAGCGGGGTCCATAAGGAAACTAAGGGATATTCAGGCCTCCTTTTAATAGAGAACTGATGACCCACAAGTATAGGGGATCTATCGTAGTCCTTTAGATAAGTAACAGTGTCGAACCCAACGAGGAGCAGAAGGAAATGACAAGCGGTTTTCAGTAAGGTATTCTCTGCAAGCACTGAAATTATCGGTAACAAATAGTTTTGTGATAGGATAATTCGTAACGGATAGCAAGTAACAAAGGTAACAAAGGTGCAGCAAGGTGGCCCAATCCTTTTTATAGCAAAGGACAAGCCTGGACAAACTCTTATATAAAGCAAAGCGCTCCCGAGAACACATGGGAATTACTGTCAAGCTAGTTTTCATCATGCTCATATGATTCGCGTTCGTTACTTCGATAATTTGATATGTGGGTGGACCAGTGCTTGGGTGCAGTCCTTACTTGGACAAACCTCCCACTTATGATTAACCTCTCTCGCAAGCATCCGCAACTACAAAAGAAGAATTAAGATAAATCTAACCATAGCATGAAACATATGGATCCAAATCAGCCCCTTACGAAGCAACACATAAACTAGGGTTTAAGCTTCTGTCACTCTAGCAACCCATCATCTACTTATTACTTCCCAATGCCTTCCTCTAGGCCCAAATAATGGTGAAGTTTCATGTAGTCGACGTTCACATAACACCACTAGAGGAGAGACAACATACATCTCATCAAAATATCGAACGAATACCAAATTCACATGATTACTTATAACAAGACTTATCCCATGTCCTTAGGAACAAACGTAACTACTCACAAAGCATATTCATGTTCATAATCAGAGGAGTATTAATTATCATTAAGGATCTGAACATATGATCTTCCCCCAAGTAAACCAACTAGCATCAACTACAAGGAGTAATCAACACTACTAGCAACCCATAGGTACCAATCTAAGGTTTTGAGACAAAGATCGGATACAAGAGATGAACTAGGGTTTGGAGAGGAGATGGTGCTGGTGAAGATGTTGATGGAGATTGACCCCCTCTCGATGAGAGGATCGTTGGTGATGACGATGACTTCGATTTCCCCCTCCGGGAGGGAAGTTTCCCCGGCAGAACAGCTCCGCCGGAGCCCTAGATTGGTTCTGCCCAAGTTCCGCCTCGAGACGGCGGCGCTTCGTCCCGAAAGCTCCCTTCTGATTTTTTCCAGGTCAAAACCCTCCATATAGCAGAAGATGGGCACCGGAGGCCTGCCAGGGGGCCCACAAGCCACTAGGGCGCGCCCTCCAGGCTTGTGGCTGCCTGGTGGGTCCCCTTTGGTATTTTCTTCACCCAGTATTTTTTATATATTCCAAAATATTTCTCCGTAGATTTTCAGGACTTTTGGAGTTGTGCAGAATAGGTATCTCAGATTTGCCCCTTTTCCAGTCCAGAATCCCAGCTGCCGGCATTCTCCCTCTTCATGTAAACCTTGTAAAATAAGAGAGAAAAGGCATAAGTATTGTAGCAAAATGTGTAATAACAGCCCATAATGCAATAAAGATCAATATAAAAGCATGATGCAAAATGGACGTATCAACTCCCCCAAGCTTAGACCTCGCTTGTCCTCAAGCGAAAGCCGAAATCGATAAATATGTCCACATGTTTAGAGATAGAGGTGTCGATAAAAATAAAAGACGGACATGAAGGTATCATGGTCATCTTTAAAATAGCAACATATATTGACATATAATTTCTTATGCTAAAGTAACAATTCATTCACAAGGTAAAGTATGAATCAAGAACTCTATTGAGAATCAACAAACTATGATCTCAGTCATTGAAGCAATTCCAATTTATCATAACATCGGAAAGAGTCAATATAAGAGCTTGTAAAGCAAATCCACATACTCAATCATCTTTTAGTCTTTCATAATTGCTAACACTCATGCAGTACCTATGAGGTCAAAGCTTCAATCGGACACAGAGAAAGATAGGGGCTTATAGTTTTGCCGCCCAACTATTTACCTCAAGGGTAATGTCAACAGAAATAACTCATGCTCACCCACATCCGAGTGGATATATGTGTCTAGATCATTCCCCAACACATGATGCTTGCCAAGAGATAAAGTCAAATTAAAGGAAGTAGTGAAGATCACCATGACTCTTGCATAAGGGTAAGTACTAGAAAGTAAAAGTAACAGATAGGCCCTTCGCAGAGGGAAGCAGAGATTGTCATGGGCTTTTATAGTTGGATGCGCAATCCCTTAATGCAAAGGAACGTCACTTTATATTGCCCCTTGTGATAAAGAACTTTATTATGCGGCATGTCGCTTTTATTTCTTCCATATCACAAGTTCGTATAAAGTTTATTTTCCTCACACTAACAGCTCACACATATTTAGAGAGCAATTTTTATTGCTTGCACCGATGACAACTTACTTGAAGGATCTTACTCAATCCATAGGTAGGTATGGTGGACTCTCATGGCAAAACTGGGTTAAGGGTGTTTGGATGCACAAGTAGTATCTCTACTTGGTGCGGAAGTTTTGGCTAATATGAGGTGGAAGCAAGCGTCACATGTTAAAGGATCTAAAACCATATAACTTCTATTCGGAAATAAGCAAACATAACCCATTATGTTGCCTTCCTTGTCCAACATCAACTTCTTAGCATATAATATTTTAATGAGTGCTCACAATCATAAAAGATGTCCAAGATAATATATTTATATGTGAACCTCTCTTTCTTTATTACTTCCTTTTAATTGCAACAATGGCCAATCGCTATGTTTGTCAACTCACAACAAATTTCAATCGACATACTTCTTATATGTGAAGTCATCACCCCCCATAAGATCATTATATATACTCTTTGCTTTTATTTTATACTTCCTTCTATTTCTTTTTCTCAAGATCATAGAAAGCAAGCAAAGCCCTCAACTCAAAACTACTTTTTATTATATAACTCTCGAACTCGCTTACATAAGGGGGAACAAAAAGCAAAATTCAAAACTAGATCACACTAAAGACTTTATTCTACTAGATCAAGATATAACCAAAAGGATCGAACTGAGAAAAACGATAAAAGTAAAAGATGTGATCGTGATACGATACCGGGGCACCTCCCCCAAGCTTGGCACAAGCCAAGGGGAGTGCCCATACCCATGTGTTTAGTTGTCTTTCTACGGGGGTGATGTTGTTGGAGTTGTTGATGAGGTTGGAAGCTTGTCCTCCGTCTTCCAAGGCATAGGCTCACCATCGTAAAAAGATGAACGAGTCTCCGGGATCCTCAAATCTGTAGCCAAACTCATTCTCTTAAATCTGTATTCATACTCACAGTTTTGGTTTTGCAGGTCATATATCTGGGCTTGGAGATGCTCGATTTTCTCGTAAAGCTTGAAGATGTGCTCCCCGATGTCCTTGGCGTCCAGCTTGTGCTTATGGGTAAACTCCGCGATCATCATGTGATTGGCATTGAGTAAACGTTCCACCATCCCTTGGCACTTGAAGACTTGTTGCTCCATTGCTTCGAGCCTTGTATCCACGCTTCCGGTCATCTTTGGCCCCTCAACATCCCGGATGTGCAGCACCCCCTCACGCATCTCAATGGTTTGAGGGTGTCGCGGCACCTCCGCAAGGTAGGGGTTGATGACCTTCTCAAAGACTTGTCCTTCGAAGCACTTGGGGACGTCATGTTGATCTAAATCTGCTGCAGAAACAGCTCAAAACGAAAACAGGAGGTATTGTCGTGATACGAAGGTCAAAACCTTCGGGAGAATATATAATGAATTTTTACCGACCAGAAGGAGTACACCACAAGAAAACGGAGTCCGGAGGGTACACGGGGTGGCCGCAAGCCACTAGGGCGCGCCCAGGGGGGTAGGGCGCGCCCTCCTGGCTTGTCGCCTCCTCGTGCACTTTTCGGACTACTTTAAATTTTCCTAATTTATTAAATATTCCAAAATGGAGAAAAAATGCTATTGGAAAGTTTTGGAGTCGGTTTGCTTACCGTACCACATACCTATTCCTTTTCGGAGTCTGAAGCGTTCTGATAGGTCTCCCTAATGTACTCCTCCGGAGTTGTGGTATTGATAATATTGGTTTCAACATTTCTGGGAGTACCTGAGATATAATGTTTGATTCTTTGCACATTTACCACCTTCGGGTTTGTGCCTTTGGCGTTGTTGATCTTGATGGCACCGGAACGATACACTTCCTCGATAATGTAAGGCCCTTCCCATTTAGAGAGAAGTTTTCCTGCAAAAAATCTTAAACAAGAATTGTATAGCAAGACATGATCACCTACATTGAATTCACGCTTTTGTATCCTTTTATCATGCCATCTCTTAACTTTTTCTTTAAACAACTTGGCATTCTCGTAGGCCTGGGTTCTCCATTCATCAAGTGAGCTAATGTCAAATAACCTCTTCTCACCAGCAAGTTTGAAATCATAGTTGAGCTCTTTAATTGCCCAATAAGCTTTATGTTCTAGTTCTAGAGGTAAGTGACATGCTTTACCATAAACCATTTTATACGGAGACATACCCATAGGGTTTTTGCAAGCAGTTCTATAAGCCCATAATGCATCATCAAGTTTCTTAGACCAATTCTTTCTAGATCTATTAACAGTCTTCTGCAAGATCAATTTAATTTCTCTATTGCTCAATTCTACTTGACCACTAGACTGAGGATGATAAGGAGATGCAATTCTATGATTAACATCATACTTAGCAAGCAATTTACGGAAGGCACCATGAATAAAGTGTGAACCACCATCAGTCATTAAATATCTAGGGACTCCAAATCTAGGGAAAATAACTTCTTTAAGCATTTTAATAGAAGTGTTATGATCAGCACTACTAGTTGGAATAGCTTCTACACCCACTTAGTAACATAATCAACAGCAACTAGAATATGAGTATACCCGTTAGACTTTGGAAAAGGTCCCATATAATCAAAACCCCAAACATCAAATGGTTCAATAACAAGTGAGTAATTCATAGGCATTTCCTGACGTCTACTAATATTACCAATTCTTTGACATTCATCACAAGACAAGACAAACTTACGAGCATCCTTGAAGAGAGTAGGCCAATAAAAACCAGATTGTAGTACCTTATGTGCAGTTCTATCTCCAGCGTGGTGTCCTCCGTAGGCCTCGGAGTGGCACTTATGAAGAATATGTTCATGTTCATGCTCAGGTACACAACGTCTAATAACACCATCTACTCCTCCTTTATAAAGGTGTGTATCATCCCAAAAGTAATGTCTTAAATCATAGAAGAACTTTTTCTTTTGTTCGTATGTGAAACTAGGTGGTATAAATTTAGCAAGAATGTAATTAGCATAATCAGCATACCATGGAGCATTACGCGAAGCATTTATGACAGCTAGTTGTTCATCAGGAAAGCTATCATCAATAGGTAGTGGGTCATCAAGAACATTTTCTAACCTAGACAAGTTGTCTGCTATGGGGTTATCAGCACCCTTTCTATCAATAATATGCAAATCAAATTCTTGTAGCAGAAGAACCCATCTAATAAGTCTAGGTTTAGCATCTTTCTTTTAAATAAGATATTTAATAGCAGCATGATCAGTGTGAACAGTTACTTTGGAATCAACAATATAAGGTCTGAACTCTTAGAGAAGTCTTTAATAAACCTCCTATAAAAACCTTAGAGAATGGAACATCTTTTTACAAAAGATTAGTAAGAGGCCTAGAAATCTTAGAGAAGTCTTTAATAAACCTCCTATAAAAACCAGCATGACCAAGGAAACTTCTTATACCTCTGATATCTGTAGGACACGGCATTTTTTCAATAGCATCAACTTTAGCTTTATAAACCTCAATACCTATTTCGGAGATTTTGTGCCCCAAGACAATACCTTCATTAACCATAAAGTGGCAGTTCTCCCAATTCAAGACAAGATTAGTTTCTTCACATCTCTGCAAAACTCAATCAAGGTTGCTCAAGCAATCATCAAAAGAAGTTCCGTAAATGGAGAAATCATCCATGAAAACCTCAACAATCTTTTCACAGAAGTCAGAGAATATAGCCATCATACATCTTTGAAAGGTAGCAGGTGCATTGCATAAACCAAAAGGCATACGTCTATAAGCAAAGGTACCGAAAGGACAGGTAAAAGTGGTCTTTTCTTGATCCTCTTTTGACACAGGTATTTGAGAGAAACCAGAATAACCATCTAGAAAGCAAAAATGTGTGTGTTTGGATAGTCTTTCTAGCATTTGATCAATAAAAGGTAGAGGGTAATGATCTTTCCTAGTAGCTTTATTTAATTTCCTAAAATCAATTACCATTCTATATCCTGTAACAATTCTTTGCGGGATCAATTCATTTTTATCATTAGGAACAACGGTAATACCTCCCTTCTTCGGGACACAATGAACGGGGCTAACACATCTACTATCAGCAATAGGATAAATTATACCTGCCTCCAGAAGCTTTAGTATTTCATTTCTTACCACTTCTTTCATTTTAGGATTTAACCGTCGTTGGTGATCAACAACTGGTTTAGCATCAAGCTCCATATTAATTTTATGCTCACATAGAGTGGGACTAATGCCCTTAAGATCATCAAGAGTATATCCAATAGCAGCACGGTGCATCCTCAGAGTTTTCAATAATCTCTTTTCTTCATGCTCTGAAAGGTTAGCACTAATAATAACAGGATATATCTCCTTTTCATCAAGATAAGCATATTTCAGAGTATCAGGTAATTGTTTAAGCTCAAACACGGGATCACCCTTGGGTGGAGGAGGATCCCCAAGTATTTCAACAGGCAGGTTGTGTTTCAAAATAGGCTGCTGATCAAAGAAAATCTTATCTATTTCATTCCTTTCATTCATATGCATATCGTTTTCATGGTCTAGCAAATATTGTTCTAAGGGATCAGTAGGAGGCACGGCAATAGAAGCAAGACCTATAATTTCATCTTTACTAGGCAATTCTTTGTCATGGGGTTTGATGACCCACAAGTATAGGGGATCTATCGCAGTCCTTTCGATAAGTAAGAGTGTCGAACCAACGAGGAGCAGAAGGAAATGACAAGCGGTTTTCAGAAAGGTATTCTCTGCAAGCACTGAAATTATCGGTAACAGATAGTTTTGTGATAAGATAATTCGTAACGGGTAGCAAGTAACAAATGTAACAAGGGTGCAGCAAGGTGGCCCAATCCTTTTTGTAGCAAAGGACAAGCCTGGACAAATTCTTATATGAAGCAAAGCGCTCCCGAGGACACATGGGAATTTCTGTCAAGCTAGTTTTCATCATGCTCATATGATTCGCGTTCGTTACTTTGATAATTTGATATGTGGGTGGACCGGTGCTTGGGTGCTGTCCTTACTTGGACAAGCCTCCCACTTATGATTAACCTCTCTCGCAAGCATCCACAACTACAAAAGAAGAATTAAGATAAATCTAACCATAGCATGAAACATATGGATCCAAATCAGCCCCTTACGAAGCAACGCATAAACTAGGGTTTAAGCTTCTGTCACTCTAGCAACCCATCATCTACTTATTACTTCCCAATGCCTTCCTCTAGGCCCAAATAATGGTGAAGTGTCATGTAGTCGATGTTCACATAACACCACTAGAGGAGAGACAACATACATGTCATCAAAATATCGAACGAATACCAAATTCACATGATTACTTATAACAAGACTTATCCCATGTCCTCAGGAACAAACGTAACTACTCACAAAGCATATTAATGTTCATGATCAGAGGAGTATTAATTGTCATTAAGGATCTGAACATATGATCTTCCACCAAGTAAACCAACTAGCATCAACTACAAGGAGTAATCAACACTACTAGCAACCCACAGGTACCAATCTGAGGTTTTGAGACAAAGATCGGATACAAGAGATGAACTAGGGTTTGGAGAGGAGATGGTGCTGATGAAGATGTTGATGGAGATTGACCCCCTCTCGATGAGAGGATCGTTGGTGATGACGATGGCTTCGATTTCCCCCTCCGGGAGGGAAGTTTCCTCGGCAGAACAGCTCCGCCGGAGCCCTAGATTGGTTCTGCCCAGGTTCCGCCTCGAGACGGCGGCGCTTCGTCCTGAAATCTCTCTAATGATTTTTTTTTTCAGGTCAAAACCCTTCATATAGCAGAAGATGGGCACCGGAGGCTTGCCAGGTGGGTCACAAGCCACAGGGGCGCGCCAGGGGGGTAGGGCGCACCCCCCCTGGCTTGTGACTGCCTGGTGGGTCCCCCTGGTATATTCTTCGCCCAATATTTTTTATATATTCCAAAATAATTCTCCGTAGATTTTCAGGACTTTTGAGTTGTGCAGAATAGGTATCTCAGATTTGCTCCTTTTCCAGTCCAGAATTCCAGCTGCCGGCATTCTCCCTCTTCATGTAAACCTTGTAAAATAAGAGAGAAAAGGCATAAGTATTGTACCATAATGTGTATTAACAGCCCATAATGCAATAAATATCGATATAAAAGCATGATGCAACATGGACGTATCAGGGTTGTCTACGAAATTTAGAGAAATTGAACTCATGAGACACATCCCCAAAACTTACAGTAACAGTTTCTTTCTCACAATCTATCTTAGCATTAACAGTATTCAAGAAAGGTATACCAAATATAATGGGACAAAAATCATCTTGTGGGGAACCAAGAACAAGAAAATCAGTAGGATACTTTATTTTCCCACACAAGACTTCAACATCTCTAACAATCCCAACTGGTGCTATAGTATCTCTATTAGCAAGCTTAATGGTAGCATCAATTTCCTCTAATTCAGCTGGTGCAATATCATTCATGATTTCTTGATATAAGGTAAAGGGAATTGCACTCACACTAGCACCCACATCACACAAGCCATGATAACAATGATCTCCTATTTTAACAGAAACAACAGGCATGCCAACAACAGGTCTATGTTTATCTTTAGTATCAGTTCTAGCAATTCTAGCAGCTTCATCACAGAAGTGAATAACATGCCCATCAATATTATCAACCAAGAGATCTTTAACCATAGCAATACTAGGTTCAACTTTGATTTGTTCAGGGGGTGTAGGTGTTCTAGTATAACTCTTACGAACCACAGTTGAAGCTTTAGCATGTTCCTTTATTCTAACAGGGAAGGGTGGTCTCTCAATATAAGCAGTAGGAATAACAGGATCAGCATTATAAATAATAGTTTCTTCTTCAACTTTAATAGGTTCAACTACTTTCACTTCAATGGGAGGATGATATTTAAACCACTTCTCCTTAGGGAGATCAACATGAGCAGCAAAAGATTCACAGAAAGAAGCTACTATCTCAGAGTCAAGTCCATATTTAGTGCTAAATTCACGAAACGCATCGGTGTCTATAAAGGATTTAACACAATCAAACTTAAGGTTTATACCTGACTCCTTACCTTCGTCGAGTTCCCAATCTTCAGAGTTGCATTTAATTCTTTCCAATAAGTCCCATTTGAATTCAATATCTTTCTTCATAAAGGAACCAGCACAAGAAGTATCGAGCATGGATTGATCATTACGAGAAAGCCGAGCATAAAAATTCTGAATAATAATTTCTCTTGAGAGCTAATGATTGGGGCATGAATATAACATTGACTTAAGCCTCCCCCAAGCTTGAGCGATTCTTTCTCCTTCACGAGGCCAAAAATTATAAATATAATTCCGATCACGATGAACCAGATGCATAGGATAAAACTTTTGATGAAATTCCAATTTCAATCGGTTGTAGTTCCATGATCCAATATCATCACATAGCCTATACCATGTCAATGCCTTCTCCTTCAAAGATAAAGGAAAGACCTTCTTCTTGACATCATCCTCGAGCAAACCTGCAAGCTTAAATAATCCACAAACTTCATCCACATAGATTAGATGCAAATCAGGATGTGGTGTTCCATCTCCTGCATAAGGATTAGCTAGCAGTTTCTCTATCATACCCGAAGGAATTTCATAATAAATATTTTCAGTAGGTGCAGTAGGTTGAGGAGCATCTCTTTGTGCTTCCGGTCGGGGTGAAGATACCCCGAACAAGCCCCTCAAAGGATTATTTTCCATAGTAACAAGTGACAGTAAATTTCAGCACACTATATAAATTTTCCCTTACCAAGTTCCACTCACCAAAGGCGCTTCACTCCCCGGCAACGGCGCCAGAAAAGAATCTTGATGACCCACAAGTATAGGGGATCTATGGTAGTCCTTTCGATAAGTAAGAGTGTCGAACCCAACGAGGAGCAGAAGGAAATGACAAGCGGTTTTCAGTAAGGTATTCTCTGCAAGCACTGAAATTATCGGTAACAGATAGTTTTGTGATAGGATAATTCGCAACGGATAGCAAGTAACAAAGGTAACAAAGGTGCAGCAAGGTGGCCCAATCCTTTTTATAGCAAAGGACAAGCCTGGACAAACTCTTATATAAATCAAAGCGCTCCCGAGGACACATGGGAATTACTGTCAAGCTAGTTTTCATCATGCTCATATGATTCGCGTTCGTTACTTTGATAATTTGATATGTGGGTGGACCGGTGCTTAGGTGCTGTCCTTACTTGGACAAACCTCCCACTTATGATTAACCTCTCTCGCAAGCATCCGCAACTACAAAAGAAGAATTAAGATAAATCTAACCATAGCATGAAACATATGGATCCAAGTCAGCCCCTTACGAAGCAACGCATAAACTAGGGTTTAAGCTTCTGTCACTCTAGCAACCCATCATCTACTTATTACTTCCCAATGCCTTCCTCTAGGCCCAAATAATGGTGAAGTGTCATGTAGTCGACGTTCACATAACACCACTAGAGGAGAGACAACATACATCTCATCAAAATATCTAACGAATACCAAATTCACATGATTACTTATAACAAGACTTATCCCATGTCCTCGGGAACAAACGTAACTACTCATAAAGCATATTCATGTTCATAATCAGAGGAGTATTAATTATCATTAAGGATCTGAACATATGATCTTCCACCAAGTAAACCAACTAGCATCAACTACAAGGAGTAATCAACACTACTAGCAACCCACAGGTACCAATCTGAGGTTTTGAGACAAAGATCGGATACAAGAGATGAACTAGGGTTTGGAGAGGAGGTGGTGCTGGTGAAGATGTTGATGGAGATTGACCCCCTCTCGATGAGAGGATCGTTGGTGATGACGATGGCTTCGATTTCCCCCTCCGGGAGGGAAGTTTCCCCGGCAGAACAGCTCCGCCGGAGCCCTAGATTGGTTCTGCCCAAGTTCCGCCTCGAGACGGCGGCGCTTCGTCCCGAAAGCTCCCTTCTGATTTTTTCCAGGTCAAAACCCTCCATATAGCAGAAGATGGGCACCGGAGGCCTGCCAAGGGGCCCACAAGCCACTAGGGCGCGCCTTGGGGGGTAGGGCACGCCCTCCAGGCTTGTGGCTGCCTGGTGGGTCCCCTCTGGTATTTTCTTCGCCCAGTATTTTTTACATATTCCAAAATAATTCTCCGTAGATTTTCAGGACTTTTGGAGTTGTGCAGAATAGGTATCTCAGATTTGCTCCTTTTCCAGTCCAGAATCCCAGCTGCCGGCATTCTCCCTCTTCATGTAAACCTTATAAAATAAGAGAGAGAAGGCATAAGTATTGTACCAAAATGTGTAATAATAGCCCATAATGCAATAAATATCAATATAAAAGCATGATGCAAAATGGACGTATCAAGAACCGGAACAAAACATTAACACATGGTGCATACATGAACTCCTCAAACTACGGTCATCTCCGCGAAGTATCCCAAATATTGTCACTATGGGGTTGACAAATCATAACACGTAATAGGTGCATATGACTAGGCAAGATCGGATCAAGAACATAGATATAATGGTGATAACATAAATAGTTCAGATCTGAGATCATGGCACTCGGGACCTAGTGACAAGCATTAGGCATGGCAAAGTCATAGCAACATCAATCTCAGAACATAGTGGATACTAGGGATCAAGCCCTAACAAAACTAACTCGATTACATGATGAATCTCATCCAACTCCTTACCGACCAGCAAGCCTACGAAGGAATTACTCACTCCCGGTGGGGAGAATCATGGAATTGGCGATGGAGAAGGGTTGGTGATGACGAAGACCGAAGATTCCCCTCTCCGGAGCCCCAAACGGGCTCCAGATCTGGCCTCTCGGTGAAGAACAGGAGGTGGCGGCGGCTCCGTATCGTAAAACGCGATGAAACTTTCTCCTTGATTTTTTTCTCCGAAAATAGGAATTTATAGTGGCGGAATTAGGGTCAGTGGGACCACGAGGTGGGCACAACCCACCAGGGCACGCCTAGGGGGCCTGGTGCGCCCTGGTGGGTGCTGCTCACCCTGGCCCCCCTCTTCGGTGGATTTTGGCTCCAATAATTCTTATTTATTCTGAAATAATTCTCCAAAAAGTTTCGTTCCATTCCAAGAACTTTTATTTCTGCACAAAAACAACACCATGGTAGTTCTGCTAAAAACAGCGTCACTCCGGGTTAGTTCCATTCAAATCATGGACATTAGAGTCCAAAACAAGGGTAAAAGAGTGGGGGAAAGTAGATACGTTGGAGACGTATCAGAGATTAGGACACAATTAAAGGGGGATTCCTTTGTCATCAAATCATGTCCTAGACATAGAATCTCAGAAATCAAATCGACGCTTAATTAGTCCTTACTGTTGTTGCCCGTCCTATGAAATTCCTTCGCTGCTGCCAAATCCTTGCACACGAGAACGCAGGAGACAATAGAGGGGGCGGAAAGCCTATTACCTGGAAGAGGATGGTGAGTGGGCGAGGATTGAGATACAGAGGATTGAGATACAAGTCTTGGTGACGACGCCGGCAAAGCCGCCGACGATGATGTGCGAGATGGTGCCGATGTGGCGCTGCTGCTGCTCCTGGCGATGAGACGCCGATACGGCGCCACAGACGACGAGGCCAAGCCGCCCACCCGCATCTCCGTCTGCATCGACGGACAAGGAGGGAAGGAGGTACTGGGGGGATTGCGGCGGGTGTTCGTGGAGGTCTCAAATGTGAGTGCTTGGAGTTCGTAGTGGCGACGGTGACGGTGACCCAGAGGCGGCACTGAAGGACTTGAATCGACGGCGGAAGCGTTTTGGGCTCGGTGGAGGATGACACAGCGGCGGCGGCATGCGCCATCAAGATCGGGTGGGCTAAACGGGAGACGTGCGACAACTAGGGTTCGCGGATTTGGTTATGCAGGTGGGGGCAGGGGCGGGGTTTCATTGACCTGTTTTTTCCACCGTTTTTCTGTCATTGTGGCCTCGGATATTGGTCTGTTGAGAAAAATCAGTGGGACGAGAGGAGGGAAGGCATGGGGTGGGATAGATGGATAAAATCAGCGGGCGTGGTCGTCCGGGAGAGAACGAACAACTTACAAAAGTTACCAAATATACTGACAATTGATTAAAGATTGATTGTGATTCATTCCTTTGCATATAAAAGATACCAAATATACCGACAATTGATTAAAGATAGATTGTGATTCATTCCTTTCCATATAAAAGATACCAAATATACCAGAAATTGATTAAAGATTGAATATGAAAGTTACCAAATATACCAAAAATTAATTAAAGATTGATCGTGATTTATTCCTTTCCATACAAAAGTTACCAAATATACCTAAAAATGATCTTATTGGCAGATAAAATCGATTTTAAAAGATCGTGGGCTAAGGAAAACCGGACGAAAAAAACCAGACGAAGGTGGGAGGGGAGACGAAAAAAAACCTGGAAAAGAAGCTACCAACTCCCCCTTTAGGAGTAGAGATTAGATATGGTGCGATCTATGATATCTCTCACTGATGTGCAACTATCGTTTTGGGGTTATGCATTAGAGACAGCCGCATTCACTTTAAATAGGGCACCATCAAAGTCCGTTGAGACGACACCGTATGAATTATGGTTTGGCAAGAAACCTAAGCTATCGTTTCTTAAAGTTTGGGGTTGCGACACTTATGTGAAAAGGCTTCAACCTGATAAGCTCGAACCCAAAGCGGACAAATGCGTCTTCATAGGTTACCCTAAGGAAACAGTTGGGTATACCTTCTATCTCGGATCCGAGGGCAAAGTGTTTGTTGCTAAAAACGGGTCCTTTCTCGAGAAAGAGTTTATCTCAAAAGAATTGAGTGGGAGGAAGGTAGAACTTGATGAGGTTATTGAACCGTCACTTCAGTTGGATAGTAGCACGACGCAGAAAGATGTTTTTGTGGCGCCTACACCAAGTGAAGAGGAAGCTAATGATGATGATCATGAAACTTCAGATAGTTACTACTGAGCCTCGTAGGTCGACAAGGAATCGTACCGCCCCTGAGTGGTACGGCAATCATGTCTTGAAGGTCATGTTGTTAGACAACAGTGAACCTACGAGCTATGAAGAAGCGATGGTGGGCCCGGATTCCAACAAATGGCTAGAGGCCATGAAATCCGAGATAGGATCCATGTATGAGAACAAAGTGTGGACTTTGGAGGACTTACCATATGATCGTAAGGCCATACAGAATAAATGGATCTTTAAGAAAAAGACGGACGCGGATGGTAATGTCACCGTCTATAAAGCTCGACTTGTTGCAAAAGGGTTTTCACAAGTTCAAGGAGTTGACTACGATGAGACTTTCTCTCCCGTAGCGATGCTTAAGTCCGTCAGGATCATGTTAGCAATAGCTGCATTTTTCGATTACAAAATCTGGCAGATGGATGTCAAAACAGTGTTCCTTAATGTTGCAGACCCGTTGACTAAGCCTCTTCCACAGGCAAAACATGATCAGCACCAGAACTCTATGGGTGTTAGATTCATTACAATGTAAATCACATAGCGACGTGAACTAGATTATTGACTCTAGTGCAAGTGGGATACTGTTGGAAATATGCCCTAGAGGCAATAATAAAATGGTTATTATCATATTTCCTTGTTCATGATAATCGTTTATTATCCATGCTATAATTGTATTGATTGGAAACTCAGATACATGTGTGGATACATAGACAACACTGTGTCCCTAGTGAGCCTCTACTAGACTAGCTCGTTGATCAAAGATGGTTAAGGTTTCCTGACCATGGACATGAGTTGTCATTTGATAATGGTATCACATCATTAGGAGAATGATGTGATGGACAAGACCCAACTGTAAGCATAGCATTTTATCGTACTAGTTTATTGCTAATGCTTTATCCATGTCAAGTATCTTTTTCTACAACCATGAGATCATGCAACTCCCGGACACCGAAGGAATGCCTTGTGTGTATCAAACGTCACAACGTAACTGGGTGACTATAAAGGTCCTCTACAGGTATCTCCGAGGGTGTCTGTTGGGTTGGCGTGAATCAAAAGTGGGATTTGTCACTCCGTATGACGGAGAGGCATCTCTGGGTCCACTCGGTAATACAACATCACAAGAAGCTTGCAAGCAATATGACTAAGGAGTTAGTCACGGGTTCTTGTATTACGGAACGAGTAAAGAGACTTGCCGGTAACAAGATTGAACTAGGTATGGAGATAACGACGATCGAACCTTGGGCAAGTGACATACCGATGGACAAAGGGAACTGTATACGAGATTGATTGAGTCCTAGACATCGTGGTTCGACCGATAAAGATCTTCGTGGAATATGTAGGAGCCAATATTAGCATCCAGGTCCCGCTATTGGTTATTGGCCAGAGAGTGACTCGGTCGTGACTGCATCATTCTCGAACCCACAGGGTCCGCACGCTTAATGTTCGGTGACGATATAGTATAGTTGAGTTATATATGTTGGTGACCGAAAGTTGTTTGGAGTCCCGTATGAGATCTCGGATGTCACGAGGAGTTCTGGAATGGTTCGGAGGTAAAGAATGACATATAGGAAGTTCCATTTTGGTCACCAGAAGGAATTCGAGCGTCACCGGTAATGTATCGGGAGTGCCGAAGGGTTTCGGGGGTCCACCGGAAGGGGTGCACCCACCCCGGGAGGCCACATGGGCTGAGAGGGGCCCGCACCAGCCCCTGGTGGGCTGGGCGCCCTCTCACCTAGGCCCATGCGGCCAAGGGGCTGGTGGAGGCAAACCCTAAAGGGGGCGGCCACCCTAGCTTGGGGGCCAAGCCACCCTTGGGGCGCTGCCCCACCTTGGCCGCCGCCCCCCCCTAGGGGAGGAACCCTAGGGGCGCCACCCCCTCTCCCTTTCCCCTATATATACTAGAGAGGAGAGAGGGCAGTCGCACCTGTCGTGGGAACAAGCCTGACAGTAGATGGTAGGGGTACGAATGGAGAGGGCAGAGTCCTAGCTACGGCGAGGATGTACACACAGATGTATGAGTTCAGGCCTCACTCGGAAGTGATAACAGCCCTACGTCTCAGTGCTCCGGAGAGCTCTCTACTCTGTCGAGTGAAATATGTGTGTTGTGTTACAAAGGGTTGCGAACCCTTCTACCAGCGGGGAGGGGTGGCTTATATAGAGTGCGCTGCCCCTCATAACATCTGGCATTAAGGGGTTTAATCGTGGTCATAAAGAGGTGAACGTTACTGGTAACGTACACAATAAATGCTATTAAAGGTCTTGATGAATGCCTGCCCGTTAGTCTCCCTGGGGTGACTTCTGGGCTTCTGTGGTCGACTGTCTTCTGGTCCTTCCGAGTGAAAGAGTAAGCGTCGAGTGAAAGATATCTCCGAGTGTATATTGTCGAGTGACTCGTGCATCAGGGTGATTTCAGTCGGAGATTTCCTCGTAGCCTTTAAGCTTTCTGGGGCAGTGTCCTTAGGTAGGGTATGTAGGTCAGGCCTATGACCCTACCCTAAGTACATATCCCCATCATTAGCCCCCGAATGGATCGGGGTTCGAGGGTAAAAGGTGTCAATGCAGGTTCAGACGAGACACAAAAATTCCGAGTATATTTTGAGGCTTCCCAGAAATCTGCGTCGATTGAAACCTTAATCGTCCGCCCTGATCAATTCTGTCTTGGAGTGTGTCCGAGTAAAACTGAACTCGAAAACTGCTCCGAGTGAAACTGAGCTCAAAGTCAGGTTCGAGTGATCTGCAGAATCTTCCGACGAGACGGTTTGCCCCATCGGGTCCGAGTCTCACGGGTTTTGAAATTTGGATAATAGCGCGCGCGCGGAGCGGAGATGGCGTAACTGCTAAGGCAAGTGCAGGAACGACGCCTCGATTATCGCGCCGCCCATATCGCCACGTATCGCCCCTCCTCTGATTTCGGGATATCCAGAGACCCGGCGGGCCCGCAGGTCAGTGGCTCACACGAGCGGGTATAAAAGGCAACGACGCCGGTGCTGGTACAGTATTCTTCCCCAAATCTACTCTTCTCCTCCTCTTCCTCCGCCCTGCTCCGCTTCACTGACCACCGCCGCCATGACAAAGGGCAAGACGGAGAAGCTCGAGCGCGCCAAGAAGGGAGGAGCCAAGGTGAAGAAGCCGTTGGGCGCCCGGTCGACGGTGCCGCCAGGGTGGATCCAGGGGGATTTTCTCCAATCGACGGTCACGGCGGAAGATGTGGACAAACTCGTCGTCGACGGGTTGATAGCTGCCGATTCCTGGCGGTTGCCGAAGGGGGAGGTCGAGCCGGAGCCACGCGACGGCGAGCGAGTTCTGCTTCTCACCCACATCGAGCGAGGTTTCTCCATGCCTCCCCATCCGTTCATCCGTGCTTTCTTGAACTATTTTGGAGCGCAACTCCACCACCTTCCTCCGAATGCAATTGCCTATCTTTCCTGCTTCGTAACCTTGTGCGAATGTTTCCTGGGCTGTCCCCCACATTGGGGTTTGTTCAAGCACATATTCTCTGTCAGATCCCAAGCCGTCAAGAAAGCCAATCCCAAAGACAGCAAAACCAATGTGATCCAACTGTGTGGTGGCTTAGGGATTCAGAAGAGAGGTAGGAGTGCGTTCCCCTCTATGACCTTTCCCGACTCCGTTCGGGGTTGGCAGTCGACCTGGTTTTATTGCAAAGATGTTGCATCACCAAATATGTCGACTGGACTTCCTCCTTTCACCCTGGATCGACCTATTACTCCCAAACCGCTGTACGTGACAAAGGTAGAGAAAATCCAGGTAGGGATCCTAGTGAATGTTGTATCTGACCTGATCCGCGGTGGAGTGACTGGTTTGGACCTCCTTGAAACGTTTCTTAGTCGACGAATTCAGCCTCTCCAAGCTCGGGATCACACCATGTGGCATTATTCGGGCCCTGAGGATACCACTCGGACTCATCCTGAGGAAGTTTCTGATCAGACTGTTTCTCAGTGGCTCAGAAGCATCACTGGAGCCTGCGATAACCCAGAAGGATCCAAACGAATTCCGCCTTTCTCCGCTTTGAACCCGCCAAAGAACTTGGTGAGTTATATATTTGTCGATTGTTTTAATATTTTGCTGAGTAACTGAATCTTCGGTCGACTGAATTTGAAGCTTGAATCTCGCAGGAATTTACGAACATGCATTCGCCTGTACCCAATGGAGAACATCCTGATGAAGAGGAAGGGAGCGTCGACGGTAGCGCAGACGGCGATTATGCTGACGACAGTGAGAGCAGCGACGACGATATGGATGAAGACGAGGTGGAGGCTCCGGTCCCTTTGCGCACCGATCGTCGGGCCAAGCAGCAGAACGACCTGGAGGTCACCCCGAGCAAAACTGTGGCGTCAAGCACAAGGAACCCGAAACGTGACCGTGTCGCGACATTGGGGTCGACTGAAAAGGCCGCGAAACAGCTCAAGCCAGACGAGCCAAAGCCTCGGAAGGCCCTGCCTCGAATCAAGATAACCGTGCCTGTTGCCTCCACGTGAGTGTTCATTTTCCTTATTCTGCTGTTGAAGAACTTTATGTTGATGTTGACCGAGTGAAATTTATTTGCCAGAGCCGCTACCTCCGTAACGTCGCCCCATCGGGATGATGGAGACCATATGGAAGTAGACACTCCTGATGTGGCCACCTCCCAACGAGGTATGACAATTCCACACTTTACTCTGCTTGCTGAAGAATAATTGTCGAATTGTCGACTGCAGCTGACGAAGTCATCGAACTGGAAGATGATGAGGAGCCGCGGCAGGGAGCGGGGGGTGAAGCTGTGCTTCCGGAGGCTCCCCGCGTGGGCACTCGGGGACCACCGTCTGTCCAGACACCCCGCGGGACGACTGCTGCGACGCCTCCAACCCTTGTAACTCCGCTGTCGAGTGCTCCGCCGGCTACTTCTACTCTGGTGGCTTCGACGCTGATCGGACAATCTCAAGCACCTCCAGCTGCTCCAGTGACTACACCAACTCACTCGACGCCTGCATACCCTTTGAACCATCTCCCGGAGGACCAAACCGGAGCTGCCAAGGAAGCCATGATCCAGGCTGGGCAGATGATGCTACGAACAAAGGAGGCGTATGAAGCCAGCAAGTTAGCCTATGATGCCAGCTCAGCGCTTCAGGCCAACGTCCGAGTAAGTGGTATTGTAAGTTCATTTCTGATTGAATTCCTGTCCGTCTTGATTTTACACCCACTGGGGTGTTTTTCTTCGCCAGTAGACCAAGTAGTTTCTGGTCTAGTGGGGGCACGCTGAGTGCACCCACTGGGTGTAGTCCCCGAGACCGCTGTCGAATGACGAAGGCATCGGCGGGGGTCTTAATATTGTTTCCATTCAACAAGGCAGACCTTGTCGAGTAAAAGTAGGTCCAGTGGGGGCATGCTGAGTGCACCCACTGGGTGTAGTCCCCGAGGCCGCCGTCGAGTGCTTGCTTCGGCGGTGGTCTGATAAGGACGATGTTTGGTTGCTTGCTTCTTTCTTTTATACTCGGACAGGCCAGACCTAGTCGGGTGTTTTTGTTTCCAGTGGGGGCACGCTGAGTGCACCCACTGGGTGTAGTCCCCGAGACTACTGTCGATCGTTGACGATGGGCAGTAGTCTTTAGAACCATTCTGCAGGTTTCATGGACATCATTTCCATCAACCATGATATGACGCTTGTTTATGTTTGTGGGGTCGGGCGGCGGGCCGCCTTTCAGTCGACTGTAGTTGAACTTTTCCACTCGGGAGTAGAGAAATTATTATGTCGACTGAACCCCTATTTTTGCTGATTTCAGAAAGCCTGTGGGCTCGGGACCAAGTACGTCGAGCTGGAGAAGGAAAAGAACCGACTTCTGCTGGATCTGGAGCTGACGAACAACAACCTGGACCGTGCACAGACCGAACTGAAGACTTTGGGAGGTAATCTTTGTTGATCAATTGTATTATCACTTTCAATTTCCATCCTTTGAACCGAGTGAATCCACTCGAACAGACGTACGTGATGAAAACCGTCGTCTCCGAGTGCGCCTCAACAATGCTATTTCTTTAGATACCATGAAGAAGGCGCACGAGGACAAGGACAAATCACTTGCTGATGCTTAGAAGGAAGCGAAGGAGAAAACTGCAGCTGCTGAGAAGAAACTTGCAGCAGCCAGTAAACTGGAAGAGGAGAACACCAAGCTCAAGCAGGAACGATCCGAATGGATCAAAAAACTTGAAGTGCAGACCAAGAGTAAGACCGCTCTGGAGAAACACTTGGGAGACTTTGCGAAGAAAATGTTCAGCATGCTCGAAGGTAACCCTCATCTGTCGAATGAATTTCTTCGGTTTTTCCAGAATGATATTGTGATCACCCTTTCACTTTCTCTTCATGCAGAATTCTGTCAAGACTTCGAAAAAGAAACTGAAGAAATTGAACCCAATCTGGACCCCACAAAGTCTCTCGTCGGAGACGCCGTGGCCATGGATATGTTTCGTCTCGAAGCTCGTCTTAAGAGCGTCCAAGGATTCATCACTCGGCTGAGAGCTGCATTTGAGAAGGTCGACAAGGAACTGTGGCCTGAAGATCCTCTCCAGACTGACCTCGAGTCAATGATGACTCGGCTCAATGAGATTCCCAATCGAGTGCAATCGTGGAAGAAATCTGCTGCCCGCTGTGGTGCTGACGTGGCACTTTCACTCGTCAGGGTTCATTGCAAGGAAGCTAGAGAGGACAAACTGAAGGATCTCCGAGTGACCAACACGAAGAAACTCAAATTTGAAGATTTCATGGAGACATTCATCGATGCTGCCACCCAGATCGCCGACGGGATCGACCTGGATACCTTCGTTGAGCCTTCAAGTCCTGCTGGAGCTTAAATTGGTACTTCGCTTACGGTAAAAACTTTATTTGCCTCGGTATGCCGAGTGTTGGTGTAACCGAGTAAACTTCGTTCAGGCCTTAGGCCTGAGAACTTCCCTTTGCGCGAACAAATTTCTGCTACGCCAGAGATTTTAGTCTTACTCGCATTTCGCTTTCCGACATTTAGCTTGGATGAATTTATTTAATTCTCGAATGGAACGGGCGTTCAACACTCGAAAGAATTTAAGGCTTAGGCGAAGACTGGTTCGCGGCTAAGTCTCCAAGCGTACTGTATGTCATACACTCGGAAAGGTTTTGAACTTAGGCGAGGACTGGCAGCTAAGCCCCCGAGAGAGAGGATCGCTCTTCACTCGGAGTAATTTTCGAACTTAGGCGAGGACTGGCTCGCAGCTAAGTCTCCGAGTGTACTAAATGTCATACACTCGGAAAAGTTTTGAACTTAGGCGAAACGGATTCGCAGCTAAGCCCCCGAGAGAGAGGATCGCTCTTCACTCGGAGTAATTTTGTCTCCGAGTGTACTGAATGTCATACACTCGGAAAGGTTTTGAACTTAGGCGAAACGGATTCGCAGCTAAGCCCCCGAGAGAGAGGATCGCTCTTCACTCGGAGTAATTTTGTCTCCGAGTGTACTGAATGTCATACACTCGGAAAAGTTTTGAACTTAGGCGAAACGGATTCGCAGCTAAGCCCCCGAGAGAGAGGATCGCTCTTCACTCGGAGTAATTTTTGAGCTTGGACGAGGACTGGCTCGCAGCTAAGTCTCCGAGCGTACTGAATGTCATACACTCGGAAAAGTTTTGAACTTAGGCGAAACGGATTCGCAGCTAAGCCCCCGAGAGAGAGGATCGCTCTTCACTCGGAGTAATTTTCGAACTTAGGCGAGGACTGGCTCGCAGCTAAATCTCCGAGGGTACTGAATGTCATACACTCGGAAAAGTTTTGAACTTAGGCGAAACGGATTCGCAGCTAAGCCCCCGAGAGAGAGGATCGCTCTTCACTCGGAGTAATTTTTGAGCTTGGACGAGGACTGGCTCGCAGCTAAGTCTCCGAGCGTACTGAATGTCATACACTCGGAAAAGTTTTGAACTTAGGCGAAACGGATTCGCAGCTAAGCCCCCGAGAGAGAGGATCGCTCTTCACTCGGAGTAATTTTCGAACTTAGGCGAGGACTGGCTCGCAGCTAAGTCTCCGAGTGTACTGAATGTCATACACTCGGAAAAGTTGTGAACTTAGGCGAAACGGATTCGCAGCTAAGCCCCCGAGAGAGAGGATCGCTCTTCACTCGAAGTAATTTTGAATGTAAAACTGTGCGATCGGAATCGACAATAGACTGCGGGAGTCTTCATTTAACAAATAACATTGTCCGGGGTACTCTTATTACATCAAAGCAACTCTGTTATCAAGAATAAAAAGGTCGAAGCAGGTCTGCATTCCAGGCGCGTGGCTCGTCAATATTCTTCTTCAAGTTGAAAAGATGATACGCCCCGTTGTTAAGCACCTTGATGATGACGAATGGTCCCTCCCATGCTGGGGCCAACTTATGAGGTCGCTGCTGATCCACTCGGAGCACAAATCACCTTCGTGGAACGAACGGCTCTTGACATGTCTTGCATGGAAGCGGCGAAGGTCTTGTTGATATGCAGTTGATCGGATCAGGGCCATCTCACGCTCTTCCTCTAGGAGATCCACTCCGTCTTGTCTTGCTTGCTCAGCTTCATCTTCAGAGTAAAGATCCACTCGAGGAGAATTGTGAAGGACGTCACTCGGCAATACGGCTTCAGCTCCATATACAAGGAAGAAAGGAGTGCGTCCAGTCGATCGGTTGGGAGTTGTCCTCAGGCCCCACAGAACAGACGGTAACTCAGTGACCCAAGCTCCGGCAGCATGATCAAGATCTCGCATGAGCCGAGGTTTCAATCCTTGGAGGATAAGGCCGTTCGCTCGCTCAGCTTGACCGTTTGACTGGGGGTGCGCAACGGATGCGTAATCCACCCGAGTGCCTTGAGAAGAGCAAAAGTACCTGAACTCTTCCGAGTCAAAGTTAGAACCATTGTCTGTAATGATACTGTGGGGGACCCCATACCGGAACGTTATCTCTTTTATGAATTTGATGGCAGTGCGGGCGTTCAGCTTCCTGATAGGCTTAGCTTCGATCCACTTAGTGAACTTGTCGACTGCAACCAGTAAATGAGTAAACCCACTCTGACCTGTTCTAAGGGGTCCAACCATATCCAAGCCCCACACAGCGAACAGCCAAACGAGTGGAATGGTCTTCAAGGCAGACGCAGGTTTGTGTGATAGGTTCGAGTAAAACTGACATCCTTCGCAGTGATCGACAATATCCTTAGCCATCTCATTGGCGCGTGGCCAGAAGAAACCAGCCCGGTAAGCTTTGGCAACAATCGTCCTAGAGGACGCATGATGGCCACAAGTTCCCGAGTGAATCTCCTCCAGAATCAGTCGACCTTCTTCAGGAGAAATGCACCGCTGAGCTGCACCAGTCACACTTTCTCTGTAGAGTTGTCCATTGATTACAGTAAAAGCCTTGGATCTGCGGACTATCTGTCGAGCCTCATCTTCATCATCTGGGAGCTCTCTTCTGAGAATGTACGCAATATATGGTACAGTCCAGTCGGGCGTGATTACCAAAATCTCCATGACCAGATCAATGACAGCTGGGACATCAACTTCAGTCAGATCAGAGGCGCTCTTTGCTTGCGGGGGCTCTTCAGTGAAAGGATCTTCCTGCACCGAAGGAGAATGAATGTGCTCGAGAAATACGTTGCTGGGGACAGGTTTCCGAGTGGATCCAATCTTTGCCAACTCATCAGCTGCTTGATTCTTCACTCGGGGAACATGATGGAGTTCCAAACCTTCAAATTTCTTCTCAAGTTTTCTTACTGCATTGCAGTATCCAGTCATAGCGGGGCTCCTGACATCCCACTCTTTCATCACTTGATTAACCACCAAATCAGAATCGCCATATACCATCAGGCGTCGGACGCCGAGTGAAATGGCCATACGCAATCCATACAAAAGTGCTTCATATTCAGCTTCATTATTGGAGGAATCAAAGTGAATCTGTAAGACATAACTGAGTTTATCGCCTTTTGGGGATACCAGTACGACGCCAGCGCCAGATCCATTCAGCATCTTTGAACCATCAAAGAACATGGTCCAGTGTGCCGAGTGAAGTTGGATTGGCTGCTGTTGCTTGATCCACTCGGCGAGGAAATCAGCAAGCGCTTGAGAGTTGATTGCTTTCTTTGCTTCAAATTTGATATCAAGATAAAGGAGTTCAATAGCCCATTTGGCCACTCGACCAGTCGCATCTCGATTATTGAGAATTTCAGATAACGGAGCATCACTGACGACTGAAATTGAGTGATCCTGAAAATAATGTGCCACCTTCTTTGCAGTCAGATATATACCATATACGAGCTTCTGGTAATGTGGATATCTTTGCTTCGACGGAGTCAACACTTCAGAAATATAGTAAACCGGGCGTTGAACTTTGTAAGCCTTGCCTTCCTCTTCCCGCTCGACAGTTAGTACTGTACTGACGACCTGATTAGTGGCCGCGATGTACAATAATAATGGCTCTTTGCTGTGCGGAGCAGCAAGCACCGGCTGGGTGGTAAGCAGGGCTTTGAGCTCGACAAACGCTGCTTCAGCTTCTGGAGTCCACTCAAATGTATCAGACTTTTTCATCAGTCGGTATAAAGGCAATGCCTTCTCACCGAGACGAGAAATGAATCGACTCAATGCTGCCAAGCAACCTGTGAGCTTCTGGACATCGTGCACACGCTCAGGGCTTTTCATTCGGACGATGGCGCCGATCTTTTCAGGGTTAACGTCGATTCCTTTTTTGGAAACGAGAAAACCGAGTAATTTTCCACCGGGAACGCCGAAAGTGCACTTAGTCGGATTTAACTTAATATCATACCTCCTCAAATTGGCGAATGTTTCAGCCAAGTCAGACAACAGGTCGGAACCTTTGCGAGACTTGACTACGATATCATCCATATACGCTTCAATGTTCTGAGGAATCTGATCGAGCAAACACTTCTGAATCATGCGCATGAAAGTAGCGCCAGCATTCTTCAAACCAAAAGGCATGGTGATATAACAGAAACACCCGAAAGGGGTGATGAAGGCTGTCTTTATTTCATCCGGACCAAACAGACGGATCTGATGGTAGCCAGAATAAGCATCAAGAAAAGATAGACGCTCGCATCCCGCAATTGAGTCGACAATCTGATCAATGCGGGGGAGTGGGAAATGATCTTTCGGGCAGACCCGATTGATATGTTTGAAATCAATACACATGCGGAGAGACTTGTCCTTCTTAGGGACCATGACAACGTTCGATAACCACTCGGAGTGGTAAATCTCACGTATAAACTTGGCCGTCAAGAGACGAGCCACCTCTTCGCCGATTGCTTTTCGCTTCTCTGTTGCCGATCGACGCAAGTGTTCCTTCACAGGCTTGGCCTTCGGATCAACTCTCAAACGGTGCTCAGCCAGTTCCCTGGGTACACCAGGCATGTCAGCGGGCTTCCATGCGAAGATGTCCCAGTTCTCATGGAGGAACTGGATGAGCTCAGCTTCCTATTTGCTGTCGAGTGTTGTTGAGATGTTGGTCGGGGCAGAAGTTGGATCTGTCGGGTGAATGTGCACCTTCCTCACATCTCCTGCCGACTGAAAAGCTGACTCAGAAGCGGGCTTCTTAGCACACAACAGATCGGCAGGATCAGCGTTCTTCTTGTATTCTTCCAACTCAACCATAGCCATCTGCTGGTCGGCGATCTTGGAGCCCTGCTGGAGGCACTCCTCAGCCCTCTGTCGGTTGCCAGTGACTGTGATCACACCCTTTGGTCCAGGCATCTTCAACTTGAGATACACGTAACATGGTCGGGCCATGAAACGGGCATAAGCTGGTCGACCAAGGATGGCGTGGTACGCACTCTGGAAGTCTACCACTTCAAACGTCAGTTTTTCTTTGCGAAAATGCTTGTCGTCACCAAACACCACATCCAACGCTATCTGGCCGAGTGAACGGGCCTTCTTCCCAGGGATTACTCCATGAAACTGCATGTTGCTTTCACTGAGCCGGGACATCGGAATGCCCATCGCCTTAAGGGTATCAACATACAGGATGTTCAGACCGCTCCCGCCATCCATCAAAACTTTGCGGAGTCGAGTGCCCCCAACCACTGGGTCCAACACCAGCGCTTGCTGCCCAGGGGTAGCAATGTGCGCAGGGTGATCTGACTGATTAAAAGTGATAGCAGTCTGAGACCACTTGAGATATGCTGGGGTAGAGGGAACCGCCATGTTAACCTCCCTGTTGATAACTTTCAGTCGACTCTTGCTCTCAACATCAGCAAAAATCAACAAGGTGGCATTGACTTCAGGGAACTCTTCTTTTTCTTCTTCAGTTTCTTTCTCAGGGTCTTTCTCACTCGACTGGCTCTCTTTGAATGACTGGATCAACAAACGGCACTGTCGAGTGGTATGCTTTGGCAATATTAAATTGCCCTCTTCATCTTTCCTCGTGTGGATTGCACACGGCAAATCCAAAACATCAGTACCCGACTGATTCTTTGACTTCTTGGGGGTGAATTTAGCCTTGGACTTTCCTTTAATCTTGCTTTGTGCCGCCACGGCGGCCGCTTCTGCCTGAGCAGGAGGATCAGCTTTGCGCTTCTGTTTCCGACTGGAATTCCCACCTGCGTTATTGTCGATTGGCGTACCGAGTGGCAATCTCCATCATCTTGCTCAGAGAAATATCACCGGTGCGACCAAACTTCAGATAGAGCTCTCTGTATCTAACCCCAGCCTTGAAGGCACAAACAGCTTGATCTTCGGAAACATTCTCCACCGTGTGATGCAAGGTGGACCAGCGCTGAATGTAATCTCGCAAGGTTTCATTGGGCTTCTGGACACAGTGCTGCAAATCAATCAAACCAGCTGGACGTTTACAAGTGCCTTCAAAGGTTCTGATAAACACTCGGGCCAAATCTTCCCAGCAATAGATGCTAGAGGGAGCCAAACGATTCAACCAAGCTCTGGCCGAACCATCCAACATCAAGGACAGATGCTTCATGGCTATGTCGTCGTTACCTCCACCAATCTGTACAGCCACTCGGTAATCATCCAACCAAGTTTTAGGCTTTGATTCGCCAGAAAACTTGCCAATTCCAGCCGCCAACCTGAAGTTGGGGGGAATCTCTGCAGAGCGAATGGCTCTGCTAAAACACTCGGGCCCAGAAACAACAGCACTGCTTCCACTCGCATAGTCTCCGTTATAACCATCTCTGTGGGCTCTGCCTCTGTCGACCCGTCTTTGAGCAATGACGTCCCTTGCGTCGAACCCAGGATTCCGCTCATCGCCGAACGGGCGCCTATCATCATTGTGCCGGGACACATATGAACCATTCCGCGGAGGAGAAAACACTCGACGGCGGTCATCGCGGTGATAACGGGGAGCAGACTGATCTCGCCCCTGATCTCTGTACCGATCTTCATGGAATCCTCCGCCTCTGTGATGCGAAGGTGACCCAGGACTGTGAGCCGACTGAACTGTTTCTGCCCTGGGAGAATTGCCGTGTAACCTGTTCTGCGACTGAGAAACAGCCGCGTTCTGCTGCTGCACTGCCTCAAGCAATGTCTTGATCTGCTGCAGACCTC
Source organism: Elymus sibiricus (assembly GCA_039707655.1). NCBI lineage: Eukaryota > Viridiplantae > Streptophyta > Magnoliopsida > Poales > Poaceae > Elymus > Elymus sibiricus. Next base: position 457,101,497 of record CM077665.1, on the reverse strand, counting down.
TACCAGCCTCTGATCGTGACGGTTGAATAGACTCTGCAATCCTAGCAGCCGCTGCAACATTCAAAACTGGAGTACGAAATACCTCGACGTTATTTCGAGACCCACCCGGGAACAACTGTCGCTGTTGTCGATTGGGACATGGTGGACGCTGCCCAGCACGCTCGTCGAGTGCCTCCTGCATCTCTTTGAGCCGAAGGCGTGTAGCCTCCATGGCCTGGGCCTCAGCAGTCGTACCGACGATGGGAGTATGGAGAACATCCTCATCCCGGCGCTGCTGTTCATTCGATGTTCCACCAATCTCGCGCCTGGAGTGGTTGAAGCCAGGCGGCGGACTCTGATGAGAGCCAGCCATAAAAACCTCCGCCGCAGGGTCGCAGCTCTCGCACTCGGAAGGAAAGTCGGAGCGGTCCGATGCCGAGTCGAACACGCCGTGAAGTGACTCGGCGGGCTCGATGGCTGCAATCTGCGGGGACGAAATCTGGCGTGCCGCCGCATGTCGCACCCAACGCTGTAGCCGCGAGCGACCAGATCGCTTGCGACGACGAACAGCAGGAAGGGCCGACATATACGGAGTCGATGGCTGAAGGAGAAGAACACCGCAGGAGCTTGCACAGAAGTGCGTCGCCCCGCGAATCGGGAGCGCCTCCACGTCCAAAGGCGCTTCCTGGAGCCATGCCGAATCGTCGGCGATGAAGGTGAGCGCTCCGAGACGGATCTCGCGGCCCAGGAACAAATCACCGCCGGAAGACATGACGAAGGAGAAAATATGCAACCTCGCCGGAAGTCGCTTAGACGCCTGCCCCACGGTGGGCGCCAACTGTCGTGGGAACAAGCCTGACAGTAGATGGTAGGGGTACGAATGGAGAGGGCAGAGTCCTAGCTACGGCGAGGATGTACACACAGATGTATGAGTTCAGGCCTCACTCGGAAGTGATAACAGCCCTACGTCTCAGTGCTCCGGAGAGCTCTCTACTCTGTCGAGTGAAATATGTGTGTTGTGTTACAAAGGGTTGCGAACCCTTCTACCAGCGGGGAGGGGTGGCTTATATAGAGTGCGCTGCCCCTCATAACATCTGGCATTAAGGGGTTTAATCGTGGTCATAAAGAGGTGAACGTTACTGGTAACGTACACAATAAATGCTATTAAAGGTCTTGATGAATGCCTGCCCGTTAGTCTCCCTGGGGTGACTTCTGGGCTTCTGTGGTCGACTGTCTTCTGGTCCTTCCGAGTGAAAGAGTAAGCGTCGAGTGAAAGATATCTCCGAGTGTATATTGTGGAGTGACTCATGCATCAGGGTGATTTCAGTCGGAGATTTCCTCGTAGCCTTTAAGCTTTCTGGGGCAGTGTCCTTAGGTAGGGTATGTAGGTCAGGCCTATGACCCTACCCTAAGTACATATCCCCATCAGCACCCAAGAGCCACGGCGCAACCCTCCTCTCTCTCGTGTAGTACTTCTCCCTCGTTCATGTCGCGGCACTGCTTGGCGAAGCCCTGCAGGGAAAGCTCCACCACCACCGCCACCATGTTGTCGTGCTGCTAGAGAACTCATCTAGTACTCCTCCCTCGCTTGTTTCCAACGTATCTACTTTTCCTCACTCTTTTGTCCTTGTTTTGGACTCTAATTTGCATGATTTGAATGGAATTAACCCGGACTGACGGTGTTTTCAACAGAACTACCATGGTTAGAAACGCTACAGAGCTCCCACTCACTTTCTTGTAAATACAAGCTTCTCCATCGACAAAACCTTCTGGTTGCATCATATACAACTCTTCCTTAAGGAAACCATTAAGGAACACTGTTTTGACATCCATCTGCCAGATTTTGTAATCGAAAAATGCAGCTATTGCTAACATGATCCTGACGGACTTAAGCATCGCTACGGGAGAGAAAGTCTCATCGTAGTCAACTCCTTGAACTTGTGAAAACCCTTTTGCAACAAGTCGAGCTTTATAGACGGTGACATTACCATCCGCGTCCGTCTTTTTCTTAAAGATCCATTTATTCTGTATGGCCTTACGATCATATGGTAAGTCCTCCAAAGTCCACACTTTGTTCTCATACATGGATCCTATCTCGGATTTCATGGCCTCTAGCCATTTGTTGGAATCCGGGCCCACCATCGCTTCTTCATAGCTCGTAGGTTCACTGTTGTCTAACAACATGACCTTCAAGACATGATTGCCGTACCACTCAGGGGCGGTACGATTCCTTGTCGACCTACGAGGCTCAGTAGTAACTATCTGAAGTTTCATGATCATCATCATTAGCTTCCTCTTCACTTGGTGTAGGCGCCACAAAAACATCTTTCTGCGTCGTGCTACTATCCAACTGAAGTGACGGTTCAATAACCTCATCAAGTTCTACCTTCCTCCCACTCAATTCTTTTGAGATAAACTCTTTCTCGAGAAAGGACCCGTTTTTAGCAACAAACACTTTGCCCTCGGATCCGAGATAGAAGGTATACCCAACTGTTTCCTTAGGGTAACCTATGAAGACGCATTTGTCCGCTTTGGGTTCGAGCTTATCAGGTTGAAGCCTTTTCACATAAGTGTCGCAACCCCAAACTTTAAGAAACGATAGCTTAGGTTTCTTGCCAAACCATAATTCATACGGTGTCGTCTCAACGGACTTTGATGGTGCCCTATTTAAAGTGAATGCGGCTGTCTCTAATGCATAACCCCAAAACGATAGTTGCACATCAGTGAGAGATATCATAGATCGCACCATATCTAATCTCTACTCCTAAAGGGGGAGTTGGTAGATTCTTTTCCAGGTTTTTTTTCCGTCTCCCCTCCCACCTTCGTCTGGTTTTTTTTCGTCCGGTTTTCCTTAGCCCACGATCTTTTAAAATCGATTTTATCTGCCAATAAGATCATTTTTAGGTATATTTGGTAACTTTTGTATGGAAAGGAATAAATCACGATCAATCTTTAATTAATTTTTGGTATATTTGGTAACTTTCATATTCAATCTTTAATCAATTTCTGGTATATTTGGTATCTTTTATATGGAAAGGAATGAATCACAATCTATCTTTAATCAATTGTCGGTATATTTGGTATCTTTTATATGCAAAGGAATGCATCACAATCAATCTTTAATCAATTGTCGGTATATTTGGTAACTTTTGTAAGTTGTTCGTTCTCTCCCGCACGACCATGCCCGCTGATTTCATCCATCTATCCCACCCCATGCCTTCCCTCCTCTCGTCCCACTGATTTTTCTCAACAGACCAATATCCGAGGCCACAATGACAGAAAAACGGTGGAAAAAACAGGTCAGTGAAACCCCGCCCCTGCCCCCACCTGCATAACCAAATCCGCGAACCCTAGTTGTCGCACGTCTCCCGTTTAGCCCACCCGATCTTGATGACGCACGCCGCCGCCGCTGTGTCATCCTCCACCGAGCCCAAAACGCTTCCGCCGTCGATTCAAGTCCTTCAGTGCCGCCTCTGAGTCACCATCACCGTCGCCACTACGAACTCCAAGCACTCACGTTTGAGACCTCCACGAACACCCGCCGCAATCCCCCCAGTACCTCCTTCACTCCTTGTCCGTCGATGCAGACGGAGATGCGGGTGGGCGGCTTGGCCTCGTCGTCTGTGGCGCTGTATCGGTGTCTCGTCGCCAGGAGCAGCAGCAGCGCCACATCGGCACCATCGCGCACATCATTGTCGGCGGCTTTGCCGGCGTCGTCACCAAGACCTGTATCTCAATCCTCTGTATCTCAATCCTCGCCCACTCACCATCCTCTTCCAGGTAATAGGCTTTCCGCCCCCTCTATTGTCTCCTGCGTTCTCGTGTGCAAGGATTTGGCAGCAGCGAAGGAATTTCATAGGACGGGCAACAACAGTAAGGACTAATTAAGCGTCGATTTGATTTCTGAGATTATATGTCTAGGACATGATTTGATGACAAAGGAATCCCCCTTTAATTGTGTCCTGATCTCTGATACGTCTCCAACGTATCTACTTTCCCCCACTCTTTTGCCCTTGTTTTGGACTCTAATTTGCATGATTTGAATGGAACTAACCCGGAGTGACGGTGTTTTCAGCAGAACTACCATGGTGTTGTTTTTGTGCAGAAAAAAAAGTTCTCGAAACGGAACGAAACTTTTTGGAGAATTATTTCAGAATAAATAAGAATTATTGGAGCCAAAATCCACCGAAGAGGGGGGCCAGGGTGAGCAGCACCCACCAGGGCGCACCTGGCCCCCTGGGAGCGCCCTGGTGGGTTGTGCCCACCTCGTGGCCCCACTGACCCTAATTCCTCCACTATAAATTCCTATTTTTGGAGAGAAAAATTAGAGAGAAAGTTTCGTCGCGTTTTACGATACGGAGCCGCCGCCACCTCCTGTTCTTCACCGGGAGGCCAGATCTGGAGCCCGTTTGGGGCTCCGGAGAGGGGAATCTTCGGTCTTCGTCATCACCAACCCTTCTCCATCGCCAATTCCATGATGCTCCCCACCGGGAGTGAGTAATTCCTTCGTAGGCTTGCTGGTCGGTGAGGAGTTGGATGAGATTCATCATGTAATTGAGTTAGTTTTGTTAGGGCTTGATCCCTAGTATACACTATGTTCTGAGATTGATGTTGCTATGACTATGCCATGCCTAATGCTTATCACTAGGTCCCGAGTGCCATGATTTCAGATCTAAACCGTTTATGTTATCACCATTATATCTATGTTCTTGATCCGATCTTGCCTAGTCATATGCACCTATTACGTGTTATGATCCGTAAACCCCATAGTGACAATATTTGGGATACTTTCCGGTGATGACCGTAGTTTGAGGAGTTCATGTATTCACTGTGTGTTAATGCTTTGTTCTGGTTCTCTATTAAAAGGAGGCCTTAATATCCCTTAGTTTCCTTATGGACCCCACTGCCACGGGAGGGTAGGACAAAAGATGTCATGCAAGTTCTTTTCCATAAGCACGTATGACTATTTACAGAATACATGCCTACATTACATTGACGAACTGGAGCTAGTTTTGTATCGCCCTAGGTTATGACTGTTATATGATGAATATCATCTAACGAGTTCACCGATCCAGTGCCTACGAGTTTTCCACTTATTGTTCTTGCTAAGTTACTACTGCTGCTGCTGCTGTTCCAACTGCTACAAAACTATTGCTACTACTGCTACCGTTACCATTACTATCACTACTGCTATCAAACTATCATATTACTGTGCTACTGGTCACTTTGCTGCAGATATTTAATCTCCAGGTGTGGTTGAATTGACAACTCAACTGCTAATACTCTCAAATATCCGTTGGCTCCCCTCGTGTCGAATCTATAAATTTGGGTTGAATACTCTACCCTCGAAAACTGTTGCGATCCCCTATACTTGTGGGTTATCAAGACCTTTTTCTGGCGCCGTTGCCAGGGAGCATAGCTATATTTGCTGAGTCACTTGGGATTTATATCAATTTATCACTATGAAGAATCTGAAGGATCCAAAGACTAAGATTTTTCCCTCTAGCTCTGCACTTGATTCACCTTCTGTTATGAGTAAGCTTGCAACACCACCACATGCTAGTAATCCTGATATGTCGCAAGTTATTGATGATGCTACTTATGCTATGCATGATGCTTATGATGATGCTAGTACCATGCTTGATGATAATGTTCCACTAGGAGAATTTCTTGATGAACAAATTGCTAGAGCTAAAGAGAATGAAATTACTGAAACTGATGAGATTGTTGAAACTGATGAAGCTTATGAATCTGATGATGACTATGAAACACCTATTAGTCCTAGCTCTCCTAAATTTGAAATGCCTAAGATACCTGAAGGTTATGTTATGGACGAAGAGGTAACTAGAGAAATTCTTTCTTGCAAGGATAGAAACGATCTCAGGAAATTGCTACGCAAGTATAAGGAAAAGACTTTGAATGCTAGAATGAAATGTGATCCTAAGTTTGCTACTTCACCTATCTTTATCACTGATAAGGATTATGAATTCTCTATCGACCCAGAGTTAATTACTTTGGTTGAATCTGATCCTTTCCATGGCTATGAAACTGAAACTGTAGTGGCACACCTTACTAAGCTGAATGATATAGCCACCCTCTTTGCTCATGACGAGAAGATTCGCTACAATTACATCCTTAAGTTATTTTCGGTCTCGTTAAAGGGTGATGCTAAGACATGGTACAATACTCTTACTCCTGGTTGTGTGCGTAGTCCACAGGATATGATTTACTATTTCTCTGAAAAATATTTACCTGCTCATAAGAAACAAGCTGCCTTACAGGAAATATTTAACTTTGTGCAAATTGAAGAAGAGAGTCTCCCACAAGCTTGGGGGAGGCTTCTCCAATTGCTTAATGCTTTGCCTGATCACCCTCTCAAGAAAAATGAAATACTTGATATCTTCTATAATGGACTAACCGATACTTCTAGGGACTTCCTAGATAGTCGTGCTGGTTGTGTTTTCAGGGAATGAACTGTTGAACAAGCTGAGGAATTATTGAATAACATATTGAATAATTATCATGATTGGACTCTTCCTGAATCACCACCTAAACCCACTCCGAAGAAGAGGGGTATCTTATTTCTCAGTCCTGAGGATATGCAAGAGGCAACGAAATCTATGAAGGAAAAAGATATTAAAGCTGGGGATGTTAAGAATTTGCCGCCTATTGAAGAAATACATGGCCTTAACACACCACCACTTCAACAGGTGGTAGAGGTAAATTCTTTATTAAAGTTTGATGAAGGTGATATCCCTTACAATAAACATCCTAGTCATTGCCTATATGAGTTTGACAACTATATTATGAAGCAAGATCATTTCAATGCACATGTTCTGAAACAATTGAAATATAACTCTGATATGATTGCTCGCTTGAGTGACTGGCTATTTAGAATCAGTAATGATGTTAGAGGTGTAGGAAAACATGCCTCTATGGTTCAAACTCAGCTAGAACAAGTTGCTAAGTCTCAAAAAGAATTGCTTGATGAAATGAATAATAACATGAATGATTTTGCTGCTAGAGTAGTAACTAGAGGAGGTAGAATGACCCAAGAACCACTTTATCCTGAGGGTCATCCTAAAAGAATTGAACAAGACTCTCAGAGAATTAATATCAATGCACCTAGTCCTTCAAGAAAGAAAAAGAAAAAGAAACATGATAGGACTTTGCATACCTCTAGTGAACCTGAGATACAGAAACCTCTTGATAATAATGATGACTCCATTTCCGATGCTGAAACTCAGTCTGGTAATGAACATTCACCTAGTGATAATGAAAACGATAATGATGATGTTAATGAAGATGCTCAACCTAGCAATGGTAAAGAACCAGATAATGATGTTGAAATAGTGATCTTGATAACCCACAAACTAAAAATAAACGTTATGGTAAAAAAGACTTTGTGGCTAGGAAACATGGTAAAGAAAGGGAACCATGGGTTCAGAAACCCATGCCATTTCCACCTAAGCCATCTAAGAAAAAGGATGATGAAGAATTTGAGCGCTTTGTTGAAATGATTAGGCCAGTCTTTTTGCGTACCCGCTTAACTGATATCTTAAAGATGGCCCCTTATGCAAAGTATATGAAAGACATCATCACTAATAAAAGAAAAATACCTGAAGCTAAAATCTCCACCATGCTTTCTAATTATTGTTTTAAGGATGGAGTACCTAAAAAACTTGGAGATCGAGGAATATCAACTATACCTTGCTCCATTAAAAGAAACTATGTCAAAACTGCTTTGTGCGACTTAGGAGTCGGTGTTAGTGTTATGCCTTTCTCCTTATATAAGAGAGTTGATTTGAATAAACTCACACCTACTGAAATATCATTGCAAATGGCTGACAAATCAACTGCCATACCTATCGGTATTTGTGAGGATGTGCCCGTTGTTGTTGCAAATGTTACTATCTTAACGGACTTTGTTATTCTTGAGATGCCTGAGGACGACAACATGTCGATTATCCTTGGTAGACCCTTTTTGAATACTGCAGGGGCTGTTATTGATTTCAATAAAAGCAAAGTCACTTTTCATATTAATGGTAATGACCACACGGTGCACTTTCCGAAGAAACAATTCCAAGTGAATGGTATAAATGTTATTGAGGAATCTCCGACCATCACTACTGGAAGTTTTCAATTACCTCTACCTACTGCCAAAAAGAAATATGACATACTTATTGTTGGGGATATGCATATCCCCATTGAGGTAACTTAGTGTTTTACGAAAATTCTTCGGTTTCATGCTAATCGGAAGTGGTTGTTAATAAGACTTGATCAACCTTATTAATGGATCATTTTTGAGAGGTATGAAGTCGATGAATCTGGTAAGCACAACTCTCTGCTCCCAACTTTTATTTTCTGTTTTAGTTAGTCAAATAAAATGAAAATGCCATGAATATCCTGTTTTCTGTTTTCGCCGTGCAATAAAAAATGACCCAAAAATAAAAGTTCTCAGAATGCCCTGAAAATTTAACACGATTTTCCCCCAATTGTTTCTGAATTTCTGGTGCAAATAATACCAGAGGGGGGTGCACCTGGTGCCCACAAGACACCAGGGCTCGCCAGCACCCCCGGACGCGCCCTGGTGGGTTGTGGCCCCCACGTGGGCCCCCTCACTTATCTCTTTAGCCCACATCATCACCTACCACCAGAAAAAATTCACCACAGCCACCATTCCCGTGTTCTTGCTCTCAAACCCGCGGATTTCGATCTCTTAGCTCGAAGCTCCGTTTGTGAAACTGTTTGGAGGGATTGCTACTTGGTATGTGACTCCTCCATTGCTCCAATTAGTTTTTGATTTAGTGGGTTATTTTTAGAGTAATTAGCTACTCTTGGTGCTGTTGCAGATGAGCTTGCATGTTGAATTCTTAGAGTTCTAAGTAGTCTGAATGCTCAATATGGCCTCTATGCATGCATAGGAGTAGTTGCTATCAATTTCACGAAGTTTTGTTAACAATTTTTTTGAAGACTAAAAATTTTCAGAAATTTTATAGGAATAAGATGGATTTCTTTAGGAAGTTTTCCTCCAAGAAAAATGCCAAAGGAGTCATTGGGGAATCAGCGGACAGTGACCTTCACACCCCAAGAAGGGCGGAGGTGCGGCCGTGTGAATGACCGCATGATGCCTTCATGGAGGAGGCCGGATTCCATCAAGAGTTCACTCAGTTTGTTGCAAACGCTGGGTTGACCGAGTTCCTCGCAGCTAAGTGTGACCAATATCACATCCTTACAAATTCCTTTGTGCAAGGTTTTTATTATCTAGGGAAAAACAATCCTCCTGAAGTACAGTTTAATCTTTATGCTGAAACTTACAAAATGCCGCTAACTGACTTCTGCAACATATGCTTGATCCCTTCTGATGGGGAATTGAGAGAACCTAGGCCATCTGAGTTTGAGGATTTTCTCTTCACTTTAACAGTGGGTGAGGATAGAGGCGTGTCAAACGCTACTGCTACCAGCTTGCAGTTTCCCTCAGTGCATTGCTTTGCTTTGGTCATCGCTAAGTGTTTAACCGCTAGGGAGAGGGTCGGCGCACTCAGTGCCCCTGACCTTGCTATTTTACGTCGTGCACTTTATGATGATCACACCTTTAGTATGGGGGCTATTATTGCTCGTCGCTTACACCTTAACAAAACTAAGGGAAAGATACATGGTGGTATTTATGCTACTCGCTTAGCGAGACACTTTAACGTTCAGTTTTGCCCACATGTTTATCTCTTGTCCCGAGTTTATCTTGACCACAAGTCACTACAAGATCGCCAATTCCTTGATGTAACCGATTCTCCCCGTGACATTCTTTATAACCTAGTATTTAGCAAAGATACCCGTGATGTTATTCCGTTGCCTGCACCTGCTTTGTTTGATTCTATTGCTAGGAACGGATACATGATTATGCTAGATGACATTACAGCCTATCAGAACAACTTAGCAGCTGCTGAGGAGGAGCCCCAGGGGTGGGATGCTCAGGTGCCGTCTCCACCTCACTTTGACTTGGGACCGGATGGTTTCTATGGATGGTGATTACCAAGCTAGGCCAAAAGCCTAAGCTTGGGGAGTACGTATTTCCACCGACATTATATTCATGTTCACACTTTTCATTCTAGTTGTCGGTGTTCACAATTTTTCATTGTAATATCCATGCTAAATTTGTTTTCTCGCTTTCTTCTTGTGTGTTTCAAAAACTTTGAGAAAACCCAAAAATATTTCCTACTTCTTTTCGGCTTTCCTTTCTAGCCTAGTTTAATTGTAGCATTAAAAGAAAACCCAAAAAGATTTCTCATTTCTTCTTTTATTTGTTGGGAGCTTTCCCGTGTAAATAGTTTTTCTCGTTTTTGTTTTTCCCTCTTTAATTTTCCTTCTTCAAGAAAAATAATAACTCCAAAAATATTTTAGTGTTTTTCTCTAAATTTCTTTTCTTTTTTCGTTTGAGTCGTACCAAGGAGAAGACCACGATGAAAATGTTGAGTGGCTCTCATATACATTATTGTTAATCTAACAAAGAGCCCATTTTACCTTGTCTTCTCCTCTTCAATAAAATGTTTGCAGATTCCATCTTAGTTCATGGCACTCTTGCACTATTATTATTATCTTATCATTCGGTCGTGCAAGTGAAAGTCAATAATGACGATATTTGATGAATTGACTGTGGCAGAGAAAAGCGGGTATGAACTCAACTTGCTTTTGTTTTTGTAAATATGTTTAACCTAGTATCCTTGATTCAGCCTATTATGACCAAACATGTTTGCAATGACCCTTAGAGATTATAGTTGTTCATGCCATACTTAAGTAGCTAGGAGTGGATAATGATTTATCTTGGATGTCAACATGCATTAAAATGGTTGTGATGCGGTATGATGATATGGTATCCTCCTCCGAATGTTTCAAGTGGCTTGACTTGGCACATGTTCACGCATGTAGTTGAATCAAAACCAACATAGCCTTCATGATATTTATGTTCATGGTGTTCATATCCTACTCATGCTAGTAGTCAATGTTTATTATATGTAATGCATGTTCATGACCGTTTTCGCTCTCTAGTTGGCCGCTTCTCAATCTATTTGCTAGCCTTCGCTTGTACTAAGCGGGAATACTACTTGTGCATCAAAAATCCTTAAACCAAGTTATGCCAGATGAGTCCACTATATGTACCTATATGCGGTATTACCCTGCCGTTCCAAGTAAATTTGCATGTGCCACCTCTAAAAATTCAAATAAACATCTGTTTTGTGTGCCTGGACCGCTCATGGAGCGACAGGGGGTGGTCAGTATCTTCCATGCTAAGCGGGTTATTCTCATGGTGAGTGTTTATTCACTCGTCCTTACACGAGAGGGGCGGTAATAGGGATTCCCAGTCCCGAAATCAAAAATCAAAAATAATAATTAAACAAAACTCCCCTAGGAATGTTGTTGGTTTGGACGGTACCCATGGATGCGGCTAGCCGTGGAGTGTGATTGATGGTGGAGGGGGAGTAAACCTTTACTTTTACCGCTTGGGAACCGCCGCTAATTTGTTTAGCATGGAAGATATTGATGACTCTTGGTCGTAACATTGACAGGAAGGGTGTACCTCCCAAATTATATCTATCCCTGTTTTAAACCTTGAGCTCTGGCACCTCTGCAAATCCATGCTTCCCGGGACTATCTATTTACTTTTATGGTGAGTCATCACCTTCTCAAATAAGCGCCAGACCTGAGAGCACTATTGTCATCCTCATGCATTGTGTATAGTCGATGTTGGGTGCAGCATGACTGGATCTTTTCTACCATGAATTACAATGTTTAGTCGCTGCTTGAACTTTGGAGGTGCTCTGCATTTATGTTTTGCGGTCTCAGAAAGGGCTAGCGAGATACCACTATTGTCATATTGTATCATGATTGTTTTAATAAGTGTTGGTGCTTGATATATCTTATTATTGCTCGCTAGTTGCTTATGTTATTGATATGAGTTAATATAATTTCTAAGAGTTATTGTTGGCATGGTTAGTCATAATCCTTGCTGAAAACCTGGGTGCTACTTAAGCATATATATATATGTAAACAAGAACAAAAGAGTTCGTAAAAGTTTTTCTTTCTCACTTTCAGTTTGTCAACCGAATTGCTTGAGGACAAGCAAAGGTTTAAGCTTGGGGGAGTTGATACGTCTCCAATGTATCTACTTTTCCTCACTCTTTTGCCCTTGTTTTGGACTCTAATTTGCATGATTTGAATGGAACTAACCCGGACTGACGCTGTTTTCAACAGAACTACCATGGTGTTGTTTTTGTGCAGAGATAAAAGCTCTCGGAACAGAACAGAACTTTTTGGAGAATTATTTCAGAATATATAAGAATTATTGGAGCCAAAATCTACCGAAGAGGGGGACCAGGGTGAGCAGCACCCACCAGGGCGCGCCAGGCCCCCTGGGCGCGCCCTGGTGGGTTGTGCCCACCTCGTGGCCCCACTGACCCTAATTCCGCCACTATAAATTCCTATTTTTGGAGGAAAAAAATCAGAGAGAAAGTTTCATCGCGTTTTACGATACGGAGCCGCCGCCACCTCCTGTTCTTCGTCGGGAGGCCAGATCTGGAGCCCGTTTGGGGCTCCGGAGATGGGAATCTTCGGTCTTCGTCATCACCAACCCTTCTCCATCGCCAATTCCATGATGCTCCCCACCGGGAGTGAGTAATTCTTTCGTAGGCTTGCTGGTCGGTGAGGAGTTGGATGAGATTCATCATGTAATCGAGTTAGTTTTGTTAGGGCTTGATCCCTAGTATCCATTATGTTCTGAGATTGACGTTGCTATGACTTTGCCATGCCTAATGCTTGTCACTAGGGCCCGAGTGCCATGTTTTCAGATCTGAACCGTTTATGTTATCACCATTATATCTATGTTCTTGATCCGATCTTGCCTAGTCATATGCACCTATTACGTGTTATGATCCGTAAACCCCATAGTGACAATATTTGGGATACTTTCCGGTGATGACCGTAGTTTGAGGAGTTCATGTATTCACTGTGTGTTAATGCTTTGTTCCGGTTCTCTAGTAAAAGGAGGCCTTAATATCCCTTAGTTTCCTTATGGACCCCGCTGCCACGGGAGGGTAGGACAAAAGATGTCATGCAAGTTCTTTTCCATAAGCACGTATGACTATTTACGGAATACATGCCTACATTACATTGACGAACTGGAGCTAGTTTTGTATCGCCCTAGGTTATGATTGTTATATGATAAATATCATCCAACGAGTTCACCGATCCAGTGCCTACGAGTTTTCCACTTATTGTTCTTCCTAAGTTACTACTGTTGCTGCTGCTGTTCCAACTGCTACAAAACTATTGCTACTACTGCTATTGTTACCATTACTATCACCACTGCTATCAAACTATCATATTACTGTGCTACTGATCACTTTGATGCAGATATTTAATCTCCAGGTGTGGTTGAATTGACAACTCAACTGCTAATACTCTCAAATATTCTTTGGCTCCCCTTGTGTCGAATCTATAAATTTGGGTTGAATACTCTACCCTCGAAAACTGTTGCGATCTCCTATACTTGTGGGTTATCACCCCTCTCGTAGTTGTTGATCTCCATAGATAGATCTCGGATGTTCGTAGAATTTTTTTTATTTCCCATGCAACGTTCCCCAACAATCTCCAGATGAAAGATTGTAAAATCACAGCTGTAATATGTACTTGATGCTAAAGCGCCGCCTTTTGTCCGAAAAACGTATTGAACACAGTTTGTCATTAAATACAGTACTTTATTGGTCCGCGGATCAGTTCAGTTGTTCTAATTTCGTAGACCGGACGCAAGTTAGGGGCTGCGAGCAGCCGTGCCGCTACCACGTATGCGTCCGCCACCCGGACCAACCCAAAAAATCTCCCGCACACGCACCCTCTCTTGAAAGCGAAGTGGTTGCCACACATTCATGCCAGCCTAGAGCGCACGTGACCTCTCATTGGAGCCGGCGTTGAAGCGGCACGCCCACGCCCTCGCTCTCTCTTTTAAGACTAAACCAATTCGTTTTAAACTTTTCTTTGCGTAAGGGTCGAAAACCATATATTAAGTATCATAAATCCTTGAAAACCCACATGCAAAGAGATAAAAAAAACCTTCAAATATTTAGGGGTGCCAAATTCTTCTTCCCCCCTACATTCATCGAGGGCGTGCCGTGAGCATAGATTGATGCCACATGTGGGTCTCCGCCTTGGCAGAGCAAACTTTCTTAAACCACGAGCTTCTAGCAACAACGGCCCAAAAGTTGTCAATGTAGACTAGGAGATGTCGGCGGTCGGATCTGCAAAATAAATCTTCGCCGCGAAGAAGAAAAGGTCGATAAAAGCATGTAGAAAACTCCGAAGACCATGAACGTCGGCCGAATCCATATAGATCCACAAGAAATCTAAACCGACCGAATCTCGAAAGACCTGCTGGAGACATGGCTCCACACGCCCTCTGCCGGTGGTAAACACACCAACGAAATGAGGAAAGATCGGAGAAAACATTATTCCTATACGTTGACAATGTCGCCACCTCGCTACCCCCAAACCAAACTCAAAGAGTCCATAAAGAAAACCTGGAAAAATCATACATGTCATTACACGCCAGGTCCGAATCTGATGTTGACCTCGTCGTCGTCCAGGACGATGCACTCGCATTCTCTTCTTCCAGTGACCTAGCCAGGTCATGCCGCCGTTAAACATCGTCGCGCTAGATGACCAACGTTGTCGTCGAGCATCGTTCCCAACAGCCGCGGCCCGACCATGCATCACGATCGATGTCCCATAGTAGTCCACCAGCTTCTCCATACCGGGCTCCCGATGAGCAGCATCCTCCCTGCTATCGCTGTTGTCGTGCGGGCGTTGCCTGACGGCTAACCCTAGCGGCGGCAAGAGAGATCGGATCACGGGTGGCGGCTAGGTTAAGTTATATGTGCATTTCCCTGTGAGAATTTCATTATATCCATTTCTTATAAGAGAAACGATTGGATCACCGACGGCCATTTCATTGTATTGTTAATTCGGCTTAAACTAATCACCCATTGATAGGTGGGACATGTACTGTTTTTTAGTTTAGGCCTTGAGTTTATATTCACTAGTTGGTGCTTAGTTTTACTGATTGGCCCTTGTCGTTGTTAGAAATAAGCAAAAAAGACCTCAAATTGTGCATCACCCTTTGGACTGAAGTGGGTGCATTGGACGAGTTCTTTTGTTGAAAGAATAGTTTTTTCGAGTTCATGGACTAAAGTGAGATTTAGGACAAGTTCATGTATCAATGGTGCATGTAACACACAAAAAATACAAAATCTTAATTCAAAAACAATAATAGAAACACCCATTTATATACACATATTTACCTTTTTTGCGAACATCACACATGAAATATATTTCCATGATATGTACAAACTATACAAGTATATGTAGAAGCACACCTTTTTCAGAGTTTTCATGAAATGGAGATAGAGTTTCCAGGCAAAAAAATGAATAAAGAGCTCGCATCCAAAGCACATCGTCATGAGCTTCTCATACTACCTAGCGAAACGGACGAAACACAATCAAAATGGAGCGTCAGATTCACTGACACACAGGAAAACCCTAATTGGCGCTCTCTATGCCAAAATACACAATCAAAATGGAGGGTCAGATTCACTGACCCACAGGAAAACCCTAATTGATGCTCTCTGCGTCAAAATACACAATCAAAATAGAGCGTCAGATTCACTAACCCATAGGAAAACCCTAATTGATGCTCTCTGTGCCAAAATGTCAAGTGCACATACACGCCAACTCTTCCAGCGTGAGAATTGACCAGCCCATTTAGCCACAGCAAGACAGCCGGTTTTGAGAATCTTCTAGAAGGTTCGACCAATTTTTACTTTCTTTTACCTGTTTTCTGGGTTTTTTCTGTTTCTTTTTCAAAATTTTCTTTCTTTTTCAATTTTTTTGTTTCTTTTTTCCTTTTAAAATTTCATTTTTACTTTTTAAAAATGTTCATGTTTTTGCAAAATGTTTAGGGATTTCAAAAAACAATTTTGTTTTTTAAAGGAATGTTTAGAATTTCGAAATTTTCTTGTGCTTCAAATTTTGTTCGTCAATTCAAAAAATCAGGAAATTTAGAACTATTCCTCTCCTTCAAAAAATGTTCAAAGAAAAATGGGTCATATAGGAGGTTTTTTTAAGAGTTCATATAGGAGAGCCCAGATGCACAAATGCTAAGAAACACTTGTAGCAGTTGTTAAGCCTCTCATCACCAATTATACTAATACGATGGCCGGCCTGTCAGAAATCGATGCGAGCATGTGTCTGGTATTAGGATTTGGAAGGTTCTTCGCCGGTTCCAGAAGTTCCCTAATTCGATTATATTTTCCGTTTTTTTACAGTTTCCTTTGCGTTATTTATTTGTTGTTTTATTTATTGTCACTTTTATCCTTTCCTTTTTGGGGGGTTTCTTAATTCATAAATTATTAAAACTATTTCTAAATTTTAATTCATAAATTGGTTTTTAATCTTCAGTACTTTTCTAAAATTGTTCAAGTTTTTTGTAAATGTTCAAACAATCTTAAAATTTTCTTCCAATTTTCATGAATTGTTTTATTTATTAGGACAATGATCGGATTTCCGAAAAATTGTTCACATTTTTTGAAAAAAGGTTGACATTTTCCAAAATATTTTCAGACTTCTCAGTAAGATAAATGACAATTTCAAAAGTTATTCGTATTTTACAAAATGTCCGAAAATACTTTTTAAACTTGTAAACATTTTTCAAAATAGACGATCATTTTTTGAATTAGCGAAAAAATAATTCATGAAATATATTGACTTTGATTACATTTTTTCAAATCCAATTTTTTTTTTGAATTCACGAACTTTTTTCATCTTCGTGCACTTATTTTGATTTCGTAAAAAGAATTCTTGAACTTTATTCAAAGCCAAAGAAATTTTGAATTCGTGAACATTTCTCCAAATCCACGAACAATCTTATGAATTTACGAACATTTTGTCAATCTCCCAATATTTTTTGGAATCATGAATATGTTTTTTCTCAGAAACATTTTTGAATTGGTGAATTTTTTTGGTCATTTAGGAATTATATTTTAATTCCCGGTTTATTTTTAAATGCCCTAACAAGTTTTTGAAAATCCGCCAACAATTTTTTAATTCATGGACATTTTCCCGAATTCACAAAGATTTTTCCAGTCCACGAGAAATTTTTGAATTCCCGGATGATTTTCAATTTTCTAATCTTTTTTTATTAACTTAACGTTTTTATGAATTCTCGGACCATTTTTGGATACTTGAGAATTATTTGAATTTGTGCATATTTTTTGAACTCATAACATTTTTTGAATATGGAATATATTTAATATTCACAAACATTTGTTGAATATGCATGATGTTTTTTTGAATTCACAACCTTTTGTTTTCTATTGGCGAATCTTTTCTTGAAATTATATATTAAACAGTCCAAAAATAAAAGGAAATGAGAAAAAACGAAAGAAAATATCAGACGTGCTCTTGCGCGCTCGGTCAGACCCATCTCGCATGAGGAAAAACGTAGCGCTCACCGTTAGCGATAGACACTAGCAACTCTCGATACGACCAACCTTCCTTTTGTGCGTCTACGTATTTCGGGCAATCTATGCGGTCCGTACTATTGGGTTGTGTGGTCAGTCTACACGCCAAGCAGGGGGAGCAAGGCGTGGCCTAGCGATGGAGTGAGCTGTCTACTGGCAATTATACCATGTAGGGTTTAAGCAAGACAAGACGGTATGGGTCAGTTCTTTTTATGTATTCTATAATAATCTGAAATAAATTGTTCCTTACCCAGCTTATTCTAAATGCCTAACCAAATTTATTTATTTAGAGACTACTAATTAAGACGTGACTAGTTATCTTCTAAATAATAATTTTGGTTGGGCTTCTAGACTAAGTTGGGGCAACTTATTCTTGAAGCCCAAAAAAGTCACCAAAAGAACCGGTCCTAGGTCTAGGGCGAGACGTCGGCAACATAGACCATTTGGTCGGGAGTGCTGGCTATGTACCATTGTCAGGCATTCGCCCGCCTCGCCTAACGTGCCCAGCTAGTGGTCCGACCTAGTAGGACATGGCGCATCATCCATGTTTAATTTTTTTACCCCTTTTACTTTTATTTACCTTTTAAATTAAATGTATATGTTTTGAAAACTTTAATTGACTTATGAAATTCGAAACACGAATTTGGAAAAATGTTAACATAGTACGAATAAATTGTTAATACATTTTTATAAAGTGTTGATAACTTTAAAAAATGTTCATGGTAATGAGAAAATATTCTTGCAATTGGGGAAATAACGTATGCAATTTTTCAAAAAAAATATACACGAAGCAAAAACAATGTTTGAGTAATGTAAAAAAGAATGTATGGCACAGTCGATAGAAATATTCCCACGTTTCAAATTATGTTCCTAAAATTTATAAAATAGTTATATACAGATATCGAATTTTTTTTGTCATAGGTTTATTTTTTTCTGTTAAAAAATTATAGTGTGATTTTATAGGAACAATTATCTCTTTCCAAAAAATGTCCATCAAATTCCCAAAAATATTTATACAATGTAAAAAAATGTTCCCATAATTTCAAGAAAAAGTAGGTTGCCATTGCAAAAATGTTTAACGTGTATTTGGAATTCTTTTTATCAGCGTGTATTTGGAAAATGTATGCTGGCCCATTTTACGTATTTTTTCCTTTCGCTTTTTCATTATTTTTTGTTTTTTCGTTTTATGTTATTTTTCCTGTTTTCATTCCTCATTTTCTTCTTTAATTTTTCACCTTTTTTGTGAATTTTATTTTAAAATACGCGAACATTTTTTTGGTCATCGAATTGAAAGAAAGTTCATCAGTGTAAAAAAAATGTTCATCGAATTAATTTTTTGTTCTTAGGGATTTAAACAATGTTCACTAAATTAAAAGTTAGTTCATCGAATTAAAAAAATGTTCATCAAATTCGAAATTTGTTCATCGTTTTCCAAAAATGTTCATCAAATTCGAAATCTGTTCATTACTTTCAAAAAATGTTCATCAAATTCGAATTATGTTCACCGATTTAAAATGTTCATCAAATTCAAAATTTGTTCATACAATTCTTAAAAAAATACAAAATTTGTTCCTCAAGTACAAAAATTGTTCATCGAATTCAAAATTTGGTCGTCAAACACAAAAAAATGTTCATCAGTATTAAAAAATGCTTATGAAAAATTGTTCGTCAAAATATAAATATGTGCATTTAAAGTCAGAAAAAGTTCAATCTTTTGAAATCATGAACATTTTTTTGAATTCAAGAACTGTTTTGGAATTCGATGAATTTTTAAAAAAAATTGTGAATGTTTTTTAAATACATTTTTTTAATCTCAAGAAAAAAAACAGTGGGCACCTCACGCCCCACATGGGCCGGCCCAGAACGGCGCGCTGGTCGTCGGGTGGTGCGCGCGTCGGGCTTCTGGCGCGTACTGCGCGAAATAGGAGGTCCCCGGGTTAGACATAGCCTGGCGATCTGGGCGGCAATGTGAGTGGGCATGACGACGTGCGGCTTAGAGCATCTACAGTCGGGCGCCCGAGTCACTGACCGGTCACAAAAAAAACGACCCAGACAAGCTCCTCAAACACGCATCAAACGCGCAGGCTGACCAACACCCAGAATATCAAGCCAGGTATGGAAAGGATATGGGGGCGCCCGAGTGCGTCTGCCACGTCAGACTGACACTTGGTGTGACACCTTGGATTAAGTGCTACAGTAAACTCTGTAATCAAGCTATAGTAACCTGAGGATTAAGCTAATCCATTTTGCTAATCCAATTATGATCACTGTTGGGATCAACCCTGATTCAAATTTCCTTTGCAATTCAAATTCATTTCAAAAGTGGATTTAAAAGTTTTGCAAATCTGTAAATATAAATCTTGCGCAAGTTCCAAATATTCCCTAAGCTTTTATAAAATTAGAACCAACCTTTTATCATGTGATTAGGTGCCTCAAAACTATTTTTAACAGATGCCCAAAACATTTATTAAACTCCTTTTGGATTATAAAATTTCGTAATGATTTCAAAAGGCCTTTAAAATTATTGTGACTATGCCAAATATTACACTGCAAATATTGGGCATGTTCTCTTCTTTTTGTGTAAAGGTATTTTATAAATATAATAAATATAAACAGAAAAGTTAAAAGAGAAATTAATAAAACAAAAATGGAAAAGCCCCCCCCCCCCCCCCGCCCTTCCCCACTGGGCCGGCCCCGACTGGCCAACCTACCCCCCCACCCAACCGGCCCACCCCCGGGGCCACTAACCCCCCCCCCCCCCCCCCCCCACACACACACACACCCCAAACCCTAGCCCGACACCTCCACCCGACTCCCCATTCCTCCCCACCTCTCTCTCCCCCTCGACCCGATCGGGATCCAGATCGGGGCTGAACACCCCCCCCCCCCCCCCCCGCGATGCCCCCTACGCACCGCCGCCGTCGGCCCTCCACGCCAGCGCCCAGCGCCGCCCCGCCGTCGCCGCCCCCTCGCCGCGTCTCACCGCCGCCGGGCCGCGCCTCCTCCTTCCCGCACCCGACGCCTCCCCCTGGCCACCCGACGCCGCTGCTCCCCGTCGCCTCGCCGGACCTTCCCGCCTCCTCCTCGTCGGCCGCCATCGCGCCTCGCCGCCCCAGCCGCCCTGCAAACGCCGGTGAGGCCATCGGCCTCCTCCCCCTTTTTCTCCCCATCGCCGCCGTTCACGCCCGCCCCCCTTTGTTCGCCGCGCCCTGCCCGCGCGTGCTCCCGCCCCACGGCCCACGTCCAGCCACGCGCGCAGCTCCCTGGTCGCGCTTACCCGCTCACCGCGCAGCCCCGCGCCGCCCGCATCCTGCGCCTTGCGCCGCCGCCGCCTGCGCCCGCGCGCAGCTCGCCGCAGCTGCCTCCACCCGCACGACCCGCTGACCCTCGCCGCCGGTGCTCGCCAGGACCGGCCGCCCCGCCGGCGGGCACCTGTGCAGAACCGAGACACCCCCCCCTCCTTCGGCCATGTTGGGTTAGTGGGGGATTAACCACCCCACTAAACCCCCCCCCCCCCCCCCCCCACACACACACACACACACACACTAATCCCCCAATGACGGCAGGGGCCCACCCCCTGTAAAAAAGAAAAAATGATAATCATAAAAAATAAAAAAATAGATATATGTTTAATTAATTAATTAATTTGATTAATGTAATTAAGATTAATTAGACTGGTTAATCTTTCTGTTAAGTGGCAGAGAATGACATGTGGGCCCAGGCAAGATTAATGCTAGTTAAACCTGTTTAAATAAATCTGCTAATTAATATAATTATTGAGTCAATGACAGGTGGGTCCCATCCCCTTAATTAATTTGTTTTAATTAAGTTTAAACTTAATTAACTCTGTGAGAATGACATGTATGACCCACTGGTCAGTTTGACCAGTCAACAGGGCTGTTGACTGCTGATGCCAGCATGACATCATGCTGATGTCATAAATAGAATTATTGAATTAAATTTAATCTTTTAATTTCTGAATATTAATAAAACTTTAAAAATAATATAAAATAATCTGTAACTCAGATGAAAATGTTTTATACATGAAAGTTGATCAGAAAAATCTCACGAATCCGAATACGTTTCCGTTCGTCTGTCACATGCTCCTATCATAACGAACATGGAACTTTTCCATCGAATTCGTCTGTCCGGTAAAAGCCAGAGACCCGGGAAATATCGTCAGATATTCTCCCGCTCCGTCCATGACGTGTAATACTGCGTTAGTGCATGTCTAACTCTGCATATTGCCATGTCATGCATCGTGTTGCATCTGTGCTTTATATTTATTGTTTCTCCCCCCTCTTCTTACCGGTAGACCCCGAGACTGACGTTGCTGCCGAGTACGACTACGCGACTGATGACCGGGCCTTTGCAGCAGAGCAGCAAGGCAAGCAACCCCCCCTTGAGCATTCCGATATCGCCCAATTCTTTCCCTCTCATTCTTGCATTAGATTTTGCTACTGTATTAGTTAGCTCCTATTCTGATGCATGGCCTACTTTTGATATACTGCTACTGTACCTACTGCTTCATTAAACTGCTTAGTATAGGTTGATCAGTGAATCCCCTGTGACCCCTTAGTCTCAGTTGCCCCGCTTTAATATTCAGTTACTCGATCATCATGATCGACGAGCCAGGCCCGTCACATCACCGCACTCCCCTTAGTTGCACGACTCTGTATAACTACCATCGAGTACCGAGGGTGACACCTCGTGAAATACTCATGATGCTAGCTCTGTAGTGTAGCTAGTCGGTCGTGGTAAATAGAGGGTGGTACCTCTCTGCCACTTCCGATATCGTCTATGTCGTGCAACTCCCCCCCTCAAGTGTGGGACCCCCGAGGGTGATTCCTCTAAGTCCACCTTGATGGTTACATTGAGCGACGACCCTGAAGGGTACCCACGGTTTGATGACGACGAGGCGTGGCCGGGCAGGTGAGGCCCTTGCCACACATCCTCGAGACGGGGCGACGGGACCGCACATCATGGGTCGCCCTCGTCCCGCACTAATAAAATGCTAATGGGTTGGGTATTTGATCTGAGTTGGTCGATTGACCTTTATGCGCACTAAACCTTCACGCGGGCAAATTATGGGTACTCAACGTCGTTGTATTAGCCGAAGCTCTTCGGACATCAGCAATGGAGCGGCGCGCGCCCGAGTGGTGCGCGACGGCACTGATCTTGTATTAGAGTGTGCTAGGACTGATCTCGGCTGCCCATGCATCATGCAGGAGTGCAAAGGATGAGTGGGCCCATGACCCCTGCGCGCTTAGGATTTAGACCGACGGGCTGGCCTCTCTGTTGAGCCTAGGTAGGGCGACGACGTGTTAATTTCCCGAGGCCGGGCATGACCCAGGAAAGTGTGTCCGGCCAGAGGTGATCAAGCGTGTTGGAAATGTGGTGCACCCCTGCAGGGATGAATTCAACTATTCGAATAGCCGTGTCCACGGTAACAGGACGACTTGGAGTTAAACCTTGATCTACCACAACTATAATTGTGACTTAAAATTGAAATGAATGTTGGCTCCGAGATTGCTTTCTCGCAGGGAGTCGAGGAAGAATCTCTGGGCGTGGTTAATTAATAAAATTGCTACCATAACATTGTTATATATGAGATACCAGTCTACTCTCTTCTAATGGTGCAAGATGTTGAAGATGCTAGCCTTCGATAGGACTAGGCCTTCCCCCTCATTCTTGCTTTCTGCAGTCAGTCCAGATATAACCCCTTTCCTTGATACTGATGCATACTTAGCATACACTACTAGGGAAAACCCTAGCAGTAGCACGGGTATTATGTTTATCAGTAGCGCGGGCACCCGCGCTACTGATACGGCGCTACAGCTAACATGTAGCAGTAGCGCGTGTTGTCTCGCGCTGCTGATATACATGCGTAGCAGTAGCGTGCTCCAAAGAAGAGCGCTACTGGTAATATCTGTAGCGCCTTGAGTTAGGCCGCGCTACTGGTAATGGTATGCTGCTGCTAACTTTACTCCCCGCGCTACTGCTAACTTTATTAGTTTCTGATTTTTTTTCTGCATATTTGTTTTGTATTTGAACAGGCTTTATACAAGAATCTTTAGCACATACAAATGTCATCATCATACACATACAAATGGCTGCGAGACGACGAATGTTATCATAGCATATACATACAAATAGTCTCATCAAATCATGTCGTCATCATAATCATCATCCAACACAAAGTGGTCTCTCGTCATCATCTCGAAAATAGCGATACAAGTCTCGAATACTTGCAACTACATCGTCATCCATCTAAACAATGATATACGCGAGAAGAGCTATCACTATGAGTGAGAGCGAAACTATGTAGTACATGAGGCGGCGGTTATGAGTCCTCTCTCGCGCTAGCGTGAGCCTTCTCACGTAACTAGCTTCTGCTTCTTGTTTGCTTTTGAAGCCTTTATGGCTGGCGCCCGAGACCCCCTCCACTTGCGCCTGACACTCGGACCACTCGTCGTATACTCCCGGAACCTTTCCTTTGTACACGACATAGCACCGGTACTTCGCCATCAAGAATCTAGGTACCTGTTAGAGATGCATCTTCATCAAGAGAATGTACAATCATATGCAACAAAATATACTTGAGCAACACAAAAAAGAAAGGGTTAGCAACTAGATGCAACCTTCCCCGCCGGTACCTTCCCCGCCGGTCTCGGCGCCGCCATCGATGCCGGCGCCGTCGGTGTCGGTGTCGGCGTCAGTACCATCATCGAGGCCGACCTGCAAACCTTGACTGTGCTTAGCAGACAAAAAGTCGAGGTACTGTTGTTCACC
Source organism: Elymus sibiricus (assembly GCA_039707655.1). NCBI lineage: Eukaryota > Viridiplantae > Streptophyta > Magnoliopsida > Poales > Poaceae > Elymus > Elymus sibiricus. The sequence goes on along the minus strand of CM077665.1, from coordinate 457,077,165 downwards.
CTCATAATCCATCTCGTCTGCATCTTGGTCAGAAGGCCCGGTTTCTTCGTTGTTCGACATGTTTCCTATGATTAAGTCTCCTCGTTTAATTCTAAAACTACAAAAAATGAGAAATGACATAAAAAAAGATCTATGTTTGCCGGAATGCCGTTTCCCGGCAAATCCCGGCACTCGATATGCCTACTTTCTAGCACAAGTCATGCCAAAATTCACGGAAAATTTCGGCATGACCTTTGCTAAAAAGTGGACATATCGAGCGCCTGAAATTCACCGGAACGGAAATGAATCAACATTCCGGCGAAACATAGGCCACTCGGATCATTTACCCTGCACATAATCATCATTTTCCAAATATGACATGTCCAAAACATCACATGCCCAAATATGACATGTCCAAATTCCAAATATGACATGTCCACATATCACATGTCCACTTCAAATTCTGTTTTTTTTAAATAGCAACAATTGCTTAAACTAAAAAATGCAAGAAACCTATATAATCAATTCTGTTTTTTATTTTAACTACACCTAAAACACCTAACCCTAAATTTCTGTCCTAATTTGACGAAGAACCTAATTAACCTACTGCCCTAACTAACTAGGGTTCATACTAACTAGGGTTCATAATATAGCCAAATTAACCTACTAGCAGAGAGAGGAGGAGCGGTGGGGGCCTTACAGAGGGTGCAGGGGCGAGGTTGGGAGGGAAGGAAGCAGAGGAGGGAGGCGTGGCGCGCCGGGGCCGGGGTCGGGGGCGTGGGCGAGGTCGCCGGGGTCGGGGGCGTGGGCGAGGTCGCCGGGGTCGGGGGCGAGGTCGCCGGGGTCGGGGGCGTGGGCGAGGTCGCCGGGGTTGGGGGGTCGGGGGCGAGCGCCGGGGTCGGGGGCGAGGGCGAGGTCGCCGGGGTCGGAGGGTCGTGGGCGAGCGCCGGGTCGGGGGGTCGGGGGCGAGCGCCGGGGTCGAGGGCGAGGGCAGGACTCCGGCGAGGGCAGGGCTCTGGCGAGGGCAGGACTCCGGCGAGGGCAGGGCTCCGGCGGCGACGAGGGGCCGGGGAGAAGAGAGAGTGGGGATTTGGGGGAAGCAGAGGCGGGAAACGGGGATTTGGGGGAAGAGAGAGTGGGGATCCGGGGGTTAAGTCGACATAGCAGTAGCGCGTTTCCTAAAAACGCGCTATAGCTAATTTATCTATAGCATGCTTCTCCAAACGGCGCTACTGCTATTTTGACTAGCTATAGCTCTTTTTCGGAAAAGCGCTACTGCTATTTTGACTAGCTATAGCTCTTTTTCGGAAAAGCGCTACTGCTATAACCAGTACCTATAGCAGTTTTCCTGTTTGTTTCTTCTATTGTCTTTTCCTTTATTTTCTCCTCCTTTTCTTTTCTTCTTTTTCTTTTCTTTTCTTTTCATTTGACGGTTAAGTATGTATACAAAATAGGAACATATATATTACATCATTTGACCCATGCATAACGGTTAGTGTCCACACAAAATAGGAACATATATATTACATCATTTGACTGATAACGGTTCCTCAGCGTCGACGTTTTCGTTTTTGAGCGAGCTTCTTTCCCTTCTTGTTCGTTGAAGAATAATTGAGCCCCTCATTGTGACTTTTCCTTTTCCATGGAGTACGATCTTTCTTAGGTAATGTAGTATTGATTCTTCTTTTGACGTATACTTCATCGTCATCGTCATCTTCCCTCATTGGGTTGCCGTACTGGTCGTAGTCTTCCTCGTTGGCGATTCCATCCATTCCAATGATGTTCCTTTTGCCTCTCCTCACGACAACACGGCTGGGATTGCACGGGTCGGTTATGAAGAAGCATTGTGTCACGTGCTTAGCGTGTACCCATGGCTCGTTTTTTGCGATAGCGTTCACGGTACCGCTCTTGGCGTCGGGTATAGTCATGGTAGTGAAATACTGGTTTTCTCTTTCGACATTCTTAGCCCATCTGACACGGAACATCGTCGCGTTGTGCAGTCCAGAGTAGTCAAGCTCCCAGATCTCCTCGACCCTTCTGTAAAATCTCTCAGTTGCGCCGTTGTCGCTGTCGGTCATGCATTCCATCGTCACCCCTGAGTTTTGATCATCACTGCCCATATCTTTGGCCTCCGTGTAGAACGTGTATCCGTTGATATCGTATGCCTGATAGGTGACGAGGTTGGGCGAGGGGCCATGTGCTAAGGCGTATATGAGCAATCGGTCCTTAGAGCCCTCTTCCGGGGGATTAGCAATAATATGCTCTTTGAACCAATGCAGGAAAGTGGAGTTGTGCTCTCTAGTAACTTCGGCGTCCGTCCTGCATACCCCCCGGTCACGATACTTCTTTGCGATAGTTTCTTTATGCAGTGCCGCAAAAGGATCTACCTGGTGTAGGTGTTGTAGCACTACCAAGTTTGCTCTGTCAAAGTCGTTGCGTCGATCTGAGTAGGCCACATGCAGTTCCCTGCGACCGTTGGAGTGACCTTCTCCTTCGAGCCTCCCATCGTGCTTGTTAACGGGCAAACCAACACCAGGCGGCCGGTCTGCGCCATATAGAAAATTCTCGCAGAAAGAGATGCACTCTTGTGTCAGATAGCCCTGGACGATGCTTCCATCCGGACGGGACATGTTACGAACGAATCCTTTGATGATCCCATTCATCCTCTCAAACGGCATCATGTTGTGCAGGAATGACGGCCCCAGGTCTATTATGTCGTCCATAATATGGACACACAGATGCACCATGACGTCAAAGAACGCGGGCGGGAAGTACATCTCAAGCTCACATAGTATGACAATGATCTCTTCCTGTAGCCTTCGGAGCTGCTTCACACTGATCGACTTTCGAGAGATGACGTCGAAAAAGTTGCAGAGACCAATAAGCGTGTCACGGACGTGCTTCTCCATTATCCCTCTAAGGGCAACAGGTAGTATCTGCGTCATCATCACATGACAGTCATGGGACTTCATCCCGCTGAACCTTTTCTTCTTCGTGTCTAGATATCTGCTTATCTTGCCACAGTAACCGGAACTAACTTTGATTCCGGTAAGGCACTTGAAGAATTGATCGATCTCAGCCGGACTTAAGGTGAAGCAAGAAGGGGGGCAATAATCCTCTTCCTTTACTTTTTTGCCCTTCTTCTCCCGCGCCTCTGTCTCCGTCTCTGTCTCCTCTGACTTTTTATGGGGCGGCATGTGCAGATCTGCCCTGATCTCCAAATCTTGCAAGTCTTTTCTTGCCTTCGGCCCATCCTTGGTCTTATCCGGCATGTTCATCAGTGTCGCAAGCAAGCTCTCAAGGACATTCTTACAGATATGCATTTGATCAAGGCAATGAGGCGTGTCGAGTTTGTGCCAGTACTCCAAGTCCCAGAAAACAGACCTCGTCTTCCATACCTTCAGCAGCGGCTCCGGCGCCTTTTTCATCGTCTTTCCCGGCGCGGGGTACTGTTCCCAGTTTTTCAACAGCTCATCGATTTCGGCGTCGCTCCGCTTACGTGGAGGTCCTCGATGCTCAGCCTCACCATTGAATAGATCTCCACGGTTTCTCCACGGGTCGTCCTTCTCGAGCCATCTTCGATGCCCCATGTACACGATTTTCCCAGACCCGCCATCTTTCCTTGACGTTAGCTGCTGAGACGTCGTATCATCCATGCACCGCGTGCATCCACAATATCCATGGCACACCTGTCCTGCGACATATCCGTAACCGAGATAGTCGTGCACCGTCGTGATCAACGCGGCTCTCATATAGAAATACTTGCCTTTGCTGGCGTCCCATGTCTTGGCCGGTGTTTTCCATAACGTGTCTAACTCCTCTTGAAGTAGCCCCAGATACAGATTAATATTATTTCCCGGTTATTTCGGCCCTTGAATCAGCATGCTCATGTGTATGTACTTCGACTTCATGCACAACCAGGGGGGAGGTTGTACATCCATACAAACACGGGCCATGTGCTATGGTTGGTGTTCTGGTTGCCAAACGGATTCATGCCATCGGTACACGCGCCGAGCACGATGTTCCTTGCATCACATGCGAAATACCGATATTCGCCGTTGAACGCTCTCCACTGGCTACCATCCACGACGTGTCTCAGCTTCGGATCATCTCCATCGTCGGGCTTCTTCCTCTCCGCGTGCCAGCGCATGAGCTTTGCTTCCTTGGGATCTACGAAATACCGCTGGAGACGGCTAGTGATCGGTAAGTACCATACAACTTTCTTGGGAGATTTCTTCCCGGCCTTCTTGTATCGAGAAGCATTGCACACCGGACAGCTTGTTTTTTCCGCGTGCTCCTTCCGATAAATTATGCAATCGTTGATGCATGCATGGTATCTAACGTGCGGCAGATCAAGAGGGCACACGATCTTCTTGACCTCATCCACACTAGTAGGACATAGATTCCCCGCGGGAAGAACATCCTTTAGGTACTTGAGAAGCTCATCGAGGCTAGTGTCGGTCCATTTGTTTTTAGCCTTCGTCTTTAGGAGTTCGAGCGTGAAACTCAAGCGGGTCACCTCGGGATTGCAACCATGATACAATGGACTGTTCGAGTCTACCACCAGTTGCTGCAGCTTGGCCTCCTCTCTAGAAGCAGCTCTCTCAGTACTCGTCTCCTTGCGAAGCAGTGCTTGAACATGAGGGTCCCGCACGATTGAACTTAGTACCGACAAATTCTGTGGCGTGGAGTCCACGTTTTTTCCGCCTCCATGTCCGGCCCCTTCTCCGCCGCCATGTCCGGCCCCTTCTCCGCCGCCATGCCTGGCCTCTTCCCCGCTGCCATGTCCGGCCCCTTCTCTGCCGCCATTATCGATCATCTCTTTGTCTTGCCCCGTGTCGTCATTGCCTGCCCCGTCGGCGTCCTCAACATCCTCATCCTCATCTTCAATTATCCACCGAGTATAGCCATCCATGAAACCAGTCATGAGCAGGTGCGCCATCACACGACCATCGTCATAGGGGTCGAGCCAAGCTCGTCCTTTGCATCTTCGACACGGACATAAAACCTCTGTCAGGTTATTTTCTTTCATGTCCTGCACCGCCAACCGCAACCACCTGTCCACCACCGTTCCACTGACCATCATGAACGCCTGCACGGTAATAATAAACAAATTGATTATAAAAATGCATGCATGCATCAAAGTCATACAAAAATTCGGCATGACCTTCCCTAAAAATAGGACATATAGAGTTTGCCCGGAATTCGCCAAAACGGAAATAAATCGACATTTCGGCAAAACATAGGCAACTCACCAGCACAATTCGGTGGCAACTCATGCCACACACACAATTTCCATCATATCGCCCGATTATGTCATATCGCACACATACACATATTTCCATTCTTGCAAAAGCATAAATTTTTAATCACCTATCTCGAGATCGAGCTATGTGATGATGATGTCGATAGGTGTCGCCACACACACCTATGGAATGATCAAAAGTGGACAAATCTCTTCTTGATAAGGCTATAGATCTAGTTAGGGAGGTACATAGGTCACTTCACTAAATGCTAGCTAGATCTACCTAGCTAGCTAGTTTGGGAGGAGACAAGTTCAACTAGTGGAGGGGAAAGGAAAAAGAGAAAGGAGATGCATTAATGGAGGTTGGTGTAGTTAGCTAGGAGTAATAAAGAGAGAGAAAGATAGGTAGAAGAAGGAGAGTAATGGGGGGAGAAGTAGTGAGGAAGAAGCAAAGTGAGGGAGAGAGGAGGTGGGAGCTAGGGGAAAGTGAGGAAGAGAGGAGGGGAGGGGGAGTAAAAAGGTGGTATGGCTGCGGCTTAGCAGTAGCGCTGGGTGCAAAACGCGCTGCTGCTAATAAGATAGCAGTAGCGCTCGTCTGTAACACGCGCTACTGCTAAGAGGGGCCCGCCATGTGGTCAGTTTCAAAATTAGCAGTAGCGAGTTGAAAAAAAAGCGCGCTACTACTATCACATTAGCAGTGGCGCGGTTATCGTGGACGCGCTACTGCTAAACCTAGCGTGGCGGGAACAGTCGGCCAATTTTAGTAGCAGCGTGGTTCTACCGAGCCGCGCTACTGCTAAGTTAGTACCGGTAGCGCCTGTCTGCATACCGCGCTACTGCTAATTAGCAGTAGCGCCCCATCCTGTCCCGCGCTGCTGCTAAGATTCTGTGTATAAGGTTTTCCCTAGTAGTGATAGTTCTGATGTCAGTCTTGCGAGTACTTTGGATGAGTACTCACCGCTGCTTTGCTTTTCTCTTTCCCCCTCGATACGATTACTGCTTTCAAATGACGGAGCCCAGGAGATGGAGTACGGCGGACACGACTACTACACCACCGTTGGAGCTTACTACTACGTGGAGGTTGCCCCCGACCAGCAGTAGGATAGGAGGTTCCCAGGCAGGAGGCCTCGCCTCGTTCGATCCGTTGCTATGTTTGTGCTAGCCTTCTTAAGGCAAACTTGTTTAACTTATGTCTGTACTCAGATATTATTTGCTTCCGCTGACTTGTTGAATTTGAGCTTATGTATTCGAGCCCTCGAGGCCCCTGGCTTGTAATATGAAGTTGTATGACTTTTATTTGTGTCTAGAGTTGTGTTGTGATATCGATTAGCGAGTCTCTAATCTTGGTCGCACGCATTGCGTGTATGATTAGCATACGGTCATAATTGGGGGCGTCACAAGTTGGTATCAGATCCGACTGCCTGTAGGTAGCCCCCTTTTCAACTCCTTGGCCGAAGTTGAGTCTAGTACTTGAAAAACTTTACTAACATTGTTGTGTGGCTTACGAGCCCACATCTCAATCAGGTGGTATTAGGATATTTTATTCCTCATCTATACTCTGGGTTCTGATCTCTCTTCTCTTTCGGGTTAAAGATTTTGCTAACTCTAACATTAGGTTCTCGTGATCACATCCACCGGAGAGTTGCTTTATCGACAATTGTTTCCTTTGAAGTTATGATACACACACTATCATTTGACATCTTGAATCTCCTTGTTACAGATGCGTCCCGCTAGGTAGATCGTTCGTCTGACTTTGGCTGTTGATACGACTGGGTTCCCGGCCATTCTGGTCAACCTCTTGATCAGGCTGGGATATCGCTGGTACCCCGAGTACACTGTTTACGAGGACTACCACGAGTTCAACCAGGAACAGTATGAAGCTGAGATGGTTATCTGGGATCGGCGGGACCGCTCCATCACTGAGATGCACACCTTTCGTGGCATTGGAGTGACCGTTGAGATGGCAGTACAGGATGCTGCCTATGCGGCTATTGTTCGTCTCCATGCAGCGAACCCCTGCTTGGAGGAGATGGCATTCAGATACATCCCGTATGTTCCTGCTGGAGTTGATACTGCAGCCGATGCTGAGGTCTACACCCCTTTCGCGCGGCAGCGCAATGACCGATCCTACACTGTTGTCTGCACCCCCTACGCGAGTCGTCGTTACGACCCATAGGTTCTGGTTCAGTACACCGAGGCACTGGATCGCACTGTCCGAGCTCTTAATGTCGAGCTATACGCCACCCGTACTCGTCTTTATGAGGCTATGGAGTAGTTGTTGCCATCAGTCCGTGTGGGGACACATCCGGAGTACATCCTTTACCCGCGTTAGACAGAGTTTCCACTAGGTCTTGAGTGGCCTGCTGTTGGAGGTCGCACTCCTACACGTGGACCTGCGCTCCCCGCTCGGGACCAGGTTCTACATCAGAGTGTTCATGGGATGCAGAATCCTGCCCCCAGGTTTGGCATTCAGGGCCACGTGTAGTTCCCTGGCTTCAGTCGTTGTCCCCGACGTAGATGTAGCTTATCGCTATGTCTCGTTGTTGTATCTCTCTACCGCGTGCCTGCGTGCCGCCTGGTTGTCTAAGTTATTTTCATGCCGGACCTATCGTCTATTTTGTAACAGACTTATGGTTTGTAATAGACCTATGTATGGATCTGTATGTTGAATTTGAACTACTATGTCGTAGCTATTGCACTTCCTTCTTTGTGCAATTTACTTCATGAATGATTCATTGTCTTTGCAATTGCCCAATGCTAAACTACCACTGTTAAAATTTTGACGGAATGTTTAGGCCAGCTGGTCGTGGTCGTGGTGCGCCTGACCCACCACCGCCACCTGAATACATGGCTGGAATGATGCAGCAGTTTGAGCTGAACCGCCAATTTATGCAAGGGATTATCGATCAGTTCCCGAGGCCGAATATGAATCAGCAGCCAGCCCCAATGACTTTGCAGGACTTCATGCGTCTCAACCCTGCTATCTACCGCAGCTCAACTCAGCCTCTTGACTGGCTCCGTGACATCACTTATGAACTGGAGTCTTCAGGCGCCCCAGTGGCTAGCTATGTCACCTTTGCCTCGTACTTTCTGAAGGGTCCCGCTGCTCAATGGTGGGACAGTCACAGGCGCTCACAGCCTGTTGGAACAATCATCACCTGGCCGGAGTTCCAGGCTGCATTTCGTGCTCGCCACATTCCTCAGGGACTGATGGACAAGAAGAAGCGTGAGTTCCGCAATCTCGTCCAGGGCAACAAGACTATGGATGCTTATCAGCGGGAATTTCTGGACTTGTCTCGCTATGCTGAAGAAGACGTTGCAACTGATGTTCGTAGGCAGGAGAAATTCCGCAAAGGCCTTCACCCTGATATCAAGCTGGCGCTCCTTGTTCAGGACTTTGATAACTTCGCCATCTTGGTGAACAAGTCCATTCAAGTGGAAACAGGTCTGTAGGACTACAAGGACAGCAGCAAGCGCAAATGTGACATGGGCTCATCTTCGGTCTCAGGAAGTCAGAAGCGCAAGATCTGGATTCCCCACAACATGTACCATGCACCTGCTCCTGCTCCAAGGTCGTCCTATGCTGCACCTCGTCTGCCTCCGCCCCCACCTAGGGAGCCGAGGCTCCCAGCTCCACCACCACGAGCTCATGTTCCCCCTTCTCGTCCTGAGGATGGGTTGTGCTTCAAGTGTGGTCGTCCAGGACACCATGCCAGAGAATGCAGGCAGAATCAGAATCAACTTGCACTGCCTTCCAACCAGTCCCGCGACAACAATGACAGGCCTGCTCAGGGACGTGCTCAGGCTAACAATGTTGATCTGAATGAAGTTCAAGACCATCCTGCTACTGTGATGGGTACTCTTCTCGTCAACTCAACTCCAGCTTCTGTATTGTTTGATACAGGAGCATCGCATTCTTTTATGTCTGAAGATTTTGCATACATGCATGACATTAAATGTGAAGAGATGAACGTCCCAATAGTGGTAAACACCCCTGCGGGCCAATGTCGGACCTCCATTATTAGCCACAATGTCCCCATTGAAATTGAAGGGTTGGAATTCCTTGCCTCCCCATAATGCTGAAGTCTTCCAATATCGATCTCATTCTCGGAATGGATTGGTTGAAAGCACATACCGCTTCAATTGTTTGTGACACCAAAACCGTCCACCTCCTACATCCTTCGAATGAGATTGTAAGCTACCATGCTCATCTTGTTCGAGATGCTGAAGCCCGACTGTATGTCGTGAATGCATTAAATGTGTCACCTCTTGAGGGGATTGAAAACATCCTAGTGGTCCATGATTTTCAAGACGTCTTCCCAGAAGAGCTTCCAGGGATTCCCCCTGTAAGAGCTGTCGACTTTGTCATCGACTTAGTGCCAGGCACCACCCCTATAGCTAAGCGGCTATATAAGATGCCTCCTCATGAACTCCTTGAACTGAAACAAGAAATCGATGATTCGCTTCGTCAAGGGTTCATCCGTCCAAGTTCCTCTGCTTGGGGAGCACCTTCTCTCTTTGTCAAGAAGAAAGATGGTACGAATCGGTTGGTCCAAGATTACCGTCCCATCAACCAGGCAACGATTCAGAACGAATATCCGCTTCCTCGGATCAACGATCTGTATGATCAACTTGCTGGCTCATCAGTGTTTTCAAAACTCGACTTGAGGTTGGGTTACCACCAGATCCGGGTTCGTGAAGAGGATATTCCCAAGACTGCATTTGTTACTCGCTATGGATCATACGAGTATACCGTCATGTCCTTCGGCTTAACCAATGCTCCAGCAACCTTCTCTCGGTTAATGAACTATATATTCATGGATTACCTCGACAAATTTGTCGTGGTTTATCTGGATGATATCCTGGTTTATTCTAAAAATAAAGAAGAGCATGCTGAACATCTTCGTCTTATACTGGAGAAGCTTTGAGAGCATCAACTTTATGCAAAGTATTCCAAGTGTGAGTTCTGGATGGACGAAGTAACCTACCTTGGTCATGTGAACTCCAAGGATGGTATTGCGGTCAACCCTGAACGCGTCCAGGCTATTCTCGACTGGACTCCACCGAAGAATGTCAAGCAAGTCAAAAGTTTTCTCGGACTCGCCAGCTATTGTCGTCGATTTGTCAAGAACTTCTCCAAGATTGCCAAGCCCTTAACCAATCTACTTCATAAAGGTGTTAAATATGAGTGGACAGAAAAATTCCAGGAGAGCTTTCAGGCACTTCAGGACAAACTGACGTCTGCTCCAGTGCTTGCTCCTCCGGATACTCGTAAGGACTTTGTCATTTACTGTGACGCTTCACGTCAAGGAATAGGCTGTGTCCTAATGCAAGAGCGCGGAGTGGTTGCTTATGCATCTCGCCAATTGCGTCCTCATGAAGGGAACTACCCAGTTCATGACCTTGAACTTGTTGCAGTAACTCATGCACTGAAAGAGTGGCGGCAGTACCTTATTGGTAATCGTTGCGAGATCTACGCCGACCACCAAAGTCTGAAGTACCTGTTTACTCAGCCAGATCTGAAACTCCGTCATCAGAGATGAATGGAGCGAATAGCAGATTACAACGTGGGTATTTCTTATACACGTGGCAAGGCTAATGTAATGGATGATGCTTTGAGCCGCAAGTCCTACTGCAACCACCTCCAGGTTCACAAGGTTCACCCCCTTCTTCAAGAAGAATTCCGCAAGCTGAACCTCCATATTGTTCCTCGGGGTTATCTCGCCCCCCCCCCCTCCTGAAGAGTTCCGCAAGATGAACCTCCGTGTTGTTAACCAGGGATCCCTTAATAACCTGGTTGTTGAACCAGATCTCGTGGGCGACATCAAAACTATTCAACTCTGTGACGATGAAGTCGAAAAGATTAAACGCTATCTTGCGGAAGGTAAACCCTCTTGCTTTACTGTTGCTGATGATGGCGCCGTGTATTTCAAGGGTCGTTTATTCGTCCCAAGTAAGAAGGAAACCCTGAATATGACTGGAAGAGTGATGAAAGAAGCTCATGATACACCTCTGTCTATTCATCCGGGTAGTACCAAGATGTACCAAGACATCCGTCAAAGGTTCTGGTGGTCAAACATGAAACAAGACATTGCACGCTATGTTTCAGAATGTGACATTTGCCGTCGGATCAAGGCAGAACATCAAAAGCCTGCTGGAACTCTGCAACCTATTTCTATTCCTGAATGGAAATGGGATCATGTTGAAATGGACTTCGTCACTGGTTTTCCCAGATCGAAGAAAGGTAATGATGCTATTCTTGTCTTCATTGACCGACTGTCCAAAGTTGCACATTTTCTGGCTGTCAAGGAAACTATCACTGCTAGTCAGCTAGCAGATCTATACATGTCCAGAGTTGTTTCACTCCATGGTATTCCATTGGTCATTAGTTCAGACCGTGGAAGCTTATTCACTTCAAGATTCTGGGCAAGTTTCCAGGAGGCTATGGGAACTCATCTGTCCTTTAGCACCGCTTTTCACCCTCAATCCTAGGGACAAGTGGAAAGAGTCAACCAGATCCTCGAAGACATGCTTCGAGCTTCCGCATCTCTACTTCGACATGACCTAGCCGCCGCAAGTTCCTAGACCTAGCCGCCGCCCACCGCTTCCGCACCGCGCGCCGCCCCCGGGGCGGTCGGCCTCCATGACCGCCGCCGGGGGCCGCGCCGCCCGTACCTAGGGTTCGTCCGCCGGTCGTGTTGACCGGCTGCCCTAGAGAGTCTTTTCCCCGATCTCTTGATCCGGGGTTTTCTCTCTTCCGCCGGTCACCTTGATCGGTGTTTTCTTTTTGGTTTTCCGATCTAAGATCGGTTTGCGTCGCCCGCCGCCGCCGTCGACCACCGCGCCTCTACTTCGACATTGGCGCGACCCGGCCTCTACACTCGACCCGGCGGCCTCGCGCAACCCGGCGGCTCCTTAACGCCGCCGTTCGCGCGCCGGCACGCCCGTCGATCTACGCCGGCCGTCATCGTCCTGCTCCGATTGGGACTCCTGCACCGCCCTGACCCGACGGCCTCGCGCAATGCGGCGGCCCATCATAGCCGTCGTTCGCGCGCCGGCCTGCCCGTCGATCTTCACCGTCGCCTCGTCCAGTCGCGCACCGGCTGCCTCGGGCCGGCTGTGTCGGGCCAGCTCCCGGCTCCGTCCTCGCCGGCTGCCTCGCGCCGGCTGTGTCGGCCTCGCCGACTGCCTCGCGTCGGCCTTGTCGGCTACCTCACGCCGGCTGCTTCGGGCCGGCTGTAGGGCCGCCTGTGTCGCGCCGGCTGCTTCGGGCCAGCTGCGTCGGGCCGGCTGCCGGCTCCGGCCGCCACCCCGCCTCCACCGAGCGACGTCCACGACATCGCGCGTGATCGGATTGATCACCCGCTCGTTGCCGCGATCCGCCTCATCTACGCCGAGCGACCGACCTGGCCCGTCGGTTGCGCGCGCCTCCGCAGGTCCCGTGAAGACTGTCCCAAGTATAGCGCGCCCCTTCACCGATCGAGCACCGGACTGCCGCTGCGTCGTCCCGTCGGGCCGCAGCGCCGCCGCCCCGTGGCTCTCCCTGCGGCTGCACCAACCCGCGCGCTACCGCTGCGTCGCCCCTTCGGGCCGTAGTGTCGCAGCCCGCGGTCTAGTGCCGCCCCGAGGTCGTCCGCTCCAGGTCGTCCCCGTGGCCGCACCGCCCCTCGCGCTGCCGCTGCATCGCCCATCGGGCCGTAGCGAGCGTGGCACGCGGTCTCCGCCGTCGCCCGAGGCCGTCTCCGCGGCTGCACTGACTCGCGCGCCGCCGCTGTGTCGCCCCTTCGGGCCATCACGCAGCGGCACGCGGTCCACGCCGCCGCCCCGAGGTCTTCCCGCCGTTGCCCTGACCCGCGCGCGGCTGCTTCGTCGCCCCATCGGGGTGTAGCGCCGCGGCGCGCGGTCCACTCCGCCGTCCCCGCGCGTCGACTTCTCTGGTATGCGTCGCGCCGCCTTCCTCGGCGCGGGAACGCCATCGTCCGCGCTGGTCTTCGTCATGCTGTCGGGTTCTTCCACGCCTCCTTCGAGCATCGCCGTCGCGCTCCTAACCAACCGCCGCCGCCGCCATCAGGCCGCCGCCACCGCTACTCTTCGGCGTCGCTGCGGCTCGTTCACCCGAGCCACGCCGCGCCTCTTCGGCGGCGCTGTCGCTCGCCCACCCGAGCCGCGCCGCCCGTCCAACCCCTTCGTCTTCGTCCAGCACCAGCTCATGGCCAGCGTCGCCGTCGTCTACCCCGACCACTTCATCTACTCCGACCACCGCGGGCGACATCGGCCCCCCGCCGATTTGCGCCGCAACCATCGTTGAGTCCTTCTCTGCTAGCCTCCTCGACATGGCGTACAAGTTGTGTGCAGGTCCCCGTCTACGCATGCCCGGTGCTGGCAACACCGACGCGTGCCTTCGTCCCCGATGTGTTCCTAGGTCTGGCAAGCCTGGAGCGACGCATCGTCAACATCGACTTCATCCGTCTACGCATGCCCGGTGCTGGCAACACCGATGCGTGCCTTCGTCCACGACGTGTCCCCGGACTTGGCAATCCCGGCGCGACGCGTCTCAACTTCGTCTTCTTCTCGGCGCACCACTACTTCGACACCACTGCGCCCATGACTAACTCGGCGCCTCCTTGCGCCCGCGGCTCCATGACGACTTCCTCGACACCGGCTACCCCGACTCGACATCGACCACGGCGTTCTTCGCATGGCTACCTCGACCACGGCTACACCACCCTACGCTCTCGGCTACCTCGACATCGGCACAAAGGGCTACCGCCTTGATTGAGCAACCTCGTCGGTTTCTTCTCCAGCCACGACTTCCACGATGCATCGACCGTTACGACTGTGGGGGATGACCGTCGGCTTACTTTCGGATTCTTCTCCAGTCTCACCGTCTGCGTTGCTACCGTTGTGACTGCATGGGGATGTTGAATATCGTGATTAGTTAGGAAACAAAAGATAGACTAGAAATTATTCTGGCTTGTCTTGTATTCCAAGTTGATCATGTACTCCTATATATATGCCCACGAGGCTCAAGCAATATTTCAACAACTATTCCACCAAATCCCTCTCTCCCTTCTAACAGGTTTGAGGGTGTAGATGCCCTGACGAAGAGAACGCGATTCATTCCGGTGAACGTACGTGTTGATACATGCGAGTGCAGAACTCGTTTGCATGCCCCTCGATCGGGCTCCTTCGTTGAGGTGCTTTGGCAAAGCAAGCGAGCACGCGGACGCCTGTGCATGCAGCGTGCGCGACGGTCAGAGACGCGCGCTGATCAAAGTGGAATATGCATGCATGCATGCATGCAAGCATGTGCATTCCCCTTGGATCCAAGTGAGACACCTTCATCATCACAGCCTAGCTCATTCTTCTTCTAGACAAGTACGTAACTTAACTCCAATACGTACTTTATGTCGCTAGCTAGCTAGCTATATCTCCTTTCTCTTTTTGCGGGGAGCTGGCTATCGATCTGTCCTTGACGGCGGGCTTGACCTCAACCGGTGTATCCAATTTCTAAAGGTGAGTACCAACCGATCTCTAGCCACAAGATTGATAAGCTGAACATTCAGCAGAGCAGAACCTACTTACGTACGTAAGTTCCGGTCCGGCGAGCTGGCAGCCACCTTTCACGACGACCACTCATCCCGGCCAGCAATAATTTTCTTTTCCACAATCAAAAAGACCTGAACCCCGGCCCTACGTGGGTCGTCGATATATACCATGCATATTCAACTTTCACCGGCTAGCTAGCCAAACAAAGCCAAAGCTAAAGCTAGGCGTGTCCCTTTCCGCTGTCGTCCCTTTCGTTCGTGCAACGACCCAACGACGACACTTCTCCCGGAAACAGTGCGTCGTCCCTCTCGGAAAACGCATCATCGCCTGAAATAACCATCGATCGGCACGGCACGGCACGACAGACAACGCATACAGTCCAGTCCAATCAAGCCAAGACGGACGCGTGTGCTCACTTTTCCAAGGCCGCTACTTTTCCAAGTCAAGTATCATTTGGATATATTGACCGTTGGTCGATGACAAAACGAGCCAGCCTGACCCGGCCACGGCACGGGGAAGACTCGACCGGCGCGTGGTGGCCGGCTAGCTAGGGTTTGACTGTTATACCCTAAGACTACCCATAATGGGAGTAACATGCGTAGATAGTAATATAGTGCCATCTAAGCAAAAAATATGATGTTACAGCTAATTAATGAGAAGAGAGAAAAATTGAGTAACATACTATGTTATTATTACTATGAATAACATAACACGTATCAAGGCAAGATGAATCTATAAGCTAATAAATAAAAGGCTTAATGTTACTACCCTATGTTACTACTGTGAAGGTAGTAACTTAGACTAGTAACATATGCATGTTACTATTCTATATTACTTCCCATTGTGAGCAGTCTAACAACTAAATTATACTACTACTAATAACTGTCAGTACTGCGCTCTGAGCAGCAGCGGCTCCCGATTGCACGCAGCATCGCACCGGGCACCGGCCTCAGAGTGCAGGCACCGCTGGTCAAAACTTCGGCCTCCACGAGCGAATCTCTCCAGCTTTCGCGAAGGCCCTGGAAGCAGTGGGCGGTTTGCACCTGGGTTAAGTTGTTGTTAAGATGGAGCTAATTACTTGCTGCTCGCAGATAGATCGACAAGATTAACCCATGAACAGTATTACTAGTGCCAATAACCAGGTTGATTGATGCAGGAACTATGTAATAATTTAAAGAGTAGAGTACCATGTCCCTTGCAAATAATTGCATCATGCATGTTCAGTCACTAACTATCCTGCGCAAAACTACTACATTACAAAGATGATTAACCAAGTTGATGCAGGAACTAGTAGTAGTTTACATGGTACATGCGCATCACGGGAGGATTTGTTTGAAAGGGCCACTACCACTAGACCTCAAAATTTAAGATAGATCGAGGTGTCTTCTAGTCCTAGCCAGTGGAGTACATCATGTTCACTCACTAACCTACCTGCACAAAACCAGGACTCCCGTCAGATTAAATCAATTTTACTCATCGCCAGCAGAGATCACTGTAATGCCAAACAGGATTTCACATGGCTTTCATCAGAGAGATAAACTCTCTTCAAAGTCCCACTTGTGACCTTATAATTAGCAATGTTTTATCACATGATACTAATTTAAGTCCAGGTAGCAGTGGACCGGATGCGGGGCAGAGATAGTTGCATCGTCGATGCTAATCTGGCAGTAATCTAATTCATTGTCGGTATACATACGTGATACTAATTAGAAGTATATGCGTTAATACGTAATACTATGTCTTGTATGTGCTATGAGCTGCAAGTTGCAACCCTAATAAACGAGTTAGACATTTAAGAAGTCTCTGGATGGTGTGGCAACATCATGGAGGTAGATCGAATCGACCGATCGAAGTACCACCACTTGTACTTGGCCCCAAGGTACCCCCACTATAATTGTGTTTGTTAATTGCGGTCTAATTAGGGGGTACAGCAGCGCGTACAGAGGGTGTGCATATCTTACTTGTTGCTTCAAGTATTTCACGTGTCTCGCTGCAAGTTGTGACTTGTTTACAAATGCAGAACACACTATGTACATTTGGGATCTTGGCATGTATTGGTTGTTAATCACACCCATTATGAAGCCGATCAAGGCGTTCTGTTACTTGACATGACGGCCGGGCCTGAGAGGCCGAGACCAAGCCACTAAGAGACGGAGCCACTTGTCATCAAGCGGGCGTGGATCATGTTACTACCGAGTAGCTTTCACGTACCATGTTTCCTTTTATTTTACTCGCCAAGCTAGGGATCGATCGATCAAGCTGTAATGATTCCGATGAACAACAGGACAACTGATCGAAGAGACAAAAAACTTGTTGCAAAGAAGAAGAAGCAGAAGAAAAATATCAGAGAATCCGCCGTTGCGGCACAGATGATCGGTGGTCGATTTTGTTCCGGCCGTTTGGCTGCCTGTCGTACGTCGTGAGGGCAAGTAATCGATCGATCTTACCAACCAAATGATTAGCCCGGCAGTGAACCAAAACACGTAGCAGTACGATTATCACCGGCAACCTACTTCCATCCACAATCATCGACGATGCAATGAGCATTTGCGCCCTTTAACCACCGGATGGATATGTTTAGTCAGGCATCAAGCCCAAACCACCGCAGTCGGTGAGATTGAAATTGGAGGAGACGGCAGTAGATCTCGAAATCTGAGAGGACCGTACCGGCGTAGTGCCAAAATTATCCAAGCAAGTCAATGGCGCAGTTCCGCCATCGCCAACCGCCGAAATGATTAGCGCAATCACGAGCTGGCAGAGCTGAAAGTATATATAATATCATTGCTTAGCCGGTGGACGCTAGCATTATGAGGGGGAGTTGATCACATGTATGCAGGCTCACCAGCCAAACGCATGTTCTAATGTGAATGGATCGATCCGTACGCCTCCACGCCCAGCAGCAAATCCAGTTGGAGAAGGATGATGGGGTTGAGCCCATGGACATGGTCATGGTGGGCGCTGGATTCCCCTGCCTGCCGTCCAAAAATGCAGAGGCTCTCTCTCACACCTGAGCTGCTGTAGATCTGTTGCAGGCGAGGGGGGTGGGATGGTCAACGGGCCGTTAGTCGAGGCAACGGTGGATGCAACTTCGTTTGACTGAATATTGCCGGTGGAGGTAATGGTAATTTCAGAGCTGTTTTCGTGGGATCCGAGCCTTCGAAGATGCTCCTACTGGAGAAGCAATACCTGCAATTTTGAAGGCGTAGGATAATGTAGGGGTGCGCTTGGCCATCTGGAAGAGCACCTACATGTTTTGAGGGGGGAAAACGCCTGAAAAAGATTATGTGTTAGTCTATTTTCCGGGCATGATCGTGCCGTCACCTGTTCATCTAACCTTGTTACCTTCTTCCTTCCGCACGCCCCGATCTACCCCCGCCTCAACCGCCGCCTCCACTTCCCACGGACGGCGGACGTTGTCATGGCCCCATCCTCCCGTCAACCTTTCCCTACCGCCATCCGTGACCATCTCTCTAAGGCCCACTGATATGTAGCAACACCGGCAACCCCTGCACCCTCACGACCCGCTTCCCCGCCTCCGTTTGGGACTTTGAGCGGCGTCGTCTACGTCTCCGGCAAGGTCCTGGTCGGCCTCATCGCGTCACCCCTACCTTTGACCTCGTACGAGAGTGACTCTAGAAAAAAAAAATCAGACACCTAACGATTAGCACAAGTCCGAACCTCTTTTTTTTATGAAAATTTGTCTACTCGCATGGTGATTGTGCGGTACACGAGAAGCAAACAATGACAACAACTTCCCTTTTTAAGGGCGGCCAACGTGGCGGAGGGGGAAGGGGGGACATTCCTCACTGTTAGGGACCAAATTTTACAAAATCATGAGTATCATGCGGATATATATTTACACAATTGGGTTGTGGTTATTATTTGCTTCTATGACCTAAAACGGTGAGACCGCGGAGAGAAATCGATGATGATAGCTAACGTTATTGACATCTGATTTGATCACCAATGTGAAGAACTTTTGTCGTGCTTCCTAAATCACAAAGAGGAACCCGTGCGGTGCCAAAGGTGCACCAAACTGTTGCAGTCCCCAAATTGTTGTATAACATGTGGGTGCAATCCTTGTCCTCGTTGTTGCATCCCCCAAACAGTTCAATAACATGTGGGCGCAACCCTTGCCCTTGAATGTCATATCTAATGCGATGAGTGATTAAGAGTATGCTTGTGGATGGGTTTCGTTGCCCTCTCTTCTCTAAATATATGATATGCATGATTGTGAGTATCTTAAAAATAACTTATACTAGCCTCGCCTTTTCTTTTCGCTTGGCTAGCCAATTTTTCGGGGTGGCTTTTCCACAATATACTACTATAAAGTAAAGTTAATCAACCGCAAGATAAAATCACAATGTAAAAATGAGCTGCTTTAAATCGACCAAGCTCCTCTAACACTTTTTTTTCTCAAAAAATTTCTAAATCTAATATCAAAGTTCATTGGAAGTACAAATCATCTTAAACATAATCAAAAATAGCATTGAAATTTTGAGACCATCGAACGACCACTATCACTGTCAGAGCATCTCCAACAGCCGCCCAACGCGCGGCGCTAAAAATGCGTTTGCGGCGCGCCGATCGCCTGTTTTGGCGCGGCGGGGAGCGCTGGCTCCAGCGGCTGCTCTAAACTTTAGCGCGCGCGCGTAGCTCCAGCAGGCGCGCTAAAATGCAGCGCGCGCGAGCAGCCGGAGCTTGCCACAACAGTTCATTTCCCGCGCGCATTTCATCACAAACAAAGTTTATTTCCAACATAGTTCATAGCATAGATTAAAACATAGATAAACTACTCGTCGCCCTCGTCGTCGTCCTCCCAGATGTCCTCCCAGTCGATGCTGTCCTCCTCCGACGACGACGATGCCGTCGAAAGGAAGGCGTCGTCAAACTGGCTATCGTTCGGCTCCCAGGTTGACGCTTCCCCGAGCTCGCTGTTGAAGATCGCCGCCGCCTTCCGCATACGCCGGTCCTCGCGATAGGCGGCTCGCTCCGCCTTCCTCTCCGCCCTCCGCCGCGCGTAGAACTGTTCCTCGTCGAGGACGTCCTGCGGGGAGCGCTGGCGCCACTGCGCCATTGCCTCCTCGTCCATCTCGGCAATGCCGAGACGGTTCTCCCGCCTCCGGTGTTGGCGGCGTTCCTCGTCGGTGACGACCCGCGGCGGAGGTGCGAGCTCGATCGCTCGCTCCCGCGTCGGCATGTCGGGGAAGTTCATCTCCCGACGAGGCCGCCGGAGGCGCCACGCCGCCGCGTCGTACGCGCGGGCGGCCTCGTGGGCGGTGTCGAAGGTGCCGAGTGATGAGGATATCCCTACTATGGTTCCCTCTCTACCTCATGAAGATAAACAACATGTTGCTGCAAAGAAGATGTCCAATGATGAAATCAGGATTGGTCCAATTACAAGAGCTCGTGCTAAGTTACTAGAACAACAGGTGAAATCTCTCTTAGTTGATAATGCTATTTATTTTAATGAGAGCTTTATACTGCCTAAATCCTTGTGTGTATGTGTCATTAGGTACATTGGAGAGGAAGGCATAGCACAAGGGAGCAAGGAGGGGAGCAAGGAGGCATTGCAGCTGGGAAGGGAGGAAGACCCTGCAGTTTTCAGGGCGGTAGTACCGCCCCACACAAGCGGTAGTACCGCTTAGCGGTAGTACCGCCCCAGTACTACCGTCCTAGTATCGCTTAGGAAATTTCTTCTGGAATCCAAGCGACCCCAAGCGGTACTAAAGCGGCACTACGTATTTTTAGAGCGGAAGTACCGCTTAGGAGCGGTAGTACCGCTTGCTATAAGCGGTACTACCGTGCTGCCTGCGCGCAGACTTTGGGGCTGACGGCCCGTGTACCCCTTCGATCTATCTTAGGATATAAATACCCTTCCTGAGGGTTAGTTAGAGGAGACCACGTTTAAGATAAACCCTAGTTCTTGAGATTGCTTGTAAGCATTCATCTTGAATCCTCATCTCCAATTCGTATCGATCTGGAGATCATATACTGCAAGTTGAGTGTAATCTGCTGTTCCATTGGGAATTAGTATATTGCAATTATACCGTTTCGTGGTCGACGGCTACGTGCGCAAGTGTGTGACGTTGTGAATATCCAAAGGGTTGAGACCTTTTGCATTGGCATCAGGGATCAAGCGAGGGAGAGTTCATCGGCGACATACAAGTTATCTATCATCTTCATCATCACCACCGCCGCTTACTGAGAAGATCGGGACACCCCATATCATCTTGGTATCAGATTTCCAGTGTTGCCTCGGTAAGCATCCACCAAATCATCCGTAGATTAGTTGTGTTTGTCATCCTATCCAGAAAAAGCCTCACAAACATATTAGGGTTCTTAGTAGTTTGCCATAGCCTAGATTGCATTGTAGATTGGTTTTAGTTGCTGGTCGTTGTGTCTTTCTTTTTACGTGGCTTTTTCCTTCGAATCGATTGGTTTTAGTTTCCATCGTAGATTGCATCGTAGATTGGCTTTTTGTTTCGATCAGTTATCCTGTTTTGCAAATTCCATAGCCACAGCCTGTCTACACAAAGGTGTTAGGAACTTACCCACGAGACTAGTTTCCGCTCTACAGGCTGCTCATATAGGTATTGGTGCTTTGCAATTTCTGGACGTGATCCAAGAACAGTCGCTGCTGCCTGCGATCTATTGTGGCCTCAAAAAAAAAGGAAAAGAAAAGAGGAGAGAGAAAGAAAGAAACGAGAAAAACAGTGGCTGGACGTTGTTGCTATCTATTGCACTGTTGGATTTGTATTATCTTGCGATTGTGCACTAGTAGAATTGAGCAATCTTGTGCCTGTTTACATTGAGCATTGCTAGTGTCTCTCTAGTGCATTGCAACACATCCTGTTTTTTATAGTTGCTTTGCCACATTTTTCTCCACCGTGTGTGTTTCCTTGGGTGTTTGTTCACACGATCAGCACTAGGACTTGTCTTCGGTGTTGTTAGGTATCCAAACCAAGCTCCACCATATACCCTGCTTTGTCGTGTGATTGCTCTTATACCCGGGTATTCACTTCATCACATCCGAGCATTAGTCATCCATCCGAACGGGTAAGCATTGCTATTCACTTTGGAACGGTAAGATTTCCTTTTCTTGTCAGTTTTGAGTGAGTTGTGAGTGTGCCACCAAACAGATTTTGATTTTTGCACTAACCGACTAATCATGTCTTCTAGTGATGTTGATGTGCTGCAGAAAAAGGCTGATGACGAGTGTGTTTCCTGGAAGGACCATGAAGCTCTCCGCGTTCATTTGACAGGGGTTATCGATAGATCCGCTGAAAAAATTGAGGCTGATATTCAAGTTATACAAATGAAAGTGGACGCAACTGACACTACCGTCAATGCTATGCAAACACAAGTCAATGCTCTCCAAATAAGTATACAGCAGTTGACAACTTCAGTCAATGGGCTGCGTGTCGCTATTGAGCAACGCCAACATGACGGTCATGACGATGCTGACAGTGTCCATGACGACAATGACAACATGGTGGGCAATCATGGCCATGGGCGTGACTTGCAAGGGCATGGTCATCTACCACTACGTGGTGCTCGGCGTGTACCGCTTCAGGAGGATGATGGTTTGGGCAAGCCCAAGTTCACGATTCCTAGATTTGAAGGCTCCACTGATGTCGAAGAGTATCTCACTTGGGAGCTTAAGATGGAGAAATTATGGCGTTTGCATGATTATACTGAAGATAGGAAGATCGAGCTTGCTTCTTCTGAATTTGATGGCTATGCATTGCGTTGGTGGGATAGCGTTGTGAGTACCCGTCGCGATGACAATGAACTTCATGTTCGCACATGGCGTGAGATGAAGGCGGTTATGAAAGCTCGTTTTGTTCCCACTAATTACTTGCGGACAGTTTATGATAAATTGACACAATTGAAGCAAGGTTCCATGACAGTTGATGCATATTACATGGAGATGGAGATGTTGATGCAGCGTGCTCGAGTAAGAGAATCTGTTGAGATGACTATGCAACGTTTTCTCCATGGGCTGAAATATAACATTAAGGGTATTGTTCGGCATCACCAATACAATACAATGAACGAGCTACTCCATCATGCAAGAGAAGCTGAGTCCCAGTTGGCCGAAGAAGCTCAAATTAAAGGCCGTTATACTACAGCTGGGCGGTTCTCCAACAGAACACAGCCGCCCCCTAGTGAGGGCGCTGCCAGCCGCCCCTCTTCTTCTGCAACCAAACCAGCCTCCACTGTTCCAAAATCAAAGCAACCTGCTGCTCCTGCTGCTAGCTCAGGTTCCAATATGTCTACAGCCCGTAATAGAGATATGCTCTGTCATACATGTGGAGGCAAGGGACACTTCAAGAGAGAGTGCCCAAATAGAAAAGTGATGATTGTGAACGATGACAATGAGTATGAGACTGGAGATGATGCTGATCCATATGCTTCAGATGACGATGGGTACACACGTGACGACGGCATAGATGCTTTTGCTTCTCCAGCACCTACTATTGTTGTCTCGCAGCGTGCTCTTAGTGTGCAGCCACATGTTGATTCACAGCGTTGCAATTTGTTCCAAACAAAAGCACTACTTGGCCCCAACAAAGCTTGCAGGGTGATCATTGATGGAGGTAGCTGCCGCAATCTTGCAAGCAAGGAGTTATGTGCCAAGCTAAATCTGAAATATTTACCTCACCCCAATCCATATTACGTACAATGGTTGAGTGACAATGGTGAGATGAAGGTGAGTCATATGGTGCGCGTAAATTTTGAGATAGGACCATACACGGATTCCATTGAATTTGATGTGGTGCCTATGACAGTTTGCCATCTTTTATTGGGTCGGCCATGGCTCTATGACCGCCATGTGCAACACAATGGCCGTGCCAATACTTATCACTTGGAGTTCAAGGGCAAGAAAATAAATCTGCAGCCTATGTCACCACAGCAAATTGTCACTGAGTCTCGTCAGAAAACAGAAGTGAATATCGAACAGCCACCTGCACGAGAGAACAATGTAAAAGCCGTGAGTGATAATATAACGAAAAGTGCGAGAGAGCCTAGTTTGCTTATATTAGCCACCAAAGAAGACATGAGAGAATTTCGAGAGGATCCTACAGCCCAGCCTCTTGTGCTTATGTACAAAGGCGAGGTTTTAGTTTCTAATGATACGCAATCTGTTTCTCTTGGTGTGTCTACTGTTTTGCAGGAATATGGCGATGTGTTTCCGGCGGAGGTACCATCGGGGCTGCCACCATTGCGTGGACTTGAGCACCAAATTGATCTCATACCCGGCGCCACCCTCCCCAACCGAGCGCCATACAGGACCAATCCCGAAGAAACGAAGGAAATACAGAAGCAAGTGCAAGCACTACTAGACAAAGGGTATATTCGTGTTTCTCTTAGTCCTTGTGTTGTTCCTGTTATTTTGGTGCCTAAGAAAGATGGTACATGGCGCATGTGCGTAGATTGTAGAGCTATTAACAACATCACTATTCGATATCGTCATCCTATTCCACGCTTAGAGGATATGCTAGATGAATTGAGTGGTGCTGTTGTTTTCTCTAAGATTGATTTGCGTAGTGGTTACCATCAAATTCGGATGAAGGAAGGCGATGAATGGAAAACTGCTTTCAAAACTAAATTTGGTTTATATGAGTGGTTAGTTATGCCTTTTGGTCTTACTAATGCACCTAGTACCTTCATGAGATTAATGAATCATGTTTTGCGAAAGTTTATTGGTCGTTTTGTGGTTGTATATTTTGATGATATACTTATTTACAGCCGCAATGAATCTGAACATTGTGATCATATTAGACAGGTTTTGCAAGTGTTGCGTGATAATAACTTGTATGCTAATCTTGAGAAGTGCACATTTACAAAAGATAAAGTGATATTTCTGGGATACGTTGTTTCTAAGCATGGGGTAGAAGTAGATTCATCTAAGATTGAAGCAATTCAAAATTGGCCTACTCCCATGACTGTTAGTCAAGTACGAAGTTTTCACGGTCTTGCTGGTTTCTATCGTCGTTTTGTGAAAGACTTTAGTACTATTGCTGCACCATTGAATGAATTAACAAAGAAAGGTGTGCCTTTTGTGTGGGGCGTAGCCCAAGATCATGCTTTTGACGAGCTGAAACGTTTACTTACTTCTGCACCATTACTTGCACTACCAGATTTTTCCAAACAATTTGAGGTTGAATGTGATGCTAGTGGTATAGGTATTGGTGGTGTGTTGATGCAAGAAGGTAGACCTATTGCTTATTTCAGCGAGAAACTTTCTGGTGCTAGACTGAATTATCCTGTTTATGATAAAGAATTGTATGCGCTTGTTAGAGTTCTTGAGATTTGGCAACATTATCTATGGCCAAAAGAATTTATCATACATTCTGATCATGAAGCATTGAAGTATTTGAAAGCTCAATCAAATTTGCATCGACGCTTAGCTAAATGGGTTGAGTTTATTGAGTCTTTTCCGTATATCATTAAGCATAAGAAGGGAAAAGATAACATTGTTGCTGATGCTCTATCTAGGAAGAACATGCTCTTGACACATCTCGATGTTCAAATTCCTGGTTTAGAGAGTTTGTGTGATTTGTATGCAATTGATCATGATTTTGCTGAACCATATCGTTTATGTTTGCTTCGAAATGCATGGGAGAAATACCACATCCATGATAGATACTTGTTTTGAGCTAACAAACTTTGTGTTCCAGAATCGTCCGTCCGTTTGCTATTGTTGCAGGAATCACATGCAGGAGGATTGATGGGTCACTTTGGGCGTGAGAAGACATTGCTCATGCTGGCTGATCACTTTTATTGGCCCAAGATGAGGCGCGACGTGGACAGGTTTGTTCGGCGCTGCATTACATGTCACAAGTCCAAGTCAAAACTGAAGCCTCACGGTTTGTATACGCCACTACCTACACCTACCACACCATGGGAAGATATAAGTATGGATTTTGTGTTAGGTTTGCCATGCACTAAAAGAGGTCATGATTCTATATTTGTGGTAGTGGATCGATTTTCTAAGATGGCACATTTTATTGCATGCCACAAAAGCGACGATGCGTTGCATATTGCTAACCTGTTTTTCAGGGACATCGTACGCTTGCATGGAGTGCCAAAGACAATTGTTTCTGACAGGGATGTAAAGTTTATGAGCTACTTCTGGAAGACATTGTGGGGAAAGCTAGGCACAAAGTTGTTGTTCAGCACTACATGTCACCCACAAACTGATGGTCAAACGGAGGTGGTGAATCGCACATTGTCCCAATTGCTGAGAGTTATGATCAAGAAAAATCTGCGTGAGTGGGAGGAGTGTTTGCCACTTGTTGAGTTCGCTTATAACAGGGTTGTGCATTCTACCACCCAGCTTTGTCCTTTTGAGGTGGTGTATGGTTTCAAACCAATTACACCACTAGATTTGCTGCCTCTTCCATTGCATGAGAGGGTTGATATGGAGGCATCAAACAGAGCAGATTATGTGAAGAAGATTCATGAGAAGACACGGGAGGCTATTGAGAAGCAAGGCAAGAACATTGCTGCTGCACGAAACCAATCAAGAAAGAAAGTTTTGTTCCAGCCTGGCGATATGGTGTGGGTGCATCTTCGCAAGGACAGGTTTCCACAGTTGAGACGTTCTAAACTTCGGCCGCGTGGTGCTGGTCCTTACAAGGTGTTAGCCAAGATAAATGACAATGCCTACTCGATTGATATTCCTATTGCTGACTTTGGTGGCGTTAGCAATAGTTTCAACGTTGCTGATTTGTCCCCATGTGATGTCGATGACCTTGGAGCGTCGGGGTCGACGCCTTTTGAAGGGGGGGAGGATGATGAGGATATCCCTACTATGGTTCCCTCTCTACCTCATGAAGATAAACAACCTGTTGCTGCAAAGAAGATGTCCAATGATGAAATCAGGATTGGTCCAATTACAAGAGCTCGTGCTAAGTTACTAGAACAACAGGTGAATTCTCTCTTAGTTGATAATGCTATTTATTTTAATGAGAGCTTTATACTGCCTAAATCCTTGTGTGTATGTGTCATTAGGTACATTGGAGAGGAAGGCATAGCACAAGGGAGCAAGGAGGGGAGCAAGGAGGCATTGCAGCTGGGAAGGGAGGAAGACCCTGCAGTTTTCAGGGCGGTAGTACCGCCCCACACAAGCGGTAGTACCGCTTAGCGGTAGTACCGCCCCAGTACTACCGTCCTAGTACCGCTTAGGAAATTTCTTCTGGAATCCAAGCGACCCCAAGCGGTACTAAAGCGGCACTACGTATTTTTAGAGCGGAAGTACCGCTTAGGAGCGGTAGTACCGCTTGCTATAAGCGGTACTACCGTGCTGCCTGCGCGCAGACTTTGGGGCTGACGGCCCGTGTACCCCTTCGATCTATCTTAGGATATAAATACCCTTCCTGAGGGTTAGTTAGAGGAGACCACGTTTAAGATAAACCCTAGTTCTTGAGATTGCTTGTAAGCATTCATCTTGAATCCTCATCTCCAATTCGTATCGATCTGGAGATCATATACTGCAAGTTGAGTGTAATCTGCTGTTCCATTGGGAATTAGTATATTGCAATTATACCGTTTCGTGGTCGACGGCTACGTGCGCAAGTGTGTGACGTTGTGAATATCCAAAGGGTTGAGACCTTTTGCATTGGCATCAGGGATCAAGCGAGGGAGAGTTCATCGGCGACATACAAGTTATCTATCATCTTCATCATCACCACCGCCGCTTACTGAGAAGATCGGGACACCCCATATCATCTTGGTATCAGATTTCCAGTGTTGCCTCGGTAAGCATCCACCAAATCATCCGTAGATTAGTTGTGTTTGTCATCCTATCCAGAAAAAGCCTCACAAACATATTAGGGTTCTTAGTAGTTTGCCATAGCCTAGATTGCATTGTAGATTGGTTTTAGTTGCTGGTCGTTGTGTCTTTCTTTTTACGTGGCTTTTTCCTTCGAATCGATTGGTTTTAGTTTCCATCGTAGATTGCATCGTAGATTGGCTTTTTGTTTCGATCAGTTATCCTGTTTTGCAAATTCCATAGCCACAGCCTGTCTACACAAAGGTGTTAGGAACTTACCCACGAGACTAGTTTCCGCTCTACAGGCTGCTCATATAGGTATTGGTGCTTTGCAATTTCTGGACGTGATCCAAGAACAGTCGCCGCTGCCTGCGATCTATTGTGGCCTCAAAAAAAAAGGAAAAGAAAAGAGGAGAGAGAAAGAAAGAAACGAGAAAAACAGTGGCTGGACGTTGTTGCTATCTATTGCACTGTTGGATTTGTATTATCTTGCGATTGTGCACTAGTAGAATTGAGCAATCTTGTGCCTGTTTACATTGAGCATTGCTAGTGTCTCTCTAGTGCATTGCAACACATCCTGTTTTTTATAGTTGCTTTGCCACATTTTTCTCCACCGTGTGTGTTTCCTTGGGTGTTTGTTCACACGATCAGCACTAGGACTTGTCTTCGGTGTTGTTAGGTATCCAAACCAAGCTCCACCATATACCCTGCTTTGTCGTGTGATTGCTCTTATACCCGGGTATTCACTTCATCACATCCGAGCATTAGTCATCCATCCGAACGGGTAAGCATTGCTATTCACTTTGGAACGGTAAGATTTCCTTTTCTTGTCAGTTTTGAGTGAGTTGTGAGTGTGCCACCAAACAGATTTTGATTTTTGCACTAACCGACTAATCATGTCTTCTAGTGATGTTGATGTGCTGCAGAAAAAGGCTGATGACGAGTGTGTTTCCTGGAAGGACCATGAAGCTCTCCGCGTTCATTTGACAGGGGTTATCGATAGATCCGCTGAAAAAATTGAGGCTGATATTCAAGTTATACAAATGAAAGTGGACGCAACTGACACTACCGTCAATGCTATGCAAACACAAGTCAATGCTCTCCAAATAAGTATACAGCAGTTGACAACTTCAGTCAATGGGCTGCGTGTCGCTATTGAGCAACGCCAACATGACGGTCATGACGATGCTGACAGTGTCCATGACGACAATGACAACATGGTGGGCAATCATGGCCATGGGCGTGACTTGCAAGGGCATGGTCATCTACCACTACGTGGTGCTCGGCGTGTACCGCTTCAGGAGGATGATGGTTTGGGCAAGCCCAAGTTCACGATTCCTAGATTTGAAGGCTCCACTGATGTCGAAGAGTATCTCACTTGGGAGCTTAAGATGGAGAAATTATGGCGTTTGCATGATTATACTGAAGATAGGAAGATCGAGCTTGCTTCTTCTGAATTTGATGGCTATGCATTGCGTTGGTGGGATAGCGTTGTGAGTACCCGTCGCGATGACAATGAACTTCATGTTCGCACATGGCGTGAGATGAAGGCGGTTATGAAAGCTCGTTTTGTTCCCACTAATTACTTGCGGACAGTTTATGATAAATTGACACAATTGAAGCAAGGTTCCATGACAGTTGATGCATATTACATGGAGATGGAGATGTTGATGCAGCGTGCTCGAGTAAGAGAATCTGTTGAGATGACTATGCAACGTTTTCTCCATGGGCTGAAATATAACATTAAGGGTATTGTTCGGCATCACCAATACAATACAATGAACGAGCTACTCCATCATGCAAGAGAAGCTGAGTCCCAGTTGGCCGAAGAAGCTCAAATTAAAGGCCGTTATACTACAGCTGGGCGGTTCTCCAACAGAACACAGCCGCCCCCTAGTGAGGGCGCTGCCAGCCGCCCCTCTTCTTCTGCAACCAAACCAGCCTCCACTGTTCCAAAATCAAAGCAACCTGCTGCTCCTGCTGCTAGCTCAGGTTCCAATATGTCTACAGCCCGTAATAGAGATATGCTCTGTCATACATGTGGAGGCAAGGGACACTTCAAGAGAGAGTGCCCAAATAGAAAAGTGATGATTGTGAACGATGACAATGAGTATGAGACTGGAGATGATGCTGATCCATATGCTTCAGATGACGATGGGTACACACGTGACGACGGCATAGATGCTTTTGCTTCTCCAGCACCTACTATTGTTGTCTCGCAGCGTGCTCTTAGTGTGCAGCCACATGTTGATTCACAGCGTTGCAATTTGTTCCAAACAAAAGCACTACTTGGCCCCAACAAAGCTTGCAGGGTGATCATTGATGGAGGTAGCTGCCGCAATCTTGCAAGCAAGGAGTTATGTGCCAAGCTAAATCTGAAATATTTACCTCACCCCAATCCATATTACGTACAATGGTTGAGTGACAATGGTGAGATGAAGGTGAGTCATATGGTGCGCGTAAATTTTGAGATAGGACCATACACGGATTCCATTGAATTTGATGTGGTGCCTATGACAGTTTGCCATCTTTTATTGGGTCGGCCATGGCTCTATGACCGCCATGTGCAACACAATGGCCGTGCCAATACTTATCACTTGGAGTTCAAGGGCAAGAAAATAAATCTGCAGCCTATGTCACCACAGCAAATTGTCACTGAGTCTCGTCAGAAAACAGAAGTGAATATCGAACAGCCACCTGCACGAGAGAACAATGTAAAAGCCGTGAGTGATAATATAACGAAAAGTGCGAGAGAGCCTAGTTTGCTTATATTAGCCACCAAAGAAGACATGAGAGAATTTCGAGAGGATCCTACAGCCCAGCCTCTTGTGCTTATGTACAAAGGCGAGGTTTTAGTTTCTAATGATACGCAATCTGTTTCTCTTGGTGTGTCTACTGTTTTGCAGGAATATGGCGATGTGTTTCCGGCGGAGGTACCATCGGGGCTGCCACCATTGCGTGGACTTGAGCACCAAATTGATCTCATACCCGGCGCCACCCTCCCCAACCGAGCGCCATACAGGACCAATCCCGAAGAAACGAAGGAAATACAGAAGCAAGTGCAAGCACTACTAGACAAAGGGTATATTCGTGTTTCTCTTAGTCCTTGTGTTGTTCCTGTTATTTTGGTGCCTAAGAAAGATGGTACATGGCGCATGTGCGTAGATTGTAGAGCTATTAACAACATCACTATTCGATATCGTCATCCTATTCCACGCTTAGAGGATATGCTAGATGAATTGAGTGGTGCTGTTGTTTTCTCTAAGATTGATTTGCGTAGTGGTTACCATCAAATTCGGATGAAGGAAGGCGATGAATGGAAAACTGCTTTCAAAACTAAATTTGGTTTATATGAGTGGTTAGTTATGCCTTTTGGTCTTACTAATGCACCTAGTACCTTCATGAGATTAATGAATCATGTTTTGCGAAAGTTTATTGGTCGTTTTGTGGTTGTATATTTTGATGATATACTTATTTACAGCCGCAATGAATCTGAACATTGTGATCATATTAGACAGGTTTTGCAAGTGTTGCGTGATAATAACTTGTATGCTAATCTTGAGAAGTGCACATTTACAAAAGATAAAGTGATATTTCTGGGATACGTTGTTTCTAAGCATGGGGTAGAAGTAGATTCATCTAAGATTGAAGCAATTCAAAATTGGCCTACTCCCATGACTGTTAGTCAAGTACGAAGTTTTCACGGTCTTGCTGGTTTCTATCGTCGTTTTGTGAAAGACTTTAGTACTATTGCTGCACCATTGAATGAATTAACAAAGAAAGGTGTGCCTTTTGTGTGGGGCGTAGCCCAAGATCATGCTTTTGACGAGCTGAAACGTTTACTTACTTCTGCACCATTACTTGCACTACCAGATTTTTCCAAACAATTTGAGGTTGAATGTGATGCTAGTGGTATAGGTATTGGTGGTGTGTTGATGCAAGAAGGTAGACCTATTGCTTATTTCAGCGAGAAACTTTCTGGTGCTAGACTGAATTATCCTGTTTATGATAAAGAATTGTATGCGCTTGTTAGAGTTCTTGAGATTTGGCAACATTATCTATGGCCAAAAGAATTTATCATACATTCTGATCATGAAGCATTGAAGTATTTGAAAGCTCAATCAAATTTGCATCGACGCTTAGCTAAATGGGTTGAGTTTATTGAGTCTTTTCCGTATATCATTAAGCATAAGAAGGGAAAAGATAACATTGTTGCTGATGCTCTATCTAGGAAGAACATGCTCTTGACACATCTCGATGTTCAAATTCCTGGTTTAGAGAGTTTGTGTGATTTGTATGCAATTGATCATGATTTTGCTGAACCATATCGTTTATGTTTGCTTCGAAATGCATGGGAGAAATACCACATCCATGATAGATACTTGTTTTGAGCTAACAAACTTTGTGTTCCAGAATCGTCCGTCCGTTTGCTATTGTTGCAGGAATCACATGCAGGAGGATTGATGGGTCACTTTGGGCGTGAGAAGACATTGCTCATGCTGGCTGATCACTTTTATTGGCCCAAGATGAGGCGCGACGTGGACAGGTTTGTTCGGCGCTGCATTACATGTCACAAGTCCAAGTCAAAACTGAAGCCTCACGGTTTGTATACGCCACTACCTACACCTACCACACCATGGGAAGATATAAGTATGGATTTTGTGTTAGGTTTGCCACGCACTAAAAGAGGTCATGATTCTATATTTGTGGTAGTGGATCGATTTTCTAAGATGGCACATTTTATTGCATGCCACAAAAGCGACGATGCGTTGCATATTGCTAACCTGTTTTTCAGGGACATCGTACGCTTGCATGGAGTGCCAAAGACAATTGTTTCTGACAGGGACGTAAAGTTTATGAGCTACTTCTGGAAGACATTGTGGGGAAAGCTAGGCACAAAGTTGTTGTTCAGCACTACATGTCACCCACAAACTGATGGTCAAACGGAGGTGGTGAATCGCACATTGTCCCAATTGCTGAGAGTTATGATCAAGAAAAATCTGCGTGAGTGGGAGGAGTGTTTGCCACTTGTTGAGTTCGCTTATAACAGGGTTGTGCATTCTACCACCCAGCTTTGTCCTTTTGAGGTGGTGTATGGTTTCAAACCAATTACACCACTAGATTTGCTGCCTCTTCCATTGCATGAGAGGGTTGATATGGAGGCATCAAACAGAGCAGATTATGTGAAGAAGATTCATGAGAAGACACGGGAGGCTATTGAGAAGCAAGGCAAGAACATTGCTGCTGCACGAAACCAATCAAGAAAGAAAGTTTTGTTCCAGCCTGGCGATATGGTGTGGGTGCATCTTCGCAAGGACAGGTTTCCACAGTTGAGACGTTCTAAACTTCGGCCGCGTGGTGCTGGTCCTTACAAGGTGTTAGCCAAGATAAATGACAATGCCTACTCGATTGATATTCCTATTGCTGACTTTGGTGGCGTTAGCAATAGTTTCAACGTTGCTGATTTGTCCCCATGTGATGTCGATGACCTTGGAGCGTCGGGGTCGACGCCTTTTGAAGGGGGGGAGGATGATGAGGATATCCCTACTATGGTTCCCTCTCTACCTCATGAAGATAAACAACCTGTTGCTGCAAAGAAGATGTCCAATGATGAAATCAGGATTGGTCCAATTACAAGAGCTCGTGCTAAGTTACTAGAACAACAGGTGAATTCTCTCTTAGTTGATAATGCTATTTATTTTAATGAGAGCTTTATACTGCCTAAATCCTTGTGTGTATGTGTCATTAGGTACATTGGAGAGGAAGGCATAGCACAAGGGAGCAAGGAGGGGAGCAAGGAGGCATTGCAGCTGGGAAGGGAGGAAGACCCTGCAGTTTTCAGGGCGGTAGTACCGCCCCACACAAGCGGTAGTACCGCTTAGCGGTAGTACCGCCCCAGTACTACCGTCCTAGTACCGCTTAGGAAATTTCTTCTGGAATCCAAGCGACCCCAAGCGGTACTAAAGCGGCACTACGTATTTTTAGAGCGGAAGTACCGCTTAGGAGCGGTAGTACCGCTTGCTATAAGCGGTACTACCGTGCTGCCTGCGCGCAGACTTTGGGGCTGACGGCCCGTGTACCCCTTCGATCTATCTTAGGATATAAATACCCTTCCTGAGGGTTAGTTAGAGGAGACCACGTTTAAGATAAACCCTAGTTCTTGAGATTGCTTGTAAGCATTCATCTTGAATCCTCATCTCCAATTCGTATCGATCTGGAGATCATATACTGCAAGTTGAGTGTAATCTGCTGTTCCATTGGGAATTAGTATATTGCAATTATACCGTTTCGTGGTCGACGGCTACGTGCGCAAGTGTGTGACGTTGTGAATATCCAAAGGGTTGAGACCTTTTGCATTGGCATCAGGGATCAAGCGAGGGAGAGTTCATCGGCGACATACAAGTTATCTATCATCTTCATCATCACCACCGCCGCTTACTGAGAAGATCGGGACACCCCATATCACCGAGGCCGAGGCGCGTCGGGCCGGAGCGTATCTCCGCGTAGAACGTGCCGAACGGGCGCGCTCGGACGCCGCGGTAACCCGACGATCCACGGCGGCGCGGCGGCATGGTGGCGCGTCGGCGGCAAGAACAGGGGCGAGGAAGAGAAGGCGACGCGGCGGCGAGAGCGGTGGCGCGGGCGCGTGGCGAGCGAGCAGAGAGAAGAGGAGGTCGCGTGGCAGTGTGGATAGCGGTGGGAGGGCGCGTGGCGAGCGCCGCAATTTATAGGCGCGCCGGAAGCGGTGCGCCAAATCTAGCGCGCGACCGCCCGCTTTCTCGCGCGCGCTAGTTTCCCGCCTCCGCTGGAGCGCGCGAAAACGTCCCGCGCGCGCTAAAATGGCAGTTTACCGCGCGCGCGTCTTTTGGCGCCGCTGTTGGAGATGGTCTCAAAACAAGTCCCCGACGCGTCACTGTCGTCGCTTCTCTATCAAAGCCGGCTTTGACCTTATCGATGACAGAGGGAAAATTTTCATGTAAGTACGTGGCAAGAGGAGCTTCAAAAAGGTGCACACGTTAGTATCTTGTCGTTAGGCAAGCAGTAGATTTCCTTGTGTTATTCCTTCTATTTTTCCTTGGGAATTCCCTTGTGTTATTCGTTTTCTCTTTTACGTCCTTGTGTTATTCGTTGTTGTCTTCGTGATCTACACGCATTGTAATAGGCCGACCTCCTGTACGCGTAGGATTCGCCTTGGCCCTTGGCCCTTGGCCCTCGATGCTTCACCCATTTTCACATCAACAACAGAAAAAGGCAGGCAAAACGGGCGAGCCAGAGGATGCGGATGCTGCAACGGTTGGCTGCCCGCCACTCGGCGGACGCATCGGCCGCTCTCCACCGATATGCCCCGTTGACCTATCGGACAATTGTTAAGAAGGGCCGGTGCTTTTACAAAGGATCTGTGCAGGGTGTTATTCGAGACTCTAGAGCACTAAACGGGTGGCTAAAAATCCATTAATATTCCACTCCAGAAACAAACAAACAAACCAAAAGTCTATTCTACTAACCCTCGCTTCATATTAATTATCGCTAATTTAGTACAACACTTATAATATGAAACATGAGTAGTTTTTATCCGCCCACGATAAGACTCTTGTAACATTATATTTTCGGTGTTTGAGGAGTGGAATGATTCTGTTAAGAAAAGTTCGATAACCAAGTATTGTCCTCCCGCAGAAGAAAAAAAACAGTATCGCCTGTCGCCATCTATTCCTTTCCCTTCTGTGACGGTGGCTAGGGTGACACTTCGTTCCCTCCAGGCTTCGTCGGCAAACCCGTGGACTACCATCTCATCGGCATGCCGCTCTGGTAGCTAGCGAGGGGAGGCGGAATTCCCGGTGCCTCAATCCAGCCAATACTTCAGGTTAGGTTTTCAGTCCTAACGAGGACGACACCGTTTTAGATGGCGGCGATTCTTCTTCAAGCTGGTCTTCCGGGTTTCAATCCTCTTCTCTAGTTTGTCCATCGGGGTAGAGACGATGGATATCTGGTGTAGAACATTTTGTCTCCCTTGGGACGGTGATGTTAGGGTTTCTTGACGTATGCAGTATGCTTTGCACGATGTGATTTGATGTCACACGCTTTAGATCTATTCAATAGTTTAATGGCAACGATTGCAGTTTTGGGACGCTGATCCATATGGACATGCGCATGAAGAGTTACCGACTATCATTGACATGGTCAAGCCGGCTCTGGTAAGGGAGCGGCGATAATGACACGTCAACGGCTCGTTCTAGCGGCGGTAGTGGTCATTCAGTGGTCCATGAATCTCGATGGAACTCTCATCATGTTTGGGGCGCTTTGTACATTTAGTGAACCTTTATAAAAGATCTAGATCTTTTTTCCCAAAAATATAGTTAGAGAAAAATGTTTTCAGTCGCATTCATCGTACGACCTTAACAAACTTTCGGTCTTTCCATAGGGACTAAGAGCATCTACCGCCGGTCTTGGCAAATCCGACCCCTATATGCCTGCGGGTGCATCCACGTGCGTCCGCGGACACCGCCCATCGGCCCCTTATATGTTGCGCCGCACATCCATGTACCTCAAATGCCAATCCTCAAATCCATGCAATCCATGCACGTCGATCATCCGATACAAATTGTCTGAATTCAACAATTCAAAACAAAAACAAATTAAATCATAGTTCAACAAACCGGAGATGCCAAAATAAAATCAATGTCCGAGCGAGAAGGGGTGCTTGTCGAATCACTGGCCGAACGCGGCCATCCATGCCTCCTACCCGTCCTGCTCCGCCTGCATCCGGGATGTCTGCTCTGCCTGCATCCTGGCCGCAGTCGCCCTCGCCGCCTCCTGCGCCTTATGATCGTTGATCTCCTTCTTCTCTGCAAGTCACTTCTTTGCATGCTCACCTATATGGATTTCATCCGCCAACATGATCTTGGCATCCTCCGCGTCCCGTGCGAGTTGCAACCTCTCCTTTTCGAGCCCAATCTCTCCAAATGTCTTGGCCTTCTCGAGTTCCCATTTGATCGCCGCCTCTTGCTTCTCCAACTCAATTTTCTTCCTCTTAATTTCCAGCTTCTTCTCCGTCCTCGCCCGGTCCCAATCCATCATTTCCTTTCGCACATCCAACATGAGCTTATACCTCTCCTACTTTTATTTCTCCCTCACCGTAAAAATGCCTGTCCATGTGGACGACATTTTTTTAGCCGCGGCGTCACGGGCTATCCGTGCCTTCTCCCACTTATTTCCCATGACTTGTTGGTTATCCTTTGGCATGGTGGCTCTTCCATTCGTGACAACAACATCGTCCTCTTCATCATCCAACCCAATGGATTGGTGGGATCTTGAGCCATCATTCCTCTTCTTGTCGGCCTTGAGATCGGCCACAACTTGTATCCACTTTGGTTTACCATTCAATATGATCCAACAATGACTAAAAGCAAACGGCTTCTTCTCCACCTCGTGATACAAAGTGGCCGCCGTCGTAGTCTTGCAAACAACATACGTATGAGCACAAGAATGCAAACACAAGAAGCATATTGAAATGACAACAAGATGAAGCAATTGAGCTTACGTGAGTTTCCAATCCCATCCCACTTTGTGCGTGTTTGGTCACTTGTGTGTAGTAGCCGATGTACTTGTTCACTTCCCCTTGAATGACCCCCCATCAATGTTGGAGAGATAGCATATTGCGGGTGGTCACGATAGGATGCGGCTCCACATACTCCTTTTGTTCGTGATACTCCTTCCAAATCTTCTTCTAATATGTGTTCCCCTTTTTCTCGGTGCCGCATATTGGATCCATTGTTGTGGCCAACCAATATTTGAACAACAGGATGTCCTTGAATCTTGAGAAAGCCGGACCTCTTGCCTTAGTCGTCTTGCCCTTCTTCTTCTTCTTGCTCGGATTGGGATCCAATGTTGTCCCAACTTCAAATGCGGTGGCCTCCAATTCATACTCCATTTCGGTCAAATCTTCATTGTCATTGATCATGCTTGACATGTACGCCTCCTAGATGATCATGTTTTGCAATCATTCATCATGTGTGAACTAGTGGTCTATGCAAAACATTGAACATTTGATCGGACAGGAGCAAACAAAACGTACCCGCTCTTGTTCTATCATTCCGTCCAACATGTTGAGTGCAGCCCGGGCGCCGCCGGTGACCGTGCTCATCCGCTCCCGAACGAACTGCGGCGAGTCACATTAGTCGAGTGCTGGCATCTGCATCGGCGAAAAGCTATCCCGAATAGCCCAGCTGGCCGTCGAATCCTTCTTTGTCCCAAGGGTGCCGGACGGCGTAAACCACGTCGGCATCGGCGCTCGGATGGACGGGGTGCGGGGGCGCCCGGCGTGACGGGGGAGACAGCTCCTCGAGCATGTCCGCACCTCCCTGCGACGTCGCCGCCTCCCTCTCTCGCTGCCGGCGACACCACAACTTCCGGGCGACGTTCTGCGCCTTGCAAGACGGAGCAGAGGAAGGGACGCCGACGGACAAGGTGTACTGCGTCTTCGTCGCAGCGGTCGGGGACGGGCTGGAAGACATCTACGGCGACGGGTTGGGGCCGGTGGTGAGGATGGGGAGCAAGGGTGGTTGACGGCGAGGGCTCGGGCGCGGGAAAGGTTGAAGGACGGCGGGAGGAGGAGGAAGGGTTTGAAGGATTTGGTGCAATTTGCGGCGGGCTCGGGGTGTCGGTTCCGACGTGGCGGACGTGCCCGGACGCGCCCGGACACCCTTTATCCGCCTCATATTTGGGCTGGATACGAGGGGTGCCGGTTAGTCCGGGCGTTTGAGACGGGTATAAGGGTCCGGTTGTAGATGCTCTAACAAACTTCCATTTTTTTTTTACAAAGTTAACAAACTTTCAGTTAATAACAAGAAAGCGAGTAAAATCCCAGAGGGTTACGAGTACACATCATTTCCGATCTACTACGTCGGATGAAAATGCTAACCGTCCTCCAACTTCAAGTCAAAGGGCAACACATGACACTGCGTGAACAGCAGAAGAATCCTGGATAAATTTTCGCCAGGCAGCAGCAGGCCAGCACATATTTCCCCAAGGTGGCAATAACAAACGCAGGTCTATTCAGATGCCTCGCACTGGCATTCACAAACCTCATCTCAACCAATTAACTACTACTCCCCCTCCCAAATTAAGTGACTTAACTTTGTACTAATTTTAAATTGAGTCACCTAATTTGGGACGGAGGGAGTACATTATTCAGAGGGAACAGAAGAAAAAAAATCCACGATGATCATCAGAAAATAAAAAAACAACAGCAGAGAAACTGCCGCTACTCCCCACGAAAACCCTACACCGCAGGTGGGTCCCACCGCCCCCCCTCCCCCTTTAAATGCCCCCTCGACGAGCGCCCCCCAAGCAGCACCAGCACAAGAGCAACGGCGCACCCAAAACCGAGGAAAGCCAAAAGCCCGTAGAAGAAGGAGCG
Organism: Elymus sibiricus; assembly: GCA_039707655.1. NCBI lineage: Eukaryota > Viridiplantae > Streptophyta > Magnoliopsida > Poales > Poaceae > Elymus > Elymus sibiricus. The sequence goes on along the minus strand of CM077665.1, from coordinate 457,038,192 downwards.
CTCGTAAAACCACCACCGCCCGAAAAATCTTCCACCTTCCGAGCGCCGGAAATGGAGCAGCCCGGGGGCAAGAAGTCGAACAAGATCACGGAGATCGTGCGGCTGCAGCAGATGCTCAAGAAGTGGCGCAAGCTCTCCGTGGCGTCCAAGCCCGACCCGGCGGCGGCCAGCACGCCCACCGTCGCCACGGTCACCGCCGGCGGCAACGGCGAGAGCAAGGCCAAGAAGTTCCTGAAGCGGACGCTGTCCTTCTCGGAGAGCCCGCCCTCGTCGGCGTCGTCGGGGCCGCCGCCCAAGGGGCACCTGGCGGTGTCGGTGGGCCCCGCGATGCGGCGGTTCGTGATCCCGACCGAGTACCTCAAGCACCAGGCGTTCGCGGCGCTGCTCCGGGAGGCCGAGGAGGAGTTCGGGTTCCAGCAGGAGGGCCTGCTCCGCATCCCCTGCGACGTGCCCGCCTTCGAGGCCATCCTCCGCGCCGTCGAGAAGGGCGGCAAGCACAAGGACGCCGCCTTCTGCTACTGCAGCGCCGAGTTCGCCATCGCCGCCGACGTCGGCACCCCCAACAACTCGCTCTGCAGATAAGGCCGCCCACCGGCCGCCATTAGCAGTACCTGACTACCATTCTGTCCATCGAAAAATGCTCTTATTCTTCTTCGGTCGTGTTTTTTCAGCGTCGGTCGTGATGGCGAGGGATGATTCGACGGTATCTCCCCCCACGGTTTTATTTTTTTTTTCTTAGTAGGATTTATCCTTATTATTACTGCCGCATTCTTTCTCCGATGATCTGGATTAGCCGGGCGATGTAATGCATGCGGACTGCAGCCCCATTCATGGAATCATATGGAAAGATTGATGTGAAAAATGAATGGTGATTTTTTCTACTCTACTCATGATGATTGATTTGTTGTCGCCCATTTATCAGGGAGCTGTTGCGATGTCACGGGAAAGATTTGAATGTTCCGTTTGACACGCTGCAGTTATGGCCTTTACATGTTTCGCGCACATCTCGCCGGCCGTTGCTCTAAAATAATCCTCTCTTGACTATTGGCGCGCATGTGTTGCAGTACTACGCCCCTGTACCCTCTGGTGAAATGAATGCCACCTTTGGATCATATATCATACTACTACGTTGTACAATTCGATCTACTAGTGCTGAAAAGACGAAGAAGAAAACCGGCAACCACATGCACCCAACTTTTAAAAATTTTTATAAAGGTAGAAAAGCACACAGCGGCGTTTTTGCTGCCTTTTACTGCTCGTCACGTGAGGCAAAGCACTCTGTAGCCATTGCCCGAGCATCGGCAAACACCGGCACGGTGCAAAGGAAGGAAACTGGCGCGGCGACCAACTGTACGATGAAGCTAGGTGACACGGCAGGGACAAACACGGCACCCAGATTCATGAAGGCCACTGTTCCTGTCGAGGGTCACCGTACCTGCACGGTGCAATGCAGGACTCGGCTGCTGTCGTCAAGGTCGTACGTGCCCCTCATCAATCAATCGGTTGGTCTGCATTCATGCGTTTAATTTCCTTGTTATTTTTCCTGATGTTGAGGCTGGCTGGCACAACACCTTCAGAGATGCATGGTGTCTGATTGTGGTTCAGTTCAGCTCACCCCTTTTTTTTTTGAACACAGTACAGACGCAAGCGCTCATATACACGCGCATACACTCACCCCTATGAACGCACACACGCACACCCTACCCCTATGAGCACCTCCGAGAGACTGAGCCGGCATATCATCTTGAAATTTACGAAGTAACCGTAGGCACCTCGTCGTCGACGGGAACGTCTCCTCCCACTGAATGCGCATCGCCGGAAATCCTGAAATAAATCCAGGAATAAATGCAAGCACCAGGATTTGAACCCTGGTGGGCTGGGGATACCACAGTCCCTCTAACCATCCAACCACAGGTTGGTTTGCTAGCTCACCCCTTTTAACTGGTGTGTGTGCGCTTCTGTTGTGATTTCCACAGGGCAACCGGGGCATTCGGGGGTTGCTGTAAACGAGCCGCATCTAGGACGAAATCACTGTTTTGACCTTGTCAGCGAAGTTCGTCACACACCGGACTCGATCGGAACAAATTTCACGATCTGACCTTTTGGGAAACGCCAGGGACCGCGGCGTTGCCAACGCACGTAGAAACGCCGAGCTGTGCCGCGTTTCCACTGGACATAGAAACGCCGTCCCGGTGAGCGTTGCTTCCCTGGCCCACTGCCAGGCGTCTAGTGACGTGGCAGGCCGGAAACGCCGAGCTCTTCTGCGTTTCCAGAAACGCCAGGGACCCTGGCGTTTCTAGTGTGCATTAAGTCAGCCGCGCGGGTCCGCATCTGGGGCTCATCCCATCCCCTTCTTCCCTCACCCGGCGGCAGTTCTTCCGCCCCTCTCTCCTTCTCCACCAAATCCCGGCTCAATCTACCAATTTGTCCATAAAAAATAGTAGATCTGACCGGCCCCAAGTTGCTTGAGGTATTCTCCTTCCATTCCTCCAATTTTTTTCATTCAATATTCAATATTGTAGATGTATTTTTTGAAAGATGGTGGAACCCTAAATTTGTTGATTTGTGATTTGTTTGAAGAATATATTAATTGTGTTGAAGTATTTATTAGGATAGTAATGTAGTATTAGATATAGATATATGTTGGTAAATTTATTATGTAGGTAAATTTAGATATATGTTGATATAGATATAGGTATATGTTGGTAAATTTATTATAGATATATGTTGGTAAATTTAGTAATGTATTATTTGTTATGTTGAATCCTAAAATCATATGTTGGTAAATTTATTATGTAGGATGTTTGAGCCGGATAAATATCCTGGACTTGATGATTTTTACGAGAAGAAGCATCGTGCTGTGCTAGTGGAAAGAGGGGAGGTAATGATGTATCTACATTGTTTGATTTCCATTTTGTGACAAGTTGAGAGAAGTAACTAAATTGTGCTTTTGTTTTTTTAGGTTCCACCGGTTCTTCGTTTGAGGGGCCACAACCCGCGTGAATCTCTCAAATATGACCGTCGATACAAGCCTTATTTTAGAAGAATGGATCTTCTTCAGTTTGTGCTTAACTTTAAAGGCACACCACCATGGCTGAACTCGACGGCCATTACCGCACTTACGGACCGTTGGAGGCCGGAGACGCACTCTTTCCACTTTGCTCTTGGTGAGATGACCATCACTTTGGAGGATATTGCGATGATCTCCGGGCTACCGATCGAGGGCAGGGCTCTTACCGGGAAGGTGAAGTCTGAGGGATGGCGACAACGTGTTGCAGGTTTGGTTGGTGTTGAACCACCACCGTGGATTCATGAAACCAAGAAAGATCCTAGGCCATCCGGTGTGTTATTCTCATGGATACGAGACCATTTTTACGAGTGCCCACGGAATGCTAGTCCGGCTGTTGTGGAGATGCACGCCAGGGCTTACTTATGGAATCTTTTGACCCAAGTGGTATTTCCGGATGGCACGGGGGACACAGCCTCATGGATGTTCTTGGACCCTCTTCGTAACTGGGATGTTAAGTGGAGTTGGGGGTCGGCGGCACTAGCTTTCTTGTACCGTCAGGTAAAGCTTAGTAAGATGCATTTCATTATTTAGAATATATGTTTGCGTGTGATCGTTCAACGTTTGAACAAATGTGCAGTTGGACGGAGCATGTATGAGGAGTAAGCCGACATCGACTCTTGGTGGTTTTGTTTGGGCCCTACAGATTTGGATGTGGGAGCGTTTCCCTGTAGGTCGTAACGGCACCATTGCTCCGGATGAACCTTGGGAGTGGCCTTTTGACGGGGATGAGGAGCGGTACCCCACTATCGCACACACATGGGCTAATGTGCAAGTGTCTTCTGCCGCGGCCATGGGGCGGTACAAGGCCTACATAAGCGAGCTTGACATGCTGACTTATAATCAGGTAATTATCTAGATGCTTTGCCATTCTTGTGGTTTTTTTTGCACGAGCTAGTGAAACGTTCTGATGTAGGTCAATTGGAGGCCATACATGGTACTTAGGCAGTTCCCTTTAAGCAATATGTGCTTTCGTGACCAACATCTATGGCGTGTGCGGTGTCCCATGATATGCTTTTTTGCGGTCGAGTGGCATCTTCCACATCGTGTTTCAAAGTAATTTGGAGTACAACAACGCACCCCGCCGGAATACGTTGAGACAAGTGTGTCGCTACATAGGTGAGAGTTTTTGGTAACACATGTTTATCAATGTCAAACACGAAAAAATGCAATTGATGTATTCTTGTCATGCTTTGTAGGACGAGCCGACAAAACAACAAGAATGTCACGAATTGGGAGGATCACCACCTTATGTGGGTGGACATGTGGAATGCCCAGAGGAATGCTCGAATTGAAAATGATCACACACCCGACAATGACGAGGAGGCATATTTAAGGCATTTGGAGTGGCTTCGCAAAGAGTACAGAGTTATCCACAAGGGTGCGTGGACTCGTGCCGATTGCTTGGACCTAATGCCAAGTGAGGCTGCTGATGGTGCATTCAACAACTCTATTAGGGAAACCATTGGAGCGCAATTAGATTATGGCCCTCTGCATGACCGAGTGGTATGTCTCTTTTCATTATAATGAACATTTGTCGTTTATTCGTGAGTGATGTGGCACATATGTTTTATTCAGGGCACGGAGCTATGGAGATGTATCAATGAGAGTAATGTGGTGCTTGCTCGTGCCCCTGGTCCACAAACGGACGGACTTGTTAGGAGTACTCTGCAGGTTAGATGGCTTGTTGTGGTACATTCTTTCTTCGTGAGTGATGTGGCATATTAACATGTCAATGTCTTTCCTTGTGCAGAAGGTCGTGAATCGTTGCCGCACCCTAGCCGCTTTACTTTCTTGCCATGGTGGCTCATCCACGGATGTGCGGGCACGTGCTCAGTATACAATGGATGTGCTTTCTTCAGCTCGTGCATCTTCGAGTCGAGCTCATGCATCTTCGAGTCGAGCTCGTGATTCTTCGAGTGTAGCTCGTGCTTCTTCGAGTCGAGCACGGATTGAGGAAGAGGAAGAGGAAGAGGAAGAGGAGAGGGACGAAGAAATGGATCCGGACTACATTGAGCTCGATGCTTCGCAAATGGAAGATGCTCCGCAGCCAACTCAACCTTCTCAGCCATCACAACAAGCACGACGAGCTAGCTCACGACCCATCCGACGTCCACAATGGCAGAACACTCCAGAGGGCTACATCAACAAGGGGAAGCTCGCTGCGAAAAGAGGGAGGAAGTGAAGTGATGTATGCTTTATGTAGCTAAGCTTTATGACGGGTGAACATGTCAAGTAGTTGTATGTCTGATGAACTTGTTATGTTTCTTGTGAACTTGTTATGTTGAAACTGTTGGTGAAATTATGGTGTCAACATATGCTGTAGGTGAAATTGTTATGTGCCAATCCATATATTGTGAAATTGTCATGTTGAAATTGTAGGAGTAATTCTTTAGGTGACCAAGTATGCCAGAAACGCCAGGATGTTTGGCGTTTCAATGTGGAGAAGAAACGCCGGGCAACCTTGGCGTTGGGAGTCCACGTGGAAACGTTCTCCCGTCGTCGCTCTCGCAGGTTCTGTCTTACAGGAACGCCAAGGCGACATTTGGCGTTTCTGTATGGATTGGAAACGCCAGCCTCGTTGGCGTTTCCATGTCTTCCCGTACTTGACCTTATACCCAAACTTATCGTAAACCCAACTCATCAACAACCTCACTTTAATGGTTGGATCCTCGGCTATATGTTTCTGGTATTTATAACCGATGAATTCCGAGGTTAGCTGACGGTGTGCCCTTCGTGCTTCTACGGCCGGCGGTGTGCATTGGTGAGTGGCTTTGCAACTTGTTATCTTCCACCAATCATCTTTCGTGAGTCTTCCATTCACTGTCCATTTGCATCTTTCTACCTCACATTTTACGGTGTATCGCTTGTTGCAGTCCGAGTGAACAACTATGAAAGGCATGTGGTGTTTGACAGCATACTCACACAACCACATCTTGAATTCTAGCATGTGCTTGAACATCAAACCTTTCCTTAGGTAAGACATCGAAATCTCGTTGGGTGTACTACTTGGGAACTGTCTAGCCTCAATTGTCTTACTCATGCCACCGTCGACTATAGCCTTGTCTGCAAGGCTAACATCACAAAACAAAGGAACTTTGTGATCCCTACCGGTGATTTTTGTGTACCACTCTGCTTCTTTCTCAGTGAAGCCATCCTCGTCCAACTCATTCATCGGTCATTCATCATCCGAGTCATCCACACAAGCACGCTGATAGATAATGTCAGGATCCATGTCCTTATGCCTTACTTCAGCCTCTACGTCACCAACAATGTTGTGTTGCCTCTCATACTCTTCCTCCAAGTAATGATCATCATCATTGATCGGTGCACTAGCTCCCAACTCATATTTGGGATACTCATTGGCTTCCACTTCAACTTCATGCTCAACATCTTTTATCAAGGTTTGGTTCAAGTCAACTTCAAAGAGAGGAGCCTTGACCACCTTACTTGCAAACACTTCGAGTGACTTGATTGTCGATGATGCAACAACCTCCTTATATGCAACCCAATGCAAATTGGACATGATAGGCATTGTCTTCATTCGACACTTGTGTGCCGATCCAACATCATATCTTCCTACTAATTCAACTTGGTCACTTGCATCCACCCACTTTAATCTTGTCCGTATTTCTTCCACAACCTCTTCATAACTAGGACTCTCAATAAATATCAACACTTCCTCATACTTATCATCAATATCAACATTCTTGAATGCCTCTTTGTCAACATAATGAATATTCACAATTTTTTCCATCTAAAAATACAAGCATAAGTACAAGAAATGCAACACATTGCTATGAAAACCACTAACAACAACTCTGTCCATCCAATTTAAGGATTAACCCTAACCCTAAATCTTAACATAAGACATAACCCTAACCCTAAATCTTAACATTATACCCAAACCCTAAATCTTATCACAATGCCACACTTTTGAAACAATAATAATCATGAACATCATATAACAACCACAATGTTCAAAACTAGGGTTACCTCATGAACAAAACAATCCAAATAGACAAATTCAACCAATAAATTTTTGTGAGATGTAGGAGATTACCTCAAGGAACGAAAAAGACACCGGATCTACGGAGAAACCCAATCAATTTCCAAGGATTTGAGAGGGGGATAGTGAGGGAAACAAAGGGAGAAAAGAGAGGCAGCTCGGGATAGGCCAATGGGGGAGAAGAGAGTGAGTGGTGAGTGGTGGATGAGAGCTCCACGGGCGCCTAAAATATCTGGTTAAGAAACGCCAAAGGGGGTCGGCGTTTCTGGAAACGCAGCACTCTCGGCGTTTCGGGCCTGCCACGTCACCAGGCAACACGTTCTCCGCCTGGCAGTGGGCCAGGGCAGCAACGCGGCGGAGCTCGGCGTTTCTAAGTTCTGTGGCAACGCCACGGTCCCTGGCGTTGCCCAAAAGGTCAGATCGTGAAATTTGTTCCGATCGAGTCCGGTGCGTGACGAACTTCGCTGACAAGGTCAAAACAGTGATTTCGTCCCCGCATCTACCACAATGGAATGGAGGATCGAACTTTTTTTTTTAGCAAACCAATCCTAATTATCCGCGAGGGATCTGCAGTACCCATATCCCTCTGCTTTTCCGTTAGTTGTTGTGTGCTACATTTTCATTCAGCCTTTCTCGGGAGCCTGAACCAAAAGGGAAAAGCGGCCTCTCTTTTCCAACCCTAGTAGAGATGAGATTCCCTCAAGCTTGCACGAGCCTCCAGGTCTTCTCTCCCACAAAAGTGGCCGCTGCAGCACTTGCACGCATCTCCTCGCCCGCCGACCTTGAACGGACGGATCTTCTTTTTTCCGTCGAAAACCCCAAGGGTTTCTCTGGTCCAACGGCAGCACATCGCTGATGAGAAGAAGATGTTGCTTCTACTCACATCCCAATGCGTCCCGTTCCGTTAGATTAGGTCCACCCCTCGTGCCTGCAGATCGTAGCCCCCTCGTATAGCAGCTGCTGCTACTACTACTAGTACTCTAGCTACCGTGGGTTGAAATCCTGGTTAGGAGCACGAGACTGTTCAGCCCGAGACGCTCTGGAGTGGAGATATGCAGGCCACCTCCGCCTGCCTGCCTCAAAGTCCACAGATGCCATGTTTGTTTTTGCCTAGAACATGGCCTCACTTCCTGACGGAGGCATCCCGATCGTCATGATGGACGGCTCGCTTGATCGACCTCTAGAAGCAATTAGTGGGTTTGTGCCGGTCAATGGTCGTGTTAGGAAAAATATGTGCTACTACTGTAAGTCCGTACTGTACTTGACAAGCTGAATTTTCACGAAAATGCAATGTCCAGTTGACTAGCCGATTAGCTCCAATGGCGAGCGGCTTTTCGGAGCGTGAACTAGCTTCCTTCAACGGTTAACCATCTGAAACAGTTACTGTTAGGGTTTCGTTCATGGCGGGGGCTCGCCATGTGAGGGGAGCGGCATGTGGCTTGCACGTTGCGAGGTGTCAAAGAGCCAGTAATGGAGCGTCCGTCCGCCCGTCCCCGGAGGCCGGGCCGAATAGTTTACAATATATAATCTCTCGCCATTGGTGATGGGGTCGCCGGCCATTGCCCATTGCCATTGGCCTTGCGGTACCTGCAAGGACGGACGGACGTACCACCTTCAGATGCCGCCTAATTTAGTAGTAGTACCAGTACCAGTACCTGCATCGGATCCACAAATTCCACAGACCCATTTGCATCCCGTTTGATTAATCAGTTGATAACATTTTTTTGCATCAGAAAACTGCTAGCGGTTGCCGCTACCGAGTCGCCGCATGTGCGCCTCACGTGACCGTCCAACGGGGAGAACTGCATTCGAAGCCAGTTTCTGAATATAGTACATATTTTTCTTTCAAAACGGATGGAGCCAGTTTTTGAATTTGTGGAGCAGAATCATCCTTCCTTTTTATCTCTGCTCGACTGATGCGCGCAGCAAAAAACTTTTTGCCAAAATCCAGCAGGCATATTCTTTAAGAAGATAATACAAAAAAATCAAGCTAGAGACGGGCTTTTATCGGTACATGTCCAGATCGCTGCCAAAACTTCTCTTTTTTTTTTTGAAACGGAGGCAAAAGATTTGCCCCATCAATTAATTAAGGAGAAGAGAATTGTCCGGTTAATTAACGGAAAACCGGACAAAAACCGATACAAACGACCACATGTGGATTACTCACAGAGCATACAACCCCATAAGCACATGATTAAATGGACAACCAAACCCAACACCCAACAGTCACCAACCCCCACACCACTACATTGCAAAGCAACCCCCAACGAGAGCACCTCGCTGAAGACCACATGCACCACTAGAATCCACGGAGTCATCAAGCAGCTGCAGACGCCTTTTCTGTGGCGTCACTCTTCTTTGTTTTGTTCCTAAGAGCCTCCTTCACGATCGTCTTGCCAGATCCAGGACTAACCTTCTCCAAACGTGCGAGCAAGCTGTGAATCTCAAGTTCAAAGAGAATCTCATCAACTTTCTCACGCGCAGACAATGCCTGCCCCCTGTGCGAGTCAGTGACCGCAACCTCGGAACCTCCAAGGTCCACAAAGGCGAGCGGTTGGCTTGGTGCCGAAGGATCAGGCGCCAACGTACCAACCGCCTCAACATCATCAGCCAGAGGTACCACCGACACAATGGACTCAGGCACCTCCAGTTGCTCACAAGACATAGGTGAATCATGACCCTCACAGGACATTGCCAACGAGTCGACCTCCATATGCTCCACAGACAGAGGAGAAGCAGCAGCATCTGAAACTCCGCGCTCCACGCCGAGAGGGGGGCTGGCTGACGCACGACAAGGCTCCACGGGGGGTGGTAAGGGCACTAGGGCCACCTCCGAAGCCTGGATAGAGCCCAGCTTTAGCTGCTCCATCGACTTAGGCGAAACAGGTTCCCCACACAACACCTGCAGCTCGGGCATGATCTTCAGCACTGGAGACACAACCTCGGCAGAGGCCTCACCCTCGAAGACTGGCAACACAGGGGGCGTCGAACTGGATCCAGCACGAGGCGAGAAGCTACCAAAAAGCTCCACATCCGCCTCATCCATGAAGCCAACAGCAGGCACAACCATAGGAGCCGACGCAAGAGGGAGCTCTGACAACTGGCCCAGCCGGCCAGCAACAACCTCCATCCGCTCCATGAATCCCCCGAGCAGAGTCGTCCACCCTTGCAATGCAGCCATCATGTCGCGAAGGGGCTGGACCACCTCCTCCAAACGAGACACGGTCAAGGCCTGCATCTCAGAGCGCAACACTTCCATCTGAGAAGGAAGGAGAGGCTCAAGCAATCCCAAATCAGCTGCAGCACACTTGCTGAGATCCGCTGCAGCCTGAGGGACAACAACCGAGGCCCAAGAGCGTCGTTGCGGATGCGGAGATCCAGGAGTCGAACGGCTGCAGTGGCGAGGATCTCGGCAGTCCGGCAGGTCCCCCGGACGACGCGGGGAAGCCGGAAGCGAGCGGGGACGGAGCTGAGGACCTTCCTCCAATGGCTGGCGCGAGGGACAACCACGCTCACGATGGCCCGGGAGGCCACATGCCAGGCATCTGACAGGACCGTGGCAAGCAGCAACGAAATGCCCCGGCGCCAAGCATCGGTAACAGAGGCCGTAGGCTCGCTGCTTGAAGGCGAGGGAGCTGGCAGTCTCCATCCTGTGCGGCGGCACGGGGGCCAACTCCTGCCGTGGACGACGCCGGCCCCCCACCATCTCCCATCCCGGCTCCGGAGCCGCCTCAGGAGCAGCAGCGACAACAGCAGCAGCAGTCAGAGCGCTCACCACGCTGGATCTGGCAGTCAACGGCGTCATTGGGGCGAGCTCGTTGTCATCGTCGCTGCCGCCGTCGGCGGCGGCGAGGGCGGCCCACGACGCAGCCAGCGGCGGCTGCGGGGGGCGCACCGCGACGTCGAGGCCGAGGGCGAGGCCGGCCGTGGCCGGCAGAGGTGGCGGCGAGACAGGACCCGGATCCGCCCGATCCGGATCGAGCTCGAGCGGGGGGGGGGGGGGGCAACGAAGCCGGAGGATGGGCGGCGAGCGTCGATGCAGGAGCGACGGCCGTCGTCTTCGCAAGCAAGGTACATGGAGGACCCGAGGCCTGAACGCCCGCGTTCTCCACTCTGAGCCTGGAAGCTGGGGGTGGCCGCCTCGAGCGAGGGATGGGGGCCGCCGGGGCGGGAGCGAGCGCCACCGGCGCGGCCTGGCTGGTGGACGCGGCGACGGGAGAGCACATACCGTGGAGGAGCTCGACGGAGAAGGACTGGCGCAGTCGGAGCAAGGGAGGCCGAAGGACGAGGAGCTGGGAGGCCTGCGGGAGGAGACGACACGAGCGCGCGGTGCAGAACCCGGATCTGGTCTCACCGGACGCGGGCGTTGCGGGAGCAGGGAGATCAGGGCGGCGGCGGCGGCGCTTGCGCGAGCGGCGCGGTCGCGAGAGCTCATGATCGTGAGTTCCCGTGATCTCAGTATGATCCATAGAACTTCTAGAAAACTTCTCAAAATGTGAAAATGTGAAAAGTCTAAACTGCGGAAAAAATAAATCAAGTCTGGTCTATGGAAAATAAGCTACGTGCTAAATATATCGCTGTTCCTTCCAGGCAAGTTGTGTGGTTTTTTCAACAGAGCTGCAGCAGCTGGGGAGAGAAGGAATATATATAATCAATGATTTGATAGGGTTTCATTTGGCGTATGATGGAATGGAAAAACCGAGGGGCCGTGTGTGGAACGCAAAGGACGTTTCAATCAGCGCTGCATCATCGTTCAAATTTTGAAGTCGGACCGCGTGTTTTGATTATTGTTGGTTCCGATGATCGGCAACTCATGATTTGTTGTTAACATATGAGGGAAATGGCAGGAGGTGTCAGCGGAGAAATGTTTATTTTGTCGACGTACGAAGTGAGGACTTTTCTTGATAATAATGATTTGTTGTTAATAATGCACATAAATGATGGGAGATTCCAGTTCCATGGCAAGTTAGTTGTGAAACAAATAATTTTATTGCTCAAAAGATAATATGTATGAAATGAAATTGGTGGACGCAATTATACAAGTATAATGCCGTTACTTCCTTGTGACAAATAAGATATCATGAGAAGCATAACCTTAGCAATCAGACTTGACCTGATGATGATACAAAGTCTTCATTTGACCCGGGGTGTCTGTGCACTAGTATAACTGAACAAGTATACACGGTAAGTTGCTCAATTCTTGCTGGAAGCAAAGTTAAACAGTCTCACAAAAAATATACATTGCTCAATGTGCACTCCATCTTTATGGTTATCTTCGATTATCAAAATGTATGATTGACAGTACGAACTCTAGTTGTTTTATCGTACTGCCTTCTAGCTGAATTTACTTCACCCTTAAGCTAATCTGGGCACGATGTTATCACATGATACAGCTAGTCTCATAAGGTGACTCAAAGTCGAGGCATAATCAAGTAGTACAGAGGAGCTTATCTGCTTGTGCAAATGTCTTCGGTTTCCTTGTAAGCAGGGAATGCTTTTGCGTCTCTTCAAAGGTAATTACGTTAAAGTAGCCAGTCTGAACTCTGAATCTGTACAGGGGTAAACCTAATGCACGTTTCCCTTGCTCGATATCAAGATTCATGGACAATGAAGCATGAACAAAATGGTCTTGCCATGCATACGGAGCATGTGAGGATGCAGCTTGATTTTATGGCGGCACATAGCTTTGCAACGTTGCTGTGTTTCCATGCATGGATGATGGGGGGCGGATGCAGTTACAACAGGAAATGCTGGACACGTGGGGTTGTTTGCAACTGTCAAGAGCATGGAAGCATGAGATCGAGAAGGCGCGACTGGGGGCGCCATTCAGTTGGACCCAGTCGCATGTGGTGAGATATGGGAAGATTTTGATGGTCCGTGTTTTGTTTCTAGCTTGTCTAGGTGGTTTGCGCATTCAGTCTGAAGAGAATTTCAGAGAGATGTTGGAAGATTGGGGCATGTGGTTTTTACCAAAGGAAGATACGGAGGAACATGTGTGGATCCAGCATTAGGGGTTTTGTTTTTTCGTGCAAAACATGTGAAAATAATAGCGAGGTTTGAGATTTATGTTTGGCGGTGCTTCCACGTTTCTGACAATAGCAGAGACGCACGCTGATAGTGATGATCTACAATACTGAATGCACGCATAGATCACCCAGCAGACCAACACCGATATCATGAACGTGACAGGATCCTACTAGCTCACGTTTTGCGGGATCGATCTTGCTGTCAGTACTGATGGATCTTGCTCCTACTAGCTCACATTTTGCGCAATCTTGCTGCTGGCCAGTTCCCCCAGTCTGCACTGCGCTGATGATTGATGCATCATGAATTCATGATTCATGACTGTCTGCGTCCATGCATGGTTTCAGGTTTCAGGATGGACGACCACGCCGGCCGGCTGTCGACTCACTGTCGTTAGGGTGCCGAGCAGGGGGAGGACGAAAACAGAGGGAACAGATTGATGATCATCGGGTTCAGCATAGGTTAGCTAGGGAAGGGATCAGGATCAACACGCATGGATTCAGACACGGTGGCCATGCCATGCCATCCATGTGACAGAGACCTCAGACCTGTATGTGTACATACATCGATGTTGAGTTGCTCACGTTCCACGTTTTGCTGTCTTTGGTTGATCTGCTGCCATAAAAGACCGGCCATAGATGGGGATCGATCTCAGGGCCGGCCGGGCATGTATACGTGCGCGTGCCCAGCAACAAGCGGGCAGGCAAACCGCCCGGAAATGGAGTGTCGCGGCAGGCCAACGTGAGCACGACGGAGGCCCGGCCGCCGGCCGGCCGGGGCCAGTCGATTGAGGAGGAGAAATCAGTGCACTGACGAAGCTGTCGATAGCACAGTCGGGCATTGTATAGGTTCGCGGCGTCGAGGCTGCATTCCATTCCATGGCGCACGAGCTACGCGAGTAGTATACGCGTTGCTCGAGGCATGGAGCCAGCGCAGGCGACGGTGTGGTCGATGCTCCTCCGATCGCGGGTGAGTCGACGGCCTGCAGGTGCAGCAGCCCATTCCTCTCTCACGCAGCTAGCGAGGGCACATCCTTGCACTTACAGGTGGGCCCCACCCATTACTCCACTCGGAGTAGCGGTGAAAGAACATCAACTTGCCTAAGAGCATCTACAATCGGACCCCTCGTATCCCTCTCAAACGGCCGGACAAGCCGTCCGGTCGGTGGCCGGTCACGAAATTTTGACCTAGCCGGGCCTCTCAAACCGGCCTCAAACGTCCGGGCTGACCGGCACGCCTCATATCCAGCCCAAATATGGAGCGGATATGGGGGAGGCATCGTCTGACAGGCCTGGCCCACCATCGACCCCACCGCAGTCCCCCAAATCCTCACTCCGGGCGTGTCGCTTCGAACCCTATCGCACTCTCTTGCTCCGTCCCCCTTCTCTCCTTCCTCGATTCCGATCCCATCCACTCCAATGTCGAGCTCCGGCAGCCGCTCCGACGACTCCGACGTCGACTCCGAGGAACTAGCCCTCCGCATCTCCTTGCAGCGGTCCAAGGTGGAGACCGGCGGCAACTCCGGATCTGGAGCTAAGCCGCAGCTCCCACGCCGGTGCAACGCGGATGCCGGAGTTGGACCCTCCCGTCCCACGTGTACCTCCGCCAGGACTGCGCAGTGTGCACCGGCCCTGCGCGCTCTTCTTCCCTCGCCGCCCGCTCCTTCATGCGGGCAGCGTTGGGTCCTAGTGCCCGCGCCGCCGGCCCGCACGCGCACTCCAAAATCGGAGGCGCGCGCCGCCCGTCGTGAGAGGTAGCGGGCAAGGGAGAGGGGAGCGGAGCAGTCCGCGTGCCGCCGCCACATGATGCCGGCGGAGCCCGACGAGGACGAAACCCTCCTCGCATGGGTGTACCGCCGGTCCCTCACCACGGCGGAGTTGGACGCTCGGTGCCTCCGACGGAAGAACGCCAAGGCGCTCCTGTTGGCTATTGAGCAGTTGGAGCGCGAGGCGAAGGAGGCAGCGGAGGAGAAGACCCAGGTCGCCAAGCTGAAGCGGGAGGAGGACAGGGCGGTCCGTCGGAGGAAGGGCCTCATCGTCCTCTCCGACTCCGACTCCGATGACGGCGACAACTGCACCTCCGACGACGACGACCCTCCGCCAGCCGCGGACGACTACAGCTGCGTCGGCGACCCAAAGGGCAAAGGACCGGCAAGGAAGTGGTGATCTGCCCCCCTCCCTCCGCATTGTTTAGTTTTTAGTTGTACAAATTTAAGAACTATGCCCAGTGAACAAGATGATCTTTTGGGTGATGTTTGATGTCCGTTTGCCGTCAATCTTATATTCGTTTGCTTCCGATTTTGTTTTCCGATGTTTGATCATGTAGAGTAGCTCGACGTTGCATGTGTAGTATGGATATAGGGTGTCCGATATGAGATACGTGGATGTGAAGAAGGAAATATGAGGCGTGCCCGTGCTTGCTTCGTGCGCCGGAGAGCTGGGCCTCTCCCAGCTACGGTCCATCCCTCGTCTCGCGTCCGGAGTAGCAGGACTGAGCTCGTCTCGTGCCCGGTGCAGCAGGACCGAGCTCGTCTCACGCCCGATGCAGCAGGACCAAGCTCGTCTCGCGACCGGTACGGCAGGACGGGTCGATGGAGGCCAGTTTTGGCCGGCCTTTGGGTCTCAGCGCTGGGGGCCGTCCAAGGGTACGAAAGGCGGCTCCTTTCTCTCGTCTCTTTGGTTGGGGTAGCGGTGTGTCTCGGGTGCGGTGGTGTCAGGGTCCTGGATGTCGGGGCGGCGGCCTTGGGGGTGGTAGCGCGGTGCTCATGGGCAGAGCCTGTGCTCGGTGTTGCCCGGTGACCATGGCCGTGTGGGCGACGTGGTAGCCAGGGTGTGGCGTTCGGTGGCGGTGACTATTGGCCGGGGTGAAAACCTGTTCTATCTTCGGACGGACCGGCGGCGGCAAAGCTCGTTCCCTTTTTGAAGGCGTCGTCACGGTTCTCATTGCCCGTCGTGGTGCTCCAGCGGAAACTTTGATCCTCAGCTCGGGCGGTGGCGACGCTCCGGTGTCGTAACCTTCCTGAAGGCGCCGCCTTGGAGCCCATGGTTCGTCGTATGCGGTTTCATCTCTTCGCGGTGGCGTGTTCACGGTTGAGTTCCCCGGTTGCTCTTATAGTGCTAGGGGTGGTGTTGCTGCGATCAACACCTTTGTATCTTGCCTTGGGTGTGTGCGTGTGTTGTGGTGGCGTGCGTTTGTACCGGCATGTTGATGATGGTTGCTTTATATATAAAACGGGGCGAAAGCCTTTTTGGTAATATGAGGCGTGCCCGGTCAGTGCTCGGGCGTTTGAGGGGCCGAATTAGATGAGCGTGACTGTAGATACTCTAACGTCACTTTTCACAAAAGCAAGGGATCGTAGCTGCCCGGAAATATTATGTTGGTACGTTCATTTTTCTGTTTCTATCCTAACCGTCCATTCGAAATCCAACACCTCACACCGTGTCTTTCACTTCCAACTCATTTCAAACACCATCTCGTCATCTTCTTCCTCCAACCTGAAGCCCCACCATATGTACTGCTGGTCCTAAGCGCTTGCCTCCGCCACCCACGACCAGCATCGCTACCGCGCGCCTCACCGCCCTGCTCATCCATCCCTCCAAACCTCCCCGCGCACCAGATTTTCATCCCCTATACAAACCAATCAACCTTCGAACTCTACTCCGTCTGTGTCGTCGCTGACACGCTGCCGTCGGTTCCAATTGCTCCTATACGAGGCCTCGCCGACGTCTCGACCTTGGAAATCAACTAACACGAAAAAAGAAAGAAGATGTTGGTCTCGTTCAAAGCCCATAGAAAACAGTTGTGCTTTTGGAAAGGGCCGGGGAGATGACTAGAGGTCCGCTCGGCTTCGTTTTTTTTTGTTTTTCTCTCGTTTTATTTGTTTTCATCGATTTTTTGTGATTTTTGTTTTCATTTTACTTTGGTTTTCTTTTTTTCCTCATTATTTTTTCGTTTTCCCTTCATTGTACTTTGGTTTTGTGGTTTTCTTATTTTTTGCTTTTCTTTTTGTTTGCTTGCCGGTTTCTATCAATTTTATTTTTCTCAACACACATCTATATTTTTCTTCTTAGTACACAATGTACATTATTTTTAGAGTGCACGTGAAATATTTTTTCTGATACACATTGTACATTATTTTCAAATGCATGGTGTACATTTAAAAGATACTTCCTCTGTTCCTTAATATAAGTCTTTTAAGAGTTTCCAGTACGAACTACATACGGAGCGAAATGGATGAATATATATACTCTAAAATATGTCTATATACTCCATACGTAGTCTGTAGTGAAATCTCTTAAGAAACTTATATTTAGAAACAGAGGAAGTACATGTTTTGAAGACTTTTCTAAATAGAAGTACATGCTAGTGTTTTCCAAAATACACGTTGTATATATTTTAGTGGCAATATATATCAAAAAAATTACACTATTTTTTTCATTGAATAAACATTTTCAAAAAAAAATCGAGTGACGCAGCATGACAAGCCACGTACTGCTGGGCCGGGCCACCACCGACGCCCTGTAGGTGAGTCAGAGCCCGTGTGCCTTCGCACAAGCGGCACATAGCCGCTGCTCTCGAAACCTACAGACAGGAACCTACAGACAGGAAGGCCTGCTAAAAGCCCAACAAGACGCCCACTCCCCTCCCTCCCGCAAACCTCAAACCCCACGACCCGCTCCAGCCTCCCCGACAGCAGCGAAGCGCAACCTCGTCGGCGATGACTCGCATCACCGCGCCGGAGCTGTCGCCCTCGCCCCCGGACTCCCCGCCTCCCGCCAGCCGCTCCCCGGCCCCGGCGACCCCTCCCTCCCGCCGGCGCCCCTCCCCGTCTCCGTCCCTCGCTCTCACCCCCTCCTCCGCCTCCACCTCCGCCACCTCCTCGAGGCCCAGGCCCCGGCCCTCGCCCAAGAGGACCTACTCGCCGGCGCAGTGGGTCCCCGTCTCCTCCCACCCCGCCTTCGCGCTCCGCGGTGCCCTGGGAGGCGGCGGTGCCGCGTGGGATGCCGCCGGGTCGAGGCTCTACGTGTGGGACCCTTCGGCGCGCGGCGCCCACCGGGTGTCCGTGCGGATTCGCGACGCCGAGGCGGAGAGGGACGGGGAGGAGGTCGCCGTCGAAGCCGCCATGCCTTCCGAGGTGAAGTGATTTCTCCCCCTGGTTGCTTTTTCGTGGTAAAGGCCCTGTGAAATGCTAGGGATATGCATAGGTTCTCCCCGTAGTCACTGGGTCAGAGCCATACGTTTGAGAATCTACATTGGTGGCTGGGGCAATTTGCAATTCACTAGTACTTCTGTGTGTGAACAAAAATGGGGAGAAACTTCTCTGTGATGTTGTGCAACTGGACATAGCGTGGAGCATTTGGATTTCTTAGTGTCGGATAGTGTGTTAACTCAGATAGTACCGTTTGCTACCGCAGGCACAATCTTTCCAAGAGGTTTGTACTGTGATGTAGGAAATATAGTGCGGCATATTCTCTATTTTTTTACAAATGGAAGGTCGATATTATGATGTGCGATGGGCACAGGGTGGGAAAGAAGATGGGTCTACCTTCCCCTATATTTGTACGGAGATTGGGTTTTAAACGGTTTCATCACATTAAAGTTTCTCTGAGCTCATTTCTTATGTAGTACTACCTCCGTCTCAAAAATATGGCGTTTTTGTAGGCTAACTAGCATATAGTAATATAACTATGTAAAATAAGTTCTAGGCATCACATGGTATACTGTATCAGCTACCATGTTTCTAGGCATGAAAATGCGCCACCTAAGTTGTGCATTTTCACGTTTTGGAGACTTGACGAGAACATACGCGGGGCGGGGGGGGGGGGGGGGGGGGGGCTGAGGCTTAGTTGTACATTTCTTATTTGCATGTGGACTAAGGCTGCAAAAGAAACTTATTGATTCCCTCCTCATAGTGGGGAAATTTCCATTCCCGGCATAGTGATATGATAGCTTTTTTGGAATGTGTGTATTCCTATGCCAAAAATAAGGCATATTTACTACCTAACTGATTTGTTTGCAGCATTATTTGCTTCTTTTGATCTCATCTTTTGTCATGAAATGCTGTCATAGTTGAATTGAGAAAACTTTTATGCTTGTACTCATTGCTTGTGAGGTGTTAATCTTTTATAAGTTTCCACAGTAGGTATTCTTTCTTTACCATGATGATTGCGCTGTAATATATTGCATTGACATAATCGATGTCGCTCCTGTGTTGTCCAGATGTTGATGCCGGAGTCGGATCTTGGTTACGAGGTCACTCATATATCACTTAACACGGATGGCTCATCATTACTCCTAGCTGGATCACATAACATAAATGTTCTCTATGTACATGAGAGGGTATCAGAAGATGGTGATACAATCATATGCAGGTATATATCTTCATCACAACCATATCTCATGTTGATAATGCACTCTTGCTCCTTTATGTCCTCAATGTTCTGAGATTATTCTAGTTATGAATATTTTTCTTGCAATAAAAAATTGAAAACAGTGGAAGAATATTCTTTTATTTCTCCTGCATGTCATTAGTCATGCACATCAAGAGCAATCTTCTACTCTTCTCATTGGGGTATTAAAGAAGGATTCTACAGAGTTTTCATTCAATCTGCAGTTTAGATTAACGGGATACATATCTATCTTTTCTTCTTCTTTTGATGCCATTGACCCATTGTTCATAATTTTATTATACTATAATGTTTCCTTCCCCTGCATTTGACTACAGGACTGCACCAGTTGCTTCTCAGATTTTACCTACCAATAACGATGGCATAAAAGTTCTGCAGACATCTTGGCACCCTTTTAGCAGCAGCCATTTTGGTGTTTTGACATCAGATGCTGTTTTCAGGTATGCTAAAATGGATTTTGGTGCTACATGGAGGAGCTAATTTAAGCTTGTTTAACATGCAATTTGTTGTAGTTTGTGTAAATGGGAAATATATTTTTCTCTGTCCATTCCCATATCAAGTACCTTTTTTTCTCTGTGTGTCATCATGTATATTTGTTTATATCTATGCTCATTCTTCGTCTCTTCTTAAAAAACTGATACAATATTCTTAGATCAACATAATGGAACCACTATATTAATTTTTCTGTAAGATAAATAATCAAGAACCATCTATGCAGGTTATTTGATCTCTCATTTGATTTAGAGCAACCAGAACAGGAATTTTATTTGCAGCCAATTCTACCTGGAAGATGTCAGAATGCTTCGTCAATTTGTCCAGTGGCATTCTCTTATGGCAGTGATCATCTCTGGGATAGGTTTTCGGTATGTCTCTTGGTTGCAGTTGCCTAGATAATAGAAGCCCTCTCAAAAATAAACTTGCCAAGAATAGTGTACAAATTTATCAGGATTATTAGTTTAATATAGCAAGCAAGATAGCATCACACTTAGAATAACTTCAAACCAGCTCTAGAGCAATTTTGCAGTGCATTTTTGTTTATGGGAATTTATCGCTTTGCTGGTTTAAGCTTATTACTCCCTCCGTTCCTAAATATAAGCCTGTTTAAAGATTCCAACATGGACTACATATGGAGCAAAATGAGTGAATCTACCCTCTAAAATACGTCTATATACATTTGTATGTAGTCCGTATTGAAAACTCTAAAAGGACTTATATTTTGGAACGGAGAGAGTACATGGTACAAATATTTATGGTATCAATTGATATTACTACACTATCTATACAGCATCTTTGTCCAATGAATTTGGTAATGCCATACTTATTTACTGTTTCTGTATGACCGTATCAATACTATTTTTGTGTTTGTAAAGTCTACGCCTGTGCTGTTCATAACGGAATTACAGACACTTACTTGATGGCTCATGCATTTCAATTTTTCTTGCAAGTTGTCATTTGACATGTTGTTTGGACATACTCCCTCCATTTCTAAATCTAGGCCTTTTTAGAGATTTCAATACGGACTACATATGGATGTATATAGACGTATTTTAGAGTGTAGATTCACTCATTTTGCTCCGTATGTAGTCCGTATTGGAATCTCTAAAAAAGGCTTATATTTTGGAACGGGGGGAGTACATGTGTAGTCTCTTCAAAGTTACCTTGATTAGGATTAACTAGCAAATGAGCACGTGCGCTTGCAACGGATGAAAAGAAAACACACTTCCGAACCTAATAAGTAATAACCATGACTCCAGACTTCAATAGGTCCATGTCCTTTATTTCAACACATGGCATCCCATCTGTTTTTCTGTTTATCCTTCTTTCCACTCTCGTCGACGATGGCATTAGTGTTCACATAATTACAACACGTTTGAATGTTGTCAATCTTGAGACATCTCCCTCTCGGCATAGGATGATAAATCTATTTTTTCTGTGAAGTTTTGGCGAGGCATGCCTTGCAGTTATAGATATTTTTTCGTTTCTCATCCTGGTTTTGCCAAAGTGTTCATTTACAATTCGAATCGGCACCGGTCCGAAAGAAAGACTGATCATGCACTATTGATTAAGGTTTGATCGTAATTAACATTTTTAAATGGTTATCAAGTAAAATAATATCATATTCAGATTCTACATATTTTTCTAATCAAATTTCATACATAACATGTTAAATTTGGAGTTAGGATTTAAAAGATATGGATTTAAAAAAATCAATTAATATGTATTGTGGGTTGATTACCAGAAACTTGAGGGGGTTTTCTGAAAAATAGCATGACGGACCAAGAATACCTATTTCCTTTATTAGTAGGTATAGATGTTTTGCATGTTGAGTAGTCAATTCCTGTGCTTGGTTTCACATGTAAGCCTGTTTATGCAGGTTTTCATCTTGTTCAGTGATGGTTCAATTTTTGTGCTCTGCCCCGTTGTTCCATTTGGATGGTAATGTTGCACTTCAATCTGCCCCCTTCTTTCAGCGCTTATCATTTTTATGTTGCCTAACATTTTATTTTGATATGTTCCCTAACATTGTGAGAACTACTTAATTTCATGTTGTAGGCTGTACTTTATCTACATTGATTTGGCAATTATTTTCTATGATGCAGTGACTATAGTAAGAAACATATTGAAGAAATATATGAAGATGTTAATACATTTGGGTTGAAATCTTCAAATCCAAATGTTGTCACAAACTCACATTTGGCCATTGCATGGTTGGAGGCAACATTTCCGGAGCTGTTACGTCAATCAGCAGATAGCAGCACACTGATGTCAAGAGCTCGTGCATATGCCCCAGTAGACGATTCTCTAACTCTACAGGTACGCCTCTATTGACTTTCTGAAATATATCCGAGAATGACCGAGCAAGTGTGGGACTATCTGTTTAACTGGAGAATTCAGCTTGTGGTGTTCGAATGGGGCTGATGCTTTTATGATCTTGGGAAGGCTAGACGTATGAAATTTTCTCATGCATTATCATATTTGGTTTTACCATGTTAATATCAAGTAAACACCTTTAGAAGGAACAAAGTAAACACCTTTAGAAGGAACAAAGTAAATTATTTTTGGTCAAAAATATTTTGAGATGAGATTGAACCATGGATACAAGTAGCACATCACCTCTATTCCTTGCTGTATACTCCCATTATGCTGTAACACTACCATGATGAAGAGGAAGGAAAAAGGCATGCCTCTTAAATTAGTAATTTATTCATTTAAGTTCTCATAGTCAATCCGATGCTTTTCTAGTACATAAGATTGTTGATTTCTAGGAGTAGGATCCATTTGGCTCGTGACCAAACATTTGCCACAGATTGCACGTGGTCATGGCTGCCACACTCACGTGTTCACCTGACACTTCCTCTGCAGGCCCAGTTTTACTACTGTAATTGTGTCAACAAATTTTTTTTTTGAGAAATGTGTCAACAGATATTGTACCCACAGTTTTGATCAGGGCCGGACAATTGGTTAAATGTTCTGATAGCCAGCACACTTTTGGAGGAAGGAAATACTATGTTAGACATTGATTTTACTGTTTTAAAATCTCTTTGAAAATCACTGTAGTGGTTATATTTGGTTGACTTACTATAGGTATAAAATTTTCTATTAGTAATATCTACCACTCATTTTGAATTCTGAAGTTCCTTGAGGAAACAAGACCAATCTGTAGTCTAAATTAAATGTTAAAATTTACGAAACATGTTATACAGAAAATCAACAAAATACCAACTATTCCTGAACTGCTTTGATAACCGAGAAATGTCATCATTTCTTGTCATGAGAATTTGATTCTCCAAATTCTGACTGCTATTTTCTATGTGACCTTCATTCTATGTTTTTATCATGAATCAATGTGTATTAATCAGATTGAGCACCCATGCAGGGGCCTCTTTGTAGAGTCTGCGAGGAAAACAATGAACTCGAAGGCAAGAGCAGCTCTTGTGAAGGTAAAGCTGTAGGTTTTGTGTACAGCTCTGTTGGCAAAGATTCAGTTCTTGTAACTGCCTGGGGTAGTGGACAGCTCCAGATTGATGCTCTAGCCGATGAAATCCAACCGCAATGGAGCATTGGGGTTCCTACTCGCCTTAATGTTGATTCACATGGACGCATAAAGAGCGTTGCTATGATATGTGACTCTAATCCACAAGATTCGTCCGCCCTGAGATCACATCGCTCATCCAGTATGGGATCAAATGTGAAGAGCAATACAGAAGCTGTCTGGATGGGACATTCTCCTCCTTTGCTAAGACTCTCAATTGTGGATTTGGCACTACCAAAAACTTCTAACGGTAGCTCTTTATCATTGTTTCTGGATCCCCTTGTCCCAGAGAGATTTTATTGTGCACATGGCGGGGGACTTGACATGGTCACGTTGCACTTCCTGCCATTTTCATACCCTGAAATGGCTTCCACACCACCCTCTGTACATCCGGTACTCACCACAGGCAACAGCGATACAAGTTCTCCCTTCCTTTCTGGATTTGTCGCCATAGCGGATGCGTATGGCCATGTGCAGTTAGTTGGCATCACATACACTGGTGAGTGTTTTGTGGTGGAGATGAAGGGTTGGAAGGAACCAACACCTCTTCAGCTTGACATATGTAGCAAGGACATCAAGGATGTGGAACCTTCCACAACTGGAATGATCAGCAAAGAACTTATTGCTGGTCCAGATCCACCCATACTCCCATCTTCAACAAGCCTGAGGTCGTTGACTCCTGACTCCATCGAAGGGAAGTCCACACTTCATCACTATATTAAGGTTTTCCATGAGCACTATGTTGAGTATGGGCACAAGGTAAGAGCTATCATCATGATATTCTTTTGTGCATTTCCCTTATAAACTTAGAATATGTCATTTGCCATTGTTGATGGACAGGTAAAAATCAATCCGTTCTGGAGATACCTGAACACACTAATGATTGATGGTTCCTTTATTTTAATGATGCTCAGGTTTTCATCGAGCTCAAGGAACACGAAGATTATGTGAAGACAGAGATTGAAGACAAGCAGAAACGGTTACAAGCAGTGAAGCAATCACTTCTATCCATAGAAGCCAAAGACGAGGAGATAAACAAGCGGGTCGATCGGGCCTCCAAGGTGTACGACCTGTTGGAAAAGCGCATAGAAAGCTTCAAGATGCTGCCTGCCGCAAACAAGAAACCATTGTCGCAAGCAGAGCTGGAGTTCAAGTCACAGCTTGGTCTGTACTCTGTAGTTGAGAAACCTGACTTCACATTCTCCCCTTGCAGCTTCACCATGCCTAACATGCTTCGTGCCTGCTAAAACTTGCGCAGGTAGGTTTGCGGACGTGGAGCTGGACGCTCTGCGTACTTCCATCGCTGCCCTGAGCGCGAGGATGAAACGGTTCGCCCAACCGTCCCTGGGTGGTGGTGCAGCCGGCATGGGAGTGGCGCCGTGGCAGGCGCCAAAGGCTGGAAGAGGCCACGTTTCGGAGTCCCAGATGTCGCTGATGAAGTCTTCGCTGGAGAGGTTGTCGCTCCTCAACGAGGAGAACAATCAGAAGCTACGGGTGATCGAGACTGAACTAAAGAACAAGGAACAGCAGTAGTACTGTAGTCGGTGATACTTGGTTTTGAATCGCACCCATGTTCTGGGCACGAGAAAGGGAATTGCTGGCAGATGTTGGCTCAAAAACTATGAAGGTGCGCTCCTTCCGGATCGTGTCGTGCCCGTAGGTTGTTGGGAGTGTGAATTATGCTGCCCCGTGCGGCGAAGATTGTTGAGAAAGTAGCCGACGCTGCGTTTAAATCAGTTCTAGTTATTTTTGGTACGACTGCTTCAGAGGTTTGTTACCAGCTCCTGTTATGACGTCCGAGGTCTATATAGCCTTTCTCTCCGACCGCGCAACACGGTATGGTCGTGTGTTTTTAGATGATTAGATAGAAGATGTGAAGCCTGACAGTACGTTTTTGTTTTTGTTTTTGTTAATTAACGTGGTATGTTTGGTTTTTCCTGCTGGCTTATTTGGTTCATTGTTGACGTACCCATGCGACTCTTTCCGGCTGCTTGACGGTCTCAGGTTGTGCTGCTTCGTCGGCTTTGCGGTTCAGTCGATTGGGGAATCAACCCCAGCTGATACAAATAAGGACATATCCATAAACATATTTTTCCGTGGACATATCCATAAACATTTTAGCTTGGCTGTTAGAGATTTTTTTTTGGCTGGTATACATATACATATGAGACGAGATATGCATGCCCGCCCCGCCAAGATATCTGTGCTATCTGTTTAAATCGAGATTGTTTCGATCAGCTAGGAGCAGGATCCCGGCTAGCCGTGCCAACACAACCTGAGAGCGCTGCCTAGTCGTCTCGGCGGAAAGGAAACCTCCGGGAGCGACGTGAAGATGGAGCCCTCGGGATTCCTTGGCGCCGCCGGCGACAAGGCGGAGGGCTACGTGCGGGGCGACAGCTTCGGCCTCGATGACCTGGACGTGGCGGTTCAGAAGAAGACCATCGCCATGGAGAAGCGGCTGCGCAAGGGCGGCGGCGGCCGGCCCACGGCGTCCTGGGAGATCGACCTCGCCAAGCTCGACATCCACCGCCGGGACGAATCGCCCGGATCCTTCGGCAGCTTCCACAGCGCCACCTACAATGGCAGACAGGTCCTAGGTAGTACTTGTATCTCTGCGGTCTTGTTTATTTCTCGATGCGACGCTCTTTAATTTGGTGTTGCGCTGTGGATCATCGTTGCTGGGCTTTGGATACGTTCATATAAATTCTTGCGATAGTACGTGTTGTCTGTAGCGTGCACGCGTCATGCCTCCAGTGATAATAAAGATTAAAACTTCCTAAAACTGGAAATTACTTATGTTTCTCTCTCTTTTGTTTTCTTCGTCGGTGGATCATGCTATTTTCCATGCATCGGGTGGTCCATGTGATATCCACAGCATACCATCATTCATCATTGATGTCTTGTGCATAATCTTCTATTCCTAAATAGCTACAGCTCACTAGCTATTTTTCCTACACATGCAGCCACATGAGAAAGTCATGCATGCAAGTCATAAATTACATTGTCTTTGCATTACTCTATGCATGCAAGCATCACATCATTAATTCACGCATGTTACTCATAAGCTATTTTTGCTTAGATTTTCTATTGACAATATATGTGTTGGTCACTTGCATCATACCTATGTAGTTCACATTCACATTTTCGTTTGAAATAACATCATTTTAACTGTAATTCAATTTTATTCTCTTTTTATTCCCTTTGTAGTTTTTTTTTTCCATTTTTAAGTTTACATTCTCTTCTCATTAGTTATAAATGTTTTTCTAGAAACTTTTACGCATTATTTTAACAAGTTTCCCGCAGCAACGCGTCGGGGCATGACAGGGTTATTACCCCTGGGTATGCCAAGACAGGGGAGTTCAGGCTTTTTTGAAAACAATACGACCGGCTGGTCCTGGGCCGGCTGGCGAGCGGCCGGCAGGCCCGCGGCTGGCTGGCCAGGAGCCGGCCGCCCGGCGTCTGATCGGCCTGCAGCCGGCCGCTCCGCGGCTGGCCCTCCCGCTGACCTCTGGACGGGCAAGCACTTGTCCCCTCCTACCACGACCAAGTACAACGACAAGACGCGACCTCCACGATAGACTCCGGGAGATTACAGCAACCGCTGACGCGCAGGCACGCATGGCTACAGTCCGGGCGGTCGTACCGCTGACCACGACCGATCGAGACCTGGCGGAGCGACAGTGCAGCCACGCCGCCGTCCACTCCATTACCTGCCCCGGCGTAGCTACAGCGCGGCCGGCCGTACCGCTGACCGCGGCCGACAGGCGCAAGACGACGCCGCATAGTGCGGCCTGTGCCGCGGCAGGTAAGCGCGGGCCAATAGCAGCGTCCGGCTGGCGGGCCCCAGTCGGTGATGGGACCGCGCAGCCGGCGGGCCCTACATGCGACAAGATGGCTCAGCCGGCGGGACCATGGGCCGGCTAGAGAGGCTGCCAGCCGGGTTCCCCCTTTTCAGTACCTTATGTATATTGTAAGCTGGGGGGTTGGCTTATAAAACCCCCCGACGCCCCCCATGCACGGGCAGGCATTCTCCCCATCTCTCACTCACTCCCACATAGCGAGGCAAGAAGAGACGGCTGCTCCTTCTTCCTCCTCTAGCGAACAGCTCAAGGAGCACCATTGTAATCCTCTTCACCCATCAACTAGACAAGCAGGACTAGGGGTGTTACCTCCCACAGAGGGCCCCGAACCTGGGTACATCGCGTGTCTGTCACCGCTTGTCCCCAATCCCGCTACCGGAGCCCACCGGCGTCCTTCGGCCCCAACCACTCTCGATAAGCCACCCCATGGCATCTGTTGTGAGAAAACGACGACAGTTGGCCCCCACCGTGGGGCCGTCCGCGGCGCCGGCCGGAGCCATGCTCCGGGCGGGACCCTTCTCCGACTCCGCCGGACGCCATGCGTCCGGACCGGTCTGCATGCCCGTTGAGCTCGCCCTCGCGGAAGCTTCCGCGGCACCCAGCATCGTTTTCGCCTTCTCCGTGGGCGAAACCGCCATCCTCCCCGTCGAGCCTCGCCACGGCGAGGCCGCGCCCGGGCTCGACGGCCTCGACACGCTCCTTGGCGAGCTTCGCCTCGCCGACGCACCGACGCTTGACGAGTACCCTTGCGAGGTACTCGACTGCAGCGACCCCCCGCCATGCGTGGACGCGACCGCCGCGGGCAGCGCTGACGTCCTCTGCGTCCACGCGGAGGCGTTAGCTACCGCTTCCTCCACATCCTCCGGCCTCGCAAGGGCCGAAGCGTCCGCGGACGCTGCTGCCACCCGCGTCAGGACGGCAGCGGACGCGACTGCCGCTGCGGCCCGTGCCGGCACCTCCGATCCCATCGGCTTCGCCCTACGGGGCCTGAGCACTCCTATCGCACCAACGGCCAACCCGGACGTCGCCAGGGCCGAGCTGGAAACGGCTCGCCTGCAACTGTTTGCGGAGGCCAACTCCCTCGCCACCGCCCGGCGCCGAATGGAGTCCGCGCAGCGTGAGTACAACTCCGCGTATGGCCTCACCCCGGCCGGCAACGAGCCCAGCCGGCGCGGGAGCGTCCGCGACCGCGGCCGCGTAGTCGCGGAAATCCTCGGTGGTCGGTTGCCCACCTACGACACTCCTGCGGCCAACATGAGGGCTGCCCAGGTGGCCTACGAGGATATGGCCGCCATGGAGGGCGAGGAGCGCGCGCAGCAAGAGCAACACATCAAGGACCTCATCGCCGCCGCCAACGCGCAGCAAGCCGGCCTCGACCCGGCCGGCATCGACTCCGAGCTCCCCCGCCCCGAGGGCGATGGCCTCGGGGCGGCCGACGGCCGCCAGCCGGCCCAACACTCTTCCGCCCCTCGCGCCTCCGGCCGGAAGACCGACGGGGGTCGCAGCCGGCGTTCCCAGCATGGGAACGAGCAGCCGGCCGTCAACAGCCGGCGCAACAACGCCCCGGCTGGCGGCAGCCGACGCAGCCGGGACCACACCCCGCCCCCTCGACGGGAGCATGCGCGCTCGCCCCCTCCGGTCATCCGCGCCGAGCTCGCGGCCCGGCTCGGGCCGCGCGTCCCCCACAGCGAGAACGACGCCCGCCTCCGCCTGGACCGGCTGGCGCAATCCGCCCTCCTCGAGGAGGAGGGCCCAATCGGACCGGCGTGCTTCAGCCGCAACGAGCCGTTCCCCACCGGCTTCACGCTCCCTCGCGACACCCCGAAGTACAACGGCGCGGCCAAGCCGGAGGACTGGCTGATCAATTACACCACCGCCGTCGGCATCGCCCGGGGCAACAAGCGGGTCGCCGTGCGCTACGTCCCCCTCATGTTGATCGGTTCGGCCCGGACTTGGCTCAACAGCCTCCCGGTCGGCAGCATCAACACCTGGACGGACTTCGAAGAGGCGTTCGTCCGCAACTTCATCGGCACCTACAAACGCCCCGGCCGCCCCCGCGAGCTCGCCCTGTGCGTCCAGGGGCCGGAGGAGTCGCTCCGCGACTTCCTCACGCGTTGGACCGAGCTACGCAACTCCTGCGAGGGCGTGCATGAGGTGCAGGCCATCCAATACTTCACCGATGGCTGCCGAGACGGCACCCTCCTCAAGCACAAGCTCATGTGCTCCGAGCCGACCTCCTTGGCCGACCTCATGATCAAGGCGGACAAATATGCTAACGCTGACTCCTCTATGAGGATCAAGGTCGGCGCTCCCGGCAAGGCCATCCAGCCACCGGCACCCCCGCGGCCGGCGGGCGACAGCCGGTCGCAGCAGAACAACAAGCGGAAGGCCGACCAGCCGGATCCCCGCTACGGGAGTAAGCAGGTGGCCACCATCGAGGAAGAGCAGCCGGCTGCCCAGGCCCCCAGCCAGCGCCCGCGGACTGGCAAGGCCGCCTGGCAGCCTAAGCTCACCTTCGAGAAAATGCTCGACGCTCCCTGCAAGATGCATTCCGGGGCGAAGCCGGCCACACACACGCTCCGGCAGTGCAGCTTCTCCCAGCGGCTGGCCCGGGGCGAGGGCCTCCCGGTTCCTCCGCCTCCGGCTCTCCGCGCACCGGCTCCGGCGCAGCCACCTGCTCCGGCTCTGGCTGCCAACCAGGACGGGGCCTACGTCGTCTTCACCAGCGAGGAAACCGACAAGCATAGCCAGCGCCAGCGCCGGCACGAAGTGAACGCCACCGTCCCCTCGGTCCCCCAGTTCATGCACTGGTCCGAACGGTCGATTACCTGGAGCCGGGCGGACCACCCGGCGGTGATGCCGAACCCCGGCAGCTATGCCCTTGTCCTCGATCCCACCATGGCCTCCGAGAGGCTCACCTGCCGCTTCTCGCGGGTGCTGATCGACGGGGGCAGCAGCATCAACATCCTCTACCGCGACACACTGCTCAAGCTGGGGCTCAAGGAGAAAGACCTGCAGCCGAGCCGGACGGTTTTCCATGGCATTGTGCCGGGAAAATCCTGCACCCCCATCGGCAAAATCCGGCTCGACGTCCTCTTCGGCAACAAGAGCCACTTCTGCCGCGAGCCGATATGGTTCGAGGTGGTGGACCTCAACAGTCCCTACCACGCGCTGCTGGGCAGGCCGGCCCTCGTCAAGTTCATGGCGGTACCCCATTATGCCTACCTCAAGCTCAAGATGCCGGGCCCCAAGGGCATCATCACCGTCGACGGCGACTACAAAAAGTCGATCGAGTGCGCGCGCGACACCAGCCGGCTGGCCGAGGCCCTGGAAATAGCGGAGGAGAGGCGACAGCTCGACCGGCTCGTGGCTCATGCCTCTGATCAGCCGGCCGTGCCGGCTCCTCCGTCCCAGTCGACCAGCGAGGCGTAGTTCCAGCCGTCCAAGGACACCAAGCAGGTGCCACTCGACCCGGCCAACCCCAAGCAGTGCGTCACCATTGGCGCCCACCTCAACAGCAAATAGGAAGGCGAGCTCGTCAACTTCCTCCGTGAGAATCGGGACATCTTTGCATGGTCTCCAAAAGACATGCCGGGTGTTCCGAGGAAGTACGCCGAGCACAAACTTCATGTACGGCCAGATGCCAAGCCGGTCAAGCAACCCCTGCGCCGTTTCTCCGAGGAGAAGCGGCGTACTATAGGAGAAGAGATCGCCCGGCTGCTTGTAGCCGGCTTCATCATGGAAGTGTTCCACCCGGACTGGCTGGCCAACCCAGTCCTGGTGCTGAAGAAGAACAAGACCTGGTGCATGTGTATTGACTACACCAGCCTGAACAAGGCTTGTCCCAAGGACCCTTTCGCCCTGCCCCGGATCGATCAAGTCATCGACTCCACGGCCGGCTGCGATTTGCTGTCCTTCTTGGACGCATATTCCGGCTACCACCAGATCAAGCTGGACCCAGCCGACCGGCTGAAGACCTCCTTCATCACCCCTTTCGGGGCCTACTGCTACATCACCATGTCCTTCGGCCTGAAGAATGCAGGCGCTACCTTCCAGTGCTACATGCAGAAGTGCCTCCTGCCCCAGATCGGCAGGAACGTCCACATCTACGTGGACGACATCGTCGTCAAAACCAAGAAGCATTTCAGCCTCCTCGACGACCTCCGAGAGACCTTCGCCAACCTGCGCGAGTACAAGATCAAGCTCAATCCAGAGAAGTGTGTTTTCGGCGTGCTAGCCGGCCAGCTCCTGGGTTTCTTCGTGTCCTCCCGCGGCATCGAAGCCAACCCGGAGAAAATCAGAGCCATCGAGCGCATTCACAAGCCGGCCAAGCTCCGCGACGTCCAGAAGTTTGCCGGCTGCCTTGTCTCGCTCAGCCGGGTCGTCAGCCGGCTGGGCGAGAAGGCCCTACCCCTCTACCAGCTCATGAGGAAGACGCCCAAATTCGAGTGGACCGACCAGGCAGACGAGGCGTTCCGCGACCTTAAGCGCGCGCTCTCCAGCGCTCCCGTCCTAGCGGCGCCGGCTGAGAAGGAGCCGATGCTCTCGTACATCGCGGCGACCACCCGCGTGATCAGCGTCGTTCTGGTGGTGGAGCGGTCGGAGGAGGGCAAAGCGCTGCCGGTCCAACGCCCCGTCTACTACCTCAGCGAGGTCCTCTCCGCCTCCAAGCAGAACTACCCCCACTACCAGAAGATGTGCTACGGCATATACTTTGCCGCCAAGAAGGTCAAGCAGTACTTCCAGGAGCACACCATCACCGTGGTGAGCACGGCGCCGCTCGGCGAGATCATGAGCGGCCGGGACGCCAAGTGGGCCATCGCCCTCGCCGACTATGAGATTCGGTACGAGCCACGCACCGCCATCAAGTCGCAGACGGTGGTTGACTTCCTTGTCGACTGGGCCGAGACCTAGTTCGTGCCGCCTCCCCTAGATTCCACACACTGGCGCATGCACTTCGACGGCTCGAAGATTCGAACCGGCCTGGGAGCCGGCATCGTCTTGTCGTCCCCAAAGGGGTACCAGCTCAAGTATGCGCTCCAGATCCTCTTCGCCGCCTCCAACAACGTGGCCGAGTACGAGGCGCTCGTCCACGGCCTCCGGCTCGCCAAGGAAATCAGGATCCAGCGCATCCTCTGTTTCGGCGACTCCGACCTCGTGGTGCAACAGGTCTTTGGCGAATGGGACGCCAGGGACGCCAACATGGCCAGCTATCGCTTCCTCGTCCAGCAGCTCACCGGCTCCTTCGAGGGCTGTGAGTTCCACCACGTCCCCCGGGCGGACAACGAGGCGGCCGATACGTTGGCAAAGATCGGCTCCACCCGGCAGGCCATCCCAGCCGGTGTTTCCCTCGAACGGCTGCTCAAGCCATCGATCAAGCCCTCCGTTGAATCAGAGTCTATCTTCGTGCCGGCTGACGCCGCCGGCTCTTCGCCAGGTCCGGCGGCTCCACCAACGTCACCAACCCCGGCTGCCGTGTCGGTCCCGTCGGCTCCGACATCCGACACCCCCGCGGCGGCCGGCTCTGGCTCCACGGCCGTCATGATGACGATCAACGCCTCCCCCCCGTCTCAGTCTCGGGGACTGACGAGCAGATCCCGGGGACTGGCGAGCCGGTCCCGGGGACTGGCGAGCCGGCCCCGGGGACTGACGAGCCGGACCCGGGGGCTCCGGCAATGGGCCCGGGGGCTCCGGCTGCCCCTGGCCATCCACTCGAGCTCGAGCCGGCTCCCGTCTCGGCCCCCTCGTGGGCCCAGCCCATTCTGGTTTTCCTCTTGCGCGGCGAACTCCCCCCTGACGAGGCTATAACAAGGCAAATCCAGTGCCGGGCCCCGTCCTACAGCATCATCAACCGTGAGCTGGTTCATCGCAGCACAACCGGCGTGTTCCAACGCTGCGTCGAGCCAGAGAAGGGTCAGGAAATCCTCCGCGACATCCACCAGGGCGAGTGCGGGCATCACGCCGCCTCCAGAACCCTGGTGGCCAAGGCGTTCCGCCACGGTTTCTACTGGTCGACGGCTTTGGAAGAGGCGAAGCGGCTGGTCGACAAATGCGAGGGGTGCCAACGCTTCAGCACGCAGAGCCACCTGCAGGCAACAGCCCTCCAGACCATCCCACTCTCGTGGCCCTTTGCCGTCTGGGGGCTGGACATGGTGGGGCCTTTCAAGACAGCGCGGGGCGGCATGACGCATCTACTGGTGGCTATCGACAAGTTCACCAAGTGGATCGAAGCCAGGCCCATCAAGAAGCTAGACGGCCCCACGGCCGTCCGGTTCATCAAGGACATCACGGTCCGCTACGGCGTTCCTCACAGCATCATCACCGACAACGGCACAAATTTCGCCAAAGGCGCAATGGCGCGTTTCTGCTCCCAGGAGGGCATCCGGCTCGACCTCGCATGAGTGGCCCACCCCTAGTCAAAAGGCCAGGCAGAGAGGGCAAACAGCCTGATCCTGGCCGGCCTCAAGCCTCGGCTCGTGGCACCACTCGTGCGGTCAGCCGGCTGCTGGATCGATGAGCTGCCGGCTGTCCTCTGGAGCCTCAGGACCACGCCCAACCGGTCAACCGGCTACACCCCTTTCTTTCTCATGTACGGGTCCGAGGCGGTCATCCCCACGGACATCGAGTTCGACTCGCCTCGAGTCACCCTGTATACGGAGGACGCAAAGGAGGCGAGGGAAGACGGCGTTGACCTACTCGAAGAGGCACGCAAGCTGGCCCTGAGCCGGACGGCCATCTACCAGCAGAAGCTCCGGCACTACCACGGCAAGCGGATCCGGCCCCTCTCCTTCCGCGAAGGAGACCTGGTGCTCAGGCGGATCCAGCGGACCGCCGGCTAGCACAAATTGTCCTCCCCATGGGAGGGCCCGTTCATCGTCAGCAAGGCGCTGCACAACAACGCGTACTATCTAATAGACGCCCAGAAGTCACAGAAGCGTAAAAGAGATGCCTCCGGTGAGGAGACGGAGCGCCCATGGAATGCGGCGCTCCTTCGTCCGTTCTACTGGTAGAAAGAACCAGTGTATGTATGTATCTTCCCTCCTGTCGGAACTTAATGAATGCAATGGGTGTCCCAAGCCGGTACTTGGGGCATGCCCCCTTTCAATTCCATCAAGGCATGTCATTTCTTAAGCAAAGCACCCGGGCCCGGTCCCTGGGCCCGGGGGCTCGCCGACTCTTCTCCAAGACGGTCAAGTAGTGTGAACAAGCAATCCCCCCCTGCCCAGCTACAGACCGGCCCCCGGCTGTCCGGCTGGCAGGACTCTGGGATGGGAAGAAACTTACCACACGAACGCCGCCGGAAGAGTAGTAGCCGGATAGGCCCAACCGGACCGTTCTGTCCCTAGAAACCGGCCTCTGGCGGCTCGCCCCAGCTCTAGCCGGACGACTCTAAGGCCCGCACGGTTTCCCCAAGGACGATGCCCCGTCCCTGCCCCAGTCCAGCTCCCGGCTGGCCGGCAGGCGGGGCGGAAGCCGGAAGGAACCCTTGTGTGAGATACGAGTCGGAAGGTAAAAAGCAAAGGTTGAGCCGGCACACAAACACTTCAAATTCCAAGCAAACTTATAAACAAAGGGTCAAGGCCACAGGCCGAAGATTCTTTACAATACACCCCCAGTGGATGGAAATACGTTCTAACAAGTCTTACAGCAAAAGAGAAAAGATACAATAAGCGCAGGACCGCTTAGGCCCCTGGTGCATCGCCAGCCGGCTCGACAAACTGCCCAGGGGCGGCCTCCGCCTTCGGATCCGCCTCCATGGTCTCCGTGGCCTCGATGTCGCTGCCGGTGCTGGAGGCGGTGCTCTCGTCGGCAACCTCCTCATCCTCGGGCCCTTGGGGAATGCCGAAGGAGTCCTCGGCAACCGGCTCGCCATCCTCGCCAAGCGCCGGCAGGAACTCATCCGGGTCGACGTACGAGGCGAGCTCGTTGGCCCGACGGACGAGGGCGCCTTCGCGAGCGACCCGCTCCGCCTTGGGAACCTCGCGCATCCTGGCCAGCCGGTCCATGTCGACGCCGCGGTACCACGACGTGACGAACCGAAGGGCCATCTGCGCCCTGGGGTGGGCCGCCGAAGCCTTCCAGGCCTCAAGCCGCGCCACCGCGTGCTCCAGCCATAGCACCACGCGGCCGCCCGGGATCTCGCGACCCGGCCAGAGGGCCGAAATAACCCCCATGCCGGCCGCGTGGAGCCGGTCCATACAACGCTGCACGAAAATCAGCCGGTTCTCGATAGCCAGCGCAAACTCTGGCAAGTCCCAGCCGGCGTGCGCCTCAATCTCCTGCCCACGCTGCCGCAAGCACTCCCGATACTCCGCCACGACCCGCTCGGCACGGCGCTGAGTATCCGGGAACCGATCTAAGGGAGAGGGAAGAATCAGAAAATGGGTCGAAACAGCCGGCAGGGGAAGAAAACTTAAAGACAAGAAACTCACACTGAAAAGCTTCATCCAGCTCGATTGCGAACTGGAGGCCCAAGCCCTGCTCCCTCTCCAGCGCCTCCTCCGCCTGGGCGAGGGCGGCTCCACGCTGCTCAAGCTCGCCCTCGAGGCGAGTCACCTCGCCCTGCAGGATGGTGGCCCGCCGGTCGGCGTCGGCCGCCTGCTTGGCGGCCTCCTCCCGGGCCACCACTTCCTTCCGCAGCTCCGCGGTAAGGCGCTCCTGTGCCGCCTGACCGTCGATGACCAAGCCGCCCAGCCGGTCCCGCTCCGACGTGACCGCCTGGAGTTCCCGCTCCAGCCGGTCCCGTTCGGAGGCCACCTCGTCCCTCTTCTGCCGAATCGGGGTCAGGACGTCCAGCTCCTCTGCAAAAAGCCCAACCCAAGTTACTTAAAGCGCGGAAGACTCGAGCCGACTGCCGAGTAGCCGGCCCGACTCTCGGGGGCTACCCCGAGTGGGTGCGCTCGCGCGCCCCCATTGGAACAAGCGTACCTCGCGCCTTCCTCAGCTCCTCCTGAACCTGGTAGTAGCCGGCCCTGGCTCGGTTGTGGATGGCGACCGCCTCATCAAAAAGCGCCCGCCGCTTGGCGTTTTCAGCCTACTCCGCGCCAGAAGATGAAAAAAGTTAGACAGCAAAAAAAGTAGATCCGGCTTGGCTGCCACGCAGCCGAGCAGCCGGCCCGAATCTCGGGGGCTACATCCAGTGGGTGCGCTCGCGCGCCCCCACTGAAAATTCGACGCAGGCTAAGGAATCTCACCTCCACGCGCCGAAAGTTGCTTTCGGCGGCCTCAGCGAACCTGGCCAGCCCCTCACGGCAGTGCGCCATGATGCAGCCCGGCTCCCCAGGCACAAGGGCCTGGCAGCCGGCTGGCGAGGGCGAGACGGCTGGGCCGCGGGCCAACGCCCTCCAGTCCCGGAGTACGTCGAGCATGCTCCTCCTCGAGCGGCCCGCTCCACCGCTCGACCCTGTGTCCGCGACGGCGCCGGTCGGCGGGGGGTTGGTAGTGACCACGAGGGCACGGGAGCCAGCCCCAGACTCCCCTACGACCGGCGCAACCGGCTCCACCACCTGCCGGTCCACCTCGACAGCCGGGTTGACCGGCTCGCTCCCTCCGCCGAGCGCCGTCTCCGGCACGACCGGGGCGACGGGTTCCTCTGCCACGACCGGCTCGACGGAAGGCGGAGTCACAACTGGTTCCGCTGGCTGGGCCACCTCCACCGAAGGCGGGGCCATGGCCGTCTCCGGCACCGGCTCCCGCGGCTCGCTCGAGGGCGGCCTCGACATCCGCGTCGATTCCGCCGCCGAGTCCGTCGCGCGCGCCGAGTCCGAGCGCGGCCGCCGCCTCCCGTCGCTCGAGGCTGCCGAACGCGAGGGCGCGCCCTTCGCCCCCCCCCCTTCGCGGCTCGCATTTCGGCGAGCCTCCTCTTCTCCTCCCGTATAGTGGCCGCGTGCTCCTGGGCCTGCCGGTTGGTAGCGTCCACGGGATCGGCGGCCGACTCCGTGTCGTGGAGCTCAATGGCCTCGCCGGGAAAGGAGGAAGAAGGGCCCTCAGGCGCTAGCCGTCTCAAAACATGAAACCGCCTATGAGATTCGGGAAGGGCGCTTACCCGGCAACAACGGGAAGGGGCCGCCTGGCCCGGGGCGGCGGCTTCGCGACGGCCGCGCGCACCCTCTTACGAGCCGGCTGTTGCGCCGCCGGCTGCGCCGTGGCCGGCCTCTTCTCCCGGCGGGAGGCTTCGGCCGTCTGGTCCCGAGCCGGCTGCTCCTCGCTCCTTCCACATGGCTCTCGCCGAGCTGTGGGGTGAGGCGCGTCCAAGATCCGGACGTCATCATCATCATCATCATTGGTCCAATCTCTGATCGTGGGTTTGGAATTGAACTCACCGGCCGCCCTGGACCCACTGTCTCCCGGATCGCCCATCGTCCCATCTGCCTCAAATTCCCCCGAGGACTCGACCTCTTCCTCGACGCCCCCTCCCAGCTCAAAGTCCTCCGGGTCGGAGTCGGCGCGTTCCGCCTGAAACACCTGAGGGTGCGGACCATCCGCTGTGTTCTGTCGTACAAAGCGCCGCGGTCAGCATGGCACGTGAGCATGGAGGCCGGCTGAAGGAACACGGAAAAGAGGAAAGATACCGCGACGTGACGTACCGGAGGTGCCGGGTCGAACCGGTTGTACGACAACTTGCCGAAGTGCCATGTGCGCGGCGCCAACTTGAAGTTGGTGACGGCGTTCACCCGCTCCGCCACCTGGGCCGCGGTCAGCTCGAAGGTGGACAACCGGCAAGGGTCCCGCCGGCCTCCCATGTCGCATATCCGGTGCGGCCTCAGCTACAGGGCAGCACCCGGCGGTCGATGAAGGCCGCCACCAGATAGGCCGCGACCAGCCCTTCCCCGCTCCTCATGGTGTGGAGCCGGCCCAGCATCCCGGCAAGCTCCTCGGCCGCCACGTCGGCCGTCCAGTTCGTCCCCGTGGACGGGACGTTGACGAAGGGCGGCAGCCGGATGTAGTCTCGCGCCGGGTCGACGTTCTTCACATAGAAGAACGTTCGGTTCCACTTCTTGACGGATTCAATGAGGGTAATGCGGGGGAAAAGCGTGCCGCGGACGCACACCACCGCACCCCCGCAGGCGTACACCTCGTTGCCGTTCTTCAAGCTCTTGAGATAGAAGAGTTTCCTCCACAGCTCCACGAAGGGGAGAAGGCCGAGGTAGCCCTCGCAGAGAGTCACGAAGCTCGACAACTACAGAATGGAGTTCGGCCCCAAATGATGCGGCTGAAGATCGAAAGTGTCAAGGAAAAACCTGAAGAACTGGCTCGCCGGCAGACCGAAGCCGCGCGAGAAGTGCGAGGTGAAAACCACGAATTCCCCCTCCGCGGGCTCAGGCACCACCTCTCCGCCCGGAGGACGGGCGACGACGCAGTCCTCCGGCGGCAGCATGCGGGCGCGGCGGAGGTACGCGATGTCCTCCTCGGTGACGACGGAGCCGCCCCAACTACTGGAGGGACCATCGGCCATCTCTGAGGGGGACCGGCGCGGAGGAACGAGCGAGTGGCGCGGTGGCGCGGACTCGAAGCGACGGATGCGAGAGGAGGAAGACGGCGGGGAGAGGGGCGCGCTAACTGCCTCCGCCTCTCCCCCTCCCCTTATAAATAAGGGGGCGAAGCCCGGGGGACGTGGGGATTAACTGCGCCCACCTCCCCCGGGAAACCCGCAGGGCGTGGGCGCCTCGGGCCGTGGTCGCCGGGGTCTAGGCGCAGAAGATCCCTACCTGCGGCCCAAGGCCTACTGGGCTAGGCCCGTGGCCTGCTGGGCTAGGCTCGAGGCGACGTCCCATCACACCCCCAGGGGCGGGGCCCTCGGCATCGCAGCGCCCCGCGTGGCGCGTCGCAGCCCAGCGTAGGTCCCGAGGCGGCGCAACAGAACCCAAGGCGATGAGCGCGACCGCCGGCGCGGCTGGTCGATCGGCTCCACACACCAGGACGGTGCCGCCGGATGAAGTCGCCGGCTCCCCTTCGTCGGAAGGACGCGGGACCCCGTCGGCTTCGGGGACTACTGACGGGGTTATTACCCCTGGGTATGCCAAGACAGGGGAGTTCGGGCTTTTTTGAAAACAATACGACCGGCTGGTCCGGGGCCGGCTGGCGAGCGGCCGGCAGGCCCGCTGCCGGCAGGCGCGCGGCTGGCTGGCCAGGAGCCGGCCTCCCGGCGTCTGATCGGCCTGCAGCCGGCCGCTCCGCGGCTGGCCCTCCCGCTGACCTCTGGACGGGCAAGCACTTGTCCCCTCCTACCACGACCAAGTACAACGACAAGACGCGACCTCCACGATAGACTCCGGCGTGGCTACAGCAACCGCTGACGCGCAGGCACACATGGCTACAGTCCGGGCGGTCGTACCGCTGACCACGACCGATCGAGACCCGGCGGAGCGACAGTGCAGCCACGCCGCCGTCCACTCCATTACCTGCCCCGGCGTAGCTACAGCGCGGCCGGTCGTACCGCTGACCCGGCCGGCAGGCGCAAGACGACGCCGCATAGTGCGGCCCGTGCCGCGGCAGGTAAGCGCGGGCCAATAGCAGCAGCCGGCTGGCGGGCCCCAGTCGGCGATGGGACCGCGCAGCCGGCGGGCCCTACAGGCGACAAGACGGCTCAGCCGGCGGGACCATGGGCCGGCTAGAGAGGCTGCCAGCCGGGTCCCCCCTTTTCAGTAACTTATGTATATTGTAAGCCGGGGGGTTGGCTTATAAAACCCCCCGACGCCCCCCATGCACGGGCAGGCATTCTCCCCATCTCTCACTCACTCCCACATAGCGAGGCAAGAAGAGCCGGCTGCTCCTTCTTCCTCCTCTAGCCAACAGCTCAAGGAGCACCATTGTAATCCTCTTCACCCATCAACTAGACAAGCAGGACTAGGGGTGTTACCTCCCACGGAGGGCCCCGAACCTGGGTACATCGCGTGTCTCTCACCGCTTGTCCCCAATCCCGCTACCGGAGCCCACCGGCGTCCTTCGGTCCCAACCACTCTCGATAAGCCACCCCATGGCATCTGTCGTGAGAAAACGACGACAGGGCATCACCTAGTTAAATGAATAACAGCCGTGAACAGCACTTAGCAGAAAGAAAGTCTGAAAAAGAGGTTCTGTACTCTCAAGTTCAGTAATGTCTATATTCTTCACCCAAAAAAAGTACAGTAATGTCTTGTCTTGGCGTCTAATCTTGGATTCACAACTCTTGCAATCAATTTATGAGTGATAGAATCGTAAAGCTCACCTGTTTGACAGTTTGAGTAACTTTGGAGCTTATAATGTTATATACCATGGAATTGAATAGTGCGAAATGGTGGTTGGATCATGTTCTGTGTTATATGCTTTATCATCCTGCACATAGTATGGCTCTATTATTATCATCTGTTGCATGTGCATATTTCTTGTGTATATGAACAACTTATAATTCAGACCCTATTTTTCTTGTATTCCCTCTATCAGATTATTGTTTTCCTTAATTTGTTGTCATTGATAAATCTTCATTGCGGGCCTTGGACACGTTGATCTTCATTTGTCGTCATTTTCCTGAGCCAGTAATATGCATTTATAAGATTAAAATTGGAATCTTAATTTTAAGCTTTTGTTTCTTAGTCACAGAACCGTAAGCTGATCCAAGTGTCATGTTTAAATATCCTAATTAAACATGTTAAGCTGCTACATGGTAGGTCATTGTGTCTAACTCTGGTAGATATTCGCAGCATTGCCATCATTGCAGTCTTGTGGGCAAGTAAATAAATAAATGCACTAAATAGCATCTTATCAAATGGACAAAATATCTCTGATGAACATCCTCTGATCTTAACGAATTTCAAGTTTTGTTGAGATATTTTACCAAGCTGCCAAAATACGCACTACAATGCACCAAAGATTATAGCGCTAATGCTTATTTTCTTCATCATGTATGAAAGCTAAACTATTCAACTGGGGAGAAGATGGCTTTATGACAGAAACTGAAATTTCTACTCAGCGCGAAGCATTCATGGAGGTTGCTGTCTGGAAGGAGCTTAACCATCGAAATGTTGCAAGGGTGAATATTTTTCTGCTCACTGTGCATTTGCATACTGTGTTAGCAATGTTTGATGTTAATTATTTTTTGGGTAGTAGCGACATCAGTTCATTTTCGGTACGTTATAACAAAATGTTACCTCAGGACCGACAATAGTAGGCACTACAACACTTTCTTCTGAGTCTTTCTTTATGTGGTACATTGAACATATGTCATGTTTTCTTCCTAGCAGTTCATCGGTGCATCAATGGGTACCACTGACCTTAACACCCCGGCTGATAGCGGCGAGAGCAGCGCACCCATTGATAAGCCAGAGAGAGCCTGTTGTTTTGTGGTTGAATATCTCTATTTAGGAACACTGAGTCAATTTCTATATGCTCACAGGACGAGAAAGATCGGATACAAAACTGTGGTTAAGCTCGCGTTGGATTTGGCCAACGGGTAAGCAAGCTGGCTAGATTTGCTTCCACATATCTTCCAATCTGAATCCGAGGATAAACAACAATCTCATATATTTTCTTTTGCAGACTGAGCTATCTTCACTCGAAAGATATCGTGCATCGGGATGTCAAACCTGAGAACATGCTTCTTGGCGCAGAGGCGGTCGTTAAGATCGCCAATTCATAGATAGACATATTTTAAAG
This sequence comes from Elymus sibiricus, assembly GCA_039707655.1. Lineage (NCBI taxonomy): Eukaryota > Viridiplantae > Streptophyta > Magnoliopsida > Poales > Poaceae > Elymus > Elymus sibiricus. The sequence goes on along the minus strand of CM077665.1, from coordinate 456,996,161 downwards.
TGTAGATTCATTTATTTTGCTCCGTATGTAGTCATAGTATAGTCTCTAATAAGACTTATATTTAGAAAAAAAGACTTGGACGGAGGGAGTATAGTCTCTAATAAGACTTATATTTAGAAAAAAAGACTTGAACGGAGGTAGTACAAAATTAACAGCAAAAGGGTGAAACCGCGTCAGGGTATTGTAGCTCTGGCAAATATAAGGTCTTTCTAGCGTTCCTCGCACTTCTGAATTATCATTGCAACAAATTATCCTTATGCGGTGGAAAATATAAATCAAATCGTCTTCCTTGATGCAAACATGGTTGAGCACATGTCCTGTAACTCCCGTTCAGAGTTGAGTTGAGTTCTCTACTCATGATGATTCTACACAGTTTCCCACAAACAACAAATTCCCGCGCAATCGAAAAAGGAATAAGCAACAACGTATAGCTAGTGAGTGAGTACAGATAACGCTCCATCCTATCACAGAAGCCTAGGCTGAGTACTCAAAAGGTTGGGGCGGCTGGGGCTCGTCGTCGACGGCCATGGCAGCCGAGCCTGGCCCAGCAGCGGCGGCTGCTGCGTTGTTGCCGGCGCCTGTGGCCACTGTCGCGGGAGCGTCTGTGAGCACGAGCTCCTCCGCCTCGCTGGGCTGTGTGTCTCGGAGGAGGATGAACCCGCAGGGGGCGGGCCTCACGGGGACGTATCGGCTGCCCTCGATGAACTTGATGAACTTCTCCTGCGCAGGGACAACGCGGGCTGGATTGGCCAGGATCTGGAAGGCCGGTTCTGGCTCCGGGGCCTTCTTCTCTGCCGCACCGTCAACCTGGGAACAAAAATTGAGAGACGGGTCAACCCAAAAGAGGCCTGAGTGAATGAAGTTGTTTCTATGAACTGAGCCTGTTCTTTTGAGCTCCAAAAAGGAAACTTCAGCTAGATATGAATCGGAACACAAGGTTCCATACTGAGAACTCTATTAACAGGCTTACATCTAAAAATAGTGCTATGCTGAGCTGTGTTGCGACATCTTAGTAATGTTGCACCCATGAAGGAAAAATGGTGAAGCGAAGGAGATTCAGTGAAGTCTTGTTCTTACCTGCATTGCATCACCGTCCTTCTCCTGTGTTTTAGCTGCATTGCCTGAAGTAGAACCAGAAGCATCTTCCGCTGGCTTCGCTTTGCTTTCTGCGTCCGTTGATTTCTCCTGGCTAGGTTTGCTTTCTGCTGTTGACTTCTCCTGGTTAGCCTTGCTTTCTGCTTCTGCTGTCTTCTCCTGGTTAGCAGCTTTGCTTTCTGCATCCTTCTTCGCCCTAGATTTTGCCTTGGCATAGGTCGACAAAATGGCTGTGGGCAGCTTGACTGCTGAAGTCGTAGTCTGCTGAGTGGTCGGCTTTGGATACTCAAAGAGGGACGGTTTAGCATGTGACAAAAACTCAAACTTCGGCACTTCCAGGTTTGAGTTGAGACCAATGATGGCTGTTGGCGAGAAGGCGAGGCTGATGAAGTATAGGAGAGGATACCAGTACCAGAACTGGGTGAAAACAGCGAGGCCAATCACAGCAGTGAGCTTGTCATGCTTGTTTCTCGAGAGAAGTTTGATGGTGACATTCCTACCACCAGCATCCAGAATGCCGGAAGCAAGTATGGCACCCATTTTGCTCATGGTGTCCTCATGCTTGTCAAGAATGATCTTCTCCAACTGACGCCTGAATGTTCCAACACGAGAATCAAAGGACTCATTCGTCTGGATCATGACCATTGCCATAGCAATTAGAGCCCCCTGGCGTACAAAGTCAACGACGTCTGATGTGAGAGGCTCCAACAAGGAAATGGCATCACTTAACCCTGTTCCTGCACAGGATATCCCAACAGCTAAAGCTGCGCCATAACGAACATGTGGGTTGTACGATTCAGAGAGCAGGGACACAATTCTCGGAGTCTGCATGATCAGAACGGAACATGTAAGTTGTGAATCAAAAAGGTATCAAGAAGATGTAATGTGTGGATCAAAGCCATTGATGATTGTTTATTTTATTAGCATTTTTTTCTATTAGATGGAAAGAGATGAAGCATAAATTCATAATGAACAGACCTATGTTGTTCCTTGGAATAAATTTAATAGCGGGCAACTATTTAAACATGAAGGCATATACTACATACCTGCTCAGGTTCGTTGTATAGAACAAATCCAAGACCCATAACTGCAGTCCTACGAACATCATCACTGACGTCCGATACAGCAAAATGCAGCAGCTGATGGATAGCTTTGTTGTTTGCAGTTCCTCTGTAGGCTAGAGCCAATGCATACATACCACCATAACGTAGTATGGGATCTTGATCTCTAGTCATTTGTTCGATCAAGGTGTCAGCTTCTTCCTCCCTGCCATACACAGTCAATGCGATGCCAAGTGCCAAACCCCTGCACACGCACACACACACACACAGAGAGAGGGGGGGGGGGGGGGGGGGGGGGGGGGGAAGATGTCAGAAACAAGAGCTGGATGCATCTTCAGAAATACCGCAACAATAATTAAACAGCGCTGACCTGATAATCTTTTCATGCTGTGTATCATGTGCATAAGCGAGCATCTCGGCGGCCTTCTCGCTGGCTGTCCCAACCATGAGCAAACCCATGCCAATACCAGCTGCTTCACCAGCCACAGCACTGTCTGTGTAGAGGACATTCTTTATGTCCTCAAACACTTCTTCATCTGCTGTCCCCAGAGATGCAAGCCCAAGTCCCAAACAGGCACCATGCTGGATGACCTGCATAATACGGTGTCAAGTAAGAAAAATATACACTATATAAATATAGCATTACACAACGACGGACAAGGAACGGAATGTCACCTCCGCACTGGTGTTGCGAAGGCTTTCACGGAGGAATTGTTTGATTCCTTCACCATGGTTGGCATGAATCAAACCTAAAGCATAGAGGGCACCACCTTCCGAGTATGGACTGCCACCACCAACTGCACCACTTTGAGGTAGGTATGGGGCCATCAAAGCCCGACCTTGCTGAAGGTGGCCTCTATGAATCACACCTAGCCCAGCTGTTGCACTGAATTTAGCCCAATTAGTTGCCCTGCTTAACCACTCCTGCAAGACAATACCAAAATGAGACATTACAGAGGGAAAAAAGTATACTGCATGACAACAAAACAACTAGATATTTTTTTTACCAGATTCTCTCTTAGAAAGGTATCTACTGTTGTTCCTGCATGCATGATCGCATTGGAACAAATAGTTGCACTATGGCAAACACTGTTCCTCATTTCCACAGCCTGCTTTATTGTCTTCAGAATTAGAAGATCGGACCTATCAAACAAACAAACCCATCAAGGCGATGTCAGATATATAAAAGTTGCAAGAGACGAGGGTTCAATGTTTAGGACATAATAAGTATACCTGTTGTGGCTATACAAAAATTGCAGCGTAAGCTGAATAGACTTCTCCCCTGACAGTATCCCTTTAAGTTTTGCAAGCTTATCAGCATGTGCTGCCTCATTTGGATCCACTGGGTGGGCATTTCCATTTGCCGTAGTAGTGTCATCTCCCATCTGAACATCACCCGCTGGTTCTGTGCTAGTTGCACCCGCATTAACAGTCTGATCGGCCGGTAAAGCTGAACCACTATCAGGGTTAGACTGACCAGGAGTCTGTGAGTCCAGGCGATTCCTCACATTCAGAAGGAAGGCCTGGTTTTCATTTTCCACCAGATCAAAGGCAATTTGGTATGCAAGGAGAGCATCATCCTGCATGATGCAATATCTCGAGTAAGCAACAGAGACTACAACGTAAGTGATGTGGTGGGCAGAGTAAAGAACAATCATATACCTTGCTTCCAGAAAGTAGTGTGTCCAATATATTCGCAACAGTTTCAGGCTCACCCAGAAACATAAGACACTGGCAGATGCTCAAAAAATCTGGATGCGGCAAAGTCTGGTATATTTTAACAAGGCAGCGAAGAACCTGGGAATAAAATGAATTATTTGGTCAGAATGTTAATTTTTGCTTACTCAACACAAACACTTGTTTTTTGGAATTAATAAACCAACCATAGTGCCAAATAATTTTTAACATGCCCCTACCTCACACCGATATTCACGGTGACTAACATATTGATGAGAAAGGTTGATGCAATATGAAAGAGCCCCGTGAATATTATCACACCGAACAATTGCTTCCTCCAGTTTATCCAGTCTCCTGCATTCAACAGCCATACCCATGGCCTGTTGGTATTTCCCATCAAGAACACATCTACAGCAAAGAGTAACCGTTAGCTGAATACTCCATCTGATAAATAAGAGGATATGTGCAAACGGTAGGATATTATCATACTTCTCCAGCATCCTCTCCACTATGGTCTCTAATCTCGGATCCAAATTTTCTTCTTCCTCTGTAGCTTTAGAAGCTTTTGTCTTGAAACTCGCATATTCATCTAATGCTTTGGCTGAAAGAGGAACCACCAATTCAACATAATGAGCAAAAGAAATTCAAGTGAAATAACGTCCAGAATGATTGAGAACTTAAGACAACTCCTCACCTAGAAGAGCATGAGCATAATCCGAATCCTCAGAAACGTCAAACAGAGGCCCAGCACCAAGTGCATACAACAGCGCATCATTTAACTCGCCCAAGTAGTAAAATACCTGCATGATATGCAGCAATCATCAACATAAGAAATACAAAATATAATGCTTCCAGACAAGGTATAAAGTAACATGAGGTCCTACCTTAGAAACAACTAGTGCAGCTAGCTGTCTCTGGTCAAACTCCTCATCTTCATACAAGCTCTCACTGGAGGCAAAAAATGATAACAAATTATTAGCTAGCTTCATTGGAAATACAAACTTTAAAAAGCTGGATTCTAGAGAATTCTTGCTCGACATTATGATCCAATGTATAAAGCTCCCAAATCAAAACCAAATAAAAATTAGAGCCTCATTGTTCCACAAAAATAACAACTAGACGCACAACAATTGCATATGAAAAGCAATTTTAAAATTAAAATGTCTTACAGAGACACATTATTTGTCACGAGATCTTATGGGTTTCACCTCTAGCCTACCCTCAACTTGTTTGGGACTAAAGGCTTTGTTGTTGTTGTTGTTGTTGTTGTTGTAGATACACATTGTTTCTAATGCAAGCAAAACAACCATATGGAAATTATGGATATGTTTGGTTGGTGCCAAAAATTGGAAGCCTATGATTATCTGGCAAGAAGTGGCTTGCTAGAAATTTCCAGCCTAAAATATTAGGTAGGGATAGACTAGGCACCAACCAAACACACGCAAGAAGACAAGAAATTTAATCTGAACTTAAGAAACAAACATTAGATTAAATTCCCAAGACATATCACCATTGAACTGTTATGTTAATCTAATGTCTGATGTTCAATGGTCACTCTGTCAGGATCTTTCTTAGCACAGGGCAGGCATTATAACTGATTATAACCAACCGAGCGAAGCAAAACCATAAAACAACTTCTATAAAAAACTGAAAGTTGGAAACTTTCTAAATTCTCACCCATCCTCAGTTCACATCTCACTCCTACAACTGTCGTTATATCCAAGCGCGGACACGAAAGTGCAAAAAATCCAAGCTTTTACTACGGCTACCGAGTACAATCACACAATTTACGAGTAGATTTTCTTGGTGAATTCACTTCAAACTCTGCGGATTCGTCATGGAGAGCACAGCCGCGCACTAAATCCCAGGAATCCCGTGGTTAACAGATCAGAACCAAGCCACAACCTACGGTTCCCCTCGCACAAGCAGCAGATCGACCGGACGAGGCCAACCGAACGAATCGCGCGACAGCAACGGCATCTAGGGCAACCTCTCTTCCCGAATCCTCGACAATCAGCGAACCAGATCGAAACACTGAAACCCCGCACCCAAGCCAACGCGCTGGAACGAATCGCGCGGGCGGGGCGGAGCAGCTGCGGCTGCGGGCAGCGGGCGCCGGCCGAGAGGCGGCGGCGGCTAGGTAGCGCGGGAAGGATAAGAGAGGGGGGAGGGGAGGGGTCTCACATGGTGGGGATGCTGGTGGAGATCTCGGGGTAGAAGAGGTGGACGACGGAGTTGAGGCTGGCGAGCGCGTGCAGCTTGAGCTCCTCCGCCGGCTCGTGGAGCATGGCGAGGATCCCGCCGGCCGAGCTGACAGTCGCCACCGCCGCCATGGCCGCGTCGGCGAAGGAGATGTGGGGGTGCGCGAGGGTTTGTTCGGCTCGGTGCGGGGCGTCTGCGAGTTTACTTGGAGACGGGGACGACGCGAGACGGGATTACCCCTGCGGTGGAAGGTGCGGGCGAATATAGGGACGGACGGGGCGATGGGTCCGTCCGATTAGCATAGGGTGTCGATTTTTCCTTGGACTCGGACGCAAAAACGAATTTCCGTTTTCCAAAAACAAATGGTTTTCCGATTGGTTAGTGCGATTAGAACAACTCCAACCGGGCGATTCATTTCGTCCGCCTGTATCCGTTTAGGTCGCGGCGGACACAAAAGTCAACCCAACGCGTCGACCCAAACGGACGCGCGTCCGTTTTTCGTTCGCCCGCGACCCATTCTAGGCTTAAATTTGAGCCACATTTGCGTCGCGGACACGGGACGGACGCCCGCGAGACGCCCGCCCTTGTCCTTTCCCTAGCCCGCCCGTCGGTGGCACACCGCCACCATTTTCTCCCAAATTACCCAAAAACCTCCCGCCCACCCCTTCCCGTGCGCGTCATGGACGACGACGCGCCGACCCTCGACGCCGCCGCCGGTCTCGCCTCCCTCTCCTCCGTCGGTCGTCGCGGCGGGCGAAAAGGGCTGGCAGCCCCTAAGAAGAAGAAGGTGCTGACGCCCGCGGAGCGCGCCGACCAATCGTTGAGGAGGAAGAACCGTCGGCACCAGCAAGAAGACATGAACGAGGTCGCGCCCGCGTCTAACCTCGTCGCCGCCTTAGAGCAAGATGCCACCGCCGCGAAGAACAACCAGCTCATCCGCGAGGCCACGAGGCAGACCCTGTTGCTGCTAGGGTTAAACCCTGGCCAGCACGGGTTCGTCGCTGCCGTTGTGGCCGCGGCCAGCACCGGCTCATCGCCCCTTCGTCACCCACTTCTGGACTCGCCGCGCATGTCCTCCACGCCGGTGGCGCGCGGCTTCCAGAGGCACCACCCGCAGTGGCGCACGGCTTCCAGAGGCACCACCCGCAGACCTCCCGTTTGTCCTACTCTACGGGCTCCGGTTCACCGGAGGTGAGCATGGTCGCACCTGTGGGCGGTGGATCGTCCTCCGGGGGTGCGCGCAAGCGGCCTCGCGAGCTCCAAGCGGACGCCATGGGGAACGCCCGCAACCTATTCGACAAAATGCCGGCTGCGGAAGAGGAGGCCAGCCTCTTCATGGAGGGCCTCATCTACGAAGGGGATGGAGGTGGCGCTACCTTCGATCCCGACAAGACGCAAAGCCAAGATGGCCGCAACCCTTTCATGGTCGGGCACGGCGACATTGGGTACACGTTTGGTGATGATAGTGGAGGCATGGCCGACCCCCTCATGGAGGACCAAGTCGGCTTGGGCGGCTCTTTTCCGCTATCTCACGAGTTCCCGGAAGACTATGACCTAGATGAAGAGGATGATGAAGTGGACATCGAGGTAGAGCCATTGTTCGAGGAACCGCTCCCCGCCCAAGCCAATGCAAAGAAGAAGCGGAAGAGCAAGTGTGTCAAAGCATACACACAAGATGAGGACAAACTTCTTTGTGAATGTTGGAGAGACATTGGCCAAGACCCCAAGATAGGCTCCGAGCAAAAGGCTTCGACATTTTGGCTAAGAGTGCATCGCGAGTTCCACGAGCGCAAGAAGTTTAAACCATACCAAATGGAGAGCAAGCGTGGGTGGGTCTCTCTCGACAAGCGTTGGAGGGTGATACAACAAGAGTGCAACAAGTTTTGTTCCACTCTTGAGGGCATCGAGGCCCATCCCGTGAGCGGCATCGGCATGAAAGACATGGTATGCCGACATGCTTGCTTATATCGATTGTTTTTACCTTGCTTATTTTGGTATGCCGACATGTTTGCTCATTTGTAGGTCTTCCAAGCTTTGGAAGCATTCAAGGTCCGCTATGAGGGCAAGTCTTTCAACCTCACTCGTTGTTGGATGATCATCAATGGAGAAGAGAAGTTCAAAGCGTAATACGTTGCCATCAAGGCGCGTGGAGGGCATGCAGCTGTTGAAGAGCATGGTGAGGGCGAGAAGGAGTGGCTGCGGGGAAAGACCAACTTCAAGAAAGAGGACAAGCGTGAGGCGGCGTCCCTTGCCTTGCAAGCTACTTTGCAAGGCATGATCGTGTAGGATCACTAGAAGTGTATGTCTAGAGGGAGGGTGAATAGACTACTTGCAAGAATTAAAACCTAACATTTTCCCAAGTTAATTGGTGGGCAGTTTTTAGCAATTATAACAAGTCTAATGCACCCTACACATGCTAGTCAACAAGTATGGCAGCAGAAAAGTAAGACAAGCACATGTAAGATAGAATAGAGGTAGGAACATCAAACGCAATTTGGAGACGCAAGGATTTTTCCCGTGGTTCCGATAGGTGGCGCTATCGTACATCCACGTTTATGGAGTCTTCAACCCACGGAGGGTAACGGTCGCGAGAGTTCACGGAGGGCTCCACCCATAAGGGTCCACGAAGTAGCAACCTTGACTATTCCATAATGGCTTCCGTCCACGAAGGACTAGCCTCACTATGGGTAGATCTTCACGAAGTAGGCGATCTCCTTGCCCGTACAAACTTCTTGGTTCAACTCCACAACACGAAGTAGGAGGCTCCCAAGCGACACCTAACCAATCTAGGAGGCACCACCCTCCAAAAGGTAATAGGCTCGATAATGTCGATGAACTCCTTGCTCTTGTGCTTCAAGATGATAGACTCCTCAACACACAATCACTCTCTCAAAGATTTGGTTTTGGTGGAAGAGATTGATTTGGTGGAAAGCAACTTGGGGAGGCTAGAGATCAAGATTTATATGGATGGAGTGGAATGGCTTGATCTCAACACATGAGTAGGTGGCTCTCTCTCAGAAAATTGGATGGGGCAAGTATGGAATAGTTCTGAGTGCTTCTTTTTTGAGTGGTTGGTGGTGGAGGGGTATATATAGGCATCTTCAAAAATCCAACCGTTACACCTAAAGTGACTAACTCGGTGACACCGAAGTATAAAACTCGGTGGTACCGAGTTGCTCCAAAGGTAGCAACTTTTGAATCTCGGTGAGACCGATACAAAGATCTCGGCAGTACCGATTAGGTGACCAACGGTCAGTTTCCAAAACTCGGTGACGCCGATCCAAAATCTCGGAAATTCCGATTTTAAAAATCGAGGTAACAGAAAGTTGGCAAGCTGGACTCGGTGGCACCGAAGCAGAATCAGTTGCATCGAAGATCTAGGGTTTGGCATGGGTCTGTCTGAGGTGGGAATCGGTGGGACCGAGTGGAAAAATTGGCAGCACCGATTTTCATGATAGGCTTGGACAGACTTTTGTGGAAGAGTTTGTGGGTGTTTTTGGTGACTATCACTTGTGCACGTGGAGCATATTGTTCACCAACAGTACCTTACCCCCTTTTAATAGTATTGGCTTTCATATGGACTCAAGGTGATTTCTCACAAAGTAAAATATAGAGTCCTTTTGCTTGAAGCTTTGCCAATCCATTTCCTTGCATCTAGGGGTCTCTCCACAATCCTTAGCCAACCTTCTCTGTGGACTTTATCTGAAATACACTAGATAAAAGTATTAGTCCAAGAGACAATGTATGTTGTCATGAATTATCAAAACCACCAAGGGAGCATATTATGCTTTCAATCTCCCCCTTTTTGGTAATTGATAACAACATATAATCAAAGCTTCAAATAAAGATATGCATAGATATAATGAAAACTTTGAGAGACACATGACAAAGACTTGCTCCCCCTAAATGTGTGCAATCTTTTTAGAGAATAGTTGCTTTGGAATGCATAGACACACATGTAGTGGAAAGGGATAAAATGAGTCATGTGTATCTTGGCTATATGCATCAAATACATGTGAACGAGTTACATCCTTGTTCAAGACTTCACTCTTGCAAACAATATGTGCAAGAAGCAAGAGATCATCTTGATTAAGGATATGGTGCATATACTTACCTTGAGTTCTTGAGCATTCTAGTAGTAGAAACACACTTGAGAAAACAATGTTAGGAAACACAAGAGTATTCTACCAATCAAAAAGCAATAGAGCTCAATAGTACCAAGATGTGGAGAACATGTAGAAGGTAGTATTCCTTAAGATTGATATGTCTCCAAGATCATTTAGAACTTTCTCCCCTAGATATGAAATAGTAGGTCATTGTAGGAGATATGCCCTAGAGGCAATAATAAATGTTATTATTTATCCCCATGTTCCTAATTAAGTTTATATTCCATGCTATAATTGCTATGGTTCTCGAGTCTATAATAGCCACGAGGCTCGGAGGAAAACTCATATGCACGTGTGGAATAATAAACGGTAAAATGTATTCCTAGTCTGGCCTCTAAGACTAGCTCAAGTGTTGCATGATGGTTCTGTTTTCCTGATCATGGTCATGTCTATGCCAGCAACTTTGAGGGCACAATGTTAGCAGAACATTTGTGTTGAATCGACCCGAATTGATGTTATGCTATGAGATTCATTCATCACAAGTTAATGGTTAATAACACAGAGATGGTTAACGTTTGCATGATTCCTTAGACCATGAGAGTATCGAGTTTCTTCATGCTTGCTTCATGAACTTTGGGGTTTGTTAAACGTCATCCGTAAATGGGTGGCTATTACGGCGGCTTACGGGTTCATGGAAAAGTATGTCAAGTAACTTGATAGCTCAAGATTGGGATTTGCTCCTCCAACGATGGAGAGATATCTCTGGGCCCTCTCGGTGTTACGGTATCCATCATCGTCTGGCCAGACACTTTGTGATTTGATCACGGGGATGCTGGAACACGGAACGAGAAAAGAGAACAATACCGGTAACAAGGTAACTAGCATAGTGGACAAGGTGTTGATCCACAGGGATGCCAACATGTCTCACCTTGGGTATTTGTAACATATCGCGAAGCAACAGGAATAGCACACGGCAACTGGAGGTTCACTCGAATATTCATTCGTGTGGGTATAGGGGTCAATATGGGTGTCCACGGCTCCGATGTTGATCATTGATCGGAAGTGATTCCGGGTCATGTCTATACTTCACCGAACCTATAGGGTCACACGCTTAAGGGTCATGTATCTGTTGAATACTAGACAGGGAGTCTGAGAGAAATTCATCGAAAAAGTTTCGGAGACAACGGAAGAGTTCCGGAGAGAGAACACCGGAAGAGTTTCGGTAAAACCGAAAAGTTGTTTCGGAGTGTACCATTAAGTCAAATTGGTTTCGGCACATGCCTGGAAATTATTGGAGGGTACCAGAATTGTTCCGGTAACTTCTGAGATTTTTCAGAGACAAAAACCGGAAATGTTCCGGACTGCCGGAACCGCTTTAGTTGCTTTTCACAGATGAAAATCACTAAACCGAAAAGTTGTTTTGGAGTACACCATTAATTCAAATTGGTTTCGGCACACGCCTGATAATTCTTGGAGGGTGCCAGAATCATTCTGGAAACTTCTGGGAATTTTCCGGAAGAAAAACCGGAAATGTTCCGGAGCTGCCGGAACCGCTTTGTTTGCTTTTCGCAGATGAAAATCACTAATCCGGAATTGTTTCGGAACGCGCCAAAAATTATTTTAGTGGGTACTGGAAATGTTCTAAGCCCACATAAATATTTTCGGTTCGAACGGACGCTGAAAAATGTCGTCATGAATAGTGAAATCAGCTTTATGGTTACTTTTTGGAAAGCCACCTTTTTGGGCTTTTGCTCCAAAATATCTTGGAGATGACATGGATGGATGTGGCTGAAATTTCAGCCCCTCCACCCCTCCTTCTCCTATAAATAGAGGTGGAGGGGGCTGCCCAAAACTCACTCTTTCTCACATACAAGTGCCATGCATGATCTGGCTTTCTCTCTCCCTCCCAGCGAAATAGTTTCGTAGAGCCGAAAGGATGTCTGGGTTCCGGCAGGAACTAGTTCTGGACGGCGAAGCCCTGTCGGATAGATGACACCGTATGTGTGCAACTCTGTAGAGAGATCGTAGTTTCGGTCTTAGTTCGAGAGTGCCTCCCGAAGGGCTGTCCGTGTGACCGTCCGAGTTTCGAAGGTCCTCCCGAAGGGCTGTCCGCAACACCATCCGGGGGACTGTCCGACCGCCTCTCGGAGGGATGTCCAAGGGGCAGATGAGGGTATACATCCTCGTGGTTGGGAGGTTGTAAATCCTAGCTGCGGGGATCTGCACCGCCGATCGTCATCGACTCTACTTCCGCTGCGCTACGAGTCAGTAACGAAAAGATCAAACCTTGTATGCAGTCTTCATAGTGGTCCTGGGCTGGTGCGTAGGTCGGAAATTTTTTGTTTTCTGCTGCGTTACCCTACAGTCATCCTCTCCTCCTGAATCTTAGCATGTAGATATTGGGATTGGATAGGGTGAGACAAGTCTAACATGAGAATAGTAAGTAAGAGTATCAAATTAGAACAAGATTAGGCATGCTCTCTCTCCTTCGGGAAACAACGAAACTTCTCTACCTACTTTGGTATTCTCCCCTTGTCTATGTAAGCATAAGCTTTGATATTCTCCCCCCTTGATTGTCTCTCCCCCTTTGCATTGAAGCATGTATCTCCCCCTTTAGCATTTTGAAGCTTTGGTATTTCTCCCCCTTTGGCATTAATTTCCATAAAGGTCCATACACAGGGATCATGGGGTAAGAAGGGATCCTTGAGAAAAGGGTCATAGAATGTAGGGTTCACAGAAAAGAATGAGGATCATAGAGAGCATTAAAAACTGATGAAACATAGAGAATAATTTCTCCCTCTTTCACTGAGAGCTTGTAAGACTTCTCCTCCTTTGAGTTAGGGATCCTAGAATAAAGTTTCTCCCCCCTTTATTTATTTAATAATAATGGATCATCGAAGAAATGGAGAATTGCTAAGTTTAACAAAGGATAGAAAAGATAGCAAAGTCGGTGGCTCCGAGGCAAATAAGTCGGTGGAACCGAGACGTGCATTTGCAGCCTATCTGCTTGATCGGTAGAACCGAGTCATTTGAATCGGAGGCTCCGAGGATATAACAGAAACTTGGCAATTACTAGAAATTCTCAAATGATTTTAGAAAACTTGCAATAAAATCTTAAAAGGATTTGCAAAGGAAATACAAAAGACTTTTCAAAGAAACATCAACTAGACAAGATTTGAGTGGTTCCAAGGAATCTTGCAAATAGAGGGTCAACCACATTAGAAGCTTCATCTAGATGATGGTCGGTGACTAGGTCACCTATATTAGAGTATATTGACTTAGGAGCCAAGTAAGAATACTTGATCATAGGTCATACTCATCGTTAAACTCAAAATGGGGTTACCATTTTTCGATTAAGCATTTTAATGTTTTCATATCACTTGAGTTGCTTTAACTCATGACTTGGAGTAAAGCTTTTTCAAGGATATGAGTACTTACCTTTGAGTGATGTTGATGACGTGGCTTGTAGGTGAACTTGATGAGGATGCTCCAGATTTATGAAGTTCATCTTGAGTTGGGAGCAATCCTTCTTGTTTTGGTTCACTTATCACCTACATAGGTTTGTCATGCAAGGAAGAACATGATATGACACGATACCAATTGTGAAATTCAAATATGTGTCAAGGATATGTTTTTGTTGTCCTCTTCCTTCCATCATCAAACGGGGTTGTGGATACTTGGCCATGCCAAGATTGCTTAAGATATGAGTTGATGGCAATCTTGTGGAGTGTTGTTCTTCCAAGTACCTACAAAAGGTTAGATGCAATACAAGGGAGCATAGAATTCCAAGTTATGTGAGATTCATTGTAATGATAGCATGGGATGGTCAAGTAAGCTCATCCCCTTGCATGCATCCGAGTGAGCTTTAGCTCAAGTTTGAAGCATCAATGATGTTCAACTCACTCCTCAAATAACAAAACACTTTCTCATCAAGTGGTTAGTAAAGATATCGGCCAATTGCTTGTTGGTACGAACATGCTTAAGATTAATATCTCCTTTGGCAACATGATCACGAATGAAATGATGTCGAACTTGAATATGCTTAGTTCGAGAATGTTGCATGGGATTATGACCAATCTTAATAGCACTTTCATTGTCACAAAGTAATGGAACATTTTTCACATGGATTCCATAATCTTAAGCGTTTGTGTCATCCATAGCAATTGTGCACAACACAATCCAGCGGCAATATACTCAGCTTCGGCGGTGGATAGAGATACCGAGTTTTGTTTCTTGGAGGACCAAGACACAAGAGATCTACCAAGAAATTGACATGTACCCGAGGTGGATTTTCTATCAACCTTGTCACCGGCATAGTCCGAATCGGAATAGCCAACAAGGTTAAAAGAAGATCCCTTGGCATACCAAATGCCAAAGTTTGATGTTTGTATCAAATATCTCACAATACGTTTCACGGCCAAAAGATGACACTCTTTAGGTGCAGCTTGATATCTAGAACACATGCAAACGCTAAGCATAATATCGGGACGGGAGGCACATAGATATAACAATGAACCAATCATAGGTCGATAAACCTTTTGATCAACCGGTTCGTCCTCCTTGGTAAGATCAACATGTCCACTAGTAGGCATAGGAGTTTTCATACCTTTACACTCTTTCATGTTGAACTTCTTGATCAAGTCCTTGGTATACTTGGTTTGAGAGATGAAAGTTCCTTCTCTCGTTTGCTTGATTTGCAAACCAAGGAAGAATTTCAGCTCACACATCATGGACATCTCATACTTCTCGGACATCAACCTTCCAAATCTTTCACTAAATTGTGGGTTAGTAGATCCAAAGATAATATCATCCACATAGATTTAGCACACAAATAATTCACCATTAACTCTTTTAGTGAATAAGGTTGCGTCAATTTTACCAATTTCAAAGCCCTTTTCAATGAGAAACTTCGTTAAGCATTTATACCAAGCACGTGGGGCTTGCTTAAGACCATAAAGAGCTTTACGAAGCTTGTAAACATGATTAGGTTTCTTGGGATTCACAAAACCAGGGGATTGTTTGACATAGACCTCTTCTTCAATCTCACCATTTAAAAAGGCACTTTTAATGTCCATTTGATAAAGCGTGATATCATGGTGATTAGCATAAGCAAGAATAATGCGAATAGCTTCAAGTCTAGCGACGGGGGCATAAGTCTCACCGTAGTCCATACCTTCGACTTGCGTATATCCTTGGGCTACGAGACGCGCCTTGTTGCGTACAACTTGACAGTCTTCATCTTCCTTGTTCCGAAACACCCATTTGGTTCCGATGATGTTGAGCTTGTCCTTGGGCTTCTCCACGTGTGTCCACACTTCGTTCCTCTCGAAGTTGTGAAGCTCTTCATGCATGGCGTTCACCCAATCCAGGTCTTCAAGAGCTTGTTCAACCTTCAAGGGTTCAATGCTAGAGATGAAAGAATAATGCTCACAAAAATTAGCTAAGCGAGTTTTAGAGCGAGTGATTCTCCCGGTTTGTATGTCACCGAAGATTTGGTTTAGAGGATGGTTCTTGGTCACTCTTGCTCGAACTCGGGGTAGCTTCGACTTGTTGGATGGTGGAGCTTCTTCATCATCATCTCCTTCATCTTCGTTGTTGTTGAAGGTGTCGTTTCCTTGAAGTGGTGGTGAAGGAGGTTGTGGTGGATCTTCATGATATACTTCCTCCTCTTCATCTTGTCGTGTACCGCTTGTGGATGCCTCCATGTCGTGTTGAGGATCATCTTGACGTGAAGTAGGGGCTTCCACTTGAGTTGACGAAGTACTTTCCTTCACCTCCATGGGACGAATCTTGCCGATGGACAAGTCTTGGATAGCTTTCGAAGGATCCTTATCTCCTACATCATTTGGCAATTGTTCGACTTGCGAACCATTAGATTCATCAAACTTCACATCTACCGTCTCTTCAACTTTTCGAGTGAAGTTGTTGTAGACACGGTAAGTGTGAGAGTTCGATCCTTAACCAAGTAGGAATCCTTCATGAGATTTAGGAGCAAATTTAGTACGGCGATGCTTGTCAAGAATGTAGCACTTTGAGCCAAATACCCGAAAGTATCCAACTTGGGGTTTGTTACCGGTGAGTAGCTAGTATGCCATTTTACCGAGAAGCTTGTGCAAGTAGAGTCGGTTTGTGGCATGCCATGCTGTTTCCACGGCTTCTGTCCAAAAGTGTCTTGGCGTCTTGTATTCGTCAAGCATCGTTCTTGCCATCTCAATAAGAGTCCGGTTCTTCCTCTCAACAACTCCATTTTGTTGAGGTGTGTACGTAGCCGAGAACTCATGTGAAACACCTTCTTCGTCAAGAAAGGTATCTACATGGGTGTTCTTGAACTCCGATCCGTTATCGCTCCGAACCTTCTTGATCTTCACCTCAAACTGATTTTGCGCTTTGCGAGTGAAGTTCTTGAAGATCTTTTGTACCTGCGACTTATCATCAAGAAAGAATACCCACATAAATCTGGAAAAATCATCAACTATGTCTAGACCATAGGAATTTCCACCGAGACTCTTGTAAGCATTGGGACCAAAAAGATCCATGTGAAGTAACTCGAGTGGTCTCCTAGTAGTCATGATATTCTTTACGGGATGACTTCCACCTACTTGCTTTCCAGCTTGACAAGCACTACAAAGTCTATCTTTGTCAAAGGTAACATCTTTAACACCAAGTATATGATCACCTTTGATAAGCTTGCCTAGATTACGCATGCCAACATGTCCTAGTCTTCTATGCCAAAGCCAACCTTTAGAAGATTTTGCAATAAGACAAGTACGAGGTTTGGATCTCTTAGTGAAATCGACAATATATAGATCACCTCTACGGAAACCGGTAAAGACCATGTTATGATTATCTTGACGAAACACTTGGCAATCTACTTTCGTGAATAGCACATTAAAACCAAAGTCGGCGAGTCTAGATACGGAAAGAAGATTGTAGCCAAGGGATTCAACAAGCATGATGTTTTGAATAGAGCTATCATGGGATATGGCCACCTTGCCGAGACCAAGTACCTTACCCTTGGAGTTGTCTCCAAAAGTTACGTACCTTCGCGGTCCATGGTTTGGTGTGATCTCTTCAAACATGTCTCTATCTCCGGTCATATGATCGGTGCATCCACTATCGAGAATCCACTCTTTTCCTCCGGACATGTAATCCTTGAAGTTTGCCATGAGACTTAGATTCTTCATGATCTTCTCACAACTCATCTTCATCATAGTAGCCATGTTCCACATTGTCATCATCAAGTGGGAAATCCTCGTCACAAGGAACAAGAGATTCGTTAGGGTTGTGATCATGACAATGTTCAAGATTATGAATTCGAATGGCTTCTACAATGATGTCGTTGATAGTTATGACATCTCCTTTAGCACGCATGAGGTCTCTAAGCTCAAATAGATAGTCATCAAACTTGGGATCACTAGGCATCATTTTGTGAAAGACAATAGTCTTATGAAGAACTTCATCAAGACTACTTAATGAATAACTTGGATATCTGACGGGGTTATTACCCCTGGGTATGCCAAGGAGAGGGAGTTCCAGCTCCTTTCCGAAAAAACTATACGGCTGGCTGGCCCATGGCCGGCTGGTCAGTGGCCGGCTGCCTCCCTGGCCGGCTGGCCACTGCCGGCTGGTCCGTGACCGGCAGGGAGGGACCGGCTGACCCCCTGGCCGGCTGACCCGGCCGGCTGAATAGGAGCCGGCCGTCTGGCCCCCGGCTAGGCGCGCCTGGCCGCTACGCGACTAGCTCGCCCGCTGACCTCCGGACGGGCGGGCATCCGTCCCTTCCTACTGCAGCCGGGTACGCTGACGAGATGCGACCCCCACGACGGACTCCGATGTAGCTACAGCGGCCGCTGACGCACGGACGCGCATGGCTACAGTCCGGCAGACCGTACCGCTGACCGAGGACTGATTTGGACCCGGCGGAGCCACAGTACCTCTGCGCCGCCGTCCACTCCGTTACCTGCCCCGGCGTGGCTACAACGCTACCGGCCGTACCGCTGACTTCGGCCGGCGGGCGCAAGACGACGCCGGACGAGGCAGCCCGTGCCGCGGCAGGTGAGCGCGGGCCAATAGAAGAGCCGGCTGGCGGGCCCCAGCTGGCGATGGGACCGCGCAGCCGGCGGGCCCTACGGGCGACAAGACGACCCAGCCGGCGGGCCCCCTGGCCGGCTGGAGAGGCTGCCAGCCGGGTCCCCCCTTGTAATATCTTAAGAATACTATATGCCGGGGGGGTTGGCCTATAAAACCCCCCGAGGCCCCCATGCATCGGGCAAGGAACACACGCACGGAGGCGTTCATCCCTCTCTCACACCCACACATAGCAGGGGAAGAGGAGCCGGCGGCTCCTTCTTTCACCTCCAGACGAACAGCTCAAGGAGCACCATTGTAACATCTCTCCCCATCCAACTAGACCAGCAGGACTAGGGGTATTACCTCCCACGGAGGGCCCTGAACCTGGGTACGTCGTGTGTCTATCACCGCTCGTGCCTAATCCTGCTCCCGGAGCCCGTCGGCGTCCTTCGGCCCCAACCACACTCAATAAGCCACCCTATGGCATCTGTCGTGAGAAAACGACGACAGTTGGTGCCCACCGTGGGGCCGAACGCGACGTCGGCCGGAGTCACGCTCCGGGCGGGACCCTTCACCACCTCCCCTGGCCGCCCCGCGTCCGGGCGGAACCGCATGCTCGTGGGGCTTGCTCCTGCGAGGCGGAACCCCGCCTCCGCTGGCCCTGCGGGCAACACCGCCGGACACTCCGTTGAGCGGCTCGGCGGCGACCCGCTGATCGACATCACCATCCTCACCGAGCTCGTCGGTAGGCTGAGCCTCGCCGACGAGCCAGCTGCCGACGAGTACCCTAGCCAGGTGCTCGACTGCCTCGACCCGCCCTCGTCCGTGAGCGCACTCGCCTCGGGCGAGGCCGGCGGCTCCCGCATCCTCGCGGGGGTAATGGCCACCGGCTCCTCCACGACCTCCGGCCGCGCCAGGGCGGAGGCGGACACGGCCGCCGCGGCCGCTCGCGCCAGCACCTCCGACCCCCTCGGCGCCGTGCTTCGGGGTCTCAGCACCCCCGTCGCGCCGACGGCAAATCCAGCCACGGCTACGGTCGAGCTGGAAGCTGCCCGCCGGCAGCTGTTCGACGAGGCAACCATGCTTGACACCACCAAACGCCGGATGGAGTCCGCGCAGCGCGAGTATAACTCCGCCTACGGCCTCACCCCCGCCGGCAACGCGCCCAGTCGGCGCGGTGACGTCCGCGACCGCGGCCGCGTGGTCGCGGAAATCCTTGGTTGCAGGCTCCCCACTTACGACACACCGGCCGCCAACCTGCGTGCGGCCCACGTAGCCTACGCCGACCTCGTCGGCCTGGAGGGCGAAGAGCGAGAGCTGCAGGAACGGCACATCCAAGACCTCATCGCCACCGCCAACGCCCAGCAGGCCCGGCTCGACGGCATCAACGCCGGCTCCGAAATCCCCGTCCCTGAGGGGGACGCTCCGCCTACTGCTGGCCAGCGCCGGCCGGTGCAGCAGGCCTCTTCCCCTCGCGGCTCCGGCCGGCGGGGCGCTGGGTCTCACAACGGACGCACCCGGCTGCGAGACGAGCAGCCGGCCGTCACCAGCCGACACAACGACGCTCCGGCTGGCGGCAGCCGGCGCAGCTGGGACCATACCCTGCCTCCGCGGCGGGAGCGTGCCCGCTCGCCTGCCCCAACTGTCCGCCCCGAGCTCGCCGCTCGGCTCGGCCCGCGCGTCCCGCGGAGCGAGAACGACGCTCGGACCCGCATCAAGCGGCTGGCACAGTCGGCCCTCCTCGAGGAGGAGGGCTCGATCGGCCCGGCGTGCTTCGGCCCCCGGATTCGCAACGAGCTGTTTCCGGCCGGCTGCACTCTCCCTCGCGACACCCCGAAGTACAACGGCTCCGCCAAGCCGGAGGACTGGCTGGTCGACTATACCACCGCGGTCGGCATCGCCAGGGGGAACAAGCGCGTAGCCGTGCGCTACGCCCCCCTAATGCCGACCGGCTCGGCCCGGACCTGGCTTAACAGCCTGTCGGCCAGCAGCATCAATACCAGGATGGACTTTGAGGAAGCGTTCGTCCGCAACTTCACCGGCACCTACAAGCGGCCCGGCCGGCCCCGCAAACTGGCCATGTGCGTCCAGGGGCCGGAGGAGCCCCTTCGCGACTACCTCACGCACTGGACCGAGCTCCGCAACTCCTGCTTGGGAGTGCACGAGGTGCAGGCCATCCAGTATTTCATCGAGGGTTGCCGCGACGGCACCCACCTCAAGCACAAGCTCTTGTGCTCCGAGCCGGCTACCCTGGCGGATCTGATGGCCAAGGCAGACAAATACGCCACGGCCGACTCCGCAATGCGGATGAAGGTCGCCACGCCAGCCACGCCGACTCCGCTAGCCGCCGCGCCGCGGGCGGCCGCTGACAACCGGCAGCAGCAGAACAACAAACGCAAGTCCGACCAGCTGGATCCCCGCTACGGGAGCCAGCAGGTCGCCGCCATCGAAGAAGAGCAGCCGGCTGCCTAGGCCCCCAGCCAGCGTCAGCGCACCGGCAAGGCCGCCTGGCAGCCCAAGCTCACTTTCGAGCAGATACTTGACCTACCCTGTAAACATCACTCCGGGGCTAAGCCGGCCACCATACGCTCCGGCAGTGCAGCTTCTCCCAGCGGCTGGCCCGGGGCGAGGGCCTCCCGGCTCCTCCGCCTCTGGCTCCCCGCGAGCCGGCTCCGGCCCAGGCCACGCCGCCTGCTCCGGCCCCGGCAGCCAATGATGGCCGCCTCCACGACCAGTTCCCTCGCCAGGAAGGGTCCTACGTCGTCTTCACCAGTGAAGCAACCGACAAACACAGCGTGCGCCAGCGCCGGCACGAGGTGAACGCCGTCGCCCCCTCGGTCCCCCAGTTCATGCATTGGTCCGAGAAGCCGGTCACCTGGAGCCGGGCGGACCACCCGGCCGTGATGCCAAACCCGGGCAGTCATGCCCTCGTCCTCAATCCCACCATCGTCTCTGAGAGGCGCACCTACCGCTTCTCGCGGGTGTTGGTCGACGGAGGCAGCAGCATCAACATCCTCTATCGCGACACAATGCTCAAGCTGGGGCTCAAGGAGAAAGACTTGCGCGCAAGCCGGATGGTTTTCCACGGCATTGTGCCGGGAAAGTCCTGCACCCCTATCGGCAAGATCGAGCTCGACGTCCTCTTCGGCGACCAGAGCCACTTCCGCCGTGAGCCGGTCTGGTTCGAGGTGGTGGACCTTGACAGCCCCTACCACGCACTGCTGGGCCGGCCGGCCCTCGTCAAGTTCATGGCGATCCCGCACTATGCCTACCTCAAGCTCAAGATGCCGGGCCCCAAGGGCATCATCACCATCGCCGGCAACTACAAGATGTCGATCGAATGCGCTCGTGACGGCAGCCGGCTGGCCGAGGCCCTGGAGATAGCGGCAGCTCGACCGGCCCATGGCTCACGCCTCCAACGTGCCGGCCGTGCCGGCTCCTCCGTCCCAGACGACCGGCGAGGCGTCGTTCCAGCCATCCAAAGACACCAAGCAGGTGCCGCTCGACCCGGCCAACCCCAAGCAGTGCGTCACCATCGGCGCCAACCTCAGCAGCAAATAGGAAGGCGAGCTCGTCGACTTCCTCAGTGAGAATCGGGACATCTTTGCATGGTCTCCAAAAGACATGCCGGGTGTTCCGAGGAAGTTCGCCGAGCACAAACTTCATGTGCGGCCGGATGCAAAGCCGGTCAAGCAACCCCTGCGCCGTTTCTTCGAGGAGAAGCGGCGTACCATAGGAGAGGAGATCGCCCGGCTGCTCGCAGCCGGCTTCATCATGGAAGTGTTCCACCCGGACTGGCTGGCCAACCCAGTCCTGGTGCTGAAGAAAAACAAGACATGGCGCATGTGTATCGACTACACGAGCCTGAACATGGCATGTCCCAAGGACCCGTTCGCCCTGCCGCGGATTGATCAAGTTATCGACTCCACGGCCGGCTGCGACCTGCTGTCTTTCCTGGACGCCTACTCAGGCTACCACCAGATCAAACTGGACCCGGCCAACCGGCTGAAGACCTCCTTCATCACCCCCTTTGGGGCCTACTGCTACATCACCATGTCCTTCGGCCTGAAGAACGCGGGCGCCACTTTCCAGCGCTGCATGCAGAAGTGCCTCCTGCCGCAGATCGGCCGGAACGTCCACGTCTACGTGGACGATATCGTCGTCAAGACCAAGAAGCATTTCAGCCTCCTCGACGATCTCCGGGAGACCTTCGCCAACTTGCGCGAATACAAGATCAAGCTGAACCCGGAGAAGTGCGTGTTTGGCATGCCCGCCGGCCAGCTCCTGGGTTTCTTCGTGTCCGCCCGCGGCATCGAAGCCAACCCGGAGAAGATCAGAGCCATTGAGCGCATGCACAAGCCGGCCAAGCTCGTCGACATCCAGAAGTTCGCCGGCTGTCTTACCTCGCTTAGCCGGTTCATTAGCCGGTTGGGCGAGAAGGCGCTGCCTCTTTACCAGCTCATGAGGAAGTCACCCAAGTTCGAGTGGATCGACCAGGCGAACGCGGCGTTCCGCGACCTCAAGCGCGCGCTCTCCAGCGCCCCCATCTTGGCGGCGCCGGCTGAGAAGGAGCCGATGCTCGCGTACATCGCAGCCACCACCCGCGTGGTCAGCGTCGTGCTGGTGGTGGAGCGGCCAGAGGAGGGCAAAGCACTGCCGGTCCAGCGCCCCGACTACTACCTCAGCGAGGTCCTGTCCGCCTCCAAGCATAATTACCCCCATTACCAGAAGATGTGCTACGGCATATACTTCGCCGCCAAGAAGGTCAAGCAGTACTTCCAGGAGCACACCATCACCGTGGTGAGCAGGGCCCCGCTCGGCGAGATCATGAGCGGCCGGGACGCGACCGGCCGGATCGCCAAATGGGCCATCGCCCTCGCCAACCACGAGATCCGGTACGAGCCGCGCACCGCCATCAAATCGCAAACCATGGCGGATTTCCTCGTCGACTGGGCTGAGACCCAGTTCGTGCCGCCTCCCCCAGACTCCACGCATTGGCGCATGCATTTCGACGGCTCAAAGATGTGAACCGGCTTGGGAGCCGGCATCGTCCTGTCATCCCCTAAGGGGGACCAGCTCAAGTACGCGCTCCAAATCCTCTTCGCCGCCTCCAGCAATGTGGCCGAGTACGAGGCGCTCGTCCACGGCCTCCGGCTCACCAAGGAGATCGGGATCCAGCGCATCATCTGCTTTGGCGACTCCGACCTTGTGGTATAGCAGGTCTCTGGCGAATGGGACGCCAGGGACGCCAACATGGCCAGCTATCGTTTCCTCGTCCAGCAGCTCACTGGCTCCTTCGAGGGCTGTGAGTTCCACCACGTCCCCCGAGCGGACAACGAGGCGGCCGATACGTTGGCGAAAATCGGCTCCACCCGGCAGGCCATCCCAGCCGGCGTCTCCCTCGAACGGCTGCTCAAGCCCTCTATCAGGCCTTCCCCTAAATCGGAGTCTATCTTCGTACCAGCTGCTTCGGCAGCTCTGCCGGCCCTGCCGGCTCCGGCTGCCCTGCCAGCACCAACGGCCCCGCCAGCAACGCCAACGCCGCCGGCTTCGGCATCCGGCACCCCCGCGGCGGCTGGCTCCGACCCTACGGCCGTCCTGACGGCGTTCGCCGCACCCCCCGCTGTCCCAGTCCCAGGGGCTGGCGAGCCGGTCCGGGGACTGGCGAGCCGGTCCCGGGGGCTAGCGAGCCGGCCCCGGGGACTGACGGGCCGGCTCCGGCTGCCCCCGGCGCCCCACTCGAGCCCGAGCCGGCTCCCGTCTCGGCTCCCTCGTGGGCCCAGCCCATTCTGGCTTTTCTTTTGCGCGGAGAGCTACCCCCCGACGAGGACAAGGCCCGGCAGATCCAACGCCGCGCCCCGGTTTATAGCATCATCAACCACGAGCTCATCCATCGCAGCACCATCGGCGTGTTCCAACGCTGCGTCGAGCCGGAGAAGGGGCAAGAAATCCTCCTCGACATCCACCAAGGCGAGTGCGGGCATCACGCCGCCTCTAGAACCCTGGTGGCCAAGGCCTTCCGTCACGGTTTCTACTGGCCGACGGCCTTGGAAGAGGCCAAGCAACTGGTCGACAAGTGCGAGGGGTGTCAACGCTTCAGCACGCAGAGCCACCTGCCGGCCACGGCCCTCCAGACCATCCCACTTTCGTGGCCCTTCGCCGTCTGGGGGCTGGACATGGTAGGACCCTTCAAAACGGCCCAAGGCGGCATGACACATCTGCTGGTGGCTGTCGACAAGTTCACCAAGTGCATCGAGGCCAGACCCATCAAGAAACTGGACGGCCCCACAGCCGTCCGGTTCATCAAGGACATCACGGTCCGCTACGGCGTTCCCCACAGCATCATCACCGACAACGGCACGAATTTCACCAAAGGCGCGATGCGCGTTTCTGCTCTCAGGAGGGCATCCGGCTCGACTTCGCGTCGGTGGCCCACCCGCAGTCCAACGGCCAGGCGGAGAGGGCAAACGGTATGCTCCTGGCCGGCCTCAAGCCTCGGCTCGTGGCACCCCTCGTGCGGTCGGCCGGCTGCTGGGTCGACGAGCTGCCGGCCGTCCTATGGAGCCTCAGGACCACGCCCAACCGGTTGACCGGCTACACCCCTTTCTTCCTGGTATACGGGTCCGAGGCGATCATCCCCACTGACATCGAATTCGATTCGCCTCGGGTTACCCTGTACACGGAGAAAGATGCGAGGGAAGCAAGAGAAGACGGCGTCGACCTACTCGAAGAAGCATGCGAGCTGGCCCTGAGCCGGACGGCCATCTACCAGCAGAAGCTCCGGCACTACAACAGCAAGCGGATCCGGCCCCTCTCCTTCCGCGAGGGGGACTTGGTACTCAGGCAGATCCAGCGAACTGCCGGCCAGCACAAGCTGTCCTCCCCATGGGAGGGCCCATTCATCGTCAGCAAGGCGCTGCAAAACAACGCCTACTACCTGATAGATGCCCAGAAGTCGCAGAAGCGCAAAAGAGATGCCTCCGGCGAGGAAACGGAGCGCCCATGGAACGCAGCACTCCTCCGACCGTTCTACTGTTAAGAAAGAACCCATGTATGTATGTATCTTCCCTTCCGTCGGAACTTAATGAATGCAATAGGGGCCCCAAGCCGGTACTTGGGGCACACCCCTTTTCAATTCCTTCGAAGGCGTGTCATTTTTCTTAGGCAAAAGCACCCGGGTCCGGCTCCCTGGCCCGGGGGCTCGCCGGCTCTCCTCTGAAGCTGGCAAGTAGCGTGGGCAAGCAACCCTTTCCTGCCCTCTCTGCCCAGCCGTAGACCGGCCCCCGGCTGTCCGGCTGGCGGAGCCACGGGCTAGAAAGAAACTTACCACGCGAACACCACCTAAGGAGTAGCAGCCGGATAGGTCCAACCGAACCATGCTACCTTTGGAAACCAGCCTCTGCCGGTTCGACCTAACCCTAGCCGGACGACTCTAAGGCCCGCGCGTTTTCCCTAAGGACAATGCCCCGTCCCTGTCCCAGACCGGCTCCCGGCTGGCTGACAGGCAGGGCGGAAGCCGGAAGGAACCCGTGCGTGAAATACGAGTCAAAAGGTAAAAGGGCAGGGGAGGAGCCGGCACGCAAATACTTTAAACTTCAAACAGATCCATAAGCGAAAGGCCACAGGCCAAGGATTCTTTACAATACACCCCCAGTGGGTGGAAATGCATCTTAAAAACAAGTCTTGCAGCTAAGGAACGGATACAGCAAAGAGAAAAAGAGGGGCGCCCAGGCCTCCGGCGCATCGCCGGCCGGCTCTTCCTCCGTGGCCTCGGTGTCGCTGCCGCTGCTGGAGTCAGTGCTTTCATCGGCAACCTCGTCGTCTTCTGGGCCCTGGGGGTTGCCGAAAGAGTCCTCGGCGACCGGCTCGCCGTCTTCGCCAAGCGCCGACAGGAGCTCGTCCGGGTCGACGTACGATGCCAGCTCGTTGGCCCGGCGGACGAGGGCATCTTCGCGGGCGATCCGTTCCGCCTCAGGGACCTCGCGCATCGTGGCCAGCCGGTCCAGGTTGACGCCGGTGTACCACGACGTGACGAACCGGAGGGCCATCTGCGCCCCGGCCCGAGCCGCCTCCGCCTTCCAAACACCGAGCCGGGCAACCGCATTCTCCAGCCACAGCGCCACGTGGCCCACCGGCGCCCCACGACCCGGCCAGAGGGCCGCGATCACCTCTTTGCCGGCCGTCTGGAGCCGGTGCATGCAGCACTGGACGTGGATCAGCCGGTTCTCAATGGCCAGCGCAAGCTCCGCCACGTCCCAACCGGCGTCCTCCTCAACCTCCTGCCCGCGCTGTCGCAGGCACTCCCGGTGATCCGCCACAGCCCGCTCGGCGCGGCGCTGGGTCTCCGGGAACCGGTCTGGGGGGAGAGAAAGGAATCAACGAACAAGACAAAAGCAAGTCGAAGGCAGTCGGCGAAGGAAGAAAAGACTCAAACGAAACATACTCTGGAAGGCCTCGTCCATCTCGAGGTCAAACTGAAGGCCTGCGCTCTTCTCCCTCTCCAGCGCCTCCTCCGCACGAGCAAGGGCGACCCCGCGCGTCTCGTGCTCCCCCTTGAGGCGATCTACCTCAGCCTGAAGAGTGGTGGCCCACTGGGTGGCATCGGCCGCCCGCTTGGCGACGTCCTCCCGGGCCACCACCTCCCGCTGCAGCTACGCGGTCAGACGCTCCCGCTCCGACGTGGCCGCTTGGAGCTCCTGCCCCAGCCGGCCCCGCTCCGACGCGACCGCCTGGAGCTCCTGCCCCAGCCGGTCCCGCTCGGAGGCCAGTTCATCCCTCTTCTGCCGGATCGGAATCAGCTCCTCTGCATAAAAAACCAAGCATAAGCCACTCCAACGTGGAAGACCCGGACCGGCTGCCGAGCAGCCGGCCCGACTCTCGGGGGCTACACCCAGTGGGTGCGCTCACGCGCCCCCACTAGAACCAACATACCTTGCGCCTTCTTCAACTCCTCCTGGACCCGGTAGTAGCCGAGCTTGCCGCGGTTGTGGATAAGGACCGCCTCATCGAAGAGCGCCTGCCGCCTAGCGTTCTCAGCCTGCCCCGCGCCAAGAAACAACAAGTCAGACAAGCAAAAAGGGTTAGATCCGGCCTGGCTGCCACGCAGCCGCGCAGCCGGCCCGAATCTCAGGGGCTACACCCAGTGGGTGCGCTCGCACGCCCCCACTGGAAATTCAACACAAGGCAGAAGAGTCTCACCTCCACCGCCGCCTCCACGCGCCGAAAGTTGCTTTCGCCGGCCTCCGCGAACCTGGCCAGCCCCTCACGGCAGTGCGTCATGATGCGGCCTGGCTCCCCAGGCGCAAGGGCTAGGACGCCGGCTGGAGGAGCCGGGTCAGCTGGGACGAGTGCCGGCGTCTCCCAGTCCCGGATCATGGTCCGCCTCGACCGGCTCGACCCGCCGCTCGACCCGGCGTCCACCACCGCAGCAGCCGGTGGAGGATTGGCGGTGACCACCAAGACTCGGGAGCTGGCCTCGGGCCCCTCCATGACCGGCGCCGCTGGCTCCACCTCCTGCCGGGCCGGCTCGAGGGCCGGCTGGGCCGGCTCACTCCTCCCTCCGGCCGGTGCCTCCGGTGCCGCCTCCGGCACAGCCGGGGCGACGGGCACGCCCGCTGCTGCCGGCTCGATGACGGAAGAAGTCACCACCGCCTCCCCCCAGTGGGCCGTTTCCGGAGCCGGCACGGGGACCGTTCCCACCGGCCGGGTCACTTCCGCCATGGGCGGGGCCACGACCATTTCCACGGCCGGCTCTAGCGGCTCGCTCGACGGAGGCCTCGACCTCCGCGTCGATTCCGCCGCAGAGTCGGTCGCGCGCTCCGAGTCGGTGGACCGCCTCCGCCTCCTGCCGCTCGAGGCCCCCGAACGCGAGGGCGCGCCCTGCGCCCCCGCTTTCGCGGCTCGCATCTCCGCGAGCCGCCTCTTCTCCTCCCGCGCCGTAGCCGCGTGCTCCTGCGCCTGCAGGGTGGCGACATCCACCGGGCCGGCAGCCGACTCCGTGTCGTGGAGCTCGATGGCCTCCCTGGAGCAGACAAAAGACGGGGCCTCAGGTGCTTGCCGGCTCGCAAACCTGAAAAACCAGTAAGAATTCAGAGAAGGATGCTCACCCAGCGACGACGGGAAGGACCCGCCTGGCCCGGGCCGGTGGCTTCGCGGCAGCCACTCGCGCTCTCTTGCGAGCCGGCGGCTGTGTCGACGGTTGCCCCACGGCCGGCCTCTTCTCTCGGCGAGTGTCCTCGGCCGTCTGGTCGTGGGTCGGCCGCTCCTCGCTCCGCCTGCGTTTCTCCCGCCGAGCTGCGGGGGGTGGCGCGTCCAGGATCCGAACATCATCATCGTCATCATCGTCGTCAGTCCAATCTTTGAGGGAGGGTCCGGAGGGGAACTCACCAGCCACTCTGGACCCGCCGGCTCCCGGGTCGCCCATCACGTCGTCCGCCTCGACCTCTCCCGAGGAGTCGGCCCCCTCTTCGACGCCGCCCCCCAGCTCGAAGTCCTCCGGGTCGGACTCGGCACGCTCCGCCTGGAATACCTGGGGGTGCGGGCCGTCCGGCGTGTTCTGTCGCACGGAGTGCTGCAGTCAGCATGGTGTGTGAGCTGGGAAGGGCCGGCTGGAGAATCAAAGGGGGGAGAGAATTACCGCAGCAGGGCGTACCAGGGGCGCCGGGTCGTGCCGGTTGTACGGCAGCTTGCCAAACCTCCAAGTCCCCGGTGCCAGCTTGAAATTAGTGATGGCGTTCACCCGCCTCGCCACCTGGGACGACGACAAGTCGAAGGTGGACAACCGGCAGGGGTCCCGCCGGCCCGACATGTCGCAAATCCGGTGCGGCCTCTGCTGCAGAGGCAGCACCCGGCGGTCAATGAAGGCGGCCACCAAATCGGGCGCGACCAGCCCCTCTCCGGCTCTCATGGTCTTGAGCCGGCCCAGCTCCGCGAGGACGTCCACGAACGGCCCGTCGCCCATCTAGTTGATCCCGGAGGATGGGGCGTTGACGAAGGCCGGCAGCCGGATGTAGTCCCGCGCCGGGTCGACGTTCTTCACGTAGAAGAACGTCCGGTTCCACCTCTTGACAGATTCGATGAGGGTGATGCGGGGGAACAATGGGCCCCGGACGCATATCACCGCGCCCCCGCAGGCGTACGGCTCGTCCTCGTTCCTCAGGGCCTTGAGGTAGAAGAGTTTCCTCCGTAACTCCACGAAGGGGAGCAGCCCGAGGTAGCCCTCGCAGAGCGTCACGAAGCTCGATAGCTGGAGAATGGAGTTGGGCCCAAGGTGGTGCGGCTGGAGGTCGAACGTATCCATGAAGAAGCGAAAGAATTGGCTCACCGGCAGACCGAACCCGCGCGAGAAGTGCCACGTGAACACCACGAACTCCCCCTCCTGGGGTTCGGGTGCCACCTCGCTGCCCGGCGGACGAGCGGCAACGCGGTCCTCCGACGGCAACATCCGGGCGCGGCGGAGGTGCGCGATATCCTACTCAGTGATGATGGATCCGCCCCAGCTGTCGGAGGGTCCGTCGGCCATTTCTGCGGCGAACGAGCGCGAGGAAGAAGACGGGCGGAGCAGCGGTGCGATCCGCGGCGAGCGAGCGCGAGGAAGAAGATGGGTGGCGCAACGATGCGAGCCGAAATGACGAGCCACGCGCGAGAAGGAAGACAAAGGGGAGAAGGGTGCGCGAGCTGCCTCCGCCCCTCCCTCTCCCCTTATAAACACGGGGCGGCGCCTGGGGGACGTGGGGATTAACTACGCCCACTCCCCCGGGGAATCCGCGGGACGTGGGCATCGTGCGCCGCGGCCGCTGGGGTCCAAGCGCAGAGGATCCCGGCCTGCGGCCCGAGGCCTATCGGGCTAGGCCCGCGACCTATTAGACTAGGCCCGGGAAGGCGTCCCGTCGAGCCACAGGCGCTGGACCCACGACATCCTCACGCCCCGCGGTCCGGCACGGGGCCCGAAGCGGCGCGACAGGGCCCGAGGCGTCGGAGGCGGTGGCCGGCGCAGCCGCCCGGCCGGTCCCGCACGACAGACGGGCGTGGCTGGATGAAACCGCGGGTTGCCCCTCGTCAGGCGGACGCGGGCCCCCGCCGGCTTCGGGGACTACTGACGGGGTTATTACCCCTGGGTATGCCAAGGAGAGGGAGTTCCAGCTCCTATCCGAAAAAACTATACGGCTGGCTGGCCCACGGCCGGCTGGTCAGTGGCCGGCTGCTTCCCTGGCCGGCTGGCCACTGCCGGCTGGTCCGCGACCGGCAGGGAGGGGCCGGCTGACCCCCTGGCCAGCTGGCCCGCGGCCGGCTGAACAGGAGCCGGCCGTCTGGCCCCCGGCTAGGCGTGCCTGGCCGCTACGCGACTAGCTCGCCCGCTGACCTCCGGACGGGCGGGTATCCGTCCCTTCCTACTGCGACCGGGTACGCTGACGGGACGTGACCCCCACGACAGACTCCGATGTAGCTACAGCGGCCGCTGACGCACGGACGCGCATGGCTACAGTCCGGCAGACCGTACCGCTGACCGAGGACTGATTTGGACCCGGCGGAGCCACATTACCTCTGCGCCGCCGTCCACTCCGTTACCTGCCCCGGCAATGCTACAGCGCTACCGGCCGTACCGCTGACTTCGACCGGCGGGCGCAAGACGACGCCGGACGGGGCAGCCCGTGCCGCGGCAGGTGAGCGCGGGCTAATAGTAGAGCCGGCTGGCGGGCTCCAGCTGGCGATGGGACCGCGCAGCCGGCGGGCCCTACGGGCGACAAGACGACCCAGCCGGCGGGCCCCCTGGCCGGCTGGAGAGGCTGCCAGCCGGGTCCCCCCTTGTAATATCTTAAGAATACTGTACGCCGGGGGGTTGGCCTATAAAACCCCCCGAGGCCCCCATGCCTCGGGCAAGGAACACACGCATGGAGGCGTTCATCCCTCTCTCACACCCACACATAGCAGGGGAAGAGGAGCCGGCGGCTCCTTCTTTCACCTCCAGACGAACAGCTCAAGGAGCACCATTGTAACATCTCTCCCCATCCAACTAGACCAGCAGGACTAGGGGTATTACCTCCCACGGAGGGCCCTGAACCTGGGTACGTCGTGTGTCTATTACCGCTCGTGCCTAATCCCGCTCCCGGAGCCCGTCGGCGTCCTTCGGCCCCAACCACACTCAATAAGCCACCCTATGGCATCTGTCGTGAGAAAACGACGACAATATCGTTTCTCCAAGTCATTCCACAAAGTATAAGCACATTCAAAATTCTTCATTTGATTAAGCACAATCCTAGGCAATCCTCTAATGATAAGATTAACAGTTCTAAGATTGCATAGCATATCAATTTCCTCTTCGTGTGTGGGATGTAAAGGATCAATGGGAGGTACATAGGGGTTCTTAACATACTTGCTCAAATGAAATTCATTGAATAGCTCAAGCATCTTATATTTCCATTGACTATAGTACTCCCCATCAAGAATAGGCACTCTACAACTCAAACTCTCCAAACTAGACACATCCATCTTCCTCCATGGTGATGAAACCGATGCAATGGAGACCAATGCTCTGATACCACTTGTAGGATCACTAGAAGTGTATGTCTAGAGGGGGGGGGGTGAATAGACTACTTGCAAGCATTAAAACCTAACCTTTTCCCAAGTTAATTGGTGGGCAGTTTTTAGCAATTATAACAAGTCTAATGCACCCTACACATGCTAGTCAACAAGTATGGCAGCGAAAAATAAGACAAGCATATGTAAGAGAGAATAGAGGTAGGAAGATCAAACGCAATTTGGAGACGCAAGGATTTTTCCCGTGGTTCCGATAGGTGGCGCTATCGTACATCCACGTTTATGGAGTCTTCAATCCACGCAGGGTAACGGTCGCGAGAGTCCACGGAGGGCTCCACCCATAAGGGTGTACGAAGTAGCAATCTTCACTATTCCATAACGGCTTCCGTCCACGAAGGACTAGCCTCACTATGGGTAGATCTTCAAGAAGTAGGCGATCTCCTTGC
This sequence comes from Elymus sibiricus, assembly GCA_039707655.1. Lineage (NCBI taxonomy): Eukaryota > Viridiplantae > Streptophyta > Magnoliopsida > Poales > Poaceae > Elymus > Elymus sibiricus. The sequence goes on along the minus strand of CM077665.1, from coordinate 456,963,968 downwards.
CCGTACAAACTTCTTGGTTCAACTCCACAACACGAAGTAGGAGCCTCCCAAGCGACACCTAACCAATCTAGGAGGCACCACCCTCCAAAAGGTAATAGGCTCGATAATGTCGATGAACTCCTTGTTCTTGTGCTTCAAGATGATAGACTCCTCAACACACAATCACTCTCTCAAAGATTTGGTTTTGGTGGAAGAGATTGATTTGGTGGAAAGCAACTTGGGGAGGCTAGAGATCAAGATTTATATGGATGGAGTGGAATGGCTTGATCTCAACAAATGATTAGGTGGCTCTCTCTCAGAAAATTGGATGGGGAAAGTATGGAATAGTTCAGAGTGCTTCTTTTTCGAATGGGTGGTGGTGAAGGGGTGTGACGCCCCCAATTTTGACCGTACGCTAATCATACACACAATGCGTACGACCAAGATTAGGGACTCACTGATTGATATCACAACACAACACTAGACACAAATTAAAGTCATACAACTTCATATTACAAGCGAGGGGCCTCGAGGGCTCGAATACAAAACTCGACAAGCACGAGTCAGCGAAAGCAAATAATATCTGAGTACAGACATAAGTTAAACAAGTTTTGCCTTAAGAAGGCTAGCGCAAACATAAGCAGCGGATTGAAAGAGGCGAGGCCTCCTGCCTGGGAACCTCCTAACTACTCCTGAGCGTCGGCACTCTCCACGTAGCAGTAGGCTCCAGCGGTGGTGTAGTAGTCGTCTCCGGCGTACTCCATCTCCTGGGCTCCATCGTCTGAACGCGGTAATCGTATCGAGGTGGAAAGAGAAAGCAAAGCAGCGGTGAGTACTCATCCAAAGTACTCGCAAGACTGACATCAGAACTATGCTAAGTATGCATCAGTATCAAGGAATGGGGTTTTATCTGGACTGACTGCAGAAAGCAATAATAGGGGGAAAGGCCTAGTCCTATCGAAGACTAGCATCTTCAGCATCTTGCAGCATTAGAAGAGAGTAGACTGGTATCTCATATATAGTCATATTATTGTAGCAATTTTATTAAGTAACCACGCCCAGAGATTCTTCCTCGACTCTCTGCGAGGAAGCAATCCCGGAGCCACATTCATCTCAAATTTAAGTCACAGTTATAGTTGTATAAGGTCAAGGTACAACTCCAAGTCGTCCTGTTACCGTGGACACGACTATTCGAATAGATAAATTCTTCCCTGCCGGGGTGCACCACATTCCCCAACATGCTTGATACCTCCGGCCGGACACACTTTCCTGGGTCATGCCCGGCCTCGGGACATCAAAACGTCGTCGCCCCACCGAGGCTCAACGAAGAGGCTAGCCCGCCGGTCTAAATCCTAAGCGCGCAGGGTTCATGGGCCAATCGCCCTTTGCACTCCTGCATGATGCGAACGTGGCCGAGGTCAGTCCTAGCACCCCTTATAACAAGCGTAGTGCCGTTGCCGACCACTCGGACGCGCGCCGCTCCATTGCTGACGTCCGAAGAGCTTCGGCTGATACAACGATGCTGAGTACCCATAACTTCTCCCACGTGAAGGTTAGTGCGTATTAGGCCAAGCGACCAACTCAGATCAAATACCCAACCCTTTAGCATTTTATTAATGCGGGGCAAGCGCGACCCATGAAGTGCGGTCCCGTCGCCCCGTCTCGAGGATGTGTGGCAAGGGCCTCTCCTGCCCGTCCACGCCTCATCATCATCAAACCGTGGGTACCCCTCAGGGCCGACCCATCACCAACATGTTTCTATAACCAGGTCATAGTAACTGTGTGTATAAAACATCAAGACGGAACTTGAGGAATCACCCTCAAAGGGTCCCGCTCGATGAAACCGTCAAGGTGGACTTAGAGGAATCACCCTCGAGGGTCCCACACTTGAGGGGTTGCACGACAGAGTCATCGTCGGGAGTGGTGAAGGAGGAATCACCCTCGATAACCATGACCGACTAGCTGCACTACAGAGTTAGCATCATGAGTACTTCACGAGGTGTCACCCTCGGTACTCGATAGTAGCTCTGCAGAGTCGTACAACTAAGGGGTGTGCCGTGCTATGAGGGGCCTGGCTCGTCGGTCGGTTGACCGAGTCTTCGGGTCGTCGAGTCGTCGATGAAGAAGCAGGGGCAACTGGGACTAAGGGGGGCACAGGGGATTCATTGATCAACCTATACTAAGCAGTTGATATGATTGCAGGTATAGTAGCAGTTTATCAAAAACAGGCTATGCATCAGAATAGGAGCTAACTAATACAGTAGCAAAAATCTAATGCAAGAATAAGAGGGAAGAATGGGCGATATCGGAATGCTCAAGGGGGGATTGCTTGCCTTGCTACTCTGCGGCAAAAGGCTGATCGTCAAAGGTGTAGTCGTACCCGGCAGCAGCGTTAGTTTTGGGGTCTACCGGTAAGAAGAGGGGGGAGAAACAATAAATATAAAGCAGACAAATGCATCACGATGCAAGGCATGACAATATGCAGAGCTAGGTATGCACTAACGCAGTACTACATGTTGCAGACGGAGCAGGAGAATATCTGACGATATTTCCCGGGTCTCTGGCTATTACCGGACAGATGATCCTAATGCTAAATGTCCATGTTCATCATGCTAGGAGCATGTGACAGATGAACAGACAACGTATTCGGATTCGTGGGATTTTTCTGATCAACTTTCATGTATAAAACTTTTTCATCTGAGCTACGGATTATTTTATATTAATTTTTAAAGTTTTAATCATTTTCTAAAATTCACAGAATTAAATTAATTCGAAAAAGCATTAATGACGTCAGCATGACATCACTGTGACGTCAGCAGTCAACAGTGGGGTTGACTGGTCAAACCTGACCAGTGGGCCCCAGCTGTCATTGACTCAGGGTTTAATTAATCTAAATACTGATTAATAGCTAGGGGCCCCACATGTCAGTGACTAATTAATCTAATTAATTATTTTTATTATCTAAATAACCAACTGACAGGGGTGGCCCACATATCATACACACAGGGGGGGGGGGGTCGGGCCCCACCTGTCATTGACTGGTCAAGCCCAGTCAGCAAGGTTGACCAGGTCAACCGTTTAACCAGAGGCTCGGTGCCCGCGGGTGAGTGACCCTGGCAGTGGCCCGGCCTGGCCACGTCGGCGGCGGCGCCGTCCGGCCACCAGAGGAACTCCGACGAGCATCAGAGAACGAGCCGAGGCTCGGGTTTCGTGTACAGGGCGCCAAATCGAGCGCCGTTTCGTGCTATCGCGAGCTGAGGTCGCCGCCGATCCATTCCGGCCATCAGGGCGAGCAATGGTGGCCTGTGGCGAGCGCTACATCGCCGGCGGTGGAGCAGAGCTTCGGCCGTCTACGGCAACTAACGCAGTAGCACGATTTCGAGCAGACTATCGGTACTACGCGAACCTACGCGGTGCACTAAGGCGAACGACGGCGTTGGTTGGACCAAATGGTCACCGGACACTCGCCGGCGTCGAGCTCAGGCGGAGGAGCGTTCGGGCTCCGGTGAAATCGGTGGCTAGAGCACGCAATCTAGCTAGCTAGGAGGGGGAAAAGGTCCAGGGACTCACAGCGGTCCCGTAGTTGTGCTTAGCGGGCTCGGGGGAGGCCTGGAGTAGCCGGAACGGTCGCCAGAGCATGGCGGCGATCCGAGGAAGAAGAAGCTCGGGGGCGAGGATGCAGCGGCGTTGAGCTCGAACGGCAGGGCGTGGTCGACGCAGGGGCTCGCGGTTGTTCTTCCTGGCGTCGCATGGGAGGCTCTGTGGGCGCGACTAGCCGTCGGCCATGGCGGCGGCGGCGCTCGGTTTGGCGAGGGAGGAGGCAGGGAGCGAGATAGAGGGGGGATCTAGGGCTAGGGTTTGCCAAGGGGGGCGCGGGGGCGGCCTTATCCCCTCCAGGGGTCGCTGTAGCGACGCGGGCGGCGAGCTGGCCCGGCGGGGACGAAGACGCGCTCGGTCGCCCTTCGCCAGGTGGAGGAGGGAGGTAGGGGACGAGGGGGGAGGCAGGCTGGGCCGACCTGGGCCTACCACTGTGGCCTAAGGCCCAGGGCAGGGGGCTTTTTCTTTTTATTTCTTTTCTGTTTTGTTTTCTGTTTTTATTTTCAGTCTCATTTATTTTATTGCAATAATTCTTTTCAGTAAAAATGTGGGACATTGTCCAATAAATATATTGCAATATTCTACATGGTCACATACACTTTGGGCATTTTTGGAAAATGTTTGATTTATCCCAATGATTTTAAGAGCACTTTAAAATGCAAAATGGTGCTGTTATTGAAGGTGGGGTCCACACCAACATCAAGGTGATGTTGTTTTCCTTTACACCATTTGTTTTGTGAATTTTAGCAAATGTGCAACATTTTTCCTTTGCTGTTTGCCAACATATTTTATCACCATAAAATTCAATGCCCTTTTTAATGGAATTTGAAATGAGATATGAATTTTCAACTTGATCATATCTTGTTTAGCAAAATGATTAGGCACTGATCATGGTCATCACTGTGCTTAAGTACAATGATCACTGTAGCCAAAATCCAGGGTGTCACAATTCTCCCCTACTAAAAAGAATTCTCGTCCCGAGAATTAAGAAGTAGAAGGAAAGAGCCCGGGGTATTCTGCACGAAGATGATCTTCGCGTTCCCAAGTGGCTTCATCTTCAGAATGATTTGCCCACTGCACTTTGAAGAACTTGGTAACCTTCTGACGAGTCCGACGTTCAGTTTCATCCAGAATGTGGACTGGTTGCTCTTTGTAAGAAAGGTCTTGTTGCAGTTCAAGCATATCATGATCCACTGCTCGGATAGGATCCTTGAAACAACGACGAAGTTGTGACACATGGAACACATCGTGAACCTGAGAAAGGTTTGGCGGCAGTTCCAGTTGATATGCCACTTTACCACGCCTTTCAAGAACAGTGAAAGGACCAATATACCGCGGAGCCAGCTTGCCCTTGATCCCAAAACGGTGTGTACCTCTCATTGGCGTGACTCGAAGATAAGCCTTTTCGCCAGGTTGATAGACCATATCTTTGTGATGACGGTCATACTGACTCTTCTGACGAGACTGGGCAGCCTTCAGATTTGCATGAATAATGCGGACTTGATCTTCAGCATGTTGAATAATATCCGGACCGATAAGTGTACGTTCCCCAGTTTCTGACCAATTCAGAGGAGTCCGACACTTACGTCCATATAATACTTCAAAGGGAGCCATCTTCAGACTAGCTTGATAGCTATTGTTGTAGGAGAACTCAGCATACGGGAGAGATTCCTCCAATTTCTTGCCGAAAGAAATGACACAAGCTCGAAGCATGTCTTCGAGAATCTGGTTGGCTCTTTCAACTTGTCCCTGGGATTGAGGGTGAAAAGCGGTGCTGAATGACAAATGAGTTCCCATAACTTCCTGGAAACTTGCCCAGAATCTTGAAGTGAATAAACTGCCACGGTCCGAACTAATCACCAGTGGAATACCGTGGAGTGAAACAACTCTGGACATGTAAAGATCTGCTAGCTGACTAGCAGTAATAGTTTCCTTGACAGCCAGAAAATGTGCAACATTGGACAGTCGGTCAATGACGACAAGAATAGCATCATTACCTTTCTGCGATCTGGGAAAACTAGTGACGAAGTCCATTTCAACATGGTCCCATTTCCATTTAGGAACCGTAATAGGTTGCAGAGTTCCGGCAGGCCTTTGATGTTCTGCTTTGATACGACGGCAAACATCACATTCTGAAACATAGCGTGCAATGTCTTGCTTCATGTTAGACCACCAGAATCTTCGACGAATGTCTTGGTACATCTTGGTACTACCAGGATGAATAGACAGCGGAGTGTCATGTGCTTCCTTCATGACCTCCTGAGTCATATCATGGTTTTTCTCCTTACTCGGTACCACTAGGCGGCCTTTGAAGTACAAAGCGCCATCCTCAGCAATAGTGAAGGGTGAGGGCTTTCCTTCTGCGAGATCAAATTTAATCCTCTCGACTTCATTGTCACACTTCTGGATCCACTTGATGACGTCCACAAGATCTGGTTTAGCAACCAGGGTATTAAGAGAACCCTGGGAAACAACGTGGAGGTTCATTTTGTAGGACCCTTCAGGAGGGGGAGCGAGATAACCCTGAGGAACAATATGGAGGTTCAGCTTGAGAAATTCCTTTTGAAGAAGGGGGTGAACCTTGTGAACCTGAAGGTGATTGCAATAAGACTTGCGGCTCAAAGCATCAGCCATTACATTAGCCTTGCCTGGCATATAAGAAATACCCACGTTGTAATTTGCTATGCGCTCCATCCATCTCTGTTGACGGAGGTTCAGATCTGGCTGAGTAAACAGGTACTTCAGACTTTGGTGATCGGTGTAGATCTCGCAACGATTTCCAACAAGGTATTGCCGCCACTCTTTCAGTGCATGAATTACTGCAGCAAGTTCAAGGTCATGAACTGGGTAGTTCTCTTCATGAGGACGCAATTGACGAGATGCATAAGCAACCACTCTGCGCTCTTGCATTAGGACACAGCCCATTCCTTGACGTGAAGCATCACAATAAATGACGAAGTCCTTACGAGTATCCGGAGGAGCAAGCACCGGAGCAGATGTCAGCTTGTCCTTAAGTGCCTGAAAGCTCTCCTGACATTTTTCGGTCCACTCATATTTAACACCTTTGTGAAGCAGATTGGTTAAGGGCTTTGCAATCTTGGAGAAGTTCTCGACGAATCGACGGCAATAGCTGGCGAGTCCGAGAAAACTTCTGACTTGCTTGACATTCTTCGGGGGAGTCCAGTCAAGAATAGCCTGAACTTGTTCAGGGTTGACCGCAATACCATCCTTGGAGATCACATGACCAAGGTAGGTTACCTCGTTCATCCAGAACTCACACTTTGAGTACTTTGCATAAAGTTGATGTTCTCGAAGCCTCTCCAGTATAAGACGAAGATGTTCAGCATGCTCTTCTTTATTCTTGGAATAAACCAGGATATCATCTAGGTAAACCACGATGAATTTATCGAGGTAATCCATGAATATATAGTTCATCAGGCGAGAGAAAGTTGCTGGAGCATTGGTTAAGCCGAAGGACATGACGATGTACTCGTATGAACCATAGCAAGTAACAAATGCAGTCTTCGGAATATCCTCTTCACGTACCCGGATCTGATGGTAACCCAACCTCAAGTCGAGTTTCGAAAGCACTGATGAACCAGCAAGTTGATCATACGGATCGTTGATCCGAGGAAGCGGATATTTGTTTTGAATCGTTGCTTGGTTGATGGGACGGTAATCTTGGACCAATCGATTCATACCATCTTTCTTCTTGACAAAGAGAGAAGGTGCTCCCCAAGCAGAGGAACTTGGGCGAATGAACCCTTGACGAAGCGAATCATCGATTTCTTGTTTCAGCTCAAGGAGTTCATGTGGAGGCATCTTATATGGCCGCCTGGCAATAGGGGTGGTGCCTGGCACTAAGTCGATAACAAACTCGAAAGCCCTTACAGGGGGAATCCCTAGAAGTTCTTCTGGAAAGACATCTTGAAAATCACGGACCACTGGAATATTTTCAATCCCCTCAAGAGGTGACGTGTTTAATGCATTCCAGGCATACAGGCGGGTTTCAACATCTAACAGCTTGGAAAGAAATGATTGAGTATAAACTCATAAGCAAAGAAGATTCTAAGAGTCGTTTAATCGCAAAGCGTACTCGATTCAGATATCGGCGTCCCATAACTCAGAACATGAGGAAACTGGAATTAGTGAAATATCATAGTTGATGAGGAGCACATAAGAAGTTATATAGCTCCGTGATATTCATCAAGATACCAGGGATAATACTCGGAGGTAGATCAGCATGGAGGTTAGACTAGCGTATTGATCTGTGGAGGACAAGCACTTTAACTTGTCTGAGAATGAAATCGAAGTAGAACAACATGGTCGGAACCACGATTGCAAAGGACAAGATCAAAGATACAAGATCAAATCATACAATGAATGATTATATGAAAGGAGAAGCTTGTATGATAAGATCAACATCGTTTCCATGGGCATGAACACAAGGTTCAAGGTCGACTCCCACTTCATCAATGCATCACCTTCCATTTACACCTCGTCTTTGATGAAGTTGTAGTTTCGAAAGTTTAACTGGCAAAACACCAGGAGAGTATGACTCGTGAAAACTGTCGGGTTCACACGGATTAAGGAAGGCATAGGTTCAACCCATCGAGGCATCTTAGGAACATATACCACAAACTTCAAGGGTAATTGACACATGCTTGAAAATAGAGCATGGTTGTCAAAAGCATAGGATAAAACTTATCACGTGGGGGTAAGACACAAATTACCAAAGGCATCATGTATCAGGGGAAGAACACCACAAGAATTTAGAATGTGAAGGATGCTATCGGATAACAATCCAACAATGGGTCTGACGATCCACAAAGGACCTGATGTGAGTATCGGTACTCAATCAGAGGGAGAAAGAATGCAAGGCATCACATTATAGAACATCCAAATAATTCGATGCTTAAATAACCAAAGGAATTAAGATTTCCAAATTGGTGTATCGGAAACAGATGTTCCGATCAAAAACCAATAAGATGAAAGGACTTAGATGGGCAATCAATCAAGGTTGATTTGTCGGGAACCAACTCATGTTTGGAAAGACGTCTGAGCCGGGCGGACAATTTATGATAAACAACTGATGACTGCGTGCATTCACACACATGTTGAATCAATAAAATCAAATGAAAACCACAAAGGATTTACTAAATATTGCTAGACATATGGAATTAACCATAATGCAAGCAGGTGAGAAAGGTCAAGAGCAAAAGGCTACAGAGGATTACGGAAGATCGAATAGTGTTCAAAGAACTCTGTGAAACACATGATCAACCGAGGAAGAACGAATCTCCGGTAAGATAATTCGATGTACCTTGTAATAACAAGAGTAACTGAATATGAAAGTATGAGCGACAATTGCATGTAGTCATCCATAGGGGTTGACGGCGGAAGGGAATCGCAAAAGCGATGATCACAAGTTCTCGGGAGAACATTAGAGAGTAACTTCGGAGTCTTCTGATGAATCAAGCCATCATCTGGAATGAGGGGTTCTTCGGGAGGAAGTAGTTACGAGAACCTAGAGTTATAGTAAGAAAAATCTTTAACCCGAAAGAGAAGAGAGATCAGAACCCAGAGTATAGATGAGGAATAAAAGATCCAAATACCACCCGATTGAGATGTGGGCCCATAACCCACAGGTCCCAGGATCGAAACCTGGCTCTGATACCAACTTGTGACACCCCCAATTTCGACCGTACGCTAATCATACACACAATGCGTACGACCAAGATTAGGGACTCACTGATTGATATCACAACACAACACTAGACACAAATTAAAGTCATACAGCTTCATATTACAAGCCAGGGGCCTCGAGGGCTCGAATACAATGCTCGACAAGCACGAGTCAGCGGAAGCAAATAATATCTGAGTACAGACATAATTTAAACAAGTTTTGCCTTAAGAAGGCTAGCACAAACATAAGCAGCGGATCGAAAGAGGCGAGGCCTCCTGCCTGGGAACCTCCTAACTACTCCTGAGCGTCGGTACTCTCCACGTAGTAGTAGGCTCCAGCGGTGGTGTAGTAGTCGTCTCCGGCATACTCCAGCTCCTGGGCTCCATCGTCTGAACGCGGTAATCGTATCGAGGTGGAAAGAGAAAGCAAAGCAGCGGTGAGTACTCATGCAAACTACTCGCAAGACTGACATCAGAACTATGCTAAGTATGCATCAGTATCAAGGAATGGGGTTTTATCTGGACTGACTGCAGAAAGCAAGAATAGGGGGAAGGCCTAGTCCTATCGAAGACTAGCATCTTCAGCATCTTGCAGCATTAGAAGAGAGTAGACTGGTATCTCATATATAGTCATATTATTGTAGCAATTTTATTAAGTAACCACGCCCAGAGATTCTTCCTCGACTCTCTACGAGGAAGCAATCCCGGAGCCACATTCATCTCAAATTTAAGTCACAGTTATAGTTGTATAAGGTCAAGGTACAACTCCAAGTCGTCCTGTTACCGTGGACACGGCTATTCGAATAGATAAATTCTTCCCTGCAGGGGTGCACCACATTCCCCAACATGCTTGATACCTCCGGCCGGACACACTTTCCTGGGTCATGCCCGGCCTCGGGACATCAAAACATCGTCGCCCCACCGAGGCTCAACGAAGAGGCTAGCCCGCCGGTCTAAATCCTAAGCGCGCAGGGTTCATGGGCCAATCGCCCTTTGCACTCCCGTACGATGCGAACGTGGCCGAGGTCAGTCCTAGCACCCCTTATAACAAGCGCAGTGCCGTTGCCGACCACTCGGATGCGCGCCGCTCCATTGCTGACGTCCGAAGAGCTTCGGCTGATACAACGAAGCTGAGTACCCATAACTTCTCCCACGTGAAGGTTAGTGCGTATTAGGCCAAGCGACCAACTCAGATCAAATACCCAACCCTTTAGCATTTTATTAATGTGGGGCAAGCGCGACCCATGAAGTGCGGTCCCGTCGCCCCATCTCGAGGATGTGTGGCAAGGGCCTCTCCTGCCCGTCCACGCCTCATCATCATCAAACCGTGGGTACCTCTCAGGGCCGACCCATCACCAACATGTTTCTGTAACCAGGTCATAGTAACTGTGTGTATAAAACATCAATACGGAACCTGAGGAATCACCCTCAAAGGGTCCCGCTCGATGAAACCATCAAGGTGGACTTAGAAGAATCACCCTCGAGGGTCCCACACTTGAGGGGTTGCACGACAGAGTCATCGTCGGGAGTGGTGAAGGAGGAATCACCCTCGATAACCACGACCGACTAGCTGCACTACAGAGTTAGCATCATCAGTACTTCACGAGGTGTCACCCTCGGTACTCGATAGTAGCTCTGCAGAGTCGTACAACTAAGGGGTGTGCGGTGCTGTGAGGGGCCTGGCTCGTCGGTCGGTTGACCGAGTCTTCGGGTCGTCGAGTCGTCGATGAAGAAGCAGGGGCAACTGGGACTAAGGGGGGCACAGGGGATTCATTGATCAACCTATACTAAGCAGTTGATATGATTGCAGGTATAGTAGGAGTTTATCAAAAACAGGCTATGCATCAGAATAGGAGCTAATTAATACAGTAGCAAAAATCTAATGCAAGAATAAGAGGGAAGAATGGGCGATATCGGAATGCTCAAGGGGGGATTGCTTGCCTTGCTGCTCTGCGGCAAAAGGCTGATCGTCAAAGGTGTAGTCATACCCGGCAGCAGCATCAGTTTCGGGGTCTACCGATAAGAAGAGGGGGGAGAAACAATAAATATAAAGCAGACAAATGCATCATGATGCAAGGCATAACAATATGCAGAGCTAGGTATGCACTAATGCAGTACTACACGTTGCAGACGGAGCGGGAGAATATCTGACGATATTTCCCGGGTCTCTGGCTATTACCAGACAGATGATCCTAATGCTAAATGTCCATGTTCATCATGCTAGGAGCATGTGACAGATGAACGGACAGCGTATTCGGATTCGTGGGATTTTTCTGATCAACTTTCATGTGTAAAACTTTTTCATCTGAGCTACGGATTATTTTCTATTAATTTTTAAAGTTTTAATCATTTTCTGAAATTCACAGAATTAAATTAATTCGAAAAAGCATTAATGACGTCAGCATGACATCACTGTGACGTCAGCAGTCAACAGTGGGGTTGACTGGTCAAACCTGACAAGTGGGCCCCAGCTGTCATTGACTCAGGGTTTAATCCAAGGTTTAATTAATCTAAATACTGATTAATAGCTAGGGGCCCCACATGTTAGTGACTAATTAATCTAATTAATTATTTTTATTATCTAAATAACCAAGTGACAGGGGTGGCCCACATATCATACACACAGGGGGGGTCAGGCCCCACCTGTCATTGACTGGTCAGGCCCAGTCAGCAGGGTTGACCAGGTCAACCGGTTAACCAGAGGCTCAGGGCCCGCGGGTCAGTGACCCTGGCAGTGGCCCCGGCCTGGCCACGTCGGAGGCGGCGCCGTCCGGCCACCGGAGGAACTCCGACGAGCACCAGAGAACGAGCCGAGGCTCGGGTTTCGTGTACAGGGCGCCAAATCGAGTGCCGTTTCGTGCTATCGCGAGCTGAGGTCGCCACCGATCCATTCCGGCCATCAGGGCGAGCAATGGTGGCCTGTGGCGAGCGCTACATCGCCGGCGGCAGAGCAGAGCTTCGGCCGTCTACGGCAACTAACGCAGCAGCACGATTTCGAGCAGACTATCGGTACTACGCGAACCTACGCGGTGCACTGAGGCGAACGACGGCGTTGGTTGGACCAAATGGTCACTGGAGACTCGCCGGCGTCGAGCTCAGGCGGAGGAGCGTTCGGGCTCCAGTGAAATCGGTGGCTAGAGCACGCAATCGAGCTAGCTAGGAGGGGGAAAAGGTCCAGGGACTCACAGCGGTCCCGTAGTTGTGCTTAGCGGGCTCGGGGGAGGCCTGGAGTAGCCGGAACGGTCGCCGGAGCATGGCGGCGATTCGAGGAAGAAGAAGCTCGGGGGCGAGGATGTAGCGGCATTGAGCTCGAACGGCAGGGCATGGTCGATGCAGGGGCTCGCGGTGGTTCTTCCTGGCGCGGTGGCGTCGCGTGGGAGGCTCTGTGGGCGCGACTAGCCGTCGGCCATGGCGACGGCGGCGCTCGGTCTGGCGAGGGAGGAGGCAGGGAGCGAGAGAGAGGGGGGATCTGGGGCTAGGGTTTGCCAAGGGGGGCGCGGGGGCGGCCTTATCCCCTCCAGGGGTCGCTGTAGCGACGCGGGCGGCGAGCTGGCCCGGCGGGGACGACGCCGCGCTCGGTCGCCCTTCGCCAGGTGGAGGAGGGAGGTAGGGGACGAGGGGGGAGGCAGGCTGGGCCGACCTGGGCCTGCCACTGTGGCCTAAGGCCCAGGGCAGGGGGGCTTTTTCTTTTTATTTCTTTTCTGTTTTGTTTTCTGTTTTTATTTTCAGTCTCATTTATTTTATTGCAATAATTCTTTTCAGTAAAAATGCGGGACATGGTCTAATAAATATATTGCAATATTCTACATGGTCACATACACTTTGGGCATTTTTGGAAAATGTTTGATTTATCCCAATGATTTTAAGAGCACTTTAAAATGCAAAATGGTGCTGTTATTGAAGGTGGGGTCCACACCAACATCAAGGTGATGTTGTTTTCCTTTACACCATTTGTTTTGTGAATTTTAGCAAATGTGCAACATTTTTCCTTTGCTGTTTTCCAACATATTTTATCACCATAAAATTCAATGCCCTTTTTAATGGAATTTGAAATGAGATATGAATTTTCAACTTGATCATATCTTGTTTAGCAAAATGATTAGGCACTGATCATGGTCATCACTGTGCTTAAGTACAATGATCACTGTAGCCAAAATCTAGGGTGTCACAATTCTCCCCTACTAAAAAGAATTCTCGTCTCGAGAATTAAGAAGTAGAAGGAAAGAGCCCGGGGTATTCTGCACGAAGATGATCTTTGCGTTCCCAAGTGGCAGCCGTATGCGATTGTATCCCCAACAAGAATCCGACGAAACAACCGTATGCGATTGTATCCCCAACAAGAACGAGTGTGCTACTGTAACCGTGTGCGATGCCCGCACACTGCAAAATTGGCCTTGCGTAGTGGCAACCACAAGCGTCAGCCAGTGGAAAGGGGTAATGTGCACAGTAAAAACCAAAACCCGACAGCGACCTATAAAAGATCCCACCGGCGGCGGCTAACAACTAATTTTTTCCGCCGATAGCTCGCCGCCACCACCACACACACCAAATGGAACCGGTGCTCAACCATGGGGATGTGCATGGCGCTGTCCTGATAGTGTTGGACGACGACATGATAGAGGATTCCGATGCGTTGGCCGCCATGGCGGCAACGACAAACAGCCAGCTGCCGCAGCCGCCGCCAACGGGATAGAGGACTCCGGCGCGCTGTCCTCCATGTCGGTCAACAGTCAACCGTCATCTATCACGGCCGACAACAACGTCGATGACCCCGAGTTTCAGCGTCGGATGCAGATGGCCATCGCTCTGCCCGTCCAAGAATCGGGCCTCGATGCGTTCCTGCGCGAGGAGGACGAGCGCCGTCTCAGTGTCGGTGTGGAACAATCTATCGCTTCTGCAGATGCCATCCGCAACGCGGCCAGGGATCTAAAGCGGCAGAAACGGCGGGAGGGTGCGAAGGGGAAGCGGCTGATGAAGAACTCAGATGCAGAGGGCAAAAAGAGGTGGGACCAGGACCAGAAGGCGCCGGAGCAGGCCGCCGCATGCCTCTCAGCCACGTTGGAGGCCTTGCAGCTGCGGCGGCAGCCCTGGCAACAGCGGCCACGGCAAACAGGGACGCAGCTCTTGCGAGAGCGGCGCCCGTCTGTATCCCGATGGCCCACGTGGACACCACGACAGCCTTGTCGACAGCGGCAGACCCGGTGAGAGGCGCCGCGGTCGCTTCGGCCGAGGTAGCCCCGCCGGTCTCCACCGTGGAACTAGTGGAGCTCATCGACTTGACGAGCTCCTCTGAATACTCGTTCTGAGCCGAGAATGGTCATGACGATGATGGAGGCGCGGCGTTTGTATGCATCCATGGTGTAGTAAATATTTTTTGCAGTTCACCTTCATGTAAATTGATGAACTGTTTGTAAATTACCGAGCGTATGAACTAATGTCAACTAATCCGCTGCAAAATAAGTCATTTTGTGGTGAAAATTTACCAAATGTTTGTGTCATCTGTTTGTGGGCATGTGGAAATTTAGGATGAATTTCACGTCTGCGACTGAAATTGAGGATAAACCGTGTGAGATGAACCCGCCTTGAGAAATCACAGAAAGAGCTACCCGCCTTGAGCGATGCAAAAATTCGTGGTTTCGCAACAGGGCATTTCGTTATAGCGTACACACTTTATTATGTTTGGACCGTGTGCGATCTTGGTTGCCCCCTCATCCACACAACACCCTGCTCCCCTTTCTACCCCGCTTGAACCCTAGCTTACCCCCGCTGTCGGTGTCAAAACCGGCGGATCTCGGGTAGGGGGTCCCGAGCTGTGAGACTAGGATCGATGGTAACAAGGGACGAAGGAGACGATGTTTACCTAGGTTCAGGCCCTCCTATGGAGGTAAAACCCTACGTCCTGCTTGATTATATTGATGGTATGAAGGTTACAAAGTTGATCTACCTCGAGATCGACTAGCTAAAACCCTAGATGAGTTTCTGTGTCCTATGATCTAAAACCCTCCAAGTTTATATAGACACCGGGGGGTACTAGGGTTTACACATGGTGGGCCTCCTACCGAGGATGGAGATGGTGATTTCCTCATCTTGACTTGGAGTCCACGACGCGCCTTCGGGGCTTCCTTCTGGAATGTGGAGTCTTGATGTGTCCGGCCCTTCTTCGGAGAATGGCCCATCGAGCCGGCCTATTGAGAGTTGAGCCGACAGCCCCTGGACCCCTTAGTCCAGGACTCCCTCAGTAGCCCCCGAACTAGCCCCCAACTCTAGCTGCTTTGTATGATCAGAGTCTTCGGCTTGCGCGGTGAGTTCTTCTTCCCTTTCCATGATCGGCTGAGACTAGTTCGGTTTCCGATGACACGTATTTCTTCCGATCATATGATTGACCAAACACCACGAATTGCTTAGCCCCGAAGGCCAATCGCCAAAGTGTAAACAGTGTTTTCTGACACCCCCCCTATGACGAAGGGTCGTGGCCTACCATGACCACTGAACTAGTTATAAGAACTCGATTCGTGGTTCGGGGCCGTTTTTTTAGCGACACGACTTATCAATGCGCAGATCGTGCTCCGTTTCACACGGGATAGGATTAATCTCCACACGCGCATAACAACATGCATGTCTTGGGAAGCGGAGGGATTTGCGACGCGGTAGGCGAGGCTAATCGGTGACACGTCCCATAAAATGGGAAAAAACCCCAAGGCCTATTCACGCTTCCCATTCGCATACTCCGCCTCCTCAATCCCTCCAAGCTCCGAGAGCCCTAGATCCAGTTCTTCCTCGCCCTTTCCTCCGAGCTTAGCAATGGCGGGTTCAGGCTCCAATGGCAAGTGGGAGGCCTCCACGGTCACCGACCAGGATATCCGGGACCTAAAGCAGGCCGGCTACCTCCCCGCCAACGTCTTCCACCGCGCCCTGGAGAAGAATCAGGTGGTTCCCACCCCCAAAGCAGGCGAGAGGGTGGTGTTCGTCCCCCACTTTATCCGGGGACTGAGCTTTCTGCTCCACCCCTTTGTCAGGGGTCTCATGTTTTTCTACGGGCTGGACTTCCACGACCTTCCGCCGAACTCCTTCATGCACATATCGGCGTTCATCATCATCTGCGAGGCCTTTCTGCGGGTCGAACCGCACTTCGGCTTGTGGCTCAAGGTCTTCAATGTCAAGCCGAAGACCGTGGCCAGCGAGCACACAGACTGCGGAGGGGCGGTAATCAGCAAGCTCCCCCGCGTCGAGTTGCCTACCGGTAAATTCATCGACACAATCAAGATCTGGCAGAAGGAGTGGTTTTATATCACCGAGCCAAGGGATGAGAGCTGGGCGGAGCCTGCCGAATTCAGATCCGGACCCCCAACGAGATTGACCTCGTGGCTCAGGAAGGGCCTTGACTGGGGGTCGGATGCTGAGGTGAAGCTGCTGCAGAAGCGCCTTACTTCGGTGATCGAGGCCAAGGTGGAGCTGGTCAACGTGGTCCTGGTCATGCTCCACCGCCGTATCCTCCCCTGCCAGCGCCGAGCATCCCCCATGTGGGCTTATCATCCTGATGACGAGCCTACCGTGCGCCAATTCTTCCGCACCACCCCGGAGAAGCTGTGGAAGGCTTTGTTCAAGCCTCAGAAAAGCTGGCCGTCCAAGGAAGAGGATACGGGTCTAAGCACCGTCAACCCACCGACCAAGGTATGGTATAATTTCAATTCATTGACTCTATCTCTTCGGCGAAAAGCCTGAACGCCTTCTTCCTCACTTTCGCAGAAGTGGCTGAGCAAAGCCGCGAAGGTTAACTGCCCGGCTCCCCAAGCCGAAGACCCCGGGTCGGAGCTGTTGGCGGCGATGCTTGTCGCGGTGTCATGAGGAGGAGCAAGAAGATGGGGGGAAGGCGTTTCCCCCCTCACAAGAAAGAAGGCGACGTCATCGGACGCCGCGGAGGATGCTGTCCCTCCTGCCCAGAAGAAGGCGTGCCGGGCGAGGTTGATCCTGCCCGATGATAGCTCGGATTCTGACGCCAAATCCGAGGAGTTTGAGAGGGTTCCACAAAGGAGCCTGAGGGTCAAGCCCCCCGCTCAAAGGTATGAATCCGAAGACTCATCGAGTTATTTACGCAAAGTATGTACTAGTTTTTTAAATGCGTGGGCGCCTGTTGGTCTGCAACCCCCCGCATTTTCTCCCCTCTGATCAAATATCGGATGGGGAGTCCCCACCCGCCGAGCTAGCGGAGAGAGGGACTGCATCGCACCCCACACCTCCGGGGGCCGCGAAGGACGCCGCAGAGGTGTCATCCAGCCAGGCTCCGGTGGAGCCGAAAACGGGCGGCGGGGGCGACCATGCCATGGCCGAGGCTAACGCCATGGACGCCGAAGGCCGGGGAGAGGGGATCCCCCAGGCCGCTGAGGACCAGGGGGAGAATATCCCCCTGGCCGCCGAAGAGGAAGGGCGAAAGGATGCCCAGTCTCCTCCGAGGATGTCTCCGGAGCACGCTGTGCCTCCGGAGCTACCGACTCAGTCTCCGATCATAGATCGGACTGTCCGGTCAACACCGATGCCACCGACGACTGGGTGACCGGTAATGGAGGAGGCGTTAGCCAGCGCCCCCCATCTCCGAGGATCACCGCACTCTAATGGGTGCGGTTTTACAAGGAATTCAGTCCGTTGATAACGGACTAAAGGAGGCCTTCAATGGTCTCTTGACGGGTTTCAAGGTGAGTCAAGTAATACCCTTTTCCCGAACAATGCTTAATTTTAAGTTTTGTGCTATCTTTATATATACACTAGCCCCCGAGCCCTGGATGGGTATGCAAAAACGCATCCGGGGGTCAAATACTTAGGAATGAACAATGATGCACAAGGCACCATTCGGTCCTGCAATGTTCGGAAAATTCCTTGAAAGGACCGAACTAGGAGTCATATCCTTTATAGTTTGGGGGTTTGAACGCACATAACTGGATGCATATTTTTGTTTTTTGTAGGCCTCGTCATCGGCGGCGGCCGGTAATGCAGCTGAGCTGACCGAGCTAAATCGGAAGCTCAAAATCTCCGAAGAGGAGGTTGATAGCCTGAACAAGAGGTTCGACGAGGCACAAGGTAAGCCGAATTCTAATATCCGAGCTGTATATTGATAATGATCCGCACTGGTGACCCAGTGTGATTTATTTATGATTGCTTCCACAGCTTCAGCAACGGAGGTTGAGAAACTTAAGGCCGATCTTCAGAAAATGAAGCAAAAGGCCGAGGAGGAGAAGACGGCTGCCGAACAGGCGGCAACTGCGCTTGCCACTTTGAAGGCTGCAAGCTCCAAGCATGAGGCCCGGGTGGAGGAGGTGCAGCAACAGCTCAAGGATGCCGGCACAAAGTGCAAGGCCCTTGAGCAGAAAGGCAAGGAACAAACCGCCGGGCTAGCTGCGCTGAAATCCGAGCTCCAGAAGGAGCGAGTGGACAGGCGGTCCTTCGAAGAGGAGGTTCGCCAAGTCACGGCTGTCATCGATGGTAAGCCATATTCGCTGCGATGCACCTTTGGCGGTAGCAAATTTGCTTTGCTCACCCAGGTGTGGCGTTCCTTAGGCGTTCGTGCGGATCTCCAGAGGAGTGCGGCGGATGCGAACAAGCTTTATGCTTCGCGGGCGGAGGATGACGAGGCCCGGCTATTCTGGGCGCAATTTGAGTCCCCCGAGCGTTCTCCCCTCCTCCTTGACCACATGAAGCAACTGATGGAGATGCACAGAATGGCGGAGCCGGCCATGAAGGACCTCTGCATCCGTCTGTGGCCCGATGAGCCACTGCCGAGCATCTATTTCGGCCTGGTGCAGAAGCTACGTGATGCTGCGCCTCAGGTTGACGTGCTGAAGCGCTCTACGTGCATCGAGGGCGCGCGAATGGCCTTTGCAAGGACCATGGTGCACTGGCCGAAGCTCCAGCCGACCAAGATGGCCACCGCACCTCCGCCTCCTGACAAGAGTCATAGGTGCCCCGAGCTATACTTCCCCCATGTAATGGAGGGTGCTCGGGCAATAGAGGCTCAGTGCTCCAAGGATGTTTTGTTGAATGAGCGTGGTGTAATATGTCTGAAGACTTTGACGCTTTATAATTAGTGTTGCATGGTTTATCATGTCTTCTAAGTAGTTTATGTTTATTTAGACTCCTATGTGACCGGTTTATCTGAAAGCAGCGAGTCGTCGGCTTCAGCCCCCACGTAGATACTACGCGAGGTGTCCCTGTATCCGCACTTCTACCCTTAGCCGAAGTATCGGCGCCCGGAGGCGGTAGTGCGAGCGGGACAAGGCAATCGGACTATGGTGCTCTACGCTTTCACTTAGCTGTGGGAGTGTAGAAAAATGCGGGGGGCTGATAACCAGCCCCTAGTGTGATGTTCGAGGCCGAAGCCGGCATCACATGGTTTGTACTAGAACGAAACCCATCGTATAACACGGAATAACCTCTATCGATCTTTTAGTATGACACTAGTGCTCGGATTTGCAGACCGGTTCTCGCTTACTATGACGGTTAGTTTTCGGCTTTCTCCGCTGAGGTGCTTGACCAGACGAGCTGGAAGCACAATCGCAGTGGTTCTCCCTTTGCCCTTTTAGCCGAACGAGCGGAACGTAAGAGGGCAAGCACAGGAGCCGGGCAACCCAACTATTGACCCAAGACATAGTTCGGATCCGATGCATATAAAGCAAAACCCAAGACGCCGAACACACGATCAGTTGTACTGGGGTGATGTTCAAGGCGATTTTAAATTTGAGCCCCCGGTCTAGTAGCCGGTTGCATCATAATATATACCGAACAGTTTTCGCAAGAAGCGTTACCAAGGGAAGAATAGAGGATGTATAAAAGACAACGAAGTGGCCATATATAATGGTGTTGTAGTTGCTCAATAATTCTTACAACTTGGATTGCCGAAGCAACTGTTTACAGGTAGATGAAATATAAAATTTACAGAGGGGAGGCTGTACCAGGAGTCTTCGATTGATGACATGACGTCCTCGATGTGTCTTGTCGCCTATCCGTTCATGTTCCTCTGTGGGGGTTGCATCCCATTAAGAGTGATGCTGTCGCCGAGCGGACCTTGGGAAGAAGGTCTTGAGAAGTCGCCGAAGTATCGATGAGCTTTACGCTTTTTAGCAGGTCCTTGATGGTACCTGTGACTTGTCCTAGGACGTGTATTGGTATTGGTCGGTCCAGCCGAACACTTACCATTTGATGATTGCTCCCCATTGCTGCCCATGGAATCTTGAGCGCGAAGTTGTGCCTTCTTGGCACGTGTTTGGCGGTCGTTAGGGCTATGCAATGGGGGGCGTATCCCTATTTCTGGGGAGCAGAAGAGTCTGGGAGTTCGGATTGAAACCGAACTCGTTCGTCGACCTTACGGGCCTTTATGGCCGATTTGGGTGTTTGCCGACCGTCCTCATAATGGAATTCGGCCGCCAGGGCCAATGCATGCTCCTCAGTTCGGAGGGAACGCTCTGTATTGCCATTGACGGTGATGACCCCCTTGGGACCAGGCATCTTGAGCTTGAGGTATGCGTAATGTGGGACGGCATTAAAGTGAGCGAACGCTGTTCGGCCGAGCAGGGCGTGATAGCCGCTGCGGAAGGGGACGATGTCGAAGATCAATTCCTTACTGCGGAAGTTGTCGGGCGAACCGAACACTACTTCCAGGCTAACAGAGCCTGTGCACCGGGCTTCGACACCTGGGATCACTCCTTTAAAGGTAGTGTTGCTAGGCTTTATCCTTGACGGGTCTATGCCCATCTTTTTCACCGTATCTGAATATATCAGATTGAGGCTACTTCCTCCGTCCATTAGGACTTTGGTGAGGTGATACCCATCGATAATGGGGTCTAGGACGAGGGCCGCCGAACCTCCGTGACGGATACTGGTCGGGTGATCTCGTCGATCAAAAGTGATCGGGTAGGCCGACCATGGGTTAAACTTCGGGGCTACAGGCTCTACGGCGTAGACCTCTCGAAGGGCGCGCTTCCTCTCCTTTTTAGGTATATGAGTGGCGTATATCATGTTCATGGTTTTTACTTCTGGAGGGAATTTATTCTGACCTCCATTGCTCGGACCGCGGGGCTCCTCGCCGTCCTCGTTGCGTGGGCCTTTGCCCTGGTCCTCGGCTGCGAGTTTGCCGGCCTGTTTAAACACCCAACAGTTACGGTTGGTGTGGTTGGCGGGCTTGTTCGGGGTGCCATGGATCTGGCAAGGCCTCTCCATGATCTGGTCCAGCGGGGTGGGTCCATCACGGTTGCCTTTAGGAGGCTTCTTCCGCTGCCCGGATCTTGGGTTGCGGAAACTGGCGTTAACGACCGTGTCATCGGCATCACTAGTGCTGTGCCGGCGTTTGTTTTTGTTACGTCATGGTTTCCCGTTTCCATCCCGGACTTCGGAAGTACCGGGGTCTTCGGGGTTGTGGCCTCGCCTTGCTAGCCAGTTATCCTCGCCCGCGCAAAAGCGGGTCATGAGCGATGTGAGGGCGGACATGGTCCTGGGTATATCCTGACCGAGCTGGCGAGCCAGCCACTCGTCCCGAATATTGTGCCTGAAAGAGGCTATAGCTTCGGCATGTGGGCAATCGATGATCTGGTTTTTCTTGGTCAAGAACCGGTTCCAGAATTGTCGAGCGGACTCTCCTGCCTTTTGCACGACACTGCTTAGGTCGGAAGAGTCCGGAGGCCGTACATAGGTGCCCTGGAAGTTGGATCGGAATGCATCCTCGAGGTCCTCCCAGCTCCCGATAGAGTTTTCGGGGAGACTGTTTAACCAATGCCGAGCTGGCCCCTTAAGTTTAAGGGGTAGGTACTTGATGGCGTGGAGGTCGTCCCCTCGTGCCATGTGAATGTGGAGGAGGAAATCCTCGATCCACACTGCTGGGTCAGTTGTTCTGTCGTATTGTTCGATGTTCACGGGTTTAAACCCTTCCGGGAACTGATGCTGCATCACCTCGTCAGTGAAGTACAGTGGGTGGGCAGCGCCTCTGACCCTGGCTATATCACGCCGGTAGTCGGCGTCTGTTCTGGCCCAGTTTTGGTCCCGAACTCTATTGGTTCGGTTGTGCCAGGGACGGTACTCGTCCCGTCTACCCGGGGAGTACCCTCTAGATCCGTAGATGGATCTGGTGCGGCCTGTTCTATCATCCATGTCGTGTCGTAGGTCATACCTGTCGTCAGGCTCCATTGGCTCTTTTCCCCTTGTGCGGGGTATCGCCGGCCTATAACTGGCCTCGCCAGCCATCCTATCTCGCCCTCAGGGAGGGTGGTCCGGCTGGTCGTATGGAGTGTGCTTCGGGGACGGCGTGTTGGGGAGCTCGTCGTCGAATTGCGGCAGCAGCCACCGGCGGGGGTAGCTCTTGGGTTGATCCCATAGACCGGCGCCGTGTTCTTCCTCGGCTGATAGAACCCTTGTCCATCTATCGTTGAGGGTGTCTTGTTCGGCCTTGAGTTGCCGCGCTTTTGTCTTTAGGCTTCGGGCAGTTGCGAAAAGCTGTTGCCTGAACCGTTCATGATCCTCAATGGTTTCGGGGACGATAATGTCCTTGTCATCCGGGCTATCCTCCTCCTCTACAGGGGGAGGTAGTTGTCATCCTCGGAGTCGTTCGGATCTTCGGGGTCGCGCTGGTCTTCCGGCCTTTCCTGGTCCTCCAACGGATGCTCGGGGATATCGGGATCGCCGAGGTCTTCCGGGGTATCGTTTTCCCCGGTGCCGGCAATAGCTTCCCTTCCCTTTTTTGTCTTTGATCGCTTACGCGGTTTCCGGCGTCTTGACGGCGCCTCACCCGAGTCATCACCATTGTCCGCTGGTGTGCGCTCGCCATTACCGGATGGCGTGTCCACCATGTAGACGTCGTAGGTGGAGGTGGCGGTCCATCGCCCGGTGCTAACGGGGGTGGGAGCGCGATCCTCTTCTTCCATGTCGTCTGCCTCCTCGGAGGCGTAGTCCAACATATCGGTTAAGTCTTCGATAGTGGCTACTAAATGGGTGGTGGGTGGGACGAAAAATCCCTCTTGACCCGCCTCAAGACCGATCTGAGTGTGGATCGGGATTGGGTCATCAGTAGTTTTCATCAAGGAGATCCGATCTAGAGCTTCGCAGAGTGTCGAGAGCTCGATCGGGTCAATCTGCCCGGCGCGTCTGGAGTTAACCTCTGACGCATCCGCACGAGAAGTGTATTCGGCAGGAGTTGGTGCGCGGCGATCTGGCGCTATAGCCGGATCCGGACCTAAGTCCAGATCATCACCGGGATTGGCCCCGTGAGCGGGATTGAAAACGGCATCCGAGGTTAAGGCCTCGGAGTCCTCGGGCGCGTCAGGTGGGACTGCGAGCCCGGTGAGCAAGAGATCGCCCCGAGGGTCGACGGAGAACTCTAAGTTCCCAAATCTGACTTCTTGATCAGGGGCGAAACTCCCGACCCGGCCAAGGCGGCCGGTCGGGTCAACGTGCAGCACGATGCTGCCGAAAACGAAAATCTGTCCAGGGACAAAGGAGTCCATGCTGCGGACCTCTTCGTTGATGAAGACGCGAGCCATCGATTCCTTGGGCGATCACAGCAGAACTCTCAATGAAAGCACCAATGTCGGTGTCAAAACCGGCGGATCTCGGGTAGGGGGTCCCGAGCTGTGAGACTAGGATCGATGGTAACAGGGGACGAAGGAGACGATGTTTACCCAGGTTCGGGGCCTCCTATGGAGGTAAAACCCTACGTCCTGCTTGATTATATTGATGGTATGAAGGTTACATAGTTGATCTACCTCGAGATCGACTAGCTAAAACCCTAGATGAGTTTCTGTGTCCTATGATCTAAAACCCTCCCGGTTTATATAGACACCGGGGGGTACTAGGGTTTACACATGGTGGGCCTCCTACCGAGGATGGAGATGGTGATTTCCTCATCTTGACTTGGAGTGCACGACGCGCCTTCGGGGCTTCCTTCTGGAACGTGGAGTCTTGATGTGTCTGGCCCTTCTTCGGAGAATGGCCCATCGAGCCGGCCTATCGAGAGTTGAGCCGACAGCCCGAGGACCCCTTAGTCCGGGACTCCCTCACCCGCCGCCGCCTTCCACCACCAATCTCAGTCGGTCTACGGGCGTGGCTTGAGATTGCATCGGTATTTCCCCAAAGAGGAAGGGATGATGCAGCACAGCGACGATAAGTATTTCCCTTAGTTATGAAACCAAGGTATCGAACCAGTAGCAGGATCACCACCACCCAATAAGCAGCACCTGCACACAAACAACAAATACTTGCAACCCGACGCGAAAGAGAGGTTGTCAATCTCTCTACGGTAATAAGATAGATTAGGTAGTGATAGATAGGAGAGATAGATCTCTCAAGAACACAAATAAAAAGAGTAAATATGCAACAATATATTTTTGGGTTTTTGGTTTTATAGATCTGAAAACAAAGATTGCAAAAACGTAGATCAGAAAGCAATATGATGGAAAAGTAGACCCGGGGGCCGTAGGGTTCACTAGTGGCTTCTCTCATGAGTATAGCGCACGGTGGGTGAACAAATTACTGTTGGGCAATTGATAGTAAATCGAATAGTCATGACGATATCCAAGGCGATGATCATTATATAGGCATCACGTCCAAGATAGATAGACCGACTCCTGCCTGCATCTACCTCTATTACTCCACACATCGACCGCTATCCAGCATGCATCTAGTGTATTAAGTTCATGGGAAAACGGAGTAATGCAATAAGAACGATGACATGATGTAGAAAAGATCTATTCATGTAGGAATAGACCCCATCTTGTTATCCTTAATAGCAACGATACATGCGTGTCTTGCTGCCCCTTCTGTCACTGGGAAAGAACACGGCAAGATCGAACCCATCACAAAGCACCTCTTCCTATGGCAAGAAAAATCGATCTAGTTGGCCTAACTAAACCAAAGATTCAAAGAAGAAATATGATGCTATAAGCAATCATGCATATAAGAGATCAAAGAAGACTCAAATAATATTCATGGATAGAAACTGATCATGAACTCAAAATTCATCGGATCCCAACAAACACACCGCAAAAGTTTACATCAAATAGATCTCCAAGAGACCATTGTATTGAGAATCATAAGAGAGAGAGAGAGGAAGCCATCTAGCTACTGCCTACGGACCCGTAGGTCTATGGTGGACTACTCACGCATCATCGGAGAGGCACCTATGAGGAAGATGAACCCCTCCGTGATGGTGTTTAGATTGGATCTCGCAGTTCTAGAACTTGCGGCGGCTGGAATTGTGTTTCGTCAACTCCCCTAGGGTTTTTGGAATATTTTGGAATTTATAGGCATCAGAGGCGGTGCGGAAGGGGGCCGAGGAGGGAACAACCCATCAGGGCGCGCCGGGCCCCCCCTAGCGCGCCCTGGTGGGTTGTGCTCTCCACAGCCCACCTCTCCGGCAGTTGTTTGGCCCACTGGTTGTCTTCTGGTCCTGAAAAAATCTCCAAAAAGTTTCGTCACGATTGGACTCCGTTTGGTATTGATTTTTTGCGAAGTAAAAAACAAGCAAAAACAACAACTGGCACTTTGTCACTATGTCAATAGGTTAGTCCCGAAAAATGATATAAAGTTGTTATAAAATGATTGTAAAACATCCAAGAATGATAATATAACAGCATGGAACAAGCAAAAATTATAGATACGTTGGAGACGTATCATCTGCCCGTGCCTCATAGCTAAACAAGTTCAGGGTCCCCACCGATCCACATACACCATTGCCGCCCTGAGTTTTTAGATGAGGCCGGCGGTGTCCCTTTCCCCCAGTTCCCCATCCCGTACTCCAGAGAGTCGCAGCCCAATCACCCCGACCACAAATCCCGTGGAGCTCGAGGAGTGTACGGGCAAAAAGAGGTCTATCATGGCCTCTTCGCCGTACGCTGGCGAGGTGGGCGCCGTTCGCGCCGACCCTTCGATCCCGGACGAACACCTCGCCGCCGAAGCTGGTGAGGACGTTGAATATGTTGCCATGCCGAAGGCTTCAAATCTTCGGGCTCGTGTATTCCTGTATCTCAGGAGAGACGGCTACGACATCAAGCTCGTCAACATCACCGGCTTCACTCGGGCCATGTCACAAGTTAAGTGGTCCATGATACTTGTGATCTGCGTTGGGTTTTCCATGAAGAGGAACGGGTAGTTGCAGCACAAGGTGGGTAAGTATTTCCCTCAGTTATGAAACCAAGGTTTATCGAACCAATAGGAATATCACTTCTCAACCGTCTTCAGCGACTGCACACAAAAGAACAAACGACTTGCACCCAACGCGGGCAAGAGGGTTGTCAATCCCCTTGATCTTGTTATTTGCAAGCAAATGAGTTATGTAGATAATTGTTGATAAATATAAATTGCAAAATAAAATAAAAGGTAAATAAAGGTAGCAAGGTAGCAATTTCATTTGCGAATATATAAGTGAATAGACCCGGGGGCCATAGTGTTCCCTAGCGGCATCTCTCATGTAGGCAACGTACGGAGGTTAACAAATTACTGTTGGGCAATTGACAGAAAAGCGGATAGTTATGCGATATTCACGGCAATGATCATGTCTATATAGGCATCACGTCCATAAGCAAATAGGCCGACCCCTGCCTGCACCCATTACTATTACTCCACCCATCGACCGCTATCCAGCATGCATCTAGAGTATTAAGTAAAACAGAGTAATGCTTGGATAACAATGGCATGATGTAGACAAAGTAAAATCAATCAATATGAATAAACCCCATTGTTTTATCCTTAGTAGCAGCAACACAAAGACACATCTTCTCCCTTTCTGTCACTGGGATATAGAAACTCGTCAGGTTGAACCTACTACAACGCACTACTCCCACCGAAGAAATATCAATCTACTTGGACAAAGCACATCAATAAATCGGAGAGCATTACGAAGCTAT
Source organism: Elymus sibiricus (assembly GCA_039707655.1). Classification (NCBI taxonomy): domain Eukaryota; kingdom Viridiplantae; phylum Streptophyta; class Magnoliopsida; order Poales; family Poaceae; genus Elymus; species Elymus sibiricus. The sequence continues at coordinate 456,936,834 of CM077665.1, read as the reverse complement.
AATGATCATGTAATTAAGAGACAATATATATCAGAGGTATCTCAAATACTTTTCATGAATAATCTAAACATAAACCCACAATTCATCGGATCCCAACAAACACACCGCACAATAGGATTACATTGGATGGATCAAAGCGAAGATGCGATGATCATTATATTGAAGATCATATGAGAGAGAGATAGCCATCTAGGTACTAGCTATGGACCCGTAGGTTTGTGGTGAACTACTCACACACCATCATGAGGGCAGCAAGGTTGATGAAGAGGCCCTCCGTGATCGATCCCCCCTCTGGCAGGGTGCCGGAACAGAGCTCCAGATGGGATCGCGGCGGAACAGAGACTTGTGGCAGCGAAAAAAGGTTTTCAAGGTTCTCCTGAGGGTTTACATGATTAATAAGAACTATAGGCCGAAGAACAAGGTCGGGAGAGCCACAGGGGGCCCACAAGCTATCAGGGCATGCCCCCTGGGGTCGCGCCCTGTTCGCTTATGGAGCCTCCCTGAGGCTCCCGGCTATCCTCCAAGGCTTGTTGGTCTTGTTTTAGTCCAGAAAAAATCGTCAAAAAGTTTCATGGCAATTGGACTTCGTTTGGTAAAGGAAATATGCAAAGTAAAAAACACGCAGAAAACAGCAACTGGCACTTGGCACTGGGTCAATAGGTTAGTGCTCAAAAATATTATAAATTGGTAAATAATGACCCAAAAAGTATCTAAGAATGATAATATATCAGCATGGAACAATCAAAAATTATAGATACGTTGGAGACGTATCAAGCATCCCAAGCTTAATTCCTGCTCGTCCTCTATTAGGTAAATGATAAAAACAGAATTTTTGATGTGACATGCTATCCACTATGTAATATTTATGGATGTATGCTCAATGAGAAACGATGAATCAATACACATTAACATAGCAATACTTATATGTATAAGAAACAAAATCATTAACTTTTTCAAAGCATACGATCCTCAAAAGATGTCTACCCCTTATTCATCTTATTTAATTAGCAAGGCATGGCTCCATCTTCACCACATTAATACAAATGTCAAGCACCACGGTGCCCAAGTCAGGCAATTGGATTGTACTTTTTCAAGGTGCATAAACTTTTTATTCTTCACGCAATACATGAGCGTGAGCCATTGGACATAGAATTAGGTGGAATAGAATATGGTGGTAGATATCAATAGGGTAAAAGTGGAGAAGATAGTCTCGCATCAACTAGGCGTACCAACGGGCTATGGAGATGCCCATCGATAGATGTCAATGCAAGGAGTAGGGATTTCCATGCAAAAATGATGCACTAGAGCTATAAGTGTATGAAAGCTAAAATTGAGCTAAGTGGGTGTGCATCCAACTTGCTTGCTCATGAAGACCTCGGGCATTTGAGGAAGCCCGTCATCGGAATATACAAGCCAAGTTTTAAACTAATGAAATTCCCACTAGCAATATGGAAGTGATATATCATGAGACTCTCGACATATGAGAGGAACATGGTGCCACTTTGAGGCACAAGTGTGGTAAAGGATAGTAGCAAAGTCCCATCTCTCATTTTCCCTCATTCATTTTTTATATGGTGGGCTCATTTGGCCTCCCTCATTTTCATTTTCGTCCGGAGACTCTTCTCGACTTGTGGGGGAGTCATGGTCTCCATCATTCTTTACTCACTGGGACAATGCTCTAACAATGATGATCATCACACTTTTATTTACTTACAACTCAATATGGAGAACTGATATGAAGATATGACTCTATATGAATGCCTCTGGCAGTGTACCAGGATGTGCAATGATTGAGCGTGACATGTATCAAAAATATATGAATGGTGGCTTTGCCACAAATACTATGTTATCTCCCTATGATCATGCAAAGCAATATGATGATGTACGAACTAGTCATGTGAAGTGACTATGGAATTTGCATGGCAATATATCTCGGAATGGCTATGGAAATGCCATGATAGGTAGGTATGGTGGCTGTTTTGAGGAAGATATAATAAGGCTTATTTGTGACAGAGCGTATCATGTCACGGGGTTTGGATGCACCGGCGAGAGTTGCACCGATCCTCGAGGTGAGAATGGGCTATGCACGACACCGAAGAGGCTAGCAAACAAGGGAAGGTGTGATTGCGTATGTCCATGGTTTCACATTAGTCATAAATAACTCATATATTTATTGAAAAGTTTTATTAGTTTTAACACAAATCAAAGCATTCTCCGCATGCCCCAAGGGAAGAGGTTGTGAGGAGTTAACCATCGCGCGCTTTCGACCCAAAACAACACTAGGATTTCAACGAGGAATATAAATGCTCACACATCATCACCATGCCCTTTTAATTTTTAGACAAATAAGAAATTAACATCTCTGAATATCGACACTTCTACAAATTAAATTTTTTGGACTCACACCTTTTCAGATTACTACATCAATGTTATGAACCCTCATTCTCTATATGTGCCACATGATGGTTTTTATTATCACTCATTGGATACCTAATATTTTTGGACTAGTCTTATGACCCATGCAAATTACCGTCACTATTTGATAACTCTCAAACAAATATAAGTGAAGAACGAGAGTGAAATCGTTTCTATAAAATCTACATGCCACCGTGCTAAAAAAGATATAAGTGAAATACTAGAGCAACTTTCGAGTTCAAAAGATATAAGTGAAGCACATAGAGTATTATGGCAAATTATGATGAAGGTGTGTCTCTCTTAGATAGGTGTGTCCAGAAAACAATGATTGTTGCAAACTGAAATTAAAAGCAAACTAAAGCAAAAGACGCTCCAAGCAAAACTCATATCATGTGACGAATAAAAATATAGCTCCAAGTGACATACCGATGAATTGGGACAAAAAAGGGGATGCCTTCCCGGGGCATCCCCAAGCTTAGACGCTTGAGTATTCCTTAGAATATTACCTTGGGGTGCCTTGGGCATCCCCAAGCTTAGGCTCTTGCCTCTCTTCATTCTTTAGCTCATCGTGATAACACCCAAAACTTGAAAACTTCAATCACACAAAACTCAACAAAATTTCGTGAGATCCGTTAGTATAAGCGACATATCAAATACTTTAGGTACTGTTATAAATTGATTCAAATTTCAATTATGCATAATAGGTACTGTGTTTTAAGTTCTCCATGGCTTATACCCCCCAATACAATCCATAGCATCATCAAAACAAGCAAACTACACAAGTAAAACAGAATCTGTTTAAAACAGAACAGTCTGTAATGATTTGTAAGCAAGCATACTAATGTAACTCTAATCTTTTTGAAAAATTAGGACAACCTGAAGAATTTGCAGATCAATACCTTGTAAAAATTTCAGTCAAAGATCACGTTCCAGTAAAAAATGAAAATTGTTGTACTGAACGCTAAAGTTTCTGTTTTTGCACCGTATCAATTCTACTCATCATGTGGGTCCTCCCAAAGGATTTACTTGGCACAAACACTAATTAAAACATAAAAATATAATCATTACAGAGGAAATAATCATGTTATCACAACCAAACATAAAGTAAAAATAAATAGGTAAGATAACTATTGGGTTGCCTCCCAACAAGCGCTATTGTTTTATGCTCCTAGCTAGGCATAATGCATAGTTTCAAGTATTGTCATCTTTGACACTCCACCCATAAGTGGCTCTCATAATTGATTCATAAGGTGGTTTAATTCTCTTTCTAGGGAAATGTTCCATCCCTTTCTTCAAAGGAAATTGGAACCTTATATTTCCCTCTTTCATGTCAATGATTGCACCTATAGTTCGTAGGAAAGGTCTCCCAAGTATTATGGGACAAGAAGGATTGCCATCAATATCAAGCACAATAAAATCTACATGCACATAATTTTTATTTGTAATAATAAGCACATCATTTATTCTACCCAAAGTTTTCTTAATGGTAGAATCCGCAAGATGCAAGTTAAGGGAACAATCTTCAATATTAGTGAGACCAAGCACGTCACAAAGAGTTTTAGGTATAGTTGAAACACTAGCACCAAGGTCACACAAAGCATTGCACTCATATTTATTTATCTTTATTTTGATAGTAGGTTCCCACTCATCATGCAATTTTCTAGGAATAGAAACTTCAAGCTCAAGTTTCTCATCATAAGCTTTTATCATAGCCTCTACTATATGGTCGGTAAAAGACTTGTTTTGTTCATAAGCATTAGGTGAGATAATAATGGGTTTCAACAAGGAAATACATTCTACTAAGGAGCAGCTCCCATAATTAAAATCCTTGTAGTTCAAGATAGGTGACACATCAGTAGATAAAGTTTTGACCTCTCCAAAGTCGATTTTTTCAGTTTTAGCATTGGAATCCTCGCTCACCAAGCAAACGGGATCCTCCTTAGATAGAGTTGGTTCAACTCCAGTATTTTTATCATTTATATTCAGAGAGGTAAACAAAGAATCAATAGGAGTAATGCCAATCATTTTAATATCCTCATCATGATTCTTAATAGGAAAAGATTCCGGTTTAGCGGCCATCCTATTTACTAGAGTGGTTTGTTTATCGGATATTTTTCCTAACAATTCTTCAGTAAGAGCAAATTGTGATTGAAGGTTTGACACTTCTTTATTGACTTCATCAAGTTGCTTACTAATAGCATCCAACAAGGTTAAATGTTCGCTTACTTCAGAAGCAAAAAATTTATTATGCTCATATTGAGAAGTCATGAAGGTCATCATAGAGTCCTCTATTTCCGGCATCCTTTGGTCGTATGAGGTGTTGTAAAATCTACCTTGAGACATGGTGACCACACGAGCAAAGTAGCAAGCGAGACAAGTAAACTAGCAAGCAACGAAGTAAACTAGTAACAAGCAAAGATAAATATTTTTGTATTTTTGATTTTTATGAGACACACTAAATATAACAGAAAATAAAAACATAAACAAGTGAATGAAAATTTGTGAGAAGCTACTTGATAGTTGAAGATGATATTCCCCGGCAATGGCGCCAAAAATCCTTCCTGATACTTGTGATCTGCATTGGGTTTTCCATGAAGAGGAACGGGTAGTTGCAGCACAAGGTGGGTAAGTATTTCCCTGAGTTATGAAACCAAGGTTTATCGAACCAATAGGAATATCACTTCTCAATCGTCTTTAGCGACTGCACACAAAAGAACAAACGACTTGCACCAAACGCGGGCAAGAGGTTGTCAATCCCCTTGATCTCGTTATTTGCAAGCAAATGAGTTGTGTAGATAATTGTTGATAAATATAAATTGCAAAATAAAATAAAAGGTAAATAAAGGCAGCAAGGTAGCAATTGCGTTTGCGAATATATATAAGTGAATAGACCCGGGGGCCATAGTGTTCCCTAGCGGCATCTCTCATGTAGGCAACATACGGAGGGTAACAAATTACTGTTGGGCAATTGACAGAAAAGCGGATAGTTATGCGATATTCACGGCAATGATCATGTCTATATAGGCATCACGTCCATAAGCAAATAGGCCGACTCCTGCCTGCACCTATTACTATTAGTCCACCCATCGACCACTATCCAGCATGCATCTAGAGTATTAAGTAAAACAGAGTAATGCTTGGAGAACAATGACATGATGTAGGCAAAGTAAACTCAATCAATATGAATAAACCCCATCGTTTTATCCTTAGTAGCAGCAACACAAAGACGCATCTTCTCCCTTTCTGTCACTGGGATATAGAAACTCGTCAGGTTGAACCTACTACAACGCACTACTCCCAGCTAAGAAATATCAATCTACCTGGCCAAAGCACATAAATAAATCGGAGAGCATTACGAAGCTATAATGATCATGCAATTAAGAGACAATATATATCAGAGGTATCTCAAATACTTTTCATGAATAATCTGAACATAAACCCACAATTCATCGGATCCCAACAAACATACTGTCGGTGGCAAAACCGGCGGATCTCGGGTAGGGGGTCCCGAGCTGTGAGACTAGAATCGATGGTAACAGGGGACGAAGGAGACGATGTTTACCCAGGTTCGGGCCCTCCTATGGAGGTAAAACCCTACGTCCTGCTTGATTATATTGATGGTATGAAGGTTACAGAGTTGATCTACCTCGAGATCGACTAGCTAAAACCCTAGATGAGTTTCTGTGTCCTATGATCAAAACCCCTCCCGGTTTATATAGACATCGGGGGGTACTAGGGTTTACACATGGTGGGCCTCCTACCGAGGATGGAGATGGTGATTTCCTCATCTTGACTTGGAGTGCACGACGCGCCTTCGGGGCTTCCTTCTGGAACGTGGAGTCTTGATGTGTCCGACCCTTCTTCGGAGAATGGCCCATCGAGCTGGCCTATCGAGAGTTGAGCTGACAGCTCGAGGACCCCTTAGTCCGGGACTCCCTCAGTAGCCCCCGAACTAGCCCCCAATGCCAAGGGTCTCAGCTCCAGCTGCTTTGTATGATCAGAGTCTTCGGCTTGCGGGGTGAGTTCTTCTTCCCTTTCCATGATCGGCTGAGACTAGTTCGGTTTCCGATGACACGTACTTCTTCCGATCATATGATTGACCAAACACCACGAATTGCTTAGCCCCGAAGGCCAATCGCCAAAGTGTAAACAGTGTTTTCTAACACCCCCCTATGACGAAGGGTCGTGGCCTACCACGACCACTGAACCAGTTATAAGAACTCGATTCGCGGTTCGGGGCCCATTTTTACCGACACGACTTATCAATGCGCAGATCGTGCTCCGTTTCACACGGGATAGGATTAATCTCCACACGCGCATAACAACATGCATGTCTTGGGAAGCGGAGGGATTTGCGGCGCGGTAGGCGAGGCTAATCGGTGACACGTCCCATAAAAAGGGAAAAAACCCCAAGGCCTATTCACGCTTCCCATTCGCATCCTCCGCCTCCTCAATCTCTCCAAGCTCCGAGAGCCCAGATCCAGTTCTTCCTCAACCTTTTCTCTGAGCTTAGCCATGGCGGGTTCTGGTTCCAACGGCAAGTGCGAGGCCTCCACGGTCACCGACCAGGATATCCGGGACCTGAAGCAGGCCGGTTATCTCCCCGCCAACGTCTTCCACCGCGCCCCGGAGAAGAATCAGGTGGTTCCCACCCCCAAAGCAGGCGAGAGGGTGGTGTTCATCCCCCACTTTATCCGGGGACTGAGCTTTCCGCTCCAACCCTTTGTCAGGGGTCTCATGTTTTTCTACGGGCTGGACTTCCACGACCTTCCGCCGAACTCCTTCATGCACATATCGGCGTTCATCATCATCTGCGAGGCCTTTCTGCGGGTCGAACCGCACTTCGGCTTGTGGCTCAAGGTCTTCAATGTGAAGCCAAAGACCGTGGCCAGCGAGCACGCAGACTGCGGAGGGGCGGTAATCAACAAGCTCCCCTGCGTCGAGTGGCCTACCGGTACGTTCATCGACACAATCAAGATCTGGCAGAAGGAGTGGTTTTATATCACCGAGCCAAGGGATGAGAGCTGGGCGGCGCCTGCCGAATTCAGATCCGGACCCCCAACGAGATTGACCTTGTGGCTCAGGAAGGGCCTTGACTGGGGGTCGGACGCTGAGGTGAAGCTGCTGCAGAAGCGCCTTACTTCGGTGATCAAGGCCAAGGTGGAGCTGGTCAACGTGGTCCAGGTCATGCTCCACCACCGTATCCTCCCTTGCCAGCGCCGAGCATCCCCCATGTGGGCTTACCGTCCTGACGACGAGCCTACCGCGCGCCAATTCTTCCGCACCACCCCGGAGAAGCTGTGGAAGGCTTTGTTCAAGCCTCAGAAGAGCTGGCCGGCCAAGGAAGAGGATACGGGCCTAAGCACCGTCAACCCACCGACCAAGGTATGGTATAATTTCAATTCATTGACTCCGTCTCTTCGGCGAAAAGCCTGAACGCCTTCTCCCTCACTTTCGCAGAAGTGGCTGAGCAAAGCCGCGAAGGTTAACTGCCCGGCTCCCCAACCCGAACACCCCGAGTCAGAGCTGTTGGCGGCGATGCTTGTCGCGGTGCCATACTCGGCGCCCGAGAAGAAGGAGAAGAAAAAGAAGGCCAGAGAGGGCCTTCGCATAAAGGACCAGCTGGACGCTGCGTCCGAGGAGACCCATGCTTCCTCTAGTCATGAGGAGGAGCACGAGGATGGGGGGGAAGGCGTTTCCCCCCTCACAAGAAAGAGGGCGACGTCATCGGACGCCGTGGAGGATGCTGTCCCTCCTGCCCAGAAGAAGGCGTGCCGGGCGAGGTTGATCCTGCCCGATGATAGCTCGGATTCTAATGCCGAATCCGAGGAGTTTGAGAGGGTTCCACGAAGGAGCCTGAGGGTCAAGCCCCCCTCTCAAAGGTATGAATCCGAAGACTCACCGAGTTATTTACGCAAAGTATGTACTAGTTTTTTAAACGCGTGGGCGCCTGTTGGTCTGCAGCCCCCCACGTGTTCTCCCCACCGATCAAATATCGGATGGGGAGTCCCCACCCGCTGAGCTAGCGGAGAGCGGGACTGCATCGCACCCCACACCTCTGGGGGCCACGAAGGACGCCGCAGAGGTGTCATCCAGCCAGGCTCCGGTGGAGCCGAACACGGGCGGCGGGGGCGACCATGCCATGGCCGGGGCTAATGCCATGGACGCCGAAGGCCGGGGAGAGGGGATCCCCCAGGCCGCTGAGGACCAGGGGAGAATATCCCCCTGGCCACCGAAGAGGAAGGGCAAAAGGATGCCCAGTCTCCTCCGAGGATGTCTCCGAAGCACGATGTGCCTCCGGAGCTACCGACTCAGTCTCCGATCATAGATCGGACTGTCCAGTCAACACCGATGCCACCAACGACTGGGTGGCCGGTAATGGAGGAGGTGTTAGCCAGCGCCCCCATCTCCGAGGATCACCGCACTCTAATGGGTGCGGTTTTACAAGGAATTCAGTCCGTTGATAACGGACTGAAGGATGCCTTCAATGGTCTCTTGACGGGCTTCAAGGTGAGTCAAGTAATACCCTTTTCCCGAACAATGCTTAATTTTAAGTTTTGTGCTATCTTTATATATACACTAGCCCCCGAGCCCTGGATGGGTATGCAAAAACGCATCCGGGGGTCAAATACTTAGGAATGAACAATGATGCACAAGGCACCATTCGGTCCTGCAATGTTCGGAAAATTCCTTGTAAGGACCGAACAGGGAGTCATATCCTTTATAGTTTGGGGGTTTGAACGCACATAACTGGATGCATATTTTTGTTTTTTGCAGGCCTCGTCATCGGCGGCGGCCGGTAATGCCGCTGAGCTGACCGAGCTGAATCGGAAGCTCAAAATCTCCGAAGAGGAGGTTGATAGCCTGAACAAGAGGTTCGACGAAGCACAAGGTAAGCCGAATTCTAATATCCGAGCTGTATATTGATAATGATGCGCACTGGTGACCCAGTGTGATTTATTGATGATTGCTTCCACATCTTCAGCTGCGGAAATTGAGAAACTTAAGGCCGAGCTTCAGAAAATGAAGCAAAAGGCCGAGGAGGAGAAGACGGCTGCCGAACAGGCGGCAGCCGCGCTTGCCACTTTGAAGGCTGCAAGCGCCAAGCATGAGGCCCGGGTGGAGGAGGTGCAGCAAGAGCTCAAGGATGCCGGCACGAAGTGCGAGGCCCTTGAGCAGAAAGGCAAGGAACAAACCGCCGGGCTAGCCGCGCTGAAATCCGAGCTCCAGAAGGAGCGAGTGGACAAGTGGTCCTTCGAAGAGGAGGTTCGCCAAGTCACGGCTGTCATCGATGGTAAGCCATATTCGCTGCGATGCACCTTTGGCGGTAGCAAATTTGCTTTGCTCACCCAGGTGTGGCGTTCCTTAGGCGTTCGTGCGGATCTCCAGAGGAGTGCGGCGGATGCGAACAAGCTTTATGCTTCGCGGGCGGAGGATGACGAGGCCCGGCTATTCTGGGCGCAATTTGAGTCACCCGAGCGTTCTCCCCTCCTCGTTGACCATATGAAGCAACTGATGGAGATGCACAGAATGGCGGAGCCGGCCATGAAGGACCTCTGCATCCGTCTGTGGCCCGATGAGCCGCTGCCGAGCAGCTATTTTGGCCTGGTGCAGAAGCTACGTGATGCTGCGCCTCGGGTTGACGTGCTGAAGCGCTCTACGTGTATCGAGGGCGCGCGGATGGCCTTTGCAAGGACCATGGTGCACTGGCCGAAGCTCCAGCCGACCAAGCTGGCCACTGCACCTCCGCCTCCTGACAAGAGTCATAGGTGCCCCGAGCTATACTTCCCCCATGTAATGGAGGGTGCTCGGGCAATAGAGGCTCAGTGCTCCAAGGATGTTTTGTATGAATGAGCGCGGTGTAATGTGTCCGAAGACTTTGATGCTTTATAATTAGTGTTGCATGGTTTATCATGTCTTATAAGTAGTTTATGTTTATTTAGACTCCTATGTGGCCGGTTTATCTGAAAGCAGTGAGTCGTCGGCTTCAGCCCCCACGTAGATACTACGCGGGGTGTCCCAGTATCCGCACTTCTACCCTTAGCCGAAGTATTGGCGCCCGAAAGCGGTAGTGCGAGCGGGACAAGGCAATCGGACTATGGTGCTCTATCGCTTTCACTTAGCCGTGGGAGTGTAGAAAAATGCGGGGGGCTGATAACCAGCCCCCAGTGTGATGTTCGAGGCCGAAGCCGGCATCACATGGTTTGTACTAGAACGAAACCCATCGTATAACACGGAATAACCTCTATCGATCTTTTAGTATGACACTAGTGCTCGGATTTGCAGACCGGTTCTCGCTTACTATGACGGTCAGTTTTCGGTTTCTCCGCTGAGGTGCTTGACCAGACGAGCTAGAAGCACAATCGCAGTGGTTCTCCCTTTGCCCTTTTAGCCGAATGAGCGGAACGTAAGAGGCCAAGCACAGGAGCCGGGCAACCCAACTATTGACCCAAGACATAGTTCAGATCCGATGCGTATAAAGCAAAACCCAAGACGCCGAACACACGATCAGTTGTACTGGGGTGATGTTCAAAGCGATTTTAAATTTGAGCCCCTGGTCTTGTAGCCGGTTGCATCATAATATATACCGAACAGTTTTCGCAAGAAGCGTTACCAAGGGAAGAACAAAGGATGTATAAAAGACAACGAAGTGGCCATATATAATGGTGTTGTAATTGCTCAATAATTCTTACAACTTGGATTGCCGAAGCAACTGTTTACAGGTAGATGAAATATAAAATTTACAGAGGGGAGGCTGTACCAGGAGTCTTCGATTGATGACATGACGTCCTCGATGTGTCTTGTCGCCTATCCGTTCATGTTCCTCTGTGGGGGTTGCATCCCATTAAGAGTGATGCTGTCGCCGAGCGGACCTTGGGAAGAAGGCTTGAGAAGTCGCCGAAGTATCGATGGGCTTTACGCTTTTTAGCAGGTCCTTGATGGTACCTGTGACTTGTCCGAGGACGTGTATTGGTATTGGTCGGTCCAGCCGAACACTTACCATTTGATGATTGCTCCCCATTGCTGCCCATGGAATCTTGAGCGCGAAGTTGTGCCTTCTTGGCACGTGTTTGGCGGTCGTTAGGGCTGTGCAATGTGGGGTGTATCCCTATTTCTGGGGAGCAGAAGAGTCTGGGAGTTCAGATTGAAACCGAACTCGTTCGTCGACCTTACGGGCCTTTATGGCCGATTTGGGTGTTTGCCGACCGTCCTCATAATGGAATTCGGCCGCCAGGGCCAATGCATGCTCCTCAGTTCGGAGGGAACGGTCTGTATTGCCGTTGACGGTGATGACCCCCTTGGGACCAGGCATCTTGAGCTTGAGGTATGCGTAATGTGGGACGGCATTAAAGCGAGCGAACGCTGTTCGGCCGAGCAGGGCGTGATAGCCGCTGCAGAAGGGGACGATGTCGAAGATCAATTCCTCACTGCGGAAGTTGTCGGGCGAACCGAACACTACTTCCAGGCTAACAGAGCCTGTGCATCGGGCTTCGACACCTGGGATCACTCCTTTAAAGGTAGTGTTGCTAGGCTTTATCCTTGATGGTTTTATGCCCATCTTTTTCACCGTATCTGAATAGATCAGATTGAGGCTACTTCCTCCGTCCATTAGGACTTTGGTGAGGTGATACCCATCGATAATGGGGTCTAGGACAAGGGCCGCCGAACCTCCGTGACGGATACTGGTCGGGTGATCTCGTCGATCAAAAGTGATCGGGTAGGCCGACCATGGGTTAAACTTCGGGGCTACAGGCTCTACGGCGTAAACCTCTCGATGGGCGCGCTTCCTCTCCTTTTTAGGTATATGAGTGGCGTATATCATGTTCATGGTTTTCACTTCTGGAGGGAATTTCTTTTGACCTCCATTGCTCGGACCGCGGGGCTCCTTGTCGTCCTCGCTACGTGGGCCTTTGCCCTGGTCCTCGGCTGCGAGTTTGCCGGCCTATTTAAACACACAACAGTTACGGTTGGTGTGGTTGGCGGGCTTGTCCTGGGTGCCACGGATCTGGCAAGGCCTCTCCATGATCTTGTCTAGCGGGGTGGGTCCGTCGCGGTTGCCTTTAGGAGGCTTCTTCCGCTGCCCGGATCTTGGGTTGCGGAAACCGGCGTTAACGGCCGTGTCATCGGCGTCACTAGTGATGTGCCGGCGTTTGTTTTTGTTACGTCGTGGTTTCCCGTTTCCATCCCAGACTTCGGAAGTACCGAGGTCTTCGGGGTTGTGGCTTCGCCTTGCTAGCCAGTTATCCTCGCCCGCGCAAAAGCGGGTCATGAGCGATGTGAGGGCGGACATGGTCCTGGGTTTATCCTGACCGAGCTGGCGAGCCAGCCACTCGTCCCGAATATTGTGCCTGAAAGAGGCTATAGCTTCGGCATCTGGGCAATCGACGATCTGGTTTTTCTTGGTCAAGAACCGGTTCTAGAATTGTCGAGCGGACTCTTCTGCCTTTTGCACGACATTGCTTAGGTCGGAAGAGTCCGGAGGCCGTAAATAGGTGCCCTGGAAGTTGGATCGGAATGCATCCTCGAGGTCCTCCCAGCTCCCGATAGAGTTTTCGGGGAGACTGTTTAACCAGTGCCGAGCTGGCCCCTTAAGTTTAAGGGGTAGGTACTTGATGGCGTGGAGGTCGTCCCCTCGTGCCATGTGAATGTGGAGGAGGAAATCCTCGATCCACACTGCTGGGTCAGTTGTTCCGTCGTATTGTTCGATGTTCACGGGTTTAAACCCTTCCGGGAATTGATGCTGCATCACCTCGTCAGTGAAGCACAGTGGGTGGGCAGCGCCTCTGACCCTGGCTATATCACGCCGGTAGTCGGCGTCTGTTCTTGCCCGGTTTTGGTCCCGAACTCTATTGGTTCGGTCGTGCCAGGGACGGTACTCGTCCCATCTACCCGGGGAGTACCCTCTAGATCCGTAGATGGATCTGGTGCGGCCTGTTCTATCATCCAGGTCGTGTCGCAGGTCATACCTGTCGTCAGGCTCCATTGGCTCTTTTCCCCTTCTGTGGGGTATCACCAGCCTATAACCGGCCTCGCCAGCCATCCTATCTCGCCCTCGGGGAGGGCGGTCTGGCTGGTCGTATGGAGTGTGCTTCGGGGACGTCGTGTTGGGGAGCTCGTCGTCGAATTGCGGCAGCAGCCGCCGGCGGGGGTAGCTCTTGGGTTGATCCCATAGACCGGCGCCGTGTTCTTCCTCGGCTGATAGAACCCTTGTCCATCTATCGTTGAGGGTGTCTTGTTCGGCCTTGAGTTGCCGCGTTTTTGCCTTTATGCTTCGGGCAGTTGCTAAAAGCTGTTGCCTGAACCGTTCATGATCCTCAATGGTTTCGGGGACGATAATGTCCTTGTCGTCCGGGCTATCCTCCTCCTCTACAGGGGGGAGGTAGTTGTCATCCTCGGAGTCGTTCGGATCTTCGGGGTCGCGCTGGTCTTCCGGCCTTTCCTGGTCCTCCAACGGATGCTCGGGGATATCGGGATCGCCGAGGTCTTCCGGGGTATCGTTTTCCCCGGTGCCAGCAATAGCTTCCCTTCCCTTTTTTGTCTTTGATCGCTTACGCGGTTTCCAGTGTCTTGACGGCGCCTCACCCGAGTCATCACCATTGTCCGCTGGTGTGTGCTCGCCATTACCGGATGGCGTGTCCACCATGTAGACGTCGTAGGTGGAGGTGGCGGTCCATCGCCCGGTGCTAACGGGGGTGGGAGCGCGATCCTCTTCTTCCATGTCGTCTGCCTCCTCGGAGGCGTAGTCCAACATATCGGTTAAGTCTTCGATAGTGGCTACTAAATGGGTGGTGGGTGGGACGAAAAATCCCTCTTGACCCGCCTCAAGACCGATCTGAGTGTGGATCGGGATTGGGTCATCAGTAGTTTTCATCAAGGAGATCCGATCTAGAGCTTCGCAGAGTGTCGAGAGCTCGATCGGGTCAATCTGCCTGGCGCGTCTGGAGTTAACCTCTGACGCATCCGCATGAGAAGTGTATTCGGCAGGAGTTGGTGCCCGGCGATCTGGCGCTATAGCCGGATCCGGACCTAAGTCCAGATCATCACCGGGATTGGCCCCGTGAGCGGGATTGAAAACGGCATCCGAGGTTGAGGCCTCGGAGTCTTCGAGCGCGTCAGACGAGACTGCGAGCCCGGTGAGCAAGAGGTCGCCCCGAGGGTCAACGGAGAACTCTAAGTTCCCGAACCTGACTTCTTGATCAGGGGCGAAACTTTCGACCCGACCAAGGCGGCCGGTCGGGTCAGCGTGCAACACGATGCTGCCGAAAGCAAAGATCTATCCAGGGACAAAGGAGTCCATGCTGCGGACCTCTTCATTGATGAAGACGCGAGCCATCGATGGGCCAAGCCTTGCACTCGGTGGTGTTTCTATTCAGAGGCGGAGGGATGTGTCTTTTCCTGTGGCGACTCTGCCTAGCCACCCCAAAGACTGGAATCATACTTGGTTTTACTGCAAAGACACTTCTCCAGCCGGAGAGAATCCACTGCCGGGTTATCGTCCCTACCGGCTTTGCACCGACAGTGAACTTCCAGACCGGCTAACTGCCGCTGAGCGCACCCAATACGGTCCAACGTTTTCAAAGATAAGGGCCCTGCTAGCCAACGGGTTAACTGGCGTTGATCTGACCCACTGCTGGGTTTCTTGGAGAATTCTACCGCTGAGCCGCCGTAATGGCTTAATGTGTCAATACACTGGTGAGGTGAATGACCCTCAGCGCTTCAACCAGACACCCCTGACAGACAAGGACCTCAACCTGATTGTCAAATCATTGTTGGGAGAACCCCAAGAAATCTGCAACAAGACGGGGTTAAGTCCTTTCTATGCTCTTAACCCGGCTCCTGAGGTAAAACTTTTTATTTCAATCTTCACTCTTCTTCCTTTAGATGCTGCATTCCATATGCCTCATTTAACTTTTCTGCAAATCCATTTATTATATGCAGGCCGGCTCTTCCTTCTGGAAGAAAAGACTAAACACAGCCTCCACTTCCAAAAACAAGTCAAAGGCGACTAAGACCCAGGCTCCGGCTCATAAAAAGAAACCATCAGCTCAGGACTTGCTTGAGCTAAACGACTCAGAGGTAGAACTTGATTCCCTTGGCCTTCTCTTTATGCAACTTATTGACGCTGACCTCTCTCAGGATGAAGCGAAGGCAAGCCAAGCCGGCGCAGCAGAGGTAACTACCATCTCCTCCGACCTAGAACCCTTGCCAAGAGAGAAAATACGTCGGGTCATCTGGAAAGTAAAGTTTTCACACCCCCTTGCTCACTTGGATCCCAACTTTCTTTTGAAGAAGCAGCAACACAACTCCAGGCGTCAGACCCGGAGCGGCGGCTCTGAAGATCTAGTGGCCGGCTTACCTAACGCTCCGGCTCCTCGGAAACGCCGTAACGAGGTATTTCATAACTTATATTTTCACTTCTTCTGCATATTAGTCTTGTGCTGTAGTTTGCTCATATTGCTCAATTTAACCTTGTTAGGAAACACCTTCTTCGTCTGGCGATTCAACCGCCTCCAAACTGCCTCCTCTTGTTATCAACCCGGGGTAAATTTCTTTGCATTCCCTTACTGCTTACTAATACTCTGTCCCTGCATATGACTAATAATGAAATCTTTGTTCACAGAGCCCAAGCTAAGAAAAGGAAGTTAAGTGGGTCATCTTCCCGTCCGGATGTCCCAGGGTCGGAGAATCCAAAGCTTGGCACTCCTGAAGTCCAAGTAGAGCCCTCTGAAGCTAATCAAGGTGCTCACGATGAGACTCTCCAGCCTACTGAGCCGGCGGATGTTGACATTGTGATTCCTGAGGCTAACCCGGAGGCTGATCCTAAGCCGCCCAGCCCTTCGCCGACAGCTCAAGAAGCAACTGCTCACGAAGAAGAGGTTACCATCACCGGAACAGCCTTCACAGCTCCAGCCCCTTCCAACGTACTGACCAAGCACGTCAGCAAGGATGAGGCGCATTCTCCTGAGAAGGAGAGGGTCAAGCTTGATCTGCCCAATCTGGAGAAACTTACCGCTGATGAACTACACTCTGGCTATCTGAGCTGCCTCGCCGCAAGCCGGGACATGGAGGCCAATTTAGTTGGCATGATGAAGAGAAAATACGAGGTACTCAACCTTCCTTGCTCTCCGTATATCCTTACATAGCCCCCAAGAGCCGGCTTATTTTCTCGAAGATAAGCTGGGTCTTCAGTAATTTGTAAATTTCAATAGACCAACATGTAGCCCCCAAGGGTCGGGTCATTATACAAATAATGAGCCGGCACTTTCTGCATTGATAGAAACAAAATGCCAAGTGTAGCTCCCAAGGGTTGGGTCTTTATGTAAATAATGATCCGGAACTTCTTGTAGATCTTATCATATAAACTTGAGGAGCAATGTGTAGCCCCCAAGAGTCGGGTTATCTTCGTGAAGATGATCCGAGTCTTGTTTGTATTGTATATTTTGAAAGAACTGATACACATTAGCCCCCAAGTGTCAAGTATATTGCTTGCAATCTGCTTGAGACTTGTAACAAACCTGTGCAGTGCCTCCAAGCGCTATTATAAACCGGACGGGCGTCTTAAAATTGACAAACTTGCTGTTGACAATTGTCCTGTGTAGGAGGCTTTAAATGTGGCCAAGTCTAATTTGACCAACCTGAAGAAAAATCTGGCCTTGCAACAAGATGCCCGAGCTGAGGCTGACACAAAGTGGCGGCTCTCTGCGAGAGAACTGGAAAAAATCAAGGCTGATTTTGAGGCGTACAAACAATCTGCTGAAGCCAACCAAGCCTCCTTGACCAAACGTGCAGAAGATGCCGAGGGCCGACTTAAGCCCGTTATTGAAGAGCTGAGCCGTCTCAAACGCCATGTATCTCGGATGATTGAAGCTATCTTTGGTAAGCGTTGCTAACTATGTTATGAGCATTCCTTTCAACCAGTCTTTAGAAAGACTCGCCCGACGACTTATATAATTTAACTGTTTGCAGGCCGTCGAACTCGTAACCTTCTAGACGACAGCTTGCTTAAACTGAAAGCTATGTATGCATTTACTGAGCAGCTGTATGCTGGAAGCCTCTTCACCATCAGGGCTGTTTTTGGTGAAAAGGGGACTCCCAAGTTGATCAAAGACGTGCTGAAGTGCCTCTCCACCGTCCCTAAGCATTTTGAAGAAATGAAGAAGTCAGCCGCCCGCAAAGGCGCAATAGCCGCTTTGAGCCGGGCTTTGGCGTATGCGCCGGAGCTTAACCCGGAGGAGATGGTGGGAGGTTTTCCAGCGCTGAAGGCCGACGGGTCAGAATTCACGCAAGACCTACGCTATTTGCTTCAGAGCGTCTCGGGCATTGGCCAGCCAATTAGCCGCAGAAGCTGGCCTGAAGGTTTATCAGGCGGCTTATGACAACAACAACGCACGAATCCGGGCGCCTACATTTGAGCCGGTGGATCTGACTCCTCAACGCCGTAAGCACATCTTTGCCCCTGATATTGACCCGTCTCCAATCTTGCATGCTGAGCCCGAATTTGAAGCTTTAATCAACTGCAACTGGGATGTGGACAACCTTCAGATCCAGGAGACCGAAGACCCGGCGCAGGATGACCCGTCCACGAGTTAGGCGAAGAGCTGGCCTCAGATGAAGTTGACCCGGGCAACACTGAGCCGCCGGGTTATAAATTGTGCGAAAAAACTTGAGTCCACACATTTTGGGCCCTCTGGAGCCTTGTAATAGTTGTAGAAAAAACTTGATTGACTGTGCCGTGCCTTCATGCACGTTTTGAGCTTGAACAACTCATATTCCGGCGCTTCAAATTTTTTCCATATTGTGAATGTCTTGACATTATCATATGCCTCAATATCAATTCATCAATTCCCACTGGCGGGTTATAATCCATGAGCAATGCTAAGCCGGGATAAGATATTACCCAAAGACTTAGAATCTTATCATGAAAAAACTCCTGCAAAATAACAAGCAGAAAATATATGTATATCTTGTAATAAAGTTTAGGTGGCTTTGAAGGCACAACCCAAAAGAGATCAACCCTATATATATATATTTTGAGCAAACTCAGGTTTTTTGCTTCAAAGAAGCTAGGCATAAGCGCCCAAAATCCCATAAGCCGGTTCTCACGTGACATAAATCCGTCGTTTTAACCTTAACCAGTTCAGGGTCTTAAAAAAGATTGACTGTTAAGAGTACGAACGGGCCACATAGCGGAGAGACTACAGCAGATAGGTGAGTTTATCCTAGCTCTCTGTAAGCTGGCTCTCTCGTGACATAAGCCGCCGTTTTAACTTTGACAAGTTCAGGGTCTTAAAAAAGATTGACTGTCAAACGTTCGGCGGGTCACCTGGCGGAGTAGCAAGTTGCAAACAGGCAGGTTTAACTCAAATATGGCTTTTAAGCCGGTCAAGAGGGTATGAAAGCTAAACCCAGTGGGTTGGAAGCCCCCAAGTGACCATATGAATAATCAACTCTGTGCACCATCAACTGTTGCATGAAAATGACAGAGGCCCCGAATTATGGGGATGTCGGCTTTATTATATTATAAATGGTGGTATATACAATGACAGAAGTATGTACATTGATGAGAGCATGTGGCTCAAGTGTAGTAAGGCCGAAGATGAAAAATGTTCCACGG
Organism: Elymus sibiricus; assembly: GCA_039707655.1. Taxonomy (NCBI): domain Eukaryota; kingdom Viridiplantae; phylum Streptophyta; class Magnoliopsida; order Poales; family Poaceae; genus Elymus; species Elymus sibiricus. The sequence goes on along the minus strand of CM077665.1, from coordinate 456,917,804 downwards.
CCTGGCAGTCTCTTCTCCAGAAGTGCGTGACTTGTCGCTCTCCCGTATATCAATGAGATAATAGGAACCGTTGTTGAGATTTCTGCTGATCACAAAAGGTCCTTCCTAGGGGGGTGATAACTTATGCATATCTGTCTGGTCTTGGATCAGACGAAGCACTAAGTCGCCTTCTTGGAACGTCCGGGTCTTGACTCTGCGGCTATGATAGCGATGCAAATCTTGTTGATAAATCGCCGAACGTGCGGCTGCAAGGTCCCGTTCTTCATCCAAGGCATCCAATGTGTCCTGACGCGCCGTCTCATTGTCAGTTTCAACGTAAGCCGCCACCCTGGGCGAGTCATGACGGATATCACTGGGGAGAACAGCTTCTGCGCCATAAACCATGAAGAAAGGTGTGTAGCCTGTTGATCTGTTGGGGGTGGTTCTGATGCTCCAAAGAACAGAAGGTAATTCCTCCACCCAACAACCCGGTGTTCGTTCCAAAGGAACCATAAGCCGGGGCTTTATCCCTCTCAGAATTTCCTGGTTAGCTCGCTCTGCTTGACCATTAGACTGTGGATGAGCCACGGAGGAGACATCAAGGCGGATGTGTTCACTGTCGCAGAACTCTTTCATAGCCCCCTTGGACAGATTCGTACCATTGTCAGTAATGATACTATGAGGGTAACCAAACCGAAAAATCAGCTTTTTGACGAACTGAACTGCTGTTGCTGCGTCGCACTTACTGACCGGCTCTGCCTCCACCCACTTAGTAAATTTATCAACCGCCACCAAGAGGTGGGTCTTCTTATCTTTAGACCTCCTAAATGGTCCAACCATGTCAAGCCCCCAGACCGCGAACGACCAGGTTATTGGAATCATCCGCAATTCTTGAGCCGGCACATGGGCACGTCGTCCAAATTTCTGACACCCATCACATCTGCTAACTAAATACTCTGCATCTGCATGAGCGGTCAACCAGTAAAAACCGTGCCGAAAGGCTTTGGCCACCAAGGATTTTGACCCGGTGTGATGACCACAATCGCTAGCATGTATCTCTTGCAAGATTTCACGGCCCTCCTCAGGAGAAACGCATCGTTGAAAAACACCAGTCACGCTGCATCTGTGCAACTCGCCATTGACAATAGTCATGGACTTAGATCGCCTTATGATTTTCCGTGCCAAAGTCTCGTCCTCGGGTAACTCGCCGTGTGTCAGATACGCCAGATAAGGCAGCATCCAATCAGGAATAGCACGGAGAGCCACCACCAATTGTCCCTCCGAGTCAGGTATAGCAAGATCCTCCTCAGAAGGCAATTTGACGGACGGGTGATGTAGGACATCTAGAAACACATTAGGCGGCACCGGCTTACGTTGAGACCCCAAACGTGATAATGCATCAGCCGCCTCATTCTTCCGACGATCAATATGATCCACCTGATAACCCTTAAAGTGACCAGCAATGACATCAACCGCCTGGCGATAAGCCGCCATACGAGGGTCCTTGGAATCCCACGTGCCCGAGACTTGCTGGGCCACAAGGTCTCCGTCGTCGAGACATCTGACCCGGCTCAAATTCATCTCCGTGGCCACACGGAGCCCATGAACCAAGGCTTCATACTCAGCTGCATTGTTAGTACAAGGAAACATTAGCCTTAATACATAACAAAATTTGTCACCTCTAGGGGAAGTCAAAACAACTCCAGCCCCCGAGCCTTCCAACTGCCTGGACCCATCAAAATGAATTGTCCAATAAGTATTGTCCGGCTTCTCTTCAGGTGCTTGACACTCCATCCAGTCATTGATAAAATCCACCAGGGCCTGAGACTTGACAGCTGTTCGAGGCACATACTTCAAATTAAGAGGCCCGAGCTCAATTGCCCACTTAGCAATCCTGCCGGTGGCTTCTCTATTCTGAATAATATCTCCCAAAGGAGCAGAGCTGACCACCGTGATTGGATGTCCAAGGAAATAATGCTTTAACTTGCGGTTTGCCATGAACACTCCAAACACCAGCTTTTGCCAATGCGGGTACCTTTGCTTGGACTCTATCAAAACCTCGCTGACATAATAAACCGTCCGCTGGACTGGGTACTCTTTGCCTGCCTCCTTGCGCTCCACCACAACTGCAGCACTGACAGCTTTATTATTAGCCGCCACGTTCATGAGCAAAGGCTCTTTTTCCGTGGGAGTAGCCAAGACAGGCGGCTCAACCAACTGTTTTTTGAGCGCCTCAAACGCATCATTGGCAGCATCACTCCAGACAAAATCATCATGTCTTCTTCATCATCTGATACAAAGGAATAGCCTTCTCGCCCAGGCGGCTTATGAACCGGCTTAAAGCGGCAATACGACCCGCCAAGCGCTGGACGTCATTAATGCACGCCGGCTTAGATAATGAGGTGATGGCCTTTATTTTATCCAGGTTAGCTTCAATGCCCCGTTCTGAAACCAAAAATCCCTGGAGCTTGCCTGCAGGTACACCAAAAACACACTTAGCCGGATTAAGCATCATCTTGTAAACCCGCAGGTTATCAAAAGTTTCCTTCAAGTCATCAAGCAGAGTATCCTTCTTCCTTGACTTGACCACAATATCATCCAGATAAGCATGAACATTGCATCCAATTTGGCTATGAAGACAGTTCTGGACACAGCGTTGGTAAGTCGCATGCGCACTTTTGAGTCCAAAAGGCATAGACACATAGCAGAAAGCTCCAAAAGGCGTGATGAAAGACGTCTTCTCTTGGTCTTTGACCGCCATCTTAATCTGATGATAACCCGAATAAGCGTCCAGGAAACATAAACTCTCACAACCCGCCGTTGCATCAATGATCTGGTCGATGCGGGGGAGAGCAAACGGATCAACCGGACATGCCTTGTTGAGATCTGTGTAATCTACACACATGCGCCACATGCCGTTCTTCTTAAGTACAAGCACGGGATTGGCCAACCACTCCGGGTGAAAAACTTCCACGATAAACCCTGCTGCTAAGAGCCGGGCTACCTCTTCCCCAATAGCTTTACGCCGCTCTTCATTGAAACGACGGAGGAACTGTTTGACCGGCTTAAACTTAGGATCCACATTAAGGTGGTGCTCAGCGAATTCTCTCGGTACACCCGGCATGTCAGAAGGCTTCCATGCAAAGATGTCCCGATTCTCACGGATGAATTCGATGAGCGCGCTTTCCTATTTGGGGTCCATATTGGCCCCGATAGTGAACTGCTGCGATGAGTCGCCAGGAACAAAGTCCACCAGCTTGGTATCCTCTACCACAAATTTCAGGGGCGGGTCAGATTCCGTGCTGGGCTTCTTCAACGGGGTCATAGCCGCCGGGTCAACATTGTCTTTATAAAACTTAAGCTCTGCCTCAGCACAACTCGACTCCGCATACGCAGCATCACCTTCTTCGCACTCAAGAGCAATCTTCCGATCACCATGCACTGTAATCGTCCCCTTCAGACCAGGCATCTTGAGCTGCAAGTACACCTAACAGGGCCGAGCCATGAACTTGGCATAAGCCGGCCGTCCAAATAGAGCATGATATGGGATCTTGATTTTAATCACCTCAAACCATAAAGTCTCCACTCTGTAGTTGAGTTCATCACCAAAAGCGACCTCAAGGGCAATTTTTCCAACTGGATAAGCCGATTTTCCAGGCACCACACCGTGAAAAACTGTGGATGACGGCTTGAGATCCTTGTCAACCAGGTTCATCCGACGGAAAGTGTCATAGTAAAGGATGTTGATGCTGCTGCCACCATCCATCAGCACCTTGGTGAACATGTAGCCTCCTACTTGAGGGTCTACCACAAGGGCCAAGTGTCCCGAGTTATCAACTCGCGGCGGGTGATCTTCCCTGCTCCATGATATCGTGTGCTCAGACCACTTTAAATACTGCGGAAGAGCCGGCATGGCTGCACTAACCGCCCTCGTGCTCACCTTCTAATCACGCTTATCAAGACTTGTTGTGAAGACGTGATACTGGCCTCCATTAAGCTACTTTGGGTTATTCTGATACCCTGATTGATTATTTTGCTGCTGACCGCCATTACCAGACTGCTGATTATGACCTCCATGGTTACCTTGACCTTGATAACCAGAGCTTGAGCCGCCTGCACCAAAACCTGACCCATGAGAGCCGGATCCTGACCCGCCGGTCGGTCCGTTGCCGTTACCGTGATGCTGGTTAAGGCTGTAGTTCCGGAACTCCCGCATGATATAGCAATCCTTCCAAGCATGAGTGGATGGCTTGTTGGGCAGACTATGCTTCGGGCAGGGGTCATTAAGCATCACTTCTATGTTGAAAGGCTTATTTTTGCCGAAAGGTGGTTTACCGTTGCCCTTGCCACGGTTGTTCCCAGTGTTGGTATTGGCTACCAGATCTGACCCACCGTCTGGATGCTTCCGTTTACCGCCATTGCTTGGATTGTTATTTCCTGCCCCGTTCTGCTGTTGACCCTTGCCATTGCCATTCTTCTTACCCTTAGCAGACTTCTCATCATCAGAACCAGGATCTTTCGTGCTATCAGAATATGCATATTTAGTGAGAGACGCCATGATTTCCCCCATGTCCTGGCAAGAGCGCTTGAGCTGCCCAAGCTTCTGCTTAAGGGGCAAAAAGTGACAGTTTTTCTCCAGAATCAGAACCGCCTGAGCCGCCGTGATATTATCAGACGAGTGAATAATGGTTGAGACCCGCCGGACCCAATGATGGGCCGACTCATCCTCACGCTGCACACAATGATCCAAATCAACGATCGTCATAGGCTGCTTGCACGTTCCTCGAAAATTCTTGATGAATCTTGCTTTCAACTCGGCCCAGGAATTAATGGTATTGGGTGGCAAACCCTTTAACCATGTACGAGCTGGTCCTTCCAACATCATGATAAAGTAGTTAGCATAGACTGCATCACTGACGTCTAACATCTCCATGGCCAGCTCATAACTCTCGATCCAGGCTTCTGGAGGCAGGTCCGCTGTATAATTAGGTACCTTGCGTGAACCCTTAAAATCCTTCGGCAGGCACTCGTTCCGCAAAGCCGGTGCTAAACACGGCACTCCCACAGCCCTGGAGGTGACTCCGGCTCCCACCGAAACTGAGGGGGTCATTGGGGGCGGCTCTTCGTAAGCCGCCGTGGCCGCCGCCTCCCGCTGAGCTCTAGCATTATCCACAATCGCTTGGGCATCGACAACGGGCGGGTCACCATGGGGCGGGTTCCGACGTTGCTCACTGTTGGAGACTACTGGCGACTCCAAACGCCGTCTATAACTGCGGCTTGGAATGGGGGTTGAATGCACACAACTCCGGCTGTACGTGTACTTCTGCTGTTGAGCCATCGCCGTCTGCAGATATCCAATGGCATTACGTGCTTCTTTCGGGAAAGGCGTTCCTTCAGCGAGGGGGAGCGCATTGAGCCTGGCAGCCGCTGCTATCATGTTCTCCACTGGGTTAGAGTAATGACGAGGAGGTGTCAAAAAACGCTGCAGCGGGGTCTGATCCCTGTGGGGCGGGTCTGGCTGCTGATGCTGAGTCGCCGCCCTATTCCCAGGCACTTCTGCCGTTCGGGTCATGGTCAAAGGTGCGTTCGGTCCTGCCCCCGGCATGTTAAAAAGATTTCTAGGCTCATACTGATCAGGCAGGCGGGACTGATGCCTCATTCGAAGAACTGCCTCTGAGGCTTGTTGATCCAGACTAAGGCGAAAAGCTTCAGCCCTGAGACGCTCCGACTCAGCATCCATCTGAGCCTGTAACGCATTTATCTCCTCCTGGGCCCTGGTCATATGGTCCTTCAGCCTCACGATCTCTGCGTTAAGATTTTCTTGGTTTTCCGTTGTGACCTCGGCTCCCATCAGAGCCGTCAGCTCATTCATCAGATCCAACAAAACTTGTGCCGGGGGCCTGGCTGACCCGGACCCTGCCGTGCCGGCCGCCGCTGTCCTGGCCGCCGTGCTGCCAGAAGCCGGCGCCGACCCAGCCATGAAGATGGCGGCTTGGCTCGGCGGCTCATAGGGCTCCGGAATATTGTCACCGTCGAAGTAGCCCCCAAGCCCGCCGTTATGAAGCTGGTAGATTGATTTCGCCTCTCCGCTCGAGGACCCATCCTCTGAGCAGATTAGGGTTTCTTCTCGTGACATGGAGCCTTCCTCAAGCTCCGCGCCTTGGGTGAAGCCGACGAAGACGTGCTTCCGGCCCGGCTTGATCCGGGCGGGTTGCACGCGCCGGGCCGACTCGACGAGGTTGGTGCAGATGTCCGGCCCGGGCTTAGATCCGCCGATCTTGCCGATGAAAACGTGAATTCCGTCGAAGGGGACCCGGTACCCGTACTCGATTGAGTCGACCTCGGGGCCCCAGCCAGCGTTGTCGATGTAGAGCTTGCCGCGGCGACTCTTAGTCATCCTGCCAACGGCGTATCCCTCGATCCCTGGGAGAGAGCCCTTCGAGTACTCCAAACCACTGCGCATCTGCCCCACGGTGGGCGCCAACTGTCGTGGTTTTATCACGGTAGATGTCCTAGTGCAAGGACTTAGGGGTGAAGCCATCGCTACGGTGGTTAACTCGAAGGGGTTGATCGGGATGAAAGACACATGTTTACCCAGGTTCGGCCCCTCTTGAAGGAGGTAATAGCCTACGTCCTGCTTTGAGTAGTATTGATTGGGTATCGATTACAAGGGAGCGGAATGCGCTTGACCTAGCACTCGATCAAAGGTTTCGTGGTCTAAGCCACCCAGGGAACCCGCCTTTATATACACAGGTCGAGGCCCCAGGCTTACAAGAGTCCGGGCTGGGTTACATCTAGTAACCGACCTTATCTCTAACTATCCTTGCCTTGTCTGGCAAGACGTCTCCCGGCGGCTTACGCCTCCGGGTCACATGTTGCCTTGCGGCTCTGGGCCTTCGCCAGGCCTGTCTGGTGAGTCACTTCCAGGCCTTGTCTTGATCTTCCAGCCTGCTTAAGACCTCACTGTTAAGCCGCCAACTTCATGACCCGGCCCCTCCTTGGCGGGTCTCACCATGGGGTTATATCCCCAACAGGTACCGTCCAAACCAACAACATTCCTGGGGGAGTTTTGTTTAATTATTTTTGATTTTTGATTTCGGGACTGGGAATCCCTATTACCGCCCCTCTCGTGTAAGGACAAGTGAATAAACACTCATCATGAGAATAACCCGCTTAGCATGGAAGATACTGACCGCCCCCTGTCGCTTCATGAGCGGTCTAGGCACACAAAATAGATGTTCATTTGAATTTTTAGAGGTGGCACATGCAAATTTACTTAGGAACGATAGGGTAATACCGCATATAGGTAGATATGGTGGACTCATCTGGCATAACTTGGTTTAAGGGTTTTGGATGCACAAGCAGTATTTCCGCCTAGTACAGGCGAAGGCTAGCAATTAGATTGAGAAGTGGCCAGCTAGAGAGCGAAGACGGTCATGAACATGCATTGCATATAATCAACATTGAATACTAGCATGAGTAGGATATGGACACCATGAACATAAATATCATGAAGGCTATGTTGGTTTTGATTCAACTACATGCGTGAACATGTGCCAAGTCAAGCCACTTGAAACATTCAGAGGAGGATACCATATCATCATACTGCATCACAACCATTTTAATGCATGTTGACACCCAAGATAAATCATTATCCACTCCTAGCTACTTAAGCATGGCATGAACAACTATAATCTCTAATGGTCATTGCAAACATGTTTGATCATAATGAGCAGAATCAAGGGATACTAGGTTAAACATATTTACAAAAACAAAAACAAGTTGAGTTCATACTCGCTTTTCTCTGCCACAGTCAATTCATCAAATGTCGTCATTATTGCCTTTCACTTGCACGATCGAACGATAAGAAGATAATAATAGTGCAAGAGTGTTGTGGACTAAGCTGGAATCTGCAAACATTTTATTCAAAAGGAGAAGACAAAGTAACATGGGCTCTTTGTTAGATAAACGATAATGCAGATGAGAACCACTCAACGATTTCATTGTGATCTTCTCCTCGGTACGACTCAAGAAAATAGAAAAGAATTTCAGAGAAACACACTGAAATATTTTTGGAGTTTTTGTTTTTTCATGAAGAAAGCAATTTAAAGAAGAAAAACAAAAACGAGAAAAACTATTTACACGGGAAAGCTCCCAACAAGTAAAAGAAGAAGCGAGAAATCTTTTTGGGTTTTCTTTTGATGCTACAATTAAACTAAGCTAGAGAGAAAAACTAAAAAGAAGTAGGAAATATTTTTGGGTTTTCTCAAAGTTTTTTCAAACACACAAGAAGAAAGCGAGAAAACAAATCTAGCATGGATAATACAATGAAAAAGTGTGAACACCGACAACTGGAATGAAATGTGTGAACATGAATGTAATGTCGGTGGAAATACGTACTCCCCCAAGCTTAGGCTTTTGGCCTAGCTTGGTAATCACCATTCGTAGTAGCCATCCGGTCCCAAGTTGTAGTGAGGCGGAGGCGGCACCTGAGCATCCCACCCCTGGGTCTCTTCCTCAGCGGGTGCTAGGTTGTTCTGGTAAGCTATAATGTCATTTGGCATAATCCTGTATCTGTTCCTGGCAATAGGATCAAACAAAGAGGTGCATGCAACGGAATAACATCGCGTGTTTCCTTGCTAAATACTAGGTTATAATGAATATCACGTGGAGTCAGTTACATCAAGGAATTGGTGAGCCTGCAGTGTCTTATGATCAAGGTAAACTCGGGATAAGAGATAATCATGTGGGTGAAATGGGATTCTAAAGTGGTCCGCTAAACGAGTAGCATAAATACCACCATGTATCTTTCCCTTAGTTTTGTTAAGATGTAAGCGTCGAGCAATAATAGCTCCCATACTAAAGGTGTGATCATCATAAAGTGCACGACGTAAAATAGCAAGGTCAGGAGCACTGAGTGCGCCGACCTTCTCCCTAGTGGTTAAACACTTAGTGATGACCAAAGCGAAATAATGCACTGAGGGAAACTGCAAACTAGTAGCAGTGGCGCTCGACACACCTCTATCCTCACCCACGGTTAACGCGAGGAGAAAATCCTCAAACTCAGATGGCCTAGGTTCTCTCAAGTCCCCATCAGAAGGAATCAAGCATATATTACGGAAGCCGGTCTGCGACATTCTGTAAGTTTCAGCATAAAGATTAAACTGCACTTCAGGAGGATTGTTTCTTCCTAGACAACTAAAGCTTTGCACAAAGGAATTCATAAGGATGTGATATTGATCACACTTAGCTGCGAGGAACTCGGTTAACCCGGCGTTGGCAACAAACTGAGCGAACTCTTGGTGGAACCCGGCCTCCTCCATGAAGGCATCATGCGGCCATTCACACGGCCGCACCTCCACCTTTCTTGGAGTGTGAAGGTCATTGTCCGATGATTCCCCAATGATTCCCTTGGCATTTTTCTTGGAGGAGAACTTGCTAAAGATTTGCATTTTATTCCTATAAAAATTCTGAAAAATTTTAGTACACAAAAATGTTGTCAACAAAACTTTGTAAGATTGTTAGCAACTACTCCCAAGCATGCATAGAGGCCATATTGAGCATCCAAACTACTTAGAATTCTAAGAATTCAACATGCAGGCTCATCTACATCAGCACCACGAGTAGCTAATTACTCTAAAAATAACCCACTAAAACAAAAACTAATTGGAGCTATGGAGGAGTCACATACCAAGTAGCAATCCCTCCAAATTTTTTTAGAAACGGAGCTTCGAGCAAAGAGATCGAAATCCGCGGGTTTGAGAGCAAGAACACGAAAATGGTGGCTGTGCTGATTTTTTGCTGGAGGTAGGTGATGATGTGGGCTAAAGAGATAAGTGAGGGGGCCCACCTGGGGGTGCTGGCGCGCCCTGGTGTCTTGTGGGCACCAGGTGCACCCCCCTCTGGTGTTATTTGCACCAGAAATTCATAAATATTCGGAAAAAAATCGTGTTAAATTTTCAGGGCATTCCGAGTATTTTTATTTTTGGGTCATTTTTTATTGCACGGAGAAAACTGAAAACAGGATAATCATGGCATTTTATTTTATTTAACTAACTAAAACAAAAAATAAAAGGTGGGAGCAGAGAGTTGTGCTTACTAGATTCCTCAACTTCATACCTCTCAAAAATTATCCATTAATAAGGTTGATCAAGTCATATTAACAACCACTTCCGGTTAGCATGAAACCGAAGAACTTTCGTAAAACACTAAGTTACCTCAATGGGAATGTGCATATCCCCAACAATAAGTATATCATATTTCTTTTTGATAGTAGGTAGAGGTAATTGAAAACTTCCAATAGTGATGGTCGGAGATTCTTCAATAACATTTATACCATTCACTTGGAATTGTTTCTTCGAAAAGTGCACCGTGTGCTCATTACCATTAATATGAAAAGTGACTTTGCTTTTATTGCAATCAATAACAGCCCCTGCAGTATTCAAAAAGGGTCTACCAAGGATAATCGACATGTTGTCGTCCTCGGGCATCTCAAGAATAACAAAGTCCGTTAAGATAGTAACATTTGCAACAACAACGGACACATCCTCACAAATACCAATAGGTATGGCCGTTGATTTGTCAGCCATTTGCAACGATATCTCAGTAGGTGTGAGTTTATTCAAATCAAGTCTTTTGTATAAGGAGAAAGGCATAACACTAACACCGGCTCCCAAATCACACAAAGCAGTTTTGACATAGTTTCTTTTAATGGAGCAAGGTATAGTTGGTATTCCAGGATCTCCAAGTTTTTTAGGTACTCCATCTTTAAAAGAATAATTAGCAACTATGGTGGAGATTTCAGCTTCCGGTATCTTTCTTTTATTTGTGATGATGTCTTTCATATACTTCGCATAGGGGGCCATCTTCAAAATATCAGTTAAGCGGGTACGCAAAAAGACTGGCCTAATCATTTCAGCAAAGCGCTCAAATTCTTCATCATCCTTTTTATTAGATGGCTTAGGTGGAAATGGCATAGGTTTCTGAACCCATGGCTCTCTTTCTTTACCATGTTTCCTAGCCACAAAGTCTCTTTTATCATACCATTTATTTTTAGGTTGTGGGTTATCAAGATCAGGAGCAGGCTCTATTTCAACATCATTATCTGGTTCTACATCATTACTAGGTTGAGCATCATCATGAACATCATCATTATCATTTTCATTATCACTAGGTGAATGTTCATTACCAGACTGAGTTTCAGCATCAGAAATAGAGACATCATTATTATCAGGAGGTTTTTGTGTCTCAGGTTCACTAGAGGTATGCAAAGTCCTATCATTTTTATTTTTCTTTTTCTTCTTAGAAGGACTAGGTGCATCATGATTAATTTTCTGAGAGTCTTGTTCAGTTCTTTTAGGATGACCCTCAGGATAAGGTGGTTCTTGGGTCATTCTACCTCCTCTAGTTACTACTCTAGCAGCAAAATCATGCATGCATATTATTATTCATTTCATCAAGCAATTCTTTTTGAGACTTAGCAACTTGTTCTAACTGAGTTTGAACCATAGAGGCATGTTTTCCCACACCTCTAACATCATTACTGATTCTAAATAGCAAGTCACTCAGGCGAGCAATCATATCAAAATTATATTTCAATTGTTTCAGAACATGAGCATTGAAATGATCTTGCTTCATAATATAGTTGTCAAACTCATATAAGCATTGACTAGGATGTTTATTGTAAGGAATGTCACCTTCATTAAACTTTAATAAAGAATTTACCTCTACCACCTGTGGAGGTGGTGGTGTGTCAAGGCCATGTATTTCCTCAATAGGTGGCAAATTCTTAACATCCTCAGCTTTAATACATTTTTCCTTCATAGATTTCTTTGCCTCTTGCATATCTTCAGGACTGAGAAATAAGATACCCCTCTTCTTCGGAGTGGGTTTAGGCGGTGGTTCAGGAAGAGTCCAATCATCATAATTCTTCAATATGTTATTCAATAATTCCTCAGCTTGTTCAACAGTTCGTTCCCTGAAAACACAACCAGCACAACTATCTAGGAAGTCCCTAGAAGTATCGGTTAGTCCATTATAAAAGATATCAAGTATTTCATTTTTCTTGAGAGGATGATCAGGCAATTCATTAAGCAACTGGAGAAGCCTCCCCTAAGCTTGTGGGAGACTCTCTTCTTCAATTTGCACAAAGTTAAATATTTCTTGTAAGGCAGCTTGTTTATTATGAGCAGGAAAATATTTTTCAGAGAAGTAGTAGATCATATCCTGGGGACTACGCACACAACCAGGAGCAAGAGTATTGTACCATGTCTTAGCATCACCCTTTAATGAGAACGAAAATAACTTCAAGATATAATAGTAGCGAATCTTCTCTTCATGAGCAAAGAGGGTGGCTATATCATTCAGCTTAGTAAGGTGTCCCACTACAGTTTCAGTTTCATAGCCATGGAAAGGATAAGATTCAACCAAAGTAATTAACTCTGGGTCGACAGAGAATTCATAATCCTTATCGGTAACAAAGATAGGTGAAGTAGCAAACTTAGGATCACATTTCATTCTAGCATTCAAAGTCTTTTCCTTATACTTGCATAGCAATTTCTTAAGATCGTTTCTATCCTTGCAAGAGATAATTTCTCTAGTTATCTCCTCGTCCATAACATAACCTTCAGGTATCTTAGGCATTTCAAACTTAGGAGAGCTAGGACTAATAGGAGTTTCATAGTCATCATCAGTTTCATAAGCTTTATCAGTTTCAGCAATTTCATCAATTTCAGTAGTTTCATTCTCTTTAGCTCTAGCAATTTGTTCATCAAGAAATTCTCCTAGTGGCACATTATCATCAAGCATGGTACTAGCATCATCAATAGCATAATTCATAGCAGAGGTAGCATCATCAATAACTTGCGACATATCAGGATTACTAGCATGTGGTGGTGTTGCAAGCTTACTCATAACAGAAGGTGAATCAAGTGCAGAGTGTGATGGCAGTTCCTAACCTCCCCTCGTAGTAGAGGAAAAAAAATCTTGGTCTTAGTATCCTTCAGATTCTTCATAGTGATAGATTGATATAAATCCCAAGTGACTCAACAAATATTGCTATGCTCCCCGACAACGGCGCCAGAAAAAGGTCTTGATAACCCACAAGTATAGGGGATTGCAACAGTTTTCGAGGGTAGAGTATTCAACCCAAATTTATAGATTCGACACAAGGGGAGCCAAAGAATACTTGAGAGTATTAGCAGTTGAGTTGTCAATTCAACCACACCTGGAGATTGAATATCTGCAGCAGAGTGATCAGTAGCACAATAATATGATAGTTTGGTAGCAGTAGCAACAGTAACAGTAGCGGTGACAGTAGTAGCAGTAGTTTTGTAGCAGTTGGAACAATAGCAGCAGCAACAGTAACTTAGCAAGAACAATAAGTGGAATGCTCGTAGGCACTGGATCGGTAACTCGTTGGATGATATTCGTCATGTAACAGTCATAACCTAGGGCGATACAGAACTAGCTCAGTTCATCAATGTAATGTAGGCATGCATTCCGTAAATAGTCATACGTGCTTATGGAAAAGAACTTGCATGACATCTTTTGTCCTACCCTCCCGTGGCAGCGGGGTCCATAAGGAAACTAAGGGATATTTAGGCCTCCTTTTAATAGAGAACCGGAACAAAGCATTAACATGGTGAATACATGAACTCCTCAAACTACGGTCATCACCGCGAAGTATCCCAAATATTGTCACTATGGGGTTGACGGATCATAACACGTAATAGGTGCATATGACTAGGCAAGATCGGATCAAGAACATGGATATAGAGATGATAACATAAATGGTTCAGATCTGAAATCATGGCACTCGGGCCCTAGTGACAAGCATTAGGCATAGCAAAGTCATAGCAACATCAATCTCAGAACATAGTGGATACTAGTGATCAAGCCCTAACAAAACTAACTCGATTACATGATGAATCTCATCCAACTCCTCACCGACCAGCAAGCCTACGAAGGAATTACTCACTCCCGGTGGGGAGCATCATGGAATTGGCGATGGAGAAAGGTTGGTGCAGTGGCGGTGCCAGGATGGTAATCATGTGTAGTCAACTCAATGTTGTGCAGTCAATATATATGTATTTGTACATATTTTATATTTTTTTGCATGATTGATGCTTATATGTGATGCTTTTTCCACAAAGCTGTGTAGTCATTTGACAACACAACCTATATGTGGCTTCGCCACTTGGTTGGTGATGACGAAGACCGAAGATTCCCCTCTCCGGAGCCCCAAACGGGCTCCAGATCTGGCCTCCCGATGAAGAACAGGAGGTGGCTACGGCTCCGTCTTGTGAAACGCGATAATTCTTTCTCTCTGGTTTTTTCCTCCGAATTTAGGAATTTATAGTGGCGGAGTTAGGGCAAGTGGGGCCACGAGGTGGGCTCAACCCACCAGGGCGCGCCTAGGGGGCTGGCACGCCCTGGTGGGTGATGCTCACCCTGGCCCCCCTCTGCGGTGTATTTTGGCTCCAATAATTCTCATTTATTTTGAAATAAATCTCCAAAAAGTTTCGTTCCATTTCGAGAACTTTTATTTCTGCACAAAAACAACACCATGGTAGTTCTGCTGAAAACATCGTCAGTCCGGGTTAGTTCCATTCAAATCATGCAAATTAGAGTCCAAAACAAGGGCAAAAGAGTCAGGAAAAGTAGATACGTTGGTGACGTATCATGCAGCAAGGTAGCCCAATCCTTTTGTGGCAAAGGACAGGCCAGAACAGTTTCTAGTAATAGGCAAAGTGTTCTTGAGGGTACACAGGAATTTCATCTAGTCACTTTTATCATGTTGGTTTGATTCGTGTTCGCTACTTTGATAATTTGATATGTGGGTGGACCGGTGCTTGGGTGCTGTTCTTACTTGAACAACCTCCCACTTATGATTAACCCCCTCGCAAGCATCCGCAACTACGAGAAAAGTATTAAGATAAAATCTAACCATATCATTAAACGTTTGGATCCAAATCAGCCCCTTACGAAGTAGCGCATAAACTAGGGTTTAAGCTTCTGTCACTCTAGCAACCCATCATCTAATAACTACTCCACAATGCATTCCCTTAGGCCCATGGATGGTGAAGTGTCATGTTGTCGGCGTCCTGGGAACGGGGGTACCCAGAACTGCCTGCCTGCGGCCCAGGGCATGGCCCACTTCGACGGCCTGGTACGGCCCGATGCAGGATCGCTCAAGAACAAGGCCCTCGCGGGAGCCCCGCCCCCGCGAGGAAGGCAACGCCAAGACCCTTGGAGGGAGGAGGCCTCCCTAGGTCGCCTCCCAAGGAGTAGAGATCCCTATGCAGCGCTCAGCCTCGAGAGGTCAGGGGTGACGCAAGCCAGGCCAGGCGGGCACCAGCGCGCGCAGAGGAGACAGCTTCCTCTTTGGTGCAAAGGAGGCAAATACGTACGCGGGTTCCCAAGGTTCCCCCCAAAGGTTTCCATTCCGGTGCAACGAGACCAAAGACCACGAGCCCCGCAGGACGGACGTCATCGCTGAGCCCACCTCTGCATCACCACCGGCTACTTTGCAAGCGAAGACCACCTTTCGTCAGGATAAGGTGTACTCCTTGTCCCCCTTCGAACTTGGCCGTTGTGGGATCCCTTCCCGCCATTGCGATAAGGGAAGAGGACCCGGGCCACTATAAATAGAGGCTAGGCTACTCCGTAGAGGGGGACGGATTCGAAACCACCAGTGAGCCCTCGCGAGGCCGCTCACCACTGTACCAGTTCATCAACAAACCTCCCCGTGAGGCAATCCACCAAAAGGCAGGAGTAGGGTTTTACGCTTCGCAGCGGCCCGAACCTGGGTAAATCCTCGTGTGCTAACCTTCTTCCCCGTGATTGAGTGAGTTCGTCAGGCTAGGCTGTGAAGTTGTGAGCTTGAGGTGGGAGCTGGTGGAGATCTTCGCACACGCCCCTGAGTTCGAACCTCTCTGGGTTTTGCGGAGCCCGAAATCCGACATTTGGCGCGCCAGGTAGGGGGCGTGTCGGAATCCATCCGCAAGCTTCACCTCGCCTCCGCTCACCGTTTCCATGGCCAAGGGACACCGAGCCCGCGCCGAACGACGGGCTGCCCGCGTCGCTCGGGCGACGCCTGCAGACCATGGCATCCCGCGTCGCCTTGCCCCCCCGTTGGCGGATGCCATCGCCAGCCCGGCCTTCGACAGACGCCAGGGGCTGCCGCCCTCATCAACCGCGCAGCATGATCTCGTCGCCCCGACTCTCCCCCGCGTCCGCGTCACGACATCATCCTCCCGAGTCCGCCGCGACCTGACGCGCCAGCGAGTCGCACTCCTCGTGGCCCACGAACTGCAGCGCTTCCATGCCGCTCGCGGTCGCTATGACGACTGGGGGTGTCCCGCGGCCAGGCGCGTTGCCACAGCCAGCGAGGTCCAGGCGCTTCCCTACGGGACGGGCCTAGGGGCTCGCGTCCATAGAGTCACTCAACCAACCGGCGCGGTGCTGAGGACACGCGGATGCCCTTGGGAAGCGTGTTATGACCCGCACCCGCTGGGGGTGTGGCCCAGGGCGTCAGACACGCAGGAGTTAACCCCCGGTGCGGACGAAGACCGGTGGGAGATGCTGGACGCGCGGGATGGCCGCCGCCTCGCGCCTCCCAGCACGCCCGTCGCATCCGGAGTGGACGTCTGGCGACTCGTCTACGCCCGCGCCCGGGGGCTCGAGCAACTCCACAACGACCATGTTGACGAGCGCCCGGGCCACGAAGGGAGCAGCGCCGGCCACCACGACAACAGGAGGAGCATACGCGACCTCGCGAGCGGCTTTCGTCGGGGTTGGTGTGAGCAGCCTCGCGAGGGCGGCTGGCGGGGTCGGTATCGCGATGGTGCCTGGCACTGGCAGCCTCGTGAGGCGCTCCCGCTAGTGGGGAGCTACCCTGAGCAGGCGCCTGGGTCCGCAGACCAGGGGTCACCTGCCTGGAGACGGAGGGTGGAACATACGCCCATGTCCCCAGGCCAGGCGCCCCCAGCCTGGAGACGGAGGGTCGAACACACGCCCATGTCCCCAGGCCAGGCGCTTCCAACCTGGAGACGGAGGGTGGAACACACGCCCATGTCCCCAGGCCAGGCGCTCCCAGCCTGTAGACGGAGGGTGGAGCACACGCCCATGTCTCCAGGACGGGCGTCGCCTACCCAGAGACGGAGGGTGGAACACACGCCCATGTCTCCGGGCCAGGCCTCGCCCGACCAGCGGCAGAGGACCACGTACTCACCCATGTCTCCGGGTCTGGCTCGGTCCGCCTGGGGACGGGGGATTGAGTACCAGTGCGAGGCTCCCGGGCACCCCAGCGAGGCGCACTAGGGCACCGCCTTGGGCGTCAGCCTCGCGCTTGACGGAAGGACCCCGCGCCGAGCCTTGCCCGCAGCGCAGAGGGCTGCGGCGCCACTGCAATGACGACATCCGTCCCCGGGCTTTGGAATGCCCGAGGCCCTGTTCCGAGGTGGGCCTTCCCTGCGAAGAGTGTGGGGGGCTCCCCCCACGCTCGAGGGCCCGTCCGGAGCCGACCCCACTTCACCGCATCATGCTTGGGGGCGGGAAGTGGGCTCCATGTCCAGGAGGCATGGAGCTCCCTGCGCACCCCTGGGCTCAACCCGTGACACTCTCACGTAATAATGAGTGGGCTCTATACGCCCGGAGCCCCCCGAGGACGCGGAGGGGTTCGATCCCACACCCAAGTGGAAGCCCCATGCTCCGCGCTGGCGGACAACACTGTCGTCCAATGACTATGCCCACGCCTAGTGGATGCCCTATGCTCCGCGCTGGGGGAAGACGAAGACTAGCCTAGGTGCCGGACGCGGCTATTCTTTGCTTTTCTTGTATTCGAATTTGCCGTTTTTCTAGAATGAAACTCGAGGCCTTTCAACCGTATTTGAAAAAAGGGGGCGGGAATTTTTCTCCTTGCAGCTTTCTATCTTGAAATTTCTTTCTTCGGGTTAACATCTGCCAGCCTCTCCCTCTCGCGCCCCGCGAGCGGGGGCTACGGGCACGGTGCGCACACCACGCCAAGGCCTTGGCGTCCTGGTCCTCGCGTGGCGCTCTCGAGTGAGCTAGCAGGCGCGTGTCGCCTCACCCTCGCTTGGGGGCTCTGCCGTGGCCCGGCGCGCCATCTTGGAGCCTCTGGAGGCTCACACCTCTCGAGGCAGGAACCAGCAAGAAAAGGTATGGGAGCCGCTCGAGTGTCAAGGGGGACTCCTGAGCAACGTGACTCAGGAGCCTCACTGGTCACGTAGACGCTCGCCCCTTGGTCTCGTCCTGGTGATCCGGACGCCCCAACGGCAGTCGAGGTATGCGCGGGATTGGGCCCCGCCGATGTAGAGCGCTGCTCGAGCGTCAAGGGGGACTCCTGAGCAATGCGACTCACGAGCCTCACTGATCGCGTAGCTCCTCGCCCCTTGGTCTCGTCCTGGTGATCCAGACAACCCAACGGCGGTCGAGGTATGCGCGGGATTGGGCCCCGCCGACGTAGAGTGCCGAAAGGGCTCCCAAACTGCCTCACTCGCAAGAAAGAGGAACCCCCCAAGACCCCCAAGCTCCCCAGGTGCCATTGCCAGACCTCACGACGCAGAAGCTAAGTACCCTAATCACGACCAATAGGAAGCCTCAATTAACAGTAACACAGGGATCGGGATACATGATGAGAGTGCTAATGTAAGGGCGCAAGCGTCAGAATTCATCACACGCCTAGAGGGGCCTTCCATGATTTTTTGATTACAGGGAAAGGAAGAAGAAGGCGAAGGAGCCCCCCTCGGTGGCTGCCACTTCTGAGGCCCTGGCTCCGGCGTGCTAGCGCTCAGTCGGAGTCCTCCTCCTCCTTGACGGGCATATGGTGGCACGCCGGTGTAGCAGCTTCCCGGGCGGGGGAGTGGCGCCGTCGTGGCTGGCTACCCCCCGAAGTTCGAACGCGCCGACACGGTGGTGCGTCGTAGCTGTCGTCGCTCGGACTCTCCTCGGAGGAGGTGTCGCTGTCGCTAGAAGCATGACGGCCGTCGCCAAGGACAAGCTCACCTCCAAGGTCTCCGCCGCCGTCGCCCTTTGGGAAGCACCCCCAGCGCCTGCCGTCCTCCCCAAAGATCTTGATGAAAAGCGTCGTGGCGCTGTCGTGCTTGAAGTGGCGCTGTCGTGCTTGAAGCGCCTGCCATCCTCCCCGAAGAGCCTCCCCTCCAGGCCGTGTGCGCGGGCGAAGGTCTGCCACCCGCGGCTCAAGAAGGCATAGCCTGTGGGGGTATCCTCGACCTCCACCCACAACGTGCCGCTACAGCAACCATCGGTTTGCAGCCACAGACCGGTGGGCTCGTTGGCCCGAAGCGTCTCCGCGAAGAAGCGCAGGAACTGCTACCAGGTGACCGCCGGCCTCTCCACTAGCACCAGGAACTCCAGGAGCACCTACTTCGGGTCTCCCTCCTTGGCCATGGCCCCCGCGCCCGCCGCCTCCGCCTGCGCCAGCGGAGGCACTAGCCCTCGCGGAGGTACGGCCGCGCCCACGGGGCACCGCCGTCGACGCCACGGTATACTTGCGAGGACAGCCCCGGCTCCTCTTGGGAGGCTGTTGGTCCGGCCCCTCCTGGAAGGCTTTCCCCTTCTCGGCAGCAGAAAACCTCCTCACCGACGTCATGATCGAGGAGGCGGAGGACGAAAGCAGGGGAGCGAGAAGTAGGAATGGGCTAGGGGCTCCGTCCCCTCCGCCCATTTATAGACGGGTGGAGGCCAACCGGCACCCCTCCCCATCCCGGGCAATGATGGCCCTGCGACGCGCGCCGGTTGCTGGTCAGCCGGAGCGGTTGCCGAGGCACCGTGGGGAAGTGGAAGCGTCCGCGCCTCGTTACTTGCCATGCGACAGGTTGGGCTCGCAGGCGATTGGGGCCCGCGGCGCTTTGGGCCATCTTCATCGGCTTCGCCCCGAAGCCAGCTCGAGCGCGCCTTGGGCCCAGGGGCTACTGTCGGCGTCCTGGGAACGGGGGTACCCAGAGCTGCCTGCCTGCGGCCCAGGGCGTGGCCCACTTCGACGGCTTGGTACGGCCCGGTGCAGGATCGCTCAAGAACAAGGCCCTCGCGGGAGCTCTGCCCCCGCGGGGAAGGCAACGCCAAGACCCTCGGAGGGAGGAGGCCTCCCTAGGTCACCTCCCGAGGGGTGGAGATCCCTATGCAGCGCTCAGCCTCGGGAGGTCGGGGGTGACGCAAGCCAGGCCAGGCGGGCACCAGCGCGCGCAGAGGAGACAGTTTCCTCTTTGGTGCAAAGGAGGCAAAGACGTACGCGGGTTCCCAAGGTTCCCCCCAAAGGTTTCCATTCCGGTGCAACGAGACCAAAGACCACGAGCCCCGCAGGACAGACGTCATCGCCGAGTCCACCTCTGCATCACCACCGGCTACTTTGCAGGCGAAGACCACCTTTCGTCAGGATAAGGTGTACTCCTTGTCCCCCTTCGAACTTGGCCGTTGTGGGATCCCTTCCCGCCATTGCGATAAGGGAAGAGGACCCGGGCCACTATAAATAGAGGCTAGGCTGCTCCGTAGAGTGGGACGGATCTGAAACCACCAGAGAGCCCTCGCGAGGTCGCTCACCACTGTACCAGTTCATCCACAAACCTTCCCGTGAGGCAATCCACCAAAAGGCAGGAGTAGGGTTTTACGCTTCGCAGCGGCCCGAAACTGGGTAAATCCTCGTGTGCTAACCTTCTTCCCCGTGATTGAGTGAGTTCGTCAGGCTAGGCTGTGAAGTTGTGAGCTTGAGGTCGGAGCTGGTGGAGATCTTCGCACACGCCCCTGAGTTGGAACCTCTCTGGGTTTTGCGGAGCCCAAAATCCGACACATGTAGTCGACATTCACATGACACCACTAAGGGAACCACAACATACATATCATAAAAAAATTGAACACATATCAAATTCACATGATTACTTACAACATGATTTCGCCCGTGACCTCAAGAACAAAGGTAACTACTCACAAATAATAAACATGCTCAAGATCAGAGGGGTATTGAATAGCATAATGGATCTGAACATATAATATTCCACCATATAAACCATATAGTAATCAACTACGCAAGGTAATCAACACTACTAGTCACCCACAGGTACCAATCTGAGGTTCCGGTACAAAGATTGAACACAAAAGATGAACTAGGGTTTGAGAGGAGATGGTTATGTTGAAGATGTTGATGAAGATTGGCCTCCCGAAGATGAGAGGGGTGTTGGTGATGACGATGGCTTCGATTTCCCCCTCCGGGAGGGAAGTTCCCCCGGCGGAATCGCTCCGCCAGAGGGCAAAAGTGCTCCTGCCCAAGTTCCGGCTCGAGGCGGCGGCGCTTCGTCCCGAAAGTCCTCCTCTTATTTTTTCTAGGTCAAATGTGACTATATACCAGAAGATGGGCACCGGAGGTGGGCCAAGGAGGCCACAACCCACCAGGTTTGCCCCCTCTGGTAGTTTTTTTCTCCAGTATTTTTTATTTATTCCAAAAACAATCTCCGTAAAATTTCAGCTTCATTGGAGTTGTGCAGAATAGGTATCTCTGATGTGCTTTTTTCAGGTCTAGAATTCCAGCTGCCAGTATTCTCCCTCTTTGTGTAAACCTTGCATATTATGAGAGAAAAGGCATTAGAATCACTCCTTAAAGCATTATTATTCGACAAAACATAATAAATAACAGTAGGAAATCATGATGCAAAATGGACGTATCAACTCCCCCAAGCTTAGACCTCGCTTGTCCTCAAGCGAAAGCCGATATTGAAATGCATGTCCACATGGTTTGAGAGAGAGGTGTCGATAAAAACAAAATACAGACATAGAAGCATCATACTTGTTATTATAACAACAACAAACTCTATCATAAAACTTATTCAATACATTTTTATCATATAACTTCTCGTGAACAAGTAACAATTCATCACAACATAGAAGTATGAATCATAAACCTTATTGAAAACCAACAAACTATGTTCTCAGTCAACTTTGCAACTACAATTCATCATATTTTCAAGAAGGGTCTCATGTCGGAGCCCTTTGGCAAGTCCACATACTCAACCATCATTTAGTCTTCTATGATTGCTAACACTCATGGCATACCCATGAACAAAAAGTTTCAACCAAACACATAGGAAGATAGTGGCTTATAGTTTTGCCTCCCAACGTATTCACCTCAAGGGTGATGTCAACAATAATAACTCATGCCCACCTATATCCAACTGGATATATGTGCCTAGATCTTTCCTCACCACATGATGTTTCTGAAAGGAAAAAGTAAAAATTAATAGGGAAGAATACTTTGACTTTTGCATAAAAGTAAATACATAAAAGTAAAAGATAGTCCCTTCGCAGAGGGAAGCAGAGGTTGTCATGCGCTTTTTGGTTTGTATGCCCAATCCCTTAATGTAAAAGAACGTCACGCTATATTGCCCCCTATGATAGCAACCTTTATTATGCAGTCCGTCACTTTTATTACTTTGCCATCATAAGTTCGTGTAGCGCTCAATTTTCTCTTACACTAATTGATCAAAACACTTTTTAGAAGCAATTTTTATTGCCTTATTGCACCAATGACAACTTACTTGAAGGATCTTAGTCAATCCATAGGTAGGTATGGTGGACACTCAAAGAATGAATTTTTGTTTGGGTTTTTGGATGCACAAGTAGTATCTCTACTTAGTGCAGAATTTTTGGCTAGCAAAGATATTGAGCAAGCACCACATGTTGAAGGATCTATGACAATATAACTTCTATGTGGATATGAACAAACATAAATCATTACGTTGTCTTCCTTGTCCAACATCAACAATTTTGACATATAATATTTGTTGGGGGCTCACAATCATAAAAGATGTCCAAGATAGTGTATTTGCATGTGAATCTTCTCTTCCCTTATTAATTCTTTCATGAATTGCATCATTGACCAATGCTATGTTTGTCAATCTCCAATAAATTTTACTACTTATACTTTTCCTTATGTGATGTCATTACTCACCATAAGATTAGCATATGATTCTTTTCATTTATTTCTCTTTCCTTTATTTTGATTGCAACATGAAAGTAGAGGGGCAAAAACTCAAACTAAAGTTTATTATATAACTCTCACTCGATTACATAGATAGATAGGCCACGAAACTAACACACGAAAATAGACCATGCTAAACTTTTATTCAACTAAGGCAAAGGGAAACTAAAAATCAAACTAAATTAGGTAATTGTGAATAAAAGTGATGGTGATACGATACCGGGGCACCTCCCCCAAGCTTGGCTCAAGCCAAGGGGAGTGCCCATACCCGTGTGCTCAAGTCTCCTTTGGTGGTGGTGATGAAGAAGGTGGTGGTGATGATGTAGCATTCTTCTTCATCTTATATTTAAGCATAAAATTTTCCTCCCTTAGATCATCATTCTCCAACTCAAGTTTTAATATCTTTTTGCATAATGCCGCCTTGCTCTCCTGCAGAAAACAAGATGGAATAAATTGGACCTCAGGTTTGTATCTTCTAGGGAGGCTTGACTTCTTGAATTCCACATGCATGTCTCCGGGTTGAGGTAATGGCTCATCCTCTTCCTCAAAGCTTCATCCCTTGTTTCCTTCATGGCAGCGTCCTCCTCCTTATCTGAGGTCCATAGATAGGGGTAAATTTCCCTAAAGATCTTTGGGTCTGCAACATAGTGACCCCCCTCTGAATCTTGAGACGACATATTTTTAGATCTGCCATGAAAACATCACGAAACAAGAACAGAGGATTTTTCTGCGATGCGGTCGTCAAAACAGTCGGGGGTATATATAGAGAATTTTTATTTTTGGGAAACAAGCATATGGAAGGAAAACGGAGTCGGGAAGGTGTCCGAGGTGGGCACAACCCACCAGGGCACGCCCAGGGGTGCCTGGCGCGCCCTGGTGTATCGTGCTCACCTCGATCACCTTATGGTTTATTTCTTTATTTCCAAAATTTTCTAATATTCCAAAACTAACAAAAAATATTTTTGCGGATTTTTCGGAGTCCGTTTACTTACCGTATCACGTACCTCCTATTTTTTAGAATACTGGAGTGTTCCGGAAGGTTTCTTTTATGTGTTCCTCCGGTGTCATGGATTGGATAACATTGCTTTCAACGTTAATAGGCGTACCTGAGATGTAATGCTTAAATCTTTGTCCATTGACCACCTTCGGGTTAGTACCTTCGGCGTTATTAATCTTCATAGCTCCAGAACGATAGACCTCTTCGATAATATAAGGACCTTCCCATTTGGAGAGAAGCTTACCTGCAAAAAATCTTAAATGAGAGTTTAACAAAAGAACATAGTCTCCTATTTTGAATTCCCGCTTCTGGATTCTTTTGTCATGCCATCTTTTTACTTTTTCTTTAAATAGTTTGGCATTTTCATAGGCTTGGATTCTCCATTCATCTAGTGAGCTAATATCAAATAGCCTCTTCTCACCGGCAAGTTTGAAATCATAGTTAAGTTCTTTAATTGCCCAAAATGCTTTGTGTTCTAATTCTAGAGGCAAATGACAAGCTTTGTGTATGGAGACATACCCATAGGATTTTTATAAGCTGTTCTATAGGCCCAAAGTGCATCATCTAATTTCTTAGACTAGTTCTTACGAGACCTATTGATAGTTTTTTGTAATATTAACTTTATTTCTCTATTGCTAAGTTCAACTTGACCACTAGATTGAGGATGATAGGGTGATGCAATTCTGTGGTTCGCATCATATTTAGCAAGCATCTTACGGAAAGCACCATGAATAAAGTGTGAACCACCATCAGTCATTAAATATCTAGGGACTCCAAACCTCGGGAATATAACCTCTTTAAGCATTTTAAATGAGGTGTGGTGATCAGAACTACTAGTTGGAATAGCTTCTACCCACTTAGTGGCATAATCAACAGCAACCACAATATGAGTGTACCCGTTAGAGGAAGGAAAAGGCCCCATATAATCAAAACCCCAAACATCAAATGGTTCAACAACAAGTGAATAATTCATAGGCATTTCTTGACGCTTACTGATATTACCAATTCTTTGACATTCATCACAAGACAAGACAAACTTACGGGCATCCTTGAAGAGAGTAGGCCAATAAAACCCAGATTGCAATACCTTATGAGCAGTTCTATCTCCCGCATGATGTCCTCCATAAGCTTCGGAATGACATTTTTGTAGGATTTGTTCCTTATCATGCTCAGGCACACAACGTCTAATAATATTATCTACTCCTTCTTTATAAAGATGTGGGTCATCCCAAAAGTAATGTCTCAAGTCATAGAAGAATTTTTTTTCTTTTGTTGGTTTGTGAAGCTAGGTGGTATGTATTTAGCGACAATGTAATTAGCATAATCTGCATACCAAGGGGTGTTTTGTGAAACACTTATTGCAGCTAACTGTTCGTCAGGGAAACTATCATCAATAGGTAGTGGGTCATCAAGAATATTTTCTAACCTAGACAAGTTATCAGCTACGGGGTTCTCAGCTCCTTTTCTATGAACGATGTGTAAGTCAAATTCTTGAAGCAAGAGAACCCACCTAATGAGTCTAGGTTTAGCATCTTTCTTTTCCATAAGATATTTTATAGCAGCATGATTGGTGTGAACAATAACTTTGGAGTCAACAATATAGGATCTAAATTTATCACAGGCAAACACAACTGCTAAGAATTCTTTTTCAGTAGTAGCATAATTTCGTTGAGCACTGTCTAGAGTTTTACTAGCATAATGGATAACATTCAATTTCTTATCAATTCTATGTCCTAGCACAGCACCAACAGCATAATCACTAGCATCACACATAATTTCAAAAGGCAAGTTCCAATCAGGTGGTTGAACGATAGGTGTAGAGGTTAAGGCTTTCTTGAGTGTTTCAAAGGCTTCCACACAATCATCATCAAAAACAAAAGGAATATCCTTTTGCAAAAGATTAGTAAGAGGCCTAGAAATTTTAGAGAAGTCTTTAATGAACTGTGACACCCTGGATTTGTGTTGCAGTAAACTCTGTAATCGAGCTACAGTAATTTGAGGATTATGCTAATCTATTTTGCTAATCCATGTGTGATCATTGTTGGAATCAAACGCTCGTTCAAATCCCAAGGCAATTCAAAATTATTTGAAAAGTGGAATTAAAAGTTTTGCAAAACCTCAAATTAAAAATCATGCTTAGGTTGCAATTATTCCCTAAGCTATTCTAAAATTGGAACCAACATTTTATCGTATGCTTTTGTGCCTCAAAACTATTTTTAACAGATGCCAAAACAATTATTAAATGCCCTTTGGGATTATAACATTTTTCAAATGTTTTCAAAGGGCCTCCAAAATTAATGTGACTATGCCAAATATTGCAAAAGTAATATTGGGCATGTCCTCTAAGATTTATAAAAGTACTTTGTAAAGAAACATTAATAAAACAGAAACAATTAAAAGAAAAAACAAAACTAAAACTAAATAAAAATAATAATAAATAAAAGAAAACCCCCCTCCCCCATGGGCCTTGGCCCAACCGGCCGGCCCAGCCGGCGCCCACAAGAGGTGGGGCGACCAAACCCTACCCCCCCCCGTCGCTCACTTCCCCCCCCCACCTCGCTCTCTTCCCCCTCCCCTCCCCGATCCAGATCGGATCGGGGGCCGACCCGACGGCGCCGGCCCTCCTCGCCGGCACCCCTCGCCGCCGTCCGCCGTCCGCCGACCGCCTCCTCGCGCTCATCCCCGTCGGCCTCCTCCCCGCGTCGCTGCTCGAGCCCCGCTCCCGGCCCTTCCCCGCGCTCGACGCTGCCTCCCGTCGGCGCCAACGCCGGCGTCGCCTTCTCCTCGTCGTCACCGCACGTCGCCGTCCCTGCCCCGCCTCCGCCTCGTGCCCACTGCCCCCCTACCGGCGATGTGAGCCACCGGGGCTCCCCCCTCCCCTCCTTCTCTCCCCCTCTGGCCGCTCGCCGCGTTCCGTCGCGCCCCCTGCCGCCCGTCGCCGCGCCCGTGGCCCCGCTTCCCCCTATCCCGCGCCCGCGCGCCGGCCGCCGCGCCCCTTGCTCGCCGCCGTCCGCCCGCGCGCACCACCTCACCACCGCAGCCCCGCTGCCCCTCGCCCCCGCATCGCCGCGCGCCGCCCCGCGCGTCCTGGCCACGGCACGCCCGCACGCGTGCACCCCCACCGCCCTGCCGCTGCGGCTTGCTGCCGCTCGCGCGCCGCATCGCGCCCGCCCCAGGCCTCCTCCCCCCCCGTGCGCGCATTGTGCGCCAGGACGTGTCCGGCCCAAAACGGGCACAACCCGGACATGTCCGGCTGTGCCACTGACAGAGGGGCCCCGCCCCCAGAACGTTTTAAAAAAGGGAATTAAAAAGAAAAATAAATAATAATAAATAAAAATAAATATTAATTAATTAATTAACTTAATTAATTCTGTTTAAATTAACAAATTAAGTTTAATTAACTTAATGAACTAATTAACTTAATTAATCTATTAATTAACTAAACAGTCTATGACAGGTGGGACCCAGCAGTCAGTTTGACCAGTCAACTCAGACTGTTGACTGCTGATGTCAGCATGACATCATGCTGATGTCATAATTCATTATTGAATTAAAATAATCTATTTTAATTTCTGAATATTAATAAAACTTTAAAAAATTAATATAAAATAATCCGTAACTCAGATGAAGATAATTTATACATGAAAGTTGATCAGAAAAATCCCACGAATCCGAATACACTGTCCGTTCATCTGTCACATGCTCCTAGCATGATGAACATGGACATTTAGTATTAGGATCACCTGTCCGGTAGTAGCCCGAGACCCGGAAAATATCGTCAGATATTCTTCCGATCCGTCTGCAACGTGTAATACTGCGTTAGTGCATGCCTAGCCCTGCATATTGCCATGTCATGCATCGTGTTCCATCTGTGCTTTATATTTATTGTTTATCCCCCCCCTCTTCTCTCCGGTAGACCCCGAGACTGACGGTGCTGCCGGGTACGACTACATCGTTGACGATCAGCCTTTTGCAGCAAAGTAGCAAGGCAAGCAACCCCCCTTGAGCATTCCGATATCGCCCATTCATCCCTCTTATTCTTGCATTAGATTTTGCTACTGTATTAGTTAGCTCTTATTCTGATGCATAGCCTGTTTTTGATAAACTGCTACAATACCTGCAATCATATCAACTGCTTAGTATAGGTTGATCAGTGAATCCCCAGTGACCCCTTAGTCCCAGTTGCCCCTGCTTCTTCATCGACGACTCGACGACTCGAAGACTCGGTCAACCGACCGACGAGCCAGGCCCCTCACATCACCGCACACCCCTTAGTTGTACGACTCTGCAGAGTTACTATCGAGTACCGAGGGTGACACCTCGTGAAGTACTCATGATGCTAACTCTGTAGTGCAGCTAGTCGGTCGTGGTTATCTAGGGTGATTCCTCCTTCACCACTCCCGACGATGACTCTATCGTGCAATCCCTCAAGGGTGGGACCTTCGAGGGTGATTCCTCTAAGTCCACCTTGACGGTTTCATTGAGCGGGGCCCTTTGAAGGTGATTCCTCAGGTTCCGTCTTGATGTTTTATACACACAGTTACTATGACCTGGTTTCAGAAACATGTTGGTGATGGGTCGGCCCTGAGGGGTACCCACGGTTTGATGATGGTGAGGCGTGGACGGGCAGGAGAGGCCCTTGCCACACATCCTCGAGACGGGGCGACGGGACCGCACTTCATGGGTCGCGCTTTCCCCGCATTAATAAAATGCTAATGGGTTGGGTATTTGATCTGAGTTGGGTCGTTGGCCTTTTTACGCACCAAACCATCGCGTGGGAGAAGTTATGGGTACTCAGCGTCGTTGTATCAGCCGAAGCTCCTCGGACGTCAGCAATGGAGCGGCGCGCGCCCGAGTGGTCCGCAACGGCACCGCGCTTGTTATAAGGGGTGCTAGGACTGACATCGGCCGCCCTCGCATCGTGCAGGTGTGCAAAGGGCGATTGGCCCATGACCCCTGCGCGCTTAGGATTTAGACCGGCGGGCTGGCCTCTTCGTTGAGCCTAGGTAGGGCTACGACATGCTGCTATCCCGAGGCCGAGCATGACCCAGGAAAGTGTGTCCGGCCGGAGGTGATCAGGCGTGTTGGAAATGCGGTGCACCCCTGCAGGGATGAATTATCTATTCGAATAGCCGTGTCCACGGTAACAGGACGACTTGGAGTTATACCTTGACCTTATACAACTATAATTTAGACTTTAAATTGAAATGAATGTTGGCTCCGAGATTGCTTCCTCGCAGGGAGTCGAGGAAGAATCTCTGGGCATGGTTACTTAATAAAATTACTACAATAATATGACTATATATCAGATACCAGTCTACTCTCTTCTAATGCTGCAAGATGCTGAAGATGCTAGTCTTTGATAGGACTAGGCCTTCGCCCCTATTCTTGCTTTCTGCAGTCAGCCCAGATATGACCCCTTTACTTGATACTGATGCATACTTAGCATAGTTCTGATGTCAGTCTTGCGAGTACTTTGGATGAGTACTCACCGCTGCTTTGCTCCCTCTTTCCCCTTCGATATGTTTCTGCGTTCAGACGATGGAGCCCAGGAGATGGAGTACGCCGGAGACGACTACTACACTACCGCTGGAGCCTACTACTACGTGGAGAGTGCCGACGCTCAGGAGTAGTTAGGAGGTTCCCAGGCAGGAGGCCTCGCCTCTTCCGATCCGCTGCTTATGTTTGTGCTAGCCTTCTTAAGGCAAAACTTGTCTAACTTATGTCTGTACTCAGATATTATTTGCTTCCGCTGACTCGTGCTTGTCGAGCTGTGTATTCGAGCCCTCGAGGCCCCTGGCTTGTAATATGAAGCTGTATGACTTTAATTTGTGTCTTGTGTTGTGTTGTGATATCAATCAGTGAGTCCCAAATCTTGGTCGTACGCATTGCGTGTATGTTTAGCGCACGGTCGAAATTGGTGGCGTCACAAGTTGGTATCAGAGCCGACTGCCTGTAGGTAGCCCCCTTTCCAACTCCTTGGCCGAAGTTGAGTCTAGTCATCGAAAAACTTTTACTAACATAGTTGTGTGGCTTACGGGCCCACATCTCAATCGGGTGGTATTAGGATCTTTTATTCCTCGTCTATACTCTGGGTTCTGATCTCTCTTCTCTTTCGGGTTAAAGATTTTATTAACTCTAACTCTAGGTTCTCGTAACTACTTCCCCCGGAGAGCCCCTCATTCCAGATGATGGCTTGATTCATCAGAAGACTCCGAAGATACTCTCTGATGTTCTCCCGAGAACTTGTGCTCGTCGCTTTTACAATTTCCTTTCACCGCCAAACCCTTCGGATAACTCCTCATCCTTATTGAGGAGTCGTTCATCCCCAGTTGTTCATGTGTTTCGCAAAATTCTTCGAAATTCCATTCGATCTCCTGAAATCCTTAGTAGCCTATTGCTCTTGACCTTCCTCACATGCTTGCATCATGGTTAATTCCATATGCCTAGCAACATTCATTAAAAACCTTTGTGATTGTCATTTTGATCTTACTGATTCAACCTATGTGCGAATGCACGCAATCATCAGTTGGTCCTCATAAATTATCTGTCCGGCTTAGACGTTTTTCCAAACAGGATCTGGTTCTCGGCAAATCAACCTTGATTGATTGTCCATCTAGTCCATTCAACTTACTTGTATTTGATCAGAGCATCTGATTCTGATACACCAATTTGGAAATCTTAATTCCGTTGGTTATTTAAGCATCGAATTATTGGATGTTCTATAATCTGATGCCTTGCATTCTTTCTCCCTCTGATTGAGTACCGATACTCACATCAGGTCCTTTGTGGACTGCCAGACCCATTGTTGCGTTGTTATCTGATAGCATCCTTCACATTCAATATTATTGTGATGCTCTTCCCGTGATACATGATGCCATTGGTAAATTGTGTCTCTCCCTCTGATAAGTTGTCTCCTATGCTTTTTTTAGCCATGCTTTGTTGTCAAGCTTGTGTTAATTATTATTGAAGCTTGTGGTATATGTTCCTAAGATGCCCCGATGGGTTGGACCTATGCCTTCCTTAATCCGTGTGAACCCGACAGTTTTCACGAGTCCTACTCTTCTGGTATTTTGCCGGATAATCTTTCAAAGCTACAACCTGATTTGATACTTTACAACCATGGTTCCGACCATGACTGTTCTTCTTTGATCCCATTTTCAGACCAGTTTAAGCACTTGTCTTCTGCAGATCTATACATCGGTCCAAGCTTTAATTCTGATCTACATCCGAGTACTACCCCTGGTATCTCGAGAAAATCATGGAGCTGCATAACTTCTTATAAGCTCCTCATCAGCTATGTTTTCCTTCACTGATTCCAGTTTCCTCGTGTTCTGGGTTGTTGGACACTCAAGGACACTGATAATTGAATCGAGTCCGCATTGCGATTCAACAACTCTTAGAAATCTCCTTTGCTTGTGAGTTTGTGCTCGATCATGTCTTTCCAAGCTGTTTGGCTACATCATCATTGTCATGCTAAGGCTTGACCATGCTATTTGTATCCTTCATCCCCGGAACACGATTCCAACAGTGCTCTAAGCTTACATCGAGTTTGCAACGTCATGTTGGTTGTCTTGAAGGCAATTTCGACTCTAAGCTAGCACTCTAAACTGTGGTTCCGACCACCCTTCGCTTCATCATTTCTTTGCTTGATGTCGTCGCTGATCGATTACATCTTCAAGAGACTTCTCGGCAAATGTGTCGTGATCCTCATCAGCATTCTGGGCTCTTCCAGGATATCAATTAAATTCATAATGAGGGTGGCATCCTTGTCCATGGTAATTGGTGTTGTCGTTGGCGACATCCTTGCCATCACCTTTCATTTCTTTGTTCCCGTGTTGTTTCTAACCGGAATACTGACAAATGGAATGTGATGTGTAAATTCAATACTTACGGCATACCAACTCTATCATCTTGGAGTTAATGAACAATAAGTCCATTCTTAGTGTATTGGCTGTTGAGTTAGCACTCTAACATTGTTCGTGCTACTTAGTCTGTATTTCGGGTGCACCTATCGATTAATGTTTAATTGTGGATGTTTCCCTCGGGCATACCTCAATATATCATCTGGTTTTGTTCACTCAATCGTGGAGATCCTTCTTTGTGGGAATCTCGACGAATTGTTGCTGAGCCACCAGCCACATCCTCTTCTCCCTCGTGGTTCATGATGAACATTTAAGCTAGTGTTGGAAACCTTGAAAGCATTATCTTTGTGCCTAGTTCATGAAGAATATGTTTGATAAAAGAAGTATTTTTCTATAAGTTCACGTGCATTTTTGCCACCGTGCTTATGGGAAATTTTTTGTCTCGCTTCCTCTGGAATCATTCCAATTCATAAAGGCATGTGCGAAGTATTCTATGGTTTGATAGATTTGCTACTTTCACTCCATATGTATTTCCTAACACGCCAGGCCACTGATCGATTTGATTTGTCCTAGTCCAGACTTACACATAGAACTTTGATATCCTCTATGATGGTCCCCAATCAGAACTTGATTGCCCTCCATTCTAGAAACTTCCATGTGGGCACGAATGTCTTGACCTTGTGTTCAGATGTCTTGTAGTCTGGCTAATGATTCAAGTCTTGCTTCTGTCGTTCATTCCGAGATTCTTGCAACACCATCTCGTAGGTCTGTGTTGCATCCTTTTCTCCTCAGGCCTTCTTTGTTTGAAGTATCCTGACACCAACCATATCTGAATCTCGGACAGATATGATGGTTGGACCATTATCAAGAATTATAGCTTTGGTCTTTATTACTCGGTAAGGTGATGTTGTAGCTAGCACATCTGGCCGGATGACCTATTGTTATAATGCTTTGTTCAGCTAGGGTTGCCATTCTTCCACGGGGGAATCGTAAGACTTATTTTATAAGTTGTTCCTACTGGATCCTTTGTGTATCCAAACTCCATCCTTTACTCAAAACACCATATCATTGCTATCCCGAAGCATGGATGTGGTATATCGATCATCAAAAGGAATAATTTAAGCTCAATGCTAATTGTTTCTTGATCAATTATTCAAACCCCCATTGTATGGGCATGTCATGGATTTTCCTCGCCCCTTTTACCTAAATGGTTATCTACTTGCTAATTCTGTCATGTATATCAGGCTCTGTCTTTCCTTGGGAAAGATATACTCCTAAAACTTGAGTATAACCACATTTTCCTTTCCATTGGTCTATTAATGTGATAGACACATTTTCCTTTCCATTGGTCTGTTTAATGTAATAAACACATTTTCCTTTCCATTGGTCTGTTTAATGTGATGAACACATTTTTCTTTCCATTGGTCTGGTTGATCTAATAATCACATTTTCCTTTCCATTGGTCTGTTTGACCTTTCTTGAGATTATATGATCTAAGCAGTAATAATTCTCTGCTTAGGTAAACACCTTGGTGAACAAGTCTGTCAGTAAGATCATGTTACTATTGTTGATAACATTCCGATAACCGCCGGTGGATGAGAACTTTGCCTATTGGTCCGCCTCCTTTCTACGAGCAGGAAAATGGTTCTATTCATCCCCCGCCCTTGGTACCGGCGTTGTTGCCAACATATCTGACCAGCTATCCTCTGACACGTCTTCTTTCATGACCGTGCAAGTTGTTACCGCTCTTCCTGCTCTTAACCACATGGTCGGCCCATAACCCTCAGTTCCACAGGATCGAAACCTGACTCTCCTGTACATCCTTGATTCTAAAGTATCCCTTGCACTTGGCTTCGTATGCAATTCCCGAGCCACCGTCCAAGGGATGATCTATCCTTGTATCAGACGCAATATTTCTTCGTTGCTCTGAACCCCTTTTCACCTTCTGAATTAGGCATCAAATGACTGCCTACTCGTTTGAGACTTTTGTATCATCGCATATTGCTCTCGATGCATTCCCTAAGCTACAACTCGAGAGATAAGTTATGTCTTCTTCCCTGAGTTCACCGTCAGGTGCCCAACTTTGTGGAGATACGATCTTTCAGAGTTCTCCCTCTAATCTCATTCGTAGGACGGTGAAGATCCCGAAGAAAGGATGACGACTTCATCATGATGACCTGGAGCAGAAAGATGAATATATCAACGGAAGGGATCAACTTCTTCGAGAAGAACAACAAAGACGAGAAGATCCGTTAGAACTTCGTAACCAGAACTTTTTCCCTTACCCTACCTCTTAATTCTCGGGACGAGAATTCTTTTTAGTAGGGGAGAGTTGTGACGCCCTGGATTTCTGCTGCAGTAAACTCTGTAATCGAGCTACAGTAATCTGAGGATTATGCTAATCTATTTTGCTAATCCATGTGTGATCACTGTTGGAATCAAATGCTCGTTCAAATCCCAATGCAATTCAAAATTATTTGAAAAGTGGAATTAAAAGTTCTACAAAACCTCAAATTAAAAATCATGCTTAGGTTGCAATTATTCCCTAAGCTATTCTAAAATTGGAACCAACATTTTATCGTATGCTTTTGTGCCTCTAAACTATTTTTAACAGATGCCAAAACAATTATTAAATGCCCTTTGGGATTATAACATTTTTCAAATGTTTTCAAAGGGCCTCCAAAATTAATGTGACTATGCCAAATATTGCAAAAGTAATATTGGTCATGTCCTCTAAGATTTATAAAAGTACTTTGTAAAGAAACATTAATAAAACAGAAACAATTAAAAGAAAAAGAAAACTAAAACTAAAAAAAAAAACTCTCCCCCATGGGCCTTGGCCCAACCTGCCGGCCCACCGGCCCAGCCGGCGCCCACAAGAGGTGGGGCGACCAAACCCTACCCCCCCGTCGCTCACTTCCCCCCCACCTCGCTCGCTCTCTTCCCCCTCCCCTCCCCGATCCAGATCGGATCGGGGGCCGACCCGCCGGCGCCGGCCCTCCTCGCCGGCGCCCCTCGCCGCCTGCCGCCGTATGCCGGCCGCCTCCTCGCGCTCATCCCCACCGGCCTCCTCCCCGCCTCGCTGCCCGAGCCCCGCTGCCGGCCCTTCCCCGCGCCTGACGCCGCCTCCCGTCGGCGCCAACGCCGGCGTCGCCTTCTCCTTGTCGTCACCGCACGTCGCCGTCCCTGCCCCGCCTCCGCCTCGCGCCCACTGCCCCCTACCGGCGATGTGAGCCACCGGGGCTCCCCCCTCCCCTCCTTCTCTCCCCCTCCGGCCGCTCGCGCGTTCCGCCGCGCCCCCTGCCGCCCGTCGCCGCGCCCGCGGCCCCCACTTCCCCCTGTCCCGCGCCCGCGCGCCGGCCGCCGCGTCCCTTGCTCGCCGCCGTCCGCCCGCGCGCACCACCCCACCGCCGCGGCCCCGCTGCCCCTCCCCCCGCATCGCCGCGCGCTGCCCCGCGCGTCCTGGCCACGGCACGCCCACACGCGTGCGCCCCCGCCGCCCTGCCGCTGCGGCTTGCTGCCGCTCGCGCGCCCGCCCCTGGCCTCCTCGCCCCCCCCCGCGCACGCATTGTGCGCCCGGACGTGTCCGGCCCCGAAACGGGCACAGCCCGGACATGTCCGGCTGTGCCACTGACAGAGGGGCCCCGCCCCCAGAACGTTTAAAAAAAAGGGAATTAAAAAGAAAAATAAATAAAAATAAATATTAATTAATTTATTAATTCTGTTTAAATTAACTAATTAAGTTTAATTAACTTAATGAACTAAGTAACTTAATTAATCTGTTAATTAACTAAACAGTCTATGACAGGTGGGACCCAGCAGTCAGTTTGACCAGTCAACTGAGACTGTTGACTGCTGATGTCAGCATGACATCATGCTGATGTCATAATTCATTATTGAATTAAAATAATCTATTTTAATTTCTGAATATTAATAAAACTTTAAAAAAATAATATAAAATAATCTGTAACTCGGATGAAGATAATTTATACATGAAAGTTGATCAGAAAAATCCCACGAATCCGAATACACTGTCCGTTCATCTGTCACATGCTCCTAGCATGATGAACATGGACATTTAGCATTAGGATCACCTGTCCGATAGTAGCCCGAGACCCGGAAAATATCGTCAGATATTCTTCCGATCCGTCTGCAACGTGTAATACTGCGTTAGTGCATGCCTAGCCCTGCATATTGCCATGTCATGCATCGTGTTGCATCTGTGCTTTATATTTATTGTTTCTCCCCCCCTCTTCTCTCCGGTAGACCCCGAGACTGACGGTGCTGCCGGGTACGACTACATCGTTGACGATCAGCCTTTTGCAACAAAGCAGCAAGGCAAGCAACCCCCTTGAGCATTCCGATATCGCCCATTCTTCCCTCTTATTCTTGCATTAGATTTTGCTATTATATTAGTTAGCTCCTATTCTGATGCATAGCCTGTTTTTGATAAACTGCTACTATACCTGCAATCATATCAACTGCTTAGTATAGGTTGATCAGTGAATCCCAAGTGACCCCTTAGTCCCAGTTGCCCCTGCTTCTTCGTCGATGACTCGACGACTCGAAGACTCGGTCAACCGACCGACGAGCCAGGCCCCTCACATCACCGCACACCCCTTAGTTGTACGACTCTGCAGAGTTACTATCGAGTACCGAGGGTGACACCTCGTGAAGTACTCATGATGCTAACTCTGTAGTGCAGCTAGTCGGTCGTGGTTATCGAGGCTGATTCCTCCTTCACCACTCCCTACGATGACTCTGTCGTGCAATCCCTCAAGGGTGGGACCTTCGAGGGTGATTCCTCTAAGTCCACCTTGACGGTTTCATCGAGAGGGGCCCTTTGAGGGTGATTCCTCAGGTTCCGTCTTGATGTTTTATACACACAGTTACTATGACCTGGTTTCAGAAACATGTTGGTGATGGGTCGGCCCTGAGGGGTACCCACGGTTTGATGATGGTGAGGCATATACGGGTAGGAGAGGCCCTTGCCACACATCCTTGAGACGGGGCGACGGGACCGCACTTCATGGGTCGCACTTTCCCCGCATTAATAAAATGCTAATGGGTTGGGTATTTGATCTGAGTTGGGTCGTTGGCCTTTTTACGCACCAAACAATCGCGTGGGAGAAGTTATGGGTAATCAGCGTCGTTGTATCAGCCGAAGCTCTTCGGTAGTCAGCAATGGAGCGGCGCACGCCCGAGTGGTCCGCAACGGCACCGCGCTTGTTATAAGGGGTGCTAGGACTGACATCGGCCGCCCTCGCATCGTGCAGGTGTGCAAAGGGCGATTGGCCCATGACCCCTGCGTGCTTAGGATTTAGACCGGCGGGCTGGCCTCTTCGTTGAGCCTAGGTAGGGCTACGACGTGCTGCTATCCTGAGGCCGGGCATGACCCAGGAAAGTGTGTCCGGCCGGAGGTGATCAGGCGTGTTGGAAATGCGGTGCACCCCTGCAGGGATGAATTATCTATTCGAATAGCCGTGTCCACGGTAACAGGACGACTTGGAGTTATACCTTGACCTTATACAACTATAATTGAGACTTTAAATTGAAATGAATGTTGGCTCCGAGATTGCTTCCTCGCAGGGAGTCAAGGAAGAATCTCTGGGCGTGGTTACTTAATAAAATTGCTACAATAATATGACTATATATGAGATACCAGTCTACTCTCTTCTAATGCTGCAAGATGCTGAAAATGCTAGTCTTCGATAGGACTAGGCCTTCCCCCCTATTCTTGCTTTCTGCAGTCAGCCCAGATATGACCCCTTTACTTGATACTGATGCATACTTAGCATAGTTCTGATGTCAGTCTTGAGAGTACTTTGGATGAGTACTCACCGCTGCTTTGCATTCTCTTTCCCCCTCGATACGATCCTGCGTTCAGACGATGGAGCCCAGGAGATGGAGTACGCCGGAGACGACTACTACACTACCGCTGGAGCCAACTACTACGTGGAGAGTGCCGACGCTCAGGAGTAGTTAGGAGGTTCCCAGGCAGGAGGCCTCGCCTCTTCCGATCCGCTGCTTATGTTTGTGCTAGCCTTCTTAAGGCAAAACTTGTCTAACTTATGTCTGTACTCAGATATTATTTGCTTCCGCTGACTCGTGCTTGTCGAGCTGTGTATTCGAGCCCTCGAGGCCCCTGGCTTGTAATATGAAGCTGCATGACTTTAATTTGTGTCTAGTGTTGTGTTGTGATATCAATCAGTGAGTCCCTAATCTTGGTCGTACGCATTGCGTGTATGTTTAGCGTACGGTCGAAATTGGGGGCGTCACATGAACCTCCTATAAAAACCAGCATGACCAAGGAAACTTCGAATACCTTTAATATCTTTAGGACATGGCATTTTCTCAATTGCATCAACTTTAGCTTTATCCACCTCAATACCTCGTTCAGATATTTTATGCCCCAAGACAATGCCTTCATTAACCATAAAGTGGCACTTCTCCCAATTCAAGACGAGATTAGTTTGTTCACATCTCTGCAAAACTCGATGAAGGTTGCTTAAGCAATCATCAAAAGAAGTTCCGTAAACGGAAAAATCATCCATGAAACTTCCACAATATTTTCAGAAAAATCAAAGAATATAGCAGTCATACATCTTTGAAAGGTAGAAGGTGCATTGCATAAACCAAAAGGCATACGTCTATAAGCATAGGTTCCAAAAGGGCAAGTAAAGGTGGTTTTCTCTTGATCGGATTGTGACACAGGTATTTGAGAGAAACCAGAATATCCATCTAGGAAGCAAAAGTGTGTGTGCTTAGATAATCTTTCTAGCATTTGATCAATGAAAGGCAAAGGGTAATGATCTTTTCTAGTAGCTTTATTTAATTTTCTAAAGTCGATTACCATTCTATAGCCAGTGACAATTGTTTGTGGAATGAGTTCATTTTTATCATTAGGAACAACGGTAATACCTCCTTTCTTAGGGACACAAGGAACGGGACTTACCCATCTACTATCAGCAATAGGATAGATTATACCTGCTTCCAGAAGTTTTAATATTTCAGTTCTTACTACTTCCTTCATCTTAGGATTCAATCGCCGTTGGTGATCGACAACGGGTTTAGGATCAGGTTCCATATTAATCTTGTGCTGACATAGAGTGGGACTAATGCCCTTAAGATCATCAAGAGTATATCCAATAGCATCCCGGTGCTTCCTTAGAACTTTTAATAATCTTTCTTCTTCATGTTCTGAAAGGTTAGCACTAATAATAACAGGATATATCTTTTTCTCATCAAGATAAGAATACTTCAAAGTGTCAGGGAATTGTTTTAATTCAAACACAGGATCACCTTTAGGTGGAGGAGGACCTCCAAGAGTTTCAATAGGCAAATTGTGTTTCAGGAGAGGTTGTTGTTCAAAGAAAATTTGATCTATTTCGTTTCTTTCACGCAAGTGCATATCATTTTCATGGTCAAGCAAATATTGTTCTATTGGATCAGTAGGAGGCACAACAATAGAGGCAAGACCAATTATTTCATCCTTACTAGATAACACTTTATCACGAGGTTTTCTACTAAACTTGGAAAAATTAAACTCATGAGACACACTACCAAAACTGACACCGACATTTTGTTTTTCACAATCTATCTTAGCATTGACGGTGCTCAAGAAAGGACTACCAAAGATAATGGGACAAAACTCGTCCTGTGGGGAACCAAGGACTAGAAAATCAGTAGGGTATTTCACTTTCCCACACAAGATCTCACCATCTCTAACAATCCCAAGTGGTGTGATGGTGTCTCTATTAGCAAGTTTAATAGTAACATCAATGTCTTCTATTTCAGCAGGTGCTATTTCATCCATAATTTCTTGGTAAAGAGTAAACTGGATAGCACTCACACTACCACCCAAATCACATAAACCATGATAGA
The DNA here is from genome assembly GCA_039707655.1 of Elymus sibiricus. Taxonomy (NCBI): domain Eukaryota; kingdom Viridiplantae; phylum Streptophyta; class Magnoliopsida; order Poales; family Poaceae; genus Elymus; species Elymus sibiricus. The sequence continues at coordinate 456,878,071 of CM077665.1, read as the reverse complement.
AATGATCTCCTATTTTGACTGAGACAACATGAATGGCTTCTATGGGTCGATGTTTATCTTTTTCATCGGGTTTAGCAATTCTAGTAGTTTCATCACAAAAGTAGATAACAAGCTCATCAATATTTTCTACCAAGAGATCCTTAACCATAGCAACACTAGGTTCTACTTTAATTTGCTCAGGGGGCTTAGGGGCTCTTATATTACTCTTACGAACCACAGTTGATACCTTAGCATGCTCCTTTATCCTAACAAGGAAAGGTGGTTTTTCAATATAAGCGGTAGGCACAACTGGATCAACATTGTAAATGATGGCTTCTTCTTTAGCTATGACCGGTTCTTTAATTTCTTCTTTGATAGGGGGATGATATTTAAACCACTTCTCCTTAAGGAGATCAACGTGAGTAGCAAATGCTTCGCAAAAAGAGGCTACTATCTCAGAGTCATGTCCATATTTAGTGCTAAACTTGTGAAAATATCGGTATTCATAAAAGATTTAACATAATCAAACTCAAGCTTTATGCCTGACTCATTACCATCGTCGAGTTACCAATCTTCAGAGTTGCATTTAATTCTTTCTAAGAGATCCCACTTGAATTCAATAGTCTTCTTCATATAAGAACCATTACAAGAAGTATCGAGCATGGATTGATCATTATGAGAAAGCCGAGCATAAAAATTCTGAATGATAACTTCTCTCAGGATGTCATGATTGGGGCATGAATATAACATTGACTTAAGCCTCCCCCAAGCTAGAGCGATGCTTTCTCCTTCACGAGGCAAAAAATTATATACTCCCTCCGTTCCTAAATATAGGGTGTATAGTTTTTGGCACGGAAATTAAAGAACGCACGTGGAGGGAAAATTTCACAAGTTCTGGGTGAAATTACACCTGATTAATTGACATCGGAAAATAGAGGAGATTGCCTGATATAAGGAAATGTAATCAAATCCCAAAAAAATTATCCAAACGAGTGATGCAACGCAATACACCTTATATTTCGGATTTTTTCTCAAAAATCTATACACCTTATATCAAGGAACGGAGGGAGTATATAATTCCGATCACGATGAACTAGATGCATGGGATAAAACTTTTGGTGGAATTCCAATTGCAAACGATTCCAGTTCTACGATCCAAGATCATCACATAGCCTATACCATGTCAATGCTTTTCCCTTCAAAGATAAAGGGAAAACCTTCTTCTTAGCTTCATCTCCGGGTAAACCTGCAAGCTTAAATAATCCGAAAATTTTGTTCACATAGAATAGGTGCATATCAGGATGTTCAGTTCCATCTCCTGCATAAGGTTTAGCAAGCAGTTGTTCTACCATACCCGAAGCAATTTCATAACCAATATTTTCAGTAGGTGCAGTAGGTTGAGGGGCAACTAATTGTGGTTCCGGTCGAGGTGAAGATACCCCGAACAAACCCCTCAAATGACTGTTTTCCATAGTAGCAAGTAGCAATAAATTTCAGCACATAGTATAAGTTTTTCCTTACTGATTTCCACTTACCAAGAGCGCTTCACTCCCCAGCAACGGCGCCACAAAGGAGTCTTGATGACCCACAAGTATAGGGGATCAATCGTAGTCCTTTTGATAAGTAAGAGTGTCGAACCCAACGAGGAGCAAAAGGAAATGACAAGCGGTTTTCAGCAAGGTAATTTCTACAAGCACTGAAATTGTAGGTAACACATAGTTTGATAGCAAGATAATTGGTAACGAGCAAGTAACGGTAACGGTAAGTAAGGTGCAGCAAGGTAGCCCAATCCTTTTGTGGCAAAGGACAAGCCAGAACAGTCTCTAGTAATAGGCAAAGTGTTCTTGAGGGTACACGGGAATTTCATCTGGTCACTTCTATCATGTTGGTTTGATTCGTGTTCGCTACTTTGATAATTTGATATGTGGGTGGACCGGTGCTTGGGTGCTGTTCTTACTTGAACAACCTCCCACTTATGATTAACCCCCTCGCAAGCATCCGCAACTACGAGAAAAGTATTAAGATAAAATCTAACCATAGCATTAAACGTTTGGATCCAAATCAGCCCCTTACGAAGTAGGGCATAAAATAGGGTTTAAGCTTCTGTCACTCTAGCAACCAATCATCTAATAAATACTCCACAATGCATTCCCTTAGGCCCATGAATGGTGAAGTGTCATGTAGTCAACGTTCACATGACACCACTAAGGGAATCACAACATACATATCATCAAAATATCGAACACATATCCAATTCACATGATTACTTGCAACATGATTTCTCCCGTGACCTCAAGAACAAAGGTAACTACTCACAAATAATAAACATGCTCAAGATCAGAGGGTTATTGAATAGCATAATGGATCTGAACATATAATCTTCCACCAAATAAACCATATAGTAATCAACTACACAAGGTAATCAACACTACTAGTCACCCACAGGTACCAATCTGAGGTTCCGGTACAAAGATTGAACACAAGAGATGAACTAGGGATTGAGAGGAGATGGTGCTGTTGAAGATGTTGATGAAGATTGGCCTCCCGAAGATGAGAGGGGTGTTGGTGATGACGATGGCTTCGATTTCCCCCTTCGGGAGGGAAGTTCCCCCGGCGGAATCGTTCCGCCGGAGGGCAAAAGTGCTCCTGCCCAAGTTCCGGCTCGAGGCGGAGGCGCTTCGTCCTGAAAGTCCTCCTCTTATTTTTTCTAGGTCAAATGTGACTATATACCAGAAGATGGGCAACGGAGGTGGGCCGAGGAGGCCACAACCCACCAGGGCGCGCGCCCTGGTGGGTTGTGCCCACCAGGTTTGCCCCCTCCGATAGTTTTTTGCTCCAGTATTTTTATTTATTCCAGAAATAATCTCCGTAAAATTTTAGCTTCATTGGAGTTGTGCAGAATAGGTATCTCTTATGTGCTTTTTTTAGGTCCAGAATTCCAGCTGCCGGTATTCTCCCTCTTTGTGTAAACCTTGCATATTATGAGAGAAAAGGCATTAGAATCACTCCTTAAAGCATTATTATTCGACAAAACATAATAAATAACAGCAGGAAATCATGATGCAAAATGGACGTATCACCTCGCGGTCATGGATTTGCGATCCTTCTACGCCATCGAGCCCCTTTTGTCATTTCTGAAGGAAATGTTCTACGACGGTGGCTTGGGATCCTTAGCTCCAAAGTCAGCTCTCATCGAGCAAGATAATGGCACACACTATGGTTGTTACAAGGGGAAACGTCCCATCTGCGACATCAGGGAGCGCAGCCTGGTCACCACATATCCCAAGTGGAAGGAGGCCATCCATGACAAGTGAGGCAACATCCTGTGAGCAAGTCATACTTTTTCTAGCTAGCCGTCTCGTACCCATTGTTGTAGTAGCATTTGCCATGTGATAATCATGAAGTGTTTAATTGAGCATTTATCTAGTTTTCAAGAAGATGCCTTGCTTTTATGTATCTGGTTGTTAGGTTGGTTGCATTGAGTATTTGTCCAGTTTTCAATGGCTATAGTTGGTTGTTATAGTGAGCATGAATGCCTTGTTTCTTTCAGTTATTCATAATGCGATCTTCATTATGTGCAAGTATGAAATGTGCAGTTCAATTTCATCAATACCACCTGTTATGCCTGGTGTTGTTAACCTGTGCCCTTAATTCCCGCTTTAAACATTTATGCCTTGTTTCTCTGAATTTGGTTGCCAGGTTGGTTGCAATGAACATTTGTCTAGTTTTCTAGCAGATGCCTTGCTTTTCTGTATCTGGTTGTTAGGTTGATTGCAGTGAGCATTTGTCAAGTTTTCAAGCAGACGCCTTGCTTTTCTGTATCTGGTTGTTAGGTTGGTTCCATTGAGCATTTGTCCAGTATCAAATGGCATATTTGGTTGTTATAGTGAGCATATATGCCTTGTTTATTTCAAGCAGATACCTTGTATACTTGGTTGATGTATAGCCTATTGTACTTATCATGATTTTACATGTACTTGCACAGGACAACAGTTGGAGTGGCCAACGTTTTCCACTGAGGGTTTTTTCATCCCTCCGCCTATACTCCATCCGTTCCATCATGTAGTGCATATAGATTTTTGTGATGTATCTACATATACCATCTAAAATGCATACAATATGAAGTTTTGTGATGTATCTAATGAAATGGAACTGCAATTCTAGATGTATATGTTTTTCTCTACAAACTTGGTCAAAGTTAGTAAATGTTGACTTCTCAAAATGTTTATACGCAACACATTGTGGAACTGATGGAGTAATATATTACACCATTCTGTAACTGCATTTTAGCTTCTAATATCTGCTTCTTGCTTGTAGGTACATATGTCTTTGGTAAAGATCCATGCCTGGACCCTTTTTGCGTGTGGGGCAATGAAATATTCATGAACCAGCATCAAGTGAGGAAACTAAAAAAGATTGTTAGGGAAAAGAGACGAACAATGCCAATTAGACTATTTGTTTTCACTCTATCCAACACAACAGTGAGCTGTAGGATGGTAACTACGAACTCTATAGCCTTCTATTAGTACTGCCCATAATGAGTTGTCACACAACAATGTGTGAATCTTTTTCTTTTGCAGTGGTTTCCAAAGCAGTTTACTCAAGATTACCTCGCAAAGTACATGATTGTTGGACATGCAATGAAGGTTAAAAATATATCATCGAGACTACAATGAGCATCGAGAAGTCGTAATGAAGACAGTGAAGGATGGGCAGGCGACCATCACTAGGGGCTGGCCTAGAGTCGTTCATGCGTTAGGCATGGAGGAGGGCACAATATGGGCATTCCACTTCACCTTCTCCAGCAACCAGAATTTCTTTCGGCTCTCTCTTTACCTTCGTTAATACAACCGTGGTTACATCATTTTTTATTTGTCCCTTCTGTAGTTTTCCTTTTTTGAGAATTGATGCTTATGTAGTTCTTGAGTATATGTACGTGTGAATCGAATTATGCATTCGTTCTTAAACCTACATTTAAACATGGTTCGATATGAAATACATGATTTCCTACATTCAAATTTAAATTATGTGAATTATGAACGCAAGTATTAAATTAGGGGCAAATCATGCTCTCCAGGCCATTACAATGCACACAGTTTGGAAAAGCAAAACGTCTGCGATCAACTTCAACATCACACACATTTCTCCACTCACGGCGTGTGCGATGAGTCTCGCCTTCGCACACAGTCAGACAAGAAAGAACGTGTGAGATTAACAACACCAGCGCACACAGTTCTGGTCTCCTTATCACACACGATTTGGTATTTTGAACCGTGTATGATATCATGCCCACCGTAAACGTTGGTCAAAGAAGAACGCGTGCGATAGGCCTTCATTCGACACAATTAGTCTGGATGACACGTTTGGGAACTATGGATCACACGTTTGGGACGTTTTGTAAATCACAAACGTTTATTAAAAAAGCCATGTGTGGGATAGATTCAACCTTCGCATATGGTTTTATAATGATAAACATATGCACGCTTATATCATATCACAAACGGTCATAGTGGAACTAAATGTGTGTGATAGCCCCCTTATCATACGCGCTTTATAATCGTGAACTGATTGCGATTCGGTGCACATCGTAAATGGTGCGCCACAGAATAGCGCGTGTGATGTTAGTGTGATCTCACACGAGTTGCAAGGATGGACCGTATGGGAAGTACACCATATCTCAAACGGTTGGCCGGTGACTCTCGTTTGTGATAGATGCGTACATCCCATACGCTTAGTTTTGCCGAACATTTGCGTTCGTTGTCCACCATCGCCGACGATTTTTCTGTGTCGTGTGGGATGGACCCCCCTATCGCCCACACAAGCAAGGCGACGGTTTAAAACTACGTCGCGGAAAGGGGTTAAAAACTGTTTGTATAGCACGTCGATGCACCAGTGCATGCATCAACGATTGCGTCATTTATCGGAAGGAGCACGCAGAAAAAAACAACTGTCCAGTCTGCAATGCTTCTCGATACAAGAAGGTCGGAAAGAAAACTCCCCAGAATGTTGTATGGTACTTACCGATCACTCCCCATCTGCAACGTTATTTCATAGATCCTAAGGAAGCAAATCTCATGCGTTGGCACGCGGAGAGGAAAAAGCCCGATGATGGAGATGATCCGAAGCTGAGACACCTCGCAGATGGAAGTTAGTGGAGAGCGTTCAACGCTGAATATCGAAATTTCGCAGCTGATGCAAGGAACATCATGCTTGGCGCGAGCACCGATGGCATGAATCCGTTTGGCAACCAGAACACCAACCATAGCACATGACCCGTGTTTGTATGGATGTACAACCTCCCCCCTAGTTGTGCATGAAGTCAAAATACATACACATGAGCATGCTGATTCAAGGGCCAAAACAATAGGGAAATAATATTAATCTGTATCTGGGGCTACTTCAAGAGGAGTTAGACACGTTATGGAAAACACTAGCCAAGACATGGGACGCCAGCAAAGGCGAGTATTTCTATATGAGAGTCGCGCTGATGATGATGGTGCACAACTATCTCGGTTACGGATATGTCGCAGGACAGGTGTGCCACGGATATTGCAGATGCACGCGGTGCATGGATGATACAACGTCTCAGCAGCTAATGAAAGATGGCGGGTTTGGGAAAATCGTGTCCTGATAAGTCCATTTTGCATCATGATTTCCTACTGTTATTTATAATGTTTTGTTGAATAATAATGCTTTAGGGAGTGATTCTAATGCCTTTTCTCTCATAATATGCAAGGTTTACACAAAGAGGGAGAATACCGGCAGCTGGAATTCTGGTCCTGAAAAAGCACATCAGAGATACCTATTCTACACATCTCCAAATTATCTAAAACTTTACGGAGAATTATTTTGGATTATATTAAAAATACTGGAGCAAATAACTACCGGAGGGGGCCACCCTGGTGAGCACAAGACACCAGGGCGCGCCAGGCCCCCCAGGCGCGCCCTGGTGGGTTGTGCCCACCTCGGCCCACCTCCGGTGCCCATTTCTAGTACATAAGGTCTTTTGACCTAGAAAAAATAGGTAGAGGACTTTCGGGATGGAATGCCGTCGTCTCGAGGTGGAACTTGGACAGGAGCACTTTTGCCCTCAGGCGGAGCGATTCCGCCGGGGGAACTTCCCTCCTGGAGGGGGAAATCGAAGCCATCGTCATCACCAACACCCCTCTCATCTTTGGGAGGCCAATTTTCATGAACATCTTCAACAACACCATCTCCTCTCAAACCCTAGTTCATCTCTTGTGTTCAATCTTTGTACCGGAACCTCAGATTGGTACCTGTGGGTGACTAGTAGTGTTGATTACATCTTGTAGTTGATTACTATATGGTTTATTTGATGGAAGATCATATGTTCAGATCCATTATGCTATTTAATACCCCTCTGATCTTGAGCATGAATATTATTTGTGAGTAGTTACCTTTGTTCTTGAGGTCACGAGAGAAGTCATGTTGCAAGTAATCATGTGAATTTGATATGTGTTCGATATTTTGATGATATGTATGTTGTGATTCCCTTAGTGGTGTCATGTGAACGTCGACTACATGACACTTCACCATCCTTGGGCCTAAGGGAATGCATTGTGGAGTAGTTATTATATGATGGGTTGCTAGAGTGATAGAAGCTTAAGCCCTAGTTTATGCGCTACTTCGTAAGGGGCTGATTTGGATCCAAACGTTTAATGCTATGGTTAGGTTTTATCTTAATACTTTTCTCGTAGTTGCGGATGCTTGCGAGGGGGTTAATCATAAGTGGGAGGTTTGTTCAAGTAAGAACAGCACCCAAGCACCGGTCCACCCACATATCATATTATCAAAGTAGCGAACGCAAATCAAACCAACATGATAGAAGTGACTAGATGAAATTCCTGTGTACCCTCAAGAACACTTTGCCTATTACTAGAGACTGTTCTGGCCTGTCCTTTGCCACAAAAGGATTGGGCTACCTTGCTGCACTTTATTTACCGTTACTGTTACTTGCTTGTTACCAATTATCTTGCTATAAAACTACCTATTATCTACAATTTCAGTGCTTGCAGAAATTACCTTGCTGAAAACCGCTTGTCATTTCCTTCTGCTCCTCGTTGGGTTTGACACTCTTACTTATCGAAAGGACTACAATTGATTCCCTATACTTGTGGGTCATCAAGACTCTTTTTTGGCGCCGTTGCTGGGGAGTGAAGCGCTCTTGGTAAGTGGAAATCGGTAAGGAAAAACTTATACTACGTGCTGAAATTTATTGTCACTTGCTACTATGGAAAACAATCCTTTGAGGGGTTTGTTCGGGGTATCTTCACCTCGACCGGAACCACAATTAGTTGCCCCTCAACCTACTGCACCTACTAAAAATATTGGCTATGAAATTCCTTTGGGTATGGTGGACTGCTTGCTAAACCTTATGCAGGAGTTGAAGGGAAAAGCATTGACATGGTATAGGCTATGTGATGATATTGGATCATGGAACTGGAATCGATTGCAATTGGAATTCCATCAAAAGTTTTATCCCATGAATCTAGTTCACCGTGATTGGAATTATATATATAATTTTTGGCCTCGTGAAGGAGAAAGCATCGCTCTAGCTTGGGGGAGGCTTAAGTCAATGTTATATTCATGCCATAATCATGATATCCCGAGAGAAACTATTATTCAGAATTTTTATGCTCGGCTTTCTCATAATGAACAATCCATGCTCTATAATTCTAGTATTGGTTCTTTTATGAAGAAGACTATTGAATTCAAGTGGGATCTCTTAGAAAGAATTAAACACAACTCTGAAGATTGGGAACTCGACGAAGGTAATGAGTCAGGTATAAAGCTTAAGTTTGATTGTGTTAAAGCAATTATGAATACCGATGTTTTTCACAAGTTTAGCACTAAATATGGCCTTGACTCTGAGATAGTAGCCTCTTTCTGTGAAGCGTTTGCTACTCATGTTGATCTCCCTAAAGAGAAGTGGTTTAAATATCATCCCCTTATTAAAAATGAACTCATTCCACAAAGAATTGTCACTGGCTATAGAAGGGTAATCGACTTTAGAAAATTAAATAAAGCTACTAGAAAAGATCATTACCCTCTTTCTTTCATTGATCAAATGCTAGAAAGATTATCTAAGCACACACACTTTTGCTTCCTAGATGGATATTCTGGTTTCTCTCAAATACCTGTGTCACAATCCGATCAAGAGAAAACCACCTTTACTTGCCCTTTTGGAACCTATGCTTATAAACGTATGCCTTTTGGTTTATGAAATTCACCTGCTACCTTTCAAAGATGTATGACCGCTATATTCTCTGACTTTTGTGAAACGATTGTGGAGGTTTTCATGGATGATTTTCCGTTTACGAGACTTCTTTTGATGATTGCTTAAGCAACCTTGATCGAGTTTTGCAGAGATGTGAACAAACTAATCTTGTCTTGAATTGGGAGAAGTGTCAGTTTATGGTTAATGAAGGTATTGTCTTGGGGCATAAAATATCTGAACGAGCTATTGAGGTGGATAAAGCTAAAGTTGATGCAATTGAGAAAATGCCATGTCCTATTGATATTAAAGGTATTCGAAGTTTCCTTGGTCATGCTGGTTTCTATAGGAGGTTCATTAAAGACTTCTCTAAAATTTCTAGGCCTATTACTAATCTTTTGCAAAAGTATATCCCTTTTGTTTTTGATGATGATTGTGTAGAAGCCTTTGAAACACTCAAGAAAGCCTTAACTTCTGCACCTATAGTCCAACCACCTGATTGGAACTTGCCTTTTGAAATTATGTGTGATGCTAGTGATTATGCTGTTGGTGTTGTTCTAGGACAAAGAGTTGATAAGAAATTGAATGTTATCCATTATGCTAGCAAAACTCTAGACATCGCCCAACGAAATTATGCTACTACTGAAAAAGAATTTTTAGCAGTTATGTTTGCTTGTGATAAATTTAGATCCTACATTGTTGATTCCAAAGTTATTGCTCACACCGATCATGGTGCTATAAAATATCTCATGGAAAAGAAAGATGCTAAACCTAGACTCATTAGGTGGGCTCTCTTGCTTCAAGAATTTGACTTACATATCACCGATAGGAAGGGAGCTGAGAACCCCATAGCTGACAACTTGTCTAGGTTAGAAAGTATTCTTGATGACCCACTACCTATTGATGATAGTTTTCCTGATGAACAATTAGCTGCAATAAATGTTTCTCAAAACACTCCTTGGTATGCTGATTATGCTAATTACATTGTCGCTAAATATATACCACCTAGCTTCACATACCAACAAAAGAAAAAAATTCTTCTATGATTTAAGACATTACTTTTGGGATTACCCACATCTTTATAAAGAAGGAGTAGATGGTATTATTAGACACTGTGTACCTGAGCATGAACATGAACAAATCCTACGGAAATGTCATTCCGAAGCTTATGGAGGACATCATGCGGGAGATAGAACTGCTCACAAGGTATTGCAATCTGGTTTTTATTGGCCTACTCTCTTCAAGGATGCCCATAAATTTGTCTTGTCTTTTGATGAATGTCATAGAATTGGTAATATCGGTAAGCGTTAGGAAATGCCTATGAATTATTCACTTGTTGTTGAACCATTTGATGTTTGGGGTTTTGATTATATGGGACCTTTTCCTTCCTCTAACGGGTACACTCATATTTTGGTTGCTATTGATTATGCCACTAAGTGGGTAGAAGCTATTCCAACTAGTAGTGCTGATCACAACACCTCCATTAAAATGCTTAAATAAGTTATCTTCCCGAGGTTTGGAGTCCCTAGATATTTAATGATTGATGGTGGTTCACTCTTTATCCATGGTGCTTTCCGTAAGATGCTTGCTAAATATGATGTTAACCATAGAATTGCATCACCCTATCATCCTCAATCTAGTGGTCAAGTTGAACTTAGCAATAGAGAAATAAAATTAATATTACAAAAAACTGTCAATAGGTCTCGAAAGAATTGGTCTAAGAAACTAGATGATGCACTTTGGGACTATAGAACAGCTTATAAAAATCCTATGGGTATGTCTCCGTACAAAATGGTATATGGAAAAGCTTGTCATTTACCTCTAGAGTTAGAACATAAAGCATTTTGGGCAATTAAAAAACTCAATTATGATTTCAAACTTACCGGTGAAAAGAGACTATTTGATATTAGCTCACTAGATGAATGGAGAACCCAAGCCTATGAAAATGCCAAACTATTCAAAGAAAAAGTAAAAAGATGGCATGACAAAAGAATCCAAAAGCGGGAATTAAAAATAGGAGACTATGTTATTTTGTTCAACTCTCGTTTAAGATTTTTTGCAGGTAAGCTTCTCTCCAAATGGGAAGGACCATATATTATCGAACATGTTTATCGTTCTGGAGCTATCAAGATTAATAATGCCGAAGGTACTAACCCGAAGGTGGTCAATGGACAAAGAATTAAACACTATATCTTAGGTACGCCTATTAATTTTGAAAGCAATTTTATCCAAACCATGACACCGGAGGAACACATAAAAGAAACCTTCCGGAACACTCCAGAATTCTGGAAAATAGGAGGTACGCGATACGGTAAGTAAACGGACTCAGAAAAATCCGCAAAAATATTTTCTGTCAGTTTTGGAATATTTCAAAAATTAGGAAAATAAGAAATAAACGGGAAAGCAACCGAGGTGAGCACGATACACCAGGGCGCGCCAGCCCTGCCAGGCGCGCCCTGGTGGGTTGTGCCCACCTCGGACACCTTCCCGACTACGTTTTCCTTCCATATGCTTGCGTCCCAAGAATAAAAATTCTTTCTATATACCCCCGACTGTTTTGACCACCGCATCACAGAAAAATCCTCTGTTCTTGTTTCGTGCTGTTTTCCTGGCAGATCTGAAAATATGTCATCTCAAGATTCAGAGGGGGGGAGCTATGTTGCTGACTATATTGCAAACCCCAAGATCTATGGAGAAGTGGAGCATTATGGATGGACCTCAGATGAGGAGGAAGACGCGGCCATGAAGGAAACAAAGGATGACAGCTCTGAGGAGAGGATGACCCGCTACCTCAACCCGGAGACATGCATGTGGAATTCAAGAAGTCAAGCCTCCCTAGAGGATACAAACCTGAGGTTCAATTTATTCCATCTCGTTTTCTGCAGGAGAGCAAGGCGGCATTATGCAAAAAGATATTAAAGCTCGAGTTGGAGAATGATGATCTAAGGGAGGAAAATTTTATGCTCAAATATAAGTTGAAGAAGAAGGACACTTCATCACCACCACCTACTTCATCACCACCACCAAAGGAGACTTGAGCCCACGGGTATGGGCACTCCCCTTGGCTTGAGCCAAGCTTGGGGGAGGTGCCCCGGTATCGTATCACCATCACTTTTATTCGCCTTTACCTATTTTAGTTTGATCTTTAGCCTTTTCTTGATTTAGTTGAATAAAAGTTTAGTATGATCTATTTTTTGTTATGCTAGGTTCGTGATCTATCTATCTATGTAATCGAGTGAGAGTTATATAATAAAGTTTAGTATGAGCTTTTGCTTCTTTACTTTCTTGTCGCAATCAAAATAAAGGGAAAGAAAAATAAATGAAAAGAATCATATGCTAATCTTATGGTAAGTAATGACATCACATAAGGAAAAGTATAAGTGGTAAAATTTATTGGAGATTGACAAACATAGCATTGGTCAATGATGCAATTCATGAAAGAATTAATAAGGGAAGAGAAGATTCACATGCAAATACACTATCTTGGACATCTTTTATGATTTTGAGCCCCATTAAATATTATATGCCAAAATTGTTGACGTTGGACAAGGAAGACAACGTAATGATTTATGTTTGTTCATATCCACATAGAAGTTACATTGTCATAGATCCTTCAACATGTGGTGCTTGCTCAATATCTTTGCTAGCCAAAATAAAAATTCTGCACTAAGTAGAGATACTACTTGTGCATCCAAAAACCCAAAACCCAAATTCATGTTTTGAGAGTCCACCATACCTACCTACGGATCGAGTAAGATCCTTCAAGTAAGTTGTCATCGGTGCAATAAGGCAATAAAAAATGCTTCTAAAATGTGTTTTGATCAATTAGTGTAAGAGAAAATTTAGCGCTATACGAACTTATGATGGCTAAGTAATAAAAGCGACGGACTGCATAATAAAGGTTGCTATTATAGGGGGCAATATAGCGTGACATTCTTTTACATTAAGGGATTGAGTATACAAACCAAAAAGCGCATGACGACCTCTGCTTCCCTCTGTGAAGGGCCTATCTTTTACTTTTATGTATTTACTTTTATGCAAGAGTCAAAGTATTCTCCCCTATTCCTTTTTATTCTTTTCTCTTTTTGCAAGCATCATGTGGTGAGGAAAGACCTAGGCACATATATCCAGTTGGATGTGAGTAAGCATGAGTTATTATTGTTGGCATCACCCTTGAGGTGAATACATTGGGAGGCGAAACTATAAGCCCCTATCTTTCTATGTGTCCGGTTGAAACTTTTTGCTCATGGGTATGCTGTGAGTGTTAGCAATCATAGAAGACTAAATGATGGTTGAGTATGTGGACTTGCCAAAAGGCACCGACACGAGACCCTTCCTGAAAATATGATGAATTGTAGTTGCAAAGTTGACTGGGAACATAGTTTGTTGGTTTTCAATAAGGTTTATGCTTTATACTTCTATGTTGTGATGAGTTGTTACTTGTTCATGGGAAGTTATATGATGAAAGCATATGAATAAGTTTATGATAAAGTTTTTTGCTGTTATGTTAATAAGCATGAAGCTACTATGTCCGTATTTTGTTTTTATTGACACCTCTCTCTCAAACCATGTGGACATGCTTTTCAAATATCGGCTTCCGCTTGAGGACAAGCGAGGTCTAAGCTTGGGGGAGTTGATACGTCCATTTTGCATCATGATTTCCTACTGTTATTTATAATGTTTTGTTGAATAATAATGCTTTAGGGAGTGATTCTAATGCCTCTTCTCTCATAATATGCAAGGTTTACACAAAGAGGGAGAATACCGGCAGCCGGAATTTAGGACCTGAAAAAGCACATCAGAGATACCTATTCTGCACATCTCCAAATAAGTTAAAACTTTACGGAGAATTATTTTGGATTATATTAAAAATACTAGAGCAAATAACTACCGGAGTTGGCCACCCTGGTGAGCACCAGACACCAGGGCGCGCCAGGCCCCCCAGGAGCACCCTGGTTGGTTGTGCCCACCTCGGCCCACCTCCGGTGCCCATCTTCTGGTACATAAGGTCTTTTGACCTAGGAAAAATAGGGAGATGACTTTTGGGACGGAATGCCGCAGTCTCGAGGCGGAACTTGGGCAGAAGCACTTTTGCCCTCCGGCGGAGCGATTCCGCCGGGGGAACTTCCCTCCCGGAGGGGGAAATCGAAGCCATCGTCATCACCAACACCCCTCTCATCTTTGGGAGGCCAATCTTCATCAACATCTTCAACAGCACCATCTCCTCTCAAACCCTAGTTCATATCTTGTGTTCAATCTTTGTACCAGAACCTCAGATTGGTACCTGTGGGTGACTAGTAGTGTTGATTACATCTTGTAGTTGATTACTATATGGTTTATTTGGTGGAAGTTTATATGTTCAGATCCATTATGCTATTCAATACCCCTCTGATCTTGAGCATGAATATTATTTGTGAGTAGTTACCTTTGTTTTTGAGGTCACGGGAGAAGTCATGTTGCAAGTAATCATGTGAATTTGATATGTGTTCGATATTTTGATGATATGTATGTTATGATTCCCTTAGTGGTCTCATGTGAATGTCGACTACATGACACTTCACCATCCTTGGGCCTAAGGGAATGCATTGTGGAGTAGTTATTATATGATAGGTTGCTAGAGGGACAGGAGCTTAAACCCTAGTTTATGTGCTACTTCGTAAGGGGCTGATTTGGATCCAAACGTTTAATGCTATGGTTATATTTTATCTTAATTCTTTTCTCGTAGTTGCGGATGCTTGCGAGGGGGTTAATCATAAGTGGGAGGTTTGTTCAAGTAAGAATAGTACCCAAGCACCGGTCCACCCACATATCAAATTATCAAAGTTGCGAACGCAAATCAAACCAACATGATAAACGTGACTAGATGAAATGCCCGTGTACCCTCAAGAACACTTTGCCTATTACTAGAGACTGTTTTGGCCTGTCCTTTGCCACAAAAGGATTGGGCTACCTTGCTGCACTTTATTTACCATTACGGTTACTTGCTTGTTACCAATTATCTTGCTATCAAACTACCTATTATCTACAATTTCAGTGCTTGCAGAAATTACCTTGCTGAAAACCGCTTGTCTTTGCCTTCTGCTCCTCGTTGGGTTCGACACTCTTACTTATTGAAAGGACTACGATTGATCACCTATACTTGTTGGTCATCATGTACATGGGGTATCGAAGATGGCTCGTGAAGGACGACCCGTGGAGAAACCGTGGAGATCTATTCAATGGTGAGGCTGAGCATCGAGGACCTCCACGTAAGCGGAGTGGCGCCGAAATTGATGAGCTGTTGAAAAACTGGGAATAGTGCCCCGCGCCGGGAAAGTCAATGAAAAAGGCGCCGGAGCCACTACTGAAGGTATGGAAAACGAGGTCTATTTTCTGGGACTTGGAGTACTGGCCCAAACTCGAAATGCCTCATTGCCTTGATCAAGTGCATATCACGAAGAATGTCCTTGAGAGCTTGCTTGTGACACTGATGAACATGCCGGATAAGACCAAGGATGGGCCGAAGGCAATAAGAGACCTAGAAGATTTGAAAATCAGGGCAGATCTCCACATGCCGCGCCATAAAAAGTCAGAGGAGACGGAGACGGAGGCGCCGGACAAGGGCAAAAAAGTGAACAAGAAGGAAGAGAAATATTGCCCCCTTCTTGCTTTAACTTAAGTCCGAAGGAGATCGATCAATTCTTCAAGTGCCTTACCGGAATCAAAGTTAGTTCCGGTTACTGTGAGAAGATAAGCAGATTTCTAGACACGAAGAAGAAAAGGTCCAGTGGGATGAAGTCTCATGCCTGTCATGTGATGATGATGCAGATACTACCTGTTGCCCTTAGAGGGATAATGGACAAGCATGTCCGTAACACGCTTATTGGTTTCTGCAGTTTCGATGTTATCTCTCTAAAGTCGATCAGTGTAAAGCATGTCCGTAACACAGTAAGAGATCATTGTGATACTAAATTAGCTTGAGATGTACTTCCCGCCCGTGTTCTTTGACGTCATGGTGCATCTGTGTGTCCACATTGTGGACGACATAATAGACCTGGGACCGACATTCCTGCACAACATGATGCCGTTCGAGAGGATGAATGGGCTCATCAAAGGATTCGTTCGTAACATGTCCCGTTCGGAAGGAAGCATCGTCCAGGGCTATCTGACCCAAGAGTGCACCTCTTTCTAAGAGAATTATATATATGGTGGAGACCCTGTTGTTGGTTTGCCCGTTAAGAATCACCTTGGGAGGCTTGAAGGAGAAGGTCACTCTAACGGTCGCAGGGAAATGCATGTGGGTTACTCGGATCGATGCAACGACTTTGACATAACAAACTTAGTAGTGCTACATCACCTAAACATGGTAGATCCTTTCGTGGCACTGCACTAAGAAACCATCACAAAGAAGTATCATGTCCGGGGGCTGCGCAAGACGGACGCCGAAGTTATTAGAGAGCACAACCTCACTTTCTTGACTTGGTTCAAACAACATGTTCTTGCTAATCCCAACCTTGTGACCAACCTCATACACGCCTTAGCACATGGCCCCACGCCCAACCTCGTGACCTATCAGGCATACGATATCAACGGATACACGTTCTACACGGAGGCCAAAGATATAAACAGTGATTTCATAACTCAGGGGTGACAATTGAATGCATGACTGGCGACAACGCCGCAACTGAAAGATTCTACGGAAGGGTAGAGGAAATCTAGGAGCTTAACTACTCTGGACTGCACAGTGTGACGATGTTCCGTGTCAGATGGGCTAAGAATGTCGAAAGAGAAAACCGTTATTTCACTACCATGTCTATACCCGATGCCAAGAGTGCTACCGTGAACGCCACCGCAAAAAACAAGCCATGGGTACACGCTAAGCACGTGACACAATGCTTCTTCATAACCAACGAGAGCAATCCCAGCCATGTTGTCGTGAGGAGAGGCAAAAGGAACATCATCGGAATGGATGAAGTCGCCAACGAGGAAGACTACGACCAGTACGGCAACCCGATGAGGGAAGATGACGATGACGATGAAGCATACGTCAAAAGAAGAATCAATACTACATTACTTAAGAAGGATCGTACTCCATGGAAAAGGAAAAGTCACAACGAGGGGCTCAATTATTCGGCAACGAACAAGAAGGGGAAGAAGCTCACTCAAAAACGAAAACGCCGACACTGAAAAACCGTTATCGGTCAACTGATGTAATATATATGTTCCTATTGTGTATACGCACTTAATCGTTATCGGTCAAATGATGTAATATATATCACCTTAGTTATATGGTTCTGGCTCTCTCGGTCATCTTTCGGAAGAGAAAAATAAAAATAAAAGGAAAATAAAATAAAAAGAAACAAAAAAAGAAAAAGAAAAAGACAAGGAAAAGAAAAGAAAAAGAAAAAGAAAATGAAAAGAAAAGAAAAGAAAAAAATAAAAGGAAAAGAAAAGAAAAAGAAAATAAAAAATGAAATAAATAGCAGTAGCGCCTGTTACTGACCGACGCTATAGCTACTTTATTTAGCGGTACCACGCTTTCATAACACGCGCTATAGCTAACTTAGCTATAGCGCGTGTTTTGCACCCGCGCTACCGCTAAATACAGTTAACCCCCACCCACGGGCTTCCCTCTCCTTTCTCCCTCTCAATTCCCCCCACTCCAACCGCCGTCGCCGTCGCCCAACCCCGACCCCGATGCCGCGCGCCTCCTCCCTTGCTGTCCCCGACCCCGGCGACGCTCCGACCTCCTCCCGTCCCTACCTCCCCTTCCTACCTCCACCAGACCATTGCCGCCCCTAACCTCCAGCAGCGGAGCGTCAAGCGGGTCCGCCTCATCTCCACGGCTGCCTCCTCCCACCTCCAAGAGTCAAGCGGGTCCACCTCCTCTCCGCGGCTGCCTCATCCTCTACCCCAAGCAGCGACGCAACGTCAACCTCCAGCACCCACGCACGGGAACCCTCCTCCCACCTCCCTGTGAGCATCCCCTTCCCTCCTCCCTTTTCTCTGTATTTTTTCCCTTGTCATAAATCTGAATCAAATGTTCTATAGGATTTGAGTTGATTTTTCTATGTATAATCATTTCAAGAAAAATGCATGAGCAATATCATTTATCATTGGCAGAGCTATTGTTGAAGTTTCATCCAAGTCATAGATGTTGTAACAGGTCAAATGTTTAGTAACTGAAGTTGCTAACAATGAGCAACTCAAATCCACAGGCTCCAGGAGTCAATAAAACTGAACTAAGCAGCACATAGTATATATTCATTTTCTGAAATGTTTTCCCATTGGAGAAGAAACAAGAAATGTTTTATCATATTGCAGGTAGTAGGATGGAAACAAAAGAAAAACTTTTATGCGAGTGGCCTATGTTTTGTCAGAATGTTGATTCATTTCCGTTTCCGGTGAATTTCAGGCGCTCGTTATGTCCACTTTTTAGCAAAGGTCATGCCAAAATTTCCCGTGAATTTCGGCATGACTTGTGCTAGAAAGTAGGCATATCGAGTGCCCGGAAATTGCTCCGACAGGAATGAAACGGCATTCTGGCAAACCATAGACCTTCTTTTTATGTCATTATTACTCATTTTATAATAGTTTAGGAATTAAATGAGTAGACTTAATCCTAGGAAACATGTCGAACAACGAAGAAACCTGGGCTTCTGACCATGCTGCAGACGACATAGAATTTGACCGTGAACATGAATACCTCGACTTTTTGTCTAGTCAGCACAATCAAGGTTTGCAGGGCACCCTCGATGACGATGGTACTAACACTGACATCGACACTGATGGCACCGGCACCGATGGCGGCGCCGAGACCGGCGCGGAAGGTACCGGCGCCGAAGCCGCTAACGAAAATAAGAAGTAGAAGAAGAAGAGGACATGAAAACCTAACAAACTTGGCATCGGAAGACTGCTGGTCACAAAGATGCACCCCGGCAAATTTGAGCCATTAGAGCCGAATGAAGTTTGCAAGTGCTACAGGAACCAAGTCGGATGCATCCTACGGGAAACCGCGAGCATCAACGACAATGACTTTAGGAGTAAGCCAAATATGGTGCAGTTGCTCCTAACGAAGCTGCACAAGAGATTCCAGTTCCCCGTCCGGGAAGAACGCATAGAAGACCCGTGGGATGATCCTGCCATGAAAAATATTAACAACCACGCCACGTCGGAGACAGCGCCACGTGGAAGTTCTATTAACAACCAACGAGGGCCCGAAGGCCAAGAAGCAAAAAAAGAAGTTCTTCAGTCAGGCGGACATCGACGAGAGGGTGAAGCTTGCATTAGAGAAAAAAGCAGCCGAGGACGAGGACAAAGCAGCTCATGGAAAAGATGAGTTTGTCAAGTAGGCAGTCGAAGCAGCTGTAGCTGCCTGCACAAATGATTTCGCTACTAACTTGGTCCCGACTGTCATCAACTGGAACAAGGAAAATCCACACAAGACGACACATGATTTTCCCATGCCCAGCTTCGCCGGGAGCAACTCGATGAACATCACAACCGCACCATCACCTGCTCTCGCAACCGCACCTGCTCCCGCACCCGCACCCGCTCATAGCAGCCCGTCGTCTATCTCTGGCGTGCTAGGCAGGCCTTCGTCTTTCGTTGACCTCGATGCCCTCACGGTAATTACTTGTCACACCAACATATATCTACAATCTTCCATTTTAATTGCCTTTCGAATGTTTTACACCGCAGACATGTCTTTGCAGGCCGACGAAACCCCATGCACCGTACTCTACGTGATCAAAGGCCAGAAGGTGGACGTGGGAACGGGAGTGATAACGAAGCCCTTGGAACTCACATTCCACGGCCGGCTGATCCCCATTGGCAACTTCAGGGTTAACTTGTCGAGTGTGAAAGCGGGTGACGTGGCTTGAGACTGCGTTAGTATTTCCCCAAAGAGGAAGGGATGATGCAGCACAGCGACGGTAAGTATTTCCCTCAGTTATGAAACCAAGGTTATCGAACTAGTAGGAGGAAAACCACCACCCAATAAGCAGCACCTACACACAAACAACAAATACTTGCAACCCGACGCGAAAGAGAGGTTGTCAATCTCTCTACGGTAAAAAGATAGATTAGGTAGTGATAGATAGGAGAGATAGATCTCTCAAGAACACAAAATAAAAAGAGCAAATATGCAGCAATATGTTTTTGGGTTTTTGGTTTTGTAGATCTGAAAACAAAGATGCAAAAAGATATATCTGAAAGCAATATGTTGGAAAAGTAGACCTGGGGGCGTAGGGTTCACTAGTGGCTTCTCTCATGAGTATAGCGCACGGTGGGTGAACAAATTACTGTTGGGCAATTGATAGAAAATGGAATAGTCATGATGATATCCAAGGCGATGATCATTATATAGGCATCACGTCCAAGATAAGTAGACCAACTCCTGCCTGCATCTACCACTATTACTCCACACATCGACCGCTATCCAGCATGCATCTAGTGTATTAAGTTCATGGAAAAACGGAGTAATGCAATAAGAACGGTGACATGATATAGACAAGATCTATTCATGTAGGAATAGACCCCATCTTGTTATCCTTAATAGCAACGATACATGCGTGTCTTGCTGCCCCTTCTGTCACTGGGAAAGAACACCGCAAGATCGAACCCATCACAAAGCACCTCTTCCCATGGCAAGAAAAATCGATCTAGTCGGCCTAACTAAACCAAAGATTCGGAGAAGAAATACGAGGCTATAAGTAATCATGCATATAAGAGATCAAAGAAGACTCAAATAATATTCATGGATAGAAACTGATCTTGAACTCAAAATTCATCGGATCCCAACAAACACACCGAAAAAGTTTACATCAAATAGATCTCCAAGAGATCATTGTATTGAGAATCATAAGAGAGAGACAGGAAGCCATCTAGCTACTGCCTACGGACCCGTAGGTCTATGGTGGACTACTCACGCATCATCAGAGAGGCACCTATGAGGAAGATGAACCCCTCTGTGATGGTGTTTAGATTGGTTCTCGAGGTTCTGGAACTTGCGGTAGCTGGAATTGTGTTTCGTCGACTCCCCTAGGGTTTTTGGAATATTTGGGAATGTATAGGCATCAGAGGCGGTGGAGAGGGGCCCCGAGGAGGGCACAACCCATCAGGGCGCGCCGGGGCCCCCCCTGGCGCGCCCTGGTGGGTTGTGGTCTCCTCGGCCCACTCCCCCGGCACTTCTTTGGCCCACTGGGTATCTTCTGGTCCAGAAAAATCTCCAAAAAGTTTCGTCGCGATTGGACTCCGTTTGGTATTGATTTTCTGCGAAGTCAAAAACAAGCAAAAACAACAGCTGGCACTTTGGCACTATGTCAATAGGTTAGTCCCAAAAAATGATATAAAGTTGTTATAAAATGATTGTAAAACATCCAAGAATGATAATATAACAGCATGGAACAAGCAAAAATTATAGATACGTTGGAGACGTATCAGCATTCCCAAGCTTAATTTCTACTCGTCCTCGAGTAGGTAAATGATAAAAACAGAATTTTTGATGTGGAGTGCTGCCTAACATGTTCATCATATTCTTTTCTTTTGTATAGCATGGACATTTGGACTTGTAAATGATTCAAAGCAATAGTCTAGTTTTAACACAATGACCTCAATACTCAAGCATGTCAACAAGCAACCATGTCTTTCAAAATATCAACACTAAAGAAAGTTATCCCTAGCCCATCATGCTCAATCATTGATCCATTCATGAAACACACTCAAATATTAGCTATGCCCAATGCTCAAGTACGATCATAGTGCCCCCTAGTTGGTGCTTATAAGAGAAGATTGAGACTCAAAGCAAAAATAAAAATTGCATAAAGTAAATAGATAGGCCCTTCGCAGAGGGAAGTAGGGATTTGTAGAGGTGCCAGAGCTCAAGGTTTAAATTGAGAGAGAAAAATATTTTGGGTGGCATGCTTTTCCTGTCAACGAAAACAACAAAGTAGCTCACAATACTTTCCATGCTAGATATATCATAGGCGGTTCCCAAACAGAAAATAAAGTTTATTCCTTTTTCCACAAAACTTTCACTTTCCATGGCGGGCCGTATCCACGGTTGCCTTCCATACCAACACTTTCCAAGGAATTTATTATTTGACAACATAAAGTAAATATTTTTTTTCTTTCCTTTTCATTTCGGGAATGGGCATCCCTATTACCGCCGCACTCTTGTGCAATGACAAGTGAATAAACACTCATCTTGAGAATAACACATCTAGCATGGAAAAAATATTGGACACTCCCCACAGTTTCATGAGCGGTACGGGCACACAAAAGAGAAAATTTATTTTGAAAATTTAGAGATGGCACATACAAATTTGCTTGGAACGGCATGGAAATACCGCATATAGGTAGGTATAGTGGACTCATAAGGCAAAACTTGGTTTAAGGATTTTGGATGCACAAGTAGTATTTCTACTTAGTACAAATGAAGGCTAACAAATAGATTGGGAAGCAACCAAACCAAGAAACGAAAATTCACATAAGCGAGCATTGAGCATAACTAACACCGAATAATGCACCATAAGTAGGATGTAACTTCATTGCATAACTATTGACTTTCGTGCATGCATAGGGAATCACAAACCTTAACACCAATATTCCTACAAAGCATAATTACTCACTAACATGACTCACATATTTCTATCATCATGTTTCAAAACTATTACAAGGAATCAAGTTTAATTTGCCCAATGATCTTCATGAAAGTTTTTATTATATCCTCCTTGGATATCTATCACTTTGGGACTAGTTTCATATATTGCCATTGCTTTTTGGCAAGCTCAAACAAATTTAAGTGAAGCACATGAGCATAAAGATTTCATCTCTCAAAAAGGTATAAGTGAAGCATGAGAGGATTTCTTCAAAATTTACTAACTCTCAAATTAATCTAAGTGAAGCATGAGAGTATTTCTAAATTTTTTTGCAAGCACACCGTGCTCAAAAAGATATAAGTGAAGCACTAGAGCAATTCTATAGCTCAAAAAGTTTAAGTGAAGCACATAGAGAAATTCTAACAAATCATAGCATGATTGTGGCTCTCTCAAATAGGTGTGTCCAGAAAGGATACAAAGGGAAAACTAACAAACAAATCAAGCAAAGATACAAGACGCTCCAAGCAAATCTCATGATATGTGACGAATAAAAATATACCTCCAAGTAAAATACCGATGGCTGTTAGAAGAAAGAGGGGATTCCACTCGGGGGCATCCCCAAGCTTAGTTTCTTGTTACCCTTTGGATATATCTTGGGGGTGCGGTAGCATCCCCAAGCTTAGGCTTTTATCACTCCTTATTCCTTCATCCATCGTGATCTCAGCCAAAACTTGAAAACTTCAATCGCACAAAACTCAACAAAATCTTCATGAGATCCGTTAGTATAATAAAGCAAATCACTACTTTAGGTACTGTTGCAAACCCATTCATATTTTATTATTGCATTATACCTACTGTATTTTAACTTTACCATGGCTCATACCCTTCAATATAACCCATAGATTCATCAAAACAAGCACACAATGCAACGAAAACAGAATCTATCTTAAACAGAATAATCTGTAGTAATCTGTACTCTAACCATACTTCTGTAACTCTAAAAATTCTGAAAAATTAGGAAAACGTAAGGAATTTGTATAGCAGAACTGTTCTAAAATTTCAGCTCAAGATCAAGTTCCAGCGAAAAATTCAAATTCAAATACTGGACGCAAATTTTCTGTTTCAGATTCAGCATCGCTTCTACTCATCCTATGAATCATCCTAAAGGCTTTACTTGGCACAAACACTAAATGAACCATAAAAACACAATCATAACAGAGGAATAATTGTGTCAAAACTCAAAAACAGAAAGGAAAAAGCAAAAATTTATTTATTCATTAGGTTGCCTCCCAACAAGCGCTATCGTTTTACGCTCCTAGCTAGGCATAACGCATAGATTGAAGTATTGTCATCTTTGGTTTTGGATCCATAGGATGCCCTCATGATTGATTCATATGGTGGCTTAATTCTTGTTCTAGGGAAGTGTTCCATACCTTTTCTCAAGGGAAATTGAAAACGAATATTGCCTTCTTTCATATCAATCACGACACCTATAGTGCGTAAAAACGGTCTACCAAGTATAATGGGACAATACGGATTGCAATCAATGTCAAGCACAATAAAATAAATAGGCACATTGTTCCTATTTGCAATAATAAGAACATCATTAATTCTTCCCAAAGGCTTTTTAATAGTAGAATCCGCCAAGTGCAAATTAAGAGAACATTCTTCAATATTGGTAAGACCAAGCACATCACATAGAGATTTCGGAATCGTGGAAACACTAGCACCCAAATCACACAAAGCAAAGCATTCATAATTTTTAATCTTGACCTTAATGGTAGGTTCCCACTCATCATGTAATTTTCTAGGAATAGAAACATCCAACTCCAACTTTTCTTCAAAAGATTTCATCATGGCATCAACGATATGTTTAGTAAAAGCTTTATTTTGCTCATAAGCATGGGGTGAATTCAACATGGATTGCAGCAAACAAATGCATTCAATCAAAGAGCAACTATCATAATTAAAGTATTTGCAATCCAAAATAGTGGGCACATCACTAGTTAAAGTTTTGACCTCTTCAAACCCACTTTTATCAAAAATTTCATCAAGATTTTCACCCTCCAAATTATTGGGACGCCTTCTAGCTAAATTTGACTCTACTTCAGTCCTTTCATTATGTCACAGCCCTAGCTAGCCATTGCTTGTCTTTGCATTAACCATCGTGGTATCATGTTTAAATTCAACTGAATTTGAAATGGGAATGTCAAACCCTAGCACCTCATTGAATAAACAAAACTCCAACAACTGAATTTTCAATGAATCCAAAACACTCTTCAAAAATGTTCACTATTTCTGATAAATGTTGGAAACAACATATCAGGGGACATTTTATTTTTCACAACAATTATAGCATTTTAAAATAATCCTTTAATGCTACTGATATCAATTAATAAAGCACTATAAATATCTTAGTGGCTCCAAATATTCTGAAATTATTTGTGGGACTTAGAAATATTTAGTTTAAGGCCCATAAATTATCTTAGGGTTTTTGCCTTAGTATTTTGCCCAAACAATAAATAAAACAAGTGACAGAAAACTAAAGACAGGAAATAAAGAGGAAAAGGGGTTACCTGGGCTTACCTGCTGAAGAGGCCCAGCCCACCAGGGGCAGGGTCGTCTTCTTCCTCTGCCCACTGGCAGAGGAGAGACCGAGCACGGCGCACGGCCAGGGGCGCCACGCCACCTGCCTGCTTGGCCTCCCCGCCGCTCTGGTGAGTGGGATGGGCTCGGGAGAGCCGTCCTCATCGAGCCAGCCGCCATTCGCTCCCCTGCTCTCTTCCTCGCTCTGCTCGCCATGGTCGACCGCACCCGCAAGCTCGCCGCCATCGCCGCATAGACACCGTGCCCCTCTCGGTCTTTTGCTTAGCTCACGAGCTCCGCCTCGAGTTGAGGCTCCTCCCCGCCGAGGCACGCGACTAGAGAAGCTCCACAGCATCGACCCCGACTCCTTCTTCAACCTCCGGCCGGCGGCGAAGACTCGAAGCTCGCCGCCGAACCAGAGCTTCCCCAAGCACGCTGAGCACGGCTACGAGATCTCTGTGAGGCCACGGATCTTTCCCCCCCTATTCACACGCTCGATTTCGAGCTCTAGGCACCGAATCGATGCGAGCCCGAGGAGCGCCGCCGCACGAGCTCGTCGCTGGGAACCACTCCGGTGACCGTTGGCACGCTGTTGAGACCAACAAGTTCGTACGCACGCATAGAGCACGTAGATGCCTTCAGCTGTACGATCCACCCGTCGCGTCGTCGATCCCGAGCTCGCCCGAGCTCCGGCAGCCGCAAGGCTTGACGCCGGCGAGTATCCTGGCCATTTTAGCTTGCCCCCTTTGCACCATTCGACGCGCGGAAGCGTCAGCTGCACGTAGGTGCCATCCACCGTCGAAATGGTCGCCGGAGGAGGGATTCCGACCCCCTCCGCCGCGCCTGATGCTGCCGGCGACTCAACTCCGGCGGGTTTGACCCCGCTGACCGGAGGTTTGACCTTCTAGGGTCAGTGACAGGTGGGGCCAGGCTCTGGTTAGGTTTAGTTTAGGCACTAATTTAATAAACTAAATTAATCAATCTAATGGGCCACTAACTAGTGGGCCCGGCCGTGCTAATTAGTGTTAACAGTTAAACTAAACCTTGTTAGTGACTGAGTCACTGACCAATGGGTCCCACTGGTCAGGTTTGACGTGGACCAGCCCAGTTGACCTGCTGACATCACCTTGACATCATGGTGATGCAGTAAAGTAATTCTGGAATTAAAATAATCCAAGAAATGATTTTTTTAATTACAAAAAATGTTTAAAACTTCTAAAAATCATAGAAAATAATCTATAACTCGGATGAAATAATTTATATATGAAAAATGATCAGAAAAATCCAATGAATCTGTTTATGCCATGATCATGCATGTTTGAACAAGTTAACATCACCAAGTGGGACATTTTTATGATTAGGGCAATATATGAAATATCATTTGTAGTTGAAATTCAAACTTGTTTGAATTCCACCTCAATTAACTTGGTCAATTATTCCTATAGGTCAATTCAGTATCTTAACTTGACATATCATACATCATGATTGTGCATTGCATAAATTGAATGTTGTTCCTTCATGTTTGCCGGTGTTTGTTCCTTCTCGGTAGACGACGATTCCGACGTTGTGATCGTTGACACCGATGAAGAGAAGTAATATCTTCAGAATTGTCAGGCAAGCAAACCCTCCTTGAGCATCCCGATAATATCCTACCCTCTCGCTCCTGCTCTCTTTTACTGCATTAGGACAACAATGATTCAATTGTTACATGTTCTCGGTAGTTGAACCCATTCCTTTGCATGACCTGTCTTTGCCACAGTAAATAGTTGAAACCACTCAGCATGAGTAGCAACTGCTTGAGCCTTGTTGTGCTTACTCATCCATGCTTGCTTACTGTGCCTGCTATGCTTAGAGTCGTGTAATGTCGGGTCTGATCCATCTGGGCGATGAATCGGAATGGCAGTGTTCATGTCCTACTTTGTGAGAGCTAAGTGTGTGAACACGATTTGGTAAAGCTAGCGATTAGAGGCCATGTAGGAGTACATGGTTGGTTGTCTCATTGGGACCGTCCTTAAGAACTGAGTTCTGTGTTTGTGATCCAAGACAGTTACTACCACACGTTGGGCCCTGAAATATGACCCCGCTCGACTTATTAATCGCCTTGATCTCTGTCTAGGAGTTGCAACTAGTTTCTGGTGTTTGTAGGAAAAGTGTTGGTGGCCGTGCTTAGAGCTGCCCGACGGGGTGGGCTTTGATGCGGTATAGACACAATGGCACGGTGTACCAAGTGGCACCCGAACGGTGGGCTTGGTAACCCTGCGCACATCGTTTGAGGCCGTAGCGGAAACTTCGGCCGGACTTCCGTGCGGGTTCAGTCTCAAATAGGCGATAAACCTAGACTAGGGTCTTGTGTGATTGACGGTCGTGGCCGACTCTCTCGCTGGGCTTCCGCTTGAAGATTGCCGAGGTGCCTTTTTATGTGCACATGGCGATAAGTGGCGGGAGCATGTGTGAAGAAGTACACCCCTGTAGGGTTATCAATCTGTTCGAATAGCCGCGTCCTCAGATATGGACTTCTTGGAGAACTTATGTGGTTCTTAGACAATTTGAAATGGATACTCTAAAATGCGCAAGATAAGCGTGAGTGCTATGGATGGCCTTCTCGTAGGGAGACGGGAGTGGATCCATAGTGGTGTATTGATTTGGTGAATATGTGGACTCGTGTGCGTTATCCCACCTCAAAGAAAGTACTTGTAGGCGTAGTACAGGTTAGCCAAGAGTCAAAGCTGGTTTGCTGCAATAAACTCCACAACCCCCTTTGTTGACAATGTTGCATATGTAGCTAGTTCTGATGTAAGTCTTGCTGAGTACCTTTGTACTCACGGTTGCTTCATTTATGTTTTTGCAGAGGAGACGCCAGTCTCATTAGTGAGTCTTATGACGTGAAGTTCGATGTTGACCGGATTAGCTTGGGAATCCCAGACAGAGGTCTGGTTCCTTTGGTAGGGTCGTTGTAGCTTTTCAGGCTCCTCCAGCCACTTTTAGTAGATGTCTATACCCAGACATGTTATGCTTCCGCTTGTTGATTGTATGACTTGAGTGTTGGGTCATGTGACCCTTGTTTGTAATATCACACTATGTTGGCTCTTATGAGTCATTAATGAATACTTGAGTCATAGAGTTATGTTGTGATGCCATGTTGTATCTACGCATATCGTGCATATTGTGTGTATGTTTGAAATGCATTGGTATGTGTGGGATTCGACACCTAGTTGTGTGCCTTTAGTAGTACTCTTTACGGGGAAATGCCTCTTTGTGCTTCCACCGAGCCTTGGTAGCTTGCTACTGCTCCGGACACGTTGATTGACCGGCGTGTATCCTTCTTTGCTGCTGTGTCTGTCCCTTCGGGGAAATGTCTCGCAGTGTAATGGAGTCCATGTAGCCTGCTACGACTCGTCTACGTGCAGTGATGACATTTATGTCCCACGGCGTAATGGAGTCCTTGTAGCTTGCTATGACTCGTCTACACACGCTGATGACCGACACCTCCATTGCTGGGTTACGTATGCATGTCCCTGTATGGATGTGCCACTTGGGTTCTATGACTAGTCATGTCGACCCGGGTTCTTTGATGTGTGAATGCTAGCGACAAGTTCATATCCGTGAGCCAAAAGGCGCAAACGGTCCCGGCCAAGGTAAGGTGGCAGCCGTGGGTTACCGTGCGTGAGGCCGCAAAGTGATGTGACATGTTACAGGCTGGATTCATCTGGCTTAGGATCGGGGTCCCGACACATTATCATTTTTAACATTACTAAACAAGGAATCAATAGAAGAAACACCAATCACTTAAAGATCTTCATCTTTTTTATGAAGGCAATCACTAGAAAACGATTTTTCTAAGATTTCTCTTTTAGCTCTAAGCATAGCGGTCCTTTTCTTACTTTCATCCATGGAGACATATAAAGCTTTAATAGATTCATAAATATTAAGCACAAAAGCTTTCAACTTGAGATTTTCAACATCATGAGAAATTCTATCAATGCTTCTAGACATATCATCAATCTTATTCAACTTTTCTTCTATCGTAGTATTGAAAGCCTTTTGCGCATTGATAAATTCTTTAATAGTACTCTCAAGATCAGTGGTGTTCCTATTATTATTGTAAGAAGAATTACCATAGGAATTACCATAATTATTAGAGGAATTTCCAAGAAAAGGCCTAGGATTAAAATTACCTCTATAAGCATTGTTATTGAAATTGTTTCGCGAGACAAAATTCACATCTACGGAATCACTATTTTGCTCAATCAAAGTAGACAAAGGCACATCATTAAGATCAATAGGAGCACTTTTACTAGCAACCAATTTCATCAAAGCATCAACCTTATCACTCAAAGTACTAATTTCCTCAACCGAATTAACTTTCTTACTAGTGGGTGCTCTTTCGGTATGCCATTGAGAATAATTAGCCATGATATTATCTAGCAATTTAGTAGCTTCACCCAAAGTAATCTCCATAAAAGTACCATCCGCGGTGGAATCTAAAAGATTTCTAGAGACAAAATTCAATCCCGCATAAAAATTTAGTATAATCATCCAAAGATTTAAACCATGAGTAGGACAATTTCTTAGCATGAACTTCATTCTTTCCCAAGATTGTGCAACATGTTCATGCTCAAGTTGCTTAAAATTCATGATTTGCGTCCTAAGGGAAATAATTTTCGCGGGGGAAAAATACTTAGTGATAAAAGCATCCTTGCACTTATTCCAAGAATCGATACTATTGCGAGGCAAAGAGGAAAACCAAAATTTTGCACGATCCCGCAAGGAAAAAGGAAATAATTTCAACTAAACAATATCATTGTCCACATCTTTTTTCTTTTGCATATCACACAATTCTACGAACGTGTTTAGATGGGACGCGGCATCCTCATTAGGATTACCGGCAAATTGATCTTTCATGACAAGATTCAACAAAGCGGCATTAATATCACATGACTCCGCACTAGTGGCGGGAGGAGCAATCAGAGTACTAATAAAATCATTGTTATCAGTATTGAAAAAATCACACAACTTGGTGTTTTCTTGAGTCATCATGACTACGCAAACAAGATTGCAAGCAAGGAAGAGATCCGACAAAAAAAGGCAAACGAAAAAGAGGGCGAATAAAACGGCAAATTGGTGAAGTGGGGGAGAGGAAAACTAGAGGCAAATGGAAAATAATGTAATTGCAAGGAGATGAGATTTGTGATTAGGAACCTGGTAGATGATGATGGAGTCCCCTCGGCGCCTACGATAGGCACGTAGAAGAGACCGCTTCCTCCCCGACAACGGCGCCAGAAATTCCTTTGACGTGGCTTGAGACTGCGTCGGTATTTCCCCAAAGAGGAAGGGATGATGCAGCACAGCGATGGTAAGTATTTCCCTCAGTTATGAAACCAAGGTTATCGAACCAGTAGGAGGATCACCACCACCCAATAAGTAGCACCTGCACACAAACAACAAATACTTGCAACCCGACGCAAAAGAGAGGTTGTCAATCTCTCTACGGTAAAAAGATAGATTAAGTAGTGATAGATAGGAGAGATAGATCTCTCAAGAACACAAAATAAAAAGAGCAAATATGCAGCAGTATGTTTTTGGGTTTTGGTTTTGTAGATCTGAAAACAAAGATGCAAAAAGATAGATCTGAAAGCAATATGTTGGAAAAGTAGACCCGGGGCCATAGGGTTCTAGTGTCTTCTCTCATGAGTATAGCGCACGGTGGGTGAACAAATTACTATTGGGCAATTGATAGAAAATCGAATAGTCATGACGATATCCAAGGCGATGATCATTATATAGGCATCACGTCCAAGATAAGTAGACCGACTCCTGCCTGCAGCTACCACTATTACTCCACACATCGACTGCTATCCAGCATGCATCTAGTGTATTAAGTTCATGGAAAAACGGAGTACTGCAATAAGAACCGTGACATGATGTAGACAAGATCTATTCATGTAGGAATAGACCCCATCTTGTTATCCTTAATAGCAACGATACATGCGTGTCTTGCTACCCCTTCTGTCACTGGGAAAGAACACCGCAAGATCGAACCCATCACAAAGCACCTCTTCCCATGGCAAGAAAAATCAATCTAGTCGGCCTAACTAAACCAAAGATTCAGGGAAGAAATACGAGGCTATAAGTAATCATGCATATAAGAGAACAAAGAAGACTAAAATAATATTCGTGCATAGAAACAGATCATGAACTCAAAATTCATCGGATCCCAACAAACACATCGCAAAAGTTTACATCAAATAGATCTCCAAGAGACCATTGTATTGAGAATCATAAGAGAGAGAGAGAGAGAGGAAGCCGTCTAGCTACTGCCTACAGACCCGTAGGTCTATGGTGGACTACTCACGCATCATCGGCAAGGCACCTATTAGGAAGATGAACCCCTCCGTGATGGTGTTTAGATTGGATCTCGAGGTTCTGGAACTTGCGGCGGCTGGAATTGTGTTTCGTCGACTCCCCTAGGGTTTTTGGAATATTTTGCAATTTATAGGCATCAGAGGCGATGGAGAGGGGCCCCGAGGAGGACACAACCCATCAGGGCGCCCCGGGGCCCCCTGGCGCGCCCTGAAGGGTTGTGGTCTCTGTCGGTGTCATAACCGGCGGATCTCGGGTAGGGGGTCCCGATCTGTGGGTCTTGGATCGATGGGTAACAAGAGACAAGGGAGACGGTCTTTACCCAGGTTCGGGCCCTCCTATGGAGGTAAAACCCTACGTCCTGCTTTGTTTGTATTGATGATGGTGTATCGAGTACAGAGTTGATCTACCACGAGATCGTATGTAGTGGTCTAAACCCTAAGAGCTATGCTCGTATGATGATATGATCTATGATGATCTGATTATCCCTAATGACTAGCCTGGCCTCGGCTTATATAACACATCAGAGGCCTTGGATAACAAGAGTCCTAGTCGGCTACGTCGGTGGAGAGGAGTCCTTGTCTTGATCACCAAGTCTTGTGGAATCTTCCTCGTATGCATCATGGGCAGTCCGAACTGGCCCATTAATGAACCGCCCTGGGGGTCCTCGGCCCGACCCCCTGGTCGGGAGACGACGTGGTGAGTACTCCCTAGTCCAGGACACCGTCAGTAGCCCCCTGAACCAGTCTTCTAGTTAGGGACGCTCCTTGGTTCTTCCGAACAGTTCTTCGTCTTCGGCCGTCGATCTTGAAAACTGGTTCAATAAATCTTCCCATCACTGATCTTGAGGATCGCCGAGGTGAATCCGAAGAGTTCACATGTCGGGCATCCGAGGAGCCCCTTTAAGTTATCGGCCTGTATTAATGCCTCATTATTTTTACGCCACAACTCGGGTCCGAAGTGTTGCCCGTGTGGCGGTATCCTCTTGTGTCCGAGCTCCAACGCCGAACTGTATCCGAGGTGTCTTTCTGAGCCCGAGCTCCAACGCTGGTCGGCATCCGAGGTGTCATAGGATACCTCGGTCTCTAAATATTTGAAGTTGTTCATCCGAGTTTAAATATCGGGATAGTCTTTTATGGAGCCAGCCGTTCGCATTCGAGCTTTATGCCGGACGGCTTCCGATGTGTCTTCGATCTTGAGCTTTATGCCGAAATGCTTCCGAGCTCCAATCGCCGGACCGCATCCGAGCTCCAACGATGATCAGCGTCCGAGGTGACATAAACTACCTCGGTCTTTAAAAGATTTAACGAATTCAGCCGAGCTTAATGCCGGAAATGCCCTCTATGGAGCCACCACTTGCGCCCGAGCTTTATGTCGGACTACATCCGAGGTGGTGCACCACCCCGACCGCGGGCTGATTTTTTTGGATATTTTCGATTGGTGCAATTTATTCTCTGCCGAGATATATAGCCAGTAGCCCTCAAGGTGCATGTCGGTCTAAAACCTGAGATGCCCCTGAAGGAAAAAATAATAATCAAAATAAAACCACTAATCCCAGTAGCCCCTGAGACTTAGGTCGATTTGCAAAATCGGCCTGAGGATCAAGTTCTTGCTCGGTGGCATTCGTTAGGGATGTAAACGCGGTACGTAGTAGTTTTCGAGACTCGGGTTGGGTGCGGCCGACCAACCTAAGGATCGAATCTCCTCAGAAACCGTATTGCACTTTGAATTTTCTGCATTGAATAGGCAATGCAGTAGCCCCCGAGCCTTAATTTGGGCCTGGGTGGTCGAATTAAGGATCAATATTTGTTTGACACAAACTTTGTTACGTTTGACACAATTTATGTGTAATGATTCTATGTATCCAAGTACTTTACATCATTAATGCTCGGATCCGCATTGTACAAGACTTTGTTGACCGACCATCGGCTTCAACCTCCTTGCCTAGTAGCCGAGGAGTGTTTGCCCTACTTTATAAAGCCTTTATAAGGGCAAAGATTTACAGGCAAACAAGGCAATCCAGCCATATGGTTTTATAAACAAAGGTACGCGGAGAGCTATGTTATATTACGATTTAACGTAAGAAACATCTTCTGGAAAAAATAGTTCATTTATAAGTTCCTTTTCCCAGGATATCATGTTAACCATGATCGTGAAACCTCAACTCCGATCAATGTGGGAGGAAAATATTGAGGATTTAGTTCGAGGAATGTTCTCGAACTCTGTGGTCTTTGATGAACTGAAATTTTCACTTCCGTCGTTGCCGATCAATTATATTCTTAAGATGGCTAGCTTTCGGCTTCACCCAGTCTGAGGTACTATCCCGGATGACCCGAAAGTAACAATCACAGAGGTGCTCCCTTTACCCCCTAGCCGAACAATCGGGAACGTAGGGGGTAAGCACAGGAGCCAGGCAACCCAGCTTGGCCAAAATCTTAAATCAAATTGATGCATATTTATGGCTTCATAACGATGATTATGGAAGGCAGCACTCGCATATTGAATACAAATGCTTGTATGCTATATACTATTTTGACTCCTTTGTGACCGTTTATCATTTGAGAGTGGCCCATCGTCGGCTTCTACCCCTTTGTAGATGCTACGCAGGGTGTTTTCGCAGTAACAAGACAACCCTTAGCCGACGTCTCGGTGCCCGGAGGCGGTTGTGTTAGTGGAAACAAGGCAATCAGATATTCGGGCTTTATAACTTTCACTTAGTCATAGGAGCATATGTTTGGGGGCAACTTAATAGCCCCCGGTATATGTCGACTCCTCGGATTATTTGAGGTCGAACCACCCACAACTTGGCCTTTTCAAGAAAGAAAGGCCCTTCGTTTTACTCGGATAATCTCGATCGGCTATATTTGGTTGAACACCGCCTGCAGTTCGCTGATTGATTTATGCTTGTTGTGACAGTCAGCTTTCGGCTTTCTCCAACTGAGGCACTTAACCAGTTAAACCGGAAGTGACAATCGCAGTGGTTCTCCCTTTACCCCTTAGCCGAACAAAGCGAAAACGTAAGGGGTAAGCACAGGAGCCGGGCAATCCAGCTATAGACCAAAGATACAACTCGAAATCAATGCATATAAATGCGAAATACCGAGGACATTTTGCCAAGGACTGCATGGAGTACCTCGGTGTTTGGTGGGTTCGGTGTTAACGGCAGACCCCCTTTAATATTGCTGATGCGTGAAATGCATCTGGCATTGTACTGCAAGAGTTATGCTCAGAAATACCAAAAAACTTTTACAAAAAAATTTATGTTTAGATAAAAGAAAATTGTGCCAATCCAAAATTGGTCTAAAATTTAATTTGTGCTTCAGTCGTGTTTTAACCTGATACATCCGATATCCGGACTCCAAGCGGGTCTGCCTTTGGCTTCAACCTCCATATCCTGACGGCGGAGTATTTCTCTGAGGCCTGTTTAGCGAACTAAACTCGAGCGGCTTTAGAAAGAAACCAGGCTATCCGGCTATTGACCACACGCTAGTGTCGGAAAAAGGAGTAGTAGAAAAAGACTTTGCAATGACTAAGAAGGAAACACAGTGATTATAAAACGGCTCATACAAATTTAAGAGCCCCCGGTTAAATCGGGTAAATAATTTTTTAACAAACAAAGTTTTTTTGTTTAACAAAAAATATAATGTTTGGTTGCACCGAACAAAAAATAAAATTTCAAAGAGAGCTAAGCACGAAAATGACCTAGCTGGTTAATGTGCTCGGTGCGGTTCGGGGTTGTGGCGTGACGAAGACGTAGTCCTCGGCTTGGCAGAGGTCCCAGCCCCCAAGCCCGAGGTAATCGAGCGAAGAGCTCGGGTCGAGAAGTGGCAACGCAACACGGTTGTTGCGGCAAGGCGAAGCCCCCGGTCCAGCCGAGGAGAGTAGTTCGGCAGCGTGACAGTGAAGCCCCAAGGTCCGTCGACCATGTCGACGACACAATTTTGTTGATGTAGGCGGGACGACGATGTAGGCACGCCAAGGTGACCGCACGACACAGCCGAAGTCGATTACCTGTGCACACAATATAGTGCAAACCAAGAGTAATAACAAATAAAGGTAATAATATATTTAAAAATAATAATCTTCTACTTAGTTAATTTAAGTGAAGCAAATAAGTAAAGGAATATGGCCTGGGCGCCGAGGTGCCTGAGCAAAGAGTTCGGCTTGACGAAGTGGTAACGCTGCACGGTCGATGTGGAGAGGCGAAGTCCCTGGTCCAGCTAACATGGCGAAGCTGGTCGGCTGGTGACGCCGAAGTCCCTGGAGCAGGTTGATGAAGAGATGCTGAAGCCCCCGGTCTAGCCGAGATGACGGAGCAGGTCGGCTGGTGACGCCGAAGTCTCATGCCAGCCGAGGTGTCAAAGCAGGTTGACTGGTGACGCCGAAGTCTCACGCCAGCCAAGGTGTCGAAGCTGGTCGGCTGGTGATGCCGAATTCTCATGCCAGCCGAGGTGTTGAAGCTGGTCGGCTGGTGACGCCGAATTCTCATGCCAGCCGAGGTGTCGAAGCTGGTCGGCTGGTGATGGCGAATTCTCATGCCAGCCGAGGTGTTGAAGCTGGTCGGCTGGTGACGCCGAATTCACATGTCAGCCGAGGTGTCGAAGCTGGTCGGCTGGTGACGCCGAAGTCCCCGGAGCGGGTTGATGAGGAGATGACAAATCCCCCGGTATAGCCGAGGTGACGGAGCAGATCGGTAAGGTGACGCTAGAGCCCCATGCCAGCCGACGTGTAAAAGAAAGGTCGGCGTGGTGGACGTCAGCTTGAAAAAGTAACGGCGCGGCGATGCCGACGCAGGTCGGAATTTGTGACGAGATCAATGCTGGCTTGATGAAGCAACGGAGCGCCCGACCCGTACAACCCACGGATGACGAGGTTCTCTTGATGATTATTCGGCCCTCGCGATGCCGAACTCTTGGTCGGTTGACCGAGGTGATGAGAAAACTTCCTTGAAAAAGGACGCCTCACAACCCGTTCATGAAAAAGATGAACTCGGGTCGGATTAGTTTTCGCGCAGAAAATAGATCCAAAATTCGTTGTACTCATCGGATGTTTCCCGGAGTTTGGACGGTCGGATCGAGTTGAAATTTTGAGGGGTGATCGGTACAGGAATTTCGCAGCCGATGAACGGTGGGATTTTCCAACGGATATCCGACCTAGATTCTGGACACCTCGTCCTCAACTCATCCAGATTCCCGTCCAGATTCGATAGGGCTCCGGTATATTGGAGATTGCCGGAGATTCCTTCATCGGAATGCGACGAAGTTTTGCAGGGTTGTTGTAGATACAATTCCGCATAATTCCACTAAAGTGATCGTCAAAACGACGCTCGAGGAAACGGGGACGACGAACACAAATTCGCTATCTAGAAAAAAGCAATATGCAGACGAGCCATCAATCCTTCTAGCGATCCCACAGCGGAACTCTCAATGAAAGCACCAATGTCGGTGTCAAAACTGGCAGATCTCGGGTAGGGGGTCCCAAGTTGTGGGTCTTGGATCGATGGGTAACAGGAGACAAGGGAGACGGTCTTTACCCAGGTTCGGGCCCTCCTATGGAGGTAAAACCCTACGTCCTGTTTTGTTTGTATTGATGATGGTGTATCGAGTACAGAGTTGATCTACCACGAGATCGTATGTAGTGGTCTAAACCCTAAGAGCTATGCTCGTATGATGATATGATCTATGATGATCTGATTATCCCTAATGACTAGTCTGGCCTCGGCTTATATAACACACCAGAGGCCTAGCATAACAAGAGTCCTAGTCGGCTACGTCGGTGGAGAGGAGTCCTTGTCTTGATCACCAAGTCTTGTGGAATCTTCCTCGTATGCATCATGGCCTGTCCGAACTGGCCCATTAATGAACCGCCCTGGGGGTCCTCGGCCCGACCCACTGGTCGGGAGATGACGTGGTGAGTACCCCCTAGTCCAGGACACCGTCAGTCTCCTCGGCCCACTCCCCCGACACTTCTTTGGCCCACTGGGTTTCTTCTGGTCCAGAAAAAATCTCCAAAAAGTTTCGTCGCGATTGGACTCCGTTTGGTATTGATTTTCTGCGAAGTAAAAAACAAGCAAAAACAGCAACTGGCACTTTGGCACTATGTCAATAGGTTAGTCCCAAAAAATGATATAAAGTTGTTATAAAATGATTGTAAAACATCCAAGAATGATAATATAACAGCATGGAACAAGCAAAAATTATAGATACGTTGGAGATGTATCAGCGGGCCACGAGGATTTGCCTCCTGTAGTACGGCTCGGGGGAGAGGAGGACGAGACCCCGATGCGGCTAGGAGACTGCAAGGGTTGGATGCTGCTGTGGCCGAAGGATCTTCTTCGTCTGGAGGCGGCCGAGAGCACACCAATAACCGCACATCAGCAAGCAGGTATGAACACCACCACCCCGCCTACGCAATTACCAGCGCCTGTAGTGCCGGGTGAGAGTGGCGGACGACGCGAGGAAGGGGGTCCAATAGTGGCTGACGTAATGGACCCCATAGAACAAAGAATGGATGATGAGATGGACGAGGAGGACCCTCTTCGGTTCCTCAATATAGGCACATATGAGGACGTAGAATTGATGAGTCATCCATATGACTCGGGCTGTCAGCCTGCGGATCATGAGGAGATGGATGATGTGCCCGGGCAGGAACGTCCTAGGGTTGATTGCAAGATGTCTCTCTTCATGCAATCCTCACAGGACACGCCTCTAGATGCTGGCTCAATGCGGGCTCAACTAGCCGAGGGTCGTACAATTCTTAGCCCGACAACACTGGTGGTGGGGTTAAGGAAGGGTCTGGAAGGTCAGCCCAAGAAAAAAGAGAGGAAGAGACGGTCGAAGAGAGGCTCTGCTGCCTCCAAACAGGCCATGGCTTCTAGCAGCCAGCCAGCACCGCCCACCGATTTTGCAGACTGTGTACCAGTCAAAAGTGCGGCAATGTACCATGTCGCGGGCGAGCCAATGCTACCGCCGGGTCCGCTGGAGGGCATATCAGGGGATCTCAGGAGGCTGCACGACTATGTGCTCTCGACTGAGATAAGCCTTCTCGCCTCGCAGGATCCAGGATATCCGCTATACGCGGTTCATGTGCCTCAGGGGATGTGCTTCGTCGACACTGTGCCCGTGGAGGTGTTCTTCTTGCGATTTGATTATATCTTTCAGGTGTTTCTCACGAGGCGGGTCGGTTTTACAATCGTCTGCCTTTTTGCGCTACATATGAGCTTAGCCATCAGGAGAGAACAAATCTCACAAATCTGTGTGGTGGATCCATACTACATGCATGAGTCCTTCTTCAGTCTCGGCAACTTTGAGCGTAAAGCTGATAGGGAGTACATCGAAAACTTCATGATAATGTATAAGGACAAGGAAATGGTTCTCCTGCCTTATCATCCAATGTAAGTCGTTGACGGACAACCCTTTCGTACATTTCAACCATTCCTTCTCGCTCATATGGAGAATAATTTGAGGTGTTTTCTTTTTCCCGCAGCAACGGGCGCGCCGTCCTTATCGTTCTTTTCCTGTGAGTCTCCCACGCCGTGTATTTCGACGCGTCCAGAAACTACGAGAAGAAGAAGTACACCCACATAATGGATATTCTAGATGATGCTCTCCATGGCTTCAACATGAGGGGTGGCCACGTCGCGATCAAGAGACAAAGGAAGAACAGGCCCGGTTTCTCGCATAAAACTACCTTCTGCTGCATGCATCAACCAACATCAAGCCAAAACGATGGATTCTACCTCATCCATCTCATGACGAAGTTCAGAACGGATCACCAACAGCTTCGCATGATGACCAGAAACGATGATCATATCCGAAAATGGGCAGAATCCTTAGGAGAAGAACCAGATTATAAACTTAGAGATGACTTCTTTCGCATCCAGAGGGACATTGCAATGATCATCGTGAAAGAAGTTGTTGAAGAGAAGGGGTTGTTCCACCACGGCCCTATATCGCGAGCTGACGTCCGAACTCGCATAGGCATGCAACGTCAGGACCTGATGCAGTTCAAGAAGCTAGGGTACATCCTCGATGATATGGATGGATGGAACTTCCAGTAATGATTGACGATGCCGATGATGATGATGTGTCGGTTGAATTGGTACTTTATGTAGCGATGAAACTTTGTGATGTCAACGGTCCGTGTCGAACTTGCGTAACGCTAGTTTGTTAGTTTGGCTACACGATGACCTGCGTACCTCTAGTTAATTGGTTTGGGTATGATGAACCTGCGTTGATTAATTATGTTTACTATATATTTTGCATCTATTTGCTAACACCCTTTCTTTTTGTGTTGCTCAATTATATTATGTTGCATATTTTTGTTGATTCCCTTGATGAAGATGCATCTCTAACAGGTACTTAGATCATCGATGGCGAGGTGGTATGCCGTGTACATAGGGAGGGTTCCGGCAGTGTACGACGACTGGCCAGAGTGTCAGGCCCAAGTGTATCGCTTCTCGGGCGGCAACCAGAAAGGGTTTGTCAGCAGAAGAGAGGCGGAAGATAGTTACTTGAGGTGGACGTGCGCGAGAGAGACGAATCAAAATCGGTGCCTCATGTACCGCATAATTCCGCTCTTTCTCATAGTGATAGCTCTTCTCTTCTATATCATCGTTTAGATGGATGACGATGTTGTTGCATGTATTTGAGACATGTCATAACTTGTATCGCTATTTCGAGATGATGACGAGAGACATCATTTGTGTTGGAT
This sequence comes from Elymus sibiricus, assembly GCA_039707655.1. Taxonomy (NCBI): domain Eukaryota; kingdom Viridiplantae; phylum Streptophyta; class Magnoliopsida; order Poales; family Poaceae; genus Elymus; species Elymus sibiricus. Next base: position 456,837,619 of record CM077665.1, on the reverse strand, counting down.
GATGATTATGATGATGATATAATTTTATGAGACTATTTTTGTATGTGTATGATATGTTTAGGTTTGTATGTGTATGATATGCTAGAGACTATTGTATAAAAACTGTACAAATACAAAGGAAATGGCTAGCAGAAAAAATATATGAAAATGTAGGTATTATAGCAGTAGCGAGGGGTTCCCTTTTAGCAGCAGCGCCTACTTATCAATAGCGCATTTTGGAATGAGGCACTGCAGCTATTAGCAGCAGCGCGCTTTGAAAACAGACGCTACCGCTACCTGTATATAGCAGTAGCGCGTGTTGACGCGCACTACTGCTACAAGTTAGCTGTAGCGCCGTAGCAGTAGCGCGGGTGCCTGCGCTACTGCTAGTCCTATTTCCCGCGCTACTGCTAGCCTTTTCCCTAGTAGTGAGAAATGATTTTTGGAAAAAATAAAGAGCAAAGTATAAGGCAGTTGCAGTTCAAATGTGACCCGCTTCCAGCTGAATCGGCAGAAATTTGTCTTTTTCATGAGAGATGGATCAAAGTTTTTGACACCCAACCATTTGGTCAATTTTACATTAAATACAAAGAACAAGTGCACAAAAAATGGTGCTCCACCCCCCCCCCCCCGACGCTCCATGATGACCCACAAGTATAGGGGATCAATCGTAGTCCTTTCGATAAGTAAGAGTGTCGAACCCAACAAGGAGCAGAAGGAAATGACAAGCGGTTTTCAGCAAGGTAATTTCTGCAAGCACTGAAATTGTAGGTAACAGATAGTTTGATAGCAAGATAATTTGTAACGAGCAAGTAATGGTAACGGTAAACAAGGTGCAGCAAGGTAACCCTATCCTTTTGAGGCAAAGGACGGGCCAGAACAATCACTAGTAATAGGCAAAGTGTTCTTGAGGGTACACGGGGATTTCGTCTAGTCACTTTTATCATGTTGGGTTGATTTGTGTTCGCTACTTTGATAATTTGATATGTGGGTGCACCGGTGCTAAGGTGCTGTTCTTACTTGAACTAACAACCTACTTATGATTAACCCCCTCACAAGCATCCACAACTACGAGAAAAGTATTAAGACAAAGTCTAACCATAGCATTAAACATGTGGATCCAAATCAGCCCCTTACGAAGTAGCGCATAAACTAGGGTTTAAGCTTCTGTCACTCTAGCAACCCATCATCTAATAACTAATCCACAATGCATTCCCTTAGGCCCATGAATGGTGAAGTGTCATGTAGTCGACGTTCACATGACACCACTAAGGGAATCACAACATACATATCATCAAAATATCGAACACATATCAAATTCACATGATTACTTGCAACATGACTTCTCCCGTGACCTCAAGAACAAAGGTAACTACTCACAAATAATAAACATGCTCAAGATCAGAGAGGTATTGAATAGCATATTGGATCTGAACATATAATCTTCCACCAAATAAAGCATATAGTAATCAACTACGCAAGGTAATCAACACTACTAGTCACCCACAGGTACCAATCTGAGGTTACGGTACAAAGATTGAACACAAGAGAAGAACTAGGGTTTGAGAGGAGATGGGGTTGTTGAAGATGTTGATGAAGATTGGCCTCCCAAAGATGAGAGGGGTGTTGGTGATGACGATAGCTTCGATTTCCCCCTTCGGGAGGGAAGTTCCCCCGGCGGAATCGCTCCGCCGGAGGGCAAAAGTGCTCCTGCCCGAGTTCCGCCTCGAGGCGGCGGCGCTTAGTCCCGAAAGTCCTCCTCTGATTTTTCTAGGTCAAGAGAGACCTTATACTAGAAGATGGGCACCGGAGGTGGGCCAGGCTGGGCACAACCCATCAGGGCGCGCCCAGGGGGGCCTGGCGCGCCCTGGTGGGTTGTGCCCACCTGGGGGCCCTCCTCCGGTAGTTTCCATCTCCAGTATTTTTTATTAAATGTAAAAATAATCTCCGTGAAATTTCAGCTTCATTGGAGTTGTGCAGAATAGGTATCTCTGACGTGCTTTACTTGGGTCCAGAATTCTAGCTGCCGGTATTCTCCCTCCTTGTGTAAACCTTGCATATTATGAGAGAAAAGGCATTAGAATCACTCCCCAAAGCATTATTATTCAACAAAACAAAGTAAATAACAATAGAAAATCATGATGCAAAATGGACGTATCACTCCACCACCTCTCCGGCGATCTTGATCTCTAGCCACCAAAATCAAGTTCCTCTCTCTTTGGCATCTCAAGATCTACACACTCATACCCATCGCGTATGGGTTCTCATGTGGGATCTACCCTTGGCTTGGATTTCTCCAAGGGTTTGACTTTTGCAGATGAGGTTTTTCGATCTACTTCTTTTTCGGTGCATCCCTCCGATGACACGGGCTATTTTACATTGGTCGTGTCTTTTAGCCGTCATGATTTTCGTCTTACAGATGATTCGGTGGCGGCGGCAATTGAGTCTGCAATTGGTGGTTCAGCCATTGAATTCATGGTTTTTCCTATTAAGGATAAGGTTTTTGGCTTTCATGTCTCCTGTAAGGAAGTAGGTTTGATCATTCTCAAACTACGCTCATTCTCTTGCGCTCATTTCAAATGCTTTTTCATCTTTAGAGAAATGGTGGCCCGAATTGGATTTGGGAATTCAAGCTTTGGAAGATGGAATTTGACACGGAATGGATCATTGTTAGTCCTTCCAAACGTCGTGTTGCTCTCGGTTTATTGGCCATGCATTCTAAGCCGGCTAAATCTTCGTTTAGATCGGATTGTTCAGTCCGGAAAAGTTGTCTTTTGCTACTTGCCAGAATTATCCAGCTTGTTCTGGCTATTGTTACCCAGCTACCCAAGATTGTATTGAAACTACTGAAATGGTTGGTTACTCAATCCCTCGTCATGAGAGGGTAGTCATTCATCCTAAGCCACCGGTTAAGATCCGGTGGATGTCGTCGTTGCCTTCTATCTCTTTTGGCACGATGCAGGATTTGCTTGCACCGGCAGATCGGGCGCCGTCATCCTCAGGCGAGATTTTCGTCTCTTCAAATGAGGGCACCATGGGCCCTCTTGTGACTCCCCAGCCCGACCCATCATCAATTGAGCCTCTTAGTGCGGCGGTGCCTAGTTCTCAAGAGGCCAATGAGGAGTTTGATAAAATGATTTCTGATACGGCGGATGAAATTTTTACGTGTCAGGCCTGTCTAAAAGCAGGGCATTTCACAAAAGATTGCACGTCTTCTATGGTTTGTACTGGGTGATCTCGGGTCGGGCATACTAGACGTGATTGCAACCGATTTGTTAGAGATTTGGGTCTTGTTTGGCAACCGAAACACGGTAACGTTGCGTCTTCCGAGGTTGCCACTGTTGGCCGCGAGAATATCTCTCTGGCAGATCCTTTACCATGCTTGGACTCCTCCTGCTCTTTGGCATTAACCTCCCCGTTGCATTCCATCAGTCCTGGTCCCAAGATACCATCCACCGCGCCGTCTGAGACACCCCCTCCCCCATTGATCCCTCCTCCTTCCCACCTTGCTTCCATGGCAAACTTTGCCTTGAACCCGATGCAGTATGTGTCGGCTGGCCATCACATCATTGATGGTGGAGAAGCTAGGGGACCACAGACCTTTGTGTCACCATATACCCCAATTGTGTGTCCACACGAGGAGTTTATGCTTGCTAAGGTGATGTCAATCCCTCCACCTGATCAAATCGGTGCTGCTAGAGAAGAGGTGTCTGACTGGCTTGAGGGCCATGGAGTTATGGTACGTTCGGTGCAACCCTGGATCAATGCTGTTGGTCTCTTTGATCTTAGAGATGCAGCTGCTCGATTTTCTCTTCTTCAGCTGCCCCCACAAGCATTGGGAAATGATCGCTTTGTTTGGTTCATGAAACATGATGAGGGCGAGGGTTTCCGTGGGGCACAGGGATTTCGTCAGGGACTGCTCATGTTTCTTGGCATACCTTTGGATCTTCATAACATTGAGAACATCCGAGCAGCGGCCAACACTTTTGGTAAATTCTATCACTGGAACAGTGAAGATCCGTATCTAGTTCGAACCCTAGTGTTTGCTTCTTTTCCATAAGATATTCTAGTTCATAGGGATGTGGTATTCATGGACTATGCAGATTGGGGTGGAGCCCGTGTTTCTTGGACAACTCCTCTGTACATCCTCGGGGCTAATTTTGCTGTGCAAATGCCGCAAGATGAAGATTGGATGCCCATCAATGGTAATCCGCACCTACTCCCTGGTGTACCTTTCCCTGATCTGCCTCCTTTCATCTTACCGCCTTACCAGGCCATGGGGTGGAAAGATGTTCCCCCACCTCCACCTGAGCCTGTTGTGCATGATGAGCTGCAGAAGACAACTTGGGAAATTGGAATGTGGAGGCTGAGCAGCCAGTGGTACAAGATCAGGAATCAATGGTCATTGATCTCTCTACTCATTCTATCTCCGAAGCTCTGCTTGTTCAACAACAAATTCCATTGATAGTTCTTGAGGAGGAGAACCAAGTTGAACCTATGATACTTGTGACCTGCGTTGGGTTTTTCTGTGAAGAGGAACGGGTAATTGCAGCCCAAAGCGGATAAGTATTTCCCTCAGTTATGAAACCAAGGTTTATCAAACCAATAGGAATATCAATCCTCAACCGTGTTCATCGGCTGCACACAAATGAACAAACAACTAGCACCCAACGCGGGCAAGAGGGTTGTCAATCCCCTTGATCTCGTTATTTGCAAGCAAATGAGTTGTGTAGATAATTGTTGATAATTATAAAATGCAAAATAAATAAAAAGTAAATAAAGGCAGCGAGGTAATAATAGCGTTTGCGAATATGTAAGTGAATAGACCCGGGGCCATAGTGTTCTCTAGTGGCATATCTCATGTAGGCATCATACGGTGGGTAGACAAATTACTGTTGGGCAATTAATAGAAAAGCGGATAGTTATGCGATGTTCACGGCAATGATCATGTATATATAGGCATCACATCCATAAGCAAATAGGCCGACTCCTGCCTGCACCTACTACTATTACTCCACTCATCGACCGCTATCCAGCATGCATCTAGAGTATTAAGTAAAACAGAGTAATGCTTGGAGAACGATGACATGATGTAGACAAAGTAAACTCAAACAATATGAATGAACCCCCATCGTTTTATCCTTAGTAGCAACAACACAAAGACGCATATTGTCCCCTACTTTGTCATTGGGATATAGAAACTCGCCAGGTTGAACCTACCACAACGCAACACTCCCACCGATGAAATATCAATCTACTTGGTCAAATCACATCAATAGATTGGAGAGCATTACGAAGCTATAATGATCATGCAATTAAGAGACAATATATCAGAGGTATCTCAAATAATTTTCATGAATAATTTGAACATAAACCCACAATTCATGGGATCCCAACAAACACACCGCACAATAGGATTACATCGGATAGATCAAAGCGAAGATGCAATGACCATTGTATTGAAGATCATAAGAGAGAGAGATTGTCATCTAGGTACTAGCTATGGACCCGTAGGTTTGTGGTGAACAACTCACACATCATCATGAGGGCAGCAAGGTTGATGAAAAGGCCCTCCGTGATCGATCCCCCCTCCGGCAGGGTGCCGGAACGGAGCTCCGGATGGCCTCGCGATGGAACAGAGACTTGCGGCGGTGGAAAAAGGGTTTCGGGACTGCTTCTGTTTTTTTTGCTATATTAGAGAATTGATAGGCCGAAGAGGGACGTAGGGAGGTGCCCGAGGGGGCCACAACATATCAGGGCGCGCCCTGATGTGTGGTGGGGCCCTCGTGCGCCTCCTGGCTTCCTTCCGAAGCTTCTAGGTCTTCATATAGTCTAGAAAAAATCATCAAAAAGTTTCGTGGAAATTGGACTTCGTTTGGTACAGTAAACCTGCAAAGGCAAAAACACGCAGAAAACAGCAACTGGCACTAGGCACTGGGTCAATAGGTTAGTGCTCAAAAATATTATAAATCGGTAAATAATGACCCAAAAAGTATCCTAGAATGATAATATATCAGCATGGAACAATCAAAAATTATAGATACGTTAGAGACGTATCGAGCATCCCCAAGCTTAATTTCTGCTCGTCCTCGAGTAGGTAAATGATAAAAACAATTCTTATTCAGGTATGTTCATTGAGAAAAGATGAATAAAAATATATTAACATAGCAATAATTGAACTGTAAGAAACAAAATTGTTAATTCTTAAAAGTATATGATCCTTAAGAATTGTTTACCCCCCATTCATCTTATTGTATTAGGAAGGCATGGCTCCATATTTACCACATTAATACAAATATTAAGCACCATAGTGTCCAAGTCAGGCAATTGGTTCGTACTTTTTCAATATGCATCAACTTTTTATTCTTCACGCAATACATGAGCGTGAGCCATTGGACATAGCATTTAAATGGAATAGAATATGGTGGTAGATATCAAAGGGGTAGGAAGTGGAGAAGATAGTCTCACATCAACTAGGCGTACGAATAGGCTATGGAGATGCCCATCGATAGATGCCAATGCAAAGAGTAGGGATTGCCATGCAAATGATGCACAAGAGCTATAAGTGTATGAAAGCTCAAATGAAGCTAAGTGGGGTGTGCATCCAACTTGCTTGCTCATGAAGACCTTGGGCATTTGAGGAAGCCCGTCATAGGAATATACAAGCCAAGTTTGTAATACTGAATAGGTAATTCCCACTAGCATATGAAAGTGATATATCATGAGACTCTCTACATGAGGAACATGGTGCCACTTTGAGGCACAAGTGTGGTAAAGGATAGTTGCAAAGTCCCGTCTCTCATTTTCTCTCATTTTTTTCTTATTTTTGAATGGATGGTGGGCTCATTTGGCCTCCCCCATCTTTATTTTCGTCTGAGTCTCATCTCGACTTATGGGAGAATAATCGTCTCCATCATTCTTTCCTCACTGGGATAATGCTCTAATAATGATGATCATCACACTTTTATTTACTTACAACTCAACATGGAGAACTGATATGAAGATATGAGTCTGTATGAATTCCTCTGGCAGTGTACCAGGATGTGCAATGATCTAGCGTCACATGTATCAAAAACATTATGAAGGTGGCTTTACCACAAATACTATGTCACCTCTATATGATCATGCAAAGCAATATGACAATGAACGAACTAGTCATGTGAAGTGACGAATGGAATTTGCATGGCATTATATCTCGGAATGGCTATGAAAATGCCATGATAGGTAGGTATGGTGGCTGTTTTGAGGAAGATATAATAAGGCTTATGTGCAATAGAGCGTGTCATGTCATGGGGTTTGGATGCACCGGCGAAAGTTGCACCGATTCACGAGGTGAGAACGGGCTATGCACAGTACCGAAGAGGCTAGCAAATTATGAAAAAAGTGAGATTGCGTATGTCCATGGTTTCACATTAGTCATAAAGAACTCATATACTTATTGCAAAGTATTATTAGTTTATCATAAATCAAAGTACTAATCGCATGCCCCGAGGGAAGAGGTTGGTAGGAGTTAACCATCGCGCGCTTTCGACCCGAAACAACACTAGGATTTCAACGAGGAATAGAAATGCTCACACATCATCACCATGCCTCTTTAATTTTTAGATGAACAAAAGGGTCAACCCCTCTTAATATTGACACTTCTACGGTTTAACAATTATGAACTCACACCTATTTCATATTACTACATCAATATCACTAAACAACAATTTCTTTATATGTGCTACATGATGGTTTTGATTATCACTCTTTGAATACCTAATATTTTTGGACTAGTCTGTATGACCCATGCAAATCACCATCACTATTTATTAACTCTCAAACAAAAATAAATGAAGAACGAAAGTGAAATCATTTCTTTAAAATCTACATGCAACCGTGCTCAAAAAGATATAAGTGAAGTACTAGAGCAACTGCTAAGCTCAAAAGATGTAAGTGAAGTACATAGAGTATTCTAACAAATTATGATGAAGGTGTGTCTCTGTTAAATAGGTGTGTCCAGCAAACAATGATTGTGGCAAACTGAAAGTAAAAGCAAACTAAAGCAAACGACGCTCCATGCAAAACTCATATCATGTGACGAATAAAAATATAGCTCCAAGTGACATACCGATGGATTTGAGACGAAAGAGGGGATGCCTTCCGGGACATCCCCAAGCTTAGACGCTTGAGTCTCCTTTAAAGTATTACCTTGGGGTGCCTTGGGTATCCCCAATCTTAGGCTCTTGCTACTCCTTATTCCTTTGTCCATCAAGATATCACCCAAAACTTGAAAACTTCAATCACACAAAACTCAACAAAAGTTCGTGAGATCCGTTAGTATAAGAAACATATTGCATACTTTAAGTACTGTTGTAAATTGATTCAAATTTCATAAATGCATAATAGATATTGTATTCTAACTTCTCCATGGCTTATACCCCCCGATACAATCCATAGTTTAATCAAAATAAGCAACTACGCAAGCAAAAACATAATCTGTCTAAAACAGAACAGTCTGTAGCAATCTGTAGAGACCCTATACTTCTGTAACTCTAAAAATTCTTAAAAATTAGTACAACCTCGAAAATTTGTATAGAAATACTTTGTAACAATTTCAGATCATTATCATGCTCCAGAAAAAAATGAAAATTCCTGTACTGGAGACAAAAGTTTCTGTTTTGTTTCAGCATCCATTCTACTCATCTTGTGAGTCATCCCAAAGGCTTTACTTGGCACAAACACTAATTTAAACACAAAAACATAATAATTACAAAGGCAATAATCATGCTATTAAAAATAACAGAAAGTTTTGGGTTGTCTCCTAACAAGCTCTTTCTTTATAGCCATTAAAATAGGCTTGAGATTTTAATGATTCTCACATAAAACATAAGAATTGAAGCACAAAGAGAGCATCATAAAGCAAGTGACAAACTCATTTAAGTCTAACATACTTCCTATGCATAGGTATTTCATAGGAAAACAAATTATCAAGACAAGAAATATCTAGCATATGCATGTAGGAAGAATAAACCATTAATAATTTTAACACAAAGAGAGGTAATTGAGTAACATGCAAATTCTTATAACCATGTTTGCCTCTCTCGTAATAATTATAAGTAGGATCATAATCAAACTCAACAATATAACTATCAAAATATTGATCATTATCCAAAGTAGTGGGATCATTATTACCTAAAGTTGACACTCTTCCAACCCCACTTTTAGTAGTGTTGCGAATATCATACTCAATAATAGATTCATCATGAAGGCTAGAATTATCAAGATCACAAGGAACATCATGACTATCACCCCAATCATGATCATTAGCATAATTGATATTCATAGAATTTATACTAGCAACATGGCAATCATGCTTTTCATTCAAGGAACTATCATGAATCACTTTATAAATTTCTTTTAACACTTCATCACAATTTTTAGATTCATGATTTTCAAGCAAGACCTCATAAGAAAAATCTAGTGCACTCAACTCACTAGCAATTGGTTCAACATAATTGGGTCTTTTGAAAAGATTAACAAGTGGATGAGGATCCATTTATGTTTAATTTTTTTGCTTTAAACGTTCTGTTTGTTTTTGGTAAAGATAGAGATAACATTGCTAGGCAAGCAACCAAGGTAGCAAACAAAAGTAAATATTTTTGTATTTTTTGATTTTTATGAGACGAGCTAAATATAACATCAAATAAAAATGAGAACAAGTGAATGAAAATTAGTGTGAAGTTACTTGGTAGTTGATGATGGTATACCCCGGCAACGGCGCGAGAAATCCTTCCTGATACTTGTGATCTGCGTTGGGTTTTCCGTGAAGAGGAACGGGTAATTGCAGCACAAAGTAGATAAGTATTTCCCTCAGTTATGAAACCAAGGTTTATCAAACCAATAGGAATATCAATCCTCAACCGTCTTCAGCGGCTGCACACAATTGAACAAACAACTTGCACCCAACGCGGGCAAGAGGGTTGTCAATCCCCTTGATCTCGTTATTTGCAAGCAAATGAGTTTTGTAGATAATTGTTGATAATTATAAAATGCAAAATAAATAAAAAGTAAATAAAGGCAGCGATGTAATAATAGCGTTTGCGAATATATAAGTGAATAGACCCGGGGCCATAGTGTTCTCTAGTGGCATCTCTCATGTAGGCATCATACGGTGGGTAGACAAATTACTGTTGGGCAATTAATAGAAAAGCAGATAGTTATGCGATGTTCACGGCAATGATCATGTATATATAGGCATCACATCCATAAGCAAATAGGCCGACTCCTGCCTGCACCTACTACTATTACTCCACTCATCGACCGCTATCCAGCATGCATCTAGAGTATTAAGTAAAACAAAGTAATACTTGGAGAACGATGACATGATGTAGACAAAGTAAACTCAAACAATATGAATGAACCCCCATCGTTTTATCCTTAGTAGAAACAACACAAAGACGCATATTGTCCCCTACTTTGTCATTGGGATATAGAAACTCGTCAGGTTGAACCTACCACAACGCACCACTCCCACCGATGAAATATCAATCTACTTGGTCAAATCACATCAATAGATCGGAGAGCATTACGAAGCAATAATGATCATGCAATTAAGAGACAATAAATATCAGAGGTATCTCAAATACTTTTCATGAATAATCTGAACATAAACCCACAATTCATGGGATCCCAACAAACACCGCACAATAGGATTACATCGGATAGATCAAAGCGAAGATGCGATGACCATTGTATTGAAGATCATAAGAGAGAGATTGTCATCTAGGTACTAGCTATGGACCCGTAGGTTTGTGGTGAACAACTCACACATCATCATGAGGGCAGCAAGGTTGATGAAGAGGCCCTCCATGATCGATCCCCCCTCCGGCAGGGTGCCGTAACGGAGCTCTAGATGGCTTGCAACGGAACAGAGACTTGTAGTGGCGGAAAAAGGGTTTCGGGACTGCTTTTGGGGTTTTCACGATATTAGAGAATTTATAGGCCGAAGAGGGACATCGAGAGGTGCCCGATGGGGCGACCACATATCAGGGCGCCCCCCTAGGGCGCGCCCTGATGTGTGGTGGGGCCCTCATGCGCCTCCTGGCTTCCTTCCAAAGCTTCTAGGTCTTCATATAGTCCAGAAAAAATCATCAAAAAGTGTCGTGGCAATTGGACTTCGTTTGGTACAGTAAACCTGCAAAGGCAAAAACACGCAGAAAACAGCAACTGGCACTGGGCACTGGGTCAATAGGTTAGTGCTCAAAAATATTATAAATTGGTAAATAATGACCCAAAAAGTATCCTAGAATGATAATATATCAACATGGAACAATCAAAAATTATAGATACGTTGGAGACGTATCAACCTGCGCAGGAGATTGTTATTCCCGAGCCTTAAGTAGCAGCATATGTTAACAATTGGGCAATTGTGGTGTATCAGCCGCCAGTTTTTGATTTGCTGCAGCCCCCGGAGGTCAGGGTGCCTCTTGCACCTCCCCTGCCACTTGAGCTTGTCTGGAATAAGACATTTGAAAACCTTCTGAAGTGCCCTGTCAGTTATGAAATTCCTAAACCTGTGCCCGCTCTGGCTGTCTCTCCGTTTGTTCTGTCAAAGAGAAGCTGGGATCTCGCGTTTGTGAATGATGGGCTGCCGTTCCTTACTTGGAGGGAGCAAGAGTCTCCTGAGCCTAGGCCTGTGGCTCCTACTCTTTTTTCTTCCCCACGCCCTGCCAATGAGGATCAACCTCAGATGCTTGAGGTTTTTGATGAAGCTTTTTCCTTCTCTGCCTAGTGTGCCAAAAAGGTTAGAAGGCCACACAAAACTTTGGCGCCAACGCTTGTGGTTGAAACTTCTATGAGGAGGTGCACGAGGGGATCAGTGCAGCGGGATGGCTTCAAGCCCATCTTCCATGAGTTGTCTACTCAGCCCAAGAGGAAGAATCCCAAGTCCAAGCCTTTCACCACGGTTATGTGTGAAGACTCTGCTCATACTGGTGCCACTGACAATGTACCTCCTGCGACTCCTATCAAGAAAATTCAGGAAATTGGTTGTGACGCCCCCAATTTCGACCGTACGCTAATCAAACGCGCAATGCATACAACCAAGATTAGGGACTCACTGATCGATATCACAACACAACACTAGACACAAATTAAAGTCATACAGCTTCATATTACAAGCCAGGGGCCTCGAGGGCTCGAATACAAAGCTCGACAAGCACGAGTCAGCGGAAGCAAGTAATATCTGAGTACAGACATAAGTTAAACAAGTTTTGCCTTAAGAAGGCTAGCACAAACATAACAATGGAATCGAAAGAGGCGAGGCCTCCTGCCTGGGAACCTCCTAACTACTCCTGAGCGTCGGCACTCTCCACGTAGTAGTAGGCTCCAGCGGTGGTGTAGTAGTCATCTCCGGCGTACTCCATCTCCTGGGCTCCCTCGTCTGAACGCAGAATCGTATCGAGGGAAAAGAGAAAGCAAAGCAGCGGTGAGTACTCATCCAAAGTACTCGCAAGACTGACATCAGAACTATGCTAAGTATGCATCAGTATCAAGTAAAGGGGTCATATCTGGGCTGACTGCAGAAAGCAAGAATAGGGGAAAAGGCCTAGTCCTATCGAAGACTAGCATCTTCAGCATCTTGCAGCATTAGAAGAGAGTAGACTGGTATCTCATATATAGTCATATTATTGTAGCAATTTTATTAAGTAACCACGCCCAGAGATTCTTCCTCGACTCCCTGCGAGGAAGCAATCCCGGAGCCAACATTCATTTCAATTTAAAGTCACAATTTTAGTTGTAGTAGATCAAGGTACAACTCCAAGTCGTCCTGTTACCGTGGACACGGCTATTCGAATAGATGAATTCATCCCTGCAGGGGTGCACCGCATTTCCAACACGCTTGATCACCTCCGGCCGGACACACTTTCCTGGGTCATGCCCGACCTCGGGATATCAACACGTCGTCGCCCCACCTAGGCTCAACAGAGAGGCCAGCCCGCCGGTCTAAATCCTAAGCACACAGGGGTCGTGGGCCCACTTGCCCTCTGCGCTCCTGCACGATGCGTGGGCGGCCGAGGTCAGCCCTAGCACACTCTAGTACAACAGCTATACCGTCCAGGCCACTCGGGCGCGCGCCGCTCCATTGCTGATGTCCGAAGAGCTTTGGCTGATACAACGACGCTGAGTACCCATAACTTCTCCCACGTGAAGGTTTGGTGCGTAAAAGGTCAATCGACCAACTCAGATCAAATACCCAACCCATTAGCATTTTATTAATGCGGGGCCAGCGCGACCCATGAAGTGCGGTCCCGTCGCCCCGTCTCGAGGATGTGTGGCAAGGGCCTCTTCTGCCCGTCCACGCCTCATCATCATCAAACCGTGGGTACCCCTCAAGGCCGACCCATCACCAACATATTTCTGTCACCAGGTCATAGTAACTGTGTGTATAAAACATCAAGACGGAACCTAAGGAATCACCCTCAAAGGGTCCCGCTCGATGAAACCGTCAAGGTGGACTTAGAGGAATCACCCTCAAGGGTCCCACACTTGAGCGGTTGCACGACGGAGTCATCGTCGGGAGTGGTGAAGGAGGAATCACCCTCGATAACCGCGACCGACTAGCTGCACTACAGAGCTAGCATCATGAGTACTTCGCGAGGTGTCACCCTCGGTACTCGATAGTAGCGCTGCAGAGTCGTACAACTAAGAGGGGGTGCGGTGATGTGAGGGGCCTGGCTCGTCGGTCGGTTGACCGAGTCTTCGAGTCGTCGGGTCGTCGATGAAGAAGAAGGGGCAACTGGGACTAAGGGGGGTCACAAGGGATTCATTGATCAACCTATACTAAGCAGCTGATTTAATTGCAGGTATAGTAGCAGTTTATCAAAAGCAGGGTATGCATCAGAAATAGGAGCTATCGTCAACGTTGTAGTCGTACCCGGCAGCAGCGTCAGTCTCGGGCTCTACCGGTAAGAAGAGGGGGGGGAGAAACAATAAACATAAAGGAGACAAATGCATCACGATGCATGGCATGGCAATATGCAGAGCTAGGCATGCACTAACGCAGTATTACACGTCGCAGACGGGTCGGAAGAATATCTGACGATATTTTCCGGGTCTCGGGCTACTACCGGACAGACGAAATCGATGGAAAAGTTCCATGTTTGCTATGCTAGGAGCACGTGACAGACTAACGGACTACGTATTCGGATTCGTGGAATTTTTCTGAACAACTTTCATGTATAAATTATTTTCATCTGACTTACGGATTATTTTATATTAATTTTTAAAGTTTTATTAATATTCTGGAATAAAACAGATTAAATTTAATTCAAAAATAGAATTATGACATCAGCATGATGTCATGCTGACATCAGCAGTCAACAGGGGTTGACTGGTCAAACGGACCAGTGGGTCCCACATGTCATTGACACTGTTTTAATTAATGTTTAATTAATATTAATCAGGATTAATTAAGGGGGTGGGACCCACCTGTCATACTGTTTAATTTAATTAATTGACAGATTTATTAACAAGTTTAATTAATTAATCTAATTAAACTTAATCAGCTAATTAACTAATTAATTACTTAATTAATTAATCCACTAATTAATTAATTTAGCTAATTATTTATTTATTTATTTTGATCAATTTTTATTATATATTTTTTAAAACGTCCTGGGGGGGGTGGGCCCCCGTTGTCACTGAGCGGGGGGGGGGGGGGGGTGGTCCACATGGCAGTGGCCCATCGCGGCCACTGGTGCGGCCAACGCGCGCACCAGGTTGGGGACGAGGCCGTGGCCACAGCCAGGGCAACCGGCAGCCACCGGGGCTCGCCGGCGGCCAGGCGCGGTGGGAGGCCGGCGAGCCAGCCGCGGGGAAAGGGGGGGCGGCACGAGCGCCGGTAGGAGCGGCGGGGCGCAGCGCGCGCTGGCGGGAGTGGGGCGCGGTGAGCGCGCGGGCGACGCGCGGCGAGGTGGGCGCCAGCGCGGCCGGACGCGGCAGGGCACGCGCAGGTGGTGGCCGCGAGAGGGGGCGAGCGGGAGCCGGTGCGTGCGAGGGCGCGCGCGGGGGCCGTGGCCAGAGGAGGTAGCAGCGGCGACGGTGGGGGGGGCAGGAGGAGAGGGGAGGGAGGAGCCCCGGGGAGGGCTCACCGGCGGCTGCAGGGTGGCTGGGGCGGCGAGGCTCGAGGAGGCCAGCGGGGATGAGGTGCCGCGACGGCAGGGGGGCGCCGGGCGCTGGCGTAGAGGGCCGGCGGCGCTGGGGGCAAGGGAGAGGCGGCGGCGAGGCGGGGAGGCGCCGGGGCGACGCGGTGGCGTCAGGTGGCAGCGGAGGAGGGCCGGCGGCGGCGACAGGGCGTGGCCCGATCCCGATCTGGATCGGGAGAGGGGGGATCGGGGGGAAGTGGGGGGCGATGGGGGCTAGGGTTCGGGCACGGGGGGGTTATCCCCAGGGGGTGGGCCGGTGGGTTGTAGCTGGGCCGCGGCCCAGCTGGCCTGGCCCAGGGGGATGGGGGCTTTTTGTTTCTTTTTATTTTTATAATTTTTTGTTTTTCTTTTTGTTAGTTTCTGTTTTTTTAATTATTTTAGTAATAAAATACATTTATAAAAAGTATAGGACATGCCCAATATTACCAAGGCAATATTAGGCAGCAGTATAAAAAGTTTAGGGGCCTTTTGAAAAATAATTGAAACTTACATAAATCCAAATGGGCATTTAATAATTGTTTTGCCACTGTTATAAATGTCTTAGAGGCACTAAACCAATTGATAAAATGTTGGGTCCAATTTTAGAATAGCTTAGGGAATATTTTCAACCTAAGCATGATTTTTAATTTGGAGTTTGCAAAACTTTTAATTTCACATTTCAAATAATTTTGAATTGCATAGGGATTCGAACGAGAGTTTGATTCCAACAGTGATCACACATGGATTAGCAAAATGGATTAGCATAATCCTCAGATTACTATAGCTCGATTACAGAGTTGACTGTAGCACTTAATCCAGGGCGTCACAATTCTCCCCTACTAAAAAGAATTCTCGCCCCGAGAATTAAGAAGTAGAAGGAAAGAGCCCGGGGTATTCTGCACGAAGATGATCTTCGCGTTCCCAAGTAGCCTCATCTTCAGAATGATTTGCCCACTGCACCTTGAAGAACTTGGTAACCTTCTGACGAGTCCGACGTTCAGTTTCATCGAGAATGCGGACTGGTTGCTCTTTGTAAGAGAGGTCTTGTTGCAGTTCGAGCATATCATGATCCACTGCTCGGATAGGATCCTTGAAGCAGCGACGAAGTTGTGACACATGGAACACATCGTGGACCTGAGAAAGGTTTGGCGGTAGTTCCAGTTGATATGCCACCTTACCACGCCTTTTGAGAACAGTGAAAGGATCAATATATCGAGGAGCCAGCTTGCCCTTGATTCCGAAACGGTGTGTACCTCTCATTGGCGTGACTCGAAGATAAGCCTTTTCGCCAGGTTGGTAGACCATATCTTTGTGATGACGGTCATACTGACTCTTCTGACGAGACTGAGCAGCCTTCAGATTTGCATGGATAATGCGGACTTGATCTTCAGCATGTTGAATAATATCTGGACCGATAAGTGTACGTTCCCCAGTTTCTGACTAGTTCAGAGGAGTCCGACACTTACGTCCATACAACACTTCAAAGGGAGCCATCCTCAAACTAGCTTGATAGCTATTGTTGTAGGAGAACTCAGCATATGGGAGAGATTCCTCCCATTTCTTGCCGAAAAAAATAACACAAGCTTGAAGCATGTCTTCGAGAATCTGGTTGACTCTTTCAACTTGTCCCTGGGATTGAGGGTGAAAAGCAGTGCTGAATGACAAATGAGTTCCCATAGCTTCCTGGAAACTTGCCCAGAATCTTGAAGTGAATAAGCTGTCACGGTCTGAACTAATCCCCAATGGAATACCGTGGAGCGAAACAACTCTGGACATGTATAGATCTGCTAGCTGACTAGCAGTAATAGTTTCCTTGACAGCCAGAAAATGTGCAACTTTTGACAGTCGGTCAATGACGACAAGAATAGCATCATTACCTTTCTGCGATCTGGGAAAACCAGTAATGAAGTCCATTTCAACATGATCCCATTTCCATCCAGGAATAGAAATAGGTTGCAGATTCCCAGCAGGCTTTTGATGTTCTGCTTTGATTCGACGGCAAATGTCACATTCTGAAACATAGCGTGCAATGTCTTGTTTCATGTTTGGCCACCAGAATCTTTGACGGATGTCTTGGTACATCTTGGTACTACCCGGATGAATAGACAGAGGTGTATCATGAGCTTCCTTCATCACTTTCTTAGTTACATTCAGGTTTTCCTTCATAGTGGGAACGAATAAACGATCCTTGAAGTACAAGGCGCCATCATCAGCCACGGTGAAGAACGAGAGTGTACCTTCCGTCAGATAGCGTTTAATCTTTTCGACTTCACTGCAATAGCGTTGCATAGTTTTGATGCTACCCACGAGATCTGGTTCCACAACCAGGTTACTCAAAGAACCCTGGTTAACAGCACGAAGGTTCATCAGGCGTAATTCCGATGGAGGGGGAACGAGATAACCCTGAGGAACAATATGGAGGTACAGCTTGCGGAATTCCTTTTGAAGAAGGGGGTGGACCTTGTGAACCTGAAGGTGGTTGCAATATGACTTGTGGCTCAAAGCATCAGCCATTAGATTAGCCTTGCCTGGTGTATAAGAAATACCCACGTTGTAATCGGCTACGCGCTCCATCCATCTCTGTTGACGGAGGTTCAGATCTGGCTGAGTAAACAGGTACTTCAGACATTGGTGATCGGTGTAGATCTCGCAATGATTACCAATAAGGTACTGCCGCCACTCTTTCAGTGCATGAATTACTGCGGCAAGTTCAAGTCATGAACTGGGTAGTTCCCTTCATGAGGACGCAATTGACGAGATGCATAAGCAACCACTCTGCGCTCTTGCATTAAGACACAGCCTATTCCCTGACGCGAAGCGTCACAATAAATGACAAAGTCCTTATGAGTATCTGGAGGAGCAAGCACTGGAGCAGACGTCAGTTTGTCCTTAAGTGCCTGAAAGCTCTCCTGACATTTTTCTGTCCACTCATATTTAACACCTTTGTGAAGTAGATTGGTTAAGGCCTTTGAAATATTGGAGAAGTTCTCGACGAATCGACGGCAATAGCTGGCGAGTCCGAGAAAACTTCTGACTTGCTTGACATTCTTCGGGGGAGTCCAGTCAAGAATAGCCTGAACTCGTTCAGGGTTGACCGCAATACCATCCTTGGAGATCACATGACCAAGGTAGGTTACTTCGTCCATCCAGAACTCACACTTTGAGTACTTTGCATAAAGTTGATGTTCTCGAAGCCTCTCCAGTATAAGACGAAGATGTTCAGCATGCTCTTCTTTATTCTTGGAGTAAACCAGGATATCATCCAGATAAACCACGATGAATTTATCGAGGTAATCCATGAATATATAGTTCATCAGGCGAGAGAAGGTTGCTGGAGCATTGGTTAAGCCGAAGGACATGATGGTGTACTCGTATGAACCATAGCGAGTAACAAATGCAGTCTTGGGAATATCCTCTTCACGAACCCGGATTTGATGGTAACCCAACCTCAAGTCGAGTTTTGAAAACAATGATGAACCAGCAAGTTGATCATAAAGATCGTTGATCCGAGGAAGTGGATATTTGTTTTGCGTCGTTGCTTGGTTGATGGGACGGTAATCTTGGACCAATCGATTCGTACCATCTTTCTTCTTGACAAAGAGAGAAGGTGCTCCCCAAGCAGAGGAACTTGGGCGAATGAACCCTTGACGAAGCGAATCATCGATTTCTTGTTTCAGTTCAAGGAGTTCATGTGGAGGCATCTTATATGATCGCTTAGTAATAGGGGTGGTGCCTGGCACTAAGTCGATGACAAACTCGACAGCTCTAGCAGGAGGGATCCCTGGAAGTTCTTCCGGAAAAACATCTTGGAAATCCCGGACAACTGGAATGTTTTCAATCCCTTCGAGAGGTGACGCATTCAATGCATTCCGGCATATAGTCAGGCTTCAGCATCTAACAGCTTGGAAAGACATGATTGAGTATAAACTCATAAGCAAAGAAGATTCCTAATAGTTGTCGAATCGCAATGCGTACTCGATTCAGATATCAGTGTCCTTGATTGTCCAACAACTCAGGACACGAGGGAACTGGAATCAGTGAAATATCTTAGTTGATGAGGAGCTCATAAGAAGTTATATAGCTCCGTGATATTTATCAAGATACCAGGGATAATACTCGGAGGTAGATCACCATAGAGGTTAGACTAGCATATTGATCTGTGGAAGACAAGCACTTTAACTTGTCTGAGAACGAAATCAAAGTAGAACAACATGGTCGGAACCACGATTGCAAAGGACAAGATCAAAGATACAAGATCAAATCATACATTGAATAATTATTGAAAGGAAAAGCTACTATGATAAGATCAACATCGTTTCCATGGGCATGAACACAAGGTTCAAGGTCGACTGCCACTTCATCAATGCATCACCTCCCATTTACACCTCGCCTTTGATGAAGTTGTAGTTTTGAAAGTTTAACTGGCAAAACACCAAGAGAGTATGACTCGTGAAAACTATCGGGTTCACACGAATTAAGGAAGGCATAGGTCCAACCCATCGGGGCATCTTAGGAACATATACCACAAGCTTCAAGAGTAATTAACACATGCTTGCAAACAGAGCATGGCTGACGAAAGCATAGGATACAACTTATCAGAGGGAGAAGACACAGCTTACCAATGGTATCATGTATCAGGGGAAGAACATCACAAGAATTTTGAATGTGAAGGATGCTATCGGATAATAACCCAACACTGGGTCTGGCGGTCCACAAAGGACCTGATGTGAGTATCGGTACCCAATCAGAGGAAGAAGGAATGTAAGGCATCAGATCATAGAACATCCAAATAATTTGATGCTTAAATAACCAAAGGAATTAAGATTTCCCAATTGGTGTATCGGAAACAGATGTTCCGATCAAATACAAGTAAGATGAAAGGACTTAGATGGGCAATCAATCTAGGTTGATTTGTCGGGAACCAACCCATGTTTGGAAAGACGTCTGAGCCGGACGGATAATTTATGATAAACAACCAATGACTGCGTGCATCCACACACAGGTTGAATCAATAAAATTAAATGAAAATCACAGAGGATTTTAATGGATATTGCTTGACATATGGAATTAACCACCATGTAAGCAGGTGGGAAAAGTCAAGATCAATAGGCTGCTCAGGATTTCGGAAGACCGGATAGCGTTTCGAAGAATTTTGTGAAAGACAAGAACAACTGGGGACGAACGAATCCTCGATAATGATGAGGAGTTATCCGCAGGGGTTGGCGATGGAAGGAAATCGCAAAATCGACGAGCACAAGTTCTCGGGAGAACATCAGAGAGTATCTTCGGAGTCTTCTGATGAATCAAGCCATCATCTGGAATGAGGGGCTCTCCGGGGGAAGTAGTTACGAGAACCTAGAGTTAGAGTTAATAAAACCTTTAACCCGAAAGAGGAGAGAGATCAGAACCCAGAGTATAGACGAGGAATAAAAGATCCTAATACCACCCGATTAAGATGTGGGCCCGTAAGCCACACAACAATGTTAGTAAAAGTTTTTCAAGTACTAGACTCAACTTCGGCCAAGGAGTTGGAAAGGGGGCTACCTACAGGCAGTCGGCTCTGATACCAACTTGTGACGCCCCCAATTTCGACCGTACGCTAATCAAACACGCAATGCGTACGACCAAGATTAGGGACTCACTGATCGATATCACAACACAACACTAGACACAAATTAAAGTCATACAGCTTCATATTACAAGCCAGGGGCCTTGAGGGCTCAAATACAAAGCTCGACAAGCACGAGTCAGCGGAAGCAAGTAATATCTGAGTACAGACATAAGTTAAACAAGTTTTTCCTTAAGAAGGGTAGCGAAACATAACAACGGAATCGAAAGAGGCGAGGCCTCCTGCCTGGGAACCTCCTAAATACTCCTGAGCATCGGCACTCTCCACGTAGTAGTAGGCTCCAGCGGTGGTGTAGTAGTCGTCTACGGCGTACTCCATCTCCTGGGCTCCCTCGCCTGAACGCAGAATCGTATCGAGGGGAAATAGAAAGCAAAGCAGCGGTGAGTACTCATCCAAAGTACTCGCAAGACTGACATCAGAACTATGCTAAGTATGCATCAGTATCAAGTAAAGGGGTCATATCTGGGCTGACTGCAGAAAGCAAGAATAGGGGAAAAGGCCTAGTCCTATCGAAGACTAGCATCTTCAGCATCTTGCAGCATTAGAAGAGAGTAGACTGGTATCTCATATATAGTCATATTATTGTAGCAATTTTATTAAGTAACCACGCCCAGATATTCTTCCTCGACTCCCTGCGAGGAAGCAATCCCGGAGCCAACATTCATTTCAATTTAAAGTCACAATTTTAGTTGTAGTAGATCAAGGTACAACTCCAAGTCGTCATGTTACCGTGGACACGGCTATTCGAATAGATGAATTCATCCCTGCAAGGGTGCACCGCATTTCCAACACGCTTGATCACCTCCGGCCGGACACACTTTCCTGGGTCATGCCCGGCCTCGGCATATCAACACGTCGTCGCCCCACCTAGGCTCAACAGAGAGGCCAGCCCGCCGGTCTAAATCCTAAGCACATAGGGGTCATGGGCCCACTTGCCCTCTGTGCTCCTGCACGATGCGTGGGCGGCCGAGGTCAGCCCTAGCACACTCTAGTCCAAGAGCTGTACCGTCCAGGCCACTCGGGCACGCGCCGCTCCATTGCTGACGTACGAAGAGCGTCGACTGATACAACGACGCTGAGTACCCATAACTTCTCCCACGTGAAGATTTGGTGCGTAAAAGGTCAATCGACCAACTCAGATCAAATACCTAACCCATTAGCATTTTATTAATGCGGGGCAAGCGCGACCCATGAAGTGCGGTCCCGTCGCCCCGTCTCGAGGATGTGTGGCAAGGGCCTCTTCTGCCCGTCCACGCCTCATCATCATCAAACCGTGGGTACCCCTCAGGGCCGACCCATCACCAACATATTTCTCTAACCAGGTCATAGTAACTATGTGTATAAAACATCAAGACGGAACCTGAGGAATCACCCTCAAAGGGTCCCACTCGATGAAACCGTCAAGGTGGACTTAGAGGAATCATCCTCAAGGGTCCCACACTTGAGGGGTTGCACGACGGAGTCATCGTCGGGAGTGGTGAAGGAGGAATCACCCTCAATAACCACGACCGACTAGCTGCACTACAGAGCTAGCATCATGAGTACTTCATGAGGTGTCACCCTCGGTACTCGATAGTAGCGCTGCAGAGTCGTACAACTAAGAGGGGGTGCGGTGATGTGAGGGGCCTGGCTTGTCGGTCGGTTGACCGAGTCTTCGAGTCGTCGGGTCATCGATGAAGAAGCAGGGGCAACTGGGACTAAGTGGGGTCACAAGGGATTCATTGATCAACCTATACTAAGCAGCTGATTTAATTGCAGGTATAGTAGCAGTTTATCAAAAGCAGGCTATGCATCAGAAATAGGAGCTATCTAATACAGTAGCAAAATCTAATGCAAGACTGAGAGGGAAAGAAATGGGCGATATCGGAATGCTCAAGGGGGGGTTGCTTGCCTTCCTGCTCTGCGGCAAAGACCTGATCGTCAACGGTGTAGTCGTACCCAGCAGCAGCGTCAGTCTCGGGCTCTACCGGTAAGAAGAGGGGGGAGAAACAATAAACATAAAGGAAACAAATGCATCACGATGCATGGCATGGCAATATGCAGAGCTAGGCATGCAGTAACGCAGTATTACACGTCGCAGACGGGTCGGAAGAATATCTGACGATATTTTTCGGGTCTCGGGCTACTACCGGACAGACGAAATCGATGGAAAAGTTCCATGTTTGCTATGCTAGGAGCACGTGACAGACTAACGGACTGCGTATTCGGATTCGTTGGATTTTTCTGAACAACTTTCATGTATAAATTATTTTCATCTGACTTACGGATTATTTTATATTAATTTTTAAAGTTTTATTAACATTCTAGAATAAAAAAGATTAAATTTAATTCGAAAATAGAATTATGTCATCAGCATAATGTCATGCTGACATCAGCAGTCAACACTGGGGTTGACTTGTCAAACTGACCAGTGGGTCCCACATGTCATTGACACTGTTTTAATTAATGTTTAATTAATATTAATCAGGATTAATTAAGGGGGTGGGACCCACCTGTCATACTGTTTAATTAAATTAATTAACAGATTTATTAACAAGTTTAATTAATTAATCTAATTAAACTTAATCATCTAATTAACTAATTAATTACTTAATTAATTAATCCACTAATTAATTAATTAATTAATTTAACTAATTATTTATTTATTTATTTTTATCAATTTTTATAATATTTTTTTAAAACGTCCTGGGGAGTGGGACCCCGTTGTCACTGAGCGGGGGGATGGCCCACATGGCAGTGGCCCATCGCGGCCACTGGTGCGGCCAACGCGCGCACTAGGGGGGGCAAGGCCGTGGCCACAGCCAGGGCAACCGGCGGCCACCGGGGCTCGCCGGCGGCCAGGCGCGGCGGGAGGCCGGCGAGCCAGCCGTGGGGAAAGGCGGGGGGGGGGGGGGGGGGGGCAGAGCGCAATGGCGGGCGGCACGAGCGCCGGTAGGAGCGGCGGGGCGCAGTGCGCGCTGGCGGGAGTGGGGGTGCGGTGAGCGCGCGGGCGACGCACGGCGAGGTGGGCGCCAGCGCGGCCGGACGAGGCAGGGCACGCGCAGGTGGTGGCCGCGAGAGGGGGCGAGCGGGGGCCGGTGCGTGCGAGGGCGCGCGCGGGGGCCGTGGCCAGAGGAGGCAGCAGCGGCGACGGTGGGGGGGGGCAGGAGGAGAGGGGAGGGAGGAGCCCCGGGGAGGGCTCACCGGTGGCTGCAGGGTGGCTGGGGCGGCGAGGCTCGAGCAGGCCGGCGGGGATGAGGTGCGGCGACGGCAGGGGGGCGCCGGGCGCTGGCGTAGAGGGCCGGCGGCGCTGGGGGCAAGGGAGAGGCGGCGGCCAGGCGGGGAGGCGCCGGGGCGATGCGGTGGCGTCGGGTGGCGGCGGAGGAGGGCCGGCGGGGGCGGCAGGGCGCGGCCCGATCCCGATCTGGATCGGGAGAGGGGGGATCGGGGGGAAGTGGGTGGGGGCGATGGGGGCTAGGGTTCTGGCACGGGGGGGGGGGGGGGGTTATCCCAGGGGGTGGGCCGGTTGGTTGTTGCTGGGCCGAGGCCTAGTTGGCCTGGCCCAGGGGGATGGGGGCTTTTTGTTTCTTTTTATTTTTATAATTTTCTGTTTTTCTTTTTGTTAGTTTCTGTTTTTTTAATTATTTTAGTAATAAAATACATTTATAAAAAGTAGAGGACATGCCCAATATTACCAAGGCAATATTAGGCAGCAGCATAAAAAGCTTATGGGCCTTTTGAAAAATAATTGAAACTTACATAAATCCAAATGGGCATTTAATAATTGTTTTGCCACTGTTATAAATGTCTTAGAGGCACTAAACCAATTGATAAAATGTTGGTTCCAATTTTAGAATAGCTTAGGGAATATTTGCAACCTAAGCATGATTTTTAATTTGGAGTTTGCAAAACTTTTAATTTCACATTTCAAATAATTTTGAATTGCATAGGGATTCGAACGAGAGTTTGATTCCAAAGTGATCACACATGGATTAGCAAAATGGATTATCATAATCCTCAGATTACTGTAGCTCGATTATAGAGTTTACTGTAGCACTTAATCCAGGGCGTCACATTGGTGAAGAACTGGGCATTAAGGGGAAGTATCTCACTATGGAACCGCTTACAGCCGACCCACTTGCTGTTGTGAACCCTTCTTCTGATGATTAGAGTGGCATATGCTTTATGGGCTTGGCAGGCCCCTAAATTTGCTGTTCTTTGTATTGGAGTTTGGCAATGCACTGTTTGGCTCTTTTGTGTAATAATCTTGCTACTTGATTATGTGCAACTCTTGCGTGTGACATTGGGTGTCATGAGGCTTTATGCTCTGGTTATGATCCTTTATCATGAATACATCATGTAGAAACTGGAATGTTTTGTGCTGGAATGTTAGGGTTCTAAATTCTGATGCAAGGCAAAGAGCTGTTAAGCAAAAGATGGATGAAAGTCAATGTGCTATTGCTTGTCTGCAAGAAACTAAGTGCTCTTCTTTTGATAGTAGATCAATTAAAAAATTTGTCCAAGGAAATTTGATTGTTTTGCCTTTTCCCCATCTGTGGGTGCTTCTGGGGGTATTCTGGTTGTATGGAACTCCTCTATTTTTGTGGGAAATCTATTGGAAGTTCACCAGTTTGCTGTGGTGATTAAATTTACTTCAAGACAGAACAATGAGCAGTGGACTTTAGTGTTTGTCTATGGACCTTGTCAGGGTGAGGCCAGGGATCTGTTTGTTAACTAGCTTTATAACCTACAAATACCCTTGGGGGAGCATTGGCTTATTGTAGGTGACTTTAACTTTATTAGGTCCATGGATAATAGAAACTTACCTGGGGGTGATTTAAATGCTATCTTCATTTTTAATGAAGTTATTGGCCACTTGGGCCTTCTGGAATTGCCTTTGAAGGGAAGATCCTACACCTGGTCAAATATGCAGGATAACCCTCTCTTGGAGCAACTGGATTGGTTCTTCACCTCTGTTGATTGGATCTCTTTCTACCCAATGACTGAAGTGCTTCCCCTGGCCAGAACTGCTTCTAATCATGTCCCATGTGTGGTCAAAATCAAAACTTCCATTCCAAAGTCCAATATATTTAGATTTGAAAACTATTGGTTGGAACTGGATGGTTTTATGAAATGTGTAGAAGATTCCTGGCAGAAACAATCAAGAAAGGGTCATATCACAGCTAGAATTGCTGACAAACTTAAGTCAATGAGAATGTACCTTAAAAAGTGGCAGCTGAGTGTCTCCAAGCTTAAAACTTTAATTGCTAAGTGTAATCAGGTGATTTTGCTTCTGGATGAATTGGAAGAACTTAGGCCACTATTTAGACCTGAATTTAACTTTAGAAAGATTGTCAAACTGCATGTGAAAAAATTGCTTCATTTGAAACAATTCTAAATTTTTTATTCTTTTTAAAGTTTGTAATCCAATTTTCTTCTCAAATATTTTGTGAAATTTACAAAAAAATAATGTGTTATGATATTTTTGGGAGACATGATGACATGTATAATCTACGTACTTGGGTTATAAGATTTAAGGGTTAGTGAGACCCATACATAAATTTAGGTATTATCTATTCTCCATTATTTCCCTTAACATTTTTTGCATATTTCAGTAATTCTTTTCAGAACTACGTTAGGAGAGGAAAATATATTATGTTTTTTATGTACCATTCTTTATCCAAGTTCCAAGTGCTTTTAGGATTTTACCTGACACACATTTTCCTTAGTTTATAACATAGAAAGAGATAAATACTAGCATATTAAACAACAAATTCGCATTTCAATTTGCTTTAAAATATACCTTTTTCTAACTATATTATGTCCGACAGTATGTTGGCAGAGAAAATGAGGTCAATATACAATCACGAAGAATGTTTCATGTCCTACATAACTCCAATGCAGTTTTTTAAAGGATTGAAATTTTAATGTATCAATGTTTAGGGTTCTTAAACTACTATTTAATCATTTAGTGTGTCGCAAAACCTATCACCTAGGTCCGGATATGAACTTTATTGTATGTACTAATATGTTATCACCCAAAAATTAATATTAAACAAACATTATGAGCAACGAAAAATGTAGAACATTTTCACCATGCTAAAAATAACACCTTTGAAGTTCAACATTCTAAAGATGATGCCCTCGCATTTGTGAGGGCCACTTTGCTAGTTTGAATAAATATTAATGAGATTATACTTAAGCTTGAGGAGCTTCAAAACACTCGTGTTGAGCTTAAGCTTTTTTGCTATGCTTTTTATTTTTATTTTTGCCTTTGCGATTTTTTGGTTGCAAGTTAGCTTTCAAAAAACCAAAAACCAAAAAATAGAATAAGCTTTGCTTTGATCTTGTTCTTTATTTAGCCCCTTGGAGTTCTTTTGCATTTTGTTTTCAGAGGAGTTGGTCTACGACGGAAAACGAGGAATGCAATAGTAAGGAAGAGAAGTGTGTAAATTCGTGACTGTGAACGTATGTCCTATGACCCCCGTCTCTTGCACTTGAAATGCTTAGAGTAGATGTAGTAGTAGTATGTGTGATATATGTAGATGGGAGTAAGTCTTGATAGTTGAGACAAAGGTTTTGTTCTAGTAGCTAAAATGAATTTGTAGCCTTTGTTTTATTTAGTTTAGACAACTAAGACTTATCGTGGGACCATTTTGAAATAAAATGATGTTAACTAAGAATAACTATGCACAAGAAAAAGTCTTTCAAGACTTGGGAGTTGAGATATTGTAGTGGAAGTGATGTTTGAAATGCTCAACCCCATGTTGTTAATTGTAATAGACTTGCTAGAACTTGTGGATTAAATTGTCTAGAGGAAATTAGTTGAAGGGTGAGTGAGATTATGCCAAGAATCTGTGTTCTATCTCTCACATGGTGCTTCAGCATCTTGATGGTGATCTGGCCCTGCTACTATATGCACATGTACGTGTGTAAATGTGGCTTCATCACCTTTCTTGATGTTATGCCGAGGACTCCGCTAGCCATTGAATGATCCACCAAGAGCGATAGCTCGGATTTTGGCTATGAGTTTGTTATCGTACGTAGTGGCAACACTACAAACGAATGTTATTCGGCTTTCTCTTGAATGGGCGTGTATGTGGTAAATAAAGGGGACTGCTCAAAAGATCGTGAAAGAGACATCTTACTAAGTCCATAGTCCCCAAACATTAGTCCACAGCGAAAACCTATGCACGATCACTTATTTGGCATAATCCCTTCACGTGACAATCAAAGTTCCAGCAAACAATAGTTGAAATGAAGTCCTTGAGAGCCTAGAGGAGGAACTAATTATGGGTGTGCCTATGAGCACTTGAGCATCATATTTTACTAGATGCTTTATACTCCCTAAATTATTTTTTTGGCTGTATTCAAAGAAAACTATTCCATGCCTTCCCGGGAAGCAAGTGTTATCTGGATTAAATAGAATAGAGTGTTGCAAAGTTGTTTTATCTAGTAGATCAAGAACTTTGTGTTAATTATCTTTGCTTCACAAACACTTACACTATAACCATGCCACCGCTATATCTATGCTATGTTTTCAGGTCAGGAAGCGGAGGGCTATCTAGGCGTACCGATCGTAAGTGAACAAAAACCTTCTCGTTATTTCGGTTTAAACAACTGAGTTCCTTAAAATTCGGATTTCTTTGTATGTTGCTCGAGGACGATAGAGTTTAAGCTTGGTGGAGTTGATGAGTTATATTTTTACACTCATTCCACCGTTGTTTAAACCGAGATATTTAATTTAAAAAGAGATATTCGCTCCGATATTGCTACTAATAACTAATGAATGCAAAGGATTCCACAAATCCTCTCTTTAATGTTTTTTCACATGAAATGGGCTAAAAAGGGAAGAAATCACGTATGGCAATGGAAAGGAAGGAAAATGGAGGAAGAAAGAGTCAACAGGAGACATCAACACGAAGCCAGAGCAAAAGACGACGTTCCATATGGGCAAAAGCGCCCGTATGAGTGGTTGTTTGCCATGGATTTCGAGGCAGATCGTCCACCTAAACAACTTTTATAAAGGGGACCCCATAAAAATGTCAATAGAACGTCGAGCATAGAAGCTAGAACCTCTTCATCATCATCATGGACAAACCCTAGCCGCCGCCATTTCCATCTCAATAGCCAACTCCACTATCACCATAGTGCTCTTGCATATGCTAGTTCATACTTTTAATCGTGCATCGCAGAAGAAATCCATTGTAAGACATATTGCAATCAATCAATCTCAAGATGTGTTCTTCAATGTTTTCTTCTTGTGATCTGATCTCCATGTGTGAGTAATTCAGTAAGGTCTGGATTGAGGCATGAGCCTTACAACCCAAAGTATTTGTTGAGGGGGTCAATGGAAGTCTTTGACATAACGTCCCATATTTGTTGAAAAATATTGTTTTGTGAAGTGTTGCATGTCTTGTCTGTGATCTTCATCCCTACAGGTACCCAAGATCATGGAGATCAAGCACCGGTGAGGCTGGGAGCAAGGAGACCGTGAAGTGTTATACCGAACACCGGTGACAGTAAGGTTCTGTACGGTAACATGGATCATATCGTTGGGGATAAATGACGTGTAGTCAATAAACACCCAATGCTCTTGTCTGATTTCATTGTGTTACTTATCGAGGAAACCCCGCAAGACTGATAGGGCCTTCGGTAGGACAATTGATACTTCATGTTGGACTCGTGCCGCTCAAGACGTTATTTGGACACATCCCCCACTATGATATGAAACAAGCACATCTTGATGGGTGACTTCCCGAGCACAAATTAATATCTTATTTGATCCCAACGCAAATACATGGTTATAAGCATTAAGACCTCATACCCTTACCTCTTTTTATTATAAGTTTTTGAATAACTATTTGCTTGCCGATCCGGTCAAATGCTAGATTTCACACTTGAAAAAGCTTGCTAGAGGCCATCGCTTCGAGGGAATCTTCCTGTCGTGGGTTCGATAACCCAGGGTCACATCTAGGGAAATAGGTGCGGGCTATTCTTTTTTTCCTATATCGGAGCAATAAAAGGGAGATATCAAATCCTACATTTCTAATAGTGAACAGTGTTTCTACTGTTTATTAGTTTCAAAGACATGATTTGTCTTTTTTGTGTAGCTCTCCCATAATCTATTTCATCTTCAAAATTTACACGCATCTGGAATACATCAATGTAAACATGTATACTTTTTTTAGAATTTTTGGAAACAACTAAATATGTTTTTTGATTTTTTTTTTAAATGACCTCCATGCAGGTCGCCCGTCATTGAATTTTTTTGAGATCCCCTCCTCCTTCTCTTTCTCGGGAGGGTTTCGTGTCCGTGAGCACCCACCGCTGCCTCCCCTGCTATCATCCAGAAAATCCTATGTGTACGATGCAAAAAACACTAAGCAAAACATGATGCAAAATTAAATCATCAAGATTCCATGATGCACCACCGAAGGGAAGGACACACGCTAGAGAAGATGATATGAAAAAAATATTTGGTGGATGGTGGTGATCAAAGTAATCACATCTCACGTTTCTAGCAAGTGATTTTTTTAGCATTGTAACATGTGTTAGATATTCGTATGTCTTGAGCATCCGTCTTTGTACTTTAAGCCAAAAAGTAAGGAATGTTTGGTAGAGCCTCAACTTTGGCCATTGCTCATTGTCAATTCATCATAGTACACAACCTTATTATTTATTACATCACACATCCTACAAAAGTTGAATGATTTTTCTTATTCAACACTCTTTTTTGCAGTAACAAATTCTGGGGAACAGGTAACAAAACCCAGTGGTATAGCCCTCTTTCTGACAGGCATCAACACATCTATGCTCCTTGCATAGCAAAGTGCTATAGGTCCCGTACTCATAAAAGCACATATGGGCTTCCAAGCCTACAAAAAAACACAATATGGTGTACATAAAAAAATTAGATCCTACATTGTTCCACATAGAAACAAGAATAGAAAGAAGTAGCATGGATTACAAATTTCACAGATGAGTGGCAAATTTATAAAAGATGCAGTGAGGAAGTGTCGTGTTCTTCATCTGAAATTTTCGGGCACACTTACCAGGAACTAAAAGAAGAGGCATGAGAAACAGCCTGCATAATAGGCTTGGAACCTTGACGACTCCCATGTCTTCAGAAAACAATCAGGAAAGAAAGCATGGAAGAGATGCACATAAAAATGGGTATATATATATACCATATAGCCTAGAAAGATAAGACCTAAAAAGTCAAAGATATGCATGGAACCCGTTCGGAAAGAAGATATGAACCACCAAATTTATGGAGTATAATAATGTAGTTATTTTAACTTCTAGCTGCATGGTTCAATTCTGATACTCTATCTACAAGATGTGGCTCTATCAGCATGGAACTCATTATGAAAGAAGATATGCACCACCATATTTATGGAGTAAAATAAAATATGCATTTAAGTTCTACATATTGAATGTGTTGCACATGTGCATATACATTTGCTACATATAGTTGATTAATATGAACAACTTATCACAATCAGCATGATCAATTCTTGGGGTAAATTCATTAGTGTTAACATTCATCATCAACCAATATGAATGATTGTGGTCAATGTTGAATAGCTTATAAATCCAATCAATCCCTCCAAGACCCATGTTTCTTATTAAATCCTTTTGCTCTACACTAAGTCCCTCAAACAATTCATGCAGACCCCTCATTATGGAAGTTACTTGTTCTTTGGAACTACAAGCACCAACTGAATCTTTGCTTATACTATTACCAACATTGGATGTGAGATCCTTGACTATGTCTATTGAATTTGTACTACCGATGTAGTTTTCATGTTTCAAATCGCGGTCCTCGACCTCGTCTTCGCATCTATTAGGACCATGCATTTTCTAGCAATTACAACGTATACCCTACAACAACTCAATATGGACTACAATCAAAAATAAAATACAGGATTAAGAACATACATTTTACCTGAGACGTAGATGGATCCTCCGTCCCACACTCTTAGAGATGATACTTCCTCTTCCTCTCATCCTCCTCTAAGCTTTCCTTTTCAAGTTCCAATATGGTAAAGCACCGCGGTGAGAACACTTATGCCGAATACTCCATTAAATTTCATATAGTTTTTCACCCCATAAAAAAGGCCTAACAACTGCCAACTGCCCCAGTCTTACCTTTTTGTTAACACTACTTTTCTTTTTACATTTTTGTTACCACTACTAATCACCTCTTGTGAGTGTTTTTTTTCTCAAGTATGTAAAATTTGAAATGCAATGATCTTTTTGCACTGTATAATCTTCTAAATTAAAAAGAACTCAAGTGGTACACATATATTTACCTCTTAAACAGAAAATACTATCACTTTCTTAACTATCTGGTTTATTGTTGTTTGGATTTGAAATGCACTAGAACTAATGTTGCACAATCGTTTTTATCTGAGCTAATATCAAACAATTTGTAAGTAATATGTAACTTAGCTAAAAACAAACAAAAAACTAAGTGATGTTTTCCATATTTTTCAATTACCGCGCTTGATTGGATCAAATTGGTGACCGATTAGGCTGGCTTAATTTTGATTTTTCTACGGTGACTGAGAACGCATGCATGCGGTAGGCCCCAAGGCTGCTGTTTTTCCATTGGTATATGTCGGATCAATGGATTACGGGGTATCCAGGACCATACCACCAAGTGATTCTACGGAGGTGCCTTGGTGAGCAAGGAGCGAGGACAATGATGAACGGGGTTTAGAAAGACCGCTTGGGACGTTTTCCCTCTCAGGGGCCCCTAGGGAGGCTATCCAAGGTGCCCCACACGGGATGGGAGAAGGAGTTCTGTCCTGCAGAAAGGCAGGATGTACCTACGGACGACACATGGAGAGGAATTGATAAGGTTTGACTTTGGGCGGCCTGCTGAGGACGTCATGTCCTTTGGTGATCATCAATAGTGTCATGGTATAGCCCGCATGAGCAAGCCACAGGGCTGCACTATAGAATGCTACGGGCGACAGGGGGTACCTTCGGTGGACGGAGGTGAAGGGAGAGATTCTCTCCCTTCCACCACATCTCTCTCTCGCTCCCCGCTGTATAAATAGATGAAGATCAGGACCGCACAAGGGGTCGATTCTTTCACCTTGTAACAAACACATTCTAGCTCTCTACCATTTCAATACAACAAAGAAAGAGTAGGGTATTACGCCAAGAAGGTGCCCCGAACCTGGATAGTTCTTTGTGTTCATCCGTAGTTCATCCACCACATTTCATCCATGACTTAGAATTGTTGTACGTGTTCAGTCCCTGGCCGATCTCTCAAAGGGTTGTTGCTCACAACTCATATGTAGGTTCTTAGGGGTTGTTTGGTCTGTGCCAGTGTTTGCCTTGGCAATTGTTGGCTTGCCAAATAATTGGCGCTTGATTTCCTCACCCACGCCTTGCCAAAAAGTTGGCTGAAAACTGAACTAGAGCTGCCGCTGAGCCATGGGCACAACAATTATTTGGTCACCGTCCAAATGAGCACCCATGTTTAGTCAAAGTCCGATATTTTGGCAGGACTTCTCAGAGCAATGAACCAAACATCCCCTTAGAAACCGACATTTGGCGTGCCCTGTAGGGGATTGAGACGTCTAGCTCTTGCATCGGCACCAACCTCGTCGACTACTCTTATCGGAACATTGAGAACAGTTTGGTTCATGGCGTCGAGACGCTCATGTCCATCCATGGCCCCAATTAGCAGTAGGAAAGAGTGTTCTTTGGCACGGCTCCGACTACAAGAGGCGACTAATGCCGCCCAGCAGGTGCCGCCCCCTCAGACTCTTCCTCCTCCTCCCATATGCAGGTAGCCCACCACCCTATCCATGGTCATGAGGAGGATGTGGGGCAAGATGAGGGAGGAAGACAACGGGTCACGAAGTTAGCAGCGTTCGCGACCAAGCCGTAAGTGAACCAAAACTTTCTCGTTATTTTTGTTTAAACAACTGAGTTCCTTAAAATTCGGATTTCTCTGTATGTTGCTCGAGGACGATCGAGTTTAAGCTTGGGGGAGTTGATGTCTTATATTTTTACACTCATTCCACCGTTGTTTAAACCGAGATATTTAATTTAAAAAGAGATATTCGCTTCGATATTGCTACTAATAACTAATGAATGCAAAGGATTCCACAAATCCTCTCTTTAATGTTTTTCACATGAAATGGGCTAAAAAGGGAAGAAATCACGTATGGCAATGGAAAGGAAGGAAAATGGAGGAAGAAAAAATCAACAGGAGACGTCAACACGAAGCCAGAGCAAAAGACGACGTTCCATATGGGCAAAAGCGCCCGTATGAGTGGTTGTTTGGCATGGATTTTGAGGCAGATCGTCCACCTGAACAACTTTTATAAAGGGGACCCCATAAAAATGTCAATAGAACGTCGAGCATAGAAGCTAGAACCTCTTCATCATCATCATGGACAAACCCTAGCCGCCGCCATTTCCATATCCATAGCCAACTCCACCATCACCATAGTGCTCTTGCATCTGCTAGTTCATACTTGTAATCGTGCATCGCATAAGAAATCCATTGTAGGACATATTGCAATCAATCAATCAATCTCAAGATGTGTTCTTCAATGTTTTCTTCTTGTGATCTGATCTCCATGTGTGAGTAATTCAGTAAGGTATGGATTGAGGCATGAGCCTTACAACCCAAAGTATTTGTTGAGGGGGTCAATGGAAGTCTTTGACATAACGTCCCATATTTGTTGAAAAAATTTGTTTCGTGAAGTGTCGCTTGTCTTGTTTGTGATCCTCATCCCTACAGGTACCCAAGATCATGGAGATCAAGCATCGGTGAGGCTGGGAGCAAGGAGACCGTGAAGTGTTATACCGAACACCAGTGACAGTAAGGTTCTGTACGGTAACATGGATCATATCGTTGGGGATAAATGACGTGTAGTCAATAAACACCCAATGCTCTTGTCTGATTTCGTTGTGTTACTTATCGAGGCAACCCCGCAAGATAGATAGGGCCTTCGGTAGGACAATTGATTCTTCATGTAGGACTCGTGCCGCTCAAGACGTTATTTGGACACATCCCCCATTCTGATATGAAACAAGCACATCTTGATGGGTGATTTCCCGAGCACAAATTAATATATTATTTGATCCCAATGCAAATACATGGTTATAAGCATTAAGACCTCATACCCTTACCTCTTTTTATTATAAGTGTTTGAATAACTATTTGCTTGCCGATCCGGTCAAATGCTAGATTTCACACTTGAAAAAAGCTTGCTAGAGGCCATCGCTTCGAGGGAATCTTCCTGTCGTGGGTTCGATAACCCAGGGTCACATCTAGGGAAATAGGTGCGGGATATTCTTTTTTTCCTATATCGGAGCAATAAAAGGGAGATATCAAATCCTACATTTCTAATAGTGAACAGTGTTTCTACTGTTTATTAGTTTCAAAGACATGATTTGTCTTTTTTGTGTAGCTCTCCCATAATCTATTTCATCTTCAAAATTCACACACATCGGGAATACATCAATGTAAACATGTATACTTTTTTTAGAATTTTTGGAAACAACAAAATATGTTTTTTGATTTTTTTTTAAAATGACCTCCATGCAGGTCGCCCGCCATTGAATTTTTTTTGAGATCCCCTCCTCCTTCTCTTTCTCGAGAGGGTTTCGTGTCCGTGAGCACCCACCGCTGCCTCCCCTGCTATAATCCAGAAAATCCTATGTGTACGATGCAAAAAAACACTAAGCAAAACATGATGCAAAATGAAATCATCAAGATTCCATGATGCACCACCGAAGGGAAGGACACACGCTAGAGAAGATGATATGAAAAAATATTTGGTGGATGGTGGTGCTCAAAGTAATAATATCTCACATTTCTAGCATGTGTTTTTTTTAGTATTGTGACATGTGTTAGATATTTGTATGTCTTGAGCATCCGCCTTTGTACTTTAAGCCAAAAAGTAAGGAATGTTTGGTAGAGCCTCAACTTTGGCCATTGCTCATTGTCAATTCATCATAGTTCACAACCTTATTATTTGTTACATCACACATCCTACAAAAGTTGTAAGATTTTTCTTATTCAACACTCTTTTTTGCAGTAACAAATTCTAGGGAACAGGTAACAAAACCCAGTGGTATAGCCCTCTTTCTGACAGGCATCAACACATCTATGCTCCTTGCATAACAAAGTGCTATAGGTCCTGCACTCATAAAATCACATATGGGCTTCCAAGCTTACAAAAAAACACAATATGGTGTACATAAAAAAATTAGATCCTACATTGTTCCACATAGAAACAAGAATAGAAAGAAGTAGCACGGATTACAAATTTCACAGATGAGTGGCAAATTTATAAAAGATGCAGTGAGGAAGTGTCGTGTTCTTCATGTGAAATTTTCGGGCACACTTACCAGGAACTAAAAGAAGAGGCATGAGAAATAGCATGCATAATAGGCTTGGAACCTTGACGACTCCCATGTCTTCAGAAAACAATCAAAAAAGAAAAGTTGGAAGAGATGCACATAAAAATGGGTCATAAGACCTAATGCATAGTAGCATGCATATATATAGCCTAGAAAGATAAGACCTAAAAAGTCAAAGATATGCATGGAACCCGTTCGGAAAGAAGATATGAACCACCAAATTTATGGAGTATAATAATGTAGTCATTTTAACTTCTAGTTGCATGGTTCAATTCTGATACTCTATCTACAAGATGTGGCTCTATCAGCATGGAACTCATTATGAAAGAACATATGCACCACCATATTTATTGAGTATAATAATATATGCATTTAACTTCTACATATTGAATGTGTTGCACACGTGCATATACATTTGCTACATATACTTGATTAATATGAACTACTTATCACAATAAGCATGAACAAGTCTCGGGGTAAATTCATCAGTGTTTACATTCATCATCAACCAAGATGAATGATTGTGGTCAATGTTGAATGGCTTATAAATCCAATCAATCCCTCCAAGACCCATGTTTCATATTAAATCCTTTTTCTCTACTCTAAGTCCCTCAAACAATTCATGCAGACCCCTCATTATGGAAGTTACTTGTTCTTTGGAACTACAAGCACCAACCGAATCTTTGCTTATACTAGCACCAACATTGGATGTGAGATCCTTGACTAGGTCTATTGAATTTGTACTACCGATGTAGTTTTCATGTTTCAAATCGCGGTCCTCGACCTCGTCTTCGCATCTATTAGGACCATGCATTTTCTAGAAATTACAACGTATACCCTACAACAACTCAATATGCACTACAATCAAAAATAAAATACAGGATTAAGAACATACAGTTTACCTGAGACGTAGATGGATCCTCCGTCCCACACTCTTAGAGATGATCCTTCCTCGTCCTCTCATCCTCCTCTAAGCTTTCCTTTTGAAGTTCCAATATGGCAAAACACCGCGGTGAGAACACTTATGCCGGATACACCATTAAATTTCAAATAGTTTTTCACCCCATACAAAAGGCCTAACAACTGGCAACTGCCCCAATCTTACCTTTTTGTTAACACTACTTTTCTTGTTACATTTTTGTTACGACTAATAATCACCTCTTGTGAGTGTTTTTTTTCTCAAGTATGTAAAATTTGAAATGCAATGATCTTTTTGAACTGTATAAACTTCTAAATTAAAAAGAACTCAAGTGGTACACATATATTTACCTCTTAAACAGAAAATACTATCACTTTCTAACTATATGATTTATTGTTGTTTGGATTTGAAATGCACTAGAACTAATGTTGCACAATCGTGTTTATCTGAGTTAATATCAAACAATTCGTAAGTAATATGTAACTTAGCTAAAAAAAACAAAAAACTAAGTGATGTTTTCCATACTTTTCAATTACCGCGCTTGATTGGATCAAATTGGTGACCGATTAGGCTGGCTTAATTTTGATTTTTCTATGGTGACTGAGAACGCATGCATGCGGTAGGCCCCAAGGCTACTGTTTTTCCATTGGTATATCTCGGGCCAATGGATTATGGGGTATCCAGGACCGTACCACCGAGAGATTCTACGGAGGTGACTTCGTGAGCAAGGAGCGAGGACAGTGATGAACGGGGTTTAGAAAGACCGCTTGGGACGTTTTCCCTCTCAGGAAGGCCCCCAGGGAGGCTATCCTAGGTGCCCCACACGGTATGGGAGAAGGAGTTCTGTCCTGCAGAAAGGCAGGATGTACCTACGGACGACACATGTTGAGGAATTGATAAGGTTTGACTTTGGGCGGCCTGCTGAGGACGTAATGTCCTTCGGTGATCATCAATAGTGTCGTGGTATAGCCTGCATGAGCAAGCCACAGGGCTGCACTATAGCATGCTACGGGCAACAGGGGGTACCTTCGGTGGACGGAGGTGAAGGGAGAGATTCTCTCCCTTCCACCTTATCCCTCTCTCGCTCTCCATTGTATAAATAGATGAAGATCAGGACCGCACAAGGGGTCGATTCTTTCACCTTGTAACAAACACATTCTAGCTCTCTACCATTGCGATACAACAAATCAAGAGTAGGGTATTATGCCAAGAAGGTGCCTCGAACCTGGATAGTTCTTTGTGTTGATCCGTAGTTCATCCACCACATTTCATCCATGACTTAGGATTGTTGTACGTGTTCAGTCCCTGGCCGAACTCTCAAAGGGTTGTTGCTCACAACTCATATGTAGGTTCTTAGGGGCTGTTTGGTATGTGCGAGTGTTGGCCTTGCCAATTGTTGGCTTGGCAAATAATTGGCGCTTGATTTCCTCACCCTCG
The DNA here is from genome assembly GCA_039707655.1 of Elymus sibiricus. NCBI lineage: Eukaryota > Viridiplantae > Streptophyta > Magnoliopsida > Poales > Poaceae > Elymus > Elymus sibiricus. The sequence continues at coordinate 456,799,107 of CM077665.1, read as the reverse complement.
CCTTGCCAAAAAGTTGGCTGAAAATTGAACTAGAGCTGCCGCTGAGCCATGGGCACACCAATTATTTGGTCACCATCCAAATGAGCACCCATGTCTAGTCAAAGTCCGATATTTTGGCAGGGTTTCTCAGAGCAATGAACCAAACAGCCCCTTAGAAATCGACATTTGGCGTGCCCTGTAGGGGATTGAGACGTCTAGCTCTCGCATCGGCACCAACCTCATCGACTACTCTTCTCGGAACCTTGAGCACAGTTTGGTTCATGGCGTCGAGACGCTCTTGTCCATCCATGGCCCCAATTAGCAGTCGGAAAGCATGTTCTTTGGCGCGGCTCCGACTACAGGAGGTGGCTAATGCCGCCCAGCAGGTGTCGCCCCGTCAGACTCCTCCTCCTCCTCCCCCTTTGTCGGGGCAGGAGGTCCACCACCCTATCCATGGTCATGAGGAGGATGTGGGGCAAGACAAGGGAGGAAGACAACGGGTCACGACGTTAGCAGCGTTCGCGACCGAGCCGTCGCCCCCCATGGCAGGAGGGCCGAACTCACATTTTGATTGTTCCATCGGCGACCATGGCCCATACCGTCTACGCGTCTACACACCGGCGGCAGCATTGATAGTGGCGTGCGAACTCCAGCAGTACCCGCCACCAGAGGCCGAACGCGACCCCTCGCTCATGCGGATCACGTATCTACTTGCCATTGCTGGTTAGGCGTAGCCGCGTTCACGGACACCATCACATAAACACCATGAGTAATCACACGCCCCGGAGCACATGCCGCCCCCACAACACCTTCGAGATCACGAACCGTGACATGCCCGCGGACGCCCGAGAGGGGGGCGTGTCAATCTGTGGCCTCCTTCCTTGGAGAGGATAAGGATCGGCGACCACCGGCACGACTGATACGTCTCCAACGTATCGATAATTTATGAAGTATTCATGCCATATTCATCTATGTTTACAATACTTTTATATGGTTTTGATGCACTTTATATGATTTATTTAGAACTAACCCAGATTGACGCTGTTTTCAGCAGAATTACCGTGGTGTTGTTTTTGTGCAGAAAATGAAAGTTCTCGGAATCGCCCAAACCTTTTTGGTGATTTTTTCTGGACCAAATAATCAATATTTGAGCGAAGAACCACCGGAGAAGACCCACGAGGTGGGCACAACCCACCAGGGCGCGCCAGAGGGCCGAGGCGCGCCCTAGTGTATCGTGCCCTCCTCGTGGCCCATCTTGGCATGAAACCGACGCCCAAAAATCCTATAAATATAGAAACCATCAAAAATAACCCTAGACTCTCCGCTCCGCCGCTGCAACTCTCTGTATCGACAAAAAACCAATCAGGAGAAGTTCCAGTACCCTGCCGGAGAGGGGAATCCATCTCCGGTGGCCATCTTCATCATCCCGGCGGAGGCCATGACGAGGAGGGAGTAGTCCACCCTCGGGGCTGAGGGTATGTACCAGTAGCTATGTGTTCAATCTCTCTCTCTCTCGTGTTCTTGAGATGTCACGATCTTGATGTATCATGGGCTTTGTTAATATAGTCAGATCATATGATGTGATTCCCTTGCTATCATGTTGTGATGAATTGAATCTTTCCCTTCGAGATATCGTTATGTTGGATTGAATATTGGATTTGAGAACACTTGATGTATGTCTTGCATGTGGATACCCGTGGTGACAATGGGGTGTTCTATTGATTCACTTGATATATGTTTTGGTACTCAACTTGCGGATTCCCGCGGTGACATTGGGGTAATCTATGCATAGGGGTTGATACATGTTCTTGTCCTACTTTCTCCGATAGAAATCTTGGGGCACTCTTTGAGGTTCTTTGTGTGGATTGAGTATTATGAATCTGAAATTGTTTGATGCGTATCGTATAATTAACTCATGGATACTTGTGGTGACATTGGAGTATCTAGGTGACATTAGAGTTGGGTGATGCGTATCATATGGTGTTATTCTAGTACGAACTCTTAGATAGATTGAATGGAAAGGATAACTTGATGTTATCTTAGTACGAACTCTTGAATAGATCGATCGGAAAGAATAACTTTAAGGTGGTTTCGTACCCTACAAACAATTTCTTCTTATGTTCTCAGCTAGATAAGAACTTTGGAGTGATTCTTCGTTGCACGTTGAGGGATGGTTATGTGATCCAATTATATTAGCATTGTTGAGAGATTGCACTAGCGAAAGTACGGACCCTAGGCCTTGTTTTCAAGCATTGCAATACCGTTTGTGCTCACTTTTGTCACTTGCTACCTTGCTGTTTTTATATTTTCAGATTACAAAAACCTATATCTACCATCCATATTGCACTTGTATCACCATCTCTTTGCCGAACTAGTGCACCTATATAATTTGCCATTGTATTGGGTGTGTTGGGGACACAAGAGATTTCTTGTATTTGATTGCAGGGTTGTTTGAGAGAGACCATCTTCATCCTACACCTCCCACGGATTGATAAACCTTAGGTCATCCACTTGAGGGAAAGATGCTACTGTCCTACAAAACTCTACGCTTGGAGGCCCAACAAAGTCTACAAGAATAAAGTTGCGTAGTAGACATCAAGCTCTTTTCTGGCGCCGTTGCCGGGGAGGTGAGTGCTTGAAGGTATATCTTTAGATATTGCAATTAAATCGTTTAGTTTCTTCCTTTTCACTAGTTTGGTTTATAAAAGAAAACTACAAAAAAATGGAGTTTAGGTTGCATCATTTGTATTGTCTTTATAATGTATTTCGTGAAAATAAGGATTCAGAAAATTGTGCTCAATTGCTAGAAGAAGAAATTATGAAAATACTCAATGAGAATTCCTTGAATGATGAGCATGATAGCAATATTGTTAGTATGAATTTTCTTAATATCCATGATGCTAATGATATGCAAAGCCACAAGCTTGGGGATGCTATGCTTGATGAAGATGATATTTTTAGTGCCCCAAGTTTTGATGAGCAAAACTATTATGATGATAGCATGCCTCCTATGTATGATGATTATTGTGATGACATGTATGCTATAAGGAGTGCTATTAACCATGAAACTTGTCATCATGATTTTAATATTCACTATGGTTATGTCAATCAAGTGTCTCATGATAGTTATTTTGTTGAGTTTGCTCCCATTCCAATGAATGAGAAGAATTTTGCTTGTGTGGGTAGTAATAAAAATTCTATGCTTGTGCATCATGAAAAGAATGATTTATGTGATAGTTATATTGTTGAATTCCTTCATGATGCTACTGAAATTTATTATGTGGGAGGAACATATGCTTGTAGGAATTGCAATAATATCAAGTTTCCTCTCTATGTGTTCAAAGCTTTGAAGTTATGCTTGTTTTGCCTTCCTATGCTAGTTGATTCTTGCTCCCATAAATTGTTTGGTCACAAAATCCCTATGAATAGGAAGTGGGTTAGACTTAAATGTTCTTGTCATGTGATTCATGATGCTCTCTTGCTTGTTCCAGTAACTACTTTTTATGTGAGCATCTTTGAAATCATCATGCCTAGCTAAAAGGCTTTAAAGAAAAGCGCTTGTTGGGAGAAAACCCAACACTTTTCCTTTCTATTTTTGTGTGTTCACATGATTAAGATACTTTAGTAATCATGTTTTGTGCCTTTTATTTCAATAAAGTGCCAAGTAAAGCCTTTGGGATGACTCACAAGATGAGTAGAATTGATGCTGAACCAAAACATAAACTTTTGACTCAAGTACAGGAATTTTAATTTTTTACTGGAGAGTGATAATGAACTGAAATTTTTACACAGTCTTAATATAAAAATTCTGCAGGCTTTACTAATTTTAAAAAAAAATTAGAGACAGGGAAGTATGGCTACACTACAGATATTCACAGACTGTTCTATTTCTGACAGATTCTGTTTTGCATGCATAGTTTGCTTGTTTTAGCGTTCCCATAGCTTATATTCAGTGATATAAATTATGTGAATGGTAGAATACAGTAGGTATCATGTGGGAACAATTATGAATCTTTTCTTGACAGTACCTAAGTGAATGATTTATCTTTATTACACTAACCCTTCTCACGAAGTTCTGTTAAGTTTTGTGTGATTGAAGTTTTCAAGTTTTGGGTGAGACACCGATATGAGGAGAATAAGGAGTGACAAGAACCTAAGCTTGGGGATGCCCAAGGCACCCCCAAGGTAATATCCAAGGAAGACTCAAGCGGCTAAGCTTCGGGATGCCCCGGAAGGCATCCCCTCTTTCATCATCAACATTATCTGTATATCTTACTTAGAGCTATATTTTTATTCGTCACATAATATGTACTTTGCTTGCATCGTCATTATATTTTGTTATTTTCTGTTAGGTGTTATTTATAATCTTGTTTTTCAATAAAAAGTTTCAAGAATTGTCTTAGGATGCTTGCGTTGATGTTTTGATGTGTGCTGTGTAAAAACAGAAACTTTTTGCTGTAGTGTTTGAATTTTCATATTTTACTGGAACATGGAAAGTTTCTGAAATTTTTACAAAGTGTTGCCATATAAATTATTTAGCATGTCCTAAATTTTCATAATTTTTTGAGTTACATAAGTACACTGTTTTCATAATTTGCTACAGACTGTTCTGTTTGGACAGATTGCTGTCATAGTTTCGTTATCTACCTATCCTATAGTTTCCATAGCCTATATTGGTAGATATAAATTGTAGAAACGATAGTAAACAGTAGATTATGTTTGGAAATTATTGTGCAACTTGTCTTGGAAGTGCAAGAAGTGTTGACGAAGAGAGGTGGGATGCGTAGCATCCCCAAGACAAGTTGCATAGTAGAAATCAACACTTGCATTGTAAAATTTAGGCTCAACATAGGACCATAGAGTGGAAATTATTGTGAACGAATAAACTTGCATAGTAGACATCAACGACACCCGGCAAAGTACCCCCCCGTGGCCATAGAGTGTCGGCGGGAATGACATCACAAATTCGTCCAAGAAATACTGGAGGCAGGGCGCCCCGCACAGGGCACCCCGGGCGCCCGAGTTGTCGATGGCTCTATATTTTACGCATTTTTACGTCTCTATATTATGCATGATTACCGATTTTTGCACTTATCATTGTGAGCATTGCACATTTAGTGTTTTATTCGGCTTTTATTAGTTTTGTTTGTTTTTTGTGTCCACGGGCACATGGGAGAAACCTAGGACCATGCACAATGAAAGAATTAACGATGGATTCAATATGGAGACACCTTGGGGGCAAACTTAGCTAATTCGGAGGTCAGAAAAAGTAATTCTTCCACATTATTCCAAATCAAGATCTAATACCATAAATGGATTGCCTCCATTTATACGAATCCAACGAGTCCAAGAACGTCAAATTCTGAGTTCGTATGAAGAAATGGTGACCGTTTTCCCGAACAAAGCAAAAGAAGGCCTTTCGAACAACCGCACACGGTCGTTTCGGTGGTCGTTTGACATCCACACAACACCGAAAGTTGCCTCTCATTATGGGATTCTTCATCGATTTCATCCCCAATTGTTCCCACGGTATCCTAGTCTCATAATGAAGGGATTGGGATAAGATAAGGCTCATCTTGAGCCCTTGGATGACCACATCAACGGAGGAGATACTAGGAGGCCTTCATATAAGCACCATCAACCCTAGCCGCCGCCACATCCTCATTCATTCATTCACACAGACGTCCACCATCTCCATTGTTGTTCCAATACCACCTTCATAGAAAATAGAAGGGCCAAGCCAAGAGGAGGAAGAGAAGGCGCCCTCACCACGCGTGTCGGCCTTTACGATCTTCATCACCGGTGCCGCCACCATCTTCATCTCCACCACCGACGCAGCCGCCATCACCATCGCCACCACCATGATCCTCTCCTCCACCGGCTTCACGTCGGCTTGTAACTTTTCCTCTCCCTCTATGATGTTTCAGTAGTTGTCTTAGTTCTTGAGGAATTGGATGAACCCTTGCATGATTATTACTTTGTTGGATAAGCGATCCAATATTCTCTTTATATGTATTGCGTTGATTTTCTCATGTTGTTTTGAAGGCCGCCCACACAACATTGGCCACTTATGGACTTGAGGTGATTTATATTGGTGAGAAGGGTAGTTGTGGAAGGTAGGTAGTTACATTACCTATTCTTGCTTCCTCCCTGATCATTGCAATAGGGATTAGTGGAGAACCATAGAACTTAATGCCGTGACCACAGGGAGTTCACTCCCCTTAATCATCGTTGTGATAACCGGAGTGGGGGAAGCACGGTTGTAGCACGAGTGTACGTGATAAGCTTAGTGAGGATGCATACTTTAATGGCTCTGCCCATGTGAGATCATATACAAGTGGCTTAGTAATACAACTAGAAAGCCATGTCTATCATGTATTGTCAGCATCATATTTGTGGTGATGACTCTAATTCCCTTGATAAGGTTTACTACTCAAGCACCATTTCACCTAGTTTATTCTCTTTATTTTTCTGTCTTTTATCTCCTGTTTGTAGTTTAGTAAACATTATCCTTTTATTTATCTTCCTAGCAACTTACTAAAGTAGGCTATTTCAAAACTACGGTTTGGGTGCGTACGTACTATGTAAGTGATAGCGTGGTTGTGGGGTTCGTAATTCCTTCCTATTTGCTCCCTGTGGGTTCGGCACTTCTCTTATCATGAAAGTACTACAACAGCCATGTGCACTTGCAGGTCATCAAGCATTTTCTGGCACCGTTGCCGGGGAGCATAGCGCTTGGTTATTACTTGTTGGGGAACGGAGCATGAATTTCAAAAATTTCCTACGCTCACGCAAGATCTATCCATGGAGATGTATCGCTACGAGAGGGGGGAGTGTGTCTATGTACCCTCGTAGACCGTTAGCGGAAGCGTCTCACAACGCGGTTGATGTAGTCGAACAATCCTTCGAGCTCCACCAATCAAGTACCGAACGTACGGCACCTCCGAGTTCTACACACGTGCAGCTCGGTGGCGTTCCTCGCCTTCTTGATCCAGCAAGACGTCGAGGTAGTAGATGAGTTCCGTCAGCACGACGGCGTGGCGACGGTGACGGTGAAGTGATTCCGGCAGGGCTTCGCCTAAGCTCTCCGAAAATATGACCGAGGTGGAAAACGGAGATCGGGGCACCGCACACGGCTATGGGACAATTGTGTACTTTGGGGTGCCCCCTTTCCCCCGTATATAAAGGATGAGAGGGAGGAGGCCGGCCCCCTAGGGGTGCGCCAAGTGTGGGGAGTCCTACTAGGACTCCTTAGTCCTAGTAGGATTCCACCTCCCATACGGAGTAGGAAAGAGGGAAGGGAGAGGGAAAGGAAAAAGGGGCTGCGCCCCCTCCCCTAGTCCAATTCGGTTTGGGCAAGAGGGGGCGCGAGCCTCCTCACGTGGCCTGCCTCTCCTTTTCCCGTATGGCCCAATAAGGCCCATTACTTCTCCCGCTGAATTCCCGTAACTCCCCGGTACTCCAAAAAATACCCGAATCACTCGGAACCTTTCCGACGTCCGAATATAGCCTTCCAATATATGAATCTTTACCTCTCGACCATTTCGAGACTCCTCGTCATGTCCATGATCTCATCCGGGACTCCGAACAAACTTCGGCCACCAATCACATAACTCATATAATACTAAATCGTCATCGAACCTTAAGTGTGCAGACCCTACGGGTTCGGGAATGATGTAGACATGACCGAGACGACTCTTCGGTCAATAACCAACAGCGGAACCTGGATGCTCATATTGGTTCCTACATATTCCACGAAGATCTTTATCGGTGAACCTCATATGTCAACATACGTTGTTCCCTTTGTCTGGCGGTATGTTACTTGCCCGAGATTCGATCGTCGGTATCCAATACCTAGTTCAATCTCGTTACCGGCAAGTCTCTTTACTCGTTCCGTAATACGTCATCTTGTAACTAACTCTTTAGTCACGGTGCTTGCAAGGCTTCTGGGATGCTGTATTACCGAGAGGGCCCAGAGATACCTCTCCGATAGTCGGAGTGACAAATTCCAATCTCGATCCATGCCAACTCAACAAACACTTTCGGAGATACCTGTAGTGCACCTTTATAATCACCCAGTTACGTTGTGACGTTTGATACACCCAAAGTATTCCTACGGTATCCGAGAGTTGCATGATCTCATGGTCAGAGGAACGTGTGTTTGACATAGTGAAAGCAATAGCAATAAACTGAACGATCATTTGCTATGCTAACGGTTGGGTCAAGTCCATCACATCATTCTCCTAATGATGTGATCCCATTATCAAATGACAACTCATGTCCATGGTCAGGAAAACTTGACCATCTTTTGATCAACGAGCTAGTCTAGTAGAGGCTTACTAGGGACACAGTATTTGTTTATCTATTCACACATGTATTTAGTTAACGGTCAATACAATTCTAGCATGAATAATAAACTATTATCATGAACGGGGAAATATGATAATAACTAATTTATTATTGCCTCTAGGGCATATTTCCAACAGTTTCCCACTTGCACTAGAGTCAATAATCTAGAATACATCTCCATGTAATTAACACTTAATCAGTTCTAAAGCTGATCATGTTTTGCTTGTGAGAGAGGTTTTAGTCAACGGGTCTGCAATATTCAGATCCGTGTGTTCTTGGCAAATCTCTATGTAGATGCTGCTACCACACTCTGTTTGGAGCTACTCCAAAAAATTTCCCCACTATACTTATCCGGTCTGAGACTCATAGTCTTTCGGATCAGTGTTTAAAGCTTGCATCGACGTAACCCCTTACGACGAACTCTTTATCATCTCTATTCCCGAGAAATTCTTCCTTAGTCATCTTAAGGATAATTTGACCGCTGTCCAGTGATCTACTCCTGGATCACTTTGGTACCTCTTTTGCCAGACACATGGCAAGGCACACATCTTGGCATACTTTATAGAACCTATGGCCGAGGCATAGGGGATAACCTTCATCCATTCTATTTATTTTGCCGTGGTCGAGATTTGAGTCTTACTCAACTTCACACCTTTCACCACAGTCAAGAACTCTTTCTTTGACTGATCCATTTTGAACTTCTTCAAAATCTTGTCAAGGTATATGTTTTGTGAAAGTCATATGAGGTGTCTCAATCTATCTCTATAGATTTTGAGGCCTAACATGTAAACAACCTTTACCTAGATCTTCAAGTCTTACCCCACTTCACACCAGCCAAGAACTTATTTCTTTTGACTTGATCCATTTTGAACTTCTTCAAAATCTAATCAAGGTGTGTGAAAATCTTTTATCAGGTGTCTTGATCTATCTCTATAGATCTCGATGCCCAAACCGTGGATAACTCAAAAAACAGGTTTTTATTGAAAAACACCTTTCAATTAATTCTTTATGCTTTCCAGAAATTCTACATCATTTCCAATCACATATACTTATTAGAAATGTTATAGAGCTCCCACTCACTTTGTTGTAAATACAAGTTTCTCCATAAACTTGCATAAACCCAAACGCTTTGATCACTTCATCAAAGCGAGTATTCTAGCTCCGAGATGCTTGCACCAGTCCATAGATGAATCGCTGGAGCTTGCATACTTTGTTAGCACCTTTAGGATCGACAAAACCTTCCGGTTGTATCATATACAATTCTTCCTTAAGGAATCCATTAAGGAATGCCGTTTTGACGTCCATTTGCCAGATTTCATAATCATAAAACGCGGCAATTGCTAACATAATTCTGACAGACTTTAGCATCGCTACGGGTGAGAAAGTCTCATCGTAGTCAACTCCTTGAACTTGTCGATAACCTTTAGCAACAAGTCGAGCTTTATAGACGGTGACATTACCATCAGCGTCCGTCTTCTTCTTAAAGATCCATTTATTTTTAATAGCTCGCCGTTTCATCGGGCAAGTCTACCAAAGTCCACACTTTGTTCTCATACATGGATCTAATCTCGAATTTCATGGCCTCAAGCCATTTGTCGGAATCCGGGCTCGCCATCGCTTCTTCATAGTTTGTAGGTTCACCGTTGTCTAACAACATGACCTCCAAGACAGGATTGCCGTACCAATCTGGTGCGGAGCGTGTCCTGGTTGACCTACGAGGTTCTGTAGCAACTTGATCCGAAGCCTCATGATCATCATCATCAACTTCTTCTCTGGTCTGTGTTGGTGTCACAGAAATTTCTTTCTGTGGCGTACTAAAATCCAGAGGAGGTACAATTATCTCATCAAGTTCTACTTTCCTCCCACTCACTTCTTTCGAGAGAAACTCCTTCTCTAGAAAGGATCCATTCTTAGCAACGAATACTTTGCCTTCGGATCTGTGGTAGAAGGTGTACCCAACGGTCTCCTTTGGGTATCCTATGAAGACGCACTTATCCGCTTTGGGTTCGAGCTTATCTGGCTGAAGCCTTTTGACATAAGCATTGCATCCCCAAACTTTCAGAAACGACATCTTAGGTTTCTTGCAAACCACAGTTCATACGGTGTCATCTCAACGGATTTAGACGGTGCCCTTGTTTAAAGTGAATGCAGCTGTCTCTAATGCATAACCCCAAAATGATAGTGGCAAATCGGTAAGAGACATCATAGAACGCACCATATCCAATAGAGTACGATTACGACGTTCGGACACACCATTACGCTGTGGTGTTCCATGTGGCGTGAGCTGTGAAACAATTCCACATTGTCTTAAGTGATTGCCAAACTCGTAACTCAAATATTCTCCTCCACGATCAGATCGTAAGAACTTTATTTTCTTGTTACGATGGTTCTCTACTTCACTCTGAAATTCTTTGAACTTTTCAAATGTTTCAGATTTATGCTTCATCAAGTAGACATAACCATATCTACTCAAATCATCAGTGAACGTGAGAATATAACGATATCCACCGCGCGCCTCAACACTCATCGGACCGCATACATCGGTATGTATTATTTCCAATAAGTTGGTTGCTCGCTCCATTGTTTCGGAGAACGGAGTTTTAGTCATCTTGCCAATAAGGCACGGTTCACATGTCTCAAATGATTCATAATCAAGAGATTCCAAAAACCCATCTGCATGGAGTTTCTTCATGTGTTTAACACTGATATGACCTAAGCAGCAGTGCCACAAATATGTGGTACTATCATTATCTTTTGGCATTCGTGTTATGAACATATGTATTACTACGATCAAGATTCTATAAACCTTTCATTTTAAGTGCATGATCATCAATGATATTATCCAAATAGAATAACAATTATTATCTGAAATTGAATAACCGTCTTGCAATAAACACTATCAGATATAATGTTCATGCTTAACGCAAGCACCAAATAACAATTATTTAGGTTCATCACTAATCCTGAAGGTAGAGAGAGCGTGGCGATGGTGATCACATCAACCTTGGAGACACTTCCAATGCACATCGTCACCTCGTTCTTAGCTAGCCCTCGTTTATTCCGAAGCTCCATGTTTCAAGTTGTAAGCAACTGAACAAGTATCAAATACCCAGGTGCTCCTACGAGTACTAGTAAGGTACATATCAATAACATGTATATCAAATATCTTTGTTGACATTGCCAGTCTTATTATCTGCCAGTTACTTTGGGGAAGTTCCGCTCCCTGTGACATTTCCCTTTGCAATGGGAGCACTAAGTCTCGGGTTTGGTTCAGCCTTGGGTTTCTTCGCGTGAGCGGCAACTGTTTTACCGTTCTTCTTGAAGTTCCCTTTTCTTTCCCTTGCCCTTCTTGAAACTAGTGGTCTTATTAACCATCAACACTTGATGCTCCCTTTTTTGATTTCTACATCCGCAGATTGTAGCATCGCGAATAGCTTAAGGATCTTCTATCCCTTGCATGTTTATAGTTCATCACGAAGATCCAGTAGCTTAGTGATAGTGACTAGAGAACTCTATCAATCGCCACTTTATTCGGAAGTCTAAGTCCCACTTGATTCAAGTGTTTGAAATACTCAGACATTCTGAGTACATGCTCACTAACGGAGCTGTTCTCCTCCATCTTGTAGCTATAGAACTTGTCAAAGGTGTCATCCCTCTCGACCCGGGTGTGAGTCTTGAAAAACAAATTTTCAGCTCTTGGAACATCTCAGATGCTCCGTGTTGCTCAAAACATATTTGGAGCTCCGGTTCTAAGCCGTAAAGTATGGCGCACTGAACTATCGAGTAGTCATCTTTTCTTGTCTGCCAGACGTTCATAACGTCCTCAGACGAAGCCGTAGGGCTATTTCACTGAGCGGTGCATTAAGGACATAAGCCTTCTGTGCAGCAGTGAGGACAATCCTCAGATCACGGACCTAGTCCGCATAGTTGCTTCCTTCAACTTTCAACTTCGTTTTCTCTAGGAACATATAAAAACAGGGGAACTACAGCGCGGTCTATGGATCTACAACATAAATTTGCTAAGACAAGTAAGACTATGTTCATGACAATTGAAGTTCAATTAATCAAATTACTTAAGAACTCCCACTTAGATTAACATCCCTCAAGTTGTCTAAGTGTAACATGATCCACATCAACAAAACCACGTCCGATCATCACGTGAGGTGGATTAGTTATCAATGGTGAACATCTTTCATGTTGATCATATCTACTATATGACTCATGTTCGACCTTTCGGTCTCTTGTGTTCCGAGGCCATGTCTGTACATGCTAGGCTCGTCAAGTTTAACCCAAGTATTCTGCGTGTGTAAAACTGGCTTACACCCGTTGTATGCAAACGAAAGAATCCATCACACCCGATCATCACGTGGTGCTTAGAAGCGTCGAACCTTCGCAACGGTGCATACTAGGGGAGAACACTTATTTTGAAATTTAGTGAAGGGATCATCTTATAATGCTACCGTCGTCCTAAGCAAAATAAGATGCATAAAAGGATTAACATCACATGCAATTCAATATATGTGACATGATATGGCCATCATCGTCTTGTGCTTTTGATCTCCATCAGCAAAGCACCGTCATGATCTCCATCGTCACCGGGTTGACACCTTGATCTCCATCGTAGCGTCGTGACACCTTGATCTCCATCGTAGCGTCGTGGTCGTCTCGCCGGCTATTGCTACTACTACTACTGCTAACTAATAGCGGTAAAGTAAAGCAATTACATGGCGTTGGCATTGCATACAATAAAGAGACAACCATAAGGCTCCTGTCGGTTGCCTAATAACTTACAAAACATGATCATCTCATACAACAACTTATATCACATCATGTCTTGGCCATATCACATCATCAGCATACCCTGCAAAAACAAGTTAGACGTCCTCTACTTTGTTGTTGCAAGTTTTACGTGGCTGCTACGGGTTTGCAAGAACCGTTCTTACCTACGCAAAACCACAACGTGGTGTAGTGATTGCTTTTTGATCTTCTAAAAGAATCCTCTTCATTGAAACCGATTCAACTAAAGTGAGAGAGACAGACACCCGCCAGTCACCTTTATGCAACGAGTGCACGTAGCGGTGAAACCTGTCTTGCGTAAGCGTACGAGTAATGTCGGTCCGGGCCGCTTCATCTCACAATACCGCCGAATCAAGTAACAACTAGTAACGGCAAGCAATATGTATACACCCACGCCCACAACTCACTTGTGTTCTACTCGTGCAAATCACATCTACGCATAGACCTGGCTCTGATGCCACTGTTGGGGAACGGAGCATGAATTTCAAAAATTTCCTACGCTCACGCAAGATCTATCCATGGAGATGTATCGCTACGAGAGGGGAGAGTGTGTCTACGTACCCTCGTAGACCGTTAGCGGAAGCGTCTCACAACGCGGTTGATGTAGTCGAACAATCCTTCGAGCTCCACCGATCAAGTACCGAACATACGGCACCTCCGAGTTCTACACACGTGCAGCTCGGTAACGTTCCTCGCCTTCTTGATCCAGCAAGACGTCGAGGTAGTAGATGAGTTCCGTCAGCACGACGGCGTGGCGACGGTGACGGTGAAGTGATTCCTGCAGGGCTTCGCCTAAGCTCTCCGAAAATATGACCGAGGTGGAAAACGGAGATCGGGGCACCGCACACGGCTATGGGACAATTGTGTACTTTGGGGTGCCCCCTTGCCCCCGTATATAAAGGATGAGAGGGAGGAGGCCGGCCCCCTAGGGGTGCGCCAAGTGTGGGGAGTCCTACTAGGACTCCTTAGTCCTAGTAGGATTCCACCTCCCATACGGAGTAGGAAAGAGGGAAGGGAGAGGGAAAGGAAAGAGGGGGCTGCGCCCCCTCCCCTAGTCCAATTCGGTTTGGGCAAGGGGGGGCGCGAGCCTCCTCACGTGGCCTGCCTCTCCTTTTCCCGTATGGCCCAATAAGGCCCATTACTTCTCCCGGTGAATTCCCGTAACTCCCCGGTACTCCGAAAAATACCCGAATCACTCGGAACCTTTCCGACGTCCGAATATAGCCTTCCAATATATGAATCTTTACCTCTCGACCATTTCGAGACTCCTCGTCATGTTCGTGATCTCATCCGGGACTCCGAACAAACTTCGGCCACCAATCACATAACTCATATAATACTAAATCGTCAACGAACCTTAAGTGTGCGGACCCTACGGGTTCGGGAATGATGTAGACATGACCGAGACGACTCTCCGGTCAATAACCAACAGCGGAACCTGGATGCTCATATTGGTTCCTACATATTCCACGAAGATCTTTATCGGTGAACCTCATATGTCAACATACGTTGTTCCCTTTGTCTGGCGGTATGTTACTTGCCCGAGATTCGATCGTCGGTATCCAATACCTAGTTCAATCTCGTTACCGGCAAGTCTCTTTACTCGTTCCGTAATACGTCATCTTGTAACTAACTCTTTAGTCACGGTGCTTGCAAGGCTTCTGTGATGCTGTATTACCGAGAGGGCCCAGAGATACCTCTCCGATAGTCGGAGTGACAAATTCCAATCTCGATCCATGCCAACTCAACAAACACTTTCGGAGATACCTGTAGTGCACCTTTATAATCACCCAGTTACGTTGTGACGTTTGATACACCCAAAGTATTCCTACGATATCCGGGAGTTGCATGATCTCATGGTCAGAGGAACGTGTATTTGACATAGTGAAAGCAATAGCAATAAACTGAACGATCATTTGCTATGCTAACGGTTGGGTCAAGTCCATCACATCATTCTCCTAATGATGTGATCCCATTATCAAATGACAACTCATGTCCATGGTCAGGAAATCTTGACCATCTTTTGATCAACGAGCTAGTCTAGTAGAGGCTTACTAGGGACACAGTATTTGTTTATCTATTCACACATGTATTTAGTTTCCGGTCAATACAATTCTAGCATGAATAATAAACTATTATCATGAACGGGGAAATATGATAATAACTAATTTATTATTGCCTCTAGGGCATATTTCCAACATTACTTACTCGCTCGCATATAGTTTATATATGTTTGTTGCAAATTAAAAAATATAAAAATATGCCTAAGGGTTATGGCCCACAAGTATAGGGGATCAATCATAGTCCTTTCGATAAGTAAGAGTGTCGAACCAAACGAGGAGTAGAAGGAAATGATAAGCGGTTTTCAGCAAGGTATTCTCTGCAAGTGCTGCAAGTAACGATAGTAGATAGTTTTGTAGTAAGATAAATCATAACAAGTGACAAGTAACAATAGTACCAAAGGTGTAGCAAGATAGCCCAATCCCTTTTATAGCAAAGGACAGGCCTGAAAGTACTCTTATATTAAGCAAGCGCTCCCGAGGACACATGGGAATTATGTCTAGTCATGTTCATCATGTTGAGTTGATTCGCGTTTGCTACTTTGATAATTTGATATGTGGGTGAACCGGTGCTATGGTGATGTTCTTACTTGAACTAACAACCTACTTATGATTACCCCCTCTCGCAAGCATCCGCAACTACGAAAGAAGAATTAATATAAATCTAACCATAGCATGAAACATGTGGATCCAAATCAGCCCCTTATGAAGCAACGCATAAACTGGGGTTTAAGCTTCTGTCACTCTAGCAACCCATCATCTACTTGTTACCCCACAATGACTTCCCTTAGGCCCATAGCATGGTGAAGTGTCATGTAGTCGACGTTCACATGACACCGCTAAGAGAAGTAACAACATACATATCATCAAAATATCGAACGAATACCAACTTCACATGATAACTTATAACAAGACTTCTCCCATGTCCTCAAGAACAATAGTAACTACTCACACCTCATCAACATGTTCAAGATCAGAGGTGCAATAATAATAATTAAGGATCTGAACATAATTTCTTCCACCAAGTAATCCAACAAGCATCAACTACAAGATGTAATCAACACAACTAGTAACCCACAGGTACCAATCTGAGATTTTGGGACAAAGAATGAATACAAGAGATGAACTAGGGTTGGAGATGAGATGGTGTTGCTGAAGATGTTGATGAGGATTGGTCCTCCCATGAAGTAGGGAGCGTTGGTGATGACGATGGCTTCGATCTCCCCCTCCCGGAGAGGAATTTCCCCGGCAGAATCTGACTGCTGGAGTGCAAAAGGGCCTCTGCCCAGGTTTCCGCCTCGAGACAGCGCTTTGTACCAAAATGTTGCTTATGATTTTTTCTAGGGTAAAACACACAATATAGGAGAAGAGGGGCATCGGAAGGCCAGCTAGGGCCCCACCACACATCAGGGCACGGCCTGGGGGGCGCCCTGATGGCTTGTGCCTGGCTGGTGGCCCCATTCTGGTATATGTTTGGCCCATAAATTCACATATATTCAATAAAAATTCCTCGTGAAGTTTCAGGTCATTTGGAGTCTGGTGATTTTTCTTCCTTTTTCTTGGTTTTTCGGTCCAGAATTCCAGTTTCCAGATAATTCCCTCTTTGTGAGGTACCTTGCATATTCAAAGAGAAAGGGCATAAGAATTTTATGATAATAGGGAATAATGGACAAGAATAACATAAATATGAATAAGAAATCATGATGCAGAATGTATGTATCAACTCCCCCAAGCTTAGACCTCGATTGTCCTCAAGCGAAGGCCGAACTCGAGAGTAATGACCACATAATTTGAGAGAGAGGTGTCGATAAAACAGAATACGGACATGGGAGCATCATGAATATCAATATAGCAGCAAGTATTTCATCATATAACTTCTCATAAGCAAGTAAAGATCTCTTCACAATTATCGAAGTATGAAGCATAAACCTTATTGACAACCAACAAACGATGCTTTTAGTCATGGTGATAATCATAATTCAACATATTCAAGAGAAGTTTCTATATAAGAGCTTTCATTCTAGCAAACCCACATACTCAACTATCATTTAGTCATCTATGATTGTTGACGCTCATTGCATATTTTTGGAGCTAATGTTTTTGCTGGACACATAGGAAGATAGGGGCTTCACTTGCCACCCAACTCATTTACCTCAAGGGTAATGTCAACAATAATGAATCATGATTCCTTACATTCAACTGGATATATATACTTGGATCTTTCCTCAACATGAGATGCTTGCCACTAAGAGAGTTTATAACTTGAAAGAAGGGAAAATATTATTGACTCTTGGGTAGAAGTAAAAACTTTATGAAAGTGAAGGATAGGCCCTTCGTAGAGGGAAGCAAAGTTTGTCATGCGCTTTTATTTGATTAGATGTGCAATCTCTTAATGCAAAGGAACTTCACTTTATATCTCCCCTTGCGATAGCAAACTTTATTATGCACTCCGTCGCTTTTATTTCTTCACCATCAGAAGACCGTACAAAGCTTATTTTCCTTTTCAATAAAAGATGATACATGATTAAAGGCAATTTTTATTGCTTATGCACCGATGACAACTTACTTGAAGGATCTTACTCAATCCATAGGTAGGTAAGGTGGACTCTTACAAAAAGAACTGGGTTCAAGGGGTTATGGATGCACAAGTAGTATCTCTACTTGGTGCGGAAATTTTGGCTAGAAAAAGTTCTAAAGGAAGCATCACATGTTAAAGGATCCATGCCTATATAACTTCTATGCAAATGTAAGCAATCATGACCATTAGGTTATCTTCCATGTCCAACTTCAACACTTGATCATTATTTAATATTTGGTGAGGGTTCGTAATCATAGATGATGTCCAAGATAGTATATTTGTATGTGGATCTTCTCCTCTCTATCATAATCTTGCATAGATTATAACAATGACTAAGGCTATGTTTTTTCTATTCCCAACAATTTTCATAGTTCATACTTTCCTTTTATGTGAAGTCATTAATTCCCAAGGGACAAGCATATGATCTTTACTATTCTTTTTATTGTCATGCTATGATGATTGGTGCAAGAGAGTAAAGCACACTAACTCAACTAATCTTTATTATATAACTCTCACACTCTATTACAAGGATAGGTAGAACTCAAAGCAAAATTCTAAGAAAAGAAAATCTGAAACTTTATTTCTCTAAACCACGAAATAGATAAATATCAAACTAAAATAAAAGATGACGGTGGAAAGTGATGGTGATACGATACCAGGGCACCTCCCCCAAGCTTGGAACAAGCTAGGGGTTGTGCCCATACCCATGTACTCAAGTGTTCTTTGGTGATGGTGGTGGAGTTGGAGTAGTGGTGCCCTTCTTCTCCAGCTTGCGCCTGAGGATGAAGTTTTCCTCCCTTAAATCATCGTTTTCTTGTTCGAGCTTCAAAACCCTTTTGCATAAATTTGCCTTGCTTTCCTGCAGAAAACAAGACAGGATAAATTGGATCTTAGATTTGTTTACTACATTGGTGAGACTTGACTTCTTGAACTCCACATGCATATCTCCAGGTTGAGGAAGCAGATCTTCATCTTCATCCGAACTAGCGTCTGGAACGGCGTCTTCCGTTTCCTCCAGATCGGAGTCTCCCTCCTCTTCTGTGGACCATAGGTAGGGGTAAATATCCCCAAAGATATTTGGGTCTACCACATAGTTAGAGACATAGCTCTCTCCTTCCGAATCTTGAGACGACATATTCTCAAATCTGCCAGAAAAACAGCTCGAAACAAGAACAGAGGAGAAACTCGTGATGCGGTGGTCAAAACATATGGGAGTATATATAATGATTTTTTCTAGGTCAGAATACGTGTTCGGGAAGAAATCAGAGTCGAGGAGGCACACGAGGGCCGCAGAAGCCATCAGGGCACGCCCCAGGGGGGCGCCCTGTTGGTTTGTGCCTCCCACGTGGGTTCCCCTAACTCCGTTTTATTTTTGGAATTTTTCTAACATACTAAAACCAACAGAAACTATTTTTTGGGGATTTTTGGAGTCTGTTTACTTACCGTACCACATACCTACCTCTTTTTCAGTTTTCTGGAGTATTCCGGAAGGCGTCCCGTATGTGTTCTTCCGGTGTTATCACTTAAATGACATTAGTTTCTTCATTAATGGGCATACCTGAAATATAATGCTTGATTCTTTGCCCATTCACCACCCTTGGGTTATTTTCCTTCGAAGTTATTAATTTTTATAGCACCGGAGCGGTAGACCTCTTCGACAACGTATGGACCTTCCCATTTGGATAAGAGTTTTCCTATAAAAATCCTAAAACGAGAATTGTACAAAAGCACAAGGTCTCCTACATTGAATTCCCATTTTTGAATCCTTTTGTCATGCCATCTTTTAACTTTTTCTTTAAACAACTTAGCATTCTCATAGGCCTGTGTCCTCCATTCATCTAGTGAGCTAATGTCAAATAACCTCTTTTCACCGGCAAGTTTAAAATCATAATTCAGTTCCTTAATTGCCCAATAAGCCTTATGTTCTAATTCAAGAGGCAAATGACAATCTTTTCCATACACCATTTTATATGGGGACATCCCCATGGGGTTTTTATAAGCAGTTCTATAAGCCCACAGAGCATCGTCTAATTTCTTAGACCAATTCTTCCTAGGTCTATTAACAGTCTTTTGCAAGATCAATTTTAATTCTCCATTACTCAATTCAACTATGCCACTAGACCGAGGATGATATGGTGATGAAATTCTATGGTTAACATCATATTTAGCTACAAGTTTACGGAAAGCACCATGAATAAAATGTGAACCACCATCAGTCATTAAGTATCTAGGGACTCCAAACCTCGGGAAAATAATTTCCTTAAGCATTTTGATAGAGGTGTTATGATCAACACTACTAGTTGGGATAGCCTCTACCCACTTAGTAACGTAATCAACAACAACTAAAATATGAGTATACCCATTTGAGGAAGGAAAAGGTCCCATAAAGTCAAAACCCCAAACATTGAATGGTTCAATGGCAACTGAATAATTCACAGGCATTTCCTGATGTTTACCAATATTACCAACTCTTTTACATTCATCACATGAATGGACATACTTATGAACATCATTGAGAAGAGTAGGCCAATAAAAACTAGATTGTAATACCTTGTGTGTAGTTCTGTCATTGATAACCCACAAGTATAGGGGATCGCAACAGTTTTCGAGGGTAGAGTATTCAACCCAAATTTATAGATTCGACACAAGGGGAGCCAAACAATATTTGCATGTATTAGCAATTGAGTTGTCAATTCAACCACACCTGGAGATTAAATATCTGCAGCAGAGTGATCAGTAGCACAGTAATATGATAGTTTTGATAGCAGTAGTAACAGTAACAGTAATGGTAACAGTGGTAGCAATGATTTGGTAGCAGTTGGAACAGTAGCAATAGCAATAGTAAGTTAGCAAGAACAATATGTGGAAAACTCATAGGCATTAGATCGGTGAATTCGTTGGATGATATTCATCATATAACAGTCATAACCTAGGGCGACACAGAACTAGCTCAAGTTCATAAATGTAATGTAGGCATGTATTCCATAAATAGTCATACGTGCTTATGGAAAAGAACTTGCATGACATATTTTGTCCTACCCTCCCGTGGCAGCGGGGTCCATAAGGAAACTAAGGGATATTAAGGCCTCCTTTTAATAGAGAACCGGAACAAAGCATTAATACATAGTGAATACATGAACTCCTCAAACTACGGTCATCATCGGAAAGTATCCCAACTATTGTCACTCCGGGGTTTACGGATCATAACACATAGCAGGTGCATATGACTAGCAAGATCGGATCAACAAAATAGATATAATGGTGATAACATAAACGGTTCAGATCTAAAATCATGGCACTCATGCCCTAGTGACAAGCATTAAGCATGGCAAAGTCATAGCAATATCAATCTCAGAACATAGTGGATACTAGGGATCAAGCCCTAACAAAACTAACTCGATTACATGATGAATCTCATCCAACTCCTCACTGACCAGCGAGCCTACGAAGAAATTACTCACACCCGGTGGGGAGCATCATGGAATTGGCGATGAAGGAGGGTTGGTGATGACGAAGATCGAAGATTCCCCTCTTCGGAGCCCCAAATGGGCTCCAGATCTGGCCTCCCGACGAAGAATAGGAGGTGGCGGCGGCTCCGTCTCGTGAAACGCGATAAAACTTCCTCTCCTATTTTTTCTCCGAAAATAGGAATTTATAGTGCTGGAATTAGGGTCACTGGGGCCACGAAGTGAGCACAACCCACAAGGGGGCGCCTTGAGGGGGAGGGCGCGCCCTGGTGTATCGTGCCCAGCTAGGGCACCCCCTCCGGTGGTTCTTGGCTCCAGTATTTTATTTACTGTAAATTAATTCTCCAATTTTTTTTGTCCAGTTCTGAGAACTTTTATTTCTGCACAAAAACGACACCATGGTAGTTCTGCTGAAAACAGCGTCAGTCCGGGTAAGTTTCATTCAAATCATGCAAATTAGATTCCAAAACAAGAGCAAAAGCGTTAGGAAAAGTAGATACAATGGAGACGTATCAACTCCCCCCAAGCTTAACCCATTGCTTGTCCTCAAGCAATTCAGTTGAGAAACTGAAAGTGATAAAGAAAAACTTTTACGAACTCTTTTGTTCTTGTTTACATATATATGCTTAAGTGGCACCCGTGTGTTCAGCAAAGATTATGACTAACCATGTCAGCATTAACTCTTAAAAATTATATTAGCTCATATCAATGACATAAGCAACCAGCGAGCAATAATAAAATATCTCAAGCGAGAACACTTTGTCAAAACGGTCATGATATAATATGACAACAGTGGTATCTCGCTAGCCCTTTCTGAGACCGAAAAAATAAATGCAGAGCACCTCCAAAGTTCAAGCAGCGACTAAACATTGTAATTCATGGTAGAAAAGATCCAGTCATGCTGCATCCAACATTAACTATACATAATGCATGAGGATGACAATAGTGCTCTCAGATCTGGAGCTTATTTAAGAAGGTGAAGACTCAACATAAAAGTAAATAGATAGTCCCTTCGCAGAGGGAAGTAGGGATTTGCAGAGGTGACAGAGATCAAAGCTTATATCAGAGATAAGTATAATTTTGGGAAGTGCACCCTTCCTGTCAACGTTATTGTCGGCGTTCTGGGAACGGGGTACCCAGACCGGCCAGCCTGCGGCCCAGGGCTTGGCCCACTATGTCAGCCAGGCACGGCCCGGCGCGACTTCACTCAAGACAGGGCCCTCGCGAGGAAGAACAGCACCAAGACTAGCAAAGAATGGGCCTCCTCAGGCCCCCTCCGGAGCGGCGGAGATCTCTATGCAGAACCCGGCCTCAGGAGTCAAGGATGATGCAAGGAAAGACAGGCGGGCGCCAGCGCGCCAGGCGGTACAGTTTCCCCTTTGGTGCAAAGGGAGCAAGGACGTATGCGGGTTCCCAAAGCGCCCCCCCCAAAGGTTTCCATTCTGGTGCAACAAGACCACGACCACGAGCCCAGCAGGACGGATGTCATCGCGAGCCCACCTCTGCATCCACGACAGCCACTTTGCAGGCGAAGACCACCTTTGGATAGGGCGGGGATGTACTCCTGTCCCCCTTCAAATTTGGCCGTTGTGGGATCCCTTCCCGCCATTGCGATAAGGGAAGAGGACCCGGGCCACTGCTATATATATAGAGGCTAGGTTGCACTGTAGGAAGGGACGATGAACCGGGGAAGACAACAAACACCCAACAGGGCAGAGAGCCAAGAACACCACTCGAGCGCCCTCGCGAGGCTCTCCACCATTGTACTAGTTCATCCACCATACCTCCTCGAGAGGCAATCCACCAAAGCAGGAGTAGGGTATTACGCTTCGCAGCGGCCCGAACCTGGGTAAATCACCGTGTGCATCTTCTTCCTCGTCATCGTGCGAGTTCGCCGTAGTAATTATCGTGTAGCGAGCTAGGAAGGGCGAGGCTGCAGGGGATCTTCGCACACGCCCCTGTGTTCGAACCTTGAGGGTTTTGCGGAGCCCAAAATCCGACATTTGGCGCGCCAGGTAGGGGGCGTGTCGAAGTCTTCCTCAAGCCTCGCCTCGCCTCCGCTCGCCGCACTCATGGCAAAAGGACGTCGAGCCCGTGCTGAGCGGCGGGCTGCCCGCGTGGCGCGGGCGGCGCCGGCAGGCCTCAGCACCTCGCGTCATTCTGCCTCCCCGTCGGCGGGCGCCATCACCGGCTGGTCCCTCAACGGGCGCCGGGGGCTGCCGCCTTCACCAACCACACGGCACGCCCTTGCCGCCCCGGCCCTTCCCTGCATCCGGGCCGCGCCGCCGCCCTTCCGTGTCTACCGCGACCCGACGCACATACATGTCGCGCTCCTCGTGGTGCACGAGCTACAGCGCCAACACGCCGTGCGTGATCGCCGTAACGACTGGGCCAGGCGTGCCCCCAGGCGCGTCACCGCCGCCGGCGAGACCCAGGTGTATCTCAGCGAGGCTCATGCCCGTGAACTCGCTCAACCGGCTGGCACAGCGCCTGGGCTGCACGGGCACGCTCGGGACGTCCGCGGCGACCCGCGCTCGCCGGGGGCCTGGCCCGAATCGCCGGGGGCACAGGAGCTGGCCGCGGGCGCCGGCAGAAACCGGTGGGAGGTGCTGGCCGCGCGAGAGGGGCGTCGCCTCGCGCCCCTCAGCATGCCCACCGGAACCAGGGAGGAGGACCAGAGGCTCGACTGCGCCGGCACCCAGGGGCTCGAGCAACTCTACAACGACCATGTTGACGAGCGCCCGGGCCGCGAACGAAGCAACGCCGGCTACCACGGCGATAGGAGGCGCGTACGCGACTTCGCGAGCGGCTCTCGCGTGGGCTGGTATGCGCAGCCTCGCGAGGGCGGCTTGCGGGATTGATCTCGTGAGGATGCCCGGCGTAGGCAGCTTCGCGAGGCGCACCAGCTGGTACGGAGCTGCCTTGAGCAGGCATCTGGGTCTGGGGACCGGGGGTCACTTGCCTGGGAATGGAGGGTGGAACGTGCACCCACGTCCCCGGGTCGGATGGCCCTAGCTTGGAGACGGAGGGTGGAACACACGCCCATGTCTTCAGGCCAGATGATCCCAACCTGGAGACGGAGGGTGGAACACACGCCCATGTCTCCGGGGCGCGCGATGCCCGCTTGGAGACGGAGGGTGGAACATACGCCCATGTCTCCGGGTCGGGTTTCGTTCGATCACCAGCGGGCGATCATGTACTCGCCCATGTCCCCAGGCCCAGCTCGCCCAGCCTGGGGGCAGGGCCTCAAGTACCTGCGTGGGGACCCCGGGCACCCCAGCGAGGCACGCTGGGGCACCGCCCGGGGTGCCGGCCTCGCACGCAACGGAGGGACACCACTGGACCCAACCCGCGGCGCAGGGGGTTGCGCCATCACCACGACGACGGTACCCGGCCATGGGCTCTGGGGTGCCCAAGGCCCTTTTCCGGGGTGGGCCTTCCCATCGAAGAGCGCGAGGGGCTCCCCCTACGCTCGAGGGCCCGTCCGGAGCCGACCCTACTTCGCCACGCCAAGCCTGGGGGCTGGGAGTGGGCTTCATGTCCGCGGGGCATGGAGCTCCCTATACACCCCCAGGACCAACCCGTGACAGTCTCACGTAATAATGAGTGGGATGTATACACCCGGAGCCCCCCAAGGACACGGAGGGGTTCCTTCCCACGCAATGTGGAAGCCCCATGCTCCGCGCTGGCGGACGACACTGCCCTCCAATGGCTATGCCCACGCAACGTGGATGCCCTATGCTCAGCGCTGGGGGAAGACGAAGACGAAGACTACCCTAAGAGCCGGACGTGGCCGTTTCTCGCTCCTTTTTGTGTTCAAAGTGTTGGAAATATGCCCTAGAGGCAATAATAAATTAGTTATTATTATATTTCCTTGTTCATGATAATCGTTTATTATCCATGCTATAATTGTATTGATTGGAAACTCAAATACATGTGTGGGTACATAGACAACACTATGTCCCTAGTAAGCCTCTAGTTAACTAGCTCGTTGATCAAAGATGGTTAAGGTTTCCTAGCCATGGACATGAGATGTCATTTGATAACGGGATCACATCATTAGGAGAATGATGTGATGGACAAGACCCAAACTATAAACGTAGCATATGATCGTGTCAGTTTATTGCTATTGTTTTCTGCATGTCAAGTATCTGTTCCTATGACCATGAGATCATGCAACTCCCTGACATCGGAGGAGTACCTTGTGTGTATCAAACGTCGCAACGTAACTGGGTGACTATAAAGGTGCTCTACAGGTATCTCCGAGGGTGTCTGTTGGGTTGGCATGGATCAAGACTGGGATTTGTTACTCCGTGTGACGGAGAGGTATCTCAGGGCCCACTCGGTAATACAACATCACAATGAGCCTTGCAAGCAATGTGACTAAAGTGTTAGCCACGAGATCTTGTATTACAGAACGAGTAAAGAGACTTGCCGGTAACGAGATTGAACTAGGTATAGAGATACCGACGATCGAATCTCGGGCAAGTAACATACCGAAGAACAAAGGGAACAGTATACGGGATTAACTGAATCCTTGACATAGAGGTTCGACCGATAAAGATCTTCGTAGAATATGTAGGAGCCAATATGGGCATCCAGGTCCCGCTATTGGTTATTGACCATAGAGGTGTCTCGGTCATGTCTACATAGTTCTCGAACCCGCAGGGTCTACACACTTAACGTTTGGTGACGATTAGTATAGTTGAGTTATTTTGTTGGTGACCGAAGGTTGTTCGGGGTCCCGGATAAGATCCAGGACATGACGAGGGTCTCCGGAAGAGTCCGGAGGTAAAGATTGATATATGTGATAATAGTGTTTTGATCTTCGGAAGGGTTCCGGAATTCACCGGAAGAGGTTCCGGATGTTCACCGAAGTGTTCGGGTGCAGCAACACTTTATATAGGCCAAAGGGGTAAAGCCCACGAGGTATTGGAAAGTGCAAAAGGAAGTTTTGTTGCTGCCTTAAGCGGTACTACCGCTGGTAAGGCAGTACTACCGCGTAAGCGGTACTACCGCTTGTGTGAAGCGGTACTACCACATAAGCGGTACTACCGCTTGTGTGAAGCGGTACTACCGCTCAAGCGGTACTACCGCTCGTGAGCGGTACTACCGCTTGTGCGCGGTACTGCAGGGATCCGAGTTGGACTCTTTCCCTGCGGGCCAAACCGACCTTGTGCGGGCAAAACCGACCTGGAGGAGGCTTTTACTCCAAGTTTAGACCCCAAGGCTCAACATATAAATAGAGGGGCAGGGCTAGCACACGGGACACATTAAGATTTCCCAAGCCGTGTGTCGGCAACCCTAACCCTCTAGTTCTCCCGTCATAATCTCCGTAGTGCTTGGCGAAGCCCTGCAGAGATTGTTCCTCACCACCATCACCACGCCGTCGTGCTGCCGGAACTCATCTACTACTTCACCATCGCTCGCTGGATCGAGGAGGTGAAGGCGTCATCAAGCCGTACGTGTGTTGAACGCGGAGGTGCCGTCCGTTCGGCACTAGGGACGACTTGCGATTTGGATCGCGGACATGTTCGACTACATCAACCGCGTTTCTGAACGCTTCCGCTTAGCGATCTACAAGGGTATGTAGATTCACTCTCCCTCTCGTAGATGCTCATCACCATGGATAGATCTTGTGTGTGCGTAGGAAATTTTTTGTTTCCCATGCAACGTTCCCCAACAGTGGTATCAGAGCTAGGTCTATGCGTAGATGAGATCTCGAGTAGAACACAAACGAGTTGTGGGCGTGGGTGTATACATATTGCTTGCCGTTACTAGTTGATACTTGATTCGGCGGTATTGTGAGATGAAGCGGCCCAGACCGACATTACGCGTACACTTACGCGAGACAGGTTCCTTCAACTGACATGTAACTTCGTTGCATAAAGATGGCTAGCGGGTGTCTGTCTCTCTCACTTTAGTTGAATCGATTTCAATGAAGAGGGTTCTTTTAGAAGATCAAAAAGCAATCACTACACCACGTTGTGGTTTTGCGTAGGTAAGAACGGTTCTTGCAAACCCGTAGCAGCCACGTAAAATATGCAACAACAATTAGAGGACGTCTAACTTGTTTTTGCAGGGTATGTTGTGATGTGATATGGCCAAGTACATGATGAGATATATGTGATGTATGAGATGATCATGTGTTGTATAGAATATCATGACTTGCATGTCGATGAGTACGGCAACTGGCAGGAGCCATAGAGTTGTCTTTAATTATTGTATGACCTGCCAGGCGTTCACAACGTCTAGAGACTCAACTGGAGTGGGTGGATCACCAAGCGGTGCATCAAGGACATAAGCCTTCTGGGAAGCCGTAAGGATAATCCTTAGATTACGGGCCCAGTCCACAAAGTTACTTCCATCATCTTTCAACTTAGCTTTCTCTAGGAACGCATTAAAATTCAGGGGTGCTACTGCGCGAGCCATGATCTACAACATAAATATAGCAAAGACAATTTAGACTATTGTTCTAGATAATGAGTTTAGTTAATCATATTACTTAAAAAACTCCCACTCAAATTGACATCCCTCCGATCATTCGAGTGTAACATGATCCAAATCCACCAACTCAAGTCCGATCATCACGTGAGTTGAGGTGGTTTCAATGGTGAACATCTTCATGTTGATCATATCTACTATATGACTCATGTTCGACCTTTCGGTCTCTTGTGTTCCGAGGCCATGTCTGTACATGCTAGGCTCGTCAAGTTTAACCCGAGTGTTCCGCGTGTGCAACATGGCTTGCACCCGTTGTATGTGAACGTGGAGTCTATCACACCCGATCATCACGGCGTGTCTCGAAACGACGAACTTTCGCAACGGTGCACACTCGGGGAGAACACAATTTATCTTGAAATTTAAGTGAGGGATCACCTTATAATGCTACCGTCGTCCTAAGCAAAATAAGATGCATAAAAGGATTAACATCACATGTAAATCATAAGTGACATGATATGGCCATGAACTTGTGCTTTTGATCTCCATCTCCAAAGCACCGGCATGATCTCCATCGTCACCGGCATGACACCATGATCTCCATCATCTTGATCTCCATCAACGTGTCGCCATAAGGTTGTCGCGCCGACTGTTGCTTCCACGACTATTGCTAACGTTTAGCGATAAAGTAAAGCATTACATAGCGCTTAATGATTGACACGCAGGTCATACAATAATTAAAGACAACTCTATGGCTCCTGCCAGTTGCCGTACTCATCGACATGCAAGTCGTGATATTCTATACAACACATGATCATCTCATACATCACATATATCTCATCATGTAATTGGCCATATCATATCACATCATACCCTGCAAAAACAAGTTAGACGTCCTCTAATTGTTGTTGCAAATTTTACGTGGCTGCTATGGGTTTGCAAGAACCGTTCTTACCTACGCAAAACCACAACGTGGTGTAGTGATTGCTTTTTGATCTTCTAAAAGAACCCTCTTCATTGAAATCGATTCAACTAAAGTGAGAGAGACAGACACCCGCTAGCCATCTTTATGCAACGAAGTTACATGTCAGTTGAAGGAACCTGTCTCGCGTAAGTGTACGCGTAATGTCGGTCCGGGCCGCTTCATCTCACACTACCGCCGAATCAAATATCAACTAGTAACGGCAAGCAATATGTATACACCCACGTCCACAACTCGTTTGTGTTCTACTCGAGATCTCATCTACGCATAGACCTGGCTCATGATGCCACTGTTGGGGAACGTTGCATGGGAAACAAAAATTTTCCTACGAACACGCAAGATCTATCCATGGTGATGAGCATCTACGAGAGGAAGAGTGAATCTACATACCCTTGTAGATCGCTAAGCGGAAGCGTTTAAGAAACGCGGTTGATGTAGTCGAACGTCTCCGCGATCCAAATCGCAAGTCATCCCTCGAGCCGATCACGAACTAGCGCCGAACGGACGGCACCTCCGCGTTCAAGACACGTACGGCTTGATGACGCCTTCACCTCCTCGATCCAGCGAGCGATGATGAAGTAGTGGTTGAGTTCCAGCAGCACGACGGCGTGGTGATGGTGGTGAGGAACAATCTCTGCAGGGCTTCGCCAAGCGCTACGGAGATTATGACGGAGGAACTAGAGGGTTAGGGTTGCCGCACACGGCTTGGGGAAATCTTGATGTCTCCCGTGTGCTAGCCCTGCCCCTCTATTTATATGTTGAGCCTTGGGGTCTAAACTTGGAGTAAAAGCCTCCTCCAGGTCGGTTTTGCCCGCACAAGGTCGGTTTGGCCCGCAGGAAAAGAGTCCAACTCGGATCCCTGCCGAACCGTGCACAGCCGCGCACAAGCGGTAGTACCGCTCACAAGCGGTAGTACCGCTTGGGCGGTAGTACCGCTTCACACAAGCGGTAGTACCGCTCGGGCGGTAGTACCGCTTCACCAAGCGGTAATACCGCTTACGCGGCAGCAAAACTACTTTTGCACTTTCCAATACCTCGTGGGCTTTATCCCTTTGGCCCATATAAAGTGTTGCTGCACCCGAACACTTCGGTAAACATCCGGAACCCATTCCGGTGAACTCCAGAACTCTTCCGGAGATCAAAACACTATTATCACATATATCAATCTTTACCTCCGGACTATTCCGGAGATCCTCGTCATGTCCGGGATCTTATCCGGGACTCCGAACAACTTTCGGTCACCAACATAATAACTCAATTATACTAATCGTCACCAAACGTTAAGTGTGTAGACCCTGCGGGTTCGAGAACTATGTAGACATGACCGAGACACCTCTACGGCCAATAACCAATAGCGGGACCTGGATGCCCATATTGGCTCCTACATATTCTACGAAGATCTTTTATCGGTCGAACCTCTATGTCAAGGATTCAGTTAATCCTGTATGCTGTTCCCTTTGTTCTTCGGTATGTTACTTGCCCGAGATTCGATCGTCGGTATCTCTATACCTAGTTCAATCTCGTTACCGGCAAGTCTCTTTACTCGTTCCGTAATACAAGATCTCGTGGCTAACACTTTAGTCACATTGCTTGCAAGGCTCATTGTGATGTTGTATTACCGAGTGGGCCCTGAGATACCTCTCCGTCATACGGAGTAACAAATCCCAGTCTTGATCCATGCCAACCCAACAGACACCCTCGGAGATACCTGTAGAGCACCTTTATAGTCGCCCAGTTACGTTGCGACGTTTGATACACACAAGGTATTCCTCCGGTGTCAGTGAGTTGCATGATCTCATGGTCAAAGGAACAGATACTTGACATGCAGAAAACAATAGCAATAAACTAACACGATCATATGCTACGTTCGTA
This sequence comes from Elymus sibiricus, assembly GCA_039707655.1. Lineage (NCBI taxonomy): Eukaryota > Viridiplantae > Streptophyta > Magnoliopsida > Poales > Poaceae > Elymus > Elymus sibiricus. Next base: position 456,768,582 of record CM077665.1, on the reverse strand, counting down.
GTTTGGGTCTTGTCCATCACATCATTCTTCTAATGATGTGATCCCGTCATCAAATGACATCTCATGTCAATGGTTAGGAAACCTTAACCATCTTTGATCAACGAGCTAGTCAACTAGAGGCTTACTAGGGACACAGTGTTGTCTATGTACCCACACATGTATTTGAGTTTCCAATCAATACAATTATAGCATGGATAATAAACGATTATCATGAACAAGGAAATATAATAATAACCAATTTATTATTGCCTCTAGGGCATATTTCCAACAGTCTCCCACTTGCACTAGAGTCAATAATCTAGTTCACATCACTATGTGATTTACATTGTAATGAATCGAACACCCATGCAGTTCTGGTGTTGTTCATGTTTAGCCCTTGGAAGAGGTTTAGTCATTGGATCTGCAACATTTAGATCCGTGTGTACTTTGCAAATATTTATGTCGTCCTCCTTGATGTAATCGCGATGGAATTGAAACGTCGCTTTATGTGTCTGGTCCTCTTGTGAAATCTTGGTTCCTTGGCTAGAGCAATGGCACCAGTATTATCACAAAACAGAGTCATTGGTTTAAGTGCACTAGGCACTACTCCAAGATCTGTCATGAACTCCTTCATCCAGACACCTTCCTTCGCCGCCTCCGAGGCAACGATGTACTCCGCTTCGCATGTAGAATCAGCTACCACGCTTTGCTTGGAACTGCACCAGCTAACCGCACCCCCATTAAGAATAAATACGTATCCGGTTTGCGACTTAGAGTCATCCGGATCAGTGTCAAAGCTTGCATCGACGTAACCCTTTACGACGAGCTCTTGATCACCTCCATAAACGAGAAACATGTCCTTAGTCCTTTTCAGGTACTTCAGGATATTCTTGACCGCCGTCCAGTGTTCCATTCCTGGATCACCTTGAAACCTTCCGACCATACTTATGGCAAGGCTGACATCGGGTCTTGTGCACAGCATTGCATACATGATAGAGCCTATGGCCGAAGCATAGGGGATGACACTCATCTTTTCTCTATCTTCTGCAGTCACTGGGCATTGAGTCTTACTCAACTTCACACCTTGCAATACAGGCAAGAACCCCTTCTTGGACTGATCCATTTTGAACTTCTTCAAAACTTTATCAAGGTATGTGCTTTGTGAAAGTCCTATTAAGCGTCTCGATCTATCTCTATAGATCTTGATGCCTAATATGAAAGCAGCTTCTCCTAGGTCCTTCATTGAAAAACTCTTGTTCAAATATTCCTTTACGCTTTCCAGCATTTCTATATTGTTTCCAATCAGCAATATGTCATCCACATATAATATTAGAAACGCTATAGAGCTCCCACTCACTTTCTTGTAAATACAAGCTTCTCCGTAAACTTGTATAAACTCGAACGCTTTGATCACCTCATCAAAATGAAGATTCCAACTCCGAGATGCTTGCACCAGTCCATAAATGGATCGCTGGAGTTTGCAAACTTTGTCAGCATTTTCTGGATCGACAAAACCTTCTGGTTGCATCATATACAACTCTTCCTTAAGGTAACCGTTAAGGAACGCTGTTTTGACATCCATCTGCCAAATTTCATAATCGAAAAAGGCAGCTATTGCTAACATGATTCTGACGGACTTAAGCATCGCTACGGGTGAGAAGGTCTCATCGTAGTCAACTCCTTGAACTTGTGAAAAACCCTTTGCCACAAGTCGAGCTTTATAGACGGTGACATTACCGTCCGCGTCCATCTTCCTCTTAAAGATCCATTTGTTCTGAATGGCCTTACGCCCTTCAGGTAATACTTCCAAAGTCCATACTTTGTTTTCATACATGGATCCCATCTCGGATTTCATGGCCTCTAACCACTTCTCGGAATCCGGGCCCATCATCGCTTCTCCATAGCTCGTAGGTTCATCGTTGTCTAACAACATGACCTCCAAGACAGGGTTGCCGTACCACTCAGGAGCAGTACGCGTCCTTGTCGACCTACGAGTTTCGATAGCAACTTGATCCAAAGCTTCATGATCATCATCATTAACTTTCTCTTCAGCTGTTGTAGGCTCTACAGAAACATCTTTCTGCGCTGCGCTACTTTCAGGTTGAAGTAAAGGTTCAACAACCTCATCAAGTTCTATCTTCCTCCCACTCAATTCTTTCGAGAGAAACTCTTTCTCAAGAAATGTTCCGTTTTTAGCGACAAACACTTTGCCTTCGGATCTGAGGTAGAAGGTATACCCAACTGTCTCTTTTGGGTATCCTATGAAGACGCATTTCTCCGCTTTGGGTTCCAGCTTTTCAGGCTGAAGCTTTTTGACATAAGCATCACATCCCCAAACTTTAAGAAACGACAGCTTTGGCTTCTTGCCAAACCAAAGTTCATATGGCGTCGTCTCAACGGATTTTGATGGTGCCCTATTTAAAGTGAATGCAGCTGTCTCTAATGCATAACCCCAAAACGATAGTGGCAAATCGGCAAGAGACATCATAGATCGCACCATATCTAATAAGGTTCGATTACGACGTTCGGACACACCATTACGTTGTGGTGTTCCAGGCGTTGTTAGTTGTGAAACAATTCCACATTGTCTTAAGTGACTGCCAAACTCATAACTCAGATATTCTCCTCCTCGATCAGATCGTAGGAATTTAATCTTCTTGTTACGATGATTCTCAACTTCACTCTGAAATTGTTTGAACTTTTCAAATGTTTCAGACTTGTGTTTCATTAAGTAAATATACCCATATCTACTTAAGTCATCAGTGAAGGTGAGAAAGTAACGATAACCACCGCGCGCCTCAATGCTCATCGGACCGCACACATCAGTATGTATGATTTCCAATAAGTCACTTGTCCGTTCCATTATTCCAGAGAACGGCGTTTTAGTCATCTTGCCCATGAGGCATGGCTCACATGTGTCAAGTGATTCAAAATCAAGTGACTCCAAAAGTCCATCAGCATGGAGCTTCCTCATGCGTTTAACGCCAATATGACCTAAACGGCAGTGCCACAAGAAAGTGGTATTATCATTATCAATTCTACATCTTTTGGCATCAATGTTATGAACATGTGTATCATTACTATCGAGATTCAATAAGAATAAACCCCTCACATTGGGTGCATGACCATAAAAGATATTACTCATATAAATAGAACAACCATTATTCTCTGATTTAAATGAGTAACCGTCTCGCAATAAACAAGATCCAGATATAATGTTCATGCTTAACGCAGGCACCAAATAACACTTATTTAGGTTTATCACTAATCCCGACGGTAATCGAAGAGCGAGCGTGCCGACGGCGATCACATCAACCTTGGAACCATTTCCCATGCGCATCGTCACTTCGTCCTTTGCCAGCCTCCGTCTATTCCGCAGTTCCTGTTTTGAGTTGCAAATATGAGCAACCGCACCGGTATCAAATACCCAGGCACTACAACGAGAGTTGGTAAGGTACACATCAATAACATGTATATCATATATACCTTGTTTGTTGTTGGCCGCCTTCTTTTCAACCAAATACTTGGGGCAGTTCCGCTTCCAGTGTCCAGTTCCCTTGCAATGAAAACACACAGTTTCTCGTTTGGGTCCAGCCTTGGGTTTCTTCACGAGAGGAGCAACTGCTTTGCCACTCTTCTTGGAGTTACCCTTCTTACCCTTGCCATTTTTCTTGAAACTAGTGGTTTTATTGACCATCAACACTTGATGCTCCTTCTGAATTTCAGACTCAGCGGCTTTCAGCATCGCAAACAGCTCGGCGACTGACTTGTTCATCCCGTGCATGTTATAGTTCAACACGAAGCTCTTGTAGCTAGGTGGCAATGATTGAAGAACTCTGTCAGTGATAGCCTCTGGCGGAAGGGGCATCCCTAACTCAGCCAGACGGGTGGAGTACCTAGATATTCTGAGCACGTGATCACTGATAGACCCGTTCTCCTCCATCTTGCAAGTATAGAACTTATCGGAGATCTCATATCTCTCGATCCGGGCATTCTTCTGAAAGATAAACTTCAACTCTTGGAACATCTCATATGCTCCATGACGTTCAAAACGTCTTTGAAGTCCCGGTTCTAAGCCATACAACATTGCACATTGAACTATTGAGTAATCATCAGAACGAGCCTGCCAGGCGTTCACAACGTCTAGAGACTCAACTGGAGCGGGTGGATCACCAAGCGGTGCATCAAGGACATAAGCCTTCTGGGAAGCCGTAAGGATAATCCTTAGATTACGGGCCCAGTCCACAAAGTTACTTCCATCATCTTTCAACTTAGCTTTCTCTAGGAACGCATTAAAATTCAGGGGTGCTACTGCGCGAGCCATGATCTACAACATAAATATAGCAAAGACAATTTAGACTATTGTTCTAGATAATGAGTTTAGTTAATCATATTACTTAAAAAACTCCCACTCAAATTGGCATCCCTCCGATCATTCGAGTGTAACATGATCCAAATCCACCAACTCAAGTCCGATCATCACGTGAGTTGAGGTGGTTTCAATGGTGAACATCTTCATGTTGATCATATCTACTATATGACTCATGTTCGACCTTTCGGTCTCTTGTGTTCCGAGGCCATGTCTGTACATGCTAGGCTCGTCAAGTTTAACCCGAGTGTTCCGCGTGTGCAACATGGCTTGCACCCGTTGTATGTGAACGTGGAGTCTATCACACCCGATCATCACGGCGTGTCTCGAAACGACGAACTTTCGCAACGGTGCACACTCGGGGAGAACACAATTTATCTTGAAATTTAAGTGAGGGATCACCTTATAATGCTACCGTCGTCCTAAGCAAAATAAGATGCATAAAAGGATTAACATCACATGTAAATCATAAGTGACATGATATGGCCATGAACTTGTGCTTTTGATCTCCATCTCCAAAGCACCGGCATGATCTCCATCGTCACCGGCATGACACCATGATCTCCATCATCTTGATCTCCATCAACGTGTCGCCATAAGGTTGTCGCGCCGACTGTTGCTTCCACGACTATTGCTAACGTTTAGCGATAAAGTAAAGCATTACATAGCGCTTAATGATTGACACGCAGGTCATACAATAATTAAAGACAACTCTATGGCTCCTGCCAGTTGCCGTACTCATCGACATGCAAGTCGTGATATTCTATACAACACATGATCATCTCATACATCACATATATCTCATCATGTAATTGGCCATATCATATCACATCATACCCTGCAAAAACAAGTTAGACGTCCTCTAATTGTTGTTGCAAATTTTACGTGGCTGCTATGGGTTTGCAAGAACCGTTCTTACCTACGCAAAACCACAACGTGGTGTAGTGATTGCTTTTTGATCTTCTAAAAGAACCCTCTTCATTGAAATCGATTCAACTAAAGTGAGAGAGACAGACACCCGCTAGCCATCTTTATGCAACGAAGTTACATGTCAGTTGAAGGAACCTGTCTCGCGTAAGTGTACGCGTAATGTCGGTCCGGGCCGCTTCATCTCACAGTACCGCCGAATCAAATATCAACTAGTAACGGCAAGCAATATGTATACACCCACGTCCACAACTCGTTTGTGTTCTACTCGAGATCTCATCTACGCATAGACCTGGCTCATGATGCCACTGTTGGGGAACGTTGCATGGGAAACAAAAATTTTCCTACGCACACGCAAGATCTATCCATGGTGATGAGCATCTACGAGAGGAAGAGTGAATCTACATACCCTTGTAGATCGCTAAGCGGAAGCGTTTAAGAAACGCGGTTGATGTAGTCGAACGTCTCCGCGATCCAAATCGCAAGTCGTCCCTCGATCCGATCACGAACTAGCGCCGAACGGACGGCACCTCCGCGTTCAACACACGTACGGCTTGATGACGCCTTCACCTCCTCGATCCAGCGAGCGATGATGAAGTAGTGGTTGAGTTCCAGCAGCACGACGGCGTGGTGATGGTGGTGAGGAACAATCTCTGCAGGGCTTCGCCAAGCGCTACGGAGATTATGACGGAGGAACTAGAGGGTTAGGGTTGCCGCACACGGCTTGGGGAAAACTTGATGTCTCCCGTGTGCTAGCCCTGCCCCTCTATTTATATGTTGAGCCTTGGGGTCTAAACTTGGAGTAAAAGCCTCCTCCAGGTCGGTTTTGCCCGCACAAGGTCGGTTTGGCCCGCAGGAAAAGAGTCCAACTCGGATCCCTGCCGAACCGTGCACAGCCGCGCACAAGCGGTAGTACCGCTCACAAGCGGTAGTACCGCTTGGGCGGTAGTACCGCTTCACACAAGCGGTACTACCGCTCGGGCGGTAGTACCGCTTCACCAAGCGGTAGTACCGCTTACGCGGCAGCAAAACTACTTTTGCACTTTCCAATACCTCGTGGGCTTTATCCCTTTGGCCCATATAAAGTGTTGCTGCACCCGAACACTTCGGTAAACATCCGGAACCCATTCCGGTGAACTCCAGAACTCTTCCGGAGATCAAAACACTATTATCACATATATCAATCTTTACCTCCGGACTATTCCGGAGATCCTCGTCATGTCCGGGATCTTATCCGGGACTCCGAACAACTTTCGTTCACCAACATAATAACTCAATTATACTAATCGTCACCAAACGTTAAGTGTGTAGACCCTGCGGGTTCGAGAACTATGTAGACATGACCGAGACACCTCTACGGCCAATAACCAATAGCGGGACCTGGATGCCCATATTGGCTCCTACATATTCTACGAAGATCTTTTATCGGTCGAACCTCTATGTCAAGGATTCAGTTAATCCCGTATGCTGTTCCCTTTGTTCTTCGGTATGTTACTTGCCCGAGATTCGATCGTCGGTATCTCTATACCTAGTTCAATCTCGTTACCGGCAAGTCTCTTTACTCGTTCCGTAATACAAGATCTCGTGGCTAACACTTTAGTCACATTGCTTGCAAGGCTCATTGTGATGTTGTATTACCGAGTGGGCCCTGAGATACCTCTCCGTCATACGGAGTAACAAATCCCAGTCTTGATCCATGCCAACCCAACAGACACCCTCGGAGATACCTGTAGAGCACCTTTATAGTCGCCCAGTTACGTTGCGACGTTTGATACACACAAGGTATTCCTCCGGTGTCAGTGAGTTGCATGATCTCATGGTCAAAGGAACAGATACTTGACATGCAGAAAACAATAGCAATAAACTAACACGATCATATGCTACGTTCGTAGTTTGGGTCTTGTCCATCACATCATTCTCCTAATGATGTGATCCCGTCATCAAATGACATCTCATGTCAATGGTTAGGAAACCTTAACCATCTTTGATCAACGAGCTAGTCAACTAGAGGCTTACTAGGGACACAGTGTTGTCTATGTACCCACACATGTATTTGAGTTTCCAATCAATACAATTATAGCATGGATAATAAACGATTATCATGAACAAGGAAATATAATAATAACCAATTTATTATTGCCTCTAGGGCATATTTCCAACAGTAACATGGGATCGTTAGGCCAAGGTGATACATTTAGCTTCTTAGCTACACGGGAGCCATAGATCCCTCCATCAAAGTGACCACTAGCCGCGTTGTGTTGCAATCTCCGTGCAACGATTGCTCCAAGATTATAACGTTTAACTTCTGTTATAGCAGTGTGATTAAGACTCAAATCAGGGGCACACACTGTACTGCAATCTTGCTTGCCTATGATGCATTTGCCATTAAAGAGTGGAAAGTAGTGTATTGATGGAAAATGGATGCTTTTTATTATACCTTGTGTCACTCCTCTATCTTCACCGTAGCAAAGATTAATCAGAAATGACTCATACTCAGATGTTGGTGGTTCGTCTAGCGAACCCCAATATGAAATTTTGCACGCTTCATAGATGTAACACCCTGGTTTTCGCTCCCTATTTTTTTTCCTTTGCGGGATTTGACTCCCGTCTTTTTTCTCGGTGTTATCGGATTTCTCTAGCTCTTGGGTATGTGAAGATGGTCATTTAGCCTTGCCTTCCTATCCAACCAGAGATTTCCTTCCAGTCTAACCTTACCACCCAAGATCTAGCTCGGGACTTTGTCATCAAAACCCTACCTTCCGAGTTGCCGGAAGGGAAACCCTGATCCTTCCAGTTGCAAAGGAACCCCAATTTCCTTTGATCTGTTGCCTCCCAAACTTTTCCCAGTGATCATCCTTCATCCATAAACCCTGGATATGCAAAAATATTGCAACAGAATACCTCTAAAGGCATGGTAAAGGGATGGTCAAAAAGGTTAAATGAAACTCTAGACTCACGAGGAAAATATTTAAATTTCTTGGTGAATGTTTTTGTGAGGTCGAGATGTTGAATGCACTCATCTGCGATGAAGTGGGCAAGTTCTGCGTTGTCGATAAATTGCTCGAATTCCTCCTTGATAACCAAACCTACCATGAATTCGTTACATGTCCATAAGCATGATTTGGTAGCGGCATCCCGCATCGAGCTTGCACTTGGCTCAACATAAGACCGTCGTATTGAGCAACTACTCGATGATGCCTCCGAGGACCTTCTCCTTGAAGAACTCCTTCCAAAGAAATTCATTTTATTCACGTACAAATTTCTGAAAAAAAAATTGTCCAAAAATTTTGTCAACAAAACTTCGTAAGATTGATAGCAACTACTCCTAAGGATTCCTAGCGGCCATATTAAGCATTCAAACTACTTAGAACTCTAAGAATTCAACATGCAAGCCCATCTACAGCAGCACCAAGAGTAGCTAATTATTCTAAAAATAAACCACTATGTCAAAAACTAATTGGAGCAATGGAGGAGTCACATACCAAGTAGCAATCCCCCAAAATAGTTTCGGAAACGGAGCTTCGAGCAAAGAGATCGAAATCCGCGGGTTTGAGAGCAAGAACACGAGAGAGAGAGAGCTATGGTGATTTTTTTCTGGAGGTAAGAGATGGAATGGGCTAAAGGGATAAGTGAGGGGACCCACGTGGGGACCACAACCCACCAGGGCGTGCCTGGGGCTACTAGCGCGCCCTGGTGTCTTGTGGACACCAGGTGCACCCCCCTATGATGTTATTTGCACCAGAATTTCAGAAATATTCAGAAAAAATCGTGTTAATTTTTCAGGACATTCTGAGAACTTTTATTTTGGGGTCATTTTTTATTGCACGGAGAAATAAAAAACCCGGATAAACATGTCATTTTATTTTATATGACTAGGTGGAATAGAAAACAAAAAGTGGGAGCAGAAGGTTGTGCCTACTAGATTCATCAACTTCATACCTCTCAAAAATGATCCATTAATAACGTTGATCAAGTCTTATTAACAACCACTTTCGATTAGCATGAACTTGAAGAACTTTCGTAAAAACACTAAGTTACCTCAACGGGTATATGCATATCCCCAACATTAAGTATGTCATATTTCTTTTTGGCAGTAGGTAGAGGTAGTTGAAAACTTCCAATAGTGAGTGTCGGAGATTCTTCAATAACATTTATACCATTCACTTGGAATTGTTTCTTCGAAAAATGCGCCGTATGATTATTACCATTGATATGAAAAGTGACTTTGCTTTTATTGCAAACAATAACAGCCCCTGCAGTATTCAAAAAGGGTCTACCAAGGATAATCGACATGTTGTCGTCCTCGGGCATCTCAAGAATAACAAAGTCTGCTAAGATAGTAATATTTGCAACAACACCGGGCACATCCTCACAAATACCAATAGGTATGGCAATTGATTTGCCAGCCATTTGCAAAGATATTTCAGTAGGTGTGAGTTTATTCAAATCAAGTCTTTTATATAAACAGAAAGACATAACACTAACACCAGCTCCCAGATCACACAAAGCAGTTTTGCAATCATTTCTCTTAATGGAGCAAGGTATAGTTGGTATTCCAGGATCTCCAACTTTTTCAGGTACTCCACCCTTAAAAGAATAATTACCAAGCATGGTGGAGATTTCAGCTTCAGGTATGTTTCTTTTATTAGTGATGATGTCTTTCATGTATTTTGCATAAGGGGCCATCTTTAGGATATCAGTTAAGTGGGTACGCAAGAAGACTGGCCTAATCATTTCAGCAAAGCGTTCAAATTCTTTATCATCCTTTTTCTTAGATGGTTTAGGTGGAAAAGGCATGGGTTTCTGAACCCATGGCTCTCTTTCTTTACCATGTTTTCTAGCCACAAAGTCTCTTTTATCATATCGTTTATTTTTAGGTTGTGGGTTATCAAGATCAACATCAAGTTCTATTTCAACATCATTATCTGGTTCTTTATCATTGTTTGGTTGAGTATCTTCATGAACATCATCATTATCATTTTCATTATCGCTAGGTGAATTTTCATTACTAGATTGAGTTTCAGCATCGGAAATAGAGGCATCATTATCTTTAGGAGGTTTTTCTATCTCAGGTTCACTAGAGGTATGCAAAGGCCTGTCATTTTTATTTTTCTTTTTCTTTTTAGAAGGACTAGGTGCATTAGTGTTAATTCTCCGGGAGTCTTGTTCAATTCTTTTAGGATGACCTTCAGGATAAAGTGGCTCTTGGTTCAGTCTACCTCCTCTAGTCACTACTCTAATAGCATGATCATTCATATTATTATTCATTTCATTAAGCAATTCTCTTTGAGATTTAGCAACTTGTTCTAACTAGGTTTGAACCATAGAGGCATGTTTTCCTACACCTCTAACATCATTACTGATTCTAAATAACAAGTCACTCAAGCGAGCAATCATATCAGAATTATATTTCAATTGTTTCAGAACATTTGCATTGAAGTGATATTGTTTTCTAATGTAGTTATAAAACTCATATAAGCATTGACTAGGATGTTTATTGTAAGGAATATCACTTTCATCAAACTTTAATAAAGAATTTACCTCTACCACCTGTTGAGGTGGTGGTGTGTCAAGGCCATGTATTTCGTCAATAGGTGGTAAATTCTTAACATCCTTAGCTTTAATACATTTTTCCTTCATACATTTCTCTGCCCCTTGCATATCTTCAGGACTGTGAAATAAGATACCCCTCTTCTACGGAGTGGTTTTAGGTGGTGGTTCAGGGAGAGTCCAATCATAAAAATTCTTCAATATATTATTCAATAGTTCCCCAGCTTGTTCAATAGTTCGTTCCCTGAAAATACAACCAACACAACTATCTAGGAAGTCCCTAGAAGCATGAGTTAGTCCATTCTAGAAGATATCAAGTATTTCATTTTTCTTAAGAGGGTGATCAGGCAAAGCATTAAGCAATTGGAGAAGCCTCCCCCAAGCTTGTGGGAGACTCTCTTCTTCAATTTGCACAAAGTTAAATATTTCCTGTAAGGCAGCTTGTTTCTTATGAGCAGGGAAATATTTTTCAGAGAAGTAGTAAATCATATCCTGGGGACTACGCACACAACCAGGAGCAAGAGTATTGTACCATATCTTAGCATCACCCTTTAATGAGAACGGAAATAATTTGAGAATATAGTAATAGTGAATCTTCTCATCATGTGCCAAAAGGGTGGCTATATCATTCAACTTAGTAAGATGTGCCACTATAGTTTCAGTTTCATAGCCATGAAAAGGATCAGATTCACCCAAAGTAATTAACTCTGGGTCGACAGAGAATTCGTAATCCTTATCGGTAACAAAGATAGGTGAAGTAGCAAACTTAGGATCACATTTCATTCTAGCATTCAAAGTCTTTTATTTATACTTGCGTAGTAATTTCTTAAGATCATCTCTATCCTTACAAGCAAGGATTTCTCTACCTATCTCCTCATCCATAACATAACCCTCAGGTATCTTAGGCATTTCAAATCTAGGAGAGCTAGGCCTAATAGGTCTTTCATAGTTCTCAGTTTCAAAGACTTCATCAGTTTCAGTAATCTCATCAGTTTCAATAATTTCATTCTCTTTAGCTCTAGCAATTTGTTCATCAAGAAATTCACCTAGTGGCACATTATGATCAGGCATGGTACTAGCATCATCATAAGCATCATTCATAGCAGAAGTAGCATCATCAATAACTTGCTACATATCAGGATTAATAGCATGTGGTGGTGTTGCCAGCTTACTCATAACCGAAGGTGAATCAAGTACAGAGCTAGATGGCAATTCCTTACCTCCCCTCGTTTTAGAGGGAAAAATCTTGGTTCTTGTATCCTTCAGATTCTTCATAGTGATCAATTGATATAAATCCCAAGTGACTCAACAAATATAGCTATGCTCCCCGGCAACGGCGCCAGAAAAAGGTCTTGATAACCCACAAGTATAAGGGATCGCAACAGTTTTTGAGGGTAGAGTATTCAACCCAAATTTATAGATTCGACACAAGGGGAGCCGAAGAATATTTGCAAGTATTAGCAGTTGAGTTGTCAATTCAACCACCCTTGGAGATTAAATATCTACAGCAAAGTGATCAGTAGCACAGTAATATCCTAGTTTTGATAGCAGTAGTAACAATAACGGTAAGAGTAACGGTAATAGTGATAGCAATGATTTTGTAGCAGTTGGAACAATAGCAATAGCAATAGTAACTTAGCAAGAACAATATGTGGAAAACTCGTAGGCATTGGATCGGTGAATTCGTTGATCATATAATAGTCATAACCTAGGGCGACACAGAACTAGCTCAAGTTCGTAAATGTAATGTAGGCATGTATTCCGTAAATAGTCATACGTGCTTATGGAAAAGAACTTGCATGACATCTTTTGTCCTACCCTCCAGTGGCAGTGGGGTCCATAAGGAAACTAAGGGATATTAAGGCCTCCTTTTAATAGAGAACCGGAACAAAGCATTAACACATAGTGAATACATGAACTCCTGAAACTACGGTCATCACTGGAAAGTATCCCGACTATTGTCACTCCGGGGTTTATGGATCATAACACATAGCAGGTGCATATGACTAGCAAGATCGGATCAAGAACATAGATATAATGGTGATCACATAAACGGTTCAGATCTGAAATCATGGCACCCTAGTGACAAGCATTAAGCATGGCAAAGTCATAGCAACATCAATCTCAGAACATAGTGGATACTAGGGATCAAGCCCTAACAAAACTAACTCGATTACATGATGAATATCATCCAACTCCTCACCGACCAGCGAGCCTACGAAGAAATTACTCACTCCCGGTGGGGAGCATCATGGAATTGGCGATGAAGGAGGGTTGGTGATGACGAAGATTGAAGATTCCCCTCTCCGGAGCGCCAAACGGGCTCCAGATCTGGCCTCCTGACGAAGAGCAGGACGTGGCGGCGGCTCCGTCTCATGAAACGCGATAAAACTTCCTCTCCTTTTTTTTCTCTGAAAATAGGAATTTATAGTGCTGTAATTAGGGTCAGTGGGGCCACGAGGTGAGCACAACCCACCAGGGCGCGCCTGGAGGGGGTGGCGTGCCCTGGTGTATCGTGACCAGCCAAGGCACCCCCTCCGGTGGTTCTTGGCTCCAGTATTTTTTATTTATTGTAAAATAATTCTCCAAAATTTCGTCCAGTTCTGAGAACTTTTATTTCTGTACAAAAACAACACCATGGTAGTTCTGCTGAAAACAGCGTCAGTCCGGGTTAGTTTCATTAAAATCATGCAAATTAGAGTCCAAAACAAGAGCAAAAGCGTTAGGAAAAGTAGATACGACGGAGATGTATCAGTCACCAGCATGGTGTCCTCCGTAAGGTTCAGAATGACACTTCCTTAAGATTTGTTCATGTTCATGCTCAGGTATACAACGTCTAATAACACCATCTACTCCTTCTTTATAAAGATGTGGGTCGTCCCAAAAGTAATGTCGTAAATCATAAAAGAATTTTTTCTTTTGTTGATAGGTGAAGCTAGGTGGGATATATTTTGCAACAATATAGTTAGCATAATCAGCATACCAAGGAGTACTACGTGAAATATTTATAGCAGCAAGTTGATCATCAGGAAAATTATCATCAATAGGCAGTGGGTCATTAAGAACATTTTCCATTCTAGACAAGTTATCTGCTACGGGGTTTTTAGCTCCCTTTCTATAAACAATATGCAAATCAAATTCTTGAAGCAAAAGCACCCACCGAATAAGTCTAGGCTTAGCATCTTTATTTTCCATAAGGTACTTAATAGCAGCATGATCCGTGTGGATAGTTACTTTGGAATCGACAATATAAGGTCTAAACTTATCACATGCTAAAAATTCCTTTTCAGTGGTGGCATAATTTCTTTGAGCAACATCTAGGGTTTTACTAGCATAATGGATAACATTCAATTTCTTGTCTACTCTTTTCCCTAGAACAGCACCAACAACATAATCACTAGCATCACACATAATCTCAAATGGTAGGTTCTAGTCAGGTGGTTGAACAATAGGTGTGGAAATTAAAGCTTTCTTAAGTATTTCAAAAGCTTTGATACGGCTCCATCGTATCTATAATTTTTGATTGTTTCATGCCAATATTATACAACTTTCACATATTTTTGGCAACATTTTATATGATTTATTGGACTAACATATTGATCTAGTGCCCAGTGCCAGTTCATGTTTGTTGCATGTTTTTTGTTTCGCAGAATATCCATATCAAACGAAGTCCAAACGCGATAAAAATTTATGGAGGTTTTTTTTTGGAATATTTATGAATTTTGAGAAGTGGAATCAATGCAAAAGGAGGCCCACAGCCCCCACAAGACACCAGGGCGCGGCTAGGGGGCCCAGGCGCGCCCTGGTGGGTTTTGCCCACCTTGTAAGTCGGTGGGAGCTCTCCTTCGGGCGCCATGAAGCTAAGTTTTGGATAAAAATCCCCTCAAAATTTCAGCCCGGTCGGAGTTACGGATCTCCAGGAATATAATAAACGGTTTTCGGCCAGAAAACAGGAACGTGAAACAGAAGAGAACAGAGAGGGAGATCCAATCTCGGAGGGGCTCCTGCCCCTCCGCCGCCATGAAGGCCATGGACCAGAGGGGGAACTCTCCTCCCATCTAGGGGGGAGGCCATGGAAGAAGAAGAATGAGGGGGGCTCTCTCCCCCTCTCTCTCCCGGTGGCGCCGGAACGCTGCCGGGGCAATCATCGTGACGGCGATCTACACCAACAACTTCGCCGCCGTCAACACCAACTCTCTCCCCCTCTATGCAGCGGTGTAACACCTCTCTTCCCTGCTGTAATCTCTACTTAAACATGGTGCTCAACTTCATATATTATTTCCCAATGATATTTGGCTATCCTATGATGTTTGAGTAGATCTCTTTTGTCCTATGGCTTAATTGTGGTATGATGTTATGGATGTGAGTTGTATGTAGATATGGTGCTATCCTATGGTGCCCTCCGTGTCGCGCAAACGTGAGGGATTCCCGTTGTAGGGTGTTGCAATATGTTCATGATTTGCCTATGGTGGGTTGCGTGAGTGACAGAAGCATAAACTCTAGTAGGTAGGTTGTTGCGTATGGGAGTAAAGGGGACTTGATACTTAATGCTATGGTTGGGTTTTACCTTAATGAACTTTGGTAGTTGCGGATGCTTGCTAGAGTTCCAATCATAAGTGCATATGATCGAAGTACGGAAAGTGTGTTACCGTATGCCTCTCCCTCATTGCATATAACAAGTATCTATCGTATCATATTCAATTGCCTCTGGACAATCTTTATCTTGCGTTACACAAAAAGATCTCTGCTAAGCTATTTACTTTTATTGTTCTTTTATTAAAACAGCACCTAACTTTTATTTCCACGTTCTTTATTATCTTGCAAAGTACTTCTAGTTTTATTCCCGCAAAGTAGTTTCATACTTGTTCTAGGTAAAGCAAGCATTAGCGTGCGTAGAGTTGTATCGGTGGTCGATAGAACTTGAGGGAATATTTGTTCTACCTTTAGCTCCACGTTGGGTTTGACACTCTTACTTATCGAAAAAGGCTACAAACGATCCCCTACACTTGTGGGTTATCAAGACCTTTTTCTGGCGCCGTTGCCGGGGAGCAATAGCGTGTGGTGAATATTCTTGTGTGTGCTTGTTTGCTTTATCACTAAGTAGTTTTTATTTTGTGCTCTTGTTTTCTATCTTTAGATATGGGTAGGAAATGCAAAATACCAAACAAATTAGATGTACTTGCTGCTCCAAAAGTTGAGGAACCACTAGTGTTCCGTACTACCGAAGAATATTACTTGGATCATCTTCGATCCTAGAGGCAATAATAAAGTGGTTATTATTATATTTCCTTATTCATGATAATCGTTTATTATCCATACTATAATTGTATTGATTAGAAACACTAATACATGTGTGGATACATAGACAACAATGTGTCCCTAGTATGCCTCTAGTAGACTAGCTTGTTGATCAAAGATGGTCAAGGTTTCCTAGCCATAGACATGAGATGTCATTTGATAACGGGCTCACATCATTAGGAGAATGATGTGATGGACAAGACCCAAACTATGAACGTAGCATTTGATCGTGTCAGTTTATTGCTATAGTTTTCTGCGTGTCAAGTATCTGTTCCTATGACCATGAGATCATGCAACTCACTGACACCGGAGGAATACCTTGTGTGTATAAAAAGTCACAACGTAACTGGGTGACTATAAAGATGCTCTACAGGTATCTCCGAAGGTGTATGTTGAGCTGGCATGGATCGAGACTGGGATTTGTTACTCCGCGTAATGGAGAGGTATCACTCGGTAATACAAAATAAGCCTTGCAAGAAAAGTGACTAAAGAGTTAGCCACATGATCTTGTATTACGGAACGAGTAAAGAGACTTGCCGGTAATGAGATTGAACTAGGTATAGAGATACCGACGACCGAATCTCGGGCAAGTAACATACCGAAGAACAAAGGGAACAACATACGGGATTAACTGAATCCTTGACATAGAGGTTCAACCGATAAAGATCTTCGTAGAATATGTAGGAACCAATATGGGCATCCAGCTCCCGCTATTGGTTATTGACCGTAGAGGTGTCTCGGTCATGTCTACATAGTTCTCGAACCCGCAGGGTCTGCACACTTAACGTTCGGTGACGTTTCGGTAGTATTGAGTTATGTATGGTGGTGACCGAAGGAATGGTCCGGAGGTAAAGATTGATATATAGGAAAGTGGTGTTTGAACTCCGGAAAAGTTTCGGGCATTTCCGGCAGTGTACCGGGAGTGACGAATGGGTTTCGGGGGTCCACCAAGTGGGGCCCACACACCCCAAGGGGCCACATGGGCCTTAGTGGTGGCGCACCAGCCCCTGGTGGGCTGGGCGGCCAGCCCTAAGGGGCCTATGCGCAGGAGAAATAGGAGAGGGGGAGGAGTCCTAATCGGAGGAGGACTCCTCCCACGCCCACCTCCTAGTTGGAGGTGGACTCCTCCACCTCCTGGTTCGGCCGACCCTAGGGGAGGAACCCTAGGGCGCCAGCCCCCTCCCTCCCTCCTATATATATTAGAGGGAGAGAGGGCAGCCGCACCCAAACCTAAGCCACGGTGCAGCCCTCTCTCCCCACTAGATCGTCTCCCCTAGTTTTCGGCGGTGCTTAGGCGAAGCCCTGCCAGAATAGTTCCACTACCACCGTCGCCGCGCCGTCGCGCTGCCGGAGAACTCATCTACCTCTCCGCTCCCTCTTGCTGGATCAAGAAGGCGGAGATCGTCATCGAGCTGTATGTGTGCTGAATGCGGAGGTGCCGTCCGTTCGGCGCTAGATCGTGATTGGATCGCGAGACGGCTAGCGATTTGGATCGCGAAGACGTTCGACTACATCAACCGCGTTTCTTAATGCTTCCCGCTTAGCGATCTACAAGGGTATGTAGATCCACTCTCCCTCTCGTAGATGCTCATCACCATGGATAGATCTTGCGTGTGGGTAGGACATTTTTTGTTTCCAATGCAACGTTCCCCAACAGTGGCATCATGAGCTAGGTCTATGCGTAGATGAGATCACGAGTAGAACACAAAGGAGTTTGTGGGTGTTGATGCTCAGATTGCTTCCTCCCTTGGTCTTTTCTTGATTCAGCGGTATTGTGGGATGAAGCGGCCCGGACCAACCTTACTCGTACGCTTACGAGAGACCGGTTCCATCAACTGACATGTGACTTTGTTGCATAAAGATGGCTGGCGGGTGTCTGTCTCTCCCACTTTATTTGGATCGGATTCGACAAAGGCGATCCTTGAGAAGGTTGAATAGCAATTTTTGTGTCACCGTTGTGGTTTTTGCATAGGTAAGAATCGTTCTTGCTAGATACCCGTAGCAGCCACGTAAAACATGCAACAACAATTAGAGGACGTCTAACTTGTTTTTGCAGGGTATGTTATGATGTGATATGGCCAATTACATGATGAGATATATGTGATGTATGAGATGATCATGTTTTGTATAGAATATCACGACTTGCACATCGATGAGTACGGCAACCGGCAGGAGCCATAGGGTTGTCTTTAATTTATTTTCGCCGTTTTTGCTTTACTTTATCGCTATGAGTTAGCAATAGTCGTAGAAGCAACAGTTGGCGCGACAACCTCATGGCCACACGTTGATGGAGATCAAGATGATGGAGATCATGGTGTCATGCCGGTGACGATGAAGATCATGCCGGTGCTTTGGAGATGGAGATCAAAAGCACAAGTTCATGGCCATATCATGTCACTTATGATTTGCATGTGATGTTAATCCTTTTATGCATCTTATTTTGCTTAGGACGACGGTAGCATTATAAGGTGATCCCTCACGAAAATTTCAAGATAAAATTGTGTTCTCCCCGAGTGTGCACCGTTGCGAAAGTTCGTCGTTTCGAGACACCACGTGATGACCGGGTGTGATAGACTCTACGTTCACATACAACGGGTGCAAGCCAGTGTTGCACGTGCGGAACACTCGGGTTAAACTTGATGAGCCTAGCATGTATAGACATGGCCTCGGAACACAAGAGACCGAAAGGTCGAACATGAGTCATATAGTAGATATGATCAACATGAAGATGTTCACCATTGAAACCACCTCATCTCACGTGATGATCGGACTTGGGTTGGTGAATTTGGATCATGTGACACTTGAATGACCAGAGGGATGTCAATTTGAGTGGGAGTTTTTAGTAATATGATTAACTAAACTCATTATCTTGAACAATAGTCTAAGTTGTCTTTGCAAAATTTATGTTGTAGATCAATGGCTCGCGCAGTAGCACCCCTGAATTTCAATGCGTTCCTAGAGAAAGCTAAGTTGAAAGATGATGGAAGTAACTTTGTAGACTGGGACCGTAATCTGAGGATTATCCTCACGGCTTCCCAAAAGGCTTATGTCCTTGATGCATCGCTTGGTGAACCACCTGCTCCAATAGAGGCTGCAGACGTTGCGAACGCCTGGCAGACACGTTCTGATGATTACTCAATAGTTCAATGTGCAATGTTGTATGGCTTAGAACCGGGACTTCAAAGACATTTTGAACGTCATGGAGCATATGAGATGTTCCAGGAGTTGAAGTTTATCTTTGTGAAGAATGCCCGGATCGAGAGGTATGAGACCTCCAATAAGTTCTATGCTTGCAAGATGGAGGAGAACGGGTCTGTCAGTGAACACATACTCAAAATGTCTGGGTATTCCAACCGTCTGGCTGAATTGGGGATGCCCCTTCCGCCAGAGGCGATCACTGATACAGTTCTTCAATCACTGCCACCTAGCTACAAGAGCTTCGTGTTGAACTATAACATGCACGGGTTGAACAAGTCAGTCGCCGAGCTGTTTGCGATGCTAAAAATTGCTGAGTCTGAGATTCAGAAGGAGCATCAAGTGTTGATGGTCAGTAAAACCACAAGTTTCAAGAAGAATGGCAAGGGCAAGAAGGGTAACTCCAAGAAGAGTGGCAAAGCAGTTGCCCCTCCCGTGAAGAAACCCAAGGCTGGACCCAAGCCAGAAACTGAGTGCTTTCATTGCAAGGAAACAGGTCACAGGAAGCGGAACTGCCCCAAGTATCTGGCTGAAGGCGGCCAACACCAAACAAGGTCTATATGATATACATGTTATTGATGTGTACCTTACCAACTCTCGTTGTAGTGCCTGGGTATTTGATACCGGTTCGGTTGCTCACATTTGCAACTCAAAGCAGGAACTACGGAATAGACGAAGTCTGGCAAAGGACGAAGTGACGATGCGCGTGGCAAATGGTTCCAAGGTTGATGTGATCGCCGTCAGCACGCTCGCTCTTCGATTACCATCATGATTAGTGATGAACCTGAATAATTGTTATTTAGTGCCTGCGTTAAGCATGAACATTATATCTGGATCTTGTTTATTGCGAGAAGGTTACTCATTTAATCAGAGAATAATGGTTGTTCTATTTATATGAGTAATATCTTTTATGGTCATGCACCCAATGTGAGGGGTTTATTCTTATTGAATCTCGATAGTGATGATACACATGTTCATAACATAGATGCCAAAAGGTGTAGAGTTGATAATGATAGTACCACTTTCTTGTGGCACTGCCGCTTAGGTCATATTGGTGTAAAACGCATGAAGAAGCTCCATGCTGATGGACTTTTGGAGTCACTTGATTTTGAATCACTTGACACATGTGAACCATGCCTCTTGGGCAAGATGACTAAGACCCCGTTCTCTGGAACAATGGAACGGGCAAGTGACTTGTTGGAAATCATACATACTGATGTGTGCGGTCTGATGAGCATTGAGGCGCACGGTGGATATCGTTATTTTCTCACCTTCACCGATGACTTAAGTAGATATGGGTATATTTACTTAATGAAACACAAGTCTGAAACGTTTGAAAAGTTCAAGCAATTTCAGAGTGAAGTTGAGAATCATCGTAACAAGAAGATTACATTCCTACGATCTGATCGAGGAGAAGAATATCTGAGTTATGAGTTTGGCAGTCACTTAAGACAAAGTGGAATTGTTTCACAATTGACACCGCCTGGAACACCAAAGCGTAATGGTGTGTCCGAACGTCGTAATCGAACCTTATTAGATATGGTTCGTTCTATGATGTCTCTTGTCGATTTGCCACTATCGTTTTGGGGTTATGCATTAGAGACAACTACATTCACCTTAAATAGGGCACCATCTAAATCCGTTGAGACGACGCCATATGAACTGTGGTTTGGCAAGAAGCCAAAGTTGTCGTTTCTTAAAGTTTGGGGATGTGATGCTTATGTCAAAAAGCTTCAGCCTGAAAAGCTGGAACCCAAAGCGGAGAAATGCGTCTTCATAGGATACCCAAAAGAGACAGTTGGGTATACCTTCTATCTCAGATCCGAAGGCAAAGTGTTTGTCACTAAAAACGGAACATTTCTTGAGAAAGAGTTTCTCTCGAAAGAATTGAGTGGGAGGAAAATAGAACTTGATGAGGTTGTTGAACCTTTACTTCAACCAGAGAGTAGCGCAGCGCAGAAAGTTGTTTATGTAGAGCCTACACCGGTTGAAGAGGAAGTTAATGATGATGATCATGAAGCTTCGGATCAAGTTACTATCGAACCTTGTAGGTCGACAAGGGCACGTACTGCTCCTAAGTGGTACGGTAACCCTGTCTTAGAGGTCATGTTGTTGGACAACGATGAACCTACGAGCTATGGAGAAGTGATGATGGGCCCGGATTCCCAGAAATGGTTAGAGGCCATGAAATCCGAGATGGGATCCATGTATGAAAACAAAGTATGGGCTTTGGAAGTATTACCTGAAGGGCGAAAGGCCATTCAGAATAAATGGATCTTTAAGAAGAAGACGGACGCGGACGGTAATGTCACTGTCTATAAAGCTCGACTTGTGGCAAAGGATTTTTCACAAGTTCAAGGAGTTGACTACGATGAGACCTTCTCACCCGTAGTGATGCTTAAGTCCGTCAGAATCATGTTAGCAATAGCTGCATTTTTTGATTATGAAATTTGGCAGATGGATGTCAAAACAGCGTTCCTTAACGGTTTCCTTAAGGAAGAGTTGTATATGATGCAACCTGAAGGTTTTGTCGATCTAGAGAATGCTGACCAAGTTTGCAAGCTCCAGCGATCCATTTATGGACTGGTGCAAGCATCTCAGAGTTGGAATCTTCGCTTTGATGCGGTGATCAAAGCGTTCGGGTTTATACAAGTTTACGGAGAAGCTTGTATTTATAAGAAAGTGAGTGGGAGCTCTATAGCATTTCTAATATTATATGTGGATGACATATTGCTGATTGGAAGAATATAGAAATGTTGGAAAGCATGAAGGAATATTTGAACAAGAGTTTTTCAATGAAGGACCTAGGAGAAGCTGCTTTCATATTAGGCATCAAGATCTATAGAGATAGATCGAGACGCTTGATAGGACTTTCACAGAGCACATACCTTGACAAAGTTTTGAAGAAGTTCAAAATGGATCAGTCCAAGAAGGGGTTCTTGCCTGTATTGCAAGGTGTGAAGTTGAGTAAGGCTCAATGCCCAGTGATTGCAGAAGATAGTGAAAAGATGAGTGTCGTCCCCTATGCTTCAGCCATAGGCTCTATCATGTATTCAATGCTGTGCACAAGACCCGATGTCAGCCTTGCCATAAGTATGGCCGGAAGGTTTCAAAGTGATCCAGGAATGGAACACTGGACGGCGGTCAAGAATATCCTTAAATACCTGAAAATGACTAAGGATATGTTTCTCGTTTATGGAGGTGATCAAGAGCTCGTCGTAAAGGGTTACGTCGATGCAAGCTTTGACACTGATCCGGATGACTCTAAGTCTCAAACCGGATACGTATTTATTCTCAATGGGGGTGTGGTAAGCTGGTGCAGTTCCAAGCAGAGCGTGGTAGCTGATTCTACATGCGAAGCGGAGTACATCGCTGCCTCGGAGGTGACGAAGAAAGGTGTCTGGATGAAGGAGTTCGTGATAGATCTTGGAGTAGTGCCCAGTGCACTAAACCCAATGACTCTGTTCTGTGACAACACTGGTGCCATTGCTCTGGCTAAGGAACCAAGGTTTCACAAGAGGACCAGACACATAAAACGATGCTTCAATTCCATCCGCGATTACATCAAGGAGGAGGACATAAATATTTGCAAAGTGCACACAGATCTGAATGTCGCAGACCCGATGACTAAACCTCTTCCAAGGGCTAAACATGATCAACACCAGAACTGTATGGTGTTAGATTCATTACAATGTAAATCACATAGTGATGTGAACTAGATTATTGACTCTAGTGCAAGTGGGAGACTGTTGGAAATATGCCCTAGAGGCAATAATAAAGTGGTTATTATTATATTTCCTTATTCATGATAATCGTTTATTATCCATGCTATAATTGTATTGATTGGAAACACTAATACATGTGTGGATACATACACAACAATGTGTCCCTAGTATGCCTCTAGTAGACTAGCTTGTTGATCAAAGATGGTCAAGGTTTCCTAGCCATAGACATGAGATGTCATTTGATAAAGGGATCACATCATTAGGAGAATGATGTGATGGACAAGACCCAAACTATGAACGTAGCATTTGATCGTGTCAGTTTATTGCTATAGTTTTCTGCGTGTCAAGTATCTGTTCCTATGACCATGAGATCATGCAACTCACTGACACCGGAGGAATACCTTGTGTGTATCAAACGTCACAACATAACTGGGTGACTATAAAGATGCTCTACAGGTATCTCCGAAGGTGTATGTTGAGCTGGCATGGATCGAGACTGGGATTTGTTACTCCGTGTAACGGAGAGGTATCTCAGGGCCCACTCGGTAATACAACATCACAATAAGCCTTGCAAGCAAAGTGACTAAAGAGTTAGCCACAGGATCTTGTATTACGGAACGAGTAAAGAGACTTGCCGGTAACGAGATTGAACTAGTTATAGAGATACCGACGATCGAATCTCGGGCAAGTAACATACCGAAGAACAAAGGGAACAATATACGGCATTAACTGAATCCTTGACATAGAGGTTCAACCGATAAAGATCTTCGTAGAATATGTAGGAACCAATATGGGCATCCAAGTCCCGCTATTGGTTATTGACCGTAGAGGTGTCTCGGTCATGTCTACATTGTTCTCGAACCCACAGGGTCTGCACACTTAGCGTTCGGTGACGTTTCGGTAGTATTGAGTTATGTATGGTGGTGACCGAAGGTAGTTCCGAGTCCCGGATGAGATCCCGGACGTCACGAGGAGCTCCGGAATTGTCCGTAGGTAAAGATTGATATATAGGAAAGTGGTGTTTGAACTCCAGAAAAGTTTTGGGCATTTACGGCAGTGTACCGGGAGTGACGAATGGGTTCCGAGGGTCCACCAAGTGGGGCCCACACACCCCAAGGGGCCACATGGGCCTTAGTGGTGGCGCACCAGCCCCTGGTGGGCTGGGCGGCCAGCCCAAAGGGGCCTATGCGCAGGAGAAATAGGAGAGGGGGAGGAGTCCTAATCGGAGGAGGACTCCTCCCACGCCCACCTCCTAGTTGGAGGTGGACTCCTCCACCTCCTGGTTCGGCCGACCCTAGGGGAGGAACCCTAGGGCGCCAGCCCCCTCCCTCCCTCCTATATATATTAGAGGGAGAGAGGGCAGTCGCACCCAACCCTAAGCCACGGTGCAGCCCTCTCTCCCACTAGATCGTCTCCCCTAGTTTTCGGCGGTGCTTAGGCGAAGCCCTGCCGGAATAGTTCCACTACCACCGTCGCCGCGCTACCGGAGAACTCATCTACCTCTCCGCTCCCTCTTGCTGGATCAAGAAGGCGGAGATCCTCATCGAGCTGTACGTGTGCTGAACGTGGAGGTGCCGTCCGTTCGGCGCTAGATCGTGATTGGATCGCGGGACGGCTAGCGATTTGGATCGCGAAGACGTTCGACTACATCAACCGCGTTTCTTAACGCTTCCCTCTTAGCGATATACAAGGGTATGTAGATCCACTCTCCCTCTTGTAGATGCTCATCACCATGGATAGATCTTGCGTGTGCGTAGGAAATTTTTTGTTTCCCATGCAACGTTCCCCAACAGATAGTCCTATTATCTTTTTGAATTCTCCCAACTACACTATATCGGAGAAGTTTGCTCTTATTAAGGATTACATTGATGGATTCCGTTTTGCTACTACACATGATGATTCTAATGAATATAATATGCATGTGCTTGCTGCTCCTACTTGCAATTATTATGAGAGTGGAACCAAATCTTCACCTCTCTATGTTTCCAATACTATGAAATTGCAAGAAACTGTTTATACTATGCATTGGCCTTTACTTAATGTGCATGAATTGTTCTTGTATGACATGCCGATGCATAGGAAGAGAGTTAGACTTCGTTGTCACATGATATATATCAATTTGTGCTCACTACTAAATTACAAATCATTGTTAATTAAAATTGGCTTTGATATACCTTGGGATCCGGGTGGATCCATTACTTGAGCACTTTATGCCTAGCTTAATGGCTTTAAAGAAAGTGCTGTCAGGGAGACAACCCAGAAGTTTTAGAGAGTCATTTATTTCTGTTGTGTGCTTTTATAAAGTTTAAAACCAAAAAAATATAGAGGGGAACCTAAAACTTCACAAAAGGAAAGGTGAAAGTGAGAGAGATGATGAGCATCGTTGAAGTGGGGGATATCCTTGAACTTTGTTCATGCCCATGGAAACTTTGTGAGTCTTGAATCATGAAAACTTTTCCAACAAAAATAATTATCCCCTTGTACAAATCCATTGTATTATAAAAATAATGTGCCAAGATTTGCCTTTAGGATGATTAGATTGCTTGTTGGTATGTGTGGTGTAAAAAGCAGAAACTTTAGCTGTAGTGCGTGAATTTCCATTTTTTACTGGAACATCAAAAGTTTCTGAAATTTGTACACAGTTTTTATTTACAATTTTTTTTTATTTATAATTTTTCAGAATTTTTGGAGTTACATAAGTACGGTCAAAGTTCAGATTACTACAGACTGTCCTGTTTAAGACAGATTCTGTTTTTGATGCATTGTTTTGCTTGTTTTGATGAAACTATCTATTTTATCGGTGGTATAGGCCATGGAAAAGTTATAATACAGCAGGGATAATGCAAATATAAAATATGAATGGGTTTGCAACAGCACTTAAAGTAGGAATTTGCTTTATTATACTAACGGATCTCACCAGTCTTCTGTTAAGTTTTGTGTGGATGAAGTGTTCAAAACATCGAGGAGGTCTCGATATGAGGAGAAGGAGGAGAGGCAAGATTTCAAAATTGGGGATTCCCAAGGCACCCCAAGTAAATATCCAAGGAGACTCAAGCGTCTAAGTTTGGGGATGCCCCGGAAGGCATCCCATCTTTCTTCAACAAGTATCGGTATGTTTTCGTTTTCGTTTCGTTCATGTGATATGTGTAAATCTTGGAGCGTCTTTTGTGTTTAGTTTTCACTTTTCTTTTATGCACCGTGATGGTATGAGATATTCCATGGTTGATTTATAGAATGCTCATTGCACTTCACTTATATCTTTTGAGTATGGCTTTATAGAATGCTTCATGTGCTTCACTTATATCATTTGAAGTTTGGATTGCTTGTTTCTCTTCACATAGAAAACCATTATTCGTAGAATGCTCTTTTGGTTCACTTATATTTATTAGAGCATGGTATTTTGTAGAAAGAATTAAACTCTCTTGATTCACTTATATCTATTTAGAGAGTCAACAGGAATTGGTCATTCACATGGTTAGTCATAAAATCCTACATAAAACTTAGGGATCACTGAATATGAAATGTTTGATTCCTTGCAATAGTTTTGAGATATAGAGATGATAATATGTGGGAGGTACTAGTGGATAATTGTATTTAGTAAGATATTTGTGTTAAGGTTTGTGATTCCCGAAGCATGCACGTATATTCGCCGGTTATGCTAGGAAGTTGGAGCACAATTTATTCTTGATTGTCTATCTTTGTGTGAAGGTCGGGGGCGCGCGATGCTTAACTCCTACCAACCTACCCCCTAGGAGCATGCATAGTAATACTTTGCTTGGAGAGAGCTAATAAAACTTTTGCAATAAGTATGTGAGTTCTTTATGAATAATGTGAGTCCATGGATTATACGCACTCTTACCATTCCGCAATTTGCTAGCCTCTACGGTACCGTGCATTGCCCTTTCTCACCCTGAGAGTCGGTGCAAACTTCGCCGGTGCATCCAAACCCCGTGATATGATACGCTCTATCACACATAAGCATTATTATATCTTCCTCAAAACAGCCACCATACCTACCTATTATGGCATTTCCATAGCCATTCCGAGATATATTGCCATGCAACTTGCACCGCCTCCGTTTTGATGACTTGAGCATTCATTGTCATATTGCATTACATGATCGTAAGATAGCTAGCATGATGTTTTCATGGCTTGTCCGTTTTTTGATATCTTTGCTATGCTAGATCATTGCATTCATATAGAGTCATACTTTGTTCTACTATCGTTGTAATATTGAGTTGTAAGTAAATAGAAGTGTGATGATCATCATTATTCATTATTAGAGCATGCCCCAGTGATGAAAGGATGATGGAAACTATGATTCCCCCACAAGTCGGGATGAGGCTCCGTACAAATAAAAAAAAAGAAAAAGAAAAAAAGGAAAAAAGAAAAAGAAAAAATAATGAAAAAAGAAAAAAAATGAAAGAAGTAGAAGGGCATGCTAATTCCACACTTGTGCTTCAAAGTAGCACCATGTTTTTCATGTAGAGAGTCTCATGTGTTGTCACTTTCATATACTAGTGGGAATTTTTCATTATAGAGTTAGATGCATACCCACTTAGTTTTCATATTTAGCTTTCATACACTTACAACTCTTAGTGTATCCGTTGCATGGCAAACCCTACTCCTTGCATTGATATCTATTGATGGGCATCTCCATAGCCCGTTGATACGCTGAGTTGATGCGAGACTTTCTTCTCCACTTTTACCCCTTTGAAACCTACCACCATATTCTATTCCACCCATAGTGCTATATCCATGGCTTGCGCTCATGTATTGCATTAGAGTTGAAAATGCTGAAGCGCGTTAAAAAGTATGAACCAATTGCTTGGCTGACACCGGGGTAGTACATGATTTATACTTTGTGTTAAGAAGACAGAGCATGACAAGGCTATATGATTTTGTAGGGATAACGTTCTTTATCCTTGATATTTTGAAAGACATGATTGTTTGTTGGGATGCCTGGGTATTAATGTCTTTATGTCAAAACTAGACTATTGCTTTGAATCACTTGTGTCTTAATATTCATGCTAAGATTAGATATATGATCAAGATTATGCTAGGTAGCATTCCACATCAAAAATTATCTTTTTTATCATTTACCTGCTCGAGGACGAGCAGGAATTAAGCTTGGGGATGCTGATACGTCTCCGTCGTATCTATAATTCTTGATTGTTTCATGCCAATATTATACAACTTTCACATATTTTTGGCAACATTTTATATGATTTATTGGACTAACATATTGATCCCGTGCCCAGTGCTAGTTCCTGTTTGTTGCATGTTTTTTGTTTCGCAGAATATCCATATCAAACGAAGTCCAAACGGGATAAAAAAATTTACAGAGTTTTTTTTGGAATATTTGTGAATTTTGAGAAGTGGAATCAACGCAAACGCAGGCCCACAGCCCCAACAAGACACCAGGGCGCGGCCAGGGGGCCCAGGCGCGCCCTGGTGGGTTGTACCCACCTTGTAAGTCGGTTGGAGCTCTCCTTCGGGCGCAAGGAAGCTAATTTTTGGATAAAAATCCCCTCAAATTTCAGCCCGATCGGAGTTACGGATCTCCGGTAATATAAGAAACGGTTTTCGGCCAGAAAACAGGAACGTGAAACAGAATAGAACAGAGAGGGAGATCCAATCTCGGAGGGGGTCCTGCCCCTCCGCCACCATGGAGGCCATGGACCAGAGTGGGAACTCTCCTCCCATCTAGGAGGGAGTCCAAGGAAGAATAAGAAGGAGGGGGGCTCTCTCCCCCTCTCTCCCGGAGGCGCTGGAACGCCGCCGGGGCAATCATCGTGATGGCGATCTACACCAACAACTTCGCCGACGTCAACACCAACTCTCTCCCCCTCTATGCATCGGTGTAACACCTCTCTTCCCTTCTGTAATATCTACTTAAACATGGTGCTCATCTCCATATATTATTTCCCAATGATATTTGGCTATCCTATGATGTTTGAGTAGATCTCTTTTGTCCTATGGGTTAATTGTGGTATGATGTTATGGATGTGAGTTGTATGTTGATATGGTTCTGTCCTATGGTGCCCTCCGTAACGCGCAAACGTGAGGGATTCCCGCTGTACGGTGTTGCAATATGTTCATGATTTGCCTATGGTGGGTTGCGTCAGTGACAGAAGCATAAACTCGAGTAGGTGGGTTGTTGCGTATGGGAGTAAAGGGGACTTGATACTTAATGCTATGGTTGGGTTTTACCTTAATGAACTTTGGTAGTTGCGGATGCTTGCTAGAGTTCCAATCATAAGTGCATATGATCCAAGTACCAAAAGTGTGTTAGCGTATGCCTCTCCCTCATTGCATATAACAAGTATCTATCGTATCATATTCAATTGCCTATGGACAATCTTTATCTTGCGTTACACAAAAAGCTCTCTGCTAAGCTATTTACTTTTATTGTTCTTTTATTAAAATAACACCTAACTTTTATTTCCATGTTCTTTATTATCTTGCAAAGTACTTCTAGTTTTATTCTCGCAAAGTAGTTTCATACTTGTTCTAGGTAAAGCAAGCATTAGCGTGGGTAGAGTTGTATCGGTGGTCGATAGAACTTGAGGGAATATTTGTTCTACCTTTAGCTCCTCGTTGGGTTCGACACTCTTACTTATCGAAAAAGGCTACAAACGATCCCTACACTTGTGGGTTATCAAGCTTCTACACAATCATCATCAAAAACAAAAGGAATATCTTTTTGAAGAAGATTAGTTAGCGGCCTAGAAATCTTTGAGAAGTCTTTAATGAAACACCTATAAAAACCAGCATGACCAAGGAAACTTCTTATATATTTGATATCTTTGGGGAATGGCATCTTCTCAATGGCGTCCACTTTAGCTTTGTCCACTTCAATACCCCGCTCAGAAATTTTGTGCCCAGGTACTATGCCTTCATTCACCGTAAAATGGCACTTCTCCCAATTCAAAACAAGATTAGTTTCTTCACATCTCTGCAAAACTCGACCAAGGTTGCTCAAGCAATCATCAGAAGAAGTTGCATAAACGGAAAAATCATCCATGAAAACCTCAACAATATTTTCACAAAAATCAGAGAATATAGCCATCATACATCTTTGAAATGTAGCAGGTGCATTGCATAAACCAAAAGGCATACGTCTATAAGCATACACCCCAAAAGGGCAAGTAAAAGTAGTTTTCTCTTGATCCTCTTTTGACACAGGTATTTGCGAAAAAAACAGAATATCCATCAAGAAAGCAAAAGTGTGTGTGCTTAGATAATCTTTCTAGCATTTGATCGATAAAAGGTAAAGAGTAATGATCTTTCCTAGTAGCTTTGTTTAATTTCCTGAAATCAATCACCTTCCTATAACTAGATACTATTCTTTGTGGGATAAGTTCATTTTTATCATTAGGAACAACAGTTATACCTCCTTTCTTAGGAACACAATGAACATGACTTACCCATCTACTATCAGCAATAGGATAAATTATACCTGCCTCCAGAAGCTTTAGTATTTCAGTTCTTACCACTTCCTTCATCTTAGGGCTTAAGCGGTGTTGATGATCAACGACAGGTTTAGCATCCGGTTCCATATTAATCCTGTGCTGACATAGAGTGAGACTAATGCCCTTAAGATCATCGAGAGTATATCCAATAGCAGCCCGGTGCTTCTTCAGAGTTTTAAGTAATCTCTTTTCTTCATGCTCTGAAAGGTTAGCACTGATAATAACATGATATATCTTCTTTTCATCAGGGTAAGCATATCTCAAAGTATGGGTAAAGTCTTTAACTCAAACACGGATCTCCCTTGGGTGGAGGGGGATCCCCTAAAATATCAACCGGTAAGTTGTGTTTAAGAATAGGCGTTTGTTTCAGAAATATATCATCTATTTCATTTCTCTCATTCATATGCATATTGTTTTCATGGTCTAGTAAATATTGTTCTAACGAGTCGGTAGGAGGTACGACAATAGAAGCAAGACAAATAATATCATCTTTACTTGGTAATTATTTCTCATGTGGTTGTTTACTAAACTTAGAAAAATTAAATTCATGACACACATCGCCAAAGCTTACTTTCACCTTCTCAGTAACACAATTAATCTCAACATTAACAGTATTTAAGAAAGGTCTACCAAATATAATGGAACAAAAGTTATCTTGTTCTGAACCAAGTACTAGAAAATCAGCGGGGTGCTTGACCTTTCCACACAAGATTTCAACATCTCTAGCAATCCCAAGTGGTGTAATAGTGTCTCTGTTTGCAAGTTTAATAGTAACAACAATGTCCTCAAGTTCAGAAGGTGCTTTGTCATTCATAATTTCTTGGTATAAGGTAAAAGGTATAGCGCTAATACTAGCACCAATATCACACAAGCCATGATAACAATGATCTCCAATTTTAACTGAAACCACGGGCATGCCAACAACTAGCTTATTTTTATCTAGTTCATCTTGCTTACGTCTAACACATTTTACAATTCTAGTAGTTTCATCACAGAAGTAGATAACCTGTCTATCAACATTATCAACTAAAAGATCTTTAACCATAGCAACTTTAGGCTCAACATTTATTTGTTCAGGAGGTGTATGTGTCCTAGTATCACGTTTATTAACCACAGTTGTAGCTTTAGCGTGTTCCTTAATTCTAACAAGGAAACGTGGCTTCTCAATGTAAGCAGTAGGAACAATTAGATCAACGTGGCTAACAATTATTTCTTCCTTCTCAATTTTAATAGGTTTCTCTAATTGCTTTTCAATGGGAGGATGCTATTTTAAACCACTTCTCCTTAGGGAGATCAACATGAGTAGCAAATGATTCACAGAAAGAAGCTACTATCTCAGAATCAAGGCCATATTTATTACTCAACTTGTAACAAGCATCAATTTCCATAAAAGATTGAACACAATCAAACTTAAGCTTTATACCTGACTGTTTACCTTTGTCGAGTTCCCAATCGTCGGAGTTGAGTTTAATTCTTTCTAGAAGATCCCATTTGAATTCAATAGTCCTGTTCATGAAGGAACCAGTAGAAGAAGAATCGACTAGTGCTTGATCATCATGAGAAAGACGAGCATTTTTTTTTTGCATAATAGTACTTCTTGAAATCTCATGGTTGGGGCAGGTGTGCATCATTGATTTAAGCCTCCCCCAAGCTTGAGCGATACTTTCTCCTTCATGAGGCCAACAGTTATAAATAAAATTCCGATCACGATGAACTAGATGCATAGGATAAAACTTCTGATGAAATTCCAGCTTCAAGCGATTCCAGTCCCATGATCCAATATCGCCCAATAGCCTGTACCACATTAATGCCTTTCCCTCCAAAGATAAAGGGAAAACATTCTTCTTAAATTTGTCTCTAGACAACCCTGCAAGCTGAAATAATAAACGAACTTCATAGACAAATATCAAGTGATAATCAGGATGAGTCGTTCCATCATATGGGTGTGATAAGAGTTTTTCAATCATACCCAAAGGAATCTCATAATAAATATTTTCAGTAGGTTCAGTAGGTTGAGGAACAATTTCCTCATCTTTAGTTCGGGGCGAAGATGCCCCGAACAAGCCACTCAAATGGTGACCGTTCATAGCGACAAGCAACACTAAATTTCAGCACATTATAGAAAATGTTTCCTTACCAATTCCACTTACCAAAGGCACTTCACTCCCCGGCAACGGAGCTAGAAAAGAGTCTTGATGACCCACAAGTATAGGGGATCAATCGTAGTCCTTTCGATAAGTAAGAGTGTCGAACCCAACGAGGAGCAGAAGGAAATGATAAGCGGTTTTCAGCAAGGTATTCTCAGCAAGTGCTGTAAGTAACAATAGTAGATAGTTTTGTAGCAAGATAAATCGTAACAAGTGACAAGTAACAATAGTAGCAAAGGTACAGCAAGATAGCCCAATCCCTTTTATAGCAAAGGACAGGCCTGAAAGTACTCTTATATTAAGCAAGCGCTCCCGGGGACACATGAGAATTATGTCTAGTCATGTTCATCATATTGAGTTGATTCGCGTTTGCTACTTTGATAATTTGACATGTGGGTGGACCGGTGCTAAGGTGTTGTTCTTACTTGTACTAACAACCTACTTATGATTACCCCCTCTCGCAAGCATCCGCAACTATGAAAGAAGAATTAAGATAAATCTAACCATAGCATGAAACATGTGGATCCAAATCAGCCCCTTATGAAGCAACGCATAAACTGGGGTTTAAGCTTCTGTCACTCTAGCAACCCATCACTACTGCAGGATGCTGCTAATGCGACACATCAATCAGAGACCCTTCGACAAAACTTTGTGCGATGACCAAATTGCAAATGGTATAGTTATAGCTCTGTCGCTAATGACGTTAACTGTGTGCGATGGCGTATCCATCAAATACGATCTAAAAAATAGTTGTGTGTGCGATGTTTGGCAAACAGTTAGCCTAGATAAACTGTTTGCGATTGGATAATATAACACAAACGCTTATAAAAATACAAGTGTGTCCGATGTACGGCATATAGTTCACCCCGATAAACTGTTTGCGCTGATCAAGCAGAACACAAACGATTGTCTAGATGATCACATGTGCGATAGACGGCATACAGGTCACTCGGATGAACTATTTGTGATGAGGTAAAATAACATAAACGGTTACATAGATCAAGATGTGTGTGATAGACAGCATACAGGCCACTGGGATGAACTGTGTGCGATAAGCAAAAATAACACAAACGGTTTCTCAGATCAAGATGTGTGTGATGTACATAGGCCACTCGGATGTGTTGTGGGCAAACGGTTCCGGATAAAGAACTGTCAGGGACTGATGAAATCATCACCGACGGATTTGGTTGTTTATTCCGTATGCGATGTGATTTTCTCAATCTGCCCACAAACATCTATGCTCTATTTAGAAGAACATCATTGCATAACCAAATTAAGCATCCAATACATGCATAACATTGGCGCACACCTTAATAAACTATTACATGCATAATAAACTTATCCCTCTAAAACTACGAATATTTCTGCATAGAGGGAGTATGAGAATTGAGAAACCACTACAAGGATTCCGGTCTATTGCAACAAAATTTATTGCTACGGCTATCTTTCGTTGCAATAAAATGCTATATTACCACGAAATTCCAGTTCGTGGTAATAGGATCTGCATATTGCCACAGTTTTGTTTTGTCGCGCTAAGTACTCATTTTGTTGCAATAGAAGCCATGTATTGCCACAAACTGTGTCATCGTTGCAATATGGTAACGATATTGCGACAGTTGCAACCCGTTGCGTGAATTGGTCGTTTTGTTGCAATAAAGACTAGGTATTGCAACAAAGTAAATCTTTGTCGTAATATTTAGACATATATTGCAACAAGTCTGCCATGTGGCGCTAGTCATAGATATTGTTGCAAAAACATGTCTTCGTATTGCAACAAAACATGTATTGGTTGTAATAGGGCGCGTTTTGCCTTCGTTGTGTTGCAATAACTATTATATATTGCGACAAATTGTGCATCCATGGTAATACGTACAGCATATTGCAATAATCTTCTTGTTGCGAAAAAGGAGCAAGATATTGCAACGATATTCTTACAGTGCTCCTTATTTTTGTTCTTTATTTATTGTAGCTTTGTGAACATTCCCAGGCTAAATAGCTCCTGGATGTTACCTTTTTGCTCAAGACAAAACACTCCCAGGCTTCATTTAAACAGCTCTTCAGCCACCAACTGAGTGAACGAGATCCTCTGACGTACTTGGGTCTACTGCCGAGGGACGTCGTTCATGTGTCCAGTGGTGGAGGACGATTTTTTCATAAGGTAGGGCAGACTTTATCGCAATTTTTTATTGCAAAAATAAAATAGTCTTTCTATAGTAATTCTTGTGCCAACATATCTCTAAAAATACTAGTAGTGGAATTCTAAAAATTATACTGCTATCCTTTTTGCCTTTGCTAGGCCCTTTTTCACACGTCAGATGTTGCTAGTACGATGTTATGTTTTTTTATAAAAGAAATTCGCTTCATAAAAAATATTGTGTTACGAGGGACTCGAAGCCCGCCCAATAGGAACGAGGACGCGCGGGCTAACCGGTTCAGCTAGCAATGAGTTGTTTGCAAAATTGAAGGAATATAACCTTTTATTTGGTATAAATACGAGTTCTGTCAAAAAACAATAAGAAGTCAGATCGACCCTGATCCGGTCGCTCATCCTCTTCCTCATTGGCGCCTCCCGATCTGAGATTGTATACAATATAATAATGTTCTCAACTAAGATCAGATCAGTGATGCTTGTCAAAATGTGAGCATAACGCTCACTGCTCACTGATGATATGGGTTGTGTACCCCAGGGGTTGGCCTCCCCTGTACTGAACTACCCCTATAGTGAAATAGTATTTAAACTCTCCTTTGTACTATCAGAAAGAGCACTGCTAATGTCAATATTTTTGTACAACTGAAATGAACTGATCCATGACACTTAATTAAAAATCATTGTAAATGGTGCATCGGTCAAATTTTTGTACAAACTTGATCATGTCTTCATATTCAAACATGCACGCGCTAAAATTCCATGCCAACAAACAGGTACTAAACCAGGAAATATAGCTCTATAATGGAAAAAAACAACATGAGCAAGGGACATGTAAAGTGCAGAGCAAATATTAGAACCAATGTAGAAAGAGAACAAAGAATGAATAGTTATTCTTGGGGACATGAAACAGTTCATGTATGCTCTTGCTAAAAATTCCGACTCATGCCAAATAGAATAAGCTAGGGATTATTAGTACTTGGACAACTTAAATATATCTGATCTGACGAGAAATAGCAAACTCTTGGACAACTAAAAGAACAAAAACTACTCTTCTCTTCTCTTCATCACCAAACTCTTCCCTTGGCGGACTGAAGATATAAAATAAGTTGCAGACGTACTAACTTTGATCACAAGGTGCTCCAGAATTTTCTCAATGGATGATAGATCCACACCGGCAATTTTGCGCTTCTCCGTCAAAATGTAGAGCAGACTTAATGCAAGTTCAGAGGTGATAATTTCTCTGCCATGCTGCCCAAAGCTCTGGAAGACAATGAACCTTATGTCAAAACTGCAAGGCATCAATAATCTAATTTGCAAAATATAATATTCATGGCTTAAACATGTGAAAAGCACCTTACCAAGAGATTAAAAACTATACAAAGAACCCCTGGTCATCATCCGATTCTTCTTATCCCAAGGGAGCAACATGGCCATCATTTACGTAAGCCTCATCATCATCCGTATCATCATCAGATTCGAATTGAACATCTTCAAACTCAACAGGTTTTATATTTTTTATGACTGAAACATCAACGCTGGATCCTTCGTCATCATTTCTGCACCAACTAGTGATCTCTTCGGGTACTGTAATTTCTGGCACTGTAATTTCTGCATCGACGACATCCAGTACGTCTACCTCACCACCTTCATCGGCTTCAACAGCTTCATCAAGGCCTACACCATTTAAAACAGAAGGAGCAAACAAATTGCGTGGATTCATTTTAATAACAGCTGCCCAATCAGGGTTCTTCACATCTCTCACATAGAAAACCTGTTGAGCTTGGAGGCCTAGAATGTAAGGGTCTCCCTCGAATCGGTGTAGAGTAGTGTCAAGGTCAATAATTCCATATTTGTCCTTCTTATACCCCTTACTCTCAGTTATGTTGGCAGGAGGCACATCAAACCAGTCACACTGGAATAGAACAACCTCCTTATCAGGAGGAAAGTCAAGAAATATGATTTTCTTGATCACCCCGTAAGAATCAATATTGCCTGTGGTTTCATCGCCCTTGACTATGATGCCACTATTTTGGGTACTCAAGTCCTGCTCTATATAGGAATTTCGAAAGAAATATCCATTCAGAACTGTACGGTTGTATACACGAGCTAGGTGATCAGGTCCTTTAGCTAGTGCATAAATAAGATTGCTGACCTGATCTGTTTCATGGAATAGCATATGTGTGAGCGTAATGTACAGCATTGGTACGTTATTACGAGGAACATTAGTGAAATTGCGAAAGAAACTTACCCGTCTCTCAAACCAGCCAACAAACTCTTCCTTGTGCTGCTTTTTAGGATTAGGAGAATTGTTACTTGTGAGCTCCTCAAGATGTTCACTTCAAAGAGAAATGATTGTTAGTTGGAACAGGAAAGTATTAATGCATATCATGATGTGAAGTAAATACATAAGTATCCTTACTCAATCCATGGGGCGGTTTCCTCACAGTTTGTTATTATGAAATGCCTCATTTGATTAATCTCAGCCAAAGAGAATGATTCACAAACAAAACCTTTCTTGGAGTAATCAACTGTACTCACTATGCTAATCCCTGTTGGTGGTTGATCTGTACCTCCATCTTCATGACGTTCGGACTGACTTAGCTTGGTAGGCATTCCATCAAGG
Source organism: Elymus sibiricus (assembly GCA_039707655.1). Classification (NCBI taxonomy): domain Eukaryota; kingdom Viridiplantae; phylum Streptophyta; class Magnoliopsida; order Poales; family Poaceae; genus Elymus; species Elymus sibiricus. The sequence goes on along the minus strand of CM077665.1, from coordinate 456,731,145 downwards.
AACCGACTGCAAAAAGTCATGCACTCTTCAAGTATGTACCCCTCTGCAATAGAACCTTCTGGTTGAGCCTTGTTACGCACATATCCTTTGAGCGTACGCAAGTATCGCTCAATTGGATACATCCATCTGTACAAGACAGGCCCTCCCAATCGGGCCTCTTCAGCAAGATGAATTGGGAGATGCATCATAATATCAAAGAATGCTGGTGGAAATATCATCTCGAGCTGACATAGAGTTTCTGGAATTGTTTTGCTCAACTTCTCCAAATCTTCATCCCTTAACTCCTTGGAGCATAAATCAGAAAAGAATTTACTCAGCTGAAGCAATGCGTTAACAACATTCTCTGGCAAAAGCTTGCGCAATGCAATAGGAAGAAGTTTCTGAAATATAACATGACAGTCATGAGTTTTTAGTCCACTAATCTTGCACTCATCGAGGACTACACATCGCTTAATGTGTGAAGCATAGCCATCAGGCATCCTAATGCTCTGCAGAAACTTGAGGAGCATTATCTTTTCTTCCTTTTTTAAAGTATAGCAACCTTTCTTTATTTCATACTTATGCTTACCGGGCTTTGGATGCTGGTCCTTCCTAATTTTCAGGTCCTGCAAATCAAGACGAGCCTTCACACCATCCTTTGATTTCTTACCCATCTCAAGCAAAGTCCCCAGAATGCTCTCACAAATGTTCTTCTCGATGTGCATGACATCCAAATTGTGCCTAACGAGCAAGTGCTTCCAATATGGGAGCTGGAAAAAAACACTTTTCTTCCGCCAGTTATGCCAGCTATTAGTTTCCGGTCGCTTTCTCTTATTTGACCGTCCAAATGGTGCATGTTGAATGCTATCAAGTTCCTGCACAACTTGTTCACCTGTAAGTGCCACTGGAGCTTCTCTATTATCTGTCTTGTTGTTGAACAAACACTTGTTTCGACGCCATTTGTGGGTCCTGGGCAGAAAACGTCGGTGCCCCATGTAGCAATGCTTTCGACCATACTTGAGCCATAAAAAATCTGTATGTTTGTGGCAATACGGGCATGCCAGCTTGCCTTTTGTGCTCCAACCACTCAGCATTGCGTAAGCTGGGTAGTCATTTGCAAAGAACTATTTTACATAGATGTAGTCCTAATAAGACTCCAGGTGGAAGGCCAACTATTATTTCTCCAAATGCGCTGATACAAGCCTCAACAAGGAGTTCTCGAATGTTTAAAGCAATGGTAAGTAAAAACCTTGCTTTCTCATCATGTCCAGAATCAACTCTGATTGGTGTCATCAATTATTTGTGTATCATCATTGTAAACTACCATTCCTTATCTGGAAGCTGTGTGCTCCCGCTGTATTAATAGCACTTGTACCAGTACCATGACTGTAAACTACCATTCCTTCTCTTGCAACTGCATGGATACCTAGTACTATAATCCAAATGGCATGATCTCACATATATTCTTAATAGTCTTAAGATCTAAAGATTTTCCTACATGGCCTTTTTTTGAATGCTTTTCTTCTTATTTGTCGTTGTTAATATACATTACTTCTAGGAAGCCGATAGTATTATCGGTATTCTGACCCCTCAGTTACATGGTTGACAATGGGGCTGGAATAATTGTATGGCGTATGTTATGTTGCACTCATTAACTTGATTTTTTTTTATTTCTTGATTGCAGGATCCAATGAACTAGCTGGACTGGACTCAAGATCACGGACAGTTTAGTCTTCGCACTTAGTTAGGCTGGCTAAATTACATTTGAGTTTCATTTGATGGATATTTGCTATGAGAATTATGAATTTTATGAATCTATATATTATACGTATGGTTTTGAATATTGTAATTGAATGCCTGTATTTTTTTTACGGTTGCAATAGGCTATTACCACAACCCACTTTCGGTTGCCACATGTTAGCACCACTAAAAATATAGTGTTGCGTCAAATCTCAGTCGCCACGCCTACCTGTTTTGTTGCGCTAGGATGTTGCAACGGAGCACTTCATTTTGTCGCAATATCTTGGCGCCACAAATTTTTTTCACGATGCGATAATTGTTTGGCGCCACCAAAGTAAGTTTTGTTGAAATAGAGTATGGCCACAAAAAGTTTACATTGTCGCAGTAGCTTCTCGCTACAAACATTTTGCCCGTTGCGATAACTCTTTGGCGCCACCAAACTAAGTTTTGTTGTCGCAATAGTTTCTGGCTACAAATATTTTACCTGTTGGGATACCTACTTATCACCACCAAAATGATTATGTTGCAATTTCCTGTTACGACGACTGGAATACTTGTTGCGATAAGTTAATGCCACAAGTGTAGTGGTTCGTGGCAACATACCTAATGCCACGAAAATAAGGATTGTTGCCATAGTTTATTGCCACAATTGACTATTGCCACGGAAGAGTAATGCGCCACGAAACGAGCGTCGTTGGCATAGGTTGTTGCCACAAATGCGTGTCGCCACAAGCTATCAGTCGCCACGGTTCCTTACTTGTTGCATTAAAGCTATCTCCACAAATCAAATTGTGGCATCAGGTGAGTGTTACCATGGGAAAACATGTGGCAACCTCCCACATGGATGTTGCAGTAGCACACTTTATTGCCACAATTTCTTTTTCGTGGCAATAACCTATTACCATGCGTCCAGTCGCAACGGCTGCCAGCGAATGCCGTTTCGTGGCAATAGGTACTTATCGCCACAAGTCGCCATGTATTGCAACAAACGATTTTGTTGCAATAGACCCGGATCCTTGTAGTGAACGATCATCAAATCATCTAGTTCTTTTGACGCTTGCCGCCAACGCTCTGCTTGTGGCTCGATCCCTCATTGTCTTCAGGTAAGAGGCACTTCCTCTTGTCAACGATCTGCCTGAACATCTCGTAGCATGTGTACGCTTGCTTGGTCGCGGCCTGGTGGTGATATTCATCCAGTTTCTTCACCCAGCCCCTGTGCCAGACAGGCTTGTTCTTCTCGCACTCAGCCTTCATGTCAGTGTAGTAGGGGTCGATGATGGCCTCCGCTAGGTCAACATGGGTGTCCATGTCCTTCTTTCTACCCCAGACCCAGTAGTGGCCGCGGATGTCGACAAGCTTCTGGCAGGCCAAGCCTGAAGTCTTGAGCACCTTTGGATCGTTGGTGCTGTGCACCATAGCGAACCTGTAGTCGGGGCTGTTGACAAACCTGGTGAAACGATCGCAAGGCCCTGTGGCCAGGCAATAGTGGTAGAGGAGGACATGATGGCCCACGCACAACTGGGCGACGGCAACCTTCTGATCATGCCCGGCACGACCGCCGGTGTAAGCGAGGTCGAAGCCGACCACTTTGTACTTGTCATCCGCATCAAGCAGCTGCTCCATGGTGTCGATGGAGTCCTCCACCATGCCCGAGTCGTTGGTGTACACCACCGTGAGGTCCGTCTTCTTCATGTGGGTCTCCACATGATGCACGCCGAACTCCATTGGAGCGCCGCTGGACATCCTCTCTGTATGCGTCGTCCAGGGTGCGCTTATTGTGTTGTGGGGCGCGATCGAAAGCGTGAAGAGACTATGGTTAATGGACGTGGGTATAAATGGGGGCCGGACGTCCTGGAAAACCGGCACGTCCGGATGGCAGTTTTTGCAGCGCGTGATTCAGTCATGGAGCACGTAACTGCATGGGGCGACGCGCGTGGCACAACCGCATGCATATGGAGCCCCGAACGTAATCGTGGGTCGGCCCCAACCGCTGGCAAAGCGCGCGCGGAGGGGCGCGAGAGCAGAGCACGTGCAGGGGCGCGAGAGCAGAGCACGCGCAGGGACGCGAGAGCATAGCACGCGGTGGGACGCGAGGTCGAACCAGACCACTATGTACTTGTCCTCGTCAAGTAACAGGTCCATGACGTTGGAGTTCTCCATCCAGATCGGATGTTTGGTGTACACCACGAACGGACAGGGCGTGTCCACTACAGCATGCATGGTGAACTGGCGCTCGTCGGCGGCAGCCACTAGGAACGCCATTGGAGCCGCGCAGGATACCCTCGGTCGTGGTTCTGCTTCTTAAGGTCCGGATATTAATCGTCAATTGCATATTGATGTCCAGATATTAATCGGCCATTGCATACTAAGGAAAAGATAGTACTACCAAAATAAGAGCTCCCTCATAAGATGTCATTTGCATGTTGTATGTGATACCCGGCAAACAGGTCGTTTGGACAAACTGTTTGTGTTGATCAAAAGTAACACAAACGATTCTGCGTAACAAGATGTGTGTGATACCCGGCAAAGAGGTCAGTACTCGGAATTGGGTGGGAAGACCGATAAATAGACAGACGATTCCTGATAATAAGGTGTGTGTGATGTGGCCTATGGGCAAACACTTGCTCGCACCCAATTGTCTGTGATTGTTGAAATCATCACCGATGTGTTCCTTTCTATAATCGTAACCGATGTGATCTGCTATGTCTGCATATAGCATCTATGATCTTTCTACAGAACAACATCATGATTGCATAACCTAAATAAACATCCAATTACATTACCGACTACAGATAACATTTGCACACATCAATTAACAAGTAGATGCATACTAAACTAGTAGTGACGATCATCAAATCATTCATCTATAGTTCTTGTGACAAGGGGTGCCGATCGGCACAGGACGGAGGCACTTCCTCATGTCAACGATCCGCCTGCACATCTCGTAGCTTACGTATGCGTCCTTGGCCGCGTACTTGACTTGATCTTCATCCAGTCTTCGGACCCAGGCGCAGTTCTAGGCAACCTTCTTCTTCTTGCAGACATCCTTCATGCCTCTGTAGTAGGGGTCGATGATGGCCATGGCGAGGTCAACCAGGGATTCCTTATGCTCTCCTCACCGCCCAAGATCTTGTACAGGCATTGGATGTCCACAAGATTCCAACAGGCCAAGCCAGTCGTCTTGAGCACCTTTTCATCGTTGGTGGTGTCCACCATACCGAATATGTAGTTGGGGCTGTTGACAAACCTGGCAAATCGATCGCAAGGCCTTGTGGCCAGGCGGTAGTGGTAGACGAGGACGTAATGGCCGAAGCATAGCTGGGCGATGGCAACCTTCTGATCATGCCCGACACGACCGCCGGTGTACTCGAGGTCGAAGCCGACCACTTTGTACTTGTCATAGACAAGTAACTGCTCCATGGTGTGGATGGAGTTCTCCACCCAGATCGGGTCGTTGGTGTACACCACCGTGAGGTTCTTGAACCTTACGTGGGTGTCCACCTAGGCACGAATGGTGAACTGCCGCTCGTCGTCGGCAGCTGCTGGGAGCTCCGCCATTGGAGCCGAGCAGGATATCCTCTCTGCATTCGGAGTGTGGGTGTGCTTCTTGCATTGTGGGGAAAGGTTGAAGAGAGACAATAGGTTAAATGAGCGGTGGAGTAAATGGGGGCTGGACGGGCTATAATTGGCACGTCTTGTCACCGCGTTCCTGGTGGAGGATTGTTGTGCAAGCTTGACCAGCGCACGAACAAGCGTTCCCGGCAGTTCGTTTGGTCACGTGGCGGCTCGAAGTGCCGCCAACGTATCATTGGTGAGCCCGTTCCCGCGCGCAAATGCACACACCCTCCCGCCCAGCTCGGTTGTCCACGCGTCGGCTGGAAGAAGCTCCCATTATTGGGGGCGTTAAATGGCAAACGGTTAGCAAAAACGATGCGTGTGCAATGACATAAAGCAGCGTACAAGTTCAGCACTAAGCAGCGATGTGGAATATGCAGTGCGGGTGCGACAGGGAAGGATGGTGCAGGTTTTGTTAAGCGGGGATGATGGTGAGGGTTTTCTCGGCCAGAATAATAATGTGCTTCGGAGGCGACGGTTCAGTAGACATAGCCGTTTGCGATAAGTGTAACTACGGTGTAAATGGACTGCCGTGGTCCGTGTAAATCCTACTGTCGCAGACGTTCGATGCGCGGGAATGCGTTCTGGATAATCAGGACACACGCGTGTTGCGGCACAATGTTAGTCCTCGCACCCGGTTACAATCCGGGAAAATAACCAAGTTTTTGGGTTCCAGATTTCATCTTTTCGTGTGACACCTGAATTTGTTACCACATTCAACAAGTTTGCAAGTAAGTCAAGCATTTTTTACCGTAATATGCATAGTGTAAAAAAACTGCCAACACTAAAATGTAGCTGTGCGTGCTCTGGGCAAACAGTTGCTAGTAGTAAATTGTGTGGGGACTCTAAGATAAGCATAAATATTCCATCAACCAAACTGATTGCAGCTCAAGACTGCAATTACATTGCTCTACGTATTAGTTCATAAAATAGAGTCTCACCGACATCTAGATCAACACATAATAAACATACTCAAGCAGAGATATAAGTCACACAAACTATAGATAGCTAGGGTAGTGCTGGCATCAGGACATGTATATATAACTCAATCCTAATCGTACCCACCAACAACGTAAACTTTCTCCAGGTACTCCGCGTACGCGGCGTGCGCCACCCTCCGAGAATACTTCTACTTGAAAGAGCCAACGGGTCGTCCTCTAGCATGCGCCAGAACACTTGCAAACACGGGGTTAAGCCTTTGGGCGCAGAACAGGCATCCGAAGCCCCCATTCCATGTCCTGATACGACGATTATGCGGTCCCGCATAGAGCTCCTTGAGCTTTTGTTTCTTGTACCTTCTCTGGTCGTACTTATCGCTGCCAACGTCGTCAGATAGCACATATACATATAATAAAAAATCATGACATTGATGAATAAAATGCATAAAATGATATCACAAACAACTTAGTGCAACAATATTATTAACTAATGACTTTAAATGCATGAACCGATTATTTTCAAACAAACAAGGAAGTTTGAAGTAAGTACTACTCCACATTATCACTAAAGTAGTGATCTGCATGCTCTTATACAGTGTTTATTTACAAATGGGTACATGTACAATCATCTATATAGACGGATTATTAGCAAAATGATCATTTGTACAGGTCAACCATTAAATCACTGTAAAACCTTAGACATGATACTAGCATAATCGTATGTACGGTTGTCACTTATCCAAGTCACTTATCATTTACCAACCAAACAATCAATACGTACACACTAACACGGATCTATCGAATCTTACTCTGATTACATGGATTGAAATAACATGAACCCCGGACGAATTACAAAAAAGGCGGAAAACAGAACTAATCAGAGATACCCTATGATATAGTTACCAAAATAGGGGGGGTCTAACCTGTTCTCCATCGTCGTCGGAGTTGTCGCCGTCGGAGTCGTCGGAGTCGTCGTCGGTGGAGTAGTCATCAGAGAGGTCGTAGTAGTCTCTGTGCAGCACCGCCTCCTCCGGGGGAGGCACGATAGGGCTTACAACGTCATTGACGTGCTTCTGTCCACACGAGACCTCATTGGCCGGGAGGGCAACCTCGTCGCCCAGCATCAAGAGATGCTTTGTTGCTTCGCCGGCCCCGGCTTCAACCCCCGCGTCACCACTCCCTCCGATGGTGCGCTTGGTCGCCATCTGATACACTTCTGAGAGCGTTTACGACTAGGAACGGCGGCGAGGATGCAGGCGCGGTGTGTGGAGAGAGGGTAGTGCGGCCGCCTGCTATGACCAGCAGCACAAGCACGATTAATATAGAGAGGTTGGTAAACGGCTCGCCTCCCGGTGAGCCTGAGCAGCGGTCTTCTCGCAAGCCTCACCCCTGCTCGCACGTCTCCGTCTAGCCCGCGCAGAGGACTGATCGCATGTCTCCCGGTTAGCCTGGGCAGAGGACTGCTCGCACGCCTCCCGTCAATTCACACACCAGCTCGCACGTCTCCCTGTGAGCGAGAGCGGCCTGCTCGCACGCATCCCGTCAATTTACACACCTGCTTGCACGCCTCACGGTCAGAATGATCCGCGGACTGCTTGCATCATGCGTCCCGTCGACTCACGTCTGCCCGGATGGCACACGGGGCTCGTGGTGGTACGTAATATTTTGTTGGGACCAACGCACATGGTTCAGTACTGTAATCATTCGTGATGGTAACGTGTCAAGTGTGTGTACCAAGCACCAACCTTTAATAAGCTCCCGCTTGTAAGAAAAGTGTATCAAAAATTTGTATCTAATTAGGCCAGAAATTAGCACACTATATATATATATATATATATATATCATGAAACGGAATCCCAAGTTTCATGATTTTCAGTTGATTTTTGGATTCACTTCAATTTAAAATGATTTTTCGATGTTTGAGGTTCCTTACCATTTATTGCATGGCGACTAAACACATGAACCCAAGGGGACATATGATTTCCCCCAATGAATTCCTGGAAACTCAATTATTGCATATTTTTCGAATGATATATGGACATTTTATAATTATAACTCGGACTGATGTGTCACGTGTTTTCTGCATAAAAATAGTTTGACGCGCCTCGACGTGGTTTTTCCAGTGGTGGTCGCGCGAGGGGGGGGCTCTTTCAATTTCACTTGTTTGCACTAGCCTGTGTGTGTGGGATTGTCCGTTTTGTGAGGCAGTGCCACCCCAAATTATCAAAATTGTGCATTGAAATGTGTAAAACAAGGCACGTCATGCCTGTGTTTAGGACACATGCACACGATGGTGGTGGTCCCTCGGACAATAATCCTTCATGCGTTACTAGTGATCCGCACATTCGTGGGTCCATGCAGGTGGTCTATCACTTTTGAGCCGCATCGGTAGGGGTTTGACCAAGGCGGGTTAAGTTAATCTGCTCTGTGTTGCGGTAGATCATGGTGAGATTCCACACCAAAGATTGACATGACGTACTCATGAGTACCTCCTACCGCTCAAAGTTGAGGGGGTGCGTGGGAGGAGACATACATATTGCACGCAATTTTCTTTAGCGTGGGGACTTCCCAATTTGTGAAGCACGCACTGTATCAAAGTCGTGCAGTTGGTATTTTGAATCAAAAAAACATACCCATGCATATGCTTGTGTCACATATAATCTATGGTGGTCCTAAGTGTGGCTCCCTCACATGGTAATCGGTGACGCGTCAATCTATGGGGCCCATGTGTGGTACCTATATTATATATTGTTTTGACCAATGTGGATCCTTTTCGTTATATGTGCGTGTGGCCCTGTTTTGGATACTCTAACTTAGCTAGAGGTTGGAGTTAGTATCTAGCTCATGACTAACCCTAAACTAACTCTAGCCAAAGAGGTGTTTGGATGACAGGGTTAGATTGACAATAGATGCACTCTATGGAGAGAGAGAAAAGTGATTTTTAAGTGAGCCCCATGAGAACTAGCTCCAATTAGCACCTATTGGCTGGTGGGATAGAGAGGGCCCCATGTGAACTAGCTCCAATTAGCACCTCTTGGGTGGGATAGTTTTTTGTGTGGGTTAGATGCAACTAGCTACAATCTAACCCTCATGTTTGTATACTTTAGGGCTATTTGAGCTCCAACTAGCTCAAACTAACTCTAACCCATGGATCCAAACAGGGCCTATGTGCATTGTGATCGATCCTCTTCGTAAGTCGACTTACAGTTTCTAAGGCAAGTGATATTAAAGTTCCATTGGTTACTAACTAAACAAACACTTAATTACATATATACATATATGTGTGGGCCTCATGCAGTGGGCGTTTGTTTTGTCAAACACTCTCTCACGTGGTCATCGGCATCGTCACGCCGACACAACCATGTCCAAGTGGGTCGTCACTTTGACAGGTGTCTGTAGATATGTTTATTTGACCAAGGTGGATTCTTCTTTTTGGTATATGTGTATATATTATACGTAGTTGATATATGCATCGACATTTCAATTCTAACAAAAAATCAAACGCATCGTACACATTGAATCCCTCCTATCGGATCGAACTGTGGGCGCGCTTGGGGCTATATATATGCATGGGTCGTTAACCTCACTACGTGGCCATTCTGGTTCGAGAGACACACATGTGGCGGCGAAAGTATTGCGTTTGGTATTTGAAAACATCGCACAACGCTTTCATACATATGTGCCTGGGGCCATGCATGTGCGTTGGTGTTGTCCACAGACACTCCCTCGCATGGTTATGGACAACATGCCAAATTTGTGGACCCATGTGGTCTATCACTTAAACCTACCCATATAGACTACAGGTTAATTTGACCAATGTAGATATAGTCCTCTCATTATTTGTTACGATATAGTTCATGGTGAGATACGAGACAGAAGTTTGAGTGGATACGTATATATAGGTCGTGGTGTTTGTTCGAAGCATGTGTGTGCATGGGGCGGGGCGGGGGCGGGGGAGGGGCATCACAATAGTACTACGTATACACGAAACCTATTTATGAGGTCAGGTACTACATACCGTTCAACTTTTGAGCCACATCAAAAAGTTTTGCACGCACGAAATATCACACCACCTTAAGTAATTAGTTGAGCCACACACATGTGGTTGCGGTCTCACCCATCTTGTGAAGTTTCTGAGACGCGCCCATCAGTGGGCCCGCGCAATCTACCCTCAGAACTAAAACACGGGGGAGGGGGTGATCATGATGGATTCCTATTGGTTTTGTGTTACGGTTGGGTGAATTTGCAGTTGTAGTATAAGTTTGTAAGTTCATATATATACTAAGCTACCATCCCCCCGCCGACTCGAAGGCGTGTGTGGGGGGGGGCAGGGGGCATAAGCCAACATTGTCGTGTGCTCTGCAGGACATTGTGTGTCACATGAAAGTTGTGCATTCCGTATTTGAACACCACAACAACCTTTCCATACATACATTTAGTCCACAAGCAGGTCTGTTTGTGCGATGACCCTAGATTTATCGTGTTTAATTTCCAATGTTGTTATATAAATGGCATGGCAGTCTTTTTTTGAAACTTAAATAGCATACGAGTCGAAGGAGACAACTGTGTGCGATTGTGTACGCAGTAGAGTAGTAGACACGGTTCCCGCATGCTAACTCTGTGCCACGCCCGACCCGTGGTTGTCACGTAACTACAGACCACCTTACACCAACCCGCATAGAGAAATCTTAAAAATAGTTACCCGCCTTGATCAATTTAGAAATTGATGGTTCCATGGGTTTATCTCTTTGAATTGCACATAGGTATTATGTTCGGGCCGTGTGCGACGTTTGTTCCTCCGGCGCCACTTCAAACCCTTCATAAAATTTTCAGTTTGTCCCGGCTTTTCATTCCCTCCAAGTAAAATTTAAAGTAGCCGCGGCATTTCCTCAAACACCACCTAGGCCCCTCCCACCCCCAACCCCACACAACTCCCTCGCTCGAACCCTAGCTACCTCGCAGTTGCCGCCGCCGCCCCCGATCCCGCTCCGCGTTCCACAGTCAACCTCTCCTGCTCTCCCCATCCAGGTTATGAACCCATCTCTGTGCCCTCACCACCATGAATTTATTAGATGGCGCCTGCTAAACACCCCCTTCCTCATAGATCCGCACTGATCCCCATCGCAGACCGTCGCAGCCTAATCCCAGCTACACTTGCAGGGGAGATCAAGGAGCGAATGGCCAAAAGGAGGTATATCGCGGCCTTTCCGATGGACGATGCCGAGGTGGCCGCCGAGGCTGCCAGGGAAGCTGGCTACGATGACGAGGTGCCCGCCGGGATCGCCGGGAAAGCTGACTACGATGACGAGGTGTTCGCCGAGGCCGCCGGGGAAGCTGACTATGATGACGAGGTGCCAGCCGGGATCGCCGGGGAAGATGACGAGGTGTCCGCCGAGGCTGCCGGGGTAGCTGACTACGATGACGAGGTGGCCGCCGAGGCCGCCGGGGAAGCTGTCCATGATGACGAGGTGGCCGCCGAGGCCACCGGGGAAGCTGACTACGATGACGAGGTGGCCTCCAAGGCCGTGGGGAAATCTAACGAATACAAGGCTGTAAGACAGCGGGTTCCTGTATGGATGCATATCGACGCAGCCGGCTACGACATCGATCTCGTCGACAGTGACGGCTTGTCGCGGGCTATGTCACAGGTTAAGTGGCCCTACTTCGACGCCTCAGGTTCAACCCCCGTCGACCTCATGCAAGGCCCAGCCGCTGATCTACTCTGCTTCGCTCTCAAGAATTTGCCTTCCTTCATCTCCATGGAGCCTCTTTTGTCATTTCTGAAGGACACGTTCTATGGCGGTGGCTCGACATCGTCAGCTACCAAGTCAGACCTCATCGACGACGCCGACGCCAAAGCCGACAATGGCACCCTATCCTTCTCTTCCAAGGGGAAAGAACCCATCCGTGACATCTAGGAGGTCACCCTACATCCCTGCTCTTCCAAGGGGAAGGATCCCATCTGTGACAACAGGGAGCACACCCATAATCCGCGCTCTTCTAATGGGAATGAGCCCATCTGTGACAGGTGAGGAAACCCATCTCATGTTAAATTACTTCACTCATGCTAAATGTATGGACTCTGCAGTTGAATTTCATCAATACCTGTCTCAAGAGCCATATATGGTTCTTGTTAAACCTGGTGCAGTTAACACGTTCACTGTTTATTTCAGTTCTTTCGCATGTGATGTTCAGTTATACAATTTCATGTTTAAGCACCGGCTACGTTCTATGCAATTTCAAAAGTACAGTTCGAATGACTATTTTTGGTCGCTATCAAGCCTGTTGTAGTGAGCATATGCCTTGTTTAACTATTTTTCCTAGTTCGGTTGTTTGTACTGGGCATATGTCCTGGTTCAATTTCTATATAGTATGTCTTGTTTATTTAGTTATTCACGTTGTGAAGTTCTATATATGCAAGTATGTACTTTCCAGTTCAATTTCATCATACCAGTTTCAACGGCCATATGTGGTTCCTGTTAAGCCTGGTGTAGTTAACAAGCCCACTGTTTATTTCTGTTTTTCACAATGTGATGTTCAGTTATACAACTTGATGTGTAAACACGAGCTATATTCTATGCAATTTCAACAGTACCACTATGAATGACTATATTTGGTTGCTATTAAGCTTGTTGTAGTGAGCACAAGCCTTTCCATTTTTATGTAACTATAACTAGTGTGCTTAAACATGCACAATACCAGTTAGAATGACTATATTTGGTTGCTGTTAAGCTTGTTGTAGTGAGCACAAGCCTTTCCATTTTTATGTAACTATAACTAGTGTGCTTAAACGTGCACAATACCAGTTAGAATGACTATATTTTGTTGTTGTTAAATGCTAAGCCTATTGCAGTTAACACACATCTCCACTTATTATTAGCTTAGCTAGCGTGCTTAAACCTGCACACTGAAGCTATCATTTTGTGATCATGTTGTTTACCATGCATATATTTGGTTGATGTTTAGCCTGTCACTACTTAACATGCCTTTCGGTGTACTTAACAATATCGGGAACAACTGTTGTTTTTCATCGAGGTTAGTTTCATCACATGGCTTATATATATACTCCATCCGCCCCAAAGTATAAGATGTTAATACATCAAATATGTGAGTAGTTTGGATGTAATAAGATCTTATATACTGGGACAGGGAATATTGTACTACGTCATTGTGCAATTTCTGTTTACCTTCTAATACTAACTTGTTGCTTGTAGGTACATATGCCACTGGTAAAGATCCGCGTGTCGACCCTTTTTGCGTATGGGGCAATGAGATATTCATGAACCAGCATCAAGTGAGGAAACTTATAAAGGTTGTTAATAAAATGGGACAAAATATGGCAATTAAACTATTTCTTTACACCTTATCCAAGACAACAGTGAACTCCAGGATGGCAACTATGAACTCTGTACCCTTCTTTTTACTGTCCATAATGAGTTGTTAGCTTACAAATTTACAATGTCTGGATCTATTTTGTTTGTAGTTGTTCTCAAAGCAGTTTACTCAGGATTACCTCTCAAACTAATTGGTGGACGTGCAAACGTTAAAGTATATCTACCAGGCCACGATGACTACCTACATGTCCTCATCAACACAGAGAAGCATGGGCAGTCTGCCATCACAAGGGGTTGTCCTAGAGTCGTCCGTGCATTCTGCATGGAGGAGGACACAATATGGGCATTCCACTTCACCTCGTACAACTGCTAGAGTGTCTTTCGCCTCTTCCTTTACCGTATTTAATACAAGTATGCAGCCGTGGTTCATCATTATTTATCTGGTCCTAATGTAATTATTATTTCTTGATGTAATTCTTGAACATATGTACCTGTGAATGGAATAATGCATTGGTTGTTGAACCTATGTCTATATAAGATGGATATGAAAAATGCAATAGCCTACTATGAAATTCAAATCCTGTAGAATTTTAAATTGTGGCGATTAAAATAGCCAAAAGATAAGCTCTGCAGGTCATTACACAGCACATGGTTTGTAAAGCAGAACGTGTGTGATATACCTCATGATTCGACACGTTTCATAGAGAGAAACCGTGTGCGACAATGCACACAATTGCCGTCTGCAAACCGTGTGTGATGTTAGATAATATCAAAAATGGTTAAGCAGACCTAAATATTTTGTGACAGTCTCCTTATCATACACGATTTACAATGTTTAACTGTTTGTTTGTCGTATGCATCCGACATGAGTATGACACTTGGAACGTTTGCGAATCTTCGTATATCGCAAACGCGTTGTAGGACAAAATGTGTGTTATTGTCTCATTATCGTACACGCTTTACAATTATGAACTGTTTGCGATTCGACACACATCGTAAACGGTGCACTACAGAATTGTGCGTGCGATGTTAGTGTGATCTCACACGAGTTGCAAGGATGGGCCGTATGGGAAGGATGCCATATCTCAAACGGTTGAGAGGTGACTCTCGTTTGTGATAGATACGGAAATCCCATACGCTTTGTTTTGCTAAACGTTTGCGTTCGTTGGCCACCATCGCCGACGATTTTGCCATGTCGTGTGGGATGGACCCCCCTATCGTCCACACAGGCAAGGCGGTGGTTTAGAACTAAGTCGCGGAAAGGGGTTAAAAACCGTTTGTATAGCACGTCGCTGCACCAGTGCATCATCTACTTGTTACTCCACAATGACTTCCCTTAGGCCCATAGCATGGTGAAGTGTCATGTAGTCGACGTTCACATGACACCACTAAGAGAAGTAACAACATACATATCAACAAAATATCAAACGAATACCAACTTCACATGATAACTTATAACAAGACTTCGCCCATGTCCTCAGGAACAATAGTAACTACTCACACCTCATCAACATGTTCAAGATCAGAGGTGCAATAATAATAATTAAGGATCTGAACATAATTTCTTCCACCAAGTAATCCAACAAGCATCAACTACAAGATGTAATCAACACAACTAGTAACCCACAGCTACCAATCTGAGGTTTTCGGACAAAGATTGAATACAACAGATGAACTAGGGTTCGAGATGAGATGGTGCTAGTGAATATGTTGATGAGGATTGGTCCTCCCACAAAGGAGGGAGCGTTGGTGATGACGATGGCTTCGATCTCCCCCTCCCGGAGAGGAATTTCCCCGGCAGAATCTGACTGCTGGAGAGCAAAAGGGCCTCTGCCCAGGTTTCCAACTCAAGATGGCGGCGCTTCGTCCCAAAAGGTTTCTTACGATTTTTTCTAGGGTAAAATACACCATATAGGAGAAGAGGGGCGTCGGGAGGCCAGCCAGGGCCCCACCACACATCAGGGCGCGGCCTGGGGGGGAGCGCGCCCTGATGGCTTGTGCCTGGCATGTGGCCCCACTCTGGTATATTTTTGGCCCATAAATTCACATATATTCAATAAAAATTACTCGTGAAGTTTCAGGTCATTTGGATTCTATTGATTTTTCTGCCTTTTTCTCGGTTTTTCGGTCCAGAATTCCAGTTTCCAGATAACTCCCTCTTTGTGATCTACCTTGCATATTCAGAGAGAAAGGGCATAAGAATTGTATGATAATGGGGAATAATGGACAAGAATAACATAAATATGAATAAGAAATCATGATGCAGAATGGACGTATAAAAGGGCCAGTTCTTTTGTGGCTTCTAGTAGCTTATTGCAGAAATAAGCTAGAAGTCCAAAAGAACTCATTTTGAGAAGCTAGCTCAACTTAATTCCATCTCTCTTTTCTTCACAATGGAAAAAAAACTGGGGGAGAGCAGCTTCCCGCAGCTTATGACTTAAAGCCGAAGCGGTATACAGAAAGGGCACTGTTGTTGATGGAAATTATGGGGAAAATGCCCCCGAGCCCACGTGACCCGATCCCCCGACAGAAAGAAAAAAAACATCCTCAATCCCCCGCTCGATCTCGTCTCGCCCCTGACTCGCTCCCGCATAGGCTAGGGTTCCCGTTGTCGCTGCCGCCGCCGGTCCCCGGAGCGTCTCCTCTGCAACGCGACTTAGCTCCGGCGACATGGTCGGAGGGTAGGAGCTCATCTGCCGCTGCTTCTCCAACCTCGGGCGCAACCCCTACCTCACTCGGTGGCCCGCAGCAGCTCGTGCCGGTCCGATTGGCGCCCCACTCCGGGGGTCGGCGCCCCTCTCCGGCCGGCGAACCAGTCCGGCGAGAAAAACCCCCGTTCGTTCCCCCTCCCCTCCCCCCGGTCCATGGCCATGAGCTTGGCCGGCAAGCTGAGCAGATCCTTTGATTTTTTTTATCTAGATTTTCTATGTGGTGCTGGTGATGGATGATGTTATGAAATGTTGCTGATGTATGAGTATGTGGTGCTGCTGATGTATGACTTTTTATCGAGAGGCCAAACATTCATCTAGATTTGTCGTATGATGTATGTGGTGTTGCTGATGTATGATATTTTTTATTGATTTTCTATATGGTGCTGCTTATATATGCTAGGGCATTACAGACTTTTCACTGACCATACCACAGGTAAGCTGAAAAAACAGGAGTCGAAACGAACTAGCTAGCTTATTATCTGGAGCTTATTTTCACAAGAACTTATCTGAAGCTTATTTTCATAGGAGCTTATTTCCATAGCGTAGCTCAAAAGAACTGAACCTAACTTTCAGATGTCTTCTACAGGAATTAGACATGCTACAAGGAAACAAAACGAAGAGAGAGAAATGATATATGTGCAATACCTATATTCATTTAAAGGTATTGAAATGGGTGATATTGGAGGTATTGGATTACTACGTTGAATGTATTTTTGCATATCCATCATCTTGTGAGCATTGTAATTCCAAATGCCATATGAGCTTTAGCTGTAAACTTTGCCCTAGCCCTATTGTAGCAGCATATAACCATGAGTGGTACATATTTGATCATGTTGCAACTATTGAAGAACTAATGCTCTATTATAGAACATTAGAACTTGTGAAATAGGATGAAGGAGTTGTCTCTACAGCACAAAAAGGTCTTCAAATATATGGGTTTGGTGGAGAGTATTTATAAATGGTGTATTAATAACAATCTCCATAATGCCCCTTTTATTAAAGATTATGAGAAGTGGACCGCCGCTTCCCAAGCATCTATGTTGCGGGAACATAACCTCATTAAAGAATGTGAGAGGATAAACGAGCGATGGGAGAAAATCCAGGGAACCACTTTCCAAGAAGTGTGTCTAGGAGATAAGCCCGAGAAGGAACATGGAGATGAAGGAGGGAAGGGCCCCCTTCCGACAACTCCTACCGATCATGGTAAATTTCTAGACACCATTAATTCCCAGCTCGATGATCATTTATCATATCTACGTTCTATTAGAGCTTTCGAGGAACCTATTGAAATGATGCTTGAATATTCTCCACCAGAGGATATAGTGAGGTCTGATGTTTCAAAGTTTATTGTTAGAGATGAACTAGATATTGGCATTGTTTCCGATGTGCCTCCCATGACTCCTTCTGATGAAACACCAATTGGCATTCATCTTAAGGATGAGATAGCACAAAAGGAGGGTGAGTTGCTTGAATTAAGAGAGCTATCAAAAGTGTGATGCAACCACCATGATGCCTGATCACTCATCCGTACCTGGGATTTGTCGATATTGGACAAACCTCAGAATACATATTCTGAAATTGATCTTGATGATATATGGGCTCATTTTATGCAGGCTCTCCAAACACCTCCTTTGTAGAGTAAATTGCAAAGTATTATAGATGATAATAGCCATGATACTGAATTTGCAAATTTGGATACAAACATTGAAGAAGAAGGTTATGATTTCCTTATAGCTCCATATCCTCTCAGTTATAAAAATCTTGTCAAATTGCAGCTACTAACCTTGCAGGCATCTCCACTAAAACGGATGCATCGGTACTCGCCAAGGAGCGAGTATGAATTTACATATATGATGCCGATGCACTGAAAGAGAGTATGACTCCGACCCCTGCTATGAGGTGCTCCAAACCCTAATCGGAGTCTGGTCTGACACTCGGGGTTGATATCCCTTGTGATCCGGGTGGATGACCTTGCGGAGCACTAAACCCTATCTATATGGCTATAAAGAAAGCACTGTCTGCGACGTAACTCGAAAGTCCGTAGGTGTGTTTCTTAGTTTTGTGGCAGGAGTCTAGATGCATTCATGATTGCATTGGCACTTTTGTTTTTTGCTTTGAGTAGTTGCTATTTTAGGTTGTTGCAAAGGTTTTCATTGGTAAAATTTATAGCATCTCGGTAGCCTATATTTTTTTGCATGCCTCCTATCATTTTTATTGAAATATTGCTATGTGCCTAACTTGAGGAGGAAGCACAAACTTTTTCATGAAGTTCTGCAGCTCTAGGAGAAAAGACGGCGTTCCATACGACCGTCCCGGTCATTTGAGCGCCCGTATGAGCTCATGGTCGCAAGAGATAAGAGAACCAGAGCGAAAGACGACCTACCATACGAGCGGTTGTTTCATCTAGCATCCATAGTGAGCATCTCCACGGAGCAAACGACGGCGCTCCATACGACCACTACCCAAAGTTTGAGCGCTCGTATGAAGTTAATAACACCTCATTTGGTTCTTTTTCGACGTCTGAGGTCGACGAGGTGTTTTCAAACCGACTTTTTTCTTTCTAATTAGTATTAATTACCTCTGAAACTCAGTAGCCAATATTTCTCTTTAGCAACTCCTTTTTCATTTATTTCTTTTGCTGGTTGGTTATACGAACCCCATTCGTATACTGAATTGATGTTTTTATTTATGTGCTATTTTTTTAGGGGCCTGGACCTTATGGAGTGACGTGTACGGTATGCTGCCAACCGTATAAAAGATTGACACAAGCCACTTGGTTTCTTCATCATGATGAACTTCAACGACTAATGCCCGGTAATGTTTTCCAGTATGACCCTTGTGTTAGTGTCAAAACCGGCAGATCTCGGGTAGGGGGTCCCGAGCTGTGGATCTTGGATCGATGGAGAACAGGAAGAAAGAGGGACATTGTTTAGCAAGGTCCGGGCCTTCTCGAGGAGGTAAAACCCTACGTCCTTCTTGATTGTATTGATGTGTGTATGATGATTATAGAGTCGATCTACCATGAGATCAGAGGAATTAAACCCTTGATGAGTGTGATGATTCTATCCCTAACGAACTAAAACCCTCTGGTTTATATAGACACCAGAGATACGTAGGGTTACACATGGTCGGTTACCATTAGGGAACGAATATGACGAATCTACTATCTTGACTTGGAGGTCACACCAAGGCACCGGAGATTTCCTTCTTGAACATGGAGTTGCCTCATAGCTCGGTCTTCCGATAAGGGCCACAGAGCAGCCCACCAATCCGGTCTATGAGAGATAGACCGGCGGCCCGAAGACCACTTAGTCTCGGACACCCTCAGTAGCCCCCGAACTAGCCTCCAATGCCGAGGTCCACGACCCCGAGTAGCTTTATGCGTCCAAAGTCTTCGGCTTGCAGGGAAAGTTCCTCTCCCCTTCTATTTTCGGCTGGTGATAGTCCGACCTCCCAATAGGTTTGCAATTCTCGAAGCATCATCGGGCCCACAGTATTGACTTTCCTAACAAAATGCCCTCCACTGGTTAGAGGAAGAACGCCCATTAAATAGGCAAAGCGCATCACGAGCAACGCATCCTGTTCCTCATATATCGAGGAGCAAAAAATTAGCGAGCCCAGATACATGGCGAGCGCCCCAGGCTCCTCCTCACGCCCTCACGGCCCCCTCCCGGGTGACTGGGAAAGCTGCTCGGTCCCTCGCCTTCAACTGAGTAGCCTTGAAACGCAAGGATACCTTCTGGCCATAGATCTCGCGCCCACGCGGGCGGGATTAACTTCCGCCAACGGAGAGGCTTTTGCGGAGAACTTCCCTGCTCCGCGTAAGGAAGAGAGGGTAAGCTTCATGCCCTTCCTCTTACGAGGCTTTGGCTTCCCCATTCACACCTTCTTGAGGGGTTTGCTAGTGTTCTACAGGATCCAGCTCCACCATCTCACCCTCGGATCCATTCTGCACATCTCGGGCTTTGTTGCCCTCTGCGAGATGTTCCTAGGCTGCAAGGCTCATTTTGAATTGTGGAGAAAATATTTCTGTCTCGTCCCCTGCTCCCGAGGAGGGACCATCTTAGAAGTCGGTGGAGCCAAAGTATGGCGCATAGCCGGGACGGGATATCCTGTGGGAACCCCGAAGAAGGATTCCGAGGAGTGGACCTTAGAGTGGTATTATGTCGAAGATGTCCCCTTATTCGATCCAGTTCGGAGGAGCCTGCCCGAATACTGAGACGCCCCTTTAAAGAAAAGGTTTAACTGGCGACCGAAGAGGCCCTCCCAAGAGGAGAGTGCCGAAGTAAAGCATATGGCCGCTCAGGTGAAGCTGTTAGCTGATAACCCACAAGTGTAGGGGATCATTTGTAGCCTTTTTCGATAAGTAAGAGTGTCGAACCCAACGAGGAGCTAAAGGTAGAATTAATATTCTCTCAAGTTCTATCGTCCATCGATACAACTCTACGCACGCTAACGCTTACTTTACCTAGAACAAGTATGAAATTATTTTGCGGGAATGAAACTAGAAGTACTTAGTAGGTGTAGAGATAGTTTTGCAAGATAATAAAGAACGTCGAAATAAAAGTTAGGTGATGTTTTAATAAAAGAACAATAAAAGTAAATAGTTTAGTAGAAAGCTTTTTGTAGCACAAGAGAAAGATTTGTCCCTAGGCAATCGATAACTAGACCGGTATCATTGTTGCAGTTTTATATGAGGGAGAGGCATACGCTAACATACTTTCCGTACTTGGATCATATGCACTTATGTTGGAATTCTAGCAAGCATCCGCAACTACTAGAAATTCATTAAGGTAAACCCAACCATAGCATTAACACATCAAGTTCCCTTTATCCCATACGTAAACAATCCCCTTACTCGGGTGTAAGCTTATGTCACTCTAGCCACCCACTATAAGCGAATCGTAAATATATTGCAACACCCTACAGCGGAGATCCCACACGCTTTCACGACACGGCGGGCACCATAGGACAACACCAAAATAGAACATACATCTCAAACCAATCACGATCATCAATCAACCCATAGGACAAATAAATCTACTCAAACATCATAGGATAGCCACACATCATTGGACAATAATATATAGCATTAAGCACCATGTTCAACTAGAGATTACGGCGGGGAGAAGAGGTTTTACACCGCTGCATAGAGGCGGAGAGAGTTGGTGGTGACGGCGGCGAAGTTGTTGGTGTAGATCGTCATCATGATGAATGCCGCGGTGGCGCTCCGGCGCCACCGGGAGAGAGGGGGAGAGAGCCCCCTTCTTCTTCTTCTTATTCTTCCTTGGACTCCTCCCAAGGTGGGAGGAGAGTTTCCCCTCTGGTCCATGGCTGACATGGCTCCCGGAGGGCAGGAGCCCCTTCGAGATTGGATCTCTCTCTGTTTCTCTTCTGTTTTCGCGACTATTTTTGGAGCGCTTCACCGTTTCATAAATCTCCAGAGATCCGTAACTCCGATCGGGCTGAAATTTTGAGGGGATTTTTTTCGTGAAAATATCTTTCTTGCGCCAGAAGGAGACCCTCAACCGACCTAAGGTATGTCCACAAGCCATCAGGCCGCGCCCCTCTGGGGCGCGACCGGTTGGCTTGTGGGGTCCTCGGGCATCGTCTTGCGTTGATTCCGACTCAAAATTCACATATATTCCAAAAAAATCTTCGTAAATTTTTATCGCGTTTGGACTTCGTTTGATATGGAATTTCTGCGAAACAAAAAACACACAAAAAACAGGAACTGGCACTGGGCACTGGGTAAGTAAGTTTGTCCCAAAAATATTATAAAATGTTGCCAAAAGTATATGAAAGTTGTTGAATATTGGCATGAAGCAATCAAAAATTATAGGTACGACGGAGACGTATCATTAGCCCACCATAATCTAACCATGATTGATGTCATGGCCGTTGCCATTACCCGATGTGTCCAACCTCTTCAACAAAGGATGCACCCCTTATGATGCTATAATGGGAAAAACGACGCGACCCGCTACAAACGGCAAGGGCCTGCCAACCAGGCAGCACTAGCAGCCATACTGGCTGATCTCTTTAAAGGAGAAAAGGAAGAGTTTGCCCGGTTGAGGACCCGGGACGGGTACTCGAGTCATAATCCCATGGAATGGGTAACTTTAGTTTTGTTTCCATAGTCCGGATGTTATGTCTGCCTTTGTTCATCAAATCTTTTATTATTCCGAGCAGAGCTGGAGGACCTGGATCGAGTCTGTCAACTGCCCTTCTCCTCAACTGGAGAAATTCTCCCGTGATGATGACCCAGGATTCCATGATGATCCACACAAAACAATTGATTCTGAGGATGGTTTTTTATCAGGAGAGCCTTGACCGCTCCAAAGTTGCCCTTTTAGCCAATCACCCTGAGACACTCCCCTCCTCCGTTGTAAGTAACAAGAAGGCCTCTTCCCAAAAAAGGCGTTTGCCTCCCATCATTCTGAGTATGCTAACTCCTACTCCCAAGGGTCTCCGCACCACGCATCGGACACCAGCGAGGACGGCGCCGGCCTTGTCCATACCAGACAGCGGTAGAGCTCCCCGGCGCGCGGCGTCCCCAGGAGCTACCTCGATCGCACCCCTGACCAAGAGGTAATATATTGAACCCAAGGTTTGGCCATCGCTATAGCCGTCGAACACATGTATAATACTTGTCGTGGTCTATAGGAGGCGTGTACAACAATCATCGTCCGAGGACGTCAGAGAGGTGCAAGGTAGTAATCCTAGACCAAGGTCATCGGCAAGGTTCGGAGTAAATGTGGAAGTCCCTGCCGCAGACCAGCTTCCCAGAGATCCCGAGGAAGTCTCGGTTACCAATTCTGAAGTTGAAAGTGCGATGAATCACCAACGACAGAAGGATTAACTGCGTCACTCCCCGTTTTCTGAACAGGAGTTTAATGCTCTTAATTCGGTAGATGAGTATCTTGGAGCCGCGCGAGCAGGACTCAAAGGAGCCGCCGACCTTATGTTGACCAACCTACAGGTGAGTGAATGGTTTTGACAACCAAACACAAATCCTAAGCTAGTAGCCCCCGGTCCTTAATTTGGTCGGGAAGGCCGAATTGAGGGTCTGAACATTGCTGTCACATGATGTAGGCCTCTAGGGAACAAAACAAAAAGTTGTCGGAGGACCTTGAGGAAAATCGAACACAGTTAGCGGCAGCGAAGGCCGAACTAGAGGAGGCTAAAAAGTTCACCGGGGAGGCACACGGTGAGTGAAAATGGTTGAACATGCAAAATTGTTTGAGGCACCTTTTCTAATGAAAGATTGTCTTATAGCAGCTGGCGTGGCTTGAGACTCCGTCGGTATTTCCCCAAAGAGGAAGGGATGATGCAGCACAGCGACGGTAAGTATTTCCCTCAGTTATGAAACCAAGGTTATCGAACCAGGAGGAGGATCACCACCACCCAATAAGCAGCACCTGCACACAAATAACAAATACTTGGAACCCGGCGCGAAAGAGAGGTTGTCAATCTCTCTACGGTAAAAAGATAGATTAGGTGGTGATAGAAAGGAGAGATAGATCTCTCAAGAACACAAAATAAAAAGAGCAAATAAAAAGTGCAGCAATATATTTTTGGGTTTTTGGTTTAGTAGATCTGAAAACAAAGAGGCAAAAAGATAGATCGGAAAGCAATATTTTGGAAAAGTAGACCCGGGGGCCGTAGGTTTCACTAGTGGCTTCTCTCATGAGTATAGCGCATGGTGGGTGAACAAATTATTGTTGGGCAATTGATAGAAGACCAAATAATCATGACGATATCCAAGGCGATGATCATTATATAGGCATCATGTCCAGGATAAGTAGACCGACTCCTGCCTGCATCTACCACTATTACTCCACACATCGACCGCTATCCAGCATGCATCTAGTGTATTAAGTTCATGGAAAAATGGAGTAATGCAATAAGAACGATGACCTGATGTAGACAAGATCTATTCATGTAGGAATAGACCCCATCTTGTTATCCTTAATGGCAACGATACATGTGTGCCTTGCTGCCCCTTCTGTCACTGGGAAAGGACACCGCAAGATCGAACCCATCACAAAGCACCTCTTCCCATGGCAAGAAAAATCGATCTAGTCGGCCTAACTAAACCAAATATTCGAAGAAGAAATACGAGGCTATAAGTAATCATGTATATAAGAGATCAAAGAAGACTCAAATAATATTCATGGATAGAAACTGATCATGAACTCAAAATTCATCGGATCCCAACAAACACACCGCAAAAGGTTACATCAAACAGATCTCCAAGAGACCATTGTATTGAGAATCAAAACAGAGAGAGGAAACCATCTAGCTACTGCCTATGGACCCATAGGTCTATGGTGGACTACTCACGCATCATCGGAGAGGCACCTATGAAGAAGATGAAGCCCTCCGTGATGGTGTTAGATTGGATCTCGAGGTTCTGGAACTTGCGGCGGATGAATGTGTTTTTCTTCGACTCCCCTAGGGTTTTCTGAATATTTGGGAATTTATAGGTGTCGGAGGTGGTGGAGGGGGCCCCGTGGAGGGCACAACCCACCAGGGCACGCCGGGGGGCCCCTGGCGCGCCCATGTGGGTTGTGGCCTCCACAGCCCACCTCTCTGGCACTTCTTTGGCCCACTGGGTGTCTTCTGGTCCAAAAAAAATCTCCAAAAAGTTTCGTCGCGATTGGACTCCATTTGGTACTGATATTCTGTGAAGTAAAAAACAAGCAAAAACAACAACTGGCACTTTGGCACTATGTCAATAGGTTAGTGCCAAAAAATAATATAAATTTGTTATAAAATGATTGTAAAACATCCAAGAATGATAATATAACAACATGGAACAAGCAAAAAATATAGATACATTGGAGACGTATCAGCAGCCCAGTCCATTAGCGAACTTCAAAGATATCTGGATGCGGCCAGAGAAGTTTAGAGGTACGCCGAATCGCAGCATGAAGCTGGCCCAAGACGGGCCAAAGAAATTGAGAGGTCAGCTCGTTCAGAGGGGACCTGCTAAAGGAGTTGTCCGTCGTACATGAGCGAGCCCGGAGAGCTATGAAGAGCATGGTTAGGGCACTATGGCCAACCGAGACACCTCTGGAAGGGATGGCCGAACTGGTTGATCGATTTAAAGGGGCTCGGCGACACTTCGAGCTATGAAAGACATCAGCCTGCCGAGAAGGAGCGCATTTAGCATGGGCGATGGTGAAGACCCGTTTTACCAAACTCGACCCAGAGCACCTGGCCCAAGTCGGGCCAGTAGGGCCGGATGGTCGAGAGGTGCCACTTTGTTTGGTGTATGACCAAGTGATGCCTGTCGCTCGTATCTCGCAAGAAGACTGCTTGCTAGAGGCCTTAATAGATGATCTTGACCAGCGGATAGGTGTTTGATTCTATGTAGCTATGTACTTCACATCAAACATGCTCCACTCGTACTATAAACGTTGTCTTTAACCCGCCATCGGCTTCTACCTCCCCTGCCAGTGGTCGGGGGTGTGTTCTTGACTACGTGACTTAGAAAATCACTTCGGGGAACCAGGCAATCCGGCCATTTGGTGTGAACAGACAGAACGTGTATGAGGATTTATGTTATATTACTATTTAACGTAAGAAACATCTTCCGACGAAAATAGTTCCTCCAGGGGTTCCTTTCTTTGGGTTGCCACATTGACCGTAGACGTTATAACCGGATACCCATGGTATGCGGGTGATGGTTACTTCGGGAAAGTAACCCCAGGTTTTGGTGATGATCACCAACTATTTTCACTTCCTTCGTGTCCGACCAATTGTATTCTTAAGAACACTAGCTTTCGGCTTCACCTGTCTGAGGTATGTACCCGGGTGACCCGGTCGTAACAATCGCAGAGGTGCTCCCTTTACCCCCTAGCCGAAAAATCGGGGACGTAGAGGGTAAGCATAGGAGCAAGGCAACCCAGCTTGGCCAACTCTTAAGTCAAATTTGGTGCATATAGTGGATTAAAAAATGATACAGGAAGGTTGCACACACGACCCAGACGAATAGGTGCACGAAAATTTATTGATTGGCTTCGTTAAGAAGCCCCAGGTGTAGCCGGGTGGTACATTTGAAGATGTATGTCGAGGACAACATAGCTCGGTTTAGCCGACCATGACCTGGGAAGTGTTAAGGAAAATACTTAGTGGGAGTGAAGACATCGGTCTAGCCGTAGAAGCGCCAAAGACGAGTTGTGTTCCATGGGTTTGGTTCGAGACGATTGTCTGATGGGTTGCGGAGGCGATATCCTCCTCCTACGAGTACTTCATCGGTTATGAAAGGAACCTCCTACTTGAGTGGGAGTTTATTCTTCTTATTCTCCGGGAGGCGTAAAACAAGCTCGCCCATGTTGTATGCCTTCGCTGGAACTTCCCTACTCAGGTAGCACTGAGCCTGTTGTTGATAATTGTAGAGCGGGCCTGAGCTATATCGCGCTCTTCTTCCAGGGCGTCTAGGTCATCCTGCCTATCCAGCTCGGCCTCCTTTTCTTCGTACATGCGCACTCTAGGCGCGTCATGGATAAGGTCATTGGGGAGGACTGCTTCTGCCCCGTACACCATAAAGAATGGTGTGTATCCCGTTGATGGGTTTGGGTGGTGCGCAGGCCCCACAGTACGGAGTCGAGCTCCTCCACCCAATGGCAGTCATATTCTTTTAACAGACAGACCAATCATGGTTTGATACCACTCATAATAAGGCCATTGGCCCGTTCGACTTGTCCATTGGTCTGTGGGTGATATACCGAGGCGTAATCAGGCTTGATGCCTATGTTGGCTTACCAGTCCTTTACTTCCCGGGGTATAAAATTGGATCCATTGTCCGTTATTATACTGTGGGGAACACCATAACGGTGCACAACGCCAGATATAAAGTCGATGACTGGTCTGGAGTTATCTGAAGTTACTGGTTTCACTTCAATCCACTTGGTGAATTTGTCGACCATAACCAGTAGATATTTCTTCTTCTTGGTTGAAACCCACAAGTGTAGGGAATCGTTTGTAGCCTTTTTCGGTAAGTAAGGGTGTCGAACCCAACAAGGAGCTAAAGGTAGAATTAATATTCTCTCAAGTTCTATTGGCCATCGATACAACTCTACGCACGCTAACACTTACTTTACCTAGAGAATGTATGAAACTACTTTGCGAGAATAAAAAGAAGTACTTTGTGGATGTAATAGATAGTTTTGCAAGGTAATAAAGAACGTGAAATAAAAGTTAGGTGATGTTTTCATAAAAGAACAATAAAGTAAATATAGCGAGTGTGGAAAAGTGGTGATAGGATTTGCGAGATTGTCCTAGGCAAT
The DNA here is from genome assembly GCA_039707655.1 of Elymus sibiricus. NCBI lineage: Eukaryota > Viridiplantae > Streptophyta > Magnoliopsida > Poales > Poaceae > Elymus > Elymus sibiricus. Next base: position 456,703,531 of record CM077665.1, on the reverse strand, counting down.
TGATAACAAGATCGGTAATCATTATTGTAGTTTTATATGAGGGACAGGCATATGCTAACATACTTTCCATACTTGGATCATACGCACTTATGATTGGACCTCTAGAAAGCATCCGCAACTACTAGAAATCATTAAGGTAAACCTAACCATAGCATTAAACATCAAGTCCTATTTACTCCCATACGCCACAATCCCCTTACTCGGGTTTGTATTTCATGTCACTCGCCAACCCACTATAAGCGAATCATAAACATATTGCAACACCCTCCATCATGAATCCTTCACGCGTGCGCCTCACGGAAGGCACCTTAGGACAACACCAAAATAAACCATGCAACTCAAACCAATCAAGATCATCAATCAACCCATAGGACAAAAAGGAACTACTCAAGCCACACATCATTGGATAATAATATATAGCATTAAGCACCATGTTCAAGTAGGGGGTACAGCGGGATGCGGCAGAGTGGACAGGTATAGATAGATGAGGGAAGGTGATGGTGGTGGTGATGACGGCGGCGAAGTTGTTGGTGTAGATCGTCGTCTCGATGGTTGCCCCGGCGACGCTCCGGCGCCATCGGGAGAGAGGGGGAGTGAGCCCCCTGCTTCTTCTTCCTCCTTGGCCTCCTCCTTAGGTGGGAGGAGAGTTTCCCCTCTGGTCCATGGTCGCCATGGCTCCCGGAGGGCAGGAGCCTCTCCGAGATTGGATCTATCTCTCTGTCTCTCTTCTGTTTTCGCGACTGTTTTCTGACCCCTTCATCGTTTCTTAAATATCCATAGATCCGTAACTCCGATTGGGCTGCAATTTTGAGGGGATTTTTATCGCGAAAATATAATTCTTGTGGCGAAAGTAGGGCCCCAACCGACTTAAGGGGTGACCAGGAGGCAACCGGGCGCGGCCACCCCCTAGCGGCGCCCTGTTCCGTGTTGGGGCCCTTGGGTACCGTGTTGTGTTGATTTTCTTCCTAAAATTCACATATATTCGAAAAAAATCTCCATAAATTTTTATCGCGTTTGGACTTCGTTTGATATGGATTTCTGCGAAACAAAAAAGTCACAAAAAATAGGAACTGGCACTGGGCACTGGATAAGTAAGTTAGTCCCAAAAATAATATCAAATGTTACCAAAAGTATATGGAAGTTTTAGAATATTGGCATGAAATAATCAAAAATTGTAGATACGACGGAGACGTATCAGCATCCCCAAGCTTAATTCCTGCTCGTCCTCGAGTAGGTAAATTGTAAAAAGATATTTTTTGATGTGGAATGCTACCTTACATAATCTTGAATGAATGTCTAATCATGGCATGAATATTAAGATACAAGTGATTCAAGGCAATAGTGTTGGAGATATGCCCTAGAGGCAATCATGTATGATGATATTTCCTATGTGTGTATGAATAAAGAGAGTCCTTGGACATTATCAATGATGTGTATTAACAAGTACGTGACTTGTTTGTGAGACTATGCATTGTATGATGACTGCCCTAAATGGTCCCTAGTCAAAAGGGTTGTGTGGATGCGCAGCCAGTTAGACTAGCATATGACACGGTGGATGGTCCAGTCTCACTGACCATATAGCATTGGATGCTAACCGGATAATATGGACTCAGAAAGATCTGGTCGGATTTGACGCAGTCGAATCCAAGTCGAGATAAGGTCTGAGTTGGACAGACCCAACTATGAGACGCAGCAATAGGTCATCTGTGAGTCTCTAGTACAACATACGTTCTATGTGCTAAGACCTGAGCTGACTGATACGTCTCCAACGTATCTATAATTTTTGCTTGTTCCATGTTGTTATATTATCATTCTTGAATGTTTTACAATCATTTTATAACAACTTTATATCAATTTTTGGGACTAGCCTATTAACATGGTGCCAAAGTGCCAGCTGCTATTTTTGCTTGTTTTTTACTTCGCAGAAAATCAATACCAAACGGAGTCCAATCTCGACGACACTTTTTGGAGATTTTTTCTAGACCAGAAGACACCCATTGGGCCAAAGAAGTGTCGGGGGAGTGGGCCGAGGAGACCACAACCCACCAGGGCGCGCCAGGGGGGGCCGCCGCGCCCTGATGGGTTGTGCCCTCCTCGGGGCCCCTCTCCACCGCCTCTGATGCCTATAAATTCCCAAATATTCCAAAAACCCTAGGGGATTCGACGAAACACAATTCCAGTCGCCGCAAGTTCTAGAACCTCGAGATCCAGTCTAAACACCATCACGGAGGGGTTCATCTTCCTCATAGGTGCCTCTCCGATGATGCGTGAGTAGTCCACCATAGACCTACGGGTCCATAGGTAGTAGGTAGATGGCTTTCTCTCTCTCTCTTATGATTCTCAATACAATGGTCTCTTGGAGATCTATTTGATGTAAACTTTTGCGGTGTGTTTGTCGGGATCCGATGAATTTTGAGTTCATGATCAGTTTCTATCCATGAATATTATTTGAATCTTCTTTGATCTCTTATATGCATGATTACTTATAGCCTCGTATTTCTTCTTTGAATCTTTGGTTTAGTTAGGATGACTAGATCGATTTTTCTTGCCATGGGAAGAGGTGCTTTGTGATGGGTTCGATCTTGCGGTGTTCTTTCCCAGTGACAGAAGGGGCAGCAAGACACGCATGTATCGTTGCTATTAAGGATAACAAGATGGGGTCTATTCCTACATGAATAGATCTTGTCTACATCATGTCATCGTTCTTATTGCATTACTTCGTTTTCCATGAACTTAATACACTAGATGCATGTTGGATAGTGGTCGATGTGTGGAGTAATAGTGGTAGATGCAGGCAGGAGACGGTCTACTTATCTTGGACGTGATGCCTATATAATGATCAACGCCTTGGATATCGTCATGACTATTCGATTTTCTATGAATTGCCCAACAGTAATTTGTTTACCCACCGTGCGCTATGCTCATGAGAAAAGCCACTAGTGAACCCTACGGCCCCCGGGTCTACTTTTCCAACATATTGCTTTCCGATCTACTTTTTTTCAATGTTTGTTTTCAGATCTACAAAACCAAAAACCCAAAAACATATTGCTGCATATTTTATTTGCTCTTTTCATTTTGTGTTCTTGAGAGATCTATCTCTCCTATCTATCACTACCTAATCTATCTTTTTACCGTAGAGAGATTGACAACCTCTCTTTTTCGTCGGGTTGCAAGTATTTGTTGTTTGTGTGCAGATGCTGCTTATTGGGTGGTGGTGATCCTCCTACTGGTTCGATAACCTTGGTTTCATAACTGAGGGAAATACTTGCTGTCGCTGTGCTGCATCATCCCTTCCTCTTTGGGGAAATACCGACGTAGTCTCAAGCCACGTCAAAGGAATTTCTGGTGCCGTTGCCGGGGAGGAAGCGGCTCTTCTACGTGCCTATCGTAGGCGCCGAGGGGACTCCATCATCATCTACCAGGTTCCTAATCACAAATCTCATCTCCTTGCAATTACATTATTTGCCATTTGCCTCTCGTTTTCCTCTCCCCCACTTCACCAATTTGCCGTTTTATTCGCTCTCTTTTTTGTTTGCCTTTTTTCTCGCCGGATCTCTTGCTTGTTGCTATGACTAGCTTTACTACTACCCCTTTGTCACCAGACTTTGAAGTTCTATATTTCAAACAAAAAAACGGGAAAATTTGAAAGATTCCTGGTAAAGGCTAAAGGAATCTTATCGTATTTCCAATCTAAGAGGAGACGCAAAAGTTTTGCTTAGAAATTTTTACATTGGTTTGGCTTTGCATCATAGAGAGCTTTTGGATTTTGCCTCAAAGGGGAATTTTATTGAACTTGATGCAAACGCCGCTTATGAAGTTTTGGAAGGGATTTTGGGGGTTCCTCCACCAAAAAAAGGCCTTGTTTTTTCACAAGAGGGAGTTCAAATTCTCGACAAACTGGGTGACTTACATAAGCACTTTGTTGAGTTACAAAAATATCACGAACCCCTCAAACATATTAGTGGGAACCTAAATCGCTTGAATACTTTGATTACCCTTTGCAACAAGTGTTTGGATATTTTGGATCTCAAGATGGTTTCTTCTCCTGAAAATTTGGGGAAGCGTAAAGAGCCCCCCGGATTTGAGAAAGCCATCACAAAAGTTGCCAAAACCAAAGATGACAATACTTGAATCTATGTGTTATGCCTAGCTAGGGGCGTAAAACGATAGCGCTTGTTGGGAGGCAACCCAATGAATAAATAAATTTTTGCCTTTTCCTTTCTGTTTTTGAGTGTTTAAACAATTATGCCTCTGTTATGATTGTGTTTTTATGGTTTATTTAGTGTGTGTGCCAAGTAAAGCCTTTAGGATGATTCATAGGATGAGTAGAAGCGATGCTGAATCTGAAACAGAAACTTTGCGTCCAGTATTTGAATTTTCATTTTTTTTCTGGAACGTGATCTTGAGCTTAAATTTTAACACTGTGTTTCTATACAAATTCCTTACGTTTTCCTAATTTTTCAGAATTGTTAGAGTTACAGAAGTATGGTTAGAGTACAGATTACTACAGACTGTTCTGTTTAAGACAGATTCTGTTTTCGTTGCATTGTGTGCTTGTTTTGATGAATCTATGGGTTATATTGAAGGGTATGAGACATGGTAAAGTTAAAATAGAGTAGGTATAATGCAATAATAAAATATGAATGGGTTTGCAACAGTACCTAAAGTAGTGATTTGCTTTATTATACTAACGGATCTCACGAAGATTTTGTTGAGTTTTGTGTGATTGAAGTTTTCAAGTTTTGGGTGAGATCACGATGGATGAAGGAATAAGGAGTGATAAAAGCCTAAGCTTGGGGATGATACCGCACCCCCAAGATATATCCAAAGAGTAAAAAGCAACTAAGCTTGGGGATGCCCCCGAGTGGCATCCCCTCTTTCTTCTAACGACCATCGGTATTTTACTTGGAGCTATATTTTTATTCGTCACATATCATGAGTTTTGCTTGGAGCGTCTTGTATCATTGCTTGATTTTTTTGTTAGTTTTTGCCTTTTATCCTTGCTGGACACACCTATTTGAGAGAGCCAAAATCATGCTATGATTTGTTAGAATTGCTCTATGTGCTTCACTTAAAATTTTTGAGCTATAGAATTGCTCTAGTGCTTCACTTATATCTTTATGAGCACGGTGTGCTTGCAAATTTTTGTAGAAATACTCTCATGCTTCACTTAGATTAATTTGAGAGTAGGTAAATTTTGAATAAATCCTCTCATGCTTCACTTATACCTTTTTGAGAGATGAAATCTTTATGCTCATGTGCGTCACTTAAATTTGTTTGAGCTTGCCAAAAAGCAATGGCAATATATGAAACTAGTCCCAAAGTGATAGATATCCAAGGAGGATATAATAAAAACTTTCATGAAGATCATTGGACAAATTAAACTTGATTCCTTGTAATAGTTTTGAAACATGATGATAGTAATATGTGAGTCATGTTAGTGAGTAATTATGCTTGGTAGGAATATTGGTGTTAAGGTTTGTGATTCCCTATGCATGCACGAAAGTCAATAGTTATGCAATGAAGTTACATCCTACTTATGGTGCATTATTCGGTGTTAGTTATGCTCAATGCTCGCTTATGTGAATTTTTGTTTCTTGGTTTGGTTGCTCCCCAATCTATTTGCTAGCCTTCATTTGTACTAAGTAGAAATACTACTTGTGCATCCAAAATCCTTAAACCAAGTTTTGCCTTATGAGTCCACTATACCTACCTATATGCGGTATTTCCATGCCGTTCCAAGCAAATTTGTATGTGCCATATCTAAATTTTCAGAATAAATTTTCTCTTTTGTGTGCCCGTACCACTCATGAAACGGTGGGGAGTGTCAAATATTTTTCCATGCTAGATGTGTTATTCTCAAGATGAGTGTTTATTCAGTTGTCATTGCACGAGAGTGCGGCGGTAATAGGGATGCCCAATCCCGAAATGAAAAAGAAAAAAAATATTTACTTTATGTTGTCAAATAATAAATTCCTTGGAAAGTGATGGTATGGAAGGCAACCGTGGATACGGCCCGCCATGGAAAGTGAAAGTTTGGTGGAAAAAGGAATAAACTTTATTTTCTGTTTGGGAACCGCCTATGATATATCTAGGAAAGTATTGTGAGCTACTTTGTCGTTTTCGTTGACAGGAAAAGCATGGCACCCAAAATATTTTCTCTCTCTCAATTTAAACCTTGAGCTCTGGCACCTCTACAAATCCCTACTTCCCTCTGTGAAGGGCCTATCTTTTACTTTATGCAATTTTTATTTTTGCTTTGAGCATCCATCTTCTCTTATAAGCACCAACTAGGGGGGCACTATGATCGTACTTGAGCATTGGGCATAGTTAATATTTGAGTGTGTTTCATGAATGGATCAATGATTGAGCATGATGGGCTAGGGATAACTTTCTTTAGTGTTGATATTTTGAAAGACATGGTTGCTTGGTGACATGCTTGAGTATTGAAGTCATTATGTTAAAACTAGACTATTGCTTTGACTCATTTACAAGTCCAAATGTCCATGCTATACAAAAGAAGAGAATATGATGAACATGTTAGGCAGCATTCCACATCAAAAATTCTGTTTTTATCATTTACCTACTCGAGGACTAGTAGGAATTAAGCTTGGGGATGCTGATACGTCTCCAACATATCTATAATTTTTGCTTGTTCCATGCTGTTATATTATCATTCTTGGATGTTTTACAATCATTTTATAACAACTTTATATCATTTTTTGGGACTAACCTATTGACATAGTGCCAAAGTGCCACTTGCTGTTTTTGCTTATTTTTTACTTCGCGGAAAATCAATACCAAACGGAGTCCAATCGCAAGAAACTTTTTGTTGATTTTTTCTGGACCAGAAGACACCCAGTGGGCCAAAGAAGTGCCGGAGGAGTGGGCCGAGGAGACCACAACCCACCAGGGTGCGCCAGGGGGCCTCGGCGCGCCATGATGGGTTGTGCCCTCCTCGGGGCCACTCTCCACCGCCTCTGATGCCTATAAATTCCCAAATATTCCAAAAACCCTAGGGGAGTCGACGAAACACAATTCCAGCCGCCGCAAGTTCCAGAACCTCAAGATCCAATCTAAACACCATCATGGAGGGTTCATCTTCCTCATAGGTGCCTCTCCGATGATGCGTGAGTAGTCCACCATAGACCTACGGGTCCGTAGGCAGTAGCTAGATGGCTTTCTCTCTCTCTCTCTTATGATTCTCAATACAATGGTCTCTTGGAGATCTATTTGATGTAAACTTTTGCGGTGTGTTTGTTGGGATCCGATGAATTTTGAGTTCATGATCAGTTTCTATCCATGAATATTATTTGAGTCTTCTTTGATCTCTTATATGCATGATTACTTATAGCCTCGTATTTCTTCTCCGAATCTTTGGTTTAGTTAGGCCGACTAGATCGATTTTTCTTGCCATGGGAAGAGGTGCTTTGTGATGGGTTCGATCTTGCGGTGTTCTTTCCCAGTGACAGAAGGGGCAGCAAGACACGCATGTATTGTTGCTATTAAGGATAACAAGATGGGGTCTATTCGTACATGAATAGATATTGTCTACATCATGTCATCGTTCTTATTGCATTACTCCGTTTGTCCATGAACTTAATATACTAGATGCATGCTGGATAGCGGTCGATGTGTGGAGTAATAGTGGTAGATGCAGGCAGGAGACGGTGTACTTATCTTGGACGTGATGCCTATATAATGATCATCGCCTTGGATATCGTCATGACTATTCGATTTTCTATCAATTGCCCAACAGTAATTTGTTCACCCACCGTGTGCTATACTCATGAGAGAAGCCACTAGTGAACCCTATGGCCCCCGGGTCTACTTTTCCAACATATTGCTTTCCGATCTACTTTTTTGCAATATTTGTTTTCAGATCTACAAAACCAAAAACCCAAAAACATATTGCTGCATATTTTATTTGCTCCTTTTATTTTGTGTTCTTGAGAGATCTATCTCTCCTATCTATCACTACCTAATCTATCTTTTTACCGTAGAGATATTGACAACCTCTCTTTCGCGTCGGGTTGCAAGTATTTGTTGTTTGTGTGCAGGTGCTGCTTATTGGGTGGTGATGATCCTCCTACTGGTTCGATAACCTTGGTTTCATAACTGAGGGAAATACTTACCGTCACTGTGCTGCATCATCCCTTCCTCTTTGGGGAAATACCGACGCAGTCTCAAGCCACGTCACTGACGCATGTACTCGGGATGGTGATAGACCTACTTTGGGCCGACCAAACGCTACTCCGTAACTGGGTAGTTATAAAGGTGGGTTTCAGGCTTGTCCGGACCCATGCTGCGAGACATGGTTGAGCAAGATGGGATTTGCCCCTCCGATCAGGAGAGATATACTCTAGGCCGCTCGGGTGATCCGACCTGGATAAGCATGGCCATGCGATGAGGATTATGAGATAATCCGAAGTGTTGGTCGGATTCACCGGAACGAGAAAGAGGTCATGCTGCAACAAGGATGACCATGTCGCCTTGAGCATGACAACATATATCGTGTGGCAAAGGGAACATAAGTGTGATGTACATGTTCTCCTAACCAGCTTCATCAGACACTTGGAGTCGGCATGCTTTGGTAGAGGCCGCTACCAACTAGTCGAGTCGGATGTGATCTGACTCACGACCAAGCGAATGAGAACCTAAGGGGTCGTGTGCTTAAGGGAAGGAACACGTGGGCTTTAGGATCCATGCGAGGCCCAAGAGTTGAGCCCGCGTCGGATGCCTATATATAGTGGAGGTGTAGCACACCCATCTGGTTGATCGCTTCGGCGTCGTCATTAGGGCTTTGCATGTGTTGCAACTAGCCACCTCCACTCCCCGCCGAACTGTGTGATCGGACGTAGCAGTCCGCCGCACGGTGTTCCTCCTGGACGCGTGGATACCATTAGAGGTGGTGCACTTGCATCGCTCCGGCAAACCTGTACGTGGGATCTGGCGACCGACTGTTCGAGGGAGATCGGACAGGCTATTCGAGGGAGATCGGATGAGGAGGAGACGGACCTCGCGGACGCGCTGCCCCAACTGTACTTCCGCTGCACGGCATTGCGCGTCTAGTGGTAATGATCTGTGATCCATCTCCATAACATTTTCTTGGTTGTTCTGCGCGTAGGAAAATTTTAATTTACATGCGATGCACCTACGGTAGAACCCAACAGTGGTATCAGAGCCTCTGTTATAGGATTTGGATTCATATCGGATGCATATATGATATGTGGAGGCGGCAGATGAGATCTGTCATCATTTGTGAGATCGGCTATGTGCATGGTTGATGAGATCAACTGCACACGGGGATCATTGAGGCTATCTTTTCTGTCAATCAGAATCAACGAGGTCGTGACACAACCTACCCCTACCGATTGGTATCCGCCATCGGGGTTAACAGTGAAACGTAAATCCGAATCGGGTTCGCGATGATCGATAAGATCGGTCAGATCAAAAAATTCGGCATGATCGGAGTACAGATTTGATATGTGATTTCTGAAAACATGTGCGTAGCGCCTTGTATTTCGTACACGAACACACAAACAGGTAGAATGTGATTCTATGCATAACTTTGTTTTGCAGGTTTGATGTGAATAGTATGGCTCATATGTATGTGTTTGATACGTCTCCAACGTATCTATAATTTTTGCTTGTTCCATGCTGTTATATTATCATTCTTAGATGTTTTACAATCATTTTATAACAACTTTATATCATTTTTTGGGACTAACCTATTGACATAGTGCCAAAGTGCCAGTTGCTGTTTTTGCTTGTCTTTTACTTCGCAGAAAATCAATACCAAACGGAGTCCAATCGCGACGAAATTTTGGATATTTTTTCTGGACCAAAAGACACCCAGTGGGCCAAACAACTGCCAGAGAGGTGGGCTGTGGAGAGCACAACCCACCAGGGCGCGCCATCGGGGCCCGGCGCGCCCTGATGGGTTGTTTCCTCCTCGGCCCCCTTCCGCACCGCCTCTGATGCCTATAAATTCCCAAATATTCCAAAAACCCTAGGGGAGTCGACGAAACACAATTCCAGCCGCCGCAAGTTCCAGAACCGCGAGATCCAACATAAACACCATCATGGAGGGGTTCATCATCCTCATAGGTGCCTCTCCGATGATGCGTGAGTAGTCCACCATAGACCTACGGGTCCGTAGGTAGTACCTAGATGGCTTCTTCTCTCTCTCTCTTATGATTCTCAATACAATGGTCTCTTGGAGATCTATTTGATGTAAACTTTTGCTGTCTGTTTGTTGGGATTCGATGAATTTTGAGTTCATGATCAGTTTCTATCCATGAATATTATTTGAGTATTCTTTGATCTCTTATATGCATGATTACTTATAGCCTCGTATTTCTTCTTCGAATCTTTGGTTTAGTTAGGCCAACTAGATCGATTTTTCTTGCCAAGGGAAGAGGTGCTTTGTGATGGGTTCGATCTTGCGGTGTTCTTTCCCAGTGACAGAAGGGACAGCAAGACACGCATGTATCGTTGCTATTAAGGATAACAAGATGGCGTCTATTCCTACATGAATAGATCTTGTCTACATCATGTCATCGTTCTTATTGCATTACTCCGTTTTTCCATGAACTTAATACACTAGATGCATGCTGGATAGTGGTCGATGTGTGGAGTAATAGAGGTAGATGCAGGCAGGAGTCGATCTATCTATCTTGGACGTGATGCCTATATAATGATCATCACCTTGGATATCGTCATGACTATTCGATTTTCTATCAATTGCCCAACAGTAATTTGTTCACCCACTGTGCGCTATACTCATGAGAGAGGCCACTAGTGAACCATACGGCCCCCGGGTCTACTTTTCCATCATATTGCTTTCCGATCTACGTTTTTTGCAATCTTTGTTTTCAGATCTACAAAACCAAAAACCCAAAAATATATTGCTGCATATTTACTATTTTTATTTGTGTTCTTGAGAGATCTATCTCTCCTATCTATCATTACCTAATCTATCTTATTACCGTAGAGAGATTGACAACCTCTCTTTCACGTCGGGTTGCAAGTATTTGTTGTTTGTGTGCAGGTGCTGCTTATTGGGTGGTGGTGATCCTCCTACTGGTTCGATAACCTTGGTTTTATAACTGAGGGAAATACTTACCGTCACTGTGCTGCATCATCCCTTCCTCTTTGGGGAAATACCGACGCAGTCTCAAGCCACGTCACTGTTGCATGTGTGTAATTTAACATGACCTGCATGCCATGACTGTCAGCTGGCAGGAGCCAAAGTGTTGTCATTATATTGTATAACGACCTGCGTGTCGACTTGTGATACTGTGTAAATTCATTACTAGTTGTAGTAGTTGGAGAACAGAGATCAAGTTCGAGGCTTTGGCGTCCCGGTGTGACGAACAAGATGGAAGTCCGCCTTGGTCATCAGAGTTGGAGCCAGCCTGGAAGGATGTCCATGAAGGAGCCATACTATTTCACATATTTATGTTTATATGTGATTGATATTGCTTCTTGTTTCTATGCATGTTAAAATGGTACAAAGATCCCTCGTTAATATCAAGCACATTGCCATTTCGAATGTCGCACCTTCGCACGTCAAGTACATCTAGTGGTGGGCTCATAAAATTGAGGTGCCACTAGGTGTCCTTGAACTGGTGGGTTCATGTCGGACACGGACATGCACTGCATCAGGTTAACTTGACAAGGCTATCAAAACGGTTTTGGGCCTTGTGGCAAAGAAGGTTGGGAGCCGGGGTATGAGATACCTACCCGACCGACACGAGTTGTATAGAGATATGATTTGAAAGGGGTTGCTTCCCGAATAGGCAAGTTGACTAGCAGTGATGCTAAAGCTCACTAGTCACTAGCGCTAGACGCGTCTTGAATCGCTGAGAGTTTGCGGAGGGATGCTGACTTCAGTGGGAGTAGTTTTGTTTAAGGCTTGAATTACTCTACATAAACACATTGCTTCGTGATTGCATATTTTCTGTTGTAGATCGATGGCACCACCTGCTCAACCCAACTTTGCATTGAAATCAATTCTGGAAAAGGATAAACTGAATGGAATAAACTTTACCACCTAGTATAAATATTTGAGAATTGTTCTCAAGCACGATAAAAAGGAACATGTTCTAGAGGATCCACTTCCAGAGGAACCTACCGATAATGCTAATGCCACAACCAAGAATGCCCACCAGAAACTCGTTGATGAATCAAACGAGATCAGCTGCCTCATGCTGGCTTGTATGGAGCCCAATTTGCAACAGCATTTCCAAAACGTTGAGGCTTTTGATATGATCGAGAGTCTCAAGAGCTTGTTTCAGGTGTAGGCTAGGACTGAAAGGTTCAACGTCTGGCAATCCTTAGCGGATTGTAAGCTGAAAGAGGGTGATCCACTGAGCCCGCGTGTGATCAAGATGATCGGGTACGTGCAAGCTTTGGATCGGTTAGGCTTCCCACTTGGGGACGAGCTGTCCACGAATGCAATTCTGGGTTCTCTTCCACCTAGCTATGGGACGTTCGTCTCGAACTATCATATGCACGACATGGATAAGAAGCTCACTGAATTGCATGGGATGCTTAAGGTGGCAGAACAAGATATTAAGAAAGTCACGCATCAAGTGTTGATGGTGCAGAACTCGGCTAAGTTCAAGAAGAGTTAGTCCAAGAAAAAGGGCAAGGCAAAGGACACGGAGAAGGTTGTCTCCGCCGCTGCGCCGAAGCTAGGACCGGACTCAAAGACCATTTGCTTTCATTGCAAGGAAACTGGTCACTGGAAGAGGAACTGTAGCAAGTGGCTTGCTGAGCATGGCAAGAAGGCCGGAAATGCTTCTTGAGGCAAAGGTACACTTGTTACATATGTTATAGACATTTACCTTGCTGACATACCTAGTAGCTCTTGGGTATTTGATACCGGATCAGTTGTTCATATTTGCAACTCGAAGCAGGGGCTGATAAGAACTAGGCGTGTGGCACAAGGGGAGATTGACAGCAGGGTCGGCAACAAAGCAAGAGTTGCTGCGTTGGAGGTTGTCATGATGCAGCTCAAGCTTCCTTCTGGATTTATTTTGGAATTGAATCATTGTTATTACATTCCTGCACTTAGTCAGAACATTATTTCTGCCTCATTTTATTTGAGTTTAGTTTCAAGGACAATGGTTGTTCATTTTATTTGAATGGAATGTTCCACGGCTATGCACCCATTATGGATGGGCTATTTATTTTAAATCTAGAAACGGAACCAGTCTATAACATGAATGTCAACAGGCATAATCCTAATGAGATAAATCCGACTTACTTCTGGCATTGCCGGCTTGGACATATTAGTCTGAAACGCATGAAGAAGCTCCATGATGATGGACTCCCAACTTCGTCCGACTTCGGGTCGTTCGAGACATGCGAATCATGCTTGCTCGGCAAGATGACTAAGTCTCCTTTTGCAAAGAGTTGTGAAAGGACGTCCGAGCTATTGGAGCTTATACACAGTGATGTGTGTGGGCCAATGAGCACAACGACCAGAGGTGGCTATCAGTACTTCGTGACTTTTACCGACGACTTGAGTAGATATGGATATATCTATTTGATGAGGCACAAGTCGGAAACTTTTGAAAAGTTCAAAGAGTTTCAGAACGAGGTTGAAAATCAGATCGTGGAGGTGAGTACATGAGCCAGGAGTTTGATGATCATCTGAAAAGCCGAGGTATAGTACCTCAACTCACACCTCTGGGTACGCCACACAGAAACGGCGTGTCAGAACGGAGAAATCGAACCTTGTTGGACATGGTCCGATCGATGATGAGCAAATCGGATTTACCCTTGTCATTCTGGGGATACGCTCTAGAAACTGCAGCTTTCACACTAAACAGGGTACCATCAAAATCCGTAGACAAGACACCACATGAGACGTGGACTGGGAAGAGTCCTAGTTTGTCTTCTCTAAAGATTTGGGTTTGTGAAGAATTTGTCAAGCAACTCATGTCAGACAAGCTTACACCTAAGTCGGATAAATGCATATTCATGGGATATCCGAGGGAAACCTTGGGATACAACTTCTACAACCGAGAAGAGAACAAAGTGTTTGTTGCTCGGAACGGGGTTTTCCTAGAGAAAGAGTTTCTCAGTCGGGAAGCCAGTGGGAGAACGGTGCGACTCGAAGAAATTCGAGAGCCACTCGGGGACGACTCGGCTGGTGATGAGATCATACCGGAGTCGGTCAAGGAACCCGTAGTGGAGTCGGCACCGGAGCCACGGAGGTCGGAAAGATTGCGCAGAGTGCGCGACGTGTTGCTACTAGAAAGCGACGAGCCGGTCACGTATGGGGAAGCGATGGTGAGCCTAGATTCCGAGGCATGGCTGGAGGCCATGAGATCCGAGTTAAAGTCCATGGATGATAATCAAGTCTGAGACTTGGTTGATCCGGCACCTGGCGTAATTGCCATTGGTTGCAAATGGGTCTTTAAGAAGAAAACCGATGTGGATTGAAATGTTCAGATCCACAAAGCTCGGCTTGTCACTAAAGGTTATGGACAAGTTCAAGGAATTGACTACGACGAGACCTACTCGCCGGTAGCGATGTTAAAGTCGGTGAGTATCATACTAGCTATAGCTGCATATTTCGGTTATGAGATATGGCAGGTGGATAACAAAACGGCTTTCCTTCATGGAAATTTAAAGGAGGATGTATACATGATACATCCTGAAGGTTTTGTCGATCCAAATAATGCTAGTAAAATATGCAAGCTCAAGAGATCCATTTATGGATTGAAGCAAGCAGCTCGGAGTTGGAATATTCGTTTTGATGAAGTCATCATTAACCTTGGATTCATCAAGAACGAAGAGGACTATTGTTTATACAAGAAGTCTAGTGGGAGCTCGGTAGTATTTTTGATCTTGTATGTGGATGACATACTACTGATCGGAAATGATGTTTCGATGCTGAACTCAGTCAAGGAATCATTGAATGGCAAGTTTTCGATGAAAGACCTTGGAGATGCAGTGTACATTTTAGGCATCAAGATCTATAGAGATAGATCGAGGAGGCTGCTCGGCTTAAGCCAGAGCACGTACATAGACAAAGTTTTGAAACGGTTCAACATGAGTGAGGCTAACAAGGGGTTCTTGCCCATCTCACATGGCATAAGGCTAAGCAAGAATAAGAATCCTATGACTTCTGATGAGCGAAACCGGATGAGTAGGATTTTGTATGCTTCGGCAATAGGATCCATCATGTATGCCATGCTATGTACTCTGCCTGATGTTGCCTATGCAATAAGCTTAACAAGCAGATACCAGGCCGACCCATGTGAGAGTCATTGGGCAGCGGTGAAAACTATCCTGAAGTACCTAAAAAGGACTAAAGAGATGTTCCTAGTTTATGGAGGTGAGGAGGAGCTCTGCGTAAAGGGTTACGCTGATGCTAGTTTCCAAACCGACATGGATGATTGTCGATCACAAACTGGATTCGTGTATGTCATGAATGGAGGAGCAGTGAATGGAGGAGCAGTGAGCCGGACAAGTTCCAAGAAAGATACGGTGGCCGACTCCACAACAGAGGCCGAATACATTGCGGCTTGTGAAGCCGCAAAGGAAGGTGTTTGGATTCGGAAGTTCCTGGAGGATCTTGGTGTGTTCCCGGGCTGGGCAAAACCGTTGGACTTGTATTGCGACAATTCAGGTGCCATCGCATAGGCCAAGGAGCCAAGACAACACCACAAGACCAGGCACATAGACCGAAAGTATCACCTGATACAAAAGCTCGTAAAGAATGGTGATGCTAATTTATGCAAGATTCATACAGATGAAAATGTCACAGATCCGTTGACTAAGTCACTTCAACAACCCAAGCATGAGGGGCACGTTAGAGCTATGGGCATTCGATGTCTATTTGATTGACTCTAGTGCAAGTGGGAGACTGTTGGAGATATGCCCTAGAGGCAATCATGTATGATGATATTTCCTATGTGTTTATGAATAAAGATAGTCCTTAGACAGTATCAATGATGTGTATTAACAAGTATGTGACTTGTGTGTGAGACTATGCATTGTATGATGACTGTCCTAAATGGTCCCTAGTCGAAAGGGTTGTGTGGATGCGCAGCCAGTTAGACTAGCATATGACACGGTGGATGGTCCGGTCTCACTGACCATGTAGCATTGTATGCTAACCGGATAATATGGACTTGGAAAGATCTGGTCGGATTCGACGTAGTCGGATCCGAATCGAGATAAGGTCTGAGTTGGACAGACCCGACTATGAGACACAGCGATAGATCCTCTTTGAGTCTCTAGTACAACATACGTTCTATGTACTAATACCTGAGTTGACGCATGTATTCGGGCTGGTGATAGACCTGCTTTGGGGCGACCAAACGCTACTCCGTAACTGGGTAGTTATAAAGGTGGGTTTCGGGCTTGTCCTGACCCATGCTGCGAGATAGGGCTGAGCAAGATGGGATTTGCCCCTCGGGTGATCCGACCTGGATAAGCATGGCCATGCGATCAGGATTATGAGATAATCCGAAGTGTTGGTCGGATTCACCGGAACGAGAAAGAGGTCATGCTGCAACAAGGATGACCATGTCGCCTTGAGCATGACAACATATATCATGTGGCAAAGGGATTAGAAGTGTGATGTACAGGTTCGCCTAACCAGCTTCATCGGACACTTGGAGTCGGCATGCTTTGCTAGAGGCCGCTACCGACTAGTCGAGTCAGATGTGATCTGACTCACGACCAAGTGAATGAGAACCTAAGGGGTCACACGCCTAAGGGAAGGAACACGTGGGCTTTAGGATCCGTGCGAGGCCCAAGAGTTGAGCCCGCACCGGATGCCTATATATAGTGGAGGTGCAGCACACCCATCCGGTTGATCTCTTCGGCTCCATCATTAGGGCTTTGCATGTGTTGCAATAGCCACCTCCACTCGCCGCCGAACTGTGTGATCGGACCTAGCAGTCCGCCGCACGGTGTTCCTCCTGCACGCGCGGTTACCATTACAGGCGGTGCACTTGCGCTGCTCCAGCGAACCTGTACGTGGGATCCGGCGACCGGCTGTTCGAGGGAGATCAGACAAGGAAGAGATGGACCTCGTGGACGCGCTGCCCCAACTGTACTTCCGCTGCACGGCACTGCACGTCTAGTGGTAACGATCTGTGATCCATCTCCATAGCATGTTCTTGCTTGTTCTGCACGTAGGAAAATTTTAATTTGCATGTGATGCACCTACGGTAGAACCCAACAAATAGTCTATCATTTGACATAAAGACATCAATACTAAGGTTTACTAGCAAACAATCATGTCCTTTCAAAATAACAATGCTAAAGAATGCTATCCGTACAAAATCATATAGCTTGTCATGCTTGGTCTTCCTAGCATAAAGTACAAATCATGAGCACCCTGGTGTCAAACCAAGCAATTTGATCATACTTTTTCAATGCCCATCAACTTTTAATTCTTCACGCAATACATGAGCGTGAACCATGGACATAGCATAAGGGTGGAATAGAATATGGTGGTAGATCAAAGGGGTAAAAAGTGAAGAAGAAAATCTCGCATCAACTAGGCGTATCCACGGGCTATGGATATGCCCATCAATAGATATCAATGCGAGGAGTAGGGATTGCCATGCAACGGATGCATAGAGATATAAGTGTATGAAAAGCTCGAATGAAGCTAAGTGGGTGTGCATCCAACTTGCTTGCTTATGAAGACCTCGGGCATTTGAGGAAGCTCATCATCGGAATATACAAGCCAAGTTCTATAATGAAAAATTCCCACTAGCATATGGAAGTGACAAAACATGAGACTCTCTATATGAAAACATGGTGCCACTTTGAGGCACAAGTGTGGAAAAAAAGGTAGTAGCACTGTCCCTTCTCTCTTTTCTCACATTTTATTTATTTTTTCTTTTTCTTTGTTTCTCTTTTTTTTTCTTTTTTTTCTTTTGCTCTCTCTCTCTTTTTCTTTTATTTTTTGCCCGGAGTCTCATCCCGACTTGTGGGGAAATCATTGTCTCCATCATCCTTTCCTCATTGAGACAGTGCCCTAAAAATGAATAGCATCACACTTCTATTTACTTACAACTCGATATGAAAAACTACTGAACAATATGACTTTATATGAATTCCTCTGACAGTGTGCCAGGATGTGCAATGATCTAGCATAGCGAAATATATCAAAAAACGGACAAGCCATGGAAATATCATGCTAGCTATCTTACGATCATGCAAGACAATATGACAATGGGTGTACAAGTTATATGATGTGACGGTGGAAGTTGCATGGCAATATATCTCAGAATGGCTATGGAAATGCCATAATAGGTAGGTATGGTGGCTGTTTTGAGGAGGATATAAGGTGGCTTATGTGCAACAAAGCGTATCGTGTCACAGGGTTTGGATGCACCGGCGAAGTTTGCACCAATCCTCGAGGTGAGAATGGGCAATGCACGGTACCGAAGAGGCTAGCAAATATGTGGAGGTGAGAGTGCGTATATCCATGGATTCACATTAGTCATAAAGAACTCATACACTTATTACAAAGTTTAATTAGTTTTATCACAAATCAAAGTACTACTCGCATGCTCCTAGGGAGGAGATTGGGAGGAGTTAACCATCGCGCGCCCCCGATTCAACAACACAAAGGATTTCAATCAAGGATAAATTATGCTCCAACTTCGTCGCATAACTAGAGACAAGACGTGCATGCTTCGGGAATCACAAACCTTAACACCAATACTCTTACTAATCCACAATCATTCACTAGTACCCCCACATATTACCATCTTAATATCGCAAAACTATTGCAAGGAATCAAACATATCATATTCGGTGATCTACAAGTTTTATGTAGGATTTTATGACTAACCATGTAAATGACCAATTCCTGTTGACTCTTTAAATAGGTATAAGTGAAGCATGAGAGTTTAATTATTTCTACATAAGACCTGGACATGATCCAATAAATATAAGTGAAGCAAAAGAGCATTCTACAAATAACGGTTTTCTATATGTAGAGAAACAGGCATCCAACTTCAAATGATATAAGTAAGCACATGAAGCATTCTACAAAGCCATACTCAAAAGATATAAGTGAAGTGCAAAGAGCATTCTATAAATCAACCATGGACTTTTCCATACCAGCATGGTGCATTTATAAAAGGAAAATAAAAGGCACATGATGCTCCAAGAATTTACGCATATCATGTGAACAAAACGAAAACCGAGACATACCGATAATTGTTGAAGAAGATAGACGAGATGCCTTCCGGGGCATCCCCAAGCTTAGACGCTTGAGTCTCCTTGAATATTTACTTGGGGTTCCTTGGGAATCACAAAGCTTGAAATCTTGCCTCTCCTTATTTTTCTCATATCGATACCTCCTCGATCTTTGAACACTTTGATGTCTACTACGCAACTTTATTCTTGTAGACTCGTGTTGGGCCTCCAAGCGCAGAGT
Source organism: Elymus sibiricus (assembly GCA_039707655.1). NCBI lineage: Eukaryota > Viridiplantae > Streptophyta > Magnoliopsida > Poales > Poaceae > Elymus > Elymus sibiricus. Next base: position 456,684,096 of record CM077665.1, on the reverse strand, counting down.
TTTGTAAGGCAGTAGCAATTTTCCCTCAAGTGGATGACCTAAGGTTTATCAATCTGTGGGAGGTGTAGGATGAAGATGGTCTCTCTCAAACAACCCTGCAATCAAATACAAGAAATCTCTTGTGTCCCCAACACACCCAATACAATGGCAAATTGTGTAGGTGCACTAGTTCGGCGAAGAAATGGTGATACAAGTGCAATATGGATGATAGATATAGGTTTTTGTAATATGAAAATATAAAAAAGCAAGGTAGCAAGTGTAAAACAGCGAGCAAAACGGTGTATAAATGCTTGGAAATAAGGCCTAGGGTTCATACGTTCCCTAGTGCAATCTCCCAACAATGCTAACATAGTTGAATCATATGATCATCCCTCAACGTGCAACAAAGAATCACTAAAAAGTTCCTATCTAGCAGAGAACAATAAGATGAAATTGGTGTGGGTACTTGAACAACCTCAAAGTTATTCTTTCCGATCAATCTATTGGCCTATTCCTATAAGTGTCACAAACAGCCCTAGAGTTCCTACTAGAATAACACCAATGATACATATCAATCAACCCTAATGTCACCTAGATACTCCAATGTCACCTCAAGTATCTGTGGGTAAATTATGCGACATGCATCAAACAATTTCAGATCTATCATATTCAATCCAACACAAAGAACTTCAAGGAGCACCCCAAGATTTCTATCGGAGAACGTGGTATGAAAATGTGCAATCAACCGCTATGCATAGATCCCCTAGGTCACCAGCATCCGTAAGTTGATGCCTCAACATATATCAAGTGAATCAATATAATACCCCAATGTCACTACGGGTATCCCACGCAAGACGTACATCAAGTGTTCTCAAACCATAATATTCAATCCAACATAACGAGATCTCAAAGGTAAAGATTCAATTCATCACAACAAGGTAGCAAGGGAATAACATCATATGATCCGACTATATTAACAAAGCCCGTGATACATCAAGATCGTGCCATCTCAAGAACATGAGAGAGAGATTGAACACATAGCTACTGATACAAACGGTCAGCCCCGAGGGTGGACTACTCTCTCCTCGTCATGGCCTCCACCGGGATGATGAAGATGGCCACCAGAGATTATCTACCCTCTCCGGCAGGGTACTGGAACGCCTCCAGATTGGTTTTTCGTCAATACAAAGAGTTGCGGCGGCGAGGAGTCTCTCTTTATTTCTGGGGTTTCTGGTATTTATGGGACTTTTCAGCGTTGGAATCATGCCAAACGGAGCCACATGGGCCCCACCACATATCTCATCGCGCCATAAAGGGGGTGCGGCCTATTGCATGGTGTCCCACTAGCACACCCCCTCCGACAGGTCTTCGCTCCAATGTTGCTTATTTCCTCTAGAAAAAATCACAAAAAAGTTTCGGGTGATTCCGATAACTTTCATTTTCTGCACAAAAATAACACCACGGTAATTCTGCTGAAAACAGCATCAGTGTGGGTTAGTTCTAAATAAATAATATAAAGTGCATCAAAACCATATAAAAGTATTGTAAACATAGGTGAATATGGCATGAATACTTCATAAATTACCGATACGTTGGAGACGTATCGGCATCCCCAAGCTCAATTACTGCTCGTCCTCGAGTAGGTAAATGATAAAAGAAATAATTTATGAAGAGTGAATGCTAGCTTAGTGAATAGTTTTGATCATTGATAGTTTCAGTCACTTTTCTAGCATCATAACCAACAACTTTTTCTCATAAAAATTATCATGATAGAGTAGCAATCAATTCACATGTCATGGTTCAAACAATGCATTCTATTGAAACTTAACAATCTATGTTCTTGGTCACCAAACAATTTCAATACATCATCAAGTCTAAGTAAGAGCTCCACATACTTAATTATCATATAGTCTTTTATGATTGCTAATACTCAAGGCATATTTTTAGAACAAACAACATCCATCGAACACAGAGAAAGATAGGGGTTTGACGTTTCGCCTCCCAACACACTTATCATAAAGATAATTGCCAACAATAATGAATCATGATCAAATATATTTGATTGGATATATATGTTTGGGTCTTTCCCCACCACATGGTGCTTGCCAACTAATAGATTGAGGTTGGAATAAGAAGTTGACTCAACATGAAAGTAAGTAACATGAAAGTAAATAGAGTGTCCCTTCGCAGAGGGAAGCAGGGATTTGCATAGGTGCCAGAGCTCATTGTTTAAAACAGAGATGAATATGTAATTTTGAGTGGTATGCTTTTCCTGTCAATGTCACAATAGAGTTTTCAATATCTTCCATGCTAATCACATTATTGACGGTTCCCAAACAGAATTTAAATGTTTACTCCCCCTCCACCATTTAAACACATTCCATGGCTGGCCGAATCCACGGTTGCCCTCCAAACAATCAACTTTCTAGGGGGAGTTTTTGTTTATTTATTTTTGTGTTATGCAGGACTGGGAATCCTTTTTACCAGCCTCTGTCATGCAATGACAAGTGAATAAACACTCATCTTGAGAATAACTCGCTTAGCATGGAAGATAATGACTGTCCCATTGCTCCATGAGCGGTACGAGCACACAAAGCAGATGTTTATTTGAATGTTTAGAGATGGCACATGCAAATTTACTTGGAATGGCAGTGAAATACCATATATAGGTAGGTATGGTGGACTCTCATGGAAGAAACTTGGCTCAAGGATTTTGATGCACAAGTAGTATCTCTAGTTAGTACGAAGTTTTCACTAGCAAAAGGTTCTAAACAAGCACCACATGTTGGAGGATCCATAACAATATAACTTCTATGCAAATATACCCAAACATAATCATTACATTGTCTTCCTTGTTCAACTTTAACTATTTGATCAAGTTTGAAAATAATTGATGGGTATTCACAATCATAAAAGATGTCCAAGATAATATGTTTGTATGTGAAAGTTATCTTTCTTATACTAATCATTCATGAATTGCTTGTATGGCCAATTTGATGATTACCAAACTTCAATAGATTTTACTTTATAAACCAGATGTGAAGCTACTACTAAGCATAAAGCACATTGATAATTTAATATTTATGATATTTCATTCATTCACAATTTACTCTTAGGATATAAGTGAAGCACAAGAGTAAACATCAAACTACTCTCAAAAGATATAAGTGAAGATCAATGAGTACTCAAACAATAAAGTAGCTATGTGAGGACTCTCTCTCTCTCAATAAAGATTTTCATATCTGCTTATTTTATTTATACAGCGAGCAAAAGAAAAATAGCACTCCAAGAATAACACATATCATGTGGATAAATAAAAATTTAGGCTCAACATAGGCTAACCGATAATTGTTGATGAAGAGAGGTGGGATGCGTAGCATCCCCAAGCTTAGATGCTTGATACTTCTTGAAATATTTACTTGGGGTGCCTTGGGCATCCCCAACCTTGAGCTTTTGTATCTCGTTCAATCATCTCATATCACGGTTTCACCTATTCTCAAAAACTTCATCCACAAAAACTTGAAAATAACTCGTGAGATAGGTTAGTACACATAAGAATAAATCCACACTTCATGTAACGCCAAGACAAGTTGCAAAATAATTTCAAACATCATCTACTGTTTACTATCGTTTCCACAATTTATATTTACCAATATAAGTCATGAAAACCATCGGAGAAGTAGATAACAAAACTATGACAGCAATCTGTCTAAACAGGACAGTATGTAGCAATTAATTTAGAAAGTGCAATTATGTGACTCTAAAAATTATGAAACTTTAGTACATGCTAAATAATTTATATGAAAATACTTTGTAAAAATTTCAGAAACTTTCCACGTTCCAGTAAAATATGAAAATTCAAACACTACAGAAAAAGTTTCTGTTTTTACACAGCACACATCAAACATGCAATTCAAGCATCCTAAAGGCAATTCTTGGAACTTTTTATTGAAAAAAAAGATTATAAATAACATCTAACAGAGAACAACAAAATAAAATGACGCTCCAAGCAAACTCATATTATGTGATGAATAAAAATATAGCTCCAAGTATGATATACCGATAGTGTTGAAGACGAAAGAGGGGATGCCTTCCGGAGCATCCCCAAGCTTAGATGCTTGAGTCTTCCTTGGATATTACCTTGGGGGTACCTTGGTCATCCCCAAGCTTAGGTTCTTGTCACTCCTTATTCTTCTCATATCGGTGTGTCACCCAAAACTTGAAAACTTCAATCACACAAAACTTAACGAAACTTTGTGAGATGGGTTAGTATAATAAATAAAGATCATTCACTTAGGTACTGTCAAGACAAGATTTATAATTGTTCTCACATAATACCTACTTTATTCTACCATTCAGATAATTTATATCACTGAATATAAGATATGGGAACACTAAAACAAGCAAACTATGCATGCAAAACAGAATCTGTCAAAAACAGAACAGGCTATGAAGATCTGTAGTATAAATGCGGTGTAAAAAGTTCATAATTTTTTGACGCTCCAGTAAAATCAGAGAAATTCTTTACTGGAGGCAAAAGTTTTTGTTTTTGCATAGAATCAAATCAACAAGTATCCATACTATCTCAAAGGCTTTACTTGGCACATTATTGAAATAAAAGACACAAAACATGATTACTACAGTATCTTAATAATGTGAGCACACAAAAACAGAAAGTAAAAGTGTTGGGTTGTCTCCCAACAAGCGCTTTTCTTTAATGCCTTTTAGCTAGGCATGATGATTTCAATGATGCTCACATAGGAATAGTAATTGAAACATGCAAGAGAGCATCATGAATCTCATGACAAGCACATTTAAGTCTAACCCACTTCCTATGCATAGGGATTTTGTGAGCAAACAATTTATGGGAACAAGAATCAACTAGCATAGGAATGCAAAACAAGCATAACTTTAAGATTTTCAACACATAGGGAGGAAACTTGATATTATTGCAATTCCTACAAGCATATGTTCCTCACTGATAATAATTTTCAGTAGCATCATGAAGGAATTCAAAAATATAACTATCACATAAAGCATCCTTTTCATGATCTACAAGCATAGAAAATTTATTACTCTCCAGATAAGCAATTTTCTTCTCATTCATTGTGGTGCGAGCAAACTCAACAAAATAGCTATCATGAGACACTTGATTGGCATAACCATATTGAATATTAAAATCATGATGACAAGTTTCATAGTTATAATTATTCCTTATAGCATACATGTCATCATCATAATCATCATAGATAGGAGGCATGCCACCATCATAATAAATTTGCTCATCAAAACTTGGGGGGCTAAAAATATCATCTTCGTCAAATTTAGCATCCCCAAGCTTGTGGCTTTGCATATCATTAGCATCATGGATATTCAGAGAATTCATACTAGCAATATTGCTATCATGCTTTTCATTCAAGGAACTATCATTAATCACTTTATAAATTTCACAATTTTTAGATTCATGATTTTCAAGCAAGACCTCATAAAGATAATCTAGTGAACTCTCACTAGCAATTGTTACAACATAATCGGGTCTTTTAAAAAGATTAGCAAGTGGGTGAGGATCCATTTATATTTATTTTGTAGTTTTCTTTTATAAAACCAAACTAGTGAAAAACAAGAAACAAAAATATTTAATTGCAAGATCTAAAGATATACCTTCAAGCACTCACCTCCCCGGCAACGGCGCCAGAAAAGAGCTTGATGTCTACTACGCAACTTTATTCTTGTAGACTCATGTTGGGCCTCCAAGCGCAGAGTTTTGTAGGACAGTAGCAATTTTACCTCAAGTGGATGACCTAAGGTTAATCAATCCGTCGCAGGCGTAGGATGAATATGGTCTCTCTCAAACAACCCTGCAATCAAATACAAGAAATCTCTTGTCTCCCCAACACACCCAATACAATGGCAAATTGTATAGGTCCACTAGTTCGGCGAAGAGATGGTGATACAAGTGCAATATGGATGATAGATATAGGTTTTTGTAATCTGAAAATATAAAAACAGCAAGGTAGCAAGTGTAAAACAGCGAGCAAAACGGTGTATAAATGCTTGGAAATAAGGCCTAGGGTTCATACTTTCGCTAGTGCAATCTCCCAACAATGCTAACATAGTTGAATCATATGATCATCCCTCAATGTGCAACAAAGAATCACTCCAAAGTTTCTATCTAGCAGAGAACAATAAGATGAAATTGGTGTAGGTAGTAGAACCACCTCAAAGTTATTCTTTCTGATCAATCTATTGGGCTATTCCTATAAGTGTCACAAACAGCCCTAGAGTTCCTACTAGAATAACACCAATGATACATATCAATCAACCCTAATGTCACCTAGATACTCCAATGTCACCTCAAGTATCCGTGGGTAAATTATGCGACATGCATCAAACAATTTCAGATCTATCATATTCAATCCAACACAAAGAACTTCAAGGAGTACCCCAAGATTTCTATCGGAGAACGTGGTATGAAAACGTGCAATCAACCCCTATGCATAGATCCCCTAGGTCACCAGAATCCGCAAGTTGATGCCTCAACATATATCAAGTGAATCAATAGAATACCCCAATGTCACTACGGGTATCCCACGCAAGACGTACATCAAGTGTTCTCAAACCATAATATTCAATCCAACATAACGAGATCTCAAAGGTAAAGATTCAATTCATCACAACAAGGTAGCAAGGGAATAACATCATATGATCCGACTATATTAACAAAGCCCGTGATACATCAAGATCGTGCCATCTCAAGAACACGAGAGAGAGAGAGAGAGAGAGAGAGAGAGAGATTGAACACATAGCGACTAGAACAAACCGTCAGCCCCGAGGGTGGACTACTCCCTCCTTGTCATGACCTCCGCCGGGATGATGAAGATGGCCACCGGAGATGATCTACCCTCTCCGGCAGGGTACTGGAATGCCTCCAGATTGTTTTCCCGTCGATACTGAGAGTTGCGGCGGTGGAACGAGGAGTCTCTCTTTATTTCTGGGGTTTCTAGTATTTATGGGATTTTTCAGCGTTGCAATCACGCTAAACGGAGCTACGAGGGCCCCACAGGCCATCTGGCCTAGCCCCTATGGGGGCGGCCGTTTGCGTGGTAGCCTTCTGGTCCACCCCCTCTGGCATTTCTTCGCTCCAATATTGCTTATTTGGTCCAGAAAAAATCACCAAAAAGTTTCGGGCGATTCCAAGAACTTTCATTTTCTGCACAAAAACAACACCAAGGTAATTCTGCTGAAAACAGCGTCAGTCCGGGTTAGTTCTAAATAAATCATATAAAGTGCATCAAAATCATACAAAATTATTGTAAACATAGGTGAATATGGCATGAATACTTCATAAATTATCGATACGTTGGAGACGTATCACACTTCATCCACACAAAACTTAGCGAAACTTTTATTAAGAATGTTAGTACACATAACACCAAACCCCATCATGTCTTGCCATCACATTATTGTATAATTATAATCTAACATTACCTATTGTATGCTATCACAATTCTATGGCTTCCAAGTCAATGGGGCTCAACAAGAACTCAAACATAAGCAGTCAAAGCAACTATAACAACAATCTGTGAAAAACAAGACAATTTGTAAAGATGCAGATGAAACCTATACTTCCCTACCTCGAAAAATTCTGAAAAATTAGGACGTGATGAAAAATTGCATAACAGTACTATGAATAAATTTCAGAATTTTTGCATGCTCCAGTAAATTATGAAAATTCAAACACTATAGCAAAAGTTTCTGGTTTTACACATCACATATCAAACAAGCAATTTAAACATCCTAAAGGGAACTCTTGCCACGTTATTTTGATAATACAATGGATTTGTACAAGGCAATAATTATTTTTGTTGAAAAGTTGCTATAATCAAGATTCACAAAGTTTCAATGGGCATGAACAAAAGTTCATGGACGTCCCCCACTTCAACGATGCTCGTCTTTCTCACTTTCACTTTTCATTTTGAAAAGGTTTTAGGTTCCCCACTTTATCTTTTTGATTTTAATTATTTTAAAAGCACACAACAGAAATAAATGACTCTTTAAACCTTCTGGGTTGTCTCCCTGACAACACTTGCTTTAAAGCCATTAAGCTAGGCATATAGTGCTTAAGTTATTGATCCACCCGGATCCCAAGGTATATCAATGCCAATTTTATTAACAATGATTTGTAATTAAGTAGTGAGCACAAAGAAACATGTATCACGTAACAATGAAGTCTAACTCTCTTCCTATGCATTGGCATGTCATAAAAGAACAATTCATTCACACAAAGTAAAGGCCACTACATAGCATAAGTTGTTTCTTGCAATTTTATTGTATTGGAAACATAGAGAGGTGAAGATTTGGTTCCTCTCTAATAATAATTGCAAGTAGGAGCAGCAAGCACATGCATATTATATTCATCAAAATCATCATGTGTGATAGTAAAACGCAAGCCATCAATATAATCCTTAATAAGTGCAAACTTCTCCGATATAGTGTAGTTGGGAGAATGCAAAAAGCTAATAGGACTATCGTGTGTGGGTGCAATAGCAAGAATTTCATGCTTAACATAAGGAACTATAGCAAGTTCATCTCCATCTCTTATTTACTAATTAGAGGCACCTTTCAAGCCTTCTAATTAATCCACATAATTACAATTAAGTACACCATTGGATTGTCAAAATAACGTCCAAGATAAGAAGAAAACTTCCGTAACACAGATGGTTCTGCCCGTCCAAGAAAATGGCATATGACACGGCCTATGTTTTGAAGAAAAAAAACATCCATCTGTCCCTTTAAAAAAATGATAGACTCCTTCCATAACAACTCTACAGATCCGTGGAACTCTTTTTTTTGACATGCAGGATCCATGAAACTTTCCTGCCAATTAAAAAAAAGGAAGAACATCGCTCCTTAAAAAAAAGAGAAAACATCTCCCTCCCCTCGCTCCTGTATATCTTTTAATAGGCAACCTCGGCTTTTATGGTCCATTAAAAAACATCTGTCACTTCCAAGTTATGAAATAAAATAAAAAAGGTATCCATCCGTTCCATTGAAGACGAGGTAGTGTGCGTCTCAAACCAAAAAAAGGCCTCCTTCCAGAATAGTTTATCCGTGAAACTCTTCTTGCCAATTAAAAAAAAGGAAAAACATCACTCCCTAAAAAGAGAAAACGTCTCCATAGGCTCCTGTAGATGGTCGGATCTTTCAAGCCTTCTCACTAATCCACGTCATCAAAACTAACTACACACTGAAGTGTAAATTTATGTCCGATAAAAAGAAAACTTGCCGAACATAGATGGCCCCGTCCAAAAAATGGCATGTGAAATGTTCAGCGTTGTCAAAAAAACTTCCATCCGTCCCTTAAAAAGAAAATATAGTGTCCTTGAACAAAACAAAACTCTATCGATAAAAGGGAAAACAAACGAAATTTAGTTGATTACTGTGAAAATACATGAATAAAATCTTCTGTCGATCGATTAAAAAAGGAAAAACATCTGGCTCGGCTTCTGTACATGGCCGCGGACGCCACCTCCCCTTCAATCCTGCTCTCCTACATATGGCCGGTGGTGGCGATTTCTGTCACTGGAGGATGTCCCCAACTCGCCATCACCATCAAGTACACTCTCCCACCCACAGGTCCAACAACAAACTGCAATGGAACCTGAAGCCAGGTGCTCCGAGGTATGATACGAGGTCGAGTGCGACCCGAAGCGGCAATCGATCTTCCTCATGGTTAGTGTTGCCGCGTCTCCCTCCATCCACCCCGGGCATCAAAGTACACTCACTTTTATGATATAAAAAAGGCCAACTATAAATTACAACCTCTAACATGTTCTTCTTGGCTTCATGTTCTAGAAGACTACAATCTAACCATGGTAATAATGGATTAAAGGTCGATGCAGCATAAGATGAGGTGCACCGATGGTGGTCTAAAGTAGATCATGTTGATGTGGTAATTGGTAAGCTGGGCATCGAAGAACCTACATTTTTTTGACCGAATACTGTAGGGGAAAATACCCCACAGCCTTTTCTTTTATTCCATAGCACAGATTACAATGTACAAACTAAGTTAGAAGGTTACAAAGGGGGCTCTGAAGGTAAACTAACCTTAAGGGGGTAAAAAAGACACCCACTTTAAAAGATCATCCCTAAAACTAGCCTTAATTCTATGAGCTAGTAAGGAGATGTCATGAATGAAATTAGCCTTCCATCTGTTGAAACTAGGGGGCTCATTTCGGAAGACTCTAGCATTTCTAGTGGTCCAGATGTTCCAGCAAGCAGTGAAAACCACTTCGGTGAAGAAAGGTTGGTGAAAATATCTTCTTGCTCCTATGGAAATTTCCCACATGGAGTTCCCCTGCCATTGGATTTGTAGATAATTCCAAACCCTGGTGCTGAACATGCAAGTGAAGAATAAATGGTCCCTATCTTCTTTAATCCTGGCATGGCATAGGACACAAAGGTTAGATTCAGAGACATTCCAGTGCCTTCTCTCAAGCATATCCTGGGTATTCAACCTATCCATAATTAACATCCATGAAAAAACTTTGATTTTCATGGTACAACAGCTCTTCCAGATCCAATTGAGTAAAGGGTTGGGAGTGATTGGCTGATGAACATGCATGTAAAATTTCTTTGCAGAGTAACCTTTGCCATCTTCACTCCACAACCAGACATCATTCACTGATTGGTCCCTGTGTAAGTTCTGGAGAAGGTGTTCTATAGTTTGTAATTCTTCAAAAGCTCTTTCAGATAGTGGCAGATGAAATAATCTGGTCATGTCATTAGCTTCAAAATCACTAAATACCTCCTCAGCTGTGGAGAAAGTATCAATTGCAAAAGAGAATAATCTCTGAAACCTGTGTGCTAAGGGCATCTTGGAGTTTCCTACCATCCATGAGTATGACCAGAAGAGGAAGGTGTCTCCTTTGTTTGGTTGTATGTAATTAACAGCCCTGAAACTGTCCAGCCTCTTGCAAATATCCTTCCACCAAAAATATCCACACAAAGATGTACCTTGTGGCACTCTGTCATGATAATATGTGTTCCATATCAGATTAACCCAAGGCACATCGGCCTTGTTGAAGAATTTATCAGCATGCTTGAGCAGCAAAGCATCATTCTGCATAGCTAGATTCAGAATTCCAAGCCCACCTTTTTTCTTGGGTCTGCATACGAAATCCCAGGCAGCAAGAGCTGGGGCTTGGTCCTGACCATTCCTTCTCCAAAGACACTATCTTTGAATTCTCTCCAATTGCTTGAGAATACATGGGGGTATGTCCAAGCTGTAGAGGAAGAAAATTGGAACTGAAGACAGGGCAGAGTTTAGATATTGTAATCTACCACCCTGGGCCAGGAATGAAGAGCTTGCAGATAGCCTCCTTTCCATATTATCCACTAGAGGCATTCAATCGACAATCCTTTGCTTGGTGGTCCCAACAGGCAAGCCCAAATAAGTAAAGAGCAAGGTACCTACTTTGCATCCAACAGAATCAGCCAGCCTCTGCAACTCATCTTGGTTCACATTAATTGGGAGCATAGCAGACTTATGGTAATTAATGTGAAGTCCAGTAGATTGGGAGAACATGAGCAGCATGCCCTTTAATTCCCGTAGTTGTGATTCCACAGCAGGCATGATAATAAGGGTGTCATCTGCATATTGCACAATTGGGAAGTCTTTGTCATGACAGGGGGTTCGATACAGAGAGTTGTGGTGGCGGAACGGAGAGTCTTTGTTTATTTCTAGGGTTTCTGGGATTTATAGGAATTTTCAGCGTTGGAATCATGCGCAACGGAGCCTCGTGGGCCCCACCACATATCAGGGCGCGACCTAGGGGGGTCGCGCCCTAATGTCTTGTGCCCCACGGGTGGCTCCCCTCCGGTGGTTCTTTGCTCTAGTATTCCTTATTTTCTCTAGAAAAAATCATAAAAAAGTTTCGGGCGATTCTAAGAACTTTCATTTTCTGCACAAAAATAACACCACGGTAATTCTGCTGAAAACAACGTCAGTCCGGGTTAGTTCTAAATAAGCCATATAAAGTGCATCAAAACCATATAAAAGTATTGTAAACATAGGCAATCATGGCATGAATACTTCATAAATTATTGATACATTGGAGACGTATTAGCATCCCCAAGCTTAATTCCTGCTCGTCCTCGAGTAGGTAAATGATAAAAGAAATAATTTATGAAGTGTGAATGCTAGCATAATATATAAGTTTGATCATTGATAATTTCAGTCACTTTTCTAGCATCATAACCAGCAGCTTTTTCTCATAAAAATCATCATGATAGAGTACCAATCAATTCACATGTCTTGGTTCAAACAATTCATTCACTTGAAACTTAACAATCTATGTTCTTGGTCACCAAACAATTTCAATGCATCCTCAAGTCTAGTGAGAGCTCCACATACTCAATTATCATATAGTCTTTTATGATTGCTAATACTCAAGGCATATTTTTAGAACAAACAACATCCATCGAACACATAGAAAGATAGGGGCTTAATGTTCCGCCTCCCAACATACTTCTCATGAAGATAATTGTCAACAATAATGAATCATGATCAAATATATTTGACTTGATATATATGTTTGGATCTTTTCCCACCACATGATTCTTGCCAACTAATAGACTGAGGTTGGAATAAGAAGTTGACTCAACATGAATAGGAAATAGCATGAAAGTAAATAGAGTGTCCCTTCGCAGAGGGAAGCAGGGATTTGCATAGGTGCCAGAGCTCATTGTTTAAAACAGAGATGAATATGTAATTTTGAGTGGTGTGCTTTTCTTGTCAACGTCACAATAGAGTTTTCAATATCTTCCATGTTAATCACATTATTGACGGTTCCCAAACAGAATTGAAATTTTACTCCCCCTCCACCATTCAAACACATTCCATGGCTTGCCGAATCCACGGTTGGCCTCCAAACAATCAACTTTCTAGGGAGGGTTATTTATTTTTATATTATGCAGGACTGGGCATCCTTTTTACCATCCTCTCTCGTGCAATGACAAGTGAATAAACACTCATCTTGAGAATAACTCACTTAGCATGGAAGATAATGACCGCCTCGTCGCTCTATGAGCGGTACGAGCACACAAAATGGATGTTTATTTGAAGGTTTTAGAGGTGGCACATGCACATTTACTTGGAATGGCCGTGAAATACCATATACAGGTATGTATGGTGGACTCTCATGGAATAAACTTGGCTAAAGTATTTGGATGCACAAGTAGTATCTCTACTTAGTACGAAGTTTTGGCTAGCAAAATGTTCTAAACAGGCACCACATGTTAGAGGATCCATAACAATATATCTTCTATGAAAATATACCCAAACATAACCATTATGTTGTCTTCCTTGTCCAACTTCAACTATTTGATCAAGTTTGAAAATAATTAATGGGTATTCACAATCACAAAAGATGTCCAAGATAATATATTTGTATGTGAAAGTTCTCTTTCTTATACTAATCATTCATCAATTGCTCATATGACCAATACAGTGATTGTTAAACTTCAATAGATTTTACTTTCTAAACCAAATGTGAACTTGCTACTAAGAATATAGCACATTTATAATTTCAGATTTATGATATTTCATTCATTCACAATTTACTCTTAGGATATAAGTGAAGCACAAGAGTAAACATCAAACTACTTTCAAAAGATATAAGTGAAGATCAATGAGTAGTCAAACAATTAAGTAGCTATGTGAGGACTCTCTCTCAATAAAGATTTTCATATCTTAGTATTTTATTCAAACATCAAACTAAATAAAAATAGCAATCCAAGAATAGCACATATCATGTGAACGAATAAAAATTTAGGCTCAACATAGGCTAACCGATAGTTGACGAAGAGAGGTTGGATGCGTAGCATCCCCAAGCTTAGACGCTTGAGACTTCTTGAAATATTTACTTGGGGTGCCTTGGGAATCCCCAACCTTGATCTTTTGTATCTCGTTCAATCCTCTCCTATCCCGGTTTCACCTAAGTCTCAAAAACTTCATCCACACAAAACTCAAAAATAACTCGTGAGATAGGTTAGTACACATAAGAACAAATCAACACTTCATGTACTGCTAAGACAAGTTGCACAATAATTTTCAAACATCATCTACTGTTTACTATCGTTTCCACAATTTATATCTACCAATATAGGCTATGGAAACTATAGGATAAGTAGATAACAAAACTATGACAACAATCTGTCCAAACGGAACAGTCTGTAGCAATATATTAAACCAGTGTACTTATGTATCTCCAAAAATTATGAAAATTTAGGAAATGATAAATAATTTATAATAAAATATTGTGTAAAAATTTCATAAACTTTCCATGTTCCAGTAAATTATGAAAATTCAAACACTACTGCAAAAGTTTCTATTTTTACACAGCACACATCAAACATGCAATTCAAGCATCCTAAAAGGCAATTCTTGTAACTTTTTATTGAAAAACAAGATTATAAATAACAGCAAGCAAATACTAACAAAATAAAATGATGCTCCAAGCAAAACACATATTATGTGATGAATAAAAATATAGCTCTAAGTAAGATATACCGATAGTGTTGAAGACGAAAGAGGGGATGCCTTCCGGGGCATCCCCAAGCTTAGGCGCTTGAGTCTTCCTTGGATATTACCTTGGGGGTAACTTGGGCATCCCCAATCTTAGGTTCTTGTCACTCCTTATTCTCCTCATATCGGTGTCTCACCCAAAACTTGAAAACTTCAATCACACAAAACTTAACGGAACTTCGTGAGATGGGTTAGTATAATAAATAAAGATCATTCACTTAGGTACTGTAAAGACAAGATTAATAATTGTTCTCACATAATACCTACTGTATTCTACCATTCACATAATTTATATCACTGAATATAAGCTATGGGAACACTAAAACAAGCAAACTATGCATGCAAAATAGAATCTGTCAAAAGCAGAACAGTCTGTGAAGATCTGTAGTATAGCCATACTTACTTTTCTCTAAACATTCTGAAACATTAGGACAACTTATAGAATTTGTATATAAATACTGTGTAAAAATATCAGAATTTTTTGACGCTCCAATAAAATCAAAGAAATTCTTTACTGGAGGAAAAAGTTTCTGTTTTTGCACAGAATCAAATCAACAAGTATCCATACTATCCCAAAGGCTTTACTTGCCACATTATTGAAATAAAAGGCAAAAAAACATGATTAATACAGTAGCTTAATCATGTGAACACACAAAAACAGAAAGGAAAAGTGTTGGGTTGTCTCCCACCAAGCACTTTTCTTTAATGCCTTTTAGCTAGGCATGATGATTTCAATGATGCTCACATAGGAATAGTATTTGAAACGTGCAAGAGAGCATCATGAATCTCATGAAAAGCACATTTAAGTCTAACCCACTTCCTATGCATAGGGATTTTGTGATAAAACAATTCATGGGAGCAACAATCAACTAGCATAGGAAGGCAAAACAAGCACAACTTTCAAACTTTGAACACATAGAGAGGAAACTTGATATTATTGCAATTCCTACAAGCATATGTTCCTCTCTCATAACAATTATAAGTAGCATCATGAAGGAATTCAAAAATATAACTATCACATAAAGCTTTCTTTTCATGATCTACAAGCATAGAAAATTTATCACTCTCCACATAAGCATATTTCTTTTCATTCATGGTAGTGGGAGCAAACTCAACAAAATAACTATCATGAGATACTTGATTGACATAACCACATTCAATATTAAAATCATGATGACAAGTTTCATGGTTACTATCACTGTTTATAGCATACATGGCATCATCATAATCATCATAGATAGGAGGCATGCCATCATCATAATAAATTCGCTCATCAAAACTTGGGGGACAAAAAATATCATCTTCATCAAACATAGCATACCCAAGCTTGTGGCTTTGCATATCATTAGTATCATGTATATTCAGAGAACTCATACTAATAATATTTCTATCATGCTCATCATTCAAGGAATTCTCATTAAGTATTTTCATAATTTCTTCCTGTACCGATTGAGCACAATTTTTTGAATCCTTATTTTCATGAAAGACATTATAAAGACGATACAAATGATGCAACCTAAATCCATTTTTTGTAGTTTTCTTTTATAAAACCAAACTAGTGAAAAACAAGAAACTAAAGGATTTAATTGCAAGATCTAAAGATATACCTTCAAGCACTCACCTCCCCGGCAACGGCACTAGAAAACGTCTTGATGTCTACTACGCAACTTTATTCTTGTAGACTTTGTCGGGCCTCCAAGCGTAGAGTTTTGTAGGACAGTAGCAATTTTCCCTCAAGTGGATGACCTAAGGTTTATCAATCCACGGGAGGTGTGGGATGAAGATGGTCTCTCTCAAGCAACCCTGCAATCAAATACAAGAAATCTCTTGTGCCCCCAACACACCCAATACAATGGTAAATTGTATAGGTTCACTAGTCCGGCGAAGAGATGGTGGTACAAGTGCAATATGGAAGGTAGATATAGGTTTTTGTAATCTGAAAATATAAAAACAGCAAGGGAACAAATCGTAAACATCGAGGAAAATGGTATATTAATGCCTGGAAACAAGGCCTAGGGTTCATACTTTCACTAGTGCAATCTCCCAACAATGCTAACATAGTTGAATCATATGATCATCCCTCAACGTGCAACAAAGAATCACTCCAAAGTTCCTATCTAGTAGAGAACAATAAGATGAAATCGGTGTAGGTAGTAGAGCCACCTCAAAGTTATTCTTTCCGATCAATCTTTTGGGCAATTCCTATAAATGTCACAAACAGCCCTAGAGTTCGTACTAGAACAACACAAATGATACATATCAATCAACTCGAATGTCACCTAGATACTCCAATGTCACCTCAAGTATCCGTGGGTAAATTATGCAACATGCATCAAACAATTTCAGGTCTATCATATTCAATCCAACACAAAGAACTTCAAGGAGCACCCCAAGATTTCTATCGGAGAACGTGGTATGAAAACGTGCAATCAACCCCTATGCATAGATCCCCAAGGTCACCGGAATCCACAAGTTGATGCCTCAACATATATCAAGTGAATCAATAGAATACCCCAGTGTCACTATGGGTATCCCACGCAAGACGTACATCAAGTGTTCTCAAACCAAAATATTCAATCCAACATAACGAGATCTTAAAGGGAAATATTCAATTCATTACAACATGATAGCAAGGGACAAACATCATATGATCCCACTATATTAACAAAGTCCGTGATACATAAAGATCGTGCCATCTCAAGAACACGAGAGAGAAAGATTTAACACATAGCTACTGGTACATACCCTCAGCCCCGAGGGGGAACTACTCCCTCCTCATCATGGCCTCCGCCGGGATGATGAAGATGGCCACCGGTGATGGTTTCCCCTCTCCGGCAGGGTACTAGAACGTCTCCAGATTGGTTTTTCATCGATACAGAGAGTTGCGGCAACAGAACGAAGAGTCTCTATTTATTTTTGGGGTTTCTGGGATTTATAGGATTTTTTCAGCGTTGGAATCACGTGCAACGGAGCCTCGTGGGCCCCACCACATATCAGGGCGCGACCTAGGGAGGGTCACGCCCTGATGGCTTGTGCCCCACGGGTGGCTACCCTCCGGTGGTTCTTCGCTCCAGTATTTATTATTTTCTCCAGACAAAATCATAAAAAAGTTTTGGGCGATTCCGAGAACTTTCATTTTCTGCACAAAAACAACACCACGGTAATTCTGTTGAAAACAGCGTCAGTCTGGGTTAGTTCTAAATAAATCATATAAAGCGCATCAAAACCATATAAAAGTATTGTAAACATAGGCAATCATGGCATGAGTACTTCATAAATTATCGATACGTTGGAGACATATCAGCCCTCAACCCCGGCATCTTCAGCACCCGCGGGCTCCTCCAGATGGCCATGCACTGGCAGCTCCTCCTCGCGGTCGGCCTCCTCATCCTCTTCTTCCCCGAGCACGGCGACCTCCGAGCCGCCTACGTCAAAGCCCACCTCTGGGACTGGCCGACCAATGTGATCAATCTCTGCCTCGATGGTAGGGCGGGCCATCGACCCTTCGTCCCTGACGCGTGCTTCCGTCAAGTTATCAAACCACGTCTGCACCGACTCCATCGCCGGCGCCTTCCATGTGGGGTCCACCCCGTGCGCGTTGCACACCGGCATCATCGCCACAATCGCATCCTTGCGGGAGTTGTTGCAGAGCGGGATGATGGATGGTGGAAGTATGAACCTGTCCTCCGGGCGAAAGAGCTGGTGGTGGAGGATGGTGAGCTGCAAGAAGGTCAGGTCCCCGTCAAGCCCGGGGCATATCCGCATGATGTCGGCAGGGCCGACGTACTCCCAGGCAAAACGCTACCGATCCTGCAGAGGAGCGATACGCCTGGCAAGGAAATCAGAGCCCGCTGTCTCTATGGTGAGCCTGTCAGCCCTTAACCGGAGCATGCGGGCGATGGCGATCCCCGTCTTCTTGTCGTCGGGGGCGAGGGCGCTCCACGCTTCATCCCGGACAGGCTTGGATGTTCGGACCTCACAGATGACCGGGGGCTCCTTTTCAACGATGTAACGCCATTCTTCCCACTTCTTGTGCAAGTCGCCAGGGGGATACACCTCCTTGTGAGAAGCACGAGGGATCCACGTAACGCTACCAGAGAGAGCCCCCTCGCCCTCTATGCGCGGATAGAAGAAATGGCAGAAGAGATACACATTGGGGACTATCCCTATGAAGTTCTCGCATAAATGTGCAAAAACAGACAGAGTGTTCACCGCATTCGGCGTGAAATCCAGCAAGCGGAACCTGTAGGTCAGCATCAGATCTACGAAAAAAGCAGAAAAGGGGGGGACCAGCCCGCAGTAGAAGTATGCCGTGAAGAATGGATACTTCCCATTGCTGGGCTAGGAGTCGCCTGGAAGAACCTCCAGCGCCGGGTGCGCTTTGGTCTCCCTCCCCCACATCATGGCGTACCTCGAAACGAGGTCGCTCATCGTTAACACGGAAGGGGAAAAGTGTTGGGGAACGTTGCATGGGAAACAAAAAATTTCCTACGCACACGCAAGATCTATCCATGGTGATGAGCATCTACGAGAGGGAGAGTGGATCTACATACCCTTGTAGATCGCTAAGCGGGAAGCGTTAAGAAACGCGGTTGATGTAGTCGAACGTCTTCGCGATCCAAATCGCAAGCCGTCCCGCGATCCAATCACGATCCGTCCCGCGATCCAATCACGGTCCTTCCGATCTAGCACCGAACGGACGTCACCTCCGCGTTCAGCACACGTACAGCTCGATGATGATCTCCACCTCCTTGATCCAGCAAGCGAGGGTGGAGAGGTAGATGAGTTCTCCGCCAGCACAACGGCGTGGTGGCGGTGGTGGTGGAGCTATCCCGGCAGGGCTTCGCCAAGCACGACCGAGACAATCTAGTGGAGAACAGATCTAGAGGGAGAGAGAGGCAGCCGTGGCTTTTCAGGTGAGGGATGCCCTCAAATCCTCTAGTATATATAGGAGGAAGGGAGGGGAGGAGGCAGCCCAAAACCCTCCACCAAGGAGGGTTCGGCCTAACCAAGGGGGAGGAGTCCTCCCCCAACTAGGATTCCTCCTCCCACAAGGGAGGTGGAGTCCTGGGAGGACTCCCCACTTGGCCCTCCTCTCTCCTCTTCGCATGGGCCCTTAGGGGCTGGCTTGCCCAGCCCACTAAGGGCTGGTGCGCCACCCCTAAGGCCCAAGTGGCCCCCGGAGTGGGTGGCCCCCTCCCGATGGACCCCCGGAACCCTCCCGACACCCCCGGTACACTACCGGTGACGCCCGAACTTTTTCCGGTGACCAAAACGGGTCTTCCTATATATCAATCTTTACCTCCGGACCATTCCGGAGATCCTCGTGACGTCCGGGATCTCATCCGGGACTCCTAACAACCTTTGGTCACCACCATACATAACTCAATACTACCAAAACGTCACCGAACGTTAAGTGTGCAGACCTTGCGGGTTCGAGAACTATGTAGACATGACCGACACACCTCTACGGTCAATAACCAATAGCGGGACCTGGATGCCCATATTGGTTCCTACATATTCTACGAAGATCTTTATCGGTCGAACCTCTATGTCAAGGATTCAGTTAATCCCGTATGATGTTCCCTTTGTTCTTCGGTATGTTACTTGCCCGAGATTCGATCGTCGGTATCTCTATACCTAGTTCAATCTCGTTGCCGGCAAGTCTCTTTACTCGTTCCGTACTACAAGATCCCGTGGCTAACTCTTTAGTCACTTTGCTTGCAAGGCTTATTGTGATGTTGTATTACCGAGTGGGTCCTGAGATACCTCTCCGTCACACGGAGTAACAAATCCCAGTCTTGATCCATGCCCACTCAACAGACACCCTCGAAGATACCTGTAGAGCATCTTTATAGTCACCCAGTTACGTTGCGACGTTTGATACACACAAGGTATTGCTCCGGTGTCAGTGAGTTACATGATCTCATGGTTATAGGAACAGATACTTGACATGCAGAAAACTATAGCAATAAACTGACACGATCATATGCTATGTTCATAGTTTGGGTCTTGTCCATCACATCATTCTCCTAATGATGTGATCCCGTTATCAAATGACATCTCATGTCTATGGCTAGGAAAACTTTGACCGTCTTTGATCAACGAGCTAGTCTACTAGAGGCATACTAGGGACACAGTGTTGTCTATGTATCCACACATGCAATTGAGTTTCCAATCAATACAATTATAGACACTATAATTGTTATGTCAACTTGCGACCATCAATATTGGTCATTGAATGGTCATTGTTTTTCATTTTTGACCTTTTTGTGACCAAAAACAGTTGGTCAAAAGCTGGCCGTCTTTAATAAAACTTAACGACCTTTTTTGTGATATGGTCGTTGAAGGTTACGACCAAAATAAAAGGTCGTTGGTCCTACGACCTTTTATTTTGGTACCTTTTATTTTGGTCGCTGGCACCCTGCCCAGACCACGTCGGATCCAACGTGGCAAGCTGACATGGCAAAATTGCGACCAATTGGATTGGTCGTTGATAAGAATCAGCCCGGTCCAATTCGGTCATCTACATGGGCCAAGCCCATTTAATATATATTTTCATGCCACTTTCTGTCTGCTACGTGGGCCAAGCCCAAGAATTCGGCCATTTTATTTTTTCTAGGACGTGGCCTTCTACAGTCCAGTTCTCTTTTGGGCCTCAGCCTTTTTAAAGTCCATTTCTATTCTGGGCCTCGAGAACAAACATTCAAAAACTTATGGTTATTCCAGCGACAAAGTGAAACAAAGAGGAAATTCAAACAAGCATGTATCAAGACCTTTTTCTTTCTTTCAGCAGCCACGACACGATAGTAGGTACATTCGACAGACTGAATTAACATTAAAATGAAGCAACATAGGGCAGCCCAAGCACATGAACTACACTACATGGGACTACAGCTACCATTTTTACCAACAACAGCAACCGCCTGAAAGAAAGGGAGCTAAACTAACAACGACCATCCATCATCAATAAATTACACTAGCAATTCATGACAGCGGCGGCGTTCCAAAGACTTGAGACCCCGTCCCCTATTGTTGCTCTTCTAATCCGTGTAGGCGTCAATCTTCTTGGTGTACTCAGCCTTGAGCTTCTCAGCCTTGGTAAAGTAGGAAGCCTTCTCATGCAATTCATAATTCATTCAAATAGAGGAAACGCTAGTGCGGTGCAAGGCGATAGAAACAGCAGCAGGAAACAACGACAACAAAGCCTCTTGGGGTCCTACTCGGCCTTGCACTTCTTCACCACGAGCCTGCGCTGGCACAGAAACAATGACAACAAAGCGAATCAGAACCGGAAGCGAAACAACAACAGGAAAACCCAAGCAGAAGCACCATGAGAAATGAGTCGATCACCTAAAACCCAAGCAGATGATAGCACTGAGTAAGAAAGACTGATGAGAGGTACTGGTTTACCTAAAAACTATTTCCTTCATAACAATCATGATGAGAAAGCGGGGAAATAAGGAAGCAAAGAAGCAGGGATAATGCATGATGAGAAACTGAAACTAAAGAAATTGGTTTCTAGACAAGGACTTGAGCATAGATGCCAATGAAGGATGACTCCTTAGTGCTGCAGTAACAACACACACTAATCTACTGCAGCAGAGCAAGTCTTCAGTGTGTGTGTTCCAAAGCTAAAGATACAACATAGTACTAGATGCCATTTTCACTACTAATTAAAAGGGTGTGAACTAGGTGACAAAAGCGAGGAACTAATTCTGTATTAATAATATGACATGGAATATGTGCCAAGCAAGCTTTCCAACACCTCATTAGCAACTCCACTAAGCCAAAGCCGGGGGTGACTGAAGACTGTTTTCGTGTTGTCTGCACCCGATGCCTGCAACTGCAAGATGCTCCCCAGGCTAAAGACGGACACCTCCTCATGCCATGTAGAGTATATTTCAGACATCTAGAACTAAACTAACCTAATTAATCACCACAAGGTGGCATGCATAGAAATCTGGAACTAAACTAAGAACTTGAATTAAAAGAGGAGAGGCAAAGGTTCAGGAATCCGTTGCTCCCATGTTGAGGTGTTGGCTGTCGAGGTCGAGGAGGCCGTGTCCATGGCCGCCCATCAACCTGAGGTCCAACCCAGCATCCACCCGCAAGGTTCCATCTGAGCAGCACACATCAACCTGATACACATAACCACGAAGTTAGCAACCTTACACTTTCATCACAATAGGCATCATGCACATGTTTATATAAACGACAAAACCCTTACAATGTCACACTGACAGCAAAACTAGAGCGTCCCATTTCAGTTAGTTAACAAGCAGTTTACCAGTGTACAAACAGCTGAGTGTGGAAGCTTTTTACTAATGAGATATTTAAGCTACAGACTAGGTTCAAACAGCAGCAGCTTTCCAATCAGTTAACAAACACTAGGAGTTTTACTACTGGAGATAAGTAGCAGTTTTTAAATTTACAAATAACAAACAGCAGCAGTTTCCCAATTAGTTAACAAACGCTAGGAGTTTTACTACTGGAGATAAGTAGCAGTTTTAAAATTTATAAATAACAAACAGTAGCAGATTTACTACTGAGATAAGCATCAGTTTTCAGTTTACAAACAACAGTTAGTTAACAAACAGCAGCAGCTTTCATGTATTGTTCACACAGAGCAAAAGCAATAGATATCATTTCTTGCAGAGTTGTATTCTTCACACAAAGCAAAAGCAGTAGATATCATTTCTTGCTTCAAAAAAAACTAGGTTAAGAAACAAAAAAGCTACCCGCTTTTTTTGAAAAAATGGAGGATATATTATCTACATAAAATCCTCAATCCATAAATACTGGCAGGAGCAGTAAACCATACTCACATCAAGCATGTGATCCAAGAACGGTATCCCTGTGCCGTCTAGGTTGATCTTGACATGCACATTTGTTTTTGAGGTGGCCAGTGGTTGATGGCCACTATCAAGGATAAAAAACATCGGATTCAGATAAGACAGTGTTCACACAAAATAAATTGCAAATCATACTTCACATCTAAAATGTGGCCTTCAGATCGTTTAGGCTGACATTAAGATTGTGCAAAAACGCATCACATGACTGAAAGGTTATTTATATTGTAAAACAGAAATTGGCAATGGCAATCCGTTGCATGTGCACCATTGCCTCTAAAACATAGCAACAGTACTTGTACGCCACAGTGCAGGTCAGACATCCAAAGCATAAAGACTAAATCAAACTAGCATCTAGTCAATCACACAGTAATAAGGAACATCATCACAACATTACTGTCATCCTATATAAGACAGAACATGAAATCTCTAAACAACAGCAGTAAGCACGTGACGATTATGGCCGAAATCTTGCTTACATCGAGACATGAGAATATGTAACAGCAGATCGGCAGTCAGTTGCATCTGCGCCCACAGTGCAGATACAGAGACATTTGACTCATAGAGACCAAACCAAACTAGCATCTAACAGTCCCGAATTTGAAGCAGAAATCAAAAAGAAACATCACAACCTCCTCATCACCATCCTGTATAAGACAGAAACATGAAATCCTTCATTTTCTCAACAAGAGCAGTGAGACGTCCCGATCATGCATACTTGCCCTGTAAATTTGACCCTCGAAACTTTAGTATCTGGAGGATCTAAACGGTGGCGCAGATGCAACTGGGAAAGGAAATCAGTGGATGAGGAACGGGCACTTACCTGAGAACCCCATGGGCGGGGCGGAGTCACAGCAGGAACGCGATGCCTCACCCTCACGCATCCGGGAACCAAATCTGGTAACGAACATCGCTACCCTAAACGCCGCCGCCGCCGACCATCCGCTGGCCCGGACATTGATCTGCCGACGCCGACGCAGCCCGATCCACCCTATCATGGCTTGTGGATCCGCTGGCCTGCACACATGAACCGCCGACGCCGACGCCAGCAAAATTGCCAAACAGGAACCACTGGCCACCTCAAAATCCGTCGCCGCCCTAGCCGCTGGGCAGGGTTGCGCATGGCCGCCGCCCTAGCCGGAGGGGACGTGGAGCCACGACAGCGACATGCTGGCCACAACCCTAGCCGCTGGGCAGGGTTGTGCTTGGCCGCCCGAGGACGCGCGCGCCGTATCTGGCCCGATGGGAGGAAGGAGCGTAGGGAGGGGGTCACGATGGTGTGTTGGGCGCCGCCGGAGGACGCCGGAATCGGGTGGGATCTGGCGGAATTTGGCCCGTCGGTGGTTGTGGCGGCGAGGAGAAGTGGTGCGAGGGAGAGGGAGGCATCGGGGAGAGAGGAGTGCAGGGCACGGGGGAGGAGGGTTGGGGAAGAGAGGGGTGAGAGGGGGGTAAGGGCAGCCGTTGGATCCGGGAGCATCCAACGGTGTTTGATGCATGATCCGCGTGAGATGGCTATGGCCCAATCAGAATGCAGTACGCGTGTATGACGTTATGACCATCTAAAATTGGTCATAATTTATCTCTATCTCTACCTAATATATATAATAATAATAATAATAATAATAAAGCACGGAGTGTTTCTTCCCGTTCACCGTCGTAATACGCTTCTTCCTCGAATTTACGCTTTCTTCCATTAATTTTGTCTGTCGGTTTTTTCTTTGGTACATACATAAAAAAGATGGTAATCCCACCCGGGCCCGAACCGGATCATGTCACCGCCCGCAGCTTCCTCCTGCCCGAGCTACCCTCGCGCCCGCGAGCCGCCTCGCCGGCGACCCCACACCTCCGCCACGCCCCATCGCCGGCGACCTTCTCCGTCGTACCTCCGGCCGCTCCGTCACCTCGCCCCCTTCCTGTTTCCTCCTTCCTCTCAATCACCTCTCTCCCTCTTTCTCGCTGAACAAGGACCTCTGGGAGGGCCATGACGCTGCCGGCCCTAAATCTCGTGGATCCGACCTCTTCACACCAAATCCGCCGAAAATGGATCCACCCCGTCCAAATCCGCCCAGATCCGACTAGGCCTCGCTGTTGCCGTACTAAAAAACCGGACCATGCCGCCGCCCGCAACTCCCTCCTCCCCAAGCTACCCTCGCGCTTGCGAGCCGCCTCGCCGGCGACCCCACACCTTCGCCATGCCCTACCGCCGGCGACCTTCTCCGTCGTACCTCCGGCCGCTCCGCCGCCTAGCCCCTCTCCAGTTTCCTCCTTCCTCGGCCGCCATTCTCGACTGACGCCGTCTGTCCGCTATGCCGCTCTTCAGCAACGTAAATCAGTCATTTTTGCTTCAGGCGAATCCCCACACGTTCTCCGTATGCGGCCTTGAGGCTAACCTTATCCACTTGGGTTGCTACCGTGTTGTCTCCTTGGATGCCGGTATGGCTTCCCCAGCTAGACCTCCTCGACGTTGTTCATGTGGTTTAGACCATGTTATTAAGCTACAAAGTGTGATTTTTTTCTCCCGTTGCAACGCACGGGCATTTGTGCTAGTTGAAAATAAAGTGCAAAGTCATGTCAGCATTTTATTTTTCACTTTTCGAGTCTCCAAAATGAATTATTTTTGTGAATAAGCTACCAAATATTTGCACAAGGGTGCATCTTGGAATGACAAACAATGTTGCCTAAGGAATTTTTCATTTTCTTTGCACGAAAAATTCATTTTTCATTTTTCGATTGCCTAAAATGAGCTATTTTTTGAAGAATCTACCAAATATTTGTTGCAATACTGGACCAAATCAATTTTATAAAATATTAGGCCATATTTAATGTGCAATTGACCAAATTGTTGGGTGCCAAAAGTTTTCGATCCACCTCTAAGCTGGAAGCGGGTCAAATTTCAACTATAGTTGTCTCATAGTTTGCTCTTTATTTTTTCCAAAAATTATTTCTAGGTACATAAGTATCTATTTAACTAGATATACTCCAACAAAATTGCAATATTCAACCCTAGCTACGAACGGTCATGCCCGCTGTTTTGACCGTGTTTTGAAACGGGCATAAGAAATTCAAAAAAAATCAAAAAAATTGAAAACCTTCTCGTTGTGTCATTATATGTGACCTACTATCTAGGAAAAATAACAATCTTGGATTACGGTAAATGTCTTAAAAAAGTGTTCTGAGAAACGGGCTATCATGTATGAAGATCCATGGCTTTCAAGGTAAATGGCCACTGTTATGGAAACATTCATGGCATAGTTTGTTCAAATTATCTCATATTGTGCACAAGGGTCCATCTTGGAATGGCAAACAATGTTGCCTAAGGAAGTTTTCATTTTTTTTAAATGAAAAATTCATTTTCCATTTTTTGAGTGCCCAAAATGAATATTTTTATGAAGGATCTACCATATATTTGTTGCAAGATTGGACCAAATCAATTTTCTAAAATATTAGGCCATATTTAATGTACAATTGCCAAATGGTTGGGTGTCAAAAGTTTTGAGCCACCTCTCGTGAAAAAGACAAATTTTCGCTGATTCAGCTCGAAGCGGGTCAAATTTCAACTACAGTTGCCTCATAGTTTGCTCTTTATATTTTCCAAAAATCATTTCTAGGTACATAAGTATCTATTTAATCAGAGATACTCCAATTTGTTTGCAACATTCAACCCCTAGCTACGAACGGTCATGCTTGCCGTTTTGATCGTGTTTTGAAACGGGCATAAGAAATTCAAAAAAAATCAAAAAAAATTGAAAACCTTCGCATTGTGTCATTATATGTGACCAAGTTACGAGGAAAAATAATAAACTTGTAATACAACAACTATTTTAAAAAAGTGTTCTCAGAAATGAGCTATCATGTGTGAAGATTCATGGCTTTCAAGCCAAATGATCAATCTTATGGCAACATTCATGGCATAGTTTGCTCAAATGATCTAATATTGTGCACAAGGGTGCATATTGGCATGACAAACAATGTTTCCTAAGGAAGTTTTCATTTTCTTTGGACGGAAAAATCATTTTCCATTTTTTGAGTGCCCAAAATGAGTTTTTTTGTGAAGGACCTACCATATATTTGTTGCAAAATTGGACCGAAACAATTTTCTAAAATATTAGGCCATATTTAATGTACAATTGACCAAATGGTTGGGTGTCAGAAGTTTTGATCCACCTCTCATGAAAAAGACAAATCTCGGACGATTTAGTAGGAAGCGGGTCAAATTTGAACTGCAACTGTCTCATAGTTTGTTCTTTATTTTTTCCAAAATGATTTTTAGGTACATAAGTATCTATTTAATCAGAGAAACACCAAAATTTTCCAAGGTTCAACCACTAGCTAGGAACGGTCATGCCCGTCGTTTTGACTGCATTTTAAAACGGGCATGAAAAATTCAAAAAAAATCAAAAAAATTGAAAACCTTGACATTGTGTCATTATATGTGACCAAGTTACCAGGAAAAACAATAAACTTGTAATACGGCATTTATTTTAAAAATGTGTTCTTAGAAATGAGCTATCATGTGTGAAGATTCATGGCTTTCAAGCAAGTTGCTCAATCTTATGGCCACATTCATGGCATAGTTTGTTCAAATGATCTCATATTGTGCAAAAGGGTGCACATTGTAATGGCAAACAATGTTGCCTAAGGAAGTTTTCATTTTCTTTGGACAAAAAATTCATTTTCCATTTTTCTAGTGCCCAAAATGAGTTTTTTTGTGAAGGACCTACCATATATTTATTTCAAAATTGGACCAAATCATTTTTCTAAAATATTAGTCCACATTTAATGTATAATTGACAAAATGGTTGGGTGTCAGAAGTTTTGATCCACCTCTCGTGAAAAAAGACAAATCTCCGACGATTCAGGAGGAAGCAGGTCAAATTTGAACTGCAGCTGCCTTATAGTTTGCTCTTTATTTTTTCCAAAAATATTTTGTAGGTACATAAGTATCCATTTAATCAGAGATACATGGTGTGGTGGCGAGACGTCGAGGTTTGGATGGTGTCCGAGGGCCCTAACTCTAGAGCACGTAAACCGGCATGCCAACCACGTGGTCACCGAGTGACCGTGGCGTCGCCACACGTTTTGGGTGGCCTAGGCATGTCTGGTGAGTTGGTCACTCCCCCAATAGGTGTTAGGAAGAATAATACAACAGAAGAATCTCACGAGGAGACTGAACTAAGCTCAAACATGAATTAGCAGCAAAGTGTTTGATTAGCGATGGGTGAAATTCACATGGCCAATGGGCTTGAGTTTTAGCTGAGGATGATCATCTACTAAGGAGACTGTCTTGGCAAATTTTCAGCTCAAATGAAGGATCCTAGGTGGCACTTGCTTTGCAAAGTACCACACTGTGCAGAAATATGGATGTTGAAGCTAGGCTCAAATGGATGAATGTATTGAGCTGAAATTTGGTGGAGCATGCTAATTTGGGCATAGAAAAGCACTGTAAAAATTTGATACCATTTGGACATTCCAAAGTGGCACTTCCTTCACAATGCTCTTCTCTGGACAGAAACTTGGGAAAATTATTGAGAGGAATTGGCTAAATGAAATGAGCTCAAATTTGGCGGAGGTAAGCTATGCAGGTAGGAACATTCCCTGGTAAATTGTCAAAAATAATTAAGCAATATAAAATATATTTGCTTCACAAACTGAAAATATGACCAGAAATATGGACGTTGAAGCTGGGCTCAAATGAATGCATGGATTGAGCTGAAATTTGGCGGAGCAAGGTAATTTGGGCATATAAAAGCACTGTCAAAATTTTATAACAGTTGGACATGCCAAAGTGGTACTTCCTTCACAATGCTCTTCTCAGGACAGAAACTTAGGAAAATTATTGAGAGAAATTGGCTGAATGAAATGATCTCAAATTTTGTGGAGAGTTATGATTTGAGCATATGGAAGATTTATAAAATCTCAAAGAATTTTGAGAAACCTAGATAGTACTTCCTTCACAAAGCTTCTCTCTGGATAGAAACTTACTGAGGAAGATTTACTACGCAACTGGAGCTGAATATTGTCATGTGGCAATGATTTGAGTATGTAAGAGTGCCCAAAAAGTTTGCGGGCAATATGTGGGGTCTAGGTAGCACTTGCTTTGCAATGTGCTAATCTGGCCAGAAAATAGAAATTGAATCTGGGCTCGCATAGATTATTGGATTGAGCTGTAATTTGGTGGAAGATTACAACTTGGTCATATGAAGGTACTGTACAAATTTCATACCATTTGAATAAATAAAAGTGGTACTTCTTTCACAATGCTCTCCACTGAACAGAAAATTGGGAAAAATATTGAGGAACATTGGCTACATTAAAATCAGATAAAATTTGGTATAGAGAGGTTCTATGGGCAGAGTCATCTCCTGGTAAATTTTCAGAAATTATAAAGCAATACAAAATATCGCTGCATCACAAATTGAAAATATTACCAGAAACAAAGATTGGATGGTGAGCACACATGGATTATTAGATGTGGATCAAATTTTGTGGAGAGATATGATTTTGGCATATAGAATATGTGGAAAAAATTCAGCTCATTAGGAGATGCCTATCTAGTACTTACTTCACAAAGCTTCTAGCTGAACAGAAACTTTGGAAATTTGCTGAGGATGATTTAATAGGCAAATGGGTCTGAATTTTGTCATGAGGCAATGATTTGGATAGAAAAGAGTGCCCAAAATTTTTGAGGGCAATCCAAAAAATATAAATAACACTTCCTTCACAAAGTGTTGTTCTGAACAAAATAGGAAGATGAATATTCCTGAATTATTTTTGAACTAGGCAAGGAAGGGTTTTGACATATTTGAGGAATATATGATCCAAAGAATTTATGAGAATTTTTTGGGAATTTTGGGAATGACAGAAATGTAGGCTCCTTCACAACCTAGGGCAAAAATTGACACATGGACATGACACATAGGGAAAACTGATGAGGTGGCGCCTAGTCATAGCAATGCACCACAATTTACAAGGCTATGACCATCTATATTGGTCGTGATCAGCTAGAAATAAGGCAGCGGACCAGTGTTGTCTGCTTTACGACCATTTCATGCAAGGAAATTACGACCTTTCTGACCAAAATGGTCGTTATGGTTTAGGGTTTGGATCCCCCCGAATAGCTTACGACCAAATGGTCTCAAATGGTTGTAGATTTACGACCATTTCTTCCAGGGTCACTGCCAGAAGGTCACAAGTTGACATATTTCTTGTAGTGAGCATGGATAATAAACGATTATCATGAACAAGGAAATATAATAATAACCACTTTATTATTGCCTCTAGGGCATATTTCCAACAGTCTCCCACTTGCACTAGAGCCAATAATCTAGCTCACATCGCTATGTGATTTACATTGTTATGAATCTAACACCCAATTAGTTCTGGGGTTCGATCATGTTTTGCATGTGAGAGAGGTTTTAGTCAACGGTCTGCAACATTCAGATCCGTGTGTTCTTTGCAAATCTATATGTCATACTGCAGATGCTACCACACTCCACTTGGAGCTATTCCAAATGGCTGCTCCACTATACGTATCCGGATTGCTACTCAGAGTCATCCGGATTGGTGTCAAAGCTTGCATCGACGTAACCCTTTACGACGAACTCTTTATCACCTCCATAATCGAGAAACATTTCCTTAGTCCTCTAGTTACTAAGGATAATTTTGACCGCTGTCCAGTGATCCACTCCTGGACCACTCTTGTACCCCTTGACAGACTCATGGCAAGGCACACACCAGGTGCTGTACACAGCATGGCATACTATACAGAGCCTATGGATAAGGCATAGGGGACGACCTTCATCCTTTCTCTTTCTTCTGCCGTGGTCAAGCTTTGAGTCTCACTCAACTCCACACCTTACAAATCAGGCAAGAACTCTTTCTTTGACTGATCCATTTTGAACTCTTTCAAAATCTTTTCAAGGTATGTACTCATTGAAAGTCTTATCAGACGTCTTGATCTATCTATATAGATCTTGATGCCCGATGTTTTAAGTAGCTTTATCCAGGTCCTCCTTTGAAAAACTCCTTTCAAACAACCCTTTATGCTTTCCAGAAATTCTATATCATTTCCGATCAACAATATGTCATCCACATATACTTATCAGAAATTCTATAGTGCTCCCACTCACTTTATTGTAAATACAAGTTTCTTATAAACTTTGTATATACCCAAAAACTTTGATCACCTTATCAAAGCGTATATTCCAACTCCGAGATGCGTGTTCCAGTCCATAGAAGGATCGCTGGAGCTTGCATACATTTTAGCATCCTTAGGACTGACAAAACCTTCCGGTTGTATCACATACAACCTTTCCTCACGTAAACCGTTAAGGAAACTATATTCTGACATCCATCTGCCAAATTTCATAATCAAAAAATGCAGCAACTGCTAACATAATTCCAACAGACTTTTAGCATCGCTGCGGGTGAGAAAGTCTCATCATAGTCAACTCCTTGAACTTGTCGGAAACTTCTTTGCGACAAGTCGAGCTTTATAAATGGTGACATTTACCATCAGCGTCTGTCTTCTTCTTATAGGTCCATTTGTACTCAACGGCCTGCCGTTCAACGGGCAAGTCTCCCAAAGTCCATACTTGGTTTTCATACATGGATCCTTTCTCGAATTTCATGGCTCATAGCCATTTGTTGGAATCCGGGCCCACCATCGCTTCTTCATCGCTTGTAGGTTCACTATTGTCTAACAACATGACCTCCAAGACAGGATTGCCGTACCACTCAGGAGCGGTACGATTCCTTGTCATTCTACGAGGCTCAGTAGTAACTTGATCTAAAGTTTCATGATCATCATCATTAGCTTCCTCTTCATTTGGTGTAGGCGCCACAGAAACATCTTTCTGCGTCGTGCTACCATCCAACTGAAGTGACGGTTCAATAACCTTATCAAGTTCTACCTACCTCCCACTCAATTCTTTCGACAGAAACTTTTCCTAGAGAAAGGACCCGTTTTAAGCAACAAACGCTTTGCCCTTGGATCTGAGATAGAAGGTATACCCAACTGTTTCCTTAGGGTATCTTATGAAGATGCGCTTTTCCGCTTTGGGTTCGAGCTTATCAGTCATAAGCGTCGCATTCCCAAACTCTGAGAAATGACAGCTTAGGTTTCTACCAAACCAAATTTCATACGGTGTCATCTCAACGGACTTTAGATGGTGCCCTATTTTAAAGTGAATGTATTTGTCTCTAATGCATAACCCCAAAACGATAGTGGCAAAACGATAAGAGACATCATAGTACGCACCATATCCAATAGAGCACGACTACGACGTTCGGACACACCATCACACTATGGTGTTCCAGGTGGCGTGAGTTGTGAAACAATTTCCACATTGTCTTAAGTTGCATACCAAACTCGTAACTCAGATATTTACCTCCACGATCATATCGTAGACATTTTATCTTCTTGTCATGATGATCTCAAACTTCACTCTGAATTTGTTTGAACTTTTCAAATGTTTCAGACTTGTGTTTCATTAAGTAAATATCCCCATATCTACTCAAATCATCAGTGAAGGTTAGAAAATAATGATATCCACCGCACGCTTCAACACTCATTGGATCGCTACATCAACATGTATTATTTCCAATAAGTTACTTGCCCGCTCCATCAAATTGGAAAACGGGGTCTTAGTCATCTTGCCCAAGAGGCATGGTCCGCATGTCTCAACCGATTCGAAATCGAGTGAGTCAAAAGATCCATCAGCATGGAGTTTCTTCATGCACTTTACACCAATATGACCTTGGCGGCAGTGCCACAAGTATGTGGTACTATCATTATTAACTTTGCATCTTTTGGCATCAATATTATGAACATGTGTATCACTATGATCGAGATTCAATGAACCATTCGCATTGGGTGCATGACCATTGAAGGCATTATTCATGTAAACAGAATAACCATTATTCTCTGACTTAAATGAATAACCGTATTGCAATAAACACGATCCAATCATGTTCATGCTCAACACAAACACCAAATAACATTTATTTAGGCTCAACACTAATCCCTAAGGTAGAGGGAGCGTGCGATGGTGATCACATCATCCTTGAAAACACTTCCAACACACATCATCACCTCGCCCTTAGCTAGTCTCCGTTCATTCCGTAGCTTTTATTTCGAGTTACCAACATTTAGCAACTGAACCGGTATCTAATACCCAGGTGCTACTAGGAGTACTAGCAAGGTACACATGCATAAAACGTATATCAAATATACTTCTGTTGACGTTGCCAGCCTTCTTATCTACCAAGTATCTAGGGCAGTTCCGCTTCAGTGACCGTTCTCCTCATAATAGAAGCACTCAGTCTCGGGTTTGGGTTCAACCTTGGGTTTCTTTACTGGAGCAGCAACTAGCTTGCCATCCATGAAGTTTCCCTCCTTGCCCTTGCCCTTCTCGAAACTAGTGGTTTTACTAACCATCAACACTTGATGCTCCTTCTTGATTTGTACCTTCGCGGTGTCAAACATCGCGAATAGCTCAGGGATCATTATTTCTATCCCTGGCATTTCATAGTTCATCATGAAGCTCTAGTAGCTTTCTGGCAGTGACTTGGAGAACTATATCAACCACTTTCTTATCTGGAAGATCAACTCCCACTCGATTCAAGCGATTATAGCACCCAGACAATCTGAGCACATGCTCACCGATTGAGCTATTCTCCTTCATCCCGCAGGCAAAGAATCTTGTTGGAGGTCTCATA
The DNA here is from genome assembly GCA_039707655.1 of Elymus sibiricus. NCBI lineage: Eukaryota > Viridiplantae > Streptophyta > Magnoliopsida > Poales > Poaceae > Elymus > Elymus sibiricus. Next base: position 456,649,959 of record CM077665.1, on the reverse strand, counting down.
CCTCTCAACACGGGCACGAGCCTGAGATCCCAATTTCAGCTCTTAGAACATCTCATATGTTCCGTGACGTTTCAAAAAAAATGTTTTGGAGCCTCAATTCTAAGACGCAATGCATGACGCACTGAACTATCAAGTAGTCATCAAAACGTGCATGTCAGATGTTCACAACATCTACAGACGACGCTTGAGGGGGTGGCTCACCGAGCGGTGCATTAAGGACATAAGCCTTCTGTGCAACAATGAGGACAGTCCTCAGATCACGGACCCAGTCCGCATTATTGCTACCATCATCTTTCAATCTATTTTCTCTAGGAACGTATAAAAACAGGGGAGCTACAGTGCGAGCTATTGATCTACAACATAATTTGCAAAGTCACTTTGACCATGTTCATTATAATGAGTTCAATTAATCATATTACTTAAGAACTCCCACTCAAATCAACATCCCTCGGGTTGTCTAAGTGTGACATGATCCAAATCCACCAACCCAAGTCCGATCATCACGTGAGATGAGGTGGTTTCAATGGTGAACATCTCCATGTTGATCATATCTACTATATGACTCATGTGCGACCTTTCGGTCTCTTGTGTTCCGAGGCCATGTCTGTACATGCTAGGCTCGTCAAGTTTAACCCGAGTGTTCCGCATGTGCAACACTGGCTTGCACCCGTTGTATGCGAACGTAGAGTCTATCACACCCGATCATCACGTGGTGTCTCGAAACGACGAACTTTCGAAACGGTGCACACTCGGGGAGAACACAATTTTATCTTGAAATTTTAGTGAGGGATCACCTTATAATGCTACCGCCGTCCTAAGCAAAACAAGGTGCATAAAAGGATTAACATCACATGCAAATCATAAGTGACATGGTATGGACATGAACTTGTGCTTTTGATCTCCATCTCCAAAGCACCGGAATGATCTCCATCGTCACCAGCATGACACCATGATCTCCATCATCTTGATCTCCATCAACGTGTCGCCATGAGGTTGTCGCGCCAACTGTTGCTTCTACGACTATTGCTAACTAATAGCGATAAAGTAAAGCAAAAACGGCGAAAATAAATTAAAGACAACCCTATGGCTCCTGCCGGTTGCCGTACTCATCGACATGCAAGTCGTGATATTCTATACAAAACATGATCATCTCATACATCACATATATCTCATCATGTAATTGGCGATATCACATCACAACATACCCTGCAAAAACAAGTTAGACGTCCTCTAATTGTTGTTGCATGTTTTACGTGGCTGCTACGGGTATCTAGCAAGAACGATTCTTACCTACGCAAAAACCACAACGGTGATACACAAATTGCTATTCAACCTTCTCAAGGACCGCATTTGTCGAATCCGATCCAACTAAAGTGGGAGAGACATACACCCGCCAGCCATCTTTATGCAACAAAGTCACATGTCAGTTGATGGAACCGGTCTCTCGTAAGCGTACGAGTAAGGTCGGTCCGGGCTGTTGGGAAACGTAGTAATAATTCAAAAAAATTCCTACGTGTCACCAAGATCAATCTAGGAGATGCTAGCAATGAGAGAGAGGGAGTGCATCTTCATACCCTTGAAGATCTCTAAGCGGAAGCGTTGCAAAGAACGCGGTTGATGGAGTCGTACTCGCGGCGATTCAAATCGCGGAAGATCCGATCCAAGCGCCGAACGGACGGCGCCTCCGCGTTCAACACACGTATAGCCCAGGGACATCTCCTCCTTCTTGATCCATCAAGGGGGGAGGAGAAGTTGAGGGAGAGCTCCGGCAGCACGACGGCGTGGTGGCGGTGGAGCTCGTGGTTCTCCGGCAGAGCTTCGCTAAGCACTACGGAGGAGGAGGAGGTGTAGGAGGGGGGAGGGCTGCGCCAGGGGCAAGGGGTAAGGCTCCCATGCGCCTCCCCACTATATATAGGGGTGGAGGGGGCTGGTTTCTTGCCCTCCAAGTCCATTGGGGCGTTGGCAAAGGTGGGAGGAAAGAAATCCCATCCTTTCCCTTCCCCACCGATTGTTATCCCCCCTTTTTAGGGATCTTGATCTTATCCCTTCGGGATATGATCTTATTCCTTCTAAGGGAGGATCTTGGTGCGCCTTGACCAGGGGTGTGGGGCCTTGCCCCCACTACCCACGTTCATGTGGGTCCCCCCATGCAGGTGGGCCCCACTCCGGAACCTTCTAGAACCTTCCCGGTACAATACCGAAAAATCCCGAACATTTTCCGGTGGCAAAAATAGGACTTCCCATATATAAATCTTTACCTCCGGACCATTCCGGAACTCCTCGTGACGTCCGGGATCTCATCCGGGACTCCGAACAACTTTCGGTAACCACATACAATTCCCATTACAACTCTAGCGTCACCGAACCTTAAGTGTGTAGACCCTACGGGTTCGGGAACCATGCAGACATGACCGAGACACCTCTCCGGCCAATAACCAATAGCGGGATCTGGATACCCATATTGGCTCCCACATGTTCCACGATGATCTCATCGGATGAACCACGATGCCGGGGATTCAATTAATCCCGTATACAATTCCCTTTGTCCATCGGTATGTTACTTGCCCGAGATTCGATCGTCGGTATCCCTATACCTTGTTCAATCTCATTACCGGCAAGTCTCTTTACTCGTTCCGTAACACATGATCCCATGACTAACTCCTTAGTCACATTGAGCTCATTATGATGATGTATTACCGAGTGGGCCCAGAGATACCTCTCCGTCACACGGAGTGACAAATCCCAGTCTCGATTCGTGCCAACCCAACAGACACTTTCGGAGATACCTGTAGTGCACCTTTATAGTCACTCAGTTACGTTGTGACATTTGATACACCCAAAGCATTCCTACGGTATCCGGGAGTTGCATAATCTCATGGTCTAAGGAAATGATACTTGACATTAGAAAAGCTCTAGCAGACGAACTACACGATCTTGTGCTATGCTTAGGATTGGGTCTTGTCCATCACATCATTCTCCTAATGATGTGATCCCGTTATCAACGACATCCAATGTCCATGGTAAGGAAACCATGACCATCTATTGATCAACGAGCTAGTCAACTAGAGGCTCACTAGGGACATGGTGTGGTCTATGTATTCACACATGTATTACGGTTTCCGGTTAATACAATTATAGCATGAAGAATAGACAATTATCATGAACAAGGAAATATAATAATAACCATTTTATTATTGCCTCTAGGGCATATTTCCAACAGTCTCCCACTTGCACTAGAGTCAATAATCTAGTTACATTGTGATGAATCGAACACCCATAGAGTTCTGGTGCTGATCATGTTTCGCTCGTGGAAGAGGTTTAGTCAACGGATCTGCGACATTCAGATCCGTATGTACTTTACAAATATCTATATCTCCATCCTGAATGTAACCACGAATGGAGTTGAAGCGGCGCTTGATGTGCTTGATCTACTTGTGAAACCTGGGCTCCTTGGCAATGGCAATAACTCCAGTGTTGTCACAGAAGAGAGTCATCGGGCCCGACGCATTGGGAATCACTCCTAGGTCGGTGATGAACTCCTTCATCCAGATTCCTTCCTGTGCTGCTTCCGAAGCAGCTATGTACTCCGCTTCACATGTAGATGCCGCCACGACGCTTTGCTTGCAACTGCACCAGCTGACTGCCCCACCATTCAAAATATACACATATCTGGTTTGTGACTTGGTGTCATCCGGATCTGTGTCGAAGCTAGCATCAACGTAACCCTTTACGACAAGCTCTTCGGCACCTCCATAAACGAGAAACATATCCTTAGTCCTTTTCAGGTACTTAAGGATATTCTTGACCGCTGCCCAGTGTTCCATTCCGGGATCACTTTGGTACCTCCCTACCAAACTTATGGCAAGGTTCACATCAGGTCTGGTACATAGCATGGCATACATAATAGAGCCTATGGCTGAGGCATAGGGGATGACACTCATCTTTTCTCTATCTTCTGCCGAGGTCGGGCATTGAGCTGTGCTCAATCTCACACCTTGCAATACAGGCAAGAACCCCTTCTTGGACTGACCCATATTGAACTTCTTCAATATCTTGTCAAGGTATGTGCTTTGTGAAAGACCAATGAGGCGTCTCGATCTATCTCTATAGATCTTGATGCCTAATATGTAAGCAGCTTCTCCAAGGTCCTTCATTGAAAAACACTTATTCAAGTAGGCCTTTATGCTTTCCAAAAGTTCTATATCATTTCCCATCAACAATATGTCATCCACATATAAAATGAGAAATGCTACAGAGCTCCCACTCACTTTCTTGTAAATACAGGCTTCTCCATAAGTCTGTATAAACCCAAACACTTTGATCACCTCATCAAAGCGAATGTTCCAACTCCGAGATGCTTGCACCAGCCCATAGATGGAGCGCTGGAGCTTGCATACCTTGTCAGCATTCTTAGGATCGACAAAACCTTCCGGCTGCATCATATACAATTCTTCCTTAAGGAAACCGTTAAGGAATGCCGTTTTGACGTCCATTTGCCAGATCTCATAATCATAAAATGCGGCAACTGCTAACATGATTCGGACAGACTTCAGCATCGCTACGGGTGAGAAAGTCTCATCGTAGTCAACTCCTTGAACTTGTCGATAACCCTTAGCGACAAGCCGAGCCTTATAGACGGTCACATTACCATCCGCGTCAGTCTTCTTCTTAAAGATCCATTGATTTTCTATGGCTTGCCGATCATCGGGCAAGTCCACCAAAGTCCATACTTTGTTCTCATACATGGATCCTATCTCGGATTTCATGGCTTCAAGCCATTTGTTGGAATCCGGGCCCGCCATGGCTTCTTCATAGTTCGAAGGTTCATCGTTGTCTAACAACATGATTTCCAGGACAGGGTTGCCGTACCACTCTGGTGCGGAACGTGTCCTCGTGGACCTACGAAGTTCAATAGTAACTTGATCCGAAGTTTCATGATCATCACCATTAACTTCCTCTCTAGTCGGTGCAGGCACCACAGAAACATTTTCCTGGGCTGCGCTACTCTCCGGTTCGAGAGGGGGTACAATTACCTCATCAAGTTCTACTTTCCTCCCACTTACTTCTTTCGAGAGAAACTCTTTCTCTAGAAAGGATCCATTCTTGGCAACAAAGATCTTGCCTTCGGATCTGAGGTAGAAGGTATACCCAATAGTTTCCTTAGGGTATCCTATGAAGACGCACTTTTCCGATTTGGGTTCGAGCTTTTCAGGTAGAAGTTTCTTGACATAAGCATCGCATCCCCAAACTTTCAGAAACGACAGCTTAGGTTTCTTCCCAAACCATAATTCATACGGTGTCGTCTCAACGGATTTAGACGGTGCCCTATTTAAAGTGAATGCGACAGTCTCTAATGCATATCCCCAAAATGATAGCGGTAAATCAGTAAGAGACATCATAGATCGCACCATATCCAATAGAGTGCGATTACGACGTTTGGACACACCATTACGCTGAGGTGTGTGCCAGGACCGGTTTTCCAGGATATTAATTTCCCAGTAAATGGCCCTTGTGCTTACCAGCCCCAGGATTACTGTTAGCTGATGAGACACAATCTTGATACAGAAATTCCAAGCAAAATACAATATTTGAAGTACACGACCAGAGTGATTTCTAAGTACAACAAAAATTTCTAGTGGTTGATGGCGGAAGCGGTTTGCGGATCATCAGCGTCTATGGGACTCCATTTCCCACAGGAACAGCTGACCTGGATAATTCCTATCTTTGCGTATCTGCTATCTTCGATGCCTAGGTTCCAGGCTGTCGTCGTTGCGCTCCTCTCCAAGCAAGAAATCTGGCCAAGACAATAGCCAGAGACAAGCCAGTGAGTACTTTGAATGTACTCGCAAACATCATGAAAACAAGTATAATATAACAGATGATAATCATGCACTGAAATATTCCAAGATCACTTAGTTAGTCACGAAATAAAATTCATGACGCACGCAAGCAAGTTATTCATATTAAACATGAATAAGCAATCAGAGAATAAAATACACCGATCGGGTGTCTGAAGCAACGCCTCGAAAGGATAAAATATAAAGCATGCCTCAGTCGGGCGTCTAAGCGACGCCACATAAAGGGCTTATAAGAAAAATAAATAATATGCGTGCCACAGTCGGGCGTCTGAGCGGCGCCACATAAAGGGCTTATAAAGGAAAATGAATAACAAGCATGCCACAGTCGGGCGTCTGAGCGACGCCACATAAAGGGCTTATAAGAAAAATAAATAACAAGCATGCCACAGTCGGGCATCTGAGCGACGCCTCATAAAGGGCTTATAAGGAAAAATAAATAATCAGCATGCCACAGTCGGGCGTCTCAGCGACGCCACAGAAAGGGCTTATATGATAAGGCAAACAGCAAGCATGCCACCGTCGGGCGTCTGAGCGACGCCACATAAAGGGCTTATATAAGAATAATCACAATGAGTATCCAGGAGGTAGAACCATCCCAGGGATACTCAATAATTCAGATGATATAAATGGTTAGTCCACAATAATAATAATCATAATCATCATTTGTCACACGTCATGATCAATGTTCCGGTTTAGAAGTTTTCCTCCGAAGACCGACACTAAGACCGACACTTGACCCATCTCAGACTGTAGTCCTTAACCGCGGACACGGCTATTTGAATAGATATAAACTCTGCAGAGGGTGTACTCTTTACCCACGAGTAACGGATTCCGTTAGTCCACCGGGACTAATTCCGTTTACGGTCTTTGAATTGAAAACACACCTGACCCGCACACACCAGCTTAACTTACCGGTGCCTGGAATCACCCACGACACTCGTTAAGCAAAACTCTAAGTGGGGAGGCTCCAACCTCGATTAGCATGGGATCAAATTTATATCGCGCGCTACTAAGGGGTGCCCCCCTCTCGGTCCCAACCGGAAACACCCATGCCCCCGGACCAGGTGGCATGCCTACCGGATGCACCCGGTATCTTCCACCATGGCCTCTCTGTACGGTGTGTGCCAAGAAAGGGGTTGACAACTTACTGAACCGTACCCTGCCCGCGGTAGGGACAAGTGGTAGTATGAAACAAGCATGGGGGTTACTGGAACATGACTCGATCTATGGTCGACTCAGGAGGCTTATGTGTTCCCTGCATGGTTAGCACAATAAATACTTTTCCACACTCTCAGGCAGAATCACCACTTATCACATCCCATCATGCCTCACTAACCATTCTCGCTCCAACGAGATGTCAGCACCAAGCTCATGTCAACCCAAGACAGAGACTTATCCCGGATTCCTTCCGGTAGGCAGGGATGGCACAAGGTGGTGACTACTGCCACAAGCATCTCAAGTTTAATAGCAAGAATCCTCATCATGTATTGCAAGCATGATCACACCTTCACATGAAATAACGCGCATTTCATGTCAACTTTGTGCTGCAGTTTTATTCGTCACACCAAACATCACACAACAAATATTATACCAGGGGTTCAGAATGCTTGCCTTCAAGTTGTGGAGAGGTAGGGTGCATCACAAAACTTTCGAAAGTTTTCTTCTCTCTCCATTTCCTATTTTGAAAATTATTCAAAACAACACTCAATTCAAAAACAGTACAAAAAGTTGTCTTAGAAAATTTTCAAATAAATCCTAAAATAAACTAGGTGAAATTTGGGAAACAACAGAAAAATAATCAGGTCCATTGGAGTTGTGGTTTAGAAACTAGAGCCAGTCAAAGTTCAGGTCAAAATCTGATTTAAACTAAAACAGATAAAAGAAAACGTTTCAGATGAAATACACTTTCGAGAGGGAGAGACGTACTTCCAGGAATGCGCTTTCACTTAACCGGTTGACCCACGGCATCAGGTCACTGACAGTGGGCCCGCCTGGCCCACTGGTCAGGTTTGACCATTCTCCCCCCTTTCTCCCTCCTATGGCCGACCGGAGGCGGAGCCCCGGTGCCTCTCGCCGGCGAACGGCGCCTACCCTCGGTATTCTGAGCACAGGAATGAGCCCGTGGGATCTAGATGAACCCGAGGAGGTGCGTCACCGTTGTCGGGGTGGCGGAAGTCGCTGATGGCGAGGTCCACGGCGGACGCCGGCGTCGGCCGGATCTGGGGCATCCCTGCCCGGAGCTTCTAGCATGGCGCTTGGTAGGGGGATCGAACCGTGGCTACTCAAGGGGAACTCTGTTGAAGGAAGGCTTGGGGAAGGGGTTGCAGAGGTGGCTAATTTGACAGAGAAGGGGCGGCGGCTCCCATGGCCGGAGGCGGGGAAGATGACCGCTTGGATCGAATTGCTTCTTTGGGGAGGCTCTCTACGGTTCAGGGGAGTGGACTGGCCTGCACTGCGGCTACGGGGCGCTTATTTATCGCCGGTTGTGGTCGGTTCCCGCTGTGGCCGGGGATAAGCTCGGTGGCCGACCGCCTCTGTGGCTGCAGGGCGACGTGGCGATGGCCGGAGCTAGCGGACGCGCTCGAGGATGAGAACGGCCTGTTCACAAGGGCAGCTGGCGAACGGAGGAGGCTTGCGCGGCGCCGGCCATGGCAGAGGCTGGCGGGACGGCAGTGGCTGCTTGCGGTGGAGGTGCTGAGCTACAGCTGGTGCAGGGGCTCTGGACGAGATGGGCTGGCGTATCTCTGCGAGCAGGGATGGATCAGGACGAGCGGAGGAGGCGGCAACTGGTCGCGGCGACTTGGGAGGCCACACGTGCAAAACGCGCGTTCTGGCCGCGCTCTGGACACGCGCGCCAGGCGTTCGACAAAATGCCAACGCATTCTAGGCCTATCTGATGCTTATGAAACTAAACAGGACAAGGCTAATGCATATATGAGAGCTACTAGACATGCTGGTTTGGTCTGGGGAGATAGTCCACAATGCAAACATGGTTTCATGCCAATTCTGTTCATGAACACAAGGTGTTCGACAGAATGCCATGGGCATCAAGGCAACTCTTCTGGTGGTCAAAATCTCCAGGTTGGGGTCTCTTTAGGTGTAGGTGATGATGGCAAAGCTATATTGAGAAAACCAGAAACTTGCTAGTGTAAGTTTTGCAAAACTCTGATTCTGGACAGAAACTATGGGGCATTATTGCATGTGCTTAAAATCTTCTAATGGGTCTGATCTCCTGGACTTAAGGGTTTGGTAGGGATTACTAATAGTAGGAAAAATACCAAGGGCATTAGAATAAAACAAAATAGGGTTGCAGTACAAACTTCCAAACTGGACCAGAATGAAGGTGAGGATGGTTTGCTCAAAATTTCCAAAACACAAGGCTGTTCCTTTGCATAAATGTGATGTAGGAACCTCACATGTCTTCTACAAATTTTTTGTAGAATTTTTAAATGAAGTTATCAAATAGTTGTAGTGCAAATGAAGCTCTAAACATTATGAGAAACCATTTTAAAAGAAATAAAGCTTAGAAGGATAGTTATAAAAATATTTCCACTGATCATAAAATAAAAAGAAATGTTCTTGAGAAGGTATTCAAGTCCAACAATATTTTTGAAAAGTTTCTAGTTGGAGGGAAAACTCCACAATTCAGAAGAAAGGAGTGATTCTGAAATCAATAAATGATCCAGAAAATAAAAATTTAATTTCCTAGCAAAATTTTAATTAATAAAACATGGTCAAATTTTTGGGGTGTTACAACACTACCCCCCTTAAGAAAAATCTCGTCCTCGAGATTTGCTAAAGACGGTTTCAAAAATATTACTCCTGTTATCATGCAATGATAACTCGAAAATTAAATATCCTGCTCACGCGATATGACGTGGTTACAGTGAGAGGGCAAATAATTGGGATATCTACAGTGTGGTACTGGCGTTGCATGGAAAAATCTACGGTTGGGGAAACCGAGAGATTTCTACTTTTGGCTACGGTAAATTTAGAATTAATAAAATTCTAAATTTCCATATAACGCTGGTCGTACCCGAGTGCACAGTGCTCTCTCTGGCTGACAGGTGGACCCGGGGCCCACTGTCAGTCTCTTCTTCTACCTCTGGCTCTCATCTCTTCCTCTCTCTCGCGCTCTTTCCCGTGCTCTCTCCTCGGCGGCGTCTAGCGCGTAGGGCATCTAGGCCGTACTGCGGTAGTGCGCGGCGTGCTAGCTGCCGGCGCAGCGTGCACTCACCTTGCGGGCCAGTGCGCTGTCGGCACTGCTCGCGGATTCGCCTCCGAACACCAGCGATCGAGCGACGAGCGGCGCTGGTGGACTTCGCTCACCGTACATCGATCTCGAGCTATAAAATGACCGCGATGCTTCTCTCTTCTTCCTCACACCTGGCCTCGTTTCTTCTTCTCCTTCCTTCTCCTCCATTTCTGTTTGTAGGAGCTCGAGACGAGGCTCTAATGGCGGAGGTGATGCCGGATTGGTACACGATCCTGATGTGCGGAGGGTTGGCGGCATTGCTGGGGCTCTCGGTGCTCCTATGCGCAATGATCCACGATGATCGCCGTGATGCTGCTGCTTGAGTGTTGGCTCTCCACGGCGGCGGTGATCATGAGGATTAAGTGTCGGTGTCAGGTACTGACTGTTGTCAGTGTGCTGCAGGCAACTTGTACCAGAATAATTACCCACAAATTTCTCTTTCAGAAACTGTGGTGTGTTCGTGTGGTGATCAGTTAGGTGCAAAATGTGTACGTGGTTTTGCAATTAGTGCAGGTGGTCGAGTGGTTGTGGTTGTGAGCCTGCTGTCGTGGTGCTGCGTAAATCTAAACCTATGTCATGGAGAAATATTTGTTGCAATGGCTCAAAGAAAAATCCAACCTCGGGATTTACTAAGAGCGAAAACAGTTGATCAAAAATTACAGCAGTAAAAATTACTCACACCAATTGGAACCAAACAATTTATTTATAGCTCAAACTTAGGATACTACGCATAAGCTGCAACACATAAATAAATGCTAGGCTAACAAACATAGAAGTGGCATCTACGACGCAAACGTAAAATATGCTGGGTCCTGAGAAAATGTCTTCGGCACTGGGGCACATTCTTCTTCTACTGGAGGAAGCGGATTGACTAGTCGAAGAACGCGCCTTTCCTGGTCTGGCCTTAGTGGTCTGCCAATGGCGATCTGAGGATTCAAATCAGCGAGGTTCTGGAGATAACCCATTACTCGCTGGGTCAAACGCTCTTGCGCGATGGCGTACTGGGCAAGATTGGCCAGTACTGGGTCCCTCTCAATTCGTCCACCGGGAAAAGATGCTTCTTCTCCAGGTGCTGCACGACTCGGGAAGTAATAATACCCCCTTTCGCTGGCATAGGGTACTGCGAAGCGAAGACGAGTAATCGCTTCGTACGCAGCAGCTTCTATGGCCATTTGCGGAGTCGGCATAGATTTCCCCACGAAGGAGACTTCCATCGGGTCTTGGTTTGGGTTTGCGGGAGGGATGTGCACTACTGCCCAATATTTCGAGGCGGATGGGGTGATTCTCGTTTTGAGCAGCTCGTACTGGGGTGGATGGGTAGAACTCATGGTACTGCAGGTAAAGTCCCACAATATTTTAACAAAACTACCTGGGGTTGCATCTGGAGTTCTCAGATGAATACTGGGGCTCAGCATGGCAAAAATGGCTGTGAGAGCTGTGCACAAAGCAAGGGATGCTTGGTAAGGTCACGGAGTGGCCTCTTATATAGCATCAGGGCTGGGTTACCGATTGCGGTGTGGGGGCAAACTAGTTTGTCGGTTCTGCTCTATGGGGGTCGGGGTCAATGCCACAGATATACATATCTCACAAAAGTGACGTATTACTGTGGGTGTTGTCTGGGGATGGTTTTTGGTAGCTGCGCCCGGAATTTAATATGCAACCGCACGCCAACATACTTATGCATGGCTACTATTAAAAACAAAGGTACACAAGCAGTCTGCATTTTATTCATGGCGATTACAAGGTCACACTATTACAAGGCGTAGAATACTAAGACTCGGTACTACTCGAGTGACTTAGTCTACCTCGTTAATATCTAATCGAGCGTGCCTTGTGGACGTCGAGGCTTCTCCATGGGCTTCACCGTCGGGATTTGCTGGATGGGGTTGCGCGGGGTCGGGGTAGCGATGATGACCATCGCGGGGGTTGGTGGTCACAATCCCGTTGGAGCGTGTCCCCAAAAGGCGACGAAGCTCTTCTGGGGATACAAATGCATTCCGGTCGGTTGCAGGGGCAGACCTCAAGGACTCGATCGGTTGTCCAAACAGCACGACTGGGTTGTCGGCATCGGCCACATCTTCTCCTCTTGCCGGGGCTCGACGGGCAAGTTCTCCACGAGCTGCGATCAGATCAAGAGTGACCTGATCGAACAATGCCTCTAGTGCACTTACATAGCGCACCAGATGTAGCAATGCAGGGTCCGTCTCGTGGTCTCCGTTGGCAACCTGGGGTGGCCTACTATACCCGTCACGGCTGGGGTAATAGTAGAACGAGCGGCAGTTAACTCTTGGCGACAGGTGCCAGAGTTGAACTATAGCCTCTCGAGCGGCTAGCTGGATGGCTTGTGGCTCAAAGGAAGTTGTCCTTCCGGTGAACCTGTAGGGGCGTTCTGGCGCTATACCCCTACCATAGACGTGCACCGTGGCCCAGAATTGACGACTCACACCGCTCATGAGCCCTTGGTACACAACATATTCTGGGGGCTCTTCTAAAGCTAAGGCACGACGGGTGAGGTTTGCTAGCACGGTTACAAAACCTCCAAGGTTGGTTGCTGTGGTCTCATTGTGAACAATGGGGCCAGGCATCTTGGCTTGGTTTTGGGGTAGAGGCTGTGCTGTGCTGGGTTGAGGCTAACGTTCCCTTTTATAGAAAAGAAAACGGAGTCTTCCTTCGCACGCTTGCGAATGAGACAAATTAGGTGTCGGTCACTGGCGCGTGATCGACGGGCTAGGCTGATAGGTTGGGCACCGACTGCCAAAAGGTGTCGGGGTCACTGTGTGGCTATCGTATAGGATAAGCTTGGCTGTGGTTAGGTTAAGGTCTGGTGGGTGGTTTACCTAGGTTTTATTGACCAGGCTAAGATAGGATTAGCCAATGGTCAGCCTGGCTCTGATACCAAGGTTGTCAGGACCGGCTTTCCAGGATATTAATTTCCCAGTAAATGGCCCTTGTGCTCACCAGCCCCAGGATTACTGTTAGCTGATGAGACACAATCTTGATACAGAAATTCCAAGCAAAATACAACATTTGAAGTACACGACCAGAGTGATCTCTGAGTACAACAAAAATTTCTAGTGGTTGATGGCGGAAGCGGTTTGCGGATCATCAGCGTCTATGGGACTCCATTTCCCACAGGAACAGCTGACCTGGATAATTCCTATCTTCGCGTATCTGCTATCTTCGATGCCTAGGTTCCGGGCTATCGTCGTTGCGCTCCTCTCCAAGCAAGAAATCTGGCCAAGACAATAGCCAGGGACAAGCCAGTGAGTACTTTGAATGTACTCGCAAACATCATGAAACACAAGTATAATATAACAGATGATAATCATGCACTGAAATATTCCAAGATCACTTAGTCAGTCACGAAATAAAATTCATGACGCACGCAAGCAGGTTATTCATATTAAACATGAATAAGCAATCAGAGAATAAAATACACCGATCGGGTGTCTGAAGCAACGCCTCGAAAGGATAAAATATAAAGCATGCCTCAGTCGGGCGTCTGAGCGACGCCACATAAAGGGCTTATAAGAAAAATAAATAATATGCGTGCCACAGTCGGGCGTCTGAGCGACGCCACATAAAGGGCTTATAAAGGAAAATGAATAACAAGCATGCCACAGTCGGGCGTCTGAGCGACGCCACATAAAGGGCTTATAAGAAAAATAAATAACAAGCATGCCACAGTCGGGCGTCTGAGCGACGCCTCATAAGGGGCTTATAAGGAAAAATAAATAATCAGCATGCCACAGTCGGGCGTCTCAGCGACGCCACAGAAAGGGCTTATATGATAAGGCAAACAGCAAGCATGCCACAGTCGGGCGTTTGAGCGACGCCACATAAAGGGCTTATATAAGAATAATCACAATGAGTATCCAGGAGGTAGAACCATCCCAGGGATACTCAATAATTCAGATGATATAAATGGTTAGTCCACAATAATAATAATCATAATCATCATTTGTCACACGTCATGATCAATGTTCCGGTTTAGAAGTTTTCCTCCGAAGACCGACACTAAGACCGACACTTGACCCATCCCAGACTGTAGTCCTTAACCGCGGACACGGCTATTCGAATAGATATAAACTCTGCAGAGGGTGTACTCTTTACCCACGAGTAACGGATTCCGTTAGTCCACCGGGACTAATTCCGTTTACGGTCTTTGAATTGAAAACACACCTGACCCGCACACACCAGCTTAACTTACCGGTGCCTGGAATCACCCACGACACTCGTTAAGCAAAACTCTAAGTGGGGAGGCTCCAACCTCGATTAGCATGGGATCAAATTTATATCGCGCGCTACTAAGGGGTGCCCCCCTCTCGGTCCCAACCGGAAACACCCATGCCCCCGGACCAGGTGGCATGCCTACCAGATGCACCCGGTATCTTCCACCATGGCCTCTCTGTACGGTGTGTGTGCCAAGAAAGGGGTTGACAACTTACTGAACCGTACCCTGCCCGCGGCAGGGACAAGTGGTAGTACGAAACAAGCATGGGGGTTACTGGAACAAGACTCGATCTATGGTCGACTCAGGAGGCTTATGTGTTCCCTGCATGGTTAGCACAAGAAATAGTTTTCCACACTCTCAGGCAGAATCACCACTTATCACATCCCATCATGCCTCACTGACCATTCTCGCTCCAACGAGATGTCAGCACCAAGCTCATGTCAACCCAAGACATAGACTTATCCCAGATTCCTTCCGGTAGATAGGGATGGCACAAGGTGGTGACTACTGCCACAAGCATCTCAAGTTTAATAGCAAGAATCCTCATCATGTATTGCAAGCATGATCACACCTTCACATGAAATAACGCGCATTTCATGTCAACTTGGTGCTGTAGTTTTATTCGTCACACCAAACATCACACAACAAATATTACACCAGGGGTTCAGAATGCTTGCCTTCAAGTTGTGGAGAGGTAGGGTGCATCACAAAACTTTTGAAAGTTTTCTTCTCTCTCCATTTCCTATTTTGAAAATTATTCAAAACAACACTCAATTCAAAAACAGTACAAAAAGTTGTCTTAGAAAATTTTCAAATAAATCCTAAAATAAACTAGGTGAAATTTGGGAAACAACAGAAAAAGAATCAGGTCCATTGGAGTTGTGGTTTAGAAACTAGAGCCAGTCAAAGTTCAGGTCAAAATCTGATTTAAACTAAAACAGATAAAAGAAAACGTTTTAGATGAAATACACTTTCGAGAGGGAGAGACGTACTTCCAGGAATGCGCTTTCACTTAACCGGTTGACCCACGGCATCAGGTCACTGACAGTGGGCCCGCCTGGCCCAGTGGTCAGGTTTGACCATTCTCCCCCTTTCTCCCGCCTATGGCCGACCGGAGGCGGAGCCCCGGTACCTCTCGCCGGTGAACGGCGCCTGCCCTCGGTATTCTGAGCACAGGAATGAGCCCGTGGGATCTAGACGAACCCGAGGAGGTGCGTCACCGCTGTCGGGGTGGCGGAAGTCGCTGACGGCGAGGTCCACGGCGGACGCCGGTGTCGGCCGGATCTGGGGCATCCTGCCCGAAGCTTCTAGCATGGCGCTTGGTAGGGGGATCGGACTGTGGCTACTCGAGGGGGACTCTGCTGAAGGAAGGCTTGGGGAAGGGGTTGCAGAGGTGGCTAATTTGACAGAGAAGGGGCGACGGCTCCCATGGCCGGAGGCGGGGAAGATGACCACTTGGATCGAATTGCTTCTTCGGGGAGGCTCTCTACGGTTCAGGGGAGTGGACTGGCCTGCACTGCGGCTACGGGGCGCTTATTTATAGCTGGTTGAGGTCGGTTCCCGCTGTGGCCGGGGATAAGCTCGGCGGCCGACCGCCTCTGTGGCTGCAGGGCGACGTGGAGATGGCCGGAGCTAGCGGACGCGCTCGAGGATGAGAATGGCCTGTTCACGAGGGCAGCTGGCGAACGGAGGAGGCTTGGGCGGCGCCGGCCATGGCAGAGGCTGGCGGGACGGCAGTGGCGGCTTGCGGTGGAGGTGCTGAGCTACAGCGGTTGCAGGGGCTCTGGACGAGATGGGCTGGCGTATCTCTGCGAGCAGGGATGGATCAGGACGAGCGGGGGAGGCGGCAACTGGTCGCGGCGACTTGGGAGGCCGCACGTGCAAAACGCGCGTTCTGGCCGCGCTCTGGACACGCGCGCCAGGCGTTCGACAAAATGCCAACGCACTCTAGGCCTATCTGATGCTTATGAAACTAAACAGGACAAGGCTAATGCATATATGAGAGCTACTAGACATGCTGGTTTGGTCTGGGGAGATAGTCCACAATGCAAACATGGTTTCATGCCAATTCTGTTCATGAACACAAGGTGTTCGACAGAATGCCATGGGCATCAAGGCAACTCTTCTGGTGGTCAAAATCTCCAGGTTGGGGTCTCTTTAGGTGTAGGTGATGATGGCAAAGCTATATTGAGAAAACCAGAAACTTGCTAGTGTAAGTTTTGCAAAACTCTGATTCTGGACAGAAACTATGGGGCATTATTGCATGTGCTTAAAATCTTCTAATGGGTCTGATCTCCTGGACTTAAGGGTTTGGTAGGGATTACTAATAGTAGGAAAAATACCAAGGGCATTAGAATAAAACAAAATAGGGTTGCAGTACAAACTTCCAAACTGGACCAGAATGAAGGTGAGGATGGTTTGCTCAAAATTTCCAAAACACAAGGCTGTTCCTTTGCATAAATGTGATGTAGGAACCTCACATGTCTTCTACAATTTTTTTGTAGAATTTTTAAATGAAGTTATCAAATAGTTGTAGTGCAAATGAAGCTCTAAACATTATGAGAAACCATTTTAAAAGAAATAAAGCTTAGAAGGATAGTTATAAAAATATTTCCACTGATCATAAAATAAAAAGAAATGTTCTTGAGAAGGTATTCAAGTCCAACAATATTTTTGAAAAGTTTCTACTTGGAGGGAAAACTCCACAATTCAGAAGAAAGGAGCAATTCTGAAATCAATAAATGATCTAGAAAATAAAAATTTAATTTCTTGGCAAAATTTTAATTAATAAAACATGGTCAAATTTTTGGGGTGTTACAGAGTGCCAGGCGGCGTGAGTTGTGAAACAATTCCACATATCCTTAAGTGCTGCCAAACTCGTGACTCAAATATTCTCCTCCACGATCAGATCGTAAGAACTTTATTTTCTTGTCACGTTGATTCTCTACCTCACTCTGAAATTCCTTGAACTTTTCAAAGGCCTCAGACTTGTGTTTCATTAAGTAGACATACCCATATCTGCTTAAGTCATCAGTGAGGGTGAGAACATAACGATAGCCACCGCGAGCCTCAACGCTCATTGGACCGCATACATCGGTATGTATTATTTCCAACAAGTTGGTTGCTCGCTCCATTGTTCCGGAGAACGGAGTCTTAGTCATCTTGCCCATGAGGCATGGTTCGCACGTGTCAAATGATTCATAATCAAGAGACTCCAAAAGTCCATCTGCATGGAGTTTCTTCATGCGTTTGACACCAATATGACCAAGGCGGCAGTGCCACAAGTATGTGGGACTATCATTATCAACCTTACATCGTTTGGTATTCACACTATGAATATGTGTAACATCACATTCGAGATTCAATAAAAATAAACCATTGACCAGCGGGGCATGACCATAAAACATATCTCTCATATAAATAGAACAACCATTATTCTCGGATTTAAATGAGTAGCCATCTCGCATCAAACGAGATCCAGATACAATGTTCATGCTCAAAGTTGGTACTAAATAACAATTACTGAGGTTTAAAACTAATCCCGAAGGTAGATGTAGAGGTAGCGTGCCAACGGCGATCACATCGACCTTGGAACCATTCCCGACGCGCATCGTCACCTCATCCTTCGCCAGTCTGCGCTTATTCCGCAGCTCCTGTTTTGAGTTACAAATGTGAGCAACCGCACCAGTATCAAATACCCAGGAGCTACTACGAGCGCTGGTAAGGTACACATCAACAACATGTATATCATATATACCTTTGACGTTGCCGGCCTTCTTATCCGCTAAGTACTTGGGGCAGTTCCGCTTCCAGTGACCGGTTCCCTTGCAATAAAAGCACTCAGTCTCAGGCTTGGGTCCATTCTTGGGCTTCTTCCCAGCAACTGATTTACCGGGCGCGGCAACTGCTTTGCCGTCCTTCTTGAAGTTCTTCTTATCCTTGCCTTTCTTGAAACTGGTGGTCTTATTCACCATCAACACTTGATGTTCCTTTTTGATCTCCACCTCCGCTGATTTCAGCATCGAATATAACTCAGGAATGGACTTCTCCATCCCTTGCATATTGAAGTTCATCACAAAGCTCTTGTAGCTAGGTGGAAGCGACTGGAGGATTCTGTCAATAACCGAGTCATCTGGAAGATTAACTCCCAGCTGAGACAAGCGGTTGTGCAACCCAGACATTTTGAGTATGTGCTCGCTGACAGAACTATTTTCCTCCATCTTACAACTGAAGAACTTGTCGGAGACTTCATATCTCTCGACCCGGGCATGAGCTTGGAAAACCATTCTCAGCTCTTGGAACATCTCATATGCTCCGTGTTGCTCAAAACGCTTTTGGAGCCCCGGTTCTAAGCTGTAAAGCATGCCGCACTAAACCAGGGAGTAATCATCACTACGCGACTGCCAGGCGTTCATAACGTCTTGAGTTGCTGGGAAAATGGGTGCGTCACCTAGCGGTGCATCAAGGACATATGCTTTCTTGGAAGCTATGAGGATGATCCTCAAGTTACGGACCCAGTCCGTATAGTTGCTTCCATCGTCTTTCAGCTTGGTTTTATCTAGGAACGCGTTGAAGATGAGGGCAACATTAGCGTGGGCCATTGGATCTACAAGATAGATTGTAAAGACAATTTTTAGACTAAGTTCATGATAATTAAGTTCATCTAATCAAATTATTTAATGAACTCCCACTCAGATAGACATCCCTCTAGTCATCTAAGTGATACATGATCCATATCGACTAGGCCGTGTCCGATCATCACGTGAGACGGACTAGTCATCAATGGTGAACATCTCCATGTTGATCGCATCTACTATACGACTCATGTTCGACCTTTCGGTCTCTCGTGTTCCGAGGCCATGTCTGTACATGCTAGGCTCGTCAAGTCAACCTAAGTGTTTCGCGTGTGTAAATCTGGCTTACACCCGTTGTATGCGAACGTTAGAATCTATCACACCCGATCATCACGTGGTGCTTCAAAACAACGATCCTTCGCAACGGTGCACACTTAGGGGGAATACATTTCTTGAAATTTTAGTGAGGGATCATCTTATTTATGCTACCGTCGTTCTAAGCAAATAAGATGTAAAAACATGATAAACATCACATGCAAATCATAAAGTGACATGATATGGCCAATATCATCTTGCGCCTTTGATCTCCATCTTCGGGGCGCGGCATGATCACCATCGTCACCGGCATGACACCATGATCTCCATCATCATGATCTCCATCATCGTGTCTTCATTAAGTTGTCTCGCCAACTATTACTTCTACTACTATGGCTAATGGTTAGCAATAAAGTAAAGTAATTACATGGCGTTTTTGATTGACACGCAGGTCATACAATAAATTAAGACAACTCCTATGGCTCCTGCCGGTTGTCATACTCATCGACATGCAAGTCGTGATTCCTATTACAAGAACATGATCAATCTCATACATCACATATATTTCATCACATTCTTTTGGCCATATCACATCACATAGCATACCCTGCAAAAACAAGTTAGACGTCCTCTAATTGTTGTTGCAAGTTTTACGTGGCTGCTATGGGTTTCTAGGAAGAACGTTTCTTACCTACGCAAAAGCCACAACGGTGATATGCCAATTGCTATTTACCCTTCATAAGGACCCTCTTCATCGAATCCGATCCGACTAAAGTGGGAGAGACAGACACCCGCTACCCACCTTATGCAACAAGTGCATGTCAGGCGGTGGAACCAGTCTCACGTAAGCGTACGTGTAAAGTCGGTCCGGGCCGCTTCATCCCACAATGCCGCCGAATCAAGATAGGACTAGTAACGGCAAGCAAATTGACCAAATCATCGCCCACAACTACTTGTGTTCTACTCGTGCATAGAATCTACGCATAGACCTAGCTCATGAAGCCACTGTTGGGAAACGTAGTAATAATTCAAAAAAAATCCTACGTGTCACCAAGATCAATCTAGGAGATGCTAGCAACGAGAGAGAGGGAGTGCATCTTCATACCCTTGAAGATCGCTAAGCGGAAGCGTTGCAAAGAACGTGGTTGATGGAGTCGTACTCGCGGAGATTCAAATCGCGGAAGATCCGATCCAAGCGTCGAACGGACGGCGCCTCCGCGTTCAACACACGTACAGCCCGGGGACATCTCCTCCTTCTTGATCCAGCAAGGGGGGAGGAGAAGTTGAGGGAGAGCTCCGACAGCACGACGGCGTGGTGGCGGTGGAGCTCGTGGTTCTCCGGCAGAGCTTCGCTAAGCACTACGGAGGAGGAGGAGGTGTAGGAGGGGGGAGGGCTGCGCCAGGGGCAAGGGGTAAGGCTCCCATGCGCCTCCCCACTATATATAGGGGTGGAGGGGGCTGGTTTCTTGCCCTCCAAGTCCATTGGGGCGTTGGCAAAGGTGGGAGGAAAGAAATCCCATCCTTTCCCTTCCCCACCGATTGTTATCCCCCCTTTTTAGGGATCTTGATCTTATCCCTTCGGGATATGATCTTATTTCTTCTAAGGGGGGATCTTGGTGCACCTTGACCAGGGGTGTGGGGCCTTGCCCCCACTACCCACGTTCATGTGGGTCCCCCCATGCAGGTGGGCCCCACTCCGGAACCTTCTAGAACCTTCCCGGTACAATACCGAAAAACCCCGAACATTTTCCGATGGCCAAAATAGGACTTCCCATATATAAATCTTTACCTCTGGACCATTCCGGAACTCCTCGTGACGTCCGGGATCTCATCCGGGACTCCGAACAACTTTCGGTAACCACATACAATTCCCATTACAACTCTAGCGTCACCGAACCTTAAGTGTGTAGACCCAACGGGTTCGGGAACCATGCAGACATGACTGAGACACCTCTCCGGCCAATAACCAATAGCGGGATCTGGATACCCATATTGGCTCCCACATGTTCCACGATGATCTCATCGGATGAACCACGATGTCGGGGATTCAATTAATCCCGTATACAATTCCCTTTGTCCATCGGTATGTTACTTGCCCGAGATTCGATCGTCGGTATCCCTATACCTTGTTCAATCTCGTTACCGGCAAGTCTCTTTACTCGTTCCGTAACACATGATCCCGTGACTAACTCCTTAGTCACATTGAGCTCATTATGATGATGTATTACCGAGTGGGCCCAGAGATACCTCTCCGTCACACGGAGTGACAAATCCCAGTCTCGATTCGTGCCAACCCAACAGACACTTTCGGAGATACCTGTAGTGCACCTTTATAGTCACCCAGTTACGTTGTGACGTTTGATACACCCAAAGCATTCCTACGGTATCCGGGAGTTGCACAATCTCATGGTCTAAGGAAATGATACTTGACATTAGAAAAGCTCTAGCAGACGAACTACACGATCTTGTGCTATGCTTAGGATTGGGTCTTGTCCATCACATCATTCTCCTAATGATGTGATCCCGTTATCAACGACATCCAATGTCCATGGTCAGGAAACCATGACCATCTATTGATCAACGAGCTAGTCAACTAGAGGCTCACTAGGGACATGGTGT
This sequence comes from Elymus sibiricus, assembly GCA_039707655.1. Taxonomy (NCBI): domain Eukaryota; kingdom Viridiplantae; phylum Streptophyta; class Magnoliopsida; order Poales; family Poaceae; genus Elymus; species Elymus sibiricus. The sequence goes on along the minus strand of CM077665.1, from coordinate 456,628,104 downwards.
GGTCTATGTATTCACACATGTATTACGGTTTCCGGTTAATACAATTATAGCATGAACAATAGACAATTATGATGAACAAGGAAATATAATAATAACCATTTTATTATTGCCTCTAGGGCACATTTCCAACACGGGCCGCTTCATCCCACAATACCGCCGAATTAAGAAAAGACCAAGGGAGGAAGCAATCTGAGCATCAATGCCCACAAACTCCTTTGTGTTTAGTCGTGATCTCATCTATGCATAGACCTGGCTCATGATGCCTTTGTTGGGGAACGTTGCATGGGAAACAAAAAAATTTCCTACGCACACGCAAGATCTATCCATGGTGATGAGCATCTACGAGAGGGAGAGTGGATCTACATACCTTTGTAGATCGCTAAGCGGGAAGCATTAAGAAACGCGGTTGATGTAGTCGAACGTCTTCGCGATCCAAATCGCAAGCCGTCCCGCGATCCAATCACGATCCGTCCCGCGATCCAATCACGGTCCTTCCGATCTAGCGCCGAACGGACGACACCTCCGCGTTCAGCACACGTATAGCTCGATGATGATCTCCACCTCCTTGATCCAGCAAGTGAGGGTGGAGAGGTAGATGAGTTCTCCGCCAGCACAATGGCGTGGTGGCGGTGGTGGTGGAGCTGTCCCGGCAGGGCTTCGCCAAGCACGACCAAGACAATCTAGTGGAGAACAGATCTAGAGGGAGAGAGAGGTAGCCGTGGCTTTTCAGGTGAGGGCTGCCCTCAAATCCTCTAGTATATATAGGAGGAAGGGAGGGGAGGAGGCAGCCCAAAACCCTCCACCAAGGAGGGTTCGGCCGAACCAAGGGGGAGGAGTCCTCCCCCAACTAGGATTCCTCCTCCCACAAGGGAGGTGGAGTCCTCGGAGGACTCCCCACTTGGCCCTCCTCTCTCCTCTTCGCATGGCCCCTTAGGGGCTAGCTTGCCCAGCCCACTAAGAGCTGGTGCTCCACCCCTAAGGCCCAAGTGGCCCCCGGAGTGGGTGGCCCCCTCCCGATGGACCCCCGGAACCCTCCCGGCACCCCCGGTACACTACCGGTGACGCCCGAACTTTTTCCGGTGACCAAAATGGGTCTTCCTATATATCAATCTTTACCTCCGGACCATTCCGGAGCTCCTCGTGACGTCCGGGATCTCATCTGGTACTCCGAACAACCTTCGGTCACCACCATACATAACTCAATACTATCGAAACGTCACCGAACATTAAGTGTGCAGATCCTGCGGGTTCAAGAACTATGTAGACATGACCGAGACACCTCTACGGTCAATAACCAATAGCAGGACCTGGATGCCCATATTGGTTCCTACATATTCTACGAAGATCTTTATCGGTCGAACCTCTATGTCAAGGATTCAGTTAATCCCGTATGATGTTCCCTTTGTTCTTCGGTATGTTACTTGCCCGAGATTCGATCGTCGGTATCACTATACCTGGTTCAATCTCGTTGCCGGCAAGTCTCTTTACTCGTTCCGTAATACAAGATCCCGTGGCTAACTCTTTAGTCACTTTGCTTGCAAGGCTTATTGTGATGTTGTATTACCGAGTGGGCCCTGAGATACCTCTCCGTCACACGGAGTAACAAATCCCAGTCTTGATCCATGCCCACTCAACAGACACCCTCGGAGATACCTGTAGAGCATCTTTATAGTCACCCAGTTACGTTGTGAAGTTTGATACACACAAGGTATTCCTCTGGTGTCAATGAGTTACATGATCTCATGGTTATAGGAACAGATACTTGACATGCAGAAAACTATAGCAATAAACTGACACGATCATATGCTCTGTTCATAGTTTGGGTCTTGTCCATCACATCATTCTCCTAATGATGTGATCCCGTTATCAAATGACATCTCATGTCTATGGCTAGGAAAACTTTGACCATCTTTGATCAACAAGCTAGTCTACTAGAGGCATACTAGGGACACAGTGTTTTCTATGTATCCACACATGCAATTGAGTTTCTAATCAATACAATTATAGCATGGATAATAAACGATTATCATGAACAAGGAAATATAATAATAACCACTTTATTATTGCCTCTAGGGCATATTTCCAACAAAAAGACAGTGCACTTCCTCCGCATCACCGCCAAGGCATCCTTCGCGTCGGCGTCCATCGCCTTTTTGGCCTTCTTCGATGGGCCCGCGGCGGCGGGAAGAAGCCCTCGCTTGGGCGCCATGGCGACTCGACGGCGTGCGGTGGAGAATGAGGAGGAACAGCTCGGGGGCTCTGTGCTATAGGAAGGAGGAGCAGAGGCGGCAGAGCAGAGGGATGCGGTTGGAATGAGCAGCGCACTTGCAGAAACCCCCTTTATTAACAAGGAGGAAGACGCAAGAGGTGCCTCTTCCAGTCCAACGCTGCGCGGCTTTTCAGGCGCGACCCCTCAAAGCAACCGCCTCGCTCCACCGTTCCCATGACCCGCAGTCAATGCACGTCGTTGGCGAAGCAGAAATTCATCTTAACCGCGGGTAATTGCGGTCGCGTGTGCCTGTGCACTGTTTTTGGGCCTAGCCCAACAAACGTCATGGACGCAAGTGTGGCCTAGGCCCGGGGGCTCCTGTTGGTGTACTAAAGAACGGGGCCCTTAGTACCCTGACTTGTGCACCAGACGACCGCGGCCTCCGGATCGGCAAGACCCTGCCGGGATGGATCTGGATGCCAAGCCTCTTCATACAAGAGGTCGAGCAAACCGGCAAGCCCTCCTTGTCGGAGGACTCGAGTACTAATACGCCCACCAAGGCTTCCGCCCGCCGAGCCCTCGCTCCTCGTCGCCACGCTGGATGTCTACATCGGCTAGGTGTCGAGCGGGCAGGCAGTTAGGTGGAGCTGGTTGGGGCATGTGGCGACTCACCAGATTTACATCAGAGCTTTAATGACAGTCGTCCCACGACGTGCCAAAGGAATAAGAAGTAGCTGGACGAACAACACAGAAGGAGAGGCAATCATTGCTGGAAGACGTCGCCAGCGTGCCACCTCACGGCGCATTTAATGTGTCTGTCCTAGTCCGTCAGAATTAGGTATTTCCCACTATCGCTATTGCCAGCAGTTCTAGCAGAGGGATATACATTCTTTACAAGGTGTAAAGACCATTTTAGCCACTGTTGTAGCCCCTTGGATTATAAAAGGAGGTCCATGGCTACCTTTAGGTGGGTCAACACTCTGTTCATTTACACGCGTAGCGAAGCTCCCTGAGCATCCTTGCCGGGTTGTGACGCTCCTGTATTGTGAACCCAAATAATCCACAACCACACAGGACGTAGGCTATTACGCTCCGGCGGCCCGAACCTGTCTAAACCCTCGCACGTGCATGGTCCGGTGATGCTCTTCGCGCCAGAGGATCTCCCTTGCCGAACCAAAAAAGGGGCCTTGCCGGACCCATAGATCGTCGTACCCCGACAATGCCAACGTGTTATTATTCTTAACTTTTATTCGTATTGGAATGCCCTTTCCTTTGTGTATTGATGCAGGTGCGAAAAAATAGTAAAGATTGCCAGAGCTATGACAAGTGGATTGATGGATTGATCATCATTGTCAGGTGTGTGTCATGCTGAAGATTATATAGTTCATTTAGTCTTTCTACCCTTTCTCCACAGTTTGTTGCTGTGGATTTTCTGCTCTCTTATTTGACCCTTTTGATGCAGTGGCTGAACAATTGTGTTGGAAGGAGATAGTATATGACTTTTTTGTGCCTTATGGTGTGAGTCTTGCTTGGGTATGTAGAATTACCATAGGAGTGTGAATTTTAATGTCCTGAAAGTATTTTTCATGTTTCTAATTATACATTTTCGTTATGCATAAAGCTTTCACTTGAGTGTGGAGTTGGTATAGCTGTGTTTGTCCATTGCTTCACTGATAAAGCAGCAATTGAAGAACAAATAGGGGACAAGTTGGGCTTTGGTCTTTCACGAACGTCCTTTGTAGTCATTGTGGTAAGTGTAACGCCTTTTTCTTATCTTATTTTGAGGCATATAGTTGTACATTTGGATTTCACCATAATTACTTTAAAATATCCATCTTGATTGTGGGGTCTGTGTAAGGTGCATAATCAAATCAGTGTCATGTGCTGTAGTATTGTTGTTGATCTGAGGCAGGGTATTGACTTAGTACGAACACTTGAACGTAATTTAATTTTATTACATGAGGACAGAACAGAGTTTCTAACTTGGTGTAGCAGCAGTTGGACATAAACGCTGCCGCTGCTGCAAATTAAACTAGTAACTTGGCCTTTTTGCTCCAAAGGAATAATTTATGATCACACTGGCATCCTTTTGCATGGTTAGTACTATTTGAATTATGTATACTGATATCTATTTGGCCATATAGTACAGTACTTTAAATTGAGCTAGTTACCCTTCAACCAATAATAACTTGTAATCGATCCCTGCATTGAAGTATATAACACCATAGAGCTAGTCATACGATGGTCAAGCACTTTATTAGAGTATATAGCTAGCATGGCTAGCTCAATCTTAACTCAATAGTCTATGCATCCTTGACTTCAGTCCCTGAGTACAGCTCTTGTTGTGCTTGCTTCAGTGCCCCTGGGGGGGATTGTTCTTCTTCCATATGCTATTAATCAAGAAGGTTGGTTACTTTGCTATTCTTTGTCAATAATGTACTATCATTTTTGCAAGGAATTGATTATGATATTGCATTGTTACAACCATTTTTCAGGGCATCACAACTTATGAATATGTTGTGGCAATGAGGGCTCAGACCGAACCTCCTGGTCTCTCTGTCAATGATGAGCAGCAAAGCTTGCCATCTTCTCCCATGAGTTCTGCACTAGCTGCTTTCAGCAGGAGCAGGGCCGTTGATAGGCATGTGCAAGCTGTGCGCTCGCACAGGGCCTCCAAAATTCAGGGGCCCCTAATTTTGGTCCAAATTGATATTAGTCTAGAATGAACACCTTTGAAATTTGGGCCTACGTTGTCTGGTCGCTCAAAGTCACGTTTTGGGCCTCTTAGGCCTGGTTAGCTCGCGCCGATCGCTAGTCCATCGTCCCAAACTCGATCGATCAAAAGCTCAAAAGGCAGCACGCACACGTATCCAGGCGGCTGGGCGATCCGTCTCGCTTTGGCAGTTTAGATCGGCTAGGTCAGGCGGCACGCAGCACACCAGTATCGCTGAATTTCAGGCGCAGACTGCAGACACTGTCGCGCCACCTCGCCGGCCAACACCGCTGACACGGCCACACCGGCCGCCGAATAGGTCGACGCCCTTGCCACCATCCTAGATAAGGCTAAGGTGGCAGGCCATATTCGCGGGGTGGTCCCCCATTTAGTGGGAGGGGGAGGGGTCTCCCTCCTACAATATGCCGATGACACCATCATTATGGTGGAAGGCTCTCACGAGGACATAGCCCACCTTAAGTTCTTGCTCCTGTGCTTCCAGCACATGTTTGGGCTGAAAATCAACTTCGACAAGAGTGAAGTTATGATCCTTGGATATTCTCCAGAGGAGTCCCAGCTCATTGCTGACCACCTCAATTGCCAGCTTGGGTCCTTCCCCACCTCTTACCTGGGGGTTCCCATTAGTGATTCGCGCCTCTCCGTCGCGGAGTTGCGACCCACGGTGACTAAGCTTCAACACCGGATCGAGCCCTGGCAGGGCAGATGGCTGTCCAAGGCAGCCAGGACCGTGCTCATCAACTCCTCGCTGTCCAGCCTCCTCCTGTTTCTGATGAGCTTCTATAGTCTCCACGAGACCCTGCACCACGAGATTGCCAAGTACCAGTCTAGATTCTACTGGGCTGGCGACGGTGATAAGCAGAAATACCATATGGTCAGCTGGCCCGATATATGCAAACCTCGCGACCAGGGGGGTCTGGGGATCATGTCGTCCAAACGCATGAACATCGCGCTGCTGACCAGATGGCTGTGGAGGATCGCCAATGGCGACGGTGGTCTGTGGCTTGACATCATTAGGAACAAATACCTTCGGGGACAGCCGCTGGCCTTTTGGCAACGTGCCGGAGGATCCCAGTTCTGGCAGTCTGTCATCCAGTTGCTCCCGGTCCTGCGCATTGGCTCTTCCATCTCGATTGGATCCGGGTCCGCTACGCTATTCTGGTACGATAGATGGGCGGGTGACGCACCCTTTGCTGCCCGCTTCCCGGACCTCTTCTCCATCGCGGTGGAGCCTAGAGTTTCCGTCGAGGTCGCCCTTTCGGATCTAGGGCGCCTCGCGTTCCGCCACCCCTTCGGTCCCCCAGATGTTGCTGCCTGGGAGGACATGCTCGAGTGCATCGCCCTCCACCCCCCCGACGTTGACAGTGCTTCGGACCGCATATCTTGGCGCCTGGAGCCCTCAGGCCGCTTCTCCACTAAGTCGTTATACCAGGCCATCGCCCCGTCGACGGCCCCAGATGCTCTCATGGCTGTCTGGGCAATCAAACTGCCACTCAAGATCAGGATTTTCTTGTGGCAGTGGATTAGAGGACGGGTACCTTCTGGGGTGGAGGTGCTCAAACGGAATGGTCCTGGGGATGGGATGTGCCCCTTATGCGACACGGTGGAGGACTCGAACCACATCTTCTTTGCGTGTGCCACGGCTCAATTCCTTTGGAGTTGCTTCCGCGAAGCCGTCGGCGGTCATTGGTGCCATACCAACGTCCCCGACCTCTTCGCGGAAATCCAGTCCGTTCCCCCGTCGGCTCGCCACATTAGGTGGCTGACCATTGGGGCGCTAGTGTGGACTCTCTGGACGGTACGCAATAAGCTTGTGATTCAGCGTGTCCCCCTTCGACGTTCCACTGACGCTGTCTTTAAAATGTGTGGTTTCCTGCAGCTCTGGCGGCCGCTTAGCCGCCGCTCCGACCGAGACGCCATCAACACCATCATCGCCGACCTCCGCTCGATGGCGCTTCGTATGGCACCCCCGCTTCCGCCGCCTCCTCCTGAGCCTGATTAGCCTGCTGTGGTTGCCCCACCCGGTGCTGGGTCTGGGCGTGTGTGTGTTTAGGGCTTGTTGAGCTGTGCCCTCAGCAGAACCCATTATTGTTGTCCTGTGCTACCTCTGTGTGTGTGTGTGTGGGTTGAACTTATGTTGGATATTGTGCTCTGGCGGTTTGCTTTATTTATAAAGCGGGGCGAAAGTCTTTTTCGGTAACAGGAGGAGATGAATAGCATCCTGAAGGAACAACCAGTACCCTACCCGACTGACGACAGCGATCGGCTAACCCATTAATTCATCTATCTTGAGTTCTTAGACAAGCGTATCATTCAAGGTTTGATCTTTTTCTGTTCTATATTATCTTGAATTCTTGACAAGCCTATAGTTCATGGAGTTCGAATGCATTGATATTAGTTTGTATGGTTCATAATCAGAAATGATCATGAATTCTAGAAACAGAAAGTATGATTCTGGTGCCGAAAAGCGTAGGTAGAAAAAGTTATGTGCAATATGTGTTCTGTCGATCATTATCATTTTCATTTCGAACTTGAAATTTGTCTCCTACTTCTTTGGCCTGTTTTAATCTTGTCTGTATCACATCACAGGACGAAATCATCCCACACTTGGGACCTGGGCGATCGCCTTCAACTGTTGATCCTGATAGCACGGACCCGGTTGAATGAGCCAAATAACATGCCAAGCGCCAACTTCGCATTAACTCGGGATGTAAATGGCGGTGGATACCACTTGTCCCACATATATTGCCCACTTAAAACATCCTAAATGGTGTACGTGGATGCCCACTTAAATTATGTGGAATGCATGAACAACCCATCAAAGCCCACATATGCCAGCGGCTGCTCCAACTAATCGTAGAATTATTTCTCTAAGTTCCGACTCCACCATACCCCAGGCATCGACCATGCCGCCGTCTTCACTCATGCGGCAGGAGAGATCTACTAGGAGATAAAGAGGTTGCCGTGTTTCTTGAGAAAAACATAGGTCACTGCCGCCGTCGTCTCCACCCGCGCACAATCCCGACTCGCCGCACATTCGCACCCCCGACCTCTCCCACCTCTGGCCCACCTCATGTGAGCTGCATGCTGGCAAGGTCTACGATCTGGTTGCGCCTCCGAGTTGATTACTGCCCCGGCTCATTTGCGCTTGAAAGCTTCTACAGCCACTCTCCTCGGGTAAATCTGGTATTAAGTGGTCATATGTGAACGCCATATTAGCCACGTAATTTTTTTTTTGAACACAGTACAGACGCCAGCGCTCATATACACGCGCATACACTCACCCATATGAACGCACACACGCACACCCTACCCCTATGAGCACCTCCGAGAGACTGAGCCGGCATATCATCTTGAAATTTACAAAGTTACCGTAGGCACCTCGTCGTCGACGGGAACGTCTCCTCCCATTGAATGCGCATCGCCGGAAATCCTGAAATAAATCCAGAAATAAATGCGAGCACCAGGACTTGAACCCTGGTGGGCTGGGGATACCACAGTCCCTCTAACCATCCAACCACAGATTGGTTCGCAAGCCACGTAAATATTAAGTGGACTTTGACATAATCCCGTATAAGGACTGGTGCCTGATGCGAGCAAGTCCCATATTGTCCAGCGATCTGTCCATTAGTAGATGCCCGGGCCCAAGGGGGCGCAACCTATGCGCCCGCACAGGCCCCCAGCTTTCAAGGGCCTTAGATTTTCGAGCTAAGCTTTTATTATTTATAGACGGGCCTCTGCTCTCTGGCTCTGGGCCACTGTTGTCCTTGCGCATGTGAGCAGGCCCCAATCGCGAGTTCACGACGCCTCCTCGCCTCATCGTAAAGCTAGTGTCAGCGATCAAAATCCCCTCAGGAAACAAAATCCAGCCATTGAGGAAGCAAGAGGAGCGAGCGAAGCGGCCAGGCCAGCGTCCGGCGATGTAGATCAGATCGCTTGATCAATTCTTCGGCTTCGGGCTTATAAGGAAATAAGGAGGGCTGGACGAGGAACGGCAGCCGGCAGGAAGGCAAGGAAAGGTCGCAACATCTCCGATTTTTAAGCGTCGTTGCTTTGATAACCGGTGATCCTGTGAGCCCTTTAAGTGTTAGTTTCGATTTTGTCCTCCTATATAGTTTTGCTAAAATATTGTGAGCTATTTTATTTTTTTTCATCTATCAGGTATTTAATATCGCAAGATCCAAGCCATGTGTTCATTTAGAAAACAAGAATCTGGTCACCAAATGTGTTCAAAGAAACAAAAAAATCAAGGTTTTAATTCGGTCTCGCCGTCTCAAAAATGTTTGAGAGTGAAGTATTGAAGAGCACTAAAGCATTGTCGTTGTTTAAGTGGTGACTATAATATCAAGAATAAGTAAGATTCTTGATACTTCCCACTGTTGTGTAAGATATTATGATTTTTATATTATTATATTACATTTATGTATTTTTTTAGTGAGGTAGGGTCCATTTTAAGGTGTGGCACAGGGCCTCGAATTTTGCCTGCCCGGACCTGGCAGCATGATGCAATGTATAGTTCTCAGTTCTTGCATCACACATTGTAGGTTTATGACTTTGTGTCAGTTAGGTGGAGATTGAAATTAATTTAGTAACGATTTCAATACAGAGTCATGAAGTCTCTTTTGTTTATCAAGGAAAAAGATGCCTGAGGGAAAGATGTCTGAGCTGTTGGATGATGAGAAGGGGATAATCGGATGAGGGTGTTGGTGAGGGGATAAGGGTGTTATGCGTGTTAGGTACACCTAGTCGGTTGGCCCCAAATGTTAATCCGATTACCGGAAATGTCAAGAGTCTGAAAATATCAACAACCCTTTTTTCCTTTCTGGGTTGCCTGAAATTTCAGTCATCTAAAGTTGGATCTTGTTTAGATGGAACCTGTACTTTCTCTGATTTGCTCATCCTAAGTGGCTTGAATGTTTAGTCACCTAAAGTTTCACCTTGGTTATCCTGAACTTGTGCTTATTTTTTTGGATTGGGGCTAATTCCTACCTCCTCTCTAAACTAATATAGGATTTTTTAGATCACCAGTCTCTAAAAGATCTTATATTAGAAAGTAAGCTATCGAATGAATGAAAAAGACCTCAGGATTAGAAAGAAGTACTGGTTGTCTAAAATTTTCAGTGATTCATTAGTCACACTAAACTTGCACCTTGGTTAGCCTAAAATTGTACGTTTGGGATCATGCAACTTTAGTGCAAGTTTCTGTCTGCAGTTTACATGTGAAGATAAATGAGATGGGAATGGTTGGACGTTGATCCTAACGCTTTAAAAAAACGATATATATATATATATATATATATATATATATATATATATATATATAGGAAAATGGGTCAGTACACCTGGGAGTATGTACTCTCACGACCAAAGCGCTGATGGGAACGTGCTATCGGGTTGTGCGCATAGATGCCCGTTTAGCTTATTTGATTAATTATTGATAATTAATTGCCGATAAAATCTCTTTGCATGGATAATACTGTTTAAAAATCAGTTCCGTGATAGTAGGGGCTTTGGAGTTGGGATGCGCATTATGTGCCCTCGTATAATACCATGGCAGGCAGCGGCTTCTCCGGCGGTGCTTATCAACAACAAGATCTTGGACGGCGTCGACGGGATGCGGCAGCGTGCACAACGTCTGGTGACCGTCGGCCAAGGCGGTCAATATCTGGCGGCTTGCTCACGGCGTTGTAGTTGGTGGGCTGCTGATAACCCAACGGAGATAGGTATTGGATGGCTAAATTTTCAATTGCATTAAGTTTTCTGTCAATATTTCTCTCCCGTATCTTGTTACAGGTCACAGGCCGGCCGAGCGGCTGACGACGAACAGTAGAACAGCCACAGCCTTCTTCATGATGATGACGATGAAGCACGGCCGCCCACCGGCGACGACGACATCGCTAGATCGATATTCTGATTCCACGTTGTTGCAATTTGGTGCTTGCTAGCCGCTCTCGCCAGAGTCCAGGATGGAGCACGTGCTTGGATGGCAAACTCCAATTTTAACTCCAGGCCAGAGACGTACATTCTCGAACTATTTTCTAAGTATTCATGTTAATTTTGTGCATTCATCTCGGCTCGTTGTTTCATGTCCCAGCAGGGAAATCAGGGCAGCAGGTGGGCTCGATGGTGAACATAGATGCGGTTAGTGGCGGCGCTCGACGGCTCAGCTCGATGAGACAGAGATAAGATGCGTGTGCAGCGACACGACGACCCAGGATGACATGCAGCAAGCAGCCTTGTCTCCACCTTCTATCCTAACCGGCCGGCGGTGGCACCGGGCTCAGTTTATTTGTTAGATCCAGCATTAGCATCCTGCTACTATAGTCTATAGTTAATTGTAAGGCAAATAGAGGTGGATCCATGCATGATAGCTACACATTTTCTGTTGAGCGGCTAATTCCTATCATCCTATGATGTATGAATAAATGACTTGCATCCTACATACATGATCAGATGGCACCGGCTGATCCAGCATGCTCACGCTACATGTATACACAGCAAGCATGCAAGGATAAGCATGCTCTCCGATATGATGTACATATACACTTTCAGTCTCTGTATTTTCTGGAGTGGAAAAATATCAGTATTTGAAACAACTATACTATTTTTATTTAACAACTATGCTACTCTTTCTTGTGGTATATACTCTTTTCATTAATTATACCTTTTTTTGTGTACTTCTGAATGTTTAGCCAAAAAAATTCTACTTTTAAATGAACCATACTAGTATTACATACTCTTTTGTACACCAATCTGATCTATATCAATATTACATACTCCTTTGTAATTAAACCAAGTGGCAGGTGGTATATACTCCCGATCCATGCTATGTCGTATATACTTCTTCCATCGCAAAAATTATGGTATATACTACATGGCCAAAAAGGTGATATATACTCGGTCACTAGAAAGTGGTATATACTCAATGGTGAAAAACAATCTGACATATACTTCACTTGAATAAACATGGTTATACTATATCTCTAAAATGAGGTACATACCCCATCGTTAAAATATAGTATATACTCTTCTAGGAAAAAGTGGTAGATATCGAGTAACAAAAAATTGGTTTATACTTCAAGAATAAAAAGTGATGTATACTTCATTTCAAACAAAATTATGGTATGTGCTCCAACGAAAAAATTATGGTGTATGCCCCATCATGAAAATGTGTTATATACTCCACCAAAATTTAGGATGTACGGCCACCAAACATACCTGGGCGCTAAAAAATTAGCTAGCATAGACCTCACGTGGATGCACTACTTTGTTTCAACCTGTATAACCTTTTTTAACCTATATATACTCTGTACATACCAGGCGTGTGGTCAAAAGCTTTCAACGTTGAGAATTTGAGATCCACAACTACAAGTATGATCCCTTAATTCTCGGATAGCATGAAGGTCCGACGTGTGTGCACCACAACAGGAAATCAGTTCCATTTTTTCCTACCGGTTGGTTTGGTTTGTTACACATTGTGTATATCCCACCAAAAGACCCGTTAAAGGGTGGGAGTATGTACTCCTGGGAGTACAAAAGAGGTGTCCTATATATATATATATATATGTTATATATATATGAGCATTCCAGGCAACTTACAGCGACACTCCCAATCAAAAATGCACTCACCTTTTCGCAAAAAAGAAAAAGACAGAATGCACTCACCTTTTCGCCAAAAAAAAGAAGAAGACAGAATGCACTCACCTTTTCGCAAAAAAAGAAGAAGAAGAAGACAGAATGCACTAACCTTTTCGCAAAAAAGAAGACAGAATGCACTCACCTTCTGTTTCACTGTCAGAATATACTACTTGTATAAAACGTTTTTTGACTCGTTAAGACCATGCTTTAACCATTAATTAGTTTGTCATTACCTGCCCTTGTGTGATACTGTATGATATCATTACATTCATATTTAAAACACTTGTGAGTGCAATTTTGATTTTTGAGTCACGTCCTTGTCTTAACAAAAAAAATGGCATATATCAAGTGGGAACAGTACGTTGCGTATAGTACGGCGTATGTACTGCGGCTGGACGAGGCGTTGCATGCCCACATCCCGCGAGACGGCGCTGCGCTCTTGAGCTGGACCGGTGGTCGTATCAAAACCTAGTACTTGGACTTTGCTCCAGAATTTTTGCTTTTTGCAAAGTGTACAGCATAATCGGGCTTCTGTGGAACTGTAGAGAATGTCCCGTTCAATAAGCGGGCGTTTAATTAGGAATATGTGTGGGCAAATCAGTCATGAAGAAGCGGACAACGACGCCAGGAAAACAATAGAGGTGTTTGATAATACAAAAGGCACGGGATACACTTAGCCTCTGATCAGTTCCTAATACGTTTACTACGACACGCACCTAGTACTCTATCTAGCGATACAGTGACACACTGATTGATCAGTGTCGTGGAAACGATTCTAACAATAAAAAAGGGTAGGATGAAAGAGCATGATCTATCGAGATGTAAATGGGTGACATGGGTGTTTTAGCGAGTTCGGGCCTCTTGCGGTGGAGATAACAGCCCCACGTCTCGTGCTCCGGGGAGGCTTTGCTTATCTGTCATGAACACGGAGTTACATGATGTATTTGAGAGAGAGGGAGGAGAACGGATCTCCATGCCTGAGCTAAGTCCTGAAACTAATGGGAGCCAGAGCCCCGGGGGAAGAAGAAGCTAGCCCTGAGCTATGTGGTGGGGGTGGCTTACATAGAGTGTGCCACCCCTCACCTTTTATGTTACAAGATGGGGCATTGATGCCGTAATGTCAGCTCACTACAGAACCTTCTCTATGAGGATGATGCTCCGGTTGCCTTGTCGACTGTTGGTGCTCGCATATCCGAGTGAGTCATACGGCCGAGTGGTTGACTGTCATCCGAGTGGATGAAATGTACTTGTCCGAGTGGATAGTATGTATGTATTTATCTGGACCCACTTGATGTGTGGACCCCATGCTATTATAGTATTTCGACCCTTCGTGGGCCTATCTGTTATGTGTATCCCAACAACTAGTATTACAGTACTCACTTAAATAAACTATCGCCAGGATGAGAACACAGATGCCAAGCATCATAACAGAAATCATCAGGTTCGTGGTTAGAAGGAGGAGAACGGTCCTTAAGAGATCGCCGTTGGGATTGTGGGCTGCTAGTATGCATACTCAGGAGCGCGAGTGTGAGCTTTGATGGAGCGTGTTGCATTTCCCTAATAGTTTTGCTAAGCGTATCCATGTGAGGCGGGCAAAGAGGGAGGGAGCAGGCTGGCGATGGCCGCGGACAGAATCCAACACGGCGGACGTCTTTCTTTTTTTTCTTTTTTGAAGAGATGCGGACGTCTTTGTTGCGCCCGTGGTCGTGGCGGAAGAGAAGAAGGACTGCTTCCACTCGGTTTGGTATCTTCCGAGAATTATTACGTATAATACTGATTTCTGGCCATGACGCACCGATACCACTAATAGAAAACATGCCTTTGGATCGAAGCATTAGTCCCGGTTGGCTTCTGGACCGGGACTAATGCCACCAATAATCCCGGTTCATTAGGCTAGGCATTAGTCCCGGTTCATGATGAACCTTTAATCCCGGTTGGTGTTACCAACCGGGACTAAAGGGGTGGTGGCAGGCTGGTGGCAGGGTGGGGCCCCTGCGAGCCACTTTAGTCCCGGTTGCTAACACAAACCGGGACTAGAGATGGAACATCTAGTCCCGGTTGGAGTTACCAACCGGGACTAAAGGTGTGGTGGCAGGCTGGTGTCAGGCTGGGGCCCTGCGAGCACCTTTAGTATCGGTTGGTAAGACCAACCGGGACTAGAGATGGACCTCTAGTTCCGGTTTGTAGGACCAACCGGGACTAAATGTATCCCTATATATGGATGTGCTTCTTCCAGCCCGAGCTCATCCTCTCCATTTCTCTGTTTTCTCTTCCTCTTCTCGAGCTCATCCCTCCATTTTTGCCAAGATTTGTCAAGATTTGAGGCACCCCAATCCATCCAAGTGTTCACAAAGGTTAGCAACCTTGTCCTTTCATCTCTCATTGCTAGATCAGCTCGTGCAATGCTTTATAAGTATAGTGATTTGAGGCACCCCAATCCATCCAAGTGTTCACAATTATGTGGGAGTTTTTTTGATTTATATGCAATTTGAGCTCAAATTAACTTCTTAGTTTGCATATGTGTGTAGCTGTGGTTTACTTAGTGCCTTCCCGTCCCCGTCCTAACCACCGTCGATCGCCCGCACCGTCCCTTCGCCGGCACCACCTTGGTGAGCCTCTTCTTGTTTCTTATCCTTTTTATAAAAGAAAATCTTATTTGTATGATTTAGATAGTTATTTGTATAATCTTCTTACTTGTATGATTTTTTGTTATACATAGTGCCATGGTTTTGGTATCCATGCCCGTCGGCCCTCATCCGGTGTATGATTCGGATGTGGTATATTCTCTTTTATAACTATTTGTTGCATTTCGATCGTGTTAATGACAATTATGACCATCAAGTTGACATACATATTTTTATCTAGGAGGTAGTTGAACCGGAAATTCCAACCAACCTTATTGTCGAGAAGTTAAATTTAGTTGAAAAGGAAAACGAGGATTTGAAAGGACAATTAAAAAGAGTTGAAGAAGAGAAGATGAAATTGGAGTTGTACGTTGCCGATGTCGTCGATGATCACAAGATCAAGATGGATGCAATGCGCTTGAAGATTAGAAAGATTAGAAAATATGCCATTAATAAAGAGGCTTGGTATCATTATGTTGTTGGATCAATTGTTACCTTAGTTGCGATTTTG
Source organism: Elymus sibiricus (assembly GCA_039707655.1). Lineage (NCBI taxonomy): Eukaryota > Viridiplantae > Streptophyta > Magnoliopsida > Poales > Poaceae > Elymus > Elymus sibiricus. The sequence goes on along the minus strand of CM077665.1, from coordinate 456,612,391 downwards.
ATCGCATTTGTTGTTGCATTTCAATGTTTTAGCTAGATAGTTGTATGTTGTTTTATGAGAATAAGTGTGTATGAACTTTATGTATGAACTTATATTAATTTGGTCTTTTCGGTGTTGTGTAATGAAGATGAGCCGGCAATGGATGTACGATGACCGACGCTCTCCCCAGTTCATTAATGGCGTGCATAGTTTTCTGCGTGCAGCTGAGGCAAACAAGCAGGGTGGTTTTATGTGTTGTCCATGTGGTGTGTGTAAGAATGATAAGACTTACTCTAGCGCAAAACACATTCACGTCCACCTTTTTACGTCCGGTTTCATGTCCGGCTATAATTGTTGGACCAAGCACGGAGAAAGAGGGGTTCTAATGGAAGAGAATGAAGAAGAAGAGGATGATGACAACTATCCTGGGTTTCCTGAATATGATGGTACTACAATGGGGGAAGAGAATGAAGAAGAAGAAGCTGAGGCATCAGATGAGCCCGCTGATGATCTTGGGCCATTGCTGATGCAAAGAGAAACTGCGAAAGTGAAAAGGAGAAGTTGAAGTTGCAGCGCATGTTAGAGGATCACAAAAAAGGGTTGTACCCAAATTGCGAAGATGACAACACAAAGCTCGGTACCACACTGGAATTGCTGCAATGGAAGGCAGAGAATGGTCTATCTGACAAGGGATTTGAAAAGTTGCTGAAAATAATGAAGAAGAAGCTTCCAAAGGACAACGAATTGCCCGACAGTACATACGAAGCAAAGAAGGTTGTCTGCCCTCTCGTATTAGAGGTGTAGAAGATACATGCATGCCCTAATGACTGCATCCTCTACCGCGGTAAGGAGTACGAGAATTTGAATGCATGCCCGGTATGTGGTGCATTGCGATATAAGATCAGTCGCGATGACCCTGGTGATGATGTTGAGGGTGAGCGCCCGAGGAAGAGGATTCTTGCCAAGGTGATGTGGTATGCTCCTATAATACCACGGTTGAAACGTTTGTTCCAAAACGAAGAGCATGCCAAGTCGTTGCGATGGCACAAAGAAGACCGTAAGAAAGACGGGAAGTTGAGAGTACCTGCTGATGGGTTGCAGTGGAGAAAAATCAAGAGAAAGTGGCCGGACTTTGCAGATGACCCAAGGAACGTATGGTTTGGTTTAAGTGCAGATGGTATTAATCCTTTTGGGAAGCAGAGCAGCAATCATAGCACATGGCCTGTGACTCTATGTATCTATAACCTTCCTCCTTGGTTGTGCATGAAGCGGAAGTTCATTATGATGCCAGTGCTCATCCAAGGCCCTAAGCAACCCGGCAACGACATTGATGTGTACCTAAGGCCATTAGTTGATGAACTTTTACAGCTGTGGAATAAAGAGGGCGTACGTGTGTGGGATGAGCACAAACAACAGGAATTTGACCTGCAAGCGTTGCTGTTTGTAACCATCAATGATTGGTATGCTCTTAGTAACCTTTCAGGACAGACAAACAAGGGATTGTTGAAGTCTGACCCTTGGATTAAACGTACACACATTGAGGCTTTCGGCGGTTGGTTGCAAACACATCTCATGAATGACGACATTGTTTAAGATGAGCTGTACTTGTTGGCCAAGAGACCATCTTCGACTATATTGACTTTCCAAGGATATGAGATAAATGGGAATACATTTTACACGATCGCCCAAGATAAAAAGAGCACCAACCAAAACAGTGGTGTCCGCTTTGACGATGCAGCAAACACCAATAGGGAAAAGGACACATATTATGGTTACATAGAGGAGATATGGGAACTTGACTATGGAAGTGATTTGAAGGTCCCTTTGTTCCGGTGCAAATGGGTCAATCTGACTGGAGGAGGGGTAATGGTAGACCAGCAGTACGGAATGACAACAGCGGATCTCAACAATCTTGGGTACACAGAGGAACCATTCGTCCTAGCCAATGATGTGGCGCAGGTTTTATATGTGAAGGACATGTCTACCAAACCAAGAAAAAGAAAAGATAAGAAAGCGGATACATCATACGATGAGCCAAAGCGCCACATAGTTCTTTCAGGGAAAAGAAACATCGTGGGAGTGGAGGACAAGACAGACATGTCAACAGATTATGAAAAGTTTGATGAAATTCCTCCCTTCACAGTGAAGACTGACCCAAGCATCCTGTTAAATGATGGAGATTGTCCATGGTTACGGTGCAATAAGCAAGGGACACACGAGAAGAAAAAGTTTTATACCCCAAGATCCCACTCTGGGATGTGATTGGCTTCACCGTCATTACTTTTCTTCTCTAGTGAGTAGCCGAGATTGTCCAGTTTGTACACGAAGTGTATCCAGTTTTTGTTGTATCCCTCTCAACTTTTTAGCACATGCTATGTGGGTGAAATGATGATACCATGCCAAGTTTCAACCTTTTCAAAGTTCATTTGTAGTGTTTTTAAATTTCAGGGTCGTTTAGCTCAAAAAAATCATTAAATGCATGAAAATAGCAAATGAAGTTAGAAAAGGTTGAAATTTGAAGATGTGGCTTAGAATGGTGCATATTGAATGCACAACAAGTCTGGAGTTGAAATAAGTTAAAAAAATGAAATGCCTTTGTAACAGATGAGTTTTCATCCGAAACCCTCATACTTCGAAGGAGATCGTTCAGTTTGTACACGAAGTGCATCCAGTTTTGCCGTAACCCTCTCAACTTTTTAGCACATGCTATGTGGGTGAAATGATGATACCATGCCAAGTTTCTACCTTTTTAGATTTCATTTGTACTGCTTTTAAATTTCAGGGTCATTTAGCTCAAAAAAAATCATTAAATGCATGAAAAATAGCACATGAAGTTAGAAAGGGTTGAAATTTGAAGATGTGGCTTAGAATGGTGCTAATTGAATGCACAAAAAGTCTGGAGTTGAAATAAGTTAAAAAAATGAAATGCCTTTGTAACAGATGAGTTTTCGTCCGAAACCCTCATACTTCGAAGGAGATCGTCCAGTTTGTACACGAAGTGCATCCAGTTTTTGTCATAACCCTCTCAACTTTTTAGCACATGCTATGTGGCTGAAATGATGATACCATGCCAAGTTTCTACCTTTTTAGATTTCATTTGTAGTGCTTTTTAATTTCAGGGCCATTTAGCTCAAAAAAATCATTAAATGCATGAAAAATAGCAAATGAAGTTAGATAGGGTTGAAATTTGAAGATGTGGCTTAGAATGGTGCATATTGAATGCACAAAAAGTCTGGAGCTGAAGCAACCTTCCACGGCAATCCGATTCCACCTGGCTATGCTCGTGTCAGGGTGGATGAAGTTGTGTCGGCAAATGAATCACTAGATCTTGACAACCTTGGAGGTGAAGGGGAGCGGACACTGGGAGAAGCCATTTGTTGTCTCATTTTATGGAAAAAGGAATGCATCGTGTTTCCAAACTCGGTGCCAAGGCCACCGACTCCTCCTCCAAGTCCGCCGCGTCAGCAGACTCCAACCCACCTCGAGACGGAGCGCAGGGCGAGTCCGCCATATCGATCTCCGCCGCGTCAGCGTAATCCATCCGAGACGGAGCCTAGCGCGAGTCCGCGATATCGATCTCCGCCGTCTCCAAAGAGGAAGAGAGCACAAAAGAAGAAACCCGAGCCTCCTGTCAAAAAGAAGTTAGCTTACGAGAAGTTACCTTACGAGAAGACTGACGAGGAAATCGATGAACAAGTGGCTAAGGAATTGCAGGCCCATTTTGGACCGAAACCGCCCCCGCCGCCAAAGGAGAAAATACCTGAGGAAGTCGTACAACACTTTTTGAATGCAGCTAAACCGGCAGAGAAAAGGCCGCTATCAGACTATGAACACTCTATTAGCAAGTCCTATCATAAACAAAAAAAACAGAAGTCGAGCGGTAGTAGTAAATGCGGGAAAACTGTTCCCCAGCTCGGAGAACATGCAGTGCAATCGATCATCCCGCTCAAGGTGAGTACCAATAAGGTGGTAATAACCGACGCTGATAGAGAGAGGGCTAGAGAGATCAGTATCACTGTTGAACAACTCCTAGAGATCCAGGAATTCCCACCGGAGGATCCGAAGGAACTAGCATGGAAATATGTCCCCGGGAACCCTCTCGTGAGTCCTGAAGATGAGAAGCTTCTATCAACGCAAATGCACAACTTGCATGACTGGTACATGAGAGAAGTAAAGAGCGGGTGACAGAGCCTCATGGTGAAAGTCAAGCGAGAGCATTACATCCATGAAAATGATTTGTGGATTGAAAATGAAGAATTCTTTCAGTTATTCAATCAAAAAGCACTCGACAAATCTATCGTCAGTTGCTACTGTCTGTAAGTGATTTCTTTCTGTAATTTAATTAAGTCTCTAGCTCAGCTCGTTCATTGCCTGTAATTATCCTCACTATATTCTTTTGTGTGGTATTGTGCAGAATGAAGATTTTTGAATTGGAAAGAGATGGAGTCTATGGCATTGGGTTCATTGACCCAAATACCGTTAATGAAAAGGTGTTAACTACTTACTCTAAAGACACGGAGAAAATGTTGCTAAGGTTTTTGAAGGCCCTAAATACCAAACCAGAAATACTTTTACCTTACAACTTCAAGTGAGTGTTACTGTTTTGTACTACAAATTCTCCTTTTGCATATATATATACTCGATGTTAAGTGTAGTTGATGAGTTATGCATGCCCGCTTATACAAATCGTGTCCGCAGCTTCCACTGGATCCTGCTAATCATTAGAATTGATGATGGAACTGTTGAAGTACTGGACTAAGTAAAGACCCTGAAGAATACAGAAGCCTGCATTCGATGCTCGACAGGTAATTTCAATCATTTACGCACTATGTCGGCCTCTTTAGTTCGTTTCCTGATATCAAGTAATTAGTAACTCCTTTATTCATTTCCTTTGCCGGGCAGGGTTTGGAAAAAGTTCACCAAAGATGTTAGAGGTGAATGGAAAGAGGAGCTGAAATGGCGAAAGTCCAAGGTATTTAAGTAGTACTAGCTACGTCCTCGCATCTCTTTAAGTATAGTTTCAATACCATTATCATGATTGATTATTATCTGATTGAATTATATTCTCGTAAAGTGCATGAGGCAGGAACAAGGGACTAATTTATGTGCATATTACGTTTGCGAGAACATTCTCTTTATGACCGAAAAGATCAAAACTACAAGAGATCTTTGGGTACGTAAACACCATTCACATTTTTTTATCATGATGTAATATATATACAGACAACTAACATGTTCATATTGATCTCCTTCTTTAAAGATGCACGAGATGCGGGATAAGCTCCTATCAAAGGACCGCATACGAGCAATTCAAGAGGAAATTGCGGGTTTTTTGCTTGAGCAGGTCATATCTCCCGACGGAGAATACCATTACACCTAATGCCTGCATGTAATGATTTGCAAATTGTAGGAGAAATTGTATATACCAAATTGTACATATGTGTATGCATGGTCGTACGAAAAGTTCTATGTATATGATTGGTTCTACGAGAAATTCTATTATATATGCATAACGTGTATAGTATGTAGTAGCGTAAAATATGTTTGAAATGAAAAAAGAATCAAATGGAATACACAAAATGAAAAGGAAAAATAAACAATAAAACCTAAACCCATAAATCCCAAAGCCCCTAAATCTTTAGTCCCAGTTGGTGTTACCAACCGGGACTAAAGGTCCCCATCCCCTGGCGCCCGCTGCCGACCACATGGCAGGGGTTTAGTCCCGGTTTGTAGCCAACCGGGACTAAAGGCTTGGACCCTTTAGTCCCTATACATTAGTCCCGGTTGGGGAACCGGGACTAAAGGCCCTTACCAACCGGGACTAATGGCCTGTTTTCTACTAGTGTACACGGTCGGCCGTGAGGTCACCTCGGAGCCATCACCGGAACCGGCCATGCAAACGCTGATAGCGTGACGGCGGAAGGCCATCTCCGGACGAGACTTCCGACGGCTTTCCCGGCTGTGAAGACCACCGTGACCGCATGACCCAACCCCGTTTTAACACTCCGCAGTGCCCCGCACCGCAACGCAAGAAAGGCATTTCCGTTCCGGGCAAACATTGGAAAGGGTGACAAAAGGTAGATAAAAGATCCGGCAAATAAAGTACACCCTCCAAATCCTCCATTCCGGCAGCCCGGTCACCAAAATGGCAACGTACCATCTAGTCGGTGGTGCCTTTATTCGGAGGTTTCCACCGGGCCGTCTGCTCGTCGAAACGGCCGACGCGGCGCAGGGCCGAGAACGGGAGGGCGGATTGGACGGTGGCTCACCGCCCCTGCGGAAGTGGAAAGTTTGCAACGGAAAACGGAACGCCGGAGGTGGTGTGCACCCATCCCTCCGCTCCGGAATATGCCGGGATCTCCCTCCCGTTTGGGGATCTCGAGATCTCGGTGCGGCGCATGCCTTTAGCCGTGGCGAGCAGGCCGAATGAAGGGTGTCGTGCAGTGCTGGCATGGCTGGTGCCCGATCTCTATCGTGGTACGTACGTCCCCGCATTTTCCCGAAATCTTATCGAGTGTCGAGCGTTCGAGTTCTCGCGACTATGTCAGCTCATGCTATGTGGGTGAAATTAAGATACCATGCCAAGTTTCTACCTTTTTAGATTTCATTTGTACTGCTTTTTAATTTTAGGGTCATTTAGCTCAAAAAAATTATTAAATGCATGAAAAATAGCAAATGAAGTTAGAAAGGGTTGAAATTTTAAGATGTGGCTTAGAATGGTGCATATTGAATGCACAAAAAGTCTGGAGTTGAAATAAGTTAAAAAAATGAAATGCCTTTGTAACAGATGAGTTTTCCTCCGAAACACTCATTCTTCGAAGGAGATCGTCCAGTTTGTACACGAAGTGCATCCAGTTTTTGCCGTAACCCTTTCAAGTTTTTAGCACATGCTATGTGGGTGAAATGATGATACCATGCCAAGTTTCTACCTTTTTAGATTTCATTTGTAGTGCTTTTTAATTTCAGGGTCATTTAGCTCAAAAAATCATTAAATGCATGAAAAATAGCAAATGAAGTTAGAAAGGGTTGAAATTTGAAGATGTGGCTTAAAATGGTGCATACAGAATGCACAAAAAGTCTGGAGCTGAAATAAGTTAAAAAAATGAAATGCATTTATAACAGATGAGTTTTCGTCCGAAACCCTCATACTTCGAAGGAGATCATTCAGTTTGTACACGAAGTGCATCCAGTTTTTGCCGTAACCCTCTCAACTTTTTAGCACATGCTATGTGGGTGAAATGATGATACCATGCTAAGTTTCTACCTTTTTAGATTTCATTTGTAGTGCTTTTGAATTTCAGGGTCATTTGGCTCAAAAAAAATCATTAAATGCATGAAAAATAGCAAATGAAGTTAGATAGGGTTGAAATTTGAAGATGTGGCTTAGAATGGTGCATATTGAATGCACAAAAAGTCTGGAGTTCATTTGGGTGATTTTGATTAAAACAAATGAAGGTATAAAACTAAAAGAGTTAAACAGAATCTGGTTTTGATTAAAACACCTATTTAAATTATCCTAAAAAATCCCAAATTTAACATAATGATAAAACATAGTAATATTAAACAACAGGAAAAACAATCACTCAAAAATCTCTTTTTAAACCAAAGTTATTCACAAATTAGTGATTCACACAAATGTCAAATGAATTCAAATTTAAACTATTTAAATTTGAAAACTACTGGCACTAACAGAAAGTTTGTAATTGTTTTGACCTAAAGAAAAAAGATTCATTAAAAAACTATAAATATTCTAACAGTTATTCCAAATCTAAAAACAGAAATTAGAAAAACAAAACAAAACAAAAAAGAGAAAATACAGCTTTAGTCCCGGTTGGTGCTACCAACCGGGACTAAAGGTCCCTTCCCACGCGGAATTTGTGCCGACGAAAAGATGGGCCATTAGTCCCGGTTGGTGCTACCAACCGGGACTAGCACCAACCGGGACTAAAGGGTAGTCCTTTAGTCCCGGTTGGTAGCACCAACCGGGACTAAAGACCTTTAGTCCCGGTTGGAGCCACCAACCGGGACTAAAGGTCCTGGGGTATATAAGCACACACTTAGAAAAATTCCCCAACCTCTCCCATTCTCCACCGACGCCGACGCCCTGCCCCCGATGCCGCCAGGCTGCTGCTCGTCGCCGTCGCGGCCAGGCTGCCGCTCGTCGTCGTTGCCACTCGTCGCTAGGTTGCCGCTCGTCGCCGTCGCTCCTCGTCGCCGTCGCCCTGCCCCGACGCCGCCAGGCTGCCGCTCGTCGCCGTCGCGCCACTCTCCTAGTCAGCCCCCCTATGAGCTCCCCCGCATCGATAGATTTTTTCTGTAGATGATGATGATATAGATGATAGATGATAGATGATGATGATGGAGGATAGATGATGATGATTTTCTGTAGTAATTTTTTTTGTTTTTGTTGTTTAGTTTTTTTAAATGTTTTAGTTAATTTAGTTGTTTTAGTTGTTTTATGTTTTAGTTGTTTAGTTTTTTTAATGTTTTAGTTGTTTTAGTTAATTAACTATTCATATTGTTTTAGTTAATTTAGTTGTTTTATGTTTTAGTTGTTTAGTTTTTTTTATGTTTTAGTTGTTTTAGTTGGAAATAATGTAGTATCGTCTGTCGTCGGTGACGCGATATCGAGGAGTCCCCGACGATCGTCGATGAGGGAGAGTCCCCGACGATCGTCGGTGAGGGAGAGTCCCCGACGATCGTCGGTGAGGAGTCCCCGACGATCGTCGGTGAGGAGTCCGCGACGATCGCCGGTGAGGAGGCGACGATCGCCGGTGATATATGATGTTTAGATGTTTAGGGTTTAGATGTTAATATGTTTTAGTAAATGAGACTTTTTATTAGGCATTAGCTATTTTATATTAGGCAGATATATGATGTTTAGATGTTTAAATGTTTAGTTGCATAGCGTAGCCGTTGAGTCGACGATGCCCGGCCAGCATCTTCGTCGTCGACTCGGTGGCAACAACCTTCTTGAGAGGCGCCATGTCTGGGACTGGGCTCCGCCGGGCTGGCACTGGGAGGTGCTGCCTTCCGGGGCGCACAGCTTGGTGAGGATTCAGGGTCCCGTCGTCGACCCGAAGGTTCTTTGGTGGCGGTCGCGTGGACCACTGTCGGTGCAGAGGGAGCCGGCCCTCGCGGAGGTGGTACGTCGCCGTGTCAGGGAGGAGGACGAGCACGTCCGATGCTACATGGCTGCGTTGGACGCCAGGTTCTCCAATACCTGGCAAGTTCTTCAGGGATCTCACCCGAGCTATGATCCTGTCATAGTTCCTTCTCTTTGGATGTCCACCGCCTGCGCCGCGAGACGTCAACTAGATCTGTACTAGTGATATTATATAATAATATTCGAGATGTATTAGTGATAATATTCGATGATGTATTAGTGATATTATATAATAATATTCGAGATGTATTAGTGATGCTATTCGATGATGTATTAGTGATATTATATGATCATATTGTTGCATTGCCTTGTATTGATTTGCATATCTCCGGTTTTGCTTATTGAATGCATTCTAATTGTATTATATTTGTTCTGGATTAGTTAAGCTATGGACGGTAGAGACAGAGGCCGTGATCAAGAGAATGTCATGTACGACATGATATGCTCCGGAAACGAAGAGAATGAAGAAGTAGATGATGGCTCACAATACCTTAACCCATCCGGTGAGGGAATTGAGGAAGAACAACCAAGATACGAAGGGGAACCAGCTGACAATGATGGCGAAGAAATTTTTCTCCATCAGCAGAAGTCCGGGGAGGTATTAGTTTGCCCTCTGGTGATCATCAGAAGTATTGATTGATTTGAATATATTAACGAATATTTCTTCTTTTAGCCCTCCGGATCGAGCAAATCTTCTACAAGGGTTAAACGTGGCCTGACAAAAAAGTTGAAAGAAGGCATAAAGTACAACATCGATCAAATCAGAGCAGATGGCGAACCGATTGCTCCTAAAATTAATGCAGACAAATTTATACGTCAATGCGGAGTTATCGTTAGGGACCAAATCCCAATCATTGCTCAAGAATGGAATCAGCCAAAAGATCGCGGAGTTCCTTTTGTCAGCGAAAGAGCAAAAGATCTGCTTTGGGAGGCGCTCATGAAACATTTCACCCTACCAGAGGGTCTGACAGATCTCCAACAGGAGAAAGTCAAGAAGTGTGCTCTTAAGAAGATGGCCACACAATTCCAGACTTGGAAGAAAAGATTATGGACCAATTACTTGAAAGGAGGAAAGAAGACTCCAGAATTCAAAGGAGAATATACAAAGTTAAAAGATGAGTGGGACAGATTTGTGCAGTTCAAGGAATTAGAAGCAGCTAAGGAGCGGTCGAGAGTAAACAAGATAAATGCCGAGAAAAAAACGTGGCACCATCATCTGGGGCCAGGTGGCTACAAGTATGGGTTCCCTAAGTGGGAAGAATCAGAGAGAAACATGAAGGCTACAGGGGTCACTCCAGAAAAAGAGACTTGGCCCGACAGGTGCAGGACTTGTTTTTATGCACATGGGGGAAAGTTGGACCCAAAGACAGGGAAGGTTCTTGAATAGGCAAGTCTTAAAGAAGCCACGGACGAGTTACTTAAAGCAATAGAAGAAGCTCGAATGGGTGTGTACCAGCCCGAGAGAAAGAACGACGAGCTTACACGCGCCCTCAAGAATCCTGAACACCCGGGACGAACACGAGGCAAAGGCCTTGTTTTGTGGCTTCTGGGGTTTGCAGATTGGAACGACAGTTACAGAAGCCGTGAGAGAAAGAAGAAGCATGAAGTAGATCAGATTCAAATGGTAGAAGCAAAGAACGCGGACTTGGAACGCAAATACATGCTGCAGCAGGAGCAAATCAACAAACTTAGCCAGCAAGGCGCGTCTCAGCAGCAGGAGCATCCAGATGCAGCATTGGATGGTACCATTCCATCATCTATGCCGAAAAGCAGCGTGGGTTCCACGGGGGTCCCGGCCGATGATGCACTGCTGGCTCGCTACCCCGTGGAAGATATCCTGGAGTCGACAGTTTGTGAGCTACACGTGAAACTGAAGAACATATCCATGAAGGTGGAGGACGGCTTTGCTTTACCGAGTGGACCTGAAGCAACCTTCCACGGCAATCCGATTCCACCTGGCTATGCTCGTGTCGGGGTGGATGAAGTTGTGTCGGCATATGAATCACTAGATCTTGACTACCTTGGTGGTGAAGGGGAGCGGACACTAGGAGAAGCCATTCGTTGTCTCATTTTATGGAAAAAGGAATGCATCGTGTTTCCAAACTCAGTGCCAAGGCCACCGATTCCTCCTCCAAGTCCGCCGCGTCAGCAGACTCCAACCCACCACGAGACGGAGCACAGGGCGAGTCCGCCATATCGATCTCTGCCGCGTCAGCGTAATCCATCCGAGACGGAGCCTAGCGCGAGTCCGCGATATCGATCTCCGCCGTCTCCAAAGCAGAAGAGAGCACAAAAGAAGAAACCCAAGCCTCCTGTCAAAAAGAAGTTAGCTTACGAGAAGTTACCTTACGAGAAGACTGACGAGGAAATCGATGAACAAGTGGCTAAGGAATTGCAGGCCCATTTTGGACCGAAACCGCCCCCGCCGCCAAAGGAGAAAATACCTGAGGAAGTTGTACAACACTTTTTGAATGCAGCTAAACCGGCGGAGAAAAGGCCGCTATCAGACTATGAACGCTCTATTAGCAAGTCCTATCATAAACAAAAAAACAGAAGTTGAGCGGTAGTTGTAAATGCGGGAAAACTGTTCCCCAGCTCGGAGAACAGGCAGTGCAATCGATCATCCCGCTCAAGGTGAGTACCGATAAGGTGGTAATAACCGACGCTGATAGAGAGAGGGCTAGAGAGATCAGTATCACTGTTGAACAACTCCTAGAGATCAAGGAATTCCCACCGGAGGATCCGAAGGAACTAGCATGGAAATATGTCCCCGGGAACCCTCTCGTGAGTCCTGAAGATGAGAAGCTTCTATCAACGCAAATGCACAACTTGCATGACTGGTACATGAGAGAAGTAAAGAGCGGGCGACAGAGCCTCATGGTGAAAGTCAAGCGAGAGCATTACATCCATGAAAATGATTTGTGGATTGAAAATGAAGAATTCTTTCAGTTATTCAATCAAAAAGCACTCGACAAATCTATCGTCGGTTGCTACTGTGTGTAAGTGATTTCTTTCTATAATTTAATTAAGTCTCTAGCTCAGCTCGTTCATTGCTTGTAATTATCCTCACTATATTCTTTTGTCTAGTATTGTGCAGAATGAAGATTTTTGAATTGGAAAGAGATGGAGTCTATGGCATTGGGTTCATTGACCCAAATACCGTTAATGAAAAGGTGTTAACTACTTACTCTAAAGACACGGAGAAAATGTTGCTAAGGTTTTTGAAGGCCCTAAATACCAAACCAGAAATACTTTTACCTTACAACTTCAAGTGAGTGTTAGTGTTTTGTACTACAAATTCTGCTTTTGCTTATATATATATACTCGATGTTAAGTGTAGTTGATAAGTTATGCATGCCTGCTTATACAAATTGTGTCCGCAACTTCCACTGGATCCTGCTAATCATTAGAATTGACGATGGAACTGTTGAAGTACTGGACTCACTAAGTAAAGACCCTGAAGAATACAGAAGCCTGCATTCGATGCTCGATAGGTAATTTCAATCATTTACACACTATGTCGGCCTCTTTAGTTCGTTTCCTGATATCAAGTAATTAGTAACTCCTTTATTCATTTTCTTTGCCGGGCAGGGTTTGGAAAAAGTTCACCAAAGATGTTAGAGGTGAATGGAAAGAGGAGCTGAAATGGCAAAAGTCCAAGGTATTTAAGTAGTACTAGCTACGTCCGCGCATCTCTTTAAGTATAGTTTCAATACCATTATCATGCTTGATTATTATCTGATTGAATTATATTCTCGTAAAGTGCATGAGGCAGGAACAAGGGACTAATTTATGTGCATATTACGTTTGCGAGAACATTCGCTTTATGACCGAAAAGATCAAAACTACAAGAGATCTTTGGGTACGTAAACACCATTCACATTTTTTTATCATGATGTAATATATATACAGACAACTAACATGTTCATATAGATCTCCTTCTTTAAAGATGCACGAGATGCGGGATAAGCTCCTACCAAAGGACCGCATACGAGCAATTCAAGAGGAAATTGCGGGTTTTTTGCTTGAGCAGGTCATATCTCCCGATGGACAATACCATTACACCTAATGTCTGCATGTAATGATTTGCAAATTGTAGGAGAAATTGTATATACCAAATTGTACATATGTGTATGCATGGTCGTACGAAAAGTTCTATGTATATGATTGGTTCTACGAGAAATTCTATTATATATGCATAACGTGTACAGTATGTAGTAGCGTAAAATATGTTTGAAATGAAAAAGAATCAAATGGAATACACAAAATGAAAAGGAAAAATAAACAATAAAACCTAAACCCATAAACCCCAAAGCCCCTAAATCTTTAGTCCCGGTTGGTGTTACCAACCGGGACTAAAGGTCCCCATCCCCTGACGCCCGCTGCCGACCACGTGGCAGGGGTTTAGTCCCGGTTCGTAGCCAACCGGGACTAAAGGCTTGGACCCTTTAGTGCCTATACATTAGTCCCGGTTGGGGAACCGGGACTAAAGGCCCTTCCCAACCGGGACTAATGGCATGTTTTCTACTAGTGTACACGGTCGGCCGTGAGGTCACCTCGGAGCCATCAGCGGCACCGGCCATGCAAACGTTGACAGCGTGACGGCGGAAGACCGTCTCCGGACAAGACTTCCGACGGCTTTTCCGACAGTGAAGACCAGCGTGACCGCACGACCCGGCCCCATTTTCACACTCCGCAGTGCCCCACACCACAACGCAAGGCAGGCGTTTCCGTTCCGGGCAAACATTGGAAAGGGTGACAAAAGGCAGATAAAAGATGCGGCAAATAAAGTACACCCTCCAAATCCTCCATTCCGGCTGCCCAGTCACCAAAATGGCGACGTACCTTCTAGTCGGTGGCGCCTTAGTTCGGAGGTTTCCACCGGGCTGTCTGCTCGTCGAAACGGCCGACGCGGCGCAGGGCCGAGAACGGGAGGGCGGATTGGACGATGGCTCACCGCCCCTGCGGAAGTGGAAAGTTTGCAACGGAAAACGGAACACCGGAGGTGGCGTGCACCCATCCCTCCGCTTCGGAATATGCCAGGATCTCCCTCTCGTTTGGGGCTCTCGGGATCTCGATGCGGCACATGCCTTTAGCCGTGGCGAGCAGGCCGAACGAAGGGTGCCATGCAGTGCTGGCATGGTTGGTGCCCGATCTCTATCGTGGTACGTACGTCCCCGCATTTTCCCGAAATCTTATCGAGTGTCGAGCGTTCGAGTACTGGCGACTGTGTCAGCTCGTGCTACAGAGGGAACGAGCTCACGCAATATCATGCTCCTTGAACCCGTACCCCACCAACCAAACTCATGTACTAGTATGAAGGATAACGTTTTGTATGAAATGACTGCACCTCACTCACAAATCAAGACAACCCCATTGAATGCTAGTACACCCCCGCGTTAGCAACACTAAGCAAGATTGGCGTGTTCATCACAGCACTCGGACCTTGTAAATCCGGCCCCTCAAACGTCCATCCACGTACAGTGACCGGTCACGTCTTAAAAAATGACTACTGCATTCGGACATCTCATACTAGATATCTCAAGTTCATATAAAAGCTTGCAATATATTAAACCTATGTACGTAGTACGAGCTATCTACTCTTCGTCGGAGATTTCGGTGATCTCCGGTCCTCCGATGGATAGAAGTGCAGCAGCCCGCGCTCCGCCCCCTCTGGCGCCGACGCTGAGGCCCTCTCCGATGGCTCCGGCTGCTCCGTTGCGGCTTCCTCCGCCGCTATCTCCGCCTCGAGCTCGTCGAAGATGGCGTCGGCCTCCACCTGCCTCTGTCGGATGAGCCGGCACTTGGCCTCCACCTCGGCCTCATCCCGGATCGAATCCAGGATGGCCTGCTGCTCCACCATCTCGTCGGATTTGGTGACGGCGAACTCCTCCTCCGGCTCGTCCTCCTCCATAGCCTCTGGCACCTCCTCCTCCGGTTGCTTCTCCTCCCTCCCTCCTCCTCCTCCTACTCCTCCTCCTCCTCCTCTGTTTTCGGCGAATCTAGAGGGAGACCCGCAGCGATGCGGGCGGCATGGCGAGCCTGGATCTCCGCCTCGATCTGGTTCCGGCGCTCCGACGTCAGCTGAGCGTAGGTGGTGATTCTCCAGCGGACCATAGTGAGGCCGGAGAGCGGGGGAGAGGAGGCGGATGGGCTCGGGTGGCGGCAAAGGAAGGGAAGAGGCAGATGGGCTAGGGCTGGGGGACACCGGCCGGCTTAAATAGCCGGTTATGGCCTCGGGCGGCGAGCCGGAGCAGTGCCATGCGACGTTCTTACCGCGGCGACGGTCGAGGCGCCCGTCGGACCTTCGGGGTTTCAGCGAGTCCGTGTGAGACCATGCCGTCAGGCCGACGTGGCGGGCATGCCCGGGCGCGCCCGGGCTCCCCCATATCAGCCTCATATTTGTGCTGGATATGAGGGGTGCCGATCAGCCCGGGCGTTTGAGGACGGTTTGAGACGCCCGTCTGTGTCGATTTTTCGTGACCGAGCAGTGACCGGGCGGCCTGCCCGGGCGTTTGAGACGGGTATGAGGGGTCCGGCTGTAGATGTTCTAAGAATGTCTTCTTAAACATTTCCAAGGTTTCACAAATGCAGAACCGGGTTTAAATTTCCTATTTTCATACCTAATGGATTAGTTTCTGGATATTCATAAATTCTCCTACGTATTTCCAATGATTCGACAAATTTGAATTCCATGATATTTTCAAGTTTAGACTTATTACGGGAAATTTTAGTGTAACTACTCCGACACATTTTTAATATCCAATTCTAATAAACTGTGCCTCTTCTAAGAAATTCAGAACTCGATGATTCTATTTATGGGCATAGTTAGGAAAAAAACATTTTGGTCAAGTCTGTAAATTAAATACGAATTTTAAATGGAAAAGTAAGAATCCCACGATACTACGCCTAGGAAATTTCTTGATACTCTTTTTTCAAGGATACGTCAAAGCTGACGTATCAAGATCATAGATAGAAGGAGCCAAAACGGCTAGAATTTCTTTCAACACTGCCACGGCTATGAAAGCCACCCACTATTACATTACCTTACCGACTACTCATCATCTGTCCACCTATCAACCCTAGTAGGAAAGGAGTTGTCCTCTCTCAAGAGCGACGCCGCCTTCCAATCCTGGCCCTCTATGTCGATCCGCCTAAGGACTGCATCGGCCGAAGGCGCAGCCCCATTGAACACGATGTCATTCCGATGCCTCCAGAGCGACCATATAATCAGGGATATCACCGTGTATGTCTCCTTCCTCAAACTCGGCTGTGGATCCAGGCCAGACCACCACTCCGCCAACCTATCTTCTGGATGCGGGATCCACTCTGGTTTGCTCCAGTTATTGCCTACCACCGTCCACACCTTCCTAGGCAGGACACAACCAAGGGTAATATGATCAATGGTCTCTGGATCTTGATCGCAAAATGGGAAGGCTGAGGGGTGCGGCAGTTGTCTTCGCTGGAGCCTGTCCGCCGTTACTACGCAACTTTATTCTTGTATACTTTGTTGGGCCTCCAAGCGCAGAGTTTTGTAGGACAGTAGCAATTTTCCCTCAAGTGGATGACCTAAGGTTTATCAATCCGTGGGAGGTGTAGGATGAAGATGGTCTCTCTCAAACAACCCTGCAATCAAATACAAGAAATCTCTTGTGTCCCCAACACACCCAATACAATGGCAAATTGCATAGGTGCACTAGTTCGGCGAAGAGATGGTGATACAAGTGCAATATGGATGGTAGATATAGGTTTTTGTTATCTGAAAATATAAAAACAGCAAGGTAACAAATAGTAAACAGCGTGCAAAATGTTGTATAAATGCTTGGAAACAAGGCCTAGGGTTCGTACTTTCGCTAGTGCAATATCTCAACAATGCTAATATAATTGGATCACATAACCATCCCTCAACGTGCAACGAAGAATCACTCCAAAGTGCTTATCTAGCGGAGAACATAAGAAGAAATTGTTTGTAGGGTACGAAACCACCTTAAAGTTATCCTTTTCCATCGATCTATTCAAGAGTTCGTACTAAGATAACATCAAATTATCCTTTCCGTTCGATCTATCTAAGAGTTCGTACTAGAATAACACCATATGATACGCATCAACCAACTCGAATGTCCCCTAGATACTCCAATGTCACCACAAGTATCCATGAGTTAATTATACGATACGCATCAAACAATTTCAGATTCATAATACTCAATCCACACAAAGAACCTCAAAGAGTGCCCCAAGATTTCTATCGGAGAAAGTAGGACAAGAACGTGTATCAACCCCTATGCATAGATTACCCCAATGTCACCGCGGGAATCCGCAAGTTGAGTACGAAAACATATATCAAGTGAATCAATTGAACACCCCATTGTCACCACGGGTATCCGCATGCAAGACATATATCAAGTGTTCTCAAATCCAATATTCAATCCAACATAATGATATCTTAAAGGGAAAGATTCAATTCATCACAACAAGGTAGCAAGGGAATAACATCATGTGATCCGACTATATTAACAAAGCCCGTGATACATCAAGATCGTGACATCTCAAGAACACGAGAGAGAGAGAGAGAGAGAGATTGAACACATAGCTACTAGTACATACCCTCAACCCCGAGGGTGGACTACTCCCTCCTCATCATGGCCTCCGCCGGGATGATGAAGATGGCCACCGGAGATGGATTCCCCTCTCCGGCAGGGTACTGGAACGTCTCCAGATTGGTTTTTCGTTGATACAGAGAGTTGTGGCGGCGGAGCGGAGAGTCTAGGGTTATTTTGGGGGGTTTCTGAATATTTGGGAATTTATAGGCATCGGAGGCGGTGGAGAGGAGCCCCGTGGAGGGCACAACCCATCAGGGTGCGCCGGGGGGCCCCTGGCGCGTCCTGGTGGGTTGTGCTCTCCACAACCCACCTCTCTGGCACTTCTTTGGCCCACTGGGTGTCTTCTGGTCCAAAAAAATCTCCAAAAAGTTTCGTCGCGATTGGACTCTGTTTGGTACTGATATTCTGCAAAGTAAAAAATAAGCAAAAATAACAACTGGCAGTTTGGCACTATGTCAATAGGTTAGTCCCAAAAAATGATATAAAGTTGCTATAAAGTGATTGTAAAACATCCAAGAATGATAATATAGCAGCATGGAACAAGCAAAAATTATAGATACGTTGGAGATGTATCAGCATCCCCAAGCTTAATTCCTACTCGTCCTCGAGTAGGTAAATGATAAAAACAGAATTTTTGATGTGGAATGCTGCCTAACATGTTCATCACATAATCTTTTCTTTTGTAGCATGGACATTTGGAATTTTAGATGGTTCAAAGCAATAGTCTAGTTTTAACATAATGACTTCAATACTCAAGCATGCCAACAAGCAACCATGTCTTTCAAAATATCAACACTAAAGAAAGTTATCCCTAGCCCATCATGCTCAATCATTGATCCATTCATGAAACACACTCGAATATTAGCTACACCCAATGCTTAAGTACGATCATAGTGCCCCCTAGTTGGTGCTTTATAAGAGAAGATGGAGACTCAAAGTAAAAATAAAAACTGCATAAAGTAAATAGAAAGGCCCTTCGTAGAGGGAAGTAGGGATTTGTAGAGGTGCCAGAGCTCAATGTTTAAATTGAGAGAAAAAAATATTTTGGGTGGCATGCTTTTCCTGTCAATGAAAACGACAAAGTAGTTCACAATACTTTCCAGATATATCATAGGCGGTTCCCAAACATAAAATAAAGTTTATTCCTTTTTCCACCATTCTTTCACAATCCATGGCTAGCCGTATCCACGGTTGCCTTCCATACCAACACTTTCCAAGGAATTTATTATTTGACAACATAAAGTAAATATTTTTTTCTTTTTCATTTCGGGAATGGGCATCCCTATTACCGCCGTACTCTCGTGCAATGACAAGTGAATAAACACTCATCTTGAGAATAACGCATCTAGGTTGGAAAAATAATGAAAACTCCCCACCATTTCATGAGCGGTACGAGCACACAAAAGAAACAATTTATTTTGAAAATTTAGAGGTGGCACATACAAATTTGCTTGGAACGGCATGGAAATACCACATATAGGTAGGTATGGTGGACTCATAAGGCAAAACTTGGTTTAAGGATTTTGGATGCACAAGTAGTATTTCTACTTAGTACAAATGGAGGCTAGCAAATAGATTGGGAAGCAACCAAACCAAAAAACAAAAATTCACATAAGTGAGCATTGAGCATAACTAACATCGAATAATGCACCACAAGTAGGATGTAATTTCATTGCATAACTACTGACTTTCGTGCATGCATAGGGAATCACAAACCTTAACACCAATATTCCTACTAAGCATAATTACTAACTAGCATGACTCACATATTACTATCATCATGCTTCAAAACTATTACAAAGAATCAAGTTTAATTTTTCCAATGATCTTCATGAAAGTTTTTATTATATCTTCCTTGGATATCTATCACTTTGGGACTAGTTTCATATATTGTCATTGCTTTTTGGCAAGCTCAAACAAATTTAAGTGAAGCACATGAGCATAAATATTTCATCTCTCAAAAAGGTATAAGTGCAGCATGAGAGGATTTCTACAAAAAGTTCCAAGCACACCGTGCTCAAAAACATATAAGTGAAGCACTAGAGTAAATGACAAGCTACTCTCAAAAGATATAAGTGAAGATCAATGAGTAGTCAAACAATTAAGTAGCTATGTGAGGACTCTCTCTCTCAATAAAGATTTCCAGATCTGAGTATTTTATTCAAACAACAAACTAAACAAAAATAGAACTCCAAGAATAGCACGCATCATGTGAACGAATAAAAATTTAGGCTCAACATAGGCTAACCGATAGTTGACGAAGAGAGGTGGGATGCGTAGCATCCCCAAGCTTAGATGCTTGAGACTTCTTGAAATATTTACTTGGGGTGCCTTGGGCATCCCCAAGCTTGAGCTTTTGTATCTCGTTCGATCCTCTCATATCCCGGTTTCACCTATTCTCAAAAACTTCATCCACACAAAACTTGAAAAGAACTCGTGAGATAGGTTAGTACACATAAGAACAAATCAACACTTCATGTACTGCCAAGACAAGTTGCACAATAATTTTCAAACATCATCTACTGCTTACTATCGTTTCCACAATTTATATCTATCAATATAGGCGATGGAAACTATAGGATAAGTAGATAACAAAACTATGACAGCAATCTGTCCAAACAGAACAGTCTGTAGCAATCTATTAAACCAGTGTACTTCTGTAACTCAAAAATTATGAAAATTTATGAAGTGATAAATAATTTATATGACAACACTGTGTAAAAATTTCAGAAACTTTCCACGTTCCAGTAAAATATGAAAATTCAAACACTACAGAGAAAGTTTCTGTTTTTACACAGCACACATAAACATGCAATGCAAGCATCCTAAGGCAATTCTTGGAACTTTTTATTGAAAACAAGATTATAAATAACACCTAACAGAGAACAACAAAATAAAATGATGCTCCCAGCAAAACTCATATTATGTGACGAATAAAAATATCGCTCTAAGTAAGATATACCGATAATGTTGAAGACGAAAGAGGGGATGCCTTCCGGGGCATCCCCAAGCTTAGGCACTTGAGTCTTCCTTGGATATTACCTTGGGGGTGCCTTGTTCATCCCCAAGCTTAGGTTCTTGTCACTCCTTATTCTCCTCATATCGGTGTCTCACCCAAAACTTAAAAACTTCAATCACACAAAACTTAACGGAACTTCGTGAGAAAGGTTAGTGTAATAAAGATAAATCATTCACTTAGGTACTGTCAAGACAAGATTCATAATTGTTCCCACATGATACCTACTGTATTCTATCATTCCCATAATTTATACCACTAAATATAAGCTATGGAAACACTAAAACAAGCAAACTATGCATGCAAAACAGAATCTGTCAAAAACAGAATAGTCTGTGAAGATCTGTAGTGTAACCATACTTCCCTGTCTCTAAAAATTCTGAAAACTTAGGACAACCTGAATAATTTGCATATTAAGACTGTAAAAATTTCAGATCATTAACATGCTCCAGTAAAAAATGAAAATTCCTTTACTGGAGTCAAAAGTTTCTGTTTTGGTTCAGCATCAATTCTACTCATCTTGTGAGTCATCCCAAAGGCTTTACTTGGCACTTTATTGAAATAAAAGACACAAAACATGATTACTACAGTAGCTTAATCATGTGAACACACAAAAACAGAAAGGAAAAGTGTTGGGTTGTCTCCCAACAAGCGCTTTTCTTTAAAGCCTTTTAGCTAGGCATGATGATTTCAATGATGCTCACGTAAGAATAGTAATTGAAACATGCTAGAGAGCATCATGAATCTCATGACAAGCACATTTAAGTCTAACCCAATTCCTATTCATAGTGATTTTGTGAGAAAACAATTTATGGGAGCAAGAATCAACTAGCATAGGAAGGCAAAACAAGCATAACTTCAAAACTTTGAACACATAGGAAGGAAACTTGATATTATTGCAATTCCTACAAGCGTATGTTCCTCCCTCATAATAATTTTTGGTAGCATCATGAAGGAATTTCACAATATAACTATCACATAAAGCATTCTTTTCATGATCTACAAGCATAGAAATTTTATTACTCTCCTCATAAGCAAATTTCTTCTCATTCATAAAAGTGGGAGCATCAAATGAAACTCGAATACTATAAATTGTTTCCACATTAAAAGAGTAATGTTCAGTAAAAGGATATTCAAAATGATGAAAATAATTATCACTACTTTTATAGCATAAGTATCATCACAATAATCATCATAAGTAGCAACTTTGTTCTCATCATAGTCAAGTGAAACCTCTTCTGAAATAGTGGAATCATTACTAAATAAAGTCATGACCTCTCCAAATCTACTTTTATCATTATAATAAAGGTCAACACCCTCCAAAATAGTGGGATAATAATTATCTAAAGTTGACACTCTTCCAAACCCACTTTCATAAATATCACAATCATCATAAATAGGAGGCATGCAATCATCATGACAAATTTGATCATTCAAAATAGGGGAACTAAAAAGATCATCTTCATTAAGCATAACATCCCCAAGCTTGGGACAAACATTAATTGCAGCAAATAAATTCTCAAACATGTCATTCTCATCAAACATAGCATCCCCAAGCTTGTGGCTTGGCATATCATAAGCATAATCACTCTCATCATTAATAGTATGAATAGCACCAATAGCATAACAATTATTATCATCATAATTTACCAAGTTGGTGCCAAAAAGATTTTCAAGATTATAAGAAGTATCATTATCTTCCCAATCATAGTCATCACAACAAGCAATAGGCATAACAAAATCATCATCAAGTGTATCATCTTCCACAATTATTTTTGATTCATCCTCGTGAGGCACAACAATAATAGGAGCAACATCATCTGGGAGAGATACCTTTTTACCTCTACTCTTTCTTCTTTTCTTCTTCTTCACCACATCATGTGTGGGTTTAATTAATCTTTTCGAGCTTCTTATTGATGAGATTGGTCGAATAGGGAGCTCCTCCTCGTCACCTATTTCGTCATGAGAGACAATAGGAGGAAAAGTGGAAATCTTTACCCTTTCATTAGTATTCCTTTTATATTTTATTGGTTTTCCCATCTTTCTATAGTTGGCAATATAAGCATTCTCATTGCAATTTGCCATGCAAAACATATAGATATTTTTTAGATTAGTTTCAATGTCGTCCGTGAGAATGAATACTTCAAACCAACTATTTTTGTGTGTCAATTCTTCACTCCCCAAAATTAGAGAAAGCTCATTATAACATTCAAGGGTGATCAAGTCATTACAATATTTGGTCATGATTTGATCATGAAAAAGTTTGCATTGGAAATTAAGATGACCAACTTTATTGCAAAGTTCACAAGTAATAGGAGAAAGAGAACACAATTTTGTAGCAAATTCATCTATAACTTTGAGCAAAAAATTGGTTCTATCATGTTTATGCTTCTTACAAAATCTATCATCGCTATAAGGCACGTCTTCACAAACTTTATTCACTCCATAAAAATTGGCATGCTTATAAGAAACATTTTTATCATGACTAGTGCAATCATCATTAGTATTTTGGATATTCATCGAATTCATACCAACAATATTGCAATCATGCTCACCATTCAAGGAATTCTCATTAAGTATTTTCATAATTTCTTCCTCTACCAATTGAGCACAATTTTCGGAATCCTTATTTTCACGAAAGACATTATAGAGCCGAAACAAATGATGCAACCTAAACTCCATTTTTTTAGTTTTCTTTTATCAAACAAAACTAGTGAAAAACAAGAAACTAAAAGATTTAATTACAAGATCTAAAGATATACCTTCAAGCACTCACCTCCCCGACAACGGCGCCAGAAAAGAGCTTGATGTCTACTACGCAACTTTATTCTTGTAGACTTTGTTGGGCCTCCAAGCGCAAAGTTTTGTAGGACAGTACAATTTTCCCTCAAGTGGATGACCTAAGGTTTATCAATCCGTGGGAGGTGTAGGATGAAGATGGTCTCTCTCAAACAACCCTGCAATCAAATACAAGAAATCTCTTGTGTCCCCAACACACCCAATACAATGGCAAATTGTATAGGTGCACTAGTTCGGCGCAGAGATGGTGATACAAGTGCAATATGGATGGTAGATATAGGTTTTTGTAATCTGAAAATATAAAAACAGCAAGGTAAAAAATAGTAAACAGCGAGCAAAACATTGTATAAATGCTTGGAAACAAGGCCTAGGGTTCGTACTTTTGCTAGTGCAATCTCTCAACAATGCTAATATAATTGGATCACATAACCATCCCTCAACGTGTAACGAAGAATCACTCCAAAGTTCTTATCTAGCGGAGAACATAAGAAGAAATTGTTTGTAGGGTACGAAACCACCTTAAAGTTATCCTTTTCGATCGATCTATTCAAGAGTTCGTACTAAGATAACATCAAATTATCCTTTCCGTTCGATCTATCTAAGAGTTCGTACTAGAATAACACCATATGATACGCATCAACCAACTCTAATGTCACCTAGATACTCCAATGTCACCACAAATATCCATGAGTTAATTATACGATACGCATCAAACAATTTCAGATTCATAATACTCAATCCACACAAAGAACCTCAAAGAGTGCCCCAAGATTTCTATCGGAGAAAGTAGGACAAGAACGTGTATCAACCCCTATGCATAGATTACCCCAATGTCACCGCGGGAATCCGCAAGTTGAGTACCAAAACATATATCAAGTGAATCAATTGAACACCACATTGTCACCACGGGTATCTGCATGCAAGACATATATCAAGTGTTCTCAAATACAATATTCAATCCAACATAACGATATCTCAAAGGGAAAGATTCAATTCATCACAACAAGGTAGCAAGGGAATAACATCATGTGATCCGACTATATTAACAAAGCCCGTGATACATCAAGATCGTGACATCTCAAGAACACGAGAGAGAGAGAGAGAGAGAGAGAGAGATTGAACACATAGCTACTAATACATACCCTCAGCCCCGAGGGTGGACTACTCCCTCCTCGTCATGGCCTCCGCTGGGATGATATAGATGGCCACCGGAGATGGATTCCCCTCTCCGACAGGGTACTGGAACGTCTCCAGATTGATTTTTCGTTGATATAGAGAGTTGCAGCGGCGGAGCAGAGAGTCTAGGGTTATTTTTGGGGGTTTAAGAATATTTGGGAATTTATAGGCATCGGAGGCGGTGGAGAGGGGCCCCGTAGAGGGCACAACCCATCAGGACGCGTCGGGGGCCCCCTGGCGCGCCCTGGTGGGTTGTGCTCTCCACAACCCACCTCTCTGGCACTTCTTTGGCCCACTGGGTGTCTTCTGGTCCAAAAAAATCTCCAAAAAGTTTCGTCGCGATTGGACTCCGTTTGGTACTGATATTCTGCAAAGTAAAAAACAATCAAAAACAACAACTGGCTCTTTGGCACTATGTCAATAGGTTAGTCCCAAAAAATGATATAAAGTTGCTATAAAGTGATTGTAAAACATCCAAGAATGATAATATAGCAGCATGGAACAAGCAAAAATTATAGATACGTTGGAGACGTATCAGTCATCCAACATCTACCCTTCATGGCAAGCCAGGCAAAGAACTTGCATGCTGCCGGTGCCCGTGACTTCCAAATTTGTGCCGCCCCTACGGCCTCCTCACGACCAGCAAAGAAAGCCCGATATGCAGATTGTGCCGAGAAGGCTCCCTTGGCCTCCCATAACCACTCAATCTTGTCAGGCACTCCCTCCAAAAGCGTCACCTCCTGCACCCGGTCAACCAGAGCAAGAAACTGAATCAGCGCCTGAGCAGACATGTTCGGGGAGACCTCATGCCACCAGCCATTCATGATTGTGTTCCGCACAGTGCATTGCGACACCGCCTTCTTCTTGACTACATTGACGAGGCTTGGCATGAGATCTTGAATACGCCCCTCCGGTAACCACCAATCAGTCCAGAACAAGATCTCAGACCCATCCCCCAACGAGCACTTAGTAGCAGCCCTGTAGATGGCGAGAGACTCCGCTCTCCATTGTTATTTACTTCGTAATATTGGCTTTTGTCTCGAGTCAAACTTCACAGACTTTCACCAAGTCTATAAAAAAATATTAGCAGCCACAATACCAAATGAATACCATTAGAACCATCATTGAATATATTTACATATCGTGTATATATGTTATTGCGCAAGTTTAGATTGTTTTATATAGACTTGATCAAATATTTTTAAAGTTTGACTTAGGTCAAAGATAATATGTGGAGTAAATGAAAATATATCTCTTCTACGGAAAACAAGAATTCGTTAATTATTGGGCCATGCATTCAAACTGTTGATGTTGGGCTACACGTACAAATAATTCTATAAATGACAAGATGGCTTCTTGAGTACTTGAAGTCTTTCTTATCTGCATGCAATTAGTAATCCTCCTCCTACCATCTCTATTTTTTGCGAAAAATCACCCAAATCTATTAGTGAAATTCATCACAAGTAAAAAGCATCCCCAAACATAATAAATATTATATCAAGGTTCTTAGACCACTGAACGACCACTATCGTCGTCAAAACGAGCCGCTGACGTGTTGTTGCCGCTGCTCCCCTACCGGAGTTGGTCTAACCTTCGATGACAATCAAGAAGTCTTCATGCACGTGCCCCTGAGGACTAGCCCCTGGAGCCACAGTCGCCATCGTTGAACCCTTGAATCGATCCAAAGTGCTTGACACCAGATCTCGCAGTGGAACACACTCGACAAGTAACCTCACCGCCCCAAGAAGACAACATGAATCTACGCCGAAGATATGTCAATTTTGACCAGACGGGCAAACTTGAGGAGGATCGGAGCCTGGAAGACCAACTCAAAAAAGAAGCGCCACCATTCATCCAAATGCCCAGGCGAGGACAAAAAACCCTAACCTAAACTACTAGCCAGAACTGATGTACCGGATTTCTCCTTCCCGCCGCCGATCACCGACCGTCGTAGTGGTAGACAGAGGGGAGGCGAATCCGCGGGCTCGCCACTGGTGCTTTTTGGGGAGGTGTACACACCCTAGCCACCGCTTAGGAAAAGGGAACTCTTTGTGCGTCTCAGTAAGGATCAGGGTATGCAAGGGGTATTAAATTAATATGTATTACATCTAGACAAAATTAGGTTGTCTTTGATGTCATCATCTCGATGCAAAAACCTTTGATAGAGATCAGTGTGTGGCGCACCCGAGAGCCAATAAAACCTCCTCTTATTATGATATTTGCAACAATGGAAATTTAATATTTCGCATAGGAACATGTGTATGCATAACTTGGTGAAAATCATGTTTTTGTGATATGTACTCAATATAAACTCGAAAGTTTCATCTCTTTTACTAAAGTGTACTCTAGTTTGGTGTACGATAATATAAATTTGTGATTTCCTCTATCTCATAGAATATTTTTCCTTTAACAATTTGCACTTGTAAGTGTGCTACTATCTTCTACACAAGGTTTTGTTTTCATAATTTCTTAAAACTCACAAATACGGATTTCCCAAGTTACCATATGATCATCAGAAATTTTGTTGCGCTAGGTGTATTTAAAACTTAAGAAAAGCATGGTGGTAAAAGTGAGATGTCAACTTTTTGTCCATGAAAACTTAAATCCACACAGACAATGAGACTATACATCCACTACCGCAACCAAGTGAGTTAGGGTCACTTGCTTAGTTTATTTTTGTTTTCGCAATGGACTTGGAGTTGATTGACTTTATTCACTGATGCAAAATATAGGTAGCACTGCTGGATGTAGTGCCGTACCTAGGCTATATATACCACGAACATACACTTATTGGTTTATGTCATCAAACTTCTCATAATAGCTTTATTCTAAGTTCACCACATATTTCAAACTGGGGTTCCTCCATTATGAGAAGAAAATTGATATACTTCGTATGGAAAACCAAACTAAGAAACCATATAAAGCTCGACCAATTTGAAGGGAAAGAGGACATAAAGATAAAACTCCACATGCATCACTACCTAGCTAATGTAGGTTTGGAATGACACCATGTGCAATGAACACACAACAAAAGGCACTACGACCATCAGTTCCACGTTGCTGATAAAGAGGGAGGCTAAGACCTAACATAAGAGGTTCTAGGCCTCTCTACTTCGAGGAAACACGACAACCCCCCCCCCCCCCACCCACCCAAGCCAACACCGCTGGCTTATCAACCGCACTCAAAGCTCATGGGCAGTTCATCATGCTTACATATGTATGTTTGCACGCAAAACGAGGAACAAATTAAGACACCGCATGTAGAATTCTATCATTACTACAAAGTGAGCCATATTCGGTAGTATATCCATAGCGAACCATATGAAATGTGTGAGTTACCTCTCCATCTCATGTGGTGATATCAATAAATATGTCATACTGGTGCCAAAATGAGACAACTGCATGAGATGTGAACGAAACTCTAGCAATTCCATTTACACATAGCAAGAGCTCTTGTACATCTCAACCCGTAGTTCTTCATATTATTTGAAATGGGAATTAATTGTAATATTTGCAAACCAATCTTCTTTTAAAGATGTATATTTAGTGGTGTTTGGCGCATAGGCAAAAGTGATTCAACATTTCAAGAGATTTAAACCTCGATCCACCAAAAACTCACGATCTTTTCCAATGGTCCGATGATGGCATGTGCGAAGCTTGTTATCGACCATGGTGGTTTGATCTCACTATGTGTGTGTGTTGATGTCTACTACGCAACCTTCTTCTTGTAGACTCGTGTTGGGCCTCCAAGCGCAGAGTTTTGTAGGACAGTACCAAATTTCCCTCAAGTGGATGACCTAAGGTTTATCAATCCGTGGGAGGCGTAGGATGAAGATGGTCTCTCTTAAACAACCCTGCAACCAAATAACAAGGAGTCTCTTGTGTCCCCAACACACCCAATACAATGGTAAATTGTATAGGTGCACTAGTTCGGCGAAGAGATGGTGATACAAGTGTAATATGGATGATAGATATAGGTTTTTGTAATCTGAAAATATAAAATCAGCAAGGTAACTAATGATAAAAGTGAGCACAAACGGTATTGCAATGCTTAGAAACAAGGTCTAGGGTTCATACTTTCACTAGTGCAAGTTCTCTCAACAATACTGACATAGTTGAATCATATGTAAATCCCTCACATGCGACAAAGAGTTCACTCCAAAGTCACAAATAGCGGAGAACAAACGAAGAAATTATTGTAGGGTATGAAACCACCTCAAAGTTATCTTTTCCGATCAATATTATGAGCTATCCCTATAAGTGTCACGAACAGCCCTAGAGTTCGTACTAAAATAACACCTTAAGATACACATCAACCAAAACCCTAATGTCACCTAGATACTCCAATGTCACCACGAGTACCCATGGGCTTGATTATACGATATGCATCACACAATTTCAGATTCATCATGTTCAATCCAACACAAAGAACTTCAAAGAGTGCCCCAAAGTTTCTACCGGAGAGTCAAGACGAAAACATGTGCCAACCCCTATGCATAGATTCCCAAGGTCACGGAACCCGCAAGTTGATCACCGAAACATACATCAAGTGGATCAATATGACATCCCATTGTCACCACGGATATCCCATCGCAAGACATACATCAAGTGTTCTCAAATCCTTTAAAGACTCAATCCGATAAGAAAACTTCAAAGGGAAAATTCAATTCATCACAAGAAGATAGAGAGGGGAAAACTCCATATGATTCATCTATATTAATAAAGCTCACGGTACATCAAGATTGTGTCATCTCAAGAACACGAGAGGGAGAGAGATCAAACACATAGCTACTGGTACATACCCTCAGCCCCGAGGGTGAACTACTCCCTCCTCGTCATGGAGACCGCCGGGATGATGAAGATGGTTTCCGGTGATGGTCTCCCCCTCCGGCAGGGTGCCGGAACGGGCTCCCGATTGGTTTTTCGTGGCTATAGAGGCTTCCGACGGCGGAACTCCCGATCTAGGTTTCTTTCTGGGGGTTTTGGTATTTATAGAAATTTTTGGCGTCGGTCTCACGTCAAGGAGACTCCCGAGGGGCCCACAAGCCAGGGGGCGCGCCCTAGGGGGGGGCGCCCCCTAGGCTTGTGGCTGCCTCGGGACTCCTCTCCGGTATCTTTTTGCTCCAGTATTTTTTATATTTTCCAAAAATATTCTCCGTAAATTTTCAGCCCATTCCGAGAACTTTATTTCTGCACAAAAAACGACACCATGGTAGTTCTGCTGAAAACAGCGTCAGTCCGGGTTAGTTCTAATAAAATCATACCAAAATCATATAAAATTATTGTAAACATGGCATGAATACTTCATAAATTATAGATACGTTGGAGACGTATCAGCATCCCCAAGCTTAATTCCTGCTCGTCCTCGAGTAGGTAAATGATAAAAGAAATAATTTATGAAGTGTGAATGCTAGCAAGTGCACAAGTTTGATCAATGATAATTCCAATCACTTTTTATAGCATCAATATAAACCATAAACAGTAGCTCATCTCATAAAACTTCTCATGATCAAGTAACAAGCTATTCACATGTTAAAGTATAGACCAGAAAGTTTCTTGAAAACTAATAAACCATATTCCTAGTCATCGAACAATTGCAATTCATCTTATTTTCAGGAAGGGTCTATGTAAGAGCTTTGATTTAGCAAATTCCACATATTCAACTATCATATAGTCTTCCATGATTATTTTCACTCAAAACATATTTTTAGAACAAATAGCATCCATCGAACACAGAGAAAGATAGGGGCTTAATGTTTCGCCTCCCAACTTATTTATCATATAGATAATTGTCAACAATAATAATTCATGACTAAATATATTTGTGTGGATATATATGTCTAGATCATTCCCCAACACATGACGCTTGCCAAGAGAAAAAGGCGAAATATAGGAAGTGGTGAAGATCACCATGACTCTTGCATAAAGGTAAGTACTAGAAAGTAAAAGATAGGCCCTTCGCAGAGGGAAGCATTGATTTGCAAAGGTGCCAGAGCTCGAGCTTTTAAAACAGAAATGAATAATAATTTTGAGCGGTATGCTTTCATTGTCAACATAACAACCGAGAGATCTCGGTATCTTCCATGCTAGATACATTATAGGCGGTTCCCAAACAGAATGGTAAAGTTTTTACTCCCCCTCCACCAATCAATCACACTCCACAGCGAGCCGAATCCACGGGTACCGTCCATACAAACAACAATCCTGGGGGACTTTTGTTTCATTATATTTTGATTTGATTTTTGAGCATGGAACCAGGCATCCCGAATACCAGCCACTTTCTCGTGAATGATAGTGAATCAACACATATCGTGAGAATAACCCACCTAGCATGGAAGATACTGACAGCCCCTAGTCACTATATGAGCGATTCGGGCATACAAAACAGAATATTATTTGAAGGTTTAGAGTTTGGCACATGCAAATTTACTTGGAACGGCAGGTAAATACCGCATATAGGTAGGTATGGTGGACTCATATGGAACAACTTTGGGTTTAAGGGTGTTTGGATGCACAAGTAGTATTTCAACTTGGTGCGGAAGTTTTGGCTAGTATGAGGTGGAAGCAAGCACCACATGTTGGAGGATCCATAACAATATAACTTCTATACAAATATACCCAAACATAACTCATTAAGTTGTCTTCCTTGTCCAATTTTAACTAATTTGCTCGAGTTTGAAAATAATTAATGAGCTCACAATCATAGAAGATGTCCAAGATAGTATATTTATATGTGGAATCTCTCTTCCTTCAATATTCTTTCATGAATTGTTAAAGTGACCAATGCGGTGTTTGCTAACTTTCAATAAATTTTACCACCTATACTTATTATGTGTGAAGTCATTACTCCCCATGGGGTAAGTATATGAAGCATATTTAATTTCAGATTTATGATATTCAATTCATTCAACCATTTACTCATAGGATATAAGTGAAGCACGAGAGTGAATGACAAACTACTCCAAAAAGATATAAGTGAAGATCAATGCGTAGTCCACAATTAAATAACTATGTGAAGACTCTCTCATCTAAGAATTTCAGATCTTAAGTACTTTATTTAAACAGAAAAACAAAATAAAATGACATTCCAAGGATAGCACGCATCACGTGAACGAATAAAAATTTAGGCTCAACATAGGCTAACCGATAATTGTTGATGAAGAGAGGTGGGATGCGTAGCATCCCCAAGCTTAGATGCTTGAGACTTCTTGAAATATTTACTTGGGGTGCCTTGGGAATCCCCAAGCTTGAGCTTTTGTATCTCGTTCAATCCTCTCATATCATGGTTTCACCTATTCTCAAAAACTTCATCCACACAAAACTCGAAAAGAAATCGTGAGATAGGTTAGTACACATAAGAATAAATCAACACTTCATGTACAGCCAAGACAAGTTGCATACTAATTTTCAAACATCATCTACTGTTTACTATCGTTTCCACAATTTATATCTACCAATATAGGCTATGGAAACTATAGGATAAGTAGATAACAAAACTATGACAGCAATCTGTCCAAACAGAACAGTATGTAGCAATCTATTAAACCAGTGTACTTATGTAACTCAAAAAATTATGAAAATTTAGTACATGCTAAATAATTTATATGAAAATACCGTGTAAAAAATTCAGAAACTTTCCACGTTCCAGTAAAATATGAAAATTCAAACACTACAGCAAAAGTTTCTGTTTTTTACACAGCACACATCAAACATGCAATGCAAGCATCCTAAGGCAATTCATGGAACTTTTTATTGAAAAACAAGATTATTAATAACACCTAACATAAAATAACAAAATATAATGACGATCCAAGCAAAGCACATATTATGTGAAAAATAAAAATATAGCTCTAAGTAAGATATACCGATAATGTTGAAGACGAAAGAGGGGATGCCTTCCGGGGCATCCCCAAGCTTAGGCACTTGAGTCTTCCTTGGATATGACCTTGGGGGTGCCTTGGGCATCCCCAAGCTTAGGTTCTTGTCACTCCTTGTTCTCCTCATATCGGTGTCTCACCCAAAACTTGAAAACTTCAATCACACAAAACTTAACGGAACTTCGTGAGAAGGGTTAGTGTAATAAAGATAAATAATTCACTTAGGTACTGTCAAGACAAGATTCAAAATTGTTCCCACATGATACCTAATGTATTCTATCATTCCCATAATTTATACCGCTAAATATAAGCTATGGAAACACTAAAACAAGCAAATTATGCATGCAAAACAGAATCTGTCAAGAACAGAACAGTCTGTGAAGATCTGTAGTGTAACTATACTTCCCTGTCTCTAAAAATTCTTAAACATTAGGAAATCCTTAATAATTTGTATATCAATACTGTGTAAAAATTTCAGATCATTATCATGCTCCAGTAAAAAATTAAAATTCCTGTACTGGAGTCAAAAGTTTCTGTTTTGGTTCAACATCAATTCTACTCATCTTGTGAGTCATCCCAAAGGCTTTACTTGGCACTTTATTGAAACAAAAGCTATAAAACATGATTATACAGTAGCTTAATCATGTGAACACTCAAAAACAGAAAGTAAAAGTGTTGGGTTGTCTCCCAACAAGCGCTTTTCTTTAATGCCTTTTAGCTAGGCATGATGATTTCAATGATGCTCATATAAGAATAGTAGTTGAAACATGCAAGAGAGCATCATGAATCTCATGACAAGCACATTTAAGTCTAACCCACTTCCTATGCATAGGGATTTTGTGAGCAAACAATTTATGGGAGCAAGAATCAACTAGCATAGGAAGGCAAAACAAGCATAACTTCAAAACTTTGAACACATAGAGAGGAAACTTGATATTATTGCAATTCCTACAAGCATATGTTCCTTCCTCATAATAATTTTCAGTAGCATCATGAAGGAATTTCACAACATAACTATCACATAAAGCATTATCTTCATGATCTACAAGCATATAAAATTTATTACTCTCCACATAAGCATATTTCTTCTCATTCATAATAGTGGGAGCAAACTCAACAAAATAACTATCATGTGAAGCATAATCCAATTGAAAATTCAAATCATGATGACAAGTTTCATGGTTACTATCACTCTTTATAGCATACATGTCATTATCATAATCATCATAGATAGGAGGCATGCCATAATCATAATAAATTTGCTCATCACAACTTGGGGAACTAAAAATATCATCTTCATCCAACATAGCATCCCCAAGCTTGTGGCTTTGCATATCATGAGTATCATGGATATTCAGAGAATTCATACTAACAACATTGCAATCATGCTCATCACTCAAAGATTTAGTGCCAAACATTTTAATAACTTCTTCTTCTAACACTTGAGCACAATTTTCCTTTCCATCACTTTCACGAAAGACATTAAAAAGATGAAGCATATGAGGCAACCTCAATTCCATTTTTTTGTAGTTTTATTTTATAGACTAAACTAGTGTTAAAACAAGAAACTAAAAGATTTAATTGCAAGATCTAAAGATATACCTTCAAGCACTCACCTCCCCAGCAACGGCGCCAGAAAAGAGCTTGATGTCTACTACGCAACCTTCTTCTTGTAGACTCGTGTTGGGCCTCCAAGCGTAGAGTTTTGTAGGACAATAGCAAATTTCCCTCAAGTGGATGACCTAAGGTTTATCAATCCGTGGGAGGCGTAGGATGAAGATGGTCTCTCTCAAACAACCCTGCAACCAAATAACAAGGAGTCTCTTGTGTCCCCAATACACCCAATACAATGGTAAATTGTATAGGTGCACTAGTTCGGCGAAGAGATGGTGATACAAGTGTAATATGGATGGTAGATATCGAAAGTGCTCTTCTGATCACGAGCTCATGTGAGCTCAGGTGAACAGTAAAATCGAAAAAAATAGTAAAACATTTCAAAAAAATCTGATTTTTTTTTGTGAGAAACATTGATGTTTTTCCCACATGCGTGCAAATTTTCATCACCATATCACTTTCGTGGAAAATGCAGCAAAAAAAACAAAATCGATGCTCCAAAATGCTACAAAAAACAGACTTTTTGGAACATCGTTTTTGTTTGTATTGCCACATTTGCCACGAATGTCATCTAGTGATGAAATTTTGCAAGCATGTGGGAAAAACATCAATGTTTCTCAAAAAAAAAATTCGATTTTTTTGAATTTTTTTACTATTTTTTTCGATAATACTGTTCACCCGAGCTCACATGAGCACGGGATCAGGACAGCTGCGTCCTGGTAGATATAGGTTTTTGTAATCTGAAAATATAAAAACAGCAAGGTAACTAATGATAAAAGTGAGCATAAACGGTATTGCAATGCTTAGAAACAAGGCCTAGGGTTCATACTTTCACTAGTGCAAGTTCTCTCAACAATACTGACATAGTTGAATTATATGTAAATCCCTCATGTGCGACAAAGAGTTCACTCCAAAGTCACAAATAGCGGAGAACAAACGAAGAAATTATTGTAGGGTACGAAACCACCTCAAAGTTATCTTTTCCGATCAATCTTATGAGCTATCCCTATAAGTGTCACGAACAGCCCTAGAGTTCGTACTAAAATAACACCTTAAGATACACATCAACCAAAACCCTAATGTCACTTAGATACTCCAATGTCACCACGAGTACCCATGGGCTTGATTATACGATATGCATCACACAATTTCAGATTCATCATGTTCAATCCAACACAAAGAACTTCAAAGAGTGCCCCAAAGTTTCTACCGGAGAGTCAAGACGAAAACATGTGCCAACCCCTATGCATAGATTCCCAAGGTCACGGAACCCGCAAGTTGATCACCAAAACATACATCAAGTGGATCAATAGAACATCCCATTGTCACCATGGATATCACATCGCAAGACATACATCAAGTGTTCTCAAATCCTTTAAAGACTCAATCCGATAAGAAAACTTCAAAGGAAAAACTCAATTCATCACAAGAAGATAGAGAGGAGAAAACTCCATATGATTCATCTATATTAATAAAGCTCGCGGTACATCAAGATTGTGTCATCTCAAGAACACGAGAGAGAGAGATCAAACACATAGCTACTGGTACATACCCTCAGCCCCGAGGGTGAACTACTCCCTCCTCGTCATGGAGACCGCCGGGATGATGAAGATGGCCTCCGGTGGATGGTCTCCCCCTCCGGCAGGGTGCCGGAACGGGGCCCCGATTGGTTTTTCGTGGCTACAGAGGCTTACGGCGGCGGAACACCCGATCTAGGTTTCTTTCTGGGGGTTTTGGTATTTATAGGAATTTTTGGCGTCGGTCTCACGTCAAGGAGACTCCCGAGGGGCCCACAAGCCAGGGGGCGCGCCCTAGGGGGGGCGCCCCCTAGGCTTGTGGCTGCCTCGGGACTCCTCTCCGGTATCTTTTTGCTCCAGTATTTTTTATATTTTCCAAAAATATTCTCCGTAAATTTTCAGCCCATTCCGAGAACTTTTATTTCTGCACAAAAAACGACACCATGGTAGTTCTGCTGAAAACAGCGTCAGTCCGGGTTAGTTCTAATAAAATCATACCAAAATCATATAAAATTATTGTAAACATGGCATGAATACTTCATAAATTATAGATACGTTGGAGACGTATCATGTGTGTGTGCGCGCGCGCGTGTGTGTGTGTGTGCGTGCGTGTGTGTGTGTGTATGTGAGTGTGAGTGAGTGTGAGAGAGAGAGAGCAAATGCGTAGGCTGAACTCTCCACCCTCGTGTTATTGTACTCTTGGTCCACTTTCGATCATCACGATGTTCAGTGATAGGTGTGATTAACATTTTTCCTATGGTGCACACTCATGTGATCACGTCGATACCAGGAGATCTGGGCCTACCATCGTCTCATCTCCGTCACCTCCCCGATGATGGAGGAGAGGACAATGCAAGAGGAGGTGGTGGGGTTGTGGGAGGAGACACTGGAACTACTGAAGGAGATAGCGGCGCGGTATTGCATGTATGCCTCTTCGTCACGCTATCACATGTCCACCTCCTCACCACGTGATGACGTGAGCGTCGCCTTCCAACTCGGAGCCCCACCACCACCTGCGGGTTTGAGCTTGACCATGTCTCGATTTGAATTATAGAATGAGGAGGCGACCATGGTCGTTGGTGGTGTGGCCATCCCGATCCCGAGGCCTTCACGCTAGATGTATATTCCTAGTTCCCCTACCGCATTTTCCCTCGATATTATCAATTCATTGTTATGTACTTCCTCCATTTTCTAACAAAACGACATAGATATCGCCCCCCCCCCCCCCTTTTCGTGAAAATAATGCCAAATCAAAAAAACATGCTTCCATGCGGGCATGCATCCGTTTGCATGCCTGGCTGTAACATTAACATAGGCCTTGTGTGCTTCAATGTGTGGTGCTGGTTACTGAAACTAGGAGGCCCATGTTGTCGTGATACAGGCGAGTTTAGTTTTGACATGTGGTTGATTAGGGGTAAAATGGGCATGTTTCGACTATTTCTTTTTGCTCTTAGCCCTCACGACAAACAATTCCACGCACTTTTGAACCAAGTGTGCTTAGATTATTTTTCTTTTTGCAATGGACTTGGAGTTGATCGACTTGATTCATGCAAAAATATAGGTGACACTGTTGAATGTTGTGTCATATAGGGTTACATCTACCACGAACATAATATGGGTTTATGTCATCAAGCTTCTCATGTAGCTTTGTTTTTGTGTTCACCACATGTTTCAAATTGTGATCCCCCCATCCGAGAAGGGAATTGATCTAGTTCGTAAGGAATACCAAACTGAAAAACCTTACAAAGCTCCATCAATTAAAGGAAAACCGGACATAACATAAACTCCACATGCCTCACTGCCTAGCTAATGTAGGTTTGGAGTGTTGCCATGCATAACAAACACACAACAAAGAGCATTACAACCATTGATTCCGTGTTGTTGAAAAAGAGGGAGGCTAAGACCGGATGGGGGAGGTTCGAGGCCTCTCTGGTCCCTGCAAACACGGAATGCCCCCGAACCAACACCGCTCACTTGACGGCCGCACTTAAAGTTCATGGGCAGTTCATCATGCATTGTTGAAAAAGAGGGAGGCTAAGGCTGGATGGGAGAGGTTCCAAGCCTCTCTAGTTCTGGGAAACATAGAATGCTCCCCAAGCCAACACTGCTCACCTCGCAGCCGCACCAGAAGCTCATGGGCAATTCATCATGCTTACATATGTATATTTGCGTGTAGAATGAGGAATAAATAAAGCCATTGCTTGTTGAATTCTGTCATTACTTTGAAATGGGCCATATACACTAGTGCATCTATGGCGGGCGATAGGAATTTCTTGAGTTACCCCTCCATCTCATGTGGTGCTATCATGAAATATGCGAAAGTGGTGCCAAAATTGGATAGCTGCCTCACATGTGAGCATATCTCTAGCAGCTCCATTTGCGAACAACAAGAGATCATGTACATCTCAAGCCACAATAGTTCATATTCTTTGAAATGAGCCTTAATTTGTAATAGCTGGATACCAATCCTGTTCTAAAGATGCATATCCGATGTTTTTTTGGCGCACCACCAAAGTAATTCAACATTTCAAGCATTCAAACATCGATCCACCAAAAGCTTACGCTCTTTTTCTAGTGGTCTCGAGATGGCCCATCGGAATCTTGTGATCTTCTATGGCGGTTTGATCTCTCTACGCACGCGCGCGTGTGTGTAAGAGAGAGAGCACATCACATGTGTGGATATCGATCTCCCCACACGCTCGTCATTGTTCTTGTCAACTTTCGGTCATCACAACATCCAATGATAGGTGCGGCTAACAGGTTTCCTACGGTGCGCACTCTTTCGGTCACGTCAACAGCACCGGATCTAGGACTACCATCGCTATTTCTGCCTTGGCCCCAACAATGGAGGAGAGGATGATGCAAAAGGAAGTGATGGGGTTGTGGGAGGAGGCAATGGCACTGCGAGGGTAGATAGTGATGTGAGACGCGTGTCCGCCTTTTCGTCACGCTACTACATGTCTACCTCCTCGCCACGCGAGGTGCTCCACCGCCATCTCTAGGTTTGAGCATGTCTCGTTTTGAGCTATAGCCGTGGGCGTCGGCGGTGTGGCCACCTCTGCGTAACCCCGACCCTGAGGCCGTTGTGCCGAATGAATATTCCCGGTTCCCATTGTCCCTTCTTATCCCTCACAGTTATCTAATCACCCAGGGCATGCAACTGTTTGCATGCATAGTCGCAACATTAACGCAGGTCTTGCATGCATTCGTGTGTGGCGTCGGTTACAAAAACTAGGAGGCGCACGGTTACTGTGATTTAGGTGAGTTTAGTTTTGGCATGTCATTGTTTAGGGGTAAATTGGGCATGTTTCGACTATTTCTTTCGCTATTTGGCCCCAGCGACAAAAAATTCACGCCCTTCTTTCAAATTCGGAGGGTTTTCTATATATGCATTGATTGTTCATTGCTAATGTATATCTTCATTGTTAGTTCGTTCAAAACTCACTTTTTTGCCTTCATTGTTATTGCTTAACTTTTCAGTGAGAATTGCTCGATGGTTGTAATTATGACTTAATTTTTATTGCTATACCTAAATCTGTTATGTTGCTACAACCCGAACACTGTATCATCCTTCCAAATAACTGACATTGCACTGATAATTTTGCGAGCACGTAAATATATTATTGTATTTAGCACCTTTTTAATCTCTCTTAGGGCCTCTTTGATTTGCAGGATTCTCAAAATGAAGAAACAGAGAAAATGCAGGAATAGAATGGCATGTCCTATAATACCCTACAGGATTTGAAAGAATGTTTGATAGCACAGGAAAAACAAAGGAATTCTACAAAAAAGTTTGAGTGGATGAAAATTTCCCTTCAAAATGTAGTATAAATGAATCATATGAAAAAATTCCTAAGGATGTCAATCCTACGAATCAAATGTCCATCAAAGAAAAAATTCCTAACGGTCCAAATCCTCCAAAAATCCTATGCAATTCCTTTAAATCAAAAGAGCACTTATCCTCTACCCTCTCATGTGCACTACTCCCTCTTCTCTTTCTCCCTCTAATCTTAGACAGAACCCTACTACTCTTGGCCTTTCGTCCTGAGAAACGATAAGAAACACATGAGCATTTGATTCAAGCTGAACACGAAGAAGAGTGTGGCAAAGAAACGCTATCACCATAATGATCTTGCGCACACGCCCTACCAGCAATAGCACACACTTCCTTTGGTGCACCGGATTCAGGCGAAGAGCGCCCGCACACTGTCTCAACCGACCACCCCCGGTGGATGCTTTATGCGCGGCACAAAGAAAAGAAAAAAAAATGCCACCAAAGCCTTCTATAAAAGGCCCGGACCAGAGCCCACTCGCTCCAGGCTACGCTCACTAGCTTCCAGCACGCACTTGTCACCTTCCTCCCCGCAACGCATCCAGCTACGGAACCCCGTCTCACTCCCGACCCATCCCACCAGGACACACACAGACAGGACGATGGAGCCACCCATGGCGGCCAAGAGGCTCCTGCAGGAGGCGGCGGGCCTGTCCACGCCGGGCGCCCGGATCATCGTCGACCCCAAGGACATCGGCATCATCCTCGCCTCTCTGCTCTGCGCGCTCATCACCGTCCTCGCTTCGGCCTCGTCGCCCGCTGGTGCGCGCACGGCGGCGCCGACGCCAGGGCGCCCCCGCCCCCGCCCGCCGCGGGCGTCAAGAAGTCGGTGCTCCGCGCCATCCCCACCGTGCCCTACGTCTCCGCCGACGTCGAGGCCGGCAGCGGCGAGGGCAAGGGCAAGGAGGAGGACGGCGAGTGCGCCATCTGCCTCGACGAGTTCGAGGACGGCGAGGCCATGCGCGTTCTGCCCCAGTGCGGCCACTCCTTCCACGCCGCCTGCATCGACAAGTGGCTGCGCGGCCACTCCTCCTGCCCCTCCTGCCGCCGGATCCTCGCCGCCCAGCTGCCGGCCGGCCACCGGTGCCAGCGCTGCGGCGCGCGCCCCGACCCAGCCGTGGCGACCTAGAAGACGACGTCGACTACCAGAGGAACCAGTCAATCAATCAATGAGCATGAGCCTTCTGTTTGGTCAAATATCTCGCCTGCTTCTCTTAATTACCTTCCTTTGTTCATGTCATCATTCCTGATCAGCAGCGCTCCTTCTTACCGCCGAGCTGGAAATGCATAGCATTTCTGAATTTAGGGTCCTGGTTAGCTGGTGGGTGGTGACTAAGGTGTTGCCACTGCATCTTTAGCTTTTTGTATATTTGTAAATAGTATAAGTATGAAATACTCCTAGGGAGTAGTACTTAGCACCATCGTTTAGGCTTATGTGAAACTGTGAATACCTTTGCTTTCCATGAATCCATTTGGCCAATTCTGGAAAGAGTAAATTGCCAAAAACCATCACAATTGTGTCACGTAGTGCCAAGAGCCATCGTTTTCATAAAAGTTTGCCGAAAACACTGATTTTGAGTAATTGTTTGCTGAAAACACTAAACGCTTGACTAAGAGCCACTTGATGCGAAATATGACAGGCCGGGCCCGCTGTCAAGGCTGACGTGGCACCAAAAATTATCGCCGTTTGCTGGAACGTTTAGCTAACAAAGGGCCCACCTGTCAGCACGTAGAATTCACCCGTGATTTTATCGAGCATGTTGTGTGCAGCTCGTCCACCGCCGCCCACGCTCGCTCGCTCGCAGCACTCGACCGCCGGAGCTGCTCCCGCCAGCGAGCTAGCCATCGGAGCACCGTACCACCACTGACCCTCCCTCCGCTCCTTGCACGCATCGCCCGAGCCCTCCTGTGCTCGATCCGGTCGCCGACCCGGCCGCCGCAGCAGCTCCTAGCGGGGATGGTGCCGAAGACCGCCGCCGTCGCGAGCTTCCGGTCATGCTCCAGGCGAACCCCGGGCGCAGTGAGCCGCCGTCACCTCCTGGAAAGGATCCACGGCACAGCCCGCTCCGGCGAACCCCGTCATGGATGCCATGGCCTCCGGCCGTGACCTCCCTGCTAGTCGCCGCTGCGGGCCGCAGGGACCGGCGGCGTTGCTGGTGTTCCTGTGGAGAGGTCAAGCAGAGGCGACTGGCTAGGATGCTCCCGCGGCCGAGGAGGCGCCGGAGTTGACATGCGGTTGCGCGCCATGGCGGCTAGGCATTGGGAGAATATGATAGGAAGAGAAGTAAGAGGGCACAAGGAAGCAGCTCGTCGGAGCGACGGCAATCGCCGGCCGGCGGGGCTCCGGCGGATGCGGCTGCGGGCCCTCCTGTGCAGTGGCGGAGCTTGAAAGAAATCTCTGGAGGGGCGAAGCTGTGAAAAAAACTCAAATACAAAATCATACGAACACAGCACGTTAGATATTGGAAATATCGAGAAACTTATACAATTATATTGATCTCCTCCACAGTAGCTTACAAAATACATTTCTAATTTTAATTATATATATAACCTACTCCATAACAAAAGGAACTATACCAAAATACCATTTAACCATGGAGCATTCAGTTCACTACAGCAACACTGCATTACAGATTAGCTTTTCGTTTCTTTGCACCCTTAAAGTGCATAAGAACATCTTCATAGCTGTACTTCTCTGTGATTTCACTCTCTATTTTTACTAGCAAGCTATTGGCTAGATAATCATCTTCCATGGTATTACGTAGCCTTGTCTTAATGATCTTCAAAGTTGAGAATGCTCGCTCGGCACTTGCTGTAGAAACTGGAAGAGTTAGAAGCAATCGCAACAATCGATCAACCAAATTGTAGATAGAATGTCTCCCTGTCTTAAAGAGATATCGACAAAGATTTGTTAAGGTAGACACATTTTTCAACTCTTTATCATTGGAGGCATCCACAACAAAGTATTTTAGTTGCTGCTCCAATCCATAGATTTCCTGTTGGGTGAAATCCGCTGGATAATATTTCTTGACTAACTCACAAATATCATCAGCTTTAAAAGATCTGAATTTATTTTTAGGGATCAGGGTAGCACTAGTCAAGAAATCCGCTGGATAATATTTCTTGACTAACTCACAAATGTCTAATTAGGCAACGTACATGAGTAAAATCAAGATCCAGCAAGCAGTGTTGACCAGTGTTGACATAGTTAGCTAGCTAGTTTGCTAGGACGCCGAGTGGAGAGATTAACTAGCAGACTAGGCAACGTACAGGAGCAAATTCAAGATCAAGTGGGGGCAGCAGACTCACCGGTGTTGGCGTGTTGTCTGGTGTTGTCACTTGTCCGCACTCCGCAGCAGAGGCCGGAGAGGAGGAGTGGGTAGAACAGCTGCTAGCCCTAGCCGGCCACCCGCCACCGGCCACGCCGGCTAGCCACAGCGGCCGGTATGCCGCACGCTCAGGCGTCAGCGGTCGCAGGCGGCAAGTCAAAGGGGATTAGGGGAAATCGATTTGGTCGCTGGTGGGC
Source organism: Elymus sibiricus (assembly GCA_039707655.1). Classification (NCBI taxonomy): domain Eukaryota; kingdom Viridiplantae; phylum Streptophyta; class Magnoliopsida; order Poales; family Poaceae; genus Elymus; species Elymus sibiricus. The sequence continues at coordinate 456,569,289 of CM077665.1, read as the reverse complement.
GGTGGCTGATTCGTTCGTCTCTAGGCAACGAAGACTATGATAAATGGGCCTTATCGTTGTGGGCCCGATATATTATATAGGGGTAGTAAAAAAAAATCGTTTTCGCTGGGGGGGCGATGGCCCAGGTTCGCCCCCACGTAGCTCCGCCGTTGCTCCTGTGCATGCCGGCGGATCCAGGCGCTGCCTCCCAAATCCCGAATCCTGATCCAATCTCTTTGTATGACGAATGGACCCCATATGGCAGCAACATGACCGTCTCCTTCCGACCGTTATCCCAACCCACGTGGCCCTGATAATTGGACCCACTGTCAGTTTTTGTGTCAAAATGTGGTCAAGCGTTGTTTTTAGTGTTTTCAGCAAACAATTACTCAAAATCGGTGTTTTCGGCAAACTTTTATGAAAACGATGGCTTTTGGCACTACGCGACGCAATTGTGGTGGTTTTTGGCAATTTACTCTTCTGGAAATGTGCTGTTCCAGTACGTTCTTGAGCAAATTGTTTTGATTTCTCTTTGTCAGATGTCTATATCTGAATCATGTAGGCGTGTCTGCATATGCATTGTACCTAGTATATTCCTCTGAGAAGAAGAAGCCTCTAAGAAATGCATCCTGCATGTTGTAGTTATTGCTTAGAGTGCACCCACGCACTAGTAGAAATCAGGCCTTTCGACCGGAGCATTTTGGACCGGGACTAATGCCTTCATTAGTCCCGGTTCGTGAGGATAATCATTAGTCCCGGTTCGTGAGGACCCTTTAGTCCCGGTTGGTGTCACCAACCGGGACTAAAGGGGTGGTGGCAACCGTTCGCCTGGCGCGAGCCCTTTTAGTCCCGATTGGTGTCACCAACCGGGACTAAAGGTCCCAACCGTTCAAATCTCGCGCCTTGGAAGTTTTTCCGCGCGAGATCATATACATCGAAACGCTACAGTAACGTGACCGGCCACCATTTCTGTTTGTCTCCCTCTCCTCTCTTCTTCCCCATCCTCCACCATGAATCCACGAACTCGCTACGGGAACGTGCTCGCACATGGCACGACCAATCTCCATGTCGTCTACACGAACGACAGCGCCAAAGTCGAGGGTTTTCTTTCCATGTTCGAGGAATGGCTTCAAGAGGAAAAACAAAAGTTCATGGGCCTCGATCTCGAGTACACGGCCGATGGTCGCAATGTTGCCGTCGTCCAACTTTGTTTGAAGCAACATGTCATGGTCTTCCAGTGGGCAAGGTAATACGGAACTTGTCATAGTTTTAATCGGGGCTTTTCTTTGATTCATAGGATAGGAAAATTGCATATAGGAATAGGAGGATTGGGAATGTCGAGAACATGTCATAGTTTCGTTGATTCATAGGAAAAATGCATAGGAAAATTGGGGCTTTTCTTTGATTCATAGGAAAATTGGGGCTTCTCTTTGATTCATAAGAAAATTGGGGCTTTTTCTTTGATTCATAGGAAAATTGCATAGGAATAGAAAATTGCATAGGAATAGGAGGATTAGGAAAATTGCATAGGAATAGGAATAGGAGGATAGGAATAGGATAGGAAAATTGCATAAGAATTTTCCTTGTAGTTGCATATATATATTGGCCATCGTGGGAGAACATATCATAGTTTAGGGGCTTCTTTTTATTCATAGGATAGGAAATGCATAGGAATTTTCCTTTGTTATGATTCTTATTATACTTGTTCCGAATTATACTTGTTATGATTCTTATTATATACTTGTTCTAAATTATACTTGTTATGGTTATTCTTATTATACTTGTTATGATTCTTATTATACTTGTGCCGAAATATACTTGTTATGATTCTTATTATACTTGTTCTAAAATATACTTGTTATGATTCTTATTATACTTGTTCTAAAATATACTTGTTGCGGCAGTATTTAACACATTTGTTCCATTTTGTTGTTGCAGTAGTGACAAGCACTGTCCAAAACTCATGGAGTTCCTTCGCAGCGGCATATATTTTGCTAGCGTTGATATAACGAATGACAAGATCAAGATGAGGCGCACTTGGGGTATTGAGATACCAGCTGAATGCCACATTGATCTTCAGTGCAGGTTCAGGCTTGAGCATGACAAGACTTCAATGGCTGATATGGCAGCCGCCCTGATCGACGAGGACTACGCTGATATGAAGACAAAATTCCCCAAGTCAGGGCACCAACATTGGGAGAAGACCCCACTTGACCCTATCAACATTGAGTATGCAGCAATAGATGGGTACGTTGCATACGAGTTGTACCGCAGGATTGGAATCTTCAATTATGGGCAGCGTCACCTCGTACCGCTAGTATCTCCTGCTTAGGGGTATTCTGATCCGGACGACGAGTAGTGTTTGCAATGGCGAACACTTTTATCTCTATTATGTAGTGCTTGGGGGTCTCCTGATTCGGACGAGTAGGTTTGCAATCCGGAAGAGTAGGATTGGTATCTTCAATTATGCAGTACTTTCTGTAATGGATATCTGAACTATTATTTCTATTATGTCCCTGTTTAAGTACGGTTTGTGTGTAAGAATATTTAGTATGATGTGAGCAAGCTTTCTGAAGCATTGTGATGTATGTGATGAAGATTGTACCGCTAGTACCACCACTAGTGCCCCATGGGTCTGCTGCTTGGGGGTATTCTGATCCGGACGACGAGTAGTGTTTGCAATGGCGAACACTTTTATCTAAAAAGAATCAACTAAAATATTTGTGGTGCTTTTTAATTTCAGGGTCATTTAGCTCAAAACAATTCATTAAATGTATGAAAAATAGCAAATGAAGTTAGATAGGGTTGAAATTTTAGGATGTGGCTTCTAATGGTTCATATTGAATGCACAAAAAGTCTGGAGTTGAAATAAGTTAAAAAAATTGAAATCCTTTTGTAACAGACGAGTTTTCGTCCGAAACCCTGATACTTCGAAAGAGACTGTCCATTTTGTACACGAAGTGCATCCAGTTTTTGCCATAACCCTCTCAACTTTTTAGCACATGCTATGTGGGTGAAATTATGATACCATGCCAAGTTTCAACCTTTTCAGAGTTCATTTGTGGTGCTTTTTAATTTCAGGGTCATTTAGCTCAAAACAATTCATTAAATGCATGAAAAATAGAAAATGAAGTTAGATAGGGTTGAAATTTTAGGATGTGGCTTCTAATGGTTCATATTGAATGCACAAAAAGTCTGGAGTTGAAATAAGTTAAAAAAATTGAAATCCTTTTGTAACAGACAAGTTTTCGTCCGAAACCCTGATACTTCGAAAGAGACTGCCCATTTCGTACACGAAGTGCATCCAGTTTTTGCCGTAACCCTCTCAACTTTTTAGCACATGCTATGTGGGTGAAATTATGATACCATGCCAAGTTTCAACCATTTCAGAGTTCATTTGTAGTGATTTTGATTAAAACAAATGAAGGTATAAAACTAAAAAGAGTTAAACAGAATCTGGTTTTGATTAAAACACCTATTTAAAATATCCTAAAAATTCCAAAATTTAACATAATGATAAAAAATACTAATATTAAACAACAGCAAAAAACAATCACTCAAAAATCTATTTTTAAACTAAAGTTATTCACAAACTAGTGATTCACAAAAATTTCAAAAGAATTCAAATTTAAACTATTTAAATTTGAAAACTACTGACACTAACAGAAAGTTTGTAATTGTTTTGACCTAAAACAAAAAGATTCATTAAAAAACTATAAATATTATAACAGTTATTGCAAATATAAAAACAGTTATTCCAAACATAAAAACAAAAAAACAAAAAAACAAAAAATATACCTTTAGTCCCGGTTGGTGATACCAACCGGGACTAAAGGTCCCTTCCCGCGCGAATTTGGGCCGCCGAAAAGGCCTCTTTAGGCCCGGTTGGTATCACCAACCAGGACTTAAGGGAGGACCTTTAGTCCCGGTTGGTGATACCAACCGGGACTAAAGGTCCTTTCTATATAACTTCTCCGTCTTCCTCCCCCAAATTCACTCCGTCTTCACTCACTTCGACGACGCCGCCAGGCTGCCCCGCCCGCGCCCTCGATCGACGGCGCCGTCCGTCCACGCGCCGCCGCCGCTCTCTTCCTCCACGCCGTCGCCCTCAGCTCCGCCGGCGCCGCTCCTCCCAGCCGCCTCCCGTCGCCCTCAGCCGCCGATCCTCCCTCACCTCCGCCGACTCCGCCGCCGCTCTCCTCCTCCACGCCGGCGCCCTCAGCTCCGCCGGCGCCGCTCCTCCACGCCGTCGCCGTCAGCTCCGCCGGCGCCGCTCTCCTCCTCCACGCCGTAAGCACCATTTTCCTTCGACGTTTTTTCCTTGCATCAAACTCATATCTATAAGCCTGTCTGTTGTGAACTCCGAAACAATCAGTCATAATTGACACCTCAAAATACAAGTTCTGAAACTCTGGATTCCTTAGGACATCAAGCTCATAATGTCGTAATTGACACCTCAAGTTATCCCTTTCCTGTTCCGAAAAATCAGTGGGACAAAACTTTGTAGCAAGAAGACACACATTTTCAATGCTGAATGATCTGAAAGAATTCCTTGGATCAAGTGAGGTACACACAAAATAAGGAGCTCCATAGTTTTTCACTGAACCTACTATTTAACTCTTGTAGCTGCTGATCAACGGCAACTGTGAAGACATCATATTGATAATGATGTCTAGCTGAAGTCTCGTCTCTGCTTGTTTACGAGATCGAATGAAATCAACATAGAAACCGTCCATATCAGGAACTGAAATATCATGCTTGTTGCAGAATAGCACTACATCATTTAAGAGATTATCCTAGCCATCATCCCTCAATTTCTGAATCAATTCTTTTGTTGTAGCTACATCATGCATGGCATTCACAACATCTTGTGACTTCTGTTGTAACTTCTTGACACCAAAGTAATGATACTGAAATCTGCGCTTGTGACCAATGATACTGAAATCTGCGCTTGTGACCCTCTTCACTAGAAGGTGGATATACTTCTTTTTTGGTCTGATATGCTCCACGTTGTGTGTATGCTTTTCTGATTTCATCTTGTTTATTAGGAGGACAAGCCCAAATTTGACGGCATAATGATGGATCGCCCTTTATAAAATCCTTAATTTCAGAACGAATTGATGCATCTTCAGGTTGTGCTGCATTTTCTAGATGGGTGGTAGGAATTGGATTGGCCAAGACCAATTCTAGTACATCTTGGGAATTAGGAACTGGAATCACATCATCACCAAGACCAAAAATATCTATATTTAGTAGCTGAAGATCTAACTTGTACACAAATGATATTGAGCGTACATAATCTATCTAGTTCAGTTCTAAAAATTTAGAAGAAAAGGTCAAGATTTGAAGCTATACCTAGAGAAGTACTGGCAGAAACAGATCTGGCAAATGATCTGTTAATTTCCAAATCGGCCAATCCAGTATTTCACGATTCACCGTCTGGATCTTGCAATGATTTGAGCGCCCTTGTGATTCTGCTTATTGAATGCATTCTAATTGTTTTATATTTGTTCTGGATTAGTTAAGCTATGGACGACCGTGATCAAGAGAATGCCATGTACGACCTGATACGCTCCGGAAACGAAGAGAATGAAGTAGATGATGGCTCACAATACCTTAACCCATCCGGTGAGGGAATTGAGGAAGAACAACCAAGAGACGAAGGCGAACCAGATGACAATGACAATGGCGAAGAAATTTTTGTCCATTTAACAGAGTCCGGCGAGGTATTAATTTGCCCTCTGGTGATCATCAGATGTATTGATTGATTTGTATATATTAACGAATCTTTCTTCCTTTTAGCCCTCCGGATCGAGCAAATCTTCTATGAGGGTTAAACGTGGCCCGACAAAAAAGTTGAAACAAGGCGTAAAGTTTAACATCGATCAAATCAGAGCAGATGGCGAACCGATTGCTCCTAAAGAGAATGCGGACAAATTTATACGTCAATGCGGAGTTATCGTTAGGGACCAAATCCCAATCACCATTCAAGAATGGAATCAGCTAAAAAATACCCAAGCAGTTTCTTTTGTCAACCAAAGAGCAAAAGATCTGCTTTGGGAGGAGCTAATGAAACATTTCACCCTACCAGAGGCTCTCACAGATCTCCAATGGGAGAAAGTCAAGAAGTGTGCTCTTAAGAAGATGGCCACACAATTCCAGTCTTGGAAGAAAAGATTATGGAAAAGTTACGTGGAAAACAAAAGGAAGACTCTAGAATTCAAAGGAGAATATGTGAAGTTAGCAGATGACTGGGACGAATTTGTGAAGTTCAAGGAATCAGAAGAAGCTAAGAAACGGTCGAGAATAAACAAGAAAAATGCCGACAAAAAAAGTGGAACCATCGTCTGGGGCCAGGCGGCTACAAGTCTGGGTTGCCTAAGTGGGATGAATCTGAGCGAAACATGAGGGCTGCAGGGGTCTCTCCAGTAACAGATACTTGGCCCGAGAGGTGCAGGACTTGGTTTTATGCACATGGGGGAAAGTTGGACCCAAAGACAGGCCAGGTTCTTGAACAGGCCAGTCTTAAAGATGCCACGGACGAGATAATTAAAGCAATAGAAGAAGCTCAAGCGGGTGTGTACCAGCCGGAGAGAGAGAACGACGAGCTTTCCCGCGCCCTCAAGAATCCTGAACACCCGGGACGAACACGAGGCAAAGGCATGGTTTCGTGGTTTATGGGGTTTGCGGATTGGAACGACAGCTACAGAAGTCGTGACAGAAAGAAGAAGCATGAAGTAGATCGGATCCAGGACTTGGAACGCAAATATAACATGCAGCAGGAGCAAATCAACAAACTTAGCCAGCAAAGCGCGTCTCAGCAGCAGCAGCAACCAGATCCAGCATTGGATGGTACCATTCCATCATCTATACCGAAAAGCAGTGTGGGTTCCACGGAGGTCCCGGCCGATGATGCACTGCTGGCTCGCTACCCCGTGGATGATATCTTAGAGTCGACACCTTGTGAGCTACACGTGAAACTGAAGAACATATCCATGAAGGCGGCGGACGGATTTGCTTTACCGAGTGGACATGAAGCAACTTTTCACGGCAATCCGATTACACCTGGCTATGCTCGTGTCGGGGTGGATCAAGTTGTGCCGGCATATGAAACACTAGATCTTGACTACCATGGAGGTGAAGGGGAGCGGACACTGGGAGAAGCCAGGCGTTGTGTCATTTTATGGAAAAAGGAATGCATTGTGTTTCCAAACTCGGTGCCAAGGCCACTGACTCCTCCTCCAAGTCCGCCACGTCAGCAGACTCCAACCCTCCCCGAGATGGAGCGCAGGGTGAGTCCTTCGAATCCATCTCCGCTGCGCCAGCCGAATCCATCCCACCCCGAGATGGAGCGCATGGCGATTCCGCGATATCAAGCTCCGCCACGTCAGCAGAGTCCATCCCACCCCGAGACGGAGCCTAGCGCGAGACGTCCGCGATATCAAAAAACAGCGTCTCCAAAGCGGAAGAGAACACAAAAGAAGAAACCCGAGCCTCCTGCCAAAAAGAAGTTATCTTACGAGAAGACTGACGAGGAACTCGAAGAATCAGTGAAGCTCACTTTGCGGGCCTGTTTTGGACCGAAATTGCCCCCGCTGCCAAAGGAGAAAATACCCGAGGAGGTCGTACAACACTTTATTGATGCAGCTAAACCGGCGGAGAAAAGACCGGTATCAGACTATGAATGCTGTATTACCAAGTCCTATGCATCATCCCAGAAAAGATAGAAGTCGAGCGGTAGCAGTAAATGCGGGAAACCTGTTCCCCAGCTCGGAGAACAGGCAGTCCAATCGATCAGCCCGCTCAAGGTGAGTGCCAATAACGTGGTAATAACCGACGCTGATAGAGAGACTGCTAGAATGCTCGGTATCACCGTTGAACAATTCCTAGAGATCGAGGAATTTCCACCGTTAGATCAGAAGGAAATAGAACGGCAATATGTCCCCGGGGAACCTCTGGTCCTTCCTGACGACGAGAAGCTTCTAACAACGCAAATGTACAAATTGCATGCCTGGTACATGAGAGAAATAAAGAACGGGATGGAGAGCCTCATGGTGAAAGTCGAGAAAGAGCATTACGTCCATAAAAATGCTTTGTGGATTGAAAACTCGGAATTTTTTTCAGTTATTCAATCAAAAAGCACTCGACAAATCTATCGTCAGTTGCTATTGTCTGTAAGTGATTTCTTTCTGTAATTTAAGTCTCTAGCTCAGCTCGTTCATTGCCTGTTATTATACTCACTATATTCTTTTCTGTGGTATTATGCAGAATGAAGATTTTTGAATTGAAAAGAGCTGAAGTCTATGGCATTGGGTTCATTGACCCAAATACCGTCAATGAAGAAGTGTTGAGAAGGGACCCTAAAGACACAGAGAAAATGCTTCTAAGGTTTTTGAAGGCCCTAAAGTACAAAGCAGAAATACTTTTACCTTGGAACTTCCAGTGAGTGTTACTTTCTTGTACTACAAATTCTATTTTTGCTTATATATATATATACTTGATGTTAAGTATAGTTGATGAGTTATGCATGCCCGCTTATACAAATCGTGTGCGCAGCTACCACTGGATCCTTCTAATCATTAGAGTTGACGATGGAACTGTTGAAGTACTGGACTCGCTAAGTAAAGACCCTCAAGATTACAAAAGCTTGCATTTGGTGCTCGAAAGGTAATTTCAATCATTGACGCACTATGTCGGCTTCTTTATTAGTTCATTTCCTGATATCAAGTAATTAATAACTCCTTTATTCATTTTGTTTGCCGGGCAGGGTTTGGGAAAAGTTCACCAAAGATGTTAGAGGTGAATGGAAAGAGGAGCTGAGATGGCGAAAGCCCAGGGTAATTAAGTAGTACTAGCTATGTCCGCGCATCTCTTTAATTCTAGTTTCAATACCATTGTCATGCTTCATTATTATCTGATTGAATTCTATTCTCGTAAAGTGCATGACGCAGGCACAGGGGACTGAACTATGTGCATATTATGTTTGCGAGAACATTCGCTTTATGACCGAAAGCAACAGGAGTGCAAGAGATCTTTGGGTACGTAAACACCATTCATATTTTTTTATCATGATCTAATACATATACACACAACTAACATGTTCATATTGATCACCTTCTTTAAAGATGCACGAGATGCGGGATAAGCTCCTACCAACGGACCGCATACGAGCAATTCAAGAGGAAATTGCGGGATTTTTGCTTGAGCAGGTCATATCTCCCGACGGAGAATACCATTACCCGATCCCCAAATGATCTGCAAATTGTACGAGAAATTGTACATACCAAGTTGTATATATATATGTGTGTATGCATCGTACGAGAAATTCTATGATATATGATTGCTTGTACGAGAAATTTTATGATATATGATCGGTTCTACGAAGTATTCTATTATATATGCATAACGTGTACAGTATGTAGTAGCGTAAAATATGTTTGAAATGAAAAAGAATTAAATGGAAAACAAAAAATGAAAAGGAAAAATAAACAATAAACACTAAACCCCTAAACACCTAAACCCCTAAACCCCTAAACCTTTAGTCCCGGTTGGTGTTACCAACCGGGACCAAAGGTCCCCATGCCCTGGCACGCGCTGCCGACCACGTGGCCTGGGTTTAGTCCCGGTTCGTAGCCAACCGGGACTAAAGGCTTGGACCCTTTAGTCTCTATACTTTAGTCCCGGTTGGGGAACCGGGACTAAAGGCCCTTCCCAACCGGGACTAATGGCCTGTTTTCTACTAGTGACGATACTACTTATAATCTTCAAAAGTGCGCCTAGTGGATGATGTCCTGATATATATCAGGCAACAAACCCCTGTTGAGTACAACTCACATGATAATCAGCTGTCGGATCGATGTGACAATGGATCATAACAAACAACTATGTGCTCACAGAATTGTAGTGGGATGCTGTAAAGAAAAACCCTTGCGGGATTGCGCCTTGAAGATTCTATTGTAAACATTGCAAGATCTAGCCTATCATCAGTCGTACTTTATAATTCTCCTCAGATCAATAGGATCCTGAGATACCATGATACAGATTGCAACACGGACAAAGCTGTGCACTTGTGTACGTACTTAAGAGTTATAAGAAGATGATACGCTTCTTTACTGCACACAAAAAGATGAGCACACACTGATCAGCCCCTGAGTGGCCTGATGCAATTTTAGCGGTGCAAAGAGCGAAATCATCCTGCCAGACAGCCTGGTAGGTAGGTAGGCCAGGAGGCAAAAGATGCATACACGCACGCACGAAAGTGATCGTTTGCAAGACAAACCTGAATGTGATCTGAAATCTATCCAAAAGTGCGATGAACAACTCTAGTGTAATGGGTTTTTTCTCTTATCTTTTGGCGAGAGATAAGATAAGAGTTGGTCTCTTTTTTTATTCCGGGAATCTGGAATCGTGTTAATGATGGTCCACATGTCCGCGATCGATCGTTCGCGAACAAAATTAAACTACTAACACGGTTATGTTATATTAGAGTAATGAAGATTAGTGTAGATTTTGTTTACAGACGGTCGCAACCATGCTCACGCCGTCCACTTGGATCCTACTTAGAGCTTGTTTGGGTTAAAATTCAACTCCGGCTTCGTTTTAGAAAACACAAGCCAAACGGGGTAGCTTCACGATATGCCGCTCCGAAAAAACTAGAATCTGGGATACAACTCTCAATTTTTTATGAAGCTCTTGAAAGGATGATTCCAAAAACACTAGAAGTTGTAGTCTCATTTTTCTCGTCCGTCCCATCTGGTGACGGTTAGGTTTTCGTAGGCGATCCGGAGGCGATCTCAACCTCCCCATCGGCCGGGCTAGCGTGCCGCCGGCCATCGTCTCTGGTTCCAGATCTCCAATCCATTCCATTCCACTGCGTTTCCGCCTCCTTCCCCACCCAAACTCATCCACCACAAGGCCTTCGGTGTGTGCTAGGGCGCGCCGTTGTACACCACCGGTTACCCTAGTTTCGGTTTCTGTGCGATCAAGTCCAGTTCTGCAGCAGAAGATGGAGAGGGTTGAGGGGGTGATGAAGGGCCTGGAGTTGTCCGATCTGGAGAGCAAGGGGAGGAAGATCGCGTAGAGCAACGGGAAAAAGGTGGGAGTGGTCGAACCACAGGTGCTTGGCAAGCTCATGGCGGACAGACCTGGTTATGCAGAGGGGATGGAGACGATGTTGGGAAGGATCTGGTTCCCCCTTCGGGGGATGAACTGTAAGGACCTGGGAGACAATATTTTCATGTTCACCTTCCCTCAGTGACCGGGGAAGAGAAAGGCACTCGATGAGGGGCCGTGGATGTTTAACAAGGCGTTGCTCCTAATGGAGGACTTTGATCCAAGCAAAAGTGTGAAGGAGTATGAGTTTCGAACAGTCCCGATTTGGGTGCGCATTTTTTATCTCCCCTTGGGGATGATGTGTCGGGAAGCGGGATTAGCAATTGGTGACATAATCGGTGAAGCACTTGAAGTTGATGTTGGACCAGATGGCACGGCGATGGGGAAATACCACAGGGTGAAGGTCCGACTAGACATAACCAACCCACTCATGCGAGGTTTTGTCCTGGATGATGATGAGGACAAGGAGGATGAGAGGAAATCTATGTCCGAGGGGGAAAAGAGGAGGAAGGAAGAGGAAGGATGGCGCAGGTTTGAGTACAAATTCTTACCGGACTTCTGCTACATTTGTGGTCGGCTGGACCATGTGGAAAAGGACTGTACTGTGAGACTCGAGAAGGGGGAGGAGAAGCAGTTTGGGGCTTGGCTAAAGGCCACCATTCATAGAGGAGACATCAGCCGTGGTAGTGGAAGTGATACTAGGAGTAACATGTCTGGGCGCAGTGGGGGCAGCAACAGGGGGTATTATCAGGGTTTTCCTAAAGGCATGTCTCGTAGTGACCGTGAAAATTGAAGGAAGGATAAGCCAAGCCCACGAAACCAGATCATGGAGCAGGGGATGGAGGAAACAGAAGTAACCAGCCCTCTGAAAAGGATCGGGGGTAGCAAATATGATAAGGGGAAGGGGGAGGGGAAAGCTACTCTTGTGCAGGAGAATAATGCCAAGAAACAACTTGTTCTCGAGCCGTCAAAGGATAATATGGAGCAGCTGGGCATGGGTGGGAGTGGTCAGAAACAGTGTGAGGAGGTAGATGATTGTATGTCCGTCGATGTAGAAACGTGAAAGGAAGACACACCACCCTAGGACATGCAGGAGTCAGGCCAACCTGGAGATGCTAAGAAAACCAAGCCGCCGACGGGCCATGGAGCGCCTCCCGTGTTTGCGCACAGTGCTATCAATCAGGTGGAGGGAGGGGTAGGATGACGGGCACTGTAACCGAGGCCATGCAGACCAGCGTGTCCACTTCCATGCAGAGGGGTATGTCGATCAATACTCCTACAGTCGATGGTGCAAAGGTAACCAACATCTCTGTGAACTCCAAAGCTGATGGCAAGGCGGAGAACAAGGGAGATGGGAGTGGTAAAAGCTCAATGGGTACATATAAGAAGTTGAAGGGTTGGCACAAGGAGGGTACTCATGTTGAAAAGCTTACTGGGAGGAAGAGGGAGAATGAGGAGAAGGTCATGGACTGGGAAGCGGAAACGAAGAAGCAGAAGCAGGAAGGCCAAGCTAAGGAGTCAGTGACCCAGAAGAAACTCGCGGGGCTGGAGGAGCAGCCCTGCGCAAACGAATGAGGATTGTGGCTTGGAACTGCCGGGTATGGGGAACGGGCCGACAGTTCGCAGTCTTCTGGAGCTCCGAAAGAGGGAGGTCCCTGATATCCTATTCTTATCGGAGACACGCCTTACTAAGAAGAGGTTGGATAAATTCAAAATAAAGTTAGGTCTAATGCATATGGTGGCTAGAAACTGTGATGGGAAGAGTGGTGGGATTGCTATGTTCTAGCGAAGAGGAATAAACCTTAGCTTGAGGTGGAAGGGTAGAATGCATATTAATGCAACGGTGACAGAGGATGATGGCTTTAAATGGAGAATCACTGGTATTTACGGTGACCCGAAGAATAAAAGTGAAACGTGGCGCCTCCTTCGAGTCCTGCACGCACAAGAACAACTACCATGGGTTTGTCTTGTGGACTTTAATGAGATCATGTTTAACTATGAAAAACAAGGGGGGTGCCTCGTAGTCAATCTTGTATGCAGAGTTTTAGAGATGCACTAGTTTGTTGTGATCTGAATGACCTCGGATTTGAGGGAGATGTATTTAAATGGAGAAATAATAATTTCCGTATTGATGGGTGTATTCGTGAGAGGCCCGATAGGGCTGTAGCTACCCCAACATGGTGTGATCGTTTTCCTGGCTACAGAGTGATCAATGGGGATCCGCAACACTCAGAACACAGACCGATTATTCTAGATTTGGAGGGTGGAAGACCTATGAGGCCTACCAGGGGTCATGATCCAGTGAAAAGGTTCGAGGCCAGGTGGTTGATGGAGGAAGATGTTGACGCTAGAGTGACTAACGCATGGGAAACAATCAGGGTCAGAGGGGCGTGCACGGTTAGGGAGCTCATGTCTGTGGTGGCGGAGCTTGATGACTGGAATCGGAACATAATGGGAGATATTGCAAAGAGGATTAAAAAGGTTAAGGGAGAATTGGAAGCTTGCCGAAGGAGGACAATTCGCCAGGATTCGGTCCACCGTGAGTAAGTGCTCAAATTCAGATTAGAAAGGTTGGAGAAACAACAAGACCTCATGTGGAGATAGCGAGCACACGTGAATTGGTTGACTGATGGTGACCGGAACACTAAATTCTTTCAAGCTTATGCGTCAGAGAGGAGGCTATGTAAGTCAATCAAAAAGCTGACCACGGAGACTAGTGCGGTGGTGGAAGGGGAGGCTGGTCTAAAGGGCCATATCACTAATTACTTTACTTCCCTGTTTACCCCTGTCGCAGGTAGTAATGCGGGAGACTCGTCAACAATATAACCCCAAGAGTTACTGAACAAATGAACACTTTTCTGACGTCCGAATTCACTGTGGAAGAGGTGAAGCAAGCTTTAGACAGTATTGGGGACCTGAAAGCCCTCGGGATGGATGGTGTACCGGCCATATTCTACAAGAGATATTGGCAATTGGTTGGAGATTCTGTGGTACGGGAAGTACTCGATGTGTTACGAGGCGGCAGCATGCCTGAGGGATGGAACGATACCATTATGGTACTTATCCCAAAGGTGAAAAACCCCACAAGCTTGAAAGATCTATGCCCTATTAGCCTTTGTAACATTGTGTACAAACTGGTGTCCAAAGTCTTAGCCAACCGACTGAAATGTATCTTGGAAGAAGTGATTTCTTATAATCAGAGTGCTTTCATACCCGGGAGACTTATCTCTGACAACACCTTACTGGCCTACGAGATGTCTCATTTTCTGAAAAGGAAATGGCCAGGGACAACCGGGTTTGCGCTAGTCAAGCTAGACATGAGTAAAGCCTATGATCGCGTCGATTCGTCATTCCTGGAAAAGGTCCTGTGGCAACTGGGATTATGCGAAGCTTTTGTGAGCCTCATAACCAAGTGCATCCGGACTGTCAAATATAGGTTCAAGGTGAATGGATCGTATACAGAGATGGTGACCCCAGGGCATTGCTTATGGCAAGGCGACCCGATCTCGTCCTATCTCTTCCTCCTCTATGCGGAGGGCTTCTCAGCATTGCTACATCAAGCGGAAGAGAGTGGTTACCTAAAGGGAATTAGGGTGGCTCCCAGAGCTCCTGCGGTCAGTCATTTGCTATTCGTCGATGACTCACTGCTCTTATTTGAGGCCACAGAGGAAGGCGCGATGGAGATCAGTAACATTCTGCAAGTGTACAAGTTCGGGTCAGGTCAAATGATGAACCGAGACAAATCATCCATCATGTTTAGTAGGAATGCTAAGGCAGTGTCAAAGCAGAAGGCCATGCAGATTCTGAGCTTACAGCAAGAAACCACAAACGGAAAGTATCTTGGTCTACCTATGTATGTAGGTCGATCTGCCGCGCAATGCTTTGAGTACATCAAGGACAAGTTGTGGGCAAGAATCCAGGGGTGGCTAGAGAGATTCCTGTCGATGAAAGGCAAGGAGATCTTGGTGAAGTCTGTTTCTCAGGCAATTCCAATGTATGCAATGGGTTGTTTCGATCTCACCAAAGGTCTGGGCGAGGATCTGAGTAAGATGATAGGCCGGTATTGGTGGGCTCAACAGAAGGATGGAAATAGGATGCATTGGGTGGGCTGGGAAAAGATGATGTTCCCAAGACAAGCATGGAGATTACTGCAGACCCCAGAATCCCTGTGTACAAGGGTTTTAAAAGCTAAATATCACCCGCAATCGAGCATCCTTGCTGAGGCGAGCATCGGTATGAGCTACACTTGGAGGAGTATCTTAAAGGGGCTGGAAGTGGTGAAAGAAGGATATATTTGGTGTGTATACGTAGGCTCGGGTGAAAACATCAAGATTTGGTCTGATCCTTGGATTCGTAATGGAGAGATGAGAATGCCAATTACCGGGCGGGGTACCAATTTTCTAACCAATGTGGCTGAGCTAATGGACCCTGACTCTCACAATTAGGATGAGGAGTTGGTCCGTCAGATGTTTAATCATGTCGATGTGGCGGCCATCCTGCGTATACCAGTCTGTGAGCAACATGATGATTTCATTACCTGGTGACGTGGCTTGAGACTGCGTCGGTATTTCCCCAAAGAGGAAGGGATGATGCAGCACAACGACGCTAAGTATTTCCCTCAGTTATGAAACCAAGGTATCGAACCAGTAGGAGGATCACCACCACTACGTAAACAGCACCTGCACACAAAGAACAAATACTTGCAACCCGACGCGAAAGAGAGGTTGTCAATCTCTCTATGGTAAAAAGATAGGTTACATAGTGATAGATAGATCTCTCAAGAACACAAAATAAAAGAAGCAAATAAAAAGTGCAGCAAGGTATTTTTGGGTTTTTTGGAATAATAGATCTGAAAATAAAAGCGGCAAAAAGATAGACCGGAAAGCAATATGTTGGAAAAGTAGACCCAGGGGCCGTATGTTTCACTAGTGGCTTCTCTCATGAGTATAGCACACGGTGGGTGAACAAATTACTGTTGGGCAATTGATAGAAGATCAAATAATCATGACGATATCCAAGGCGATGATCATTATATAGGCATCACGTCCAAGATTAGTAGAGCGAAATGATTCTGCATCTACTACTATTACTCCACACATCGACCGCTATCCAGCATGCATAGTGTATTAAGTTCATGGAAAAACGGAGTAATGCAATAAGAGCGGTGACATGATGTAGACAAGATCTATTCATGTAGGAATAGACCCCATCTTGTTATCCTTAATAGCATCGATACATGCGTGCCTCGCTGCCCCTTCTGTCCCTGGACAGGACATCGCAAGATCGAACCCATCACAAAGCACCTCTTCCCATGGCAAGAAAAATCGATCTAGTTGGCCTAACTAAACCAAAGATTCAAAGAAGAAATACGAGGCTATAAGTAATCATGCATATAAGAGATCAAAGAAGACTCAAATAATATTCATGGATAGAAACTGATCATGAACTCAAAATTCATCGGATCCCAACAAACACACCGCAAAAATTTACATCAAATAGATCTCCAAGATACCATTGTATTGAGAATCAAAAGAGAGAGAGGAAGCCATCTAGCTACTGCCTACGGACCCGTAGGTCTATGGTGGACTTCTCACGCATCATCGGAGAGGCACCAATGAGGATGATGAACCCCTCCGTGATGGTGTTAGATTGGATCTCAAGGTTCTGGAACTTGCGGCGGCTGGATGTGTTTTTCGTCGACTCCCTTAGGGTTTCTGGAATATTTGGGAATTTATAGGCATCAGAGGCGGTGGAGAGGCGTCCCGAGGAGGGCACAACCCATCAGGGCGCGCCCGGGCCTCTGGCGCGCCTTGGTGGGTTGTGGTCTCCTCGGCCCTCCCCTCTGGTACTTCTTTGGCCCATTGGATGTCTTCTGGCCCAAAAAAAATCTCTAAAAAGTTTCGTCGCAATTGGACTCCGTTTGGTACTGATATTCTGCAAAGTAAAAAACAAGCAAAAACAGCAACTCGCACTTTGGCACTATGTCAATAGGTTACTCCCTAAAAATGATATAAAGTTGCTATAAAATGATTGTAAAACATCCAAAAATGATAATATAACAGCATGGAACAAGCAAAAAATTATAGATACGTTGGAGACGTACCACCTGTCACTTTGACACAAAAGGATTATTCTCCGTTAAATCAACATATCGAATACATGTGGAGATGGTGAAGAGACAGGCTACTAGACCAACTGTGGAGGGCTCGAGTGGGAATTCATGGAAAACATCAGTTTGGAAACAACTCTGGAGAGTGAACTGCCCCGGCAAGGTCCGTCACTTTCTTTGGAGGTTTGGGCATAATAGTCACCCACTCAACATGAATGTCGAAAGGCGGGGTGTGGAGCTTGACACCAGATGCCAGGTCTGTGGCAAAATGTTTGAAGACGGAGGCCATTTGTTCCTACAATGCAAAGAGGCCAGGGCAATGTGGAGAGCTAGTGGGCTTGAAAATGAACACCAAAAACTGATGGAAGCACCCTCTGCCTTGCACTTACTGGAATAATACAAAATATTAAAGCTGCTAAGCAGGGCCTCACGCCGTGCATTCCCAGTGTAACCCGAGGGCTCTCTTCTTTATGACGCGTGGCATTGATTTCCCTTCTTTTTTAATTATTTTTATACTGCTGCTTCAGATTTACCACTCAACACTATGAAAATATCTTCACAGGGTCCCACCATCCACCGTCTATCTCTCCTCTTTTCCTTTCTTTCTTCTTCCAGAGAAACCGAGAGAGGGACGAGAGAAAGGGAAGCAGGCCGCCATCGATCCACCCTCGCCGCCCGCACCCGTGTCGCCGCCGCTCCGCTGCCTCCTTTCTTTCGGCGCCTCCCTTCCCTTCCCTTCCCTCCCTCCATCTCGGTGTGGCCATCGGGGGCGCATCCTGAAACCCTAGGCTCAGTTTTTCAGGCCAGCGGGGCTCGGTGCCCCTTTCTCTCCCCCACCTTCACCCTCGTTGTGGCTCTGCCCCATCTTTCCCCGTCTCTCCCCCACCTCCAATTCCTGATGTTGCCCCTTCTATCCTCCCTCCCTTATCTCCTATAGGGGCAGCTTGATTGCAGTTTATCAAGGAAATTGGGGGACTAAAAAATTGGCAAACCGTCACAAACTGTCTTCTTAATGGCAGTGCTCTAGCGCCGCTTCCGTGACCAGCACCTCTCCCTGCCAATCCCCTTACTCAAACCTGCACCATATGCTTTGAAGGCTGCACCATAACAAGCCTATAAGAAGCAGCGACCAATTAGTGGGCGAAGTGTGTGGTAGCTTTCTTTTTTGTATGTGGACTGAAAAACTACGCTTACTGATATTTTAGTTGTACTGTCAATGAACAGTTTGACAATTGATGTTTATAATTTATTGGCAAGTATTTCTACTGATGCGCTCATTGAAAATATGATTTGGTTGACGAACTGGTTTATTGTACCACTTATATTGCACAAAAGCTTTTGCTTTGTTTCTTCATCTCGAAATCAACCGATTCAATGTTCGTATGTATCTATCATTCATTGTTTTTCTGAAATGATATTTCTTATCAGAGATCATAATTATGTGTTTCTGTCTGTATATGATATATAAGCATGCATCAAATAGTGTGAATTATGTGACTGTTTATAGATTGATAAACTATGGTTTTAGTTCTATTAGCCAACAACTTCAGTTCTAAGCTTAGTGTTTTTAGTTTGTTGTCAACTACTTATACTGATTACTCCTTTTATCTATAGATCGTGTGTCGTCCGTGTTGTTTCCTGTTGGACAGTTCGTTCTACTTCCAGCAAGATGCTTATTATTCAGGTATGTCGCTTCCTCTCCTCTTTGT
Source organism: Elymus sibiricus (assembly GCA_039707655.1). Taxonomy (NCBI): domain Eukaryota; kingdom Viridiplantae; phylum Streptophyta; class Magnoliopsida; order Poales; family Poaceae; genus Elymus; species Elymus sibiricus. The sequence continues at coordinate 456,550,380 of CM077665.1, read as the reverse complement.
GTATATGTGCTTTGTTTTCTCATTATTGGCATCAAATCCATTTTGTTACATACATTTTGTTTTTACCTCTTTTCACTTATAATTATCTGTTGCACTTTGAAGCCTGTGTGCAAGCTATCCTAAGCAGATCTAATTTTTTTATTTGTATTGTCAAAAACTGTTCTATTGATGTGTTCCATTTTCTACAATGTGCTTTGCCCAAGTTTTTTTTTGCCAACCACAAATATGTAGTGTGGTGGCACTCTGCCTAATCATAGGTGCTCCACAATGACAAAGTTACATTCTGATTTAGTGAGAGTGCATTTTACAATATTTTTCATAACTGCAATTGATCATAATCAATAATTCTGAAAATCATACTGTTATTTTCTTATTTTACAAATACTTGATAGTTGATACCATGACAGTACGGAGTACTATTTTTTCAGATCTCGTAGGTGGATAGGCCAGTAAATAAAGATAGGATTATTCACGTTTATACCCTACAACGGTGAAGTAGTACCAAGTGTCCGATATGCCAGGATATACCATGTTCACATTAATTTTTCCTCAAATTCTAAATACTAAAAAGGTTTTGGGTACTTCTTGCAGAATACATCTTCTTGCACTGTTGGCTCCCTTCCCTGGAGATAACTACTCCCTGTGTTATATGGTGCCATAAATTTCAGAGAATCATGTTGATACCTTTATCATGCAGTAAGGTTTTTGATGACTCTTTGGTCAAAAATTTCTTCCGTGTTTCATTACATAATAATTTGTAGAGAAATCATAGTGCGCATATTGTTGGCATACTTATCTTGCCTTCAAAATAAAAAAAATTGGAAATGGAATTGGTGTGCATTCTTTTTTATTTGGAATGATGCATCCACCTGAGAACTATATGTGCTATATCCCCATAGACAATAGATATTGTTAGTTTCCAGTAGCGCCAATTAATGCTCCTATCTGAACTTCATTTTCAGATGTATACTTCCATGTTAGTGCTCCTATCTGAACTCCATTTTCAGATGTACTTCCATGATTGACAGTTAACACGTTTATTATGAATTCATCATTCAGCATCTTGAGTCCAACTCTTATGTGGTTCAAGAAAGCATTGTCAATAATACACATCCAGGACTATCCAACTACACTCATGTACTGGACGTGATGCTTACTAGATCAGCTAGACAATCTGGTTATTTTACTTATGTATAAGCTACTTATTGGCAATAAAACACTAATGCCAGTGGGTCATACAACTGTACGTGGAGATGTCACACTATTTTTCCTCTTCTATTTATGTCACTACTATCCCACTTGAATTTCCTATTCCCAATTAGTGACACTTCCATAGTTACAATTCACTCGAATGAACATACACTATTTTTTTTTCTTGAAGGAGACTGCATGCTCTTCATTTGTAACACCAATCAACAAATTCAAATGCACCTCTAACTAATGTACGTTGGGTCATAAACAGGTTGCAATCGCCATAGATGTTCTCACATATTCAAAGTACTTTCAGGTGAGTACTTTCTTCTCTAGAGAAATTGAATCCCTGCAGAGTTACGAGTACTGAACATATTCAGCTTCCTTTCATATGCAATGAGGGAAGTTTTGACTTTTGTATTAAAGCTGCTAAGCAGGGCCTCACGCCGTGCATTCCCAGTGTAACCCGAGGGTTCTCTTCTTTACGACGCGTGGCATTGATTTTCCTTCTTTTTTAATTATTTTTATACTGCTGCTTCAGATTTACCACTCAACACTATGAAAATATCTTCACAGGGTCCCACCATCCACCGTCTATCTCTCCTCTTTTCCTTTCTTTCTTCTTCCAGAGAAACCGAGAGAGGGACGAGAGAAAGGGAAGCAGGCCGCCATCGATCCACCCTCGTCGCCCGCACCCGTGTCGCCGCCGCTCCGCTGCCTCCTTTTCTTCGGCTCCTCCCTTCCCTTCCCTTCCCTCCCTCCATCTCGGTGTGGCCATCGGGGGCGCATCCTGAAACCCTAGGCTCAGTTCTTCAGGACACCGGGGCTCGGTGCCCCTTTCTCTCCCCCACCTTCACCCCCGCTGTGGCTCTGCCCCATCTTTCCCCGTCTCTCCCCCGAGAGGCGTGATTTAGAACCATGGTTCAGCCGAATCTATGCTCCACGCCGTACGATTCAACATCCTTCTACATGTGGATCCGCGCCATGCTTGTCAAATCCATCCAACACTTCGTTTCATGCATTATTTAACACGCAAACATCTCCCATCCATGTATATTTTAATCAAACATGTACGGATCCTCATGAACAGTGTACAGAAATCAATGGTGTGGAGCGTAGGTTCGGTTGAACCATGGTCCAGTAAAACATTTTCGCTCTCCCCCACCTCCAATTCCTGATGTTGCCCCTTCTATCCTCCCTCCCTTCTCTCCTATAGGGGCAGCTTGATTGCAGTTTATCAAGGAAACTGGGGGACAAAAAATTGGCAAACCGTCACAAACTGTCTTCTTGATGGCAGTGCTCTAGCGCCACTTCCGTGACCAGCGCCTCTCCCTGCCAATCCCCTTACTCAAACCTGCACCATATGCTTTGAAGGCTGCACCACAACAAGCCTATAAGAAGCAGCGACCAATTAGTGGGCGAAGTGTGTGGTAGCTTTCTTTTTTGTTTGTGGACTGAAAAATTATGCTTACTGATATTTTAGTTGTACTGTCAATGAACAGTTTGAGAATTGATGTTTATAATTTATTGTCAAGTATTTCTACTGATGCGCTCATTAAAAATATGATTTGGTTGACGAACTGGTTTATTGTACCACTTATATTGCACAAAAGCTTTTCTTTGTTTCTTCATCTCGAAATCAACCAATTCAATGTTCGTATGTATCTATCATTCATTGTTTTTCTGAAATGATATTTCTTATCAGAGATCATAATTATGTGTTTTTGTCTGTATATGATATATAAACATGCATCAAATAGTGTGAATTATGTGACTGCTTATAGATTGATAAACCATGGTTTTAGTTCTATTAGCCAACAACTTCAGTTCTAAGCTTAGTGTTTTTAGTTTGTTGTCAACTACTTATACTGATTACTCATTTTATCTATAGATCGTGTGTCATCCATGTTGTTTCCTGTTGGACAGTTCGTTCTACTTCCAGCAAGATGCTTATTATTCAGGTATGTCGCTTCCTCTCCTCTTTGTGTATATGTGCTTTGTTTTCTCATTATTGGCATCAAAACCATTTTGTTACATACATTTTGTTTTTACCTCTTTTCACTTATAATTATCTGTTGCACTTTGAAGCCTGTGTGCAAGCTATCCTAAGCAGATCTATTTTTTTTATTTGTATTGTCAAAAACTGTTCTCTTGATGTGTTCCATTTTCTACAATGTGCTTTGCCCAAGTTTTTTTTGCCAACCACAAATCTGTAGTGTGGTGGCACTCTGCCTAATCATAGGTACTCCACAATGACAAAGTTACATTCTGATTTAGTGAGAGTGCATTTTACAATATTTTTCATAACTGCAATTGATCATAATCAATAATTCTGAAAAATCATACTGTTATTTTCTTATTTTACAAATACTTGATAGTTGATACCATGACAGTACGGAGTACTATTTTTTCAGATCTCATAGGTGGATAGGCCAGTAAATAAAGATAGGATTATTCACGTTTATACCCTACAACGGTGAAGTAGTACCAAGTGTCCGATATGCCAGGATATACCATGTTCACATTAATTTTTCCTCAAATTCTAAATACTAAAAAGGTTTTGGGTACTTCTTGCAGAATACATCTTCTTGCACTGTTGGCTCCCTTCCCTGGAGATAACTACTCCCTGTGTTATATGGTGCCATAAATTTCAGAGAATCATGTTGATACCTTTATCATGCAGTAAGGTTTTTGATGACTCTTTGGTCAAAAATTTCTTCCATGTTTCATTACATAATAATTTGTAGAGAAATCATAGTGCGCATATTGTTGGCATACTTATCTTGCCTTCAAAATAAAAAAAATTGGAAATGGAATTGGTGTGCCTTTTTTTATTTGGAATGATGCATCCACCTGAGAACTATATGTGCTATATCCCCATAGACAATAGATATTGTTAGTTTCCAGTAGCGCCAATTAGTGCTCCTATCTGAACTTCATTTTCAGATGTATACTTCCATGTTAGTGCTCCTATCTGAACTCCATTTTCAGATGTACTTCCATGATTGACAGTTAACACGTTTATTATGAATTCATCACTCAGCATCTTGAGTCCAACTCTTATGTGGTTCAAGAAAGCATTGTCAATAATACACATCCAGGACTATCCAACTACACTCATTTACTAGACGTGATGCTTACCAGATCAGCTAGACAATCTGGTTATTTTACTTATGTATAAGCTACTTATTGGCAATAAAACACTAATGCCAGTGGGTCATACAACTGTACGTGGAGATGTCACACTATTTTTCCTCTTCTATTTATGTCACTACTATCCCACTTGAATTTCCTATTCCCAATTAGTGACACTTCCATAGTTACAATTCACTCGAATGAACATACACTGTTATTTTTTTCTTGAAGGAGACTGCATGCTCTTCATTTGTAGCACCAATCAACAAATTCAAATGCACCTCTAACTAATGTATGTTGGGTCATAAACAGGTTGCAATCGCCATAGATGTTCTCACATATTCAGAGTACTTTCTGGTGAGTACTTTCTTCTCTAGAGAAATTGAATCCCTGCAGAGTTATGAGTACTGAACATATTCAGCTTCCTTTCATATGCAATGAGGGAAGTTTTGACTTTTGTATTAAAGCTGCTAAGCAGGGCCTCATGCCGTGCATTCCCAGTGCAACCCGAGGGCTCTCTTCTTTACAACGCGTGGCACTGATTTTCCTTCTTTTTTAATTATTTTTATACTGCTGCTTAGTCAAATCCTTGAAAACCTACATTTATGCTAGTGAAGAAATCATACATCCACGTTGTCTCAAATATTCAGTTCAAGTGATTACCTTGGTTGAAGAACTAACTGGTTATACAGATTTGACAACTGCTACTGCTATCCACTCTTGGTTCTCTTCACATAGACAATATTCATCTCACAAACAAAAATCAGTTTTATAAGGATGTAGCCATTGGGACGAAAAGCTTGGAGATCAAATTATATAGACCCAGTAGTAGAAAACAGGGATTTGGTTGAGGCCAGGATCAGAGCTTTAGTCCCGGTCGTGTTACGAACTGGGACTAATGTGAGCATTAGTCCCGGTTCGAGCGGCTAGGACGCCGGCCGGGGTTCGTCGCGCATCAGTCCCGGTTCGAACGTGACCTTTAGTCCCGGTTGGTGACACCAACGGGGACTAAAGGGGTGGTTGCAACCGTTCGCCTGGCGCGAGCCCTTTTAGTCCCGGTTCGTGGCTCAAACCGGGACTAAAGGTCCCAACCGTTCAAATTCCGCGCCTTGGAAGTTGTTCCGCGCGAGATCACACATGGGGAACGCTATAGTAACGCAACCGGCCTCCATTTCTATTCGTCTCCCTCTCCTCTCTTTTTCCCCATCCTCCACCATGAATCCAATCACTCGCTACGGGAACGTGCTCGCACATGGCACGACCAATCTCCATGTCGTCTACACGAACGACAGCGCCAAAGTCGAGGGTTTTCTTTCCATGTTCGAGGAATGGCTTCAAGAGGAGAAACACAAGTTCATGGGCCTCGATCTCGAGTACACGGTCGATGGTCGCAATGTTGCCGTTGTCCAACTTTGTTTGAAGCAACATGTCATGGTCTTCTAGTGGGCAAGGTAATACGAAACTTGTCATAGTTTTAATTGGGGCTTTTCTTTGATTCATAGGATAGGAGGATTGGGAATGTCGAGAACATGTCATAGTTTCCTTGATTCATAGGAAAAATGCATAGGAAAATTGGGGCTTTTCTTTTATTCATAGGAAAATTGGGGCTTTTCTTTGATTCATAGGAAAATTGGGGCTTTTCTTTGATTCATAGGAAAATTGCATAGGAATAAAAAATTGCAAATGAATAGGAGGATTAGGAAAATTGCATAGGAATAGGAATAGGAGGATAGGAATAGGATAGGAAAAATGCATAAGAATTTTCTTTGTAGTTGCATATTGGCCATCGTGGGAGAACATGTCATAGTTTAGGGGCTTCTTTTGATTCATAGGATAGGAAATGCATAGGAATAGGAAACTTGCTATGATTCTTATTATACTTGTTATGATTCTTATTATACTTGTTCCGAATTATACTTGTTATGATTCTTATTATACTTGTGCCGAAATATACTTGTTATGATTCTTATTATACTTGTTCTAAAATATACTTGTTATGATTCTTATTATACTTGTTCTAAAATATACTTGTTGCAGCAGTATTTAACACATTTGTTCCATTTTGTTGTTGCAGTAGTGACAAGCATTGTCCAAAACTCATGGAGTTCCTTCGCAGCGGCATATATTTTGCTAGCATTGGTATAACGAATGACAAGATCAAGATGAGGCGCACCTAGGGTATTGAGATACCAGCTGAATGCCACAGTGATCTTCAGGGCAGGTTCAGGCTTGAGCATGACAAGACTTCAATGGCTGATATGGCAGCCGCCCTGATCGACGAGGACTACGCTGATATGAAGACAAAATTCCCCAAGTCAGGGCACCAACATTGGGAGAAGACCCCACTTGACCCAATCAACATTGAGTATGCAGCAATAGATGGGTACGTTGCATACGAGTTGTACCGCGGGATGGGAATCTTCAATTATGGGCAGCGTCACCTCGTACCGCTAGTATCTCCTGCTTGGGGGTATTCTGATCCGGACGACGAGTAGTGTTTGCAATGGCAAACACTTTTATCTCTATTATGTAGTCCTTGGGGGTCTCCTGATTCGGACGAGTAGGTTTGCAATCCGGAAGAGTAGGATTGGTATCTTCAATTATGCAGTACTTTCTGTAATGGATATCTGAACTATTATTTCTATTATGTCCCTGTTTAAGTACGGTTCGTGTGTAAGAATATTTAGTATGATGTGAGCAAGCGTTCTGAAGCATTGTGATGTATGTGATGAAGATTGTCCATGGTTACGGCGCAATAAGCAAGGGACACACGTGAAGAAAAAGTGAAGACTTTCTCTCCACAACTATTCTGATGATGGCTTTGATCTAGAATATCACTGCAGTTAAATATAATATTAACTAAAATTATCAAAGTATTTATTTGTTAAAAAGAATGAACTAAAAAGAATCAACTAAAATATTACCTAAAAAGAATGAACTAAAAAGAATCAACTAAAATATTAACTAAAAAGAATGAACTGAAAAGAATCAAAATAATATTAACTAAAATTAACAAAGTATTTATTTGTTAAAAAGAATGAACTAAAAATATCAACTAAAATATTAACTAAAACCACCCACATAGCATGTGCTAAAAAGTTGAGATGGTTTAGTTTGTACACGAAGTGCATCCAGTTTTTGCCGTAACCCTCTCAACTTTTTAGCACAAGCTATGTGGGTGAAATGATGATACCGTGCCAACTTTCAACCATTTCAGAGTTCATTTGCAGTGCTTTTCAATTCAGGGTCATTTTAGCTCAAAATAAATCATGAAATGCATGAAAAATAGCAAATGAAGTCAGAAAATGTTTGAAAAGTGATGATGTGGCTTTGAATGGTGCATATTGAATGCAGAAAAAGTCTTGAGTTCAAATATGTTTAAAAAATTGAAATCCTTTTGTAACAGATGAGTTTTCGTCCGAAACCCTGACACTTCGAAAGAGATTGTCTAGTTTGTACACGAAGTGCATCCAGTTTTTGCCGTCACCCTCTCAACTTTTTAGCACATGCTATGTGGGTGAAATGATGATACCATGCAACTTGCAACCATTTCAGAGTTCATTTGCGGTGCTTTTCAATTCAGGGTCATTTTAGCTCAAAATAAATCATGAAATGCATGAAAAATAGCAAATGAAGTCAGAAAAGGTTTGAAAAGTGATGATGTGGCTTTGAATGGTGCATATTGAATGCAGAAAAAGTCTTGAGTTCAAATATGTTTAAAAAATTGAAATCCTTTTGTAACAGAAGAGTTTTCGTCCAAAGCCCTGACACTTCAAAAGAGATTGTCCAGTTCGTACACAAAGTGCATCCAGTTTTTGGCGTAACCCTCTCAACTTTTTAGCACATGCTACGTGGGTGAAATTATGATACCATGCCAACTTACAACCATTTCAGAGTTCATTTGTAGTGCTTCTCAATTCAGGGTCATTTTAGCTCAAAATAAATCATGAAATGCATGAAAAATAGCAAATGAAGTCAGAAAAGGGTTGAAAAGTGATGATGTGGCTTTGAATGGTGCATATTGAATGCAGAAAAAGTCTTGAGTTAAAATATGTTTAAAAAAAATGAAATCCCTTTGTAATAGACGAGTTTTCGTCCGAAACCCTGATATACTTCGAAGGAGATTGTCCAGTTTGTACACGAAGTGCATCCAGTTTTTCCCATAACCCTCTCAACTTTTTAGCACATGCTATGTGGGTGAAATTATGATACCATGCCAATTTTCAACCATTTCAGAGTTCATTTGCAGTGCTTTTCAATCTCAGGGTCTTCTTAGCTCAAAATAAATCATGAAATGCATGAAAAATAGCAAATGAAGTCAGAAAAGGGTTGAAAAGTGATGATGTGGCTTTGAATGGTGTATATTGAATACAGAAAAAGTCTTGAGTTAAAATATGTTTAAAAAATGAAATCCCTTTGTAATAGACGAGTTTTCGTCCGAAACCCTGATACTTCGAAGGAGATTGTCCAGTTTGTACACGAAGTGCATCCAGTTTATATAAAATTTATGCAACTAAAATTATATAACTAAAAATAACATATGCAAAAAATAACATTAAAAATCATAATATATGCAAAAAAGGCCCGCCTACTAGGCACGACGGCCTGCATACGACTAGAAACCCTACAAATGGGCCAGGATACAGGCCCGCAGTGCTAGCAGGCCCAACAGGGCGTCAAATAGGCATGTACTGCCTGCATTAGAGAAGAGTTCGAGAGGGCAGCGGCAGCAGCGCTTATAAACCACTCTGAGCCCCTCTCGACTAGCGAGGCGGGACTAAACTTTTGGTACGGGAAGCACAACCCTTTAGTCCCGGTTGGTGGCTCCAACCGGGACTAATGCCCCCTTTAGTCCCGGTTGGTGCCACCAACCGGGACTAAAGGGCTCTGCTTCCCGCCCTTTGGGCTGCTGGAAATTGACCTTTAGTCCCGGTTGGTGGCTACAACCGGGACTAAGGGGGGGCATTAGTCCCGGTTGGAGCCACCAACCGGGACTAAAGGGGGGGCTATATAAAGGGCACTTAGAAAAATTTCCAATCCATTGCAGTTTCTTCTCTCCTCGGCGTCGACGACGACATCGATGCCACCAGGCTGCCGGATTTTGCCGTCGCCCTCGCCGACGCCCTGCCGTCCCCGAGCCCACTGACCGTCGCCGGCGCCACACCTCCTCGCGCGCCCTCCTCCCTGTCGCCGTCGCCGTCGCCTCGCCCTGCCCCGCCGTCGTCACGCCCCTGCCCCTACGTCGTCGTCGCCGTCGCCACGCCCTGCCCCTACGTCACCATCGCCATCGCGTCGCCCTTCCCCGCTGTCGCCGTCGCCTCGCCCTTCCCCGCCGTCGCCTCCCCCTGCCCCGTCGCCGTCATCGCGCCCCTGCCGGCCTCGACGTCGCTGCGCCGGCCCCTGCCCCCACAGTGAGCTTTGCATTGATGATAGTGAGATTTTTATCCCCATTGATGATAGTGAGATTTTTAAAATGAGACAGTCCATGTCATTTTATTATTACTTATATATATTTACCGTATCCTCTTATTGCTGTTTTTAGAAATTGTCGTATCCTGTATCGCCGTACCCGTATCACTGTATCAATGTCGCTGTATCGGTGCTTCGTAGGTTGCCAGTCCCACCATATGAACATAATGCACTTGAGAATTTTCATATGTTCGTAGAATGATAACTTCGACATGAGGGGGGTGGGGGTCCGCAAGTATCCTCGAGGACCATGAGAGAGGCGGTCACGGGTTCAAACCCGTTTCAGTAATACCCGAACCCGAAACCCACCATCCCCATCAAAATACTACGCTAAGCATATTGGGCCATTCAGCCTTCACTACAAACGACCATGAGAGAGGCAGTCCGCAAAGTATCCTCTCTCGAAAGATAGGGCGACTCATCAGACATGAGGGGGGAGGAGTCCTCGACGATCGTCTGAAACTAACTGTTATAAAACTTGTGAACTTTGCATGATATTTCCCACTAATCCATTGCTCATATGCATATGATTCCTTGTTGTGACTAAGTCTATGTTTGCCACTAATCCATCTCTCATGGTTGTATATTGCCACGTTGTACTATTTGCAGAAACTATGGCCGACAGAGACTTAGAAAAAGAAGAGTTGTTGGGGGATATAATCCGCGACGGAGGTGATATCGATCTCACCTGCTTGTCGTTTCTCAACGAGACCGATGGTGAGGAAAGAGAGGATGGCGGCTCCGGTGAGGAGGAAGGAGATCATGACTGCTCCGGTGATCGAACTAGGGACGAAGGAGATCATGACGGCTCCGGTGATCGAATGGAGAAGGGAGCCATAACTGCTTCAAAGTCCGGCGAGGTATATATTAATTAATCCTCTGCTGACTAGATGCATTAATTTTTTGTATGTACATATATTAATGCTTCTTTCTTCTTTTAATTAGCCATCCGGATCGAGCTCCACTTCGGTAAGGAGACGAGGCCCGATGAGAAGGTTGGACGCGCAAGAAAGGTTCACGATCGAAGAAGTCTCTCCAGAAGGCCAACCGATTGCTCCCTACCGAACCAAGAACAAATTTATACATCAGTGCGGAGTGGTTGTTAGGGACATCGTCCCGATCAGCTGCCAAGAATGGAATAAGAAGAAGGACCCTCAAGTTCCTTATGTCAACGATAGACTGAAAGATGATCTTTGGACTAATCTGATGAGAAATTTCAGTCTACCGCCAGAGGAGGATCCGAATAACCCAGTTATACAGCGAAAGGTCAGGGCGTTTGCTCTTAAGAAGATGGCAGAACTATTCAAGAACTGGAAGAAAGTATTGAACAGGAAGTTTGTCGAGAAAGACAAGACTCCAGAATTCAGAGGTCAATATGAGAAGATGAGAGATCACTGGCCCGCATTTGTGGCCTACAAGAAATCGGAGAAGGCTAAGAATAGGTCACTTACAAATAAGAAAAATGCCGCAAGGAAGGAGTATCACCATGTTACGGGGTCAGGTGGCTACAGCAAAGCCCGGCCTACGTGGGACAAAGCTGAGCAAGACCTGCTTGCTAAAGATGTCCAACCAGCGACATTGCACTGGCCAGATCGGGCAAGGACTTGGTTCTTTGGGGTTGGGGGAACTTTGGACCCAGAAATAGGGAAGTGTGTCTGGACGAAAGCTCAACTTGCAATACCATTCAAAAATCTTGAGGAAACAATCAAGAAATCGCTGGAAGGGACGTTCGTTCCCGACAGAGAGAAGGACGAGCTGTCATTTGCCCTCGGGAATCCTGAACACCCTCGACGAACACGAGGCACATCAGGCTCCGTTCCGTGGAAGGTTGGGTTTCCCGACAGCGCTGGTTACAGAAGCCGACAGAGAAAGAAGAAAGAGGAAGCAAGCGAAATGCAGAAGTTGGATGAAAGATTAGCGAAACTAGAGGCACTTGAGAGCCAGCGAGCTACCGGCCAACCATCTCAGCGGCACGAAGATCCTTCATTGGAGACTACCCACGATGCTACCCCACCATCTCAGCGGAGAAGCAGCGTGGCTTCCACTGAGCTCGTTCATCCTGATAGCACGGCTCCTCGCTACCCCGTGGATGGTATCACACATAATGAACATTGTGTGCTAATGGCGAAATGTCATAACCTGACCTTGAAGGCGGCGGTCGGCCATGTCTTACCTCCTCGACCTGATGCAACTTTCCATTGCACTCCGGTTCCAGCTGGCTTTGCTATTGTCGGGGTGGATGAAATAATGGACGGATTTGATGGGCTGGAGCTTGAGTACGCTACAGGTGAAGGGGAGCTTCTTCTTCGATATGCCTTAAGGACTACCTGTCTATGGAGAAAGGAACACATCGTGCTTCCATACTGGACGCCGCCTCAGCAGACTCAGGCGGAGGAGGCCCCGGTGCCTGAGTCGTCTCCGGTGCGTCAACCGTCTCCGGTGCGTCAGCCGTCTCCGGTGCGTCAGCCGTCTCCGCCGCCTCAGCGGACTCCGACGGAGGAGGCCCCTTAGCAGAATCCTCCTCCGCCTCAGCTGTCTCCGCCGCGTCATCGGACTCCGCCTCCTCCGCCGCCTAAGCAACAGCGGAAGAGAGGCGCCGCCGCTCCGGCGGCTAGCAGCAGTACGAAACAGAGGAGATTTAGATACGGCCCAAGCCTCAAGCCTCTTCCCAAGTTACCCTATGAGAGGTCTGAGGAGGAACTCAACGAGATCGTGGATGCCGATGTGAAACGTCAGCTCGCACCGAAACGCCCACCTGAAGAGGAGAAAATAGATTCGGTGAAAGCGAAGCGAACTCTGGATGCCCTTAGGCGACCACCACCGCCTCCGCTGCCATCAAACTATGACCGATGTATTCAAAAGAAATAAGATCAAGCGAGGCGGTCGGGAAGCTTAAGTAGAAGTGGCTCAAGAAGTGGGAAAACAATTCCCCAGCTCGGCGAACAAGAACTGCAATCGTGCCCTCCGCTCAAGGTGGTTACTGATATCGCTAATCATCCAGAGAAAGCGGCCGATGGTCTTGCTATCACTGCTGATGATTACTTACCCAATTCGGTACAGTTCGAAACGGCTGAGGTAGTACCATCCTTAAGATACGAGCACGGGAAGCCTCTTGTCACACGTGAGGAGCTCAAGGGTCTACCAACGAGGATGCGACATTTGCATGAATGGTACTTGGAAGCCTGCAAGGAGGGGAACAACAATATCTTGGTGGGAATAAAAATGAGCACTTCTTCAATGGAAAGCAGATGTTGTTCGTTGAATTTGAAGAAATTTTTCAGTTATACAACCAAAAGGAGCTCGACAAAACTATCGTCAGTTCCTATTGTCTGTAAGTATTTTTTTCTGTAATTAAGTCTCTAGCTTAGCTCGTTCATTGCATGTATTAATTATCCTCACACTATATTATGCAGAATGAAGATGCTCGAATGCAAACAACTACAAATCTATGACATTGGGTTCATTGACCCAAATTTCATAAATGAACGTACGTTAAAAGATTTTCCCGCCGATACAGAGAAAAACTTGCTAGATGTGTTACTTGGACAACAAACCAGAAAGGAAATACTATTTCCTTACAACCTTCAAGTGAGTGTTACTATCTTGTGTACATTCTGTTTCGCTTACTCGAGGTTAAGTGCAATTAACGAGTTATGCGTGCGCAGTTTCCACTTTATTCTGCTAGACATTCAGCTTGAAGATGGAAAAGTAATTGTCTTGGACTCGAGACGTAAAGACCCTAAGGAGTCGACGAGCATGAGGGAAATGCTTCAGAAGTAAGTTCAATAATTATCGCACCATATCGGCAACTTTCGTTCATTTCTGATATCAAGTAATCATTTTCTTTGCCGGGCAGGGTTTGGAAAAAGTTCACCAAACAGGTTAAGGGTGTCAAATGGAAAAAAGAGCTGCAATTTTTACACCCCAAAGTAAGTACTACTCTAGTACCGCGCATCTCTCATTGATTCTAGTTTCAATACCATTATCATGCTTGATTATCATTTTGATTAAACTCTATTCTCGTAAAGTGCTTGTGGCAGGCACCCGGGACTAATTTATGTGCTTACTACGTTTGCGAGTTCATTCGCCACTCGACCACTGAGCGGGGCCGGGGCATATCTTTAGAACAATTTGAAGTACGTAAACAATATTCACATTTTTATTTTATTACCATCAATTGTGTTGAGTTTTATTGACCCCCTTCTTTAAATTAGATCAATTAGATCTGGCAGAAGCGGGACGAACTCCTACCAACTGATCGCGTACGAGCAATTCAAGAGGAATTGGCGGGATTCTTTGTTGAGCATGTCATACCTAAAGACGGAGAATGCCATCAGGATCTCGATTGCTATGTTGGTAATAGAAGTTAGGATCGTAAGAGATATTATATTGTATATATGCATGAACGTGTACTATATGTAATAGCGTCGAATAGATTTACGAAAACTTGTTGCATATTGTTCGACCAAGCACGGAGAAAGAGAGGTCACTTCTCTCTATATATTGATCATGACGATGTTGTGTAATGGTTCCTTCATTGCTATATGTAGTAGCTAGTGTCGAGTTGAATGAAAAGCGTAAAATAAAAATGGTAAACACAAAAATAAAAGGGGGAAACACAATAGGAAAACCCCTAAACCCCTCCTTTAAAAAAAAACCCAGCGCCTGGCAGGTGCTGACGCGTGGCTGCCTTTTAGTCCCGGTCGGTGTTACCAACCGGGACTAAAGGTCCTCCTGCCTGGGCGCCCCGCAGCGGCCACATGGAGCCCCTTTGGTCCCGGTTCGTAAGCAAACCGGGACTAAAGGTTTTGGGTATTAGTCCCGTTTGGTTTGTCCCGGTTCCAGAACCGGGACTAGTACCCTGTTTTCTACTAGTGACCTTTAAAAATATTCTGTAGAGAACATATGTTGTGACAAAACATTGACTAATCTAAGGACCAACATTGGCATACAACATGGGTCCAACTTCTATCTAAAACCATTCTTAAAAGAACAGAAGAAAATAAATGTTAAACATTAACACCTGAGCAATTGAAAATGTTATTTCTATGTTAAGGTGCGTGCCATACTTCTCATGTACTATTTTTGTACAGAATTCCTACTTGCTGTTATTAATTAATCATTACTCTGAATTCCTACTTATTGTTATTAATTAGAAAGATAACATACATTTCTGTTTAGTTTTCATCAATAAGTAAAGATAGTGAAGAAACTCATGTGCACACTCCGCAGATATAAAAAACTAACGCAATAAGACACTGTATGGGGCATATCAATATTTCAAGTATTGTCAGACCACAACAAGAGAACAATCAGTCTCAGATTCATACTTGCTTTCAGTAAATAAGAAGGATCACAAATTCGACAAAGCATGGGCTGAAGTTTTATAACTGTTAGTGAAAAAAATTGTGATGCGAAGATTTGTTCTACGCTCTCAAGTACATGTTTGCTAAAGCACGCATGAGTCCTAAAAAGAATTGCATGACTTTTACCCGAGTTCCAATATTTACCCGAGCAAGATGCCAAATTCAAGGCGATGCCTTACCTTGCCGTTGGCTTGGAGGTCGTGACCTGCCCTCCTTGTTCATTAATTATTATCATGTCTTTGTTTCCTTGAGCTTCTCCCCCTTCTCCTTTTCCTTTTCATCATCCTACAGCAAAGCAACAGAGTTTGAGATGCATCAGACTTTCAAAAATTACATAATAACTTGGTAAGTTCATATAATATTTCTTCTTTCCATGTAGTAGAGTCCAACCTTTACACAGATATAATTAGGATTTGCATAATTGCTTTCTTCCATGTAGTATAGTCAGGCATCTTAAGATCAAGCATCTGCAAATTTTGCACCCTAAACATTGTGGATCTGCACAAGCAGCAGTAGCAATGCCCACACCTGCATATTAGAGGAAACAAAAACCTCATCATAGTTTGCACTCAATGCACACGAGAAGTAACTGCTGGTATGCAGGAAGGACCGAAGGAGACTCAGCGACGGTACTTACCTGCAGACCATCGAATCGGCGGCGCCGAGTTCAGTTAGAGCATCTCCAGCCGTCCCCCCAACAAGCCCCCCAGGACCACTTTTTTGACACCGGCGAAAGAAAAATGCCCCAGTTATGCCCCAAGAGCTTGTTTTCGCCGGATTTGGCCAAAAATAGCACCTGTGAACCCACCCCAAACCCAGCCCCCTAGGGAGCAGCAGGGGACGCCAGCGGTACTCTTTTGCATGGCTGACTATGGGGCTATTGGATCTCTCTCTCCTCTCTCCTCTCTTTTTCTCTCATGTGCATGCGGCGGGACCACAGATGGAGCAAGACCAGCATGCGGCATGCACCAATTAGAAGCAAGGAAAATACATGGCGTGGGGGACCGGCTGGGAATAAACAAGCCCCCAGCCCAAAACTTCCGCCGGCTCACCTCTCGCCGGTGAGAAAAATGGGCCTAGGGAGGCCAAACAGCTGGAGATGCCCTTACTGCTCCACGGGCGGCGCAGAACAACAACGTCTTGTTGCTACGGGTGGAGCTTCTATGTGGTCGCGGTGGTGGAGCCTTTGCTGCCGGCCATGTGGAGGACGGAGGAGTCATGGTCGGCCGTGTGGGGGACGGGCCGGGGGCAGGCGCCGAGCGCCATAGGAGATGTAGGCGGACGCCGATGGCGAGCGGCACGAGGAAGGTGAATGGGCGGGGCCGGCGATGTGCGTCGTGTGCCATAGGAGAGGCGGAGAGCGGTGGCATGACGAAGTCCGAGCAGTTGTTGCGAGAAGGGGCGGCGGGGCTGAGCGTCGGAGGCCCCCGCGTCGGCAGTCCCAGGCCGAGGAGTCGGGGCGTGTGCAGCGTCCTTGTGAGCAGAGGCGGCCGGTGTCCTGCGCCTCGCCCTTGTCCGGCGCCCTTGTCCTGCTTCTCGGGGCGGGCCGAGTGACCGGCGACCGGTGCGGGCGGGGGCAGAGCGGGTGGCGGCGCTGGGCGGAGGGTGCGGGGCCGAGTGAACGGCGACCGGTGCGGGCAGGTGGCGGGGCCGAGCAACCAGCGACCGGTGTGGAGGGGGCAGAGCGGGTGGCGTCGGCGCTGAGTGGCGGGTGCGGCGACCGGTGCAGGCAGGGGCGGCGCTGAGAGGTTGGCATTTTAGCGTTTAGGACGTGTGAAGCGTAGCGTTTAGGACATGCGGGCGGGGCTGAGCGTTTCGTTAGCGAGGTACTTTCGTTAACGAAGATTTTTAGATCATTGATAATGGGGCTCCCCCAATTTTAAAGGAGGTTCCCATCGTAGATGCGGCCGAAGTCGCCTAAGCCGCCGCTGGCCATCCGCTGGCTGGCGACTTTCTCGTCTGCTTTCATCAATGGAAGATCAGATCGCCACAAGGGAGTCCTTAATCTTCATCCTCCATCCGGATGGATTACCCTGCGTGATGATACCGATGACATCCTCGCCGGCCGCTATCTGCGTGAGGGAGAGAGGATTCCTGCCGGAGGTGAGATGGTGATTGATAACTACGTCGTCGCCGTCGGTGTGCGGGAGGCACCTCCTCAACGACGCCGTTTAACCCTCGCCCCCGGCGATCTTGTGGATCTTATGTCGGAGCCGCCGGCATCAGGATCGCGGTTCAGTTGCCTCGCCTCTGTGGAAAGCGATGATGTTCATCCAGACGATGCCGGCATCGCTGTGCAGGTCGCCAATGAAGTGTTGGCCTGTGAGGATACAGAGGACGCCGGAGGGCCTTGGTCGCCGGTGGTCCGCAAAAAGAAAAGCAAAGAAGAATTGGTGCAAGAGTTCTGGGAGGATATCGGATTCCCGACGCCGGCCTCTCGCGTGTGGGAGTACAGCGGTGGTAATTGTTCGACCGATCCGTCCTCGGCGGTTCCGGCGTTAGCCTCTTCATCACGTTCGTCTCCAAGGGCTGCTCAGGCGCAAGCGAGCATGAAGCTGACTGCACACCCCGCCGGCGTGAAGATCAGGCCATGGAAGGGTCCTCTTCCCCGTCCTCGGATCACACCGCCGCCGTGCCTGGGATCCTTCCTTGCGGCCGCGGAGGGCGTTGGTCAGGTCGGGACATCTAAGCATTCTCAGGACCGATCGGAGACGCCGTGTATTGAATCACCGTCATTGCTAGCTCGAGTTGGGGTGCCTTCGCCGGCGCCTTCGACGGCGGTCGTTTCGTCAATCACGAAATCTGCGGCTATTCAAAAAATTCTGGAACTTCCAGGTGGACCAACGTTGCATAAAGGGTTGTTGGGCCGATCGATGAACAGAGCTGACCTGTCTAACAGGCCGGGTCTCATCTGCTGTTGGCAAAGAAGCACACGCAACCCTAAACCATTCGTTCGCGCAGCTCAGCTTTCGCCCATCCTGAGATCGTACGCCGACGCCCTGCGCCGCCCCTGCCAAGAGTCGATGTCGGGCGGCACTCCAGCAGCGACCAGCGCGCCCCAAGCTCCCCCTCCGCCCGGCTCCTCCCGCACCAACGCCACTCCCGGCGCGCAGCTGACCGTGCCCGTGCAGTCTCACCCGGGTGCCAGTGCGACGACCTTCGTTCCCGCGGCGGGGTTTGGCCCGACGGCCGGACCCCCACGCTTTGGTGCTCCATCAAGGCAGCAGCCAGCCTTCACGCCATCGGCATCGGCAGCAGCTGTCCAACATGCTCAGTACCAAGCCCCACATGCGTTCCAGGCTGGGCAGCCTTCGAGCGGCGCGCCGTCCCGACGGAAACAGAAGAAGAAGGGCCGCAAGCCCCCTGCCGTCACTGCACCGAGTGCGACCGTCCATCACCAGCCGCCGTCGGTCTTTGCACCTGTTCCGACTATGGCCGCACAACTAGTGGTGGCATCAGCGGACGTCTCGTCCAATTCTCAATTGGCAATGGCAGAGCATGTCCAGAAAGGAAAAAAGGAACAGCTTTGGTGTTACAAGTGTGGCGTGGATACCCATATGTCTAAGGACTGTACGGTCGTCCACTACTGCTATATTTGCGACAACAACAAGCACAGACTTGCTCGGTGCCCGGTTCTTAAGAAGCCTCGCCCCGTTGCGTCTTTTTGTGGGCAAGGTAACAATTCAACGATGTTTATCCAGCTTCCTGATAATGTCTATAAGGAAAATGCATCGTCTGCAACACCTACAGCCTTGGTCACTATTTCTGGTGGAGTTCTTACCGCTACTGTAGTTGAGGCCGAGGTGGCGAAGCTTGCAAGGGTGCATGGTGAGTGGAGATGGGAGGCAGTCTCGCATGGGGACAATCAGTTTCTTATATCGTTCCCATCAATGGATGACCTGAACCGTCTAACTGATGTTGAGTACCGGATTAAATCTCATGGAGTTACTATTTCATTCAACGAGTGGAAGGATGATGATATACCATCGTACTTCTCTCTTGACACGGTGTGGGTCCATGTCTCTGGTGTTCCACACGGTCTGAGGAATTTTTTGGGGCTATGGGCTATTGGTTCTGTCATTGGCTCAACTCAAGACGTGGATTTGACTTGTTTGCGCCGCAAAGGTATCATTCGTATCCAAGTTGCAGTGGTCAACAAAGACATATTCAAAAACAATGATTCCGACTCAGATGAACCTATAGACACTGATGTTTTCGTGAAGCTAAAAGGGTTTGCACTTCGCTTTGAACTTGAGAAGGATGACTTTGTTCCGGAGCCAGACTTTGTGCCTCTCATTTGGAGGAAACATGATCACAGCCCCAATACCGGTCACGATGCGGATGACGATGATGTTCCCGACGAGGATAAAGCTAAAAGATCAAAAAAAAGGAATGCCAGTGCAGTAACTCATACGGAGCATGCTTCGAGTTCGGACGTGCCGATGCAAACGGCCACCACTCTTCAGCATTCTTCCCTCGCGGTGGCCTCTTCACCACCGTCGTTCATGCCGTCGTCCGAGCTGCCGTACTCTACACGGTCTTTCAACAAGGATGATGACCAGGCTACAGGATACTCTTCGCCGCCGCCGCCGCCATCTAGCCCACCGCCGCGCCCGCCTACGCAACAGCAATTGCGGCCTGCACTTTCGTCCTGGGAGCCGGACGTGCATGCATGCATGGGTGCACCTCTATGTGGTGGGGCAGCAACCGAGTGCAAGCGGGACGCATTGTCTCCTTCATGCCATGTGCATGCATGCAAGGGTGCAGTAGCACCTGTGAGTTTGGAGCCGGCCAGGCAGCATGCAGCCGCACCTGGTATTGTTGGACTGGCCTCGTCGCGCGTTGCCGCTGATATGAAACGCCCGGCGCAGCAACTACACGCGTCGTCAACCTCGGCACAGAAGTCTACGCCTCACCATGCACAGACTGCGGTGGTACCATCTGGTCCAGATGAAGGGCGCAACAAGGAGCTCTCCCCGACGTCACTTGCTGCTGTACCAGTCGGGCCACCGGCTGCTGCTTCTTTGGACTCGTCTGCTTCTCCCACGCAAGTGAAGAAAGTTCAATCTACTCCGACTGAGAGGATGACTACGCCCAACCGGCGTAGCAATCGTCACGCCTCCTTCGCTGATGGGTCATCAGTCACAGATGAGGACTCTCTCTCCAAAGCAATGCGACGCCAGGCGGAGCGCAACCTTGACTCGCCGACAGGTATACCTTGCAATAAATCATTTACTTCTTTTTCCGATTCTCGTATTTCCTCTTGTTTAAATAATGTTGGAATTACAATTGGAAAAAATGATGATGACGTGCGTATGTCGGTGGGGGCGCTAAAACGCATAGAGATCGACCGGTTAAAGGTTTCTCCTAAGCGTTTCAGCACCCTACCTAACCCCGACACTGAGGAGGATGAGGAAACGGATGCCACATATGATGGTCCGCTTCTCTCCCACTTAGTTGGAGTGGTTATTGAGGTAGGATTGGATGAAGCAAGACCTGGGTCAATATGTTATGACTTCACAGCGTCTTCGCGTAAATCAAAATCCCATTCCTCAAAAAAGAAACAAAAACCGCCCAAGAAGGCGAAGAAGTCCACCCCGACCCGAGTTTTGACATGAAAGGCATGTTTTGGAATAGCAGAGGTCTTTCAGACTTGGCTAAACATAAACACGTCGGTGATTGTGTGCGAGAACATGGGTTGGATTTCGTGGCGATTTCCGAGGCTGGTAAATGTGATTTCCGTGCGCATGTCCTAGATCACTTATCAGGTGGTTTCGACTTCACATGGCATAATCTACCAGCACGTGGAAGGTCCGGAGGAATCTTACTTGGGGTACAAACCACAACCATGGACTTGTTAGCCTTTTCGACGGGTGAATTTCACATCAAATTTCACCTTCGAAACAGAGTTGATAATTTTACATGGAGTCTGGTTGCAATATATGGTGCTGCCCAAGATGAGCATAAATCCGCTTTCCTTCGGGAATTGGTGAACCTGGCTAAGGATAACCCACACCCAATGCTTATTGGAGGAGACTTTAATATCCTTAGGTACCAGGAAGAGAAAAATAATAACCGCTTTGACTCCCACTGGCCTTTCCTATTCAATGCTGTAATTGACAGTTTGAATCTTCGGGAAGCGAGGATGTCAGGGAGGCAATTCACCTGGGCCAATAGTCGTTCTGTGCCGACATACGAGAAGCTCGATAGGGTACTCATGGATACCGAATGGGAGTTAAAATACCCTATGGTAACAGTGCGAGCCCTAGAGCGCATCGAGGCACTATCGGATCATGCGCCAATCATTCTTGATTCTAAATCTACAAGCTCACCTACTCGCCACCCTTTCAAGTTTGAATTGGGATGGCTGCACCGGGAAGGCTTTACGGACATAATCAAGAAAGTATGGCAGAGGCCCGCCGTTGGTCGTACACCTATTCAGAGATGGAATTTCAAAATAAGGGCCTTAAGGCAATACATCTCTGGATGGGCGAAACACACCAATGGGTTGTACAAAAAAGAAAAGCAACGCCTCTCAACTATTATTGATGACCTCGATAAAATTGCAGAAACTCGCATCTTGTCTCAACAAGAGATTGAATTGAAAAATCAATCCAATGAGCAGATTGCACGTCTTCTGCGTGAAGAGGAAATCAAATAGTACCAAAGATCCAAAGCAGACTTCATCTTGAAGGGAGACAGTAATACACGATATTTCCAATTGGTCGCCAATGGTCGGCATAGGAAGAAGTGTATTTTCAGTCTCCAACAAGATGAGGGGAGGATCGAAGGGCAGGCAGAGCTCAAAAGTTATATCACTAAATACTACAAAGCTCTTTTCGGGGCGCCGGGCGAAGGAAATTTCACCCTTGACGAGACCCGAATAGATGATATTCCACAGGTCACGACAGAAGAGAACGATATCCTCACGGCACCTTTCTCTGAAGAGGAGGTGAGAGCTGCGGTGTTCCAAATGGAACATAACAAAGCTCCTGGTCCTGATGGCTTCCCCGCAGAATTCTATCAGCATTTCTGGGATGTCATCAAGACTGACTTTTTGGAGATGTTCAATTGTCTTCATGCCGGCCAACTTGAACTATTCAGGCTTAATTTTGGTGAGATCGTCTTGTTGCCCAAAGTTAAGGAGGCTGAGCGGATTCAGCAATATAGACCCATATGTCTCCTTAATGTCAGCTTCAAGATTTTCACCAAAGTGGCTACTAATAGGCTCAACACGGTTGCTGACCATGTCGTACGTCCATCTCAAACAGCTTTCATGCAAGGAAGAAATATACTCGACGGAGTAGTAATCCTACATGAGACCGTTCATGAGATGCACCGAAAAAACATGAGTGGAGTAGTATTAAAGATTGACTTTGAAAAGGCCTATGACAAGGTCAAATGGCCATTCCTTCAACTGGCCCTTAGAATGAAAGGATTTTCCTATAAATGGCGCGAGTGGATCCAAAATTTTGTCACTGGAGGTAGTGTGGCCATAAAGGTCAATGATGATGTAGGCCATTACTTCCAGACAAAAAAAGGACTACGCCAGGGTGACTCCATGTCTCCAATGTTATTTAACATTGTTGCTGACATGTTGGCTATTCTGATTGAGCGTGCCAAGCAGGACGGTCAGATTGCAGGAGTAGTGCCACATCTTGTGGATGGTGGCCTCTCTATTCTGCAATATGCCGACGATACAATTCTTTTTCTGGAACATGACCTGGACAAGGCTCGAAACCTGAAACTATTGCTTTCAGCCTTTGAGCAAATGTCGGGCCTTAAAATTAACTTCCATAAAAGTGAATTGTACTGCTTTGGAGAAGCCAGTGAGGCGGCAGGCGAGTACGCTGACCTATTTGGGTGTGCGCAAGGCCAATTCCCAATTAAATATTTGGGAATACCGATTCATTATCGACGTCTCACAAATGCGGAATGGAAACATGTAGAGGAGCGTTTAGAGAAACGGTTGAGCAGTTGGAAAGGCAAGTTGCTCTCTGTTGGAGGACGACTAGTCTTAATCAATTCTGTCCTCACAAATATGGTTCTCTATATGCTTTCTTTTTTCCAAATCCCAAAAGGGGTCTTGCAAAGGCTGGATTATTTTAGATCCAGATTCTTTTGGCAAGGAGATAGTGAAAAGAAAAAATACAAGCTGGTCAAATGGAGCGTGGTTTGTAGGCCAAAAGACCAAGGTGGTCTTGGCATTCATGACCTACAGGTCAAGAATGATGCATTACTTAGTAAATGGTTGTTCAAAGTACTTACTGAGGATGGCGTCTGGCAAACCCTCCTGCGCAATAAGTATCTAGACCAAAAGGCGGTGTCTCAGGCCTATTGGAAACCTGGTGACTCACACTTTTGGGCTGGTCTAATGGCGGTAAAGAAGTATCTTTTCCGTTTTGGATCATTTGCGATAAATGACGGGTCGGAAATTCGTTTCTGGGAGGACAATTGGCTAGGCAATGCCAGCCTCCGAGAACAATATCCTGCTTTGTACAACATTGTTCGCAATAAGAATGTTACTCTTGCACACGTCCTCAGTTCATCCCCGCCAGATATTTCTTTCAGGCGGGACTTGGTCGGCCCCCGTCTTATGTCATGGCAAAATCTTTTGTCCAGATTGGATTTGATTAACCTGACACAAGGACGGGATGTGTTTCAATGGAACCTCACTACATCTGGGTCCTTCACAGTCGACTCTATGTACTATGCGCTCACGCATTCAGAGGTCCCAGTGGATAGTAACAAGAAAATTTGGAAGTCAAAGATTCCACTAAAAGTTAAAATCTTCATGTGGTATCTTCGGAGGGGAGTTGTGCTAACCAAAGACAACCTCGCCCGTCGCAATTGGCAAGGAAGTAAGAAGTGTAGCTTTTGTACTCAAGATGAGACAATCAAACATCTCTTTTTCCAGTGCAAGATTGCGCGTTCTATATGGTCAATCATCCAAATAGCGTCTAATGTATATCCGCCCACAAGTGTTGCCAACATTTTTGGTCATTGGTTGGACGGTGTTTCAAATAGGTTCAAAACGTTATTAAGGGTGGGAGCGTATGCCTTATTGTGGTCGCTTTGGCTATGTAGAAATAATTTGGTTTTCAATAACATAAATTCTTCTGCTTTACAGGTTATTTTCCGTTGTACGCACTCGCTTCGTATGTGGTCTACGCTACAACGAACGGACTTCCAACCGCTGTTCAAGGCGGTGTGTACGCGGTTGGAGCGGGTGGCCAAGGAGGTTTTTACCCGACATGGGTGGCAGCATAATCTTCGGATTGGTCCACCACCTTCTTCGACATAGGCAGAGTGTTGGTCGAATATGACTCTACTGTTGCCGATATGTTGGTTGCTCATTTATTTTCAGTTTTAGTCGGACTTTTCGTGGTTGGCTGTGTGCATCTTCGTTATGCAGAGGCCGGGTGTTACTCATTATGATTTGTATCCACTTGATGCTACATTTTGAGTTAATAAAAATGCCCTTTATCGAAAAAGAGATCATTGATAATGGTATGATTAGACGGTTGAGATGGCGAGTTGGATCTGCCCTTTCGTGTTTTTATAGGGATAGTAGATAAATAAAACGCAAACCACTAACTAAATTGCAGCTGAGATCGAATGATCATTTTGTGGAGTGCTAGATGATCCCGGTATGATCTTACAGATACGATAATTCCGATGGCCTCAAAGGGCTTTGAGTCTAAGATTGATGCATGCACTCTTTTGTTTATCCGCTGAACAACTCCATTAGAAACTGACATCCACATGCCAACCTGTTCTGGCTTCCCAACAACCATTGGATAATACGTGCATATGACCATATCCTTGGTGACGGATATATGGAGGCACAAGAGGGAAATATCCTTTTAAGCTCGAGCTCAAATGCACCTGCATGAACAGTAACATAAAAAATCAAAACATTTTAAAAAATTCTGATTTTTTTATGAACTTTGACAAATTTTCTAAGTGCTTGCAAATTTTCACCATGAGATCACATTCGAGGAAGGCGTGGCAAAAAAAATCAGTGTTTCAAAATGCTTTTGAAAATAGCATTTTCAGAGCATCGTTTATTTTTTTTCTTTTTGTCACGCCTTCATAGAATGTGATCTCACGATGAAAATTTGCAAGCACTTCAAACATTTGTCAAAAGTTCATCACAAAGAAAAATCAGAATTTTTTGAATGTTTTGATTTTTTTTTTGGATTTTACTGTTCATGCGGGTGCATTTGAGCTCGAGCTTAAAAGGATGTATAATGCGATTACTCAGTCTGATTTGGTTAATGAGGAACGGTATTAGCTAGCCGATTGGTTAGCAATTAACGGATGGAGCACACGTTTTTTTTTTTTTTTTTTGAACATACGGATGGAGCACACGTTGGTAAAAGCGAGACTCCCTGTTGGACGCTCATGAGCGTTAGAATTAGGAGCTTTCGCTGATACAGGTTGTTAGCGGGCTGTTTTTTTCTGGGCCCGCTAACTTTGTTTTCCTGGAAGTTTGATTCCTGTATGTTTCCTGTGCGTACGCTGCGGTGTTTGCTTCCTGTATGTTTCCTGTGCACACGCTGAATAAGTTGAACATTTGTAAAATACGTTGAACAATTTTCGAATACATATTGAACATTTAAAAAATACGTTGAACAATTTGAATTCATGTAATTTTTTTGTAAAAATACGTTGAACAATTTTCAAATACATATTGAACATTTTTATAATACGTTGAACAATTTTCAAATACACATTGAACATTTGTAAAAATACGTTGATTTTTTTCAAATACCCATTGAACATTTATAAAATACGTTGAACAATTTTCAAATACACAATGAACATTTGTAAAAATACGTTGAACAATTTTCAAATACACATTGAACATTTGTAAAAAACAAAGAGTATAAATTTTTTTGAAAAAAAGAGAAAGAGAAAACCCAAAACAAAAACCAGAAGAAACCAAACCTAGAAGAGAAAAGAACCACACCCACAAAAACCAGGAAGAAAAACCAAACACAAACGAAAGAAATAAAACGAAGAAAACAAAAATAAAAAATGCAGCAGCCAGCAGGAAACAGCAGAAAAACGAAACAAAGCGCCGCAGGAAACAGCGTGGAAAACAGCGGCGAACCAAAAACAGGACACGAAATCCGTACGTGGGCCGGGCCAAGTGGAGGGTCCCTTCAGCGAAGCCTTGACCATTTGCCGCCCGCGGGCGGCAAATAGGATTTGCCGGTAAAAGCAGCCGGCCGAAGCTGGTGCCGATCGAATTCCCACCCCCAAGCCCACCCGATCGGTTCGGTGGACTCAAGTCTATTGTCTAAGAGCATTAGAGTTGCAACTTATAAATTTGGGTTTTTAAATGTCCGCGGACGCGTCTACGGACGATGACTGGACAAGCCTTAAATTTTTTAAATTGCAATTGTATACCCTATTTTCAAAACATCAAATACATGTAAGGACATGTATGCCGGTTTCTGTTGGGCGACGGGACACCGAATAAACATTCTCTACTTAAGATTTTTACATATGTATTGGTCCGACGGGTTTCAAATGTTTTTAGTCCCACCTCGCCGCCTCAGGAGCTAATTGACCGGCTTAAATAGCCTCATCGTGTCCTCAAGCCATAAAGGTTCAGTCATCATTGTATCCTTTGTGAAGCATATGGACTGTGAGTACGAATCTTTTTTGCATCTCCTTCACAAATGGAACATTGATGTTTGCATGACTTTTTTTGAATAAAAAAATCTATCTCTACTCCTAAAGGGACACTTTTTTTTTGAACACTCCTAAAGGGACACTAGGTAGCTTCTTGTCTCGATTTTTTTCCGTCATCCCTCCCACCTTTGTTTGGGTTTTTTTTCGTCCGTTTTTTTGGTCGCATCTTCCAGCCCCCGCCATCGATCCCACCGATTTTCTTTCCCCATCGATCGACATCCCAGCCCCCGCCAGCGATTTTTTTTTCTACGCCGGCCTCGCCCCCACCGATTTTTTTCCACCCTCACCGATTTTCCTTCCTCCCAATGTTTTTTGTATGTCCATCTATCCATCGCCTCTCTCGGCCTAACCCTAAGTGGCCGCCGCCGCAGACGGCGCCTCCAAACATCCGATCCCCCATGCCTCCATCCGCCTTAGAGTTGTGCCGCCCCATTCGCACCCGATCTCCACCGCCGATCGTGCGAGGTCTGTCGCCCGTTCGAGGCGGCGCCCGCCCAGCTCGGCCACGATGACCGCAACACGTGCAAAGGCGTCCCTTGAGGTGGCGTGGCGGCGATGCAACGCCCGCGGCGTAGCTGCAGACCGTGACAGATGTGCACTGGTCTTCGCGGCCACCGGCGGTTGCTACGCACCTCCGGATGCTCCCGGCGCAGGCGCAAGCGGCTCGGCGACGACCGTATCGGGTGGCCCTCCGGCAGAGGAGGTCTAGGGTGGAGGCGCACTAGGGCGCGCTGGTCGCTGCCTGGAAGAATAAGCGGAGGTTTGCCGGAGACCTCATGGTCGGGGCCGTGGCCAGCGGCCACATGGCCGATCACATCCGCTGCAAAAGGGTGAGTTTTTCTTTCTTTGACATGCTTGCCTTTCCCTGTGCGGTTGTTATTATATATGAGTAGTATATCACTGCGAGATGGATTACTTTGCTGCTTGTGGCCTCACAGTTAAGAAGGGGCATCGTCAGTGTTGTGTTAATTGACAGTTCCCTACAACCAATAGCAATGCAATACTATAAAATAAACAAAGTATGGTTGGAATGGACAAAGCGGATGGATTTTCCAGATCAACGTGAAAGTATTTTGTTTACATTGATGCATGTCAACGTGAAAGTATTTTATCCAGAATTGCTGCCTTGCTTTCACAATTTGCTACACTGTTATTTTACCTTATGGGGTTCATGAGCCAGCACTTGGTTTTGTCATTGGTATGGTAATCAAGGAATCAGAGTGGAAGAAATGTGTGGGTGGAGCTTTATTGCTGAGTCAAACTTAAAATTTTGTTCTATTTTTACATTGTTTCAGTTGTTAACTGAACTGTTGATCTTATTAGCTCCAACAAGCTTACTCGTTGATTTTCCAATCACTGATAGGGATGGTTGCTGCTATTCCTAACATCATTGGAGGGCTTGCCATCTCCTTTGCATAAGTACGATTGTGCATTTTTCAGATGCTTAGTTTCACCATTTGCTGCTTCTGAACTTGATGCACGTCGGCATATGTTTTACAGGAAACTATGTTTGGTTGTCTCAACTTGATGCCTCTGAACCATCATGCGATGATTGCTTGAAGGATTTGGTGTTGGTGTCATATCCTACACGGTTCATGTAAGAACATCATGTGTCTGCTTATCTTTTTCATACTTCAGTTCGAGTACTTACCTGATTAAGTTCTTAGAGAAAATGGATCAAGTTGGATCTCAGTATTTTGGGGACAAATGGACCATGCCATACATTAAGTTTATTTATTGTCAAAAGAATCTTGGACTAGGTGAGGAGACTGTTTGCATCCTTATATTCTTCATGTATGGACCATCCCATAAATGATCTTTGCATCATGATATTCTTTGCATCATGTATGGACCTCTCGCCCCGGACCATAGGACACCACGCCGTCGGCAGGTAAAGCCACTCTCCCCCGAGCGGAAGGCCGGAACCAACTGGATGCCGGGGAGAAGACTACAAGCACGACCACCTCCCCTCGCAGCCCCACACCCCATACATCGCCACCGCCGTAGCCGGATCAACATCAACCGTAAGCAGCCGAGTAGCAACATCATTGAAGAAGACAACCCACCTCCTGCACCGAAGCCTCGACCACCCCTCCGCTGACAAAAGGTGGCGCCTTCCAGAACAACGACGCCGATGCGTCATCACCACCCAACCGGAGAGTTTGGGCTTTCACCCAGGTCGCGGAGGTAGAGGGTGAGTGAAGGACCTCGATGCCGCCACTAGAGGAGAACGACACCGGAGCGCCACCGACATCATGGCCGCAGCACCCAACCAAGGGTTTCTCCCGGTCTATGCCCTCCCAACCCTCCAGCCCCAACCGACCACCTAAGCATGGCACATGAATGCCTGCAACGTAGACCGGTGGGGCATGAAGAGGCGCAATGGAGGAGGCCATCGCTCCAGATCCGCTCTAGGGGCCAACGGGGAGACCCTAGGAGTCAGTTGCATGTCCGCCGTTGGCCCGTCGCCCATGCGGACAGGCACGACGCCCTTCCGCATCAACACCGGCCACCCATCGCAGGGGAGCCGAGGTGCCTCCAATAGTGGCCGCCATCACAGATCCGGCGCATCACGCGCAGGCACCACCGCCCGCCGCACGCGCAGGAACCACCACCACAGGGCCTTCGCACTGCCGCCAAGCACCGGCCATGCCGCCGCGCTCACTACTAGCGTCGCGCCGCCACTCGACCTCGCCGTCCCGTGCCAGCCATGTCGGAGCAGGGGAAGACAGGCCCCGCCGCCGTCGACGCAGACAGGGCTTGGGGGCCGGCGGCTAGGGTTTCCAATCCGCATCGCTCATGGTAAGTACTGGGAGGGGCAGGGGCAACGAATCTTATCACCAAAAGATTACAGTGGACATTTAATTCAAGTCTATTCATCATCTTGCACTTTTTTTGATATGGTGATGTTACTGGACGGTGTTGTTCTTTCATGCGAACTATAGTGTAACTTGTTTTCCTTTTTCCTTTTAAAGTTGTAGCTACCATTTGAACTGTTGACTAAAACTGCCCGTGTCAGTGCATCATTTTGTAATCACCTGGAAATAAGATTATTTTTGTTGTGTGATATAAGAAGGAATGTATAGTACTCCCTCCGTAAAGAAATATAAGAGTGTTTAGATCACTAAGCAGTTTGTCAGCTTGTATTCCTGTGCTGAGAAATAGCACAATCATCTCGTGTCATTTTGTGGGAGCAGAAGTAGCATAGATGCGATGGTGTGAGGCAGAACACTAATCGGTTGAATAAATATGCACTTCCCAGGAAGGCGGACTTAGGCTCCACTGGCTGCCAACTCTGACACGGGGGAGCAGAAGAAGGAAAAAGAAGAAGAGTGATTTAATGGTGAAACAAACTCAAAAGCTTGTTCAAAATTTTAAATTATATATGCCCCTGTTGCAACACGCGTTAGATTAGTACACTGTCATAACTCCAGAAAACTACAGACCCAGCGATACACCTTTCTCACAAGTATTACACTGATTCTTCAGTTGTTTTTTGGCTTTTGACTACATACAAGAGATTATACATGAATGAATGTTTAGGGATGGAGGCTACCCACTGCGAGCCAAAAAAAATTTAGGGGAGGGGGGAGGCAGGTAATTTCTGTGATGCTTTTTCTAAATGTACTTATAGACAATTCTTTCCAATACTATGATGGTCAGTGTCACTGTATGTGTCTGATTGCACTGTGAGTATTATTCTCTTTGATTATCTTGCATTGCGGAATTGTTACACGGAACAAATTTGTAGGTGGTATTCATTGTTTCTCCTCTTAACTATGTATATGGAACAATGGTCACACATACTCCCGTAAGTTAGATTCTCTTTACATTTCTGCGCAGTCTTGCTGGGACAGAAAAGAAAAGCAGTTATAATAATCAAAACCTTGTGGAAGCGGGGCGGTTGGCGGGGGGCACCTAGCGGTTCGTGGGGAAGTGTGGCGTGAGGGAGAGAGGACGCCATGGTGAAGGTGAGGCTGGCGTCATCCAGTTTTAAAAAAAGAGATCTATTTCCCACTACGACGGAAAACTGAATGGAAACAGGAGGGTCCGACAGGAAAAGTGGAAGGGCGCTTCATGGGGCGAGGTTTTTGTGTTGGGATTGCGTATTGGAGATAAAAGGAGGGATGGGCACCGAGAGATTTGCGAATGCCCTCGAGCACATAAGATTTTTTGAAAAGTAAAAGCAGTGGCAACCCAGTTGTTTGCACTGGTGTATACTAGACATCTCCCTCTTCTTGGCATCCCTGTTGGCTCTTGCAATTTTCTTATAGTAGTTACTTCTATGTTTCTATCAATAACTACACTGGATGTTCTTCTACTTCTTCTACAGTCACATTCTTATGTTTAGGCTGTTAGTACTCTTATTCCTTTTTAACACGGATCAGTTAAGAACATCAAATAAACCACGTCGGTGCATGTAGAATTTCGTCCAGTGTCTAAAAATAGCCATGTTGTATACATGCAAGATGATGTTATAACCATATTCTAGAGAAGATCTTTGGAGGATGTCTGCGGCAGTATTGTGTTCACTATGCTCTCCACTAGCATGTCAGCATTACTTTTATCTTTCGAAGTTCCCAGGAATTAGAATTTAGACAGAGAAACTCCTTCAAATGTTGAGTTTTTGAAGATTTCAATATGTATCTGCAACTTACAAGATGTTGTGTACCATGCAAGGGTTGATCACATCGAGAAAAACAATACTATTCTTTGTTTGAGGGGTCTCTTCTATTAAAATTTAGTACAAATAAAGTTGTGGCCAACACCTTATGGTATGTTATATTTGATCAGACCGACAAGCATATCACATATTTCATTGTCAAATATGCTTCATTGTTTTCCCCATAGTGTAAATAGAGACAGGCCAACAAGTTGTGCAGAATATGGATGCCAGTTCGCTCCCTTATTGATAATGCAATTCATGAAGGAAAATATGTCCTATTGAGATGATATCAGTATTTCTAGCATTTTTATACAACATATATTTTCCAATTTCTTGAAGCTACTATTTAGAGAATTATGTTTCAATACAAATGTATTTTCAGAGAAAGCACGTGCAATCGCATGGGTGAAGTCGCTCAGGATGGACTATAGCTGCATTTTGAATATTGTATAATTGAAGCACCATCACATTTTAGTGTGGAATGTACCCATGTGACAATATTGATAGAAGTCACAAAGAGTTTATTTTAATAATTGATTGCATAATATGAGATATTGCCATAAATTTTCATCTCTCGCCAGACATTTGGTAGCCCTTTTCATTATCTTTATTAGGGATGGTCAACCGGAGTTGGACAAGACACTTGGTGCTATCGTGCAAGGTCAAGGCTAGGAAAGAAAACATGAAGGAGAAAGGATCATGGAAGGAAGTGGAATACTGTCATTGTGGTGGGCGATAAGAGGGAGGTGAGAGGACGATAATGAGGAGATGCATTTATCTACCACTTGAGGACCATGAGATATCATCCCATGTGAATAGTCTATGACTCTCATGTCACATAAAAATTTTCTTCGTACACATATTTTATTAGTCTGTGGCAACGCACGGACATTATACTAGTTTCATTGTAGTAGGGCATCAACGTATACGAATGAGATGAACTTGACACTCGATGAACAATCATCAATTGATGAAATGCAATCTAGTGCCAAGCTACCTCATTCATACAACGAGAATTGATCTACCTATGCAATTAACAGAGAGCTTGTAGCTATCCGACGGCGCGGCAATTTAAGCCGGTAGTCCTCCGGTTGGCGCAGCGAAGTGGGACTAAAATTTGGGTCGACGAGCGCGTCGGAGCATAAGCCCGCAAGAACAACTGCTCTTCGGGTGGCTGCAGGTGGGAGCGTTATGATATGGAGCGGGGTGCCCGATCGTGTCCGGACGCTCTCATATTGCCCTACATTTGGTCCTGATTTGAGAGGTGTCGGTCAGTCCGGGCGTATAAGGACTAAATAAGAGGTCCGGTTAGGTCAACTTTTTTTGACCGGTCACTGATCGGATGAACGTTTCGAGCATTTAGGGAGGAAATAGGGGTCCGGCTGTAGATGCTCTAACCAACCTGACTAGGACCAGGGACGGAGCTAGGATCTATGAAGGGGGGGGGGGGTGAAAACACAAACAACCAAATTTTAGGGGAGGGGGCAAACACCAATTTGAAGGGTGTGTTTACAAATTTTTCACGAAATTTAAAGGGTATATGGACAAAAATTTCAGGGGGGGGGGGGGGAGGGGGGCATGGCCCCAGCACGCCCCCAGGATCCCTGACTAGGACTAGCAATGCAATGCATGCGACATTGATCGACAAGGCTCGCTTTACGGGTATCCGGCATGGACGGTTGGCTGTTGCAAGCCTGCAAAATGAAGATGATTTTTTTAGGCGAGCAAAACGAATATGTGAATAGCAGCATTGTGCGGCTAACAAAACTGGGCAAACAAGACTAGAGTGGGCGCAACGCAGCGAAACATTGTCAGCTCTCGCTAAAGGCAGCGTCCTAAATGGGCCGGCCCAGCTCGCATCAGGCCACTGCCTTTTTTCTGTTTGACCTTTTATTTTCTTTTATTTATTTCTATTTTTTACTTTTGCTTACACTTTCAAAAATTATAAACGTATATATTACAAAGTATACCTTGTATAATGTTTTAAAAATGTTAATCATGCAGTTGAAAATTGTTAAATATGTATAGAACAAATATTGACCATGTATACGAAAAATGTATACAAAAAATATACAATGGGGGTGAAGAAAGTTGATCATGTATTTAAAAAATGTTAAACAAGTATTTGAAAAATGTTAATCAATTGTTTGAAAAATGTAGAATGTGCATAGAAAAAATGTTGACCATGTTTTAAAAATACGTGAAATCTTTTGATCATGTATATGAAAATAATAATTAAGCACTTAAAAAATGTTGAACAAGTATTTGAAACATATTAATTAAGTATTTAGAAAATGTTAAATGTGTATAGAAAAATTGTTGACCATGCATTCAGAAAAGTGTTAATCTTGCATTTGAAAATGTTGATAAAGCATTCGAAAAACGTTAAATGTTCATACAAAAATGTTGACCATGTACTAGAAAAATGTTAATCAAGTATTTAATTTTTTTAAAGTGTGTATCAGAACAATGTTGACCGTGTATACAAAAATATTAATCTGGTATTGAAAAATATTAATCAAGCATTTAAAAAATGTTTAAAATATGTACATAAATGTTTTGATTTTATATTAGACAAATGTTAATTTTGTATTGAAAAAATGTTAAACGTGTATAAATAAATGTTGTTGATGTATAAAATAGTGTAGAAAGAAAACCAAAAGAAACAAAGAAAACCAAAAAAATGAAACACAAGAAAATAACAAAATAAACCAAAAAATGAAACACAAAAATAAAAAATACAAACAAAAAAAGGAAAATGAAATATAAGATCGAAAAAAACAAATGAAAACTAAATAAATAAACAAAAAAGGAGAAGAATAAAAGAAGAAAAATGAGAAAGAAAAGAAAAGAAAAAGATAAAAACATGAAAAAAAACAAAGAGAAACCAAAAGAAAAAATGAAGTATAATGACGAAAAAATGAAAACCGGATAAAATAAGAAAATCAAACAAAGAACCAAATAAATGAAGAAAAGAACAAAAAAAGGGAGAAATAAAAAAAAACTCCGGTTTTTCCTCAAGTACTGTGCGCCTCCTATGTAAATACGAAGCCAAGGGTGGCGCAGTATGTGCTAGTGGGCCTACCTGATTAGTCGAGACGCTTCAGACGAGAGAACCTTCAATCTCGCTGAATATGAGATATAGGGCTCGCGGACTATAGAATACCAACTAGAGCACATCCCTTTTTGCCTTCTGGGCTCGCCACATCTTTTTTTTCCCGAAATCATTAATTAAGGAGCACTCTTTGCAAAGATCACTCCCACTTCCAGGTTGTGACAAGTGGCGCACATGCGGTGCGCCACTTGTCACAACCTAGGAGTTTTCCCTTTTTTCATAGATCCTTTTATTCAAAACGTTATATCTCTTAAATCGTGCGGTCAAATCTTGAACCATTTTCATCGTCGGATTCTTCGCGACGAGATCTTCAAAACTAGATCCCATGTTGATAGATTTTGACGAACTTTTTTTTCACGAAAAAACAACAAAAAAACAACCCGAAAGCACGTTTTTTTCCATTTTGAGAGCACGTCGGTGCCTCTCGCGGAAGCAAGAGATGACCGTGAGGACTGCTGGGCTCAAGGGGTTGGATCGTGTTCACCACATGTGGTGGCAACCTGATGAGCCCTTTTGTTGACCCTTCTGCTATTTGGTATCTCTAGCCTGGTTTTAGTGCTCTGGCAGGAATGATCAATGCTAAATTTGAGACCGAAAGGAGTTGTAAGAAGGACTTGTGATAAGTGTTACTTAGAAATTGTATACTAAACTGCTTGCGCATTTTCATGCAGGTTGGCACTCATCTTGGAGCACAATTAAATGAAAATCAGTAGCAAAACGCAGTCTGCATAGTGGTATAATCTAATCCTAGAATTAAGCTTCATTTATATATTTCAAAGTGGATCCATGATTTTATATTCTGCGTACTATGTTTGCATTGTAACATATAACCTGGGATATTAAGTGTGCGAACAATTGGTATGGGTTACAATTGAAACTTACATTCGTTCTACTGAATAGAAAAGTGGCTTCTGATTGTACTAAAATTTATTAAGAGCTATAGTAGCTTTATTATGTAGCAATCTGTTAATTAAGAAGTGATATCTTCCCCTTGCTTTGAAGTGAATGCAACTTTCGGGGTATACTCTTATTCACTGCAAGCATCACTAAGCGCAACTTCTGTAACTTTAATCTAATCAAAAGAATACTGAAAATTACTTTTTGTATTAATTTTCTACCTCCTTTGGTACACCATGTCATATAAATGTGATGTGAATTGTTGTAGGTTCAGTTTTACATGCTCCTCCTGCCCAGATCACAAGTGTCTATTTCAATATATTCCCCTTTTTTCTATTTTACAAAATACACTTGCCACCACACATGGAAGTGACATGTGTTATTCCTGAGAATTGGTTTAGTTTGAGTTGATACCATTGTTTTTCTTTTCCATTGGTTAACAACATCTCCTTGATTTATAGGTTGTACCTTTTTCCAGACTGTTTTATTTTCTTCAATGGAAGACTTATGTAATACTTGATGTCTTTTTTTTTGTAATAGAAACTTCATCTTTGCTTATAGTTTTGCTGGTGTTATTCTGCACCTGATTCCTTAATTCTTATAGAGAGTTAAAATTATGATACAATATGCTATCATTCTTTTGGGAATATCAAAAGAGTAAGTTTAACTTTTCAGCACACATGCATTTTTTACCGCTCTTTGTGAACCGGAACATAAGAAAACCAAGAGTACCCACTGCCCTTTAAAGATTAGCCAGATAAACACAAGTGAATTTTTGTCCTGCTAAGTGATATGCATTTCATCAGCTATTGCTTATCGCCTTTGCTAGATCTAGAGATACTCCAAATGGAAATGAAGTGATCAAAGTAGATAATTCTTGCCATATGGCTTTATTACCGTAAAATTTACTACAAATCTTGACCTTTGTTGTGTTGCAGTAATTTCCTCGTTTTATCTTATTAGCATGCTATCGTTTTTACAAACCTAACAAAAAAGGTGAATTGTTGAACTTCAGACTGCAACGAAGGTGCACCGGATGAAACATGGGTGATCATTTTAGACTGTGCAGTGATGTCCTTCTGTTACGTCTAATGGGGCCTGCTTAATACATCAAACAACCACATGTTTTTCATGCTTTATGATGGATGATCCTTGTAAACTGCATTACATATAATATTTTATAAAGCTTTCTTGTTATAACCATTTATGTGCACAATCGAAAACCAACCCTTAGTGACATAAACACACTAACATCCAAAGAATGGATTAAGTGCTACGGAGAAGGGAGGGCCAAGATGAAGGCTCTGTTGTGTACGTGCCCTTGGTGTAACTAGAGCGTTCTTTGGCCATGTTAAAGACTTGGTGATAGAGCAATACATTATTTTGTTAGGATAATATTTTTTCTGTTAGGTTGTCATTTATACGGGTGATTTTAATCCCGTGGTAGGAGTGTTCGTACAAGTGGAACTATGAGCTCTCATGCAATGTTTAGAAGAAAAAAAAACAGGCTCCTTCGGTATCTCTGATGTATAACATTGCAAAAAAACATAATTGGATATCAGTTGAATTACTTGAATGTTGTGGTGGGAGGTTGTAGGCCATCTGAAGTTAGTGACATTGGGAATGACTTCGACAATTTGGCATACTTGGAGAAAACTCATGCAAATTTAGAGCGGGGCTGGGAATAGCAACGTTAGTTTGGCGGACTTGGAGAAAACATGGCAGATTCGGAGCAGGGGTGACAACGTATCAAAACGACAGCACAATGACCAAAGAACTGTTGGAAATATGCCCTAGAGGCAATAATAAATTGGTTATTATTATATTTCCTTGTAAATGATAATCGTTTATTATCCATGCTATAATTGTATTGATTGGAAACTCAAATACATGTGTGGGTACATAGACAACACTGTGTCCCTAGTATGCCTCTAGTAAACTAGCTCGTTGATCAAAGATGGTCAAGGTTTCCTGGCCATAGACATGAGATGTCATTTGATAACGGGATCACATCATTAGGAGAATGATGTGATGGACAAGACCCAAACTATGAACGTAGCATATGATCGTGTCAGTTTATTGCTATAGTTTTCTGCATGTCAAGTATCTGTTCCTATGACCATGAGATCATGCAACTCACTGACACCGGAGGAATACCTTGTGTGTATCAAACGTCGCAACGTAACTGGGTGACTATAAAGATGCTCTACAGGTATCTCCGAAGGTGTTTGTTGAGCTGGCATGGATCGAGACTGGGGTTTGTTACTCCGTATGACGGAGAGGTATCTCAGGGCCCACTCGGTAATACAACATCACAATAAGCCTTGCAAGCAATGTGACTAAAGAGTTATCCACGGGATCTTGTATTACGGAACGAGTAAAGAGACTTGCAGGTAACGAGATTGAACTAGGTATAGAGATACTGACGATCGAATCTCGGGCAAGTAACATACTGATGAACAAAGGGAACAGCGTACGGGATTAACTGAATCCTTGACATAGAGGTTCAACCGATAAAGATCTTCGTAGAATATGTAGGAACCAATATGGGCATCCAGGTCCCGCTATTGGTTATTGACCGTAGAGGTGTCTCGGTCATGTCTACATAGTTCTCGAACCCGCAGGGTCTGCACACTTAACGTTCGGTGACGTTTCGGTATTATTGAGTTATGTATGTTGGTGACCGAAGGTTGTTCGGAGTCCCGGATGAGATCCCGGACGTCACGAGGAGCTCCGGAATGGTCCGGAGGTAAAGATTTATATATGGGAAGTCATATTTTGGCGACCGGAAAAGTTTCGGGTTTTTCCGGTATTGTACCGGGAAGCTTCTAGAAGGTTCCGGAAACTTCCGGAGGAGTCCGGAAGTCCACCAAGGGTTCCACCACGTCCCAAGGGTTTGCATGGGCTGAGGGGAGGCGCCCTGGCCTTATTGGGCCAGGCGCACAAGTCCCTCAAGGCCCATGTAGCTTGGGAGAGGTGGAAAGTCCACCTGTTTATGGAAAGGGAGGTAATTGGACTAGGAGTCCAACTCCTCCCCCTTGGCTACGCCCTAGGGCTTGGAGGGGCTGATCTCCATGCCCCTCCACCTATATATAGAGGGGAGGGGGCACCCCAAGAGCACACACGAAGCCCTTGGCGCCCCTCTCTCTCCCTAGATCGTTTTCTCCTCCGTTCGCGGTTTCGGTAGCGCTAGGCGTAGCCCTGCCGGGATAGCACCACCACCGCCGCCACCACGCCGTCGTGTTGTCGGAGAACTCATCTACCTCTCCACTCTCCCTTGCTGGATCAAGGAGGCGGATATCGTCATCGAGCTGTACGTGTGCTGAACACGGAGGTGCCGTCCGTTCGGCGCTAGATCGTGATTGGATCGCGGGACGGCTTGCGATTTGGATCGCGAAGCCGTTCGACTACATCAACCGCGTTTCTTAACGCTTCCGCTTAGCGATCTACAAGGGTATGTGGATCCGATCTCCCCTCTCGTAGATGCTCATCTCCATGGATAGATCTTGTATGTGCGTAGGAAATTTTTTGTTTCCCATGCAATGTTCCCCAATAGTGGCATCATGAGCTAGGTCTATGCGTAGATGAGATCACGAGTAGAACACAAAGGAGTTTGTGGGCGTTGATATTCAGATTGCTTCCCTCCTTAGTGTTTTCCTGATTCAGCGGTATTGTGGGATGAAGCGGCCCGGACCAACCTTACTCGTACGTTTACGAGAGACCGGTTCCATCAACTGACATGTAACTTCGTTGCATAAAGATGGCTGGCGGGTGTCTGTCTCTCCTACTTTAGTTGGATCGGATTCGACAAAGGCGGTCCTTGAGAAGGTTGAATAGCAATTTGTGTATCACCGTTGTGGTTTTTGCGTAGGTAAGAATTGTTCTTGCTAGATACCTGTAGCAGCCACGTAAAACATGCAACAACAATTAGAGGACGTCTAACTTGTTTTTGCAGGGTATGTTGTGATGTGATATGGCCAATTACATGATGAGATATATGTGATGTATGAGATGATCATGTTTTGTATAGAACATCACGACTTGCATGTCTATGAGTACGGCAACCGGCAGGAGCCATAGGGTTGTCTTTAATTTATTTTTGCCGTTTTGCTTTACTTTATCGCTATGAGTTAGCAATAGTCGTAGAAGCAACAGTTGGCGCGACAACCTCATGGCGACACGTTGATGGAGATCAAGATGATGGAGATCATGGTGTCATGCCAGTGACGATGGAGATCATGCCGGTGCTTTGAAGATGGAGATCAAAAGCACAAGTTCATGGCCATATCATGTCACTTATAATTTGCATGTGATGTTAATCCTTTTATGCATCTTATTTTGCTTAGGACGACGGTAGCATTATAAGGTGATGCCTCACTAAAATTTCAAGATAAATTTGTGTTCTCCCCGAGTGTGCACCGTTGCAAAAGTTCGTCGTTTCGAGACACCACGTGATGATCGGGTGTGATAGACTCTATGTTCGCATACAACGGGTGCAAGCCAGTGTTGCACATGCGGAACACTCGGGTTAAACTTGACGAGCCTAGCATGTACATACATGGCCTCGGAACACAAGAGACCGAAAGGTCGAACATGAGTCATATAGTAGATATGATCAACATGAAGATGTTCACCATTGAAACCACCTCATCTCATGTGATGATCGGACTTGAGTTGGTGAATTTGGATCATGTGACACTCGAATGACCAGAGGGATGTCAATTTGAGTGGGAGTTTTTTTTAAATATGATTAACTAAACTCATTATCATGAACATAGTCAAAATGTCTTTGCAAATTATGTTGTAGATTACTAGCTCGCGTTGTAGCTCCCTTGAATTTTTATATGTTCCTAGAGAAATAGAGTTGAAAGATGATGGTAGCAATAATGCGGACTGGGTCCGTGATCTGATGATTGTCCTCATTGCTGCACAGAAGGCTTATGTCCTTAATGCACCACTCGCTGCGCCACCCCCTCAAGCGTCGTTTGTAGATGTTATGAACATCTGACAGGCACGTTCTGATGACTACTTGATAGTTCAGTGCGTCATGCATTACGGCTTAGAATTGAGGCTCCAAAACATTTTGAACGTCACGGAACATATGAGATGTTCTAAGAGCTGAAATTGGGATCTCAGGCTCGTGCCCGTGTTGAGAGGTATGAGACCTCCAACAAGATTCTTTGCCT
Source organism: Elymus sibiricus (assembly GCA_039707655.1). Lineage (NCBI taxonomy): Eukaryota > Viridiplantae > Streptophyta > Magnoliopsida > Poales > Poaceae > Elymus > Elymus sibiricus. The sequence goes on along the minus strand of CM077665.1, from coordinate 456,509,649 downwards.
GCAAGATGAAGGAGAATAGCTCAATCGGTGAGCATGTGCTCAGATTGTCTGGGTGCTACAATCGCTTGAATCGAGTGGGAGTTGATCTTCCAGATAAGATAGTGATTGATATAGTTCTCCAAGTCACTGTCACTAAGCTACTAGAGCTTCGTGATGAACTATAAAATGCCAGGGATGGAAATAATGATACCTGAGCTATTCACAATGTTTGACACCGCGAAGGTAGAAATCAAGAAGGAGCATCAAGTGTTGATGGTTAGTGAAACCACTAGTTTCGAGAAGGGCAAGGGCAAGGAGGGAAACTTCATGGATGGCAAGTCAGTTGCTGCTCCAGTGAAGAAACCCAAGGTTGAACCCAAACCCGAGACTAAGTGCTTCTATTATGAGGAGAACGGTCGCTGAAGCGGAACAACCCTAGATACTTGGTAGATAAGAAGGCTGGCAACGTCGACAGAAGTATATTTGATATACGTGTTAGTGATGTGTAACTTACTAGTACTCCTAGTAGCACCTGGGTATTGGATACCGGTTCGGTTGCTAAATGTTAGTAAGTCGAAATAAAAGCTACGGAATAAACGGAGGCTAGCTAAGGGTGAGGTGACGATGAGTGTTGGAAGTGTTTCCAAGGTTGATGTGATCACCATCGCACGCTCTCTCTACCTTCGGGATTAGTGATGAACCTAAATAAATGTTATTTGGTGTTTGCGTTGAGCATGAACGTGATTAGATCATGTTTATTGCAATACGGTTATTCATTTAAGTCAGAGAATAATGGTTATTCTGTTTACATGAATAATACCTTCAATGGTCATGCATCCAATGTGAATGGTTTATTGAATCTCGATCGTAGCAATACACATGTTCATAATATTGATGCCAAAAGATGCAAAGTTAATAATGATAGTACCACTTACTTGTGGCACTGCCGCCAAGGTCATATTGGTGTAAAGCGCATGAAGAAACTCCATGCCGATGGATCTTTTGACTCACTCGATTTCGAATCGGTTGAGACATGCGGACCATGCCTCTCGGGCAAGATGACTAAAGACCCCGTTTTACGATATGATGGAGCGGGCAAGTGACTTATTGGAAATGATATATGTTGATGTAAGCGATCCAATGAGTGTTGAAGCGTGCGGTGGATATCGCTATTTTCTTACCTTCACTGATGATTTGAGTAGATATGGGGATATTTACTTAATGAAACACAAGTCTGAAACGTTTGAAAAGTTCAAACAAATTCAGAGTGAAGTTTGAGATCACCGTGACAAGAAGATAAAATGTCTACAATACGATCGTGGAGGTAAATAACTGAGTTGCGAGTTTGGTATACAACTTAAGACAATGTGGAAGTTGTTTCACAACTCACGCCACCTGGAACACCATAGTGTGATGGTGTGTCCGAACGTCGTAGTCGTGCTATATTGGATATGGTGCGTACTATGATGTCTCTTATCGATTTTCCACTATCGTTTTGGGGTTATGCATTAGAGACAACTACATTCACTTTAAATAGGGCACCATCTAAGTCCTTTGAGATGACACGGTATGAATTTTGGTTAGGCAGAAACCTAAGTTGTCATTTCTTAATGTTTGGGGCTGCGACGCTTATGTGAAAAAGGTTTCAACCTGATGAGCTCGAACCCAAAGTGGACAAATGCATCTTCATAGAATACCCTAACGTAACAGTTGGGTAAACTTTCTATCTTAGATCGAAGCGCAAAGTGTTTGTTGCTAAGACGGGTCCTTTCTCGAGAAAGAGTTTCTCTCGAAAGAGTTGAGTGGGAGGAAGATAGAACTTGATGAGGTTGTTGAACCTTTGTTTCAACCAGAGAGTAGCGCAGCGCAGAAAGTTGTTTCTATGGAGCCTACGTCAGTTGAAGAGGAAGTTAATGATGATGATCATGAAACTTTGGATCAAGTTACTATCGAACCTCGTAGGTCGACAAGGACGCGTACTGCTCCTGAGTGGTACGGCAACCCTATCTTGGAGGTCATGTTGTTAGACAACAGTGAACCTACGAGCTATGAAGAAGCGATGGTGGGCCCGGATCCCAAAAAATGGCTAGGAGCCATGAAATCCGATATAGGATCCATGTATGAAAACTAAGTATGGACTTTGGTAGACTTGCCCGAACGGCAGGCCGTTGAGTACAAATGGACCTTTAAGAAGAAGACAGACGCTGATGGTAGATGTCACCATTTATAAAGCTCGACTCGTCGCAAAGTAGTTTCCGACAAGTTCAAGGAGTTGACTACGATGAGACTTTCTCACCCGTAGCGATGCTAAAGTCTATTGGAATTATGTTAGCACTTGCTGCATTTTTCGATTATGAAATCTGGCAGATGGATGTCAAAACAGAGTTTCCTTTACGGTTTCCGTGAGGAAAGGTTGTATGTGATACAACCAGAAGGTTTTGTCAGTCCTAAGGATGCTAAAATGCATGCAAGCTCCAGCGATCCTTCTATGAACTGGAGCAAGCATCTCGGAGTTGGAATATACGCTTTGATGAGGTGATCAAAGTTTTTGGGTCTATACAAAGTTTATGAGAAACTTGTATTTACAATAAAGTGAGTGGGAGCACTATAGAATTTCTGATAAGTATATGTGGATGACATATTGTTGATCGGAAATGATGTAGAATTTCTGGAAAGCACAAAGGATTGTTTGAACAGGAGTTTTTCAAAGGAAAACCTGGAATGAAGCTACTTAAATATTGGGCATCAAGATCTGTAGAGATAGATCAAGACGCCTGATAAGATTTTTTCAATGAGTACATACCTTGACAAGATTTTGAAAGAGTTCAAAATGGATCAGTCCAAGAAGGAGTTCTAGCCTGATTTGTAAGGTGTGAAGTTGAGTGAGACTCAAAGCTCGACCACGGCAGAAGAAAGAGAAAGGACGAAGGTCGTCCCCTATGCCTTATCCATAGGCTCTGTATAGTATGCCATGCTGTGTACCGCACCTGGTGTGTGCCTTGTCATGATTCTGTCAAGGGGTACAAGAGTGATCCAGGAGTGGACCACTGGACAGCGGTCAAAATTATCCTTAGTAACAAGAGGACTAAGGAAATGTTTCTCAATTATGGAGGTGATAAAGAGTTCGTCGTAAAGGGTTACGTCGATGCACGCTTTGACACTAATCCGGATGACACTGAGTAGCAATCCGGATACGTATAGTGGAGCAGCCATTTGGAATAGCTCCAAGTGGAGCGTGGTAGCATCTGCAGTATGACATATAGATTTGCAAAGAACACACGGATCTGAATGTTGTAGACCGTTGACTAAGACCTCTCTCACATGCAAAGCATGATCGAACCCCAGAACTCATTGGGTGTTAGATTCATAACAATGTAAATCACATGGTGATGTGAACTAGATTATTGACTCTAGTGCAAGTGGGAGACTGTTGGAAATATGCCCTAGAGGCAATAATAAATTGGTTATTATTATATTTCCTTGTTAATGATAATCGTTTATTATCCATGCTATAATTGTATTGATTGGAAACTCAAATACATGTGTGGGTACATAGACAACACGGTGTCCCTAGTATACCTCTAGTAAACTAGCTCGTTGATCAAAGATGGTCAAGGTTTCCTGGCCATAGACATGAGATGTCATTTGATAACGGGATCACATCATTAGGAGAATGATGTGATGGACAAGACCCAAACTATGAACGTAGCATATGATCGTGTCAGTTTATTGCTATAGTTTTCTGCATGTCAAGTATCTGTTCCTATGACCATGAGATCATGCAACTCAATGACACCGGAGGAATACCTTGTGTGTATCAAACGTCGCAACGTAACTGGGTGACTATAAAGATGCTCTACAGGTATCTCTGAAGGTGTTTGTTGAGCTGGCATGGATCGAGACTGGGATTTGTTACTCCGTATGACGGAGAGGTATCTCAGGGCCCACTCGGTAATACAACATCACAATAAGCCTTGCAAGCAATGTGACTAAAGAGTTAGCCACGGGATCTTGTATTACGGAACGAGTAAAGAGACTTGCCGGTAACGAGATTCAACTAGGTATAGAGATACCGACGATCGAATCTCGGGCAAGTAACATACTGATGAACAAAGGGAACGACGTACGGGATTAACTGAATCCTTGACATAGAGGTTCAACCGATAAAGATCTTCGTAGAATATGTAGGAACCAATATGGGCATCCAGGTCCCGCTATTGGTTATTGACCGTAGAGGTGTCTCGGTCATGTCTACATAGTTCTCGAACCCGCAGGGTCTGCACACTTAACGTTCGGTTACGTTTCGGTATTATTGAGTTATGTATGTTGGTGACCGAAGGTTGTTCGGATTCCCGAATGAGATCCCGGACGTCACGAGGAGCTCCGGAATGGTCCAGAGGTAAAGATTTATATATGGGAAGTCATAGTTTGGCGACCGGAAAAGTTTTGGGTTTTTCCGGTATTGTACTGAGAAGCTTCTAGAAGGTTCCGGAAACTTCCGGAGGAGTACGGAAGTCCACCAAGGGTTCCACCACGTCCCAAGGGTTTGCATGGGCTGAGGGGAGGCACCCTGACCTTATTGGGCCAGGCGCACAAGTCCCTCAAGGCCCATGTGGCTTGGGAGAGGTGGAAAGTCCACCTGTTTATGGAAAGGGAGGTAATTGGACTAGGAGTCCAACTCCCCCCCTTGGCTGCGCCCTAGGGCTTGGAGGGGCTGATCTCCACGCCCCTCCACCTATATATAGAGGGGAGGGGGCGCCCCAAGAGCACACACGAAGCCCTTGGCGCCCCTCTCTCTCCCTAGATCGTTTTCTCCTCCGTTCGCAGTTTCGGTAGCGCTAGGCGTAGCCCTGCCGGGATAGCACCACCACCACCGCCACCACGCCGTCGTGTTGTCGGAGAACTCATCTACCTCTCCACTCTCCCTTGCTGGATCAAGGAGGCGGATATCGTCATCGAGCTGTACGTGTGCTGAACACGGAGGTGCCGTCCGTTCGGCGCTAGATCGTGATTGGATCGCGGGACGGCTTGCGATTTGGATCACGAAGACGTTCGACTACATCAACCGCGTTTCTTAACGCTTCCGCTTAGAGATCTACAAGGGTATGTGGATCCGATCTCCCCTCTCGTAGATGCTCATCTCCATGGATAGATCTTGTATGTGCGTAGGAAATTTTTTGTTTCCCATGTAACGTTTCCCAACAAGAACTGTAGACCTGGGCTCGTCATAGATTCATTTGTTGGCCCGTGACAATGCACGAACATTCAACTAGTTACTTCACGAAGGGAGTACCTCTAATATGAGTTCCTTTGAATTATCTTATAAAATAGGAAAATGTTTAAAATTAGCCGGCTGATTTACTGAAGAAATCAGCCGCGTCCTCCGTGCTCCACGTGTCCGCCTGGGGCCCATGCTCTGCTGCTGCCTTATCTCTTAACCGTAACTAGGACCGCTCGTTTTCTATCCCAACGCTAGCGAGATTCTGTTTTCTTCTTCGCCTCTGTATCCTTCCTCCACCTATTCGCCATGGACCTCGTCAGAGCAGCCGGGGGCGGCTTGCAGTCCCGGCGGCAATCTGCAGCCGGGGGTGGCTTCCACCAGCCAGCGACACACAACACCGGCACGGGCTTTTTGCTGCCATACATGGCCGCCTACCTGATGCACTCCTCCTGCGAAGTAGCTGGTGCTGTCACATCCTGTCCATGGCCGCATCCGCTGCAGTTGCATCCTTGCCATGGACGCAGCCGCTGCTGTTTCATCCTCACCATGGCCGCTGCTACTGCGACAAGGCATCTTCCTCAACTCCGGCTGTAATGGAGCTTCGTCACGACTTCGGTGCTGCCATGAGCGTCGGTCATACGTTGCATTGGAGCTTTACCGGAGCCGCGCGTGCTGCGTTGGAGCTCTGCCGGAGTAACATTGGAACTTCACCGGAGCCGCCTGTGTTGCATTGGAGCCATGCTGGAGTTGCATTCGAGCTTCATCGGAGCTGTCGGTGCTGCATTGGAGCTCATCGGAGTTGCACTGGAGCTTCACCAGAGGCATCGGTGCTGCGTTGGAGCTCGTCGGAGTTGCATTGAATCTTCACCGGAGCCATCAGTGTGGCATTGGAGCTCTGCCGATGCTGCATACGATTGCCACTACTGTAATGGAGGAAAGACAAGGTGGAGGAAGACGACCTGCGAAGACTATGATCCAACGCCCCTTGCGCTTAATTCGAACGGCTCCGGAGGCGGATGATTTTTTACAAACTTCATCCGGATGATTTGTAGCAGTGGCCTTTATACCGTTCGAAACAAAACACAAATGGGAAATGCTTATCCCCGGTCGACCGGCTAAGCGTTGGGCCGGTCGCCTCACGACAACGCGTATCCTTCACGAAAAACTGCTGGCCACTTGCCCTGACGGGGCCCACCTTATCTCTGGCGCCCCTTATCTTCTTCCTCAGATTGGCTGCTATTTCTCTTCTTCTCACACCAGCCAGCCATGACCGCCGCCTCCCCCTTCTACCAGCCATGGCGTTCTCTCCCTCGCCGTCGGTTGTCGTGCGCAGGGCGTCAAGCTCATGACTGGGCTTTCCCAAACCTCCTGCTACAACGACACCACCCGACGGCGGTGTTGCAACCAGCACGAGCCGGAGCTGGAGACGATGTCCATAGGTGTTGCAACCGGCACCGCACGATGCTGGAGCGAGGTGTTGTTTCTACGGCAACTAGTCAAGGATGCTTCAACCGTCTTGGAAAAATGCTTCATCCGGTATCGGAAAAAGCTTCAACCATGAAAAAAAGCTACAACCCACGTAGAGGAAAAGCTTCAAACGTGGAAAAAAGTTTCAACCAGCATCGAGAAAAACTTCAACCCGTGTGAAAAAGAGCTTCGATCGAAATGGGAAAAAGCTTCAACCATAGCAAAAAAGCTTCATCCGGCATGGAAAAAAGCTTCAACTGGTGTGAAAAAAGCTTCCAGCGTGAATCTTCAAAAAATGGAGCCATCTGCTGACGATGGTATGAGCTGCGACGCCGGGAGATATGGCCGGCGGCATGGTGGTGCTGCAACGGGTGGGTTACGACGGCGGCGACTAGTTGCTGCAACGACGGAGGCATCATGCGTTCTACAATGGCGGACGTTGCTACGAGGGCGACGGCTGGATGCTCCGACGACGCCCTGCTGGAACCGGCGGGGAAGGCGAGCGGCGGCGCTTCAAGGTGGGGGCGCTCTCGCATCTACGGAGAGCAAGGTTGCTACAAGAACGTCAATGGCAGAAGTGGGATTTTTTTCTCTGTTTTGTTGACGGGGTAAGAGCAACTCCAACGCGGCGACCCATTTCGTCCGCGCGCGTCCGTTTGGGTCGGCGTGGACAGAAAAGTCGGCCCAACGCGCCGACCCAAACGGACGCGCGTCCGCTTTTCGTCCGCCTGCCGACCCATTTTTGAGCCGAATTTGCGTCGGCGCGGACACGAGACGGACGCGCGCGCACCCGCCTACTCCCTCCCTGTCCCGCTGGTCGGTGGCAGCCGCCACCATTTCCCCTCATTTCCCCCCCCCCCAAAAAAACCCCCGCCCGCGCGCGCTCCCGCCGCTCGCCATGGACGCCATGGACGCAGACCTGGATGCCGCCGCCGGCCTCGCCTCCCTCGCCTCGTCCGCCCCCACCAAGCATCGCGCCCCCTCCGGCAAAGGCAAGCCTCGCGCCCCCCGCAAGACCGCCGCCGCGCCCAAGACAAAGAAGGAGCTGATGCCCGATGAGCGGGCATGGGAGTCGACGAAGAGAAAGAACCGGAGGCACGCGACGAGCGCGAGGGAGGAAGCCATCGCGGTGGCGGCTGCCGCCGAACAGCAGGAGGCCACCAACGCCCACGTCGCGGTGACAACGAGGGAGGCGCTAATGTACCTAGGGTTAAACCCTAGCCAGCATGGCCTCGTCAACGCCACCGTGGCCGCGGCCAGTACCGGCTCATCGGCGTTTCCTCGGGGCGCAAGAGCAGGCGGACGAAGGCGTATACGGCGGCCGATGACAAGCTTCTTTGTGAGTGTTGGAGGGACATTGGGCAAGACCCCAAGACCGGCGCGGAACAAAAGGCATCAACTTTTTGGATTCGCGTCCATCGCGAGTTTCATGAACGCAAGAAGTTCCCACCGTACCAAATGCAAAGCACGCGTGGATGGGTGTCCGTTTCGAAGCGTTGGAGGGTGATCCAACAAGAGTGCAACAAGCTTTGTGCCACTCTTGAGAGCATCAAGGCACGCCCCGTGAGCGGCATCGGCGTGCAAGACATGGTATGCTAGCAAACGGTCCTCTTTTGTGTCGTTTCGTTAATGCTTGCATGTTCATTTCCATAACTATTTTGTCAATATGCTTGCATGCAATTCTTTTGTAGGTATTCCAAGCTTTGGAGGCATTCAAGGTCCAACATGCTGGCAAGTGCTTCAAGCTCTCCCATTGTTGGAGGATCGTCAAAGACGAGGAGAAGTTCAAGGCGCAATATGCCGCCATCAAGGCGCGTGGGGGGAAGGAGGCCGTGGAGGAGGAAGAAGGCGAGAAGCCACGACCGCGCGGGAAGGGCAACTCCAAGAAGGAGGACCAGCGGGATGCGGCGGCGAACGCCTTGATCGCAACCGTCGAGGGAATGATGAGCAAGAAGGACTCGAGGGAGGAGGAGCGCCGGCGATACAAGGAAGAGTCCATGAACGCCTTCATGGAGATCCAAAGAAGGAGGCTAGACATGGAGGCGGAGAAGCAAGCCAAGATGCTTGAGATGGAGGCGGAGAAGCAAGCCAAGATGCTAGAGATCGAGGCCGCCAACGCCAAGACCAAGGCGAAAGAAGTTGCTCTCGCGAGCATGATGACGGGAGTGGAGATCATGAAGGTGAATCTCAACACCGTGTCACCAAGGAAGAGGCCGTGGTTCGAGAAGATGCAGGCCGACATGCTCAAGTTTGACGATGAGTGATGTATGGCGGCGAGCGCCATCCTTTTTTGTATGCTAGCAAGCGTGCTGGCATGACCACGGCCGCGATGGCGTGGTCGAACTCTCCCGCCCTTTTTTGTGTGCTGGCATGTGTGCCGGCCTGCTGGCAAGTGCGCCAGCTGAACTGCGTGCTGTTTTATTGAAGCTGGCATTGTATGCCGGCGCTGGCATGGTGCCGACATGAACTTCGGGCGACGACATGGCCGCTGGCATGATCTATGGCCGCGGGCCTTTTTCGAAATTTGCATGCGGACATAAATGGGTCGTGGCCGTTGGGCGCACTGCCGACCCAAATCTTAAAGAGGACGGACGGCGAGCGGGCGACCAACCCAAACGGACAAAAAACGGACAAATCCGCCGTCCGTTTGGGTCGGCGCGTTGGAGTTGCTCTAGGAGGAAGACAACGATCCGTTTTTATATAGGCAATCGTACGGGGCGAATTGTTTCAATCATGCGGCTGCTAGGGGACCGGCCGAAAGTTTCGGCCGGCGGACCGGCGCCTAGTAATCGCCAACACAAATGGTAAAAATCTCTAGAGGGCATTACACGTGCACGGCCGACCTTAATCCGACACCGACAGGCGGGCACCACCAAACCGTCTCGAACTATCGGAGCAGCCGCGGGGTAAAATCAGGCCCACTCCTTCCCCTCCTTCCCCGTCGTCTTCGAATTGGGGATCTCGCGTCCCAGCCAATCCCCACAGAAAAGCCACGAACCCAACCCGCTCCAAACCTAGGGTTTCGCCGACCCGCCGTCTCGCGGACCGCTCGCCGGCGCCGGCGCCTCCACCGCCGCCATGTACAACGGCATCGGGCTGCAGACCGCGCGCGGGTCCGGCACGAATGGGTACGTGCAGACTAACAAGTTCTTCATCCGCCCACGGACCGACGGGGCCGCCAAGGCGCCCCTCCACAACTACGACCACGACCCCGGCCGCGACAAGCTTGGCGGGATGCGGCCGCCCAACAAGGAGATCCTGGAGCACGACCGGCGGCGGCAGGTGGAGCTGCGGCTGGTCGAGCTGAGGGACACCCTCGAGGAGCAGGGCTACACCGAGGGCGAGATCGAGGAGCGCGTCGAGGAGGCGCGCAAGGAGGCCGAGCTGGAGGCCGCTGCTGCTGCAGTGGCCGCGGAAGCGGGTGGTCGCGCAGGCGGCGGGGGACCAGCAGCTCGTCCGGGCGAAGGGTATGGATCTAAGAACTGCTCATATCCTTTTTTTGTGTGTATCCCTGCATATGTAAGTTATACTTTTGCTATGTGAAACTGCTGGAGAGGAGACCAGGTCAATAAGTCTAGGTGCAGTTTATAATCTGATTTCTTCGCCTGGTGTTGGTGGATATTTCACATTGAAACATAATTGGTTCTTAAAGTTGGATTTAGTATGAAAACTTATCTACGGCTTATGTTGTTCCTAGTGCATATAAAACCCCGTTTCCTGCTCCTGCTTGTGTTAAGTGTTTTGTTATTTTACAGTTCATATTTCAAGTTGTTTGTTCTGTTGGTAGATTGTCAATAGTTTCTTACAAGACATGTGAAATCTTCTCAGGTTCACGGGCACACAGAGCCACCATGTCGCAGCACGCAAGGAGAAGCAGCTTGAGACGCTGAGGGCTGCTCTTGGGCTAGAAGCTGAGATTGAACAGAAGAAAGCTGAAGTAGACAGTGATCCAGAGTCTGGGGAGCTTGTACCTGGGAAGGATTCTGAAGGGATGGATATCGATTTTCAAAATGATAGAAAGGCTAAAAAGCATGCAAAGAAGGGAAAGAAGGAAAAAGGGAATGATAGGAAGAGTCACAGCAGAAGCTCTAGGAAGAGCAAACATGGGTATGATTCAGAAGATGATTCTGAGTCTGACCATGATGAGAGAAAGGGAAAGAAACACATAAAGAAATCCTTCTTAGATAGAGACGTTGATTCCGAGATTGTTCATAAGAAGGCAAAACAGGGAAAAGGCACACGCCATGATTCTGAGGCTGATTCAGATAGCGATCATGGCAAGAAGAAGGCAAAACACATGAAAAGCAATCGTGATGAGGGAAAGAAGGGGCCTCTGAAGAGCTCTCGTCATGACTCTAAAGATGAGAAGCCCAGAAGAAGCAAGTACAAGGATGATTCGTACAGTGACTCGGAGAGTGATGTCTCTGATTCAGATTCAGGCAGTGACTCTGATCGGAAACAGAAAAAATCCTCTCACCATGGTTCTAAAAATGATAAGCAGGCACCAAAAAGTAAAGAGAAGGAAGCCAGTCTTGGTAAGAATGTTGATAAGCGCAAGAGACATGATTCTTATTCGGATGGTTCTGCTCATGATAGGAAAATACACCTTGATGGTGCTGTTGTTAGGAAGGATCATTCCCGTGATAAACCGAAGATTGACCCAAGGAGTGATGAACATAAAAACAAAAGGCCTGTGAAGACTTCTCGCCATGACTCTGAAGATGAGAAGCCACACAGCAAGGTCCTTCGGAAGGAAAAATACACCGGCGAACCAGAGATTGATTCAGAGAGGTATACCACTGAGAAGAAGAAACCTGCAAAATCCTGTAACCATGTTTCTAAAGCTGATAAGGAAGCACCAAAACATAAAGAGAAGGAAGGGAAGACCAGTACTAAAAATGTTGATAAGCGCACGAGGCATGATTCTGATTCTGACTCTGACTCAGATTCAGATGGATGGCAAAGACGCCTTGACGCAAAGGTAAAAAAGATTGTTGAAGAGAAAAAAAGGGTGATTAGCTCAAGTGAGAGTTCATTTTACAGCAGCAGCAGCAGTGAATCAGATGTGAGCGATGATAGCCGTGAGAACAGGAAATCTGACAGAGGATTAAAGAGTGGTAATGATCAGAAGTATGCTAAAAGGGCTTCTTACAAGAATGAGTTAGAGGAAAGGAAAAAGGGTCAAGATGGGAGAAGAAAGGATCTGGAGTATCAAAAGCATAAGGAGGAAGAGAGAATGGAGCAGGAGAAACAAAAACAGAGGGAGGAGGAGAGGAAAGAGTTGGAGAAGCAAAAATGTCTGGAGGAAGAGAGGAAGGAGCTGGAGAAGCAAAAGCAGAGGGCAAAGGAGGAAGAGACACTGAAAGAGAGGGAACATGAGCGGAGGAAAGGTGATCATGGCGTGGAAAGGGACAGCAAAAGAAAGGTTGGAGAAGATAGGTACGACCCAAATTCAAACAGGCTCAGCGATGATGAATACAGGGACCGAAAGAGGCATGAAGATTATGGTCGACACAATACTATTGATTCAGATAGGTATGACCCAAATTCAAATAGACTCAGCGATGATGAAAACAGGGACCGGAAGAGGCACGAAGAGTATGGTCGACACAGAGCTAGATATTCAGATAGCCATGATTCAAAGAGGTCTAGATATGATGACTCTTATAACCACTCAAGGAGGGATTACGAAGAGCGCTATTCTAGAGATGAGCACAGAGACAGGAGGCATCGTTGAATGCAGAAGTTATCTTAAATTGTAAGTCTCAGTTTTAACCATTGCTTGTTAGTTTGCATCACTGTGAAGGAGTAAACACATTTTTATCATTTGGGTTAAAGCTAATCTTAAGAACAATACCGGTCCTAATATATTGTATAATCTCTCTGATTACTCACTTGGATGATTAACTTTATAGCAGCTTTTGCCTTTTTTGGCAACCTTTTGCGTTTATTGTTGTTCAAGTCTAATGATGCTCTGATGTCCCAGGCATCTCATTTCTATGAAGCGAAGTGCAGCGCTGGTACATCTTGTTGAGCAAGGACAGTAACACCGTGCTACATTGAAGAAGGTTCAGTCGCCTAGCGCAAGATTTTGGCCATATTAGTTACTGCTACTCATCATCCAGCAATTCTGTTTTGCCGCAGCGGTGAAGTTTGTTTGCTCATCTTTGTATGGACTTTCTCCTTTCTCCACGGTGCTAGTCTTGAGTGTGTAAAATGTGGAGCTTATACTATTACGGCAGTGGCATCATGTTGCCTCAGCCACAATGTGGGGAGATGTATCTTACTTGTGCCTTTTGTTGTTGGAGATGAACCTTGCTAAAACTTTGTCCAAGGCTTTTTAGCTTGGACACTTTTTTTTGAGACAGGCTTTAGCTTGCCTTGATGCTCATTTTACCATTGCCTGATGTGACATGGCTTGAATGCATCACTTTGGCATCTGTTACTCACTGTGATTATTTCTTAAGTCTGTGCCTTTAACAAGTGGAAAATGCCCTTGTGGTGCTTATTTGGGCTTGTCACTGTATTATTTTTCTTGTACAGCGAAGATGTTTGGAGGAGTGCCCGGTTGAGCTTAGTTTTCTTTTCTTGGATGTTTTTTTTATGAAGGGTGTTTTCTTGGAATGTTGGTAGGTCTGTTACGCTATTCTTTACGTATAAACAAAAAGGATCAGGTCATCCAAATCTTGCAGCGAGGGTTATCCAAAATAAATACACCAGGCCAAGTTAATACTGCATATACTCCTATTACTCACAAAAACAAGTACTTCCGATCCATATTAATTGTGGTAGCTTTAGTACAACGGATCAACAACATCCCAACGTATCCAAAGTGCACAATAGGAAATCTAGCCATAAAGAGAACAACTGTTGGCTAATAATCACCCCAGTCATACTCATAGTCATCATCATCACTTCAAAGCTCCTTCCTCCAGATGTAGCGATTGTCCCAAGTCACCTTCACCTGGATAGTGGCCAAGTCGGGAATCTTTTTTATTTTGAAGGTCACCGGGGGAGGGCGAAGCCCTCCACCTAAATTGTATTCAAGTTGCCTATAAGGCTTTACAGCCTCGCAAGATAGGTTCAAGTGAACCAGAAGTACATGGGGACACAAGGGAGAAGAGATAAACAAAAAACGCACGCCAACAACACACATAACAGGGAGAACAACGAAGGAGAACACAACAAAGAGAGCACCATAGGAGGAAACTAGCAGCATTTTGCCAGCCGGACCAAACCACGACACTGCATCGTCGACACAATCGAAAGGCTTCACGCATCCAAGACTGCACAACGCCGCGACACAGGACCTGCGTCGCGAGGCACATTCGAAGGCCACGCAAGGCCGAGACGACGCCACGGCGCCAGTGCGCCACCGGCTTAGTCGACACTGCACCGTCGACGCAATCGAAAGGCCCCACGCATCCAAGACTGCACAACGCCGCGACATAGGACCTGCGTCGCGAGGCACATTCAAAGGCCACGCAAGGCCGAGACGACGCCACGGCACCTGTGTACCACCGACAAAGGCGAGGGGCATCGCCTAGCAAGACAATCCGTAGCACTGCATCGTCGACGCAATCAAAAGGCACCCCACAACCAAGACTGCACGACGCCGCGACACCACCTGTGTCGGGGGCACATTCGAACGGTCATGCGAGACCGAGACAACGCCACGACACCTGAGTGCAACGGCATAGCTGCAGGGCACCGCCAAGCAGAGACGCACCAGGAGCACTCGAGCACGACGCACACCACCGTCGACCCCAGACCGGCCGCACCCCCACCCCCACCGACCTCAAACCAGCCAACCACCACCCCAGACCGTGGGCGAGCAGTATGGACCAGCATCTACGAAGACAGACGCCACCACAGTGGTATAACGACGTCAAAGACATCGCCGCCGCCCGATCCAGAAACTGGATCTAAGGCTTTCGCCTAGAGAAAAAAACAGAGTAGGCGTGGTACCAATGAATCACACAGCGGCACCTCCAAGGAGGGATCCGACGTCAAAAACACCGCTGCCGCCGGTGCCGACCAAAGTCAACACAGGGCTTTCACCCGTAGCATCACCCGCGCCACCCCGTTGCTGAGCCATGACACTGCCTAGACCGGAGACCCGGGCTGCAGATCGGCCGCGCACCGCGAGGCACTTCACATACCAGAGCCAGATCCGGCGAGCCCGGCTGGAGCACCCGACCGAACCCACGCAATCCGCCGTTCCCGCAGCACCAGAACGGCGAGCCACAGCACCGCGGCTGCCACCCGCGATAGCTGCAACCGCGCCCAGCCAAGCAGCCTCCCCACGGTCACGGACAGGCCAGATCCGACCATATCCTGCCACACCCGGCAAGCCGCCAAAGCCGTCCAGATCTGGCGAGCCGCCTACACCACCGACGAGCACCCGGCCGGTGACGGGGTTATTACCCCTGGGTATGCTAAGGAGAGGGAGTTCCAGCTCCTTTCCGAAAAAACTATGTGGCTGGCTGGTCAGTGGCTGGCTGGCCACTGCCGGCTGGTCCGCGACCGGCAGGGAGGGGCCGGCTGACCCGCGGCCGGCTGAACAGGAGCCGGCCATCTGGCCCCCGGCTAGGCGCGCCTGGCCGCTACGCGACTAGCTCGCCCGCTGACCTCCGGGCGGGCAGGTATCCGTCCCTTCCTACTGCGGCCGGGTACGCTGACGGGACGCGACCCCCACGACGGACTCCGATGTAGCTACAGCGGCCGCTGACGCACGGACGCGCATGGCTATAGTCCGGCAGACCGTACCGCTGACCGAGGACTGATTTGGACCCGGCGGAGCCACAGTACCTCTGCGCCGCCGTCCACTCCGTTACCTGCCCCGGCGTGGCTACAGCGCCACCGGCCGTACCGCTGACTTCGGCCGGCGGGCGCAAGACGACGCCGGACGGGGCAGCCCGTGCCGCGGCAGGTGAGCGCGGGCCAATAGAAGAGCCGGCTGGCGGGCCCCAGCTGGCGATGGGACCGCGCAGCCGACGGGCCCTACGGGCGACAAGACGACCCAGCCGGCGGGCCCCCTGGCCGGCTGGAGAGGCTGCCAGCCGGGTCCCCCCTTGTAATATCTTAAGAATACTGTACGCCGGGGGGTTGGCCTATAAAACCCCCCGAGGCCCCCCATGCATCGGGCAAGGACACACGCACGGAGGCGTTCATCCCTCTCTCACACCCACACATAGCCGGGGAAGGGGAGCCGGCTGCTCCCTCTTCCACCTCTAGACGAACAGCTCAAGGAGCACCATTGTAACATCTCTCCCCATCCAACTAGACCAGCAGGACTAGGGGTATTACCTCCCACGGAGGGCCCTGAACCTGGGTACGTCGTGTGTCTATCACCGCTCGTGCCTAATCCCGCTCCCGGAGTCCGTCGGCGTCCTTCGGCCCCAACCACACTCGACAATCCACCCTATGGCATCTGTCGTGAGAAAACGGCGACAGTTGGCGCCCACCGTGGGGCTGAACGCGGCGTCGGCCGGAGTCACGCTCCGGGCGGGACCCTTCGCCACCTCCCCTGGCCGCCCCGCGTCCAGGCGGAACCGCAGGCTCGTGGGGCTTGCTCCTGCGAGGCGGAACCCCGCCTCCGCTGGCCCTGCGGGCAACACCGCCGGCCCCTCCGTTGAGCGGCTCGGCGGCGACCCGCTGATCGACATCGCCATCCTCACCGAGCGCGTCGGTAGGCTGAGCCTCGCCGACGGGCCAGCTGCCGATGAGTACCCTAGCCAGGTGCTCGACTGCCTCGACCCGCCCTCGTCCGTAGGCGTGCTCGCCCCGGGCGAGGTCGGCAACTCCCGCGTCCGCGCGGGGGTGATGGCCACCGGCTCCTCCACGACCTCCGGCCGCGCCAGGGCGGAGGCGGACGCGGCCGCTCGCGCCGGCACCTCCGACCCACTCGGCGCCGCGCTTCGGGGCCTCAGCACCCCCGTCGCGCCGATGACGAACCCAACTACGGCTACGGCTGAGCTGGAGGCGGCTCGCCAGCTGCTGTTCGACGAGACAACCATGCTTGCCACCACCAAGCACCGGATGGAGTCCGCGCAGCGCGAGTATAACTCCGCCTACGGCCTCACCCCCGCCGGCAACGCGCCCAGCCGGCGCGGTGACGTCCGCGACCGCGGCCGCGTGGTCGCGGAAATCCTCGGTGGCAGGCTCCCCACTTACAACACACCGGCCGCCAACCTACGAGCGGCCCACGTAGCCTACACCGGCGGGGCGCTGGGTCTCACAGCGGACGCACCCGGCTGCGAGACGAGCAGCCGGCCGTCACCAGCCAGCACAACGACGCTTCGGCTGGCGGCAGCCGGCGCAGCCGGGACCATACCCCGCCTCCGCGGTGGGAGCGTGCCCGCTCGCCTGCCCCAACCGTCCGCCCCGAGCTCGCCGCTCGGCTCGGCCCGCGCGTCCCGCGGAGCGAGAACGACGCTCGGACCCGCATCGAGCGGCTGGCACAGTCGGCCCTCCTCGAGGAGGAGGGCTCGATCGGCCCGGCGTGCTTCGGCCCCCGGATTCGCAACGAGCCGTTTCCGGCCGGCTTCACTCTCCCTCGCGACACCCCGAAGTACAACGGCTCCGCCAAGCCGGAGGACTGGCTGGTCGACTATACCACCGCGGTTGGCATCGCCAGGGGGAACAAACGCGTAGCCGTGCGCTACGCCCCCCTGATGTTGACCGGCTCGGCCCGGACCTGGCTTAACAGCCTGTCGGCCGGCAGCATCAACACCTGGCCGGCCCCGCGAGCTGGCCATGTGCGTCCAGGGGCCGGAGGAGCCCCTTCGCGACTACCTCACGCGCTGGACCGAACTTCGCAACTCCTGCGAGGGAGTGCACGAGGTGCAGGCCATCCAGTATTTAACCGAGGGTTGCCGCGACGGCACCCACCTCAAGCACAAGCTCTTGTGCTCCGAGCCGGCCACCCTGGCGGATCTGATGGCCAAGGCAGACAAATACGCCACGGCCGACTCCGCAATGCGGATGAAGGTCGCTACGCCAGCCAAGCCGACTCCGCCGCCCGCCGCGCCGCGGGCGGCCGCCGACAACCGGCAGCAGCAGAACAACAAACGCAAGTCCGACCAGCCGGATCCCCGCTACGGGAGTCGGCAGGTCGCCACCGTCGAAGAAGAGCAACCGGCTGCCCAGGCTCCCAGCCAGCGCCAGCGTACCGGCAAAGCCGCCTGGCAGCCCAAGCTTACCTTCGAGCAGATGCTCGACCTACCCTGCAAACACCACTCCGGGGCCAAGCCGGCCACCCATACGCTCCGGCAGTGCAGCTTCTCCCAGCGGCTCGCCCGAGGCGAGGGCCTCCCGACTCCTCCGCCTCCGGCTCCCCGCGAGCCGACTCCGGCCCAGGCCACGCCGCCTTCTCCGGCTCCTGCGGCCAACGACGGCCGTCTCCACGACCAGTTCCCTTGCCAGGACGGATCCTACGTCGTCTTCACCAGTGAAGCAACCGACAAACACAGCGTGCGCCAGCGCCGGCACGAGGTGAACGCCGTCGCCCCCTCGGTCCCCCAGTTCATGCATTGGTCCGAGAAGCCGGTCACCTGGAGCCGGGCGGACCACCCGTCCGTAATGCCAAACCCAGGCAGTCATGCCCTCGTCCTCGATCCCACCATCGTCTCCGAGAGGCGCACCTACCGCTTCTCGCGGGTGCTGATCGACGGAGGCAGCAGCATCAACATCCTCTATCGCGACACAATGCTCAAGCTGGGGCTCAAGGAGAAAGACTTGCGCGCAAGCCGGACGGTTTTCCACGGCATTGTGCCGGGAAAGTCCTGCACCCCCATCGGCAAGATCGAGCTCGACGTTCTCTTCGGCGACCAGAGCCACTTCCGCCGTGAACCGATATGGTTCGAGGTGGTGGATCTCGACAGTCCTTACCACGCGCTGCTCGGCCGACCGGCTCTCGTCAAGTTCATGGCGGTCCCCCATTACGCCTACCTCAAGCTCAAGATGCCGGGCCTTAAGGGGATCATCACCATCGCCGGCAACTACAAGATGTCGATCGAGTGCGCTCGTGACGGCAGCCGGCTGGCCGAGGCCCTGGAGATAGCGGAGGAGAAACGGCAGCTCGACCGGCTCGTGGCTCACGCCTCCAACGAGCCGGCCGTGCCGGTTCCCCCGTCCCAGACTGCCCGCGAGGCGTCGTTCCAGCCGTCCAAAGATACCAGGCAGGTGCCGCTCGACCCGGCCAACCCCAAACAGTGCGTCACCATCGGCGCCAACCTCAACAGCAAATAGGAAGGCGAGCTCGTCGACTTCCTCTGTGAGAATCGGGACATCTTTGCATGGTCTCCAAAAGACATGCCGGGTGTTCCGAGGAAGTTCGCCGAGCACAAACTTCATGTGCGGCCTGATGCAAAGCCGGTCAAGCAACCCCTGCGCCGTTTCTCTGAGGAGAAGCGGCGTACCATAGGAGAGGAGATCGCCCGGCTGCTCGCAGCCGGCTTCATCATGGAAGTGTTCCACCCGGACTGGCTGGCCAACCCAGTCCTGGTGCTGAAGAAAAACAAGACATGGCGCATGTGTATCGACTACACGAGCCTGAACAAGGCATGTCCCAAGGACCCGTTCACCCTGCCGCGGATCGATCAAGTTATCGACTCCACGGCCGGCTGTGACTTGCTGTCTTTCCTGGACGCCTACTCAGGCTACCACCAGATCAAACTGGACCCGGCCGACCGGCTGAATACCTCCTTCATCACCCCCTTCGGGGCCTACTGCTACATCACCATGTCCTTCGGCCTGAAGAATGCGGGCGCCACTTTCCAGCGCTGCATGCAGAAGTGCCTCCTGCCGCAGATCGGCAGGAACGTCCACGTCTACGTGGACGACATCGTCGTCAAGACCAAGAAGCATTTCAGCCTCCTCGACGATCTCCGGGAGACCTTCGCCAACTTGCGCGAATACAAGATCAAGCTAAACCCGGAGAAGTGCGTGTTCGGCGTGCCAGCCGGCTAGCTCCTGGGTTTCTTCGTGTCCGCCCGCGGCATCGAAGCTAACCCAGAGAAGATCAGGGCCAACGAGCGCATGCACAAGCCGGTCAAGCTCGTCGACATCCAGAAGTTCACCGGCTGTCTTGCCTCTCTCAGCCGGTTCATCAGCCGGCTGGGCGAGAAGGCGCTGCCTCTTTACCAGCTCATGAGGAAGTCACCCAAGTTCGAGTGGACCGACCAGGCAGACGCGGCGTTCCGCGACCTCAAGCGCGCGCTCTCCAGCGCCCCCATCCTGGCGGCGCCGGCTAAGAAGGAGCCGATGCTCGCGTACATCGCGGCCACCACCCGCGTGGTCAGCGTCGTGCTGGTGGTGGAGCGGTCGGAAGAAGGCAAAGCGCTGCCGGTCCAGCGCCCCGTCTACTACCTCAGCGAGGTCTTGTCTGCCTCCAAGCAGAACTACCCCCACTACCAGAAGATGTGCTACGGCATATACTTCGCCGCCAAGAAAGTCAAGCAGTACTTCCAGGAGCACACCATCACCGTGGTGAGCACGGCCCCGCTCGGCGAGATCATGAGCGGCCGGGACGCGACCGGCCGGATCGCCAAATGGGCCATCGCCCTCGCCGACCACGAGATCGGGTACGAGCCGCGCACCGCCATCAAATCACAGACCATGGCGGATTTCCTCGTCGACTGGGCCGAGACCTAGTTCGTGCCGCCTCCCCCGGACTCCACGCATTGGCGCATGCACTTCGACGGCTCGAAGATGCGAACCGGCCTGGGAGCCGGCATCGTCCTGTCATCTCCAAAGGGGGACCAGCTCAGGTATGCGCTCCAAATCCTCTTCGCCGCCTCCAACAACGTGGCCGAGTACGAGGCGCTCGTCCACGGCCTTCGGCTCGCCAAGGAAATCGGGATCCAGCGCATCATCTGCTTTGGGGACTCCGACCTCGTGGTACAGCAGGTCTCTGGCGAATGGGACGCCAGGGACGCCAACATGGCCAACTACCGCTTCCTCGTCCAGCAGCTCACCGGCTCCTTCGAGGGCTGTGAGTTCCACCACGTCCCTCGAGCGGACAACGAGACGGCCGATACATTGGCGAAGATTGGCTCCACCCGGCAGGCCATCCCAGCCGGCGTTTTCCTCAAGCGGCTGCTCAAGCCTTCTATCAAACCATCCCCCGAATCGGAGTCTATCTTCGTGCCAGCTGCTCCGGCAGCTCTACCGGCGCCGCCGGCTCTGGCTGCCCTGCCGGCGCCCTCAGCTCCGGCGGCAACCCCCACGCCGCCGGCTCCGGCATCCGGCACCCCCGCGGCGGCCGGCTCCGACTCTACGGCCGTCCTGACAGCGATCGCCGCACCCCCCGCTGTCCCAGTCCCGGGGGCTGGCGAGCCGGTCCCGGGGACTGGCGGGCCGGTCCCAGGGACTGACGAGCCGGCTCCGGCTGCCCCCGCCGCCCCACTCGAGCCCGAGCCGGCTCCCTTCTCGGCCCCCTCATGGGCCCAGCCCATTCTGGCTTTTCTCTTGCGCGGAGAGCTACCCCCTGACGAAGACAAGGCCCGGCAGATCCAACGCCGCGCCCCGGCCTACAGCATCATCAACCGCGAGCTCGTCCATCGCAGCACCACCGGCGTGTTCCAACACTGCGTCGAGCCGGAGAAGGGGCAAGAAATCCTCCTCCACATCCACCAGGGCGAGTGCGGGCATCACGCCGCCTCTAGAACCCTGGTGGCCAAGGCCTTCCGCCATGGTTTCTACTAGCCGACGGCCTTGGAAGAGGCCAAGCAACTGGTCGACAAGTGCGAGGGGTGTCAACGCTTCAGCACGCAGAGCCACCTGCCGGCTACAGCCCTCCAGACCATCCCACTTTCGTGGCCCTTTGCCGTCTGGGGGCTGGACATGGTGGGACCCTTCAAGACCGCCTGAGGCGGCATGACGCATCTGCTGGTGGCTGTCGACAAGTTCACCAAGTGGATCGAAGCCAGACCCATCAAGAAACTGGACGGCCCCACAGCCGTCCGGTTCATCAAGGATGTCACGGTCCGCTACGGCGTTCCCCACAGCATCATCACCGACAACGGCACAAATTTCGCCAAAGGCGCGATGGCGTGTTTCTGCTCCCAGGAGGGCATCCGGCTCGACCTCGCGTCGGTGGCCCACCCACAGTCCAACGCCCAGGCAGAGAGGGCAAACGGCTTGCTCCTGGCCGGCCTCAAGCCTCGGCTGGTGGCGCCTCTCGTACGGTCGGCCGGCTGCTGGGTCGATGAGCTTCCGGCCGTCCTCTGGAGCCTCAGGACCACGCCCAACCGGTCGACTGGCTACACCCCTTTCTTTCTGGTATACGGGTCCGAGGCGATCATCCCCACTGACATCGAGTTCGATTCGCCTCGGGTTACCCTGTACACGGAGAAAGATGCGAAGGAAGCAAGAGAAGACGGCGTCGACCTACTCGAAGAAGCGCGCGAGCTGGCCCTGAGCCGGACGGCCATCTACCAGCAGAAGCTCCGGCACTACCACAGCAAGCGGATCCGGCCCCTCTCTTTCCGCGAGGGGGACCTGGTGCTCAGACGGATCAAGCGAACTGCCGGCCAGCACAAGCTGTCCTCCCCATGGGAGGGCCCATTCATCGTCAGCAAGGCATTGCAAAACAACGCCTACTACCTGATAGATGCCCAGAAGTCGCAGAAGCGCAAAAGAGATGCCTCCGGCGAGGAAACGGAGCACCCATGGAACGTGGCACTCCTCCGACCGTTCTACTGTTAAGAAAAAACCCATGTATGTATGTATCTTCCCTTCCGTCGGAACTTAATGAATGCAATGGGGGCCCCAAGCCGGCACTTGGGGCACGCCCCTTTTCAATTCCTTCGAAGGCGTGTCATTTTTCTTAAGCAAGGCACCCGGGTTCGGCTCCCTGGCCCGGGGGCTCGCCGGCTCTCCTCCGGAGCTGGCAAGTAGCGTGGGCAAGCAACCCCTTTTCCTGCCCTCTCTGCCCAGCCACAGACCGGCCCCCGGCTGTCCGGCTGGCGGAGCCACGGGGTAGAAAGGAACTTACCACGCGAACACCACCTAAGGAGTAGCAGCCGGATAGGTCCAACCGGACCATGTTACCTCTGGAAACCAGCCTCTGCCGGTTCAACCTAACCCTAGCCGGACGACTCCAAAGCCCGCGCGTTTTCCCTAAGGACGATGCCCCGTCCCTGTCCCAGACCGGCTCCCGGCTGGCTGACAAGCGGGGCGGAAGCCGGAAGGAACCCATGCGTGAAATATGAGTCGAAAGGTAAAAGGGCAGGGGAGGAGCCGGCACGCAAATACTTTAAACTTCAAACAGATCCATAAGAAAAAGGCCGTAGGCCAAGGATTCTTTACAATACACCCCCAGTGGGTGGAAATGCATCTTAAAACCAAGTCTTGCAGCTAAGGAACGGATACAACAAAGAGAAAAAGAGGGGCGCCTAGACCTCCGGCGCATCGCCGGCCGGCTCTTCCTTCATGGCCTCGGTGTCGCTGCCGCTGCTGGAGTCAGTGCTCTCGTCGGTAACCTCGTCGTCTTCAGGGCCCTGAGGGTTGCCGAAAGAGTCCTCGGCGACCGACTCGCCGTCTTCGCCAAGCGCCGGCAGGAGCTCGTCCGGGTCGACGTACGAGGCCAGCTCGTTGGCCCGACGGACGAGGGCATCTTCGCGGGCGATCCGTTCCGCCTCAGGGACCTCGCGCATCGTGGCCAGCCGGTCCAGGTTGACGCCGGTGTACCACGACGTGACGAACCGGAGGGCCATCTGCGCCCCGGCCCGAGCCGCCGACGCCTTCCAAACACCGAGCCGGGCCACCGCATTCTCCAGCCACAGCGCCACGCGGCCCACCGGCGCCCCACGACCCGGCCAGAGGGCCGCGATCACCTCTTTGCCGGCCGTCTGGAGCCGGTCCATGCAGCGCTGGACGTGGATCAGCCGGTTCTCAATGGCCAGCGCAAGCTCCGCCACGTCTCAACCGGCGTCCTCCTCAACCTCCTGCCTGCGCTGCCGCAGGCACTCCCGGTGATCCGCCACAGCCCGCTCGGCGCGGCGCTGGGTCTCCGGGAACCGGTCTGGGGGGAGAGAAAGGAATCAACGAACAAGACAAAAGCAAGTCGAAAGCAGTCGGCGCAGGAAGAAAAGACTCAAACAAAGCTTACTCTGGAAGGCCTCGTCCATCTCGAGGGCGAACTGAAGGCCTGCGCTCTTCTCCCTCTCCAGCGCCTCCTCCGCACGAGGAAGGGCGACCCCGCGCGTCTCGAGCTCCCCCTTGAGGCGATCTACCTCAGCCTGAAGAGTGGTGGCCCGCTGGGTGGCGTCGGCCGCCCGCTTGGCGGTGTCCTCCCGGGCCGCCACCTCCCGCTGCAGCTCCGCGGTCAGACGCTCCCGCTCCGACGTGGCCGCCTGGAGCTCCTGCCCCAGCCGGCCCCGCTCCGACGTGGCCGCCTAGAGCTCCTGCCCCAGCCGGTCCCGCTCGGAGGCCAGTTCATCCCTCTTCTGCCGGATCGGGACTAGCTCCTCTGCATAAAAAACCAAGCATAAGCCACTCCAACGCGGAAGACCCGGACCGGCTGCCGAGCAGCCGGCCCGACTCTCGGGGGCTACACCCAGTGGGTGCGCTCGCGCGCCCCCACTGGAACCAACATACCTTGCGCCTTCTTCAGCTCCTCCTGGACCCGGTAGTAGCCGAGCTTGCCGCGGTTGTGGATAAGGACCGCCTCATCGAAGAGCGCCTGCCGCCTGGCGTTCTCAGCCTGCCCCGCGCCAAGAAACAACAAGTCAGACAAGCAAAAAGGGTTAGATCCGGCCCGGCTGCCACGCAGCCGTGCAGCCGGCCCGAATCTCGGCGGCTACACCCAGTGGGTGCGCTCGCACGCCCCCACTGGAAATTCAACAGAAGACAGAAGAGTCTCACCTCCACCGCCACCTCCACGCGCCGAAAGTTGCTTTCGGCGGCCTCCGCGAACCTGGCCAGCCCCTCACGGCAGTGCGCCATGAAACGGCCTGGCTCCCCAGGCGCAAAGGCCAGGACGCCGGCTGGAGGAGCCGGATCAGCTGGGCAGAGCGCCGGCGTCTCCCAGTCCCGGATCACGTCCAGCATGGTCCGCCTCGACCGGCTCGACCCGCCGCTCGACCCGGAGTCCACCACCGCAGCAGCCGGTGGAGGATTGGCGGTGACCACCAAGGCTCGGGAGCTGGCCTCGGGCCCCTCCACGACCGGCGCCGCCGGATCCACCTCCTGCCGGGCCGGCTCGAGGGCCGGCTCACTCCTCCCTCCGGCCGGTGCCTCCGGTGCCGCCTCCGGCACGGCCGAGGCGACGGGCACGCCCGCTGCTGCCGGCTCGATGACGGATGACGTCACCGCCGCCTCCCCCCGCTGGGCCGTCTCCGGAGCCGGCTCGGGGACCGTTCCCACCGGCCGGGTCACTTCCGCCGCAGGCGGGGCCACGGCCGTTTCCACGGCCGGCTCTAGCGGCTCGCTCGACGGAGGCCTCGACCTCCGCGTCGATTCCGCCGCAGATTCGGTCACGCGCTCCGGGTCGGTGGACCGCCTCCGCCTCCCGCCGCTTGAGGCCCCCGAACGCGAGGGCGCGCCCTTCGCCCCCGCTTTCGCGGCTCGCATCTCCGCGAGCCGCCTCTTCTCCTCCCGCGCCGTAGCCGCGTGCTCCTGCGCCTGCAGGGTGGCGGCATCCACCGGGCCGGCGGCCGACTCCGTGTCGTGGAGCTCGATGGCCTCCCTGGAGCAGACAAAGGACGGGGCCTCAGGCGCTTACCGGCTCGCAAACCCGAAAAACCAGTAAGAATTTAGAGAAAGATGCTCACCCAGCGACGACGGGAAGGACCCGCCTGGCCCGGTCCGGCGGCTTCGCGGCAGCCGCTCGCGCTCTCTTGCGGGCCGGCGACTGTGTCGACGGCTGCCCCATGGCCGGCCTCTTCTCCCGGCGAGTGGCCTCGGCTGTCTGGCCACGGGTCGACTGCTCCTCGCTCCGCCCGCGTTTCTCCCGCCGAGCTGCGGGGGTGGCGCGTCCAGGATCCGAACGTCATCATCGTCATCATCGTCGTCAGTCCAATCTTTGATGGAGGGTCCGGAGGGGAACTCACCAGCCACTCTGGACCCGCCGGCTCCCGGGTCGCCCATCACGTCGTCCGCCTCGACCTCTCCCGAGGAGTCGGCCCCCTCTTCGACGCCGCCCCCCCAGCTCGAAGTCCTCCAGGTCGGACTCGGCACGCTCCGCCTGGAATACCTGGGGGTGCGGGCCGTCTGGCGTGTTCTGTCGCACGGAGTGCTGCGGTCAGCATGGTGTGTGAGCTGGGAAGGGCCGGCTGGAGAATCAAAGGGGGGAGAGAATTACCGCAGCAGGGCGTACCAGGGGCGCCGGGTCGTGCCGGCTGTACGGCAGCTTGCCAAATCTCCAAGTCCCTGGCGCCAGCTTGAAATTAGTGATGGCGTTCACCCGCCTCGCCACCTGGGTCGTCGACAGGTCGAAGGTGGACAGCCGACAGGGGTCCCGCCGGCCCGACATGTCACAGATCCGGTGCGGCCTCTGCTACAGGGGCAGCACCCGGCGGTCGACGAAGGCAGCCACCAGGTCGGCCGCAACCAGCCCCTCTCCGGCCCTCATAGTCTTGAGCCGGCCCAGCTCCGCGAGGATGTCCCGGAACGGCCCGTCGCCCGTCCAGTTGGTCCCGGAGGACGGGGCGTTGACGAAGGCCGGCAGCCGGATGTAGTCCTGCACCGGGTCGACGTTCTTCACGTAGAAGAACGTCCGGTTCCATCTCTTGACGGATTCGATGAGGGACAGGTGGGGAAACAGTGGGCCGCGGACGCATATCACCGCGCCCCCGCAGGCGTACGGCCCGCTGTCGTTCCTCAGGGTCTTGAGGTAGAAGAGTTTCTTCCACAACTCCAAGAAGGGGAGCAGCCCGAGGTAGCCTTCGCAGAGCGTCACGAAGCTCGAGAGCTGGAGAATGGAGTTGGGCCCAAGGTGGTGCGGCTGGAGGTCGAACGTATCCATGAAGAAGCGAAAGAATTGGCTCACCGGCAGACCGAAGCCGCGCGAGAAGTGCCACGCGAACACCACGAACTCCCCCTCCTGGGGTTCGAGTGCCACCTCACTGCCCGGCGGACGGGCGGCAACGCGGTCCTCCGACGGCAGCATCCGGGCGCGGCGGAGGTGCGCGATATCCTCCTCGGTGATGATGGATCCGCCCCAGCTATCGGAGGGTTCGTCGGCCATCTCTGCGGCGAACGAGCACGAGGAGGAAGACGGGCGGTGCAGAGGTGCGAGCCGCGGCGAGCGAGCGCGAGGAAGAAGATGGGTGGCGCAGCGATGCGAGCCGAAACGACGAGCCACACGCGAGAAGGAAGACGAAGGGGAGAAGGGTGCGCGAGATGCCTCCGCCCCTCCCTCTCCCCTTATAAACACGGGGCGGCGCCTGGGGGACGTGGGGATTAACTGCGCCCACTCCCCCGGGGAATCCGCGGGACGTGGGCATCGCGCGCCGCGGCCGCTGGGGTCCAAGCGCAGAGGATCCCGGCCTGCGGCCCGAGGCCTATCGGGCTAGGCCCGCGACCTATCAGACTAGGCCCGGGAAGGCGTCCCGTCGAGCCACAGGCGCGGGCCCACGACATCATCACGCCCCGCGTGGCGCGCCGCGGTCCGGCACGGGGCCCGATGCGGCGCGACAGGGCCCGAGGCGTCGGAGGCGGTGGCCGGCGTGGCCGCCCGGCCGGTCCCGCACGACAGACGGGCGTGGCCGGATGAAATCGCCGGTTGCCCCTCGTCAGGCGGACGCGGGCCCCCGCCGGCTTCGGGGACTACTGACGGGGTTATTACCCCTGGGTATGCCAAGGAGAGGGAGTTCCAGCTCCTTTCCGAAAAAACTATGCGGCTCGCTGGCCCCGGCCGGTTGGTCAGTGGCCGGCTGCCTCCCTGGTCGGCTGGCCACAGCCGGCTGGTCCGCGACCGGTAGGGAGGGCCCGGCTGACCTCCTGGCCGGCTGGCCCGCGGCCGGCTGAACAGGAGCCGGCCATCTGGCCCCCGGCTAGGCGCGCCTGGCCGCTACGCGACTAGCTCGACCGCTGACCTCCGGGCGGGCAGGTATCCGTCCCTTCATACTACGGCCGGGTACGCTGACGGGACGCGACCCCCACGACGGACTCCGATGTAGCTACAGCGGCCGCTGATGCACGGACGCGCATGGCTACAGTCCGGCAGACTGTACCGCTGACCGAGGACTGATTTGGACCCGGCGGAGCCACAGTACCTCTGCGCCGCCGTCCACTCCGTTACCTGCCCCGGCGTGGCTACAGCGCCACCGGCCGTACCGCTGACTTCGGCCGGCGGGCGCAAGACGACGCCGGACGGGGCAGCCCGTGCCGCGGCAGGTGAGCGCGGGCCAATAGAAGAGCCGGCTGGCGGGCCCCAGCTGGCAATGGGACCGCGCAGCCGGCGGGCCCTACGGGCGACAAGACGACCCAGCCGGCGGGCCCCCTGGCCGGCTGGAGAGGCTGCCAGCCGGGTCCCCCCTTGTAATATCTTAAGAATACTGTACGCCGGGGGGTTGGCCTATAAAACCCCCCGAGGCCCCCCATGCATCGGGCAAGGACACACGCACGGAGGCGTTCATCCCTCTCTCACACCCACACATAGCCGGGGAAGGGGAGCCGGCTGCTCCCTCTTCCACCTCCAGACGAACAGCTCAAGGAGCACCATTGTAACATCTCTCCCCATCCAACTAGACCAGCAGGACTAGGGGTATTACCTCCCACGGAGGGCCCTGAACCTGGGTACGTCGTGTGTCTATCACCGCTCGTGCCTAATCCCGCTCCCGGAGTCCGTCGGCGTCCTTCGGCCCCAACCACACTCGATAAGCCACCCTATGGCATCTGTCGTGAGAAAACGACGACAGCCGGGGACGAGCCCGCACAGGGAGGAGAAGGAGGCTGCCGTCCCGCCAAGGCGCGCGCACGAATCGCCACACGCGCGCCTGCCGCCTCCGCGCTGCGCCCGGCCTCGCGCCAGCTCGCGCCCGGCCGCCCCTGGCTCGCGTCCACCGGCCATCCGCGCGCACCTGGCCGGATCTGACGAAGCCGCCGCCGCAGCCAGCTGCCCCGCCGCCCCCAACGCGTCAGGCCGCCCCACCACCAACCCCACGCAGCCACCGCCGCTGAGCCGCACCGCTGAGCCGCAGCACAGCCGCCCGGGTCGCCGCCGCGCCTCTCGCCCGTAGGCCGCGTCTCGCGCCACAGGCCACCACGGGAGGAGGGAGAGGACCCCCGCCGCCACCGACACCAGCCGGGCCTCGCCCGGCGGCGCCCTCCGGCGGCGGCGGGGAGGAGGGGGGGGGGGGGGGGAGTTGCTGGCGGGCGGCGGCTAGGGTTTCGCCCTGCCGCCCGCGAGAGCGGCTCGGGCGAGGAGCTCCTATGTCTTGACCAGGAAGACTACCGCGAACAAGTCGGGAATCTTGAAACTCACGATCGAATCTCCATGCTTCTGAACACCGAAGACTTGAAAATGATACACACAATCCGAGCCACCGACAAAGCCAACCTTCGAGGGCGTGTTTGGTTGCTTGCAGTCAACGGGCAGACTGAGAGGACGAAAACAAGCCAGGCTGCGCAGGGCCTGATTAAGAGAAAACAAAGCAAAAAACGATGTTGTCAAGTAGTTTGGTTGCTTGCATGTGATGTTTTGTCACCATAAAGCAATTTTCACCCTGTGTTTGGTTGCATACATGCATGGTGATTATTAGTTAACAACTATACTTAAGAGGCAGGGGAGCGAACCCCTGAAGCGCCGGGGCTGCGCAGCGGCGGCCGAGATGCGCGGCGACGGCGATGACACGTTTGAGCGGAAGAGGACGTGGGGTTGAAGAGACTGCAGTTGACGACGAGGATGCATGCAACTACTGCAACTCCGGCTCATCGTGTCATACCTCACCGTGTCGTACCTCACCGTGTCGTTGCCCAGCTCGCCGATGCAGATGCCGACGTCGTAGCGCTCCGACCCGGTCGCCGTTGGTGTCGTGGTGGCATCAGCAAGCCCCGTTCGTGCCGTTGCACTCTCCCCTGACGCCGGCAGCCCTCTCCTCCTCTATCAACATCGCATTCGTCAGCTGGTCGAACATGCTTGGTGCGGCGACGACCGGCACGCCCAACGCCATGCTCCAGCGTCGAGTTCCACCCGGCTGGTCGCACCACTCCACCACCATGCCCTTCCCCTCCTGCATGACGTCCTCGAGGCAGTAGCTCACGTCCTCGTGCCGCCCGTCCTTGCGCACCACGAGCAGGCCTGCTACATGCCGCTGAACGAGACATCCCGCCTCTGCTCGTCCATGAACTCGAACAGTTCATAGAATGCCGCGTTGACGACCTTGCCCACCTCACCTCCGGTTGTGTCGACGAGGTGAGCTCGCCGTAGCCGTGGAAGTAGTGGTAGGAGGTGGCGAGGACGAATGCCGGCTATACCCAAAACACGGCCAACGGGATGGCGTGCTCCCGCGCGACGTCCAGTGCCCAGGGGAGCATCGTACTGCACAAGATGCACGTAACGGGCCGGCGACAGCGCGCACTCTGCTCGTCCACGTAACGTCAAGTTCCCAGAGGCTCTCGAAGGACGCGCGGCAGCAGCGCACCCTCTCCTCGGCGGCTCACCCGCGCGCTCGCCGGAGCTGCAGCAGCCGGGCACGTCGCGCTCGCCGGATCTGTAGCAGTCGGGCTCGCCACGCTCGCCCGCTCCCGAAGCAGCACCAGTCGGGCATGCCGCGCTCGCCGGAGCTGCGATAGCAGGGCTCGCCATCTCCGGTAGCCCCGCCTTACCGCGCACCGCCGCGCCGCCTCCCAGTTGCCGTGCCGTCCTCTCTCTGATCCAGGAGATAAGATGCTCGGAGGGAAGAGAGATTCGGAAAGAATAAGTAGGTGATTATGCGTAGACACGTACAGCCAGAGGCACCCACCTGCTTTGCAGAGCATCACTCAGGCCTGGCTCGACGAGACATGCCCAGAGGTACTTTTAAGAGCCGTGTCATGCAGACCTAACAGTATTTGGATGCAACCAAACAGCCCAACACGAAAAAGATGCTGCATGTAGCGGGCCTGGTTGTGATTTCGTGGGCAACCAAACGCACCCCAACATCACGACCAATTTTGTGAGGCTCAACATGGCGCACAAACCTGCCCAGGTGACCAGGTCACATGGTGGCTCACCAACAATGCCATCGAAGAGCCGGGCCTGCTGGGGTTAACATGCTGCCGAAAACCGTCAGACACAAGCTCAAGCCACTGTCGCACGCTTCTGATATCTGAACCTGTACTGTGGCCTCCGTTGCCTCGTACATATCTGCTAGATTTATGTCAACCGCACCGCCCTCGCCGCGGAGCTTTCGAGTGAAGGCCGTGGGTCCATGTCGCCGAAGCTGACGGCCCCGATGAGCTGCAAGTCATCTTCTTCTCTTTCTTCAGTCTTGATCCTCATGTCGAACTCAATCAGCACAAGAGATGCCATTTTGATGCGTCTCTTGGGGCCATACATCTGTATCAACCAGTCATCATCCACCTGGCACTCGTGTTTCTTCGGCATCATCATTGGCTCCACAGAAGCTGACAAAAGCAATGGAAATGTTGCACACACATAATTTGACGACAACAAATGAAATTACTGAATCGTATAATTGTGCGATAGAGGTAATGTTTCAAATGGCGGTTTACAGACTCAGGGCAATATGAAAAAGGTACTCCAATAGCTAAGGGCACACAAAAGCTAAGTTATATTCCCTCCGTTCATTTTTATAAGACGTTTCAGAAAGCTCAGATTGAACTGTTTTAGGCATTGTCTGAAATATCTACAACGTCTTATAAAAGTGAAGAGAGGGAGTAATTGAGATTAGGAATTGGCGCATCGTTTTGGTTTGGTGTACTGCCCATCTCAATACATAAATCGCATGCAAAAGTAAAGCAAACAATAATACAGTAGAAAGGTAATGATAACCCACAAGTATTGGGGATCGCAACAGTTTTCGAGGGTGGAGTGTTCAACCCAAATTTGTAGATTCGACACAAGGGGAGCAAAGAATACTTGAGAGTATTAGCAGTTGAGTTGTCAATTCAACCACACGTGGAGATTAAATATCTGCAGCAAAGTGATCAGTAGCACAGTAATATGATAGTTTTGATAGCAGTAGCAATAGTAACAGTAGCGGTAACAGTAGTAGCAATAGTTTTGTAGCAGTTGGAACAGCAGCAACAGCAGTAGTAACTTAGTAAGAACAATAAGTGGAAATGTCGTAGGCACTAGATCGGTAACTCGTTGGATGATATTCATCATATAACAGTCATAACCTAGGGCGATACAGAACTAGCTCCAGTTCATCAATGTAATGTAGGCATGTATTCCGTAAATAGTCATACGTGCTTATGGAAAAGAACTTGCATGACATCTTTTGTCCTACCCTCCCGTGGCAGCGGGGTCCATAAAGGAAACTAAGGGATATTAAGGCCTCCTTTTAATAGAGAACCGGAACAAAGCATTAACACATGGTGAATACATGAACTCCTCAAACTACGGTCATCACCGCGAAGTGTCCCAAATATTGTCACTATGGGGTTGACGGATCATAACACGTAATATGTGCATATGACTAGGCAAGATCGGATCAAGAACATAGATATAGAGATGATAACATAAACGGTTCAGATCTGAAATCATGGCACTCGGGCCCTAGTGACAAGCATTAGGCACAACAAAGTCATAGCAACATCAATCTCAGAACACAATGGATAATAGGGATCAAGACCTAACAAAACTAACTCGATTACATGATGAATCACATCCAACTCCTCACCGACCAGCAAGCCTACGAAGGAATTACTCACTCCCGGTGGGGAGCATCATGGAATTGGTGATGGAGAAAGGTTGATGATGACGAAGACCAAAGATTCCCCTCTCCGGAGCCCCAAACGGGCTCCAGATCTGGCCTCCCGATGAAGAACATGAGGTGGCGGCGGCTCCGTCTCGTGAAACGCGTTAATTCTTTCTCTCTGATTTTTCTCTCCAAATTTAGGAATTTATAGTGGCGGAGATGGGGCAAGTGGGGCCACGAGGTGGGCACAACCCACCAGGGCGGCCCAGGGGGCCTGGCGCGCCCTGGTGGGTGATGCTCACCCTAGCCCCCCTCTTCGGTGGATTCTGGCTCCAATAATTCTTATTTATTCCAAAATAATTCTCCAAAAAGTTTCGTTCCATTTTGAGAACTTTTATTTCTACACAAAAACAACACCATGGTAGTTCTGCTAAAAACAGCGTCAGTCCGGGTTAGTTTCATTCAAATCATGCAAATTAGAGTCCAAAACAAGGGCAAAAGGGTTAGGAAAAGTAGATACGTTGGAGACGTATCAGGTAACCTTTTAGGATTTTGGTATGAATAAAAAAAATGAGTTCAGACTTACTCTCGTCGGTGATGTTCATACGATACATTGTGTGCCACATACAGGATTTACTCAAGATGGATCCATCGGGATCCTTGCTGTCCACTAGGAGCGGCATGATCATCACGCTACCGTCGGGACTATGGGAGCCGCCTAAGATTCTCTTTCCGCAAAGGTGCGACGAAGAGGGGGTGGTGCGGCATCCGTCCGGATCACCGTGTGACCGGCTGTGCGCGTGGAGCAGCTGCCGCTCTCTGTGTCAGCACCAACATGGCCCTGACACCGGTGATCGCCAAGACAAGTGAGAAGGGCTGCAATGGCAGCGATCCTGAAATAGAGCACACAAGGGGAAAGGGTTGCCATGGCAGCGAAACAGAAGCAAGGTGCCTGGAGAGGCAGAGTGGAAGTGGCTGACAAAGGGACCAGGTGCAAGGGTAAGATGCCTGACTAGTGGGCCCAGGCAATGGGTCAGGTGAGTAGCTCGCGTGCGTGAGTAGGTGTCGATTTGGGGTGAGTGTAGCGGTGTTGATATAACCCGTGGGCATCTCTCTGTAGGGTATCGAAGAATTAAAATAGAATCTATTTTCCCTAGTCTCTCTTCTTCTTCTCCAAGCTATCCCCTCCCTCACCCAACCCCTCTCTAGCCGATCTCTAAGACCCATGGCTATCACAGTTGGTATTCAGAGCTTCGTTCGGTCATTGCGCGCTTCCACATTCTCTTGATTGTGCGGTAAAATCCCGCAGAAGGTTGCGGATCGCCCTCGGGTTAAATCTATGTAATTCCCGAAGCGGGTTCGCCGATTCGGAGCGGGGGTCACGACGCCGCCGTCTAAGCCAAGCGTCCAGGCAAGGCAAGTGTTGTCAGCCATGGAAGCATTTGAGGAGAGGTTGATGAAGGAGCTGGAGTCGCTCAAGTTCTTCACGGATAAGATGGAGGGGATCGACGCGATCTCGGCGAGGCTGGATGTTCTGGATAGGCGGGTGGAAGAGCAAACAGGGCACATCGACGCGGTGCAGGCTAGGGTGGATCTCACCATGAACTCCTTGGCGGATGTAAGGCAGGACCAGGTGACTGCGGCAAGCGTGGCCAAGGCGGCCGCTATACCAAGCTCGCTAGGAGCTCAAGGACAGGAAGGGATCATTCAGTCACCACCACCTCGTCCCCCTCCTCCTCCCTTATAGATTCCACGACCGACCACTTTTCATTATTAGCCTGACACAGCTCGAGGGGGCGATCTGCAGTCCTTTGCTCGTCGAAACTGGATGCCCAAGATGAATTTTCCCAAATTTGATGGTACGGATGTGAGAATATGGCTGGATGGGTGCGATGCTTACTTTGCCTTGTATGATATTCTAGCAAATTTCAATGTAACATCAACAACTCTCCATTTGGAGGGTGACGCAACTCACTGGTATCATGCTTACAAACTGCCAGTCGGATGGGTGGATTGGATGAGTTTTTGAGAGGTTGTGCTCGCCGAATTTGATGTGAATGTGCATAGAGAAACAATGAGGCCCCTGCTTCTTCTTAAACATAAAGGAGGTGTGGAAGAGTATAAAAGGGAGTTCCTGCAATTAGTGTATCAATCAAGCTATATGATCCAGCCGTCAGTGACACTTTTTTGGTAACCAGATTTATGTTAGGGCTCAAGGAGGAGCACAAGGGAGCAGTAGAGATACGGTTTCCTATCACCATAGCCGCTGCAACAGCTTTTGCAACGGTGTAGGAAGCCACATTGGCTCAACAAAAACATAGCAAGTTTCAGTCTAAAACATCCTTCAGCAAACCAGAGAGTAGAACAAGAACTGGGCCAGGAGAATTGGAGAAAGCGAGGAAGCTAAAGGAATACATAAGAGCAAATGGGTTATGTTTTGGCTGTGGAGAAAAATTTGCTCCAGGGCATGCGTGTTTGCAGAAGCCCCCTGGTTCATCCCAAACTATGACCATTACAACAGATCAACAAGACAATGCCCAGATATTAGATAACATCTTAGACGCCTTAGCAGTGCAAGAGGCCCTCCTTGAAGAGGAACGGTTGTTATCTGTTAATGCACTGTCAGGAGCTAAGCACCCAAAAGAATCAGATTCAGAGCTCTCGTGGGAAACCAAGTAGTGCTAATCCTGTTAGATTCTGGTAGTACACATAGTTTTATTGATTCAGCGTTTGTGCCTAGAATAGAAGCAAAAACCAAACAGTTACCCAACCCTTTAACTGTCAAGGTGGTGAATGGGGAAACGCTTGCATGTTCATATGAAGTTCCCGCTTTAATCTGGTGGTTACATGGCTATACCTTTACTTATGCTGCTAAAGTGGTGGAGCTAGAAGGTTATGACATTATCTTGGGCATGGATTAGTTGGAACAATGGGGTCCCATGACCTTCCATCGGAAGGAAAAGTGGATTGAGTTTCAATGCCAATATAAGATGGTCAAACTGCAGGGTATTCAAACTAGCCAACAAACTGAACTTAAGGAAATGTCTGTGGATAAGGTTGTCAAATTTTACAAAGGGAATGACATATGTGCCACCGCTATTTTGTTTCCTCATGACAAGAACCAACTAGAAGAGCCCCCTGCAGAGGTACAACAACGGTTGAATTCCTTCTCCCAAGAATCAACAGGCCTGCCTCCTGTCAGAGCCCTAGACCATGCCAGCCACCTCATTCCAGGAGCCACTCTAGTGAATTGTAGACCTTATAGACATTCCCCTCTGTAAAAAGATGAGATTGAGAAGTAGGTGAGTAAAATGCGAGATGAAGGCTTGGTCACACCAAGCATGAGCCCCTTTGCTTCCCCAGTTCCATTGGTAAAAAAGAAGGATGGGTCATGGAGGTTTTATATGGATTACATGCAGCTCAATGACATCGCTATTAAGAACAAGTTTCCCCTGCCCATAGTAGATGAGTTACTAGATGAGCTAGCTGGAACTGCTTTTTTCTCCAAGCTTGATCTAAGGTCTGGGTATCACAAAATATGATTGGTAGAGCAGGATGAATATAAGACAACCTTCAAACTCACAATGGACATTACCGGTTTAAGGTAGTGCCTTTTGGCCTGACCACAACTCCAGGAACCTTCCAGTGTGTTATGAACTTCATTTTTGCACCTCACAACATGAAGTTTGTATTGATTTTCATGGATGATATCCTAGTCTTTAGCCAGAGCCTGCAACATCATTTGGAACACTTGTCCATTGTGTTGTCAACTCTCAATCAACATCAATTATATGCGTAGCTCTCCAAATGCTTCTTTCCTCAAAAGCAGTTGGAATACTTAAGGCACATCATCTCTGACAAAGGAGTGGCAACTGAGCAAAAACTCAAGTAATGGTGGTCTGGCCAGTGCCCACAAACTTTACTGAACTAAGGGGATTCCTGTGATTAACTGGTCACTACATGAAATTTGTCAAAGGGTATGTGACGTTTTGCCAAACCTCTGACTGCTCTTTTGCAAAAGAAAACATTTCAATGGTCTGATGAGGCACATATGACATTTGAAATGCTAAAGATAGCCATGATAAACACATCAGTATTGGCCTTGCTTGACTTCTCTAAGCAATTTATAGTGGAAATAGATGCATGTGCTACTGGCATTGGGGCTGTGCTCAGTCAGGAGGGCCACCCTGTAGCTTACTACAAAAAAGCTTTAAGTGTGGCCAACCAGCAACTTTCTATCTATGAGAAGGAATTCCTAGCTGTGATCCTGGCAGTGGATAAGTGGAGACAATATCTGGACATGGGCTTATTCATCATTAAAACATACTCCTAAATGACCAGGCCTTGACCATTGATCTGCAAAGACAAGTGAGAAGGGTTGCCATGGCAGCGATCCTGAAACAGAGCACGCAAGGGGAAAGGGTTGTCATGGCAGCTAAACAGAAGCAAGGCATCTGGAGAGGCAGAGTGGAAGTGGCTGACAGAGGGACCGGGTGCAAGGGTAATTAAGATGCTTGACTAGTGGGCCCAAGTAGTGGGTCAGGTGAGCAGCTGGCGTGCATGAGTAGGTGTCGAGTTGGGGGTGAGTGTAGCGGTGTTGATATAACCCGTGGGCATCTCTCTATAGGGTACGACCACACGACTCGTCCGGTCGTACCCAGGAGCCAGCCCACACGACCCTGTGTGGGCGAACATTAAAACAGCCCACACATTCGGGTGCAGCTACGACGGTCCGCCTGCCAAACCAACAACAACTACTCACCCCCACCCCGTGAGCGCGAACTTTAGTTGCCATGTGTAATTAACTATAGTTGTCATGTCTAATTAACTGTAGTTGCCATGTGTGAGTAACTTTAGTTGCCATGTATCATTAAATATAGTTGCCATGTGAAACTAGCAGGAGTTGTCACGTGTGGTCAAACCATAGTTGTCATGTATGGTCAACCATAGTTGCCATGTCTGATTAATTAGTTGCCACCTATGCACAACTTTAGTTGCCATCTATCACCGTGCAAGCGTCGTGCGGATGAAGAGCAGTTTCACCCACACGTTCGGGCGAGCGTCGTGCGTCCGTTCGTGCGAGGAGCGTCCACACGTGTGTCATTAAATGATAATGCTCATACGACGTTGGGTGCTTACGTGGCACTCGACCCAGATGACAATTGCAGCAATATTCATGCAAATGAATCGAACTGACATCGACTGCGTTTGGGCCATTTGATAAGTGTTACACGTGTGGACGTTATCATTTAGGAAAAAACTATTGACTGTCGCCATGTTGAACACATTGCTCTGCAATAATTTGATGTTAGGAAAACCAACCAAGCAGCTCTGACTGTGAATCAGTGATACAGTCTTGTTTTTGGTTGCGACCTGAACCAGAAAGTTCTGGCGCAATAATCGTGAGGCAAACAGTGTAAAAATCCGAACAAATTGTTGACGTAAATCATTAAAACATGCACTCGTATTATCTTGTTTGGCCAACTCCACTGTCGAACAAGCAAACCAGAACTGCCCTTCACTGCCTCCCTCTCCTTGGCGAGAGATATACGTAGAGGGGATGAAGCTTGTAGCCCATGAGCTGGACGGTGTCCACCTTGTCCTCGTCGCCTTCCCTGAGCGTCCAGGCGAACTCCTGCACGAACCTCGCCATGGCGGCACACGAAATGCCCGTCGCCTGCGCGCTCCCGGCGCAGACCCTCTTCCCAGCGCCGAATGCAATGGTCTTGTACATGTCCGCGACGTCGAACCTGCCATCGTTCAGGAACCTCTCCGGCCTCCACTCCTCGGGCTCTTCCCACTCTTTCTTGTCCATGCTGCACGCGTACACATTGACGATCACCTGGCAAAGGCCAAAACATACAAGCCATTTTTGTGAGCAGACAACACTTGGATCATTGTACACCTTCCGTTTTGATGAGTAGAAAAGATTACCTCTGTTCCGGCTGGGACCTCGTAGCCAGCCAGTGTGGTAGTCTCATGGACGAACCTTGGAGGCAGAAGCGAGACAGGAGAATGGCGCCGCAGCGTCTCGTGGAATACGGCGTTCAGGTATGGCAGCCGAGGAAGATGATCCTCCGTCACCGTGTCCTCGCCGCACACCTCCTGAATCTCCCGGTAGAGACGATCCTGCCATGGCGTGCCATGAGAAATCTGGTGTTAAAAATGCATCCCCGACAGCAACAAGTTACTCAGAAGGGTAAGCTCAGCTTGCCTGTTTTTCGGGGTTTTTGGCAAGCTCGTACATAGCCCACTCGGTCGTCACCAAAGTAGTATCTGCACCCTCTATGATTGACTCCCACACCAGCATCGTTACTTGGTCATCTGTCAATGTGTTCTCTGCCAACAAAAAGTCCAGATAGGATGCCTTTGTCTGCATATCACAAATTGATTGCGTTATCATCACTTCATCAATGAACAAACGTACGTCTGCTAAAAGCTACTTCCTCTGTACAATAATGTAAAGACGTTTTTGCAGTTCAGACAGAGGTAGTATATAGGTAGATTGCTGTCACCTTG
Organism: Elymus sibiricus; assembly: GCA_039707655.1. Lineage (NCBI taxonomy): Eukaryota > Viridiplantae > Streptophyta > Magnoliopsida > Poales > Poaceae > Elymus > Elymus sibiricus. The sequence continues at coordinate 456,470,646 of CM077665.1, read as the reverse complement.
CCGCACGCAATTCTTTCCTTCTGTTGATCGATCAAGGCTCGCATCACCGTAGTTCGCCTAGATTCTGTGGTAGCAACTGTTGTATCAAAGCTCTTGTTTGGAATCCAGCTGAGGTACGGGAAGAAATCCCTCCAATCAATCTCAATGACACACATCATCATGTCAGCCACAATGATCTGGTAGATTTCATCCTTTGATATGTCCCGTCCAAACTCCTTCACATAAACTGAACTCACATCCTCACCTAAACCCTGAAAGTGCAGCATGCATGAACGCCAACCCCATACCATCCTTACTGTTTAAATTAAGAAAGTATGGTGCTATCGTGTAGGCAGATTAATTAAATCATGTGTTTGTAGAGAGACCAAGGTTTTGGATTCTGAATGAGATTTTTTCTCGTGGGGCACCGAAATACTCAGTTACCATGGTAACCAAAAATACCGAACAAAATTTGGATGAAATTTAAATCAAATTTCGAATTCTAATATTTTCACCTAGATATATACACAGTCTAACCAAAGTGACCTCCTAGCCTAGTGGTATAACATTCCCTCAACCTCCCCGCTGGTGGAGAGGTCGCAAGTTCGATTCTCTGAGAGACTAACCTGGACCAAGGATAAGCGCAATAGCTCCTCCTTGAAAACTTCTCGAAAGTTCCGAGCAGCACGTGGGTCATCGGTCACCAATGTATGAAAGGTGGTTAACATGTTATCCATCATTATGTTTCTCGTCTCCCGAAATTGTCTCTGCAAGCATCTCATTGTTAAATCTTAACGAACTGAACTCGCAAACGTATTTGAGAGGTGGTATAATAGACTGTACAATTTTGAAACTGTTTAGACTCATACCTGAGCAGAAGAACCCAACAAACCCGCCATAACAAAGCGCTTCACCATTTTGTGGAAGTCACCATAGTCACATGTAGCAACCATTGTTTTATCACGACTCAACATTGATAATGCTTTAGGTAGCTTTCGAGTAGATATGGATGAGAATTTTGCAACCATTGCCTACAAAATACGAGTCAATTGTGAGATATTTCTACCATGCTGCTAACATTTTTTACTTTTGCATGGCTTAGTTTTGGCTTTATGTATTGCAATGTTTGTGTTTTTAGAAGGACAAAAGCTCTTGATGTTGTACATGTTATATTCAAGGATACCGGTTGGATCCATCGGTGTGAGGAGAACTGAGCATCCATGGATTCTTGCTCAAATCTATGAGAGATGGTAGCTAGGGTGTATTCAACCGATATGGATGACAGACCGTTAATATAACTAGTGAAGCAGGAGGCGTCATGTAATATTTTTCTTGCTTGTTTTAGCTATTTTTTATCCCGTGTGAGATGTTAGATGTTAAGGCTTTGCAATAAGAGAAGGTTGTGTGCACCAATTGATGCATAAGACGGAGTTTTTTACCCTCCTTTTCTAAACAAAACAATGTTATCAAGAAAACAATATATGCATGTTTGGTGTTTTAGTGTGTGCTGCCGTTTATCTGGGTAGTTGTTTGAGAAAGGAGGTCAAGTAACAAATCGCTTGTATCCTTCTCATGTGACAATACTTGTTAGAATCCTTACTTATCTCCAAAATGACATAATGAGAGAGATCAAAATAACCTTCATATTAGCTGTAAACTTCAAGTACCGCGGTGAACAGGAACTCATGTAGCAATTTAATTTTTATATTGTCATTTAAGAACAAGATATGCTAAGATAATCATGGACCTGATAATTAATGTTACAAAATTAATGGAGAGATAACTAAAATGCCAAATTATACCAATTACCGAGAATTGCAAAAAGGATTTTATGTTTCTACAAAATAAAAATGCATTATTAATTGAATCTAAGAAAGATGAAAATTGCAATTTCAATTACCTCCTTGGCTACTTCAGTTGAGTTGATCACAACTACAGATGAAGCCCCAGTCCTTATTGTGTATATTGGCCCATAAATATCAGACCATTTTGCAAATGTTTTATGCGGCTTCTTTTCCGTCAGTTGAAGTAGGTTTCCAATTATAGGTAAACCAGGGACAACTGCATGTGAGTTAAAAAAAAGAGGATTAACCTTTTTTTTTTACCTTGATGTAGAATTGGTATTATTCTTTTTGAAGGCAAGGATTGATATCTGAGATAAGTCAGTCTCACAATTAGTCAACATAGATGATAACAGGCTGGATTCATGGAGATAACATAGACATGCAACATTTTTCCTCCTTCTTTTTGCACATAATTTTCATCAGTTACTGTTACACGAGGCTACAATCACACAATTATAAAGCATACATAAAATGGTTTGGACTATAAATCTTTGAAAATTAAAAATAACTTATTTCGAGCAGATGGATTGTAATCACGCTAAGTATTCATGAATGATAAGAAGCACTACTTATGTTGATCCTTTAAATCTTCCCAATATGATTGAGTTTGATCTTGAAATCTTACCATCCTACTGCACATAGTGCTACAACTTTGTAATGTTTTTAAAATTCTAAATGTACATGATTCTTAGGGTTGAGGATTAACAGTTACTGTTCACAATACAAAGAATAAAAGATGAAATAAAAAGAAGGAGCGGTGCTATACGGACGATAGATTTTTGCATGTTGCACGATGGATTGTATCCTCCATTAGAGCACACCATTCTGCAAATCATCACCGTTCGAAGCTGGCATCATCCAAAATTCGTGTGTGCACAGTAGTTTCAAAAAGAAGTTATTCTGCGTGTGAGAGGTCCAAATTGATTTTGAGAGCATGAACTAGAAATTGAATTCACTAGGATATTATAAATTTTATAAGTTGTCTAGGTGCATTGTTATTGGGGGTTAGGATTAGTACCTGTTATCATATTTAGAGCATTCAAATTCTTAGCGCCTATTAGACATAAAGTCGGATACATCAACTTTCTCTCTTCAACCCAATTCTAAGATATTGTTTTGCTATATCCCTTATTGACACCAATAAGTGTTAAGCACATTAAATTATGGTATGTAACTAAATGATACGTCGTGGGTCATGCAAGAATTGGTTGCTTTATATGTCAATGAGATTCGATTGTATGAAACATGGATATTTGGATTAATACTATGATGATTGAAAATGTAATACATATGATTGATAGTATTTAATTAATCCATAGTTTTTAAATAAAAAATAACTATAAATGGGATAAAAAATGGAAACGGCTCAGCTCTTCGTAAGCATGGTTGCATGTTGAGGTTCATATTTTCTGTACATGGTTTGAGGGTGAAAATGTTTGCATGTTGAAAAACATTATTGGAGATTATCTATTTAGTTATGGAATTACTGACAACAAATTAACTAATAATTTAGGTAGTAGAATTATGCGCTAAACTTTACATTGTTGTTAAGCTTTTTCTTACCCGACCGAGCACCTATTTCGACATCTATTAGTAGTGGTGCTCGTCATTTTCTCTCACCTCTAACTTAAGCTTAGCGTCTAGGGATGCCATGCATCTCAATCAGAAGAATAAAAAATTGAAATAAAGGAAATTTAGTCTGCGCGAGAGGCCTAAATTGATGTTGGAATCATGAAGTGGAAATTTAGTGAAATTCCAAAATCGTTCACCATCAATTCAAGCATGTGATTAGTAGGGCCTGCGCCCATGCGTGTTTTTTCCTAGTCACAAAAAGTTCCAAGCAATTTCGAAGCGAAAAAGTAGTGGCTACACCCAAGTTCATTGTGCCTACGCTATAAACAGTAAAATCAGAACAAATAGTAAAAAAATCAGATACTTCGTGGCATTGATTATGAACATATATTTTAGATTCTTGCAAACTTTGGTGGCCAAATAATATCAAATGATCTGCATGCAAAAGAAATACTCCCTCCGGTCTAAAATAAGTGTCATAGTTTTAAAAACTGCGGCAAGTTCAAAACTGCGACACTTTATGAATTGGAGGTAGTACAAATTAGAGTCAATTACACCACATATGCCTGAACTTGGCGAGAAAAGTCAGTTTGGTGCTAAAACTTGTGAGATACATTGAGCGAGTAAGAGCATCTACAGCCGGATATGACAAATTCAGCCCCTCAAACGCCCGCGGCCGCACCCGGACTCGTCCGCGGGCACTGACCGGGCACGCCTCAAATCCGTCAATCTACATCCGCATCTCTCAAATTTCATCCCCTACATCCATACAAAAGCATGCAAAGAAAATCCTACGTACTACCCTAGCTACTCTTCGTCGTCGGTGATGTCCACGACGACGGAGCCGGGCGCCGGCTGGACGGGCGGGGAGGAGGGCTCCGGTTCATCCTCCTCCTGCTCCATCTCATCGATGTAGGCCAAGCACTCCGCGTGTTCCGCGGCTTCTTGCGCCTCCATCTCCTGCCGGCGACGGCGTCTTGCATCCGCTTCCGACTCCGACCGGAGGGAATCGAGGATGGCCTGCTGCTCCGCCCGGAGATCCCTGTCGCCAGCGTCCCTCACATCCTCCTCCCCCGGCTCATCCCCCTCCTCCTCCACCTCTTCATCCTCCTCCTCCATCTCCACCTCCTCCTCCTCCGACTCCTCCTCCGGATCCACTACATCCGGAGGTAGCCCCGCGGCGATCCGGGCTTCGCGCCTATTCAGGATCCGCTCAAGGAGCTCGAGCCGGCGCTCTGGCGTCAGGAACGCCTGGCTCCTCACCCGGCGGCGTGGGGGCATGGCTGCGGATGGGTGGAGTGGAAACTGGCGGCGGCGGCGGACAGGAGGTGGAGGAAGATGTGGATGTAGGGTTTCGGGGTCCGCCGGTGCACTTAAATAGCCGGGCAATGCACTACGCGGCCCGCCGGAGCTGCGACACGCGGCGCGACCGGTCCGGCGGAGGAGGCGACCTTCGGACCGCCGGGTTGGCGGGCGTTTCCGGCTGGGCCCCGTTCGTCAGTCCGACGTGGCGGGCGTGCCCGGGCGCCCCCATATCGGCCCCATATTTGGGCTGGATATGGGGGGTGCCGGTCAGCCCGGGCGTTTGATGGCCGTTTGAGAGGCCCGTCTGGATCAAAAAAAAAGTGACCGGGCAGTGACTGCCCGGGCGTATGAGGCGGGTTTGAGAGGTCCGGTTGTAGATGCTCTAACAGAACTTGGCTTAAACAGTGCACTGCAGATACGCTTGAGCATAATTTCTTTTGTACAGAGCTTCTCGGATGCCATTTGACAACCAAATTTTACATGCTCCTAAAATATTTTGCTATGTTTTCAATCGTGGGTGCAATGTCCTGAGTGTAGAAAAACCACACTCACACTTTCACAGCGAAAGAAGCAGCGCATTAACAACAACTGAGCACGAATAGATTCAGTGAGATTATGGCTACCTGGGGGCGTGTTGGCCCGCTCCTTGTTCCCTATCCGGACTCCGGCGACCGCGGCGACTGCGGCCAGCCCTCCAACGGCAGCAGCCACCGCTCCCCCGCCACCCGCTGGGAGTGCAGCCATAAGCGCCTCCATTGTTCGTCCGCTGGGGCTGAGGTTTGTATGGCCGTGTTACTAGCCGGTGCGGAGCGGAGGAATTAGCGGCGGTGGCGGTGCACCGTGCGCCGGTTCAGTCTTTATATGGAGCTAGCAGATATGGCGTGCACGCTTAAGTTTACGGTATGCAGATGCGGCGACGCAGTGTTAGCAGGGTCGATCGAGAGGCATCTGATCCCCGAGTTGAACCACTCGATTCCCGTCGTGGCGGACGTGTTCGTCCGCACTTGCACGGCTGAACTTTGCCACGTTGCTCCAAGGCAGGTGTGAGAGCAACTGAGCGCGTACGGCTGTGCGTGGTTGACGAAATCTGGGCCGGCCGCCATGGTCGATCAAGCCAAGTACTACCAGCCGACGAGCTCTGTGACGCGCGCACATCACCGTGTTGCATCGCTCCAAACCAGCACACGTTTTTTTTTTGAAAGGAAACTGTAGAGGATTGATGCAACTCACGGTATATTGATCGGGTGCATATAAACGTATATATAAGAGCATCTCCAGCCGCTCGGTGCACAGGGGCAGAAATAACGCCGCCTGGGGGTCAATCGGCGAAAAAATCGGCGTGGGGTGGGTCTGGTTCCCAGTCGCGCCCCCACACCGCCCCCCATGCCGCTTTTTGAACGTAAAATATGGCAAATTTCGGCCAAATTCGAACAAAGTTCGAGCGATTCATACGATGTTTGTACAAAAACTGATAAAAACATAAAACATAACTAAAAAATTAAAACTAAAACTACGTCGCCGGGTACGCCGCCGCCGCGCCGCCGTCTTCTACATGCCGAGGAGCCTGTAGAAGGTGGTGTAGTCGCCGTCGTCGTCGCCGTCCTGCACGCCGCCGCCGTCCCTGCTGCGACCCTGCCCTGGGTCGCCGTGGCGATGCAGCTCGGGGTTGGATGGCCCGGGCGCCTCCTCGTCGTCGCTGTCGAGGATGACGACGCCACCCTCCTCGCGGCCGTGGCGGCGAGCGGCGATTTCCTCGAGGGCATGCCACTGACGCTCCATCTCCTCGCGGACGTAGTCGTTGCGCGCCATTTGGAGGCGGTCTCGTCGTCGGCGGCCATGGCGAGGTGTTCCTGCTTGATGGCGACCGGCGCCTCCACGTCAGGCTCGGTCTTTGGCCTGACAAGGCGGAGGTGGCCGCGGGGAGGGGGAGAAGGCTGGCGGCGGCGGCCCTCGTTGATGGTGATACCGCCACCACCACTGCGCCCACTGCGCCGGAGCGGCGTCTCGGCGGGCTCGGCCTTCACGGCGACGAGCGGGGTCCGTGCCCCGGAGGAGGCGAGCCTCATCCTCGTGCAGGTGGCGGCGGCCGAAGCCGTTGGCCGCCGCGCCATCGCCTGGGAAGCGCTCAGCCATCGGGAGAGAAGGTCGCCGGAGAAGAGAGAGAGGGGCAGAGGGCGTCGGCGGCGAGAGTGGGAGAGTTGTGGCGAGGAGGGGCGGCTTTTATAGCGGCGAGCGGGTGGCACCGTGCGGCCGCGTGGAGGGTGTGGACGCGCGTCGCCCGCTCTGACTGTGCCGCCCGTGAATGCACCGCCCGTGAGGCATCAATGGAAGGCTGGCCGTCGGGCAGCCTTCGCATTGATTCCCCGAGGGAAACCGAGGCGATGAGGACGACGAAGCGCCTCTAGGTCGCTGACTCGGCGGGCCCGCCCGTTTTCGCGCCAAAAAAGTTTCCCCCGGCGCCCCCAGGCGCCCCCAGCGCACCGAATTCGGCTTGGGTACGCCGGCGCCAATTTCGGCCCTGACCGGCGAAAATTGGGCTTCTGGGGGCGCGACTGGGCCGATTTTCCTCAGCCGGCGATAAAAAAGGGCCTTGGGGGGGGGGGCTTGTTGGGGGCGCGAGTGGAGATGCTCTAAGTACAAAGGATAGCCATGTCCTCAACTATACAAGGAAGGAGGAGGGCTTGTTATACAAGAAATACATATGCATAATATACATCTCAACACCACATCCCCCCGGCAGTTGAAGCGTCGCCAGAGCCAACGCAGATGCTGGACTGGAACTCCTCGAAGGACGCTGTAGGCAACCCCTAGGTCATGATGTCGGCAAATTGTTGAGAGGTGGTTCCCGAACAAAATGGATATCAAGCTCAATGTGCTTGGTGCGTCGACCGGATTAACGAAGAGGTAGACGGCAGAGACATTGTCAAAATAGACAATGGTGGCCATGTCAACCGGTGCCGAAAGTAGAAGCTGGCAAAGCCACGAGCACTCAGCAACCATGTTAGCCACCGCGCGGTACTCTGTCTCGTCAGTGGAGCGAGAGACGATGGGCTGTCGCTTGGAAGACCAAGAGATAAGCGACGGGCCAAGGTAAACACAATATGCCGAAGTGGAATGCCGTGTGTCAGGGTAGCCGGCCCAATCAGCATAGGAGTAAGCCGTGATGTCCAGAGCGGTCGAAGCCTGAAGTGACAGCCCAAGATCCATAATGTCACGGATGTAACGTAGCGAAGTACGGTGAGCATCACGAGGAGCATGCATGTGGAGGCACACCTGCTGAACGACATACTGAAGCTCCGGATGTGTAAGAGTGAGGTACTGAAGAGCACCAACGATAGACCGGTAAAATGGAGCATCTGGAGCTGGAGAAACATCAGTGGCAGAGAGCTTGGCCTTCGTATCGACAGGCGTGGCCGCGGGTTTGCAATTAGGCATCCCAGCGTGGTTAATGAGCTCGTGAGGGTACTTCCGCTGATGAAGAAAGAAGCCATCTGCACGGCGAACAACCTCGATCCCGAGGAAGTAGTGCAGAGGAGAGGGGACCCAAGTCCTTAATGGCGAACTCAGCACGAAGACGGGGCTTAAGATCAATTTTAACAAAAACGAAACTGCTTTGAAAGATCCAACGATGAACAAGAAGCTTATAGACAATTGTTTGGCTATGAACTGGGTACCCTACAGTTTAGTTATTTGGGTATACAAATTCATTACCGCGGGCTTTCCAATAAGAAACGGAAGTGCATAGAAGATCGATTTGGAAAAAAAACTAAGCTGTTAGAAGGGCAAACTTATATCTTATGGAGGCCGGCTCGTACTGATAAACCCAGTACTTACGAGCATGCCGATGTTCCTTCTATCTTTTTTCGAAATACTTGTAGGGGTACGAAAAAGGTTAGACTTCTATCGATCACGCTTCTTTTGGCAAAGTGATGAAACTAAGAGAAAATACAGGCTCACCAAATGGGACATCATTTGTCGACCCAAGGACTAGGAGGGCTACACATTAAGAATTTGAAGGTAAAAAACAAATGTTTACCTAGCAAATGGCTATACATGCATGCTCTTTGTTGAGACTGAAGGCATGTGAGTACTGTTACTGCGTAACAAGTACCTACAGTCCAAAACCTTGGCCCAGGTAACTGTCAGACCCATTGATTCACCTTTCTAGAAGGGGTTGATGAGAGTGAAAGCGACCTTCTTCCACATGACAAAATTCATAATTGGAAACAGTTATACCACTAGATTTTGGGAGGATACGTGGCTATGTGAGGCACCACTCACCACACAATATCTATCCTTGTATAATATTGTACAATGTAAGGACACCTATATTGCTACAGTATTATAGTCGGTACCTCTAAATATTCAGTTCCGAAGATCATTAGTGGGAGACCGATGGAACACTTGGCTACATCTCGTGAGGAGGTTAATGCAAGTGCACCTCTCGGATGAGCCAGATACCATTCACTAGAGACTATCGATGAATGACTTGTTTTCAGTGAAATCTATGTACATTGACTTAATCAACTCTGGTCCAATACCGAGATCGATACATATTTGGAAAATTAAAATGCCCTTAAGAATCAAAGTCTTTATGTGGTTTATTCATAAGGAGGTGATTCTCACTAAGGATAATTTGGTGAAGTGTAATTGGGAGGGTAGTCAGCGATGTTGCTTCTGTGATCAAAATGAGTCAATTAAACACCTCTTTCTTGAGCGCCCGATGGCTACAATATTATGACGTTCGGTCCATATAGCCTTTAATATTATCCCTCCAAATAGTATTCACACGTTATTCAGGACGTGGCTAAATCACTACTGGAATCAGAGCATTTGCCGTCTGCCAATTCTTTGCCGTCTGCTGGCAGACGGCAAAGAAAGTCCTTGCCGTCAGCTTCCAGAAAACAGACGGAAAAGGAAGGACTGATGGCAAAGCCCAAAAGCAGACGGGAAAGGACCTAGCTGGGCCCACTGGGCCCTGGACCTGGCTAGGTCAAATGGGTGCCTTCTTTGCCGTCTGCTGGCAGACGGCAACTAGCAGACGGCAAAGCGCACGGCCTACTAACGGCCGTCCCCCGCCCGACCCCTCTCTCTCTCCCTCCCTCAGCTCCCTCCCTCTCCCTCCCTCCCGCCGCTCCCTGACGCCCACCGGCAGCCGCCCCCACCCACCGGCTGCCCCGCCGCCCCGCGGCGAGCCCCTCCTCCCCGCGGCCCCCCCTCTCTCTCCCTCCCTCAGCTCCCTCCCTCTCCCTCCCTCCCGCCGCTCCCCGACGCCCACCGGCCGCCGCCCCCACCCACCGGCCGCCCCGCCGTCCCGCCGCCCCGCGGCAAGCCCCCCTCCCCGCGCCCCCCTTTCCCCACATCTCTCTCTTTATCCCCCCCACCACACCTCCTCCCTCCCTGCTGCCCCACCACCGGAGCCAGCCTCTCCCTCGCGGCGAACGCCCCCTCCCCGCGGCGCCCCACCTCCTCCCTCCCACCGCAGCGAGCCACCCCTCCACTGCGCCGGCCCTCCTCCGGTAAGTTGCATGTTCATCTTCTTTTTTTTTTTGTTTTTTTTTCATTTCATTGCATATATATGTTAGTTTAGGTTACTGTTAGTGGTAATTATGTTAGTGTTAATTAGGTTACTGTTAGTTTAGGTTAATTAGGTTAGTGCAAAAAAAAAGAAGAAAAGAAGAATAAGTAGAAGAAGAGGATAAAGGAAAAAAGGAAGAAGAGGAAGAAGAGGAGGAGGAGAAGAAGAAGAAAAGAAGAAGAAGAAGAAGAAGAAGAAGAAGAAGAAAAATAAGAAAAGAGGAGAAGAGGAGAAGAGGAGAAGAATAGGAAAAAGGAAAAGAAGGAAGAAGAAGAAGAAGAAGAAAAATAAGAAAAGAGGAGAAGAGGAGAAGAGGAGAAGAAGAAGAGGAGAAGAATAGGAAGAAGAAGAAGAAGAAGAAGAAGAAGAAGAAGAAGAAGAAGAAGAAGAGGAGAAGAAGAAGAGGAAAAATAGAAGAGGAGGAGAAAGAAGAAGAAAAAGAGGAGAAGAAGAAGAGGAGAAGAAAAGAAGAAGAAGAAGAAGAAGAAGAAGAAGAAGAAGAAGAAATGGAGGAGAAAAATAATAAAATAGAAGTGGAAAAGTAGTTTTATATAGAGAGATTTTTCTATCGGGATTGAATATTTGTGTTGATCGGATGGATTTCAATGTGCAGTTGTTTCGTCGCTGCGAGGGTCTGGTGTTCGACGACCTACCCCGTGCGTTGGACGAGCTCCCCTGCTACGTTCGTGGGTGAGCACAAATGACATCTCCTCCCCCCTTAATTTGCTCTGTTCCGGTCTTCGTACCGATGAAACTTGCTAGCTATAGGTGTCTTCAATTCAACAGTATGCGTGACCAGTATGCGTCTCCCATTCGAAAGGGCGGCATCTATAAATATGCATGTCTTTTCATATTTATAATCGCCATCCTTTCGAATTGTCCAACGGTATCCATGGACAGCCCGAGTATGTGTAGATTGGGTTTGTTTTCCCGTATGCTCCGCTCCGGATCCGATGCGGAATTTCGTCAGTGCCTCCCTGTTGTTCTCCGGGTACACATCCTCTCTGCTTATTGCCGAGACGTGTTTCAGGAGAACAGCGGGGAGGTGCTGCCGAAATTCTGCGTCGGATCCGGAGCAGAGCATGGGAAAACGAACCCAATCTACACATACTCGGGTGGGATTAGGACCTATCTTTACCTATTAGCGTGTAGGTTGCATGGACGTAATAAAACTGACAAAAACTTGATTAACTGATGAATATATATGCTGGGTTATATATATATTTCTTGTGTGTCTAGTAGCTACGCAAGATGAGTGATCGTGCGTGGATGTACACCGGTCACACTAGTCAGAAAGACATAACGAAAGAATGGTTAACAAATACTAAGGGGTTTGTGAGAGCCGCATTTGCAAATGGTCAGGATATAACATGGTGCCCCTGTCCCCGGTGCGACAACTTTAAAAAGCAGACAGAGGGTGAAATGGGTAAACACCTGCAGAAGTGGGGTTTTACGCCTAATTATACGGTGTGGACTTTTCATGGTGAGTCTGCCCAATGTGCCAGAGCTGAGGTGGTTCGTCGTCGCACCGACGAGCATGGTACCGGGATCGAAGACATGGTGCAAGACTTTGATGATGCTCGGGATTCGGACGATGAGATGGAGGAATCTGCAAAGGCATTCTATGAAATGTTGGAGTCTTCAAAATGTCCTCTCCACGAGCACACTGAGCTTTGTCAGCTGGATGCCATCGCGCAAGTAATGGCTCTGAAGGCTCAATTCAACCTGGGAAGAGAATGCTACGACGCGATGATGACAATATTTGGACGCTTTCTACCCAAAGGCCATGTACTGCCTGCAAACCTGTACCAGTCGGACAAAATCCTCCGTGTACTTAAGATGCCCTATGAGAATGGATGTGCCTTATTTAGGCTTGAGTATGCGGACTTGAACTATTGTCCCATTTGCAAGTCTTCCAGGTATGTTGTGGTAGACAACGGTATGGGTGAGAAGAATCAGACCAAAATCCCCGTTAATGTTCTTCGCTATATGCCAATCGTACCAAGACTTCAACGTCTTTTCATGGTCGAAGAGACGGCCAGACAGATGACATGGCACAAATTGGGCAAAAGAACCGAACTAGATGCAGATAGGAATCAGATGTTGGTACACACTTCAAACGCTTTTGCCTGGAAGCACTTCGATGCATTACATAAGGATAAAGCGGCAGATCCAAGGCATCCTCAAGTCGCCATCAGCACTGATGGGTTCAATGTGTTTGGTATGACGGCAACCCAATACAATTGTTGGCCTGTATTTGTCATTCCACTCAATCTTCCCCCCGGAGAGATTATGAAAAGAAAGAACGTTTTCCTGACGTTGATAATTCCAGGGCCCAACTATCCGGGGAAGAATATGAATGTGTACATGCAGCCGCTTAAGTATGAATTGCAAGAAGCTTGGGATAATTGGATCAAGACATACGACGCCGCTACAAAACAAAACTTCATGATGCATGTGTGGTACATGTACTCGATGCATGACTTGCCGGCGTATGCGCTATTCGTTGGCTGGTGTGTGCATGGAAGGTTCCCGTGCCCCACATGTAAGGCAGCTCTTCAGTTCCGTTGGCTGCAGGCAGGTCACAAGTTTTCTTGCTTCGACTTGCATAGACAGTTCCTGGATCCTCGCCATAAGTTCAGAAAAGACAAGAAGAATTTCATCAAAGGTAGAGTTGTCAAAAACTCTGCACCACCTGCGTTGACAGGCCAACAGACCCTGGATCAGATAAACGCTCTCGAGCCTGATCCAGAGCGTCCAGGGTATTACAAAGGGTATAATTCGCAACACGCCTGGACTCACAAGACATGCTTATGGGATCTGCCTTACTTCAAAGACCTCCTTTGCCCACACAACATCGACGTCATGCACACTGAAAAGAATATCGCCGAGGCCCTTTTTGGTACATTGTTCGGCATAGAGGGGAAGTCAAAGGATAATCCTAAGGCTAGAGTCGATCAGGAGGCTCTATGTGATAGACCGTTACAAAACATGCGACAACCGGAAGGAAAGCAGAACTGGACAAAGCCAAAGGCATGGTTCAATCTTGGAAGGCCAGCTATGAGGGAAATGATCTTGTGGGTGAAAATGCAGTGGATGTTCCCCGATGGGTATGCAGCGAATCTAAAGAGGGGAGCGAGTCTTGACAAACTGAAAATATTTGGTCTCAAGAGTCATGATTGGCACATATGGCTTGAGCGGGTAATGCCGGTGATGTTGCGTGGCTTTATCCCTGAGGATGAATGGCTAGTACTGGCAGAGCTGAGCTATTTCTTCCGTTCTCTTTGTGCAAAAGAACTATCGCCTGTCGTGCTATCTGAAATGGAAGAGTTGGCACCGAAGTTGATATGCAAGTTAGAGAAGATCTTTCCACCGGGCTTGTTTAATCCAATACAGCATTTGATTTTGCATCTCCCGACCGAGGCAAGATTGGGGGGGGGGGGCGTGCAAAATCGTTGGTTCTACGCAACTGAGAGGATGCACAAGACGCTTCAAGCAAAATGTAAAAATAAACGTCGAATTGAAGCATCGATGGCCGAGGCATTCATTACTGAGGAGGCGACAAACTTCGTGACAGCACACTACGAAGCCAAAAATCGTCATTTGCATAATTCGAAGCCTCAGTACAATGATGGCGACCCTAAAAAAGGTCGATCCAACCTCAGCCTATTCAAAGGGAAGCTCGCACCAGCCGGTGCTTCGAAAGGAATAGCGTTGGATGTCGAAGAATGGCGGACCATTTCGTTGTATATCTTCAACAACCTAACAGAAGTGCGGCCGTACATCGAGTAAGTTCTCGGTACATTGTTTCGCAACTTCTAATTCCTTTGAACTGCTCTTATTAGCGGATATTTGATACAGTCGATACGTCGCCAAATTCTCGAATGGAGAGGTGATCCAAAAGGATTCCATCGAAGAGTATGAGCTTCTGGCAAAGCATGGAGGCGGCTATCCCGGTTTCATCTCTTGGTTCAAACAAACAGTAATTTCCATTAGACCATTTCATTTCTTCATCTAATTTGCGGCTAATGCAACAATCCCTTCGTATTAAACTTGTAGGCTAATTCAGAGTCTATGGACGCCGAATTGAGACAAGTCGCTAATGGTTTTGACTATAAGGTCCGTTCATTTGACAAATACGACATCAACGGGTATCGCTTTCGTACCTTTGGCAAAGAGCTATATATGGCCGACCGAAAGTCTACAAATTGTTGTGTCTCTACTATCGGCGAAGGAGGTACTGAGTATTATGGAAGAGTTGAAGCAATTTATGAACTTCTATTCTATGGTGAAAACCCACCGAACGTCGTAATCTTCAAATGCTATTGGTTCCAGCCGAAGGAGACTAGAAGGACTCATGAACATATAGGGCTAGTTGAAATCAAACAAAGCACCCATTTAGATGTTCCCGATGTCTATATTACAGCTCAACAGGCGACCCAAGTTTTCTATCTACCGTGGGCCTGCCAAACTGATCCAAATCTGAATGGTTGGGATGTCATTTATGAAGTGCCGCCACATTTTAGACCACCTCCCCTCAATGAAGAGGATTATGAACCTCACATTAACCCAGACACATATGAAGGAGAATTCTTCCAAGAAACACGTCTTTCCAAAAAACATTTCAAGAACCGCTCTACTTCACCCCAGAACATTGAAGTAGACAACGACTGTGAATCGGACTTCACCCCTGAGCCGGAACAAGAAGAGCCGGAACAAGAAGCGGTTACTGCTGCGGATGACCTGTCAATGCTTGACCGATTACATAAAGGAGGCCTTCCACATGTTGTTCCCGATAGTGATGATGATGATGCATTTATTGATGATAGTGATGATGATGATCCCGGAGCATATATAGACGATCAAGATTATTATTAGTTCATGTCAGGTATTCAATTTTTATTATATACATGATGATGATACACTTAAATTATATACATGTCGGTATTCAATTTTTATTATTCATGTTGGTATTCAATTTTTTTATGTTGTACTAATTTCGTTCACTCTTTGTCATGGCAGGTGTTGAAAGATGGTGGGCGCGGGTCCAGAGCATTCCGCAGCTCAGTCTTCGTCGGCGCGTGGTGGGAGGGGTACTTCCCTTCCACCACAGCATCTCCGGAAAGCGTTGCTCGACTGTATGCAGACACAGGCGGGAGCTTCTTCGTCGGCGTCATTGCCCACCGGGAGAGGAGGTCGGGGGAAGAAGAGAGGTACACATGCCCGTGCTAGGAGAGGTAGGAAGGCTGCTACGCCTTCCTCGCCGCCACCCCCAGCTGATTCACCCGAGCACAGGACTGCTAGGGTGGACCCGTCTGAGGAGGAGGCTACGCGGACTCCAGTCCACGAGCCTAGGGTGGACCCGTCTGAGGAGGAGGCTAGGCGGACTCCGGTCCACGAGCCTAGGGTCGACAAGCCTTCGTCCCACGAGACTCCGGGGCAGAGCAGGGATCAGGGTACGTCCCAGCAGACCCAATGGGATAGCTGGCCGGAGCCGAGTGGCCATGCTGATTGTGGCGGGGATGGGTTTCCTGATAGCGAGGACGAGGTGGTTGAGGGGGGGAAGGTCTACCAGCGTGGTGGTACACGGCTCCCCCCCCCCCCGTGCCGGCGACCCGCGAGCAGAGGTGGTTGATTAGGCCTAAGGGGGAGAAGTAAGTGCATTTACTCTTTTTTAACCTTTTGCCTTCACGTTTCTTCAAATATCTAATGCGTTGGCTTTGTCATACTGCAGGGGTTGGACTCATGCCAAGGGTGCCCACAGGCCCAACTCCGTCCTTGGTGTGATTTGCCGACACAACTTTCCGGGGTTTGTCACGTTGCCCGGTGAGGGCCAGGTTCGAGAGCTAGGATTGACCTGGGAGCACTACTTGGCTGCCCCGGCCCCGCCGGAGACGAGGATCGACGGTGTCTTGTGCCACACGAGGGCCGACATGGTGATGAGACAGTTTTGGGTAAGTTTTCCTTTACACAATTAAAAATCAACAATAGCTATTTATTGTACTAATCAGTGTTGTCTCGTTTGATTGCAGACCTTCTACAGGTGTGAGGAGGGGTACGAGGAGGCCGCGACAAAGGTTATCGAGGGCGAGTGCAAGCGCCTACTACAGAACTTACGGCACGAGGCTCGACCGCAGGCTGTTCAAGACAATTATGCCTCGCTGAAAGTTAAGAAGGAAAAGACGAAGTACCGCGGAAAGTTTCTGGAAAAGGAGCAGTACATGAAGGTAATTACCTTTTCTTAAGGCTTTGTACTTAGTTTCCTTGATTTGATTCGTAGGCGTAGCGCTCAAATTAATCTTTACTCACTTAGGTGCCCCCGAGATGGTGTGCGGATAAGATAGATTGTTGGGAGGCGTTGGTGGATGAGTGGTGCTCAGAGCAAATGGCGAGCCGTCCACGACAACGCCAAGGACCGGCGTGCCAAAATGGTTGGTGTGCCACACCATCAAGGCAGCGCCGACCTATATCAGTTCGGGGAGAACTGGGTATGTGGTTTGCTTCATTATTCATGCAATTCATTCTTGATGCTTGCTTGAGCCCTTTACTAATACTTTGTTCCTCTCTCTCTTTTTTTGGCACATCACAATAACACGGAGGTGCCAGGGATGTACGACCTCTATGCCATGGCCCATACTGCCTCGTACAAGAAGGCGAAGGCATTCTCTGAGTCTGACCTCGATCATCCCGAGAACTTCACCAACATCTCCTCCCACCACAAGCTCGTGAGGTACAGAGATGTGGGGAAGAAGGTGAATGGGGAGGACTTCAACCCGAGCCAGCATCCTATTGATCCAGAGCAGGTGATGGTGGCTGGCGGCGGGAGGCCCCATGGCTCGATAGCCATTGGAGATGGACTTATACGATCTTCTCGCACTCTCCGGGAGATCAAGGCGCGCCAAACGAGCTCCTGTCCTGAGATAAGGCCTCGTCCACGGCCATTCGAGCTCGCCATCGAGGTTAGTCATACAGACTCAGATAGCTTTCCTCCATTACATTGTGTGTGCGAACAACGATGATTACAATGCTAACGAGGAGTTGTATTGCAGGCTGCTCTGCAGAAAGAGAGAGAGGCAACCCAGGCGCTTCTGGAGGAACAGGCCCGGCAGGCGGCGGAGGAGAAGAGGGATTTGGAGGAGAGGACGGCTAAGTTGTTGGAGGAGGAGAGGGCACGGAACGATGCGTCTAACCGGGCCATGTACGAGCTCATCGTGGTAAGTTTCTTCTTCATATTAGCCAAATCATGCACTACAGGTTTGTTTCATTAATAACCAATATGATTGACTTGTCAAAACTAAATGTGCAGTCTCTGTGCAAGAAGAACGGCCAGATCCCTCCGCCGATGCCAGTCATTACCACGGCGGGAATGGTGAGTTTCATTTGAATGGTCATTAGTTACTAGTCTTAACATTTCAGCGTCATCATGCTAACGAGACTTTGCAAATGATCTTTGGTGCAACATAACTCCCGAGCCGCATCGCACGACCCTTCTCCAGGGTATCCTTCTCCAGGCCCGAGCAACCCCGGTGCTTCACCTCCGTGATGACGAGGACGGTAAGCCCTAATATGCCACTTACTTGGCTCATTTTCTCAAAGAAAGGCAAACTTAGCACTTAGACAAAATTACATACTTTCGGTCTGTCGGAGCTCCTTGTGAGAGTTTCATGCCTCTTCTTGATGGAGGAATCCCGACTGTTGTCGCGGGGGTCGTTTCTTCTTCTCCTTCTCTCGATATATACCTTGGTATATTGCAGGAGAGGAGAAGGGGAAACGACCATCACCGACGGTCGAAATATTAGTGTTAGGTAGTGTCCACCAACATACACCACCATATAAGTGTGAGTGAGTGCGCACCATACACACCATGAGGCATGAGAGTTTCTGTAAGGAAAACCTCGAAAGACCGAAAGTCAAGCTCAACAAATGGCATAATAACCTTAGTTAGCTCATAAATGTCATATTTTACCTAAGTTAGCTTTGTTTCCTCTAAAATGACATAGTAAGCTTACTTACCTCCAAAATGACATATTTTATCTAAGTTAGCTCTAAAATGACCTATACTTAGCATTGTTTTGTCCAAAATGACATTGTAAGCTTACTTAGCTCATTAGCTACGAAATGACCTATTTTACCTAGGTTAGCTCTAAAATGACCTATACTTAGCTTTGTTTCCTCCACAATGACATAATAAGCTTAGTTAACTCAAAAATGGCATAATAGCCTTGGTAACCTCATAAATGCCATATATTTAGCTTATTATCTTGTAAAATGACACAATAAGCTTAGTTAGGTGAAAAATGACATAATTACCTAGGTTAGCTCTAAAATGACACAAATAAGCAATAAGAAGAAGAAAAACAAGAGGAGAAAGAGAAAGAGAAGAAAAACGCTTCTTCATCTTCATCATCATCATCTTCTTCTTCTTCTAGATCTTCTTCTACTTCTTCTAGTATTCTTCTTCTAACTTTCTCATTTCCAATTTTGCAGATTTGATTCACTTCACGGCAGCTTGCTTTGATGTAGTGCTAGTGTTTACTTTCTGTTTTCATTTTGTATCGATGAACTTATGTGAAACTTTCTACCTATGGATGAAACTATTGTAATATGGATGAAACTATGTATGTATGGATGAAACTATTGTAATATGGTGAAACTTGCACTTTTGATTTGATATGTTTGTTGGATGATCATATTCATATGGCATGGATATGGGTTTTGTGAAATATATATGTATATCATACATTTTGCTTGTGAAAATGCTTGGATATATCAAAAATAAATATAAAAGAGGCAATATGGTCACTTTGCCGTTTGCCACCGACGGCAAAGGTGACACATGGCAGCCGCATGTGCAACCTGGGAACACCAGGCCTGGGACCATTTGTCCCCTTTGCCGTCTGCCACCGATGGCAAAGGGGTTAGGGGCAGACGGCAAAGGGGGCGGACGGCAAGGGGGGCGGGCGGCAAAGGAATGGGGTTGGGGGCAGACGGCAAAGGGTGCCGTTAGCCACCTAACGGGGCTAACGACAGTGCTACACCGTCGAGCCTCTTTGCCGTCTGCCGGCAGA
Organism: Elymus sibiricus; assembly: GCA_039707655.1. Classification (NCBI taxonomy): domain Eukaryota; kingdom Viridiplantae; phylum Streptophyta; class Magnoliopsida; order Poales; family Poaceae; genus Elymus; species Elymus sibiricus. The sequence continues at coordinate 456,451,300 of CM077665.1, read as the reverse complement.
CGGCAAGCAATCTTTGCCGTCCGGTCAGCCAAGGCAGACGGCAAAGAACTCCTTTACCGGAGTTCACAGTGCCGAAAGTGTGGCCGTCTGCCGGCTGACGACAAAGAGGTTTGCCGTCCGCTGTCCTATCCTTTGCCGTCTGCCATGGCAGACGGCAAAGTGCCTGATTCCAGTAGTGAATGGGGTTGATCCAATTATTGCGACACATATTTGGATAGGAGTATGCGCATTACTATGGGCTATATGTAACTGCAGAAATAATATAGTTTTTAACAAACTCGGATTAATTTTTTGCAGGTAATCTACAAGGCCACTACTTGGATCCATACGTGGTCGTTACTCACTCCTGCGGAAGCCAGGGAGCGTTTGGTTATTGGGCCTACCTAATGGGAGATGATAGTTCAGGATATCTACAACCGGTTTGGATAATGGTCCAGTAATAGGCAAGGTGTTTAGTCATCTTGTGATAGTTTTGCCGGTTGTGGCATGTTACCCTTTTTATTTTATTGCATTTGAGCTTTGACAGAGCATGTACTGGACCATTGAGATTTTGAACCTTTGCTTAATAATATGGTTGCATACATCACTCTGATGCTGAGGTCGGTGGTTATACTCCTTTTCTAAAAAAATATAGACTGAAATGAATGAACAAACACACTGCAATGTGTCTGTATATATCCGATTCAAAACAAGGTTAAAACATCTTATATTTGTGAACGGAGAAAGTAAGATTTTTGTAGTGACTGATGTGCCAATTAATTTATGACATGTACATGTCTATTTTCTTGAAAAATAGCAAATGTTGAGAGGATGTATGTAGGAGAAAATGCAAGCCTGCAAAACATGGTATGTACATCACTTTTGATTATTGTTTCTCTTAGAGCATCTCCAACAGGCGCGCAATATCAGCCCCGCGCTGAAAATTTCCTTTTTTTTTTGCGCACGCGCAGCGGTTTCGGGCGCTCCAGCGGCCGCACAAAAAACGTGCGCGCGGCATAATTGCTTCCGCGCGCGGAGCGAAACGGCATCGCGCGCCGTTTATTTCGTGCGCCCGCTCCCGCGCGCTGCACACTCGAGCGCTCGCGCCACGTCTTCCACCTCCCTCTCCGGCCGCGCCGCCGCCGGCGGAGCTACCATGGGAGGGATGGGTGGCATGGGAGCTACCATGGGAGGGATGGGTGGCATGGGAGGCATGAGTGGCTTTGGAGCTACCATGGGCGGCATGGGAGGCATGAGTGGCTTCGGAGGTACCATGGGGGGCATGGGAGGCATGGGTGGCTTCAGAGCTACCATGGGAAGCATGGGAGGCATGAGTTTTGCGTCACTCATGGGAGGCATGGGAGCACCTCCGGGTGACATGGGTGGACGCATGTCTTCCGGTGTGCCTCACATACCTTCGGCATCTCCGGGAGACAAGGAAGAGGAGGACGAAGATGAGACTTCGGATGAGGATGAAGAATCGGGGGAAGAGGAGGACGAAGATGAGGATGCGGCATGATTGTTGATGTGCCATTTGTTTGTGTGAACTTGTTATGTCATGATGAACTTGTGATTTTGAACTTGGTTGGATGATGTGACATGATAGTTGATGTGCCGTGCAATCGAACTATGCTATGTCTTTTTGTTTTTGATTTTTGATGAAATATCACCATATTGTCTTCATAAAAAAATGCATGTTGCAAGCGTCGGCTGCTCGCACGCGTTGTAGTTTAGCGTGTCTGCTGGAGCGCCGTGCGCGCGCAAAATTTTACGGTGGCCGTTGGAGCCAGCGCTCTCCGGCACGCTAAAATTTGCTATTTGCGCGCCTGTTGGAGATGCTCTTAAATATATGGGTATCGTGTCTGTCATATGACTCTTTTCTCAACTAAGTCAGGATCGGAAGAGAAGAATAAAGAAGCAGCTCCTTGAACCGAAATTGTCGCCTTCTTCGTACGACACCGCATGGGTGGCTATGGTGCCCTTACCGGGCTCGTGTCGGGAGGTTCCATGCTTCCCGCAGTGTGTTGAATGGATACTACAAAACCAACATACAAATGGAGCTTGGGGTCTTGCTCACATAGACTCCTCAGTCAACAAGGCCACCCCTCATCCACGACTTCGTGTCGGCCATGCTCGGCAGTATCGACCGAGGAGCCATGCTTGGGCGGGCCAGATTGTGGACTGGGACAGTTCGGAGTTGCCAATGCGGGAAGGGAAGGTTGGGTGCAGTCCGGGATGTTGCAGCGAGAGGGGGTTCTTCCCCTCGCGGATGCGGTGTGTGTTTGTGGTGGTCATGACATCGGAACACTAACCGTCAGATCGAAGTTGTAGGCCACAGACGAGGCGTTGTGTGAGCTCGTCTGGTCCAAGGCCAGAGGGCTAGGGCCGAGGCTTGCTCGGTGACGGCCGTTGACAGTCACCGATTCGTGTCTCTCGCGACCCACCGGGACTGGGTGGTGATGCAGGTGTTGGCGTTTCCTACGGTGGAGGTGTTGACCAAGAATTGATGGCTGATGCCGAGCTAGGAGTCGATGGAGAGGCCTCCGCTCCTCCTACCGTGGTGGGTGTGTCGTGAAGGAGGCGGTTGGCGGTGTTTCAGACCTTGGATGCCGGGGAGGCGACCTCGGATGATGGACCGAATGGTTGGCTCTCCGGCGGACGCTACTGCGTCTGTGGTGCTTTCCTTCTTGGTCATATGGGCGGGGAGGGTGTAGCGTCGGGTAGCTTAGGCTCGTCTTCTGTTGGGGGTTGTGGCGACGCCCAGATTCATATACGGGGGTCTGAGCTCGTCGCTGTTGTCCCGAGGACCTCATGGTGGTACGGGTGAGCTGCCGAACCAAAAGCTTCACGCCTTGGCGCCGACGGCGACGATACTCGTGTGTGCCGCTCTTTTCTTGAAGATGTCGATGTGGTTCTCCTTTTCGTGTCAGGATTCCGGTTGAAAACCCATGTTTGTGATGGACTCGGCAGCGGCGATGCTTCGCGCCGTCTTCATTTCTGAGAGCGATGTCGTGAAATTTAGGTGTGCTAAGGCGTAGCGTGTCGTTTTACTCCGTCCTGCCTGTCATTTTTTTTCTAGATCTCCATTTTTTTCTGGAGCTCCTTGAGTGTCATCTCATCACGAAAATTTGCATGCTCGTAGCACACTCGATCATCTTCGGTATAGAAAAAAAAGTCAGATTTACTTGCTTTTTACTGTATTTTTTTGAGTTTACTGTTCACACGGTAGTAGATCGATCCCGGGCTCATCTTATGAATTACCGGAACATTTGAAGTAACGCTCTGCTTTGAGACTTTGAGTACGATCCACTTTTGCCAGGTTGAGCCTCAACCATGGGATGGGAACTGTCTAGACCGTCGGATAACTGAACTGGTTCCAGTGTTCATTCAGAAAAAGAGATTCAGCTCCTGACAATTCGCCACCCTCTGCATCTGTCACTCGTCCCTCTCCCTCACCGCCTCTCTCGCTACACCACGGGGTAGTCTGCTGCCAGATTCGCCGCCGGGACGCCCACCCCGCCAATGCCGGTCAACTCCTTGCCTTCCGGCGCTTCCTCGTAGTTTCTTCGTGGACGACGGCTACATCATCGGAGCAACCTCCCGGGCGCCGCCCCCTTCTGGAAGCCGTCCAACCCTGTCCAGGTCCGAGTTCCGAGTGGCTCCATGCAACTCCAACCGGACGATCTAACCAGACGCGTGGTTTGTCCGCATTTTGTCCGTTTGGATCGACCAGGCGGATGGACGCGTCTGTATTTTTATTTGGATCGACCGGTGCATCCAAAGGCAGACCTAAATTTGCCCGCGTAAAAAAAAACAATAAACATGTGACATAGATAAACATAATAAAAACATTAATTAAACACAAGCGGTCGGTCAACCGCCGGTTAAAGTCCACTTAAAACATAATCAAACATTAGTTAAAATTAAAAAAAGACCGTCCCTGCCCGCACGCTGCCCTAGACATCTGCCTTGCCCTTGTCGTCGCCATCGACGTCGCCGCCGGTGAGGTCGATGAAGGCAGGAGGCAGCCCACCCCACCCGAATGCAGCCCGGTAGGCTGCCAGGGCAACCTCGTCCGGCGACTGCGGCGGCGGCGGCAGTGTGACAAGCCGGGCGCGCTCCTCCTCCTCCTCCTCCTGTTCCCACTGCATCTGCCGCCGGCCGTCCGCCTCCTCCTTGGCGAGCCAGTGCTGCCTCCATTGCTCGAGGTGGGCCGCCTCCTCCTCCGGCGTGGCATCGTAGTGGACGGGCGGCGCGCTCACCTACTCCCGGAGCACGCCCACCCATTTGTATGTCTCCTCCGGCAAAGTGAGCGGAGGCGGCGAGCGCTTTCGCGACGAGGTTGGCTCCGTCTCTGCCTTGGGGTCGACGGTGGGCGGCGGCGGCGGGGAGGCTCCGAGACGAAGAGCAGGGCGTGGACGGAGTCCCCCGCAGCCGACAAGGCGAGGGCGCGGTCCAGGCCGTCCCACTGGGCTTCCTCCTTGATCCTGCTGGCCTCTAGCGCGTGCTGTAGGGCCAGCTCGAGGGCGGCCTGGTACGCCTCCTCCTCGTCCTGCTTCTCCGGCAAGACCTCGGGCGGTGGAGGAGGGACGAAGTGGTTGACGTGGACGCCCCGGTGGCGCTCCTCCTCATGCTCTAGCACGAACCAGCGCTCCCAGTTGGGGGAGTCTGGCGCATAGGCACACATGGCCCGCTGCTTCAGCGTGAGGAGCTTCAGGCGCCGACAAACCTCCTCCATGTGCGCCCGCGCCGATCGGGGCACTGCCGGAATGGGGATCCGTTGCGGATCCAGATGCCAACCATGGGGCAGGTTGACGTTTGGATACTGGAGCGGCCGACTGTACTGCCAGTGCCACCGCGCCTGGTGGACCGGTATGTAGAGCCGGTCTCGTGCCGGAGGCGAGCCGCGTCTACCAGACAGCGGCGGCGGTGATTGCAGCGGCAACGGCGAGTGCCCGCGGGAAGAGCTCGCGCCGGCGCTGAGCTTGGCCTTCCCTTCCCCTCCCGTTGAAGAAGCCCATGGCTATCTAGGGTTTGTGGTCGTCGACGAGGGAGCAGGCGTGGCCAGATGTGGACGGGCGTTTGGAAGTGGATGAGGCCGGCCCCGCCGCACGCTTCCATTAAAAAGGACGGCGACGCGGACCTTCCACCTACTGCCAGGCAGGCCGCAAGGTAGGTGCGGTCATTAAATATGACGTGGGCGGTGGTTGAGCGGCCGACTGGTGGACCCGCGACGGACGCGGGGCGCGTCCGGTTCGTGTCCGCGAAGACGCAAATCAGGCCCAAAATTGGGCCTGGAATGGGGTGGCGCGAACATGCGACGGACATCATTTGGGTTTGGGTCGACGCATTGGGCCACCGTTTTTGTCCGTGCCGATCCAAAAGGACACTCGTGGACGAAATGGGTCGCCCGTTGCTCCTCCGTTGGTAATACGGTGGTATAGTTATGTTAAATTACCAGAGTTCTTTGTACAATTGGTAGTATCGATGTGGTGGATCGTATGTCTTGTAGCAGCTTTAGTGGTCGTGTTTTGTTAATTCCAATAGCAATCATTTTGATTCTCAGATCCATGTCGTTTATGCACTGTCACATTGGTTCATCTTTATTTTCTGGAGTATCCTGACAGGTTTATGTAAGATCAGCATTTCTAGCTTTCTAAGCATTTTTTGTCAGTATAATATTGCAACATGTATGTTTGCGAATTTTATCCTTGTTCGTTGCAGCATTAGTATTCCAGTAAGCTCACACCTGATGTCTCCATCTTATAATTGCAGATGTATTCACCTCATCTGGTATCACATTAGTATCCCAGTTAGGTGACCATGCGCTTTTCTGTTGTACTCCCTCCGTTCCTAAATATTTGTCTTTTTAGATGTTTCACTACGGACTACATACGGATGTATATAGACATAATATAGAGTGTAGATTCACTTATTTTGCTTCGTATATAGTCCGTAGTTGAATCTTTAAAAAGACAAATATTTAGGAACAGAGGAAGTATTTCCTGAAGCAACATACCATCAGTTCTAATCAAGGTATCTATCATTTCCTAAAGTGCAGATGTAAAGTTTTTTTTTGCGGGGATTGCTGATGTTAAATTCTTCGCCTAGCAAAACATTTCTGGCCCTAATAAATAAACAGATTGTTATGCTCATATTTTTGCTTCTCTTAACTAGGATGTAGATGCGGTGCAGGCCACAAACACTGCCCGAAAGGAGACGTAAACGTTCTTATTGACTGGGAGGAGCAGGAGGTGGCACACAGTAAGAGCATCTACAACCGGACTTCCCATATCCAGCCCAAACACCCGGGCAGGCCAGTGTCCGGATGAAAAATTGCTACCCAACCAGACTTTTCATATCGGGCCCAAACGTCCGGACTAACCGACACTCCCCATACCAGCCGATATCTGGGGCAGATATGGGGACGCCCAGACACGCCCGCCATGTCAGATCCGGCCCACTATGGCCCACCCGATCCCATATAATTTGACCCCTATCAGCACTCTGGAGGAAACCCTAGCCGCATTCCACTCCAGTCCACTCCTCTCCGCTCAGAAGCTCCCGTCCGGCCATCTCCCGCCTTCTCCGTCATGGCGTGTAACGGATCCGAGTCCTACACCTTCCGATCCGTTGACCCGAAGCTCGTCCCACGTGCCCCCAGGAGGAGATGGTTGTCCGCCTTGCGCGCCACCGCTCACGGGAGGAGTCTGCCCGACGGTAGCGTGCAGACCCCATCCGGCGGGAATCCATTGCGTCTGCCCAAATGGCGCATTTATTCGACCAGGGTAGATTTGGCTGTCTTGCCGGAGGCGGTGCGGTCCATCTGGCGTACCAACGCCATGGCGGATGCGCAACCCCTCTGTTGGCATACAGAAACGGGCCACTACACGTCGGATGCAAACATTGCGCGGCATGCCCGCCGTGTAAGGCACACACGGCAGTGTGTGCGGGAGGCCACATCAGCCCTTGCGGCAGATGTCGGCGAGGCGGAGTTGCACTCTCCGGCGCCGCGCATGGTGCCCGGCAACCCATGCCGCCGCAACCGCATCGTGGTGGACGTGGGCAGCTCCGACCACGATGGATCCATCATCGATCTCACATCCACCAGCGACGCGTAGGGCACGGGCTCGGACGAGGAGGAATATGGCATGGGAGACGGCGTCGCCTCGAGTCCCGTGAACCGGTGCGTGTCCCATGTCCTAGTTTACCTCGCCGGCGACCGGACCAACATTTGGGCGGGCGTAGCCAACTGCCGGACATAGCACGGCGGAGCCGGATGGGCTCTGTTTTAGCTTAGATTTTACGTGCATGTAATAATATGGCTTTGAGTATTTGCAAATGGTGTATCCGGTTGTGCAAACGATTTTTGTTGTACTGTCCGGTCACTGTCCGCGGACACGCCCGGGTGCGTCCGCGGGCGTTTGGGGGCCGGATTTTGGTACTTGTGGTTGTAGATGTTCTAAGCACCTCGAGAATGATAGCTGTGACCTGGCTTATTTGGTTATCCTCCATATGTCTCCTAGGTTGGTTTGTGGGAATTGACATGCATTTTTCCATTTTACTGATTTATTTAGTAAATATGTGACCATATGAGTAACCTATTGCTTGTTTTAGTACTACCAGACACTGAGTTCCAATTTAACAGGGAATTGCCTATCTACGATTCATGCTAGAGTAATTATTTTCTACTAATGAATGAAATTCCACTGTATGTTTTATTAAGGGTCAAAATTTACTTAGATTTGCAAACTCCATACTGCTTTTTGAACAAGGTGTTAGTGTCTTCACAAAAACTGCCCGAAAAAAGATCAACTATGTGTTGTCTATTAGTGCTTCTGTTGTGGTACAGATCTTTTATCCTTTTGTTTTGCTCCCTCAAATTGTTGAAAAGATCGCTAACCTATTTCTTCCTTCAGATGATACATAAGAACACATAATGTTTAGTTGTAGCCTTGCAAGATGCATTTTGATGTTCATATGTGGACAGTGTCTGTGTAATGAGAAAAAAGTCCATTCCATAATATAAGGTGTATTAGTTTTTTCAAAAGTCAAACTTGTACATGTTTGACCAAGTTTTTAGAAAAAAGTACTAATACATATAATACCAAATTTATATAATTAGATCCATCATGAAATATATTTTTATATTTTATTTATTTTGTACTGCGGATGTTGATATTTTATTCTAGAATCCCGGTCAAACATACATACATTCGATATTCTGGAACTGAGGGAATAATATAATAGACAGCAAGACGTGCGCTGTTGCTTGATATAGTTTGGTAAAGAGGGTTTAGTAAGGGGAAATACCTGGCTGTTATGGAGTGGCTTTGATAGTTAGTTATTTGTTAGAAGAGGTTAAACCTGTTTGTTCTTTGCCAGCCTTAAAGATCTTTTGATGCTGGACTTGTGGCCCTTTTCCATAGTTATCTGTTAGAAAAGATTACAATTTGTTCGTTTTACATGTGGCGATTGATTGTTGAAGGTGGTAATAATGAATAAATTGGCATGAAAGGCAAGGATGCAGAACGGATGGAAAAATTGATGTTGAACTCGAAAATACATTGTAAGAAATTGGTTCAACAAATGCTGTGAAAAAACATGAATATATTCTGCTATTTGTGAACGTGTAGGAAAATGATATATACATTTGTAGAGTACATGATTCACTAAAGTTAACAACGAAATACGTGATACATATTAGTGTGGAAAACAGAAAGGAAAATTAAACTCCCTCTACTTGTCCTGCTATTTGCTTTTGTGAAATCATTGGTCAAGAATAAAATATATCCATTCATACATTATGTATGTTAAGAAACAAAACTACAAAGCAAGTCACACAATAGTTGCAATATAATCTCAAAGAGTCTCGTTTTTTCCTACACTCTATAGCATTTCATCTTGCTGACACTGGCACCAGGGACAGCGGGGATGAAGCGTCACAAATGTCATCTCTGCTAGTTGTCTCAGAACTGGCTTCTGTGTCCATGGCACTTTCCAAGATCTTCACGACCTGTGACATGGCTGGTCGCTTGGTGCACTCGCGCTGCAAGCACCAGACTGCAAGCTTGATTACTTCTATCATCTCTGCACGATGTAACTGAACGTCTTCATTCTGATTCTCCACTATATCCAGGACTTGCCCAATCTTGATTTTCTCTTGCAGTAGGTTAATCAGATTGGTGCTCCCTTCAGGCTTAGTATCATCCAGTATTTTCCTCCGGCTCACGATTTCCAGCACAACAACACCAAAGCTGTAGATATCGGCCTTTTCAGTAATCGTTGATGTCAACCACTCTGGTGCTAAGTAGCCCCTTGTTCCTCTAACTTTGGTCATGACTTGGCTTTGATCCCTATCAATGAGCTTTGCTAAACCAAAATCAGATACCTTTGCATTAAACTTTTCATCAAGGAGGATATTTCCAGGCTTGATATCGAGGTGAACAATCTTCTGTCGGCATTCTTCATGAAGATAGGCTAAGCCCTTGGCGACGTCAAGGATAATCCTGTATCGAGATGCCCAACTGAGTGAATCACTTTGATTTTTTCTGAAGATCCATTTATCCAGAGAACCATTGCTCATATGCTCATAAACGAGGAGCCTATGCAATTTGTCGGAGCAGTAGCCTACCAATCTAACAAGATTTATATGATGAATGCTGCCAATTGTGATGACTTCGGCCATGAATTCTTCCTTCCCATGTCCAATGTCCTGCAAGCATTTAACAGCAATTTTGACAGTTCCAAGTTTTCCCTCATATACTGGACCGAATCCTCCTTGCCCCAGCTTTTTACTGAAGTTATTCGTTGCTTCTTTCAGCTGCTTATAGGAGAACCGTGTTGGCATCCCAGGAATTCCTTTAAATGGATCGTCCTCTTGCATCCTCTTTGATATTGCCCTTTTGATGAACAGAAGGAGTACGCAGATGAGCACTACTAGAACAGGAACACCAACATGGTAAGCAGTTGCATTCAAGCCTTTACTTGACGGCGGTGGAGGTAACATCTGCACTTTGATGTATGCAGATAAATTATATCCAATGGTTCCAGCTTTGTAATGCATAAGTGAAAAAATCTTTGGCATCAGATAACAAGAACCATAAGAATCATTTTGATGCCGGAAGAAGACAGCTTTGCATAAACAGGCCTTCAAGCATGCGCCCATGCAGCTCTCTTCATCAGTAGTCCAATCATCTGCAAAACTGAAATATGTGACATCTGGGAGAGGCAAAAGCCGTTGATGCTGGATCAAGTCACAAGACAGTGGAGTTGCTGGGGAACAGCCCAGATTAGGTTGTCGGTTATCAAGCTGACGGAAAAGTATGTCTCCAGGATTTCCAGTTGGGCAACTACATTGCCCCTCTGAACAGACCCCATACTCTCCACACACTGTTGGATATGCACATTCCTCTGGATCCACATTCAGAACATCAGCTAAAGACTTCCATGAGAGACCATTCCAGCCATAAAGGCGCACGTGCCCATCATCCTCGAGACTCATGAGCTGTGCTGAAGATGGCCATGGCAGCGACATATCGAATAACTTGATGCTTGTGTTGCTTAAGTTGAGAAATGCTGAGAGGCTGCCTCGTAACAAGGAAATGTAGGCTGTGCCATTCTTTGCTTCATCAGAGGATATGTTCATCTTTGATTGAACAATTGCATCGGTGACATTGAATCTTTTCTGATAGTAGGACTGTGGAGTATCTGCATCGACGAAAGCATAGAGGCCATGGTCAAGCACGGTGAGGTAGAACTGACCTTGAGTCAAGTTTGAGGAAGCCGAAGTAAGCCTCTTCCCTTGCCTCAGCGACTGCCCGATAAGGAGCGTGTCGGTAGGGTGCTCAAACGACTCCCACACCGTCTTCCCCATCACATCAAAGAGGATCAGGTTCCCGGTGTCAGCCAGATTTACGCCGACGACAGGGCCACTCAATGTGTTTGTGGACCAGACCAGCGAGCCATCCAAGTCTCGGAGTATGAGATTGCCATCCTTGGTGAGCTGGACGGACGCGTTCTCCTTCACTGGACGGTGCCTGTTGGCCGTCCACACGACCCTCGGTGCGGCCGTGGCGTTGGCTGGGGCGCTGGTGCTGGAACCGCCAATGGACACGGAGAAGACCGCGAAGAGGAAAGCGCCGTCGCAGGGAGCGGCGCAGATGAAGCCGCAGGCGAAGGACGGGGCATACCCGGCGGGGTTTTGCCTGACGAGGATGGCCCTGATCATCGAGCCGTCGGCGTATGTGGCATTGTAGGGGATGGTGGCGTTGTTGTTGGTCCAGTGGGAAGGAACGTTGGCGATGGGGCTCGGATAATCGACGGACCAAGCTTGGGAGAAGGGGATGGATAGTGCAGAGAGGAGGAACAGCAGCATGGTTTCAGCCCAAGACATGGCTGCTGGATTGTGAGTTCTTGGATGGAAGATTGTGTGGTCTCTTGGTTTGAGCTATGGAAGATTGTAGAGGTAACCTCGAAGAGGGTCAAGGAGTTTAGAGATTGTTTAAGGCGCACAATGATAGGCGACCGTGCATCAGGTTATAGAATTGGACAGTTGGGGTTTGTTCCGAGGGCTGGACGTTAGTCATGTAAAGCACTAGCTTTGGGATAAGTTGAGAAAAAAGGGTCATGCACAGCACTCATGGAGGTTCAGCGTATACTTCCTGTGGCCGACACACACAGCTAGTGGGTCGCACGCACGTACAAGCAGTGTCTTCGCTGGTATTAAGTACTCCTCTGTTCACAAATATAAGATGTTATCAATTCTATTTGAATCGGATGTACCCCTTTCATTTCTATTTACTTCGCATATTGCCTTTGTAAGCTTTGACCAGATTTATACAAAAGAATATATTGATGTCCACATTATATCAATCATTAGAATCATCATTTAATATATTTTCAAGTCATGTCTGTTTGGTATTGTGAAAGTTTAGCTTGTTTTTTGTGAACTTGATCACACTTTATAAAGTTTGATTGACTTAGGTCAAAGCTAATATGCAGAATACATAAAAACAGAGGAAGTACATACACATTTTAATGTATTTGTTTACTTATTTCAGACTGTATGTAGTCTATATTAAAATATCCTAAACATCTAACATTTGTGAACCGAAGGAGTATTTCACGCGGTCCACCTGTTAGTTCACACGATCGATTGGTATGGAGCGACTGGTATGGAGCGACGGGGTTTTCGACATGCAATTCCATGCCGACCTGTTGATTCACATAGCCGACGGGGTTTCGACATGCAATTTTCATGCCGACCCGTTAGTTCACGTAGCCTTTAGCGCCACCGGTCAACGGATGACATTCAAGTGTCAGTCTGGCTGGAACAACAAACTACTCCTCGAGATGCAGGGTGTCAATTCTCGAATGCTCGGGTGACGGTCGTCGTCTCATCTAGCACCCAGCATCGGGCCAGTGAGCATGCATTGGGGAGGCTTGCAAGCCGGAGTGCCGACTCCATCTCGATTGCAAGGGTGCCATTGCGTCCTAGTCGATTTGACGACAGAGTCGTTGGCTTGCTTGGACGCAACATCGGGTTGACGCGTGCGGGCACCGGAGGAGCCTCTTGGAGGCCAAAGGGGGTCGTGACACCCCCCCCCCCCCCTCCCCACCTTCCAAAAGTGCAAATAATTTTTGACTATGTATATACATTAAGCATTTTGGTACATGCCACCAGTGAAGTATATTGATTTTAGAGCATTAAATCGATTTATCGGAAGGATATTACTGTTGGAAATATGCCCTAGAGGCAATTAATAAAGTGTTTATTATCATATTTCTCCGTTCATGATAATGGTTTATTATTCATGCTAGAATTGTATTGACCGGAAACTTAATACATGTGTGGATAATAGACAAATACTGAGTCCCTAGTAAGCCTCTACTAGACTAGCTCGTTGATCAAAAGATGGTCAAGATTTCCTGACCATGGACATGAGTTGTCATTTGATAACGGGATCACATCATTAGGAGAATGATGTGATGGACTTGACCCAACCGTTAGCATAGCAAATGATCGTTCAGTTTATTGCTATTGCTTTCACTATGTCAAATACACGTTCCTCTGACCATGAGATCATGCAACTCCCGGATACCGTAGGAATACTTTGGGTGTATCAAACGTCACAACGTAACTGGGTGATTATAAAGGTGCACTACAGGTATCTCCGAAAGTGTTTGTTGAGTTGGCATGGATCGAGATTGGGATTTGTCACTCCGACTATCGGAGAGGTATCTCTGGGCCCTCTCGGTAATACAGCATCACAGAAGCCTTGCAAGCACCGTGACTAAAGAGTTAGTTGCAAGATGGTGTATTACGGAACGAGTAAAGAGACTTGCCGGTAACGAGATTGAACTAGGTATTGGATACCGACGATCGAATCTCGGGCAAGTAACATACCGCCGGACAAAGGGAACAACGTATGTTGACATATGAGGTTCACCGATAAAGATCTTCGTGGAATGTGTAGGAACCAATATGAGCATCCAGGTCCCGCTGTTGGTTATTGACCGGAGAGTCGTCTTGGTCATGTCTACATCATTCCCGAACCCGTAGGGTCCGCACACTTAAGGTTCGATGACGATATAGTATTATATGAGTTATGTGATTGGTGACCGAAGTTTGTTCGGAGTCCCGGATGAGATCACGGGCATGACGAGGAGTCTCGAAATGGTCGAGAGGTAAAGATTCATATATTGGAAGGCTATATTCGGACGTCGGAAAGGTTCCGAGTGGTTCGGGTATTTTTCGGAGTACCGGGGAGTTACGGGAATTCACCGGGAGAAGTAATGGGCCTTATTGGGCCATACGGGAAAAGGAGAGGCAGGCCACGTGAGGAGGCGCGCGCCCCCCTTGCCCAAACCGAATTGGACTAGGGGAGGGGGCGCAGCCCCCTCTTTCCTTTCCCTCTCCCTTCCCCCTTTCCTACTCCGTATGGGAGGTGGAATCCTAGTAGGACTAAGGAGTCCTAGTAGGACTCCCTCCTCTTGGTGCGCCACCCCCTAGGGCTGGCCTCCTCCCCTCCCTCCTTTATATACGGAGGGGGGGCGCCCCTTGGAATCACATCAATTGTTCCAAGCCGTGTGCGGCGCCCCTCCGTCCACCGTTTTACGCCTCGGTCATATTTTCGGAGAGCTTAGGCGAAGCCCTGCCGGAATCACTTCACCGTCACCGTCGCCACGCCGTCGTGCTGACGGAACTCATCTACTTCCTCGACGTCTTGCTGGATCAAGAAGGCGAGGAACGTCACCGAGCTGCACGTGTGTAGAACTCGGAGGTGCCGTACGTTCGGTACTCGATCGGTGGAGCTCGAAGGATTGTTCGACTACATCAACCGCGTTGTGAGACGCTTCCGCTAACGGTCTACGAGGGTACGTAGACACACTCTCCCCTCTCGTAGCGATGCATCTCCATGGATAGATCTTACGTGAGCGTAGGAAATTTTTTGAAATTCATGCTCCGTTCCCCAACAATTACATGGGCAAAGCTAACTACCGAAAGCAGCTTGATTGACTTTTATAATAACTAGCACATATGCCCGTGCGTTGCAACGGGAGTAAAAAAATATCTCAACGCATCGTATAAGTACTTCTGTTACGAGCATGTGCGTAAAGCTAATTCTTCTACCATCTCATGAGAAGTATACCATCTCATGAGAAGCATCGACCTATTTGTCTCCAACGACCACGATGCACCTCATTCGTTCAGTAACACACCATTATCTCTGTTGAAAACTTGGAATGCTCGCGCAGTTAGTCAAAAGTATGGTACATTTATATATAGAACTTTGTGTAAACTGGAAGTAATAATGGTAAGATGATTAAATGTCAATGGTAAGAATCACTCACTCTCTTCAAGTAAATAAGAATAAAAAGGAAATATGAAGGGGAACATGCTGACATTATCCAATACAGGCGGAATGATGAAATGTGTAAGCCTATGACCAATGTCAAAAGCTCTCGATAAAAAAAAAATTAACAACCTATAATTTATATACTGAAATTATGATCTTTTTGGATCAGAAGTCAGCACTAATAAGTTTCTAATCATGCTATGCAAGCCTGCAACACATCATTGGACACTGGAAATTCCAGAGTTTCTAGCCAACAGTATTGAACAAGCACAAATTGCATTGCATAAACGATAGAATAAACAAAACCATCAGGAAGCAAGTACTCACCGATGGTCGAAGTCACCCAGGCGCACCTCCTCCTCCCTTGGACGGTTTCCGGCGTTATTCACTGGAGGGACACCTCGGCATCATCGGCATCATTCTCCACCACCTTATGCACAGCCTTCCCACGTTTGGGTGCGGCCGGCCGAGATCAGAATACCAGTTGCTCTCCGTCCTTCCAACTTAAGGTTGTTGATTCAGACCATGTACGCCCAAGTACTGTCTGACGTTTTGTTGAATGGACTTGCTTGATCTGGTGTACTTAAGGTTGTTGTATGCGTTTTGTTGATCAAAAGGTTTTGTGTAAGAACAATTGCCAAAGTGAATTCATTGGGCTGGAAGGCCGCCACGACACTCCGGATGGCCGCGCATGACGACTGCCAAGGCGAGGCAGGGCGCTGAGAGGAGGACGCAGACCTGAAGACTTTTCTTCTTCATCGCCGGACACCAATCAGTCTGGACATCATCAAGGGCCGCAACGATGAGTACGGCCTGTCCGTATTGATGGTAGCGACACCGTCAAGAAGGTGAGCCTGGCTGTCGGCGAGGCGGAGAGACAGCATCCGTGGAAGTCTACGTCGCAGATGTACGCCTTGTGCGACTTGACGTCGGCGGCGAGGTAGCCGCACCGAGTATATACGCCTTGTGCGACTTGACGGCGGCGGCGAGGTAGGCGTGCCGAGTACGCCGAGCATCTCGGCTAGAGTGCAGTCACCAGCGATAGTGCCGCGGGCGGCGAGATGTATAGTTGTACATCCGGTCAATTGATCTGGGGTTGCTCGGATCAAACCGGCCTCGACACATGAATATATGCATGTTTGGACGGGGCTCAGTTCAAACTGGCCGTATGGCATCAGGAGAGTCTGTATTGAAATCGATCTGTCTGGCATCAGGGCTGCCTCGGGCTGGAGCACGTCGAAGGTCATCATTCCCGTCAGCTATTTGACGCGTCTATTTTCGGCTGTTATTATATAAGCCTTGTCTTTCTCTTGCACTGCAGCGTCTATTTTCGGCTCCTCCATGCATGTGAAATATCCCCAGTGGTTCAAGGCCTCTCTTCTGTTCCGATCAGTGTTTGTTTATTCCTGAAGCCACTTGTTGATATTCCAAGGAACTTGCCAACATATATAAATTGGTGGGAATTGATATGAGAGAGCAAGGTGGGACTATTCTCTTATTTGTAGTACTGCTAAAAACACCCTCTCTCTCTTCTACCAAGTCTGCTTGCCAGGAAATTTCAAAAGGTTGCTCACGGCCCATAAGAGAAGGCCCATAAGAAAAGCATCAATAGCCCAGAGCTAACGATTTGATTTTGTACGGGCGAGGCTAGCGTGCGACGTAGGAAGTCGAGGCTAGCAAGGCTACCGTGCGACGTACGAAATTTGATTTTGCATGCGGGACGGACGAAAATTCTGGTATGACGTACGAAAATAACTTTGATGGACGAAATAATGTGGAGAAACGCTCCGTCCTTTAATATTAGGTAAAGATGAAAAGAAACACCTTGATTGATATTTATACCTGCAGCTCCTCTATGAAGCTTTACTCTAGATCGGCTCTTTCTAAAAACAATGACCGCTTCTCTCTTCAAAAGACCCTTGCAACTTGCGACATCGAGAACAGAAAACAAATCGGAAGTCTTACTTTGTCTCTCTTTTTTTTTCCCGGTACATAATTACCTATGTGGCGTTTTGATTTCAACTCATCTCTATGCCTACATCCATAGCGATTTGATTTCTAGATCATCCTCCCAATTTCTAATTTCATTTCTCCCGTTCACAGCTTGGATTGTCAACCACCGACCGGCTGCCGTGCCAGCTGCTACATCTGCACATGAAACATCTTGTGCTGCTGCCGTGCCAGCTGCTACATCTTGCACATGGAACATCTTGTGCTGCTGCGTGCCATCGTCAAAGTGACGAGCCGACAATCGCAAATAGGCCGAAATGCCAAAGGCCCTGTTTGGATACTCTAACTTAGCTAGAGGTTAGAGTTAGTTTCTAACTTGTGACTAACCCTGAACTAACTCTAGCCAAAGGTGATGTTTGGATGATAGGGTTAGATTGACAATAAAGGCATTTTATGTGGGTCCCACCACAGAAAGTGGTGTTGGAAAAGAGGGAGAAAAGTAACTTTTCTGTTGGCCACACCTAAACTAACTCAAATAAGCACATCTCCACCGGGATAGTTTTTTTTATGGGTTAGATGCAACTAACCCCACTCTAACCCTCCTGTTTGGATACTTTTGGGTTATTTGAGCCCCCAACTAACCCAAACTACCTCTAACCCATGGATCCAAACAGGGCCAAAGTATGAACTAACATACGAGCTGAAATAAATGAACAGAGACACTACAACATAAATATATACATTTGATTGAGAAAAAAGTCGGAACATCTTAATTTATGAGGGGGGGGGAGGTAGTCTCCTCTTTTATCACAGTTACTTAAAAAATACTCCCTCTGTAAAGAAATATTATATTTCGAAATATTATATTTCTTTACGGAGGGAGTATTCTCATTGTTTTTATTTACTTTGTTCTAAGTCAAATTTTATAAAGTTTGACCATGTTTATATAAAACAATATGAACACTTACAATAACAAGTATACATGATGTGAAAATATTTCAATGATGAATCGAACGATATTGATTTGATATTATAGATCTTAATAAAAATTTCTTTAAACTTCATCAAAATCTATAAAGTTTGACTCTAGTCAAAACAAATATGCAGAGTAAATGTAAACGAAGACTCATTGTTTGCAAAATTTGGAAGGAGCGAGATTAACCAGCCTTTCAAAATAAATCATCGTTTGCGAAAGCGACAACGCTTAATAATAATGGGCCGACACGTTTTAAGGTAGACGCCTCCGAGGATCAAGGTTGAGGAGAACTTGAGACGAGCCGGCCAATAAATGGATCGCGGTAGACCTCATTCTTCTTTTAGGCTGCTTCCAATGCTTCATCCTATACAGGTGCTGAGCCTATCACATAGGAAAAATCAGAGGTGACAACTCAATTAAGGAGGAGAGAGAGCGAATTGGTAACCCACGAAGAAACGACTCCGGACGCACGTACCTAGGCAAAACGCAATTACTCCCTCCCTGGGTTTATTAGGCCCGGAGACCACTTCTCTTGAACCAAGGCACATAGTAATTTGCTCACATTAATCCTTTTATCTCACTCCCAATGAACTCTTTTACATGTCACCTCTCACATGCAGCCAATGGAAAAGCATGCATGCAACGTATTTATTATTCAGCAATAGGACTAGCAACAATGCCTCTCGCTATAGCCAATGAGATGGTTGCATGCATATAGGTTTCCAAAGCAAGGCCTTATAAAAACGAACATGCTTATAGTGCTCTTAGCCCTAATAAACCCGAACAGAGGGAGTAATTTGATCCCGTGTGCAGGGTCGAACCATCTTGCCTCTTCCTTTTCCCCGTCCTCATGCCTAGTGGCCTCATCGTCGTGCGCCGCCGCCCCGGTGCAACCACTTCTTCTTCGCCCTGCAGCGCTGCCATGCCTTTCAATCGTCGCCTGCATGGACCGCCGCCGGGAGAAGGCATTAGGGACACCACCGAAACCCTCGGCTCGGTTCGCCGCCGTCGGTAGCACCTCCGGACAGGCACAAACTGCTCAATGGTATTTCTTCCTTTCACAAAATCAGAAGTACTCTTTTTTTCTGTTGATCCTACTATGCCTCATGCTCTGTCCCTCACATTCCTTTTTAGCTGAGATTTATCTTTGCATCAGACTTAGCTCTTGAAAGGAACACTTGAAATTGATTTTAGTTCATCATCTGAGTTCAGTTCAATTCATAATTTTCTAGGTTATTCAGAAGATCGAATTGATTTCAGAATGTACTAGTTTAGTTCAGAACATTTAGTAGTTCAGCTCTATACATTTAGTTGATTTTAGAATGTACTAGTTCAATGCAAAATGTTCAGTTCAGTTGAGTTTCGAGTTTCTTGCAACTGGAAGTTACTAGCTAAGCTGCCCTTATTGGAGGCAGCCCTCTCCAACCAGGTGTCTATATATACAGAGAGGTGAGAGTGATCTAGATGAGGCTGGAACACAAATTGTTGCTTTAAGCTACTTATCTCACTCTCTCACACTTAAGTTCAAGCTACCGATCAAGCTAGCACTAGAGGCACAGGGAAGAACCAACACAACAACCTGATCAATGGTCTAGGTGGTGAAGAACTCATAGGAGGATATGGCTGCACCATCAGATCAAGGTATGAGCATCTTCTCTTTATTTTAGTGGCTCAAACTTATGCTATGAAGATCCTGGCAATACAACAATGGCACCAGAGCCTAATAACATCAAGTTTGAGCCTAATAGATCATGTTTGATCTATCATGTTTAAGTTAAGGCGCCAAGTCCTTCTTCATATTATAGCTTGATATGTTTTTTTAGCCCTAAAACCTTAAGGAACAAGCCCTAACAGATTATATGATGTTTTGGGTTTCATTTTGATGATGAATTAAAGGGATTGAAGTTCTTATGTGAAAATCCCCAAATTTTAAGAACCCTAGAAATTAATTCCCTTATTTTCCGCCTGTTACATAGCTATGGTTTCGGTTTATGCATGAACAATGGGGAAATTGAGCTAATCATGTCTAAATACTAAAGAATTTCCCCAAACCCAAAACCATAGCTGAAGCAATTCAAAAATTTCTTCATGTTCTAATGGTGTGGTTTCGGTGAAAGCTCAATTAAGGTGGGGATGAACTGATTTGAGAAATCTTTAAGTAAAATCCCCAAAATTCTGAAACCTTGATTATGAAATTCCTCAAAATTTGAGGAACCCCAATCCTAATCCTAAGGAGCTAATGGTAGTGGGTTATTACCTAAAGGGTGACGGTGCTTGTCGCCATTGTGCAGCAGCGCCGAAGCCACCAATTGATGTGGCATATGTGCTTGGGCCCACGCCCGAGCAGCGTGCCGCTCAGCTGCATCGGCTGGTTCTGTTTGAGCTCTCCCTCGTGCTTTTTTCATCCTTGGAAGCTTGCCGTCATGCTGGAACTGACGAAGGCTCACGGTCTCCGCCGAGGGGGCGCCTGTGCGCGTGCACGTTGGCCTTGCAAAGGGCACCGCCGGGAACCACTCGACGGAACCACACACAGGCCAAAGTTGCACGCGTGCTCCTGCGAGGGGCTCTCGACAACCCTGTCCTTCTTCCTTCGTTGCGGATGGCCTCGCCGCCGTGTTTCTCTCTGTCTCTCTCTCACGCTCGTCGGGTGAGAGGTGGAGGGGACGAGTGGATAGGGTTCGGGCGACTGCACTGGCTCGCCCATTTTGGCCGAGACAGCGGCAGAAGGACCGACAAGCCGTCCCAGCCCAGGCTGGCCTAGAGGCCATAGGGAGCTCGCTGGTCCGGCTGGTGCCTCTTTGGCCCACCTTTGTGGAAAAAAGTCTTATCTTTTTGGTAAACATTTCTGTTTTGGGCAGAAATAATTTTATGAAAGATGTTAAATATTTTTCCAAGTAATTCTTTTGAATTTTATGCAATAAAGTGATCTTTTTGGGGCTAAATCTAAAGCATAAATTATTATGGTTATTATGGAATTTTTATCCTTTAGGTATTTCAATTCATGTTATATTTTAATATGTCAAGACATGCCATGTTTATTTATGCTGCAATTTAATTATGCCTAGTTAATTTTCCTTTATGGCATTTTATTTAATGTTATGATCATTATCACATAATGTTTCTGCTATGAAATAAAGTTTAATGGATCCTCAAAATTAAGAGTGGTATTATAGCTTTTTCATTCTGACCAAAACTGTTTGACGGGCATTTAAACCGTGAAATTCTATTGTTCATTCATTTCACTTCTTGCCAAAGCTGATCTGAATCAGGTTGATGAAAGAAATTAATGAAATGAGGATTATTAAAGTGTGGCTTTTATTTATCAA
The DNA here is from genome assembly GCA_039707655.1 of Elymus sibiricus. Classification (NCBI taxonomy): domain Eukaryota; kingdom Viridiplantae; phylum Streptophyta; class Magnoliopsida; order Poales; family Poaceae; genus Elymus; species Elymus sibiricus. The sequence continues at coordinate 456,430,208 of CM077665.1, read as the reverse complement.
TTTGGCCAAAGCTAATTGATTAATATTAGTCCACAAAATTTTGTTGTTCATTTTCATTTCTGGCCAAAGTTGATATGAATTTGATCAATGAAATTTAATTATGATGATGATGCTTACTAAAGCATTTTTTAGTTTTATATTTGCAGCACCTAATGTCTTTCTTATTGCTGGAACTCTTAATGGCATAGAACAAGTTAATGGTAGCAATTATGCTACATGGAAGGAGAAGCTTGAAATAACAATGGCCTTACGCAATATTGATTATGCTCTCCTTAATGATCCTCCTAAGGCACCTAAGGAAATTAATGAAAATTATGATGCCCTCAAGAAGGATTATGATGTTGAAAAGGCTAAGTAGGATGAATCTAATCGCGAATGCCTTATGATAATAAAGGGTCCCATTACACAAAGCATGAGGGGAGCCCTTCCTGACTATGAAACAACTAAAGGGTATTTTGCGAAGATTGAGCATTGATACATCCATTTTGCTTCATGATTTCCTACTGTTATTTATAATGTTTTTATGTATAATAATGCTTTAGGTAGTGATTCTAATGCCTTTTCTCTCATAATATGCAAGGTATACACAAAGAGGGAGAATACCGGCAGCTGGAATTCTGGACCTGAAAAAGCACATGAGAGATACCTATTCTGCACATCTCCAAATAAGCTGAAACTTCACGGAGAATTATTTTGGAATATATGAAAAATACTGGAGCAAATAACTACCGGAGGGGCCCCACCTGGTGAGCACAAGACACCAGGGCGTGCCAGCCCCCCCAGGCGTGCCCTGGTGGGTTGTGCCCAGCACGGCCCACCTCTGGTGCCCATCTTCTCATATTTAAGGTCTTTTTACCTAGAAAAAATACGGATAGGACTTTCGGGACGGAACGCCGCCGTCTCGAGGCGGAACTTGGGCAGGAGCACTTTTGCCCTCCGGCGGAGCGATTCCGCCGGGGGAACTTCCCTCTCGGAGGGGGAAATCGAAGCCATCGTCATCACCAACACCCCTCTCATCTTTGGGAGGGCAATATTCATCAACATCTTCAACAACACCATCTCCTCTCAAACCCTAGTTCATCTCTTGTGTTCAATCTTTGTACCGGAACCTCAGATTGGTACCTGTGGGTGACTAGTAGTGTTGATTACATCTTGTAGTTGATTACTATATGGTTTATTTGGTGGAAGAATATATGTTCAGATCCATTATGCTATTTAATAACCCTCTGATCTTGAGCATGAATATTATTTGTGAGTAGTTACCTTCGTTCTTGAGGTGACGGGAGAAGTCATGTTGCTAGTAATCATGTGAATTTGATATGTGTTTGATATTTTGATGATATGTATGTTGTGATTCCCTTAGTGGTGTCATGTGAACGTCGACTACATGACACTTCACCATCTTTGGGCCTAAGGGAATGCATTGTGGAGAAGTTATTAAATGATGGGTTGCTAGAGCGAGAGTTATATAATAAAGTTTAGTTTGAGGCTTTGCTTCTTTACTTTCTTGTTGCAATCGAAATAGAAAGGAAATAAATGAAAAGAATCATATGCTAATCTTATGGTAAGTAATGACATCACATAAGGAAAAGTATAAGTGGTAAAATTTATTGGAGATTGACAAACATAGCATTGGTTAATGATGCAATTCATGAAAGAATTAATAAGGGAAGAGAAGATTCACATGCAAATACGCTATCTTGGACATCTTTTATGATTGTGAGCCCCCATTAAATATTATAAGCCAAATTTTTTAACATTGGACAAGGAAGACAACGTAATGATTTATGCTTGTTCGTATTCACATAGAAGTTATATTGTCATAGATCCTTCAACATGTGGTGCTTGCTCAACATCTTTGCTAGCCAAAAATTCCGCACTAAGTAGAGATACTACTTGTGCATCCAAAAACCCAAAACCCAAATTCATGTTTTGAGAGTCCACCATACCTACCTACGGATCAAGTAAGATCCTTCAAGTAAGTTGTCATCGGTGCAAAAAGGCAATAAACATTGCTTCTAAATGTGTTTGATCAATTAGTGTAAGAGAAAATTGAGCGTTGTACGAACTTATGATGGCAAAGTAATAAAAGTGACGGACTGCATAATAAAGGTTGCTATCATAGGGGGCAATATAGCGTGACGTTCTTTTACATTAAGGGATTTGGCATACAAACCAAAAAGCGCATGACAACCTATTCTTCCCTCTGCGAAGGGCCTATATTTTACTTTTATGTATTTACTTTTACGCAATAGTCAAAGTATTCTTCCCTATTCCATTTTAGTTTTTCTTTTTGCAAGCATCATGTGGTGAGGAAAGATCTAGGCACATATATCCAGTTGAATGTGAGTGAGCATGAGTTATTATTGTTGACATCATCCTTGAGGTGAATACGTTGGGAGGCAAAACTATAAGCCCCTATCTTTCTATGTGTCCGGTTGAAACTTTTTGCTCATGGGTATGCTGTGAGTGTTAGCAATAATAGAAGACTAAATGATGGTTGAGTATGTGTACTTGTCAAAAGGCTCTGACACGAGACCCTTCCTGAAAATATGATGAATTGTAGTTGCAAAGTTTACTGAGAACATAGTTTGTTGGTTTTCAATAAGGTTTATGCTTTATACTTCTATGTTGTGATGAATTGTTACTTGTTCATGAGAAGTTATATGATGAAGTTATATAATGAAAGTTATATGAATAAGTTCTATGATAAAGTTTGTTGTTGTTATGATAATAAGCATGATGCTACTATGTCTGTATTTTGTTTTTATCGACACCTCTCTCTCAAACCATGTGAACATGCTTTTCAATATCGGCTTTCGCTTGAGGACAAGCGAGGTCTAAGTTTGGGGGAGTTGATACGTCCATTTTGCATCATGATTTCCTACTGTTATTTAGAATGTTTTGATGTATAATAATTCTTTAGGGAGTGATTCCAATGCCTTTTCTCTCATAATATGAAAGGTTTACACACAGAGGGAGAATACAAGCAGCTGGAATTCTGGACCTAAAAAAGCACATCAGAGATACCTATTCTGCACATCTCCAAATAAGTTGAAACTTCACGGAGAATTATTTTGCAATATATGAAAAATACTGGAGCAAATAACTACCGGAGGGGGCCCACCTGGTGAGCACAAGACACCAGGGTGCACCAGGCCCCCCAAGCGCGCCCTGGTGGGTTGTGCCCAGCACGGCCCACCTCCGGCGCCCATCTTCTGGTATTTAAAGTCTTTTATCCTAGAAAAAATAAGGAGAGTATTTTCGGGACGGAACGCCACCGTCTCGAGGCGGAACTTGGACAGGAGCACTTTTCCCCTCTGGCGGAGCGATTCCGTCGGGGGAACTTCCCTCCCGAAGGGAGAAATCGAAGCCATCGTCATCACCAACACCCCTCTCATCTTTGGGAGGCCAATCTTCATCAACATCTTCAACAGCACCATCTCCTCTCAAACTCTAGTTCATCTCTTGTGTTCAATCTTTGTACCGGAACCTCAGATTGGTACCTGTGGGTGACTAGTAGTGTTGATTACATCTTGTAGTTGATTACTATATGGTTTATTTGGTGGAAGATTATAGGTTCAGATCCATTATGCTATTTAATACCCCTTTGATCTTGAGCATGAATATTATTTGTGAGTAGTTACCTTTGTTCTTGAGGTCACGGGAGAAGTCATGTTGCAAGTAATCATGTGAATTTGATATGTGTTCGATATTTTGATGATATGTATGTTGTGATTCCCTTAGTGGTGTCATGTGAATGTCGACTACATGACACTTCACCATCCTTGGGCCTAAGGGAATGCATTGTGGAGTAGTTATTAGATGATGGGTTGCTAGAGTGACAGAAGCTTAAACCCTAGTTTATGCACTACTTCGTAAGGGGCTAATTTGGATCCAAACGTTTAATGCTATGGTTAGATTTTATCTTAATACTTTCTCATAGTTGCGGATGCTTGCGAGGGGGTTAATCATAAGTGGGAGGTTTGTTCAAGTAAGAACAGCACCCAAGCACCGGTCCACCCACATATCAAATTATCAAAGTTGCGAACGCGAATCAAACCAACATGATAAAAGTGACTAGATGAAATTCCCGTGTACCCTCAAGAACACTTTGCCTATTATAAGAGACTGTTCTGGCCTGTACTTTGCCACAAAAGGATTGGGCTACCTTGCTTCACTTTATTTACCGTTACCGTTTCTTTCTTGTTACCAATTATCTTGCTATCAAACTATCTGTTACCTACAATTTCAGTGCTTGCAGAAATTACCTTGCTGAAAACCGCTTGCCGTTTCCTTCTGCTCCTCGTTGGATTCGACACTCTTACTTATCGAAAGGACTACGATTGACCCCGTATAGTTGTGGGTCATCAAGACTCTTTTGTGGCGCCGTTGCCGGGGAGTGAAGCGCTCTTGGTAAGTGGAAATTGGTAATAAAAAACTTATACTACGTGCTGAAATTTATTGTCACTTGCTACTATGGAAAACAATCCTTTGAGGGGTTTGTTCGGGGTACCTTCACCTCAACCGGAACCACAATTAGTTGCCCCTCAACCTACTGAACCTACTGAAAATATTGTCTATGAAATTCCTTCGGGTATGGTAGAACAACTTCTAGCTAATCCTTATGCAGGAGATGGAACTGAACATCCTGATATGCACCTAATACATGTGAATGAAGTTTGTGGATTATTTAAGCTTGCAGGTTTACCCGGAGATGAAGTTAAGAAGAAGTTTTTCCCTTTATCTTTGAATGGAAAAGCATTGACATGGTATAGGCTATGTGATGATATTGGATCATGGAACTGGAATCGATTGCAATTAGAATTCCATCAAAAGTTTTATCCTATGCATCTAGTTCATCGTGATCGGTATTATATATATAATTTTTGGCCTCGTGAAGGAGAAAGCATCGCTCTAGCTTGGGGGAGGCTTAAGTCAATGTTATATTCATGCCCCAATCATGATATCCCGAGAGAAGTTATTATTCAGAATTTTTATGCTCGGCTTTCTCATAATGATCAATCCATGCTCGATACTTCTTGTACTGGTTCTTTTATGAAGAAGACTATTGAATTCAAGTGGGATCTCTTAGAAAGAATTAAACACAACTCTGAAGATTGGGAGCTCGACGAAGGTAATGAGTCAAGTATAAATCTTAAATTTTGATTGTGTTAAATCTTTTATGAATACCGATGCTTTTCAAAAGTTTAGCACTAAATATGGACTTGACTCTGAGATAGTAGCCTCTTTCTGTGAATCATTTGCTACTCATGTTGATCTCCCTAAGGAGAAGTGGTTTAAATATCACCCCCCTATTAAATAAGAATTTAAAGAACCGGTAAAAGCCAAAGATGAAACCATCATTTACAATGTTGATCCAGTTGTGCCTACTGCTTATATTGAGAAACCACCTTTCCCCGTTAGGATAAAGGAACATGTTAAGGTATCAACTGTGGTTCGCAAAAGTAATATTAAATCACCTAAGCCCTCTAAGAAAATTAAAGTAGAACCTAGTGTTGCTATGGTTAAAGATCTCCTGGTAGAAAATATGGATGGGCATGTTATTTACTTCTGTGATGAAGCTGCTAGAATTGCTAAACCCGATGAAAAAGATAAACATAGACCCGTAGTGGGCATGCCTGTTATCTCAGTCAAAATAGGAGATCATTGCTATCATGGTTTATGTGATTTGGGTGCTAGTATGAGTGATATCCCTTTTACCTTATACCAAAAAATTATGAATGATATAGAACCTGCTGAAATAGAAGACATTGATGTTACTATTAAACTTGCTAATAGAGACACCATCACACTGCTTGGGATTGTTAGAGATGTTGAAGTCTTGTGTGGGAAAATAAAATACCCTACTGATTTTCTAGTTTTTGGTTCCCCACAAGATGACTTTTGTCCCATTATTTTTGGCAGACCCTTCTTGAACACCGTCAATGCTAAGATAGATTGTGAAAAACAAACTGTCGGTGTTAGTTTTGGTGACGTGTCTCATGAGTTTAATTTTTCCAAGTTTAGTAGACAACCTCGTGATAAAGAATTATCTAGTAAGGATGAAATAATTGGTCTTGCTTCTATTGTTGTACCTCCTACCGATCCATTAGAACAATATTTTCTAGACCATGAAAATGATATGCACTTGTGTGAAACAAATGAAATAGGTAAAATTTTCTTTGAACAACAACCTCTCCTAAAACACAATTTGCATATTGAAACCCTTGGAGGTCGTCCTCCACCTAAAGGTGATCCTCTGTTTGAATTAAAGCAATTGCCTGATACTTTGAAGTATGCTTATCTTGATGAGAAAAAGATATATCCTATTATTATTAGTGCTAACCTTTCAGAACATGAAGAAGAAAGATTATTAAAAATTCTGAGGAAGCACCGGGCTACTATTGGATATACTCTTGATGATCTTAAGGGCATTAGTCCCACTCTATGTCAGCACAAGATTAATATGGAACCTGATGCTAAACCCGTTGTTGATCACCAACGACGATTGAATCCTAAGATGAAAGAAGTGGTAAGAACTGAAATATTAAAGCTTCTAGAAGCAGGTATAATCTATCCCATAGCTGATAGTAGATGGGTAAGTCCCATTCATTGTGTCCCTAAGAAGGGAGGTATTACTGTTGTTCCTAATGATAAGAATGAACTCATTCCACAAAGAATTGTCACTGGCTATAGAATGGTAATTTATTTTAGAAAATTAAACAAAGCTACTAAAAAAGATCATTACCATCTGCCTTTCATTGATCAGATGCTAGAAAGATTATCTAAGCACACACACTTTTGTTTTCTGGATGGACATTCTGGTTTCTCTCAAATACCTGTATCACAATCTGATCAAGAGAAAACCACCTTTACTTGTCCTTTTGGAACCTATGCTTATAGACGTATGCCTTTTGTTTTATGCAATGCACCTACTACCTTTCAAAGATGTATGACTGCTATATTCTCTGATTTTTGTGAAAAGATTGTGGAAGTTTTCATGGATGATTTTTCCATTTACGGAACTTCTTTTGATTATTGCTTAAGCAACCTTGATCGAATTTTGTAGAGATGTGAACAAACTAATCTTATCTTGAATTGGGAGAAGTGCCACTTTATAGTGAATGAAGGTATTGTCTTGGGGCATAAAATATCTGAACGAGGTATTGAGGTGGATAAAGCTAAAGTTGATGCAATTGAGAAAATGCCATGTCCTAAAGATATTAAAGGTATTTGGAGTTTCCTTGGTCATGTTGGTTTCTATAGGAGGTTCACTAAAGACTTCTCTAAAATTTCTAGGCCTCTTACTAATCTTTTACAAAAGGATATTCCATTTGTTTTTTATGATGATTGTGTAGAAGCCTTTGAAACACTCAAGAAAGCCTTAACTTCTGCACCTATCATTCAACCACCTGTTTGGAACTTGCCTTTTGAAATTATGTGTGATGCTAGTGATTACGCTGTTGGTGCTGTTCTGGGACAAAGAGTTGATAAGAAATTAAATGTTATCCACTATGTAGTAAAACTCTAGACAGTGGCCAACGAAATTATGCTACTACTGAAAAAGAATTTCTAGCAGTTGTGTTTGCTTGTGATAAACTTAGATCCTACATTGTTGATTCCAAAGTCATTGCTCACACCGATCATTCTACTATAAAATATCTTATGGAAAAGAAAGATGCTAAACTTAGACTCATTAGGTGGGTTCTCTTGCTTCAAGAATTTGATTTACGTATAATTGATAGGAAGGGAGCTGAGAAACCCGTAGCTGATAACTTGTCTAGATTAGAAAATGTTCTTGATGACCCACTACCCATTGATGATAGCTTTCCTGATGAACAGTTAGCTGCAATAAATGTTTCTCAAAACACTCCTTGGTATGCTGATTATGCTAACTACTTTTTTGCTAAATATATACCACCTAGTTTCACATACCAACAAAAGAAAAAAATCTTCTATGATTTAAGACATTACGTTTGGGTTGACCCACATCTTTATAAAGAAGGTATGGACGGTATTATTAGACGTTGTGTACCTGAGCATGAAAAGGAACAAATCCTACGGAAATGTCATTCCGAAGCTTATGGAGGACATCATGCGGGAGATAGAACTGCTCACAAGGTATTACAATCTGGTTTTTATTGGCCTACTCTCCTCAAGGATGCCTGTAAGTTTTTCTTATCTTGTGATGAATGTCAAATAATTGGTAATATCGGTAAGCGTCAGGAAATGCCTATGAATTATTCACTTGTTGTTGAACCATTTGATGTTTGGGGTTTTGATTATATGGGACCTTTTCCCTCCTCTAATGGATACACCCATATTTTGGTTGCTGTTGATTATGTCACTAAGTGGGTAGAAGTTATTCCAACCAGTAGTGCTGATCATAACACCTCCATTAAAATGCTTAAAGAAGTTATCTTCCCGAGGTTTGGAGTCCCTAGATACTTAATGACTGATGGTGGTTCACACTTTATTCATGGTGCTTTCCATAAGATGCTTGCTAAGTATGATGTTAACCATAGAATTGCATCACCCTATCATCCTCAATCTAGTGGTCAAGTTGAACTTAGCAATAGAGAAATGAATTTAATATTACAAAAAACTATCAATAGGTCTCGAAAGAATTGGTCTAAGAAACTAGATGATGCACTTTGGGCCTACAGAAAAGCTTTTAAAAATCCTATGGGTATGTCTCCATACAAAATGGTATATGGAAAAGATTGTCATTTGCCTCTAGAGTTAGAACGTAAAGCATTTTGGGAAATTAAAGAATTCAATTATGATTTCAAACTTGTCGGTGAGAAGAGGTTATTTGATATTAGCTCACTAGATGAGTGGAGAACCCAGGCTTATGAAAATGCCAAACTATTCAAAGAAAAAGTAAAAGGATGGCATGACAAAAGAATCCAAAAGCGGGAATTCAAAATAGGAGACTATGTTCTTTTGTACAACTCTCGTTTAAGATTTTTCGCAGGTAAGCTTCTCTCCAAATGGGAAGGACCATATATTATCGAAGAGGTTTATCGTTCTGGAGCTATCAAGATTAATAATGCCAAAGGTACTAACCCGAAGGTGGTCAATGGACAAAGAATTAAACACTATATCTCAGGTACGCCTATTAACGTTGAAAGCAATGTTATCCAAACCATGACACCGGAGGTACGTGATACGGTAAGTAAACGGACTCCGAAAAATATGCAAAAATATTTTCTGTCAATTTTGGAATATTACAAAAATTAGGAAAATAAGAAATAAACGGGAAAGCAACTGAGGTGAGCACGATACACCAGGACGCGCCAGCCCAGCCAGGCACGCCCTGGTGGGTTGTGCCCACCTCAGACACCTTCCCGACTCCATTTTCCTTTCATATTCTTGCTTCCCAAGATAAAAAATTCTCTATATATACCCCCGATTGTTTTGACCACCGCATCGCAGAAAAATCCTCTGTTCTTGTTTCGTGCTGTTTTCCTATCAGATCTATCAAGCCAGGCACCATGTCTTCTCCCTCCTCCAATAACGTAGAAGAATATGCTTGGCTGATGAAGATGGAGCTGAAGAGAGAGGAGCCAAAAGAAGCCAATAATGAAGACAAGGGCAAGGAAGCTATGAAGGATCAAGCTCCAGAAGGAGGGCATTCCATGCTAACAGAGGAGGAGGAAGAAGAAGATATCCTTCAACCTTATTACAATCATCTTATCCCCACAGAAATTTAAGCTTTTAGGGCTTTTGAAGCGCTCCGTGTTCAGAATAAATTTCTTACTCGTGAAAATATTTTGCTAGAGGAGCACATCATCACCCTTTGGAGAGTCATCCGCAGATTGGAGTACCTATTGAGTCTGAAGTGTGATACTTCATCACCACCACCTTCATCATCTTCACCACCAAAGGAGACTTGAACACACGGGTATGGGCACTCCCCTTGGCTTGAGCCAAGCTTGGGGGAGGTGCCCCGATATCGTATCACCATCACTTTTATTCACCTTTACCTATTTTAGTTTGATCTTTAGCTTTTTTGTGATTTAGTTGAATAAAAGTTTAGTATGATCTATTTTTGAGTGTTAGTTTCGTGATCTATCTATCTATGTAATCGAGTGAGAGTTATATAAGAAAGTTTAGTTTGAGGCTTTGCTTCTTTACTTTCTTGTTGCAATCAAAATAGAAAGGAAATAAATGAAAAGAATCATATGCTAATCTTATGGTAAGTAATGACATCACATAAGGAAAAGTATAAGTGGTAAAATTTATTGGAGATTGACAAACATAGCATTGGTCAATGATGCAATTCATGAAAGAATTAATAAGGGAAGAGAAGATTCACATGCAAATACACTATCTTGGACATCTTTTATGATTGTGAGCCCCCATTAAATATTATACGCCAAAATTGTTGACATTGGACAAGGAAGACAACATAATGATTTATGCTTGTTCGTATTCACATAGAAGTTATATTGTCATAGATCCTTCACCATGTGGTGCTTGCTCAACATCTTTGCTAGCCAAAAATTCCGCACTAAGTAGAGATACTACTTGTGCATCCAAAAACCCAAACCACAAATTCATGTTTTGAGAGTCCACCATACCTACCTACGGATCGAGTAAGATCCTTCAAGTAAGTTGTCATCGGTGCAAAAAGGCAATAAAAATTGCTTCTAAATGTGTTTGATCAATTAGTGTAAGAGAAAATTGAGCGTTGTACGAACTTATGATGGCAAAGTAATAAAAGCGACGGACTGCATAATAAAGGTTGCTATCATAGGGGGCAATATAGCCTGAAGTTCTTTTACATTAAGGGATTGGGCATACAAACCAAAAAGCGCTTGACAACCTCTGCTTCCCTCTGCGAAGGGCCTATCTTTTACTTTTATGTATTTACTTTTAAGCAAGAGTCAAAGTATTCTTCCCTATTCCTTTTTACGTTTTATTTTTGCAATCATCTTGTGGTGAGGAAAGATCTAGGCACATATATTCAATTGAATGTGAGTGAGCATGAGTTATTATTGTTGACATCACCCTTGAGGTGAATACATTGGGAGGCGAAACTATAAGCCCCTATCTTTCTATGTGTCCAGTTGAAACTTTTTGCTCATGGGTATGCTGTGAGTGTTAGCAATCATAGAAGACTAAATGATGGTTGAGTATGTGGACTTGCCAAAAGGCTCCGACACGAGACCCTTCCTAAAAATATAATGAATTGTAGTTGCAAAGTTGACAAAGTTTGTTGGTTTTCAATAAGGTTTATGCTTTATACTTCTATGTTGTGATGAATTGTTACTTGTTCATGAGAACTTATATGATGAAGTTATATAATAAAAGTTATATGAATAAGCTCTATGATAAAGTTTGTTGTTTTTATGATCATAAGCATGATGCTACTATGTCCGTATTTTGTTTTTATCGACACCTCTCTCTCAAACCATGTGGACATGCTTTTCAATATCGGTTTTCGCTTGAGGACAAGCGAGGTCTAAGTTTGGGGGAGTTGATACGTCCATTTGCATCATGATTTCCTACTGTTATTTATAATGTTTTGATTTATAATAATGCTTTAGGGAGTGATTCTAATGCCTTTTCTCTCATAATATGCAAAGTTTACACAAAGAGGGAGAATACCGGCAGCTGGAATTCTGGACCTGAAAAAGCACATCAGAGATACCTATTCTGCACATCTCCAAATAAGCTCAAACTTCACGGAGAATTATTTTGGAATATATGAAAAATACTGGAGCAAATAACTACCGGAGGGGGCCCACCTGGTGAGCACAAGACACCAGGGTGCGCCAAGCCCCCCAGGCGCGCCCTGGTGGGTTGGGCCCAGCACGGCCCACCTCCGATGCCCATCTTCTAGTATTTAAGGTCTTTTGACCTAGAAAAAATAAGGAGAGGACTTTCAGGACAGAACGCCGCCGTCTCGAGGCGGAACTTGGGCTGGAGCACTTTTGCCCTCCAGCGAAGCGATTCCACCGGGGGAACTTCCGTCCCGAAGGGGGAAATCGAAGCCATCGTCATCACCAACACCCCTCTCATCTTTGGGAGGCGAATCTTCATCAACATCTTCAACAGCACCATCTCCTCTCAAACCCTGGTTCATCTCTTGTGTTCAATCTTTGTACCGGAACCTGAGTTTGGTACCTGTGGGTGACTAGTAGTGTTGATTACATCTTGTAGTTGATTACTATATGGTTATTGGTGGAAGCTTATATGTTCAGATCCATTATTCTATTTAATACCCCTCTGATCTTGAGCATGAATATTATTTGTGAGTAGTTAGCTTTGTTCTTGAGGTCACGGGAGAAGTCATGTTGCAAGTAATCATGTGAATTTGATATGTGTTCGATATTTAATGATATGTATGTCTGATTCCCTTAGTGGTGTCATGTGAACGTCGACTACATGACACTTCACCATCCTTGGGCCTAAGTGAATGCATTGTGCAGTAGTTATTAGATGATGGGTGGCTAGAGTGACAGAAGCTTAAACCCTAGTTTATGCGCTACTTCGTAAGGGGCTGATTTGGATCCAAACATTTAATGCTATGGTTAGATTTTATCTTAATACTTTTCTCGTAGTTGCGGATGCTTGCGAGGGGGTTAATCATAAGTGGGAGGTTTGTTCAAGTAATATCAACACCCAAGCACCGGTCCACCCACATATCAAATTATCAAAGTAGCGAACGCGAATCAAACCAACATGATAAAAGTGACTAGACAAAATTCCCGTGTACCCTCAAGAACACTTTGCCTATTATAAGAGACTGTTCTGGCATGTCCTTTGCCACAAAAGGATTGGGCTTCCTTGTTGCACTTTATTTACCGTTACCGTTACTTTCTTGTTACCAATTATCTTGCTATCAAACTATCTGTTACCTACAATTCCAGTGCTTGTAGAAATTACCTTTCTGAAACCCGCTTGTCATTTCCTTCTGCTCCTCGTTGGGTTCGACACTCTTACTTATCGAAAGGACTACAATTGACCCCCTATACCTGTGGGTCATCAAGCATCAATTCAAAAGGTCTTCTAAAGTTTATGCAACAAGTATTATTAGAAGGATAATTGATGAAAAGTATGATCCCATTGCAAGTCTTAGAGAGCATATGATGAAGAAATACAATATGGGTTCGAAACTTAAGACCATGGAAATATAATTTTCTAATGGCTTGCTTGCGCATTTTATTATGTCATCTTTGCCTCAAGATTTCTCGCCATTTATGATCAATTATAATGCGATGGACATAAAGTGGGGTGTGGATGAAATGATGGCATTTTGTGTGCAAGAAGAAGAAAGTCTAAAGGATGACAAGATTGAGCATGTCAATCTGTTTAACATTTCACAAAAGAAAATGTACAAGAAATTGAATGATTATATTATGAAGCCTAAGCCTAATAAGTTCAAAAATAAAGGCCAGTCTTCCAAAAGCTCTCAGCAAAAGAAGCCTGAAAAAGCACATAACGAAGAAGGAAAAGATCATGTTGGTTGCCACTTTTGTGGAAAGGTTGGTCATAAGCAAAAGGATTGCTTTGGCTTCAAGAGATGGCTCAAAGATAGAGACTAATGTTATTACTTTTGTTGAAAAATCCTTTTATGTAAATTATGCCACCAACTCTTGATTCAGGTGCAACAATTCACATTGCAAGTTCGTTGCAGGGATTCCAAATGAGGAGGACCCTAAAAAGAGGGGAAAGAACCATTAGAGTTGCTTATGGTGTTGAAGCTTACGCCGAAGGACTTGGAGACTTCACTCTTATACTCATGCCAGATTTAAGCGTTTGTTACACAACGTCCTTTCTGTACCCTAGATGAAGCAAAATTTAGTTTTTGTTTCATATTTAGATGATGACGGTTATGCATGTCGCGTTGGGAATAAGCAGTGTATAATTATTTATGACAATAATAATGTTGGTCTTGCCTTCACACAAGACAAACTTTATGTATTTTCCCTTTGTGGTGATGTGAATAACGTGGGTCCTACCTCAAATATGAATGTCGGTACCAAACACAAATGAAATGCTAATGAGACTTCTTTGAAATTATGGGACTATTTTTTAGGCCATATTTTTTGAGAGGGAGGATTGAGCGTCACATTAAAGATCAAGTCTTCCTTCTCTCGGTTTTTCGGATGCGGATATTGATCATTGTATCGACTGCATCAAAGGAAAATATGCAAAGAAAATTAAGAAAGGTGCAAAACGAAGCACGGGAGTTTTGGAAATAATTCATACAAATATATGTGGTCCGTTTAATGTGAGATTCGTGGATGGTTTTAATTCTTTCATGACGTTCACCGATGATTTATCCCGATATGGGTATATCTATCATATTAAAGAAAGAGCAGAGGGATTAGACAAGTTCAAGATTTTTAAAGAAGAGGTTGAAATCCAAAGTAATAGAAATATTAAAGTTGTAAGATCTGAACGTGGTGGTAAGTACTATGACAGACATACTTCTTATGGACAAATTTTTGGACTGTCACAAAATTCTTACAGAAAAATGGCATTATGGCCCAGTACTCAGTGCCGGGTGAACCCCGTAATAATGGGGTGCCTGAAATAGGGAATCCCACATTTATGGATATGGTGCAAAATATGTTAAGCCACTCCAGTCTGCCGGTGAATTTATGGATGGAAGCCATGAAAATAATAGCACATATTCTTAACAGGGTTCCTAGTAAATCGGTGTCCAAAACACCGTATGAATTATGGACTCGGAGAAAATCGACCCTAAATTATTTTCATGTATGGGACTGTCCAATTGAAGCAAGGATTTTCAATCCAATTAAGGGAAAATTAGACCCCCAAGATAGTGAGTTGCCATTTTATTGGTTATTTAGACAAATCTAAAGCATATCGGTTTTATTGTCTAAATCAGGTAACAAAGTTTGTTGAAACAAGACACGTTGTGTTCTTGGAAAGTGATGTGATGGGGGGAGCATGACAGCCATGGAAATAATTTTGGAAGAAAAACGGGAATGTGCCCCAACTCCAATGATTCAAGAACTTGTTTTCCCGATGTTTGCTAATGTTGTACCTCTTGTTGAGAGGACTGCTAATGCAACACATGTTGAGATTCTTGTGATTGTTTCTGATGTCTCACCCGATGATGTTTCTATTGAAAATACTCAACACCCCATAATTGTTGATGATGTGCCAAATAATGAACCTCTCAGAAGGTCACAATGGACTAGAAAGCCTGCTTTTCCTGATGATATCTCACTTACATGAGTGAAGATATGAATGAGTCAGTGTTGGATAATGATCCCACCTCATTTAAAGAAGCCATGCAATGTGAATTTTCATCTGAATGGCTTAATTCTATGAAAGATGAAATGAAATCTTTGAGCACTAATGAAGTATTTGGACTTAGTAGAAATTCCCACAAGAGCCAAAACAGTTGGATGCAAATGGGTCTAGAAGACCAAACGTGACTCCAAAGAGAATATCAAAATGTTAAGGAAAGGCTCGTACCAAAAGCTTTCACTCAAAGAGAAGGTATTGATTATAAAGAAACATTTTCACCCGTCTCTTCTAAGAACTCATTTAGAATATGGCACTAGTGGCTCATTATGATTTGGAGCTACATCAGATGGATGTCAAGACGACATTTCTAAATGTTCTCTTACGTGAAGATGTTTACATGGCACAACCAAAAGGTTTTGTTATGGAAGAAAATGGGCATTTAGGATGTCACCTCAAAAAATCTGTCTAAGGCTTGAAGCAAGCATCCAGATAATGGTATCTCACGTTTGATGAAGTTACAAGGAAATTTGGTTTCGAAGAAAATAAAGTGGACAATTGTGTTTATGTTAAGTTCAGGGGGAGTAAATTTGTCTTCCTAATATTGTATGTTGATGACATACTTTTAGCTGACGCTGGTAAAAATATGCTGTTGGAAAATAAGAGGTTCATTTCATCTAAATTTGATAGAGGATCTCGGTGAAGAAACTTATGTTTCAGGAATCGTAATTCACTGGGATAGATCCAGAGGGACCTTGGGGCTATCTCAGAGAGCATATATTGAGAAGGTACTAAAAAAGTACAATATGCTTAAGTGATCAGCCTTGCCTGCTCCTATTGTCAAGGGCGATAAATTTGGGAACTTTCAGTGCCCAAGAAATGATTATGAATCTGCGCAGATGAAGTCAATTCCGTATGCCTCAATCGTTGGAAGCATTATGTATGCACAAGTGTGCACTCGCCTTGATTTAGCATTTGTGGCCGGGATGCTAGGCAGGTTTTAGTCCAATCCATGTCTGGATCACTGGAAAGTTGCTAAGAATGTATTGTGTTATTTGCAAGGCACTAAAGGCCCCATGCTCACATATAAGAAATATGATAACCTCAAGGTGGTGGGCTATTCAGATGCAGATTTTTTGGGGTGTGTTGATACTAAGAAATCCATGTCAGGTTATGTTTTCACCCTTGCAAAAGGAGCCATATCGTGGAAAAGCTCCAAACAAACTATCACTTCATTGTCGACAATGCAGATAGAATTTGTGGCATGGTTTGAGTCTACCGGGTAGGCAGTATGGCTGAATAATTTCATCTCGAGACTGAGAGTGGTTGACAATTAACAAGTCAAGTGATGCTGCCAAGCACAATCACATTAAGTATCTTGTTGTGAAAGATAGAGTCTAGGATCAGACAATCAATGTTAAATACATAAGTATTGAGATGATGTTGGCAGATCCACTCACAAAAGGCTTACTACCTAGTGTATTTCTAAGAGCATGTCGCCGGCATGGGTTTGGTTGAATGATTTTGATCCTGGAATATTTGGGACTATTATGACACCGCCTCCCCAATAGGACTATTTTGAGATCGATGGGAACCATAGTCACTTGGTTCGACAATACTTAACTGAATGTTGTAGTCTACTATCTTGGTGTACCATTTTATCAAAGGATGATTTAGTAATGTCTATAATGTTTATGTCAAGAATTATTTAAACTAAGTTAATGGATATGTGAATAAATTTTATGGAGCTCATAAGTTTAACAAGCTTCATTTTGATGTGAAGTGATGTATTATAGTCACCAGGTTCAGTGGTACCTGATATTGGCCACATCAATCTTTTCGTCTTAATGCATTACTTTGTTCAAACATGCACTTATAAAGTTTAGCCTTACGATCAATGGGGGGGGGGGGATGTTGGATATTTTGATCTATAGTCTAAACTGTCGATGGCTGCTACAGTACAGCTACAGTGCGCATTGCTACACTAGGCCAGTTGATACAGTGGAGCTATAGTAACTAGCTGAGCTGCCCTGATTGGGGGCAGCCCTCTCCAGCCAGGTGTTGGCCCCCAGTGCACAGTGCTAAGATATATATATAGAGAGAGAGAGATGAGAGTGATCCAAATGAGGCTGGAACACAAGTTGTTGCTCCAAGCTATTTATCTCACTCTCTCACACTTAAGTTCAAGCTACCGATCAAGCTAGCACAGGACCACTAGGAAGACCAACACAGCCACCTGATCAATGCTCTAGGTGGTGAAGAACTCATAGGAGGATATGGCTGCACCATCAGATCAAGGTCTGATCATCTTCTCTTTATTTTAGTAGCTCAAACTTGTGCTACGAAGAGATTGGCAATACAAAAGATTCTACTACATATAGATAAGTCTGAAGCAACCTTTTTTATATGATCAAACTGAGTTCAGTTCCTTTAGAACTAAGGGGGCAATTTCTTGGTATTGCCATCTAGTCATACAAATTGTGAGGCAACAACTTTTTTGATAGAATCAAACTAAGCTTTATTGATCTAATGGAAATGCACGATGATCTATTTGTCTGAAACACAAGTCTAATATGACGAGTATGTGATTTGAATCATAGGTAATTGACAAGTTTGAACTATGGACAATGGAGACTCGTATAAATATAAGGGATTTCTGTTTCTATGTCCCTCGTTGCTTAGTTCTCCTCAGTTTTGCCCATGCTCTTTGGCAGTCCTCACTTTTCCCCTTCACCGCACGGCCCACCCTCACAAAAGCCCAAACGGGGGTTTGCCGTTGGGTCAAAGCCTTTGACCGTTACATGGCGCGGTTACTAACGCGTGGGACACCCCTTCCCTGGCAGCGGCAGCGCGGTCGTCGGTGGTGGGTGTATGTACTGACTTGTGGGACACCTCTGTCAGCGGGGCGCGCTCGTAGGTGGTTGGCGGTGTCATTGACGGGTGGGACACCCCTGGCAGCAGCAGCGCGGTCGTCGGTGGTGGGCGTATGTACTGACTTGTGGGACACCTCTGTCAGCGGGGCACGCTCGTAGGTGGTTGGCGGTGTCATTGACGCGTGGGACACCCCTGGCAGTGGCAGCGCGGTCGTCGGTGGTGAGAGTATGTACTGACTTGTGGGAGACCTCTGTTAGCGGGGACGCTCGTAGTTGGTTGGCTGTGTCACTCACGCACGGGACACCCCTGGCAGCGGGAGCGCGGTCGTCGGTGGTGGGCGCATATATTGACTTGTGGGACACCTCCGTCAGCGGGGCACACTCGTAGGTGGTTGGCGGTGTCAGTGACGCGTGGGACACCCCTGCCAGCGGGAGCGCGATAGTTGGTGGTGGGCACATATACTGACTTGTGGGACACCACTATCAGCGGGGCACGGTCGTAGGTGGTTGGCGGTGTCACGTACGCGTGGGACACCCCTGGCAGTGGCAGCGCGGTCATCGGTGGTGGGCGCATATACTGAATTGTGGGACAACTCTGTCAGCGGGGCGTGCTCGTAGGTGGTTAGCGGTGTCACTAATGCGTGGGACACCCCTGGCAGCGGGAGCGCGGTCATTGGGGGTGGGCGCATATAATGACTTGTGGGACACCTCTCTCAGCGGGGCGCGCTCGCAGATGGTTGGTGGTTTGGTGTGACGCATATGACACCTACACCAAAGGCGGGCCCATCTATTAGCGTCTGCGCGGTGGTTTGTGGCAGATTTGGCGAAAAAAAGAGGGGGCTTATTAAGCGAGGCAGAGTACTCAAAACGAAGGCCAGACGCTCAAAGAGATGCGCAAGGGCCCACCGACCAAATCTGTGCTTTGAAACATTCCTCGCGTTTTTATTTACATATGGAAGCGGAGGATGGACTCACCGTTCAGCTACTCTATGTACTACAACATCTAGGGTGTGAATTGTTTTCCCTTTGTTCAAACATTTTAGTCCTGGATATATTAGTTTGGTGGATGCACTCGAGTCAACCAAATTAGTTTAGTCCTGAGTATATTGGTTTGGTAGATGAACTTGGGAGTAGCAAAGTAACAAGTTTCAAACAAAAAATAGTGTCAACACTTCAAGTTTGACCCCATTATGGTCATGGAAATAGCCACATACATGGCATAATCCATGATTATTTTTGCAAATTTTGCACGACTACTTGTGTTACCATTGTGGACAATGTTTCCACAGGAATCTGCAATTATTTGGTAGTAAAAATCAAAATTTCCATTTTCCAAGTGTTAGAAATGTCTTTTTTTTAAAGGAAGTGCCTCAAATAGTTTTGAAATTTGTTCCATTTCATTTTTCACCAAAAGTAGGTCAGATTGGATGACCACCGACCAAGTTTATGTAATTTCAGAGTACCATTGCTATATTCCATCTATTTAGTTGACTTTTCATGAATTATTAGAAATTGCCCAAATTTGAACTACAAGTGTGATGTAGTTTGGTCCTGAAAATTGCAAAAAAATATTTTATGCTTTAATGTTGGTGGTGAATAAACATGAGACAAAAAAAGTAGGAATTCAAAACCTTTTGTATCGATGGTTAACACTTCAAGTTTGACCCAATTTTGAAAATAAGTAAAGAAAATGAAAAAATGCTCAAAAAATGAAATTCTTTTGCATGGAACCATCTTGTGTGCACTAGATTGTGGGAAAAATACTAAACTTGCAGTACAACATGTTTGAAAAAAAAACTTCACGAAATGGCCTATCTAGTAGTCCCTTCTTTCCGGTTTATAGGGCTCAAATCTGAAATATCATAACCAAGGTAGACTATGAGTGAATGAGACGAGTTTTGTGGATACAAAATTGCCCAATGAAATATTCCTCACTTATTCAACTCCCGAGGCAATAAGTGCAACACCCTCCCTTTCATTGGATTTGTATGCTGCATGTAGAAAAAGATGCATGCATGACCAATAATTCCCTCACATTCATTAAATGTGGTGTGAGACTCAAAGCTCTTTAATTCAATTTGAGTCAAAGTAAGCCTTATATAATGGAAATCTGAAATTTTGAGATAAGCCCTCTAAACTGGAAAGGAGGGAGTATGAACTTGTGCGGATTCCAAGGCATATGCACATGGAAATGGCCACATACATGGCATAATCCATGATTATTTGTCCAAATTTGGGACAACTACTTGTGTTACCATTATGGACAATGTTTCCATAGGAATCTGCAATTATTTGATAATAAAAACAATTGTTCTAGTTTTCCAAGTGTTAGAAATTACTTATTTTGTGAAGGAAGTGCCTCAAATAGTTTTGAAATTTGTTTCATTTCATTTTCACCAAAAGTAGGTCACATTGTATGACCACTAACCAAGTTTCACTTATTTCAGAGTACCATTGCTATTTTCCATCTATTTAGTTGACTTTTCATTAATTATCAAGAAAAAATATAAGAAAAATGAAAAAAGCTCAAAAAAAGAAATTATTTTGCATGGAGCCATCTGTGTGAACTAGTTTGTGGGAAAAATACTAAACTTGCAGTACAACATGTTTGAAATACAATAATTTTTAAAAGTTGGCAGTGTTTGATTGAAAACACCGAATTGTTTTACCTAATTCATCAAATGTGTGTCACCAGTTGTCACACACAAGTAAACATGGCACAAATTGGACATCCAAACATGCATAGGTACTGACATTCAATTTAGAAATTCAAACAGCACCAAATTCCGTTAAAAGTTTAAAATTTGTACACACATAAACCCTTAAACCTAGCTACTACTCGTCGTCGTCCATGTCGGAATAGCTGCCGATGCGGGAGTAGGATGAGCTGCCCTCGTCGCCACCCCCTGCTTGTCGTCGTCATCGTCCTCGCTCACGAGGACGATGGTGACGTCGCCCACCGAGGCAACGACCGCCTGTCGCAGGCCCGGTGAGTCCACCGGGTCATCGGGGTGGTGTTGCGGCCCCTTTTTTGATTCGCGCAACGCCAGGAGGAGCCCAGGCATGTCTGCAGGGTTGCCGTCCTCCCGTACCACTGCCCCTGTACTCCGCCAGCAGCGGCGGCTCCGGCTCCGGTTTGGGATCGAGCAGCGAGCCGTGCGAGCTCATCCCGGGCTCCGGCTTGGGCACGAGCAGCGGGCCGTGCGAGCTCGTCCCAGGCTCTAGCTTTGGTACTAGCAGAGGGGTGCCGTGGGAACACGGGATGCGCAGCCCGGCGCCGCACACTGCACAGCTCGTACCCGGCTTCGGCTTTGGCATGCGCAGGCCGGCGCCGCGCACTGCAGAACTCGTCCCCGGCGTCCCTATCCCCGGCTTTGGAACGCGGAGGCCCCGACTAGTACTTGACCCACCGCCGCCTCCTGCAGATGTGGGCGTGGCCCGCGGTGTGAGTCGAGGCATGGACCACGGCGGCGAAACTTGCTCGCCCTCCTCCAGATCGAGCTGCGCGCGGCACGCGGCCATGACATCGAGGAAGGTACGCCCTTCCCAGAAGTCGTACCTCTCGTCGATGTTGTTCCATGAAGGTGGGTAGCAGCCGTTGTAGTGCTGGATGCGGGAGGCGTGTTCCTCCACCAGGATCTCTGGCCACCGTGGGTTGTCGGGTGCATAGCGAGGCTTGGACCGGTCCTCCGGCGGCAAGCCTTCCCGAAATGCGCGTATCGCGCGCGACATGGCCGGCGTACAGACGGAGGGGATAGGGGCCACCGCGAGCCCCCCCCCCCCCCCCCCAAGCTCATGTGCCAGCTGGCCGGCAGGCGCATGTCCGACGGCACCATGACGCCGCAGCGGGCGAGGAGCGATGCCTCGTCTACCCGGAGGGTGATCGGCATGCCTGGAACGCACAGCGTGCGATGGCGCTCCCGGTTGCTGCTTCCGGCCCCACGACCATAGCTGGCCATTGCTCCGACTGCGGAAGGGGAGGCGGCTAGGGTTTGGTGGAGGCGCACAGCGGAAAAAGCTGTGGGGCAACGAGGGGAAGGGAGGGGATTGGTACATGAATGGGTGAATGGCGGTGGGCACGCCATGCCGCTATAAAATGCATTAACAGAAGCATGGAGGGCATGCCGGCGACGCGACTCGCATGGGAAACCGCACGGTGTGAAAATGCCGACTTGATGACGATGTGACTACACATGCATGCAGGCACATGCCTGGCCGATTGTGAGAGCGCCACATGGCACGGTGTGTTCCACTCGTCAGTAACAGCGGCGGCTAACAGTCAACTCCCTTGACCAACGGTAAACCCCCGTTTGGGTGTTGGTGAGTGTGGGTGGCACGGGGGAGAGGAAAAGTGAGCAAAAAAAGTTGGCGTGGGCAAAACTGATGAGGACTAAGCAATGAGGGGCACAAAAATAGAAATCCCTAAAAATTAAGTGATGTGAACCACATGACCTAGCCCCAGATTGCTTGATGCACGGAGCTCTCGATCCTGCACAACAGTCTAGCCGCGAATCAATGTTTCTTTTAACTGTGCATAGTTGACAGATGTACGAAGACACACACCCAATAACTATGCAAAAATATACAATAGCTCCACAATGCAAGAATCCCACTGGTATCTTTTCATGCTGATGGTTAATCATAATTCAAAACTGACACCATAACAGAAGAGATGTGTACATACTTGTGATTTCTAAGCCAACTTTTTAGCAGAGTTTTGCACATTGGATATCTTTTCATGGCATCACACCCATTATGTCAGTATACATAATAGGTCTTGTCTGTTACGTGGTGAAGAATTTTTTGTTCGATCTTATTTTGTTTTGTTGAATTGTTGTCTTGTTTGTTACATTGTGCAGGACAATGTATTCCCATCCACTGGATGACCCGGATGATACACATGAACAAGATGATACCAAAAACACTACATATCTAGCTGACTTGTACACACTTGATGAATTCCTAGCCGAGGAGGATATGCTAGACTTCTTCTCCGAGGAGATTGTTGTGGAGTTGGAGGGAACACTTGAAGCTCTTCAAGCAAAAGATCACATAGCAGGAGTGGTCCGAGGATATACATCAAAAGGCCGCGTGAAGAAGCCCATAACTTATACGAGATTATTTCTCAGCAAACCCTCTATACCCTGCCAAATTTTTTTGGAGAAGATTTAGGATGAGGCGACCTTTGTTTCTCCGCATTGTCAATGCACTAGGCGAGTGGTAACCATACTTCATCGCAAGGAAATATGCTCTTAACCATGAAGGGCTCTCTCCACTTCAAAAATGCATGGCATCCATACGCCAATTGGCTTATGCCACACCTGCAGACAATATTGATGAATAGCTCAAGATCGGCCAGTCTACCTGAATTGATTGCTTGAAGAACTTCGTGCAAAGAGTGATTGATACATATGCCATGGATTATTTAATAAGCCCCAACACTGATGATATAGAGCGCTTACTTCGAATTGGCAAAGGTCGTGGGTTTCCTGGCATGTTAGGAAGCCCAGATTGTATGCATTGGCGTTGGGAAAAATGTCCTATGGCATGGAAGGGCCAATTTACTCGCGGTGATAAAGGGTCTCCTACTCTTATTATGGAGGTAGTTGCTTCACAAGATCTTCGATGCGGGGTCAAACAATGACATCAATGTGCTAAATCAATTACCGTTGTTCATCAAGCAGCTGAAAGGCCAAGCTCCTCGAGTGAACTTTTTGTCAACGAGAAGGAATATCAACATGGTTATTACCTTGTAGATGGAATATATCCAGAATGGGCAGCGTTCATGAAGACAATATTGATGCCACAAATAGAGAAGCACAAGCTGTTTGTTGCACATCACGAAGGGGCAGGGAAGGATGTGGAGGGTGCTTTTGGGGTTTTATAAGGTTGATTCTCTATTCTGCGTCGTCCTGCATGTTTGTATGATCGGGGCATCATTCTTCACAATATGGTAGTCGAGGATGAAAAAGAAGAGGCGGCTAATATTCTTGATTTGAACGAGGAGGCGGGCGCATCCATTGTCCTACCATAAGTGTTCACTCATGGTGATATACTGGTATTCGCGCAAGTGCTACAAAGGGATGCAAGAATCGAGGATCATGCGACTCATAGAGCACTCAAAAATGATTTGGTAGAGCACATTTGGAAAAAGTTCTGGCCAAAATAGAATACCGTCAGTACTTACTTTATGCACCTCTGACCATAATCTGATATATTTTGATGATAACTTATTGGCACTTTATGTATGAACTTGGTTCAAATATATGTTCATATGATTTATTTAAGGATTTTTTTTTTGCTAAATACATGCCACAAATAGGCTACGGAGTTTACATACTACTAAGATCCTACTAGTAATTAAATGAAGAGAGCTAAGCTATAGGAAGCTAAGAATCTACGCATTGGGGAGTTTGGTTAGTAAAGCATTTAGTATGCTTAGCACCTCATCTATGTTTATATACTACTAATGTTTATTAAGCAATGATCTCAGTTTATTAATTACGAGAACGAAACTGTTTTGTGGACAACATTTTTTTGTCCAATGCTAGTAAGACAGTAAATATATTATGCATGTTATGACCCACAGACCTAAACCTCTGGTCGTACGAGAATCGGATGGTGATTCATCGTACGTATAGCATTGTTCAAAGGAGAATATGTTATATCAGATAAACAAACCGAAACAAGAGAGAGGAGGATAGTTTTTGTTGAGATCATTGAATCATCAAAACCATGCGTGCATGCACCATTACAGATTGACGGAGCTCTTGGCATTGCTTTGTTTTTCTCTGCTTTCCTATCAGCGAGTTCCGGACTATGCCGCGCTGAAAAACACTTGCAGAATCACTGAGGCGCATGTAAAGAGATTGATTGACGATGGCTGATACCTGTGTATTTTTTAGACAACGGTACTTTTTTTTTTTGAGAAACAGGCAACAGTGCCTGGTATTATGGTTGCCTCCGCGTGATGTGTCGTCCCTAGCCGAATGAGCTGCTAGTTAGGCTGCACCCTCATGTCGTATAGCTGGCTGCAGCAGCACCTATATGCCGCTCGATGCGACAGCTAGCCACTTGGGTTAATAAGGGTTCCTGGTTAATAGGCAACGTGGAGCTTTATAAGAACCAAGAGGCACATAACCTTGTAATTTTTTCAGTGGTGCTACCACAGGGTCGCCATTTCTGTCTGATATCCTCTAATGACCCTCTTTGTATACCTTTTAATGTTCTTTCATATTAATAAATTTTGGGATCCCTCAAATTAAAAAGCAGCATGGAGCTGAGACATTTTTGAAACTTCAAGACACAGTCTTTTAAAGTGATTTACTTAAACATGAACCTTTTAAATTTTGTGAATAATTTTTAAAAACTCAAACAGTTTTTGAAAAAACAAACATTTTTTGTAAAGTCTCAAATATTTCCTGAAAGCATGAAAATTGTGAATCTTTGAACATTTTTTTAGAAACAGGATTATTTCATGAAAAATTGATTTTTTTTTAAAACATGAACAATATTTGAAACTCCAAGAAAAATTATAAAACACGAACATTTTGTTTTATCTATGAACAAAAATTAGTATGGAAACATTTTTTAAAAATTTAAAAAAAAAATTTGAAAACACAAAATTTTGAGCAAGGCAAACTTTTTTGAATAAGTGATTTTTTATTGAAAACAGGAACATTTCGAAACGACCGAACAAAATCAAATACATGAACATTGTTCGAATATCAAAACATTTTCTGAACACGGGAACATTTTGTGAAACTCTTGAACAAATTTTAAAAAGCGAACAAAATATTAAAAACACATTTTGTTTGAATATATGAACATTTTTTTGAATTTTATGAAAATAAAATTGAAAAAATGTTTCTAAAGAATCTGAACAATTGTTTTTAAAATAAACTTGAAAAGGAAAAAAAGGAAAAAAGAGAGAAAGAAACATAAATAGAAAAAGGAAAAGAGAAACAGAAAACGAAAATTAGAAAATCATACCAGGAAAAACCCTGGCTAGGAACCCTCTAGAAGGTTCCCAAAAAAAGATCTTGAAAGTTGCACATATACTACAGATGCGGTGGCATAAATTGCTCGCTCAGGTCGCTCATACATGAGTTTCTCCGACACTTAGAAGCAAAATGCGTCAAATAGGTTTTCAGCTGGCTGCTGCCCTAGTGTCCATCCATCTGCAAATATTACAGGTGTCCTGTCCCAAAAATATGGGCTAGATACATGGTAACGGGGCATTACACTTGCTGTCGAGTGACACTTGTCAGGTCCATGTGGGCCCAACCTGGTCTGAACGAAATATATATTTAATTGTATGCAAACGAATATTTGGGTTAGTAACATGAGAAGTAAACTAAAAAACATTTTTTATTACAGGTAATTATTGTCTAGTTCTAAAATAATAAGAGAGGTAAATTAAAAATAATATATATCGTTGTTTAGTTGTGTAATGTAAGTACTAAGTAGAATAATACTACCATGAAAATAGAGATGAGTTTTTTTCCATAAAGGACGATTCTTTGGGTCGGGTCGGACGCCTCAATCAGCAGCCATGTGCACACGCCCCCCCCCCCCCCCCCCCCCCCCCCCCCGCGCCCCGCCCAAGTCTCTCTTCCCTGTCCTTTATCCCTGTATAGCCCAACCCAACCCAGCCAGGGGCGGAGGAGCCGGTAGGGTGAGTTCGGGCACCCGCCCTACCTTGATTTTCCGCTGACGTGATTATACAGATGCATCATGGTTCGATCGTTAGCTAGATCCTTCTTCCGTTCGTGGTTGCCTCGCTGAGAAAAAAGGAGAAAGAGGGCACAGGTCTGGCCGTTGCACCTGGGCCGCATTATATGGGACCTCAGCCCGTAAATTTCCACACTGATTACTAATCGATAGGTAATTAGCAAAGCAATCCAGCTAGACTAAAAAAACAAATTGTCTCAAAAAAAAGCTAGACTAAAAAAAAAGCAAAGCAATTCGCAACACACCCATGGAAGAAAGATTGAATTATTTGGTAGTGGCTATTTATATATGGGAAATGCTTCTAATCACCCGACGGATTATAGCTCCCACGTCCACCATCTTCTCTGCACGCCACGTGCCCCATGGGCCATCACCACTAGATTTCAATTGGCTCGTTGTTGTAATCTTACCACCACAACCACTGGTATGTTGCGGACACGTAGCATTTCCCTTTTTGTATAGATAATTATTTGCATCATAGTTTTTTTAATTCTTAGTCCGCCCCACCTTAAATTTTATTCGTCCTCCGCCATTGATCCCACCCCTTCCATTTGTTTTTTCCTAGGAGATCTCCTCCTCATCTCTCGCTTTGTGTAATCCGTCGCCCTGGTCGCTTATCTCCAGTGGCGAATCCAGGAAGGAAATGAAGGGTAGGCTCATTGTAAGCGATGGGAAAACTAAACACCCTTTTAAACAAAAAAATTATATCCTAATCATGTTGTCTAAATAAGCTCAAAGCTTCCCATATCACTACTAGAATCATGTAGTATTTACTCAATTTTTTGAAAAAAAATCCAATTTGAAAGCTTATACTGGGAACATGTAATATTTACTGAAAGTTTTAGGATTTTTTTTGAAAATATCAAATTTGGAACTAAAATCTTTCTATGACAATTTGTAAAACATAAAAAAATATCTGCCAAAACTGCTCACTTTTGGGTGTTGGCGGCTGTGCACGTTGGGCGAAAAGACAGGTCGTGGTGACTGGCGTAGTCACCGCACATGGGCTGTGCGCTAGGGAGATAATTTAATGGGCTGGACCGATGGAGTAAGGTTGGTAGTAATAGAAATAATTGACTTGTTGGTCAGCAGCAGGCTTCAGCCTATTGTATTGAAGCCTGCTCAGTAGAATCGCCTTTGCTTATCTCCTTTCTCCCGCTGCTATGCCGGCGAGGAGCTCCGTGCGTCCGCTACAGCTATTGTGCCAGTGTTGCGAGCGCTAACTATCAACGCTATGTGGACCGACTGGCGATTGCTGGTCTCGTGGGGCCGATCCTACTGTAGATGGTCGCTCGCTGCTGGAAGCACGGCCATTAGTGCTACGTGGACGACTTCAATGGCCAACTGCCGATGTTGCAAGGGTTTCTACGAGTGCTGCAGGAGCGAAGATGTCGTGCTACCAACGGTGACGGAGCTGCTTCGAGCCGGTCGACAGTGCCGCATTATGCAGCCGAGGGACTGTATCGTTGCTATAAGGACAAGGTTGTTACGGGGCGATGTTTTGAGCGCCGCCGATGTTGCAATAGCTAACTATCAGTGATGTCGCGTGGCCCAATCGGATGACGGGCAAGGCGGCTGGTGGTACACTTTGACCAGCCGATGGACGTTGTTTATGTGGCATGTTTGCGTGTTCAGAAAAAAAATAGTTTATAAATAATTAATGTATCTTTGTTTTTCCTGTAGATATTAATTAGCCACCAACGTTGGATTAGCAGCATATACCAACGAAGCAAATACTTCATGTGAGACAACTACACACAGACACAGGATCCCCTTGATCCGTCTCAAGAGATCCTGCATCGTGCGAGACAACTACTTCGTTAGTACAGGCTTTAGAGAATTTGATAATAACTCGGCTGCTATGTTTAGATTGAACTTTTCCATGCTGACTCTCATTCCAAAGGAACCGGATGCTACTTCATTGAAAAAGTATAGACCAATAGCCTTGACTAACTGTAGTTTCAAAATCTTCTCTAAAGCCTGTACTAACAGGTTGAGCCCTTGTGCTGAGAGACTTATCTCCCCAAATCAAACAGCCTTTTTAAAAGGCAGGTATATCTTAGAGAGCGTAGTAACGGCTCACGAAATTATACATGACATTTACCAAAAAAAGGAAGAAGGGTTAGTGCTAAAACTCGACTACGAGAAGGCGTATGATAGAATAAGCTGGCAATTCCTAGCAACAACCCTCAGACAGAGAGGCTTTAGCCAAAAATGGATAGATAAAATTAATTGCTTGATCCACAAAGGGTCGGTCGGAGTTAGAATTAATGGACATGACAGTCATTACTTCGAGACCGGAAAAGGTTTGAGACAAGGTGACCCGCTATCTCCCATCTTGTTCAACTTAGTCACGGACGTGTTTACTGAAATGCTCATTAGAGCAGCAAACCAGCGTTCCATAGCTGGACTATTGGAAAATTTTAGGGAAGGAGGTGTCATCAGCCTTCAATATGCTGACGACACTTTACTTTTCCTTCGCAACGATGTGGATAATGCCAAGAACCTTAAATGGCTCCTGTCTATATTTGAGCAAATGTCTGGTATGCGAATTAACTTTGACAAATGTGATCTTGTCCGATTAACATCAGCGAGGAAAGGGTGAAGGTATTGGCCAAAATCTTTGGCTGCAAAATCTCTAGTTTTCCCCTTAAGTACTTGGGAGTATCCCTACATCATAGTAAGTTGAGAAGAGAAGATATCCAACCAGTGGTGGATCAGATAATTAAGAGAGTGGCGGGATGGAGAGGAAAACTACTTTCGTACGGGGGCAGACTGATATTAATCAGGTCTTGCCTTGCGAGTATACCTATATATCTTTTGTCAGTTATTAAATTTCCATCCTGGGCCATAAAAGCTATCAACTCACATATGGCGCACTGCTTGTGGGACAATTACGATGGGCACCAAAAGTACCACCTTGCAAAATGGGAACTTGTATCCATGAAAAGAGAGTATGGAGGCCTAGGCATACCCAACATTAGAGACATGAATATTTGCTTACTAGCCTCCTGGATAAAAAGATATCAAATGGACAAAAACAAAATTTGGAAGCAAATCATTGACTTTAAGTATGATACTAACTGTCCCAATATCCTTAATTGCAATGAGAGGAACATTTCCTCCTTCTGGAAAGGAGTACTCTGGGCTAGTCGTGCTGCTCATTTTGGCTACCAATGGTTGGTAGGGGATGGAAAATCTGTGAAATTTTGGGAAGACAACTGGTTTGGAGGCACTAGCCTAGCCATCCAGTATTGGGAGGTCTATATTTTTTGCAATGAAAAAACCATTACAATCAAGGACGCATGGGACATGGAAACCCAAACTCTGAAAGTCACCTTTAGGAGAGTCTTCAGCAGGTCTCTGATGCAACAATGGGATGAAATTGAACAAATTGCATCATCCTTAGTATTAACCGAGGATGATGACAGCTTGGTTTGGAAACTACACAGATCAGGAGTTTACGATGTCCAATCTATGTATGCGGTGGTAAATTTTAGAGGGATTACACCTATGTACATTCCTTCTTTATGGTGCCTGAGCGTGCCCCCTAGGATACATGCTTTTCTCTGGTTAGTGTCTCACAATAAACTACTTACCCGTGATAACCTGGCGAAAAGACAAAATATACCGGATACGAAGTGCTTATTCTGTGACAAAGAAGAAACAATGGCTCATTTATTCTTTGAGTGTCCCCATATAACTCAAATCTGGCAACAACTACATCCTATCATGGGTAAAGTAATTGGTCATGATTATGAATCGGTAGCCCGTCTCTGGGTTAGCAATAACAAAAATACAGTTTGTAACATGTTTTCATCTGCAATGATGTGGACTACTTGGAAGTATAGAAATGACACTCATTTTGGCCGGGTCGCGCACTTTGAATTGCAGGTGATATGGATGAGACTATTCCGCTTATTAAAGCGATGGCATCTATTATGTCCGAAAAAAGATCTGAGCACCCTAGACAGAGGCCTGCAACTGATGGAACGCACACTGAAAAATCCCCCAACAAGTCAAAGCTGAAAAAGAGAAGAATGTCAATCCCGGAGCTGGGACCGAGGACACCGAACAATGCAGAGATGAAGCCAACTACATTGGTATGCAGTAGCTAGAGTGGCATGTGCGAACTGCTTCACCCGGAGATGGAGTGGGGAGGGGGCAAAAATATGTATCAGACTATATCAAGCTTGTAATCTTCAGTACCTAGGTAAAAACTGTAGCTTTTCAAATTTCAGTAAGCAGCAAAACTATGTCCCTGCTTTATTTCCGTCCCTTTAGGGAATGTAATGACTGAATGTTGTTGATCGTTTCATTTCAATGAGAAATGGAACTGGGCGAAAGCCTCTTACTCAAAAAAAAAAAAAAAGTGTATGTCGTGTATCGTGTGAACATGACATGATATCATACGATTCTCGTAAGGTGTCAAGGCAATCTTACCATCTCTACTGATCAGATCTTATATACATACTTGCCTCCCCCACAAAATACTACTGTAATATAAAAGTACTTGTCTGATTGCACCATCAACGTACGCCGGGGGCCTGACGTCGCTGCAGGCTTTCCATAGTTTCTTATCTGCTAGATAGTTCGCCAACTTTACTATTTGGACGGTACATATGAGATATGATAGATAGATCATATAGATTAATAGATGTATGCTTTAGTTTACATGGTCACGCCTACACTCACCACACCACGTACGGCCGGCAAATGTTGGCCATTGCAAGCCAGACTAATGGATGCATACTTTAAGCTGATGACAGTGTTCACTAACCACAATAAGTGTAGCCTTTTTTTTTTATTGCGGGGACAAGATGGTAGCTTGACCTCTTTGCACACCAGTTCCGACCAACCTGGTGAGGGTTAGATTAAAAGAAGTGTGTGGGTGTTGAGCTAGCTACTTAGCAAGCCCCCCTTTTCCTGCCGGTGTCCCACTGAACCTAACACTTGCGTGTCATGTACTGATTGTAGATATATTATTAGTGTGTTGTGTTTGTTACTTACTTGTATATGGCCTTTTGTTGCAACCAGAGAGATTATCACTCACTGATTAGAATTTAGAACCCACTCCTTGAGTAGCTAGCTAGAGCCTGTTTCGAGAGAGGGTAGCTAGCTGGACGAGTAGCTAGTGCATGTGCACGGTTGCTTCTAGTTAACTTCATCACTTGGCTGGAAGCTTTTAGTCTCTTCCTTTTGAGCACGTCTATATATATAGCCATATAGGTACGCAGCATTGATCGTTCTTGGCTTCGATCCGTTCATGTCTGCTTAATTAGTACTCCCTCTGTAAACGAATATAAAAGCATTTAGATAACTACTTTAATGATCTAAACGCTCTTATATTAGTTCACGGAAGGAGTGGTAGGTAAGAGAATAGCTCGACCGGAGCCTCATGTCACGGCATGCAGAGTTTGGTCGGGTGTCTAACCATGCATGGATACGTATGCATGGATCCGAAAGCAGAGAGAGAGAGAGAGAATAGAGCCGTTCGGACTTCGGAGTATTATATGATCGTACATGAACATTAATTAAACTTCTAACCAATGAAAGGGAACAGATGCTTGGACTTTGGAGTAACTGCGTATGTAGCATGTTGAGTTTCAGTTCTGTTTTTCTTGTAAAAATATGTATATTGCACCTTTTACCCCTTAGTTCATGACCTCATGACAGTTTTACTGCATTAAAAAAATCTTGAATGTTTTACCTCTCAGCGGTGACATTGTGACATATGCACAAATTTTTTGTCTAAAATTGACATGGTAGGCCACCTTGTGAGGATGACATGCTAACTAACAACTGATATATAAGTGGGCAAACTTGTGAGGATGACACATTGGCAAGTCCTCATTCGTAAATTTGGAAGTTAAACAAGTTGTTGCGTGTTCAGTGGTGACACTGTGGAATATATATACACCCAATTCTTCCAAATATACAAGTGGGTCAACTTGTGAGGATGATGACATGGTAGCTAACAACTCACATATGTATTCATCAGTGATGACGAGCCTATCATATCGTGTCGAGTTCCCCCCAGCTTACTAAATTCTGCCAAATTATACACCCATTCGTTTAATAATGTAGTGCATACGGATTTTTTGAAAAGTTAAACCCCACAAACTTTGATCAAGTTTGTGAAGAAAACCGTTTACATCCAGAATATCAAACATATATCATTAGATTCATCATAAGATGTAGTTTCATATTGTGTATATTTAAAATTGTATATATAAATAATTTTCTCTTTAAACTTGGTTAAAGTTTGTAAAATTTGACTTTTCAAAAATCTATACACACTAGATAATGGAATGGAGGGAGTTTGAAATTGTGTCAGATTATGCTAGGTTCGTCATCATCAATGAATACGTATATGAGTTGTTAGCTACCATATCATGTCAAGTTCCCCCAAACCTGCATGCGGTGTTGACTTGTATACACAATACATGTCATCCTGACACGTGGGTCTACCTTGTGAGTTTAAAGAAGTAGGGGGAAAAGTGGTCATAGTGTCACAACTAGGGAGTAACGCGACAAATTTTTTTAATTAAGATGGTGTAGCAAGTTGACATAGTAGCCAGTTGTCACAAGGTCATAAAGCAGGGGCTAAAAGGGGATACCCAAAAAAACACAGATCTGGTGTAAGAGTATGGCAAGAATTAGTTAAATTAATTTGACTAAAGTCTCATTTAACAGTAAAGCCAATCTTAACTGCGTGTTTTGTCTTCAAACTGAGAACCCACGGGGAGTCCTTCGCAAAAAATGGAGAACCCACGGGAATAAGCTATAGCTTTCAAAGTTGCTGTAAATTAGAGCGTTATGGTAGATAGCTAGCTAAGCTACTTTAAGGTTGTCTGCACAAAAAAAAACTACTTTAAGGTTGGATTGGAAGGTGTTGGCGAGGAAAACCTGGCTACATTACATGAATAGTTTTTGTGCATTTAACATGGCCCCCTCTTGTCTCATCTTTTCACGTGAGAGGTAAAAGTATATTTGAGCCATTGATACCATGTGACACATGTGGTAAGCAATACAAACTATTCAAAAATATTCGAGCAGTTGATTTTATTAAGTAATGGGTATGAGTAACTCTTACCTTCTAATCTCCCATATGAAAAAGAGAAGGTAAAAGAGATCATGCTAAAATTGTTGTTTGCAGGAATACATGAGCAAGTTTAATCGCATGACCCACTACTGCATAATTGGTTATCCGTAGCAGCTTACCAATGATAGGGCCACTATGACATATGCGAGTGATAATATACCGAAATACTTGTGACTGAGAAGTCCCTTATCAATGTTATCAATGGCGGGCTTGACTTTGCACCCACCATACTTTGCCACTTACCAGAAGCGAAATACGAAGTCACCGAGAAAACACCCAAAATAATGAATGTGAAGTTGCGAACGCATTTGCTGCGAGATCAAAATCAATAACGGACTCGGCTGTCGTTGTTTATACGTCCGGGATGGAGCTGCCATAGAGGTATTGGTGTCAGCTGACACAAGTCTTTTTGTATTTCATTCACTAATTTTATACCAGTCACTGCTTAATTGCTTAGACATCATCACCAATAGCTGACACCCTAGGAATCTTCTTATATCTTCGTCCCTGTTATACCTATCTATTATGTACTCTCTCCGTTCCTAAATATAAGTCTTTTTAGAGATTCCACTACGAACTCATCTGACTCCTTCAAATTCTTTGCCTTTCTGCGACATTGGCATCCGCTATCTAGGCAATGAGACCGGAAACGTCTTGGCGGCATGCTGGACGTGCTTCAGGCTACGACGCGTCAACTATCCTCCCCGTAGCGCCGCATGGTGGCGGCCACCTTTTTTCTGATTTCTCTTCCTTTTATTTGGGCGTGATTGTGCCGTTGCCCCGACCGTCAATATTGGGTGAATCTATGTGTTGGTTGTATTGACCTTTGCTTTATTTATAAAGCGGGGTGAAAGCCTATTTCGAGAGAACTACATGCGGATGTATATAGACATACTTTAGAGTTTAGATTCACTCATTTTGCTCCGCATGTAGTCCTTAGTAAAATCTCTAAAAAACTTATATTTAGAAACGGAAGGAGTATATATATACCTATAATTGATGAAGACCAAGCGTTATACAGTCAGCAGTCAGCAAAGTCTGACGTATTATGGTGACACTTCCCCAGTCATGCCTCTCACGTATTATCTATTGATTAAGTTCATTGACTTTGTATGTAGTATGCATGTGTACTCTACCATTGGGGTGGGTGGGAGGGAATCAGTCCAGTTAGAAACTTAGAATATCAGTCAGTTTCTTAAATTGCCTGATATCTCGTTAAAAAAATCAGCAACTACTATGTATATTGGGATGGCCCTGTTACCTCATACGAGGTCAGATAAATATTAGATTTGAGCCGTCCATTCATCAAGCGTATACTCCCTCCGTTCCTTTATATAAAGTGTATTTGTTTTTTCAAAAGTTAAACGAGTGCATGTTTGACCGAGTTTTTAGAAAAATATATCAATATCCATAATATAAAGTTTATATCATTTGATCCATCATGAAAAGTAGTTTGATATTGTATCTATTAGGTATTGCAGATGTTGTTATTTTATTCTATAAATCTTGGTCAAACATTTAAATGGTTGACTTGCACGGAAACCAATACACCTTATGTTGTGGAACGAAGGGAGCATTTGATAACAACTTGTCAAAAAGGAATGTTTAAATGATTTCTCTTTTCAATATACCAAATCACATTTGGCTCTTTTATGTGTTTTACTTACCATACACAGACAAAAAAAATCTTGTGTTGTAATACATGATATGTATGTGTACGTTACCCTAAAGAAAATGTACACGTTACAAATGGCTTCATTACAACTCATCTAATAATTATTGATCCCTTCACATCAGCATGAGTGATGTCCACGTGCCATGATAGTAACATGTATGTTTGTGTGTGTGTGTGTTGGTGTGGGGGGGGGGGGGGGGGGGGGGGGGGATTCTACCAAACGTTCTCGATCGGTGTGACCACATTATAAACTTTCTTTGAAAATGCACATTATAAAATTTTCTACTAACAAAATAGTACATGCGAGAACACTAGTAAACGTGGTGGCTTTGTTAAAGAAACTGTCTAGCCCTCGACTGACAAAATAAAACATGGATACTTTAACATTTACACTAGTGTATTGATTTTCGAAAGCCTCATTTTGGATTGGAAAGGTTTAACTCTACCAAAACATTAATTCAAGAAATGCCTCTAGCAACTATGAATATTCTATTTTTCTGCAAGGTAGGAATTATGCCTATTCATAAAATGCCATTTGCGGAAGTCAAAGTCTAGAATGGCCTCGCTGTGAAATTGGGTCAGATTATGCTGAGCAGGGGCGTGCGGCGCTGAATTTGTCTACCCAACCAGCTTTTTTGTCTACCCAACCAGCTGCCACGTCACCCTGACACGTGGATCTACCTTGTGAGTTTGACAGAAAAAGATAAGAGGTAAAAGTGGTCAGTGCCTTAGGGAGTAAATGTGACAAGATTTTTAAAAGCGAACGAAGTTGTTACAAGGTCAGAAAGTGGGAGGTAAAAGGAGGAATATCGGGAGGAAAACAGACATGGTGTATGGCAAGAATCAGTTAGCTTTAGTTTGACTAAACTATCGTCAAGCAACAAAGTCAATCAGCGCTTAACTGCATGTCATGCATGTTTTGTCTTAACATGGAGGACCGAGAAAGGTAAGTTAGGGCATTAAGCTATCTAGCTGGTTAAGTTGCTTTAAGGTTGGACTGGAAGGTGTTGGGGAGGAACATGTGCGCTACATACATGATGTCTAATCTCACGGTCCTACGTATACATGAATATCGAAATACGAAGTCAGAGGAAAAACGCTCAAAGTAATGAATGGGAACATGTGTACTGCAATACTGAGACCGGGAGGTCAATGTCTAGAATGGCCTCGCTGTTGTTTATACTGTGAGCATTACCTATTTACATGTAACCAGTGAGGAAATGGGAAAAGAAAAATAATCTTCCAATTCAAAATTAACGGAAGGGCGATTCGCCCTCCTCCACCTCCTCATCCTCCTCGAGGGGATCAGCGATGGAGCCGGCCTTCCTTGTCCCCTCTCATCCCGTATCCACTGATGAAGCAGTCGTTGGCGACGATGGTGCTGCACAACCGCACAAGCATTGGCTACAACGTAGAGCAGGGGTTCCCAGGCACCCTGGTGGGCTCATTTACAAGATCAACGACGACTACTTGTACATTGTCACCATGTATGCCTGCTCGGTTGATAACCCGGCGCCCGTGAACCTCCATAGTCTCGGGGATGTGGTGGATGATGCAGATCGGTTCATGTTGGTGTGGTGTGGAAGCGGCCAGATCTAGGTTGTGAGATGGTCGGCCTCCTGATGACGACGATGATGGTCTAAGGTGGGAATACGCTTCACCCATCTACTAGTTCCACTCTGGGTTGGCATGGAGTATTGGCCGGCATGATTTCCGAAAGATATGCCATCAAGATGGTGAATGCAACACCGCTTCATGTTAGGGTGAAAACTTTTGTTTTGACCTTTATTGGTTACGCTCAGCAGCGACGAACTTGGATCGTTACCTAATTGAAGGCGTTTCCATGCTCCATGCTGATATGCTGGCATTTAGAGTTGGTTGCGGCAACTAGCATGAAAATCCTTGTCCTCGCTATCTCTGTCCGAACGTGGCTACCACGGTGTGAGAGCATTTATCCTTTTTGAAGACGTTGTTGCAGAAAAAGTCGATTTAATCATATGTGTTAAAGTCATATCTCATAATGGTTCTGCTATTGTTGCCTATGATTTCTCCTCCACTTGTTGATGATTTTAACGCCGTTGTCTTGCATCAACTTCAGTATTGTGAATTGTGTGCATGACACTGATGCAGAGGGTGCATCACAATGATGTAGAGGCTTCTACCTCCTCTTAGAAAGGAAAAAAAAAGAGAGAGAGAAACCGGTGAAAGGGGCGTACATTATGTAATCAGCAACCAGTTCTACAATATACATTTGAATGACACTTGCTCAGCTACTACAATTGATTAACATCATCATCGACTCTAGAGTCTACATGTATCTGTGCTGTATCGTGAGAAAAAATTCCCACTAAATAAGGGTCAACACTTTGCTAATCGTATTATATATTTCTCGTTAGAATCTGATGAGTCGATTTTTCTCAATTTGTTAAACTAAACTTTCTCATTTTAGAATCTAAACAGGACAGTAGGTGTGATATGTGTGTCAGTCCATAATTTCTTATGCACCATGATGCAGCGCACGTCTCCTTAATTAGTGTAGTACTCCATAATTTCTTATGCACCTTGGCCTGCTATAAATAACCGCCGGTTCACCCATCGACACACTCCCTCAAAACGAAGCAGGCAGCACACAGCTCCCTCCTTGGCAGCTCACACAAGTAACCACACGCGCGCGCGCATCATGGTGCACTACGATGAGAGTGAGACCACCGCCAAATGCCACGGCGGCGACGAGGTGGCCGTGACGTTCACGTCCACCGTGGTGCCGGCGCTGCCGCTGCAAGAGCACCGCCTGCCACTCTCCAACCTCGACCTCATCCTGCCTCCCATCGACGTCAGCGTCTTCTTCTGCTACGCCGCCGGCGACGACTACGCGGCTGGTACAGGTAGCCACCCCGCGTCGACCCTGAAGGCGGCGCTGGCAAAGGTGCTGGTGGCGTACTACCCGCTCGCCGGCGAGGTCGTTGCCAACGCCGCGGGGGAGCCGGAGCTGCTGTGCAGCGGACGCGGCGTGGACTTCGCGGAGGCGGCCGCGGACGGCGTCGAGCTGCGGGAGGTGCGGCTCGGCCTGCCGGACGAGAGCGTGGAGAAGCTGGTGCCCAAGAAGAAGTCCGGGGTCATGAGCGTGCAGGTTCGATCGGATCATTGCCATACGTACATGCTTCATGCATCTTGTTTGTTGTTTGTTGGTGTACGCACGTCTAGCGTTCGTACGTACTGGCTCCAGCATCACCTCGCCACGTGGAGCTATTACCGAGTAATTAGTGCTCTGTTGAACCCAATTTAATCCATGTGCTGGTCAACTGCTTCCATCCTCCAACTGCATCTTGGGTTTACCTAAACCGGCATGACAGCGATAATTAATTGTTGTGGTATCACTGGGACAATTATATTTTGTTTTGGACACAGTATAAACGTAGACGCACGTACGCACTACGCACGTAACATAATCATATTTTTAGTGCCGAGAGCCATGCATCAGGGTTGTGCGTACACTAACCTGTACACACATAAACAAAGCGCGCCCATAAAAAAAATGTACAGCTCCATTAGGTTAACCTATTCATATTTTCCTTCATGACCGATTAAGTTATTTTGATTTTTGTGTGTTAATATATATATACTAGCAAAAATGCAGAATTTTTTTGATGTGAATACCCAAACGTCCACCAGCGAGGCACGATAACTTCCGGATGGTGCCACCGGCCGACGCCCGGGAGGCGCACGCCGAGGCATGGAAGAGATGCATATTAGCCATACATTAATCACGAAATGAGCCTTAACACCGGTGGTAAGGAAAACTTAGTTCTCCATAATCTGAAATCTACACTTGCGGTTGTCGCTTAGTCGTCTTTGCACCATGGCGGCCCGACTTTTCAGTAGAAAAAGAATAGCTCCGACGGGTGTTGTATTGGTGTGCTTTCGGCTAGACGCAGCGGGTGCTCCAGCTTGCAACGTCACGTCCCGCCTGCAGCAGCATCAGTCGAGCTCGAAATGTCGCGCGTGCCGCATCAGGTACCCTCGATCGAAGCTGCATGTAGATCAATCAGGTATTTTTTTTAGAATAAAGCGAAATCTGATCCCAGCAAATACGACGTGAATTAAAAATATTTATGTACGCAGTTTCGAAACCAAACGCCTGCAGCACTGAAAATATTACAATGTGTCGCCCAGTCACAGAAAAATCACAATGAAAAGAAGCATAAGGCTATGTTTGATATAGCAAAGTATCGCAATAACCAGAATAATGAAAAACTGCAGTATTTTAGCCCATTGCTGTAAGATACCAGGGTTTGGCTAGACTCATTGATGTAAAAATGAGTTTTAGCTAGCTAGACGCATGCAACCGATTGGCCATGCACATTTACCATCCATCCGCATGCACAAACTGAATGATGCACGGCCATACGCATGGCTTATAGCTTCCCAAGGGACGTCTTCATATCCACATTATTTATTGTGAACTGTAACCGCAAGGCCATCATCGTGTCCCTTCTGTACTTCTGTCTCATCATGCATCTCATCCCGCCGTGCGCATGTGCTTCTCTGTAGCCCATCCACCATGACACATTTGTTCCAACCTTTTGTACTTCTGCCTCATCTCGTCCCGCCGTGCGCATGTGCTTCTCTGCAGCCCATCCACCATCACAGCGTTCCATGGTTGCCATGAGGCATACTCCCACGAGCCAATCATACCTTTTCATTGTTGGATTTCTTTTGTTCCTTATTTGCAAGTGCAGCCACCGTACTTTGTTGGGCCTCTTTTTTTTTCTTATTTGCAAGTGCAACCACCGAATCGACATCTCATCCCCCTTTTGTTATTTCTCAACAAGTGCCTTGTTGATTATCCGGACAACTAACAGCGTATATAAACCGATAAGATTTGACATAAAGGGGCGAGGTGGTACTATTCTATACCCGTCAAATTATTTTTGGCTGATCCTGCAAGCTGAGGAGGCCCATCAGCACATCCTTGTGACCCATTATAGTGATGTACGCAGGTGGCGGAGAGAGGGTTCGGTCCAAAGCCGCGACACGAACAGTTTTATTTTACCAATGTTTAATGTTTATCAGAACTTCTGGCTAGCCAGTTGGTTACCAGGGGTAGGTAGTTATGTGTGAGGTTTCGAGTTCGAGTTTATTTGTAGGCAATATTTTTTCTAATTGTAAGAGCGAGCGCAGGGCGCCCAGATCGCCTATTAGCTGCTGCTATTGGTTCTCGTACATGAAAATTTTAATACCACCTCGTGTATGTATAAACGTATGGAAAAAAAATCATGGCTAGAACGTTTCTTTTTTCCAAATAAATATCAACTTTTTTCAAAAAAAAAATTTGCGTTTGAAATTTTAAAAAAATATTCAGATCTGCTGCTGCCACTCATTCTTAAGGTTTAGCGCGGCCTGTTAGACACTAACCATCAGCAGCTCTGCTGGATAGCAGCGCGTGTTCACAAGCAGTAGGTCTCGTGTTCGATTCATTGCAAATGCACAATTTTTTTGGCGATTTTTACAGTACCACACTCGCTCCTGGCCGGCCGGCCCAGTTGGACTCCCAGGAGGAGCGGACGTACAGAGCGAGCCCTACCTGGGCCTGGGCTTTCAGCTCGCAGAGCCAGCCAGAAACATGCGGACGTGAAAAGTCTACTCACGGGCGGGGCGTATACAAAATTAGTACCACCTCGGATAGTATAAGAAAAATATGATATGGGTGAAGGCGTAAACTCATGGGAAGAAGCGTATTGTGACGGTGAACCCACGGAGTCAATCCGTGCTTTATTATTAGGGAAAGATATATATCTTTGGCTGCTACCGTATTTCCAAATAAATATGTAAGGGGCATAAATGAATATATATGAAAAATCGAATGATATGCTTCTAGCAAGCCAACTTAAAGTCTTACTCTAATCCTTGTGGCTCTCAAAATATTGTGGTTATGGGTATCGGGTAGTGAAAATTTTCAATTTTTTGTTTACTAGCAATATCTTTTGAAATACTCCCACTATAGGATACATTTAGATGAACTTTTCTGATGTTAACTCATACTTCCTCCGTCCGGAATTGCATCTGTTTGAGCTATAAGTAATTTCGGATGAGGGAGAATTATATTAATAACTTTTAATTTCATCGTCAAAGTTTATACTTTTATGAACGGAGGGAGTGTTAGATTTGTTACTGGAAAATCACACATCTAAAAGTTTGCTCATATTATATGGACTTTTCAATTTCATATTATTGTAACAAATTTGGTTTTGAAAATGGTATTTTGGAGACTGGTATTATTTACCACCCCTTCCCTTTGTAAATAGATGACGCTTTAGACATTGGTACGGTCTTTAATGTGCATATTTCACCTTTAATTTTGTGAACTTTATGTTAGCGGAAAATGATTATTATTATGAAAATATTTTTCATGATAGATCTAGATACCATTTCACTTTAACAATGATATAAATATGTTTGTATACATTACTGTTAGAGTGAAATAGTATCACTTTATGAGAAAAAATCACTATTTGCTGGTCAACTGCTTCCATCCTATCCAACTACAACTGCATCTTGTGTCACCTACTTGGCACCCCAACAATTATTGCAGTATTATCACCGACTCGCCATGCCACTTCATATTTGACTATCCAGTTATAAGTTAGTGTACATTACATTGTGAAAGATACAGAGTCATAGTGAACAACTGTTCAAGTTGAGCATATTTTTGACATCACAAAGTCAAATATGCTCACAATAAACATGTACAACTTGAACACTAGTACTACTACTCTATTCTACATGTACAAGTTGGAGTATTTTACATGCACAATTAAATAGTTACATAGTTTTTTTTCCCTCCACAATTGATAAAATTACTTTGACTTTGTGTCTGTTAAACATATAACTTTGACCACTGCTTAGATTCCAAATGATATGTAGAAAAAATCATGACAAATCAAACCATACATTCTACATGCAACAAAGTTCAGAAAATTAGTTGTAACCCGCAAAAACATTAGTTGTCAAATTTGTTGTTTTCGGATGTTTTGCTAGTATTTACTACCCATCCTTCAATAAATAGATGACATTTTAGATATTGGTACGGTTGTTAATATGCATCTTTGACCATTAACTTTATCGACGTGTCTTAGTGGAAAATTACAAATATTACATGAAAAAACTACATTATTTTACTTACTTTAACCCTCTATAAATACAGGGCAGCTGTATATATCAGCACACAAAAGTTAGACAAAATTTTGCCATAGCTGTTTTAGTGCCTTCATTGGGCCGAGCAACCCAAGTTTCTGTCCGCTCGCGCTGATGTAGGCGCCATCCTTGTTTACGCCCTGCATCACCTCCCCCTCACTCTAACTTTATGTTAGCGGAAAATGATTATTATTATGCAAATATTTTTCATGATATATCTAAATACACTTTAACAGTGATATAAATATGTTTGTATACATTACTGTTAGAGTGAAATAGTATCACTTTATGAAAAAAATCACTATTTGCTGGTCAACTGCATCCATCCTATCCACCTACAACTGCATCTTGTGTCACCTACTTGGCATCCCAACAATTATTGCAGTATTATCACTGACTCACCATATGCCATTCATATTTGACTATCAAGTTACAAGTTGGTGTACATTACATTGTCGAAGATGCATTGTCAAAGATGCAGAGTCATAGTGAACAACTGTTCAAGTTGAGCATATTTTTTACATCACAAAAGTCAAATATGCTCACAATAAACATGTACAACTTGAACACTAGCACTACCATTCTATTCTACATGTACAAGTTGGAGTATTTTACAAGCACACTTAAATAGTTACATAGTTCTTTTTCCCTCTACAATTGATAAAATTACTTTGACTTTGTGTCTGTTAAACATATAACTTTGACCACTGCTTAAATTCCGAATGATATGTAGAAAAAATCATGACAAATCAAACCATACATTCTACATGAAACAAAGTTCAGAAAATTAGTTGTAACCCGCAAAAACATTAGTTGTCAAATTTGTGTTTTTGGATGTTGTGCTAGTATTTACTACCCATCCTTCAATAAATAGATGACATTTTAGACATTGGTACGGTTGTTAA
Source organism: Elymus sibiricus (assembly GCA_039707655.1). NCBI lineage: Eukaryota > Viridiplantae > Streptophyta > Magnoliopsida > Poales > Poaceae > Elymus > Elymus sibiricus. Next base: position 456,386,486 of record CM077665.1, on the reverse strand, counting down.
TATGCATCTTTGACCATTAACTTTATCGACGTGTCTTAGTGGAAAATTACAAATATTACATGAAAAAACTACATTATTTTACTTACTTTAACCCTCTATAAATACAGGGTAGCTGTATATATTAGCACACAAAAGTTAGACAAAATTTTGCCGTAGCTGTTTTAGTGCCTTCATTGGACTGAGCAACCCAAGTTTCTATCTGCTCGCACTGATGTAGACGCCATCCTTGTTTACGCCCCGCATCACCCCCCCCCCCCCCCCCCCCCGCCCCCGCTTGTACTCTTGTACAAACACCTTCTACCTACCAATGAATGATACGCAAGCCGTTGCGTATTCCTGAGAAAAAAAAGTTAGACAAAATTGACTTGTTGCTTCCTTGAAAGTCAACAAACGGAGTACCACTACTAGTTAGTAGTCAAAGATTCATATGCCTCAATACAAATACAATAGTAAATATAAATCTTTACAATCAATAAGTATGATCCGCCGTGAAGTAAAATCTTTTCAGTTTTCACATAAGCAGGACTTACGGTATTTTGTAAAGTTCACAACAAGACACCACTCATGCATGCAGGTGACCAAGTTCAAGTGCGGCGGCGCCGTCGTCGGGTGCACCTTCGACCACCGTGTCTGCGATGCCTACTCCTTCAACATGTTCCTCGTCGCATGGGCCGCCGCAGCTCGGGGCACGTCCATCCCGCTGCCCCCGTCCTTCAACCGTTCTTTTCTCGCGCCGACCAACCCGCCTCCGTCGTGCACCGCAGGCACCCTGGCTGACCGCCTCTTCGTCCCGGTCAGCCGCGTGCCACCCCCGCCAGCCACGGCAGCACCACCCACCACTTTCAACCGCATCTACCAGGTAGCCGCCGCCGATGTCGCCGCGCTGCAGGCCTCGGCGGGGCCCGGGCGCACGAAGCTGGAGGCGTTCACGGCCCACCTGTGGCAGCTCTACTCCAGGGCGGCCACCCCGCGGCTGGAATCGTGCTGCATGGGCGTGGTCGTCGACGGGCGCGGCCGCTTGTGCCCCGACGGCGCCATGAGGCCCTACTTCGGAAACGTGCTGACCATCCCCTACGGCATGGTCGGCGCCGCCGACCTGCGTGACATGGCGCTCGCCGACGTGGCGGAGGACGTGCACCGGTGGGTGGTGGAGGCGGCGACGGGTGAGCACTTCCAGGGGCTGGTCGACTGGGTGGAGGCTCTGCGGCCCGAGCCCACGGTGGCGAGGGCTTACGTAGGCGGCGGTGACGACAACGGCGGCGAGGGAGAGACGGCCTCGTGCGTGGTGTCGTCGGGGCTGAGGCTCCCGTTCGGTGAGGTGGACTTCGGGTGGGGCCGTCCGGCGTTCGCGTCGTACCACTTCCCGTGGCCCGGGAGCACCGGTTACGTGATGCCGATGCCGAGCGCGCGCGGGGGCGGGGACTGGGTGGTGTACGTCCACGCGGCGCCGGAGGTGGTGAAGGTGATGGAGGAGGAGCCAACGGTGTTTAGAGCCCCGGTGAGCAGCGATATATTCGGGTGATGGTCTGCGGCGGCGCCCAGCTAGCGGTATGGATGCATCTTCCCACGTGTGCAATCTAGATGTCTGGTTTGCGATTTCCACTGGCCATTATGTACAGTACAGTACATGGCTATAGTACTATATCACTTGTAATGTGCTGTTCTGTAGATGTAACTGGGGCTAACAGCGTGTGTGAAGGCCGGTGATGATGCTGTATGTGATGTATCAGTGTTGTTGTGTTGGGAGAAAACGGATGAACCAATTGATCAGAATCTAAAAGCCGCAGTTTGGTCTGCTCTAGTAATTAGTAAACCAGTAAAGATCACACTATGTAACTGCCAATGTCAAACAAGTAAAAAGATAGTAGTACTATCAACTTCGAAGATGATAAAATGCAGGTGCCAAGAATAAGGATCAGTATTTCTAAAGCTCAATCACAAAACAGATGGTCCACATCTATAAGAACAAACATGGCACACAAAACATCATAGGTAATTTAATTCATTGTTAAGTAGGACCCCCCCCTCCCCCCCCCCCCCCCCCCCCACACACACACACACACATCACACGCCGCCTCTCACACAGGCGACTAATCCGCCGCCACCCGAGGAGCTCGCCGGCGTTACTGCTCATCTGCTAGTGAAGGTGGTGGTGAAAACAATGTTGCCTTGCATCTGTGCAGGGGCCGCGATCCTGAACACAAGCAGGACGCCGACCTCTTTTGGTGGGAGGCGTTGTGGGTGTTGGTCCTCCCTAGTGGTCATGAGGTCGGAACTAGGGCGGTAGAGGCTCTTTGCAACGGGGCATGTTCCGGCGAACGTGCCAAATCCTGATTTAGTTGCCCTCATTGTCGCTTCTTCCTGCCCTCGCCTGTTCTGCATCCAGCATCCCCTAGGTCGCCGGAGTTGGGCGATGATTTAGAGGGTCTGGTGGTGGGAGGCCAGAGACGGGGAAACCCCAGGTCGATGTCGTGTCGATCTCAAGATCAGTGATGGCATTTGTGCTCCCTTCTCCCTCCTGAGGGGACGTTTAATGTCCCTTCCACGTTCCTCCTTCCCTAATTCCTCGGATGAAAATCTTCACCTATGTAGACCGGGCGCGGCGTTGTTATGGCGTCGTGATCCTTCTTGAAGGCGTCACCTTGGGGTGGCTGGGGTATGTGGGTGTGTCATGTGGTGTCGAGCGTTAGTGGTGGTTATGTGTCTCCTCTGGGGTCGCGGGCAGTGCTGGTGGTCTAGCCATCACCCCACTCTCTTTGTTGTGGCTTCCTACTCGGTTTCTTTACGAGTTGCTGACCAGCGATACATTGTCCTCGTGTTAGGGTGAGGAGAGATAGTGGTCTCCCCTCCGACAACGGGGTGTGGTGAGACTGTGGTCTCTTCCCCCGCCGTAGCTCAGTTGACTTGGCGGCAGAACCTATGCTTCCTTATGTTGTTGTGCCTCCTCGCTTCACTTTGTTTGGCGCTCCTTCGTCGGCTTTTTCAATCTCCAATCCTTGTGTTCTATGAGCTCTTCATCTGGCTTGTTCAAGCTGCTTTTTTATGGCGGATAATCTTGGACCCCTCTACTCTGTGGTTGTAGTAGTTGTGTGTGTTAGCCCCTCGTCTGGAATTCTTCAGCTTGCTTTCGAGCTTGTTCCTATTGATTAACAAGACCATTGTATCCTAGCCAGTTGATGGTTTAATTGATTTGAAGTTGGGCAAGTTGCCTTTTCTGCAGACAAAATGAATTCGTCGGTTGAGCCACTACACGGTAAATGCCTTAGATTTCATGCAACCCACACAATTAGAACAAAAAACAAATATTGGTCAGTAAAATAAGACCCTGATGTGAGAGCCATGGTTTGTTCTTTAGTAAATCTAAACAGATAAACTAAAACACCGAAGATGCAACTACTCTCCTACTACAAGCCCAATTCGAAGAAGGGTGCATTTATTAACTCAAAATGCACCATCAAGCGGATACAATGCATAATAAGCAACACCTGATCTGTACATAGCTAGAATACATAGCCAACACAACCAATCGGCACAAGTGATTGAAGAATAAAAAGAGAGTAAAATGCATCATAAGTACTAAAACTATTGAAGGTTTGTAAGTTTAGCACTATAACTTCGAAACAGTTGTTTTGGGTCCTAAAACTATTGGAGATGTGTCAACTTAGTCTTATAACTTCGAAACTACAGTTTTGGGTCCCAAAACTATGTAAGTTTGTTCATCTCAGGTCTTAAGCTTGCATGGACAACTTCTATGATGCATTTTTTTAAACGAGCCCTTTATATGTGTTTACTTCCCCAAAAGTTGTCCCCACGCTTCCATGTCGCGGTGTGTGTTGCAACATGCACGCCCACCACCTGTGTGGACATGCATGAGTTGCAGTGCAGCCTCGCTAATAGGTTTGGCGCGGCCGTCAGGGAGATCCCTATCCCTCGGTGCGGCCATCGGGGAGACCGTGAGCCAATCGGGACGAAGGATGCCATCCCACCTCTCTCTCTCTCTCTCTCTCTCTCTCTCTCTCTCTCTCTCTCATGACATTGTCGTTGACCGACACCCTTGTTGTGTCTCACTTCAAAAGAGACGGTAGGACATCTCGCTGAAGGCAGCCACCCGACTGGACCAGCACAACATAGACACATGCCTTCAGAATTTTTTATTAAGCGATTTTATTTTTATTTTATTTTATCACTTTTTTGCATTCGTTTTATGCCTTTTCACCTTTGGCTTATATTTTCAAATATTCCAAGGTTGTCTTCTATAAAAATAACTTTATATACGAAATATGAAAAATGTAATCATGCATTAAAAATATATTAAATTTGTATAGAAAAATGTTAATGACATATACAAAAATGTACAATGCGTATGAAAAAACAGTAGGAAATAAAACATATAAGTTTTCATTTTTTTGAAATTTTTTAATCATGCATTTCAAAAACATTAAATATATGTATATATAAAATGCTTCTGAAGAAAAATGTATACACAATTTGCAAAATGCATATGGAAAAGAATAGATATAAAAAAATAAATTTTAAAAATGTTAATCATGTATTTTGACAATGTTAAACATGTATATAGATGTATAAAAAATGTAGACTGTGTGTGAAAAAGTAGACATAAAAAAAATATGTGTTTTAACAAACTTTAATCATGAAATTTGCAAATTTGTAAACGTGTATATATAAAAAAAATCCTGTTGTATTAAAAAATGAATATTTTTTAGGAAATATTAGACATAAAAAATGTATATTTTAAAAATATTTCTCATGCTAATTTTTTTAAAATTGTATATAAAATATGTTCCTAGTGTATAAAAGAATTTACATTGTGTATCGTAAAACTAGATGTCAAAACATATAGGTTTTCAAACATGTTAGTCATATATTTGAAAAATGTTAAACGTGTATATAAAATTTATTCCTGATGTATACAAAAAATGTATGAAGGAAACCTATAAAAACCGAAAAGGAATCAAAAAACAAAAACGAAAAAACTATAAAAACGAGAAAACAGATATATAACTAAATAAATGAAAAACCCGGTGAGAACAGTAAATATATAAGAAACCCCAAGAAACAGAAAACCCAAAAGAAAAATAGAAGAAACCAAAAAAAGAAAAAAAGTGAACGAAAACGTACGTAAAACTAGTAAGCATAGCGACTGAACTATCGAGCAAGAAATAGCGCTAGCGGGACAGTCCATACGTGTGTGCCCTTTAGGTAAGAGGAATATTACTCTCGCTATAAGCAAGATATAGTATTCATGGCGCTGATGGTTGCACGACTGGACCTCCAAAATTTTCTCTTTTGAGATTTGGCTGGACCTCCCGATGAGCCACTAGCCCACTAGAACATTGATCTGGCTTTCTAGCCCAAGGTGGCCTAAGATGCAAATTTTTGGAAAATTTCACTTTAAGGGCACGTTTGGTATCCAGCATACAACCCAAGCAGGTCCGCCGGATGCCGATTTTTTTCGTGTTAGGTTGTTTGGTTATATGCAAACACTGTTGGGCATGCACAGCACGATTCTTAAAGCACTCATTTGCGTGTATCGCTGGAAATACTCAAATCGACAGTTTCCAACGAGGGACGACACATGCATGTATGTGATTTGCACGCATTTTCCTCTAATCACTTTTTTAATCTTCTCCATCCCTTCTACATGATCGTATTTCGATTCGAGATAAGTTGTACATGAAAAATATGCGCCTAGAAGTACTGATTCTATTCAGGCGATCGGATTATAGTTTCATTCACTGTATATGTTCAATATCGTGTTCATATTTGGATACTTTTTGGACCAATTTCGACAAATTCGTAGCACACGGTCTATGGTTTGAAGTTTCCTTTGACGAGTAGCTTCACCTCGTTGTACACCTTCTTGCAGCCCAACGCCATGAGCAGGCGGTCGACCGTTCATGCCGACGAGCACGCATGGGATATGCACACACACACACACACGGAGAACATGGTTGGGATGTTCTAGATCATGACGGCGGTGACCTACGGATTGCACCATTCCGGTGCGGTCCTCGACGTTGGCGGCCTCGTCGTGAACGTCGCCGGCTTGTGGGCATGCTCGGCTGGCGCAGCCTTCGCCTGCCGCCGCCAGAGCTCCCTGCTCCTTCTCCTCCCCATTTGATACGGCAGCACCTGCATCCGACGCGGCCCGACCTTCCGTCCGCGAGGGTGCGACACTGGCTTGACAACCAGCTCGGCATCCAGGAGGCCGCCACAGCCGGCCTCCGCAGCCTAGAGCTCCTGGTTTCCTCCTTCTTCGGCGCGGCGTCATCCAAGGCGCCACAGCTGCAGATCCTAATGTTGGACTTCACTAAGCCGAACCTGACCATGTCGGGCGCGACGGTTGTGACATCCACGCGGGCGAGGGGAGCATGTACAAGGGTCGGAGCAGGCCGCGACTGGTACACCGGCAACAGCGCTGGCGCCAACCAGTAGTCGCGCCCGTAGTTCCCTCTGCGGTCGAAGCACGTTTGCGTTCTACTGTAACCTCTATGTTAAGTGTAGTTGTTAACACCTCATCATGCATGTATGCAACCAAACATTGGGTGAAAATTGTTTTCACGATGACAAGGGCCCATATGCAGGCAACTAAACAACACGTAAACAACGTACTTTACCATGCATTTCCTCAACCAGTCTCCACTCAGCCTGACTCGTTTTCTTCCTCTCAACCAGGCCCTACTTAGAAAGTAACCAAACACGACGTAGAAGGCGCTCCTATTTACCGCCCTATGCGCTAACGAACGAGCCAACGCGCATCCTCCTTCCCCCGCTCACCCATTTGGACCGACACATGCGCGGGGCGGGAATCCCCTTGTTTATTTATGTGTTTTTGCATTTTACTTTATTTTTTCCTTTAAAATAGTTTGGGAATTCAAAAAAAGTGGAAAATATCAAAACAAATTGAATTTCGAGAAAATGGTCAACGAATCATAATTTTTTTGAGATTTTGGAAGATGTTTGCTAAATCAAAAAATGTTATGGTATCCAGAAAGTATTAGTGAATTTGAACAAATGTCCGAAAATTCACAAATTGTTCATGAATATAGAAAACGTGTTCACAAAATTCCCAAAATGTTCTTGAAATACAAAAAAAGTTAATCGAGTCATAAATGTTTGTAAATTCTAAAACTATTCATGAATGTTTAAAAAATGTTTACAATTTTTAAAAATGTTACCAATTGAATAAAATGTACGCGAATTTTTAAAAATATTCAAAAAAATTTAAAATACTTATGATTCCATATATTCTTTACAGATTCAAAAAATGTTTATGATAACAAAAGATAAAATAATAAAGTAACATGAAAATGATAAATAGAAAACATAATTAAATTCAAAAATAAACATGAGTAAAAAATAAAAATAAAAATGTAAGAAAAAATGAAATGAACGAAATAAAAAAACAGATAAAAACCAAAACGAAATAAGCCGAAAAGGTTATAGAACAGTCCTAATGTCGGAAAGGAACTAGTTGGGTCGCCCAAAGTGAGTACATAGCGGGTTGGCCCACCACTGCAGGCACGCTTATGTCCACTTATAGCAACCCAGAGGCATTTCCTATTTAGCGCTGCAGGCGCCCGTTACAGGGTATTTTCGCTAACGGGCGCCTGCAGTTGCTGCGAGCTGGGCCAGCCTATACATCATCTTCTTTTGTGGTTTAAAGTTCAAAAAAAGTGCGCCCGCGGGAGTTCAAACTCACGACCAGCTGCAGCGTCGACAACGCAATTACCACTAGGCCATCGAACAACTAGTGCTTCGTAATTTGCCTTTTTATTTTTATTTGTATCTTCAATCGCGAGCTTCCTTTTGTTTCGGGAAGCTTCCAGAAACTTTCCAAGCTGTCTTTTTCCCGGTTCGCTGGTCATTTTCGAAACGGTTTTATTCCGGTTTTCTTATTTTTTTTCTTTTTTTAAATGTGTGTTCTTTTTTTCATCAAATTTTTTCTTTTGTTGTTTTTTAAATGATGAACCGTTTTAATTTTTTTGAAATTTTTGTTCAAATGCAATGAACTGTTTTCAAATTCGTTGAACTTTTTTCGAGTTTGATGATTTTTTTCCAAATTCGATGAACTTCTTTCCAAAATTGGTGAACTTTTTTCAAATTCGATGAACTCTTATTCAAATTTGATGAACGGTTTTTACAAAATCGGTGAACTTTTTTCAAATTTGATTAACTTTTTTTGAAAACCAATGAACTTTTCTTCCAAAGTGAAGAATTTTTTTGAAATCCGTGAACTTTTTCATATTCACGATTTTTCTTCAAAATAATTTTTAAAAGTTAAGCGATAAAATAGGTTGATGGTTCTGTGTAATAAAATGGCGAGATGACATTGTTATTAAGCTTTCGCCGCTGTTACTAATCACCAACGGTATGTAGCTCGACTGGCTAGTGCGTCTCGTACGAACTGGTTGCGTCTGAGTTCGAAACCTGCTCAGATATATATTTTTGCTGTTTTTTACAAAATATGCGTCGCTGCTCTGCGCGTTTCCTGGGCCGGCCCATTCACATCGGCTTCGAGCGCCACGAGCGCGAACTGGCGCTTGCAGCGCCGTATAGGAGCACCCCAACCCAGATGCGTAAACCAAGCGCAAGATTGGGCTGGCCCGGGCCACATGCCTTAAAACCCTCGTTTTCACTCTTTTTGAATACATTATTTCTCTTTTCTTTCTTTTACTACTTCTATTTATACATCCAAATAATAATAATATATATATATATATATACTAAAAAAACACTATACATTAGAAATTTAAAAACATTAATTGCAAATTTGAGAAATGTCAAATATGTATGTAAAAATGTTTCTGAATTTTAAGAAAAATATATACAATTTGTATGAAAAAGCAGATATAAAAAAATTTAAAATACATTACTAATATATTTTCAAAATGTTCAATATGTACGGAAAATTTGTAATTCATACCAAAAATTTACAATCTGTATAATAAATGTCAAAGATGCATTTGAAAATGGTAAAGATGTTTATAGAAATGTTAAATGTGTATAAAAATGTTTTCAAAGTATAGAGAAATGTGGAACATGTATTTATAAAAGTTAATGACGTATTATAAAAATGTTCCACAGATATATAAATACGTTCCTGATGTAAAAATTGACATTATATATTAAAAAAGTAAACATCAAAACCATATATTTAAAAGATGTTAATCATGTATTTGTAAAATGCTAAACGTGTATAAAAATAATGTTCCATATGTGTACAAACAATGTACAGTGTTTATGGAAAATATTCATAAAAAGTACAATAATGATGTTGATCGTTTATTTAGAAAAATATTAAACATGTGCAAACTATGTTCCTTGTGTATACGAAAACTGTAGAATGTGTCTAAATATGTAGACAGCAAACCCTACTTGACAAACAACATTAATAACGCATTTACAAACTGCTCAGCATGTAGAAAATAGTGTTCCGGATGTATATAAAAATGTTTCATGTATTTGAGAAAACTGTTAAACCTATATTAAAAATATTCCTGATGTATACGAAAAATGGGCATTGCATGTGAAACAAATGTTTATGACTATTAAGCAAGTGTTCACCATGTATTTAAAAAAAGGTTTCCCATGTATTGAAAAAAGTGCTAAAAGCATGTACTTTAGCAAAAAATTACTATCATGTATTCGGAAAAAAAATGTTCAGCTTGCACCAAGAAAATGTTTCACGTTACTCTAGTAATGTCCATTATGCACTGAAACAAGTAGATATGTGTTGAACAAAGAACTAACCGACGAAAACCGACAAATAAAAAATAAATAGAAGAAAACCCTCATTAACCAAAAAAACAAAAATAAGCCATGAAAATTAATGGAAATAGTGAAACCGAGAAAGAAATAAGGAAAAAACAAAGAAAATTGGAAAGACTAAAAACATAAAAATGAAGAAAAAGAAAGAAAGGAAACACCCTGTAAAAACCGAAAAAAGAAACAAAGGAACTGAAAGTAACAGTAGAAAAAAGAACGAAAAAACAGTAAAACCCGAGAAAGAAACGAAGAATACCGGTGAAAATAGCAAAGAAAACCATCAAAAAACAAAGAGAACCAAAAGAAAAATAAACAAAAGAAAAAAGAACCCGAAGAAAATCGGACCAAAAACCAATACAACGAGCGATCCCAAACGAGTGAGCGAGGAGATGAAATGGGCCGACGCATTACTACGCGACGCTAAAAACCTTCACGCGAGTGAACAAACTGGACTCGTTGTAAGCGAGATATAGTTGTCGCGCACTTTAACATCTTGTGTCCTTTTTTAAGAAGAACGTTGCATCATGCACTAGAGTTTTTTTTTGCAGAAAAACTTCTGATCTCGTCATCAATCATGGTAGTATCATGAATGCAAAAAAATAATAAATATTACATCCAGATCCGTAAACCACTTAACGACGACTACAAGCACTGAAGCAAACCGAAGGCGCGCCACCATCATCACCTCTCCTTTGCCGGAGCTGGGCAAAATTTGTTGTAGCACACAAGGCCATAGGACGAGCTCACCAGAATATCAACTGCCGCCAATGAAAAAAAGCATAGATTGGAAGGATCCACCTAAACACACACGAGTGTAGTGAGGAATGAAGACTGAATCCGAGCAGATCCACCAAAGACAATCACCGATACAATCATGCAAGAACTGTTAGAGACACACCTCCGAACACCCTCCTCCGATGCTAGACGCACCACCGGGACAGGGGATATGTAGGGAGAACCTTATTCCATCTTCAGAAAGCCGCCTTGCCTTGCCTTCCTGAGCACGGCATAAATCCTAACAATACTCAATAGAAACATCTACAAACGGTGCCTTACAGTTGGCAAAGGTCGGGATCCACCTCGCCCCCGTGGACCTAAGGTGAAAGGAGACGAGGCAGATCGCGTAAGAACCCTAGTCGCTTGTTCATTTGGGAGGAGAGACGAAGGGGTAAGTCAACTGAAATATACTACAATTCAGATTACAACCTAGAATTTGTGATTTTGTTACCTCCAACACTAAATAGTCACAAATTTCGCTCAATTGAACTGTTTTTACCTATTAAGTGTGGTTTCCATCATCCCCTATCCTTTATTCTTAAATAGACACAACCCACTATCTAATTTTCCTCTCCATGCAACAATGGCACAACAATAACTCATGCATGGAGTCATAAGTTACTTTTTCCATTAATCTCTTCATGCAAAACATACCACCTCATGCATGATTTCCCCCCAGGGAATTAAGTCATGTAAGAAACTTATATATATATATATATATAATATTGCATTAATCTTAGTATTCTACCACTTATCCATACATTTTAACAAGGTTCCCGCAACAACGCGCGCGGGGCATCATCTAGTTTTTAAATATATGTAATTCACAACCTGTTTTTTCTCTTCATACAACCATGTCATATAAACAAGTCATCCTCTATTCTTAAATAGATACAACCCACTACCTAATTTTCCTCTCCATGCAACAATGCGCCATCATCAACTCATGCATGGAGTCATAAGTTACTTTTCCATTAATCTCTTCATGCAAAACATACCACCTCATGCATGATTTTTTCCCAGGTAATTAAGTCATTTAAGAAACTTATACACACACACACACATTAATTTTAGTCTTCTACCACTTATCCATAAATTTTTAACAAGGTTCTGAAAGCACATTTGCTCCCTTGGTGGTTTTGGTAATTAATAACAACATATGAGTCATTGAACTAATGTTTCCACTAAGTATATTTCAGGAAAAGTTCAATGATGGGTTGGCAAAAGGATTGTGGAGATTGTGGAAATACCCCAAGATGCAAGGAAATGGATTGGCAAAGCTTCAAGCAAGAGGACTCTACATTTTACTTTGCGAGAAATCACTTTGAGTCCATAGGAAAGCCAATACTATTAAAAGGGGGTAAGGTATTGTTGGTGAACAAAATGCTCATACGTGCACAAGTGATAGTCACCAAAAACACCCACAAGCTCTTCCACAAAAGTCTGTCCAAAGTCAAATATCCAAAATCGGTGCAACCAACACTTCCACTTGGTGCCACCGATTCCCATACTCAGACAGACCTAAGCTAAACCCTAGCCTTTCGGTGCAACCGATTCTGCTTCGGTGCCACAGAGTTTGGGTTGCCAACTTTCTGTTACGCAGTTTCACAAAATCGGTACCACCGAGTTCGTTGAATCGGCGTCACCGAGATTGGGCAATCTGACCGTTGGTCACCTTATCGGTGCAACCGAGTTTTATATATCGGTCTCATCGAGATTCAAAAGTTGCTACCTTTGGAGCAACTCGGTACCACCGAGATTAACACATCGGTGTCACCGAGTTGGTCACTTTAGGTGTAACGGTTGGATTTTTGGAGATGCCTACATATACCCCTTCACCACCACCCACTCGAAAGAGAAGCACTCAGAACTATTCCATACTTGCCCCATCCAGTTTTCTGAGAGAGAGCCACCTACTCATGTGTTGAGATCATGCCATTCCATTCCAACCATATGAATCTTGATCTCTAGCCTCCCCAAGTTGCTTTCCACCAATCCCATCTCTTCCACCAAGCCAAATCTGTGAGAGAGTGATTGTGTGTTGAGGAGTCTATCATCTTGAAGCACAAGAGCAAGGAGTTCATCGTCATTGCCGAGCCTATTACCTTTTGGAGGGTGGTGCCTCCTAAATTGGTTAGGTGTCGCTTGGGAGCCTCCTACTTCGTGTTGTGGAGTTGAACCAAGAAGTTTGTAAGGGCAAGGAGATCGCCTACTTCGTGAAGATCTACCCATAGTGAGGCTAGTCCTTCATGGACGGAAGCCGTTATGGAATAGTCAAGGTTGCTACTTCGTGGACCCTCATGGGTGGAGCCCTGTTGACACACGAACACGTCACCGTGTACCCTCGACGCCGTGGTGATGCACCGCAGCTCACGTCGAAGGAGGACCGTTCGGCAGCGCGATACGCAAGACAGCCGGCGGACGCTTTTGCAGACCCGAAACCCCGCACGCCCGGGAGGGATCCCGTCAGGGAGTGCGGCGGCTATGGGCTTCTCTAGGTCAATTCGCTCGCCCCTAGAGCCTCGGGATTCGTAGCTCTCAAACTCGAGGAACAGCGAAGAACGAGAGAGAAAAACGATGGAGAGATAAAACGTAGATGAAAAAGTGGTATAGATTGATTTATTTGATTGTGTGTTTTTTCAATCGGCCGTCACCTCAACACATATAAGAGGCGGCTGGACTTCCCGTACAAGCAAAGGATTCATCTAGATTTTCCTCACAAGAAAATTACACCGAATCACGTCCTAGAGTCCTAGTTCTAGCTAAACTCGGATTCAGCCCGAATCTGACCCAAACTTCTGTCTTGCTTCTTGCGCGGGCCGCAGAATCTGCATATGACCTCCGATTGAGACGATATTTATATCGAAATCAATCGTTTCGACGATATGAACAATTCTTCTGTTGATCACTTCTCCAAACAAGGCCATCTTGAATACTCCACGAGGCCATCTTTAACTTCCAGCCGGATTCAGTCCTGCGGCTGACTAGGGTGTCCGAGTTTTGTAGAAATTCTGCAGGCCATACATTACCTCAAATGATGATGACTCCAAAAGAAAAATTGACCGTATCGACGAGGCAAAACTTTTTCGCGTTGTAAGTTTTTCCATTCGAGGTCTTCTTGATGGCCTAATAGCTTACGCAACCCATCAGACATCACCTCGGCGAGTGTTTGATCCCTCGCGTCAGGCTATGCCGATGGCCTTACTATGCCTACGGCTGGGCGGTCGGCATACCTCTTCTATGCCGACGGTGGCCGTCAGCGTAGTTAAATCCTGACACTTCAAGCGTAATTTTGGCCCTGAAGATGAGGTTGAAAAGTGATGACCTAAACATCAAAGTTGTTCAATTTGATGATGCATAACTTTTTCATGTTGAACACCTTTTCATTTAAAGACATCTCAACTGCATTTTGTACCGTGTCAAAATCTGGTGTCAACACATGCCGCCCTGTTTTTCGGCAAAATTTGTATGCCGAAAAATATGTTGCATCTTTGTTTGTTCTAAGGATGATGTAAACACTCCATCGGCCATTCGTATTTCTCAGGGCGATAATGTATATCGGCCATTGCCTACTTAGGCTTCTTGCCACACACTCGGGTGGTACCTTTTCAAATATTTGCTATTGAGAGCCCGAGGTAGCATTGTCCCTTGAATTGATTCCACCAAATATGAGTTTCCAGGAACTACTCTCGCAATCTTAAAAGGACCTTCCCAGTTTGGAGACCACTTCCCGAATTTTCTATCCCTTGAACCAATCGGCAGGATCACCTTCCATACGAGATCGCCAACTTGAAAATTCTTCAACTTGACCTTTTTGTTATAAGCTCTTGCTACTCTCAACTTGTCTCTTTCTATGGCCTTTAAAGCAGCCAAACGTTTATCGGCAACTTCATCAATATTGTCCATCATTAAGTTATAAAAGTCCACAGCCGATAAATCATTTTGTTTGGCTATTCTCAAAGCACTCAAATTCACTTCCACTGGTAAAACGGCCTCCTGACCATATACTAGCTCATAAGGGGTTACCTTTGTAGCACCGTGCTTTGAGATTCTATGTGCCCACAAAGCTTCAGACAACAACTCATGCCATTTCCTTGGATTATCCTCAATCTTCTTCTTGATGAGCTTGAGTAATATTTTATTGCTAGACTCAGCTTGTCCATTAGCTTGGGCATAATACGAAGAGGAATTGAGCAACTTTATATTATAAGATTCGGCAAATTCTTTAACTTGATGTGACATGAAAGATGAACCTTGATCTGTAGTTAATGTTTGAGGAATACCGAATCTATGAATAATGTGCTCGGTTATGAATTGAATTACCTCCGTATGTGTCATGTTCTTGAGAGGTACTGCTTCAGACCATTTAGTGAAATAATCGGTTGCCACCAACATGAACCGATGCCCCTTTGAGGAAGATGGATGAATTTCTCCAATGAAGTCTAAACCCCACCCCCTAAAAGGCCACGGTTTGATAATAGGATGTAACATGGCAGCAGGAGCCAATTGAATATCACCAAACTTTTGACAAGCTTCACATCCTTTATAATATCTGAAGCAATCATTAATCATCGTCGGCCAATAAAACCCAGCACGTCGCAACAACCACTTCATCTTGGGAGCCGACTGATGAGTTCTACAAATACCTTCATGTACCTCTCCCATGGCAACTCTATCTTGGTCTTCATCTAGGCACTTTAAAAGAATGCCATCAACCGTTCGGCGGTATAGGGCATCATCCCTCATCGTATATTTGAAAGCCATACGCCGAACAGGCCTGTCCACCCTTTTATTCGGATCATGCAAGTAATCAATAATGGGCTTCCTCCAGTCTAGATTTTCAGCTGCACTAGATTCTTTGTTAGTGGCCGAAGTGGTGTATTCTGGTTCGGCCTCTTCCATACTGGCAAAGCTAGACATCGGCTTTTGAGAAATATGAAACATGCCATGATCCACATGGTAGCCGGATGCTTGTTGTGCCAAATCATTTGCTCTCCAATTGTCATGTCTAGATATATGAGAAATGCTAAAAGAATCCAAAGTACAAATTATATCTAGACACTTATCAAGATAAACATTAAGTGATTCGTCGAAACATTGAAAAACTCTGGATACTTGTTGTACCACTAATAGCGAATCACCAAAAGCCTCAATATGTGTAGCACCTATAGACAGCATCATCTCTAGGCCGAATAACAATGCTTCATATTCGGCCTGATTATTTGTGCAAAAATATTCTAAGCGACATGAGGCTTCAAAAACAGCACCATGAGGAGATATATAAACAACACCAACACCTTGGCCATTGCTACAAACTGAACCATCAAAATGCAATCTCCATGGTACTAACGAGACAATATTTATATCAACACTATGCTTGTCATTAATCCGATGCTCAACAAAAAAATTAGCAACTATTTGGCCTTTCATAGATTTCAGAGATTCATAGGCCAAATCATATTCAATTAAAGCATAAGCCCATTTACCAATTCTACCACTAAGAATTGGTCTATGCAACATGTACTTAATAACATCGGTTTGATAGGCTACTACGCAAGTACTTGGTACTAAGTAATGTCTCAGTTTTCTGCAAGCATAATATAAACACATGCATAATTTCTGAATAAATGTATACCTTGTCTCGGCGTCCAATAAACATCGGCGCAGATATGTAATGACATGCTCTTTTCCTTCGGTCTCTTGAGTTAAAACAACACCAATAACACCTTCCTCTGCTGCAACGTAAAGCCTAAATGGCTCCATATGCTTGGGGGCTTTCATCACCGGAGGAGTGCACAAATAATTCTTGATTGTATCAAATGCTTCTTGCTGTTTTGCCCCCCAAGTAAAATTGGCATCGTTCTTTAACCGAAGGATGTGAGTGAATGCATCAACTTTCCCTGACAAGTTGGCTATAAATCTCCTCAAATAATTGACTTTGCCAAGGAATTTTTGCATATCTTTTTTGCATGTTGGAGCCACCACTTTGCGTATAGCTTCTATCTTTTTGGGATCAATCTCTACGCCATTTTCATGAATAATGAAACCCAAAAACTTGCCAGCTGACACGCCGAATGCACATTTCAAAGGATTCATTTTCAGACCGTACTTTTTCATTCTTTCAAAGGCTAAACGCAAATCGGCCAGATGAGATTCAAACGCATCAGATTTGACAACAATATCATCAATATAAACCTCAAGTATAACACCGAGTAAATCATGGAAAATTAAATTCATAGCCCTTTGATATGTGGCACCAGCATTTTTTAATCCAAAGGTCATTACTGTCCACTCAAATAAACCAAGGAAACCAGGGCATCGAAAAGCCGTTTTGGACATGTCTTCTTCGGCCATAAAAATCTGGTTATACCCCGCATTACCATCAAGAAAGCTAATGACCTTATATCCAGAAGCATCATTAATAAGCATATCAGCTATGGGCATGGGATACTCATCTTTGGGTGTAGCTCTATTCAAATCTCTGAAATCAATGCACACCCTCAACTTGCCGGAGCCTTTCTTCTCTACTGGTACAATGTTGGCAATCCACTCGGCATACCTGCAAGGTCTAATAAAATTAGCTTTAAGCAAACGACCGATCTCTTCCTTGATCCGGTCATATGTTCTTGGATTAAACTTTCTGGCCGATTGCTTGTAAGGCCTAAAACCGGCCTTTATAGGCAACCGATGCTCCACAAGCTCTCGGCTTAGAACTGGCATCTCATGATATTCCCATGCAAAGCAGCAAACATATTCTTTTAACAGCTCGATCAACTTAACCTTATGATCGGCTCTTAAATTTTTGTTTACAAATGTCGGCCTAGGAATTGAACCATCTCCTATATCTATTTCTTCTAATGGATCAGCCGACGTGAAACCCTGTCCAAGTTTATCCATATCATCTAATTCCTTTATAGACTCATACACATCATTCTCATTGGACCGATATTCCGTAAGTCTCTTTTGTAACCACTCAGAGTTAGGATCCATTTAAATACATTATGCTTTGGAGCCGATTGCCACCAACCGGCTTTAAAGAAACGGGCACAAAACCATTCTTTCTAGCGCTGAGAAAATCAAACTCTGATAGGTCGCGCCCCGTCAAGCAAGTAGCATTAGGATGTTGCCAATCCACCGATGCATCGGCTAAAGCAACAGAAGCCGAATTATCCGCATGAATGACTTCCACTTCGTCATCAACCCATAGAATTAAAAACTGGTGCATAGTAGATGGCACGCACTGGTTTGCATGAACCCAATCGCGGCCTAAAATCACATTGTAGTTACCTTGCACCTCGGCGACAAAGAATGCAGTAGCCAAAGTTTTGCTTCCGACTGTAAGCTCCACATACATCACACCTTTGGCTTCAGTTTTCTCTTTGCCTTCAAATCCATTAAGCACCATATTGGTCTTTATCAATTCTTCGTTGGGTAAGCCCAGCTTCTTGAAGACCGAATAGGGCATAAGATTCACCACAGCACCACCATCAACAAGCATCCGAGCAAGTGGTGACCCGTAATATGACCTCTGAGGTACAATGGTTTTAAGTGCGTCACCGGCTCTTTCGGCTTTTCGAATATTGCATTTTTAGGGCCAAAATCTAGCTGAGCCACTTCTCCTTCTTCATCTACAGCACGAAACTCAGCAGGTAAATAATACACCATATTGATATCCATACCTTCATGAACTGGTGTTGACCCATAGTCCAACATATCATCTTCTTCCTCGGGTGCGTCCACGGAATCTGAAATCTGTTTGAGTGTAGAGGAAGTGACAGGTGGTGGAGACGATGTCATAGCTGCATCGTCCTCTGTTGGTGGTGTAGGTGTTGCTGTGATACATGTAGAAGCCGTTGCATCTTGTCTTTGTTTAGGCTTCCACACTTGTTTTGTTGGTATCATGGGCCGAGTGTCATTGAATAATTTATCTCTTTGTTTCTCGGCCTCCTGTTCTGCCATCTCTTGATTCCTCAACCTCTGTAGTTTCCTCTTTTGTGTCTTTGTTAGCCCTGGAGGACACCACTTCGGCTGAGTGTATTTAGGGTCTTGTGGCTTTGCTTGGCTAGTGCTTGCCTCATGGTCATTAACCGAGTGCTTTGGCGCGATAGCAAGTATCGGCTCCGTCGGGTTGCTATGCACAGTCGACTGCGGTATGGTAAATGTTTTGGCGCCCAAGATGAGTGAGTTGGCATTGATTTTTTCCTTGCTTTTGCTTGACTCGACTGCTGCAATATTAGGTGACTTAGCACGCCACACTTGATTGCTAACCCCCTTTTGATTATCTTGCCTTGGCCGATTGACACCATTGTTCAAACGGCCTCGTACGGGGTAAGAAAGCCTCTCACGAACAAGCCTTCTTGGTTCTGCCCACCCTGGATGAAATGCATAAGGGGCCATAGGGGGCTGCCCCCATCCTCCATTGAAGCTTCGCACGTGGCATGGCGCATAAGGGGGTGGCGCCATCCATGGTCCTGGTGCCCACGACCCATATGGTCTTGCGTGATGCTGAAATTCTTGCCTTGGAGGTGATTTTGAACGTTTCAAATTTGATGACCGGTTAAAACTAGAACCGGTCACTTGATTGGCATATTTGGAAAGCAACATATCAAAAGTTGGCTTGATTCTCTTGCGATGCACTTCAGCTTCATTTTTCTTCCACCTGCCAACCTCTGGACTCTTGGGCTTAACAAATTTGACATGAGTGTTCTCTTGTGCTTGCGGTTGCCCCCCAAGGGTAGGATTATTGACGATGATCTTAATTATCTCCTTGCCACCGGGCTGTTTGTCAAGCACAACTTGTCTCCCCAAGACCTTGTAACATCCCCATGTAATAGCTACAGTAATCACCCTTTTGATAATGCCATGTCATCATGATTAACCATGCTTGAGCATCATTTGCATCATACTTCATTTCAACTCCAATTTAAAATTGCAATTCAAATTTAAAGTAAAAATAAAAGTTGTCAAAACCAGAAACTAAAATGTTCAAAATATCGTAAATAATCCAGAGGCAATTATAAAAATACAACCAACATTAATTGAATTAGTTAAGTGACTCTATCAACCTGAACCAGTAACCAAACAGCACATTTTAATACCTTTTATTTAAACTAAATTACAAATGAAATCATATTTTACCCAAACCAATTTCTGATGGTAGATCATATTTCACTGTAATATTTGGACTAGGCCACATATTTTACAAAAGTCAGTTAGTAGTCTAACAATTTGCAAAACGGAGTGAATAAAAGAAATAGAAATAGAAAAAGAAAAACGGAAGCGCTCACTGTACGTTTGGGCTTCGAGTGTACAGTGTAGTGCGGCCTAGCCCACCGCGGTCGTCGTCCTCCTCGGCAGGTGTCGCCTGGCGCGCGCGCCCGAATGCCGATGCGCCGCGCGTCGCTCATCCCGCGGCTCCCCGACGTCGCTAAAGCCTCCCCTGGACGCCTCTCGTCCGTCCCCGCGACCCTAGCCCCTCACTCGCTTGCTCGCGCCTCGCCTCTCTTCTTCCCCACCACGCCCGAAAGTGCCCGCCATCGCCGCCGTCGATCCCGCGCACTCCGACGACCCAGAGCCCCGCCGAGATGTCGTAGGGCACCGCCTCCGTCCGCTACTCCGCCTGGGCCCCGCCATTGGCGTCGGGAGCCATCGCCGCGAGCTCCTCGAGCTCGTCTTCTTCCTCGGGACTCCGGCGACCGTCGCCGATTCAGGCCACCTCTGCAGCTACAAAGCCATCGAGGGCTTTTCTTAGCTGCCCGGTGAGCTTCCCTTTCCCTCCATTCCTCTCCTCGCTGCCGCATTTTCCTCCCTAGCTAGCTCGCCGCCGTTGCCGCACTCTGCCCGCCGCAAGACCTCGCCGTCCGGCCACTTCCGGTCGCTCCCGAGACCTCTCGCTAGCTCAGTTCGATGCGGCACTTCACCCTCATTCGAGCGCGAACAAAAACGCCCGCGGAAACCCACCGCAGCCGCGATCCCGTGCGACGCCCGAGAGCTCCGCCGCCCCCCGTCGTCACCGGCGTCTCTCCGGCCACCCCCGCGTCCAACCGGTTGCCCCACACGACGCGCGCCGCTCCGCTCGTTCCAGAGAGCCCAAGAACGCCTGAAAAGACCCACCGTAGACGAGATCCGGGCTCGCCGGAGTTGCTCGCCGCTGTTCGGCCTCGCCGGCGTGCTCCGGTGGCCGGCGTCCAGCTGGCACTGACCTGGCGCCATGGGCCCCGCCCCCTGTGTCGCTGACGGGTGGGTCCCGTTGACCTGTTGACCCGGTCAACTCGCGGACGTGGCACCCCCTGTCACTGACGTGTGGGTCCCGCTAAATTAAAATGATTTTTTATAAATAAATAAATGTTAATTAAATCGGTTAATTAAATTAATTAGTAGTTAGACACTGACAAGTAGGCCCCACCTCTAATTAATCTTTAATTAGAATTAGTTTTAAACTAATTAACCACTGTCTCACTGACCAGTGGGTCCCACTGGACCCATTGTCAGGTTTGACCTCGGTCAACCGCACTGTTGACTGCCGACGTCAGCATTGCATCATGATGACGTCACCCCTTCACTGTTCTGGATAATTCGTATTTATTTATTAAATTAATTCCAGAAAATATTTAAAACTTTGAAAAATCATATCTTTTAAACCGTAAGTGAGATGAAAATAAATTATATATGTAAAATGATCAGAAAAATATGAAGATTCTGAATATGTAATCAAAACACCTGTTCCACACTCCTAGCTAGGTGAACATGGAACTTTTTGACTGTTTTCGATAAATGAATAGTGTCCAACTTTAATAAAATAAATCCAAATAAATTCCTAAATTAACTAAATCATTTAGTTAGGCAGTAAAACACATATGCATATCATTAGGCTTGTCATGCATGGTGATTGCATTTTGCCGTGAAATTTATTGTTTTCTTCCCCCCTCCTTCTCTCTCAATAGACGCCGAGACCGACGCCGTTGCAGCAGAGTTCGACTACACCCCCGACGAGCAGCCTACTGACGATCAGCCACTCTCAGCAGAGCTTCTAGGCAAGCAATCCCCCCTTGACGCATGCCGTTGTCTCCTATTCTTTCTTCCTCCTGCTTGCACTAGAAATTGCTGCTGCCATGCTTTAACCTATTCTGATGCATAGCCTGGTTTTGTCGCCTGCTACTGATACATTACCTGTTATCCCATGATGCCTAGTTAGCTATGCTGCTGTTCCCTCTTTGGCCCTTCGCCTTGTCCGTATGCCTTGCTTGTTACCGGGCCGTGATCACTCCAGGTGTGATCGCGGAAATGTTTATATTACTGCAATACCTAAACTGTTAAAGTCGGGCTGGCCCCAAGGGTGCCCGCGAGAGAACAACATTAAAGACGGGTCGGCTCCAAGAGCACCCGCGCGTCATGTTTTACCAAGTCGGAGCGACATAAACTCTGATCGTCTCTGCGAGTTACTAAATACGCCTAACGGAACTGGGTATTTGATCTGAGTGGGTCGTCGTGCCCTTTACGCACTACCACCACGTGGGTAATGGTTTAATGGGGCCCTCTACGTCGTATGTATCAGCCGAAAGCTCTTCAGATGTCACAGTTCAGAGATGCGGGCTGATTGTTGGGATTGGGCTGGTACTTCACTTGTGTATACAGTGTCGCGCCTGCACCCCAACCACCCACGCAACGTGCAGGAGTGCAAAGGGCGATGGGCCCAAGACCCCTTCGCACTTAGGATTTAGACCGGCGTGTTGACCTCTCTGCTGAGCTCTAGGTCGGGCTGCGATGTGTCGATCACCCGAGGCCGGGTATTACCCAGCAAGTGTGTCCGGCCAGAGGTAATCGAGCGTGTTGGGTAACAGTAGTGCACCCCTGCAGGGAAGTTATCTATTCGAATAGCCGTGTCCACGGTAACAGGACGCTCAGAGTTGTATCCGGTTCTATGACAACTACAAACTGATGATGATGCTTATGAATCTGATACTACTGCTCTCGGGATCGCTTTCTCGCGGGATAGTCGAGAAAGGATCTCGGGGAGTTGCTGCTATACAACCACTATTGTATGTTACTATATTCTACTCTCTTCTGATGCTGCAAGATTGCTTGAAGATGCTAGTCTTTGATAGGCTAGGCTTCTCCCCCTCTACTCTGGCATTCTGCAGTTCAGTCCAAAGATATAGCCCCATTCCTTTGATACCAATGCATAACTAGCATAGTTCTGATGTCAGTCTTGCGAGTACTTTGGATGAGTACTCACGGTTGCTCTGCTCTTCTTTTCCCATACCCATTTGATGATACATCAGACGATGGAGCCCAGGAGCCAGATGCCACCGCAGGAGCTTACTACCAGGAGGGTCCCGACGACACTTACTACTGGATCGAGCTAGCCGACCAGGAGTAGTTAGGAGGCCCTAGGCAGGAGGCCTTCGCCTTTCGATCTGTATCGTTGTTTGTGCTAGCCTTCTCAAGGCAAAACTTGACTAACTATGTCTGTACTCAGATATCATTTGTGTGTATGACTTATGTATTCGGGCCTTCGTGCCCCCGGCTTGTAAAATGCAGACTTATGCTTTCTTTTGAGTTTAGAGTTGTGTTGTGATATCTTCCCGTGAGTCCCTGTGCTGGATCGTGCACGTGTGCGTGTATGATTAGTGCACGATTAAGTCGGGGGCGTCACAATTCTCAAAGCACTCAAATTCACTTCCACTGGTAAAACGGCCTCCTGGCCATATACTAGCTCATAAGGGGTTACCTTTGTAGCACCGTGCTTTGAGATTCTATGTGCCCACAAAGCTTCAGACAACAACTCATGCCATTTCCTTGGATTATCATCAATCTTCTTCTTGATGAGCTTGAGTAATATTTTATTGCTAGACTTAGCTTGTCCACTAGCTTGGGCATAATACGGAGAGGAATTGAGCAACTTTATCTTATAAGATTCGGCAAATTCTCTAACTTGATGTGACATGAAAGATGAACCTTGATCTGTAGTTAATGTTTGAGGAATACTGAATCTATGAATAATGTGCTCGGTTATGAATTGAATTACCTCCGTATGTGTCATGTTCTTGAGAGGTACTGCTTCAGACCATTTAGTGAAATAATCTGTTGCCACCAACACGAACCGATGCCCCTTTGAGGAAGATGGATGAATTTCTCCAATGAAGTCTAAACCCCACCCTCTAAAAGGCCACGGTTTGATAATAGGATGTAACATGGCAGCAGGAGCCAATTGAATATCACCAAACTTTTGACAAGCTTCACATCCTTTATAATATCTGAAGCAATCATTAATCATCGTCGGCCAATAAAACCCAGCACGTCGCAACAACCACTTCATCTTGGGAGCCGACTGATGAGTTCCACAAATACCTTCATGTACCTCTCCCATGGCAACTCTAGCTTGGTCTTCATCTAGGCACTTTAAAAGAATGTCATCAACCGTTTGGCAGTAGGGCATCATCCCTCATCGTATATTTGAAAGCCATACGCCGAACAGCCCTGTCCACCCTTTTATTCGGATCATGCAAGTAATCAATAATGGGCTTCCTCCAGTCTAGATTTTCAACTGCACTAGATTCTTTGTTAGTGGCCGAAGTGGTGTATTCTGGTTCGGCCTCTTCCATACTGGCAAAGCTAGACATCGGCTTTTGAGAAATATGAAACATGCCATGATCCACAAGGTAGCCGGATGCTTGTTGTGCCAAATCATTTGCTCTCCAATTGTCATGTCTAGATATATGAGCAATGCTAAAAGAATCCAAAGTACAAATTATATCAAGACACTTATCAAGATAAACATTAAGTGATTTATCGAAACATTGAAAAACTCTAGATACTTGTTGTACCACTAATAAGGAATCACCAAAAGCCTCAATATGTGTAGCACCTATAGACAGCATCATCTCTAGGCCGAATAACAATGCTTCATATTCGGCCTGATTATTTGTGCAAAAATATTCTAAGCGACATGAAGCTTCAAAAACAGCACCATGAGGAGATATATAAACAACACCAACACCTTGGCCATTGCTACAAACTGAACCATCAAAATACAATCTCCATGGTACTAACGAGACAATATTTATATCAACACTATTCTTGTCATTGATCCGATGCTCAACAATAAAATTAGCAACTATTTGGCCTTTCGTAAATTTCAGAGATTCATAGGCCAAATCATATTCAATTAAAGCATAAGCCCATTTACCAATTCTACCACTAAGAATTGGTCTATGTAACATGTACTTAATAACATCGGTTTGATAGGCTACTACGCAAGTACTTGGTACTAAGTAATGTCTCAGTTTTGTGCAAGCATAATATAAACACATGCATAATTTCTCAATAAATGTATACCTTGTCTCGGCGTCCAATAAACGTCGGCTCAGATATGTAATGACATGCTCTTTTCCTTTGGTCTCTTGAGTTAAAACAACACCAATAACACCTTCCTCTGCTGCAACGTAAAGCCTAAATGGCTCCCTATGCTTGGGGGCTTTCATCACCGGAGGAGTGCACAAATAATTCTTGATTGTATCAAATGCTTCTTGCTGTTTTGCCCCCCAAGTAAAATTGGCATCGTTCTTTAACCGAAGGATGTGAGTGAATGCATCAACTTTCCCTGACAAGTTGGCTATAAATCTCCTCAAATAATTGACTTTGCCAAGGAATTTTTGCATATCTTTTTTGCATGTTGGAGCCTCCACTTTGCGTATAGCTTCTATCTTTTTGGGATCAATCTCTACGCCATTTTCATGAATAATGAAACCCAGAAACTTGCCAGCTGACACGCCGAATGCACATTTCAAAGGATTCATTTTCACACCGTACTTTTTCATTCTTTCAAAGACTAAACGCAAATCGGCCAGATGAGATTCAAACGCATCCGATTTGACAACAATATCATCAATATAAACCTCAAGTATAACACCGAGTAAATCATGGAAAATTAAATTCATAGCCCTTTGATATGTGGCACCAATATTTTTTAATCCAAAGGTCATTACTGTCCACTCAAATAAACCAAGGAAACCAGGGCATCGAAAAGCCGTTTTGTACATGTCTTCTTCGGCCATAAAAATCTGGTTATACCCCGCATTACCATCAAGAAAGCTAATGACCTTATATCCAGAAGCATCATTAATAAGCATATCAGCTATGGGCATGGGATACTCATCTTTGGGTGTAGCTCTATTCAAATCTCTGAAATCAATGCACACCCTTAACTTGCCGGAGCCTTTCTTCTCTACTGGTACAATGTTGGCAATCCACTCGGCATACGTGCAAGGTCTAATAAAATTAGCTTTAAGCAAATGACCGATCTCTTCCTTGATCCGGTCATATGTTCTTGGATTAAACTTTCTGGCCGATTGCTTGTAAGGCCTAAAACCGGCCTTTATAGGCAACCGATGCTCCACTAGCTCTCGGCTTAAACCTGACATCTCATGATATTCCCATGCAAAGCAGCAAACATATTCTTTTAACAGCTCGATCAACTTAACCTTATGATCGGCTCTTAAATTTTTGTTTACAAATGTCGGCCTAGGAATTGAACCATCTCCTATATCTATTTCTTCTAATGGATCAGCCGACGTGAAACCCTGTCCAAGTTTATCCATATCATCTAATTCCCTTATAGACTCATACACATCATTCTCATTGGACCGATATTCCGTAAGTCTCTTTTGTAACCACTCAGAATTAGGATCCATTTTAATACATTATGCTTTGGAGCCGATTGCCACCAACCGGCTTTAAAGAAACGGGCACAAAACCATTCTTTCTAGCGCTGAGAAAATCAAACTCTGATAGGTCGCGCCCCGTCAAGCAAGTAGCATTAGGATGTTGCCAATCCACCGATGCATCGGCCAAAGCAACACAAGCCGAATTATCCGCATGAAAGACTTCCACTTCGTCATCAACCCACTGAATTAAAAACTGGTGCATAGTAGATGGCACGCACTGGTTTGCATGAACCCAATCGCGGCCTAAAATCACATTGTAGTTACCTTGCACCTCGGCGACAAAGAATGCAGTAGCCAAAGTTTTGCTTCCGACTGTAAGCTCCACATACATCACACCTTTGGCTTCAGTTTTCTCTTTGCCTTCAAATCCATTAAGCACCATATTGGACTTTATCAACTCTTCGTCGGGTAAGCCCAGCTTCTTGAAGACCGAATAGGGCATAAGATTCACCACAGCACCACCATCAACAAGCATCCGAGCAAGTGGTGACCCGTTAATATGACCTCTGAGGTACAATGGTTTTAAGTGCGTCACCGGCTCTTCGGCTTTTCGAATATTGCATTTTTAGGGCCAAAATCTAGATGAGCCACTTCTCCTTCTTCATCTACAGCATGAAACTCAGCAGGTAAATAATACACCATATTGATATCCATACCTTCATGAACTGGTGTTGACCCATAGTCCAACATATCATCTTCTTCCTCGGGTGCGTCCACGGAATCTGAAATCTGTTTGAGTGTAGAGGAAGTGACAGGTGGTGGAGACGATGTCATAGCTGCATCGTCCTCTGTTGGTGGTGTAGGTGTTGTTGTGATACATGTAGAAGCCGTTGCATCTTGTCTTTGTTTAGGCTTCCACACTTGTTTTGTTGGTATCATGGGCCGAGTGTCATTGAATAATTTATCTCTTTGTTTCTCGGCCTCCTGTTCTGCCATCTCTTGATTTCTCAACCTCTGTAGTTTCCTCTTTTGTGTCTTTGTTAGCCCTGGAGGACACCACTTCGGCTGAGTGTATTTAGGGTCTTGTGGCTTTGCTTGGATAGTGCTTGCCTCATGGTCATTAGCCGAGTGCTTTGGCTCGATAGCAAGTATCGGCTCCGTCGGGTTGCTATGCACGGTCGACTGCGGTATGGTAAATGTTTTGGCGCCCAAGATGAATGAGTCGGCATTGATTTTTTCCTTGCTTTTGCTTGACTCGACTGCTGCAATATTAGGTGACTTAGCATGCCACACTTGATTGCTGACCCCCTTTTGATTATCTTGCCTTGGTCGATTGACACCATTGTTCAAACGGCCTCATACGGGGTAAGAAAGCCTCTCACGAACAGGCCTTCTTGGTTCTGCCCACCCTGGATGAAATGCATAAGGGGCCATAGGGGGCTGCCCCCATCCTCCATTGAAGCTTCGCACGTGGCATGGCGCATAAGGGGGTGGCGCCATCCATGGTCCTGGTGCCCACGACCCATATGGTCTTGCGTGATGCTGAAATTCTTGCCTTGGAGGTGATTTTGAACGTTTCAAATTTGATGACCGGTTAAAACTAGAACCGGTCACTTGATTGGCATATTTGGACAGCAACATATCAAAAGTTGGCTTGATTCTCTTGCGATGCACTTTAGCTTCATTTTTCTTCCACCTGCCAACCTCTGGACTCTTGGGCTTAACAAATTTGACATGAGTGTTCTCTTGTGCTTGCGGTTGCCCCCCCAAGTGTAGGATTATTGATGATGATCTTAATTATCTCCTTGCCACCGGGCTGTTTGTCAAGCACAACTTGTCTCCCCAAGACCTTGTCACCTTCCTTGCTTTTCCTGGGCTCACCTATGACAACATTGGACTTATTAGCAGATTCGGCTACCTCTGGCCGAATGAGCAGCTTCTTCCCCTCCATATCCATGGTGTTCATAGGAAAGGGCTGTTTATCAACTTGCATCTCAGAAAAGTTCAATCGTCCGTCATTAATGGCCGATTGTATCTGTCGTCGAAAAACATTGCAATCATTAGTAGCATGAGAAAAAGAATTATGATACTTGCAATAAGCACGCCGTTTCATCTCTTCAAACGGCGGTAAAGTATGCGATATTCTGATAATCTTAGCTTGCAACAAAGCATCAAATATTCTATCACACTTAGCAATGTTAAAAGTAAACTTCATCTCCTCATCACGATTCTTATGAATCGGTTTCAGATCATTGCAAGTAAATGGTTTGGCCTTTGATGGCCACACAAATTCAGTAGCATAAATATCGCCCTCATCGTCCGAGCGATCACTATCATATTCAACCATATTCATCTTTGGACGATCAGTTTTATATCTATGCACTTCTTTAAGATCTTTGCTTCGGCTTTCCTGAGCCAAAGCTTTTTGCAAGACTTGGTTGATACTTAAAAACTCATAGCCTTCTAGCTTTTCTCTTATGTGAGTTCTCAAACCATTAAGCACAAGATCTGCCAAGTCTCTCTCGGTTATCACCAAACTATAACATCGGTTTTTTGTATCTCTAAATCTCTTGATGTAATCGGAAACCGATTCATCATGCTTCTGCTTAACCGATGTAAGATGTGACAACTTAAGTTCATTGTCGCCGCTATAGAAGTGATCATGAAATTTCTGTTCTAGCTGCGACCATACACGAATAGAACCATGTGGTAAAGAAGAAAACCATGAAAATGCGGTACCAGTTAAGGACAAAGGAAATAAACGCACTTTCAATTCATTTAACGAGCCTGCTTCACCTAACTGGGCTAAGTATTGATTAACATGCTCCCATGTGGTTTTTGTGCCCTCTCCATTGAACTTAACAAAATCTGGAATTTTATATCCCGGAGGGCACTGGATTGCATCAAAGTACTCAGGATATGGTTTTTGGTAAATCCGATTCCTAGGTAATTCAACACCAAAATTTTCCCTAAGCATCTTAGCCATCTCCTCTCTAAAATTAGCTAGAGCATCGTCCGTAGTAGACGATGAAGTTTGCTGCAGTGGCATAGGATGAGTAGGATTACTAGCTGCAGATAGAAACTATGGCATGTATGCCGAACCATAGTTCAACAGTGGTCTAGCAGCGTTTGCACCTACAGATAATGTTTGGTTCGGCGTTGCCACCGAACTCGGCATGCTCATAACAGGATTAATGGGTGCAACCACAATCTGATTTGTTTGAGTAGGATAATAATTCATCGGCATGGGAGGCGCCGATGAAATAGGTAAAGACAGATTAGGGCTTTCTACGCTAGTAGGCACACCAATATTACGAGTAGATGATTGAGGCATATTTTTCTGAGCATTAGAATTCTCTAAAAATGATTGATATACCAGATTGTTACCATCAGCAATACGACTCTCAATCTCAGCCCACTGCTCAGGTTAAAAGGTAGTACTCACAGGGGGTTTAACCTGCTCGGCTTGAAGAGGAGGGAACTTGATTTCTCCAATCGGAGTGATATTGCCTTGGCGATCCTTCTTGAAGTTTCCAAGGAACTCCTGCAACTCCTTCTCTTCGCGCGCCTTCTTGTAATCCTCATAAGCTTGGCGATGATCAGCCGATAGTTCATCAAGCTTGGGCTTAATGATGTTATCGGCGTCTACCTCAGATGGCTTGGGAAGATCAGACATGATGGTTAATGATGATGATTGATCTTTTTTCCCCAGCGGAGTCGCCAAAAAGTGTGTTGACACATGAACACGTCACCGTGTACCCTCGACGCCGGGGTGATGCACCACAGCTCACGTCGAAGGAGGACCGTTCGGCAGCGCGATACGCAAGACAGCCGGCGGACGCTTTTGCAGACCCGAAACCCCGCACGCCCAGGAGGGACCCCGTCAGGGAGTGCGGCGGCTATGGGATGCTCTAGGTCGATTCGCTCGCCCCTAGAGCCTCGGTATTCACAACTCTCAAACTCGAGGAACAGCGAAGAACGAGAGAGAAAAACGATGGAGAGATAAAACGTAGATGAAAAAGTGGTATAGATTGATTTATTCGATTGTGTGTTTTTTCAATCGGCCGTCACCTCAACATATATAAGAGGCGCCTGGACTTTCCGTACAAGCAAAGGATTCATCTAGATTTTCCTCACAAGAAAATTACACCGAATCACGTCCTAGAGTCCTAGTTCTAGCTAAACTCGGATTCAGCCCGAATCCGACCCAAACTTCTGTCTTGCTTCTTGCGCGGGCCGCAGAATCTACATATGACCTCCGATCGAGACGATATTTATATAAAAATCAATCGTTTCGACGAGACGAACAATTCTTCTGTTGATCACTTCTCCAAACAAGGCAATCTTGAATACTCCACGAGGCCATCTTTAACTTCCAGCCGGATTAAGTCCTGCGGCTGACTAGGGTGTCCGAGTTTTGTAGAAATTCTGCAGGACATAAATTACCTCAAATGATGATGACTCCAAAAGAAAAATTGACCGTATCGACGAGGCAAAACTTTTTCGCGTTGTAAGTTTTTCCATTCGAGGTCTTCTTGATGGCCTAATAGATTATGCAACCCATCAGACATCACCTCGGCGAGAGTCTGATCCCTCGCGTCAGGCTATGCCGATGGCCTTACTATACCTACGGCTGGGCGGTCGGCATACCTCTTCTATGCCGACGGTGGCCGTCAGCATAGTTAAATCCTGACACTTCAAGCGTAATTTTGGCCCTTAAGATGAGGTTGAAAAGTGATGACCTAAACATCAAAGTTGTTCAATTTGATGATGCAGAACTTTTTCATGTTGAACACCTTTTCATTTAAAGACATCTCAACTGCATTTTGTACCGTGTCAAAATCTGGTGTCAACAAGCCCTCCGTGGACTCTCGCGACCATTACCCTCCGTGGGTTGAAGACTCCATAAACGTGGACGTACGATAGCACCACCTATCGGAACCATGGGAAAAATCATCGTGTCTACAATTGCGTTTGATCCTCCTACCCTTCCTTTCTACTCATGCTTGTTGTTACTTTCCGATGCTATACTCTTAGACATGCATGTGTAGGGTGTACTTGAATTGCCACGAATGCTAAATTCTGCCAACACTAAAAATTGGGAAAAGGTAGAAATTTTATTTGGTCAAGTAGTCTAATCACCCCCCCTCTAGACATACTTTCGGTCCTACAAGTGGTATCAGAGCTTTGGTCTCCATTGCATTGGTCTCACAACCTAGGAGAGTATGGCGTCTAGTGAGGGAAATTATCACCGTAGAGGTCCGTACTTTGATGGCACTAATTTTGCTAGTTGGAAGCACAAAATAAAAATGCCTATTCTTGGTCATAACCCCGCCATATGGGCTGTTGTTCGTGTTGGCTTGCAAGGTGAATTCTTTGGTGATGGAAAGGAACCGGATCGTGAAGCGACCGCGGATAAATTGAAGATGTTGCAATACAACGCTCAAGCATGCAACATTCTCTTCAACTGCCTATGCCCCGAAGAATTCAACAAAATCAGCCGTCTTGAGAATGCAAAAGAGATTTCGGATACTTTGGTTGATATGCACGAAGGAACCGAGTCCGTGAGAGAATCCAAGTTGGATGTTCTTCAAAGTCAGCTTGACAAGTTCAAGATGAAGGATGGTGAAGGAGTCGCAGAGATGTACTCTAGGCTAGCTCTCATCACCAATGAGATTGCCGGCTTAGGAAGCAAAGAAATGACCGACAAATTCATCATCAAGAAGATACTTAGAGCTTTGGATGAGAGATACGACACCGTGTGCACATTGATCCAAATGATGCCCAACTACAAAGATCTCAAGCCTACGGAGGTCATTGGAAGGATTGTTGCTCATGAGATGACACTCAAAGACAAAGAAGAGCTTCACAACAAGTCTAGCGGTGCTTACAAAGCCACAAGTGATGCTCCCGCAACTTCAAGCGACAACCTTGTCACCAATGAAGAGATAAGCCTCATGGGCAAGAAATTCAACAAGTTCTACAAGAATAGAGGCAAAGAACGAAGCTCCAACTCAAGATATGATGAGAAGCGTTCGTCAAGTCGTGACCGCAATTGCTACAATTGTGGGAAGCCCGGACACTACTCAAATGAGTTCACGGCTCCCTACAAACGAAGAGAAGAGTCACCTAGAAGACGAAGCTCAAGAAATGAATCGCCTCAAAGAGAGAGAAGGAGTAGAGATGATCGTTATGAACGAAGACCCTCAAGGAGAAATAGGGATTCGGAGAAGAAGGAAAAGTAGACCAAGAGCTACACAAAAAGAAAACATCAAGCTCATGTTGGTGAATGGGTTTTCGGCTCCGACTCCGACAACAACTCCGAGAGAAGCTATCACTCCGACTCCGACTATAGTCAAGATGAAGGTGTTGCCGGACTTGGTCTAGTAACTACCAACTCCTATGATCTATTTGATTCACCAAATGAAGGGAGTGGAAGTTGCTTCATGGCTAAAGGCCCCAAGGTATCACACCCCGAGTATCTTGATTTCAATAGTGATGAAGATGATTTGCTTTGTGATGATGACTTGCTCTTTGATGAAACTAGTAATGTTAGTCAAAATGAACTTGATAATTCTCATGCTAGTCAAGATAAGTCATTTGATGATGATAAGATGAAAATAGAACAACTAACTAAAGAACTAAACACTCTTAAGTTAGCTCATGAATCTACTCTTGAAGATCATAGAGAGCTTGTAAGGACTCATGAGAAGCTACGCTTCGAGAAGCTCAATTTGGAGCAAGAGCATGAGTTTCTTAGAGCTATCAATGACGATCTCCGAAAGAAGACATCATCTTATCTAGCTAAACGACTACTCTTGTCTACATTCATGCCACAAGTTAAATCTAAACAAACTAGTAACAAAGGCAAGAAAGGTTCTTCATCTAGTAGCAACAATAAAAATGCTAAACCTAATGATGTTGCTTCTAGTAGTTCTATTGATTCCACCAATGATGATTCTCTTAGCCAAGTTACACTTGAGCAAGAAAATGCTTTATTGAAAGGATATATAGAGAAAGGTATCTACAAGAGTCTTGCCGGGTGTAAGCAATTTGAGGAGATTGTACGCAAGCATGGAGGATACCGAAAGAACCATGGTGTTGGCTACTTCAACGCTAATGGAGTTGAATGAGAAGAAGGTCAATACCCCAAGCCCAAGTTTGTTCCTCAAAAGGAGAAGTATGAAAATACTCTTCCCAAGGGGACAAACACTTAAGATGACCTTCCACCACAAGACCACAAGCTCAAGGGCAAGAACAAGCTTCAAGAGGACATTGACTCATATGAAGATGAATCCCTAGCTTTGGTGGAGTGGGTTCCCAAGGCTACTTCAAGCTCAACTTCTACAAAGGCTACTTCAACACCAAGAATCCCCATCAACTTGATGTGGGTCCCCAAGAAGAAGAACTAGAGAGTTCTTGAGGGGTGACTCCGCCAATGAAATTCACTCACATTCATTATTGGCAAGAACTGTTTGCAATCAATATCAACTCTATGCAATGGTTCAAGGAGTCACACATTCCCTCAAAGGTAAGCAAGGGACAAGGTAATCAACAAATCAATGGACATCATTACACATGCTTTGCACTCCATGTCCATAGATATCCTTGTATTTGTCTCTTGTGTGTTGGGACTAACCCATGTAGGTGAGTAGAGTAAGGAAACAACAAGGATGCTCCCAACTCTTGATGATCTTCATCAACCTTGAGCATTCATCACTACCTCACCAACATGAAGTCTTCATCGACAAAACCCAAGGTTAGTTTATCCCTCCTATGGGGGGATGTCACATCAAGGGGGAGCTTTACTCTAAGACTTGAGTCAAAGCATCTCTTAGTATGTGACAACATTAAATGCTTCATGTAAAAGTGGTAACCCCACTTGTGCTTAAACGATGAGTATGACCTATGATCAAGTATTCTTACTTGGCTCCTAAGTCAATATACTCATATATAGATGACTTCGTCATTGCCAAAGTGCTTTTTAGATGCTAGTGTGTTTGTGCATGTTTGCCATGACTTCATTTGACATCTTATTGTGTGAGCATGTTGGTCTGCATTTATTTACCCATTCGAGGACATCCAATTGTTGCTATTTGGTTTTTGATTTATCTTTTGCCAATTGGATGGACAAGAATGCCTACGATAACTCTCTAGCTATCTATGCTTTCTCACCTCATATTCCATTCATGCTGCATCACAAAATTTGAACAAGTACTTTTTCGATCCCTCTGTGTGTGGAGCACTCGGAGTTCCGTATCGACAAAGGACTGACCATTAAAACCTCCCAAGTGCATCTCGGTGGAACCAACCCACAATTCTCGGTCTCACCGAATGCCTAGGGTTGATCTGGTTTTCTATCTCGGTACTACCGATTGCATATTCTCGGTTACACCAGGTTTCCCTGTCAGCTGACAGTTGAGGAACTCGGTAACACCAAAAATTTAGAATCGGTGACACCGACAGCGAGGGGTATATATGCTGTGGACCCGACGCTTTGAAAATCAATCTTCAAACCGTCGCGCCCCAAAACCCTAAGCTGCCGATTCAAGACCCCTGGTCGTCGCCTTTGCTTCCCCGTGCGTCTCCGCCGCTGGGATCCTCGCCGTCGACGGGCATCTTCGCCGCCGTCTTCGCCGTAGCGGATCCGTCGCCAAGTTAGGGTACGAATTCGATTCTTCTTGCGCTCCCCGTCCGATTCTTGCGCAATGAAGTTAGATTTATGTATAAGCCACCAATTGCACATCTCTTTATCCTCTAGAAAACTCAATAGAATAGCGAATGATGGATTTTTTAGGTTTTCCCGTCCGCCTCATGTATCTCGGTAGAACCGATGCAAAATAATCGGTAGCACCGATTTGTTGTTTCTGGCACACTGAGAACACCTCGGTGGAACCGAGTACCTATTTTCGGTGAAACTGAGAATGGTGCCAAGTTCCTAGAAAGAAGGTTGTTAGTCTCGGTGTGTCCAAAATTTTTGTCTCGGCTGTACCGACATACATTTGGCAGAATGCAAAATTTGAGAAATTCTGAGTTCAAACTTTCAAAAATAGCTGCATTTTGTGATGACTCATCTTCTTCTACTCCTCTATACTCTATTCACAGGATCAGTATGTCAAGTGCTGAGGACAGTGAGAACAACTTCAGAGAGCAGAGTGTTGAGATGGATTCAGGCACTAGTCCTGAGTCTAGTTCCTCTTCAGATCCAAGCACCCCCAGTTCTCATGGGTTGCCCAAGGCTGCTACTAGGGCCAGGAAGAAGCTGAATTCAGATGAGGAGGATTCAGATTTTGTTCCAGAGGAAGTTCTTGCCAAGAAGCAAGAGAAAGCTGCTAAGAAGTCTGCTAATGAAGCCACCTCTTCCAGGAGGACTGTCAGCAAGGTTTATGCTAGCTCTGAAGCTATGAGAGCACCTGCGAGTGCTAGGGCTACCATGACCATTGAGCCCCCAAGGAAGTCATTGCCTAAGAAGGCAGGAGAGAAGAAGCATGCCATAAAGAGGATTGTCTATGTCACTGGCAGGCAAACATCCATGTATAAGGACCCAGAGGAGATTGCTGGTGCTGCTGCTAAGGAGGAGGAGGAAGAACAGGTTGTCAAGGCCCCTCCCAAGAAGAGGCAAAAGAAGCTTTTGGCAGATGCTATGCCAAAGCAAGGTCCCTCCAAGAGCACCAAGTCTGCCCCCAAGAAGGCTGCTGCTGAGAAACCCAAGAGGACATCCAGGCAGATTCCAGCTTCTGAGAAGAACAAAGGAACTACCTCCAGAGTTGAGGATGAGGATGCCATGTCTACCTTGATGAAGCTTAGACCACACCTTCCTGAACATAATGCCAGCCATCCACTTGCTGAAGACATGAAGAAGAGGAAGGATTCTGGTTTGAGGGCATGGAGAGCCATTGATCCATATGCCCAGAGGAGGAAGACAACTGTGGACTACAGATTCTACACCAAGGAGCAACATGATTTATATGAGACTGTGCTGCTTGACAAGAGTCCAGCTGTGAGTGACATGAGATATGTTGATTGGCAGTACATCAAGGCTAATGAAGATTTCTTTCCAAATGTTGAAGACAACTTTCATTGCATTGGCCTAGATGAGTTTGTTGGCAAAGAGTTCACTGCATGGAACGACGAGATGATCATGCAATTCTACTCCACTGCTCATTTCTATGGAGATGGTAGAATTGTATGGATGACAGAAGGAGCAAGATACGAGTCTACTGTTGATGAATGGGCTGCCATCTTAGGAGTCCCAGAGGTGCAGGATGGTGACTTGGATGTCTACTCTGAATCCAAGGAGAGCCATGATGCTATGAAGGACATGTACAATGCTATCCCTACTGCTAACTTGAAATCTCACAAGTTAGGTTCTATCTACTTCCTCCAGGCTGGCCTCCGCACCATAAACACCATTTTGAGGCATACTTTGATGCCCAAGTCAGGAGATGAGAAGATGATTCGAGGCCATTCAATCAACATGCTGATCCATCTTGATAGGCACACCAGGATTCGTGTGATGGACTTGATAGTAGAGACAGTGAAGAGGGTTGCTGCTGATCAGAAGCGCTCATGCTGCTATGCACCCTACATTCAGATGCTCATCAACTCCAAGCTGGAGAAGCACATCTTTGCTCTGGACAGACCCCATTTGCCCCTACAACCAGATTTAGAGGACAACATTGTGGTGATGGACCCAGAACATCCCACATCAGGTGCAGCTCAAGCACAGGCAGAGGCAGAGGCACCTAGAGCCACTAGTGCTCAGGTTCCTAGATCCAGGAACGAGCAAATGGATCTCTTGATCTCATCCGTTCAAGGCATGCAGAAGGATATCAAGGACATTCTGAACAATCAAAACAGTCTTGTCAGGATCTTTGAGAACATGATCAAGACCCTTAATGACAAGGTAGATGGGCTGACCAAGACATTCAATGAACTCAAGAAGGAAGTTGACTCTGTGCCTCTTCCTCAGTCTTTAGATGATGATGAGGATGACTCACCTCTCAGCGCAGGCACACACTTCACTACCCAGGCCAGATCAGCCACAGTGCCAGCTCCAGATTTGAGGCCTTCTTCATCAGCACCTGCTACTGTCACCTCAGCTCCATCAACTCCAGTTCCTCCAGTTGCTACTTCAACTCCATCCAGGACATCAGCTGAGATCTTCGCCGACGCAGTTCTCTCGACTCCTTCATCAACAACCGGAGGAGATCAGCCCAAGAACGTTTAGCTATATGCCTTTGAACTTTTTGATAACTTGTTGCCAAAGGGGGAGAAGTGTATATAGATCTTTAGGCTTCGAGTGAGAGAGCGTTTGTTTTTTATCGCTTTTTCAAAAACATTTGGTCTTTTGCTTTGGATGTGTTGAACTATGTGGTGTTTGATCATACGCTTAATGTGTGTTGCTACTATTTCCTATCATTATGCTGTTATGAGATGATCATTCATTTTTGCTTGATTGTGTTGTGCTATGATATTAACTCTTATTTTTCTCGCACACCACCAAGGTGTATGTGACATGGAAGAAGTGCCCCATCTACCTAATCGATTGTGCATTTGCATTCAAACACAAATTTTAAATAATGCACAAATTTAGGGGGAGCTCTTGCTTATCACATACTTCTCAAAGCGACGATTATATTCAGTGATTATATCATATGTCGAAGCTTTGATCTATATGTTGTCATCAATTACCAAAAAGGGGGAGATTGAAAGCACATTTTCTCCGTTGGTGGTTTTGGTAATTAATAACAACATATGAGTCATTGAACTAATGTTTCCACTAAGTATATTTCAGGAAAAGTTCAATGATGGGTTGGCAAAAGGATTGTGGAGATTGTGGAAATACCCCAAGATGCAAGGAAATGGATTGGCAAAGCTTCAAGCAAGAGGACTCTGCATTTTACTTTGCGAGAAATCACTTTGAGTCCATAGGAAAGCCAATACTATTAAAAGGGGGTAAGGTATTGTTGGTGAAAAAAATGCTCATACGTGCACAAGTGATAGTCACCAAAAACACCCACAAGCTCTTCCACAAAAGTCTGTCCAAAGTCAAATATCCAAAATCGGTGCAACCAACACTTCCACTCGGTGCCACCGATTCCCATACTCAGACAGACCTAAGCCAAACCCTAGCCTTTCGGTGCAACCGATTCTGCTTCGGTGCCACCGAGTTTGGGTTGCCAACTTTCTGTTACGCAGTTTCACAAAATCGGTACCACCGAGTTCGTTGAATCGGCGTCACCGAGATTGGGCAATCTGACCGTTGGTCACCTTATCGGTGCAACCGAGTTTTATATATCGGTCTCACCGAGATTCAAAAGTTGCTACCTTTGGAGTAACTCGATACCACCGAGATTAACACATTGGTGTCACCGAGTTGGTCACTTTAGGTGTAACGGTTGGATTTTTGGAGATGCCTATATATACCCCTTCACCACCACCCACTCGAAAGAGAAGCACTCAGAACTATTCCATACTTGCCCCATCCAGTTTTCTGAGAGAGAGCCACCTACTCATGTGTTGAGATCATGCCATTCCATTCCAACCATATGAATCTTGATCTCTAGCCTCCCCAAGTTGCTTTCCACCAATCCCATCTCTTCTACCAAGCCAAATCTGTGAGAGAGTGATTGTGTGTTGAGGAGTCTATCATCTTGAAGCACAAGAGCAAGGAGTTCATCGTCATTGCCGACCCTATTACCTTTTGGAGGGTGGTGCCTCCTAGATTGGTTAGGTGCCGCTTGGGAGCCTCCTACTTCGTGTTGTGGAGTTGAACCAAGAAGTTTGTAAGGGCAAGGAGATCGCCTACTTCGTGAAGATGTACCCATAGTGAGGCTAGTCCTTCGTGGACGGAAGCCGTTATGGAATAGTCAAGGTTGCTACTTCGTGGACCCTTATGGGTGGAGCCATCCGTGGACTCTCGCGACCGTTACCCTCCGTGGGTTGAAGACTCCATAAACGTGGACGTACGATAGCACCACCTATCGGAACCACGGGAAAAATCATCGTGTCTACAATTGCGTTTGATCCTCCTACCCTTCCTTTCTACTCATGCTTGTTGTTACTTTCCGCTGCTATACTCTTAGACATGCATGTGTAGGGTGTACTTGACTTGCCACGATTGCTAAATTCTGCCAACACTAAAAATTGGGAAAAGGTAGAAATTTTATTTGGTCAAGTAGTCTAATCACCCCCCTCTAGACATACTTTCGGTCCTACAGGTTCCCGCAGCAACGCGCGGGGCATCGTCTAGTTCTTAAATAGTTGTAATTCACAACCTACCTTTTCTCTTCATACAACCATGTCATATCAGCAAGT
Organism: Elymus sibiricus; assembly: GCA_039707655.1. Taxonomy (NCBI): domain Eukaryota; kingdom Viridiplantae; phylum Streptophyta; class Magnoliopsida; order Poales; family Poaceae; genus Elymus; species Elymus sibiricus. The sequence continues at coordinate 456,346,935 of CM077665.1, read as the reverse complement.
CATGCATGTAGTCATAAGTTACATGTTTTGCATTAATCTCCCATACACAATGCCATCTCATCAAGTCATGCATATTTTCCTCAACAACAAAAACATCAAGTCATTCATGTCATTTTGTTTGAGTGGAATGAAGTCATGCATGTTAGTCACAGGATAATTTTTTGTGTAATTTTATGTGTTTTTCATATCAGCAAGTCATGCATATAGTCATAAGTTACATGTTCTGCATTAATGTCCCATACACAATGCCACCTCATTAAGTCATGCATGTTTTCCTGAAACAACAACAAAAATCAATTCATTTATGTCATTTTGTTTGAGTGGAATCAAGTCATGCATGTTAGTCACAAGATAATTTTTTGTGTAATTTTATGTGTGTTGATGTATAGTATGTGTGTACAACATAAAACTCCCTCCACATTAAAATAATAGAAGTCCTAGGTTTATCTTAAGTCAAACTTGGTTAATTCTAAACAACTATATAAAAATGTGTTAAGATCTATAACACCAAATTCATACACAAATATGAAAATATTTCATAAAGAATCTCGCGAGAATATTGTTCTAGTTGCTAATACTTCTATTTTTCTATAGACTTGGTTAAACTCAAACAAGTTTGAGTTTAAACAAACCCAAAACTTCAATTATTTTTAAGCAGAGGTAGCATTTTGTATGCTTTATTGGTTCAAAAATGTGAACTGAAACGACTCTTGCGACACACAGGTTTTCATTTAAATCATCAATGTCATGTCACATTTTCTCTCTCATCAGTACACAATATATCTTTCCTCTTCTCTTATGAAACTAAAACACCAGGTTTCTCTCAAATTTTGTGCCAATTTGAGATAAACATTAAGTAATAAAAAATAGAGAAATAATTAAAGAATACAATCCTTGTCGAATTAGCAAATATTTTACTTCAACATCCTTTCATTTAATTAGCTAGCCCCGCCCTTTTCTATGATCCAATAAGTTTACCCTACTCATCATAAACTGTTATGGTTAACTGGAATTTTTCATTTTTTTGTGAAAATCGAATATTGAACCAAAGCTTGATTTTCAAACTACAATATCAAATTTCTCTCAAACTGTATGTTAAATCTAGATCGATCTTTACAATATTGGTCATTAAGTTATTCATGATTTACTAGAATTATTACAATATTTGTGATCAATCTGAATTTTGAACACAAATCAAAACAATAAACTAAAGCATGAGGTTTCTCTCAACCCATACGTCAATTTTAGCTAAAGAAGATTTGTTAGTGAAATATTTTTTGTTTACCATAATCATTCTAATTTGCGTGGTTTCAATTTTGAACCCATATATTGAACTTAGAAACCAAACATCAAGTTTCTCTCTAACAACATGGCAATTTAGCTGAAATTTTACAATTCACGTCAATAATTTGTTTTTGTTATGGTGCGGTTCTCCCAATTTTCGGTATAGAATTTAAAAATGTCAAGTTGTCTAGCTACGATGGAGAAATGAGATGACACGACAAAGAGGAGAGGGAAAAAACCGGCGAGGCATAGTTGACTACAACTAAACCGGAGCCAACCAGGCAAAAAAAATCAGTCGGTTGAGAAATAGTGGGGCATTGTGAATGGTATTTAGAGTTCAGGGGCAGGGGTCAGAGTAATCAAATCAAAAATCTAGATTGAAAATATGAACCATAGTACAAGTTCGGGGGTTAAGGTAAACTTTTCTCGCAACGTTTCACAATAACATGTATTTCTAACTTATCATAGGGTCCTTTATGTAGAGTGGGACAACAGTCCCAAATCTACATATTTCCTTTGTACCAGAATGGGTTTAATGCTCAATTTGCCGTTGCTACAATGCGCTAAGTTTGTTATTATTTGTCATTGAAAATTTGCTTTAAAGTAGGTTAAAAAGGGTCAAACATACACTTTAAATAGCTAAGAGTGAGTGGCGCAAACAGAATAACGATAATCCGTTGCAATGTCAAACACACCCTAAATCTAATTAAGCCATAGTATTTTTTGTGAATTAATTAAGCCACAATCAATATGCCAGACAGTATGAAGGTTTTGTGATAGGTTTCATGAAGAGATTAAAAAATTACGAGGCATCACAGTTACCTCCATGAGGGCATCTCCAAGGCGGACCCGCAAACCCCCCGCATCAGTCTGGACCACGCGGTTTGGACCGTGGAAGCCATCCCACGAGGCCTTGTATCGGTCCGCGGGACGGTCCGGACGTGATTTCTCCCGCAAACCGGAGACAAAAGTGGGGCAGGTTTGTGGGAGTCCGGACACGTCAAACATCGCTATCTGCCACCCCTGGCCCACCCAAAACCGTTCCAGGACCCCAGCAACTCCATCCTCCTCATTTTCTCTCCTTCCTTCTTTCTCTCTTGCCATCGCCGCCGCTCCACCACCCCGGCCACCATGCCACACCAATGCCAGAATTCTGCGTCCCCGTCACCCTCCGGTGCTCTAGTAGGGCTCCCCACCGCTTCTCCTCCGTCTCCGTTCAGCTGATGTCCTCCGACCGCCCGCTAGGTACCATCCTCTACTATTATTCTCACCATGCCCGCAACTGTTCAATGAAACGTCGGAGCTGAAAACAGTTGTCGCTTCTTCTTTCTAGCAATGGATTCCGATTTAGAGTACATATACAAGCATTATGTTGAGTCATCCGATGGCTCGTCGGATGAGGAGGACTACTCCGATGAGACGGCGATGATGCAGGTGGTCCTTGAAGAGGCAGAGCGTGCGGAGGAGCATGTTCTCAATTTCAAGGGCTCGATCAAGGGTCATCGAGAGCTCAACCACAACAGAGCACACGGGCATTTGACACTTATGGCCGACTACTTTCCCCCCGATGCACTATTCGTTGACCATTTTTGCCGGCATTTTTGAATGCGCAGGACTGTCTTCGATTGTTTGTACCATGGCGTTCGATCATACGATGACTACTTCATCCTCAAGAAGGACGCCGTTGGAACGATTGGTTTCACTGGTTACCAGAAGTGCACAGCCGCACTCCGGATGCTTGCATATGCCATGGCCGCCGATTCTAGGACGAGTATCTACGGATGTCTGAGAGCACCTGCGGAGATGTCATGGTTAGGTTTGCAACTACCATGGTCGAGGTGTTCGGACCTCAATACCTGAGAGAACCAACTCTGGAAGACACTGAGAGGCTCTTGGCAATCTCACAAGCAAGAGGGTGGCCAGGTTTGCTTGGATCTCTTGAGTGCGTGCATTGGAAATGTAAGAACTGCCCGAAGGCTTTGCAAGGAAAAATATTAGGGTCATGTTAAGAAGCCCACCATCATTCTTGAAGCAGTTGCATCACATGATCTTTGGATTTGGCACGCTTTGTTTGGCATGCACAGAGTCTCACAATGACATCAATGTGCTGCAACGATCGCCGTTGTTTGCGAGGCTGACTGAAGGAAAACCTCCTCCTTGCCACTATACTATTAATGGACATGAGTACAACATGGGTTACTATTTGGTTGATGACATCTATCCTTCATGGGCTATCTTTGTCAGCACCATCTCTAACCCAAAAGGCCAAAAAAAAGTCTCACTTGCCCAAAGACAAGAAGCAGCTAGAAAGGATGTCGAGAGGGCATTTAGAGTTCTCCAGGCCCGTTTTGCAATTGTTCGTGGACCTGCAAAACTATGGGATCTGGGGACCTTGTGGGAGGTGATGACATGTTGTGTGATCATCCACAAAATAATCGTCGAGGAGGAGGATGACAATGCTGCCGCAGCTCTGGAATTTAAGAACATGGGTGATCCTATCCAACTTATGGAACAGAATCCGGCCACATTTGAAGAGTTTACTAAAATGCATCAACAAATTCGGCATCAACCAACTCATGAGTAGCTGAAGGAAGATTCGATTGAGCATCAGTGGGCGTTGAAAGGGAACAACAATGTTGGGATGTAATATTTGAACTTTTTAAAATTTGAACTAGTGCCGCATGCGGCTATTTTAACGTCCGTACCCTTTGCATGAGGCTGTTGATTGTGCATACTTGAAAAAAAACGAGAAAGGCCGGATGTATGCGGATATAGTTGGATGTCGCCCTCTCGCATCTGTGTTCGCTCACTGGCCCCCCTGTCCGCGGACGGGTGCGGGAGGAAATTTGCGGGTCCACCTTGGAGATGCCCTTAACCTCTTCTTATGTGTAAGGGCATCTCCAAGGCGGACCCGCAAACCTTCCACAACCGTCCGGATCGCGTGGTTCGGACCGCGGAAGCCATCCAACGCGGTCCTGTATCAGTCCACGGGGCTGTCCGGACGCGATTTCTTCCGCAAACCGGAGACAAACATGGGGGAGGTTTGCGGGTGTCTGGACCGCTACTTCTCCTCATTCTGGCCGCCCTGGCCCACCAAACCCCCCACCCGCCCTTGTCATGCCTTCCATCCCATGCGCCTCGCCGCTTGCTGCTTGCATTCATGCCGGCCTAGAGCATGCAACGGCCATCAATGAAACCGTGATTTGACCGGACAGGAAGGCAACGCAGACGGACGCGACCTCGGCCTAGCTGCTTCAATGCGGATGCCACGTCTCGAGGAACCAACTCTGGCAGCTGCGCCACACTGAAGCGAGCTGACCGCCCCACGGCCTGCCCTGGCCGCTGCTATTTAAGCCGCGCTCCGGCGCCGTGGAGTAGAGCACCGGACCTTCCTCCTCTCTCCCACCTCCCCGCGTCTTTCCTTCTCTGCCTCCTCTCCAAGCCAATTCAGCGGCGATGCCAAAGTCCTGGTTCTCCGCACCGGCAGGCGGCCCAGGTGCGAGCTCGTCATCTGGCGGATCTTGGTGCCGCCGCCCTCGGTCAGCAGGGTCATCTGCTTCCACAGCGGTGGGCTCCGAAGGCAAGGAGGAGATAATCATCTCCTCCTCCGACGAGGAGGACCAGCCGCAGCAGCGGCCATGCCTGCTGTCAGAGGCGGCCCTGAAGGACGAAGAATTCGTCCGTTAGATGGAGATCATGACGGAGCGTTCGCTCCGTCAGATGGGACCGGCGCCACCATCACCGATGCGAGTCAAGGATGAGCCGGCCTCCCCGTTCCGATGTGTAAAGGACGAGCCGGTGCCCCCGCCGCGCAGTCGCGGTCTCCACATCGGCGACCGCGTGAAGGACGAGCCGCCGTCCCCGCCACGCAACCGTTGCCTCCACATCGGCGGCCGCGTCAAGGACGAGCCGATGTCCCCACCGCGCAACCGCGGCCTCCACATCAACGGCCGCGTCAAGACTGAGCCGCCATCACCACCGCACAGCCGCTGCGCGCGGATCGACGAGCCATCGTCGCCGCCTCGACACCACCGCCCCCATGGGGTGTCGCTCACGATAGCCAAGGCGTGTGGCCACATCCTCCATAACCTTGGAGGCGGAGGCTTCGGCAATGTATCCGTCTCTCGGGCCGTGGTGTCCGAGGCCGAGCGCGCGGCGCAGCATTAGTCGAGGTATGACCGACGCAATGTCACTCACCGCTCCGCGTTCGTCAAGAAGGACGTGGCGCCGGAATGGGTCCGCAACGACCCGACTTCGCCGCGGCGTGAGTGCTCGACCGCTCCGTGACCACCGCGGATACGGCCACCAGGCGTTATCGTCGCCTTGACAGCGAGCTCGCCAAGATCGGCGAGGAGTGGTCGCTTAGCGACGGCTCCGCCAACGCCGGTCGCGGCAAGGCCGTCGCCAGGGTTCGAAGGCCACGTCGGCAGTAGCCGCAGCGGCGCTCCGCATGGCGCAACAGGAGGCGGAGCAGCTCTTCCGCGAGCGGCAGGCAGCGGTCGGACAAGGCTGTCGCGGCCCTACGGCGTCGTTCCGCCGTTGGAGGGACCACGACGACGACGACACCGACGGAGACGGCGGTGCGGCAGGGCAGGGCGGCCACACGTACGAGGTGGTCGTCCGGTATCGGGTTTAGTTTTTTTTCTAGTTTTTTAGTTAAACGGTCGAAATATCGATCTTTTTATGTAAATTATATCTGAACTTGAATGAAATTCATCCGATTTCATCGAATTTCGTCCGATTGATTTGAGTTGTGGTCAAAATATATAGGGCTACGGCTAGATATAGCCCTTCCACATTCGTGTCCGCGAATTGCACTTGTCAGCGGACAGATGAGGAAGGAAATTTACGGGTTACGGTTGGAGATGCCCTAAAGAAGCGTGTTGTATTCGGCTGTTCCTATAGCCGTTGGAGCGACCATGTCCTAATATCGCGGTGGATGTTCGCTACTCAAGTTGGACCCGATGACTGCTAAGGCAGTGGAACAAGATGGGGACACCACTACCAGATTCCAGTGGATGCCCAGGACAAGGTGCCGTCACGGCACGGTACGTGAAGTAGTTTCGACTGACATATGAGGAAGATGCATTTGTTTGTAGTGCTTGTCGATCGTAAAGTTTGCTACTACAAGAAAACCAAAGGGAATTTCACACTGTGCTTAACTCGTGTGTCTTGTCAAATTTGGATTTGCTCACCATGTACGTCGCGTGGTGTGCTTAACGTGTGGTAGTATAGCTAGTGTCACATCTGAAAGAGATGTGCTATTGGTATCGGGTGCACGCACTCCTATACAGAGACAATGAGCTAACACCCTGTTTTTTCCTTTTTCTTTTAAACATATTTTTCCGATGTCACGAGACTGTAACGTACTTCCTCTTTCCTAAGGTCATCTTTAACGCGGCTTCTCAAATCGTCTGTATACGTTCAAACCATACAATCTTTTGTCATTTAATGTGGTTTTGTAACGGTTCGTCGATCGATCTGAACGTATTTTTTTTTTTTTGCAAATTGAAAGCAAAGTGAGATGGACGAGGCTTTGCGGGAGTGCTGACAGCAGCCACATAAGATTCCGAACCCCCGGCCCACTAAAATTCCCCGTTCAGGGTCTCATTTTCTTTTAATTCGCCCCTTCTTCCCCTTGCTTCCTCCTCCTCCGACGTGCCGATGTACCTCTCTAGCCGCCACACAGACATTGTCGGACATCCGCAACCAGCATCGACGTGCCCGCTCGCCTTTTACGACAACACTGTCCACCCAGGACCCGTCCGTAGCCAGGTACACTCCGGCCCTCCGTCGACGACATCCATGGCCAACACCACGCTCGACAAGTGTTCGATCAAATGCCATTGAGCTTATTTTCAAACGACATGTCATTTTTTTAGACTACAAAGAATGGCTATGTACTTGACCATGGAGGATGAATTGTTGTGTGATGAGTGGTTGGCCGTGCCCGCGGAGTTCGTTGGCCAGAGTAGAAGGGAAATCTTTTGGCAGCGCATGCATGATTCGTTTCACGTGTGACATCGTATTACGTCCTAAGACATGCACATCGGACAACAACGCAATGTGAAGTCATTATCATATCGATGGTACGCCATCTAGACCACCGTCATCAAGTTTTGTGATGCGGTTGCTCAGGTAGAGGCAATGTAGCCATTCCGCGCGACAGCGGAGTAAATCGTAAGTTTTGCTTCTTCTTGCTTGACTTGCTGATTGAATCATTCCTTCACTCAATATTGCTTTACACATTGTGTAGCCTGTACAGGCTGTCGTGATGTACCACGGGATAGAGGGACCGTTGATACCTCTCCAACGTATCGATAATTTATGTAGTATTCATGCCATGTTTGCCTATGTTTACAATACTTTTATAGGGTTTTGATGCACTTTATATGATTTATTTAGAATTAACCCGAACTGACACTGTTTTTAGCAGAATTACCGTGGTGTTGTTTTTGTGCAGAAAATAGAAGTTCTCGGAATCGCCCGAAACTTTTTTATGATTTATTCTGGAGAAAATGAGTAATACTGGAGCGAAGAACCACCAGAGGAGAGCCACCTGTGGGCCACAAGGCAACAGGGCGCGCCCTGTTAGCTTGTGGGGCCCACGTGGCTCCAGTTGACGTGATTCCAATGCTGAAAAAATCCTATAAATCCAGAAACCCCCAGAAAGTTAACCTAGAACTTCCGCTCAGCCGACGCAACTCTCTGTATCGAAGAAAAACCAATCTGGAGCCTTTCCAGTACCCCGTCGGAGGGGGAAAACCATCACCGGTGGCCATCTTCATTATCCCGGCGGAGGCCATGACGAGGAGGGAGTAGTTCACCCTCGGTGTTGAGGGTATGCACCAGTAGCTATGTGTTTAATCTCTCTCTCTCTCTCTCTCTCTCTCTCTCTCTCTCTCTCTTGTGTTCTTGAGATGGCACGATCTTGATGTATCACGGGCTTTGTTAATATAGTTGGATCATATGGTGTTCTTCCCTTGCTATCTTGTTGCGATGAATTGAATATTTCCCTTTGAGATTTTGTTATGTAGGATTGAATATTGGATTTGAGATCACTTGATGTATGTATTGCATGTGGATACCCGTGGTGACAATGGGGTATTCTATTGATTCACTTGATATATGTTATGGCATCAAATTGCGGATTCCAGTGACCTTGGGGATCTATGCATAGGGGTTGATTACACGTTCTTGTATTACCTTCTCCGATAGAAATCTTGGGGTACTCTTTGAAGTTCTTTGTGTTGGATTGAATATGAAGAATCTAAAATTGTTTGATGCATGCCGGATAATTAACCGACCTATACTTGAGGTAACATTGGAGTATCTAGGTGACATTAGAGTTGATTGATATGTATCATTGGTGTTATTTTAGTACGAGCTCTAGGGCTATTTGTGACGTCTATAGGAATAGCCCAATAGATTGATCGGGAAGGGTAACTTTGAGGTGGTTCTACTACCTACAACAGGTTTATCTTATGTTCTCCGCTAGATATGAACTTCGGAGTGATTCTTTGTTGCACGTTGAGGGATGATCATATGATTCTATTATGTTAGCATTGTTGAGAGATTGCCCTAGTGAAAATATGAACCCTAGGTCTTATTTCCAAACATTTATATAACGTTTTGTTCGTTGTTTGCCACTTAGTACCTTGCTATTTTTATATTTTCAGATTACAAAAACCTATATCTACCATCCATATTGCATTTGTATCACCATCTCTTCACCGAACTAGTGCACCTATACAATTTGCTATTATATTGGTTGTGCTGGGGACACAAGAGATTTCTTGTATTTGATTGCAGGGTTGTTTGAGCGAGACCATCTTCATCCTACAGCTCCCACGGATTGATAAACCTTAGGTCATCCACTTGAGGGAAAATTGCTACTGTCCTACAAAACTCTGCGCTTGGAGGCCCAACAGAGTCTACAAGAATAAAGTTGTGTAGTATACATCAATCTAGTTTCTAGCGCCGTTGCCGGGGAGGTGAGTGCTTGAAGGTATATCTTTAGATCTTGCAATTAAATCTTTTAGTTTCTTGTTTATCACTAGATTGGTTTATAAAAGAAAACTACAAAAAATGAAATTGATGCTGCATCAAGTTCTTTCCCTTTATGATGTCTTTCTTGAAAATGATGGATTGGAAAATTGTGTGAAAGTGTTAAATCAAGAGTTCAATCAAATGTTTGGCATTAAATCCTTTAATGATGAGCACGATAGCAATATTGTTAGTATGAATTCTCTGAATATCCATGATGCTAATGATGATTGCACTAGTCATGATAAAAATATTTCCTATAAGCATGCCAATTTTTGTGGAGTGAATAAAATTTGTGAAGACATGCCATATAGGGATGATAGATTTTGTAAGAAGCATAAACATGATAAAACCAATTGGTGGCTTAAAGTGATAGATAAATTTGCCACAAGATTATGCTCTCTCCATCCCATTACTTGTGAACTTTGCAATAGGGTTGGTTATCTTAATTTCCAATGCATCATTTTCATGATCAAACCGTTTCCAATTATTATGATAATTTGATCTCCGAAGAAATCTATAATGAACTTTGTTTATTTTTGGGATGTGAAGAATTTTCACATAAAAATGATTGGTTTGATATATCCCTTGTTACTAATGGTAATGAAACTAACTACAAGAAATCTATATGTTTTGCGTAGTAAATTGCAATGAGAATGCTTATATTGCCAACTATAGAAAGAATGAGAAACCAATAGAATAAAAAGGAATACTAATGAAAGGGTAAAGCTCTCCCAATACCCTCCTATTATTTCTCGTGATGAATCAGGTTGCAAGGAACAGCTTCCCATTGAACCAATCTCTTCAATAAGAAGCTCGAAAAGATTACTTAAACCCACACATAAGGTGGTGAAGAAGCGGAAAGAAGGAAAAGTAGAGGTAAAAAGGTATCTCTCCCAAATAATGTTGCTCCTATAATCGTTGAGAATGAATCCGAAAGTAGTGTGGACGATGATACCCTTGATGATTTTTTTTATGCCTACTACTTGTTGTGATGAGGATGATTGGGAAGATAATGATACTCCTTACAATATTGAAAATCTTTTTGGCACCAACTTGGAAAATTATGATGACAATAATTGTTATACTATTGGTGCCATTCATGCTATTGATAATTATGCTAATGATATGCAAACCCACAAGCTTGAGGATGCTATGTTTGATGAAATGACATGTTTGAGATTTTATTTGCTGAAAATAATGTTTGTCCCAAGCTTGGGGATGCAATGTTATATGAAGATGATCTTTTAGTTCCCCTACTTCCAATGATCAAATTTGTTATGATGATTGCATGCCTCCTATTTATGATGATTGCAATTTTTATGAAAGTGGGTTTGGAAGAGTGTCAGCTTTAGATGATTATTATCCCACTATTTTGGAGGGTGTCGAATCTTATTATAATTATAAAAGTGTATTTGGAGAGGTCATTACTTTGTTTAGTAATGTTTCCACTAACTTGGAAGAGGTTTCAATTGATTATGATGAGAACCAAGTTACTACTTATGATGATTATTGTGATGATACTTATGTTATAAAAAGTAGTGATGATTATTATTATAAAACTTGTCACAATTATGAATACCCTTTTTCTGAACATTATTATTTTAATGTGGAAACAATTTATAGCATTCGAGTCCCCTATGATACTCCCACTATTATGTATGAAAAGTTTGCTTGTGGGGAGAGTAATAAATTTTCTATGCTTGAGGATCATGAAAAGAATGCTTTATTTTTATAGTTATATTGTTGAATTCCTTCATGATTATACTGAAAATTATTATGAGGGAGGAACATATGCTTGTAGGAATTGCAATAATACCAAGTTTCCTCCCTATGTGTTGAAAATCTTGAAGATATGCTTGTTTTGCCTTCCTATGCTAGTTGATTCTTGCTCCCATAAATTGTTTGCACACAAAAATCCCTAGGCATAGGAAGAGGGTTAGACTTAAACGTGATTTTCATATGCTTCATGATGCTCCCATTGTGTTTCAATTCTTTACTTTTACGTGAGCATCTTTGAAATCATCATGCATGGCTAAAAGGCTTTAAAGAGAAGTGTTTGTTGGGAGACAACCCAACACTTATCCTCTCTGTTTTTGTGTGTTCACATGATTAAAATATAGTAGTAATCATGTTTTGTGCCTTTTATTTAAATAAAGTGCCAAGTAAAGCCTTTGGGATAGTGTGGATACTTGTTAGTTTAATTCTGTGCAAAAACAAAAACTTTTATGTCCAGTGCAGAATTTCTCTGATTTTACTGGAGAGTCAAAAAATTCTGCAATTTTCACACAGTTTTTCCATGCAAATTTTTTGCGTTTTCCTAATTGTTCAGAATTTTTAGAGATGGGGAAATATGGATTTCATTCAGATCTTCACAGACTATTCTGTTTTTGACAGATTCTGTTTTGCATGCATAGTTTGCTTGTTTTAGTTTTTCCATAGCTTATATTTAGTGGTATAATTTATGAGAATGATATAATACAGTAGGTATTATGTGAAACAATTATGAATCTTATCTTGACATTACCTAAGTGAATGATCTATCTTTATTACACTAACCCATCTCACGAAGTTCCGTTAAGTTTTGTGTGATTGAAGTTTTCAAGTTTTGGGTAAGACACCAATATGAGGAGAATAAGGAGTGGTAAGGAATTAATCTTGGGGATGCCCAAGGCACCCCCAAGGTAATATCCAAGGAAGACTCAAGCGTCTAAGCTTGGGGATGCCTCGGAAGGCATCCCCTCTTTCATCGTCAACACTATCCGTGCATCTTACTTAGAGCTATATTTTTATTCGTCACATAATATGAGTTTTTCTTGGAGCGTCATTTTATTTTGTTAAACTTTTCTTGATGTTATTTATAATCTTGTTTTCCAATTAAATGTTCCAAGAATTGCCTTCTAGGATGCTTGAACTACATGTTTGATGTGTGCTGTGTAAAAACAGAAACTTTTGCTGTAGTGTTTGAATTTTCATATTTTACTGGAACGTGGAAAGTTTCTGAAATTTTTACACATTATTTTCATAGAAATTTTGTATCATGTCCTAAAGTTTCATAATTTTTTATGTTACATAAGTGCACTATGAAAATTGATACGTCTCCATCGTATCTATAATTTTTGATTGTTTCATGCCATTATTATACAACTTTCACATATTTTTGGCAAAATTTTATAGGATTTATTGGACTAACCTATTGATCCAGTGCCCAGTGCCAGTTCTTGTTTGTTGCATGTTTTTTGTTTCGCAGAATATCCATATCAAACAAAGTCCAAACGCGATAAAAATTTACGGAGATTTTTTTGGAATATTTGTGAATTTTCAGAAGTGGAATCAACGCAAACGGAGGCGCACAGCCCCCACGAGACACCAGGGCACACCCCCAGGGCCTAGGCGCGCCCTAGTGGGTTGTGCTTACCTCGTACGTCGGTTACAGCTCTCCTTCGGGCGCAAGGAAGCTAATTTTTGGATAAAAATCCCCTCAAAATTTCAGCTCGATCGGAGTTACGGATCTCTGGGAATATAGGAAACGGTTTTCGGCCAGAAAACAGGAACATGAAACGGAAGAGAACAGAGAGGGAGATCCAATCTAGGAGGGGCTCCTGCCCCTCCGCCGCCATGGCGGCCATGGACCAGAGGGGGAAGTCTCCTCCCATCTAGGGGGGAGGCCAAGGAAAAATAAGAAGGAGGGGGGCTCTCTCCCCCTCTATCCCGGTGGCGTCGGAACGCCGCCGGGGCAAGGATCGTGACGGCGATCTACATCAACAATCTTGCTACCGTCAACACCAACTTTCTCCCCCTCTATGCAGCGGTGTAACTCCCCTTTTCCCTGCTGTAATCTCTACTTAAACATGGTGCTCAACTCCGTATATTAGTTCCCAATGATATGTGGCTATCCTATGATGTTTGAGTAGATCCGTTTTGTCCTATGGGCTAATTGATGATCGTGGTTGGTATGATTGTATATTTTATTATGGTGCTGTCCTACAATGCCCTCCGTCTCGCGCAAATGTGAGGGATCCTCACTGTAGGGAGTTGCAATGTGTTCATGATTTGCCTATGGTGGGTGGCATGAGTGACAAATTACATAGACCCGAGTAGGTGGGTTGTTGCATATGAGAGTAAAGAGGACTTGATACTTAATGCTATGGTTGGGTTTTAACTTAATGATCTTTAGTAGTTGCGGATGCTTGCTAGAGTTCCAATCATAAGTGCATATGATCCAAGTAGAGAAAGTATGTTAGCTCATGCCTCTCCCTCATGTAAAATTGCAAGAATGATTACCGATCTAGTTATCAATTGCCTAGGGACAAATAACCTTATTGTTTGACAAAAGCTTTCTACTAAACAACTAACTTTTATTATCTTGCTTTTTACTCGTAGTTTTATTTCCCATAAAGTACTTCTAGTTTTATTCGTACAAACGATCCCCTACACTTGTGGGTTATCAAGACCTTTTTCTGGCGCCGTTGCCGGGGAGCAATAGCGTGGGATGAATATTCTCGTGTGTGCTTGTTTGATTTATCACTAAGTAGTTTTTATTTTGTGCTCTTGTTTTCTATCTTTAGTTATGGGTAGGAAACGCAAAATACCAAAAAAATTAGATGTACTTGCTGTTCCAAAAGTTGAGGAACCACTAGTTTTCCGTACTACCGAAGAATATTATTTGGATCATCTTCAATCCATTTGTGCTCGTGCTGACAACCCAACTAGTTTAGTTGAGGGAAATCATTAAATGAGCATGCTTATTATGTGAGACACCGCATATCTCAAAAAGGGAAACTCTTGTGGCATCAAATTAATACTTTGTGTTGCTATGCTTGGAATTTATGTGAAATACATGATTTTACTTGTTGTTCTGAAGAAACTAAAAAACACCTGCCCTACCAATGTGTGTTTAATGATAATGAAATACTATCTTCTTTTGTCAAGGAAGCCTATTGTTATTTTGATGTTGAACAAATTGAAGAATTTGTTGCTTTTAAGGGTGCTTATGAAATTGCTTCTTTGATTGAAAAGTATGATGCTACTCTTTACGAATCTGAAAATTTGGCCATACTTAAATATTGCTATGAGAACTATGCTTCTGATGCTTATGTTAAAGAATTTATTGAAGGAATGACCGCTGCCTTGGAAGAGACTAATATTTTGCAGGAATCTATGGAATTAGAAATTGCTGAAACTGTGAGCTCATTAGATGAAAAAGATGAGGAGGAGAGCGAAGAACAAAAGGAGGAAGAGCGGATTAGCTACCCATGCCCACCTTCTAATGAGAGTAACTCTTCAACTCATACATTGTTTAATTTCCCTTCGCACATACCGAAGGATGAATGCTATGATGAATGCTATGATGATTGCTATGATCACTTGTATTCTTTTGAATTTTTTTTTTGATGAACTTGATGCTTGTTATGCTTGTGGCCAAGATGCCAATATGAATTATGCTTATAAATATGAACTTGCTATATTTCCTTATGTTAAGAATGAAATTGTTGCTATTGCACCCACACATGATAGTACTATTATCCTTTTGAATTCTCCTAACTACACTATATCGGAGAAGTTTGCTCTTATTAAGGATTACATTGATGGGCTGCATTTTACCACTACACATGATGATTTTGATGAATATAATATGCATGTGCTTGCTGCTCCTACTTGCAATTATTATGAGAGAGGAACCAAATCTTCACCTCTCTATGTTTCCAATACTATAAAATTGCAAGAAACTACTTATGCTATGTATTGGCCTTTACTTAATGTCCATGAATTGTTCTTGTATGACATGCCGATGCATAGGAAGAGAGTTAGACTTCGTTGTCACATGATATATATCACTTTGTGCTAACTACTAAATTACAAATAATTGTTAATTCAAATTGGCTTTGATATACCTTGGGATCCGGGTGGTTCCATTACTTGAGCACTTTATGCCTAGCTTAATGGCTTTAAAGAAAGCGCTGCCAGGGAGACAACCCGGAAGTTTTAGAGAGTCATTTATTTCTGTTGTGTTCTTTTATAAAGTTTAAAAACAAAAAAAATATAGAGGCGAACCTAAAACTTCACAAAAGGAAAGGTGAAAGTGAGAGAGATGATGAGAATCGTTGAAGTGGGGGCTAGCCTTGAACTTTTGTTCATGCCCATGGAAACTTTGTGAATCTTGAATCACGGAAACTTTTCCAAAAATAATAATTATCCCCTTGTACAAATCCATTGTATTATAAAAATAATGTGCCAAGATTTTCCTTTAGGATGTTTGAATTGCTTGTTTGATGTGTGCTGTGCAAAAACAGAAACTTTTGCCGTAGCGTTTGAATTTTCATATTTTACTGGAGCGTGCAAAAATACTGAAATTTTTACACAGTACTGTTATGCAAATCATTTATCACGTCCTAATGTTTCAGAATTTGTTGAGCTACAGAAGTATACGTGTCTACAAATCTTTACAGACTGTCCTGTTTTTCACAGATTGTTGTTATAGCTACTTTGCGTGGTTATGTTTGAATTCTTGTTGAGCCCCATTCACTTGGGAGCCATAGAATTGTGATAGCATACAGTGGGTAATGTTAGATTATAATTATGCAATAATGTTATGGCAAGACATGATGGGATTTGGTGTTATGTGTACTAACGGATCTCACGAATTTTATGTTAAGTTTTGTGTGATTGAAGTTTTCAAGTTTTGGGTGTTATCACAATGAGAAGGAATAAGGAGCAGCAAGAGCCTAAGCTTGGGGATGCCCAAGGCACCCCAAGGTAATATTCTAGGAAGACTCAAGCGTCTAAGCATGGGGATGCCCCGGGAAGGCATCCGCTCTTTTATTCCAAATCATCGGTATGTCACTTGGAGCTATATTTTTATTTATCACATGATATGCGTAAATCTTGGAGCATCTTTTGTGTTTAGTTTTCACTTTTATTTTATGCACCATGCTGCTATGAGATAGTCCATGGTTGATTTATAGAATGCTCATTGCACTTCAGTTATATCTTTTGAGTATGGCTTTATAGAATGCTTCATGTGCTTCACTTATATCATTTGAAGTTTGGATTGCCTATTTCTCTTCACATAGAAAACCATTATTCATAGAATTCTCTTTTGCTTCAATTATATTTATTAGAGCATGGTATTTTGTAGAAAGAATTAAACTCTCTTGCTTCACTTATATCTATTTAGATAGTCAACAGGAAGAGGTCATTTGCATGTTTAGTCATAAAATCCTACATAAAACTTATGGATCACTGAATATGATATGTTTGATTCCTTGCAATAGTTTTGCGATATAGGGATGATAATATGTGGGAGGTACTAGTGGATGATCGTGTTTAGTAAGATATCGGTGTTAAGGTTTGTGATTCCCGAAGCATGCACGTATAGTCTCCCGTTATGCTAGGAAGTTGGAGCACAATTTATTCTTGATTGTCTATCTTTGTGTGAAGGTCGAGGGCGCACGATGGTTAACTCCTACCAACCTCCCCCCTAGGAGCATGCGTAGTAATACTTTGCTTTGTGAGAGCTAATAAACTTTTGCAATAAGTATGTGAGTTCTTTATGACTAATATGAGTCCATAGATTATATGCACTCTTACCTTTCCGCAATTTGCTAGCCTCTACGGTACCGTGCATTGCCCTTTCTCACCTCGAGAGTCGGTGCAAACTTCGCCGGTGCATCCAAACCCCGTGATATGATACGCTCTATCACACATAAGCCTTATTATATCTTCCTCAAAACAGCCACCATACCTACCTATTATGGCATTTCCATAGCCATTCCGAGATATATTGCCATGCAACCTCCATCGCCTCCGTTTTGATGACTTGAGCATTCATTGTCATATTGCATTACATGATCGTAAGATAGCTAGCATGATGTTTTCATGGCTTGTCCGTTTTTTGATATCTTTGCTACGCTAGATCATTGCATTCATATAGAGTCATACTTTGTTCTATTATCGTTGTAATAATTGAGTTGTAAGTAAATAGAAATGTGATGATCATCATTATTCATTATTAGAGCATGCCCCAGTGATGAAAGGATGATGGAAACTATGATTCCCCCACAAGTTGGGATGAGGCTCCGGACAAAGAAAAAAAAAGAAAAAAAATAGAAAAAAAGAAAAAAAAGAAAGAAAGAAAAAGGGGCATGCTAATTCCACACTTGTGCTTCAAAGTAGCACCATGTTTTTCATATAGAGAGTCTCCTATGTTGTCACTTTCATATACTAGTGGGAATTTTTCATTATAGTTAGATGCATACCCACTTAGTTTTCATATTGAGCTTTCATACACTTATAGCTCTTAGTGCATCCGTTGCATGGCAATCCCTACTCCTCGCATTGATATCTATTGATGGGCATCTCCATAGCCCGTCGATACGCTGAGTTGATGCGAGACTTTCTTCTCCACTTTTACCCCTTTGAAACCTACCACCATATTCTATTCCACCCATAGTGCTATATCCATGGCTTGCGCTCATGTATTGTGTGAGAGTTGAAAATGCTAAAGCGCATTAAAAAGTACGAACCAATTGCTTGGCTGACACCGGGGTAGTTCATGATTTATACTTTGTGTTAAGAAGACAGAGCATGACAAGGTTGTATGATTTTGTAGGGATAGCATTCTTTAGCCTTGATATTTTGAAAGACATGATTGTTTGTTGGGATGCCTGAGCATTAATGTATTTATGTCAAAACTAGAACATTGCTTTGAATCACTTGTGTCTTAATATTCATGCCATGATTAGATATATGATCAAGATTATGCTAGGTAGCATTCCACATCAAAAATTATCTTTTTTATCATTTACCTACTCGAGGACGAGCAGGAATTACGCTTGGGGATGCTGATACGTATCCGTCATATCTATAATTTTTTATTGTTTCATGCCATTATTATACAACTTTCACATATTTTTGGCAACATTTTATATGATTTATTGGACTAACCTATTGATCCAGTGCCCAGTGCGAGTTCCTGTTTGTTGCATGTTTTTTGTTTCGCAGAATATCCATATCAAACAAAGTCCAAACACGATAAAGATTTACGGAGATTTTTTTGGAATATTTGTGAATTTTGAGAAGTGGAATCAACGCAAACGGAGGCCCACAGCCCCCACGAGACACCAGGGCGCGCCCCTAGGTCCCAGGCACGCCCTGGTGGGTTGTGCTCACCTCGTACGTCGGTTGGAGCTCTCCTTCGGGCGCAAGGAAGCTAATTTTTGGATAAAAATCCCCTCAAAATTTCAGCCCGATCGGAGTTACGGATCTTCGGGAATATAAGAAACGGTTTTCGGCCAGAAAACAGGAATGTGAAACAGAAGAGAACAGAGAGGGAGATCCAATCTAGGAGGGGCTCCTGCCCCTCCGCCGCCATGGCGGCCATGGACCAGAGGTGGAGCTCTCCTCCCATCTAGGGGGGAGGCCAAGGAAAAAGAAGAAGGAGGGGGGCTCTCTCCCCCTCTCTCCCGGTGGCGCCGGAACGCCACCGGGGCAATGATCGTGACGGCGATCTACATCAACAATCTTGCTACTGTCAACACCAACTTTCTCCCCCTCTATGCAGCGGTGTAACTCCCCTTTTCCCCACTGTAATCTCTACTTAAACATGGTGCTCAACTCTGTATATTATTTCCCAATGATATGTGGCTATCCTATGATGTTTGAGTAGATCCGTTTTGTCCTATGGGCTAATTGATGATCGTGGTTGGTATGATTGTATATTTTATTATGGTGCTGTGCTACGGTGCCCCCCATCTCGCGCAAACGTGAGGGATCCTCGTTGTAGGGTGTTGCAATGTGTTCATGATTTGCCTATGGTGGGTGGCGTGAGTGACAGAATACACAGACCCGAGTAGGTGGGTTGTTGCATATGGGAGTAAAGAGGACTTGATACTTAATGCTATGGTTGGGTTTTACCTTAATGATCTTTAGTAGTTGCGGATGCTTGCTAGAGTTCCAATCATAAGTGCATATGATCCAAGTAGAGAAAGTATGTTAGCTCATGCTTCTCCCTCATGTAAAATTGCAAGAATGATTACCGGTCTAGTTATCAATTGCCTAGGGACAAATAACCTTCTTGTTTGACAAAAGCTTTCTACTAAACAACTAACTTTTATTATCTTGCTTTTTACTCGTAGTTTTATTTCCCTCAAAGTACTTCTAGTTTTATTCGTACAAACGATCCCCTACACTTGTGGGTTATCGTAAATTAATTGCTACAGACTGTCCTGTTTAGACAGATTGCTATCATAGTTTATTTATCTACTTATCCTAGTGTTTTCGTGGGTTATATTGGTAGATATAATTTGTGGAAATGATAGTAAACAGTAGATAATGTTCGAAAATTATTATGTGCAGTAACCTATCTCATGAGTTCTTTTCAAGTTTTGCGTGGATGAAGTTTTTGAGACCTACGTGATACCGTGATATGAGAGGAATTAACTAGACACAAGAGCTCAAGCTTGGGAATGTCCAAAGAACCCCAAGTCAATATTACAAGAAGTCTCAAGCATGTAAGCTTGGGGATGCTACACATCCCACATCTCTTCATCAACAATTATCGGTTAGTCTATGTTGATCCTAAGTTTTTATTCGTTCACAAGATATGTTTTATTCTTGGAGCAAAAATACTTAGATCCGAAAATATTTATTGAGAGATATTCCTCACATAGCTACTTAATTGTTTAACTACTCATTGATCCTCACTTGTATCTTTTGAGAGTAGTTTGATGTTTACTATTGTGCTTCACTTATATCCTAAGAGTAAATTGAGAATGAATGAAATATCATAAAATATGAAATTATCAATGTGCTTTATGCTTAGTAGTAGTTTCACATTTGGTTTAGAAAGTAAAATCTATTTAAGTTTGACAATCATAGTATTGGTCATACAAGCAATTCATGAATGATTGGTATAAGGAAGAGAACTTTCACATACAAATATATTATCTTGGACATATTTTATGATTGTAAATACCCATTAATTATTTTCAACCTTGATCAAATTGCTAAAGTTGGACAAGGAAGACAACGTAATGGTTATGTTTGGGTATATTTGCATAGAATTTATATTGTTATGGATCCTCCAACATGTGGTGCTTGTTTAGAACCTTTTGCTAGCTCAAAACTTCGTACTAAGTAGAGATACTGCTTGTGCATCCAAATCCTTGAGCCAAGTTTCTTCCATGAGAGTCCACCCTACCTACCTATATATGGTATTTCACTGCCATTCCAAGTAAATTTGTATGTGCCACCTCTAAAATCTTCAAATAAACATCTGTTTTGTGTGCCCGTACCACTCATGGAGTGACGGGGCGGTCAATATCTTCCATGTTAAGTGTGTTTAACTCACGATGAGTGTTTAATCACTTGTCATTGCACGAGAGAGGATGGTAAAAAGGATGCCCGGTCCTGCATCATACAAAAACATAAATAAATGAACAAAAATTCCCCCTAGAAAGTTGATTGTTTGGAAGGCAACCGTGGATTCGGCCAACCATGGAATGTGTTTGAATGGTGGAGGGGGAGTAAAATTTTAATTCCGTTTCGGAACCGCCATTAATGTGCATGGAAGATATTGAAAACACTGTTGTGACGTTGACAGGAAAAGTATACCACTCAAAATTATGTATTCATCTCTGTTATAAACAATGAGCTCTGGCACCTCTGCAAATCCCTTCTTCCCTCTGCGAAGGGACAATCTATTTATTTTTTATGTTATTTACTTTTCATGTGGAGTCAACTTCTCATTCCAACCTCAATCTATTGGTTGGCAAGCATCATGTGGTGGGGAAAGATCCAAACACATATTTCCAGTCAAATATATTTGATCATGATTAATTATTGTTGACAATTATCTTCATGATAAGTACGTTGGGAGGCGAAACATTAAGCCCCTATCTTTCTCTGTGTTCGATGGATGTTGTTTGTTCTAAAAATATGCTTTGAATATTAGCAATCATAGAAGGCTATATGATAATTGAGTATGTGGAGATCTTACTTAGACTTGATGAGGCATTGAAATTGTTTGATGACTAAGAACATATGTTGTTAAGTTTCAAGAGAATGCATTGTTTGAACCATGACATGTGAATTGATTGCTACTCTATCATGATGATTTTTATTAGAAAAATTTGCTCGTTATGATGCTAGAAAAGTGACTAAAATTATGAATGATCAAAACTATTCACTATGCTAGCATTCACACTTCATAAATTAGTTATTTTATCAATTACCTACTCGAGGACGAGTAGGAATTAAGCTTGGGGATGTTGATACGTCTCCAATGTATCGATAATTTATGAAGTATTCATGCCATGTTTGCCAATGTTTTCAATACTTATATATAGTTTTCATGCACTTTATATGATTTATTTAGAACTAACCCAGACTGATGATGTTTTAAGCACAATTACCGTGGTGTTGTTTTTATGCAAAATATAAAAGTTCTTGGAATCGTCCGAAACTTTTCTATGATTTTTTCTGGAGAAAATAAGAAATACTGGAGCGAAGAACCACCGGAGGAGAGCCACCTATGGGCCACAGGGCAACAGGGTGCGCCCACCCACTGGGCGTGCCCTCTTAGCTTGTGGGGCCCACGTGGCTCCGGTTGACGTGATTCCAACGCTGAAAAATCCTATAAATCTAGAACCCCCTGAAAGTTAACCTAGAACTTCCGCTCCGCCACTGTAACTCTCTGTAGCAAACAAAAACCCATCTGGAGCCTTTCTAGTACCCTGCCGGAGGGGCAAAACCATCACCGGTGGCCATCTTCATCATCCCGACGGAAGCCATGACGAGGAGGGAGTAGTTCACCCTCGGGGCTGAGGGTATGTACCAGTAGCTATGTGTTTAATCTCTCTCTCTCTCTCTCATGTTCTTGAGATGGCATGATCTTGATGTATCACGGGCTTTGTTAATATAGTTGGATCATATGTTGTTCTTCCCTTGCTATCTTGTTGCGATGAATTGAATCTTTCCCTTTGAGATTTTGTTATGTCGGATTGAATATTGGATTTGAGATCACTTGATGTATGTCATGCATGTGGATACCCATGGTGAAAATGGGGTATTCTATTGATTCACTTGACAATGGGGTATCCTTGGGGATCCATGCATAGGGGTTGATTGCACATTCTTGTCCTACCTTCTCCGATAGAAATCTTGGGGTACTCTTTCAAGTTCTTTGTGTTGGATTGAATATGATGAATCTGAAATTGTTTGATGCATGCCGAATAATTAACCCACAGATACTTGAGGTGACATTGGAGTATCTAGGTGACATTAGGGTTGATTTATATGTATCATTGGTGTTATTTTAGTACGAACTCTAGGGCTATTTGTGACGTCTATAGGAATAGCCCAATAGATTGATCGGAAAGGGTAACTTTGAGGTGATTCTACTACCTACAACAGTTTCATCTTATGTTCTCCGCTAGATATGAACTTTTGAGTGATTCTTTGTTGCACCTTGAGGGATGATCATATGATTCTATTATGTTAGCATTGTTGAGAGATTGCACTTGTGAAAGTATGAACCCTAGGCCTTATTTCCAAGCATTTATATAACATTTTGTTCATTGTTTGCCACTTACTGCCTTGCTGTTTTTATATTTTCAGATTACAAAAACCAATATCTACCAACCATATTGCACTTGTATCACCATCTCTTCGCCGAACTAGTGCACGTATACAATTTTCTATTGTATTGGTTCTGTTGGGGGCACAAGAGATTTCTTGTATTTGATTGCATTGTTGTTTGAGAGAGACCATCTTCATCCTACACCTCCCACAGATTGATAAACCTTAGGTCATCCACTTGAGGGAAAATTGCTACTGTCCTACAAAACTCTGCGCTTGGAGGCCCAACAGAGTCTACAAGAATAAAGTTGTGTAGTAGACATAAACCGTCATTTACGTACATACGCTATTGAATGAAGTTGAAGGGGTAGTATGTGTTGGACGACATGATCCGTTCATGAAAAACTTGTTGAACATTTGATTAATCTCGTTGAATTTGAACTATTGTCGTACTAGACTTATTTGGATGATATATATAGATGGTTTGTGTTATTTTTTATCTGAACGTTGATGAATACCTTCGGGTGTAATGAATTTTGTTTGATTTCTTGAAATCCGGTTTGAAATATATGAGAGTTGCGTTGGATGGTCGGCTTCCTCATCTGTGTTCGTGGACTTATCCCCTTGCCTGCGGAAGGATGCGGGAGATAATTTACGTGTCAATGTTGGAGATGCCCTAAAATAAACATCGCTGATTTAATACAAACTTTAATACAAATTTGTATTAAAATCTGCGAACACTTAGTTTGGGATCGAGTAGTACTTGATCTGAGTTTCCTGCACTTGAAAAAGGCACTTAGCTCGATTTCCTAAGAGCATTTACAAGCGGACTTGGCAAATCCAAACCCCTATACGCCCACGGGCGCATCCAGGCTCGTTTGCAGACAACGCCGGATGACCCCTCACAATTCACATGGGCTGTCGCACATCCATACAACTCAAATTTGGAACCTCATATCCATGCACTCCATGCACGTCAATTATACGATACAAATTGTTTGAATTCAATAGTTCGAAACAAATCAAAAGAAATCATAGTTCAACAGTCCGAACATGCCAAAATGAAAATCAATGTACGAGCGTGACAGATACCTCGCTGGCTGACCGGATCACTCACCGGACGCCATCCATTCCTTCTCCTCTGAGGCCATCCTTGTATCCTCCTCCGAGTCAATACTGGCTTCGTGCTCCGCCTGCAACTCCTGCATCCGGCCTGCATGCTCCGCCTGCATCTTTGCCACATTCTCCACTGCCGTCGTCGCCGCCTCGTACTCCCTACGGTGATTGATCTCCTTCTTCTTCTCCGCAACACACTTCTTTGCTTGCTCATCCAAGAGGGATTCGTCCGCCAACATGATCTTCTCGTCCTCGGTGTCCCATCGAGGTGCAACCTCTCCTGCTAGAGCTCAATCTCTACAAAAGTCTTCGCCTTTTCGAGCTCTCATTTGATCGCCTCTTGCTTATCCAACTCGATCTTATCCCTATCAATTTTCATCTTCTTCTTCGTCCTCTTCCGATCCCATTCCATCCTCTCCTTTTGCGCATATAACATGAGCTTGTACCTCTCCTATTTTTTGGTCCCCCTCACCAAGAAGATGCCCGTCCATGTGGACAACATCTTTGTAGTCGCGACGTCACGGGAGGCCCTTGCCATCTCCCACTTGTTGCCCATGACTTGCCGGTTATCCTTTGACACGGTGGCGATAATATCTCCCTCTTCATCGTCCACCCTAATTGATTGGTGGGAGCTTGAGCCATCATTCCTCTTCTTGCCACCCTTGAGATCGGTGACAAGTTCTGTCCACTTTGGCTGACCATTCAATATGATCCAATAATGGCTAAAACCAAATGGCTTCTTCTCCGTCTCGTGATACATAGTGGCCGTCACCGTCATCTAGCAAACAACAAACGTATTAGCATGATAATGCAAGATGAAGTACGTAAATGATGAGAAGATGAAGTACCTTACGTGAGTTGCCACTCCCATTCCACTTTGCAGGCGGCTTGTCACATGTGAGTATTGCCCGATGTAGTTGTTCACTTCCCTTGAATGAACCCCATCAATGTTGGAGAGATGCCACATTACGGTTGGTGACGATAGGATGCGGCTCCACATATTCCTTTTGTTCGTGATATTCCTTCCAAATCTTCTCCCAATACTTGTTCACCATTTGCTCGGTGCTATATATTGGATCCATTTTTGTGGACAACCAATCTTTGACCAACAAGATATCCTCAAAAGTTGAGAATGCCGGACCTCTTGTATTGGCCGTCTTTCCCTTCTTCTTGTTGCTCGTTTTGGGACTAGATGTTGTCCCAACTTCGAATGATGGGCAACTTGGATCACCCGATTCATAATTGATTTGGATTGGACCTTGATTTTTATTGATCATGTCTGACAAGAACTTCTAAATGATCATGGTTTTATGAGTATTCATCATGTCCGGTCAATGGAAAACATTGAACATACCATATGCAAAGTTGAGCGGATAGGAGAAATTGGACATACTGAGTCTTGTTGTGTCATTCCGTCAAACAGGTCGTGGGCAGCCCAGGGGCCGCCTATGCCCGTGCTTCTCCACATCCAAACGAGCTGCGTCGACTAACACACGTCCATCACCGGCATTGAAATGTCCATTTTGCATCATGATTTACTACTGTTATTTACTTTGTTTTGTTGAATAATAATGCTTTGGGGAGTGATTCTAATGCCTTTTCCCTCATAATATGCAAGGTTTACACAAAGAGGGAGAATACCGATAGCTGGAATTCTGTACCTAAGAAAAGCACGTCAGAGATACCTATTCTGCACAACTCCAATGAAGCTGAAATTTTATGGAGATTATTTTAGTATTTAATAAAAATTACTGGAGCAGAAAACTACCGGAGGGGGCCTGCCAGGTGGGCACAACCCACCAGGGCACGCCAGGCCCCCTGGGCACGCCCTGATGGGTTGTGGCCACCTCAGCCCACCTCCGGTGCCCATCTTCGGGCATATGGTCATATTTGACCTAGAAAAAATAGGAGGAGGACTTTCAGGACGAAGCGGCGCCGCCTCGAGGCGGAACTTGGGCAGGAGCACTTTTGCCCTCCGACGGAGCGATTCCGCCGTGGGAACTTCCCTCCTGGAGGGGGAAATCGAAGCTATCATCATCACCAACACCCCTCTCATCTTCGGGAGGCCAATCTTCATCAACATCTTCAACAGCACCATCTCCTATCAAACCCTAGTTCATCTCTTGTGTTCAATCTTTTACCCGAACCTCAGATTGGTACCTGTGGGTGACTAGTAGTGTTGATTACCTTGCGTAGTTGATTACTATATGGTTTATTTGGTGGAAGATTATATGTTAAGATCCATTATGCTATTCAATACTCCTCTGATCTTTAGCATGATTATTACTTGTGAGTAGTTGCCTTTGTTCTTGAGGTCACGGGAGAAGTCATGTTGCGAGTAATCATGTGAATTTGATATGTGTTCGATATTATGATGATATGTATGTTGTGATTCCCTTAGTGGTGTCTTGTGAACATCGACTACATGACATTTCACCATTCATGGGCCTAGGGAATGCATTGTGGAGTAGTTATTAGATGATGGGTTGCTAGAGTGACAGAAGCTTAAACCCTAGTTTATGCGCTACTTCATAAGGGGCTGATTTGGATCCAAACATTTAATGATGTGGTTAGATTTTATCTTAATACTTTTCTCGTAGTTGCGGATGCTTGCGAGGGGGTTAATCATAAGTGGGAGCTTGTTCAAGTAAGAACAGCACCCAAGCACCGGTCCACCCACATATCAAATTATCAAAGTAGCGAACACGAATCAAACCAACATGATAAAAGTGACTAGATGAAATTCCCGTGTACTCTCAAGAACACTTTGCCTATTACTAGAGACTGTTCTGGCCTGTCCTTTGCCACAAAAGGATTGGGCTACCTTGCTGCACCTTGTTTACCGTTACCGTTACTTGCTTGTTACCAATTATCTTGCTATCTAACTATGTGTTACCTACAATTTCAGTGCTTGTAGAAATTACCTTGCTGAAAACCGCTTGTCATTTCCTTCTGCTCCTCGTTGAGTTCGACACTCTTACTTATCGAAAGGACTACAATTGATCCCCTATACTTGTGGGTCATCAAGACTCTTTTCTGGCACCGTTCCCGGTGAGTGAAGCGCTCTTGGTAAGTGGAAATCGGTAAAGAAAAAACTTATACTACTTGCTGAAATTTAGTGCTACTTGCTACTATGGAAAACAATACTTTGAGTGGTTTGTTTGGGGTATCTTCACCTCGACCGGAACCACAATTAGTTGCCCCTCAACCTATAGCACCTACTGAAAATGTTACTTATGAAATTCCTTCGGGTATGTTAGAACAACTGCTTGCTAAACCTTATGCAAGAGATGGAACTGAACATCCTGATATGCACCTCTTATATGTGAACAAAATTTGTGGATTATTTAATCTTGCAGGTTTACCCGGAGATGAAGTTAAGAAGAAGGTTTTCCCTTTATCTTTGGAGGGAAAAGCATTGACATGGTATAGGCTATGTGATGATCTTGGATCGTGGAACTGCAATCGTTTGCAATTGGAATTTCATGAAAAGTTTTATCCCATGCATCTAGTTCATCGTGATCGGAATTATATATATAATTTTTGGCCTCGTGAAGGAGAAAGTATCGCTCTAGCTTGGGGGAGGCTTAAGTCAATGTTATATTCATGCCCCAATCATGACATTCCGAGAGAAGTTATCATTCAGAATTTTTATGCTCGGCATTCTCATAATGATCAATCCATGCTCGATACTTCTTGTGCTGGTTCTTATATGAAGAAGACTATCGAATTCAAGTGGGATCTTTTAGAAAGAATTAAACGCAACTCTGAAGATTTGGAACTCGACGAAGGTAATGAGTCAGGTATAAAGCTTGAATTTGATTGTGTTAAATCTTTTATGAATACCGATACTTTTCATAAGTTTAGCACTAATTATGGACTTGACTCTGAGATAGTAGCCTCTTTCTGCAAAGCATTTGCTACTCACGTTGACCTCCCTAAGGAGAAGTGGTTTAAATATCACCCCCCAATTAAAGAAGAAATTAAAGAACCGGTCATAGCTAAAGAAGATACCATCTTTTACAATGTTGATCCAGTTGTGCCTACCGCTTATATTGAAAAACCACCTTTCCCAGTAAGGATAAAGGAACATGCTAAGGTATCAACTGTGGTTCGTAAGAGTAATATAAGAGCACCTAAACCCCCCGAGCAAATTAAAGTGGACCTAGTGTTGCTATGGTTAAAGATCTCTTGGTAGAAAATATTGATGGGTATGTTATCTACTTTTGTGATGCAGCTGCTAGAATTGCTAAACCCGATGAAAAAGATAAACGTAGACCCATAGAAGGCATGCCTGTTGTCTCAGTCAAAATAGGAGATCATTGCTATCATGGTTTATGTGATTTGGGTGCTAGTGTGAGTGCTATCCCTTTTACTCTATACCAAGAAATTATGGATGAGATAGCACCTGCTGAAATAGAAGACATTGACGTTACTATTAAACTTGCTAATAGAGATACTATTACACCACTTGGGATTGTTAGAGATGTTGAAGTCTTGTGTGGGAAAGTAAAATACCCTACTGATTTTCTAGTCCTTGGTTCCCCACAAGATGACATTTGTCCCATTATCTTTGGTAGACCTTTCTTGAGCACCGTCAATGCTAAGATAGATTGTGAAAAACAAATTGTCGGTGTCAGTTTTGGTAATGTGTCTCATGAGTTTAATTTTTCCAAGTTTAGTAGATAACCTCGTGATAAAGCGTTATCTAGTAAGGATGAAAGGATTGGTCTTGCATCTATTGCTGTGCCTCCTACTGATCCATTAGAACAATATTTGCTTGACCATGAAAATGATATGTATTTGCGAGAAAGAAATGAGATAGATAAAATCTTCTTTGAACAACAACCTCTCCTGAAACACAATTTGCCTATTGAAACTCTTGGAGGACCTCCTCCACCTAAAGGTGATCCTGTGTTTGAATTGAAACAATTGCCTGACACTTTGAAGTATGCTTATCTTGATGAGAAAAAGATATATCCTGTTATTATTAGTGCTAACCTTTCAGAACATGAAGAAGAAAGATTATTGAAAGTTCTAAGGAAGCACCGAGCTGCTATTGGATATACTCTTGATGATCTTATGGGCATTAGTCCCACTCTATGCCAGCACAAGATTAATATGGAACCTGATGCTAAACCTGTTCTTGATCACCAACGGCGATTGAATCCTAAGATGAAGGAAGTGGTAAGAACTGAAATATTAAAGCTTCTGGAAGTAGGTATAATCTATCCCATAGCTGATAGTAGATGGGTAAGTCCCGTTCATTGTGTCTCTAAGAAAGGAGGTATTACCATTGTTCCTAATGATAAGAATGAACACATTCCACAAAGAATTGTCACTGGCTATAGAATGGTAATTGATTTTAGAAAATTAAATAATGCTACTAGGAAAGATCATTACCCTCTGCCTTTCATTGATCAAATGCTAGAAAGACTATATAAGCACACACACTTTTGTTTCTTAGATGGATATTCTGGTTTCTCTCAAATACCTGTGCCACAATCCAATCAAGCGAAAACCACCTTTACTTGCCCTTTTGGAACCTATGCTTATAGACGTATGCCTTTTGGTTTATGCAATGCACCTGCTACCTATCAAAGATGCATGACTGCTATATTCTCTGATTTTTGTGAAAAGATTTTGGAGGTTTTCATGGATGATTTTTCCGTTTACGGTACTTCTTTTGATGATTGCTTAAGCAACCTTGATCGAGTTTTGCAAAGATGTGAACAAACTAATCTTGTCTTAAATTGGGAGAAGTGCCACTTTATGGTTAATGAAGGCATTGTCTTAGGGCATAAAATATCTGAACGAGATATTGAGGTGGATAAAGCTAAAGTTGATGCAATTGAGAAAATGCAATGTCCTAAAGATATTAAAGGTATTCGAAGTTTCCTTGGTCATGCTGGTTTTTATAGGAGGTTCATTAAAGACTTCTCTAAAATTTCTAGGCCTCTTACTAATCTTTTGCAAAAGGATATTCCTTTTGTTTTTGATGATGATTGTGTGGAAGCCTTTGAAACACTCAAGAAAGCCTTAAGCCCCGCACCTATCGTACAACCACCTGATTGGAACTTGCCTTTTGAAATTATGTGTGATGCTAGTGATTATGCTGTTGGTGCTATCCTAGGACAAAGAGTTGATAAGAAATTGAATGTTATCCATTATGCTAGTAAAACTCTAGACAGTGCCCAATGAAACTATGCTACCACTGAAAAAGAATTTTTAGCAGTTGTGTTTGCCTGTGATAAATTTAGATCCTATATTATTGATTCCAAAGTTATTGTTCACACTGATCATGCTGCTATAAAATACCTTATGGAAAAGAAAGATGTTAAACCTAGGTTCATTAGGTGGGTTCTCTTGCTTCAAGAATGTGACTTACACATCGTTGATAGGAAGGGAGCTGAGAACCCCGTAGCTGATAACTTGTCTAGGTTAGAAAATATTCTTGATGACCCACTACATATTGATGATAGTTTCCCTGACGAACAGTTAGCTGCAATAAATGTTTCTCAAAACACACCTTGGTATGCTGACTATGCTAACTACATTGTCGCTAAATATATACCACCTAGCTTCACTTACCAACAAAAGAGAAAAAAAATCTATGACTTGAGACATTACTTTTGGGATGACCCACACCTTTATAAAGAAGGAGTAGATGGTATTATTAGACGCTGTGTACCTGAGCATGAACAGGAACAAATCCTACGGAAATATCATTCTGAAGCTTATGGAGGACATCATGCGGGATATAGAACTGCTCATAAGGTATTGCAATCAGGTTTTTATTGGCCTACTCTCTTCAAGGATGCCTGTAAGTTTGTCTTGTCTTGTGATGAATGTCAAAGAATTGGTAATATCGCTAAGCATCAGGAAATGCCTATGAATTATTCACTTGTTGTTGAACCATTTGACGTTTGGGGTTTTGATTATGTGGGACCTTTTCCTTCCTCTAACGGGTACACTCATACTTTGGTTGCTGTTGATTATGTCACTAAGTGGGTAGAAGCTATTCCAACTAGTAGTGCTGATCACCACACCTCCATAAAAATGCTTAAAGAGGTTATCTTCACGAGGTTTGGAGTCCCTAGATATTTAATGACCGATGGTGGTTCACACTTTATCCATGGTGCTTTTCGTAAGATGCTTGCTAAATATGATGTTAACCATAGAATTGCATCACCCTATCATCCTCAATCTAGTGGTCAAGTTGAACTTAGCAATAGAGAAATAAAATTAATATTACAAAAAGCTGTCAATAGGTCTCGTAAGAATTGGTCTAAGAAATTAGATGATGCACTTTGGGCCTATAGAACGGCTTATAAAAATCCTATGGTTATGTCTCCATATAAAATGGTATATGGGAAAGCTTGTCATTTGCCTCTAGAATTAGAACACAAAGCATTTTGGGCAATTAAAGAACTTAACTATGATTTCAAACTTGCTGGTGAGAAGAGGCTATTTGATATTAGCTCACTAGATGAATGGAGAACCCAAGCCTATGAAAATGCCAAGCTATTCAATGAAAAAGTAAAAAGATGGCATGACAAAAGAATCCAAAAGCGGGAATTCAAAATAGGGGACTATGTTCTTTTTTCAACTCTCGTTTAAGATTTTTTGCAAGAAAGCTTCTCTCAAAATGGGAAGGACCATATATTATCGAAGAGGTTTATCGTTCTGGAGCTATCAAAATTAACAACACTGAAGGTACTAACCCGAAGGTGGTCAATGGACAAAGAATTAAGCATTATATCTCAGGTACGCCTATTAACGTTGAAAGCAATGTTATCCAAACCATGACACCGGAGGAACACATAAAAGAAACCTTCCGGAATACTCCAGAATTCTCGAAAATAGGAGGTACGTGATACGGCAAGTAAACGAACTCCGAAAAATCCAGAAAAATAGTTTTTTGTCAGTTTTGGAATATTAGAAAATTTTGGAAATAAAAAATTAAACCGGAAGGTGATCGAGGTGAGCACGATACACCAGGGCGCGCCAGGCACCCCTGGGCGCGCCCTGGTGGGTTGAGTCCACCTCGGATGCCTTCCCGACTCCGTTTTCCTTCCATATACATGTTTCCCAAGAATAAAAATTCTCTATATATACCCCTGACTGTTTTGACGACCGCATCGTAGAAAAATCCTCTATTCTTGTTTCTTGCCATTTTCCTATCAGATCTGTCAAGTCAGGCATCATGTCTTCTCCCTCTTCTAACAACGTGGAAGAAAATGCCTGGCTAATGAAGATAAAGTTGAAGAGGGAGGAGCCGGAAGAAGCCAACAAGGAAGAGAAGGGCAAGGAGGGTATGGTGGATCATCCCCCTGAAGGAGATCAATCCATGCCAGCAAAGGAGGGAGAGGAAAAAGATATCCTTCAACCTTAGTACAACCATCTCACCCCTATTGAAATCGAAGACTTTAGAGCTTTCGAAGCGGTTCGTGTTCAGAATAAATTTCTCATCCGTGAAAATATTTTGCTAGAAGAGCACATCAATAACCATAGGAGGGTCATCCGCAAATTGGAGTATCTTTTGAAGCTGAAGTGTGACATCATATCACCACCACCTTCTTCATCACCACCACCAAAGGAGACTTGAGCACACGGGTATGGGCACTCCCCTTGGCTTGAGTCAAGATTGGGGGAGGTGCCCCGGTATCGTATCACCATCACTTTTATTCACTTTTATTCACCTTTACCTATTTTAGTTCGATCCTTAGTTTCCCTTTGTTTTAGTTGAATAAAAGTTTAGCATGATCTATTTTCGTCTGTTAGTTCTGTGGCCTATCTATCTATGTAACCGAGTGAGAGTTATATAATAAAGTTTAGTTTGAGTTTTTGCCTCTCTACCTTTCTTGTTGCAATCAAAATAAAGAAAAGAAGAAACAAATGAAAAGAATCATATGCTAATCTTATGGTGAGTAATGACATCACATAAGGAAAAGTATAAGTAGTAAAATTTATTGGAGATTGACAAACATAGCATTGGTCAATGATGCAATTAATGAAAGAATTAATAAGGGAAGAGAAGATTCACATGCAAATACACTATCTTGGACATCTTTTATGATTGTGAGCCCCCATCAAATATTATATGTCAAAATTGTTGACGTTGGACAAGGAAGACAACGTAATTATTTATGTTTGTTCATATCCACATAGAAGTTATATTGTCATAGATCCTTTAACATGTGGTGCTTGCTCAATATCTTTGCTAGCCAAAATTCTGCACTAAGTAGAGATACTACTTGTGCATCCAATAACCCAAACCCAAACTCCTTCTTTAAGTGTCCACCATACCTACCTATGGATCGAGAAAGATCCCTCAAGCAAGTTGTCATCGGTTCAATAAGGCAATAAAAATTGCTCCTAAAAGTGTTTGATCAATTAGTGTAAGAGAAAATTGAGCGCTATACGAACTTATGATGGCAAAGTAATAAAAGCGACGGACTGTATAATAAACATTGCTATCATAAGGGGCAATATAGCGTGACGTTCTTTTACATTAAGGGATTGGGCATACAAACCAATAAGCGCATGGCAACCTCTGCTTCCCTCTACGAAGGGCCTATCTTTTACTTTTATGTATTTACTTTTATGCAAGAGTCAAAGTATTCTTCCCTATTCCTTTTTACTTTTTCTTTTGCAAGCATCATGTGGTGAGGAAAGATCTAGGCACATATATCCAGTTGGATATGGGTGGGCATGAGTTATTATTGTTGACATCACCCTTGAGGTGAGTAAGTTGGGAGGCGAAACTATAAGCCCCTATCTTCCTATGTGTTCGGTTGAAACTTTTTGTTCATGGGTATGCCGTGAGTGTTAGCAATCATAGAAGACTAAATGATGGTTGAGTATGTGGACTTGCCAAAAGGCTCCGACATGAGACCCTTCCTAAAAATATGATGAATTGTAGTTGCAAAGTTGACCGAGAACATAGTTTGTTGGTTCCCAATAAGGTTTATGCGTTATACTTCTATGTTGTGATGAATTGTTACTTGTTCATGAGAAGCTATATGATAAAATTGTATTGAAATAAGTTTTTATGATAGAATTTGTTGCTATTATATTAATAAGCATGATGCTTCTATGTCTGTATTTTGTTTTTATCGACACCTCTCTCTCAAACCATGTGGACATGATTTTCAATATCGGCTTTCGCTTGAGGACAAGCGAGGTCTAAGCTTGGGGGAGTTGATACGTCCATTTTGCATCATGATTTCCTACTGTTATTTACTTTGTTTTGTTGAATAATAATGCTTTGGGGAGTGATTCTAATGCCTTTTCTCTCATAATATGCAAGGTTTACACAAAGAGGGAGAATACCGGCAGCTGGAATTCTGTACCTAAGAAAAACACGTCAGAGATACCTATTCTGCACAACTCCAATGAAGCTGAAATTTTACGGAGATTATTTTTGTATTTAATAAAAATTACTGGAGCAGAAAACTACCGGAGGGGGCCTGCCAGGTGGGCACAACCCACCAGGGCGCGCAAGCCCCCCCTGGGCGCCCCCTGATGGGTTGTGGCCACCTCGGCCCACCTCCGGTTCCCATCTTCGGGTATATGGTCACATTTGACCTAGAAAAAAAATCAGAGGAGGACTTTCGGGACGAAGCGCCGCCGCCTCGAGGCGAAAGTTGGGCAGGAGCACTTTTGCCCTCCGGCGGAGCGATTCCGCCGGGGGAACTTCCCTCCCGGAGGGGGAAATCGAAGCTATCGACATCACCAACACCCCTCTCATCTTCGGGAGGCCAATCTTCATCAACATCTTCAACAGCACCATCTCCTATCAAACCATAGTTTGTCTCTTGTGTTCAATCTTTGTACCGGAACCTCAGATTGGTACCTGTGGGTGACTAGTAGTGTTGATTACCTTGCGTAGTTGATTACTATATGGTTTATTTGGTCGAAGATTATATGTTTAGATCCATTATGCTATTTAATACTCCTCTGATCCTGAGCATGATTATTACTTGTGAGTAGTTACCTTTGTTCTTGAGGTCACGGGAGAAGTCATGTTGCGAGTAATCATGTGAATTTTATATGTGTTCGATATTAGGATGATATGTATGTTGTGATTCCCTTAGTGGTGTCATGTGAACATTGACTACATGAAACTTCACCATTCATGGGCCTAAGGGAATGCATTGTGGAGTAGTTATTAGATGATGGGTTGCTAGAGTGACAGAAGCTTAAACCCTAGTTTATGCGCTACTTCGTAAGGGGCTGATTTGGATCCAAACGTTTAATGCTATGGTTAGATTTTATCTTAATACTTTTCTCATAGTTGCGGATGCTTGCGAGGGGGTTAATCATAAGTCGGAGGTTGTTCAAGTAAGAACAGCACCCAAGCACCGGTCCACCCACATATCAAATTATCAAAGTAGCGAACACGAATCAAACCAACATGATAAAAGTGACTAGATGAAATTCCCGTGTACCCTCAAGAACACTTTGCCTATTACTAGAGACTGTTTTGGCCTGTCCTTTGCCACAAAAGGATTGGGCTACCTTGCTGCACCTTGTTTACCATTACCGTTACTTGCTTGTTACCAATTATCTTGCTATCAAACTATCTGTTACCTACAATTTCAGTGCTTGCAGAAATTACCTTGCTGAAAACCGCTTTTCATTTCCTTCTGCTCCTCGTTGGGTTCGACACTCTTACTTATCGAAAGGACTATGATTGATCCCCTATACTTGTGGGTCATCAGGCATCTGCGCGGGCAGAAAGTTGTCCAGAATGCCCCAGCCGCCCGTCGGATCCTCCTCCGTCCCAACCATCTGGTCCGACGGCGCCATCCTTGTCAGCGGATGGGTGGATGGGGTGTGGGGTTCAGCGCACACCTGGGGAACAATTGCTCTTCCATGTCCCCTTCCGTTGTCTAAAATGCCACAGCCGCTTCCCACTCTCGCTGCCGATGGCACCGGTTCCTCCAGGCGATGTTCTACGGCTTGCAGGGCGAAGCCGAGGACGGGATGCCAACGAATGAGGCGGATGCAGCCTCGCTCACGGCAATTGTGGAGGGGCTCGACGACATCTTGGGCACCGGATCGGGATCGATGGTGAGGATGTGGAGCAAGGGTGTGGAAAGGGAAGGGCTCGGACGCGGGAAAGGGAAGGGGAAGACAGAAGGAGGAGGAAGGGTCTTGTGGATTTGGTGCAATTTGGAGTGGGGTAGGCATGTCGGGCGGACGCGCCCAGATGCCCCCATATATGCCCTAGATTTGGGCTAGATATAAGGGGTGCCGGTCAACCCAGGGTTTAAGGCCCGTTTGAGGAGCCCGTCTGGGCCGCATTTTCATGACCGGGCACTGACCATGCATTCCGTCTGGACATTTGAGACGGGTTTGGAGCATCCATCTGTAGATGCTCTAACTATGTGTGTGTCCTGTTGGTTCCTACTTCCTAGGAAGAGAAGAAAAGAAGACTAGACAGTGTTTTGCTTTCTTCCATCTCATCTCGCTCGTAACCACCAACGCTTTACCAAACCTCCTTCCCTTTTCAATTGCCTTTTTCAGACAACTAGCTGATGCCTCGACGCGTTGCTGCGGGAAACTTGCTAAAGAAGGCATAAAAGTTTCTAAAAACATTTATAACTAATGGGAAGCGAATGTAATATTAAAATAAAAATAAAAATACAAAGGGTATAAAAAGAAAAAAATGAATAGTAGTTAAAAGTTATTTCTAACAAAAATGTGAACCTAAACTAGATAGGTATAATGCAAGCGAGCAACACATATATTGTCCGTACAAAATCTAATGCAAAAAATAACTTAGGAGTTGCATACATGAATTGATGATGTGGTGCTTGCATGCATTGAGTAATATAAAAACAATGTAATTTATGACTTACATGCATGACTTGCTCATTGCTACTTGTGAGCTACGCTGGGATTTTCCCTGAAGAGGAGAGGAGGTGCAGCATAGTAGAGATAAGTATTTCGCTCAGTGAGAACCAAGTTTATCGAACCAATACGAGAACCAAGCAAACTCCTTTCTACAGCATCTACACACACAAAACCAAACACTTGCACCCAACGCGGGCAAGAGGGTTGTCAAATCCATTGAACTCGTTACTTGCAAGGACTAAATCTTGATAGAGGTAGATAATGTAAAGGAAAAATAAAAGAAAAGTAAATAAAGTGCAGTAAAGTATTTTTAGGATTTTTGTATTTATGTTTAAGTAGACCCTGGGGCCATAGTTTTCTCTAGAGGCTTCTCTCTTGAATATAACATACAGTGGGTAGAGAAATTACTGTTGGGGAATTGACAGAATTGCGCATAGTTATGACATATTATTCACGACAATGATCATGTATATAGGCATCATGTCCATAAACAAATAGACCGAAATGTTTCTGCATCTACTACTATTACTCCACTAATCGACCGACTCATGCCTGCATCTATGGTATTAAGTTCATAACCAACAGAGTAATGCTTGGAGCAAAGTGACATGATGTAGACAAAGTAAGACAAGCAATATGTTCAGACCCCATCGTTTTATCCTTAATGGCAACAATACAAATACGTGTCTTGTCCCCTTCTATCACTAGGATATAGAGCACCACAAGATTGAACCCATTACAACGCACCACTGCCGTTGAAGATAAATAAATCTACTTGGCCAAACCAAATCATAGGTCGGAGAGAAATACGAAGCTATAACAATCATGCATAATAGAATTCAGCAAAGACTCAATTACTTTCAATGAATAATCTGGTCATAAACCCACAATTCATCGGATCCCAACAAACACACCGCAAAAGAATATTACATTGGATAGATCACCGTGAGGATCCCAGTGAACATGGTATTGAAGATCAAAGAGAGAGAAGAAGCCATCTAGGTACTAGCTATGGACCTGTAGGTCTGTGGTGGACTACTCACGCGTCATCATGGAGGCAACAAAGTTGATGTAGATGGCACTACTACAGGATGGTCCAAAGACGACACATCAATCAGAGACCCTTCGACCAAACTGTGTGTGATGCACCAATCACAAACGGTAGAGTTATAGATCCGTCGCCAAAGATGCGAACTGTGTGCGATGGCGGACCCATCAGATATGATTCAAAAAATAGTTGCGTGTGTGATGCGTCGCATACAATTTGTTTTTATGAACTGTTTGTGATTATGGACGATAATAGAAATGGTTAACAAAACTACATACGTGTGCGTAGTACGACATACCGTTCACTCGGACAAACTGTTTGCACTGATCCAGCAGAACACAAACGAGTTAGCATAAGAAGGCGTGTGTGATACCCGACAAACAGTTCATTCATCAGAATTGTGTGGGAAGATCAATAATAACCCAAACGATTCATCCTGACAACCGTGTGTGTTGTGGGTACCCGGCAAACGGTTCATTCATCAGAATTGTGTGGGAAGACCAATAATAACCCAAACGATTCATCCTGACAACCTTTGTGTGTTGTGGGCAGACGGTTGCTACTAATAATTCTATGAGATGTGATTTGCTCTGTTTGCACAACATCTATATGCTCTGTCTACAGAACACCAACATTATTGTTGCATAACCAACTTGAACATCCAGTTAGATAAGTGACTACACAACACATGTACATTCCTCAATATAAATTTACAAGAAGTAGACGATCACCAATTATGACAATGGTTACCAATACTGCTCTGTTTGTGGCTATCCCTCGCCGTTTGCAGGAAGGAGGTACTTCCTCATGTCAATGATCCTCCTGTACACATCTCATAGCTTGTGTACGCGTCCTTGGCCGCGTACTGATGTGTTCTTCATCCAGTTCGTTCACCCAGGCCTTGTGCCAGGCAGACTTGTCCTTGTCGCACTCAGCCTTCATGTCTGTGTAGTAGGGGTCGATGATGGCCGTAGCGAGGTCAACCAGGGAGTCCTTCTGCTTCTTCTTCTCGCTGCCCCAGACCCTGTACTGACCTTGGATGTTGACAAGCTTCTGACAGGACAAGCCCGAAGTCTTGACCACCTTTAATTAGATTATTGGTAGTGTCCACCGTTGCGAACCTGTAGTCGGGGCTATTGACAAACCTGGCGAAACGCTCACAAGGCCTTGTGGCCAAGCAGTAGTGGTAGACGAGCACGTGATGGCGCACACACAACTGGGCGACGACAACCTTTTGATCATGCCCGACATGACCGCCGGTGTACTCGAGGTCGAAGCCGACCAATTTGTACTTGTCATCCTGAGCAAGCAGCTGCATGCTCCAACGTGTTGATGGAGTTCACCACCACAACCGGGTTGTTGGTGTACACCACCGAGAGGTCCGTCTTCCTGATGTGGATGTCCACTTTGACAATAGTGGCGAACTGCCGCTCGGCACTGGCAGCCACCATTGGATCTGCGCGGGAAGGTTGAAGCGATGAAGAGATGTGCATCCTCTCTATTATTTGCCATCGTGGGGTGTGCTTCTTGTGTTGTGTGGCGCGATCGGAAGGTGGAAGAGATGAAGGTAAATGGCCCCAAGAATAAATTGCGCCGGACGGCCTGGAATTTCGGCAGTTTTTGCAGCGCTTAATTGCATGGTGGCGCCGGGTGCGGCGCAACCGCATGCATAGATTAATTCGCGACGGTGTGTATAGAACGACCGTTTGCTTTGTAATAAAACGCAAACGGTTTTTTATTATTAACCATTTATTTACTTGTGATTTCTCCCACCTCCATCCCATCTTGTCACCGCATTGCCGCCCGAGGATTCCAGTGCACGCTTCGGGAGCGCGTAGGTTCCCGCGCAAGCTTCCCGCCCGGCTCGTCAAAATCCCCCAAACACCCAATGCTTCGGGAGAGCACATCGTTTCTTTTGGGCTTCCCGTTCCCGCGCAACCGCGCAGGACGCGCGCAAGCTCCCTGCCCGGCTCGCCTTCGCTGCCTGCTATATAAACCCTCACGGCCGGCGTCTCCACATCGCATTCATCCCCTCGCTGCCCGTAGCTTCCCTAGTTTGCTTCTCCCCCAATCGTCAATGGCACCTATCCGTCATCGTCGCTCCGCCACTCTGCCAGAGGGCAGCTCCAGCTGGGAGGCCGCACCATGTCGGTGGTGCAGTACCCGGAAGCGTGTAGTGCGCGTGGCCTCCTTGTTGGGTGTGCGCACGCCACCCACCACACACTCCTCCACCTTTGCCCGAAGGTAGCTGCTGTCAGCGACCGTCGTGGTCACCACCCCATCGCCGGCCGCTGTTTTCCCCACCCCACCAGCGGCCTCCTTGGCCGCCACCACATCATCGTCCGCCTTGGCAGCCACCCCACGGTCAGCCGCCGGGGCCATCACCCGCTCCGCCACCGCGGCCCGAAGGCGGGAGGAGGAGGCCGCCGCTAAAGCCTAGATGCTCGGATTTTGCGTCAGCGGCCTAGCACGCTACATCAACTTCCTACATGAGGAGGAGGAGCGCCAGGTCGAGCACGCAAAGAGGCTCACCGCCGCTGTGCCCGTAGCAAACGCCGCAACTGTGGCACGGAATGAGGAGATCTACGTGGAGTCCCGCCGCTTCGAGGATGCGCGTCAGGAGCGGTGGAGGGCAGCAGCGGCAGGCGACGAATTCGACTCCTCCAGCTCGTCGGTAGGCTCCTCCTCCTCTGCCTCCTACTAAACGCGCTCGACAGAGGAGAAGGCTGCTGGCAGTAGCACAAAGCCCCCCCCCCCCCCCGGAGTAGTATTTAGGGGCTATTTTGTTCAGTTCATCTAACTATAGATATGGTTGAACTGTCCCACCTACTTTAAATTAGCTAGTATATATAGTTGAACTAGCTATTTCAGTACGTGGTTGGTAACAAATGGGGAAAAGTTTGTTCAATTCAGCTATCGAGTTGAACTATTTTGTACAAAGACGAATGCTTAATCTATGAATGAAATCTATGTTTACTGAATTTCAGTTGCAAAATTGCACCGTAATAGTGATTTTGTTCCTGCAAAATTTGACAAATGTTAGTGTTTCCAATTTGACAAATGACAATTTACCCAATATGACAGATTCGAATCTTACCTGTCTGCTGCTACCAATGCATCGATCGGTGCTTAGATGGGGTGCTTAGTGTATTAAATGTCTTAGCAACTCAAGTCCATAATGCATTGTTGCTAAGGTCCCTTCATTTAATGATTTAGCAACTAAACTCTTGCATGCATTGGTGACTTTCCTTCATTTAAGTGTTTTGCCAAGGTTCACACGCTTGGCATTGTTTCTTCATGTGGTCACCAAACTCATATCTCTCCTCTTAAGTACCTTCCCACATCAGATTTTTTGCATACATGGCAACCTTAGGACCAGTACAAGGTGGAGCATTGGGAAGGGCACACGGGTCATCATTCACAACCATTTGCGATGATGCAATGAAAAAATTCCTTCGTGCCAGATTTTCGCTTGGCTTAGTAGGGAAGGAACCATTGCCCTCGGTCTGCATACGGGTATTCTGTCTGAAATGTCTTTGATGACTGGCAAAGGATACGCCTCCCCAATGAGCGTGCGAAGGACACTACTCGCATGCCACCCGTTTACTCAAACACCCGTCCGCAACCTCCTTCCCAATACAGAGTGCGACACGTGGCAACACGTAAATGGTCAATATAACGTCCACAAATTATAAATAATACGCCCGTTTGCAATGGTAACATGACAATTTTTTGTTCCAAAATGCCTTTGTTGGCTATTAATAATGCTTGCTCCTTCTCTCAAAGTGGACACGGAAAATACCATAGCATATTGTGCTTTATATGACGAGGCCCTGCCCAACGTAGACCTTGTGACTGTAGTTCATATTTGAATTATGTACATTAAATGCACATAAAACTCAATTAGTGTATAAAAAAGCCATATGAACCCTTAATAATTTCATATTTTTGCACTACATACCTATTGGTTTTTGTTGTTTCTAGAAAAAAATCAACGAGAAAAGAGGCATTGGATGTCGTTTCACCCGCAGATGTGGCATGCATATGTTCCCTATCGGAACCATGTAGCTTATTGTGTGAGAAGCTCTGGTTTGTAAGAGGCTTGTGACAAAACATGTCCAAGTTGGTATTATTTTTTACCACGGCATATGTGTGCCTTGTCATGACACCATTCCAAGTTTCATGAATTTTTGATGAGTTTTGGATTTATGAAAATTTAAAAACCAAGTTTCTCGATGTTTGTGGTCGAGCCAAGATGCTGAGATGTTTGAAATTCATTCCCATTTCTTGCATGTTACCTAACACATGCATCCAGGGACACATATATGATTTTTCAACCCATTTTGGTGTACCGGACCTTGTGATTATAGATCAAATTTAAATTATGCCCATTAAATAATGCACAGAAAACTCAATTAATGTATTTAAAAGCCAAATGACCCCTTAATTTATTCATATTTTTGCACTTCGCACCTACATGTCTATGTTGTTTCTATAAAAAATCAAGGAGAGAAGAGGCATCGGATATCTTTTAGCCCGCAGATGTGAGATGCATATATAATGTTCCCTATCGAAACCACAAAACTTCTTGTGAGGAGCTCTGATTTGTAAGGGGCTTGTGTGAGAACATTTCCAAGTTGGACAATTTTTTACCACGCCATATGTGTGCCCTTGTCATGACACCATGCCAAGTTTCATGCATTTCTGATGAGTTTTGGATTTACGGGAATTTGAATACCAAGTATCTCAATGTTTGTGGCCGAGCCAGCAGACAGTGAGATGTTAGAAATCCATTCCCATTTCTTGTGTGGGACCTAAATATGCATCCAGGGAAAGGTACATGATTTTTTCAACCTATTTTCATGTGCTGGACCTTGTGATTGTAGTTCAAATTTGAATTATGCACATTAAACGGCTAGAAAACTCAATTAATGTATTAAATAGGTCACACGAACCCTGGAAAAAATCCATAGTTTGGCATGACTGTCATGTTGTTTCGCACATAAAAGGTAAACTTTCCCTATCGGAGCATGACGTGGCTTGAGACTGCGTCGGTATTTCCCCAACGAGGAAGGGATGATGCAACACAGCGACGGTAAGTATTTCCCTCAGTTATGAAACCAAGGTTATCGAACCAGTAGGGGGATCACCACCACCCAATAAGCATCACCTGCACACAAACAACAAATACTTGCAACCCGACGCGAAAGAGAGGTTGTCAATCTCTCTACGGTAAAAAGATAGATTAGGTAATGATAGATAGGAGAGATAGATCTCTCAAGAACACAAAATAAAAAGGGCAAATAAAAAGTGCAGAAATATGTTTTTGGGTTTTTGGTTTTGTAGATCTAAAAACAAAGATGCAAAAAGATAGATTGGAAAGCAATATGTTGGAAAAGTAGACCCGGGGGCCGTAGGTTTCACTAGTGGCTTCTCTCATGAGTATAGCACATGGTGGGTGAACAAATTACTGTTGGGCAATTGATAGAAGATCAAATAATCATGACGATATCCAAGGCGATAATCATTATATAGGCATCATGTCCAAGATAAGTAGACCGACTCCTGCCTGCATCTACCACTATTACTCCACACATCGACCGCTATACAACATGCATCTAGTGTATTAAGTTCATGGAAAAATGGAGTAATGCAATAAGAACGATGACATGCTGTAGACAAGATCTATTCATGTAGGAATAGACCCCATCTTGTTATCCTTAATGGCAACGATATATGCGTGCCTTGCTGCCCCTTCTGTCACTGGGAAAGGACACCACAAGATCGAACCCATCACAAAGCACCTCTTCCCATGGCAAGAAAAATTGATCTAGTTGGCCTAACTAAACCAAAGATTCGAAGAAGAAATATGAGGCTATAAGTAATCATGCATATAAGAGATCAAAGAAGACTCAAATAATATTCATGGATAGAAACTGATCATGAACTCAAAATTCATCGGATCCCAACAAACACACCGCAAAAGTTTACATCAAATAGATCTCCAAGAAACAATTGTATTGAGAATCATAAGAGAGAGAGAGAGAGAGGAAGCCATCTAGCTACTGCCTACGGACCCGTAAGTCTATGGTGGACTACTCACGCATCATCGGAGAGGCACCTATGAAGAAGATGAACCCCTCCGTGATGGTGTTTAGATTGGATCTTGCGGTTCTGGAACTTGCGGCGGCTGGAATTGTGTTTCGTCGACTCCCCTAGGGGTTTTGGAATATTTGGGAATTTATAGGCATCAAAGGCGGTGGAGAGGGGCCCCGAGGAGGGCACAACCCATCAGGGCGTGCCGGGGGCCCCCTGGCGCGCCCTGGTGGGTTGTGGTCTCCATGGCCCACCTCTCTGGCACTTCTTTGGCCCACTGGGTGTCTTCTGGTCCAGCAAAAATCTCCAAAAAGTTTCGTCGCGATTGGACTCCGTTTGGTACTGATATTCTGCGAAGTAAAAAACAAGCAAAAACAGCCACTGGCACTTTGGCACTATGTCAATAGGTTAGTCCCAAAAAATGATATAAAGTTGTTATAAAATGATTGTAAAACATCCAAGAATGATAATATAACAGCATGGAACAAGCAAAAATTATAGATACGTTGGAGACGTATCAGCATCCCCAAGCTTAATTCCTACTCGTCCTCGAGTAGGTAAATGATAAAAACAGAATTTTTGATGTGGAATGCTGCCTAACATGTTCATCATATTCTTTTCTTTTGTGTAGCATGGACATTTGGACTTATGGATGATTCAAAGCAATGGTCTAGTTTTAACATAATGACTTCAATACTCAAGCATGCTAACAAGCAACCATGTCTTTCAAAATATCAACACTAAAGAAAGTTATCCCTAGCCCATCATGCTCATTCATTGATCCATTCATGAAACACACTCAAATATTAGCTATACCCAATGCTCAAGTATGATCATAGTGCCCCCTAGTTGGTGCTTATAA
This sequence comes from Elymus sibiricus, assembly GCA_039707655.1. Lineage (NCBI taxonomy): Eukaryota > Viridiplantae > Streptophyta > Magnoliopsida > Poales > Poaceae > Elymus > Elymus sibiricus. The sequence continues at coordinate 456,302,041 of CM077665.1, read as the reverse complement.
GAGAAGATGGAGACTCAAAGTAAAAATAAAAATTGCATAAAGTAAATAGATAGGCCCTTCGCAGAGGGAAGTAGGGATTTGTAGAGGTGCTAGAGCTCAAAGTTTTAAATTGAGAGAGAAATTTTTTGGGTGGCATGCTTTTCCTGTCAATGAAAACGACAAAGTAGCTCACAATACTTTCCATGCTAGATATATCATAGGTGGTTCCCAAACAGAAAATAAAGTTAATTCCTTTTTCCACCAAACTTTCACTTTCCATGGCGGGCCGTATCCACGGTTGCCTTCCACACCAACACTTTCCAAGGAATTTATTATTTGACAACATAAAGTAAATATTTTTTCTTTTTCATTTCGGGAATGGGCATCCCTATTACCGCCGCACTCTCATGCAATGACAAGTGAATAAACACTCATCTTGATAATAACACATCTAGCATGGAAAAATATTGGACACTCCCCACCGTTTCATGAGCGGTACGAGCACACAAAAGAGAAAATTTATTTTGAAAGTTTAGATATGGCACATACAAATTTGCTTGGAACGACATGGAAATACCGCATATAGGTAGGTATGGTGGACTCATATGGCAAAACTTGGTTTAAGGTTTTTGGATGCACAAGTAGTATTTCTACTTAGTACAAATGGAGGCTAGCAAATAGATTGAGAAGCAACCAAACCAAGAAACGAAAATTCACATAAGTGAGCATTGAGCATAACTAACACCGAATAATGCACCACAAGTAGGATGAAATTTATTGCATAACTATTGACCTTCGTACTTGCATAGGGAATCACAAACCTTAACACCCATATTCCTACTAAAGCATAATTACTCACTAACATGACTCACATATTACTATAATCATGTTTCAAAACTATTACAAGAAATCAAGCATAATTTTCCCAATGATCTTCATGAAAGTTTTTATTATATCCTCCTTGGATATCTATCACTTTGGGACTAGTTTCATATATTGCCATTGCTTTTTGACAAGCTCAAACAAATCTAAGTGGAGCACATGAGCATAAAGATTTCATCTCTCAAAAAGGTATAAGTGAAGCATGAGAGGATTTCTTCAAAATTTACTAACTCTCAAATTAATCTAAGTGAAGCATGAGAGTATTTCTACAAAAGTTTCCAAGCACACCGTGCTCAAAAAGATATAAGTGAAGCACTAGAGCAATTCTATAGCTCAAAAGGATATAAGTGAAGCATATAGAGCAATTGTAACAAATCAGAGCATAATTTTGGCTCTCCCAAATAGGTGTGTACATCAAGGATACAAAAGAAAAACTAACAAGCAAAGCAAGCAAAGATACAAGACGCTCCAAGCAAAACTCATGATATGTGACGAATAAAAATATAGCTCCAAGTAAAATACCGATGGTTGTTAGAAGAAAGAGGGGATGCCACTCGGGGGCATCCCCAAGCTCAGTTGCTTGTTACTCTTTGGATATATCTTGGGGGTGCGATAGCATCCCCAAGCTTAGGCTCTTATCACTCCTTATTCCTTCATCCATCGTGATCTCACCCAAAACTTGAAAACTTCAATCACACAAAACTCAACAAAATCTTCGTGAGATCCGTTAGTATAATAAAGCAAATCACTACTTTAGGTGCTGTTGCAAACCCATTCATATTTTATTGTTGCATTATACCTACTGTATTTTAACTTTACCATGGCTCGTACCCTTCAATATAACCCATAGATTCATCAAAACAAGCACACAATGCAACGAAAACAGAATCTGTCTTAAACAGAACAGTCTGTAGTAATCTGTACTCTAACCATACTTATGTAACTCTAAAAATTCTGAAAAATTAGGACAACGTAAAGAATTTGTATAGAAACACTGTGTTAAAATTTCAGCTCAATATCATGTTCCAGTAAAAAAAATGAAAATTCAAACACTAGAGGCAAAGTTTGTGTTTCAGGTTCAGCATTGTTTCTACTCATCTCATGAGTCATCCTAAAGGCTCTACTTGGACCAAACACAAAAAACCATAAAAACACAATCATAATAGAGGCATAATTGTGTCAACACTCAAAAACAGAAAGGAAAAAGAAAAAATAAATTTATTCATTGGGTTGCCTCCCAACAAGCGCTATCGTTTTAGGCCCCTAGCTAGGCATAACACATAGTTTCAATGACGCTCACATAAAAAAGTAGTAAATGAAATATGCAAAAGAGCATCATGAATCTCATGAAAAACACATTTAAGTCTAACACACGTCCTATGCATAGGGATTTTGTGAGCCAACAATTTATGGGAACAAGAATCAACTAGCATAGGAAGGCAAAACAAGCATAACTTCAAAACTTTGAACACATAGAGAGGAAACTTGATATTAGTGCAATTCCTACAAGCATATGTTCCTCCCTCATAATAAATTTCAGTAGCATCATGAAGGAATTAAACAATATAACTATCACATAAATCATTCTTTTCATGATGCAGAAGCATAGAATTTTCATTACTCTCCACATAAGCAAATTCCTTATCATCCATGGTAGTGGGAGCAAACTCAACAAAATAACTATCATGAGACACTTGATTGACATAACCACATTACAAATTAAAACCATGATGATAAGTTTCATGGTTATCATTACTCATTATAGCATACGTGTCATCACCATCATCATAAATAGGAGGCATGCAATCATCATAATAAATTTGCTCATCAAAACTTGGGGGACTAGAAGTATCATCTTCATCAAACATAGCATCCCCAAGCTTGTGGCTTTGCATATCATTAGCATCATGAATATTTAGAGAATTCATACTAGCAACATTGCAATCATGCTCATCATTCAAGGAACTATCATGAATCACCTTATAAATTTCTTCTTTCAACACTTCATCAAAATTTTCAGAGTCATGATTTTCAAACAAATCTTCATAGAGATAATCAAGTGCACTCAACTCACTAGCAATTGGTTCATCATAATTTGGCCTTTTGAAAATATTATCAAGTGGATGAGGATCCATATCAATAGATTTTTAGCAAGCGAAGATGCAAGCAAATAGGAGGCACATGGCAACACAAGCAAGGATAGCAAACAAGCAAACAAAAAGAGATCCGGCGAGAAAAAGGCAAACGAAAAAGAGAGCGAATAAAACGGCAAAATTTGTGAAGTGGGGGAGAGGAAAACGAGAGGCAAAAGGCAAATAATGTAATTGCAAAGAGATGAGATTTGTGATTAGGAACCTGGTAGATGATGATGGTGTCTCCTCGGCACCAGAGATTGGCACGTAGAAGAGACCGCTTCCTCCCCGGCAACGGCGCCAGAAATTCCTTTGACGTGGCTTGAGACTGCGTCGGTATTTCACCAAAGAGGAAGGGATGATGCAGCACAGCGACGGTAAGTATTTCCCTCAGTTATGAAACCAAGGTTATCGAACCAGTAGGAGGATCACCACCACCCAATAAGCAGTACCTGCACACAAAGAACAAATACTTGCAACCCGACGCGAAAGAGAGGTTGTCAATCTCTCTACGGTAAAAAGATAGATTAGGTAATGATAGATAGGAGAGATAGATCTCTCAAGAACACAAAATAAAAAGGGCAAATAAAAAGTGCATCAATATGTTTTTGGGTTTTTGGTTTTGTAGATCTGAAAACAAACATGCAAAAAGATAGATCGGAAAGCAATATGTTGGAAAAGTAGACCCGGGGGTCGTAGGTTTCACTAGTGGCTTCTCTCATGAGTATAGCACATGGTGGGTGAACAAATTACTGTTGGGAAATTGATAGAAGATCAAATAATCATGACGATATCCAAGGCGATGATCATTATATAGGCATCACGTCCAAGATAAGTAGACCGACTCCTGCCTGCATCTACCACTATTACTCCACACATCGATCGCTATCCAGCATGCATCTAGTGTATTAAGTTCATGGAAAAACGGAGTAATGCAATAAGAACGATGACATGATGTAGACAATATCTATTCATGTAGGAATAGACCCCATCTTGTTATCCTTAATGGCAACGATACATGCGTGCCTTGCTGCCCCTTCTGTCACTGGGTAAGGACACCGCAAGATCGAACCCATCACAAAGCACCTCTTCCCATGGCAAGAAAAATCAATCTAGTTGGCCTAACTAAACCAAAGATTCAAAGAAGAAATACGAGGCTATAAGTAATCATGCATATAAGATATCAAAGAAGACTCAAATAATATTCATGGATAGAAACTGATCATGAACTCAAAATTCATCGGATCCCAACAAACACACCGCAAAAGTTTACATCAAATAGATCTCCAAGAGACCATTGTATTGAGAATCATAAGAGAGAGAGAGAGAGAGAGAGAGAGAGAGAGAGAAAGCCATCTAGCTACTGCCTACGGACTCGTAGGTCTATGGTGGACTACTCACGCATCATCGGAGTGGCACCTATGAATAAGATGAACCCCTCCGTGATGGTGTTTAGATTGGATCTCGCGGTTTTGGAACTTGCGGTGGCTGGAATTGTGTTTCATCGACTCCCCTAGGGTTTTTGGAATATTTGGGAATTTATAGGAATCGGAGGCGGTGGAGAGGGGCCCCGAGGAGGGCACAACCCATCAGGGCGCGTCGGGGCCCCCCTGGCGCGCCCTGGTGGGTTGTGGTCTCCATGGCCCACCTCTTTGGCACTTCTTTGGCCCACTGCGTGTCTTCTGGTCCAGAAAAAATCTCCAAAAAGTTTCATCGCGATTGGACTCCATTTGGTACTGATATTCTGCGAGGTAAAAAAGCAAGCAAAAATAGCAACTGGCACTTTGGCACTATGTCAATAGGTTAGTCCCAAAAAATGATATAAAGTTGTTATAAAATGATTGTAAAACATCCAAGAATGGTAATATAACAGCATGGAACAAGCAAAAATTATAGATACGTTGGAGACGTATCAGAACACACGACTTTCTTGTGAGAATCTGTGGTTTGTAAGAGGCTTTGTGCGAAAACTTGTCCAAAATTGGGCAATTTTTTTACCACACCACACACAACAGGGCAATTGATGACACCATGCCCAAATTTTATGAATTTCTGTCGAGGTTTGCTATTACATTAATTTAAAAACTAAGTTTCCCAATGTTTGCGGTCGAGCCAAGACGATGAGATGTTTGAAATTCTTTCCCATTTCTTGCGTGGGACCTAAACATGCATCCAAGGAAACGTATATGATTTGTTGACCTATTTTTATGCGCTGGACCTTGTGATTGCAGTTCAAATTTGAATTATGCACATTAAATTCCTAGAAAACTCAATTAATGTATTAAAAAAAGGCCAAACGAACTCTGTAAAATTCCATTGTTTAGCACGACACAGTCATGTTGCTCTATGGTGACTCTAGAAATAAATTCAAGGCGAGAAGAGACATCGGATGTTATTTTGCACATAAAATGTGAACTTCCCTATCGGAACCACATGGCTTCTTGTGAGAATCTTCGGTTTGTATGAGGTTTGTGCCAAAACTTGTCTCGAATCGGGCATTTTTTTTACCACAACACAAATGAGCCATGACATGACACCATGCAAAGTTCCATGAATTTCTGACGATATTTGGATTTACTAGAATTTGAAAACACGGATTCTCAAAGTCTACGACCGAGCCAGAATACCGAGAGGTTTGGAATTCATTTAATTTCAATTTCTTGCACAGGACCAAAACATGTATCCTGTGACATATAGATGATTTTCAACCCATTCAGGTGCACTCTAGTATGTGCTTAACTACAGTTCATATTTGAACTATGCACATGAAATGTCTAAAAAACTCTTCAAATGTTTAAAAGGGCCTAAACAACCCTGTATAATTCCATATTTAACATACACTCCTATAGTTGCACGTTCACTGCAGATAAATGTTATTGCAATCCAAACACCTTCAATTACCGATGTAACTTCATTTTTCATTTCAAAACAATATGAAATTCAAGTACATCGCAAACAGTTCTTGATCATGAAACGTGTGTGATGTGGTATAAAATATCTCGGGCCAATCGTCATATATATATATATATATATATATATATATATATATATATATATATATGGCTTAGGCCGGAAGCTTCATCGGGTGGCTGCAGCCGCCGAAAGGGCAGCTCCTGCATCTGAGATGGCGCTAGCAACATCCGCGACCGGGATAGCAAATGGCGAGAATGGCACAGCAGTTGTCCGTTCCTCAGCGTCCGCCATAGCCCTGATGGCGGCTGCCCACGCCTATGCCGAGGCCGCCCATGCCCAGCTCGTGTCCGTCACCGCACAAATAGCAGCGTCCTTCTCCGACACTGGTCGACAACCTACGTCGGAAGATTTGGCAATCGCCGAGAGCGCTTGGGCAGCCATCCATTCGTCGACAACCTCCCTTGCCGAGATGTAGGCCGTCAATGCCCTGACCGCCGCCGCCCACACCCGGCTTGTGGCGGCCTTTTCCAAAGAGATGACGGGCGCGGACTGCGAGATGCTTGCTGAGTATGTGGCGTTGATGCCATGGAGCTCCTTCCCCTGGAGGTCGTCGAGCGCGAGCTGGTCATGGAGGATGCGGCGGAGATTGACGAGCGTCAGGCGGAACATTAGTCTTTGTTTAGAGCGCTACTCTTTTGTTAGAGTAATGTTTAGGTCAACTAGCTTTGTATAATTGTTCGATTAAGTAAGTGCGGGCTGTGGGGTAGGCTCTTTTGTGTAGTACCCAAATTAGCAATTGATGTTAAATTATGCGACGACGTGGATGACCACTGTAACCAGGGAAATTTGGACCAAAAATTTGCCGCCGTATCCATTCCGTCTTCCAATTGAAAATGAAATTGAAGTTCATTACACACAATTTGTTGGCACGAACCGTGTGCAATGTAGTACCCAATCTTACATCGGAAGCTTGGAGACAAAAATTTGCACGTCCAAGTTCATCACACATGAGGTATAGCACATGCTTTGTTTGTGATGTGTTGATATCGAAAACTATTCTGAAAAATTTAGACGTTCAAGTTCATCACACATGGGGTATGACACAGGCTTCGTTTGTGATGTTTTGATATCTCACACGGTTCTGAATAAGGGACTGTGCCCGATGGTTCTTTCCGTGCAAGTTTTTCGCTACTCCAAATGAAAATTTTGGGCTACCGTGGAAATATCTACCTCCCTCACCCCAGGTACCAATCAAAAGCCACATTTCCCCCTTTTCCTCGACCTTTCCTAGTTCAAACTTTCACTTCTTGCTTGCAGTGCCGCCTCCTCGCCGACGACGCCCCTTCCTGCTGCTCGGCCTCGTCCATCTAGTCAGGTAATCGACACCTCCCCAATACCCCCTCACCCCTCCTCCTCCATCCCACATGGACCGACCGCCGGCGCGACACCTACCACCCAAATCACCGCTCCATCCTCCAAATAATCGCCGCCGAAAGCCATGGTGCACGCGGTATAGCCAGGATCTCAAAGAACATTTGGCAGCGGAGAAGCAAATCGCGGATGCATGCGCAGATGAGGCAACGATGGCTGTCATGCGTGCCGACCCCCAGATCTTGGAGGAGCACCTCGCCGTCGAGGCCATCGTCGAGGCCTCACGCGCTGATGCCGCCACGTGTTTGGCTACTATAAATGACAGCTCGTGGTCTTTTCTTGAGGGCACCACCGGTGCGTTCGACAAAGACTTTGATGTGTTTTCTTAGCGTGCCCGTTCTTACCTCAACTCCAGAGCCGGCATGTTGGTGCCGGGGCAGGATCAGGCCACTCACCACTACGAGGGGTGCACCCACGGTGTGGAGGCCTCCCCCTCTTCCAAGTTGAAGGAGCCCATCATCATCGATATCTCCGATGATGAGGAATAGCTTGTTTTTCTTAGCTTTATCACTAAGGACCTATGTTCACCTAGCTACACTGGTTAAGCATGTTTCGTTTAACTGTTCCGTGTGCCGCTACTGCCTGTCATTTAGAAATTCTAGTGAAATGTCCAATGTAAGGCTACTTGCAACCTGACCTTCTAGTATGTTCTATTGTGCAATGTGGTGCTTAGTTAACTGTTTTGTTCATTTGTTGTGGTGATCATTTAACTATTTAGTTGAATTCTGCAATGTGATGTCCGAGTGTTGTTTGTACAATTTTGTATTGTTATGCATGTGATGAATAAATCAAATTTAGATGTACAAAATACATGTGAAACATATAAAATTGCTATATTTCCTAGTTCTTAGCACGCTTGGTTTAGATAACTGGCTTTTCCATGTGGCTCAAATTAATCTGTTCTATCTGCAATGTGTTTATTTTCCATTAACATATTTCACTGATAGTATGCCAAATATCACTTATAATCTGATCAATATCTATCTTAAAGATGTTGCAGAGGTAAACAATGGGGGACACTGAAGTTTACCATCAAAGTTTGCACATCCATGGTCGTTTGGCTAATAGCACATTATTGTGCAGTTGCAGGAACCATTGTAAAATTAATGTTCTTAATAACTTGTTCTTGCACATGTAGGTCCTGCTGTAAGAGGTGTAGACCCACTGTTCGACCCTTTTTGCATGTGGGGAAATGAGGTGCCCTTGAATATCAGTCAAATCAAGAAACTCAGAAAGATTGTTAAGATAAAGAAACTAGCTACAAAAAACAACAAGATGGTGTCTGCACAATGAAGAAGACATCAGTCAACTATAGGATGGTACCATCTCTTTCACCTTGTCCTTTTCCCTTTGCGCCATTTCAAATTTTAGAAAAGATATTTATGTGTATGTTTGTTTTCATTCCTTTTCAAGGCATTTCATTGATGATTACGTCTCAAACCACCTGTATGATCAAGAGGCGAGGAAGGTATTCATACAGCACCCACGGTATAATCTTGAAGTACCTCAACAGGACGAAGGATGGGCGGGAAATCATCCACATGCACTGGCCTAAAGTTGCGAGGACCTTCAACATCATTGAAGGCTCAATATTCACCTTCCGCTTCAACAGTTTTCTAGATGAGACTCATTTGTCTATTTACCGTCTATGATGATACTTAATTTCCACAGATTTTAGATGTTACATTTGAAACTTTGTCATGCTGTGCAATTGGGTAGCTAGGCAGCATATGCCTATATGATGTTGTACCCTAATGTAATTCAATTATGAAATCCTGGTTGCCGTACTACGAATAAGAAATATATTATTTGCTTGATATGAAATGTTAATTTGATTACTAAATGGATTATAAATAATAGAGCAATTAGGTTGATTATTTGGGTTCCTATTGCAGACGGTTTCTAAGACTACACCGTGGGAGATGACCTCAACAAACCCACACGATTTCTAGAAAGTTGGCGTGTTGGATCAGTGAGCAATCACACAGGAATTCGGGTCGACAACTGTGTGCGTTAGGACACCCAATCACAAACGTTTTCACATAGCAAGTGTGTGTGATGGTCAGCCCAATGCCAAACAGTTTCTTCTAGGCACCGTGAGTGATGTTTTGAATAACGCAAATGACAAAATTATAACTATCGTGTGTGATGACCAGCCATATCACAAACGATGTTATGCAGAAAATTGTGTGTGATCTGCAATACGAACGGGGACGTACCTTTGGGATTCCCTGTGTGGGATGCTAAGCTCATCTCACACGACTTCCCCAATATGTCTATTTGTGATGGCCCTTCCAATCGCAAACGATATATTTTTGCCCATCGTGTGTGACCGGGTGCAGGCATCGCCGACAGGTTTTCCGTGTCGTGTGGGATAGCCCCCGCTATCGCCCACACATGCAAGGCGATGGTTTAAGACTTCTTCATGGAAAGGGTTTAAAAACCTTTTGTATAGCACGCGGCTGCACTAGTGTGGCCTCCATGGTCGATTGCCCCTCCTGCAGAGTGATACGACTCAAACGTATCTACTTTTCCAAATACTTTTGCTCTGGTTTTGGACTCTAATTTGCATGATTTGAATGGAACTAACCCGGACTGACGCTGTTTTCAGCAGAACTACCTTAGTGTTATTTTTGTGCAGAAATAAAAGTTCCTGGAATTGGACGAAAGTTTTTGTGAATTATTTTTGGAATAAATAATGAATTATGGAGCAAAGATCCACTGGAGGGTGGATGCCTGTGAGCCACAAGGCAACAGGGCCCACCCGCTGGGCGCGCCCTGTTAGCTTGTGGGGCCCATGCGGCTCCCCCGATCCTAATTCCACTCCTATAAATTCACATCTTTGGAGAAAAAAAATGGAAGAGAAGATTTGATCGCATTTTACGAGACGGAGCCTCCGTCACCTCCTGTTCTTCATCGAGAGGGCAGATTTGGAGTCCGTTTGGTGCTCCGAAGAGGGGGATTCGTCGCCGTCGTCATCACCAACCCTTCTTTTTAAGTACCGCCTTGATGCTCACCACCAGGAGTGAGTAATTCCTTTGTAGGCTTGCTGGACGGTGATGGGATTGGATGAGATTGATCATGTAATCGAGTTAAGTTGATAGGGCTTGATCCCTAGTATCCACTATGTTCTGAGATTGATGTTGCTATGACTTTGCTATGCTTAATGCTTGTCACTAGGGCCCGAGTGCCATGATTTCAGATCTGAACCTATTATGTTTTCATGAATATAAGAGTGATTTGGATCCGATCTTGCAAGTTGTATGCACCTATTACGTGTCATGATCTGCATACCCCAAGGAGACAATATTTGGGATGCTTTATGGTGATTGCCGTAGTTTGAGGAGTTCATGTATGCACCATGTGTTAATGCTTTGTTCCGGTTCTCTATTAAAAGGAGGCCTTAATATCCCTTAGTTTCCATTAGGACCCCACTGCCACGGGAGGGTAGGACAAAAGATGTCATACAAGTTCTTACCGCAAGCACGTATGACTATATATGGAATACATGCCTACATTACATTGATGAATTGGAGCTAGTTCTGTGTCGCCCTAGTGTATACCTGTTGCATGATTGATGTCATCTAAATCATTATCCATCACCGATCCACGTGCCTAAGCTTTACATATATTGAATCTTGCTAAGTTACTATTGCTGCTGCTACTGTCACAATTGTTACAAAATTACTGTTGTCACTACTACTGTTATTGTTACTACTATCACTTGTCGTGCTACTAAAACTTTGCTGTAGAGAGATATCCCAGGTGTGGTTGAATTGACAACTCAACTGCTAAGGCCGATAAATAATTTTTGGCTCCCCTTGAGTCGAATCAATAAATCAGGGAGAAATACTACCTGCGAAGACTGTTGCGATCCCCTATACTCGTGGGTTATCAAGACCTTTTTCTGGCGCCGTTGCCAGGGAGAATAGTTATATTTATTGTGTTAACTTGAGGATATCCAATTAATACTATGAAGAATCTGAAAGATACTCGAACCAAGATCATCCCCTCTCGTACGAGAGCAGGTAAGGAACTGCCATCTAGCTCTACTTTTAACACCACCACCTGTTGCTCGTTCTGATATATCACATGAACTTGCTGATGCTACTTCTGAAATTAATGATGACACTACTACTACATTTGATGAAACTAAAACTATGCCACTGAATGAATTACTTGATGCTCATATCGCTAAAGCTAGAGAACTTGAAAATGCTGAAACTGATGAAGATTTTGAGTCACCTGTTACACCTTGCGCTCCTAATAGATATGAATTGCCTGATGTACCTGAGGGTTATGTTATGGATGGAGAGATAGCTAGGGACTTTCTTGTTTGTAATGATAAAAATTATTTGAAGAAACTACTATGCAAACTGAAAGAAAAATCTATGATTGAGAAAATGAAACATGATCCTATATCTGCTACTTCTCCTATATTTGTTACTAATAAGGATTATGAATTCTCTATAGAGCCTGAGTTAATCCCTATTGTAGAGTCTGATCCTTGCCATGGTTATGAAACTAAAACTGTTGTGGGACATCTTACTAAACTGAATGATATTGCTGCCTTGTTTACTAATGAGGAAAAGATGCACTACTATTACATTCTTAAGCTTTTTTCCTTTCTCGCTAAAAGGTGAGGCCAAGGAATGGTTCCTCACTCTTGCTTCTAGTTCTGTGTGTAGTCCCCCCCAGGATATGATATATTACTTCTCTGAGAAATATTTTCCTGCTCATAAGAAACAAGCTGCTTTACAGGAAATATTTAACTTTGTGCAAAGTGAAGAAGAGAGTCTCCCTCAAGCTTGGGGGAGGCTTCTCCACCTATTAAGAACTTTACCTAATCATCCTCTCAAGAAAAATGAAATACTTGATATCTTTTATAACAGACTAACCGATGCTTCTAGGGACTACCTAGATAGTTGTGTTGGTTGTGTTTTCAGGGAAAGAACTGTTGGGCAAGCTGAAGAATTATTGAATAACATATTGGAAAATGCTGATAATTGGACACTACCCGAGCCACCGTGATACGTCTCCAACGTATCTATAATTTTTGATTTTTCCATGCTATTATATTATCATTCTAGGATACTTTTTGGGTGTTTATTTACCAATTAATATTATTTTTGAGCACTAACCTATTAACCTAGTGCCCAGTGCCAGTTGCTGTTTTTTGCATGTTTTTTGGCTTTTCAGGTTTACAGTACCAAACGAAGTCCAATTGCCACGAAACTTTAATATGATTTTTTCTAAACCAAAAGAAGACCTGGAAGCTTCGGAAGGAGGCCCGGGGCTCCACGAGGAAGGCACCACGCAATAGGGCGCGCCCTGGGGGTGGGTCACGCCCTATTGTGTGGCCCCTCCCTCGGGCGTCCTCCGGTGCCCCTCTCTGGCTTGTAAATTCTCTAAAATCCCCAAAACCCTAGAGAGCATTCCGAAACACTTTTTCCACTGCCACAAGTCTCTCTTCTGCCGTGTGCCCATCTGGAGGCCTTTTTCGGTGTCCTGCCGGAGGGGGAATCGATCATGGAGGGCTCCTACATCATCCTTGCTGCTCCCACGGAGGGCTACACACACCTACGGGTTTGTAGTTAGTACCTAGATGGCTATCTCTCTCTCTCTCTCTCTCTTGATCTTCAATACAATGATCATCGCATCTTCGCTTTGATCTATCCGGTGTAATTATTTTGTGCGGTGCTTTTTGTTGGGATCTAATTAATTGTGGGTTTATGTTCAGATTATTCATGAAAGGTATTTGAGTCACCTTTGAATATTATGATTCTTATTTGCATGATCATTATATCTTCATAAATCTCTCCGATCTATTGATTTGCTTTGGCCAAGTAGATTGATTTACCTTCAGTGAGAGGGGTGCGTTGTAGTGGGTTCTATCTGGCGGTGCTCTATATCCCAGTGACAGAAAGGAACAAGACATGCCTTTGTATTGCTGCCACTAAGGATAAAACAATGGGGTTAGTTCATATTAATTGAATTCTCTTTGTATACATCATGTCATTGTTCTCCTAGCATTACTCTGTTTTACTTAATACTCTAGATTCATGTTGGATAGCGGTCGATGGGTGGAGTAATAGTAATAGGTGCAGGCAGGAGTCGGCCTATTTGGTTATGGACGTGATGCCTATATACACATGATCATTGCCTTGAATAAAGATTGGATAACTATGCTCTTTTCTATCAATTGCCCAACAATAATTTGTCTACCCACTGTATGCTTACTATATGAGAGATGCCACTAGGAAAAACAATGCCCCCAGGCCTATTCACTTATAAATTTACAAAAGCTTTCAATACCTTGCTGACATTTGTTATATTTTATTTTATTTTGTAATTTAAAATTATCTACTATCATCTACACACTTCATTTGCTTGCAAATAATGAGACCAAGGGGATTGGCAACCCTCTTGCCGCGTTGGGTGCAAGTGTTTGCTCTTTTGTGTGCAGTCGCTGAAGACAGTGGTTGACTTTTACTCCTGTTGGTTCGATAAACCTTGGTTCTCTACTGAGAGAAATTCTTATTTGTACTGTGTTGCATCACCCGTTACTCTTCACGGAAAACCAACGCTGATCACAAGTATCAGGAAGGATTTCTAGCGCCGTTGCCGGGGAGTATCATCAACAAACTATCAAATAACTTCGCACAAATTATCATTCACTTGTTCTTCTTTTTATTTGCTGTTATATTTAGTTTGCTTCATAAAAATAAAAAATACAAAAATATTTATCTTTGCTAGTTACTAGTTTACTTCTTTGCTTCCTAGTTTACCTGTCCTGCTTGTTACTTTGCTTGCTCAGTCACCATGTCTGAAGATACTATTAAGTTGTGTGACTTCTCAAATACTAATAACAATGATTTTATTGGTACTGCTATACCATCCATCACTAGTGTGTATGTTTTTGATATTAATGCTGCATTGCTGAATCTTGTGATGAAAGATCAATTTTCGGGAGGTCCTAATGAGGACCCCGCTGCTCATCTTAATACCTTTATTGAACTTTGTGATATGCAAAAGAAAAAGGATGTGGATACTGATGTTGTGAAATTAAAATTATTTCCTTTTTTCACTAAGAGATAAAGCTAAGGCTTGGTTTTCATCTTTACCGCATAATAGTATTGGAACATGGGATAAGTGTAAAGATGCTTTTATTGCAAAGTATTTTCCACCTGCTAAGATCATCTCCCTTAGAAATCAAATTATGAATTTTAAACAACATGATCAAGAACATGTTGCACAATCTTGGCAAAGGATGAAATTGATGATTAGAAATTGCCCTACTCATGGTTTAAACTTGTGGATGATTATCCAAAATTTCTTTGCTGGACTAAACTTTCTGTGTAGAGATCTTCTAGATTCTGCTGCAGGTGGGACCTTTATGGATGTAACCTTAGGAGAGGCCACAAACTTCTGGACAACATCATGACAAACTACTCTCAATGGCATGCTTAAAGAGCTCCAACTGGCAAGAAGGTAAATTCTGTTGAGGAAATCGCTACTTTGAGTGAAAAAGTGGATGCTCTTATGAATATGGTTGCTAGCAAAACTACTCATGTTGATCCAAATGATATGCCCTTGTCTACCTTGATTGATAAAAAATGATGATGCTATTGATTTGAACTTTATCTCACGAAACAATTTCAACAACAATGCTTATAGAGGAAATTTCAATGTTAGGCCGTATCCCGGTAATTCCTCTAACAATTATGGAAACTCTTATGGAAATTCTGGTGGAAATTCTTCTAAAAATGCTAATAGGATAACCTCTGATCTTGAGAACATAATTAATGAATTTATTAGTTCTCAAAAGATTTTCAATACTATGGTAGAAGAAAAGTTGCATACAATTGATGTTTTGGCTAAAAACATGGATAAAATTGGTCTTGATGTAAAAGTAAAACTTTGCGACCCAAGCATGATTTTAAGGAGACTGTTAAATCTATCCAAATATCTATTAGTTAAAGTAAGGAGAGGACCACTAAGTTTAAAGCTAAGCGGGAATTCTTAGAAAAAGCACTTCCACCCGGTTTTTACCGGAATCATGATGAAGATCCTAAAATGCTTGGTACTTTTCCCATTGAATGTTTGTTTACTTCTCTGAAAATAAATGATAAAGGTACTGGATTTGATTCAACTCTAGATAGAGAGAGTACCGTTTGCTTGGAGGGTGATGAGCTAAAACTGAAAAGAGTGGGTATGGAGAGGTTAAAACCTTAACTAGTGATGTGCCCACTACCTTGGATTACAAGGATTCTAATTATGAGAGATGCTCTTTAGTAGAATGTATTTCCTTGTTGAAATCAATTATTAGCTCACCCAATGATTATGAACAAAATAAAGCTTTTACACAACATATAGTAGAAGCGATGATAAAAGCTTATGATGAGAAACTTGAGCTAGAAGTTTCTATTCCTAGAAAATTGCATGATGAATGGGAACCTACTACCAAAATAAAGATTAAAGAATGTGAATGCAATGCTTTGTGTGACCTTGGTGCTAGTGTTTCAACAATACCTAAGTCTCTTTGCGATGTGCTTGGTCTCTCTAATATTCAAGATTGTTCCCTAAACTTGCATCTTGCGGATTCTACCATCAAGAAACCTTTGGGTAGAATAAATGATGAGCTTATCCTTGCAAATACAAATGTGCTTATAGATTTCATTGTTCTTGATATTGAATGCAATCCTACTTGTCCAATAATACTTGGAAGACCTTTTCTACGCATTATAGGTGCAATAATTGATATGAAAGAGGGAAACATAAGGTTCCAATTTCCATTAAAGAAAGGTATGGAAAACTTCTCTAGGAAGAGTATTAAACCACCTTATGAATCAATCGTGAGGGCTACTTGTGGGTGGCATGTCAAATATGACAACACTTGAAACTATGCATTATGCCTAGCTAGGGGCGTAAAACAATATCGCTAGTTAGGAGGCAACCCAATAGTTATCTTATTTTCTTGCTTTTTTACTTTCTGTTTGTTTTTTATAACATGATTATTGCCTCTATAATGATTGTGTTTTTATGTTTAAATTAGCGTTTGTGCCAAGTAAAGACTTTGGGATGACTTACAAGACAAGTAGAATTGATACGGTGCAAAAATAGAAACTTTAGCGTTCGGTGCAAAATTTCTCTGATTTTACTGGAATGTATTTTTTATCTGAATTAATTACACAGTATTTCTATACATATTCTTAAGGTTGTCCTAATTGTTTAGGATTTTTTGGGATACAGAAGTATAGTTTCTTTACAGATCTTTAGAGATTGTTTTGTTTTAGACAAATTCCGTTTTTGCTTGCATAGTTTGCTTGTTTTGATGATGCTATGGATTATATCAGGGGAGGGGGGTACAAGTCATGGATAAGTTAGAATAAAGTACCTTATGCAATAATAAAATATGAATCAATTTATAACAGTACCTAAAGTATTTTATATGTTTATTATACTAATGGATCTCACGAGTTTTCTGTTGAGTTTTGTGTGCTGAAGTTTTCAAGTTTTGGGTGTCATCGTGATGGACGAAGGAATAAGGAGCGGCAAGAGACTAAGCTTGGGGATGGCCAAGGCACCCCAAGGTAATATTCTAGGAAGATTCAAGCATCTAAGCTTGGGGATGCCCCGGAAGGCATCCCCTCTTTCGTCTCAGTCCATCGGTATGTAACTTGGTGCTATATTTTTATTCATCACATGATATGATTTTTTCTTGGAGCGTCGTTTTCTTTAGTTTGATTTTTGTTTTAGTTTCCCACTTAAGATATACACATTATCACCATGATTTATTAGAATACTCTTTGTGCTTCACTTATATCTTTTGAGCTTAGCAGTTGCTCTAGTACTTGCTTATATCATTTAGAGCACGATGGCGTATAGATTTTATAAAAATAATTACACACACGTTCTTCACTTATATTTTTTTGAGAGTTAATAAATAGCGACGGTAATTTGCATGGGTTATAAGACTAGTCCAAAAATAATATGTATTCAATGAGTGCATAATCAAAACCACATGTAGCACATAAAAGAGAAATCATTGTTAATGATATTAATGTGGTAATGTGAAAGAGCATGAGTGCATTATCATTGGTTAACAAGAGTATCGTGAATTAGAGGTTGTTAAATTGTTGTTCATAAAAATATTTTTATGACATGGTGGTGATGTGTGAGCATACTTATTCCTCGTTCAAATCCTAGTGATGTTTGGGTCCGGGCGCGGTATGGTTAAATCCTACCAACCTCCTCCCGAGGGGCCTGCGAGTAGTGCTTTGCTTAGAGAGAGCAAATAAAATCATGCAATAAGTTGTGAGTTCTTTATGACTAATGTGAATCCATGGATATACGCACTCTCACCTTTACATATTTTCTAGCCTCTTCGGTACCGTGCATTGCCCATTCTTACCTCGAGGATCGGTGCAACCTTCGCCGGTTCATCCAAACCCCGTGACATGATACACTATGTTGCAGATAAGCCTCATTATATATTCCTCAAAACAGCCACCATACCTACCTATCATGGCATTTCCATAGCCATTCCGAGATATATTGCCATGCAACTTCCACCGTCACATCATATGACTTGTACTTTCATTGTCATATTGCTTTGCATGATCATATAAGCTGACATAGTATTTGTGGCAAAGCCACTGTTCATCATTATCATACATGTTACGCTTGATCATGGCACATCCTGGTACACTGCTGATACGCCCATTTTGCATCATGATTTCCTACTGATATTTGCTTTGTTTTGTTGAATATTAATGCTTTGGGGAGTGATAATAATGCCTTTTCTCTCATAATATGCAACGTTTACACAAAGAGGGAGAATACCGACAGCTGGAATTCTGGACCTAAGAAAAGCACATCAGAGATACCTATTCTGCACAACTCCAATGAAGCTGAAATTTTACGAAGATTATTTTTGCATTTAATAAAAAATACTGGAGCAGAAAACTACCGGAGGGGGACTGCTAGGTGGGTACAACCCACCAACGCGCGCCAGACCCCCCTGGGCGCGCCCTGGTGTATCGTGGCCACCTCGACCCACCTCCGAAGCCCATCTTCTGGTATATAGTCACATTTGACCTAGAAAAAATCAGAGGAGGACTTTCGGGACGAAGCGCCGCCGCCTCGAGCGGAACTTGGGAAGGAGCACTTTTGGCCTCCGGCGGAGCGATTCCGCCGGGGGAACTTCTCTCCCGGAGGGGGAAATCGAAGCTATCGTCATCACCAACACCCCTATCATATTTGGGAGGCCAATATTCATCAACATCTTCAACAACACCATCTCCTCTCAAACCCTAGTTCATCTCTTGTGTTCAATCTTTGTACCGGAACCTCAGATTGGTACCTGTGGGTGACTAGTAGTGTTGATTACCTTGCGTAGTTGATTATGGTTTATTTGGTGGAAGATTATATGTTCAGATCCATTATGCTATTTAATACCTCTCTGATCTTGAGCATGATAATTATTTGTGAGTAGTTACCTTTGTTCTTGAGGTCACGGGAGAAGTCATGTTGCAAGTAATCATGTGAATTTGATATATGTTCGATATTTTGATGATATGTATGTTGTGATTCCCTTAGTGGTGTCATGTGAACGTCGACTACATGACACTTCACCATTCATGGGCCTAAGGGAATACATTGTCGAGTAGTTATTAGATGATGGGTTGCTAGAGTGACAGAAGCTTAAACTCTAGTTTATGCGCTACTTCGTAAGGGGCTGATTTGGAACCAAACGTTTAATTCTATGGTTAGATTTTATCTTAATACTTTTCTCGTA
The DNA here is from genome assembly GCA_039707655.1 of Elymus sibiricus. Classification (NCBI taxonomy): domain Eukaryota; kingdom Viridiplantae; phylum Streptophyta; class Magnoliopsida; order Poales; family Poaceae; genus Elymus; species Elymus sibiricus. Next base: position 456,282,904 of record CM077665.1, on the reverse strand, counting down.
GTTGCGGATGCTTGCGAGGGGGTTAATTATAACTGGGAGGTTGTTCAAGTAAGAACAGCACCCAAGCACCGGTCCACCCACATATCAAATTATCAAAGTAGCGAACACGAATCAAACCAACATGATAAAAGTGACTAGATGAAATTCCCGTGTACCCTCAAGAACACTTTGCCTATTACTAGAGATTGTTCTGGCCTGTCCTTTGCCACAAAAGGATTGGGCTACCTTGCTGCACCTTATTTACCGTTTCCGTTACTTAATCGTTACCAATTATCTTGCTATCAAACTATCTGTTACCTACAATTTCAGTGCTTGCAGAAATTACCTTACTGAAAACCGCTTGTCATTTCCTTCTGCTCCTCGTTGGGTTTGACACTCTTACTTATCGAAAGGACTACGATTGATCCCCTATACTTGTGGGTCATGAAGACTCTTTTCTGGCACCGTTGTTGGGGAGTGAAGCGCTCTTCGTAAGTGGAAATCGGTAAGGAAAAACTTATAGTACGTGCTTAAATTTATTTCTACTTGCTACTATGGAGAACAATCCTTTGAGGGGTTTGTTCGGGGTATCTTCATCTCGACCGGAACCACAATTAGTTGCCCCTCAACCTACAGCACCAACAGAAAATGTTACTTATGAAATTCCTTCGGGTATGTTAGAACAACTGCTTGCTAAACCGTATGCAGGAGATGGAACTGAACATCCTGATATGCACCTCTTGTATGTGAACGAAATATGTGGATTATTTAAGCTTGCAGGTTTACCCGGAGATGAAGTCAAGAAGAAGTTTTCCCTTTATCTTTGGAGGGAAAATCATTGACATGGTATAGGCTATGTGATGATCTTGGATCATGGAACTGGAATCGTTTGCAATTGGAATTCCACCAAAAGTTTTATCCCATGCATCTAGTTCATCGTGATTGGAATTATATATATAATTTTTGGCCTCGTGAAGGAGAAAGTATCGCTCTAGCTTGGGGGAGGCTTAAATCAATGCTATATTCATGCCCCAATCATGACATTCCAAGAGAAGTTATCATCCAGAATTTTTATGCTCGGCTTTCTCATAATGATCAATCCATGCTCGATACTTCTTGAGCTGGTTCTTATATGAAGAAGACTATTGAATTCAAGTGGGATCTCTTAGAAAGAATTAAACGCAACTCTGAAGATTGGGAACTCGACGAAGGTAATGATTCAGGTATAAAGCTTGAATTTGATGGTGTTAAATCTTTTATGAATACCGATACTTTTCACAAGTTTAGCACTAAATATGGACTTGACTCTGAGATAGTAGCCTCTTTCTGCGAAGCATTTGCTACTCACATGGACCTCCCTAAGGAGAAGTGGTTTAAATATCATCCCCCTATTAAAGAAGAAATTAAAGAACCGGTCATAGCTAAAGAAGAAACCATCCTTTACAATGTTGATCCAATTGTGCCTACCGCTTAGATTGTAAAACCACCTTTCCCTGTTATGATAAAGGAACATACTAAGGTATCAACTATGGTTCGTAAGAGTAATATAAGAACATCTAAGCCCCCTGAGAAAATTAAAGTAGAACCAAGTGTTGCTATGGTTAAAGATCTCTTGTGATGAAGCTGCTGGAATTGCTAAACCTGATGAAAAAGATAAACATAGACCCATAGTAGGCTTGCCTGTTGTCTCAGTCAAAATAGGAGATCATTGCTATCATGGTTTATGTGATTTGGGTGCTAGTGTGAGTGCTATCCCTTTTACTCTATACCAAGAAATTATGGATGAGATAGCACCTGCTAAAATAGAAGACATTAACGTTACTATTAAACTTGCTAATAGAGATACTATTACACCACTTGGGATTGTTAGAGATGTTGAAGTCTTGTGCGGGAAAGTAAAAATACCCTACTGATTTTCTAGTTCTTGGTTCCCCACAAGATGACTTTTGTGCCATTATCTTTGGTAGACCTTTCTTGAGCACTGTCAATGCTGAGATAGATTGTGAAAAACAAACTGTCGGTGTCAGTTTTGGTAATGTGTCTCATGAGTTTAATTTTTCCAAGTTTAGTAGACAACCTCGTGATAAAGCGTTATCTAGTAAGGATGAAATAATTGGTCTTGCTTCTATTGTAGTGCCTCCCACTGATCCATTAGAACAATATTTGCTCGACCATGAAAATGATATGCACTTGCGTGAAAGAAATGAAATAGATAAAATTTTCTTTGAACAACAACCTCTCCTGAAACACAATTTGCCTATGGAAACTCTTGGAGGTCCTCCTCCACCTAAAGGTGATCCTGTGTTTGAATTGAAACAATTGCCTCACACTTTGATGTATGCTTATCTTAATGAGAAAAAGATATATCATATTATTATTAGTGCTAACCTTTCAAAACATGAAGAAGAAAGATTATTAAAAGTTCTAAGGAAGCACCGGGCTGCTATTGGATATACTCTTGATGATCTTAAGGGCATTAGTCCCACTCTATGTCAGCACAAGATTAATATGGAACCTGATGCTAAACCTGTTGTTGATCACCAACGGCGATTGAATCCTAAGATGAAAGAAGTGGTAACAACTGAAATATTAAAGCTTCTGGAAGCAGGTATAATCTATCCCATAGTTTATAGTAGATGGGTAAGTCCCGTTCATTGTGTCCCTAATAAAGGAGGTATTACCGTTGTTCCCAATGATAAGAATGAACTCATTCCACAAAGAATTGTCACTGGCTATAGAATGGTAATTGATTTTAGAAAATTAAATAAAGCTACTAGGAAAGATCATTACCCTCTGCCGTTCATTGATCAAATTCTTGAAAGACTATCTAAGCACACACACTTTTGTTTCTTAGATGGATATTCTGGTTTCTCTCAAATACCTGTGTCACAATCCGATCAAGAGAAAACCACCTTTACTTGCCCTTTTGGAACCTATGCTTATAGACGTATGCCTTTTGGTTTATGCAATGCACCTGCTACCTTTCAAATATGTATGACTGCTATATTCTCTGATTTCTGTGAAAAGATTGTGGAGGTTTTCATGGATGATTTTTCCATTTACGAAACTTCTTTTGATGATTGCTTAAGCAACCTTGATCGAGTTTTGCAGAGATGTGAACAAACTAATCTCGTCTTGAATTGGGAGAAGTGCCACTTTATGGTTAATGAAGGCATTGTCTTGGGGCATAAAATATCTAAACGAGGTATTGAGGTGGATAAAGCTAAAGTTGATGCAATTGAGAAAATGCCATGTCCTAAAGATATTAAAGGTATTCGAAGTTTCCTTGGTCATGCTGGTTTTTATAGGAGGTTCATTAAAGACTTCTCTAAAATTTCTAGGCCTCTTACTAATCTTTTGAAAAGGATATCCCTTTTCTCTTTGATGATGATTGTTTGGAAGCCTTTGATACACTCAAGAAAGCCTTAACCTTTGCACCTATCATTCAACCACCTGATTGGAACTTGCCTTTTGAAATTATTTGTGATGCTAGTGATTATGTTGTTGGTGCTGTTCTTTTTGAAATAATAAGAACCCAAATTCGCGTCCGTGAGGACTTGAACCTGGGTGGCGGGATTGTACATCCACTCCACTAGCCAAGTGAGCTAGGCTCACTTCCTGTTGGTGTTGTTCTAGGACAAAGAGTTGATAAGAAATTGAATGTTATCCATTATGCTAGTAAAACTCTAGACAGTGCCCAACGAAACTATGCTACCACTGAAAAAGAATTTTTAGCAGTTGTGTTTGCCTGTGATAAATTTAGATCATATATTGTTGATGCCAAAGTTATTGTTCACACCGATCATGCTGCTATTAAATATCTTATGGAAAAGAAAGATGCTAAACCTAGACTCATTAGGTGGGTTCTCTTGCTTCAAGAATTTGACTTACACATCGTTGATAGGAAGGGAGCTGAGAACCCCGTAGCTGATAACTTGTCTAGGTTAGAATATATTCTTGATGACCCACTACCTATTGATGATAGTTTCCCTAACAAACAGTTAGCTTCAATAAATGTCTCTCAAAACATGCCTTGGTATGCTGACTATGCTAACTACATTGTCACTAAATATATACCACCTAGCTTCACATACCAACAAAAGAAAAAAATTCTTCTATGACTTGAGACATTACTTTTGGGATGACCCACATCTTTATAAAGAAGGAGTAGATGGTATTATTGGACGTTGTGTACCTGAGCATGAACAGGAACAAATCCTACAGAAATGTCATTCCGAAGCTTATGGAGGACATCATGCGGGAGATAGAACTGCTCACAAGGTATTGCAATCTGGTTTTTATTGGCCTACTCTCTTCAAAGATGCTCGTAAGTTTGTCTTGTCTTGTGATGAATGTCAAAGAATTGGTAATATCGGTAAGCGTCAAGAAATGCCTATGAATTATTCACTAGTTTTTGAACCATTTGACGTTTGGGGTTTTGATTATATGGGACCTTTTCCTTACTCCAACGGGTACACTCATATTTTGGTTGCTGTTGATTATGTCACTAAGTGGGTAGAAGCTATTCCAACTAGTAGTGCTGATCACCACACCTCCATTAAAATGCTTAAAGAGGTTATCTTCATGAGGTTTGGAGTCCCTAGATATTTAATGACCGATGGTGTTTCACACTTTATCCATGGTGCTTTCCATAAGATGCTTGCTAAATATGATGTTAACCATAGAATTGCATCACCCTATCATCCCCAATCTAGTGGTCAAGTAGAACTTAGCAATAGAGAAATAAAATTAATATTACAAAAAGCTGTCAATAGGTCTCGTAAGAATTGGTCTAAGAAATTAGATGATGCACATTGGGCCTATAGAACAGCTTATAAAAATCCTATGGGTATGTCTCCATATAAAATGGTATATGAGAAAGCTTGTCATTTGCCTCTAGAATTAGAACACAAAGCATTTTGGGCAATCAAAGAACTTAACTATGATTTCAAACTTGCCGGTGAGAAGAGGCTATTTCATATTAGCTCACTAGATGAATGGAGAACCCAAGCCTATGAAAATGCCACGCTATTTAAAGAAAAAGTAAAAAGATGGCATGATACACCAGGGCGCGCCAGACACCCCTGGGCGCGCCCTGGTGGGTTGTGCCCACCTCTGGTGCCTTCCCGACTCCGTTTTCCTTCCATATGCTTGTTTTCCAAGAATAAAAATTCTCTATATATACCCCCCGACTGTTTTGATGACCGCATCGCAAAAAAAATCCTTTGTTCTTGTTTCTAGCTATTTTCCTGTCAGATCTGTCCAGTCAGGCATCATGTCTTCCTCCTCTTCTAACAACGTGGAAGAAGATGCCTGGCTAATGAAGATAGAGCTGAAGAGGGAGGAGCCAGAGGAAGTCGACAAGGAAGACAAGGGCAAGGAGGCTATAGTGGATCATCTCCGTGAAGGAGATCAACCCATGCCAACAAAGGAGGGAGAGGAAGAAGATATCCTTCAGCCTTATTATAGTAATCTCACCCCTATTGAAATCGAAGCTTTCAGAGCCTTCAAAGCGGTCTGTGTTCAGAATAAATTTCTCATCCGTGAAAATATTTTGCTAGAGGAACACATCAATAACCTTAGGAGGGTCATCCGCAAACTGGAGCATCTTTTGAGGCTGAAGTGTGACACCACATCACCGCCACCTTCTTCTTCACCACCACCAAAGGAGACTTGAGTACACGGGTATGGGCACTCCCCTTGGCTTGAGCCAAGCGTGGGGGAGATGCCCCGGTATCGTATCACTACAACTTTTATTCACCTTTATCTATTTAGTTCAATCTTTAGTTTCCCTTTTCTTTAGTTGAATAAAAGTTTAGCATGATCTATTTTCGTGTGTTAGTTTCGTGGCCTTTCTATCTATGTAATCGAGTGAGAGTTATATAATAAAGTTTAGTTTGAGTTTTGCCTCTCTACTTTCTTGTTGCAATCAAAATAAAGGAAAGATAAAAAAATGAAAAGAATCATATGCTAATCTTATGGTTTGTAATGACATCACATAAGGAAAAGTATAAGTAGTAAAATTTATTGGAGATTGACAAACATAGCATTGATCAAGGATGTAATTCATGAAAGAATTAATAAGGGAGGAGAAGATTCACATGCAAATACACCATCTTGGACATCTTTTATGATTGTGAGCCCCCATCAAATATTATATGTCAAAATTATTGACGTTGGACGAGGAAGACAACGTAATGATTTATGTTTGTTCATATCCACATAGAAGTTATATTGTCATAGATCCTTCAACATGTGGTGCTTGCCCAATATCTTTGCTTGCCAAAAATTCCGCACTAAGTAGAGATACTACTTGTGCATCCAAAAACCCTAAACCAAACTCATTCTTTGAGAGTCCACCATACCTACCTATGGATCGAGAAAGATCCCTCAAGTAAGTTGTCATCGGTGCAATAAGGCAATAAAAATTTCCCCTAAAAGTGTTTGATCAATTAGTGTAAGAGAAAATTGAGCGCTATACGAACTTATGATGGCAAAGTAATAAAAGCAATGGACTGCATAATAAAAGTTGCTATCATAGGGGGCAATATAGCATGACGTTCTTTTACATTAAGGGATTGGACATACAAATCAATAAGCGCATGACAACCTCTGCTTCCCTCTGCGAAGGGCCTATCTTTTACTTTTATGTATTTACTTTTATGAAAGAGTCAAAGTATTCTTCCCTATTCCTTTTCACTTTTTCTTTTGCAAGCATCATGTGGTGAGGAAAGATCTAGGCACATATATCCAGTTGGATATGGGTGGGCATGAGTTATTATTTTTGACATCACCCTTGAGGTGAGCAAGTTGGGAGGCGAAACTATAAGCCCCTATCTTGTCCGGTTGAAACTTTTTGTTCATGGGTATGCCGTGAGTGTTAGCAATCATAGAAGACTAAATGATGGTTGAGTATGTGGACTTGCCAAAAGGCTCCGACATAAGACCCTTCCTGAAAATATGATGAATTGTAGTTGCAAAGTTGATTGAGAACATAGTTTGTTGGTTCCCAATAAGGTTTATGCTTCATACTTATATGTTGTGATGAATTATTACTTGTTCATAAGAAGCTATATGATAAAAATGTGTTGAATAACTTTTATATTAGAGTTTGTTGCTGTTATATTAATAAGCATGATGCTTCTATGTCCGTATTTTGTTTTTATCGACACCTCTCTCTCAAACCATGTGGGCATACTTTTCAATATCGGCTTTCGCTTGAAGACAAGCGAGGTCTAAGCTTGGGGGAGTTGATACGTCCATTTTGCATCATGATTTCCTACTGATATTTATTTTGTTTTGTTGAATAATAATGCTTTGGGGAGTGATTCTAATGCCTTTTCTCTCATAATATGCAAGGTTTACACAAAGAGGGAGAATACCGGCAGCTGGAATTCTGGACCTAAGAAAAGCACGTTAGAGATACCTATTCTGCACAACTCAAATGAAGCTGAAATTTTACGGAGATTATTTTTGCATTTAATAAAAAATACTGGAGCAGAAAACTACCGGAGGGGGCCTGCCAGGTGGGCACAACCCACCAGGGCACGCCAGGCCCCCCCTAGGCGCACCCTGGTATATCGTGGCCACCTCGGCCCACCTCCGGAACCCATTTTCTGGTATATAGTCACATTTGACCTAGAAAAAATCAGAGGAGGACTTTCGGGACGAAGCGCCGCCGCGTCGAGGCGGAACTTGGGCAGGAGCACTTTTGCCCTCCCGGAGGGGGGACAAAGCTATCGTCATCACCAACACCCCTCTCATCTTTGGGAGGCCAATCTTCATCAACATCTTCAACAGCACCATCTCCTCTCAAACCCTAGTTCATCTCTTGTGTTCAATCTTTGTACCGGAACCTCAAATTGGTACCTGTGGATGACTAGTAGTGTCAATTACCTTGCGTAGTTGATTACTATATGGTTTATTTGGTGGAAGATTATATGTTCAGATCCATTATGCTATTTAATACTGTAGGAGATATGCCCTAGAGGCAGTAATATCAGTTACTTTTGTATCTCCAAGTTTGTAATGAATGTTTATGATCCATGCTATAACTGCAATGATTCTCGAGTCTGCAAATTAAACGAGGCTTGGAGGGAAACTCATGTGCACGTGTGGTATAATAAACGGTAAAATGTATTCCTAGTCTTGCCTCTAAGACTGGCTCAAGTATTGTATGATGATCCTGTTTTCCTGATCATGGGCATGGCTATGCCGGCAATTTTGAGGGCACGATGTTGGTAGAACACTTGTGTTGAATCGACCCAATATTGATGTTATACTATGAGATATATTCGTCACTAGTTAATGGTTAAATAACACAGAGATGGTTAATGTTTGCATGATTCCTTAGACCATGAGAGTATCGAGTTTCTTCATGCTTGCTTCATGAACTTTGGGGTTTGTTAAACGTCATCCGTAAAAGGGTGGCTATTACGGCTGCTTACGGGTTCATGGAAAAGTATGTCAAGTAACTTGATAGCTCAAGATTGGGATTTGCTCCTCCAACGATGGAGAGATATCTCTGGGCCCTCTCGGTGTTACGGTATCCATCATCGTCTGGCCAGACACTTGTGATTTGATCACGGGGATGCCGGAACACGGGAACGAGAAAAGAGAACAATACCGGCAACGAGGTAACTGGCATTGTGGACAAGTTGTTGATCCACGAGGATGCCTACATGTCTCACCTCGGGTTATTGTAACATATCGCGAAGCAACAGGAATAGCATACGGCAACTGGAGGTTCACTCGAATATTTATTCGTGTGGGTATAGGGATCGATATGGGTGTCCACGGCTCCGATGTTGATCATTGATCGGAAGGGGTTCCGGGTCATGTCTATGCTTCACCGAACCTATAGGGTCACACGCTTAAGGGTCATCTATCTGTTGAATACTAGACAGGGAGTCTGAGAGAAAAACACCGAAAAAGTTTCGGACACCGGAAAAGTTTCGGACAGCGGAAAAGTTCCGCAGAGAGAGGTCACCGGATGAATTTCGGTGAAACTAGAAAAGTTGTTTCAGGGGATTCCATAAAGTCAAATTGGTCTTGGCACATGCCTGATAATTCTTAGAGGGTGCCAGAATCGTTCTGGAAACTTTTTGGAATTTTCTGGAATGAAAACCGGAAATGTTCCGGAGCTGCCGAAACCGCTTCAGATGCTTTTCGCAGATGAAATCACTAAACCGGAATTGTTCCGGCTCGCGTTGAAAATTATTTTGGTGGTTACTAGAATTGTTCTAAGCCCACATGAATATTTTCAGTTCGATCAGACGCTGAAAAATGTCGTCGTGAATAGTGATAGTGCTTTTTGGATTTTTGTGGAAAACACCTTTTTGGATATTTCCAAAAAGGTTTCTAGAAGGTCTTGGGGGCCAAGGCAGCCCCTCATGGGGGTCCCCCAAGGGTGTGGCCGGCCAAGAATGGGTGGGGCACCATGGTGCTCCACATGGCACTCCCATATGGCATATTCCTTTTAGGAAAGGGATATTCCATGGGCATTTTGGGGTTTTTTGTATGACAACTTTACCCCTTGGCTAGCCTATAAATAGAGGTGAGTGGGAAGCCCACTTCCTCATCCTTGTGCTCTCATACACATGCTATGCTTTGCTAGCTCTCTCTTCTCCCTCACACGAAAAGAGTTTTTCGTAGAGCCGAAAGGCTGTCTGGGTTCCGGCAGGAACTAGTTCTGGACGGCGAAGCCCTGCCGGATAGTTGACACCGTATGTGTGCAACCCCGTAGAGAGGTCGTAGTTTCGATCTTTTGCCCGAAGGGCTGTTCGAGTTACCGTTCGAGTTTCCGGCATCCTCCCGAAGGGCTGTCCGGGTAACTGTTCGGGTTCCGTGGGTCCTCCCGAAGGGCTGTCCGCGACATTGTCCTGGGGACTGTCCGACCGCCTCCCGAAGGGCTGTCCGACGAGGGAGTACATTCTCGCGGTTGGGAGGTTGTAAAATCCTAGCTGCGGGAATCTGCACCAACGATCTCCACCGACTCTTCTTCCGCTGCGCTACGAGTCAGTACGGATCAGATCAAACCTTGTATGCAATCTCCATAGTGATCCTGGGCGTGCTCGCTATACCGAAAACTTTTGTTTTCTGTCGCGTTCACCATCAGTGGCATCAAGAGCCAGGCTATGAGTAGATGCATGTTATGATCTAGAATACATAGAGATGTATGAGTGTTGCACAATATAATTAGGTAGTAGATGAGATCTATTGCTGAAAATTATTTGTGCGGGTAGCAGATGAAATCTGTTACTCGATGTTCTTGTTGCTTCCCTTGAATTTGCGTAGTCCTGATCTTGACAGCATTGTGGAATCTGACAAAGTTCTGGCAATCCGCGATCCTTTCATGCTGCTCCTGAGTATGCTGATTGACAGATCAACGAAGCTAACAGTTCTTTGGGTTCCACTTTAGTCACAGAAAGATGGATGTTTCGCAGACGAAGGGCAATGCAGATATGATCTGCACGGGGGTCACGCGTATGACGAAGTTTAGTATGGGGCTCGAGATTTTACTGTCTCGTGTTTCATACACCCTGGAAAGTTAATCTAGCAACTTGAAGTATCATACTTGATGATAAACGGTGGTAGCTGCGGTTTAAGTAAAAACCTTAGAAGCCACGTAAAATAAAATTTTGCATAAACCGATTAGAGGCGTCTAACTTGGTTTTGCAGGATGGTTATGCATGTGATGTGGTATAGCAATGCTCACATTAAATTTGATTATGTATGAGATGACTATATGATGTAATTAACATGACCTGCGTGTCATGATTCGGCATGATGGCTGGAGCCATATGATTGCACTTTAATGACCTGCGTGTCAACCTTGTGTAATGCACTTATTTTATTAGCTATAGAGATAGCAATATTATTTGGTGCATCGACAAGGTGGTGGCAATCTTCGCGAAGGTGAACAGACGCGAATGCCGAAGACGAAGAAATACTTGACTTCTCCGTCAGAAGGGGCTATACCATGTCATGCTAATTATGAATTGCCTGAGATGTTTATCCCTTATGATGCACCCTTTTGATTGCGCGGTAGTCGCTTTTTATTAGGGTGATCTCTCACAAAATATCAAGTAGTTAGTGTTCTCCCAAGTGTAGCACCGTCACGGCACCTATCTCTTCGGGGTATCACATGGTTACATGGGTACGAACGATTAGAGAAGTGTGAGGCGGGTGAGTTGAGACCTCGCAGCGAGATCACTTGGTTGTCTTGACGTTCAGGCATGAAAGTCATGAGCTCGGAACACACGCATCGAAAGATGAACAAGAGTCACATAGAGATGTGATTGGCAAGTTGGCCTACCAATTGAAATTCTCGTCACTTGAGATGGTTACATCCTTGACGCTGAATTGAAAGTTGGATCTTGCATCACTCACAATCAATTATGAGAGATATTGATTTGAGTGGGAGCGCACTTTAGAATAAATATGTTTATTCACTAGTGCCAAAATCATTATGAACAATGTCTAAAATGAACTTGTGTTTTCCGTTGTAGATCAAATGGCTCGCAACACCGCGTTCAACTTAGGCCCTATGTTAGAGAAAGAGAAGTTAGCTGCGAATGGAAACAACTATGCGGACTGGGTCCGTACCCTGAGGATTGTCCTTAGGAGCGCTAAGAAAGTGTACGTGCTTGATGGACCTCTTCCACCTAAGCCGGCGGCAAGAGCCGCGGCAGACATACAAAATGTCTGGGCCACTAAGGATGATGATTTCAACTTAGTGCAGTGCCTCATGCTGTCTTGCATGAGTTCAGAGCTTCAAAAACGTTTTGAATTCCATAACTCCTTTGATATGATCAAGGATCTGGATGCTCTGTACAAGTTTAATGCACGGTCTGAACGTTTTGATATCATGAAAATGATGTCGGAGACCAAGATGGCTGAGGGCAGTTCAGTTGGCGAACACGTGGTCAATATGATTGGCCACGCTGAAAGGCTTAAAACCCTGGAATTCCCACTTCCAGATGAGCATGTTATGGACATGTTGCTCCGTTCACTCCCCCCTTCTTACGGAGGTTTTGTCATGAACTACCACATGAATGGGTTGGACAAAACAGTTCATGAGGTGCTTGCCATGCTGAAAACTGCTGAAGGAGGACTGCAGAAAAATCGCAAGCAAGTGTTGCTTGTGAATAAAACTGCCAGTTTCAAAAAGAAAGGCAAGCCAAAGAAGGGCAAGGGCGCCGGTAAGACCGGCTTCCAACGCAAATCTAAGGGCGGAGCCAAGAATGAAACTGAGTGCTTCTACTGCAAGGGCACAGGACACTGGAAGAGAAACTGCAAGAAATATCTGGAAGATAAGAATTCTGGGAAAACCGGAAAAGGTATAATTGTTATACAAGTTAATGTCATTGACGTTTTGCTTGCTAGCGAAAATTCTAAGTCTTGGGTATTTGATACCGGATCGGTTGCTCACATTTGCAACTCGATACAGGGGCTTCAGAAGGTGCGCAAGCTGGCAAAGAATGAAGTCGTGATGCGTGTCGGGAACGGCGCTGGGATCGCCGCTCAAGCCGTCGGCATTATGCCTCTACGTCTCCCTTCAGGATTTATTTTGGAACTTAGTAACTGTTATTTTGTTCTGTTGTTGTGTAGAAACATTATCTCTGGATCATGTTTAGTACACGATGGGTACTCCTACAAGTCTGAGAACAATGGTTGTTCACTTTATTGTAAGGATATGTTTTATGGATTTGCACCCATTGTTGGGGGCCTTTTCATACTAAATCTTGAATGTGGAAATGATGTCTTTAACGTGAATGCTAAACGCCTTAAGAAGGCTGATACCACCGCCACTTATTTGTGGCACTGTCGGCTTGGCCACATCGGAAAGAAACGCATGCAAAGACTCCATAAAGATGGTGTTTTACCGTCCCTTGATTTTGAATCATTTGACACATGTGAAGCTTGCTTGATGGGAAAAATGACCAAGACGCCGTTCACGGGTCATCCTGAACGGGCGGGTGAATTATTGGAAATAATACATAGTGATGTATGTGGTCCAATGAACACGGCCGCACGGGGTGGGTATTTTTACTTCGTGACTTTTACTGATGATTTAAGTCGGTATGGCTATATCTACTTGATGAAGCATAAGTCGGAAACCTTTGAAAAGTTCAAAGAATTTCAGAATGAGGTAGAAAATCATCGTGACAAAAAGATTAAGTTTCTGCGGTCTGATCGCGGAGGCGAATATCTTAGTCATGAGTTTGGCCAACATCTGAGTGACCGTGGAATCATTTCACAGCTTACGCCTCCCGAAACTCCACAGCGAAACGGAGTGTCGGAACGACGTAACCGAACCCTGTTAGACATGGTAAGGTCGATGATGTCTCTTACAGATCTACCAATATCTTTTTGGGGTCATGCACTAGAAACTGCCGCTTATACATTAAACAGAGCACCGTCTAAGTCTGTTGAGACGACACCACATGAGATGTGGAATGGGAAGATACCTAGTGTGTCGCATCTCAAGGTTTGGGGTTGTGAGGCATACGTAAAACGTTTACAGCCAACCAAGCTAGAACCTAGATCAGACAAATGTTACTTTGTAGGTTATCCAAATAACACCATTGGATATTCCTTCTACCACCAGTCCGAGGGCAAAGTGTTTGTCGCAAAGGTTGCACACTTTCTCGAGAAAGAGTTTCTCACTAAAGAAGTGGGTGGGAGGACAGTACAACTTAATGAGATTAGTGAATCTTCGGCAACCGTTGATATGGCTAAGGAACCGGAAGAAATTCCGCTAATTATCCCTACAACCGAGCCGGAAGTTGTCGCATGTGATGCGGAAACTTCAAACACTGTTGTTACTGAACCGCGCAGATCAGGTAGGGCTATCCAGCCACCTGAATGGTTTCATAACGAAATCTTCATCCTTGAAGACGATGAACCTGCGCACTACAAGGAAGCGATGGCGGGGCCTAGCTCAAGGGAATGGCACAAAGCCATGAGATCCGAAATGGAATCCATGTACGAAAACCAAGTTTGGAACTTGGAAGAACTTCCAGATGGTGTAAAACCCATTGGTTGTAAATGGATTTTCAAAAGAAAGACGGACGCGGATGGTAACATTACTATCCACAAAGCTAGACTTGTCGCGAAAGGGTTCACGCAAGTTCCAGGAGAGGACTACGACGAGACTTTCTCGCCCGTAGCTATGCTTAGGTCTGTTCGGATATTACTAGCAATTGCTGCTTATTTCGATTATGAAATATGGCAGATGGATGTCAAAACGGCTTTCCTAAATGGAAACCTTGATAGGGATGTATACATGATACAGCCAGAAGGTTTTGTCGATCCTAAGAATGCTGGAAAGGTATGTAAGCTTCAGAAAGCCATTTATGGTCTGAAGCAAGCATCAAGGAGCTGGAATATTCGTTTTGATGAAGTGGTCAAAGAGTTTGGCTTCATCAGGAACGATGAAGAATCTTGTGTGTACAAGAAGTTTAGTGGGAGCGCAAAAGCATTTCTAATCTTGTATGTGGATGACATATTGTTGATTGGAAATGATGTGAAATTTCTTGGCGAAATAAAAGATTCATTGAAGAAGATTTTTTCAATGAAAGACTTAGGCGAAGCGGCATATGTATTGGGCATCAGGATCTATAGAGATAGATCAAGACGCCTGATAGCGCTAAGCCAAAGCACGTACATTGACAAGGTGTTGAAAAGGTTCAACATGGAGAACTCCAAGAAAGGTCTACTCCCCATGTCACCTGGCACAGTACTTTGCAAGAATCAGAGTCCTCGGACCCTCGATGAGCGAGTACAAATGAATGATATTCCATATGCTTCGGCAGTTGGTTCTATTATGTATGCCATGCTATGTACAAGACCGGATGTTTCCTATGCGCTAAGTGTTAGCAGCCGGTACCAAGGTGATCCAGGATTGGAACACTGGGCCGCAGTCAAGGGTATTCTTAAGTACCTCAGAAGGACCAAGGATTTACTCCTTGTGTACGGAGGTGATGAAGAGCTCATTGTAAGTTGTTACACTGATGCAGGCTTCATGTCTGACCCAGATGACTTCAAATCTCAATCTGGCTATGTTTTCATATTGAACGGCGGCGCGGTTGATTGGAAAAGTTCCAAACAAAAGACTGTGGCGGATTCTACGACGGAGGCGGAATATGTTGCTGCTTCAGAAGCCTCCAAGAAAGCTGTCGGTATCAAGCAATTTCTTGAAGACCTTGGTGTGGTTCCAAGTGCTGTGGACCCGGTGGAGATCTATTGTGATAATAGTGGCGCCGTGGCTCAGGCAAGGGAACCATGTTCGCACCATAAGACAATGCATATTCAACGCAAATATAAACTCATTCGACATCATGTCGAAGAAGGTTTAGTGAAAGTACGCAAAGTTCACACGGATCTGAATGTGTCAGACCCGATGACGAAGCCTCTACCACGAGCAAAGCATGAGCAACACCGGATTGCCATTGGTGTTAGGGGAGCCATGTAACTAGATTATGACTCTAGTGCAAGTGGGAGACTGTAGGAGATATGCCCTAGAGGCAGTAATATCAGTTACTTTTGTATCTCCAAGTTTGTAATGAATGTTTATGATCCATGCTATAACTGCAATGATTCTCGAGTCTGCAAATTAAACGAGGCTTGGAGGGAAACTCATGTGCACGTGTGGTATAATAAATGGTAAAATGTATTCCTAGTCTTGCCTCTAAGACTGGCTCAAGTATTGCATGATGATCCTGTTTTCCTGATCATGGGCATGGCTATGCCGGCAATTTTGAGGGCACGATGTTGGTAGAACACTTGTGTTGAATCGACCCAATATTGATGTTATACTATGAGATATATTCGTCACTAGTTAATGGTTAAATAACACAGAGATGGTTAATGTTTGCATGATTCCTTAGACCATGAGAGTATCGAGTTTCTTCATGCTTGCTTCATGAACTTTGGGGTTTGTTAAACGTCATCCGTAAAAGGGTGGCTATTACGGCTGCTTACGGGTTCATGGAAAAGTATGTCAAGTAACTTGATAGCTCAAGATTGGGATTTGCTCCTCCAACGATGGAGAGATATCTCTGGGCCCTCTCGGTGTTACGGTATCCATCATCGTCTGGCCAGACACTTGTGATTTGATCACGGGGATGCCGGAACACGGGAACGAGAAAAGAGAACAATACCGGCAACGAGGTAACTGGCATTGTGGACAAGTTGTTGATCCACGAGGATGCCTACATGTCTCACCTCGGGTTATTGTAACATATCGCGAAGCAACAGGAATAGCATACAGCAACTGGAGGTTCACTCGAATATTTATTCGTGTGGGTATAGGGATCGATATGGGTGTCCACGGCTCCGATGTTGATCATTGATCGGAAGGGGTTCCGGGTCATGTCTATGCTTCACCGAACCTATAGGGTCACACGCTTAAGGGTCATCTATCTGTTGAATACTAGACAGGGAGTCTGAGAGAAAAACACCGAAAAAGTTTCGGACACCGGAAAAGTTTCGGACAGCGGAAAAGTTCCGCAGAGAGAGGTCACCGGATGAATTTCGGTGAAACTAGAAAAGTTGTTTCAGGGGATTCCATAAAGTCAAATTGGTCTTGGCACATGCCTGATAATTCTTAGAGGGTGCCAGAATCGTTCTGGAAACTTTTTGGAATTTTCTGGAATGAAAACCGGAAATGTTCCGGAGCTGCCGAAACCGCTTCAGATGCTTTTCGCAGATGAAATCACTAAACCGGAATTGTTCCGGCTCGCGTTGAAAATTATTTTGGTGGGTACTAGAATTGTTCTAAGCCCACATGAATATTTTCAGTTCGATCAGACGCTGAAAAATGTCGTCGTGAATAGTGATAGTGCTTTTTGGATTTTTGTGGAAAACACCTTTTTGGATATTTCCAAAAAGGTTTCTAGAAGGTCTTGGGGGCCAAGGCAGCCCCTCATGGGGGTCCCCCAAGGGTGTGGCCGGCCAAGAATGGGTGGGGCACCATGGTGCTCCACATGGCACTCCCATATGGCATATTCCTTTTAGGAAAGGGATATTCCATGGGCATTTTGGGGTTTTTTGTATGACAACTTTACCCCTTGGCTAGCCTATAAATAGAGGTGAGTGGGCAGCCCACTTCCTCATCCTTGTGCTCTCATACACATGCTATGCTTTGCTAGCTCTCTCTTCTCCCTCACACGAAAAGAGTTTTTCGTAGAGCCGAAAGGCTGTCTGGGTTCCGGCAGGAACTAGTTCTGGACGGCGAAGCCCTGCCGGATAGTTGACACCGTATGTGTGCAACCCCGTAGAGAGGTCGTAGTTTCGATCTTTTGCCCGAAGGGCTGTTCGAGTTACCGTTCGAGTTTCCGGCATCCTCCCGAAGGGCTGTCCGGGTAACTGTTCGGGTTCCGTGGGTCCTCCCGAAGGGCTGTCCGCGACATTGTCCTGGGGACTGTCCGACCGCCTCCCGAAGGGCTGTCCGACGAGGGAGTACATTCTCGCGGTTGGGAGGTTGTAAAATCCTAGCTGCGGGAATCTGCACCAACGATCTCCACCGACTCTTCTTCCGCTGCGCTACGAGTCGGTACGGATCAGATCAAACCTTGTATGCAATCTCCATAGTGATCCTGGGCGTGCTCGCTATACCGAAATTTTTTGTTTTCTGTCGCGTTCACCATCAAATACCTCTCTGATCTTGAGCATGATTATTATTTGTGAGTAGTTACCTTTGTTCTTGAGGTCACGGGAGAAGTCATGTTGCAAGTAATCATGTGAATTTGATATGTGTTCGATATTTTGATGATATGTATGTTGTGATTCCCTTAGTGGTGTCATGTGAATGTCGACTACATGACACTTCACCATTCATGGGCCTAAGGGAATGCATTGTGGAGTAGTTATTAGATGATGGGTTGTTAGAGTGACAGAAGCTTAAACCCTAGTTTATGCGCTACTTCGTAAGGGGCTAATTATGATAAAATTCCCGTGTACCCTCAAGAATACTTTGCCTATTACTAGAGATTGTTCTGCCATGTCCTTTGCCACAAAAGGATTGGGCTACCTTGCTGCACCTTATTTACCGGTACCGTTACTTGCTCGTTACCAATTATCTTGCTATCAAACTATCTGTTACCTACTATTTAAGTGCTTGCAGAAATTACCTTGCTGAAAACCGCTTGTCATTTCCTTCTGCTCCTCGTTTGGTTTGACACTCTTACTTATAGAAAGGAATACGATTGATCCCCTATACTTGTGGGTCATCAACTGCCAGGGACATTCATATAGTGTCATACAGTTTTTCATGTTGAGTTGTAAGTAAATAAAAGTGTGATGATCACCATTATTAGGGCACTTTCTCAGTGAGGAAAGGATGATGGAGACAATGATTCCCCCACAAGCCGGGATGAGACTCCGGACGAAAAATAAAAGAAAAAGACAAAAATAAAAAAAGAGAAAAAAAGAGAAAGAAAAATAATAAATGAGAGAAAAGAGAGATGGGACAGTGCTACTACCTCTTTTCTCCACACTTGTGCCTCAAAGTGGCACCATGTTCTTCATATAGAAAGTCTCTTGTGTTGTCAGTTCCATATGCTAGTGGGAATTTTTCATTATAGAACTTGGCTTGTATACTCTGGTGACGGGCAACCTGAAATGCATGAGGTCTTCATGAACAAACAAGTTGGATGCACACCCACTTAGCTTCAGTTGAGCTTTCATACTCTTATAGCTCTAGTGCATCTGTTGCATGGCAATCCCTACTCCTCGCATTGATATCTATTGATGGGCATCTCCATAGCCCGTTGATACGCCTAGATGATGCGATACTATCTTCTCCACTTTTACCCCTTTGAAACCTACCACTACATTCTATTCCACCATTATGCTATATCCATGGTTCACGCTCATACATTGCGTGAGTAATAAAAAGTTGAAGCGCATTAAAAAGTACGATCCAATTGCGTGAGTTGACACCGTTGTGCTTGACATTTGTATTTATGTGGTGAAGACGGAGCCATGTTATTCTAATATGATAAAATGAATAGGGGGTGAACATTCTTTTCGGATTGTATACTTTGAAATTTGATGATTATGTTTCTTATGTTTATAAATATTACTATCTTGATGTTTATTAATTCATCATTTATCAATCAACAAACTTGCAATAGATTACATGTTGGGTAGCATGTCCCATCAAAAATTCTGTTTTTATCATTTACCTACTCAAGGACGAGCAGGAATTAAGCTTGCGGATGCAGATACGTCTCCAAGGTATCTATAATTTTTTATTGTTCCATGCTATTATATTATCATTCTAGGATACTTTTTGGGTTTATGTACCAATT
Organism: Elymus sibiricus; assembly: GCA_039707655.1. Lineage (NCBI taxonomy): Eukaryota > Viridiplantae > Streptophyta > Magnoliopsida > Poales > Poaceae > Elymus > Elymus sibiricus. The sequence goes on along the minus strand of CM077665.1, from coordinate 456,263,606 downwards.
CATATTATTTTTGAGCACTGACCTATTAACCTAGTGCCCAGGGCCATTTGTTGTTTTCTGCATGTTTTTGGCTTTTCAGGTTTACAGTACCAAACAAAGTCCAATTGCCACGAAACTTCAATATGATTTTTTATGTACCAAAAGAAGACCTAGAAGCTTCGGAAGGAGGCCGGGGGATCCATGAGGGAGGCACGATGCAATAGAGTGCGCCCTGAGGGTGGGCCGCGCCTTGTTGTGTGGCCCCTCCCTCAGCGGCCTATGAATTCTCTAAAATCCCCAAAACCCTAGAGAGCATCCCGAAACACTTTTTCCGCCGCCTTAAGTCCCTGTTCGGCCGTGTGCCCATCTAGGGGCCTTTTTCGGTGTCCTGCCGGAGGGGGAATCGATCACAGAGGGCTCCTAGATCATCTTTGTTGCTCCCATGGTGATGTGTGAGTAGTTCACCACAGACCTACGGGTCCGTAGTTAGTACCTAGATTGCTATCTCTCTCTTTCTCTTGATCTTCAATACAATGATCATCGCATCTTCGCTTTGATTTATCCGATGTAATTCTTTTGTGCAGTGCGTTTGTTGGGATCCGACTAATTGTGGGTTTATGTTCGGATTATTCATGAAAAGTATTTGAGTCACCTCTGAATATTATGATTCTTATTCGCATGATCATTATAGCTTCGTAAATCCCTCCGATCTATTGATTTGCTTTGGCCAAGTAGATTGATTTATCTTTAGTGAGAGGGGTGCATTGTAGTGGGTTCAATCTGGCGGTGCTCTATATCCCAGTGACAGAAAGGGACAAGACATGCCTTTATTGTCACAACCCTAGAATATTGTTTGTAAATAATTACATTAGTTGCATTTGAGAGCATCATGCATTATATTTAAATTATTAAAGTTGAATTGAGGGAATTATCATAGCCTCAAAATTAAGTATAAGGGCAAAGAACCCTTGAAAATGCATTCAAAATTTCCAAAATGTTCCTTTTAAAGTTCTTACAATTTTGGTAAAGGTTTTAAGCCCAACCAAAATTTAGGAACATTTCTAAGGAATTATTTGGTCTTTGAATTCAAATCAATATTCTAGTTGAGTTTGGATTTATATCCATATAGTTAGAATACAAATTCAAATGACTCTGAAATATGTTGTATCTTTTGGGAAAAGTCCATTTTGCAACATAAATATTTCATAGTAGTTTGTCACTGGTTTCAAATTGTTTGGAAAGATTCAATTCAAAACAGAAAACAAAAATAGAAAAGAAAAGAAGAAAGCTTACCTGGCACGGCCCAGCTGGACGGCCCAGCCCACCTCCCCTGCCAGTCGTCCCCCTCCTCTCGCCAGTAGGCAGAGGAGAAGCAGGGCACGGCGCGCCCATGAACGCATGCCGCAACTACCTGTCTGCTCCCTCACCACGTCCTCGTGCTGGATAGCGTCGTCGTTGTCGTATGGATCGGGTAGACCCCTCCATTTTCCCTCCCCCTCGTTCTCTCACCTTCTCCCCGGCATGGCCGAGCTCCGCCGTTGCCGTCGCTCGTTGTTGCTGTAGCCGCCGTCACTTCCTCGTCTTGGACGTGCCCATCGGCTCCGCCTCGTCGCCCTCGTCCTCCACACCGAAGGAAGCGACCTTGGGAGGCCTGCATCTTCGCCATCACCGTCTTTCCCACCGCTCGGCCGCCGGAACGCTGTCGTCAATTTGCATCAACGAAGACATCCCCGAGTAAGCAGAACCCTTCGCCGACCCCCCCATTGAGCTCCTCTTCTCTTCCCCTCGTTTGCCACGCTTGATTTGGTCTGTAGGCACCCCCCCTTCATGGCCGAAGATCAGCGTCGCCATGTCTCATCGCCGCCATGGCCAGGGACGCTGAAGCTCACATCCGAGCACGGGGGTGTCCTCAGGATGCTCCCAGGAGCTGAACGCCCTAGTAGCTTGCCATGCCGGGCTCTGTAGCGTCAACCGCTTCGAGCCTGTGCCTGATAACCCATGAGTGTAGGGGATCGCAACAGTCTTCACGGGTAGTATTTCACCCTAATTTATTGATTCGACACATGGGGAGCCAAAGGATATTTATTGGCGTTGATAGTTGAGTTGTCAATTCAACCACACCGAGGATATCTCTCTATAGCAAAGATTTAGTAGAACGGCAAATAGTAGTAGCAAAAGTGACAGTAATAGTGACAGTAGCAGGTTTGTAGCAAGTGTGACAGTAACAATAGCAATAGTAACTTGGCAAGATTCAGTATATGTAACACGTAGGCACGAGGATCGGTGGTGGATAATGATTTAGATGACATTGATCATATAACAGTTACACACTAGGGAGACACAAAACTAGCTCCAATTCATCAATATAATGTAGGCATGTATTCCGTATATAGTCATACATGCTTGCGATAAGAACTTGCATGACATATTTTTTCCTACCCTCCCGTGGCAGCGGGGTCCTATTGGAAACTAAGGGATATTAAGGCCTCCTTTTAATAGAGAACCGGAAAAGAGCATTAACACATAGTGAATAAATGAACTCCTCAAACTACGGCAATCACCGGAAAGAATCCCAATTATTGTCACCTTGGGGTATGCGGATCATGACACGTAATAGGTACGTATAACTTGCAAGATAGGATCCAAATCACTCTTATATTCATGAAAACATAATAGCTTCAGATCTGAAATCATGGCACTCGGTTCCTAGTGACAAGCATTAAGCATAGCAAAGTCATAGTAACATCAATCCCAGAACATAGTGGATACTAGGGATCAAGCCCTATCAAACTTAACTCGATTGCATGATCAATTCCATCCAATCCCATCACCGTTCAGCAAGCCTACAAAGGAATTATTCACTCCCGGTTGTGAGCATCATGGTGGTGTTGATGGAGAAGGGTTGGTGATGACGACGGCGACGATTTCCCCTCTCCGGAGCCCAAAACAGGCTCTAGATCAGCCCTCCGGAGGTAGAACAGGAGGTGGCGGCGGCTCTGTCTCCTGAAACGCGATGCAATCTTCTCTCTGTTTTTTTTTCTCCGTGGATGTGAATTTATAGCGTTGGAATTAGGGTCGGAGGGGCCATAAGGGCCCCAGAAGCCATCTGGCCGCGCCCCTAGGGGGAGGCTGGTTGCGTGGTGGCCTTCTGGTCCACCCCCTCCGACAGTTCTTTGCTCCAAAAATCATTATATATTCCAGAAAAAATCCACAAAAAGTTTCGTCCAGTTTCGAGAACTTTTATTTCTGCACAAAAATAACACCAAGGTAGATCTGCTGAAAACAGCGTCAGTCTGGGTTAGTTTCATTCAAATCATGCAAATTAGAGGACAAAACCAGAGCAAAAGTGTTTGGAAAAGTAGATATGTTTGATACGTATCAACTCCCCCAAGCTTAACTCATTGCTTGTCCTCAAGCAATTCAGTTGATAAACTAAAAGGGACAAAGAAAAACTTTTACAAACTCTTTTGGTCTCATTATTATACACATGCTTAGCTAGTGCTCAGGTTTTCAGCATAAATCATAGATAGACACGTCCATGACAACAAATATATATTATATTATCTCATGTCAAGACATAAGCAGCTAGAAAGCAATAATAAAACATCTCCTATGCCAACAATTTATCAAAACACTCATAATACAATATGGTGCATGGTATTTCGCTAGCCTCTTCTAAGACCGCAAAACATAAATGCAGAGCACCTCCGAGATCCAAGCAACCACTAAACATTATAATTCAGGGTAGAAAAGATCCAATCATGCTCATATCCAACATTAACTAAAATAAATGCATAAGAATGACAATAGTGCTCTCGGGTCTGGTGCTTTTAGTAAGAGGATCGTGATTCAACATAGTAAATAGATAGGCCCTTCGCAGAGGGAAGCATTGATTTGCAGAGGTGCCAGAGCTCGAAGCTTAAAATAAGAGTGAAAGTATAATTTTTGAGCGGTGCACTTGTCTTGTCAACGTTACGACAAAGGTTTTCAACATTTTCCATGCTAAACTCATTATTGGCGGTTCCCAAACAGAATAGTAAAGTTTACTCCTAACCACCATCCAAACACATTCCATGGCTGGCCGAATCCACGGTTGCCCTCCAAACAATCAACTGTCCCAAGGAGTTGATGTAATTTATTTTGATTATGTGGGACTGGGCATCCCTCTTACCAGCCTCGTGCAATGACGGCGAATAAACGACCGTCCTGAGAATAACTTGCTTAGCATGGAAAATATTGACCGCCCCGTCGCTCCATGAGCTGGACGAGTGCACAAAAATGGATGTTTATTTGAATATTTAGAGATGGCACATGCAAATTTACTTGGAACGGCAGGATGATACCGCATATAGGTAGGTATGGTGGACTCATGTGGAATAACTTGGTTCAAAGATTTGGATGCACAAGCAGCATTTTCGCTTAGTACAGGTGAAGGCTAGCAATAGGTTGAGAAGCGACCAGCTAGAGAGCAACAAATGTCATGAACATGCATTTTGAATAATTAACATTGGATGTAGCATGAGTAGGATATAAACACTCCGAATTTAAACACCATGAAGGCTATATTGGTTTTGATTCAATTATATGTTTGCACATGGGCCAAGTCAAACTACTTGAATTTCTCGGAGGGAAATACCATACTACCATACCATATTATAACCATTTTAATGCATGTTGACACACGAGATAATTCATTATTAACTCCTAGCTATTTAGGCATGGCATGAGAAGCTATAATCTCTAATTGTCATCACAAACATGTTTACTCATGATATACTGAATCAGGATCAAACTGGCTAAACATATTTACAAAAACAGAAAACAAGAATAGTTCATACCAGCTTCCTTTGCCACAATCACTTCATAAAATATCGTCATTATTGCCTTTCACTTGCACAATTGAACGGTGTGATAATAATAATAGTGCAAGAATGCCGTGGAGTAAGCTAGAATCTGCAGGGCAGTATAAGACCAAGGAGAAGACAAAGTAAAATTGGCTCTCTGTTAGATCATCAATAAAGCATATGAGAGCCACTCAACATTGTCATCCTGGACTTCTCCTTTCAAGAACTCAACAAAAAGAAGAGAAATTCAGAGAAACACGCTGAAATATTTTTGGAGTTTTTGTTTTTCTCAAGCAGGCAAAGGAACTAAGGGAAAAACAAGAACGAGAAAAATTATTTACACGAGAAAGCTCCCAACAAGAAAAGGAAATCTTTTTGGGTTTTCTTTTTAGTACTACAGCTAAAGAGACAATGAAAAGAAAAGAACCGAAAAGAAGTGATAAATATATTTTTTGGATTTTCAAAGTTTTTCAAACACACAAGAAGAAAACGGAAAATAAAGCCAACATGGATATACATAGAAAGAGGATGAACACCGACAATTTGTATGAAGTGTGAGAATGTGAATGTAATGTCGGTGAGAAATACGTACTCCCCCAAGCTTAGGATTTTGCCTAGCTTGGTAATCACCACTGGCGATCTGAGTAATAGTTGAAATGGTAGCACGTGGAGGCATTCCTGGCCTCCTACTCTGCCACACGACCAGCCTCCGCTGCCAAGCGAGCAGACTCCGCTGTCAAGCGAGCAGCTTCTACCACAGCATTGTGCTCTTGCACCTCGTCCTCAAGAACGTAATATCTTTGTCGAGCCTGGAAGTCAAAAAGGGCAGGTGCACGCAAAAAGACAGGCATAGGCGTGTATTTTCTAAATGTTAAGTTGTACTCATAGCCTCTAGGACGTTTCACAAGAAATTCGTGAGAACGCATAGCTTCATAATCTAAATATCGTTCAGGTAAAATGGGATCATTAGGTTGGGGCGCCACTCTCAAATGTGTAGCTACGCGGGATGCATAAATGCCTCCATAAAGTTCTCTATTACTAGAGTTGGAGTGCAACCTTCGGGCAACAATTGCACCGAGGTTAAAATGTCGCTCACCCATCACAGCAGTATGTATAAGGCTTAGATCATGGGCACACAATGCACTGCACTCCTGTTTTCCTACTATGCATTTCCCGTTGAACAATGCAAAGTAACGAATAGAGGGAAATTGTATACTCTTAATTCTAGCCTACGATACTTCCCTGTCTTCCCCCACACAAAGACTCTTGAGAAACGTATTATAAGCAATTGTTGATGGTTTCTCAACTGAACCCCAAAGTGGAAGTTTGCAAGCAATCAAGAACTCTTCTATGTCCATGCTAAAAGATTCATCATATAATTTAAATAACACCCTACAGTTACTCTCTTGAAAGCGAAATCCATCTACGAAAGTACGTGTAAGGTTATAATGTTGTACACACGTATCTGCAAGGAAGTCGGTGAGGCCAGTATTTTCAATGAAATGATCAAATTCGTCCTTGATTCCCGCATTTATCATGAACTCATTGCTTGGCCACCGAGAAGATTTTGCATCGGCCATGACTATTTGATTAGCTCTAGGCTCTATGTAGCCTTGTCGAACCGAGCTTCCGCTCGATGACACTCCAGAAGAATGCCTCCTTGAAGAGCTCCTCCTAAAGAAACTCATCTTTCCCGAACAAAAATTTCTGAAATTTTTGAGTCACAAAATTATGTCAATAAAACTTTGCAAGATTGGTAGCAACTACTCATATGGATGCCTAGAGGACATATCAAGCATTCCCACTACTTGGAACTCAAAGAATTAGACATGGAAGCTTATTTTCTGTAGCACCAAGTGCAGCAACTTATGCAAAATATAAACCACTAAAACAAAAACTGATTGGAGGAATGGGAGAGTCACATACCAAGGAAAAATTCCTCCAAACAGTTTCGGAAACGGAGTTCCGAGCAAAGAGATCGAAAATTTCACTTTCTGGGTGAAGAACACGGGAGAGAGATGGCTGGAGAATTTTTTCTAGAGGTAGGCGAAGGAGTGGGAGGAAGAGATAAGGCAGGGGGCCTTGTGGGTCCCACAAGCTAACCGCCCCCCCCTAGGGGGACGCGGCCTGTTGCGTGGTGGCCCACTGGCAGGCCTCCCTATAGTGATTTTTACGCCTATTTTTTTATTTAATCCAGTAAAATTCCTGTTAAAATTTCGTGGAAATCCGGGACTTCTTATTTTTGAGGCATTTTTTATGCACGGGAAAAACAGAAAACCGGAATTTCATGGAAATTTATTTTTATTCATACTAAGAAAACAGAATATAAACTTGTGATACAGAGAGTTGTGAATATTCAATTCATCAATCCCATGTCTTTCGAAAAGAATTCATTAATAAGGTTGATCAAGTCTTATTAATAAACGTTTCCGATTAACATGAAACCAAAGAATCTTCATATGTCACTAGGTTACCTCAATTGGGATTTGTATCTCCCCAACAATAAGATTATAATATTTGTTCTTCTTGGCAGTAGGGAGAGGAATTGTAATATCTCCAACGATAATCGTAGGCAGAGGATCAATGACATTGATATTATTAATCAAAGTTTGCTTCCTCGAAAAATGCATGGTATGTTGCTTGCCATTGATATGAAAGGTGACCTTTCTTTTATTGCAATCTATAACAGCCCCTGCAGTATTTAGAAAAGGTCTACCAAGGATGATCGACATATATTGTCGTCCTCCGGCATATCAAGAATAACAAAGTCTGTTAAGACAGTAACATTTGCAACCACGACGGGAACGTCTTTGCAAATTCCAATAGGTAAAGCAGTGGATTTATCGGCCATTTGCAAAGATATCTCAGTAGGTGTGAGTTTACTCAATTCAAGTCTTTTATAAAGGCAGAAAGGCATAACACTAACACCGGCCCCTAAATCACATAAAGCAGTTTTAACATAATTTCTTTTAATAGAGCAAGGTATTGTGGGTATACCCGGATCCCCCAACTTCTTAGGTACTCCTCCATCAAAATAATAATTAGCAAGCATGGTGGCAATTTCAGTTTCAGGTATCTTTCTTTTATTGGTGATAATATCTTTCATATACTTAGCTTAAGGAGGCATTTTCAATATATCAGTCAAGCGGGTGTGTAAATGGACAGGTCTAATCATTTCAGCAAAGCGCTCAAAATCTTCCTCATCTTTACTTTGAGTGGCTTTATGATTGAATGGCATAGGTTTTTGAACCCATGGCTCTCTTTCCCTTCCATGTTTCCTAGCAACAAAGTCTCTCTTATCATAACGTTTATTTTTAGAAGGTGGGTTATCAAGATCCTCCGCAGGTTCAATTTCTACATCATTATCCTTTTCTTTGTTATTATCCGGTTGAGCATCTATATGAGCATCATCCTCATTATTACCATTATCACTAGGTGTATGCTCACTACCAGACCGAGTCTCAGCATCAGAAACAGAAACTTCATTGTTTTTGTCAACAGGTTTTTCTATAACAAGTTCACTAGAGGCATGCATGTTCCTATCATTTTTTTTTCTTCTTCTTAGATGAACTAGGTGTGTCCTCATTAATTTTCTGAGAATCTTGTTCAATTCTTTTAGGGTGACCTTTAGGATAAAGAGGTTCTTGGGTCATTCTACCTCCTCTAGTCACTACTCTAATAGCATGATCATTTGTATTATTCATTTCAGCAAGCAAATCATTTTGTGATTTAGCGACTTGGTCTAGTTGAGTGTGAACCATAGAAGCATGTTTTCCTAAACCTTTCACATCATTTGCAATTCTAAACATCAAGTCACTTAAGCGATCTATCATCATAGCATTACGTTGCAATTGATTCTTAACATATTTGTTGAAATGTTCTTGCTTAACAACGTAATTATCAAATTCATCCAAGCATTGTCCAGGAGTCTTAGTATAAGGTATATCACTTTTATTAAAGGAACGGAGATATTACCTTTACTACCTGTGTTGGGGTATCAAGTCCATGTATTTCTTCAATAGGTGGTAATTTCTTGACATCCTCAGTTTTAATACCTTTTTCTTTCATAGATCTTTTTGCTTCTTGCATATCTTCGGGACTAACAAATAGAATGCCTCTCTTCTGTTGAATAGGTTCTGAAGGTGGTTCAAGGAGTGTCCAATCATCGGCATTTTGCATTATGTTGTTCAATAATTCTTCAGCTTGTCCAACAGTTCTCCTAAAAACACAACCAGCACAACTATCTAAGAAATCCCTAGAAGCATCAGTTAGTCCATCATAAAAAATATCAAGTATTTCATTCCTCTCAAGTGGACAATCAGGCAACGCTCATAGTAACTGGAGAAGCCTCCCCCAAGCTTGAGGGAGATTCTCTTCTACAATTTGAGCAAAGTTAAATATTTCCTGTAAGGCAGCTTGTTTCTTATGAGCAGGAAAATATTTTGCAGAAAATTGTTGAAGCTTATCCTGGGGACTACGTATGCAACCAGGAGTAAGTGATTAGAACCATTCCTTGGCCCCGCCTTTTAGCGAGAAAGGAAAAAGCTTAAGGATATAATAGTAGCGAATCTTTTCTTCGTTGGTAAACAGAGTAGCAATATCATTCAGTTTCATAAGGTGTTCGACAACAGTTTCATTTTCATAACATTGGAAAGGATCAGACTCTACTATATGAATTAACTCAGGGTCTACAGGGAACTCATAATCCCTATCAGTAACAAATATAGGAGAAGTAGCAAATTTAGGATCACGTTTGATTTTCTCCATCATAGATTTTTCTTTTAGTTTGCATAATAGTTTCTTCACATCATCTCTATTTTCACAAGCAAGAATGTACCTAGCTACCTCATCGTCCATAATATAACCTTCAGGTACAAAAGGCAATTCATATCTATTAGGTGAGCGAGGGGTAATAGGTGATTCAAAGTGTTCCTCAATTTCAGCATTCTCAAGTTCTCTAGCTTTAGCAATATGAGCATCAAGTAATTCATTCAGTGGCACATGTTTAGTTTCAACGTATGTAGCAATAGTTTCATCATTAATTTCAGAAGTAGCATCATCAAGTTCATGTGACATATCAGGACGATCAACAGGTGGTGGTGTAACAAGCTGATTCAAAACAGAAGGTGAATCAAAAGCAGAGCTAGATGGCAGTTCCTTACCTCCTCTCGTGCGAGAGGGGACGATCTTAGTTCGGTCGTCTTTCAAATTTCTCATAGTGGCGATTAGATATCCTTCAGTTAACACAATAAATAGAGCTATGCTCCCCAGCAACGGCGCCAGAAAAAGGTTTTGATAACCCACAAGTGTAGGGGATCGCAACAGTCTTCACGGGTAGTATTTCACCCTAATTTATTGATTCGACACAAGGGGAGCCAAAGAATATTTATTGGCCTTGATAGTTGAGTTTTCAATTCAACCGCACCGAGGATATCTCTCTGTAGCAAAGATTTAGTAGCACGGCAAACAGTAGTAGCAAAAGTGACAGTAATAGTGACAGTAGCAGTTTTGTAGCAAGTGTGACAGTAACAATAGCAATAGTAACTGGGAAAGATTCAGTATATGTAACGCGTAGGCAAGTGGATTGTTGGTGGATAATGATTTAGATGACATTGATCATATAATAGTTACACACTAGGGCGACACAGAACTAGCTCCAATTCATCAATATAATGTAGGCATGTATTCCGTATATAGTCATACATGCTTGCGATAAGAACTTGCATGACATCTTTTGTCCTACCCTCCCGTGGCAGCAGGGTCCTATTGGAAACTAAGGTATATTATGGCCTCCTATTGCAAACATGGTGAATACATGAACTCCTCAAGTTACGGCAATCACCGGAAAGACTCCCAATTATTGTCAACTTGGGGTATGCGGATCATGACACGTAATAGGTACATATAACTTGCAAGATAGGATCCAAATCACTCTTATATTCATGAAAACATAATAGCTTCAGATCTGAAATCATGGCACTCAGGCCTTGGTGACAAGCATTAAGCATAGCAAAGTCATAGTAACATCAATCTCAGAACATAGTGGATACTAGGGATCAACCCTATCAAACTTAACTCGATTACATGATCAATTCCATCTAATCACACCACCGTCCAGCAAGCCTAAAAAGGAATTACTCACTCCCGGTGGTGAGCATCATGGCGGTGTTGATGGAGAAGGGTTGTGATGACGACGGCGACGATTTCTCCTCTCCGGCGCCCAAAACAGGCTCTAGATCAGCCCTCCGGAGGAATAACAGGAGGTGGCGGCGGCTCCGTCTCGTGAAACGCGATGAAATCTTCTCTCTGATTTTTTTTTCTCCGCGGATGTGAATTTATAGCGTTGGAATAAGGGTCGGAGGGGCCACGAGGGCCCCAGAATCCATCTGGCCGCGCCCCTAGGGGCGCGGCCGGTTGCGTGGTGGCCTTCTGGTCCACCCCCTCCGGCAGTTCTTCGCTCCAAAAATCCTTATATATTCCAGAAAAAATCCACAAAAAGTTTCGTCAAATTCCGAGAACTTTCATTTCTGCACAAAAATAACACCAAGGTAGATCTGCTGAAAACAGCTTCAGTCCGGGTTAGTTTCATTCAAATCATGCAAATTAGAGGACAAAACCAGTGCAAAAGTGTTTGGAAAAGTAGATACGTTTGAGATGTATCAGTGCTCCGGTTGCCGCCTCTGTCATTGTCGGCGCCGCTACGGGCCACCCCTGCTCCAGCCACCACCCCGAATGGATGCGGGGAGCACCCGCTCCAAGCCAAGCCCCTCTGTCGTCCATTTGGTCGTGGTGTAGAAATTCCGACGACCTCCGCCGCGTCGGGTGGTCCCCAGCGGCCTAACCCTAGTGCCGCTGACATGGCCCCTAATTAGGGGTTAATTAGACCGCTAATTAAACACCTTGGAGACACTAAAAAGTGGGCCTAGCCCCTTAAGGACTTTAATTAGGATTTAATTAAACCCTGTTAGCACTCGAGACACTAACATGCGGGTCCCACCCACCAGTTTTGACCTGGACCGGCCCAGTTGACTGCTGACATCAGTATGATGCACTAATGACGCAATAAAGCCATTTTGAAATTAAAATAAATCATAAATGATTTATTATTTCCACAAAATGTTTAAAACTTCTAAAAACCATAAAAAATAATCTATAAAAATAATTTATATATAAAAATGATCAGAAAAATATGAACAAGTTAACATCACCAAATAGGGAAAATGATGATTAGGACAACTTGTGAAATATATTGGAGACGGAATTTGCTATATGTTTGAATTCCACTTCAATTAATTTTTTCACTTGCTATATTACGTCAATTCAGTACCTTAACTTGTCATGTCATACATCATGGTTGTGCATTGCATGAATTGAATGTTGTTCCCTCTTGTTTGCCGGTGTTTATTCCCCCGGTAGACATTGTTCCGACGATGAAATCGATGTAACTGATGAAGAGCTTTACCATCTTCAGAAGTGCCAGGCAAGCAACCCCCCCCCCCCTTGAGCATCCCGATAATATCCTACTGTCTCGCTCCTGCTCTCTTATACTGCATTAGGACAACAATGATTCAACTGTTACATGTTCCGGTAGTTGAACCCATTCCTCCGCATGACCTGTCTTTGACACAGTAAATAGTTGAAACCACTCAGCATGAGTAGCAACTGCTTGAGCCTTGTTGTGCCTACTCATCCATGCTTGCTTACTGTGCCTCCTATGCTTAGAGTCATGTCGGGTCTGATCCATCTGGGCGATGAATCGAAATGCATGTGTTCATGTCCTGCTGTGTGAGAGCTATGTGTGAACATGATTTGGTAAAGTTAGCGATGAGAGGCCATGTAGGAGTGCATGGTGGGTTGTCTCATTGGGATTGTCCTTAAGAACCGAGTTACGTGTATGTTATCCAAGACAAGATACTACCACACATTAGGATCCTTAATTGACCCTCTCGGCTTATTAATCGCCTAGATCTCTGTCTAGGAGTTGCAAGTAGTTTCTAGTGTATTTAGGAAAAGTGTTGGTGGCCATGCATAGCGCTGCCCGACGGGGTGGGCTCTGATGTGGTATATACACGGTGGCACGGTGTACCAAGTGGCACCCGAACGATGGGCTTGTGGAACCCTGCGCACATCGTTTGAGGCCGTAGAGGAAACTTCGGCCGGACTTCCTTGCGGGTTCAGTCTCAAATAGGTGATAATCCTGGACTAGAGTCATGTGTGGTTGGCGGTCATGGCCAACGCCCACGCCAGTGTTTCCGCTTGAAGGTTGCCGAGATGCATGACGTGCATATGGTGATAAGCGGTGAGAGTGTGTGTGAAGAAGTATACCCCTGCAGGGTTAACTTATCTGTTCGAATAGCTGCGTCCTCGGATATGGACTACTTGGAAAGCTTATGTGGTTCATAGACAACTTAAACTGGATACTCTAAAATGCGTAGGCTAAGTGTGAGTGCTATGGATGTCCCTCTCGTGGGAAGATGGGAATGGATCCATAGTGGTGTATTGATGTGGTGAATATGTGGACTCGACGCGCTCTCTTACCCCAATGATACTACTTGTAGTCATAGTACAGGTTTGCCAAGAGTCAAAGTTGGCTTGCTGCAATAAACTCCACAATCCCCTTGTTGATAATGATGCATATGTAGTTAGTTATGATGTAAGCCTAGCTGGGTACCTTTCTACTCACGGATGCCTAATTTATGTTTTTGCAGAGGAGACTTCAGTCTCACTAGCGATGTGTTCGATGTTGACTGGATTAGCTTGGGAATCCCTGATAGAGGTTTGGCTCCTTTGGTAGGGTCATTGTAGATTTTCAGGCTCCTCCAGCCACTTTTAGTAGATGTCTGTACCCAGACATGATATGCTTCGGCTTGTTGCTTGTATGACTTGAGTGTTGGGTCATGTGACCCCTGTTTGTAATATCACACTATTTGGCTCTTATGAGTCTTTAATAAACACTTTGAGTCGTAGAGTTGTGTTGTGATGCCATGTTGTATTCACACATATCGTGCATATTGCGTGTATGTTTTGAAATGCATTGTATGTGTGGGATTCGACACCTAGTCGTATGGCTATGGTAGCCTTCTTTACAGGGAAATGCCTCTTTGTTCTTCCATTGAGCTCCGGTAGCTTGCTACTTCACTACTAGGAAAAAGCCTAGTAGTAGCGCGGGTTAAACAGCTAGTAGTAGCGCGGGTGCCCGCGCTACTTGATACGTCCATTTTGCATCATGCTTTTATATTGATATTTATTGCATGATGGGCTGTTATTACACATTATGGTACAATACTTATGCCTTTTCTCTCTTATTTTACAAGGTTTACATGAAGAGGGAGAATGCCGGCAGCTGGAATTCTGGACTGGAAAAGGAGCAAATATGAGAGACCTATTCTGCACAACTCCAAAAGTCCTGAAAAGTTACGGAGAATTATTTTGGAATATATAAAAAATATTGGGCGAAAGAAATACCAGAGGGGACCCACCAGGAGGTCACAAGCCAGGGGGGCGCGCCCTACCCCCCTGGGCGCGCCCCTGTGGCTTGTGGGCCCCCTGGCAGGCCTCCGGTGCCCATCTTCTGCTATATGGAGGGTTTTGACCTGGAAAAAATCATAAGAGAGCTTTCGGGACGAAGCGCCGCCGTCTCGAGGCGGAACCTGGGCAGAAGCAATCTAGGGCTCCGGTGGAGCTGTTCTGCCGGGGAAACTTCCCTACCGGAGGGGGAAATCGAAGCCATCGTCATCACCAACGATCCTCTCATCGAGAGGGAGTCAATCTCCATCAACATCTTCACCAGCACCATCTCCTCTCCAAACCCTAGTTCATCTCTGGTATCCGATCTTTGTCTCAAAACCTCAGATTGGTACCTGTGGGTTGCTAGTAGTGTTGATTACTCCTTGTAGTTGATGCTAGTTGGTTTACATGGTGGAAGATCATATGTTCAGATCCTTAATGATAATTAATAATCCTCTGAATATGAACATGAATATGCTTTGTGAGTAGTTACGTTTGTTCCTGAGGACATGGGATAAGTCTTGTTATAAGTAATCATGTGAATTTGGTATTCGTTCGATATTTTGATGAGATGTATGTTGTCTCTCCTCTAGTGGTGTTATGTGAACATCGACTACATGACACTTCACCATTATTTGGGCCTAGGGGAAGGCATTGGAAAGTAATAAGTAGATGATGGGTTGCTAGAGTGACAGAAGCTTAAACCCTAGTTTATGCATTGCTTTGTAAGGGGCTGATTTGGATCCATATGTTTCATGCTATGGTTAGATTTATCTTAATTCCTTTTTCGTAGTTGCGGATGCTTGTGAGAGAGGTTAATCATAAGTGGGAGGCTTGTCCAAGTAAGGACAGCACCCAAGCACCGGTCCACCCACATATCAAATTATCAAAGTAACGAACGCGAATCATATGAGCATGATGAAAACTAGCTTGACAGAAATTCCCATGTGTCCTCGGGAGCGCTTTGCTTTATATAAGAGTTTGTCCAGGCTTGTCCTTTGCTTCAAAAACGATTGGGCCACCTTGCTGCACCTTTGATACATTTGTTACTTGCTATCCGTTATGAATTATCTTATCACAAAAGTATTTGTTACCGATAATTTCAGTGCTTGCAGAGAATACCTTACTGAAAACCGCTTGTCATTTCCTTCTGCTCCTCGTTGGGTTCGACACTCTTACTTATCGAAAGGACTACGATAGATCCCCTATACTTGTGGGTCATCAAGACTCTTTTCTGGCGCCGTTGCCGGGGAGTGAAGCGCCTTTGTTAAGTGGAATTTGGTAAGGAAAAATTTATATAGTGTGCTGAAATTTACTGTCACTTGTTACTATGGAAAATAATCCTTTGAGGGGCTTGTTCGGGGTATCTTCGCCTCGACTGGAAGCACAAAGAGTTGTTCCTCAACCTACTAAACCTGCTGAAAATATTTATTATGAAATTCCTTTGGGTATGATAGAGAAACTGCTAGCTAATCCTTATGCAGGAGATGGAACACTACATCCTGATTTGCATCTAATCTATGTGGATGAAGTTTGTGGATTATTTAAGCTTGCAGGTTTGCCCAAGGATGATGTCAAGAAGAAGGTCTTCCCTTTATCTTTGAAGGAGAAGGCATTGACATGGTATAGGCTATGTGATGATATTGGATCATGGAACTACAACCGATTGAAATTGGAATTTCATCAGAAGTTTTATCCTATGCATCTGGTTCATCGTGATCGGAATTATATTTATAATTTTTGGCCTCGTGAAGGAGAAAGTATCGCTCAAGCTTGGGGGAGGCTTAAGTCAATGCTATATTCATGCCCCAATCATGAGCTCCCAAGAGAAATTATTATTCAGAATTTTTATGCTCGGCTTTCTCGTAATGATCAATCCATGCTCGATACTTCTTGTACTGGTTCCTTTATGAAGAAAGATATTGAATTCAAATGGGACTTATTGGAAATAATTAAACGCAACTCTGAAGATTGGGAACTCGACGAAGGTAAGGAGTCAGGTATAAACCTTAAGTTTGATTGTGTTAAATCCTTTATAGACACTGATGCTTTTCGTGAATTTAGCACTAAATATGGACTTGACTCTGAGATAGTAGCTTCTTTCTGTGAATCTTTTGCTGCTCATGTTGATCTCCCCAAGGAGAAGTGGTTTAAATATCATCCTCCCATTGAAGTGAAAGTAGTTGAACCAATTAAAGTTGAAGAAGAAACTATTATTTATAATGTTGATCCTGTTATTCCTGCTGCTTATATTGAGAAACCACCTTTTCCTGTTAGAATAAAGGAACATGCTAAAGCTTCAACTGTGGTTCGTAAGAGTTATACTAGAACACCCACACCCCCTGAACAAATCAAAGTTGAACCTAGTATTGCTATGGTTAAAGATCTCTTGGTTGATAATATTGATGGGCATGTTATTCATTTCTGTGATGAAGCTGCTAGAATTGCTAGACCTGATACTAAAGATAAACATAGACCTATTGTTGGCATGCCTGTTGTTTCTGTTAAAATAGGAGATCATTGTTATCATGGCTTATGTGATGTGGGTGCTAGTGTGAGTGCAATTCCCTTTACCTTATATCAAAAAATTATGAATGATATTGCACCAGCTGAATTAGAGGAAATTGATGTCACCATTAAGCTTGCTAATAGAGATACTATAGCACCAGTTGGGATTGTTAGAGATGTTGAAGTCTTGTGTGGGGAAATAAAATATCCTACTGATTTTCTTGTTCTTGGTTCCCCGCAAGATGATTTTTGTCCCATTATATTTGGTAGACCTTTCTTGAATACTGTTAATGCTAGGATAGATTGTGAGAAAGAAACTGTTACTGTAAGTTTTGGGGATGTGTCTCATGAGTTTAATTTCTCTAAATTTCGTAGACAAACCCATGATAAAGAATTGCCTAGTAATGATGAAATTATTGGTCTTGCTTCTATTGTTGTGCCTCCTACTGATCCCTTAGAACAATATTTGCTAGACCATGAAAATGACATGCATATGAATGAAAGGAATGAAATAGATAAGATTTTCTTTGATCAGCATCCTATTTTGAAACACAACCAGCCTGTTGAAATACTTGGGGATCCTCCTCCACCCAAGAGTGATCCCGTGTTCGAGCTTAAACAATTACCGGATACTTTGAAATATGCCTATCTTGATGAAAAGAAGATATACCCTATTATTATTAGTGCTAACCTTTCAGAGCATGAAGAAAAGAGATTATTGAAAACTCTGAGGAAGCACCGTGTTGCTATTGGATATACTCTTGATGATCTTAAGGGCATTAGTCCCACTCTATGTCAGCATAAAATTAATATGGAGCCTGATGCTAAACCAGTTGTTGATCACCAACGACGGTTAAATCCTAAAATGAAAGAAGTGGTAAGAAATGAAATATTAAAGCTTCTGGAGGCAGGTATAATTTATCCTATTGCTGATAGTAGATGGGTTAGTCCCGTTCATTGTGTCCCTAAGAAGGGAGGTATTACCGTTGTTCCTAATGATAAAAATGAATTGATCCCGCAAAGAATTGTTACAGGATATAGAATGGTAATTGATTTTAGGAAATTAAATAAAGCTACTAGAAAATATCATTACCCTCTACCTTTTATTGATCAAATGCTAGAAAGACTATCCAAACACACACACTTCTGCTTCTAGATGGTTATTCTGGTTTCTCTCAAATACATGTGTCAAAAGAGGATCAAGAGAAGACCACTTTTACTTGTCCTTTCGGTACCTTTGCTTATAGACGTATGCCTTTTGGTCTATGCAATGCACCTGCTACCTTTCAAAGATGTATGATGGCTATATTCTCTGACTTTTGTGAAAAGATTGTTGAGGTTTTCATGGATGATTTCTCCGTTTACGGAACTTCTTTTGATGATTGCTTGAGCAACCTTCATCGAGTTTTGCAGAGATGTGAAGAAACTAATCTTGTCTTGAATTGGGAGAAGTGCCACTTTATGGTTAATGAGGGCATTGTCTTGGGACATAAGATCTCCGAAAGAGGTATTGAAGTTGATAAAGCTAAAGTTGATGCTATTGAAAAAATGTCGTGCCCTACGGATATCAAAGGTATAAGAAGTTTCCTTGGTCATGCTGGTTTCTATAGGAGGTTTATTAAAGACTTCTCTAAGATTTCTAGGCCTCTCACTAATCTTTTGCAAAAAGATGTTCCATTCGTTTTTGATGATGATTGTGTAGAAGCATTTGAAATTCTTAAGAGAGCCTTGATCACTGCACCTGTTGTTCAACCACCTGATTGGAACCTACCCTTTGAAATTATGTGTGATGCTAGTGATTATGCTGTTGGTGCTGTTCTAGGACAAAGAGTTGATAAGAAATTAAATGCTATCCATTATGCTAGTAAAACTCTAGACAGTGCTCAAAGAAACTATGCTACCACTGAAAAGGAATTTTTAGCAGTTGTGTTTGCTTGTGATAAGTTCAGACCTTATATTGTTGATTCCAAAGTAACTGTTCACACTGATCATGCTGCTATAAAATATCTTATGGAAAAGAAAGATGCTAAACCTAGACTTATTAGATGGGTTCTTCTGCTACAAGAATTTGATTTGCATATTATTGATTGAAAGGGTGCTGAGAACCCCGTAGCAGACAACTTGTCTAGGTTAGAAAATGTTCTTGATGACCCACTACCTATTGATGATAGCTTTCCTGATGAACAATTAGCTGTCATAAATGCTTCACGTAATGCTCCGTGGTATGCTGATTATGCTAATTACATTGTTGCTAAATTCATACCACCTAGTTTCACGTACCAACAAAAGGAAAACTTCTTCTATGATTTAAGACATTACTTTTGGGATGATCCACACCTTTATAAAGAAGGAGTAGATGGTGTTATTAGACGTTGTGTACCTGAGCATGAACAGGAACAGATCCTACACAAGTGCCACTCCGAGGCCTATGGAGGACACCACACTGGAGATAGAACGGCACACAAGGTATTACAATCTGGTTTTGATTGGCCTACTCTCTTCAAGGATGCTCGTAAGTTTGTCTTGTCTTGTGATGAATGTCAAAGAATTGGTAATATTAGTAGACGTCAGGAAATGCCCATGAATTACTCTCTTGTTATTGAACCATTTGATGTTTGGGGTTTTGATTATATGGGACCTTTTCCAAAATCCAACGGGTATACTCATATTCTAGTTGATGTTGATTATTTTACTAAGTGGGTAGAAGCTATTCCAACTAGTAGTGCTGATCATAACACTTCTATTAAAATGCTTAAAGAAGTTATTTTCCCTAGATTTGGAGTCCCCAGATATTTAATGAATGATGGTAGTTCACACTTTATTCATGGTGCTTTCCGTAAATTGCTTGCTAAGTATGATGTTAATCATAGAATTGCATCTCCTTATCATCCTCAGTCTAGTGGTCAAGTAGAATTAAGCAATAGAGAAATTAAATTGATTTTGCAAAAGACTGTTAATAGATCTAGAAAGAATTGGTCTAAGAAACTTGATGATGCATTATGGGCTTATAGAACTGCTTACAAAAACCCTATGGGTATGTCTCCGTATAAAATGGTTTATGGTAAAGCATGTCACTTACCTCTAGAACTAGAACATAAAGCTTATTGGGCAATCAAAGAGCTCAACTATGATTTCAAACTTGCTGGTGAGACGAGGTTATTTGACATTAGCTCACTTGATGAATGGAGAACCCAGGCCTATGAGAATGCCAAGTTGTTTAAAGAAAAAGTTAAGAGATGGCGTGATAGAAGGATACAAAAGCGTGAATTCAATGTAGGTGACCATGTCTTGCTATACAATTCTCGTTTAAGATTTTTTACAGGAAAACTTCTCTCTAAATGGGAAGGACCTTACATTATCGAGGAAGTGTACCGTTCCGGTGCCATCAAGATCAACAATGCCGAAGGCACAAATCCGAAGGTGGTAAACGGGCAAAGAATCAAACATTATATCTCAGGTACTCCCATAAATGTTGAAACCAATATTATCAATACCATAACTCCGGAGGAGTACATTAGGGAGACCTACCAGAACGTTTCAGACTCCGAAAAGGAATAGGTATGAGGTACGGTAAGAAAACCGACTCCAACACTTTTTCAATAGCATTTTTTCTCCGTTTTGGAATATTTAAAAAATCAGGAAAATTTAAAGTAGTCCGAAAAGTGCACGAGGAAGCGACAAGCCAGGGGGGCGCGCCCTACCCCCTGGGCGCGCCCCTGTGGCTTGTGGCCACCCCGTGTACCCTCCGGACTCCGTTTTCTTGTGGTATACTCCTTTAGGTCGGTAAAAATTCATTATATAATCTCCCGAGGTTTTAACCTTCGTATCACGACAATACCTCCTGTTTTCGTTTTGAGCTGTTTCTGCAGCAGATTTAGAGCAATATATCGTCCCAAGATTCCGATGGGGAGAGCTATGTATCGCATTATCTTGCCAATCCCAAGCTCTATGGGGATTTAGATCCTTATGGATTGTTCTCGGAGGAGGAACAAGAAGGCAAGTATGAGGAAGAAAGCACGGATGAAGAAGAGATCTCCTTGCCTCAACCAGGAGATATGCACGTGGAGTTCAGGAAGTCTAGCCTCCCAAACACAAGGAGGAAATCCAAGGTTCTATTTATCCCTTCTCGTTTTCTGCAGGAGAGCAAGCAAGAATTATGTCAAAGGATATTGAAGCTCGAGCAGGAGGTTGACGATCTAAGGGAACATAATTTTATGCTTAAGAGAAAACTGAACAAGCTTAAAGATCCTTCTCCATCATCACCACCTCCGAAGGAAGACAACTAAACACATGGGTATGGGCACTTCCCTTGGCTTGTGCCAAGCTTGGGGGAGGTGCCCCGGTATTGTATCACCATCACATCTTTTACTTTCTTCGTTTTTCTCAGTTCGATCCTTTTGGTTACATCTTGATCAAGTAGAATAAAGTTTTAGTGTGGTCTATTTTTGAGTTTTGCTTTATGTTCCCCCTATGTAAGCGAGTCCGAGAGTTATATAATAAAAAGTAGCTTTGAGTTCAGGGCTTTGCTTGCTTGCTATGATCTTGAGAAAATGAAATAGAAAGAAGAATAGAATAAAAGCAAAGAGTATATATGATGATCTTATGGAGAGTGATGACTTCACATATAAGAAGTATGTTGATTGAAATTTGTTGTGAGTTGACAAACATAGCGATTGGTCATTGCTGCAATTAAAAGAAAGTAATAAAGAAAGAGAGGTTCACATATAAATATATTATCTTGGACATCTTTTATGATTGTGAGCACTCATTAAAATATTATATGCTAAGAAGTTGATGTTGAACAAGGAAGACAACATAATGAGTTATGTTTGCTTATTTCCGAATAGAAGTTATATTGTCATGGATCCTCTAATATGTGACGCTTGCTTCCACCCCATATCAGCCAAAACTTCCGCACCAAGTAGAGATACTACTTGTGCATCCAAACACCCTTAACCCAGTTTTGCCATGAGAGTCCACCATACCTACCTATGGATTGAGTAAGATCCTTCAAGTAAGTTGTCATTGGTGCAAGCAATAAAAATTGCTCTATAAATATGTATGATCTATTAGTGTTAGGAAAATAAACTTTATACTAACTTGTGATATGGAAGAAATAAAAGCGACAGACTGTATAATAAAGTTCTTTATCACAAGAGGCAATATAAAGTGACGTTCTTTTGCATTAAGAGATTGCCCATCCAACTATAAAAGCGCATGACAACCTCTGCTTCCCTCTGCGAAGGGCCTATCTGTTACTTTTACTTTTTAGTACTTACCTTTATGCAAGAGTCGTGGTGATCCTCACCGCTTCCTTTATTTCGCCTTTTTCTCTTGGCAAGCGTCATGTGTTGGGGAATGATCTAGGCACATATATCCACTCGGATGTGGGTGATCATGATTTATTTCTGTTGACATTACCCTTGAGGTAAATAGTTGGGAGGCAAGAATATAAGCCCCTATCTTTCTCTGTGTCCAATTGAAGCTTTGACCACATAAGTACCGCGTGAGTGTTAGCAATTATGAAAGACTAAAAGATGATTGAGTATGTGGATTTGCTGTACAAACTCTTATATTGACTCTTTTCGATGTTATGATAAATTGCAATTGCTTTAATAACTGAGATCATAGTTTGATGGTTCTCAATAGAGTTCTTGAATCATACTTTACCTTGTGAATGAATTGTTACTCTAGCAAAAGAAATTATATATCAATAAGAATTGTTGTTATAGAGATGATCATGATGCCCTCATGTACGTATTTTGTTTTATCGACACCTCTATCTCTAAACATGTGGACATATTTATCGATTTCGGCTTTCGCTTGAGGACAAGCGAGGTCTAAGCATGGGGGAGTTGATACGTCCATTTTGCATCATGCTTTTATATTGATATTTATTGCATTATGGGCTGTTATTACACATTATGGTACAATACTTATGCCTTTTCTCTCTTATTTTACAAGGTTTACATGAAGAGGGAGAATGCCGGCAGCTGGAATTCTGGACTGGAAAAGGAGCAAATATGAGAGACCTATTCTGCAAAACTCCAAAACTCCTGAAAAGTTACGGAGAATTATTTTGGAATATATAAAAAATATTGGGCGAAAGAAATACCAGAGGGGGCCCACCAGGAGGTCACAAGCCAGGGGCGCGCCCTACCCCCCTGGGCGCGCCCCTGTGGCTTGTGGGCCCCCAGGCAGGCCTCCGGTGCCCATCTTCTACTATATGGAGGGTTTTGACCTGGAAAAAATCATAAGAGAGCTTTCGGGACGAAGCGCCGCCGTCTCGAGGCGGAACCTGGGCAGAAGCAATCTAGGGCTCCGGCGGAGCTGTTCTGCCGGGGAAACTTCCCTCCCAGAGGGGGAAATCGAAGCCATCATCATCACCAACGATCCTCTCATCGAGAGGGGGTCAATCTCCATCAACATCTTCACCAGCACCATCTCCTCTCCAAACCCTAGTTCATCTCTTGTATCCGATCTTTGTCTCAAAACCTCATATTGGTACCTGTGGGTTGCTAGTAATGTTGATTACTCCTTGTAGTTGATGCTAGTTGGTTTACTTGGTGGAAGATCATATGTTCAGATCCTTAATGATAATTAATACTCCTCTGAATATAAACATGAATATGCTTTGTGAGTAGTTATGTTTGTTCCTGAGGACATGGGATAAGTCTTGTTATAAGTAATCATGTGAATTTGGTATTCGTTCGATATTTTGATGAGATATATGTGTCTCTCTTCTAGTGGTGTTATGTGAACGTCGACTACATGACACTTCACCATTATTTGGGCCTAGGGGAAGGCATTGGGAAGTAATAAGTAGATGATGGGTTGCTAGAGTGACAGAAGCTTAAACCCTAGTTTATGCGTTGCTTCATAAGGGGCTGATTTGGATCCATATGTTTCATGCTATGGTTAGATTTATCTTAATTCCTTTTTCGTAGTTGCAGATGCTTGCGAGAGAGGTTAATCATAAGTGGGAGGCTTGTCCAAGTAAGGGCAGCACCCAAGCACCGGTCCACCCACATATCAAATTATCAAAGTAACGAACGCGAATCATATGAGCATGATGAAAACTAGCTTGACATAAATTCCCATGTGTCCTCGGGAGCGCTTTGCTTTATATAAGAGTTTGTCCAGGCTTGTTCTTTGCTTCAAAAAGGATTGGGCCACCTTGTTGCACCTTTGCTACATTTGTTACTTGCTATCCGTTACGAATTATCTTATCCCAAAACTATCTGTTACCGATAATTTCAGTGCTTGCAGAGAATACCTTACTGAAAACCGCTTGTCATTTCCTTCTGCTCCTCGTTGGGTTCGACACTCATACTTATCGAAAGGACTACGATAGATACCCTATACTTGTGGGTCATCACTAATACTACGGCGCTACAGCTAAGTTGTAGTAGTAGCGCGGGTGCACCCGCGTTACTAATATGTGTGTTAGTAGTAGCGCGCGTACCACACACGCTATTACTAACTATCTGTAGCGCGTGCCTATGACCCGCGCTACTACTATTAATTTCAAAAACCAAAACAAAATATCGATCCCATGCGTGCTGTCAATGGTGTCAATGGTTCGATGCAGCGATGACAGGGGTCGCCGGAGGCGAAGACGGGCGGCGACAGACGAGATCCGACAACGGCTGTTAGAGAGGGCCTAGATCCAGGACAGAGCAAGGCGGCGGCATGGGGCTTCTCTTCACAGCCAAGGCAGAAAGCTCCTGGTCGTCCATGGCAACGACCTGCATGGGCATGGACATGGGAGGGTAAGTCAAACCAGAGGGAGAGAGAGAGAAAAAGGAAAACGGGAGAGAGCGGAAGGAGATGGAGGGAGCAGCAGGGTTGGTCGCCGGTGGTGCGGTGCTCTGGCGTGATGGCATGGAGACACTGGGAAGACCGGCGAGCTCCTGGACGCCGGCGGCCGAGGCGGCGGCCTCTTTATGCGCCATGGAGGAGGAGTCGCGCCTGGGCAGGAGGTCCATGTGAGAGCTACTACTATGGCATGTCCATGTGAGGTCGTCCATGTGAGAGGGAGAGAGAGTGGCGAGAGGGACGGGAGAGAGGAACGATTTAGGGGAGGAGATGGGGATTTCGGGGCTGTTAAAGAACTCTGTACTTAGTAGTAGCGCTGGTTTATACCCCGCGCTACTACTATGGCCTGTCCCGGGAGGGCACGGTAGAGACCACTTAGTAGTAGCGAGGGTTATAAACCCGCGCTACTACTATTATTTTAGTAGTAGCATGGGTTTATACACTGCGCTACTACTATGGCCTGCACCGGGGGGAACGGTAGAGACCACTTAGTAGTAGTGAGGGTTAAAAACCCGCACTACTAGTAAGTACCAGTAGCGAGGGGTAAAAACCCGCGCTACTAGTAAGCGTCTGTCTATAAGCTTTTTCCTAGTAGTGCTTCTTTGGACACATTGATTGACCGACATGTATCCTTCTTTGCTGTTGTGTCTGTCCCTACGGGGAAATGTCACGCGGTGTAATGGAGTCCGTGAAGTCTGCTATGACTCGTCTACACACGTTGATGACAGAAATATCATGCGGTGTAATAGAGTCCGTGTAGCTTGCTAGGAATCGTCTACACACACGGTACACCTGCTTTGCTAGGTTATGTATGCCTGTCCCTATACGGTTGTGCCACTTGGGTCTATAACTAGTCATGTCGACACGGATTCTCTGACATATGATTTCTAGCCACATGTTCATATACGTGAGCCAAAAGACGCAAACAGTCCCGGCCAAACTAAGGTGGCAGTCATGGGGATTACCGTGCGTGAGGCCGCAAAGTGATATGGTGTGTTACATATTAGATTTGTATGGCTTAGGATCGGGGTCCCGACAATGTTGGTATCAGAGCTTGACTACTTGTAGGATTACCAATCCAAACTGGTCGATGTTGAGTCTAGAACTATTTTAGTTATATAAGGGAATTTGCTATATGTTTGAATTCCACTTCAATTAATTTGATCACTTGATGTATTAGGTCAATTCAGTACCTTAACTTGTCATGTCATACATCATGGTTGTGCATTGCCTGAATTGAATGTTTTTCCCTCTTGTTTTCTGGTGTTTGTTCCCCCCGGTAGACGGTGTTCCGACGATGAAACCGATGTCACTGATGAAGAGCTTTACCATCTTCGGAAGTGCCACGCAAGCAACCCCCCCTTGAGCATCCCGATAATATCCTACTGTCTCGCTCCTGCTCTCTTATACTGCAGTAGAACAACAACGATTCAACTATTACATGTTCCGGTAGTTGAACCCATACCTCTGCATGACCTGTCTTTGAGACAGTAAATAGCTAAAACCACTCCACATGAGTAGCAACTGCTTGAGCCTTGTTGTGCCTACTCATCCATGCTTGCTTACTGTGCCTACTATGCTTAGAGTCATGTCGGGTCTGATCCATCTGGGCGATGAATCGGAATGCATTTGTTCATGTCCTACTGTGTGTGAGAGCTAAGTGTGTGAACGCAATTTGGTAAAGGTAGCGATGAGAGGCCATGTAGGAGTACATGGCGGGTTGTCTCATTTGGACCGTCCTTAAGAACTAAGTTATGTGTATGTTATCCAAGACAAGATACTACCACACATTGGGATCCTTAATTGACCCTCTCGGATTATTAATCACCTAGATCTCTGTACAGGAGTTGCAACTAGTTTCTAGTGTTTGTAGGAAAAGTGTTGGCAGTCGTGCATAGCACTGCCCGACGGGGTGGGCTCTGATGCAGTATATACACCGTGGCACGGTATACAAAGTGGCACCCAAATGGTGGGCTTGTGGAACCCTGCGCACATCGTTTGAGGCCGTAGAGGAAACTTCGGTCGGACTTCCTTGCGGGTTCATTCTCAAATAGGCGATAAACTTGGACTAGAGTCTTGCGTGGTTAACGGTCGTGGCCGACGCCCACGCGAGTGCTTCCGCTTGAAGGTTGCCGAGATGCATGATGTGCATATGGTGCTAAGTGGTGAGAGCATGTGTGAAGAAGTATACCCCTGTAAGGTTAACTAATCTGTTCGAATAACCGCGTCCTCAGATATGGAATACTTGGAAAGCTTATGTGGTTCATATACAACGTAACTGGATACTCTAAAATGCGCACGATAAGTATGAGTGCTATGGATGGCCCTCTTGTGGGAAGACGGGAGTGGATCCATAGTGGTGTATTGATGTGATGAATATGTCGACTCGTGTGCGCTCACTTACCCCAAAGATACTACTTGTAGTCGTAGTATAGGTTAGCCAAGAGTCAAGCTGGCTTGCTGCAATAAACTCCACAACCCCCTTGTTGATAATGATGCATATGTAGTTAGTTCTGATGTAAGCCTTGCTGAGTACCTTTGTACTCACGGATGCTTAATTTATGTTTTTGCAGAGGAGACTTCAGTCTCACTAGCGATATGTTCGATGTTGACCGGATTAGCTTGGGAATCCCAGAGAGAGTTCTAGCTCCTTTGGTAGGGTCGTTGTAGATTTTCAGGCTCCTCCAGCCACTTTTAGTAGATGCCTATACCCATACATGATATGCTTTCGCTTGTTGCTTGTATGACTTGAGTGTTGGTTCATGTGACCCATGTTTGTAATATCACACTATGTTGGCGCTCATGAGTCTTTAATAAACACTTTCAGTCATAGAGTTGTGTTGTGATGCCATGTTGTATTCACACATATCGTGCATATTGCGTGTATGTTTTGAAATGCATTGTATGTGTGGGATTCGACACCTAGTCGGATGCCTATGGTAGCCTTCTTTACAGGGAAATGCCTCTTTGTGCTTCCATTAAGCCCTGGTAGCTTGCTACTACTCTGGACATATTGATTGACCGGCATGTATCCTTCTTTGTTGTTGTGTCTGTCCCTACGGGGAAATGTCACGCGGTGTAATGGAGTCCATGTAGCCTACTATGAATCGTCTACACACGTTCATGATAGAAATGTCACGAAGTGTAATGGAGTCCGTGTAGCTTGCTATGACTCGTCTACACACACTCATGGCTGACACTTGCTTTGCTGGGTTATGTAGGCTTGTCCTTATACGGTTGTGCCACTTGGGTCTATAACTAGTCATGTCGACCCGGGTTCTCTGACATATGATTGCTAGTGACATGTTCATATACGTGAGCCAAAAGACGCAAACGGTCCCGGCCAAGGTAAGGTGGCAGCCATGGGGATTACCGTGCGTGAGGCTGCAAAGTGATATGATGTGTTACATGCTAGATTTGTATGGCTTAGGATCGGGGTCCCGACATTTGTATTGCTGCTATTAAGTATAAAACGATGGGGTTTGTTCATATTAAATGAATTCTCTTTGTCTACATCATGTCATTGTTCTCCAAGCATTACTCTGTTTTACTTAATACTCTATATGCATGCTGGATAGCGGTCGATGGGTGGAGTAATAGTAATAGGTGCAGGCAGGAGTCGGCCTATTTGCTTATGGACGTGATGCCTATATACACATGATCATTGTCGTGAATAAAGATTGCATAACTATGTGCTTTTCTGTCAATTTCCCAACAATAGTTTGTCTACCCACCGTATGCTTACTATATGAGAGATGCCACCAGGGAAAACTATGCCCCCCCGGGTCTATTCACATATAAATTTACAAAAGCTTTCAATACCTTGCAACCATTTATTATATTTTATTTTATTTTGTAATTTACAATTATCTACTATCATCTACACACTTCATTTTCTTGCAAATAACGAGACCAAGGGGATTGACAACCCTCTTGCCGCGTTGGGTGCAAGTGTTTGCTATTTTGTGTGCAGTCGCTGACGACGGTGGTTGACCGTTACTCCTATTGGTTCGATATAAACCTTGGTTCCCTACTAAGGGAAATACTTATTCGTACTGTGCTGCATCACCCGTTCCTCTTCACAGAAAACCCAATGCAGGTCACAAGTATCACCCCGAAACTTTTTTATGATTTTTTCTGGACTAAAAGAAGAACTGGAAGCTTTGGGAGGAGCCTGGAGGCTCCACGAGGGAGCCACCACACAACAGGGCGCGCCCAGGGGGTGGCCGCAACCTGTTATGTGGTGGCCCCCTCGGGTGTTTCCCGATGCCCCTCTCTGGCCTATAAATTCCAATAAATCCCAAAAACCCTAGGGAGCCTCCCAAAACATTTTTTCCGCCGCCGCAAGTCTCCGTTCCGTCGTGTGCCCATCTGGAGCCCTGTTCTGGTGCCCTGCCGGAGGGGGAATCGATCACGGAGGGCCTCTACATCAACCTTGCTGCTCCCATGGTGATGTGTGAGAAGTTCCCTATAGACCTACGGGTCCGTAGTTAGTACCTAGATGTCTATCTCTCTCTCTCTTGATCTTCAATACAAAGTTCACCGCATCTTCGCGGTGATCTAATCGATGTAATCACTTCGTGCGATGCGTTTGTTGGGATCCGATGAATTGTGGGTTTATGTTCAGATTATTCAAGAAAAAGATTTGAGTCTTCTCTGATTTCTATTATGATTCTTATTTGCATGATTATTATAGCTTTGTAAATCTCTCTGATCTATTGAAATAGTTTGGCCAACTAGATTGATATTTGGCGGTGCTCCATATCCCAGTGACAGAAGAGGACAAGGATAAAATTATGGGGTTAATTCATATTGATTGAGTTTTCTTTGTCTACATCATGTCATCGTTCTCCAAGCATCACTCTCTTTGTCATGAACTTAATACTTAGAGAGGCAAGCATAGAAGTACTCTCGACGTGGAGTAATAGTAATAAGGCAGGCAGGAGTCAGCCTATTTGCTTATGGACGTGATGCCTATATAAACATGATCATTGCTGTGAATAAATATTGCATAACTATGAGCTTTTCTATCAATTGCCCAACGGTAATTTGTTTACCCACCATATGCCTACTACATGAGAGATGCCACTAGAGAACACTACGGCCCCCGGGTCTATTCACTTATATATTTACAAAAGCTTTCAATACCTTGCTGCCATTTATTTACTTTTATTTTATTTTGCAATTTACAATATTCAAATTTTATCTACACACTTCATTTGCTTGCAAATAACGAGTCCAACGGGATTGACAACCCTCTTGCCCGCGTTGGGTTCAACCGTTTGCTTCTTTGTGCGCAGTCACTGAAGACGGGGTTTGCGTGCAACTCCTATTGGTTTGATAAACCTTGGTTCTCAACTGAGGGAAATACTTATCTATACTGTGCTGCATCACACGTTCCTCTTCACAAAAAACTCAACAGAGATCACAAGTATCAGCCCCTAGGTAGGAGGTTGGTAGGAGTTAACTATCGCGCGCCCCCAATTCGAACAACACGATAGGATTTCATTTCAGACATAAAAATGCTCACGCATCATCACCATGCCATAGTTAATACTTAGATGAATAACAAATAACAAGCTTTAATTACCTATATTTATACTAACCAATAATCATGTACTCCTGCCCTTTCATATTATTACATCAATATAATCAACTCATGTTTCTTATTTAGTGAACTACATGAAAGTTTTTATTATATCCCCCTTGAATACCTATCCTTTTTGGACTAGTCTTATAACACGTGCCCATTATCGTTCCTATTTCTTATTATACTATCAAAAAGATTTAAGTGAAGCATGAGAGTTTAATTATTTCTATAAAATATCAACGCCACCGTGCTCTAAAAAGATATAAGTGAAGCACTAGAGCAACTACCTAGCTCAAAAGATATAAGTGAAGCAAATAGAGCATTCTAACAAATTATGATGACCGGGTGTCTCTCTCAAATATGTGTGTCCAGCAAACTATGGTTGTGGCAAACAAAAAGAAAATCAAAATATAACACACGCCGCTCCAAGCAAAACACATATCATGTGATGAATAAAAATATAGCTCCAAGTGAGATACCGATAGATTGGAGATGAAAGAGGGGATGCCTTTAGAGGCATCCCCAAGCTTAGACGCTTGGGTATTCCTTGAATATTATCTTGGGGTACATTGAGCATCCCCAAGCTTAGGGTCTTGCCGCTCCTTATTCCTTCGTCCATCGTTGTCTCACCCAAAACATGAAAACTTCAGCACAGAAAACTCAACAAAACCTCATGAGGTCCGTTAGTATAATAGACATATCAAATAATTTAGGTATTTTTATAAATTGATTTATACTTTATTGTTGCATAATGAGTACTGTATTCTAACTTCTCCATGTCTTATACCCCCCGAAACAATCCATAGCATCATCAAAACAAGCAAACTATGCAAGCAAAAAACAGAACCTGTCTAAATCAGAACAGGCTGTAATGATTTGAACTAAAACCATACTTCTATAATTTTGAAAATTATGAAAAAATAGGAAAACCTGGGTAATTTATATACCAATATTTTGTAAAAAAATTCAGGTCAAAAAGACGTCTAGTAAAATCAGAGAAATTCTGCACTGGACGTAAAAGTTTCTGTTTTTGCACATCATCAATCCTACTATCTTCCACCAAAGCTTTACTTGGCACAAACACTAATTTAAATATAAAAACATAATCATTATAGTAGCAATAATCATGTCAACATGCCAAAATAGAAAGTAAAACACAAAGTTAAAGATAATTATTAGGTTGCCTCCCAACAAGCGCTATTGTTTTATGCCCCTAGCTAGGCATAATGCATAGTATCAAGTATTGTCGTCCTTATGTCGGAACCCCGATTCTAAGTCATATGAATCCAGCCTGTAACATATCACATCACTTTGCGGCCTCACACACGGTAATCCCCACGTCTGCCACCTTACCCTGGGCGGGACGGTTTGCGTATTTTGGCTCACGGATATGAACATGTCGCTAGCAATCATACGTCAGAGAACCCGGATCGACATGACTAGTCGTAGGACCCAAGTGGCACATCCGTACAAGAACAGGCATACGTAACCCAACAATGCAGGTGTCGGTCATCAGCGTGTGTAGACGAGTCATAGCAAGCTACACGGACTCCATTACGCCGTGAGACATTTCTTTCATCAACTGCACGTAGACGAGTCATAGCAGGCTACATGGACTCCATTACACTGCGAGCCATTTCCCCGTAGGGATAGACATAGCAACAAAGAAGGATACACGCTAGTCAATCAATGTTTCCAGAGCAGTAGCAAGCTACCATGGCTCAGTGGAAGCACAAATAGGCATTTTCCCGTAAAGAGTACTACTAAAGGCACACAACTAGGTGTCGAATCCCGTACATACCGATGCACGTCACACGTACGCACAACATGCACGATATGCATAGATACAACATGGCATCGCAACATAACCATACAACATCACAACATTTATTTAGAAGGCTTGGAAGAGTCTTGCATAATAAGTTCATACAAGTAGGGGTCACATGACCCAACACTCAAGTCATACAAACAAGTCTTACTAGCCATGCGGAAGCGTAAGTTGTTTGAGTACAGACAGATGAAGCGATAAAAAGGCATGTAGCCTAACTATGTACAACCCTTCCCAAGGGTGTCGGGCCGTAGCTGGGATACCAGCTACTCAGTGTCGTCAATGTCTAGATAAAACCCATCTGGTGGATCGTGGGTCTCCTCTGCAATAGTTTAAGCAAACGTGAGTACAAACGTACTCAGCTAGTCTTTAAATAGGACCTAGTCTAGTCATGCATCTGTATCAAAAGGGGGGTGGTGGTGTTTCATGCAGCACGCCAGCTTTGACTCTTGGCTATCATGTACTATGATTACCAGTACTTTTAATAAGTTTGAGAAAGCGTACACGAGTCCACTAACACCAAAGCAATACACTATCATGGATCCGCTCCCGTCTCCCTACGAGAGTGCCATCTACGGTACTCACACTTGTCTTGATACTTCTATGAGTATCAAGTTGATTTATCTATGAACAACATATATTCCCAAGTAGTCCATATCCGAGGACGCGGCTATTCGAACAGATCATAACCCTGCAGGGTTTACTCCTTCAAACACGCTCTCGCCACTTATCGCTATGTGCACGTAAAAAGGCACCTCAGCAACCTTCAAGCGGAAGCCCAGCGAGGGAGTCGGCCACGACCGTCAACCACACAAGTCCCTAGTCTAGGTTTATCACCTATTTGAGACTGAACCTGCACGGATGTCCGGCCAAAGTTTCCGCTATGGCCTCAAATGATGTGCGCAGGTTCCCAAGCCCATCGTTCGGATGCCACTTGGTACACCGTGCTATGTGCCTGCCGCATCATAGCCCACCCCTAGGTCAGCGCTACGCATGGCCTCCAGCATAAGCTACAAACACCAGAAACTACTTGCAACTCCTGGACAAAGGACGAGGCGATTAATAAGTCGAGAGGGGTCGAGTTACCGAAACCCAATGTGTGGTAGTAACTAGTCTTGGATCACATACATGGAACTCAGTTCCTAAGAGAGGTTCCAATGAGACAACCCGCTATGTACTCCTACATAGCCTCTCATCGCTACCTTTACCAAATCGGTTTCCACAATTAACTCTCATCATCAGAACACACATGTTTCACTCCGGTTCATCACCCAGATGAATCATACCTGACACAACTCTAAGCATAGCAAGCACAGCAGGGTAAAGCACATCATGGCTCAAGCATCCACTAGGTATGCTAGGTTGCTTGGTTTAGCTATTTACTATGACAATGACAGGTCATGCAGAGGAATGGGTTCAAGTACCGAAACAGGTAACAATTGAAGCGTTGTTGTCCTAATGCAATAAATGTGAGCAGGAGCGAGAGTATGGGATTGTATCGGAATGTTCAAAAGTGTTGCTTGCCTTGCAGATCAGCGGTGGAATACTCTCCTTCAGTTGGAAACTCGCGGGTATCCTGCGGAGCAGAGCCTACCGTAACATATACAAAGGAACAATCAATACACATCAAGTGCGACAATATGATGCATGATTATGACATGGCAATATGATGTAATTGAGCTAATGCATTGATACGTCTTCAACGTATCAATAGTTTACGAAGTATTCATGCCATATTCACCTATGTTTACAATACTTTTATATGGTTTTGATGCACTTTATATGATTTATTTAGAACTAACCCGGACTAACGCTGTTTTCAGCAGAACTACCGTGGCGTTGTTTTTGTGCAGAAAATGAAAGTTCTAGGAATCGCACGAAACTTTTTGACGATTTTTTTGGAACAAAAGAGGCACTAGACGCTTCGTGGGAGGGCCAGAAGATCCATGAGGTGGGCACAACCCACCAGGGCGCGCCAGAGGGCCCAAGCGCGCCCTGGTGTCTTGTGCCCTCCTCGTGGCCCACCTTCGCGTGAAACCACAACAACAACAACAAACAACAACAACAAAGACTTTAGTCCCAACAAAGTTGGGGTAGGCTAGAGGTGAAACCCACAAGATCTCGCGACCAACTCATGGTTCCGGCACATGGATAGCAAGCTTCCACGCACCCCTGTCCATGGCTAGTTCTTTGGTGATGCTCCAATCCTTTAGATCTCTCTTTACGGACTCTTCCCATGTCAAGTTCGGTCTACCCCGGCCTCTTTTGACATTATCAGCATGCTTTAGCCGTCCGCTATGCAGTGGGGCTTCTGGAGGCCTGCGCTGAATATGCCCAAACCATCTCAGACGATGTTGGACAAGCTTCTCCTCAATTGGCGCTACCCCAACTCTATCTCGTATATCATCATTCCGGATTCGGTCCTTCCTTGTGTGGCCACACATCCATCTCAACATGCGCATCTCCGCCACACCTAATTGTTGCACATGTCGCCTTTTAGTCGGCTAACACTCAGCGCCATACAACATTGCGGGTCGAACCGTCGTCCTATAGAACTTGCCTTTTAGCTTTTGTGGCACCCTCTTGTCATAGAGAATGACAGAAGCTTGGCGCCACTTCATCCATCCGGCTTTAATTCGATGGTTCACATCTTCATCGATATCCCCATCCTTCTGCAGCATTGACCCCAAATATCGAAAGGTGTCCTTCTGAGGCACCACCTGCCCATCAAGGCTAACATCCTCCTCCTCCTCGTGCCTAGTAGTACTGAAAGCGCACCTCATGTACTCGGTTTTAGTCCTACTAAGCCTAAAACCTTTCGATTCCAAGGTTTGCCTCCATAACTCCAACTTCCTGTTGACCCCCGTCCGACTCTCATCGACTAGCACCACATCGTCCGCAAAGAGCATACACCATGGGATATCTCCTTGTATATCCCTTGTGACCTCATCCATCACCAAGGCAAAAAGATAAGGGCTCAAAGCTGACCCTTGATGCAGTCCTATCTTAATCGGGAAGTCATCAGTGTCGCCATCACTTGTTCGAACACTTGTCACAACATTATCGTACATGTCCTTGATGAGGGTAATGTACTTTGTTGGGACTTTGTGTTTCTCCAAGGCCCACCACATAACATTCTGCGATATCTTATCATAGGCCTTCTCCAAGTCAATGAACACCATATGCAGGTCCTTCTTTTGCTCCCTATATCTCTTCAGAAGTTGTCGTACCAAGAAAATGGCTTCCATGGTCGACCTCCCAGGCATGAAACCAAACTGATTTTTGGTCACGCTTGTCATTCTTCTTAAGCGGTGCTCAATGACTCTTTCCCATAGCTTCATTGTATGGCTCATCAGTTTGATTCCACAGTAATAAGTACAACTCTGAACATCCCCCTTGTTCTTGAAGATTGGTACTAATATAGTCCGTCTCCATTCTTCTGGCATCTTGTTTGCCCGAAAAATGAGGTTGAAAGGTTTGGTTGGCCATACAATCGCTATGTCCCCGAGGCCTCTCCACACCTCAATGGGGATACAATCAGGGCCCATCGCCTTCCCTCCTTTCATCCTCTTTAAAGCCTCCTTGACCTCCGACTCCTGGATTCGCCGCACAAAACGCCTGCTAGTATCATCAAAGGAGTCGTCCAGATCAATGGTAGAGCTCTCACTCTCCCCATTGAACAGCTTGTCAAAGTACTCCCACCATCTATGCTTAATCTCCTCATTCTTCACCAGGAGTTGATCTGCTCCGTCCTTGATGCACTTCATTTGGTCAACATCCCTTGTCTTCCTCTCTCGGATCTTGGACATCTTATAGCCGTCCCTTTCGCCTTCCTTCGTGTCTAACCGTTGGTAGAGGTCCTCATACGCCCGACCCCTTGCTTCACTCACAGCTCTCTTTGCGGCCTTATTTGCCATCTTGTACTTCTCTATGTTGTATGCACTCCTATCCAGATATAGGCGTCTGAAACAATCTTTCTTCTCCTTAATTGCCTTCTGGACATCATCGTTCCACCACCAGGTATCTTTAGCTTCTCTTCTACTTCCCCTAGACACTCCAAACTCCTGTGAGGCCACCTTACGAATGCAAGTCGCCATCTTCATCCACATGTTGTCTACATCACCTCCTTCCTCCCAAGGGCCCTCCTTAATGACCCTCTCCTTGAACGCCTGAGCTACCTCCCCCTTGAGCTTCCACCACTTCGTTCTAGCGACTTTGGCACGCTTGTCCTGCTGGACACGAATCCGAAAGCGGAGGTCAGCAACCACAAGCTTATGCTGAGGGACAACACTCTCTCCAGGTATCACCTTACAGTCTAGACATGCACGCCTGTTAGCTACGATCATGTCATAGGCTAGCGCAAAGCTAAAGACATCTTCTCCTTCTTGATTCCTGATGCCATAGCCAAATCCCCCATGCACCCCTTCAAAACCTGTGTTAGATGTGCCCACGTGGCCATTGAGGTCTCCTCCTATGAAGAGGCTCTCGCCAATCTATACACTCCTAACCATGTCCTCCAGGCCTTCCCAGAACTCCCTCTTGGTGTTCTCGTTGTGGCCTACTTGCGGGGCACGCGCGCTGATAACGTTGAGAACTAAGTCCCCTACTGCCAGCTTGACCAGGATAATCCGGTCCCCACGTCTCTTGACGTCTACCACTCCATCCTTGAGACTCTTGCTGATCAAGATGCCTACTCCATTTATGTTTGCAACCATCCCCGTGTACCACAGCTTGAAGCCGGTCCCCTCCACCTCCTTCGCCTTTTGTCCCTTCCATTTGGTCTCTTGGATGCAAAGGATATTAACGCCTCTCCTCACCGCTGTATCAACTACCTCCCGAAGCTTACCTGTCAGAGACCCTATGTTCCAGCTACCTAAGCGAATCCTCCTAGGCTCGGCTAGCTTCCTTACCCTTCGCACTCGTCGAGTCAAATGCGAAGACCCTTGCTCAATTTCCACTACATCCGGGCGCCGATGTAGCGCGCCACTAAGGATGGGACGACCCCATCCTTGCTCACTTGCCACCGTATCCAGATCATGATACGGCGCGCCACCTGGGGGGTGACGGCCTGGCCCTTGCCCATTTTCCACCACACCCGGGTTCCGATGTGGCGCGTCGTTGAGAGGGTTACGCCCCAACGAAAATCTTTTGGGTTTCATCTCCATAAGAGTGGCTGAGTTTTTACGTTGGCTCGCCAAGCCAATCACAACCCTCCTCCACCTTCGCGTGAAACCAACACCAAAAATTCCTATAAATATAGAAACCATCAGAAATAACCCTAGACTCTCCGCTCCGCCGCCGCAACTCTCTATATCGTCGAAAAACCAATCTGGAGGCATTCCAGTACCCTGCCAGAGAGGGTAGATCATCTCCGGTGGCCATCTTCATCATCCCAGCGGAGGCCATGACGAGGAGGGAGTAGTCCACCCTCGGGGCTGAGGGTATGTACCAGTAGCTATGTGTTCAGTCTCTCTCTCTCTCTCGTGTTCTTGAGATGTCATGATCTTGATGTATCACGGGCTTTGTTAATATAGTTGGATCATACGGTGTGTTTCCCTTACTATCTTGTTGTGATGAATTGAATCTTTCCCTTTGAGATATCGTTATGTTGGATTGAATATTGGATTTGAGAACACTTGATATATGTATTGCATGTGGATACCCGTGGTGACAATGGGGTGTTCTATTGATTCACTTGATGTATGTTTTGGTACTCAACTTGCGGATTCCCGAGGTGACATTAGGGTAATCTATGCGTAGGGGTTGATGCATGTTCTTGTCCTACGTTCTTCGATAGAAATTTTGGGGTACTCTTTGAGGTTCTTTGTGTTGGATTGAGTATTATGAATCTGAAATTGTTTGATGCGTATCGGATAATTAACTCATGGATACTTGTGGTGACATTAGAGTTGGTTGATGCGTATCATATGGTGTTATTCTAGTACGAACTCTTAGATAGATCGATCGGAAAGGATAACTTGGTGTTATCTTAGTACGAACTCTTGGATAGATCGATCGGAAAGGATAACTTTAAGGTGGTTTCGTACCCTACAAAAAAAATTCTTATGTTCTCCGCTAGATAAGAAGTTTGGAGTGATTCTTCGTTGCACATTGTGGGATCGTTATGTGATCCAATTATATTAGCATTGTTGAGAGATTGCACTAGCGAAAGTACGGACCCTAGGCCTTGTTTTCAAGCATTGCAATACCGTTTGTGCTCACTTTTGTTACTTGCTACCTTGCTGTTTTAATATTTTCAGATTACAAAAACCTATATCTACCATCCATATTGCACTTGTATCACCATCTCTTCGCTGAACTAGTGCACCTATACGATTTGCCATTGTATTGGGTGTGTTGGGGACACAAGATATTTCTTGTATTTGATTGCAGGGTTGTCTGAGAGAGGCCATCTTCATCCTACACCTCCCACGGATTGATAAACCTGAGGTCATCCACTTAAGGGAAAATTGCTACTGTCCTACAAAACTCTGCGCTTGGAGGCCCAACAAAGTCTACAAGAATAAAGTTGCGTAGTAGACATCAAACTCTTTTCTGGCGCCGTTGCCGGGTAGGTCAGTGCTTGAAGGTATATCTTTAGATCTTGCAATTAAATCTTTTAGTTTCTTGTTTTTCACTAGTTTGGTTTTATAAAAGAAAACTAAAAATGGAGTTTAGGTTGCATCATTTGTTTCATCTTTATAATGTCTTTCGTGAAAATAAGGATTCAGAAAATTGTGCTAAATTGGTAGAGGAAGAAACTATGAAAATACTTAATGAGAATTCCTTGAATGATGAGCATGATTGCAATGTTGTTAGTATGAATTCTATGAATATACAAAATACTATTGATGATTGCACTAGTCATGATAAAAATGTTTCTTATAAGCATGTCAATTTTTGTGGAGTGGATAAAGTTTGTGAAGACGTGCCTTATAGGGATGATAGATTTTGTAAGAAGCATAAACATGATAGAACCAATTTTTTGCTCAAAGTTATAGATGAATTTGCTACAAAATTATGTTATCTTTGTCCTATTACTTGTGAACTTTGCAATAAAGTTGCTCATCTTAATTTCCAATGGAAACTTTTTCATGATCAAATCATGGCCAAATATTGTATTGACTTGAACACCCTTGAACTTTATAATGAGTTTTCTCTATTTTGGGGGAGTGAAGAATTGACACATAAAAATAGTTGGTTTGAAGTATTCATTCTCACGGACGACATTGAAACTAATCTAAAAAATATCTATATGTTTTGCATGGTAAATTGCAATGAGAATGCTTATATTGCCAACTATAGAAAGATGGGAAAACCAATAGAATATAAAAGGAATACTAATGAAAGGGTAAAGATTTCCACTTTCCCTCCTATTGTCTCTCATGATGAAATAGGTGACGAGGAGGAGCTCCCTATTCAACCAATCTCATCAATAAGAAGCTCGAGGAAATTAATTAAACCCACACATGATCTGGTGAAGAAGAAGAAAATAAAAAAGAGTAGAGGTAAAAAGGTATCTCTCCCAAATGATGTTGATCCTATTATTGTTGTGCTTCACGAGGATTAATCAAAATAATTGTGGAAGATGATACACTTGATGATGATTTTGTTATGCCTATTGCTTGTTGTGATGACTATGATTGGGAAGAAAATGATACTTCTTATAATCTTGAAAATCCTTTTGGCACCAACTTGGTAAATTATGATGATAATAATTGTTATACTATTGGTGCTATTCATACTATTAATCATGAGAGTGATTATGCTTATGATATGCCAAGCCACAAGCTTGGGGATGCTATGTTTGATGAGAATGACATGTTTGAGAATTTATTTGCTGCAATTAATGTTTGTCCCAAGCTTTATGCTTAATGAAGATGATCTTTTAAGTTCCCCTATTTTGAATGGTCAAATTTGTTATGATGATTGCATGCCTCCTATTTATGATGATTGTGATATTTATGAAAGTCGGTTTGGAAGAGTGTCAACTTTAGATAATTATTATCACACTATTTTGGAGGGTGTTGAATTTTATTGTAATTATAAATGTGGATTTGGAGAGGTCATGACTTTATTTAGTTATGATTCCACTATTTCGGAAGAGGTTTCACTTGACTATGATGAGAAAAAGTTGCTACTTATGATGATTATTGTGATGATACTTATGTTATAAAAAGTAGTGATAATTATTGTCATAATTTTGAATATCCTTTTACTGAACATTACTCTTTTAATGTGGAAACAATTTATAGTATTCGAGTTTCATTTGATGCTCCCACTATTATGAATGAGAAGGAATTTGCTTATGTGGAGAGTAATGAAAATTCTATGCTTGTGCATCATGAAAAGAATGCTTTATGTGATAGTTATATTGTTGAATTCCTTCATGATGCTACTGAAATTTATTATGAGGGAGGAACATATGCTTGTAGGAATTGCAATAATATCAAGTTTCCTCTCTACGTGTTCATAACTTTGAAGTTATGCTTGTTTTGCCTTCCTATGCTAGTTGATTCTTGCTCCCATAAATTGTTTGCTCACAAAATCCCTATGCATAGGAAGTGGGTTATACTTAAATGTTCTTGTCATGAGATTCATGATGCTCTCTTGCAGGTTTCAAATACTATTCCTATGCGAGCATCATTGAAATCATCATACCAAGCTAAAAGGCTTTAAAGAAAAGCGCTTGTTCGGAGACAACCCAACACTTTTCCTTTCTGTTTTTGTGTGTTAAAATTATTAAGCTACTGTATTAATCATGTTTTGTGTCATTTATTTCAATAAAGAGCCAAGTATGCCTTTGGGATGACTCACAAGATGAGTAGAATTGATGCTGAACCAAAACAGAAACTTTTGACTCCAGTACAGGAATTTTCCTTTTTTACTGGAGAGTTATAATGATCTGAACTTTTTTACACAGTGTTGATGTACAAATTATTAAGGTTTTCCTAATTTTTCAGAATTTTTAGAGACAGGGAAGTATGGTTATACTACAGATCTTCACAGACTGTTCTGTTTTTGACAGATTCTGTTTTACATGCATAGTTTGCTTGTTTTAGTGTTTCCATAGCTTATATTTAGTGGTATAAATTATGGTAATGGTAGAATACAGTAGGTATCATGTGGGAACAATTATGAATCTTGTCTTTACAGTACCTAAGTGAATAATTTATCTTTATTATACTAACCCATCTCACGAAGTTCCGTTAAGTTTTGTGTGATTGAAGTTTTCAAGTTTTGGGTGAGACACCGATTTGAGGAGAATAAGGAGTGACAAGAACCTAAGCTTGGGGATGCCCAAGGCACCCCCAAGGTAATATTCAAGGAAGAATCAAGCGTCTAAGCTTGTGGATGCCCCGGAAGGCATCCCCTCTTTCGTCCTCAACATTATCGGTATATCTTACTTAGAGATATATTTTTTATTCATCACATAATATGTGCTTTTCTTGGATCATCACTATATTTTTTTATTTTCTGTTAGGTGTTATTTATAATCTTTTTTTTCAATAAAAATTTCCAAGAATTGCCTTAGGATGCTTGCATTGCATGTTTGATGTGTGCTGTGTAAAAACAGAAACTTTCTCTGTAGTGTTTGAATTTTCATATTTTACTGGAACGTGGAAAGTTTCTTAAATTTTTACAAAGTATTTTCATATAAATTATTTATCATGTCCTAAATTTTCATAATTGTTTGAGTTACATAAGTACGCTGGTTTAACAAATTGCTACAGACTGTTCTGCTTGGACAGATTGCTGTCATAGTTTTGTTATCTACTTATCCTATAGTTTCCATAGCCTATATTGGTAGATATAAATTATGGAAACGATAGTAAACAGTATATGATGTTTGAAAATTATTGTGCAACTTGTCTAGCCAGTACATTAAGTGTTGATTTGTTTTTATGTGTACTAACCTATCTCACGAGTTCTTTTCGAGTTTTGTGTGGATGAAGTTTTTGAGAATAGGTGAAACCATGATATGAGAGGATTGAACGAGATACAAAAGCTCAAGCTTGGGGATGCCCAAGGCACCCCAAGTAAATATTACAAGAAGTCTCAAGCATCTAAGCTTGGGGATGCTACGCATCCCACCTCTCTTCGTCAACTATCGATTAGCCTATGTTGAGCCTAAATTTTTATTCGTTCACATGATGCGTGCTATCCTTGGAGTTCTATTTTTGTTTACTTTGCTGTTTGAATAAAATACTCATATATGAAAATCTTTATCGAGAGAGAGTCCTCACATAGCTACTTAATTGTTTGACTACTCATTGATCTTCACTTATATCTTTTGCGAGTATTTTGATGTTTACTCTTGTGCTTCACTTGTATCCTAAGAGTAAATTGTGAATGAATGAAATATCATAAATCTGAAATTATCAATGTGCTATATTATTAGTAGCAAGGTCACATTTGGTTTAGAAATTAAAATCTATTAAAGTTTAACAATCA
Organism: Elymus sibiricus; assembly: GCA_039707655.1. Taxonomy (NCBI): domain Eukaryota; kingdom Viridiplantae; phylum Streptophyta; class Magnoliopsida; order Poales; family Poaceae; genus Elymus; species Elymus sibiricus. The sequence continues at coordinate 456,221,077 of CM077665.1, read as the reverse complement.
CAATATTGGTCATACAAGCAATTCGTGAATGATTAGTATAAGGAAGAGAACTTTCACATACAAATATATTATCTTGGACATCTTCTATGATTGTGAATACCCATTAATTATTTTAAAACTTGAGCAAATTAGTTGAAGTTGGACAAGGAAGACAACGTAATGAGTTATGGTTGTGTATATTTGCATAGAAGTTATATTGCTATGGATCCTCCAACATGTGGTGCTTGTTTAGAACCTTTTGCTAGCCAACACTTCGTACGAAGTAGAGATACTACTTGTGCATCCAAATCCTTGAGCCAAGTTTCTTCCATAAGAGTCCACCATACCTACCTATATATGGTATTTCACTGCCATTCCAAGTAAATTTGCATGTGCCACCTCTAAAATTTCAAATGAACACCTGTTTTGTGTGCTTGGACCGCTCATGGAGCAACAGGGGGCGGTTAGTATCTTCCATGTTAAGCGGGTTATTCTCATGATGAGTGTTTATTCACTCGTCCTTGCACGACAGGGGTGGTAATAGGGATTCCCAGTCCCGAAATCAAAAATTGCAAATAATTAAACAAAACTCCCCCAGGAATGTTGTTGGTATGGACGGTACCCGTGGATTTGGCTAGCCGTGGAGTGTGTTTGTTGGTGGAGGGGGAGTAAACCTTTACTTTTACTGCTTGGGAACAGCCGCTAATGTGTTTAACATGGAAGATATTGATAACTCTTGGTCGTAACGTTGACAGGAAGGGTGCACCTCCCAAAACTATAATCATCTCTGTTTTTAAACAATGAGCTCTAGCACCTTTGCAAATCCCTGCTTCCCTCTGCGAAGGGACAATCTATTTACTTTCATGTTACTTACTTTCACGTTGAGTCAACTTCTTATTCCAACCTCAATCTATTAGTTGGCAAGCATCATGTGGTGGGGAAAGATCCAAACATATATATCCAGTCAAATATATTTGATCATGATTTATTATTGTTGACAATTATCTTTATGATAAATGAGTTGGGAGGCGAAACATTAAGCCCCTATCTTTCTCTGTGTTCGAGGATGTCATTTGTTCTAAAAATATGCTTTGAGTACTAGCAATCATAGAAGACCATATGATGATTGAGTATGTGGAGCTCTTACTTAGATTTTGTTGAGAATAAGTTGAATTGCAATTGTTTGGTGACTAAGAACATAGGTTGTTAAGTTTCAAGAGAATTCATTATTTGAACATTGACATGTGAATTGATTGCTTTATCATGATGATTTTTATGAGAAAAAGTTGCTGGTTATGATGCTAGAAAATTGACGGAAATTATCAATGATCAAACTTATATATTATAATAGCATTCACACTTCATAAATTAGTTCTTTTATCATTTACCTACTCGAGGACGAGTAGGAATTAAGCTTGGGGATGCTGATACGTCTCCAACGTATCAATAATTTATGAAGTATTCATGCCATATTCACCTATGTTTACAATACTTTTATAAGGTTTTGATGCACTTTATATGATTTATTTAGAACTAACCCGGACTGACGTTGTTTTCAGCAGAACTACCGTGGTGTTGTTTTTGTGCAGAAAATGAAAGTTCTCGGAATCACACGAAACTTTTTGACAATTTTTTGGAACAAAAGAGGCACTAGACGCTTCGTGGGAGGGCCAGAAGATCCACGACGTGGACACAACCCACCAGGGCGCGCCAAAGGGCCCAGGCGCGCCCTGGTGTCTTGTGCCCTCCTCGTGGCCCACCTTCGCGTGAAACCAACGCCAAAAATTTCTATAAATATAGAAACCATCAGAAATAACCCTAGACTCTCCGCTCTGCCGCTGCAACTCTCTGTATCGACGAAAAACCAATCTGGAGGCATTCCAGTACCCTGCCGGAGAGGGTAGATCATCTCTGGTGGCCATCTTCATCATCCCGTCGGAGGCCATGACGAGGAGGGAGTAGTCCACCCTCAGGGCTGAGGGTATGTACCAGTAGCTATGTGTTCAATCTCTCTCTCTCTCGTGTTCTTGAGATGTCATGATCTTGATGTATCACGGGCTTTGTTAATATAGTTGGATCATATGGTGTGTTTCACTTACTATCTTGTTGTGATGAATTGAATATTTCCCTTTGAGATATCGTTATGTTGGATTGAATATTGGATTTGAGAACACTTGATATATGTCTTGCATGTGGATACCCGTGGTGACAGTGGGGTGTTCTATTGATTCACTTGATGTATGTTTTGGTACTCAACTTGCGGATTCCCGAGGTGACATTGGGGTAATCTATGCATAGGGGTTGATGCACGTTCTTGTCCTACGTTCTCCGATAGAAATTTTGGGGTACTCTTTGAGGTTCTTTGTGTTGGATTGAATATTATGAATCTGAAATTGTTTGATGCGTATCGTATAATTAACTCATGGATACTTGTGGTGACATTGGAGTATCTAGGTGACATTAGAGTTGGTTGATGCGTATCATATGGTGTTATTCTAGTAAGAACTCTTAGATAGATCGATCGTAAAGAATAACTTGGTGTTATCTTAGTATGAACTCTTGGAGAGATCGATCAGAAAGGATAACTTTAAGGTGGTTTCGTACCCTACAAACAATATCTTCTTATGTTCTCCGCTAGATAAGAACTTTGGAGTGATTCTTCGTTGCACATTGTGGGATCGTTATGTGATCCAATTATATTAGCATTGTTGAGAGATTGCACTAGCGAAAGTACGGACCCTAGGCCTTGTTTTCAAGCCTTGCAATACCGTTTGTGCTCACTTTTGTTACTTGCTACCTTCCTGTTTTTATATTTTCAGATTACAAAAACCTATATCTACCATCCATATTGCACTTGTATCACCATCTCTTCGCCGAACTAGTGCACCTATACAATTTGCCATTGTATTGGGTGTGTTGGGGACACAAGAGATTTCTTGTATTTGATTGCAGGGTTGTTTGAGAGAGACCATCTTCATCCTACACCTCCTAAGGATTGATAAACCTTAGGTCATCCACTTGAGGGAAAATTGCTACTGTCCTAAAAAACTCTGCGCTTGGAGGCCCAACAAAGTCTACAAGAATAAAGTTGTGTAGTAGACATCATGCATCTATCATTGATGTTAGATGAAGTTGGTTTGAACCTGGGGTTCAAATTGAAACTCCACATATTATGTTACATATTGCATTTGAGCCAAATGTCCAGGTTCTCCTATTTAGGTTGCTCTATCATGAATGAGAATAGCACAGATGGGTTTATTGGATTTTTATGATCAATTTTCTTATATAAATTATTTTCATCTGACTTACTGATTAATTTATATGATTTTTTAGAAGTTTTAATCATTTTCTAGATTTTTCTGGTTATTTTTAATATCAGAAAATGATTTAATGCGTCAGCCTTGCATCAGCATTGCGTCTGCCGGTCAACTGACCGTTCTAGGTCAAACCTGATAGGTAGGGCCCCCATGTCGTAGACTCATGGTTAATCCCGAGTTGACTGGGGCTTTGACCCAGTGTGGGGCCCTCTGTTAGTGACTATTAGGTTAGCTAATTAGTGTATTAAGCTGTTAATAACTTGGCCACGTCGGACGTCGCTGGAGATCCACCGGCAGTGACCAAACCGATGGTGGTTTCATGCCGGAGTTGCGCAACCGGCGGTGGTTGGACGCACGGAAACCACCGGCGGGTAGCCCGCACTCGTCCGCATCTAACTGGCGGGTTAGGTGGCCGCGGGGTCGCCGGAATCAGCGACGGCGTCGACGTCCGCGGTAGCCGGCGTTCGGGTGCCGACGGAAACGACGTCGCAGCGCGCAACGGGACCCGAGCTTAGCGCCTACGGCATCTACGCGAGCTCGCGAACTCGTAAGGGGCACTAGCTGGACCAGAGGAGCACCGGAGCGACGCCGCCGTCGAGCTCGCACGACAGAGCTTCTCGGCCTCGACGAAATCAATGGTTGCGGCTAGCAATCGACCACGGGAGCTAGGGGAATCGAGTCAGCGGCTCACGGCGAGTGCAGAGGCGTCAAAACGGGCTCGGGGACAGCTTGGAGACGACGAACGGGCGGTGGCGATCTCCGGTGGTCGAAGTTTAAACACGGTGGCTTGCGGGCATTGTCGAGCTCGTGGCAATGTGTGGCTCGGCAGAGAGGACCAGAAGCTCGAGGCGGAGCTCGTGGGCATGTCGGAGGGGAGAGGATAGCACGGTGGCCACGGCAACTATAGCGGCGAGCTTTCGGGGGCGTCGTCCATGGCGAACAGAGGGCGATGGAGAGGTGTAGAGGCGAAATGGAGGGGAGGGGCCGATCGGGACGGCTCTCCGGGGCTTATCCCTGTCGTGCTGGCTCGGGAAAGCTAGGCACGCAGGAGGCGTGGCGCCCACGCGGTGAGCGCCGTGCCCTGTCTCACCTCTGCCTACTGGCGGAGGTTGAAGACGACTGGCACGGGCCAGCAGTGCTCGGCCGTCCAGTGGGCCTCAGGTAAGCCTCTCCTCTTTTCTGTATTTTTCAATTTTTTTCATGTACTAATTTTTGCTTTCTGTTTAATTTTGTTTGGGCAAAAACATAAAGCCAAAAACCCTGAGATTTATTCTGGGGTAAAAGTATAATATCTCCAAACCCAACAATAAGTTTTAGCATTTTTGAAACATCTAAAATAATTATAGCCTTTTATTTATCCTTTTCAACAACATTGTTGGTTTATTTCAAAATGCCAAAAAGGTTGTTAAAAAGTAGACCACCCCAGGTATGTTGTTGCCAACATTTATCAGAGTGGATGAACATTTTTGAAGGGCATTTTGGATTCATTGAGAATCTCAATTATTGGAATTGGTTTATTCAATGGAGTGTTAGGGTTTGTAACTTCCCATTTCAAGTTTAACAAAAATTTAAACATGATGCACACTCTAGCTAGCACAAGCAAGGGGGGAACCAGGGATGTGACACCTTATTAGACTCCATGTTATTCATCACACTCTTATATATAATATCATCCATTGTTGTGGAAATCGTTAACTGGTAGCTGCTCGGTTGGCTGGCGAGTAGGGGATTAATAGGCTAATCGGCAAGTTAATCGGCCATTTAATCAATTAATCAGGCGATTTATCAGTTTATCGGCTACTCAGTGACCCTACGAGTAGGGATTAATCGAGAAGTTAACTGGTTAATCGGGCGAATTCTTGAACAGGGATATCATCATAAGCACCTCTTACTTATTCCCTTCTCTCAGCAATAGACTTCCTACTACTAGAACTCAAATAATAAAACGAGCTATCTTTCATAACATTTATCTTTTCCAAATTTGTTTTTTGAGAAGTTTGATCATCAAGGGACCGTTCGTAAGCAATTGTAAATTCATCATCTATAAGGACCTTAGCCATATCAAAACATTCTTTATCATAACCATCCTTATTACCTTGGACATGTTCGGGAACGTTGCATGGGAAACAAAAAATTTCCTACGCTTCACCAAAATCAATCTAGGAGATGAGCATCTACGAGAGGAGAGATCGGATCCACATACCCTTGTAGATCGCTAAGTGGGAAGCGTTAAGAAACGCGGTTGATATAGTCGAACGTCTTCGCGATCCAAATCACAAGCCGTCCCGCGATCCAATCACGATCTAGAACCAAACAGAAGGCACCTCCGCGTTCAGCACACGTACAGCTCGATGACGATCTCCGCCTCCTTGATCCAGCAAGCGAGGGCGGAGAGGTAGATGGGTTCTCCGGCAGCACGACGACGTGGCGGTGGTGGTGGTGGAGCTGATCCGGCAGAGCTTCGCTAAGCCAAACCGAACCAATCTAGAGGAGAAACGATCTAGAGGGGGAGAGAGAGGGCTGCGCCGTGGCTTGGGTGCGGCTGCTCTCCCTCTCCCCTCATATATATAGGGGGTGGTCGGTCGCGGTTTCCCTAGGGTTGGGGCGGCGCCCTAGGGAACTTCCTTAGGGTTTCCCTAGGGGCGCGGCGGCCACCCTAGGGAACTGCCTTAGGGTTTCCTTAGGGGCGCGGCGCCCACCCTAGGGAACTGCCTTAGGGTTTCCCTAGGGGCGCGGCGGCCACCCTAGGGAAACCTCGGCCCTTAGCTGCATGGGCCCAGCCCATGGGGTCCTCCGAGGCAGGTGGACCTCCCCGATGGACCCCCGGAACCCCTTCCGCCATTTCCAACCAAAACCGACAAGCCCCGAAACTATTCCAGAACCCGAATACCAACTTCCCATATATGAATCTTTACCTCCGGACCATTCCGGAGCTCCTCGCGATGTCCGGGATCTCATCCGGGACTCCGAACAACCTTTGGTCACCAACTTACATAACTCAATACTACCGAAACGTCACCGAACGTTAAGTGTGCAGACCATGCGGGTTCGAGAGCTATGTAGACATGACCGAGACACCTCTACGGTCAATAACCAATAGCGGGACCTGGATGCCCATATTGGTTCCTACATATTCTACGAAGATCTTTATCGGTTGAACCTCTATGTCAAGGATTCAGTTAATCCCATATGATGTTCCCTTTGTTTATCGGTATGTTACTTGCCCGAGATTCGATCGTCGGTATCTCCATACCTAGTTCAATCTCGTTACCGGCAAGTCTCTTTACTCGTTCCGTAATACAAGACCATGTGGCTAATACTTTAGTCACTTTGCTTGCAAGGCTTATTGTGATGTTGTATTACCGAGTGGGCCCTGAGATACCTCTCCATCACACGGAGTAACAAATCCCAATCTTGATCCATGTCAACTCAACAGACACCTTCGGAGATACCTGTAGAGCATCTTTATAGTCACCCAGTTACGTTGTGACGTTTGATACACACAAGGTACTCCTCTGGTGTCAGTGATTTACATGATCTCATGGTCACAGGAACACATACTTGACATGCAGAAAACAATAGCAATAAACTGACATGATCATATGCTACGTTCATTGTTTGGGTCTTGTCCATCACATCATTCTCCTAATGATGTGATCCCGTTATCAAATGACAACTCATGTCTATGGCCAGGAAACCATGACCATCTTTGATCAACGAGCTAGTCAGCTAGAGGTTTACTAGGGACACGGTGTTGTCTATGTATCCACAAATGTGTCTGAGTGTCCGATCAATACAATTCTAGCATGGATAATAAACGATTATCATGAAGAAGGAAATATGATAATAACTAATTTATTATTGCCTCTAGGGCATATTTCCAATAGTCTCCCACTTGCACTAGAGTCAATAATCTAGTTCACATCACCATGTGATTAACACCCAATAAGTTCTGGGGTTTTAAAAATGTTTTGCTTGTGAGAGAGGTTTTTAGTCAACGGTTCTGCAACATTCAGATCCGTGTGCACTTTGCAAACCTCTATGTCATACTGTAGATGCTGCTACCACGCTCCACTTGGAGCTATTCCAAATGGTGCTCCACTATACGTATCCGGATTGCTACTCCGAGTCATACGGATTGGTGTCAAAGCTTGCATCGACGTAACTTTTTACGACGAACTCTTCATCACCTCCATAATCGAGAAACATTTCCTTAGTCCTCTAGTTACTAAGGATAATTTTGACCGATGTCCAGTGATCTACTCCTGGATCACTCTTGTACCCCTTGACAGACTCATGGCAAGGCACACACACTAGGTGCGGTACACAACATGGCATACTATACATAGCCTACGGCTAAGGCATAGGGGACGACCTCCGTCCTTTCTCTTTCTTCTGCCGTGGTCGAGCTTTGAGTCATACACTACTTCACACCTTACAAAACAGGCAAGAACTCTTTCTTTGACTGATCCATTTTGAACTCCTTCAAAATCTTGTCAAGGTATGTGCTCATTGAAAGTCTTATCAGGCGTCTTGATCTATCTCTATAGATCTTGATGCCCAATATTTAAGTAGCTTTTTATCCAGGTCTTCCTTTGAAAAACACATTTCAAACAACCTTTGCCTTCCAGAAATTTCTACATCATTCCCGATCAACAATATGTCATCCACATATACTTATCAGAAATTCTATAGTGCTCCCACTCACTTTCTTGTAAATACAAGTTTCTTATAAACTTTGTATAAACCCAAAAGCTTTGATCACCTCATCAAAGCATATATTCCAACTCCGAGATGCTTGCTCCAGTCCATAGAAGGATCGCTGGAGCTTGCATACCTTTTAGCATCCTTTAGGACCGACAAAACCTTCTGGTTGTATCACATACAACCTTTCCTCACGGAAACCGTCAAGGAACCTCTATTTTGACATCCATCTGCCAGATTTCATAATCGAAAAATGTAGCAACTGCTAACATAATTCCAACAGACTTTAGCATCGCTATGGGTGAGAAAGTCTCATCATAGTCAACTCCTTGAACTTATCGGAAACCTCTTTGCGACAAGTCGAGCTTTATAAATGGTGACATTTACCATCAATGTCTGTCTTCTTTCTTAAAGGTCCATTTGTACTTAATGGCCTGTCGTCCAACGGGCAAGTCTACCAAATTCCATACTTGGTTTTCATACATGGATCCTATCTCGGATTACATGGCTCCTAGCCATTTGTTGGAATCCGGGCCCACCATCGCTTCTTCATAGCTCATAGGTTCACAGTTCTCTAACAACATGACCTCCAAGACAGGATCGCCGTACCACTCAGGGCAGTACATATCCTTGTGGACCTACGAGGTTCGGTAGTAACTTGATCCAAAGTTTCATGATCATCATCAACTTGATCCGAAGTTTCATGATCATCATCATTAGCTTCCTCTTCAATTTGGTGTAGACGCCGCAGAAACATCTTTCTGCGTCGTGCTACCATCCAACTGAAGTGACGGTTCAGTAACCTCATCAAGTTCTACCTTCCTCCCACTCAATTCTTTCGAGAGAAACTCTTTCTCCAGAAAGGACCCGTTTTTCGCAACAAACACTTTTCCATCGGATCTGAGATAGAAGGTATACCCAACCGTTTCCTTAGGGTATCCTATGAAGATGCATTTGTCCGCTTTGGGTTTGAGCTTATCAGGTTGAAGTCTTTTCACATAAGCATCGCATTCCCAAACACTAAGAAATGACAGCTTAGGTTTCTGCCAAACCATAATTCACACGGTGTCATCTCAACGGACTTTAGATGGTGCCCTATTTTAAAGTGAATGTATTTGTCTCTAATGCATAACCCCCAAAATGATAGTGGCAAATCAGTAAGAGACATCATAGTACGTACTATATCCAATAGAGCACGGCTATGACGTACAGACACACCATCACACTATGGTGTTCCAGGTGGCGTGAGTCTGTGAAACAATTTCCACATTTTCTTAAGTTGCATACCAAACTCGTAACTCAGATATTCACCTCCACGATCATATCGTAGACATCATATCTTCTTGTCACGATGATCTTCAACTTCACTCTGAAATTGCTTGAACTTTTCAAACATTTCAGACTTGTGTTTCATTAAGTAAATATACCTATATCTACTCAAATCATCAGTGAAGGTACGAAAATAACGATATCCACCGCACGCTTCAACACTAATTGGACCGTATACATCAACATGTATTATTTCCAATAAGTCACTTGCCCGCTCCATCATACCGAAAAACGGGGTCTTAGTCATCTTGCCCATGAGGCATGGTCCGCATGTCTCAAGCGATTCGAAATCGAGTGAGTCCAAAGATCCATCAACATGGAGTTTCTTCATGCGCTTTACACCAATATGACCTTAGCGGCAGTGCCACAAGTATGTGGTACTATCATTATTAACTTTGCATCTTTTGGCATAAATATTATGAACATGTGTATCACTACGACCGAGATTCAATAAACCATTCACATTGGGTGCATGACCATTGAAGGTATTATTCATGTAAACAGAATAACCATTATTCTCTTGACTTAAATGAATAACCGTATTGCAATAAACATGATCTAATCATGTTCATGCTCAACGCAAATACCAAAAAACATTTATTTAGGTTCAACACTAATCCCGAAGGTAGAGGGAGCGTGCGATGGTGATCACATCAACCTTGGAAAACACTTCCAACACACATCGTCACCTCGCCCTTTAGCTAGTCTCCGTTTATTCCATAGCTTTTATTTCGAGTTACTAACATTAGCAACTGAACCGGTATCTAATACCCTGGTGCTACTAGGAGTACTAGTAAGGTACACATCAATAACACGTATATCAAATATACTTCTGTTGACGTTGCCAGCCTTCTTATCTGCCAAGTATCTGGGGCAGTTCCGCTACCAGTGACCGTTCCCCTTATTATAGAAGCACTTAGTCTCGGGTTTGGGTTCAACCTTGGGTTTCTTCACTGGAGCGGCAACTGGCTTGCCATTCATGAAGTTTCCCTTCTTGCCCTTGCCCTTCTCGAAACTAGTGGTTTTACTAACCATCAACACTTGATGCTCCTTATTGATTTCTACCTTCGCGGTGTCAAACATCACGAATAGCTCAGGGATCATCTTCTCCATCCCTGGCATGTTATAGTTCATCACGAAGCTCTAGTAGCTTGGTGGCAGTGACTTGGAGAACTCTGTCAATCACTATCTTATCTGGAAGATGAACTCCCACTTGATTCAAGCGATTGTAGTACCCAGACAATCTGAGCACATGCTCACCGATTGAGCTATTCTCCTTTATCTTGCAGGCAAAGAATCTTGTTGGAGGTCTCATACCTCTCAACACAGGCACGAGCCTGAAATCTCAATTTCATCTCTTGGAACATCTCATATGCTCTGTGACGTTCAAAACGTCTTTGGAGCCTCAATTCTAAGCCGTAAAGCATGACACATTGAACTATCAAGTAGTCATCAAAAACGTGTCTGTCTGATGTTCCCAACACCCACAGACGATGCTTGAGGGGGTGGCGCACTGTGCGGTGCATCAAAAACACAAGCCTTCTGTGTGGCAATGAGGACAATCCTTAGTTTATGGACTTAGTCAGCATAGTTGCTACTACCAACTTTCAACTTAGTTTTTCTCTAGGAACGTATCAAAATCTAGGGGAGCCACAGCGTGAGCTATCGATCTACAATATGATTTTGCAAATACAACTTTAGACTATGTTCATGATAATGAGTTCAATTAATCATATTCCTAAAGAGCTCCCACTCAAATTGACATCCCTCCGGTCATCCGAGTGCTACATGATCCAAATTCACCAACCCAAGTCCGATCATCACGTGAGATGAGGTGGCTTCAATGGTGAACATCTCCATGTTGATCATATCTACTATATGACTCATGTTCGACCTTTCGGTCTCTTGTGTTCCGAGGCCATGTTTGTACATGCTAGGCTGGTCAAGTTTAACCCGAGTGTTCCGCATGTGTAACACTGGCTTGCACCCGTTGTATGCGAACGTAGAGTCTATCACACCCGATCATCACGTGGTGTCTCGAAACGACGAACTTTCGCAACGGTGCACACTCGGGGAGAACACAATTTTATCTTGAAATTTTAGTGAGGGGTCACCTTATAATGCTACTGTCCTCCTAAGCATAATAAGATGCATAAAAGGATTAACATCACATGCAAATCATAAGTGACATGATATGGCCATGAACTTGTGCTTTTGATCTCCATCTCCAAAGCACCGGCATGATCTCCATCGTCACCGGCATGACACCATGATCTCCATCATCTTGATATCCATCAACGTGTCGCCATCAGGGTTGTCACGCCAACTATGCTTCTACTACTATTGCTACCACTTAGCGATAAAGTAAAGCATTACATAGCGCTTAATGGGTGACACACAGGCCACATAATAATTAAAGACAACCCTATGGCTCCTGCCGGTTGCCGTACTGAACGACATGCAAGTCGTGATAATCCATACAAAACATGATCATCTCATACATCACATATATCTCATCGTGTTTTTGGCCATATCATATCACATCATACCCTGCAAAAACAAGTTAGACGTCCTCTAATTTGTTGTTGCATGTTTTACGTGGCTGCTATGGGTATCTAGCAAGAACGATTCTTACCTACGCAAAACCACAACGGAGATATACAAGTTGCTATTTAACCTTCTACAAGGACCGCCTTGGCCGAATCCGATTCAACTAAAGTGGGAGAGACAGACACCCGCCAGCCATCTTATGCAACAAAGTTACATGTCAGTCGATGGAACCGGTCTCTCATACGTGGACGAGTAAGGTTGGTCCGAGCCGCTTCATCCCACAATACCGCTGAATCAAGAAAATATTAAGGAGGGAAGCAATTTGAATATCAACGCCCACAAACTCCTTTGTGTTCTACTCGAGATCTCATCTACGCATAGACCTAGCTCATGATGCCACTGTTGGGGAACGTTGCATGTGAAACAAAAAATTTCCTATGCTTCACCAAGATCAATCTAGGAGATGAGCATCTACGAGAGGAGAGATCGGATCCACATACCCTTGTAGATCGCTAAGCGGGAAGCGTTAAGCAACGCGGTTGATGTAGTCGAACGTCTTCGCGATCCAAATCGCAAGCCGTCCCGTGATCCAATCACGATCTAGCGCCGAACGGACGGCACCTCCGCGTTCAGCACACGTACACCTCGATGACGATCTCTGCCTCCTTGATCCAGCAAGCAAGGGCAGAGAGGTCGATGGGTTCTCCAGCAGCACGACGGCGTGGCGACGGTGTGGTGGAGCTGATCCGGCAGAGCTTCGCTAAGCCAAACCGAACCAATCTAGAGGAGAAACGATCTAGAGGGGGAGAGAGAGGGCTGCTCCGTGGCTTGGGTGCCGCTGCTCTCCCTCTCCCCTCATATATATAGGGGGGTGGCTGGTCGCGGTTTCCCTAGTGTTAGGGCGGCGCCCTAGGGAACTTCCTCAGGGTTTCCCTAGGGAGCGGCAGCCACCCTAGGGAACTGCCTTAGGGTTTCCTTAGGGCGCGGCGGCCACCCTAGGGAACTGCCTTAGGGTTTCCCTAGTGGCGCGACGGCCACCCTAGGGAAACCTCGGCCCTTAGCTGCATGGGCCTAGCCCATGGGGTCCTCTGAGGCAGGTGGACCTCCCCGATAGACCCCCGGAACCCCTTCTGGCATTTCTAACCAAAACCGACGAGCCCCGAAACTATTCCGGAACCCGAATACCAACTTCCCATATATGAATCTTTACCTTCGGACCATTCTGGAGCTCCTCGTGACGTCCGGGATCTCATACGGGACTCCGAACAACCTTCGGTCACCAACTTACATAACTCAATACTACTGAAACGTCACCGAACGTTAAGTGTGCAGACCCTGCGGGTTCGAGAACTATGTAGACATGACCGAGACACCTCTACGGTCAATAACCAATAGCGGGACCTGGATGCCCATATTGGTTCCTACATATTCTATGAAGATCATTATCGGCTGAACCTCTATGTCAAGGATTCAGTTAATCCCGTACGTTGTTCCTTTTGTTTATCGGTATGTTACTTGCCCGAGATTCGATCATCGGTATCTCCATACCTAGTTCAATCTCGTTACCGGCAAGTTTCTTTACTCGTTCCGTAATACAAGACCATGTGGCTAATACTTTAGTCACTTTGCTTGCAAGGCTTATTGTGATGTTGTATTACCGAGTGGGCCCTGAGATACCTCTCCGTCACACGGAGTAACAAATCCCAGTCTTGATCCATGTCAACTCAACAGACACCTTCGGAGATACCTGTAGAGCATCTTTATAGTCACCCAGTTACGTTGTGACGTTTGATACACACAAGGTACTCCTCCGGTGTCAGTGAGTTACATGATCTCATGGTCATAGGAACACATACTTGACATGCAGAAAACAATAGCAATAAACTGACACGATCATATGCTACGTTCTTAGTTTGGGTCTTGTCCATCACATCATTCTCCTAATGATGTGATCCCGTTATCAAATGACAACTCATGTCTATGGCCAGGAAACCTTGACCATCTTTGATCAACAGGCTAGTCAACTAGAGGATTACAAGGGACATGGTGTTGTCTATGTATCCACACATGTATCTGAGTTTCCGATCAATACAATTCTAGCATGGATAATAAACGATTATCATGAACAAGGAAATATGATAATAACTAATTTATTATTGCCTCTAGGGCATATTTCCAACAGGACAATCCAATAATATTGTTTATTAATGCCATTAAATACTTGTTGGATCAAGTCAAGCTTACGTACTTCCTTTCTACCATTTATTTCAGAAGCAAGATGATCCCAAGACCTATACCTCCGCATAAGATCTTCATCATAAATAATTTCATCTATAATAGGACACTCATAATTCACTTCATAGTGATCAAAATTTTCTCTAGCTTCGCGGATTATGTAATAAAATTCATGCATGAGGGCAATTGTAGCTATCTTTTTAGCTCTAGGATCACTTATCACTGGTAATTTGAAGAACGATCTTTGCAAAGTAGGATGGGTACAAATAAATCTCCTTTCAAGTTTGAAAATAAGAGCTGAAATAGCTTGAGCATAACTATTACTTCTTTTAAGAATAGGATCATCATTGTTTACCAAAGCTCCCGTACAAGTGAAGAATTCTTGAGTAACACTTTTTTCAATAACATTCCCACTTCCTGTCACAAAAATTTTAGTATCTAGCTTAATGGGAGGATCCTTCTTAGTAGAATTATTATCCCTAGTTTCACCCTCATCAATAAAAAATTTAGACATGACAGCAACTTCAAACAAGGCAAGCAAACAAGTAAACTAAACAACTAAGCAAGCAAGCAAATAATTTTTTTTGTATTTTTGATTTTTATATAAAGCAAAATATAACAGCAAATAAAAAGTAAAACAAGTGAAAGATAATTTGTGTGTAGGGACCTAACGAGAGTTTGATGATGTCTGGGCTGCATTTTTGTGACCGGGCACTGACCAAGCATTCCATCCGGACGTTTGAGACGGGTTTGGAGCGTCTATCTGTAGATGCTCTAACTATGTGTGTGCTGCTGGTTCCTACTTCCGAGTAGGAGAACAAAAGAAGACTAGATTGTGTTTATCTTTCTTCCATCTCATCTCACTCGTAACCGCCAGCGCTTTACCACGCCGCCTTCCATTTTTGATTGCCTTTTTCAGACAACTAGATGACGCCTCGACGTGTTGTTGCGGGAAACTTGCTAAAGAATTCATAAAAGTTGCTAAAAACATTTGCAACTAATGGGAAGCGAATTTAATCTTAAAATAAAAATAAAAATACAAAGGGTATAAAAAGAGAAAAAACATGAATAGGAGTTAAAAGAATGTTATTTCTAACAAAAATGTGAACCTTAACTACATAAGTATATTGCAACCGGCCAAGGACCAACACATATATTTTCCATAAAAATCTAATGCAAAAAAATAACTTATGAGTAACATGCATGAATTGATGATGTGGTGCTTGCATGAATAGAGTAATACTCCCTCCGTTTCTAAATATAAGTCTTTCTAGAAATTCCACTACGGACTAAATAGGAACAAAATGAGTGAATATACACTCTAAAATATGTCCATATACATCCGTATGTAGTTCGTAGTAGAATCTCTAAAAAGACTTACATTTAGGAACGGAGGGAGTACAAAAATTGTAAGTTACGACTTACATGCATGACTTGCTCATTGCTACTTGTGAGTTGCGCTGGGATTTTCCCCGAAGAGGAGAGGAGTGTTGGAAATATGCCCTAGAGGCAATAATAAAGTGGTTATTATTATATTTCCTTGTTCATGATAATCGTTTATTATCTATGCTATAATTGTATTGATCTGGAAACATTAATACATGTGTGGATACATAGACAACAATGTGTCCCTAGTATGCCTCTAGTAGACTAGCTCGTTGATAAAAGATGGTCAAGGTTTCCTAGCCATAGACATGAGATGTCATTTGATAACGGGATCACATCATTAGGAGAATAATGTGATGGACAAGACCCAAACTGTGAACGTAGCATATGATCGTGTCAGTTTATTGCTATAGTTTTCTGCATGTCAAGTATCTGTTCCTATGACCATGAGATCATGTAACTCACTGACACCGGAGGAATACCTTGTGTGTATCAAATGTCACAATGTAACTGGGTGACTATAAAGATGCTCTACAGGTATCTCCGAGGGTGTCTATTGAGTTGGCATGGATCAAGACTGGGATTTGTTACTCCGTGTGACGGAGAGGTATCTCAGGGCCCACTCGTGAATACAACATCACAATAAGCCTTGCAAGCAAAGTGACTAAAGAGTTAGTCATGGGATCTTGTATTATGGAACGAGTAAAGAGACTTTCCGGTAATGAGATTGAATTAGGTATAGAGATACCGACGATCGAATCTCGGGCAAGTAACATACCGAAGAACAAAGGGAACAACATACGGGATTAACTGAATCCTTGACATAGAGGTTCAACCGATAAAGATCTTCATAGAATATGTAGGAACCAATATGGGCATCCAGGTCCCGCTATTGGTTATTGACCGTAGAGGTGTCTCGGTCATGTCTACATTGTTCTCGAACCCGCAGGGTCTGCACACTTAACGTTCGGTGACGTTTCGGTAATATTGAGTTATGAATGGTAGTGACCGAAGGTTGTTCGGAGTCCCGGATGAGATCCCGGACGTCACGAGGAGCTCCGGAAAGTTCCGGAGGTAAAGATTGATATATAGGAAGTCCCGTTTTGGTCGCCGGAAAAGTTTCGGGTACTTCCGGTAGTGTACCGGGGGTGCCGGGAGGGTTCCGGGGGACCATCGGGAGGGGCCACCCACGCCGGGAGGCCACATGGGCCTTAGGGGTGGGGAACCAGCCCTTAGTGGGCTGGGAAAGCCAGCCCCAAAGGGCCCATGTGGCTGGGTTGTGGAAAAGGAAAAACCCCAAGTGGGGGAAGGAAATCCAAGTAGGATTGGAATCCTACATGGAGTAGGATTGGAGGTGGACTCCTCCACCTCCTGTTCGGCCGACTCCTAAGGGGAACCCTAGGGGCTCCGGCCCCTCCCCTCCCTCCTATATATATTGGAGGGGAGAGACGGCAGCCGCACCCAACCCAAAAGCCACGGTGCAGCCCTCTCTCGCCACTAGATCGTCTCCCCTAGTTTTCGGCGGTGCTTAGGCGAAGCCCTACCGGAATAGTTCCACTACCACCGTCGCCGCTCCGTCGCGCTGCCGGAGAACTCATCTACCTCTCCGCCCCCTCTTGCTGGATCAAGAAGGCGGAGATCGTCATCGAGCTGTACGTGTGCTGAACACGGAGGTGCCGTCCGTTTGGCGCTAGATCATGATTGGATCGCGGGACGGCTTGCGATTTGGATCGCGAAGATGTTCGACTACATCAACCGCGTTTCTTAACGCTTCCCGCTTAGCGATCTACAAGGGTATGTAGATCCACTCTCCCTCTCGTAGATGCTCATCATCATGGACAGATCTTGCGTGTGCGTAGGAAATTTTTTGTTTCCCATGCAACGTTCCCCAACAAGGAGATGCAGCACAGTAGAGATAAGTGTTTCCCTCAGTGAGTGCAAGGTTATCAAACCAATAGGAGAACCAAACAAACTCCTTTCAACATCTGAAAGCACATTTGCTCCCTTGGTGGTTTTGGTAATTAATAACAACATATAAGTCATTGAACTAATGTTTCCACTAAGTATATTTCAGGAAATGTTCAATGATAGGATTGGCAAAAGGATTGTGGAGATTGTGGAATACCCCCAAGATGCAAGGAAATAGGTTGGCAAAGCTTCAAGGAAGAGGACTCTACATTTTACATTTGTGAGAAATCACTTTGAGTCCATAGGAAAGCCAATACTATTAAATGGGGGTAAGGTTTTGTTGGTGAACAAAATGCTCATACGTGCATAAGTGATAGTCACCAAAAACACCCACAAGCTCTCCCACCAAAGTCTGTCCAAAGCCAAATACTCAAAATCGGTGCAACCAACATTTCCATCCCGGTGCCACCGATTCTCAACCTCAGACAGACTCAGCCAAACCCTAGCCACTTCGGTGCAACCGATTCAATCCCGGTGCCACCGAGTTTAGGTTGCCAACTTTCTGTTACGCAAATTCACAATATCGGTACCATCGAGATTGTTGGATCGGCGTCACCGAGATTGTCAATCTGACCGTTGGTCACCTTATCGGTGCAACCGAGTTTCCTATATCGGTCTCACCGAGATTCAAAAGTTGCCACCTTTTGGTCACTTTGGTACCACCGAGATTTACACATCGGTGTCACCGAGTTGGTCATTTTTTGTGTAACGGTTGGATTTTTGGGGATGCCTATATATACCTCACCACCACCACCTACTCAAGAGAGAAGCACTCAGAACTATTCCATACTTGCCCCATCCAGTTTTCTGAGAGAGAGCCACCTACCCTTGTGTTGAGGTCAAGATCTTCCACTCCAACCATATGGATCTTGATTTCTAGCCTCCCCAAGTTGCTTTCCACCAATCCCATCTCTTCCACCAAGCCAAATCTGTGAGAGAGTGATTGTGTGTTGAGGAGTCTATCATCTTGAAGCACAAGAGCAAGGAGTTCATCGACATTACCGAGCCTATTACCTTTTGGAGGGTGGTGCCTCCTAGATTGGTTAGGTGTCGCTTGGGAGCCTCCTACTTCATGTTGTGGAGTTGAACCAAGAAGTTTGTAAGGGCAAGGAGATCGCCTACTTCGTGAAGATCTACCCATAGTGAGGCTAGTCCTTCGTGGACGGAAGCCGTTATGGAATAGTCAAGGTTGCTACTTCGTGGACCCTTATGGGTGGAGCCCTCCGTGGACTCTCGCGACCGTTACCCTCCGTGGGTTGAAGACTCCATAAACGTGGATGTACGATAGCACCACCTATCGGAACCACGGGAAAAAATCATCGTGTCTACAATTGCGTTTGATCTTCCTACCCTATCCTTTACTACTCATGTTTGTTGTTACTTTCCGCTGCTATACTCTTAGACATGCATGTGTAGGGTGTACTTGACTTGCCATGAAATGCTAAAATTGCCAACTCTAAAATTTGGGAAAAGGCAAAACTTTTATATGGTCAAGTAGTCTAATCACCCCCCCCCCCCCCTCTAGACATACTTTCGGTCCTACAAGTGGTATCAGAGCTTTGGTCTCCATTGCATTGGTCTCACAACCTAGGAGAGTATGGCGTCTAGTGAGGGTAATTATCACCGTAGTGGTCCGTACTTTGATGGCACTAATTTTGCTAGTTGGAAGCACAAAATGAAAATGCATATTCTTGGTCATAACCCCGCCGTTTGGGCTGTTGTTCGTGTTGGCTTGCAAGGTGAATTCTTTGGAGATGGAAAGGAACCGGATCGTGAAGCGACCACGGAATAATTGAAGATGTCGCAATACAACGCTCAAGCATGCGACATTCTATTCAACTGCCTATGCCCAGAAGAATTCAACAAAATCAGCCGTCTTGAGAATGCAAAAGAGATTTGGGATACTTTGGTTGATATGCACGAAGGAACCGAGTCCGTGAGAGAATCCAAGTTGGATGTTCTTCAAGGTCAGCTTGACAAGTTCAAGATGAAGGATGGTGAAGGAGTCGCAGAAATGTACTCTAGGCTAGCTCTCATCACCAATGAGATTGCCGGCTTAGGAAGCGAAGAAATGACCGACAAATTCATCATCAAGAAGATACTTAGAGCTTTGGATGAGAGATACGACACCGTGTGCACATTGATCCAAATGATGCCCAACTACAAAGATCTCAAGCCTACGGAAGTCATTGGAAGGATTGTTGCTCATGAGATGACACTCAAAGACAAGGAAGAGCTTCATCACAAGTCTAGCGGTGCTTACAAAGCCACAAGTTATGCTCCCGCAACCTCAAGCAACAACCTTGTCACCAATGAATAGATAAGCCTCATGGTCAAGAAATTCAACAAGTTCTACAAGAATAGAGGCAAAGAAAGAAGCTCCAACTCAAGATATGATGAGAAGCGTTCGTCAAGTCGTGATCGCAATTGCTACAATTGTGGGAAGCCCGGACACTACTCCAATGAGTGCACGGCTCCCTACAAACGAAGAGAAGAGTCACCAAGAAGACGAAGCTCAAGGAATGAATCACCTCAAAGAGAGAGAAGGAGTAGAGATGATCGTTATGAACGAAGACACTCAAGGAGAAGTAGGGATTCGGAGAAGAAGGACAAGTACACCAAGAGCTACACAAGAAGGAAACATCAAGCTCATGTTGGTGAATGGGTTTTCGGCTCCGACTCCGACGACAACTCCGAGAGAAGCTATCACTCCGACTCCGACTATAGTCAAGATGATGGTGTTACCGGAATTGCTCTAGTGACTACCAACTCCCATGATCTATTTGACTCACCAAACGAAGGGAGTGGAAGTTGCTTCATGGCTAAAGGCCCCAAGGTATCACACCCCGAGTATCTTGATTTCGATAGTGATGAAGATGATTTGCTTTGTGATGATGACTTGCTCTTTGATAAAACTAGTGATCTTAGTCAAAATGAACTTGATAATTCTCATGCTAGTCAAGATAAGTCAATTGATGATGATAAGATGAAAATAGAAGAAGTAACTAAAGAACTAAACACTCTTAAGTTAGCTCATGAATCTACTCTTGAAGATCATAGAGAGCTTGTAAGAACTCATGAGAAGCTACGCTTCGAGAAGCTCAACTTGGAGCAAGAGCATGAGTTTCTGAAAGCTATCAATGACGATCTCCGAAAGAAGACTTCATCTTATCTAGCCAAACGACTACTCTTGTCTACTTTCATGCCACAAGTTAAATCTAAACAAACTAGTAACAAAGGCAAGAAAGGTTCTTCATCTAGTAGCAACAATAGAAATGCTAAACCCAATGATGTTGCTTCTAGTAGTTGTATTAATTCCACTAATGATGATTCTCTTAGCCAAGTTACACTTGAGCAAGAAAATGCTTTATTGAAAGGAATTATAGAAAAAGGTATCTACAAGAGTCTTGCCGGGTGTAAGCAATTTGAGGAAATTGTACGCAAGCACGGAGGATACTGGAAGAATCGTGGTGTTGGCTACTTCAACGCAAATGGAGTTGAATGGGAAGAAGATCAATATCCCGAGCCCAAGTTTGTTCCTCAAAAGGAGAAGTATGAAAATACTCTTCCCAAGGGGACAAGCACTCAAGATGACCTTCCACCACAAGACCACAAGCTCAAGGGCAAGAACAAGCTTCAAGAGGACATTGACTCATATGAAGATGGATCCCTAGCTATGGTGGAGTGGGTTCCCAAGGCTACTTCAAGCTCAACTTCTACAAAGGCTACTACAACACCAAGGATCCCCATCAACTTGATGTGGGTCCCCAAGAAGAAGAACTAGAGAGTTCTTGAGGGGTGACTCCGCCAATGAAATTCACTCACATTCATTATTGGCAAGAACTATTTGCAATCAATATCAACTCTATGCAATAGTTCAAGGAGTCACACATTCCCTCAAAGGTAAGCAAGGGACAAGGTAATCAACAAATCAATGGACTTCATTACACATGCTTTGCACTCCATGTCCATAGATATCCTTGTATTTGTCTCTTGTGTGTTGGGACTAACCCATGTAGGTGACAAGAGTAAGGAAACAACAAGGATGCTCCCAACTCTTGGTGATCTTCATCAACCTTGAGCATCCACCGCTACCTCACCAACATGAAGTCTTCATCGAAAAAACCCAAGGTTAGTCTATCCCTCTTATGGGGGGATGTCACATCAAGGGGGAGCTTTACTCTAAGACTTGAGTCAAAGCATCTCTTAGTATGTGACAACATTAAATGCTTTATGTAAAAGTGGTAACCCCACTTGTGCTTAAACGATGAGTATGACCTATGATCAAGTATTCTTACTTGGATCCTATGTCAAATACTCATATATAGATGACTTCATCATCGCCCTAGTGCTTGTTAGATGCTAGTGTGTATGTGCATGTTTGTCATGATTTCATTTGACATCTTATTGTGTGAGCATGTTGGTCTGCATTTATTTTCTCATTCGAGGACATCCAATTGTTGCTATTTGGCTTTTGTTTTATCTTTTGCCAATTGGATGGACAAGAATGCCTAGGACCACTCTTTAGCTATCTATGCTTTCTCACCTCATATTCTATTCATGCTGCATCACAAAATTTGAACAAGTACTTTTCGATCCCTCTGTGTGTGGAGCACTCGGAGTTCCGTATCGACAAGGACTGACCATTAAAACCTCCCAAGTGCATCTCGGTGGAACCAACCCCAAAATCTCGGTCTCACCGAATGCCTAGGGTTGATCTGGTTTTCAATCTCGGTACTACCGATTTCATATTCTCGGTTACACCGAGTTTCCCTGTCAGCTGACAAATGTGGAACTCGGTGACACCGAAAATTTAAAATTGGTATCACCGACAGTGAAGGGTATATAGTCTGTGGTCCCGACGGTTCGACATTTCAATCTTCAAATCGTCGCGCCTCAAACCCTAAGTTGCCGCAGAAGGACCCCTTGGTCATCGCCTTGCCTTCCCGAGCCTCTCCGCCATTGGGAATCCTCGCCGTTGACGGGCATCTTCGCCGCTGTCGCCGCCGTAGCGGATCCGTCACCGAGCTAGGGTACGGATTTGATCTTTCTTGCGCTCCCCGTCTGATTCTTGTGCAATAAAGTTGTTTTTCTCTATAAGCCACAGTTTGCTCATCGTTCTATCCACGAGAAAACTCCGTAGATTAGCAAACCATCGATTTTCTAGGGTTTGCCTTCCGCCCGATGGAACTCGGTAGAACTGAAGTGAACAAATCAGTCTCACCGATTTGTCTATCTGTGTTGCAGAGAACTGTCTCGGTGAAACCGAGTACTTCTTTTCGGTCCCACCGAAAAGAGTGCCAAGTTTCTGTTAATGAGATAGTCAGTCTCGGTGGCACCGACAATTTTACTTCGGCTGTACTGATTTGCATGTGACAGAATGCAAAACTTTGAAAATCTTTTGTTCAATCTTTCAAAAACCAGCCACATTTTGTGATGACTTATCCTTTTCTGCTCCTCTATACTCTATTCACAGGGTCAGTATGTCAAGTGCTGAGGACAGTGAGAACAACTTCAGAGAGAAGAGTGTTGAATTGGATTCTGGCACTAGTCCTGAATCTAGTTCATCTTCAGATCCAGGCACCCCCAGCTCTCATGGGTTGCCCAAGGCTGCTACAAGGGCCAGGAAGAAGCTGAATTCAGATGAGGAGGATTCAGACTTCGTTCCAAAAGAGATTCTTGCTAAGAAGCAAGAAAAGGCTGCCAAGAAAGCTGCAAATGAAGCTACCTCTTCAAGGAGAGCTGTCAGGAAAGAGTATGCTAGCTCTGAAGCTATGAGAGCACCTGAAGGTGCTAGGACAAAGATGGCTCTTCACCTTGAGTCACCCCCGAAGAAGTCCATACCTAAGAAGGCAGGGGAGAAGAAGGGTGCTAGGAAGAGGATAGTCTATGTCACTGGCAGGCAGACCTCCATGTTTGAGGACCCTGAAGAGGATGCTGCTGCTGCTGCTGAGGAGGAGGAAGAACATGTTGAGAAAGCCCCTCCCAAGAAGAAAAAGAAGCTTATGGCTGATGCTATGCCAAAGACTGGCACATCCAAGAGCACTAAATCTGCACCCAAGAAGCCTGCTGTTGAGAAGCCCAAGATATTGTCCAGGCAAATTCCAGCATCTGAGAAGAACAAAGGGACTGCCTCCAGAGTTGGGGATGAAGATGCTATGTCTGCCCTAATGAAGCTTAGGCCACACCTTCTAGTACATAATGCCAGCTACCCACTTGCTGAGGATATGAAGAAGAGGAAGGACTCTGGCTTGAGGGCATGGAGAGCTGCTGATCCATATGCCCAAAGGAAGAAGACAGCTGTGGACTACAAATTCTTCACCAGAGAGCAACAGGATTTCTATGAAACTGTGATGTTTGACAAGAGTCCAGCTGTGAGCGATATGCGGTATGCGGACTGGAAATTCATCAAGGAGAATGAGGACTATTTTCCAAATGTCCAAGATAATTTCCACTGCATTGGTTTGGATGAGTTTGTTGGCAAAGAGTTCACTGCTTGGAATGATGAGATGATCATGCAATTCTACTCCACTGCATATTTCTATGGAGATGGTAGGATTGTATGGATGACTGAAGGTGCAAGGTATGAGTCTACTATTGAGGAGTGGGCTGAAATCTTAGGAGTCCCAGAGGTACAGGATGGTGACCTGGATGTCTAATCAGAATCCAAGGCAAACCACAATGCTATGGCCAACATGTACAATGAGATTCCTGCTGCTAATGTGAAGTCTCACAGGCTAAGATCTATCTACTTTCTTCAGGCTGGCCTCCGCACCATGAACACCATTCTGAGGCATACCTTGATGCCCAAGTCAGGAGATGACAAGATGATCCGAGGCTACTCCATTAACATGTTGATCCACCTCGACAGACACACCAGGATCAGAGTCATGGACTTGATTGTTGAGACAATCAAGAGGGTTGCTGCTGATCAGAAGCGCTCTTGCTGTTATGCACCCTACATCCAGATGCTCATCAACTCAAAGTTGGAGAAGCACATATTTGCTCTAGATCGTCCCCACTTGCCCCTACAGCCAGATCTCGAGGACAACGTTGTGGTGATGAACCCAGATCATCCCACTTCAGCTGCAGCTCAGGCAGAGGCAGAGGCAGCTAGAGCCACTAGTGCTCAGGTTCCTAGATCCAGGAACGAGCAAATGGATCTTTTGATCTCATCAGTTCAGGGCATGAAGAAGGACATTAAGGGGATTCTGGACAACTAGAACAGTCTTGTGAGGATCTTCGAGAACAGGATCAAGACCCTTAATGATAAGGTGGATGGGCTAACTAGAACAGTAAATGAGCTCAAGAAGGAAGTTGACTCAGTGCCTCTTCCTCAGACTTCTTCTGATGATGATGATGAGGATGGTTCTCCTCTCAGGCCAGGCACACAGTTTACCACTCAGGCCAGATCAGCCACTGTGCCAGCTCCAGACTTGAGGCCCTCTTCATCAACTCCTGCTACTGTCACCTCAGCTCCTGCTCCATCAGTTTCAGTTCCTCCAGTTGCCACACCAACTCCATCCACGACATCTGCAGAGATCTTCGCCGACGCTGTTCTCTCGACTCCTTCATCAACAACCGGAGGAGATCAGCCCAAGAACGCTTAGATATATGCCTTTGAACTTTTTGGTAACTTGTTGCCAAAGGGGGAGAAGTGTATATAGATCTTTAGGCTTCGAGTGAGAGAGCGTTTGGTGTTTAATGCTTTTTCAAAACATTTGATCTTTTGGTTGTTTGTGATACATGTTTGTGGTGTTTGATCATACGCGTTATGTGTGATGCTACTATTTCCTATCATCTTAATGCTTATGAGATGATCATTCACCTTTGCTTGATTGTGTTGTGCTATGATGTTCATTCTAATTACTCTCGCACACCACCAAGATGTATGTGACATGGAAGAAGTGCCCCATGTACCTAATCGATTGTGCATTTGCATTCAAACGCAAATTTAAAATAATGCACAAATTTAGGGGGAGCTCTTTCTTATCACATACTTCTCAAAGCGACGATTATATTCATTGATTATATCATATGTCGAAGCTTTGATCTATATGTTGTCATCAATTACCAAAAAGGGGGAGATTGAAAGCACATTTGCTCCCTTGCTGGTTTTGGTAATTAATAACAACATATAAGTCATTGAACTAATGTTTCCACTAAGTATATTTCAGGAAATGTTCAATGATAGGATTGACAAAAGGATTGTGGAGATTCTGGAATACCCCAAGATGCAAGGAAACAGGTTGGCAAAGCTTCAAGGAAGAGGACTCTACATTTTACATTTGTGAGAAATCACTTTGAGTCCATAGGAAAGCCAATACTATTAAAAGGGGGTAAGGTTTTGTTGGTGAACAAAATGCTCATACGTGCACAAGTGATAGTCACCAAAAACACCCACAAGCTCTCCCACCAAAGTCTGTCCAAAGCCAAATACTCAAAATCGGTGCAACCAACATTTCCATCCCGGTGCCACCGATTCTCAACCTCAGACAGACTCAGCCAAACCCTAGCCACTTCGGTGCAACCGATTCAATCCCGGTGCCACCGAGTTTAGGTTGCCAACTTTCTGTTACGCAAATTCACAATATCGGTACCACCGAGATTGTTGGATCGGCGTCACCGAGATTGTCAATCTGACCATTGGTCACCTTATCGGTGCAACTGAGTTTCCTATATCGGTCTCACCGAGATTCAAAAGTTGCCACCCTTTGGTCACTTCGGTACCACCGAGATTTACACATCGGTGTCACCGAGTTGGTCATTTTTTGTGTAACGGTTGGATTTTTGGGGATGCCTATATATACCCCTCCACCACCACATACTCGAGAGAGAAGCACTCAGAACTATTCCATACTTGCCCCATCCAGTTTTCTGAGAGAGAGCCACCTACCCTTGTGTTGAGGTCAAGATCTTCCACTCCAACCATATGGATCTTGATTTCTAACCTCCCCAAGTTGCTTTCCACCAATCCCATCTCTTCCACCAAGCCAAATCTGTGAGAGAGTGATTGTGTGTTGAGGAGTCTATCATCTTGAAGCACAAGAGCAAGGAGTTCATCGACATTACCGAGCCTATTACCTTTTGGAGGGTGGTGCCTCCTAGATTGGTTAGGTGTCGCTTGGGAGCCTCCTACTTCGTGTTGTGGAGTTGAACCAAGAAGTTTGTAAGGGCAAGGAGATCGCCAACTTCGTGAAGATCTACCCATAGTGAGGCCTTCGTGGACGGAAGCCGTTATGGAATAGTCAAGGTTGCTACTTCGTGGACCCTTATGGGTGGAGCCCTCCGTGGACTCTCGCGACCGTTACCCTCCGTGGGTTGAAGACTCCATAAACATGGATGTACGATAGCACCACCTATCGGAACCACGGGAAAAAATCATCGTGTCTACAATTGCGTTTGATCTTCCTACCCTATCCTTTACTACTCATGCTTGTTGTTACTTTCCGCTGCTATACTCTTAGACATGCATGTGTAGGGTGTACTTGACTTGCCATGAAATGCTAAAATTGCCAACTCTAAAATTTGGGAAAAGGCAAAACTTTTATTTGGTCAAGTAGTCTAATCACCCCCCCCCCTCTAGACATACTTTCGGTCCTACAACATCACCTACACACATAAAACCAAACACTTGCACCCAACGCAGGCAAGAGGGTTTTCAAGCCCATTGAACTCGTTAGTTGCAAGGATTAAATCTTGATAGAGGTACATAATGTAAAGGAAAAATAAAATAAAATAAAATAAAATAAAGTGTAGCAAATTATTTTTAGGGTTTTTGTATTTATGTTTAAGTTGACCTGGGGACCATAGTTTTCGCTAGAGGTTTCTCTCTTGAATATAGCATACGGTGGGTAGACAAATTACTGTTGGGCAATTGACAGAATTGCACATAGTTATGACATGTTATTCACGGTAATAATCATGTATATAGGCATCACGTCCATAAGCAAGTAGACCAAAAAGAAGATTATATCGGATAGATCACTGCGGGAATCGCGGTGAACTTTGTATTGAAGATCAAAGAGAGATAAGAAGCCATCTAGGTACTAGCAATGGACCCATAGGTATGTGGTGTACTACTCACGCATCATCATGGAGGCAACAAGGTTGATGTAGATGGTCTCCGTGGTCGATTTCCCCGCCGACAGAGTAGCGGAAAAGGTCTCCAGATGGCCTCCCATTGGAACAGAGGCTTGCGGCGGCGGAAAAAGCGTTTCGGGTGGCTTTCTGTTGGTTTTACGATTTTAGAGAATTTATGGAGGTGGAATTAGATCAAACGGAGCTACGAGGGGCCCACAAGGCGTGCATTGCTGCCTTGTCATCTCTTCGTCTCGCTTCCTGACTCCTCCCGAAGCTTTCAGGTCTTTTATCCAGAATAAATCGTCAAAAAGTTTCATAGCGTTTGGACTTCATTTGGTACTGATTTCCTAGAAAACCAAAAACACGCAAAAGACAACAACTAGCACTAGGCACTGGATTAATAGGTTAGTTCCCAAAAATGATATAAAAAGCATATTATTGATATAAAGTATCCTAGATTGGTAATATAATAACATGGAACAATCAAAAATTATAGATACGTTGGAGACATATCACTCATGTGACATATTTGCATGTCTAGGAAAAATAGCTAATGGGTAGTAGCTATTTAGGAATAGAAGATATGTAGGCACCGAAGAGGTAAACGCATGCCGGGACCGGAAGCGTTCGACCAACTTACTCCGGTAGCATTGCTTCATTCCTAAAGTAGGCTTTGACATTGCCGCGAAATATATTCATGTTAATATAATCCCGTGGTCATCGGAAAACTCTATTTTTTGGTGCAACACTTAGTCGCTTGACCAAATCATCATCATGTGTGAGATCATCATCTCACTACTATAGACAATTTTTGTTTGTGGGTAACACTACTATAGACAATTGCACATGGGTGAAATACGGGCCATGTTTTTTAACCCTTGCACACATGTGTATCACTCATGTGACGATCACACGTTCTGCGAAGACGTGTGCGTTTAAATGAAAATATATTACCACCTGTATTAAAATATAAAAAGGTTTTATAGTTCAATTTAAATAGTAAAAATGTCCAAAAATGAAAAATCGGAATGCCATTGGCGGTAGGCCGCGACGCTGTACAAGAAGGACCTGCCCGAAACAGAGTTTGCTCCCACTACCATGAATGAAAAGGAATTTCCTTATGTGGAGAGTAATAAATTTTCTATGCTTGTGGATCATAAAGATAATTCTTTATGTGATAGTTATATTGTTGAATTCCTTCATGATGCTACTGAAAATTATTATGAGGGAGGAACATATGCTTGTAGGTATTGCAATAATATCAAGTTTCCTCCCTATGTGTTCAAAGTTTTGAAATTATGCTTGTCCTGCCCTTCTATGCAAGTTGATTCTTGCTACAATAAATTGTTTGCTCACAAAATCCGTATGCATAGGAAGTGGGTTAGACGTAAATGTGCTTGTCATGTGATCCATGATGCTCTTTTGCATGTTTCAAATACTATTCCTATATGAGGATCATTGAAATCTTCATGCCTAGCTAAAAGGCTTTAAAGAAAAGCGCTTGTTGCAAGACATCCCAACACTATACTTTATGTTTTTGTGTGTTAACATGATTAAGCTACTGTAGTAACCATGTTTTGTACCTTTTATTTCAATAATGCGCCAAGTAAAGCCTTTGGGATAGTGTGGGTACTTGTTGATTTGATTCTATGCAAAAACATAAACTTTTGTGTCCAGTATATGAATTATGTGATTTTATTGGCGATTCAAAAAAATCTGAATTTGTACACAGTTTTCTATGCTAATTTTCTGCGTTGTCCTAATTTTTCAGAATTTTTAGAGACAGGGAAGTGTGGTTTAAGTTCAGATCTTCCCAGACTGTTCTGTTTTTGACAGATTCTATTTTACATGCATAGTTCGCTTGTTTTAGTGTTTCCATAGCTTATATATAGTGGTGTAAATTATGGGAATGATAGAATACAGTAGGCATTATGTGAGAACAATTATGAATCTTGTCTTGATGGTACCTAAGTGAATGATCTATCTTTATTACACTAACCATCTCACGAAGTTCCGTTAACTTGTGTATGATTGAAGTTTTCAAGTTTTGGGTAAGACACCAATATGAGGAGAATAAGGAGTGGTAATACCCTAAGCTTGGGATGCCCAAGTCATCCCCAAGGTAATATCCAAGGAAGACTCAAGCATCTAAGCTTGGGGATGCCTCGGAAGGCATCCCCTCTTTCGTCTTCCACACTATCGGTATATCTTACTTAGAGCTATATTTTTATTCGTCACATAATATGAGTTTTTCTTGGAGCATCATTTTATTTTATTTTTTTATTTTTTCTTTATGTTATTTATAAAAAAAATTCCAATAAAAATCTCCAAGAATTGCCTTCTAGGATGCTTCAATTGCATGTTTGATGTGTGTTGTGCAAAAACATAAACTATTGTTATAGTGTTTGAATTTTCATATTTTATTGGAATGTGGAAAGTTTCTGAAATTTTTACACAATATGTTCATACAATTTTTTTAACGTGTCCTAAATTTTAAAAATTGTTGGAGTTACATAATTTCACATTTTAAATTAATTTCTACAGATTGTCTTGTTTAGATAGATTGATGTCATAGTTTTGTTAGCTACTTCTCCTATAGTTTTCATGACTTATATTGGTAGATATAAATTGTGGAAATGATAGTATGCAGTAGATAATATTTGAAAATTATTATGAAACTTGTCATGATAGTACATAAAGTGTTGATTTATTCTTATGTGCTCTAACCTATCTCACGAGTTCTTTTCAAGTTTTGTGTGGATGAAGTTTTTGAGACCTAGGTGAAACCGTGATACGACATGAATTAATGAGACACAAGAGCTCAAGATTGGGGATGCCCAAGGCTCATCAAGTCAATATTACAATAAGTCTCGGGCATCTAAGCTTGGGGATGCTACGCATCCCACCTCTCTTCATCAAACAACTATCCGTTAGCCTATGTTGAGCCTAAGTTTTTATTCGTTCACATGATATGTGTTATTCTTGGGGTTTATTTTTGTTTTGTTTGTTGTTTAAATAAAATACTTAGGTCTAAAAGTATTTATTGAGAGAGTGTCCTCACATAGCTAGTTAACCGTTTAACTACTCATTGATCTTCACTTACATCTTTTTGAGAGTAGTTTGATGTTTGCTCTTGTGCTTCACTTATATCCTAAGAGAAAATGTTGAATGAATTGAATGTCATAAATATGAAAATTATGCATGCTTCATATGCTTGTCCCATGGGGAGTAGTGACTTCACATACAAGAAGTATAAGCGGTAAAATTTATTGGAAAAACATAGCATTGGTCACTTGAACAATTCATGAAAGAATATTGAAGGAAGAGAGATTTCACATATACATATACTATCTTGGACATCTTTTTTTATTGTGAGCCCCCATTAATTATTTTCAAACTTGATCAATTACTTGATGTTGGACAAGGAAGACAATGTAATGGTTATGTTTGTTTATTTTCACATAGAAGTTATATTGTCATGGATCCTCTAACATGTGGTGCTTGTTGAGGAACTTTTGCTAGACAAAAATTCATACTAAGTAAAGATACTACTAGTGCATCCAAAAACCCTTAAACCCAGTTTCTTGCCATGAGAGTCCACCATATCTACATATGGATTGAATAAGATCCTTCAAGTAAGTTGTCATCGGTGCAAAAATCAATAAAAATTGCTCCTAAATATGTATGATCTTTTATTGGAAGGAAAAATAAACTTTGTACGAACTTGTGATGGTGAAGAAATAAAAGCGACGGACTGCATAATAAAGGTTCCCATCATAAGGGGCAATATAAAGTGATGTTCCTTTCCATTAAGAGCTTGCACATCCAAAAATAAAAAGTGCTTGACAACCTATGCTTCCCTCTGTGAAGGGCCTATCTTTTAATTTTATGCATTTAGTTTTATGTATTTACTTTTATGCAAGAGTCAATAATGTTCATCCCTATTCAATTCAATTAATTCTTTAGTTGGCAAGCATCATGTGGTGGGGAAAGATCCATGCACATATATCCAGTTGAATATAGGTGATCATGATTCATTATTGTGGACAGTATCCCTGAGATAATTAAGTTGGGAGGCAAAACATTAAGCCCCTATCTTCCTACGTGTTTGATTGAAACTGTTTGTTCTAAACATATGCTTTGAGTTTCAACAATCATTGAAGACTAAATGATAGTTGAGTATGTGGAATTTGCTAAATCAAAGCTCTTACATAGACCCTTCCTAAAAATAAGATGAATTGTAATTGTTTGATGACTGGGAACATAATTTTTTGGTTTTCAAGAAAGTTTATGGTCTATACTTTAACACGTGAATAGCTTGCTACTTGATCATGAGAATTTTTATGAGAGAAGAGTTATTGTTTATGATGCTAGAAAAAGTGATTGGAATTATCTTTGATCAAACTTATATACCATGATAGCATTCACACTTCATAAAAAAAATTATCATTTACCTACTCGAGGACGAGTAGGAATTAAGCTTGGGGATGCTGATACATCTCCAACGTATCGATAATTTATAAAGTATTCATGCCATATTTACCTATGTTTACAATATTTTTTATATGGTTTTGATGCAATTTATATGATTTAAGTAAAACAAACCCGGACTGACGTTGTTTTCAGCAGAATTACCATGGTGTTGTTTTTTGTGCAAAAAATAAAAGTTCTCCGAATCGCCCGAAACTTTTTGACGATTTTCTGGAGAAAATAAGAAATACTGGAGCAAAGAACCACACGAGGAGGCCACCAGGAGCCCCCAAGCCATTAGGGCGCCATCAACCCCATCGGCGTGCCCTGATGGCTTGGGACCACCTCGTGGCTCCGTTTAGCGTGATTCCAACGATGAAAAATCCTATAAATACCAAAACTCCTAGAAGTTAACCTAGAACTTCCGCTTCGCCGCCGCAAGCCTCTATACCAAAGAAAAATCATCCGGAGCCCTGTTCCAGCACCCTGCCGGAAGGGGCAATCATCACTGAAGGCCATCTTCATCATCCCGGCGGTGTCCATGAAGAGGAGGGAGTAGTTCACCCTCGGGGCTGATGGTATGTACGAGTAGCTATGTGATTGATCTCTCTCTCTCTCTCTCTCTCTCTCTCTCGGCTTCTTGAGATGTCACGATCTTGATGTATCATGAGCTTTGTTAATATAGTTGGATCATATGATGTCATTCCCTTGCTACCTTGTTGTGATGAACTGAATCTTTCCCTTGAGATTTTGTTATGTCGGATTGAATATTGGATTTGAGATCAGTTGATGTATGTCTTGCATGTGGATACCCGTGGTGACAATGGGGTGTTCTATTGATTCATTTGATATATGTTTTGGTACTCAACTTGCGGATTAAGGTGGGTGACAATGGGGCAATCGACGCATATGGGTTGATACACGTTCTTGTCCTACTTTCTCCGATAGAAATCTCGGGGTACTCTTTGAAGTTCTTTTGTGTGGATTGAATATGATGAATCTAAAATTGTTTGATGCATATCGTATAATTGACTCACGGATACTTGTGGTGACATTGGAGTATCTAGGTAACACTAGAGTTGATTGATACGCATCATATGGAGTTATTCTAGTATGAACTCTAGGGCTGTTTGTGACACTTATAGGAATAGCTCAATAGATTGATTGGAAAGGATAACTTTGAGGTGGTTCTACTACCTACAACAATTTCATCTTATGTTCTCCGCTAGATATAAACTTTGAAGTGATTCTTTGTCGCACGTTGAGGGATGGTCATATGATTCTATTATGTTAGCATTGTTGAGAGATTGCACTAGTGAAAGTATGAACCCTAGGCCTTATTTCCAAGCATTTATATAAAGTTTTGCTCGCTATTTACTACTTGTTACCTTGCTGTTTTTACATTTTCAGATTACAAAAAACCATATCTACTATCCATACTACACTTGTATCACCATCTCTTCGCCAAACTAGCGCACCTATACAATTTTTCATAGTATTGGGTGTGTTGGGGACACAAGAGATTTCTTGTATTTGATTGCAGGGTTGTTTGAGAGAGACTATCTTCATCCTACACCTCCCACGGATTGATACACCTTAGTTAGGTCATCCACTTGACGGATATTTTCTAATGTCCTACAAAACTCTACGCTTGGAGGCTCAACAGAGTCTACAAGAATAAAGTTGTGTAGTGGACATCACCACGCACCAAAGCAATGCTTTTGCAATCCCAACACATACTTATTCCGATCCACAAGAACTGAATTCAAGTTAAAAACACATTGTAGCAAGCTCCAAACCAATTTAGAAACACAACAGGAGAAAAAATGGTTGATGTCCGCATTTTGCTCACAAAAAAGGGAAAGATTTACTCCCAATCCATCCTCTTCTAAGAAAGTTTTTTTAGTTAAATTGTGTTTCTAATAATCAACCAAAAAAGCTTTAATTTTAGAAGGGACTTTAATTCTCTACATGGGGGAAGCTGAATCATTCAAGACAAGTTTTTGATACAAAGATTTAGGAAAAGTAAACTTGCCATTAGTAAGCATTCATTTGATCCCCAATATCCTCAAGATTAGCAAACTAAGGGCATCTCCAATGGTAACCTGCAAATTTCCTCCAGCCTCCGTCTGCGGACAGGGGGGACCAGTCCGCGGACATAGATGTGGGAGGGCGACATCCAACTGTACCTGTATATGTCCGCTAGTAAATTCAAATTCAAATATATTCCGATCCGCGCACTGCGTGCCGGATCGCATGCTCGATCACAACAAAATGAGGCAAATATGCTTAGTTTTTACATGCCCGATTCCAAAATAACTTCAGTTCGACAGTCCGTGCATTTCTGACCTGTCGGGCCGGCAATCCTAGCTAGCTGCTCCCCAATCAAGGAGGTGTCGTCGCAGCCGCGTAGGCAGCAGCCTCCTCGTCCGCTTCCGTCGCGTCCTCATAATCTGTCGCCGTCGCCAACGTATCTTTCTGCCGCTCCAACATCTGGAAGCGGACGGATTGCACGATCATTCTTGCATAGACATCCAAAGAGTCAACATTCAAGGTCAACATCTTGGCGTCCTCCACATTCGCGGCAATCTTCATCCTCTTTTCCTTGAGCGCGGCCTTCCTCTCTTCGATCATGATTCGATTCTCTTCGAGCGCGAGATTCTTGTCCGTCATGTCCATCAACAGCTTGAACCTCGCTGCCTTCTTCTCCTCCTTGATCTCCGAGCGCCTCACGCATGCCTCCTCCTTCTTCGTCAAGATGTGCCCGAACTTCTCTGTCATCTTGGTTGCCGCACCTTCCCACTTCTTTCCCTGCAGGTTTCTTCTAAGCTTCTTCGGCGGTTATTGGGTTGGGTCGGTAGGTCACCGTTATCTTCCTCGTTGGCTTGGACGGTGGTCTTGGTAATGAAAAGGTCCTACTTCGGTTGCCCATTCAACTTTGACCAACAATGCACGATGGTGAAGGACTTGTTCTCCAACTTATTGTACAACACACAAGCACGATTAAGCTACAAAGTGAAACAATGTCGATAATGCATATCCGTCTAGTGAGCAACAAAACAATACATGCCCCGGCTAGTGAACAACAAAACTAAACCATATCCGACAAGTGATCAACTTACTTGCTCGATGATTTGTGCACTGCTAGGCCATTGTGCGATGAGCTGCTTCAAGTGCCCGCAATACTTGGAAACGGCCTCTTGGATGGTGTACCATCGATGGTTGAGGGACTTCCATTCACGGTTGCGTATGACCTAGTCGGTGTAGGGCGTGAAATGCTTGTGTTCATGGAACCATATGTGAATGTTCATCAAAAAGGTTGTGCCCTTTTGCTCCGTGCCATGGAACGTATCAAGGCTAGTGGCCAACCATGCCTCGCACAACAGCTCGTCCTCCCGCATGTTAATGTTTCTCCTCTTCCCTTCTTCTTCGGATCGTCGTCTGTATCATCCGGATCATCTTCGTTGTCGTCGCCCTCCTCCTCCTCCTCCTCCCCATCAGGCTACTGCGGCCCAATGTTGTTTTTGCTATGTGCCATCGCCGGTATGGGTGAACGTCTGCTGCGTGGCCATTTGGGTGTAGGGCTGGTGCTGGTAGTTGCTGGACTGGGTGGGATCTGATTCTTCCACCTGCCCATCCTCATAGCCCCCTCCCCCTCCCTTTCCTCCATCGTGGATGATGTCGGGCATCTCTTTGTCCGCGTCGTACGCCGGCTTCCCGGATCTAGGCATGGCAGCGAACAGCGTGCGGGCACCAATCTGCTCCTCGGCCGTCGACCGCACCCGCTGCAGCTGCGGCAAAGAATATTCGAAAAAGAGCAGTACCGTGTTGACGTCGATGCTGTAAGGCACCATACCGGCTGGGGTGCCGAGCTGCTTGACGGCGTAGTAGTACGGCGGCTTGTAAGTCTCCGGCCATGGTGCCATCTGTGTTATGCGCCCGCCCGTCTTCAGGCGTCTGCCACGGCCACGCTGACTGCCATGACCTCCATGCCCATCGCCACCAGCAAGCCCACCGGCGGCCAACCGCTTCTTGAGCTTCTCCTCCTTTGCGGCCTTCGCTTTGACGCGGCGATCCTGCCGCGTCGCAGAGTTGATCTTTCGGGCGAGCGTGACACGTGGATCCTCTGGCACCTCCACCGGCTCCATCCCCAGCAGGTTCTCTGATGGCTCCATGCGTCGACGGTGGAAAGAAGAATAGATGTGGGAGAAAAGAGCAGGAATTGGACGGAGAGCGGCGGGGAATGAAAGAAAAGAAGCAGTGGATTTTGGCGCGAAAGTAGTGCTTTGCTACAAAAGTGTGGGCTCCGTCTTCCTTTTGGGTAGGCCAGTGGGGTAGATAGCGACGTTTCTCGTGTTCGGACCCCCGCATACCTCCCCCACGTTTGTCTCCGGTTTGCGCGAGAAATCGCGTCCGGACCGCTCCACTGACCGATACAGGTCGGTGTTGGATGGCTCCCGCGGTCCGGACCTCGCGGTTTGGATTGTTGTGGGAGGTTCGCGGTCCGCCTTGGAGCCCTAAGCGTAGCTTGGATGATTAGGTTCCTTGTCCTAGGCTTGACACTCGTGCATGTATTTTTCTAGATTTATTTCGGTCTTTTCTAGAATGTTCATTTACGGCATCTCAAACGCTGACCCGCAAATTTTCTCCCACGTCCGTCCGCGGACCGTGGGACCAGTCCGTGGACACGGATACGGGAGGCCACTATCCAACGCTATCCGGTATATGGCCGCCAGTAAAGGGCAATTTGAAATTCAAATTTAGTCCGATTCACATAGAGCATCGGATCACACCAGCGCCAGATCGCATGCCCCAATCACAACTAAAAAGAGGCAAGTATGCGTAGTTTTTTCATGGCCGAATCCAAACGAACATCAGTCCGGCAGTCCGTGCAATTTCCTGCCCCGCCGAATCGGCAATCCCATCCACCTGCT
This sequence comes from Elymus sibiricus, assembly GCA_039707655.1. NCBI lineage: Eukaryota > Viridiplantae > Streptophyta > Magnoliopsida > Poales > Poaceae > Elymus > Elymus sibiricus. The sequence goes on along the minus strand of CM077665.1, from coordinate 456,184,122 downwards.
CGCCGATCAAGGTGTCGTTACCGCCGCGTACGCAGCCTCTGCCTCGGCCGCATATGTAGTAGTATGAAGGCTTGTAATGCTCAGGCCACGGGGCTGTCTTTACTGTGAGCACCCCCGTCTGGGCACCGCGACGTCCTCCATGACCACCACACCCGAGGCCGCCACCACGCCCTCCGGCGGCCATCAGCTTTTTGATCTTCTTCTCCTTTGCGGCCTTCGCTTTGACGCGACGAATTTGCCACGTAACCGATCTGATCTTCCGGGGGAGCAGGATGCTTGGATCCTCCGACACCTCCGCCACCTTCATCTCTGACAGGTTCTCCTCCGGTTCCATGCGTCGGCGGCGGAAGCAAGGAGAGGGTGCGGGAAAGGGAAGGAATTGTGTGGAGAGCAGTGGTGGATCGAAGAAGGAAGTGGGGGATTTTGGCGCGAAAACAATGTGGGTTCCTACAAAAGCGCGGACCGATACGGGACCACGATGGATGGTTTCCGAGGTCTCAACCGTGCAGCCCGGACAGATGCGGGCGATTTGAGGGTTGGCGTTGGAAATGCCCTTAGTGGGAGGAGACGTTTTCATCGACTACGATGCGACTATCTTAACTTTGTAAATAAGTCTTTACCTATTAATAAAGAGGCTATTGCTTCTGGTCGTCCGCCATAGAAATTGCCCCTGAAGTTGACACAAATTACCCACCATGCCACCTATAAGTGAAGAAAACGATTCGGTTTTTAAAAAACGTCGCCAGGTTCGGTTCTTATAAGATGATACAATGATAAGTCACGAGCACACATGTAGTCGAGTGGTTAACGCGTTTGTCTTTCACCTGCGAGAGCAGGGTTCGATCCCTGGTTGCCCCCTCTTTTTCTCCCTTTTTCTGCGCGCCTCCTACTCCCTCCACGCGGTACGGTAATGGGCCAGCCCATTTGTTGGTCGTGACGTCCCTGTTTTTTATTTCATTTTTTTGCTTTTTCGTTTATCATTTCTGTTTTTTTCTTTTTAAAATAAATTCGAGATATCCAAGAAATTCAAATTTAAAAAATTTGCGAGTTTTGAAAAATATACCGAGAAATCATAAAATATTCATGATAACAAAAAAATGTTCACATATTATAAAAAAATCACGATTTAAAAAAACATGTTCATCAAAAAAAATGTTCATGATTTATAAAAAATGATCATATATTCAAAATATATTCGGTCATTTGCAGAAAAATATATTCACAAAAATAGGTCTGGACATCCATTATTTTCATTTTTTGCTTTTTCGTTTATCATTTCTGTTTTTCCTTTCTTTTTTAAATTAATTCTTTATTTCCAAAAAATCCAAAAATTAAAAATTTGCAAGTTTTGAAAGAATATACCAAGAAGGCATAAAATATTCGTGATTTTAAAACACTGTTCACATATTATAAAAAAATCATGATTTCAAAAAACAAATCATCAAATAAAAAATATTCATGATTTTGAAAAAAAATGATTGTATATTCAAAACATATTCGGTCATTTGTAGAAAAATTACCATGAATATATTCACAAAAATGGAAATAGATCCGTAAATAAAGAACAAAACAAATCGTCGCTTACATAGATGTTTTATTAGGGGATTTGTAGAGGTCGGTTTACGATTTTATTTAGTCCCTCGAGCATGGGTAAGAAAAAAGTTTCCGTGTTCTGTACAACGTTGAGCCCCGAAAAATTGACAAAACTTCCTAAGGGTTCGTTTTTGTAAGCTATATGAAAATGACTAAAAGTTTATTTTGCCTCCATACACAATTGTGTTTATTCTGGTACCACAATTTTACTGTTTATAGAAAATACCGCTACGCTAGGTCAAGCGAGACACGTCATTCATTAGTCTAGCTCATGCATGGTCCATCAATGCAGTTTGCTCAGCCAAAAATCATCCCACTTATCATGTTCTTGGTTGTGTGACATCGTGAAAGATCTTACTAGATTTGCTGATGTCGTCGAGTGTGTGTACATGTGTTATTTTTTCTCCCGTTGCAACGCACGGGCATGTTTGCTAGTACTTATATATGCACCATGGAGTCTCCTATAAATAACCGCCGGTTCACCTATCAATCACAGAATGCTCAAACGAAGCAAACAGCTCTTTCCTCGATCAGCAGGTCACATAGATAATTACATCACATACACGTGCGCATCATGGTGCACTACGATGAGTCCAGCGCCAAATGCCAAGGCGGCGACGAGGTAGCCGTGACGTTCACGTCGACCGTGGCGCCGGCGCAGCCGCTTCAGGAGCACCGCCTGCCGCTCTCCAACCTCGACCTCATCCTGCCCCCTATCAACGTCAGCGTCTTCTTCTGCTACGCAGCCGGCGAGGACTACACGGCAGGTACAGGCAGCCAGCCCGCGTTGACCCTGAAAGCGGCACTGGCCAAGGTGCTGGTGGCGTACTACCCGCTCGCAGGGGAGGTCGTGGCCAACGCCGGGGGGGAGCCGGAGCTGCTGTGCAGCGGCCGCGGCGTGGACTATGCGGAGGCCGCCGCAGACGGCGTCGAGCTGCGGGAGGTGCGGCTCGGCCTGCCAGATGAGAGCGTGGAGAAGCTGGTGCCCAAGAAGATGTCCGGGGTCATGAGCGTGCAGGTTCGGATCATCACCATTCCTTCCTTCATATGCATGGTGCATCTGCATGAGAACAATTGTTTGTGTCATCTTCTGCGCCAGCATGAGCTTTCCACGTGGAGTTACATTGCACGACTTGATATCAGGCATCAGAGTTCATCTGATAAATTCACCTTTACTGTTCAATCTATATACGGGACCAGATTAAATCCATCCGACAAGTCATTGCAACACGTCACGGGTCATATGTTGCAAACCACTGAGCACAACATGGCTCATGTTGCAAAACCGTCCGGCAGACAACCTGGACGAACCGCAACACATTTAATCTGGCAGCTGCGGGTGTGAACTGAGGAATAACTGTTTCTCAGCTAATAAACAACAAATCCAGTTCTTTTGCTATTTTTCTGTTTTTACTGTGCATTCCGGAGCAAAATATCCATATGGTATTGTTGATATACTAATACAATCGTATATGAAAATCTTTATAATCTCACGTATTTTTTGTCCTTTTTCTTAGAGTAGTATTTTCATCCTTGAGTATAATATTTTTTTTCACATAGGCAGTACTACTACCGCAAACGTGTTTCTAACGGAACAGCTACCTCCTGGTGAAGCATCCACCACGTGTTTGCTTTTAGATGTGTGTGTATTTCTTTCCTTTCATGTGTATTCTCTCATGATTCCTTTGTATCTCTTTCATTATGTCAACTCAGGTTGTCTTGTCTATGGCCCCACAACACCACTTTTTTTCAGGAGGTGGGAGAGAGAGAGTAGGAGAGTATCATGCGGCATGTGATTTATCCACACAAAAAGTCCATGCATTTTATATATTTGTGAAAAATTGGATGGGTCATATCTTTTGAACCAAAATTATGTTTACGAATTATTTTTGAATATTTGAATTCCTCAAGACTAAACCTTTCCAACAATACCAATATTGGATATATTTCAAACTATGTGAAACTAATTGTTGTAAAGTGTGAAATAGTGCTGGAATTTTGTCTATTATGGGCCAAGCCCAATAGCAGTTTCAGAAATTCCTAATAAATCCTAGAGGCCCACGCAGCCCATTCGTGCAAGGCAAGAGGTGGAACTAAAGTTTAGTCCCACATTGCTAGTTTAGAGGGAGTTGGACCTCTTTATAAGGGAGGTTCTTTCCCCACATGTATGAGGATGAGAACAAGAGGGACATCCACGCGCGCTCCTCCTCCGCCGCCCGCCTCGCCGCGCCGCGGGAACGAGCCGATGTCTAAATTTTTGCCACGCACGACGGGTATACGAAAGGTCACGCGGGAGCTGAAACGTTTTTCTGTAGTGGACACTGAATCCAAACGACACGCCTCTTTGGCTGAAGTCCGTTTGCTTCGTCTCCCTCTCTCTTTTCACCTCCCGTCGCTGCCCTCTCTTCTCCTTCTCTTGTGCCTATAAAAGGGAGGTCGCTCCTCTCAAAGAGATGCACCAGAACTACTTCTTCCTCTCGCCACCGGTTCCTGAGCACTGCGCTGCTGCCACGATCTTCCCCATCCCGGCTTGCGGCGTGCACCGCAGGTCGGGACAGTAGGCCTCCGAAACCGCACCTCTTTGAGTCCTGTACGGGAGAAGGGTGATAAGGTTTTTGGGGAGCGCTCTGCGCGACTACTGACTGGTTCATCACGGACGCTCCGGACACCAACGACGACCACTTCCCCAACGAGGACTTCTTCCCCGACGTAGACGACCTCTTCTACGACATGGCTGGCGAGGATGTCGACCCCAAGAACAGTGCTTCTGCTGACCCCAAGAACAGTGCTTCTGCTGCTGCACCTGCATGGTACGTATACATGATCTTTCTACTTGATGTTTTGTTTACTACCCTAGTGCCTGCACTAGATTTGTTTGGTTCTAGTTCATATATGCAGATGTTATTTACCTTCTCTTTGGCAGATTGCATGATTTGTTTTATCTATTCTGTATTAGTCATGCTTTATCTACCATTTCTATTAGTAAAATTATTTGGTAAATTGCTCATTAATCCAATAAATAGGTCATTTCAAATTTATTAAACTGATGCTTTCAACTATATGAAGTCGATTTCAGTGATTTTGTCAAGCTGATTTGTGCCTCACTTTACCATGATTTGTGAAGTGATTGTGTGTTTGTGTTTATGAAGCTGATTTCAAATCTATATATATTCAACATGTATGTCTCAGCTATGTGAAGATGTGAATAAGATTTATGACCTGTTATTTGAAAATGAGTGATAAATTTTTGAATTGAGAGAATCATTCTTTTGAAAGAACTAAAATCATTTGTTTTAAAATTAGTGAAATATGGTTAAATATGTGTTTTGAAATGATTCAACTCAGGTTTTATAAACGAGTGGAATGTTTTAATGAAGAAAATCATTTTTCTAATGAGCGAGCTCAGATTTTTTTTAATAAAAAAATCACTTTTTTATATGGGCGAACTCAAATTTTTTAAATGAGTGAAATCGGTTTTTAAACATGCGTGGAATCTATTTTATAAAATGAGTGAAATCCGTTATGTGAAATGAGTGGAATCTGTTTTTGAAGATGGGTGAAATATGTTTTTGAAATGGGTGAAATTATTCTTTTAGTGCAGCAACAAAAATCAATGCGTGAAATATATCATTTGAAACGAGTGAATTCGTATTTTTAAATGAGTGAATTGTTATTTTTGAATCAACTGAAATCATTTTTTGGAGATGAGTGAAATCTGTTTTTCAAATTGAGTGAAATATGTTTTTGAAATCAGTGAAATTAAAACTAGTTCAAATGTATCCATGGTTGATCTTGATCCTAAGGTCCTCTCTCTATGAATTCAAATATATAAAAAAATAAAATTGGATTTTTTATTAAAAATATATCTATCGTCCAAAATTCACAATAAAATTAAATGGAAGTCTTTTGAGGAGAGAGAGAGAGAGAGAAAATATTTTAATAAGCATGCAACCGGTCTTGTCTATGCATTATTTCGCTATAAAAGCTGACTAGACGACGCAAAGGGCCCACATGTATTATGTGTATTACTCTCTTCGTTTTTAAATATAAGTATTTTTAAATACTTTATTATGAACTATATACGGATGCATATTCATAGTGAAATATCTATAAAAAATATATTTAGGAACCAAGGGAGTATATTCATTTGTTTTTACGCAGAAAAAAATACACCAATCCCGAAACGAAGCAGCGGTGGATGTTTAAGCGATTCCGCTAGAAAAACTATTTTGATACTACTACTGTACTCCCTCCGTTTCACAATGTAGTGCGCTCGCGCTTCCCAAAATCTAAGTTTGACCATGAATTTGACCAACGAGACCGATTGCGGCGGGGGCAAAAACTATACCACTGAATTTAGGAATTCAGTGATATAGTTTTTGCTCAAGCTCGAAAACCGAGGACGCACTACATTATGGAACGAAGGGAGGGAGTACTAGTTTTTGTAAAGTTGGTAACATGGGAACGAGGCCCCACGCATGCATGCAGGTGACCAAGTTCAAGTGCGGTGGCGCCGTCGTCGGGTGCACCTTCGACCACCGTGTCTGCGACGCCTACTCCTTCAACATGTTCCTCGTCGCGTGGGCCGCCGCGGCCCAGGGCACCTTCATCCCTCTGCCACCGACCTTCAACCGTTCATTCCTCGCGCCGAGCAGCCCGCCTCCATCGTGCACCGCGGGCACCCTCGCCGACCGCCTCTTCCTCCCAGTCAGCCGCTTGCCACCCTCGCCAGCAACGGCGGCACCACCCACCGCTTTCAATCGTATCTACCACGTGGCCGCCGCCGACGTGGCCGCTCTGCAGGCCTCGGCGGGCCCTGGGCGCACCAAGCTGGAGGCGTTCACGGCCCACATGTAGCAGCTCTACTCCCGAGCGGCCACGTCGCGGCAAGACTCGTGCTGCATGGGCGTGGTCGTCGACGGGCGCGGCCGCTTGTGCCCCGACGGCGCCATGAGGCCCTACTTCGGCAACGTGCTGACCATCCCGTATGGCGTGATCGGCGCCGCTGACCCGCGCGACATGGCGCTCGCGGACGTGGCGGAGGACGTGCACCGGTGGGTGGTGGAGGCGGCGACGGGCGAGCACTTCCGGGACCTCGTCGACTGGGTGGAAGTGCTGCGGCCGGAACCTACGGTGGCGAGGGCATACATAGGAGGCGGCGACGACGTCGGCGAGGGCAGGACGGCGTCGTGCGTGGTGTCGTCGGGGCTGAGGCTCCCGTTCGGCGAGGTGGACTTCGGGTGGGGCCGTCCGGCGTTCGCGTCGTACCACTTCCCGTGGCCCGGGGGCGCCGGGTACGTGATGCCGATGCCGAGCGCGCGCGGTGGCGGGGACTGGGTGGTGTACGTCCACGCGGCGCCGGAGGTGGTGAAGGTGATGGAGGTGGAACCAACCGTGTTCAGAGCCCCGGTGAGCAGCGACATATTCGGGTGATAGTGTGCGTCGGCGCCCGGCGATATGGATGGATCTTCCCACGTGTGGAATCTAGATGTCTGATTTGCGATTTCCGCTGGCCAATGCCATTATGTATAGTACAGTACATGGCCATAGTACTATATAACTTCTAATGTGCCGTGCTCTAGATGTAACAAGTCGGCTGATGATGCTGTATCAGTCACCGTGCGCCGGCTGCCCGGCTGACACAAGTCGGCATGCGAAAGGGATGGTATGAAACAGTTTTGTGACTGAAACTCAGGTTTCAGTTAATACCATCTTTCTTTAATCTTGCATGAAGATTTGTACAAAAATATTCTTTTTAGTTTTTTGTTCTTACATACTAGTACATCATTTGATTGAGACCTGGTTATATCTCAGTCGACTGAGACTTAACCACACCCGGTATGAAACTATGGATTGATCTTTCCACATGTACAGTCACGTGCTAGTGTCGCTTGTAATGTGCCGTTTTGGAGAGTAGGCCCGGCCCTGAGGGGGGGGGGGGGGGGGGGGGGAGGGGCGGCCGCCCCGGGCCCCCGGGACCAAGGGGCCCCCATCCCAACGTCATACTATTTTACAGAAAACCCCTTAAATTTTTGGTAATCGACCCGCAAAAAATATTAATTGATTTTTTTATAATCCATATTTTTTAATCCCAACTTCAAATTTAACATGTTATATATGAAATTTGACTATAAAAATATGTACAATCTGAATATGATATTATTTTACCTATTAACCATTTAAAAATGTTATTTAAGATGAAACCTTAATCAATAGCGCATGATCAGTCTTTCTTTCATCAGTGTCGATCCGAATTGAAAATGAGCACTTCGGCAAACCCAGAATGAAAAACGAAAACAATATCTATAATCACGCATGCACGTCTCATCAAAACCTCACACACACAAAAAAAAGATTTTTCATCCTATGCCGAGAGGGAGACGTCATAAGATTGACAATATTCAAACGTGTTGTAATTGTCTAAACATTGAGGCCACCGTCGACAAGTGGAAAGAAGGTTAAATAGAAACACATATGGGATGTCATGTGTTGAAATAAAGGACATGAACATAAGTTTGAAATCATGGTTATTAGGTTAGGGAGTGTTTTTTTCACCCGTTGCAACGCACGGGCTCATTTGCTAGTAACTTCTAATGTGCCGTGCTCTAGATGTAACTGGGGCTAAAAGCGTGTGTGAAGGCCGGTGATGATGTTGTATCAGTCACCGTGTGCCGGCTGCCCGGCTGACACAAGTCGGCATGCCAAAGGGGGGTATGGAACAGTTTTGTTGTCTTAGTCGACCGAGACTTCTTTATGTCTCAGTTGATACCATCTTTCTTTAATCTTGCATGAAGATTTGTACAAAAATATTCTTTTCAGTTTTTTGTTCTTACATACTACATCATTTGATTGAGACCTGGTTATATCTCAGTTGACTGAGACTTAACCACACCCGGTATGAAACTATGGATTGATCTTTCCACGTGTACAGTCACGTGCTAGTGTCGCTTGTAATGTGCCGTTTTGGAGAACAGGCCCGGCCCTGAGGGGGCGGGAGAGGCGGCCGCCCCGGGTCCCCGGGACCAAGGGGCCCCCATCCCAAGTAAGTGTAAGCACCTGTAGCGACCCGACCTCAAACGGTCAAGCCTCTATGTGTTATGTGCCATCCCTGGATCAGTATGCTAGCACACACAGTACATCAATGTATATATCAAAGTGCAATCACATGTAAATAACGTAAAACTGATATATACCTCAAATCTCAGCGGAAACAGTCTACGGGAGTGGAGTCCCAATAAACACCAACAGCGGGTTGAGTGTAGACCGTAACCCTGAATCGCACTCTTACTCGTCGTAGAAGAGTATCTGCAACATGAGACGTTGCAGCCGTGTAGGTCAGCATATTGAATATGCCGGCAAGTCACAAAAGAGAGAGGTGAAAATATCAACTATACTATATGCATATATGGCAGGGGGGTTGTAAGTTTAAGTTTTGCGTAAAGCAAGTTTTTCCTACAACAAGAGAGGGGCAAAGCAAAAATTATTACTACAATGTTGGTTGTTTAATGAGAAGGTTCCACCAACCAATTCTCATACCCAAAGTTAACAATAATACCCTCATCATTATAATTATTTGTGTTGAGACTTCCTGATAGTTTCAGTTCCTTTGGCTCAAGTTGTCCATGACCGTGGATACGGCTAATCGATTAGGTTTGAGTACTCTGCAGAGTTTTGCACACGTTCCCCACAAGATTTGATCGCCTCCGTTGACGTCCTCGCACTTCAGGGTGTTTGAGAACCGGATGATCAAAACATGGTCTTCCAAAGGGTTCCTCTGAGCCACTGTCAGTGCCCATCCAATCCTACCTTTCTTCTACATCTCGTAGCACCACCCGTCCAGAGTCACCACGATGTCCAACCAAGCCAGAGCCCATAATGGCTTGTGGCTGTGCAGGTAAGCCTCGGGTCTTGAAGTATCCATCCATCTCTTTGTGCCTGGGTGGACCTTTCCGCGTGAATACTGGCGCTTCTCCAGCATCACCTAGGCAAATCCACTGGTTTCTCCAGGGTGCCGTTCAACCATCATCCACCCAGAGGTATATTACATCATGAGGTCTTGAAAATCATTCTTGAAGTCTTGAGGTCTTGATCATCAATTAATTCTCACAACTCTCATGGTAAACACTCATCCAAACCCCGTCTATTAAAAGCATAGCCAAATAAAAAATAACGTCTCGGACCCAAGTAACAAAGGTTTATGGGTGTCTACCACATGATACTACTCAAGAACTAAATTTTCCAAGTACCTACTTTGCAGGCAATGGGTGGAAGGTTGAACTAATGCAAATTGAAAACATAGGTAATAACATGATCAATGTGAACTTGCCTGGTGAGGTTGATGAAGATAGAATCGCTCTCAGAAAGTAACTTGATAGAACTATTCGTCACTCTCCGATGAAATCTATATAATCAAACATCAATTCTTATAAGCAAACACTTCTAGCAATCAATACTATCACACAAATAGCAACACAAAGCACAAAGCTAAACACAAAAGAGTGTGATGAAGGAAATACTTAAGACAAAAGTTAAAATCAACAAATCTTCATCGAGCAACTAAGAAAAGGTTTTCCTATAATTAACCCATTATCAACAGCACCAAAACAACAACAAAGTAAAAATCTAACAAAGGCATTTAGCAAATATTTTTACTAGCAAAAAGAATTACTTTTGAAGAACAACTAAGAACTAATAAAAGTTTTTATCAAACTCATCTTATGACCTAAACAATGTCAACCTTGAATTAAACCACAAGCAATTTCAATTATAATACAAATTGCTTCTGGTCTAAACTATGGTAAAAATAATAATAAAACTATAAAACAACTTATAGAAAATATTTTCAAAAGGAAATTAAACTAGCATTGAAATCAATTTGCAAGTTATGATTGAACTAGAATTGATTCCATGCAATCAAAATAATAAATAAACATAAAGAAAATAACCTTTGTTGAGGTACTACTGCTAACTAACAGAAAACCAACTAAAACTTGTCAACAATATAAAAGAAAATAACTTAAAACAATTAAAACAAAAGAAATAGAAATAAACCTAAAAAGAACTAAAACAGATTCTGTTTTGCTTGAAACCCTAATTTAAAATATTCTAAACTTCCCCAAATTGAACCTACTGATAAAACTAACTAATATTAACCAGTAGCAAAAGGATTCACACAAAAATATATTTTTAAACTCAAGTTATTCAAGTTTTAGTGATTTGAGCAAATTCAAATAAATTCAAATTTAAACAGATCAAATTTGAAACCTAAAAGTTCTACCAGATACTTCATAAAATTTGTGAGCTACTGCAAAAAGAATCACCCAAAAACATTAAATAGATTAAAAGATATTAAGATTTTAAAAACAGGAACTACTCTGTTTTCAGAAACAGAAAAAGAAAAAGAAAAAAAATCCTATTTAGTGAACAGGGGCTACGTGGCTTCTCCTGATTGGTTAAGGGGTGTGCACGCGCTAAGCCAACGAGCGGACGGCCACTAATTAGGAGAAAACGGTTCGGTCTAAATAAAACAGAGAAAACCAGCCGGTCCTTTAAAATTAAACCGAAGGGGTACGTTAGTTCTAATCGGGGCCGTAGATTGAGATCCTATGGTGGGGAGAGGCTCACCGCGGCGGGAGGTTAACTCCGGCGAGTTCGACGGCGGCAGGAAGCTCGGGGTCGACGTGGAGGGCGCTCCGGTGGTCCTCCGGCGACAGCGTCGGCTCCGTTCGATGCAGGTGAACACGGCGATGAGGTTGGTGGTCGAAGTTGAGCTCGGGGATGTCGGTGACGAGCAAGGCGAGCTCGTGGAGCTTCGGGTGAAGGTGGGGCTCCGGCGAGGTGATGCAGGGTTGGTTTCTAGTGGTCCTCGACGATGGTGGAGATGACCAGGCGACTGTGGAGAGGCTCCGGCGTCGTTTGGCGGCGTCGGAGGGGGTTGAGGTCGACGGAGGCGAGCTGTACGAGCTCCAGGAGCTTCGGGTTGGAGCGGAGCTCCGACGAGGTCGTGGAGGTGGCGTTCTGGCGAGGTGCTGGTGAGGGTTTGGGGGAAAACGGGGTGTGGGGTGAGCGGGGGTTTTATAGAGGGCTTGGGGTCGCTCCAAACGGCAAGGGGAGGGAGATCCACGGCGGATCCGGTCGGTCTCCGGCGATGGAAGGCGAAGATGGGGAAAGGAAGGAGATGGCCGCGGCGTGGGTTCGGTCGGGCGGTGGGCCCAGCGCGTCAGCGGGAGAGGGGAGCGCGGGTGGGAATCGGGCGGCCGATCCGATCTGATTTCGGATCTGGCGAAGGAGATACGGGCCGAAAATTTCCTATTGGGCCTCGGGGGTTTTCCTATTAAAGGAAGTCTTTTCCTTTTTATTAAAAACAGGAAATAAAGACATGATTTGGAAAATCAAATCAAACCTAAACATGGAAGTTTTATATACTCAAAATACCAGAAAAATAAATACAATAAGATGGACATTTTTCCACGGCCAAAATAAAAACTAAAAAAAAATCAGAAATACCTAAATTGGTTTTATTTACTTTTGCAAATATTTTTCAAATAACCCCCTGGGTTTTATGGTTCAGATATTTCACAAAATACCCCTGGTGTGGAGGGTCATGTTCCTCCTCTCAATTTTTTTGAATTAGGGCAAGTAAATTTGAATTCATTCAAATCTTAAAATGGAGCCAAATATGAATTGATCTCCAACTAGATTTTTTTATATATATAGTTTTTGCAAAAACCAAAATTTCAAATCCATCATTTGAAGAAGTCATGTCATCTTCTCTCATTGATTTGTATTGGATGAAATTTGAATTTCAAAAACAAAGGGGAAAGTCATTTTATTCCCTCTCATTCAAAGTTTCAAAAAGTTTCAAATCTCACTCAATTTCAAACAATCATTCAAACAATAAATCATTCAATTAATTATTATAACATTCAAAAATTTGGGATGTTACAAACCTACCACACTTAAAATGAATCTCGTCCTCGAGATTTGAAGGGGCTAGAAAGAAAAGGTTAGGGTTTGGGGGTCTTCTAGCAAATCCATTGGCTTGCAAGGTGTGGGGCTACCACACTTAAAATGAGAGTTACTGGTCCCTTGATATCTTGACAATCCTCTAGGGTCCTTGGCAATATTTGTCTCCCCACATTCCTCACAGTAACTACTTTGGTGATGCTCTTCATAACACTTCCTTCAAATTCCCGTGTTTCCTTGGTCAAAACAAAGTTCTTTCGTTACTGGGTCTTCTTATCTGACAAGTCTCGTGATTCATTCTAATTAACTTATCGATGATCTCATGGTGGTCTACCATTTGTGGTTATTCTGCAGTGAAATGGGTCTGGGCTTCATTCCTCACCGTAAAATTCCTACGTGTAACAACAACTGCCATGTACAAGGGGCTTCCATCATACCATTCTAAGGCTTAAAACAAAAGCTTCAAAGAACGTCATCTCTTTACTATGGGTAAGTCACTCATATTTACCATTCCGAATATCAAGAGAATGATAAGAGTAAGTCGTCATGGTGGCCAAGCCATGTCGCAGTGAAATCATTACCTTGTATAAGGTTTAGTGAATCTCGTATTCTAACACTTGGGCTTCCTCACAAGCGTTGCAGAAATTCTCTTGTCCACGAACGAAGTTCGGATAATTCCATTGATTCTACAAGCTGAACAAAACAACTATCGTTTCTTCACATCTGTCAGGTTTACGTATTCTCCTAAGAAAACGTCTGCTTGATCTGTCATAGCTTCTTCCAAGCATGTTCCTTCATAAAGGTAGTACTTGATCCTTATCAATCCTGAGGGCTGTGGGTTGTGGGCTCACTTCAATACTTGTACAGCTTTAACTCACCCTTGGGGTTACTAGCGTTTCATATTTCCAACATTACCTTCAATTTCTTTCATCACACCCTCCAGGTAATAATCACAGACTTATTCTTGTCCAGACTCCATTCTGTAAAATTCATTTTTCCTTTCCATTGGTTTGTTTACCAATAAGGCATTGGTTCATCATAATCATTCCTTCATTTCATCTTTATATTCTCAAAATTCCAACTTTTAAAAATACTTTATTACAAATGTTGTCATCCACATAGTTTGATATGGTCCAACATTTCCTTCATTTCACCCATAGTGTCCAGACTCCTTGGCATGAATGGTACATTCTTTTTCCTGGGATCATGTGGTTTTACCGGTTACTACCACACTTAAATTGAAATGTACACATGCTTGCACAGACCATATTTTCTCATATCCTCGAAAATGGTCGGAAATCTTTGTTTACAGAGTAACAACTCATACAATTCAACATAGGAAATCATGACAAAATAAATTCTATTGATTCATGAAGCTATTACAATCTCTGAGACTTCCGTTACATAATCCAACTTCATAACTTTAAGAAAAAGAGTGCTTCCTATTACATTTATGTTGGGGAACGCAGCAGAAAACAAAAAAAAATCCGACCTACGCACCAGCCCAGGACCACTATGGAGACTGCATACAAGGTTTGATCTTTTTCGTTACCGACTCGTAGCGCAGCGGAAGTAGAGTCGATGACGATCGGCGGTGCAGATACCCGCAGCTAGGATTTACAACCTCCCAACCGCGAGGATGTATACCCTCATTTGCCCCTCGGACAGCCCTCCGGGAGGCGGTCGAACAGTCCCCCGGACGGTGTCACGGACAGCCCTTCAGGAGGACCATCGAAACTCGAACAGTCACTCGGACAGCCCTTCGGGAGGACCCTCGAAACTCGGACAGTCACTCGGACAGCCCTTCGGGAGGCACTCTCGAACTAAGACCGAAACTACGATCTCTCTACAGAGTTGCACACATACGGTGTCATCTATCCGGCAGGGCTTCGCCGTCCAGAACTAGTTCCCACCGGAACCTAGACAGCCTTTCGGCTCTACGAAACTATTTCGCTGGGAGGGAGAGAGAAAGCCAGATCATGCATGGCACTTGTATGTGAGAAAGAGTGAGTTTTGGGATGCCCCCTCCACCTCTATTTATAGGAGAAGGAGGGGTGGAGGGGCTGAAACTTCAGCCACATCTCCATGTCATCTCCAAGATATTTTGGAGCAAAAGCCCAAAAAGGTGGCTTTCCAAAAAGTAACCATAAAGCTGATTTCACTATTCACGACGACATTTTTCAGCGTCCGTTCGATCCGAAAATATTTATGTGGTCTTAGAACATTTCCAGTACCCACTAAAATAATTTTCGACGCGTTCCAAAACAATTCCGGATTAGTGATTTTCATCTGCGAAAAGCAAACAAAGCGGTTCCGGCAGCTCCGGAACATTTCCGGTTTTTCTTCCGGAAAATTCCCAGAAGTTTCCAGAATGATTCTGGCACCCTCCAAGAATTATCAGGCGTGTGCCGAAACCAATTTGACTTAATGGTGTACTCCGAAACAACTTTTCGGTTTAGTGATTTTCATCTGTGAAAAGCAACTAAAGCGGTTCCGGTAGTGCGGAACATTTCCGGTTTTTGTCTCTGAAAAATCTCAGAAGTTGCCGGAACAATTCTGGTACCCTCCAATAATTTCCAGGCATGTGCCGAAACCAATTTGACTTAATGGTACACTCCGAAACAACTTTTTGGTTTTACCGAAACTCTTCCGGTATTCTCTCTCCGGAACTCTTCCGTTGTCTCCGAAACTTTTCCGGTGAATTTCTCTCAGACTCCCTGTCTAGTATTCAACAGATAGATGACCCTTAAGCGTGTGACCCTATAGGTTCGGTGAAGTATAGACATGACCCAGAATCCCTTCCGATCAATGATCAACATCGGAGCCGTGGACACCCATATTGACCCCTATACCCACACGAATGAATATTCGAGTGAACCTCCAGTTGCCGTGTGCTATTCCTGTTGCTTCGTGATATGTTACAAATACCCGAGGTGAGACATGTTGGCATCCCCGTGGATCAACAACTTGTCCACTATGCCAGTTACCTCGTTACCGGTATTGTTCTCTTTTCTCGTTACCGTGTTCCGGCATCCCCGTGATCAAATCACAAAGTGTCTGGCCAGACGATGATGGATACCGTAACACCAAGAGGGCCCAGAGATATCTCTCCATCGTCGGAGGAGCAAATCCCAATCTTGAGTTATCAAGTTACTTGACATACTTTCCCATGAACCTGTAAGCCGCCGTAATAGCCATCCAGTTACGGATGACGTTTAACAAACCCCAAAGTTCATGAATCAAGCATGAAGAAACTCGATACTCTCATGGTCTGAGGAATCATGCAAACGCTAACCATCTCTGTGTTATTAACCATTAACTTGTGACAAATGAATCTCATAGCATAACATCAATTCGGGTCGATTCAACACAAATGTTCTGCTAACATTGTGCCCTCAAAGTTGTCGGCATAGCCATGCCCATGATCAGGAAAACAGGATCATCATGCAATACTTGAGCCAGTCTTAGAGGCAAGACTAGGAATACATTTTATCGTTTATTATACCACACGTGCATATGAGTCTTCCTTCGAGCCTCGTGGTTATTGTAGACTCGAGAACCATAGCAGTTATAGCATGGGACATAAACATAATTATGAACTTGGAGATAAATAATATCATTTATTATTGCCTCTAGGGCATATCTCCTACAGACTCCCACTTGCACTAGAATCAATAATCTAGTCAATGCTAATGTACTTTACACCTATGGCATACTTGTGTAAAAAATGCTTCGCTTGTGGTATAGCCTGATGTCCAACGGATCTGACAACTTCAGCTCCGTGTGTATCTTTGCATATCCTCGCGTTTTCACGCTTTCACAAAATTCATATTTTGTGTGGACTTGGCTTTGTATATATGTGAATCACAGGTCAAACCTTGATTCCTCAGACTGAGCTATGGAGCAACTATCTGCAATAGTGTCCCATTGACCAAAGCCATCTTGGAACCATACTAAGTTCATGAATGAACTATATGATTCAACATTTTCTTTGTTGCTTCCAAAACGTCAACATACTTAGCCTTTGTTATAGAATTCGCCACAGTAACCTGTTTAGAACAATTCCAACTTACCGTGCCACCGTATTGTGTATTACACAAAACCTTAACTTAAATCGAAAATCGCATGGAGCATTGATGAAGACTGTATCGATGTAATTACTTACAACGAGCACTTCATAATCTCTGCTTGCGAGAAAACATGTCATCAGTGCTACTTTAGTACTCAATGACATTTTTCACTGTTGTCCTATGATCAGTACTTTGATCACTTTGGTATCTATACTCGCAACAACTTTGGAGTATTGGACATATCTGGTTGTTTTTACATACCATGGAATACATGATTAATCCAAACACAAGAGTGTGTGGAATCACCATCATGTATTTTGCTCATCAGTGTTTTGGGACACCGAGTCTTGCAAAAACTCTTTCCATGTGACTTCGGCAAGAATCACTCCTTGACGTTTTTCAATGCTAAAAGGTTTTAGCATTTTGTCAATATGTATCTTTGCTCAACCCCATTAGGTAAATCTATCTCCATAGATCATCATGCCTAATATTAAGGCTATTTAGCCCAAGCACTTCATCGAAAAACCCTTTTCAAATGAAGTCCTAATTCGTGTCAAGAAATTTATTTCCAATTAACAATGTGTCAAGCACACAACGTTTTTAGAAATATTATTATGCTCCCACTTACTTTCTTGATTCACAAGCATCTTCGTTACTCATTGATGAAGTCAAAACCGTTTTGACCATTTCATCAAAACACTAAGATTCCAACTCCATTTTGCTCTCTTCTGTCCATCGCTGGAACTCTGAAGTTTGCATACTTACTAGCATCCTCTGGACTGACAAAATACCTTGGACTGTAACACATGCAGGTCCTTGGTTACATTTCCATCAGATGGAAATCCTTTCGTTATCCATGTTTCATATCTCATGATTGAAATATGTATTAATTGCTAGTTCAACCCGAACCGACTTTAAGCATCGCTACGGTGAAAAAACCTCATCGTAGTCAACTCCTTGAACTTGTTATTTCAACAAGTCGAGCTTTATGGATAAACATTTTTATCCGTATCAGTTTTTAGTTCCATAAATATTCGTTAGACTCTAAGCCTTCCGAAAGGTGTATCAAGATTTTAATCTTGAAACATTTATATGGAAACTATCTCGGATTGTATTGGCATTTAGCCAATTCCGGAGTCAGGGCCCATCACCGCTTCCTTGTGTATCGTAGGTATACTGTTGTCCAACAACAATATCTCGTTTGCGCACCTGAGAGGTTTGCACGAGCCTTGCCTACGTGGTTCAGCTGCAAGTTCGACCGAAGTCCATACATTTTATTGTAGAGACTTCCGTATCAGTCGCAGTAGGAAACTCTGGAATCACTTCCAAGGTTCCTTTCCTTTGACCTGATGATGAAGATACTGGTTATCTCATCGAGTTGCACTGTCCTCCCACTCACCTTCTGTAAGAACTATTCTCTTTAAAAGCATACCGTTTTGTGGCAAAATCCTTTGCCTCGGTATAGTGGTGGGGGAATACCCAATGACTTGGGATAACCTCCAAAGCAGCACTTGTCTGATTTGGAATAGGTTTGTAACCTTTTACACAAGCCCCATATTCCAAATGTTAAGAAAAGATATAACATGGTTGGGCGTACCATACCATGACGTCATTTCAACAGACCCGATGGAGCTCTTTTCAGTGTAAAAGCCGCAGTCTCTAAAGCATCACTTTAAAAGGGATAATGGCAAATTTATTTATGTCGTCTTTGATCTTACCATGTCATAAATGGTTCGATTACATCTTCACGGACTTTTCACTTGCAGTGGTGTTCCGGGAGGTGCAAGTTATGAAACCCCTTTCACAACTCATCAGACATTCGCTAAACTTGTAACTCAAATATTCCTTTCTGCAATCGAATTGTAGAAACATAATTTTCTTGTTACAATAACTTCTACTTCATTTTTGAAAACCTTATGAATGAATTCAAAAGATCTAGACTTACGTCTCAACAAGTAAATATCCATATATCTACTTGAGTCATTTCTGAAGATAGATAAATCCACTACTTGCAACAACATTTATTGGACTACACACATCATAATGTATGATCACCAATATGTTCTTTGCTCGTTCCTTATGGCCTGTGAACGGTATTTCAGTCACTTCACTTTTCGGACGAAAGTTGCAAGCGTCAGATGATTTAAAATCAAACGACTTCAAAATCCATCATAATGGAATTTTCCATGCGGGTTTCTCCAATG
Organism: Elymus sibiricus; assembly: GCA_039707655.1. Classification (NCBI taxonomy): domain Eukaryota; kingdom Viridiplantae; phylum Streptophyta; class Magnoliopsida; order Poales; family Poaceae; genus Elymus; species Elymus sibiricus. Next base: position 456,165,290 of record CM077665.1, on the reverse strand, counting down.
TGACCAAATGCAGTGCCAAACTTGTGTGGTATTCTTTTAGTCTTGCGACATTCAGCGTCGGTGTTATGGATGTATCATATTTCCATCAATATTCATAACATACATCCCATCTTGGATGGAAGCATGGCCCTTCATGTTATTCATAATACTGAACAACAATTGTTCTTTTATGAACAACCCTTTTGCAACAAACATTGTGCACTGGGTTAGAGTGTATGAAACTCTAAAATGAATTATGAAAGTAAACCCAGAGGTAATGTATTATTATCAATATTCATAACACACATCTCATTCATAATGAAAGTATGGCCCTTATGTTATTCATAACACCGAACATCAAAAGTTCTCTTATGAACAACCTTCTTGCAAGATACCTTATGCAAAGGGCTAGAGTGTGAAACTCTAAATGAATTATGAAAATAAATACATAGGTAATACACCGATGGAAGGTATAGTAACATGTACTATGTTCCCAGCGCGTATCTAAACCTCATTTCCGACAAGCCCTTTAGGCCGTAGTAGTTCTTACATCGAGTTGCAACAGAATGCAATCGAGCGGGTATTTTGTGATCAACTCACAATACCCAAGAATTAGTGATTAACATGTTTAACCATAATTCCCAAGAACTATATCTTTGACCAGCCTTCTATACATCAAAAACTTGTATGACATTCATACATGAGCTGGATATTCCAGTCTTCTCTCTTTTTGCCTTTATACTTCTAATAGTTTAACTTTTAGTATTTCTCCTACTCTCAGAAGAAGCACCCAACTTAAGAGTGGCGTTAGCCCCGGACTTCCTAGGCGTGAAAGTTTCACTAACACCCTTCGGACACTTCCTTTCTCTTTAAGCTGTTGTTTTATTCACCTTCATTATATGACAGGCGTTCTTCTGGATCCCTCTCTTAACAGTCAAATGCCCAGTAAACACTTTTACTAATAGTTTGCAAACAAACATGGCTTTGGATATCTCATATCTTTTAGCCTTTGTTTGTCTCTGAAAATGATTTTCAGATTCCATGAATATCACATAGCTATCCAAACTTTCGAAGTTCGGGTCTCATGGAGGCAAACATATTTCACTTGACCGTAACGGAATTTTAGCTTTTGGATCGAAGGACGAGAGTCACATCATCCATAGCATCAGCGGGAGAATACCAAAAGCATGCGATAGGACAAAGTCCTTCTCGGCACTCTTGAGGACAATCCTCACATTACGTTACCAACCGTAAAGTTTTAACCAGATATTTAATAGCTATTCAATTTTAATAGGGAAGGTGGAAACGCGGGCCATTATTCTACAACTATTATGCAATTTACACTTAGACAAAGTTCACAATTAATTGCACTGAGAATTAAAAGAATTAATTCTACAGTGCGCTCCCACTCAAATCAATATCTCTCATAATTGATTGTGAGTGATACAAGACCCGCATTTAAATTGTTCGCCATTGGTGTAACACCACTGATGACGAAAATCTCAACCGGTAGGCCAACTTGCCAATCACATCTCTATGTGACTCTTGTTCATCTTTCGATGCGTGTGTTCCGAGCTCATGACGGTCATGCCTGAACGTCAAGACAACCAAGTGATCTCGCTGCGAGGTCTCAACTCACCCGCCTCACACTTCTCTAATCGTTCGTACCCGTGTGACACGGCGCACCCCGAAAAGATAGGTGCCGTGACGGTGCTACACTTGGGAGAACACTAACTACTTGATATTTTTGTGAGAGATCACCCTAATAAAAAGCGACTACCGCGCAATCAAGAAGGGTGCATCATAAGGGATAAACATCTCAGGCAATTCATAATAGCATGATATGGTATAGCCCTTTCTGACGGAGAAGTCTTTCATTTCTTCGTCTTCGGCATTCGCGTTGGTGTTCACCTTCGCGAAGATTGCCACCACCTTGTTGATGCACCAGATAATATTGCTATCTCTATAGCTAATAAAATAAGTGCACTACTTAAGGTTGACACGCAGGTCATTAAAGTGACAATCATATGGCTCCAACCATCATGCTGAATCATGACACACAGGTCATGTTAATATTACATCATATAGTCATCTCATACATAATCAAATTAATATGAGCACTGCTATACCACATCATATGCACATGCAAACCATCCTGCAAAACCAAGTTAGACGCCTCTAATCGGTTCATGCAAAAACTTGTTTTACGTGGCTTCTAAGGTTTTGAAACAAACCGAAGCTACGAACGTCCATCATCAAGCATGATAATCCAAGTCGCTAGATTAACATTGCGGGGTGTATGAAACACGAGATAATAAAATCTCGAGCCCCATACTAAACTTCGCCATACGCATGACCCCCGTGCAGATCATATCTGCATTGCCCTTTCGTCTGCGAAATTTCATCTTTCTTTTTAACTACGGTGGAATTCAATGAACTGTTAGCACTTCGTTGATCAATCAGGATCGCGGATTGCCAGAACATTGAAACTCCACCATGCTGTTATCAAGATCAGAAATATGCAAATTCCAGGGAAGCAACAAGAACATCGGGTAACAGATTTCATCTGCTACCCGCACAAATAATTTTCAGTAATAGAACTCATCTACTACCTAATTATATTGTGCAACACCCATACATCTCTATGTATTCTAGATCGCAACCTGCATCTACGCATAGCACGGCTCATGATGCCACTGTTGGGGAACGCAGCAGGAAAAAAAATTCCGACCTACGCACCAGCCCAGGACCACTATGGAGACTGCATACAAGGTTTGATCTTTTTCGTTACCGACTCGTAGCGCAGCGGAAGTAGAGTCGATGACGATCGGCGATGCAGATCCCCGCAGCTAGGATTTACAACCTCCCAACCGCGAGGATGTATACCCTCATTTGCCCCTCGGACAGCCCTCCGGGAGGCGGTCGAACAGTCCCCCGGACGGTGTCACGGACAGCCCTTCAGGAGGACCATCGAAACTCGGACAGTCACTCGGACAGCCCTTCGGGAGGACCCTCGAAACTCGGACAGTCACTCGGACAGCCCTTCGGGAGGCACTCTCGAACTAAGACCGAAACTACGATCTGTCTACAGAGTTGCACACATACGGTGTCATCTATCCGGCAGGGCTTCGCCGTCCAGAACTAGTTCCCACCGGAACCCAGACAGCCTTTCGGCTCTACGAAACTATTTTGCTGGGAGGGAGAGAGAAAGCCAGATCATGCATGGCACTTGTATGTGAGAAAGAGTGAGTTTTGGGATGCCCCCTCCACCTCTATTTATAGGAGAAGGAGGGGTGGAGGGGCTGAAATTTCAGCCACATCTCCATGTCATCTCCAAGATATTTTGGAGCAAAAGCCCAAAAAGGTGGCTTTCCAAAAAGTAACCATAAAGCTGATTTCACTATTCACGACGACATTTTTCAGCGTCCGTTCGAACCGAAAATATTTATGTGGGCTTAGAACATTTCCAGTACCCACTAAAATAATTTTCGACGCGTTCCAAAACAATTCCGGATTAGTGATTTTCATCTGCGAAAAGCAAACAAAGCGGTTCCGGCAGCTCCGGAACATTTCCGGTTTTTCTTCCGGAAAATTCCCAGAAGTTTCCAGAATGATTCTGGCACCCTCCAAGAATTATCAGGCGTGTGCCAAAACCAATTTGACTTAATGGTGTACTCCGAAACAACTTTTCGGTTTAGTGATTTTCATCTGTGAAAAGCAACTAAAGCGGTTCCAGCAGTCCGGAACATTTCCGGTTTTTGTCTCTGAAAAATCTCAGAAGTTACCGGAACAATTCTGGTACCCTCCAATAATTTCCAGGCATGTGCCGAAACCAATTTGACTTAATGGTACACTCCGAAACAACTTTTCGGTTTTACCGAAACTCTTCCGGTGTTCTCTCTCCGGAACTCTTCCGTTGTCTTCGAAACTTTTCCGGTGAATTTCTCTCAGACTCCCTGTCTAGTATTCAATAGATAGATGACCCTTAAGCGCGTGACCCTATAGGTTCGGTGAAGTATAGACATGACCCGGAATCCCTTCCGATCAATGATCAACATCGGAGCCGTGGACACCCATATTGACCCCTATACCCACACGAATGAATATTCGAGTGAACCTCCAGTTGCCGTGTGCTATTCCTGTTGCTTCGCGATATGTTACAAATACCCGAGGTGAGACATGTTGGCATCCCCGTGGATCAACAACTTGTCCACTATGCCAGTTACCTCGTTACCGGTATTGTTCTCTTTTCTCGTTACCGTGTTCCGGCATCCCCGTGATCAAATCACAAAGTGTCTGGCCAGACGATGATGGATACCGTAACACCAAGAGGGCCCAGAGATATCTCTCCATCGTCGGAGGAGCAAATCCCAATCTTGAGTTATCAAGTTACTTGACATACTTTCCCATGAACCCGTAAGCCGTCGTAATAGCCATCCAGTTACGGATGACGTTTAACAAACCCCAAAGTTCATGAATCAAGCATGAAGAAACTCGATACTCTCATGGTCTGAGGAATCATGCAAATGTTAACCATCTCTGTGTTATTAACCATTAACTTGTGACGAATGAATCTCATAGCATAACATCAATTTGGGTCGATTCAACACAAATGTTCTGCTAACATTGTGCCCTCAAAGTTGCCGGCATAGCCATGCCCATGATTAGGAAAACAGGATCATCATGCAATACTTGAGCCAGTCTTAGAGGCAAGACTAGGAATACATTTTACCGTTTATTATACCACACGTGCATATGAGTCTTCCTTCGAGCCTCGTGGTTATTGTAGACTCGAGAACCATAGCAGTTATAGCATGGGACATAAACATAATTATGAACTTGGAGATAAATAATATCATTTATTATTGCCTCTAGGGCATATCTCCTACAATTTATTACTTCCAAAATCCAAAACTCCAACTACTCATGTTTAGCCTTCTTCTCCGGGCAGGTATAGGAGTAGTGTCCGGTCTTGTTGCACCGATGACAAGTGATGTGGCTCAGATCCTCCTGTGTAGAAAACCACGGAGTCCTCTTCTTCTTCTTGGTTTGGGTTCCTTTCCTGATGCTTGGCTCATACCTCTTGCAAAAACAGTGTGGCCTCTCCAAGCTACAATGCAAACATCTGATGCCTCCGCTTACTTGGCCTTTCTTATTGTCCAGGTTGATCATTCCTTCTATCTCCTTAGGATTGTATTGCGCTTCTTCTATCGGAAAGTCTCCCAGATACTTGTTCGGACAATCCTGGGAGATATGTCCTTCTTCTCCACATGAATAACATGACTTGGTGTCTATGATTGGGCCTGGTGTATCTTCCATCATCATGGGTCCTTCTAACTTTTTCCCGAGGGCTTCTTTCATTGCTTCCTTCTGCTGCTTCATGACTTCTTGTACCTTGGGGTAGAGTTGACATTGTGCCGGAAAATGAGTGGTTCCTTCACACAAGAAACATGTCACTTGCCCAGTTGGGCATTCCTCAGCAGGGTGATTTCCTTCACAATGAGGGCACCCTTCCTTTTGTTCTTCCTGGGTGTGTCCTATCTCTCCACAGATCTTGCATGCACAAGGCTTCTTTATCGGGTTATCACAGTGCTTTTGAATGAGACGTGATCTTAACAGAGTCCTCTTGAATTCTTCCCAAGTTTTTGCTCCATTAAATCCTTGTATGGCGTGATGCATTTTCCACCAGATAGCAGCACTTTGGGTAAAGTACTGAAGAGCGTGTGGAACCTCATACTTCCTTGTAATCAAATTGCTCCCGAAGTGGTTCTCCATGTTCTGAAACCATATTTCAGCCTCTTGCTGGGTCATTGGACCAGAGAATACAAGTCCAGCTTCATATGCCATCTATTGGGTCCAAGGTTTTGGGGATGAGATGGGTAAGAGAGAGAGGAAAAAGATACAAACAACACAAGGACACAAAGCATCAAACTCAAGTCCACACATTCATAAAGTTCAATACTATAGTATCGCCATCCACATAAGGTTGGTATGGTCGATCACACAAATCGCAAGAACGTTTATCTTTATTCTCTCATGGTGGGCTACTACTAAGCTAGCTTATATCATGTCTTCATCGCCGGTGGGCTTCTTTTTCTGGTCATTCTTGATCTTCTCAAGTTCTTCTGCCAGATTATCCCTGTTGACGCGGAGTTTCCGATGTCGTCCCTGTAGTTCCAGGAGTTGGTTCTTGAGCTTCTGAATTTCAACATCTCCAGCATGTGCCATGGCCTGACTGTTCTTCAAGTCTTGATGAAGCTTCTGTATTTCTGGATCGTGTTTCTTCAGATTGGCTACCTTCGGCTTCTCGGCCTTGAGCTTCTCACGAAGTGCTTCATTCTCAAATAACTCTGAGAGAAGGTCCATTTGAAGGTTCTTGATATAATGCTCCAGGTCTTGATTATACGCCAGTACATGTGAACACTTCCTCTTCTGTTCGTCTGTGAGGATGATGTGTGCTCCATCAGGCTTCTGCCATCCAAGCCTTCCAAAGTAGTGGGTGCCTAACTCAGCATGATGACGATAGCTCAAGCGTGCGATACCATCATGGACAGCAGTGTTCATGCCCATCTCACATTCATGGTTCAATGTGCCATAGTTGATGTCTTCAGTCTTGGGGTCTTCTTTACGTCCAAAAACTTTAGTTCTGACGCCCCAGAATCCAGACTTCCTCTTGTTCACCTTGATCTCAGGTATCGGCAGTTTCATCATCTGTACCAGCTCCATGAGGAATGGGCCTCCGAGAATATCCTCATAGTCCTCTCTTTTGTTCAGGATGTAGCTCTCCATCTATAGTTTGAAATAAGGAAGGTTTAGTAAAAGAATTTAAGAAGGTACAAGAGTAGTGAAAACAAAAGTTGTTCCTATCAAGGTCTTCATATTTCTAAGCCATTTCCTAGGGTCACGTCCTACAGTCAACATGTGCTCTGATACCATTTCTGTAGCGACCCGACCTCAAACGGTCAAGCCTCTGTGTGTTCTGTGCCATCCCTGGATCGGTATGCTGGCACACACAGTACATCAATGTATATATCAAAGTGCAATCACATGTAAATAACGTAAAACTGATATATACCTCAAATCTCAGTGGAAACAGTCTACGGGAGTGGAGTCCCAATAAACACCAATGGCAGGTTGAGTGTAGACCGTAACCCTGAATCGTACTCTTACTCGTTGTAGAAGAGTTTCTGCAACATGAGACGTTGCAGCCGTGTAGGTCAGCATATTGAATATGCCGGCAAGTCACAAAAGAGAGAGGTGAAAATATCATCTATACTATATGCATATATGGCAGGGGGGTTGTAAGTTTAAGTTTTGCGTAAAGCAAGTTTTTCCTACAACAAGAGAGGGGCAAAGCAAAAAATTATTACTACAATGTTGGTTGTTTAATGAGAAGGTTCCACCAACCAATTCTCATACCCAAAGTTAACAATAATACCCTCATCATTATAATTATTTGTGTTGAGACTTCCTGATAGTTTCAGTTCCTTCGGCTCAAGTTGTCCATGACCGTGGACACGGCTAATCGATTAGGTTTGAGTACTCTGCAGAGTTTTGCACATGTTCCCCACAAGATTTGATCGCCTCCATTGACGTCCTCGCACTTCAGGGTGTTTGAGAACCGGATGATCAAACATGGTCTTCCAAAGGGTTCCTCTGAGCCACTGTCGGTGCCCATCCAATCCTATCATTCTTCTACATCTCGTAGCACCGCCCGTCCAGAGTCACCACGATGTCCAACCAAGCCAGAGCCCATAATGGCTTGTGGCTGTGCAGGTAAGCCTCGGGTCTTGAAGTATCCATCCATCTCTTTGTGCCTGGGTGGACCTTTCCGCGTGAATACTGGCGCTTCTCCAGCATCACCTAGGCAAATCCACTGGTTTCTCCAGGGTGTCGTTCAACCATCATCCACCCAGAGGTATATTACAACATGAGGTCTTGAAAATCATTCTTGAAGTCTTGAGGTCTTGATCATCAATTAAGTCTCACAACTCTCATGGTAAACACTCATCCAAACCCCGTCTATTAAAAGCATAGCCAAATAAAAAATAACATCCCGGACCCATGTAACAAAGGTTTATGGGTGTCTACCACATGATACTACTCAAGAACTAAAATTTCCAAGTACCTACTTTGCATGCAATGGGTGGAAGGTTGAACTAATGCAAATTGAAAACATAGGTAATAACATGATCAATGTGAACTTGCCTGGTGAGGTTGATGAAGATAGAATCGCTCTCAGAAAGTAACTTGATAGAATTATTCGTCACTCTCCGATGAAATCTATATAATCAAACATCAATTCTTATAAGCAAACACTTCTAGCAATCAATACTATCACACAAATAGCAACACAAAGCACAAAGCTAAACACAAAAGAGTGTGAGGAAGGAAATACTTAAGACAAAAGTCAAAATCAACAAATCTTCATCGAGCAACTAAGAAAAGGTTTTCCTATAATTAACCCATTATCAACAGCACCAAAACAACAACAAAGTAAAAATCTAACAAAGGCATTTAGCAAATATTTTTACTAGCAAAAAGAATTACTTTTGAAGAACAACTAAGAACTAATAAAAGTTTTTATCAAACTCATCTTATGACCTAAAGAATGTCAACCTTGAATTAAACCACAAGCAATTTCAATTATAATACAAATTGCTTCTGGTCTAAACTATGGTAAAAATAATAATAAAACTATAAAACAACTTATAGAAAATATTTTCAAAAGGAAATTAAACTAGCATTGAAATCAATTTGCAAGTTATGATTGAACTAGAATTGATTCCATGCAATCAAAATAATAAATAAACATAAAGAAAATAACCTTTGTTGAGGTACTACTGCTAACTAACAGAAAACCAACTAAAACTTGTCAACAATATAAAAGAAAATAACTTAAAACAATTAAAACAAAAGAAATAGAAATAAACCTAAAAAGAACTAAAACAGATTCTGTTTTGCTTGAAACCCTAATTTAAAATATTCTAAAATTCCCCAAATTGAACCTACTGATAAAACTAACTAATATTAACCAGTAGCAAAAGGATTCACACAAAAATATATTTTTAAACTCAAGTTATTCAAGTTTTAATGATTTGAGAAAATTCAAATAAATTCAAATTTAAACAGATCAAATTTGAAATCTAAAAGTTCTACCAGATACGTCATAAAATTTGTGAGCTACTGCAAAAAGAATCATCCAAAAACATTAAACAGATTAAAAGATATTAAGATTTTAAAAACAGGAACTACTCTGTTTTCAGAAACAGAAACAGAAAAAGAAAAAATCCTATTTAGTGAACAGGGGCTACGTGGCTTCTCCTGATTGGTTAAGGGGTGTGCACGCGCTAAGGCTACGAGCGGACGGCCACTAATTAGGAGAAAATAGTTCGGTCTAAATAAAACAGAGAAAACCGGCTGGTCCTTTAAAATTAAACCGAAGGGGTACGTTAGTTCTAATCGGGGCCGTAGATTGAGATCCTACGGTGGGGAGAGGCTCACCGCGGCGGGAGGTCAACTCCGGCGAGTTCGACGGTGGCAGGAAGCTCGGGGTCAACGTGGAGGGCGCTCCGATGGTCCTCCGGCGACAGCGTCGGCTCCGTTCGATGCAGGTGAACACGGCGACGAGGTTGGTGGTCGAAGTTGAGCTTGGGGACGTCGGTGACGAGCAGGGCGAGCTCGTGGAGCTTCGGATGGAGGTGGGGCTCCGGCGAGGTGATGCAGGGTTGGTTTCTGGTGGTCCTCGGCGATGGTGGAGATGACCAGGCGACTGCGGAGAGGCTCCGGCGTCGTTTGGCGGCGTCGGAGGGGGTTGAGGTCGACGGAGGCGAGCTGTACGAGCTCCAGGAGCTTCGGGTTGGAGCGGAGCTCCGACGAGGTCGTGGAGGTGGCGTTCTAGCGAGGTGCTGGCGAGGGTTTGGGGGAAAACGGGGTGCGGGGTGAGCGGGGGTTTTATAGAGGGCTCGGGGTCGCTCCAAATGGCAAGGGGAGGGAGATGCGCGGCGGATCCGGTCGGTCTCCGGCGATGGAAGGCGGAGATGGGGAAAGGAAGGAGATGGCGGCGGCGTGGGTTCGGTCGGGCGGTGGGCCCAGCGCGTCAGCGGGAGAGGGGAGCGCGGGTGGGAATCGGGCGGCCGATCCGATCTGATTTCCGAGCTGGCGAAGGAGATACGGGCCGAAAATTTCCTATTGGGCCTCGAAGGTTTTCCTATTAAAGGAAGTCTTTTCCTTTTTATTAAAAACAGAAAATAAAGACATGATTTGGAAAATCAAATCAAACATAAACATGTAAGTTTTATATACTAAAAATATCAGAAAATTAAATACAATAAGATGGACATTTTTCCACGGCCAAAATAAAAACTTAAAAAAAATATTTTTCAGAAATACCTAAATTGGTTTTATTTACTTTTGCAAATATTTTTCAAATAACCCCCTGGGTTTTATGGTTCAGATATTTCACAAAATACCCCTGGTGTGGAGGGTCATGTTCCTCCTCTCAAATTTTTTGAATTAGGGCAAGTAAATTTGAATTCATTCAAATCTTAAAATGGAGCCAAGTATGAAATGATCTCCAACTAGATTTTTTTTATATATAGTTTTTACAAAAACCAAAATTTCAAATCCATCATTTGAAGAAGTCATGTCATCTTCTCTCATTGATTTGTATTGGATGAAATTTGAATTTCAAAAACAAAAGGGGAAAGTCATTTTATTCCCTCTCATTCAAAGTTTCAAAAAGTTTCAAATCTCACTCAATTTCAAACAATCATTCAAACAATAAATCATTCAATTAATTATTATAACATTCAAAAATTTGGGATGTTACAGCACCCCTTCCGGTCTGTTCTACTGGTCGTCATTGGAGCAAAGCTGTTCTGCTGTCTGTCGGTGTCTCCAGGAAGATGAAAGACATAACATTATCTCTTCTAGCGAACTGGGCCTTGTGCCATTTTCTCTTTAGCACCAAAAACGTGGAATGTTAAATGATGGTGGGCCATTCTCTTAAAAAAAAGTGATTGTGGTCACACGAAATCAAGGCAGGGAGCTCTTTGATTTAGTAATGCTTGCATCTTCTCGAAAAAAAAAAGTAATGCTTGCATTTGTGTCAAAAAAAAGTAATACTTACATGCTTAGATATTGCGTGGACTGCCTAAAAGAAAAAAGATACCTGCATGGAATTAAGGATCTAAAAAAGGAAGATGCTTCTATTAGCTAGTAGGTGTTTATTTAAAGGAACTTGGAATTAACGATCGATTGATGGATACTTGCATTCTTGCCGCAAGGGGCACACATTAGCAAACTTCTTCCTTTGTCTGGGTTTGTTAGAACCCTCCTATTTTCGGTCAAATATTGACTATAAATTTTAATAAAATATAAACTATAAAAATTATATTATGGAAAATTTATTCTAAATACAAATACAAAAATGTAAGACGTTGAAACGTATAGCACATATTTTGTTAATTATTTAGATGGTCCAAGTTTGAAACAAAATATGATGAGGCCCAATAAACCGGGATAGAGGAAGATATCTAGAAGAACCAACAAACTAAAATATGATGACAAAGAGTCAGAAGCAACACACATGGTCAACGATAGGCCGACCAGACATACACATACCTCAGCAATAGCAAAGCAGGAAGACACGACCGATATTAACTGATTAAATATCTATGTCGTAGAACGTTCTCTTTATGCAATTGGTTTCATCATACCAAACATATAATTTGACATCCGCTACCCACTCGAGAGCACAATGGGGCTTGTAGAAGGGTAAAGGTAATTCAACATGATCCCCCGTGTGATGGTTCCCCACCTGATTGCCTACGACCAATGCGTGATCTCTTGTGCACCCTAGACAGAGACACCCATCGGCAGCTCCATGCCGTCACGCTGATAGGAGACCTCACAACACCCATTTGTCGTCATGACGACGTCATTTTAGAGAAGACATGTCTCTATTTCTCTTTCTATTGATACCGTCGACAATGACTTTATATCTAAGAATCTTTGTTTCTAAGGACGCCGTATTATCATTTCGCCCCGGGCCCCTAAAATCTCAGGACCGGCCCTGCTGGAGAGGTGGATGTAACTGGGGTAGCAATGTGTAGTGTTGCGTGAATGGTGATGCGTATACGTATGTTTCTTTTAGAACATGCGTATTCATGTGTATGATGGGTGTATCAGTGTTGTTTGTTGTATCTAGTAGAGTATCTTGAGGATCGACCAGATAAGTTTTCTTTCTTTCGCCCCAAGAAAGAAAGGCGATCTTGCTAGAGCCATCCTCTCTCGAAGTGTAGATTTTTAGCTTGTTTATTGTCTTGGCTTTGACAGCGCGAGGATGACGCTGAATAGAGATTATGCGGATCCTTTCCCAATGAGACGATCGGTCTTATGATTGATGAAAATTTTGGAAACCGGTCTGTTCAAATAAGGTTGGCGTCGCGGCGATGGCATTCTTATCATGGACTTGTGTACTCGGGCTTCGCTGTTGCAAAAATGTTTACACTATTGCCGGTGCGGAGCTTGAGATATAATTTAGAAGCGGATGCAGATTATGGTTTATGTCGACGGCATCTGAAAGATGATGAGTAATGGTTTTGCTAAACATCGGATGCTTGGAAAATTTCTTCAAGCACCAGATAGGGAGGCCTCGGACTTCACCGCGAGTGCGAGCCATTGGTTCATTCCCATCCAACAGCTTAGTTCATTCGACTGACACCATTTTTTTCTTTTAGGCATCTGTTGAACAGGATAGATGCCTCTAACTACTACCTTTATTTTTAAATATAAAATGTTTTGACAGTTTAAATTAAATTGTCAAAACTCTATATTTAGGACAGAGGGTGTAGTAAAGATAACACTGTCAATTTCTAAGATGAAAAAAATAATACAGGTGCTAAATGGAGGATCAACATTTCTGTACTAATAAAAAAGCTAATGGGCTACATTTCTTTTTGCGAGAAAATTTTCAATCTATTTATTTTCAATCATGATAGTACAACGAATACTAGAAATAATAAAAATTACATATAGATCCGTAGACCACCTAGCGACGACTAGAAATACTGAAGCGAGCCAAAGGCGTGCCGCCGTCATCGCCCATCCCTTGTCGGAGCCGGGCAAAACTTGTTGTAGAGTCGGGATGTCGTCGTGCTAAGTCCCCATAGGACCATCGCATCAGAACAACAACCAACACCGATGAAGAGACACGTAGATTGAAAGCATTAAACCTGAAGGCACATGAACATCAACAAACAAAGACCGGATCGGGGTAGATCCACCAAAGACAACCACTGACCGAATCATGTGAGATTCCCCGGAGACACACCTCCACACGCCCTTCGACAGTGCTAGACACACCACCGAAACGAGGGCTAGACATGGAGAAACTTATTCCTTCTTCGGGGAGCCGCCGCCGTCTCGTCTTCCTGAGCAGGACACAAACTCTAACATAACCAATACAAACATCTACAAACGGAGCCCTGTCGCCGGCAAGTGGCAGGAATCACCATGTCCCCCATGGCCTAGGGCCACCGGAGAAGAGGCGGACCAACGGCGACGCCAGTGCGAGACAAAGAGACCCTAACTTTTTTGCGGAGACGGCGACGGTACGTATATTAGATGGGCAACATCTATTAGAGCATCTCTAGCAGACCCTGGTAAACGCCGACCGACAAAACTCATTTACAGTTCGCGAAAAAACGGTTTTGCGGGCCGACGCGGGCTGCGGCCGAGCAGACCCCGCGTAGCCGACCCGTAAAAAAATATATTCAGACCCCGCGTAGCCGACCCGTAAAACAGCATATTCGCAGAATATGCTGTTTTACGGGTCGGCTACGTGGGGTCTGCTCGGCCGCAGCCCGCATCAGCCCGCAAACCGAAAACCCCAGATTAGCCAATTTGACGGCGATACCAACGATTGAGTTCAAATTCGAAGAATAAAACATAGTTCGCGCGCAAATAAAAGCATAGTTTTCTACGACAAATGCAAAAGGACTTCATGCAAAAGCAACAACCACGTCCATCATCATCTTGGTCGCTTTTCACCCGTCGTCATGATCTTCACTCCGCACCACCGCCATCGATGACATCGCCGCCTCCGAGTCCATCACCGGCACTTGTTCCAACTCGGGCACCGAAAGCATCGCCGGGCGCACTGAAAGCATCAGCTGCACTGGTTCCAACTCCTGATGGGAAAACATCACCGGCACCGAAACACCCACCGGTCGCCGCTAGCATCCTCCTCTTCAAGATGTCTCTCCTTGCCATAGCATGCCATTCTTTGGTGATGTCGTCCATGTCATGATCCTGTTCTCCTCGCAAAAAGCTTGGCCATGGCTTTGGTCTCATCGGCAAAGACTCTTCTCTCCTCAATGGCCGCCTTGGTGCAACCCCTCGTCCTTGAGCAATTGCCACTTCTCTTGCTTCTCTCATGCCTTCTTCTGCGCCAACTCTTTCTTTGCCTTCAACGTCTTCGCCAACATCAACTCATTTGATTGCACCATGGCATCTATCTTGTCCCGCAAGCTTGATGCCTCGTGTTCCCTCTTGATCTTCTCCCTTGTCTTCTTGTCTCCATCGGGCTTGTTCAAGTTTCATGGGCCATCATCATCTTCATCATCATCCATGTTCGTAAGTGAACCTATCTCCAGTGGGGATTCTTTCTCAATCAACCTCCACTTATCACACTTTTTAGCAATTTCCAACAAATGCTCTAGTTTAAATTTTTTGCCTTCGGAAGCTTCCATGTCTTTGTATCTTTGTTGGGCAATTTTGTCCTTCGCAATTAAAACAATGTCAAATGATGCAATCACTTCAAATGCCACAAATGATTTGCACAACTTGGGACGTGAAAACGAACTCACATAGTCGGATTCCACTGTTCCACTTGGAGGTACATTGCGAACTTGTTCCAAGCAAGCAGCCCAACGGCTACAAATCGGCTTGATCACGTCCCAACGACCTTGGAGTGACCGAAAGGTGCGTGGAGTCCTATTGGGATACCTTGCCATCATGCGGAAGTATTGATCGTCGATCCTTTGCCAATACCTCTTGGCGGTTTGAGATGTGTCGGTGCACGCATCAAGAGACACCGCACTCCAAGCCTTGATCAAGATTCGGTCTTCAAACAGCGTGTAGTTCTTCGATCTCGCATCTTTTTTTGCTTGTGCTTGGTCATACACCCCCTCGTCTATCTCCTCCACCTCATCTTCACCACCGTGACCGTCCACACCACCATCCATTTCATTGTAATGAAAATCAGCGATCGGGGCTTGATCGATGTCGATAGTGTTGGTGTCCAACAAGTTGACGAACTCTGCAGTGGCATCGTTCGAAACGGCGTTACAGTGAGTGTCATCAAGTCATGAGCTACCGCAATGGCGAAAAGCGAAGCAAGTAGAATAAATCGAAGAAGCATACCTTCCGGCCATTTCATCGAACACCTCGCTTGCGGTGGAAGCAGCGTCGTTGAAGGGCATCGTCGGTGTACCTCTTGCCGGGGCGGAGGGAGAGGATGAATTCGCCGGCCTTTTCGTAGGAACCTTCTTGCGCTTCACGCCCGAAACCTTGCCCTTCTTCTCCGGCAACGGCCAGGCAGATCGCGCAGAGGTGGCGGCGGCGGGCGCGCGTGCCTTCTCGGCGGGGCCAACCGGATTTCCGCCTTGCACGACGACGTTGCCCTGCCGCTTGCGGACAGGCGCGGTGGTGCCTTGAGCGACGGCGGGGAAACATGGCCGGCGACGAGATCTACCAGAGGGAATTGCGCGTGTGCGACATCCACGGTGAGGGAGGACGGCTGGGAGGCTTCCATGGAGGCGAAGAATGACCGGGGAAGATGGACCGGAGCGGGCGGAGGCGGGGCAATGGCGGCGAAGGGGGTGGGAAGCGGGAGGTGCCGCGAGGAAATTTCCCTCGCGCCAAATCTCGCTGCGGATAGGGGGGCGCTCGGGTCCGCCTCCCACCCGTGAATGTTAAGGGCGAACTTTTGCCGCGTCCCGCAAATTTTTTTACAGGTCGCAGCCCGATACGGGGTCTGATCGAGCAGCTTTTTTCGCATGGACCTGTATTTTGACGGTTATTTTGCGAGCCGAGGCATTATATGGGGTCTACTAGAGATGCTTTTAGAACAGACGTACCGAACAACACATCAGAGGTAAATTTATTCATTGGTACGTACGTAGAATTCGCCAGCGGAGCCAGAGCCACAAAAAGGCCACAGGGCAAATGACTTGATAGATTTCATACAGACCACACAAATAGAATAAGGAACAAAAACTTGTCAGATAAATGAGACCATGAATTCTTTCACATGGGAGCCACGGTTGTTCTTCACTAAATCTCAACAGATGAACTCGCCTCGGTTGTTCTTCTGTACTCTTGCGGTGCAGGCCAGTGAAGAAAGACAGATCCTGCAAACAGGACCTCGTCCTACACTGTGGCACCAGACTCCTCCTTCCTTTTCCGAGCCCACCTGGGGCTAACCTCAATGAGCCGCTGCGGCATGTGCTGCTTCTCCTTCCGGGTTAGCTTTTTGTAGTTGCTAACTCTCAGTTTAACGATCTTCGCTTCTTCCTCGGCTGTTTCTTCCCTAACCGCCACCGTCAGTCTGCACCTAGGTCTCTCCCTAACGCCGCACCTCCCGTTGGCATGGTAAGACAACCTCTTAAGGTAAAGTCCTTTCCCCACAAAAGCCTCCTCTGCAATGTTAAAAATAATGGAGATGAACAACATGAGATTGATCTCCCCACAAAAGTCTCCTCTGCAATGTTAAAATAATGGAGATGAACAACATGAGATTGAATTTTATGCAGATTCGGGAGTACATGTGTGTGCTCGGTTGCAAACTTACCCACACTAAGTTTATCAGAATCCAATCCATGGTTGCGAGCTGCATTGGCACGAGCACAATGAAACACCTACAGTGATTGGTACGAAGTTTATCAGAATCCAATCCATGGTTTCTTTAATGGAAATCAAGGGAGCGACCCAACATGGTGCTTTGCCATGTAACCATTGCAAATCTCAGGAAAACATATCCAACAATTGCAGACGATGCACATCAAGCAGCTGAATGCATAACATTTTTCAAACTGATTTGTTATTTGCGACATAGCAAGCATGTGAACAGTTCACAAACTACATGTATTTTGATAAAAACTACACAGTAAAGGGAAGTTTTCAAGAAATTGCATACTTGACATGGTTATCACAGAACTGCATACATGTTCTTGATCATTTTAGGATATATGAAGTAATACAAGTATACAACTACAACTGAGCTTTTGTTTACCTGCTTGATATCCTTCTTGATGGCTTGAACTTTCAGTCGCTTAACTGCTTCCCCCCTTTTGTTGGTCTCTTCTGCTTCCGCTAAGGAGAAGAAATGGGAACCATGGCATTATCTGCAGCAATCAAGTTCCTTGTGGTCGATATTCCCTGCAATTAAATACCAATTAACAATGTAAACACAAATAATAACCTCATGAAGGTACCTGCTTAAGAAACTGCTCTTAAAAATTCACTCGACATCAGTCTTATCAAAAGCCAACCAGTAGCCTTGCAGAAACATAGGTGGATAAGAAACTGAAGCAGAACGTGGTAAGTGCATTACAGCATTTTGGATCAGCTGATGGAAGTTCACAGGAATCCCCCTGGATATAGAAGTGTGTGCCCTCAACAAATTCGTGCACTGGCCTACATCGTTACCAATCACACCCGTTAGGAAGTCATCATCAGATATCAAGAATAGAACACATTCAATGCACTTCTTACTGAAAAACGGAATTTACGACTTCCCGCAGAGACTGATACGTCGTATATGGTACGTACAATACATCGTACCAAAGATACAAGGATCATAATGACAGCTGACAACATGGCCACATGGTGTGCGTGTGTGTTCTGAATTTAACTGAAATAAGGCGCAAATAATAACTGAGACTACGTTGTTATCTTAGTTATCCATTCCAAAAATTCTACAAGCAATTCCAAAGCTGCCCGTATGTACTTCAGATGAGCATTCAGAATTTCAGATCATGATATGCGGGCATATAGATACAGCGAACAGTAACGAAATGAAAAGACTAGGGACAAACAGGCACACACCCAAGCCAAATGGAGCATTCGCGCTGCTGCTGCAGCTGCTGCTATAGCTGGCCGCCAACGCACGGCCGCCATGCTTCTCCGCGGCTGCCGCGCCGAGTCACGAGCGCCCGCCGCCCGCCAGCCTACCATTGACCAATAACCTGCAAGATTACGCCACCCCTCACATAAACCGCGTGAGAAATCACACTGGAGGATCTAGATGGTGAGCACCGGCACACCGAGAATTTGCGAAGGTAGTTTGGGATCGAACAATCACCGGCTCGTACCTCAGAAACCAGGTCGGGGACTGGGCGGAGACGGCCAGGAAGGAGCGAAATAGGACGGGAACGGCGATGGCGGGCTGGCGGCGGCGACGCCCGTGGGAGAGGCACAGGGTTCGGCCTGGTTTTTTGAGGCACAGGGTTCGGCCTGGTGACGCCGGCGGTAGCGCTGATGACTGTCAGTCTACCACGGACTGGATCTCTTGTTGGGCCACCGTGGAACATTGGGCTTGCTTCTTTTCAGATAAAGAACATTGGGCTAGCTTGTTGGCCCAAGATGGCAGCGGGCGCAACTTTGGGAACAGTATCTATCTCTAGCATCGCTAAAAAAAAAACAATCTCTAGCGCATTTTCTCAAGAAAAAAATCTATCTTCAGCACAGCTTAAATAAAATCCTCTCTCTAAACAAAACGTTAAATAAAATCCTTCCCTAAAAACAATAAGCTCAAATAAAATACTTTAAACTCTTAAAAACCGGTGGAGTTATTAGTACACTCTAGCAGACCCACTAGTGCCCCGCCTCCTACCGCGTGTCTCCTCCGTTCCTGGCCTAGTCGCCACCTATCTCCACCCACCAAGGCATCTATTGTGCCACGAGCTCCACCTCCTCCCGAGCCTCTTCTCACACCATAGTGCACCTCCTCTGAGGTTCCCAACCGCCTCCTGTGATCGTGCCACACCGGTCACCACCACATTCCGAGCTAAGCCGCGGTGAGCTCCTGTGTTGTGGCCATGTACATTGGTGAGACCGAAAATCAGGTCTTGGCACCTCTCCACCTCCTCTGTGCCCCTTCTCGCCATGGCACATCTGTGAAGAGTTCTCGCCGGCCATCAACACACGCAAGGTCTTCGAAGAAAGGGCCAAAATACATTTCCCTTTTTCTTTTCTTATTCTCTATATTAATGTGGAAATGTAGTTGAAGTTGGTGTCTTATGCAAATGAAGGTGAGATTTAGTAAAAGGAAAAACACTTTAGGGAATCTGCTAGTTGGCACCCTCCATTGCCGAGAATTTTGGTAGAGGCCCTAATAAGTGGCTTTCACGAGTTTATAATTATTTGAGGGAGGGGGGGTCTAGTAATGCTCTTAGAAACCGTTTCTGTTAGGCTTAATTAGTATCCATGATGTGTTCATTTTAAAAACAAGCAAATGTAGGCCAAGAATAAAATAAAAAAATCAGATGGGGAAGATACAATTATAAAATCTTTGAGTTACACTAGTAGAAAATAGGGAATCAGTCCCGGTTCCAGAGGGCCTTTAGTCCCGGTTCTGCAACCGGGACAAAACGATCGGGACTAATGCCCATCACTTTTAATCCCGGTTGGCTTACGAACCGGGACTAAAGGAGCTCCACGTGGTCGCCATGTGGCGCCCAGGCAGGAGGACCTTTAGTCCCGGTTGGTAACACCGACCGGGACTAAAGGGCAGCCACGCGTCAGCACCTGCCAAGCGCTAGTTTTTTTTTTTTTTGAAAGGAGGGGTTTAGGGGTTTTGGAGGGTTTAGGGGTTTCATATTGTGTTTCCTCTTTTCTTTTTGTGTTTACCATTTTTATTTTATGCTTTTCATTCAACTCGGCGCTAGCTACTACATATAGCAATGAAGGAACCATTACACAACATCGTCATGATCAATATATAGAGAGAAGTGACCTCTCTTTCTCCGTGCTTGGTCGAACAATGCAACAAGTTTTCGTAAATCTATTCGACGGTATTACATATAATACACGTTCATGCATATATACAATATAACATCTCTTACGATCCTTGACCAAGATCGCATTTCATATCCCGATAGCATTCTCCGTCTTTAGGTATGACATGCTCAACAAAGAATCCCGCCAATTCCTCTTGAATTGCTCGTATGCGATCAGTTGGTAGGAGTTCGTCCCGCTTCCGCCAGATCTAATTTAAAGAAGGGGGTCTATATATATATATATATATATATATATATATATATATATATATAGAGAGAGAGAGAGAGAGAGAGAGAGAGAGAGAGAGTGGCACTATTCTAATCCTGGGATTAGAATAACTATTCGGATCACAACGCCCTATATAGGGCCCGACAGGGCCCTCCCGAACTTCCCAAAACAAAAAAAACACCCCGTCTTATCTCCCCAGATCCCCCGCTGCCGCGGCGACCTCCCAGATCCTCGCCGCCACGCCCAAGCTTGGGCGCCGACCTAGCAGCCCCGTGCCCCGCCCAGCCACATCCCTGCGCCGCCGCCTGCGCACCACCGCCGCCGTGACCCACCTCCCCGCACCGCCACCTTCTCACCAACGCCGCCACCGGGATCCACACACCTCCACGCGCCGCCGTTCCTGAGCTAGTGCGCCGCCGTAGCCATTCCTGAGCTCGCCCGCCGCCGCCGTTCCCGAGCTCGCGCCTCGCCTCATTCCACCACTCGCCTCTCCTGGATGATTCCGGCGCTCCAACCTCCCTCCACCAAGCGAGTCGCCATACATCACCGTGGATCCCCATGGCGAACCACGCCGACACCCTGATCTAGACTTCCAGCTCCTCCCACCTCACCGTGGGTCGGCCCCGTATCCCGCCTCCTTTCTCGGGTCACCTGCGCACCGGGCGCCGTGCGCCACCCCCGCAGCCCGCCTTCTCCCGTGCACCGCCTCTGAGCTGGTCATCGCGCGCCGTCGGAGCTTCCAGCCTCGTCCCTCCGCCGTCCGACACCACCGCAGGTCGCCTTAGTCAGCCCTTGTACAGGTTGCTGTCGATGATGCTGTTCTCAGCCCCTCCTACCTCATCCACTCCATGCTCCCCTTGGTTCCTCTGCATCTCTCGTATGCAGCCACGACTTGTCCTCCAATGGTCAGCGTACGACAGTGGTTGTTAATGGCAAATTAGACCCACCTGTGCTACTGTTGTTGTTGGTCATCAGGTTGGCCGTGCCCAAATCCAACGAGGAGCAGTAGTAGTAGCAGGTACTGGAGGAGATCAAAGTATGTGCTGTGGCGAGGAGTCTTGTTTGCAAAATTTTCGTTAGCCTTCTCTAGTTGCGTCCTCGTTACTGCTGCTCCAGACAAGTATGGACTGCAGGACGCCTCCGCAGCATGACCAAGTGTCAGTCTTTTTCTCTGAACCTCTTCCTTTCTGCTTGCACACTCTGAACTTGTTGCACCTGCCGTTATGTGCTCCACCAAGGATGGCAAAAGAAATTTCTATTTCCTTTATAGTGTGTGTTTTTATTAGAAGAAAAGAAAAGAGAAGTTCAGTTTGTATCGATGACGCTGTTCAACGTGCAAACCAATTGAAAAACTGTACAGGTTCGCCTACCAAAATGTCCAATATTTCTTGTGGAAAAATTTCACTCTATTTTATGAACTCTGCGTGAGAACTTTATGCTCTTTCAGATGTGTTCATTCGTATTTGTGTAAAAATGCATGTAGCACACGAAGTGTATGTGTATTGTTGTGTGTAATTTTCTGGAAATTCAATAGCATGCGAAGTTCGTGTTTCAGAAATTCATAAGTTCACGTGTACCACATACTGAAGAAAAAGATGGAGAAGTTCGATGATTATAGAAAACTCAGATTTTCCTCGTTATTAAAGAATGGAAACAAAAAGTTCAAAAATAAAATAACAAGAAGTTCAACTTTTTAAAAATAGAGCACTTCAAAATTTCATAAAAAAGATTAAGAAATAAAACCAGGAAGTCCATATTAAAAAGATGGAGAAGTTCGATGATTATAGAAAACTCAGATTTTCCTCGTTATTAAAGAATGGAAACAAGAAGTTCAAAAATAAAATAACAAGAAGTTCAACTTTTTAAAAATAGAGCGCTTCAAAATTTCATAAAAAAGATTAAGAAATAAAACCAGGAAGTCCATATTAAAAAGATGGAGAAGTTCGATGATTATAGAAAACTCAGATTTTCCTCGTTATTAAAGAATGGAAACATGAAGTTCAAAAATAAAATAACAAGAAGTTCAACTTTTTAAAAATAGAGCGCTTCAAAATTTCATAAAAAAGATTAAGAAATAAAACCAGGAAGTCCATATTAAAAAGATGGAGAAGTTCGATGATTATAGAAAACTCAGATTTTCCTCGTTATTAAAGAATGGAAACAAGAAGTTCAAAAATAAAATAACAAGAAGTTCAACTTTTAAAAATAGAGCGCTTCAAAATTCATAAAAAAGGATTAAGAAAATCAGATTAATATTCATAAAAAACTCAGATATTTTCACGTACCCGAGAGAAGTTCAGATTGATAACTGCCAGAAGTTCACGTACTACACGGTGTGCATTTTGTATTAAAAAAAGAATAAAAAAGTAAAGATTAAAAGTTTTGTTGTTATAAGTTCAAGTCCTCGGTCGGAGGAAGTTAAAAATATTATTGTGAGAGGGGTTTGTACAAAAGGAATATCATTTGTGTAACACCGACGAATGGATGAGGAAATTACAAACGAAAATACGTCACAGAAGTTCAACGTGAAAACAGCAGGAAGTTCAACTACTACACTGAATGAATTTCAGATGAAAATCTTTTAAACCGTCGCGAGTATGAAAAAATGGTCAACACGGGAAAGTTGCGTGTTTATAGCAGCTTTCCATCCGTATATCACTTGCTCAATTCTGGTGAGTGGATGGAGAGCTACGAGCAAAAAAAGCACGTAAAAAACAGAGTGAAGTTCAAGTAGACATGCCGAGAAGTTCAAGTTCTCACGCGGTGCATTTTCGAAGAATCTGTTTCGCGATAAAGGCAGAACGAATGATCTCGCCGTTTTTGAAATTACTTGAAAATGGCTAGGAATTAGAGAAAACTATCAACATGAAAAAGTTTCGCATTTTCCGTAGCTTTTCAACGATATATTATTTTCCCCATTCCGATAAAGTTTGTAGAAATTACCGCGAAAATATGTTTTTAGCCATTTTCAAAATTGACTTAAAACCGTAAAGAATTGGGAGAAATAATATGTACCAAAAAGTTGTGTATTTGTTCAAGATTTCCAACGCCATATCATTTGCTACATTCGAACGTACGGTTAAAAAATTAACTCCAAAATACGAACTCGGTGGAACTTGTACCGTTTTCTAAATTACTTTTAAACCGTTCAAAATTAGAAAAAACTATCAACATGGAAAAGTAGCGCATTTTCATAAGCTTTCCAACGCCATATCATTTGCCTCAATTGGATTAGCCGTTTAGAAATGGCATCGAAAATACGAACTCGGCTGTTCGGTTTGCGAAACTTTACGATTTTCTAAATTACTCTTTAACCATAGGGAATTAGAGAAAACTATCAACATGTGGAAGGAGCGGTTTTGCAGCAGCTTTTCAACGCCATATTATTTGCCTCATTCCGATAAATGTTTTAGAAATGCGATTGAAAATACGATTCACGTTTTTTGTATGAAGAAAAAACGGTTTTCAAAACTGCTCTTAAACCGCTTACATTTTGCCAAAAATTTAACTTGGGTCATGATGCTCGTGTCCATAGCTTTCCAACGGTATATCGCAAGCCCCATTTGGGCAATGTTTGCGGAAGTTCAACCTAGCACTGGGGGAAGTTGAGGTCGAACAACTCAGGCAGTAAAATTGCAACAGACGCATGTTCATCACGACCCGAGAGCAAAATCCGCCAATGAGCGAGATTCCTATTTAAAACGGGCATTTAGTTGCTAAAAACCGTTTGCTGATTACACTTACATCACATAGAACACGACTGACCAGAATAATTCGCGCGGGGAGACACGGTTGCGAAGATAGCCCGAAGGTCGGGTTCGTACAGAGAGAAGTTCAGGTCGTGTAACTCAGGAAGTTCAGGTTGTGATCAGAATAATATTCTCATCCCGTGATCAGAATAGTGTTTATGTATGTATGTATGTATATATATATATATATATATATATATATATATATATATATATATATATATATATATATATATATATATATATATATATATATGAATGAAACTCAACACGATTGATGGTAATAAAATTAAAATGTGAATATTGTTTACGTACTTCTAATTGTTCTGGAGATATGAACCGCTCAGAGGTCGAGATGCGAATGAACTCGCAAACGTAGTATGCACATAAATTAGTGTCGGTTGCCTGCCACAAGCACTTTACGAGAACAGAGTTCAATCAAAATGATAATCAAGCATGATAATGGTATTGAAACTAGAATTAATGAGAGACGATGTGCGGTACTAGCTAGTAGCTAGTACTTACTTTGGGGTGTGAAAATCGTAGCTCATTTTTCCATACACCCCTAGACTGGTTGGTGAACTTTTTCCAAACCCTGCACGGCAAAGAAAATGATTACTTGATGTCAGGAAATGAACGAAAGTTGCCGATATGGTGCGATAATGATTTAACTTACTTCTGAAGCATTTCACACATGTTCGTCCACTCCTTAGGATCTTTACGTCTCGAGTCCAAGACAAGTACTAGTCCCTCGTCAGGCCGAATGGCTAGCAGAATAAAGTGGAAACTGCGCGCACGCATAACTCATCAATTACACTTAACCTCGAGTAAGCGAAACAGAATGTGCACGTACAAGACAGTAACATTCACTGGAAGTTGTAAGGAAATAGTATTTCCCTTCTGTCGTGTTGTCCAAGTAACGCCCGTAGCAAGTTTTGCTCTATTTCACGGGGGTTGTTTTTTAACGTATGTTCATTGTTGGTATTTGGGTTAATGAACCCAATGTCATAGATTTGTCGTTTTCTGCATTCGATGATCTTCAATCTGCATATATATAATATAGTGTGAGGATAATTATACAGGCAATGAACGAGCTGAGCTAAAGACTTTATAGAAAAAAATACTTACAGACAATAGGAACTGACAATAGTTTTGTCGAGCTCCTTTTGGTTGTATAACTGAAAACATTCATCAAATTCAACGAACAACTCCTGGACTCCATTGAAGAAGTGTTCATTTTTAATTCCCACGAAGATATTGCCGGTCCCGTCCTTGCAGGCTTCCAAGTACCATTCATGCAATTGTCGCATCCTCGTTGGTAGACCCTTGAACTCCTCATGTGTGACGAGAGGCTTCCCCCATGCACGTAACTTAAGGATGGTAGTACCTCGGCCTTTTCGAACTGTACCGAATCGGGCAAGTAATCACCAGCAGTGATAGCAAGACCACCGGCCGCTATCTCCGAATCATTAGCGATATCGGTAAACACCTTGAGCGGGGGGCATGATTGGTTTTCTTGTTTGCCGAGCTGGGGAATTCTTTTCCCACTTCTTGCGCCACTGCTACTTAAGCTTCCCGACCGCTTCGCTTGACCAAATGTCTTTTGAATACAGCGGTCAGAGTCTGATTGCGGCGGAGGCGGTGGTGGTCGCCTAAGGGCATCCAAAGTTCGCTGCGCTTTCACCGGATCTATTTTCACCTTTGGAGGCGGACGTTTCGGTGCAAGCTGGTGTCTCACATCAACAGCCATGATCTCGTTGAGTTCCTCGTCAGTCCTCTCGTAGGGTAACTTGGGAGGGGCCTTGAGGCTTGGGCCAGCTCTGAATTTCTTCCCCATTGTATTGCTGCTAGCCGCCGGAGCGGCGGTGATACGTCTCCAACATATCTATAATTTATGAAGTATTCATGCCATGTTTACAATAATTCTATATAATTTTGGTATGATTTTATTAGAACTAACCCGGACTGACGTTGTTTTCAGCAGAACTACCATGGTGTCGTTTTTTTGTGCAGAAATAAAAGTTCTCGGAATGGGCTGAAAATTTACGAAGAATATTTTTGGAAAATATAAAAAATACTGGAGCAAAAAGATACCGGAGAGGAGTCCCGAGGCAGTCACAAGCCTAGGGGGCGCCCCCCCTAGGGCGCGCCCCCCTGGCTTGTGGGTCCCTCGGGAGTCCCCCTGACTTGATTCCAACGCCAAGTATTCCTATAAATCCTGTAACCCCCAGAAAGAAACCCAGATCGGGAGTTCCGCCACCGCAAGCCTCTTTAGCCACGAAAAACCAATTGGGAGCCCGTTCCGGCACCCTGCCGGAGGGGGAAACCATCACCGGAGGCCATCTTCATCATCCCGGCGGTCTCCATGACGAGGAGGGAGTAGTTCACCCTCGGGGCTGAGGGTATGTACCAGTAGCTATGTGTTTGATCTCTCTCTCTCTCGTGTTCTTGAGATGACACGATCTTGATGTACCGCTATTAATATAGATGAATCATATGGAGTTTTCCCATCTCTATCTTCTTGTGATGAATTGAGTTTTCCCTTTGAAGTTTTCTTATCGGATTGAGTCTTTAAAGGATTTGAGAACACTTGATGTATGCCTTGCGATGGGATATCCGTGGTGATAATGGGATGTTCCATTGATCCACTTGATGTATGTTTTGGTGATCAACTTGCGGGTTCCGTGACCTTGGGAATCTATGCATAGGGGTTGGCACACGTTTTCGTCTTGACTCTCCGGTAGAAACTTTGGGGCACTCTTTGAAGTTCTTTGTGTTGGATTGAACATGATGAATCTGAAATTGTGTGATGCATATCGTATAATCAAGCCCATGGGTACTCGTGGTGACATTGGAGTATCTAGGTGACATTAGGGTTTTGGTTGTTGTGTATCTTAAGGTGTTATTTTAGTACGAACTCTAGGGCTGTTCGTGACACTTATAGGGATAGCTCATACGATTGATCAGAAAAGATAACTTTGAGGTGGTTTCGTACCCTACAATAATTTCTTCGTTTGTTCTCCGCTATTTGTGACTTTGGAGTGAACTCTTTGTCACACATGAGGGATTTACATATGATTCAACTATGTCAGTATTGTTGAGAGAACTTGCACTAGTGAAAGTATGAACCCTAGGCCTTGTTTTCAAGCATTGCAATACCGTTTTTTTTTTCACTTTTGTTACTTGCTACCTTGCTGTTTTTATATTTTCATATTACAAAAACCTATATCTACCATCCATATGGCACTTGTATCACCATCTCTTCGCCGAACTAGTGCACCTATACAATTTGCCATTGTATTGGGTGTGTTGGGGACACAAGAGATTTCTTGTATTTGATTGCAGGGTTGTTTGAGAGAGACCATCTTCATCCTACACCTCCCACGGATTGATAAACCTTAGGTCATCCACTTGAGGGAAATTTGCTACTGTCCTACAAAACTCTGCGCTTGGAGACCCAATACGAGTCTACAAGAATAAGGTTGCGTAGTAAACATCAAGCTCTTTTCTGGCGCCATTGCCGGGGAGGTGAGTGCTTGAAGGTATATCTTTAGATCTTGCAATTAAATCTTTTAGTTTCTTGTTTTTCACTAGTTTGGTTTTATAAAAGAAAACTACAAAAAAATGGAGTTTAGGTTGCATCAATTGGTTCGTCTTTTTAATGTCTTTGTTGAAAATGATGGTTTGGAAAATTGTGCTCAATTGGTAGAGGAAGAATTTATGAAACTACTTAATGAGAATTCCTTGAATGATGAGCATGATTGCAATATTGCTAGTATGAATTCTCTGAATATCCATGATGCTAATGATATGCAAACCCACAAGCTTGGGAATGCTATGTTTGATGAAGATGATATTTTTAGTCCCCCAAGTTTTGATGAGCAAATTTGTTATGATAATGACATGCCTACTATCTATGATGATTATGATGATGACATGTATGCTATAAAGAGTGATAGTAACCATGAAACTTGTCATCATGATTTTAATATTCAAAGTGGTTATGTCAATCAAGTATCTCATGATAGTTATTTTGTTGAGTTTGCTCCCACTATTAGGAATGAGAACAAAATTGCTTATGTGGAGAGTGACAAATTTTCTATGCTTGTGGATCATGAAGATAATGCTTTATGTGATAGTTATGTTGTGAAATTCCTTCATGATGCTACCGAAAATTATTATGAGGGAGGAACATATGCTTGTAGGAATTGCAATAATATCAAGTTTCCTCTCTATGTGTTCAAAGTTTTGAAGTTATGCTTGTTTTGTGTTCCTATGCTAGTTGATTCTTTCTCCCATAAATTGTTTTCTCACAAAATCCCTATGCATAGTAAGTGGGTTAGGCTTAAATGTGCTAGTCATATGCTTCATGATGCTCTCTTTGTGTTTCAATTCTTATCTTTTTTGTGAGCATCATTGAAATCATCATGCCTAACTAAAAAGGCATTAAAGAAAAGTGCTTGTTGGGAGACAACCCAATATTTATACCTACTGTTTTTGTGTGTCTACATGATTAAGCTACTGTATAATCATGTTTTATAGCTTTTGTTTCAATAAAGTGCCAAGTAAAGCCTTTGGGATAGTGTGGATGATAGTTGACTTGATTCTGTGGAAAAACAGAAACTTTTGCTCTCAGTCCAGGAATTTTTTAAATTCAATGGAACGTGATTTTGATCTGAATTTTTTACACATGATTTATATACAAATTGTCTAGATTGTCCTAATTTTTCAGAATTTTTAGAGACAGGGAAGTATGGTTACGCTACAGATCTTCACAGACTGTTCTGTTTTTGACAGATTCTGTTTTGCATGCATAGTTTACTTGTTTTAGTGTTTCTATAGCTTATATTGAGTGATATAAATTATGGGAATGATAGAATACAGTAGGTATGACGTGGGAACAATTATGAATCTTGTCTTGACAGTACCTAAGTGAATGATTATCTTTACTACACTAACCCTTCTCACGAAGTTCCGTTAGGTTTTGTGTGATTGAAGTTTTCAAGTTTTGGGTGAGACACCGATATGAGGAGAATAAGGAGTGAAAAGAACCTAAGCTTGGGGATGCCCAAGGCACCCCCAAGGTAATATCCAAGGAAGACTCAAGCGCCTAAGCTTGGGGATGCCCCGGAAGGCATCCCCTCTTTCATCTTCAACACTATCGGTATATCTTACTTGGAGCTATATTTTTATTCGTCACATAATATGAGTTTTGCTTGGAGCATCATTTTATTTTCTTGTTTTATGTTAGTTGTTATTTATAATCTTGTTTTTCAATAAAAAGTTCCAAGAATTGCCTTTTAGGATGCTTGAATTGCATGTTTGATGTTTGCTGTGTATAAACAGAAACTTTTGCTGTAGTGTTTGAATTTTCATATTTTACTGGAACGTGGAAAGTTTCTGAAATTTTTACACAGTATTTTCATATAAATTTTATAGCATGTCCTAAATTTTCATAATTTTTTGAGTTACATAAGTACACTGTTTTAATAGATTGCTACAGACTGTTCTGTTTGGACAGATTGCTGTCATAGTTTTGTTATCTACTTATCCTATGGTTTTCATAGCCTATATTGGTAGATATAAATTGTGGAAACGATAGTAAACAGTAAATTATGTTTGAAAATTATTGTGCAACATGTCTTCGCAGTACATGAAGTGTTGACTTGTTCTTATGTGTACTAACCTATCTCACGAGTTCTTTTCAAGTTTTGTGTGGAAGATGTTTTTGAGAAGAGGTGAAACCATGATATGAGAGGATTGAACGAGATACAAAAGCTCAAGCTTGGGGATGCCCAAGGAACCCCAAGTAAATATTTCAAGAAGTATCAAGCATCTAAGCTTGGGGATGCTACGCATCCCACCTCTCTTCATCAACAATTATCGGTTAGCCTATGTTGAGCCTAAATTTTTATTCGTTCACATGATGCGTGCTATTTTTGGAGTGATATTTTTCTTTTGCTTGATGTTTAATAAAATACTTACGATCTGAAATTCTTAGATGAGAGAGTCTTCACATAGTTATTTAATTGTTGGCTACTCATTGATCTTCACTTATATCTTTTTGGAGTAGTTTGTCATTCACTCTCGTGCTTCACTTATATCCTATGAGTAAATGGTTGAATGAATTGAATATCATAAATCTGAAATTAAATATGCTTCATATACTTATCCCATGGGGAGTAATGACTTCACACATAATAAGTATAGGTGGTAAAATTTATTGAAAGTTAGCAAACACCGCATTGGTCACTTGAACAATTCATGAAAGAATATTGAAGGAAGAGAGATTCCACATATAAATATACTATCTTGGACATCTTCTATGATTGTGAGCTCATTAATTATTTTCAAACTCGAGCAAATTAGTTAAAATTGGACAAGGAAGACAACTTAATGAGTTATGTTTGGGTATATTTGTATAGAAGCTATATTGTTATGGATCCTCCAACATGTGGTGCTTGCTTCCACCTCATACTAGCCAAAACTTCCGCACCAAGTAGAAATACTACTTGTGCATCCAAACACCCTTAAACCCAAAGTTGTTCCATATGAGTCCACCATACCTACCTATATGCGGTATTTACCTGCCGTTCCAAGTAAATTTGCATGTGCCAAACTCTAAACCTTCAAATAATATTATGTTTTGTATGCCCGAATCGCTCATATAGTGACTAGGGGCTGTCAGTATCTTCCATGCTAGGTGGGTTATTCTCACGATATGTGTTGATTCACTATCATTCACGAGAAAGTGGCTGGTATTCGGGATGCCCAGTTCCATGCTCAAAAATCAAATCAAAATATAATGAAACAAAACTCCCCCAAGATTGTTGTTTGTATGGACGGTACCCGTGGATTCGGCTTGCCGTGGAGTGTGATTGATTGGTGGAGGGGGAGTAAAAACTTTACCATTCTATTTGGGAATTGCCTATAATGTATCTAGCATGGAAGATACCGAGATCTCTCGGTTGTTATGTTGACAATGAAAGCATACCGCTCAAAATTATTATTCATCTCTGTTTTAAAAGCTCGAGCTCTGGCACCTTTGCAAATCAATGCTTCCCTCTGCGAAGGGCCTATCTTTTACTTTCTAGTACTTACCTTTATGCAAGAGTCATGGTGATCTTCACCACTTCCTATATTTCGCCTTTTTCTCTTGGCAAGCGTCATGTGTTGGGGAATGATCTAGACATATATATCCACCCAAATATATTTGATCATGAATTATTATTGTTGACAATTATCTATATGATAAATAAGTTGGGAGGCGAAACATTAAGCCCCTATCTTTCTCTGTGTTCAATGGATGCTATTTGTTCTAAAAATATGTTTTGAGTGACAATAATCATGGAAGACTATATGATAGTTGAGTATGTGGAATTTGCTAAATCAAAGCTCTTACATAGACCCTTCCTGAAAATAAGATGAATTGCAATTGTTCGATGACTAGGAATATGGTTTGTTAGTTTTCAAGAAACATTCTGGTCTATACTTTAACATGTGAATAGCTTGTTACTTGATCATGAGAAGTTTTATGAGATGAGCTACTGTTTATGGTTTATATTGATGCTAGAAAAGGTGATTGGAATTATCATTGATCAAACTTGTGCACTTGCTAGCATTCACACTTCATAAATTATTTCTTTTATCATTTACCTACTCGAGGACGAACAGGAATTAAGCTTGGGGATGCTGATACGTCTCCAACGTATCTATAATTTATGAAGTATCCATGCCATGTTTACAATAATTCTATATGATTTTGGTATGATTTTATTAGAACTAACCCGGACTGACGCTGTTTTCAGCAGAACTACCATGGTGTCGTTTTTTTTGTGCAGAAATAAAAGTTCTCGGAATGGGCTGAAAATTTACGGTGAATATTTTTGGAAAATATAAAACATACTGGAGCAAACAGATACCGGAGAGGAGTCCCGAGGCAGTCACAAGCCTAGGGGGCGCCCCCCCTAGGGCGCGCCCACCTGGCTTGTGGGTCCCTCGGGAGTCCCCTGACTTTATTCCGACGCCAACTATTCCTATAAATCCCGTAACCCCCAGAAAGAAACCCAGATCGGGAGTTCTGCCGCCGCAAGCCTCTATAGCCACGAAAAACCAATCGGGAGCCCGTTCCGGCACCCTGCCGGAGGGGGAAACCGTCACCGGAGGCCATCTTCATCATCCCGGCGGTCTCCATGACGAGGAGGGAGTAGTTCACCCTCGGGGCTGAGGGTATGTACCAGTAGCTATGTGTTTGATCTCTCTCTCTCGTGTTCTTGAGATGACACGATCTTGATGTACCGCGAGCTTTATTAATATAGATGAATCATATGGAGTTTTCCCCTCTCTATCTTCTTGTGATGAATTGAGTTTTCCCTTTGAAGTTTTCTTATCGGATTGAGTCTTTAAAGGATTTGAGAACACTTGATGTATGTCTTGCGATGGGATATCCGTGGTGACAATGGGATGTTCTATTGATCCACTTGATGTATGTTTTGGTGATCAACTTGCGGGTTCCGTGACCTTGGGAATCTATGCATAGGGGTTGGCACACGTTTTCGTCTTGACTCTCCGGTAGAAACTTTGGGGCACTCTTTGAAGTTCTTTGTGTTGGATTGAACATGATGAATCTGAAATTGTGTGATGCATATCGTATAATCAAGCCCATGGGTACTCGTGGTGACATTGGAGTATCTAGGTGACATTAGGGTTTTGGTTGATGTGTATCTTAAGGTGTTATTTTAGTACGAACTCTAGGGCTGTTCGTGACACTTATAGGGATAGCTCATACGATTGATCGGAAAAGATAACTTTGAGGTGGTTTCGTAACCTACAATAATTTCTTTGTTTGTTCTCCACTATTTGTGACTTTGGAGTGAACTCTTTGTCGCACGTGAGGGATTTACATATGATTCAACTATGTCAGTATTGTTGAGAGAACTTGCACTAGTGAAAGTATGAACCCTAGGCCTTGTTTTCAAGCATTGCAATACCGTTTTTGCTCACTTTTGTTACTTGCTACCTTGCTGTTTTTATATTTTTAGATTACAAAAACCTATATCTACCATCCATATTGCACTTGTATCACCATCTCTTCGCCGAACTAGTGCACCTATACAATTTGCCATTGTATTGGGTGTGTTGGGGACACAAGATATTTCTTGTATTTGATTGCAGGGTTGTTTGAGAGAGACCATCTTCATCCTACGCCTCCCACGGATTGATAAACCTTAGGTCATCCACTTGAGGGAAATTTGCTACTGTCCTACAAAACTCTGCGCTTGGAGGCCCAACACGAGTCTACAAGAAGAAGGTTGCGTAGTAGACATCAGGCGGCGGCTCTCTTCCGCCACTGAGGCGGTGGAGGAGGCGGAGTCCGCTGATGAGGTGGAGACAGCTGAGGCGGAGGTGGATTCTGCTGAGGGGCCTCCACCGTCGGAGTCCGCTGAAGCGACGGAGTCCGCTGAGGCGGCGGAGTCCGCTGACGCACCAGAGACGACTCAGGCAGCGGAGACGACTGACGCACCAGAGACGGTTGATGCACCGGAGACGGCTGACGCACCGGAGACGGTTGACACGCTGGAGACGACTCAGGCAGCGGAGACATATGACGCACCGAAGACGGTTGACGCACCGGAGACGGCTGACGCACCGGAGACGACTCAGGCACCGGGGCCTCCTCCGGCTGAGTCTGCTGAGGCGGCGTCCAGTTTGGAAGCAGGATGTTCTCCTTTCTCCATAGACAGGTAGTCCTTAAGGCATTTTCAAGAAGAGTCTCCCCTTCACCTGTAGCGTACTCAAGCTCCAGCCCCTCAAATCCTTCCATTATTTCATCCACCCCGACAATAGCAAAGCCAGCTAGAACCGGAGTGAAATGGAAAGTTGCACCAGGTCGAGGAGGTAAGACATAGCCGACCGCCGCCTTCAAGGTCTGGTTATGGCATTTCGCCATTAGCACACAATGTTCATTATCCGTGATACCATCCACGGGGTAGCGAGGAGCCGTGCTATCAGGCTGAACGAGCTCCATGGAAGCCACGCTGCTTCTCCGCTGAGATGGGGGGGTAGCATCGTGGGTAGTATCCAATGAAGGATCTTTGTGCCGCTGAGATGGTGGGCCGATAGCTCGCTGGCTCTCAAGTGCCTCTAGTTTCGCTAATCTTTCATTGATCTTCTGCATTTCGCTTACTTCCTCTTTCTTCTTTCTCTGTCTGCTTCTATAACCAGTGCTGTCGGGAAACCCATGCACCCACGGAATGGAGCCTGATGTGCCTCGTGTTCGTCCAGGGTGTTCAGGATTCCCGAGGGCCATTGACAGCTCGTCCTTCTCTCTGTTGGGAACGAACCTCCCTTCCAGCGCTTCCTTGATTACTTCCTCAAGCTTTGTGACGGGTGTTTGAAGTTGAGCTTTCGTCCAAACACACTTCCCTGTGGCTGGGTCCAAAGTTCCCCCAACCCCGAAGAACCAAGTCCTTGCCCGATCTGGCCAGTGCAATGTCGCTGGTTGGACATTTTTAGCAAGCAGTTCTTGCTCAGCTTTGTCCCACGTAGGTCGGGCTTTGCTGTAGCCACCTGACCCCGTAACATGGTGATACTGCTTCTTTGCAGCATTTTTCTTATTTATATGTTACCTTTGCTTGGCCTTCTCCGATTTCTTGTAGGCCACAAATGCGGGCCAGTGATCTTTTATCTTGAAGTATTGACCTTTGAACTCTGGAGTCTCGTCTTTCTCGACAAACTTTTTGTTCAATAGTTTCTTCCAGTTCTTGAATAGTTCTGCCATTTTCTTAAGAGCAAACGCCTTGACCTTTCGCTGTATAACTGGGTTATTCGGATCCTCCTCTGGCGGTAGGCTGAAATTTCTCAACATCGAGTTCCAAAGATCATATTTCAGTCTATCGTTGACATAAGGAACTTCAGGGTCCTTCTTATTCCATTCTTGGATGCTGATCGGGACGCTGTCCCTAACAACAACTCCGCACTGATGTATAAATTTGTCCTTGGTCCGCTTGGGAGCAATCAGTTGGCCTTCTGGAGAGACTTCTTCGATCGTGAACCTTTCATCCGGGTCCAACCTTTTCTTCGGGCTTCGTCTCCTTACCGAAGTTTGGCTCGATCCGGAGGGCTAAAAGAAGAAAGAAGCGTTAATATATGTACATACAAAACAATTAATGCATCTAGTCAGCAGAGGCTTAATATATATATATATATATATATATATATATATATATATATATATATATATATATATACATACCTCGCCGGACTTTGAAATAGTTAAGGCTCCCTTCTCCATTCGATCACCGGAGCCGTCATGATCTCCTTCCTCCTCCATTCCATCACCGGAGCCGTCATGATCTCCTTCCTCCTCCATTGGATCACCGGAGCCGTCATCCTCTCTTCTATCACCATCGGTGTCGTTGAGAACCGACAAGATATCATCATCACCTCCGTCGCGGATTATATCCCCCAACAACTCTTCTTTTTCTAAGTCTCTGTAATCCATAGTTTCTGCACATAAAGCATTGACACTTCAAACTAGCTATCACATAAAGCAAAAAAGAAGTATATTTGTCACCAAAATACAACACTTGACAGAGTTTCCTCTATTTAAAAAATAGTTCTCTTTTTTCAAAAATCATTCCCTCCATATAGAAACTTGCGGACCCCCCCTCATGTCGAAGTTATCGGGGATATGTTGAATTCCCGAGAGAGTTAGGGGTATTCTAACGCGGCACTACACAATACAGGTGAAGGGGGATAACATCCGGGACTAAGATCCAGTGACTTGCCTCTAGCAAGTCACGTTGTAACTGGCTCCCCCTCATATGCCGTTGAAACAACATCTTTGTTGCCGACTGCTCGTGAAATACAACATGATAAAGACGGCGACACTCGGTAAAGACAGATTTTTAAGCACTGTTCTCACTAAGCCTCTCTCCGATCCAAATTTCATTGTGGTTACGTCCCTCTCCAACCAACAAGTTACGGCCTCATCTTGTAATTTGAAATCCTTTGTTGCTTTTTTTCTCCTTATGGCACTCACACAATTATAATTCATCTTTATTTCCATTACTTTCTATCTTGAACTTCCCAAACATCGAGGCTTGAACTAAGTTTCTACATGGGTCTTAACATAGAATATCTTTCGGGAAAAACATCCTCTGAAGGAATACTCCAGAAGATTCCTCTGACTAGTTGTTGAAAGTGCATCTCTTAGATATCTTTAGAAAAATGGTCGAGGTGACTAAGGTAAGACCCCAAAAAACAAGTTATAAACTACTCCAAAAATTACAAGAGGTCCCCGGGTTATCTATACATACATACATACATGGACAAAAAAAATCATATATACATATACATATGAACATAAATACATACATATACATACATACATACATATGAACATATGAACACATTGACAAAAAATCCATCCATCCATAAGCAGGAGGGGCTCACTGGGGGCAGGGGCCGGCGCGGCGACGGCGACGGCGACGGCGACGTCGGGGCCGGCAGGGGCGCGGCGACGGCGACGGGGCAGGGGCGCGGTGACGGCGACGGGGCAGGGGCGCGGTGACGGCGACGGCGGGGCAGGGCGAGGCGACGTCGGGGCAGGGGCCGGCAGGGGCGCGACGGCGACGACGGGGCAGGGGTCGGCATAATTGTCATAAAAACTAAATGAAACAAATAGTTATAAAAGATAATATACCACATCCGAATCATAGACCGGACGAGGGCCGACGTGGGCGGATACCATGACCATGGCACTACATAATAACAAACAATAATAAAAGTAAGAAATTTATACAAGTATCTATGTAAATCATACAAGTAAGAATTTTTTCTTTCAAAAAGAAGATAAGAACAAGAGGCTCACCACGGTGGTGCCGGCGACGAGATCGGCGCGGGCGATCGACGACGGTGAGGACGGGGACGGGACGTGACGGACCGCCAAACCTAGACAAATCTTGGGGAAAATGGAGCTTGGAGGTCGAGCTTGGAGAGGAGAAAGCTTAAGCGTGGCTCGGGCATTTCATCGAACACCTCGTGTGCATAGGAGGTGAGAGCAAAGCAGCACACACCTCCCACACGCCGGCCGGCCAAAAAACAGAGGAGTGAGCGGGCAGGGGCAAGCATATATATAGGCATATCTTTAGTCCCGGTTGGTGGATAGAACCGGGACAGAAGACTGCCATTTACTCCCGGTTCCAGCCACCAACCGGGACTAAAGGAGCTGCGCCAGGAGCGAGGACCTTTAGTCCCGGTTCGTGTATGGAACCGGGACTAAAGGGGTCAGACGAACCGGGACTGGTGCCCGCCGAGGCCCGGCCGGCGTCCTGGCCTCACGAACCGGGACTGATGCACTCATTAGTCCCAGTTCGTAACACGACCGGGACTAATGCAATATTCTGGCCTGGACCAAAGCCCTGTTTTCTACTAGTGTTAAGATTTGTCTATGCTTCTTGTGTGGTAACACTAAAACCTACTCCCTCCGTTCCATAATATAAGAGCGTTTTTTACACTACACTAGTGTCAAAAACACTCTTATATCATGGGACAGAGGGAGTAGGTATCAAGATTAGTTCAGATGACTCGCATGATCGGCAAAAAATATAAGAGCATTTGACTTATCTTGTGTAGAGGATACCAAAAAAAGGCCTTGGCAAAACTCTATCCAGTCTCTAGAATACCAAAGAGTTTCATGTCCTTCTTTCCCCCTCGCAAAACAAACTACGACAAAACCTTCTTGCTCACCTCGATCTTCGTTGGCGAGCATGTAGATTCCCCTCTGGTCTACCTACCGCCCGATACGCCGATGACATAGAGGGGAATCCTGGTACCTTCGCTTCGGCTTGTAGATAATTTAGGATTTTAGACCACACTGGGACGGCGCTACTTTGAATTAGCCTTCCAGACTTTGATCCTCCTCAAGCTCGTTCGTCAACATGGATTTGATAGAGCTCAATGTAGACACCTACCAGCTCCGCGTGACGGTGAGGTTAGGGTTTCACGTTGTGCGTACGCGACAATGAGATTTGGTGTCAGATTCTTCAAATCGATTCAAGGGTTCAAAAACGACGAGTGTGGCTCCGGGGCATTGTTCCTTGTAGGCACATGCATGAAAACTTCCCGGCTGTCATCAGTCGGGGTCAGGACAGCTCCGGTATTGGAGCGGCGACAACGGCGCATCGGCAGCTCGTTCTGACGACGACAATGGTCATTCTGTGGTCTAGAAACCTTGATGTAATCTTTATTATGGTTGATATGATTTATACTTCCGGTGAAATTTTTATAATATATTTGAAACTTTTATTAAAAAAAAGAGGGTTGGGAAAATCGATTTTGAGCGTGAGGCAAACTGCAACCATAATAAACAACTAAAAATCGGGTTTTTCCAGAACTCAAAGCAAAAGCTCTGCAACCATTATAAAACAAAATGCGCGTATATACGTGCACATGTTGTCATCCTGGCCAGTTGATGACGAAACCGGCCCGATTGCATTCAGCTGTTCCTGGCTAAAGCCGTTGGATGCGCATGTGGTAGCGTTGGTGCACCTAGATAAGAACGTGTGCGTCTTGCAGTGCCGATCGATGTACTGCGCAAGCCTTGTGTGCATGACCTGACATGCTGGTAGTGGACGATCCCCACTCAGGTTGGACCCGGTGACCGCTAGGTAGAACGTCTACCTTGCCACTCTACTGGTACAGCGAGAGGGACAACACTCCTAGATTTCAATCGATTTCCAGTGCGCGTCGTCACGTTGCAGAGATCGGCTCAGTGCTTGTCATGTCGAGCTCGAGTATATGGTTTGCCACAAGCAGACTAAAAGAGAAAATTTTCACAGTGTGCTTAATTTGTGTTAGTATAGCTAGTGACCTAGCGTCACATCTCACATGTTACTCAGAAGAAAGAGGTACCACAGGGTCAATGCATGCACACCGACGGAGACAGTGCACCAAGGGACAGTAAGTAATCTCTTCCTTGCAATCAGCAACCCAATCTCTCTGGACAGAGTAATTCGCGCGACATCACATCGCAGGTCTTGAAAGGTTCAACACGGCGACGATCCGGTAAACCTTTCCTAATCAGTCACTCACAGGTAACTCATAACTGTCAATTGAATGGTTCAGAAGAGTGTGTGCGCCTCTAGGTTTGCCATGGTTTGTACCGCGCGCTACGATCCGATCGATCGAGCGCACATATGTGTACGCCATCGATTTTATCTCGCTAGCTAGGGCGAATGGAAGCTGGGAAGACAGAGACGGGACCTGTCTACTCAGGTGTAGTTGCCCGTCCTGTCAATGGATGATGGATGCATGCGGATGGAGGAGATCACTCTGATCTCTTTTCTTCTTACCAGCTGGTGTCCAGATGAAGCAAAAGGGTCGCCCGAACCACCCGTACTTGATCGGAGTTTCCTAGCCCGGAAAGGCAACCCCTTAGCTTTCCTTCGCTGTGTCACCAACTTGATCGATCACAATGCTGCGCGAGGCAGGCGAAAATTACTATACCCTCTCGATCGTGATCCGCGTTCCATCGGGTAGCTAGCTACCTAGCTAATGCAGATCGAAATAGGAATCACTTTAGTTCTCCAGACTTATCGGCTCAGTCTTTCGAATGTACTCATCGGAATGGAGTGTGCGTGCGTTCATTCATAAGGATTAACATTTATGTGTGTTTGTGAAAAGAACAGGCATCGCTTTATTTCTGTGAGAATCCATCTCATTGAATTCCCGTGAATGCACGTTTACGTCACGCACGTTGTCGATCGGTGCTATGTTTCGACGCGCTGTGCGATCTGGATGAGGAGCAGAGACCAAAAAGCAGTCGGAGATATGAGCTAATGTGGGAAAGATCTCCGGCGTTGGAAGCCATAATTGCCAACTCCTGGACAAGCAAAGGTACGAAACGGAACCTAGGTGATGTTCGGGAGGCCCTCGCATCAGTAATGAATGACTTGCATGTTTGGAGTAATAAAACATTCGGCAATGTTACGAGGGAACTGGAGAAATCACGGTCACGGCTGGAGGAGCTCACTCATATGAACGCCGACCGGCGGGAGATAAGAGCAGAAATGGATAAAATGAATGAATTACTATATAGAGAGGAGATGTTGTGGCTTCAGAGATCGAGAATTCAGTGGCTAAAGGAGGGCGACCGGAATACTCAAATGTTTCATCGTAAGGCAGTGTGGAGAGCTAGGAAAAATAGAATAAAAAGTCTAACAGATGAGCAGGGTGTGGTGCACACCGAACAACATATGATGCTACAGCTCGGTAATACTTATTTCCAGAATTTATTTTCAGCTAACCCTCTGCTTGATCCTGGAGATGTGTTACAGCTCATTCAACCCAAGGTATCCAGCGCAATGAACGACGAATTATGCAGAGAGTTCACGGACGAGGAGATTTCCAATGCTATGTTCCAAATAGGGCCGTTGAAAGCGCCCGGACCCGATGGTTTTCCAGCGAGATTCTTTCAGCGACATTGGGCGGTGTTCAAGAGTGAGATTACTGCTGCTGTTAAGTTGTTTTTTGATACAGGGGTGATGCCTGAAGGAGTGAACAGCACCACCATTGTACTAATCCCAAAGGTTGACACCCCAACTCGGCTCACAGATTTCAGACCGATTAGCCTCTGTAATGTGATTTATAAGGTCATTGCCAAGTGCCTAGTGAACAGGCTACGACCTATGCTGGATGAGCTCATATCCCCGGTGCAGAGCGCCTTTGTACCAGGGAGGCTAATCACCGACAACGCTTTAATTACCTTTGAGTGTTTTCATGCAATAAAACAGGAAAAGGATCCAGAGCGGAGTTTCTGTGCGTACAAGTTGGACTTATCGAAGGCATATGACAGAGTGGACTGGGTGTTCTTGGAGCGAATGATGCAACAGTTGGGTTTCTCTCATCGGTGGGTGTCGTGGATAATGGAGTGTGTCACCTCGGTGAGATATAATGTGAAAATCAATGGAGCCCTCTCGGATTTGTTCGCGCCGTCCTGTGGGTTACGACAGGGAGACCCCCTCTCACCTTTCCTATTCCTTTTTGTCGCTGATGGTTTGGATACTTTACTGAAACAGGAGATTGAAGCTACCCGTATCTCGCCGCTGCGTGTTTGCCCTCAAGCCCCAGGCATCTCCCACCTCTTATTCGCGGACGACACACTTTTGTTCTTCCGAGCTAATGCAGTGGAGGCTACTCATGTGAGGGCCGTTCTTGGGAGGTATGCAGCAGCGACCGGCCAGATTGTAAACCCGAACAAGTGTTCCATTATATTTGGGCCAAGCTGTTCGGAGGTGAACAAACAGGAGGTGATGCACACTTTGGAGGTTGTCAACGCGGGCTTTGAAGAGAAGTACCTTGGTTTTCCTACTCCAAATGGCCGGTTATCTAAAGGGAAATTGAAGAGCGTTCAGCAGCAGCTTACCAAGAGAATAATCCAATGGGGGGAGCTCATGTCTCAGGCAGGAAGAGAGGTCCTTATCAAGGTCGTAGCACAAGCCCTTCCGACGTTCCTTATGAGCATTTTCAAGTTCCCAAGAAGCACATGCAATGACCTTGCACGCATGATCCGTAGCTACTGGTGGGGCGCATACAGAGGGAAGAGGAAGACGCACTGGAAGGCTTGGGATCACTTGCTGCGGCCAAAAGCTGCTGGTGGGATGGGTTTCAAGGATTTTAGGATGTTCAATCAAGCCCTGTTGGCAAGGCAAGCTTGGAGATTGCTCGTCAACCCTGAGAGTCTCTGCGCAAGAGTCTTGAAAGCATGTTACTGTTGGAAATATGCCCTAGAGGCAATAATAAATTAGTTATTATTATATTTCCTTGTTCATGATAATCGTTTATTATCCATGCTATAATTGTATTGATTGGAAACTCAAATACATGTGTGGGTACATAAACACCACTGTGTCCCTAGAAAGCCTCTAGTTGACTAGCTCGTTGATCAAAAGATGGTGAAGGTTTCCTGGCCATGGACATGAGATGTCATTTGATAACGGGATCACATCATTAGGAGAATGATGTGATGGACAAGACCCAAACTGTAAACATAGCATATGATCGTGTCAGTTTATTGCTATTGTTTTCTGCATGTCAAGTATCTGTTCCTATGACCATGAGATCATGCAACTCCCTGACATCGGAGGAGTACCTTGTGTGTATCAAACGTCGCAACGTAACTGGGTGACTATAAAGGTGCTCTACAGGTATCTCCGAGGGTGTCTGTTGGGTTGGCATGGATCAAGACTGGGATTTGTTACTCCGTGTGACGGAGAGGTATCTCAGGGCCCACTCGGTAATACAACATCACAATGAGCCTTGCAAGCAATGTGACTAAAGTGTTAGCCACGAGATCTTGTATTACGGAACGAGTAAAGAGACTTGCCGGTAATGAGATTGAACTAGGTATAGAGATACCGACGATCGAATCTCGGGCAAGTAACATACCGAAGAACAAAGGGA
Source organism: Elymus sibiricus (assembly GCA_039707655.1). Classification (NCBI taxonomy): domain Eukaryota; kingdom Viridiplantae; phylum Streptophyta; class Magnoliopsida; order Poales; family Poaceae; genus Elymus; species Elymus sibiricus. Next base: position 456,122,802 of record CM077665.1, on the reverse strand, counting down.
ACAGTATACGGGATTAACTGAATCCTTGACATAGAGGTTCGACCGATAAAGATCTTCGTAGAATATGTAGGAGCCAATATGGGCATCCAGGTCCCGCTATTGGTTATTGATCGTAGAGGTGTCTCGGTCATGTCTACATAGTTCTCGAACCCGCAGGGTCTACACACTTAACGTTTGGTGACGATTAGTATAGTTGAGTTATTTTGTTGGTGACCGAAGGTTGTTCGGAGTCCCGAATAAGATCCCGGACATGACGAGGATCTCCGGAAGAGTCCGGAGGTAAAGATTGATATATGTGATAATAGTGTTTTGATCTCTGGAAGGGTTCCGGAATTCACCGGAAGAGGTTCCGGATGTTTACCGAAGTGTTCGGGTGCAGCAACACTTTATATGAACCAAAGGGGTAAAGCCCACGAGGTATTGGAAAGTGCAAAAGGAAGTTTTGCTGCTGCCTTAAGCGGTACTACCGCTGGTAAGGCAGTACTACCGCGTAAGCGGTACTACCGCTTGTATGAAGCGGTACTACCGCTCAAGCGGTACTACCGCTCGTGAGCGGTACTACCGCTTATGCGCTACTGCAGGGATCCGAGTTGGACTCTTTCCCTGCGGGCCAAACCGACCTTGTGCGGGCAAAACCGACCTGGAGAAGGCTTTTACTCCAAGTTTAGACCCCAAGGCTCAACTTATAAATAGAGGGGCAGGGCTAGCACACGGGACACATCAAGATTTCCCAAGCCGTGTGTCGGCAACCCTAACCCTCTAGCTCTCCCGTCATAATCTCCGTAGTGCTTGGCGAAGCCCTGCAGAGATTGTTCCTCACCACCATCACCACGCCGTCGTGCTGCCGGAACTCATCTACTACTTCATCATCGCTCGCTGGATCGAGGAGGTGAAGGCGTCATCAATCCGTACGTGTGTTGAACGCGGAGGTGCCGTCCGTTCGGCACTAGTTCGTGATCGGATCGAGGGACGACTTGCGATTTGGATCGCGGAGACGTTCGACTACATCAACCGCGTTTCTTAACGCTTCCGCTTAGCGATCTACAAGGGTATGTAGATTCACTCTCCCTCTCGTAGATGCTCATCACCATGGATAGATCTTGTGTGTGCGTAGGAAATTTTTTGTTTCCCATGCAACGTTCCCCAACAGTGGCATCTGAGCTAGGTCTATGCGTAGATGAGATCTCGAGTAGAACACAAACGAGTTGTGGGCGTGGGTGTATACATATTGCTTGCCGTTACTAGTTGATACTTGATTCGGCAGTATTGTGAGATGAAGCGGCCCGGACCAACATTACTCGTACGCTTACGAGAGACCGGTTCCTTCAACTGACATGTAACTTCGTTGCATAAAGATGGCTAGCGGGTGTCTGTCTCTCTCACTTTAGTTGAATCAATTTCAATGAAGAGGGTTCTTTTAGAAGATCAAAAAGCAATCACTACACCACGTTGTGGTTTTGCGTAGGTAAGAACGGTTCTTGCAAACCCGTAGCAGCCACGTAAAATTTGCAACAACAATTAGAGGACGTCTAACTTGTTTTTGCAGGGTATGTTGTGATGTGATATGGCCAATTACATGATGAGATATATGTGATGTATGAGATGATCATGTGTTGTATAGAATATCACGACTTGCATGTCGATGAGTACGGCAACTGGCAGGAGCCATAGAGTTGTCTTTAATTATTTTCATCGTTTTGCTTTACTTTATCGCTATGAGTTAGCAATAGTCGTGGAAGCAACAGTCGGCGCGACAACCTCATGGCGACACGTTGATGGAGATCAAGATGATAGAGATCATGGTGTCATGCCGGTGACGATGGAGATCATGCCGGTGCTTTGGAGATGGAGATCAAAAGCACAAGTTCATGGCCATATCATGTCACTTATGATTTGCATGTGATGTTAATCCTTTTATGCATCTTATTTTGCTTAGGACGACGGTAGCATTATAAGGTGATCCCTCACTTAAATTTCAAGATAAATTGTGTTCTCCCCGAGTGTGCACCGTTGCGAAAGTTCGTCGTTTCGAGACACGCCGTGATGATCGGGTGTGATAGACTCTACGTTCACATACAACGGGTGTAAGCCATGTTGCACGTGCGGAACACTCGGGTTAAACTTGATGAGCCTAGCATGTACAGACATGGCCTCGGAACACAAGAGACCGAAAGGTCGAACATGAGTCATATAATAGATATGATCAACATGAAGATGTTCACCATTGAAACCACCTCAACTCACGTGATGATCGGACTTGAGTTGGTGGATTTGGATCATGTTACACTCGAATGACCGGAGGGATGTCAATTTGAGTGGGAGTTTTTAAGTAATATGATTAACTAAACTCATTATCTAGAACAATAGCATAAGTTGTCTTTGCAATATTTATGTTGTAGATCATGGCTCGCGCAGTAGCACCCCTGAATTTTAATGCGTTTCTAGAGAAAGCTAAATTGAAAGATGATGGAAGTAACTTTGTGGACTGGGCCCATAATCTAAGGATTATCCTTACAGCTTCCCAGAAGGCTTATGTCCTTGATGCACCGCTTGGTGATCCACCCGCTCCAGTTGAGTCTCTAGACGTTGTGAACGCCTGGCAGGCTCGTTCTGAAGATTACTCAATAGTTCAATGTGCAATATTGTATGGCTTAGAACCGGGACTTCAAAGACATTTTGAACGTCATGGAGCATATGAGATGTTCCAGGAGTTGAAGTTTATCTTTCAGAAGAATGCCCGGATCGAGAGATATGAGATCTCCGATAAGTTCTATGCTTGCAAGATGGAGGAGAACGGGTCTATCAGTGATCACGTACTCAAAATGTCTGGGTACTCCACCCGTCTGGCTGAATTAGGGATGCCCCTTCCGCCAGAGACTATCACTGACAGAGTTCTTCAATCATTGCCACCTAGCTACAAGAGCTTCGTGTTGAACTATAACATGCACGGGATGAACAAGTCAGTCGCCGAGCTGTTTGCGATGCTGAAAGCCGCTGAGTCTGAAATTCAGAAGGAGCATCAAGTGTTGATGGTCAATAAAACCACTAGTTTCAAGAAAAATGGCAAGGGTAAGAAGGGTAACTCCAAGAAGAGTGGCAAAGCAGTTGCTCCTCTCGTGAAGAAACCCAAGGCTGGACCCAAACCAGAAACTGTGTGCTTTCATTGCAAGGGAACTGGACACTGAAAGCGGAACTGCCCCAAGTATTTGGCTGACAAGAAGGCGGCCAACAACAAACAAGGTATATATGATATACATGTTATTGATGTGTACCTTACCAACTCTCGTTGTAGTGCCTGGGTATTTGATACCGGTGCGGTTGCTCATATTTGCAACTCAAAATAGGAACTGCGGAATAGACGGAGGCTGGCAAAGGACGAAGTGACGATGCGCGTGGGAAATGGTTCCAAGGTTGATGTGATCGCCGTCGGCACGCTCGCTCTTCGATTACCATCGGGATTAGTGATGAACCTGAATAATTGTTATTTAGTGCCTGCGTTAAGCATGAACATTATATCTGGATCTTGTTTATTGCGAGACGGTTACTCATTTAAATCAGAGAATAATGGTTGTTCTATTTATATGAGTAATAACTTTTATGGTCATGCACCCGATGTGAGGGGTTTATTCTTATTGAATCTCGATAGTAATGATACACATGTTTATAACATTGATGCCAAAAGATGTAGAATTGATAATGATAATACCACTTTCTTGTGGCACTGCCGTTTAGGTCATATTGGCGTAAAACGCATGAGGAAGCTCCATGCTGATGGACTTTTGGAGTCACTTGATTTTGAATCACTTGACACATGTGAGCCATGCCTCATGGGCAAGATGACTAAAACGCCGTTCTTTGGGACAATGGAACGGGCAAGTGACTTATTGGAAATCATACATACTGATGTGTGCGGTCCGATGAGTATTGTGGCGCGCGGTGGTTATCGTTACTTTCTCACCTTCACTGATGACTTAAGTAGATATGGGTATATTTACTTAATGAAACACAAGTCTGAAACATTTGAAAAGTTCAAACAATTTCAGAGTGAAGTTGAGAATCATCGTAACAAGAAGATTAAATTCCTACGATCTGATCGAGGAGGAGAATATCTGAGTTATGAGTTTGGCAGTCACTTAAGACAATGTGGAATTGTTTCACAACTGACACCGCCTGGAACACCACAGCGTAATGGTGTGTACGAACGTCGTAATCGAACCTTATTGGATATGGTGCGATCTATGATGCTCTTGCCGATTTGCCACTATCGTTTTGGGGTTATGCATTAGAGACAGCTGCATTCACTTTAAATAGGGCACCATCGAAATCCGTTGAGACGACGCCATATGAACTTTGGTTTGGCAAGAAGCCAAAGCTGTCGTTTCTTAAAGTTTGGGGATGTGATGCTTATGTCAAAAAGCTTCAGCCTGAAAAGCTGGAACCCAAAGCGGAGAAATGCGTCTTCATAGGATACCCAAAAGAGACAGTTGGGTATACCTTCTACCTCAGATCCGAAGGCAAAGTGTTTGTCGCTAAAAGCGGAACATTTCTTGAGAAAGAGTTTCTCTCGAAAGAATTGAGTGGGAGGGAGATAGAACTTGATGAGGTTGTTGAACCTTTACTTCAACCTGAAAGTAGCGCAGCACAGAAAGATGTTTCTGTAGAGCCTACAACAGCTGAAGAGGAAGTTAATGATGATGATCATGAAGCTTTGGATCAAGTTGCTATCGAACCTCGTAGGTCGACAAGGACGCGTACTGCTCCTGAGTGGTACGGCAACCCTGTCTTAGAGGTCATGTTGTTAGACAACGATGAACCTATGAGCTATGGAGAAGCGATGATAGGCCCGGATTCCGAGAAGTGGTTAGAGGCCATGAAATCCGAGATGGGATCCATGTATGAAAACAAAGTGTGGACTTTGGAAGTATTACCTGAAGGGCGTAAGGCCATTCAGAACAAATGGATCTTTAAGAGGAAGACGGACGCGGACGGTAATGTCACCGTCTATAAAGCTCGACTTGTGGCAAAGGGTTTTTCACAAGTTCAAGGAGTTGACTACGATGAGACCTTCTCACCCGTAGCGATGCTTAAGTCTGTCAGAATCATGTTAGCAATAGCTGCCTTTTTCGATTATGAAATTTGGCAGATGGATGTCAAAACAGCGTTCCTTAACGGTTTCCTTAAGGAAGAGTTGTATATGATGCAACCAGAAGGTTTTGTCGATCCAGAGAATGCTGACAAAGTTTGCAAACTCTAGCGATCCATTTATGGACTGGTGCAAGCATCTCGGAGTTGGAATCTTCGCTTTGATGAGGTGATCAAAGCGTTCGAGTTTATACAAGTTTACGGAGAAGCTTGTATTTACAAGAAAGTGAGTGGGAGCTCTATAGCGTTTCTAATATTATATGTGGATGACATATTACTGATTGGAAACAATATAGAAATGTTGGAAAGCGTGAAGGGATATTTGAACAAGAGTTTTTCAATGAAGGACCTAGGAGAAGCTGCTTTCATATTAGGCATCAAGATCTATAGAGATAGATCGAGACGCTTAATAGGACTTTCACAAAGCACATACCTTGACAAAGTTTTGAAGAAGTTCAAAATGGATCAGTCCAAGAAGGGGTTCTTGCCTGTATTGCAAGGTGTGAAGTTGAGTAAGACTCAATGCCCAGTGACTGCAGAAGATAGAGAAAAGATGAGTGTCATCCCCTATGCTTTAGCCATAGGCTCTATCATGTATGCAATGCTGTGCACAAGACCCGATGTCAGCCTTGCCATAAGTATGGTCGGAAGGTTTCAAAGTGATCCAAGAATGGAACACTGGACGGCGGTCAAGAATATCCTGAAGTACCTGAAAAGGACTAAGGACATGTTTCTCGTTTATGGAGGTGATCAAGAGCTCGTCGTAAAAGGTTACGTCGATGCAAGCTTTGACACTGATCCGGATGACTCTAAGTCGCAAACCGGATACGTATTTATTCTTAATGGGGGTGCGGTTAGCTGGTGCAGTTCCAAGCAAAGCGTGGTAGCTGATTCTACATGCGAAGCGGAGTACATCGCTGCTCGGAGGCGGCGAAGGAAGGTGTCTGGATGAAGGAGTTCATGACAGATCTTGGAGTAGTGCCTAGTGCGCTTAACCCAATGACTCTGTTTTGTGATAATACTGGTGCCATTGCTCTAGCCAAGGAACCAAGATTTCACAAGAGGACCAGACACATAAAGCGACGTTTCAATTCCATCCGCGATTACATCAAGGAGGAGGACATAAATATTTGCAAAGTACACACGGATCTGAATGTTGCAGATCCGATGACTAAACCTCTTCCAAGGGCTAAACATGAACAACACCAGAACTGCATGGGTGTTCGATTCATTACAATGTAAATCACATAGTGATGTGAACTAGATTATTGACTCTAGTGCAAGTGGGAGACTGTTGGAAATATGCCCTAGAGGCAATAATAAATTAGTTATTATTATATTTCCTTGTTCATGATAATCGTTTATTATCCATGCTATAATTGTATTGATTGGAAACTCAAATACATGTGTGGGTACATAGACAACACTGTGTCCCTAGAAAGCCTCTAGTTGACTAGCTCGTTGATCAAAAGATGGTGAAGGTTTCCTGGCCATGGACATGAGATGTCATTTGATAATGGGATCACATCATTAGGAGAATGATGTGATGGACAAGACCCAAACTGTAAACATAGCATATGATCGTGTCAGTTTATTGCTATTGTTTTCTACATGTCAAGTATCTGTTCCTATGACCATGAGATCATGCAACTCCCTGACATCGGAGGAGTACCTTGTGTGTATCAAACGTCGCAACGTAACTGGGTGACTATAAAGGTGCTCTACAGGTATCTCCGAGGGTGTCTGTTGGGTTGGCATGGATCAAGACTGGGATTTGTTACTCCGTGTGACGGAGAGGTATCTCAGGGCCCACTCGGTAATACAACATCACAATGAGCCTTGCAAGCAATGTGACTAAAGTGTTAGCCACGAGATCTTGTATTACGGAACGAGTAAAGAGACTTGCCGGTAACGAGATTGAACTAGGTATAGAGATACCGACGATCGAATCTCGGGCAAGTAACATACCGAAGAACAAAGGGAACAGTATACGGGATTAACTGAATCCTTGACATAGAGGTTCGACCGATAAAGATCTTCGTAGAATATGTAGGAGCCAATATGGGCATCCAGGTCCCGCTATTGGTTATTGATCGTAGAGGTGTCTCGGTCATGTCTACATAGTTCTCGAACCCGCAGGGTCTACACACTTAACGTTTGGTGACGATTAGTATAGTTGAGTTATTTTGTTGGTGACCGAAGGTTGTTCGGAGTCCCGGATAAGATCCCGGACATGACGAGGATCTCCGGAAGAGTCCGGAGGTAAAGATTGATATATGTGATAATAGTGTTTTGATCTCCGGAAGAGTTCCGGAATTCACCGGAAGAGGTTCCGGATGTTTACCGAAGTGTTCGGGTGCAGCAACACTTTATATGAACCAAAGGGGTAAAGCCCACGAGGTATTGGAAAGTGCAAAAGGAAGTTTTGCTGCTGCCTTAAGCGGTACTACCGCTGGTAAGGCAGTACTACCGCGTAAGCGGTACTACCGCTTGTATGAAGCGGTACTACCGCTCGTGAGCGGTACTACAGGGATCCGAGTTGGACTCTTTCCCTGCGGGCCAAACCGACCTTGTGCGGGCAAAACCGACCTGGAGAAGGATTTTACTCCAAGTTTAGACCCCAAGGCTCAACATATAAATAGAGGGGCAGGGCTAGCACACGGGACACATCAAGATTTCCCAAGCCGTGTGTCGGCAACCCTAACCCTCTAGTTCTCCCATCATAATCTCCGTAGTGCTTGGCAAAGCCCTGCAGAGATTGTTCCTCACCACCATCACCACGCCGTCGTGCTGCCGGAACTCATCTACTACTTCATCATCGCTCGCTGGATCGAGGAGGTGAAGGCGTCATCAAGCCGTACGTGTGTTGAACGCGGAGGTGCCGTCCGTTCGGCACTAGTTCGTGATCGGATCGAGGGACGACTTGCGATTTGGATCGCGGAGACGTTCGACTACATCAACCGCGTTTCTTAACGCTTCCGCTTAGCGATCTACAAGGGTATGTAGATTCACTCTCCCTCTCGTAGATGCTCATCACCATGGATAGATCTTGTGTGTGCGTAGGAAAATTTTTGTTTCCCATGCAACGTTCCCCAACAGTTACTATCCCAATGGACGGCTAGAGGACACGGTTTTCTCCACAAATGCATCACAAACTTGGCAGTCCATCGTCCATGGGTTGGAGCTTTTGAAACAAGGCATGATTTGGCGTATTGGTAATGGTAGATCGGTTCGCATTTGGAGGGACCCTTGGATCCCTCACCCCACTGGTCGCCCTCCAATATCGCAACAAGGTAGATGTAGACTGCGAAGGGTCAGCGAATTACTTGATGAGACGGGTGCATGGCGGCCAGACTTACTGCAGCAGTACTTTTTGCCTGTTGACGTCCATCATATCATGAAGATAAAGGCCTCTCCGTGGCTAGGCGATGACTTTATTGCATGGGGAGCTGAACGTACCGGTATCTTCACCGTACGTAGTGCGTACCGGCTGGCGCTCGAGGACAAGTTGCGTCCCTCTTCAGTCGCGGCGAGCAGGGCACCGGACGGGCGACGTGCCGTCTGGGCATTTTTATGGAGGTGCCCTGCTCCTCCAAAGGTGCGTGTTTTTGGTTGGCGTGTGGCTACGAATGCTCTTGCAACTTGGGCAAATAAATTTGCACGCCAGATGGAACTTACTGACGTGTGCCCTCTCTGTGGTCTCGAGCGCGAGGACACGTTTCACGTGTTTTGCAGGTGCCCAAGAGCTGTTGATCTGTGGCAAGCCATGGTGCAAGTTTGGCGGATACCTGATGTTAAATCAATCCGCAATACAGGACCGGAGTGGTTCCTGAATCTCATCGCGGAGTGTGACGAGGGCGACCGCCTCAGAGTCCTCATGCTTATGTGGAGGTGCTGGCACGTGCGTAACGAGATCCAACATGACAAGACACCGCCGCCCATGGAGGTGTCCCGACGGTTCCTTCAAAGCTACGTCACCTCACTGTTGGGGATCCAACAATACCCAGCCGGGGACTGGGACAAGGGAAAGATGGTCATCCAACTAGAGGGAGCGGAGCAGCCAATATCGCATGTGGACGTTGGCTGGAAGTCTCAGCGCAAGTGGAGCCCGCCTCCGGAAGGTTGGGCGAAGCTCAACGTGGATGGGTCATTCTCACACGAGGATGGAAGCGCCGGTGCCGGCATGATCTTGCGCGGGCACGACGGCGCCATCATTTTCTCTGCATGCCGTTCGCTTCGGTCATGCCCGGACCCATTGCACGCTGAGTTGGCCGGGTGCACGGAGGGACTCGGCCTAGCTTTGCAGTGGACGGAGTTGCCGATTATCCTGGAGTGTGACAGTATGCAGGCCGTGCAGATGATCAAGGCAAAAGGACCGGATCGTTCCCAGCACGCGATGGTGGTCTCAGAAGTAAAGAGTCTTATGGGTACAAGGGAGTGTTGTGTTACTCACATCTCTAGAGAGCAAAATAATGTTAGTCATGTGTTAGCAAACTTCGGTCGAACGGAGAACCGTACTGTGGTCTGGCTCCGCTCTGGACCTGCTAATGTCCCTAGTCTGTGTAGGGATGAATTCGTGTGCTCTTGAGTAATACAATCCTTTTACCCCTGCAAAAAAAAACATGGAATCGAGCAGGATTTTGTTGTAAAGACCAGGAATCAGATCCTGGCGGACGCCTAATGCCTTTATATGCCTCCTTAAACGTAAACTCTTTTATTATTATTTTTGTGGGAAAACCTCTTTAAATTTGAGGAGTTAAGAAAAGTGGTTCCTAGCCGAACTCCTAAATTTAACTTTCTAAAACATTATTCACACAAATTTAAACATATATAGCACGATTTGATTTAAACTATATTGCATAAAACAAATTTGAACTAGTCATTCTAACGACATAAAAACAAGAAAATCTAACCTTCTTCCTCCGCGAGCGTTGCCCAATCCATGTCGTCGTCGGACCCGGAGTTGGAGTCGCAGGAGCAAAGGTCTATGACCTCCCCATCATACGGCCCGGCCTCCTCGGCACTCTTTTTGTACAGCTCGATGACCCTAAGCTCCTCAACGACTAGCTCCGGGTGATTCCAAGGGAGCTCGACCATGTACACATCGTCGATCCGCTGGAAGGCATCCCGATTCTCCCGCACATTGCATCGGAAGACTACTCGAGGGTCGACGGCGACAAACTATGGGGCTTCGCCGCTACCAAGGGCGAAGTTTATCTTTACCTGCAGGCCGTAGGCCCTCGTTGCCTGCCCTGCCGCCTGCAAGGAGCCGGTCCAGTACTGACGGCCCATGTCCCGGTCCATTATCTCAGAAACCCACCACCCCCCCCCCCCCTCCCGAACGCCGCCGCACGCTATGGTACTTCTTCTTCGACACCAGACGACAAGTCAGCGAAGGATAGAGAGGGGGCACATCAGTGTATGCTCGGGGCGGCTGCGTCCTTCGAATCATCGACGACAACTCCCGATGAAGTGTTGGCCTGAAGTGCGGGTGGATTTGGGTGGTGGCAGAGGATGCCGCAGACCTTGGGAGAGCGGCGGGTGTGGGGAAGCGAAAATTTCCCCGAGAACGAGTTGCGATCAAGTACATATAAGCGGCTGACGCGATGAGTAAATTTTTTGAGGAGTTAAAGCGAAAAACGGACCAGCTAGGTCCGGTTTAACTCCTTCAAGCGAAAATTTTGGGAGTTAACTGGTTTTGAGGGATCTGCAAGAGATGCTCTTACAGATGGTAAAATAAAATAGACCGCTGTCCATATGTGTGCTCCCTAGCTAGTGTTTCCACATATCATTGTGTTGTGTGGAGCCTCAAAAGATGGTTTACACGGCTTTACAGTATGATGAAGTCTCTCTAAAGATAAAGTAAGTTCAGAAATCCATCGTAATGGGCCAATATATACTAACATTATCCTCATATGTCCCAAACCAACCGTCCTCAAAGAAATAATATCTTGCAAATATATGTGTTACTGTCTTATATGCAAACAGAAGACTCATCAGTATGTTACCTTCATCTTGGTATTTTTAGTAGCTAGACAATTAAGAAATAAGAAGTTGGGGCATTTCCAACACTGACCCGCATATTTTCTCCTGCATCTGTCTGCGAACAGAGGGGGACCAGTTTGCGGACAATGATGCGGGAGTCGGCCATCCAACGCTGTCCGCATACATTTTAAACACTTTTTAAACAAACCGGACGAATTTCATGCAATCACGGCGGCTTTTCATATAAAACCGAACGAGATTCATGCAAACACAGGGAATTTTCATTATATTTCAAACATTTAGGACAAAAAAACCGGCCCTAAACCTACACTACGGCGGCGGCCGACGCCCAAGCCCATGTTGTTTCCTGCCTGGGACTGCGTCCTCCATCCACCGTCTCCATGAGCAACGACGATAAACCGATGAAGTGAAGGTGCGGTCACCGGCCAGGAAGAGTAGAACATGGAAGACGGACCGGCCCACATGGGACACAAGGCCATGCCGCCTCCATGCCCTATTCATCCTCGGAGGAGTCTGCGCCTTGTCCCCTCCTGGTGGACATATGGTCAATGATGAAAATGGAGGCGCCGACGCTCTCGTCGTCCCATCGGGCTGCTCAAAAGTTCGTCGGCGGCACGTAGGATGCGCAGCTGGCGTTGTTCTCGTCTGCGATCGCCTGCAGCTGCGCCTCCACGGCGAGCGGCGGCTTGAGCCCGGGCGGCCTCGTACATTGCACGTTGCTCCGTGGCGAAGTTGTGGTTCTTCGCGGCCATGGACGGGGCGGATTCCTCGCTCGCGTGCTCACCGTCGATTTGGCCATGCACCAGCCGGTGCTGATCCAGGAGGAACAAGTTTTACCACTGTTCCTCCCGCGTCTGCTGCAACGTCGACATAGGCGCCGACGCATGCTGCTCCTCTGCCACGACAGCGTTAAAGTGCGCATGCGCCTGCTCCACGGCGAAGTCGGCATGCACAGGCATGGGATTCGGTGCGGTGCGGTGCCGTCGGAGCCCATCTTCATCGTGCGATAGTCCTCGTCCTCGGAGACCTCGGATGAGCCGGCCGGCATGCCGAACACGACCCGCCTGGCACGACAGCCATCTCGTGCTTCATCTCCGTCGAATGACTCTCCCACAAAGTGTTGCCGCCTGCAGTCATGGCGGAAGTGGTGCAAGGGAGGAGGATGTGGAGCGGCTTGTGTTGTGGCATGGAGTTAGCCGGGTATGGCCGCCTTTAAATAGTGGATTCCGGTGAGGCCAGCTGTCCGAGTGCGTCAATGCATGATGCCGGAGTGAGTTTCTTGCCATGCAAGCCTACTTAATGGCAACATATGGAAGGACGAGGCGTTGAACGGGCGTGGTAGATATACGTTTCACCCCGTCCAGTAACGTGTCTCCGACATTGAACATGCGTGGACAACGGGGACGCGTCACGGGCGACGCCCTCGGCTGGTGCTACTTCAATGGTGGAGCCAGTGAGAGGTCACGTCCGCTCTGGACCTACGTCAATATAGAGCGGCCTCTCTACAACGGCATGAATGCGGGCAGCTGGCATCGGGCGGGAACGCGCGCAGGCAAGTCGGAAGGGTTTTGGATGGGCCAAGGTAATCAAAAGCGGGTGTGGCAGCAGTCCGGAGGCCCGCAAAGGTCCCACAATTGTCTCCGGTTTGCGGGAGAAAGTGCATCCGGACCATCCTACGGACCGATCTTTGGTGTACCAGTTATCGTGCCTACGGTAAACGCTGGGTAGCCAAGTGCGGAGAGGATAATTGCTGAAAGCATATAAGTAGTAAGCCCATCCCAAGACGAGTGCTCTCTCCTCCGACTTCCATAGAGCCTCCGGTATCACAGCCGAGACAGCGACGGATTCTCCACTCATACGGGGATGGAGTGACAGAAGTATGGAAATAGGATAAGGTAATGGCGAGACGAGCCGTTTAAATAGTGTCAAGTGGAAATGCATTGATGTATGTAGCTGAGGAATCCTAACGAACGAACAATTTGAACCTTGTTCCTACACGGTCTGATCAAATCGACCAGACACCGTATTGGATGACACAACAAGACTAGATCGCGCGGTCCGAACGGTTGCGCGCGGTCTGTGGGTCAGTGCTGGAGATGGCAGTCATTTTTCTCCTCTCAAACAGAAGGGTAACGCCACCCAAAGCACTGAACCAGACAAATGCCACCAAACTTACATTGCTGAAAATGGTAGGCCAGTGAAGAGTACATGGAGTAGTTAACTCATAGAAAGGATTAATTCCCGAACAGGAACTATAAATGATGATTAACATCGCATTAGGTGTGCAGTACACACGCGCTCTTACGTAGTTTACCTACCCCTTCCCTTTAAATAGCACCACCACATCTCGTTTCGACTTCAGACATGCACACTCATCTCTCCTGATACCTACAACACAAACGCAGACGTACTACGGTGCACACCATGATGAAGGAAACCACCGAGGAGGTGACCATCATGTCTGTGACGACGGTGGCGCCGGCGCTGCCGCTACAGGAGCACCGCCTGCCGCTGTCTAACCTGGACCTCCTCCTGCCGCCCATCGACGTTGGCGTCTTCTTCTGCTACCTCCACCCGGCGCCCACCGCGGCCGCGCTCAAGGAGGCGCTCGCCAAAGTGCTGGTGGCGTACTACCCGCTGGCGGGAGAGGTCGTGGCCAACGGCGATGGCGAGCCCGAACTGCTGTGCAACTGCCGCGGCGTCGACTTTACCGCGGCAAGCGCCGGCGACACCGAGCTACGAGAGCTCCAGCTGGGCATGGTGGACGAGAGCGTCGAGAAGCTCGTTCCCTCCAAGAAGGCCGGCGTGATATCAGTTCAGGTATTATAATCATCATTGTAGAATCCTTAGCTCCAGAAATCACTAATGGAATGGTCCACGTGAAAAACAGGTGAAAAAAAGCCCCATGTGGTGCAGGTCATTCACGGTTTGGCCTAGGGCACCACACCGTCGTAGCCTTCTGTATTATACTAGTATATAGACAAGATAATAAGATGCTCTCATATGAATATCCAATAAAGCCAAAAAAAGATGCTCTCATATGAGAAATTATAGACAAGATGATAAGAATAAGATGCTCTAAAGATTCTTTTCCAACCATAATAAGATGTTTTTTTGTTATCTAGACACGTTATATCCATAACTTTTACTAATTCCGCTGCATGCTACATGCACGCATCTGCAGGTCACAAAGTTTAAGTGCGGCGGCGCCGTCGTCGGCTGCACTTTCGACCACCGTGTCTGCGACGCCTACTCCTTCAACATGTTCCTCGTCGCATGGGCCGCCGCGTCCCGTGGTGGCTCCGTACCACCGGCCCCGACCTTCCGCCGCTCCCTAGTGTCCCCGCGCGACCCATCGCCGCGTACGCATGCCACCAACGCCCTGATCGACCGCCTTTTCTCCCCTCTCAGCTCAGCGCCGCCACCCCCTCCGGCCACCGTTGCCGCCACCGCCGTCAACCGTATCTACCGTATAGCCGCGGCCGACGTCGCGGCGCTGCAGTCCACGGCCGGGCCAGGGCGCACGAAGCTCGAGGCATTCACGGCCCACCTGTGGCAACACTGCTCTCACGCGGCCTCAACACATCAGCATCTGTGCTGCCTGGGCATGGTCGTGGACGGGCGCGCCCGCATGTCCCCGGACGGCGCCATGAAGGCCTACTTCGGCAACGTGCTGACCATAACTTACGGTGTCAACAGCAGCGACGACCTTCGGCGTCGCATGGCGCTTGCCGACGTGGCGGACGACGTGCACCGGTGGGTTCGGGAGGCCGCGACGGACGAGCACTTCCGGGGGCTCATCGACTGGGTGGAGGCGCTGCGGCCCAAACCGGCCGCGGCCAGGGCGTACCTTGGCGGCACCGGCGGTACCAAGGCGACGGCGTGCATCGTGTCGTCGGGGATGGGTTTCCCAGTCCGGGAGATCAACTTTGGGACGGGCCTGCCGGCGTTCGCGTCGTACCACTTCCCGTGGCCCGCCGGCGCGGCATACGTGATGCCGATGCCGAGCGCGCGCGGTGACGGAGAGTGGGTGGTGTACGTGCATGCGGCGCCGGAACTGGTGAAGGCGATGGAGGAGGAGCCGACTGTTTTCAAAGTTCTGGACAACAGCTATGTGTTCGGATGAAGGACAGTTGTGGTGCCTGTTAATTAGAGTTCGTGTGTATTTTCGTACGTATGTGTTGTGTTTTGTAATACCACCAATTACATCGTTGCTGGTAACTAATGTACTTTTGAAAATAAACACTCCTTGCCAAGTATATAGGTGTTGCTCTACAAGGCCTTTTGTGTGTAAAAATAGTGTAAAAACGTGTGATTGCTAATTAAGTGTCTATTTTGACGAGTAATGCTACATCTACATAAGGTTACGTAAACTTTTACACGCAAGCTGATCTGAAAAATTATGATTGACAATAGAGGCCACTTAAATTCAGGGAGGCGAGGATTAGATTGAAAAGTGAAGTAAAATGTTTGTAGATTTTTTATAGGTCTAGTTTTGACTCACTGGCTATGTTGCTCCTTCAGATGCGATCGAGAACAATTGAATAATAATGAATGATAAAATAGAGGATTTTGTCAGAAAGAGACCTGTGATCGCTCATAAGTTTAATCTGTTTGGGCTCATTAGTTAGTTAGCTTGCTCCACTAGTTGAAAACAGGCCTTTGAACCGGAGCATTAGTCCCGGTCGGGTTTTGGGCCGGGACTAATGTGCTCACTAGTCCCGGTTCATGAGGCTAGATATTAGTCCCGGTTCATGAGGAACCTCTAGTCCCGGTTGGTATCGGGGTGGTGGCAGGGTTGCGTCAGGCTGGGCCCCCTGCGAGGACCTTTAGTCCCGGTTGGTATCAACAACCGAGACTAAAGATGGACCTTTAGTCTCGGTTTGTATCACCAACCGGGACTAAAGGTATCACTATAAATAGTGCTTCGTCCAGCCCGAGCCCAAGCACTCTGTTTTCTTATTTCTCTCCTCTGTTCTTTTCCCTTGCTCGAGCTCATCCTTCATTTTTGCCAAGATTTGTCAAGATTTGAGGCACCCCATCCATGCAAATGTTCACAAAGGTTAGCAACTTTGTCCTTTCATCTCTCATTGCTAGATTAGCTCGTGCAATGCTCTAAAATTATAGTGATTTGTGGGTTTTAGTTTGGGAGTAATTATGTGGGAGTTTATTTGATTTATATGCAATTTGAGCTCAAATTAACTTCGTAGTTTGCATATGTGTAGGTGTGGTTTACTTAGTGCCTTCCCGTCCCCATCCTAACCACCGTCGATCGCCCGCACCGTTCCGTTGCCGGCACCACCTTGGTGAGCCTCTTGTTCTTATACTTTTTATAAAAAAAATCTTATTTGTATGATTTAGATAGTTATTTGTATAATTTTCTTACTTGTATGATTGTTTGTTATACATAGTGCCATGGTTTTGGTATCCATGCCCGTCGGCCCTCGTCCGTTTTATGATTCGGATGTGGTATATTCTCTTTTATAACTATTTGTTGCATTTCATGTTAATGACAATTATGACCATCAAGTTGACATACATATTTTTATCTAGGAGGTATGTGAACCGGAAATTCCAACCGACCCTATTGTCCAGAAGTTAAATTTAGTTGAAAAAGAAAACGATTATTTGAAAGAAAAATTGAAAAGAGATGAAGAAGAGAAGATGAAATTGGAGTTGTACGTTGCCGATGTCGTCGATGATCACAAGATCAAGATGGATGGAATGCACTTGAAGATTAGAAAGATTAGAAAATATGCCATTAATAAAGAGGCTTGGTATCATTATGCTGTTGGATCAATTGTTACCTTAGTTGCCATTTTGATCGCATTTGTTGTTGCATTTAAATGCTTTAGCTAGATAGTTGTATGTTGTTTTATGAGAATAAGTGTGTATGAACTTTATGTATGAACTTGTATTAATTTGGTCACTTTGATGTTATGTAATGAAAATGAGTCGGCAATGGATGTACGAAGACCGATGCTCTCCCCAGTTCATTAATGGTGTGCATAGTTTTCTGCATGCGGCTGAGGCAAACAAGCGGAATGGTTTTATGTGTTGTCCATGTGATGTCTGTAAGAATGATAAGAATTACTCTAGCTCAAAAGACATTCACGTCCACCTGTTTACGTCCGGTTTCATGTCCGGTTATAACTGTTGGACCAAGCACGGAGAAAGAGGGGTTCTAATGGAAGAGAATGAAGAAGAAGAGGATAATGACAACTATCCTGGGTTCCTTGAATACGATGGTACTACAATGGGGGAAGAGAATGAAGAAGAAGAAGAAGCTGAAGAAGAGGCATCAGATGAGCCCGCTGATGATCTTGGTCGGGCCATTGCTGATGCAAAGAGAAACTACGAAAGTGAAAAGGAGAAGTTGAAGTTGCAGCGCATGTTAGAGGATCACAAAAAATTGTTGTACCTAAATTGCGAAGATGACAAGAAAAAGCTGGGTACCACACAGGAATTGCTGCAATAGAAGGCAGAGAATGGTGTATCTGACAAGGGATTTGAAAAGTTGCTGAAAATAATGAAGAATAAGCTTCCAAAGGACAACGAATTGCCCGACAGTACATACGAAGCAAAGAAGGATGTCTGCCCTCTAGGATTAGAGATGCAGAAGATACATGCATGCCCTAATGACTGCATCCTCTACCGCGGTGAGGAGTACGAGAATTTGAATGCATGCCCGGTATGCGGTGCATTGCGCTATAAGATCAGGGGCGATGACCATGTTGATGATGTTGAGGGCGAGCGCCCCAGGAAGAGGATTCCTGCCAAGGTGATGTGGTATGCTCCTATAATACCATGTTGAAACGTTTGTTCCAAAACAAAGAGCATGCCAAGTTGTTGCGATGGCACAAAGATGACCGTAAGAAAGACGGGAAGTTGAGAATACCCGCTGATGGGTCGCAGTGGAGAAAAATCGAGAGAAAGTGGCCGGACTTTGCAGATGAGGCAAAGAACTTATGGTTTGGTTTAAGTGCAGATGGCATCAATCCTTTTGGGGAGTAGAGCAGCAATCATATATAGCACCTGGCATGTGACTCTATGTATCTATAACCTTCCTCCTTGGTTGTGCATGAAGCGAAAGTTCATCATGATGCCAGTGCTCATCCAAGGCCCTAAGCAACCCAGAAACGACATTGATGTGTACCTAAGGCCATTAGTTGATGAACTATTACAGTTGTGGGATTTAAAAGGTATACGTGTATGGGATGAGCACGAACAGGAGGAATTTGACCTACGAGCGTTGCTGTTTGTAACCATCAATGATTGGCCTGCTCTTAGTAACCTTTCAGGACAGACAAACAAGGGATACAATGCATGCACACACTGTTTAGATGAGAGTGAAGGTATATATTTGGATAAATGTAAGAAGGTTGTGTACCTGGGACATCGTTGATTTCTTTCGATCAAGCATGCCTTAAGAAAGAAAGGCAAGCATTTCAAAGGTGAGGCGGATAACCGGAAGAAGCCTGACCACCGTACTGGTGATGATATACTTGATATGGTCAAGGATTTAAAAGTAATCTTTGGAAAGGGTCCTCGCGGTCAATCTGTTCCGAATGACGCTGACGGGCACGCACCCATGTGGAAGAAGAAATCTATATTTTGGGAGCTAGAGTATTGGAAAGTCCTAGAGGTCCGCTCTGCAATCGACGTGATGCACGTGACGAAGAATCTTTGTGTGAATCTGCTTGGCTTCCTGGGCGTGTATGGGAAGACAAAAGATACACTGGAGGCACGGGAGGACCAGCAACGTATGCACGAAAAAGACGGCATGCATCCAAAGCAGTATGAAGGTCCTGCCAGCTACGCTCTTACCAAACAAGAGAAGGAAATATTTTTTGAATGCCTTCTCAGTATGAAGGTCCCGTCTGGTTCTCGTCGAATATAAAGGGAATAATAAATATGGCAGAGAAAAAAAAATTCAAAACCTAAAGTCTCATGACTGCCACGTGATTATGATGCAGTTACTTCCGGTTGCATTGAGGGGGCTTCTACCGGAAAATGTTCTATTAGCCATTGTGTAGCTATGTGCATTCCTCAATGCAATTTCTCAAAAGGTAATTGATCCAGAAATCCTACCAAGGTTACAGAATGATTTGGTGCAATGTCTTGTCAGTTTCGAGTTGGTGTTTCCACCATCCTTCTTCAATATCATGACGCACGTCCTAGTTCACCTAGTCGAAGAGATTGCTATTCTGGATCCTGTATTTCTACACAATATGTTACCCTTTGAGAGGTTCATGGGAGTCTTAAAGAAATATGTTCATAACCGTGCTAGGCCAGAAGGAAGCATCTCCAAGGGCCATGAAACAGAGGAGGTTATTGAGTTTTGTGTTGACTTTATTCCTGACCTTAAGTCGATTGGTGTTCCTGAATCGCGGCATGAGGGGAGACTGAGTGGAAAAGGCACGCTAGGAAAGGCATCAGTAATATGTACGGACGGGCATTCTTGGGCCCAAGCACACTACACAGTTCTCCAAAATTCCACCTTGGTGGCCCCGTATATCAATGAACACAAGAATACTCTATGCTCCAAACACCCGAAGCAGTCTGACGACTGGATTACACGTGAACACATGGGGACTTTCAGCGGTTGGTTGCAAACACATCTCATGAATGACGACAATGTTGGAGATGAGTTGTACTTGTTGTCCAAATCACCATCTTCGACTATATTGACTTTCAAAGGGTACGAGATTAATGGGAATATATTTTACACGATCGCCCAAGATAAAAAGAGCACCAACCAAAATAGTGGTGTCCGCTTTGATGCAACAAACAACAATAGGGAAAAAGGACACATATTATGGTTACATAGAGGAGATATGGGAACATAACTATGGACCTGAATTACAGATACCTTTGTTTCGGTGCAAATGGGTCAATCTGACAGGGGTTAAGGTAGACCCGAAGTACGGAATGACAACAGTGGATCTCAACAATCTTGGGTACACAGAGGAACCATTCGTCCTAGCCAATGATGTGTCGCAGGTTTTCTATGTGAAGGACATGTCTACCAAACCAAGAAAAAGGAAAGATAAGGAAGCGAATACATCATACGGTGAGCCAAAGTGCCACATAGTTCTTTCAGGGAAAAGAAACATCGTGGGAGTGGAGGACAAGACAGACATGTCAGAAGATTATGAAAAATTTCATGAAATTCCTCCCTTCACAGTGAAGACTGATCCAAGCGTCCTGTTAAATGATGAAGATTGTCCATGGTTACGGCGCAAAGGGACACAAGCGAAGAAAAAGAGATAGTCCAGTTTGTACACGAAGTGCATCCAGTTTTTGCCCTAACCCTCTCAACTTTTTATCACATGCTATGTGGGTGAAATGATGATACCATGCCAGGTTTCAACCTTTTCAGAGTTCATTTGTACTGCTTTTCAATTCCAGGGTCATTCAACGAAAAAAAATCATTAAATGCATGAAAAATAGCAAATGAAGTTAGACATGTTTGAAATTTGAGGATGTGGCTTTGAATGGTGCATATTGAATGCACAAAAAGTCTGGAGTTGAAATAATTTAAAAAAAATTAAATGCCTTTGTAAGAGATGAGTTTTCGTCCGAAACTCTCATACTTCGAAGGAGATGGTCCAGTTTGTACACGAAGTGCATCCAGTTTTTGCCGTAACCCTCTCAACTTTTTATCACATGCTATGTGGGTGAAACGATGATACCATGCCAGGTTTCAACCTTTTCAGAGTTCATTTGTACTGATTTTCAATTTCAGGGTCATTCAGCGCAAAAAAATCATTAGATGCATGAAAAATAGCAAATGAAGTTAGAAATGTTTGAAATTTGAGGATGTGGCTTTGAATGGTGCATATTGAATGCACAAAATGTCTGGAGTTGAAATAAGTTTAAAAAATGAAATACCTTTGTAACAGATGAGTTTACGTCCGAAACACTCATACTTCGAAGGAGATGGTCCAGTTTGTACACGAAGTACATCCAGTTTTTTCCGTCCCCTTTCAACTTTTTATCACATGCTATGTGGGTGAAATGATGATACAATGCCAGGTTTCAACCTTTTCAGAGTTCATTTGTACTGTTTTTTCAATTTCAGGGTCATTCAGCGCAAAACAATCATTAAATGCATGAAAAATAGCAAATGAAGTTAGAAATGTTTGAAATTTGAGGATGTGGCTTTGAATGGTGCATATTGAGTGCACAAAAAGTCTGGAATTGAAATAAGTTTAAAAAAAATGAAATGCCTTTGTAACAAATGAAGGTATAAAACTAAAAGAGTTAAAAAGAATCTGGTTTTGATTTAAAAACCTATTTAAAATATCCTAAAAATTCCCATATTGAACATAATGATAAAACATACTAATATTAAACAACAGGAAAAAGAATCACTCAAAAATCTATTTTTAAACTAAAGTTATTCATAAACTAGTGATTCACACAAATTTCAAAAGAATTCAAATTTAAACTATTTAAATTTGAAAACTACTGGCACTAACAGAAAGTTTATAAATTTTTTGACCTAAAGCAAAAGGATTCATTCAAAAACTATAAATATTCTAAAAGTTATTCCAAATCTAAAAACAGAAACTGTCCTGTTTAGAAAAACAAAACAAAACAAAAAATTGAAAATAGACCTTTAGTCCCGGTTGGGGTATCCAACCGGGACTAAAGGTCCCTTCCCGCGCGGAATTTGGGCCACCGAAAAGATGGACCTTTTGTCCCGGTTGGTATCACCAACCGGGACTAAAGGGGACCTTTACTCCCAGTTGGAGCCACCAACCGGGACTAAAGGTATGTGTATATAAGCAGGACTTTACAAATTCTTCCCCCAACCTCCCATTCTTCCCCGATACCGACGCCCTTCCTCGACGCCGCCAGGCTGCCGGAGCTCGCCGCCGCCCCCGACGGCGGCCGCCTGTGCCTCCTGCACGAGCCCCGACGTCGCCCGCACGCCGCCTCTGCCCGTCCTCGTCGACGTCGTCGCCGCCCCAGATGCCGCCCGCGCGCCTCCTCTGCCCGTCCTTGTCGATGTCGTCGCCGCCCCAGACGCCGCCCGCCGCCCACGCCTCCTCCCCGAGCCCCGACGCCGCCTGCGGGCCTCGCCCCGGCACTGCCTCGCCCCGCCCGCCGGTGAGACCCCCGGCCGCCACACTTGCATTTTTTCTGTGTTTTTTTCATGATAGATAGATAGTTAGATGATAGATATATAGATGATGATGATGATGATTGTTAGATGATGATGATGGTGGTGCTGATGATTGTTAGATGATGATGATTGTTAGATGATGATGATGATAGATGATGATTTTTAGACGATGATGATTGTTAGATGATGATGATGATAGATGATGATTTTTAGATATATGATGATGATTGTTAGATAATACATCACACCTACTATGATGCCCGGCCCGCATCCTCGTCGTTGACTCGGCGGCAACAACCTGCTTGAGAGGCGCCATGTCTGGGACTGGGCTCCGCCGGGCTGGCACTGGGAGGTGCTACCTTCCGAGGCGCGCAGCTTGGTGAGGAATCAGGCTCCCGCCGTCGACCCGGAGGTTCTTTGGTGGCGTTCGCATGGACCACTATCGGTGCGGAGGGAGCCGGCCCCCGCGGAGGAGGTACATCGCCATGTCAGGGAGGAGGACGAGCACGTCCGACGCTACATGGCTACATTGGACGCCAGGTTCTCCAATACCTGGCAGGTTCTTCAAGGATCTCACCCGAGCTATGATCCTGTGATGGTTCCTTCTCTTTGGGTGTCGATCGCCCGCCCGCGTTGTATTCGAGCTATAATATTCGAGCTGTAGTAGTGATGTTATATGATAATATTCGACGTGTATTAGTGATAATATTTGATAATATTCGATGATGCATTAACTGGATTATTTGAGATATATTAGTGATATTATATGATGATGTTGCTAAAAAATTAATGCATTATAATTTGAATACTAAATTATTTTATATATCTTTCTTATGGATTAGTTAAAGCTATGGACGGTAGTAAGCCTCGGCGTTCGGTAGAAACCGAAATTTCGGTTTCTGCTGTTCGGTTTTTTTGTGAATTCGGTTTGCAAAAATGGAAACCGAATTTGACACTAAAATTTAACTAACCGAAAATTTGGTTAACCGAAATTTCGGTTCGGTTTTCAGTTTTAACCAAATTATAAATCATGTACATAAAATGCAATTTCAGAGCATATCAGTATGCATATTTTAAAGAAATTTTTTGACAGCATAACGCCGCAAAATTGTAAAAATGCACAAAAGTAGAACATATTCACATCTTGTCAATTATCACATAATATCAGATACAAGGATTTCATAACAGCGACAAATGCATAACCAATCAACTTCCAAAATCCACAACTAATAAGTGACAATATAATAATAGTCTCAGCACAACACATAGTTGATAGTCCAATACAAAACCAAAGTCCAAGTCCTAGCACAACACTTGACCAAAGTCCAAGTTCAAGCAAACACAACCTGACAAGTGACAACCAAATTATTACACTTTAAGACATAGCACACAGGAGATTGAAGTGCACTTCAAGAGCAGCCACAATTCCTCAAATAAGACTCTTTTTGCCATCATGAACAGGAGCATCTTGACATGTCTGGAGAATCATGACCATCACAACTCCCAAGTTCCAGCCAACTGATGTGAATTTGTGATGTTCTGTACAGTGTAGATGAATCAATTAAAAGAACTTCATATATGTAAAACAGAATCTGGTGAACTATATATCTAAAACAAAATACTATGAAGCAAATCCGGTGTTCTTTTCTTCATAAGAGTTTCCAACAGAAATTGGAAAACAAAGTACATAAGATTAATAAATCAAAAATTGTACTACAGACATGAGGTTCATTACAGCAACATTTGCATCTACATGACATCATAAACTATAAAGAAACCAAATGGTTGTGTTGTGCATCTTTTGAATCGTGCTTAACAAAAAAAATGAAAGCTAAAAACATGAACAAGAGCAAGACAATTACTTGCAACTCACTCACCAATGTTAAGTAGAGGATGGAGGTGGACAAGATGGCTTGCAAACAGGCTTGCTACTACTTGCCCTTGACTTAGATGAATTTGTACTACCAAACTCTTCAATTAGTTCTGAAAAAGAATGAAATAAATAAATAATAAGCATAGGAAGGCAGAAATAAAGAAAATTATATAGAAAACAATCACAACATATTACCCTTTTCCAAGATTAACAATTCCTCCTCATCTTCAATGTCGAGAGTAATAGAAACCCTTAGCCAATCTTGGGTACAAACAAGAGCTTGGACCATGAATGGCGTAAGGGAGGTTCTAAAATCATTTATGATGCGTCCACTTGTGCTAAATGCCGACTCGGACGCAACCGTTGATACCGGAACAGCTAACACATCATGGGCCATTCTTGCCAATATTGGGAATCTAACAACATTGTTCTTCCACCATTTTAGAGTGTCAAAATAATCCCTATTTACTTCATTCTCTTCATGTAAGTATTTCTCCAATTCAGATTTGCTCATGCTAGTTTCACCACCACCACCAGCTCTCAACTTTTTATTAATCCGGGACACCAATTTTCTTCCTTCCCTTTTTTGAGCTGGTTCAGATTGTGGAACACCCACATGCTTACTTGCATCACTTGGAGAATACTTAGCTTTGTACTCTTCAAACAAAGCATACACAAATGTTTTCACCGCCTCCCAAGCTTTGTCTACATTTATTTCACCATACATTTCTTCAATTGCTAGTTTTGTGAAATTTGATAGCTTGAATCTTGGATCAAGAACAGCTGCAGCAAATACAAACATGTTCACATTATCCTCTTCCTTTTTCTTTCCTTTCCCCTTCCCCTTTTCATTCTCATTCTCCACCTCCTCATGCCAACGTCCCCAATACTTATCATACTTAACTTGCATTTTCTTGGCCATTGATTGCCGCAAAACATCATCACTATCAGCCCACTCTTCCAACACAACATTAATTTCAGCAATATCCATAACAAATTGATTAACGGTCACATGGAGTGTGGCAGAAACACTAAGAGTTAGCTCATAAAAATGGCCAAGAAATTCAGCTATTTTCTTAGCATTCTCCCAGTCACTATCAACAGGAGTACCAGGAGCTTGCTCACTATTTAAATCCAATGTATATAGTGGATCTTCTTCCTCATACCTCGCAAACACTTTCTCATAGTAGATTGCAGTTTTTAACATTAGGTATGTGGAATTCCATCTAGTGCATACATCCAAACTCAAGAATGCCTCGTTGTCCACCTTTTCTAACCCAGCAAGCTCTTTAAATCTTGCAATTCTAGATGGCCCATGTCTTATATATCTAATCGCAGCTCGCACACGCTTAACTGATTCATCCAACTCTTTTAGACCGTCGGTAACAATCAGATTTATAATATGGGCAACACATCTCATATGAAAATATTTACCTTCAGCTATGCTATTTCCAGTTTTAATCATTTTCTTCCTTATGTAACCTACACCACCATCATTCGCGCTAGCATTATCAACGGTTATTGTCATAACTTTGTTTATTCCCCACTCCATCAAGCATTGCTCTAAGGCTTTTCCAATATCATCTCCCTTATGACCTTTTACTAGGAAAAAACTAATGATCTTCTTGTGCAAATTCCATTCAGGATCAATAAAATGTGCCGTGACAGTCATATAACAATCTTGTGTTTGAGAAGTCCAACCATCAGTAGTGAGACACACTCTTTGACATGATTGTTTGAAAAAAAGTTTTAGCTTTGCTCTCTCTTCAAAATAAAGCTTCACAACATCCCTAGTGCATGTTCTTCTAGAAGGCATATTGAAACGTGGACATGCAATTGACATCACTTCTCTAAAACCAGCTTTTTCAGTAAATGCAAAAGGAAGCTCATCTACTATAATCATCTTAGCAATAGCTCTCCTTAGTAATTCAGGATCAAATTTATGCACCGAAGGACTTTCCCCTTGGATTACTTGCAAAGTACCTTGATTCTTGTTCTTATCGCTATGAGGATTATACTTGCAAGTATTAAAATGACTGTTTAAGGCAGATGTACCGTTAATCTCTGGGACGGCCTTGATATTACGATTGCAATAGTTGCACTTTCCAAACTTGAGAAGACCACCAACGAGTACCTCAGAAAAGTGATCCCACATCGGTGATCTTTTTTTCATTTGCCTTCTTCCAGGTCGTTCATCCATCTCTTTCTTTTTCTTTTCATACTCCTCATTCTTTCTTTCTTCTTCCTCATAAACTCTCATCTCTTCTTCAGTCATCTCAACATCACCAAGCCCACCAGGTTCAACCATCTAAAAATAGTAACATAATTAGTTCGAAAGTGGCTGTAGCTCATCACGGAAGATAACTAGTTAGATGCAAGAATTTAAACCTATGAATCAGTGAGATATTGAACATTACAGCCATTTACAGTTTCTGAAACTTACAAGTAAATTACAGCCATGTAAAAATAGCAGCATCTTTGAGTTGTTGGTTTCATTTAGCCCTAAGAATTATCCCTATATGACAGATTCCCAGGCTGCTATAATTTAATTTATAAAATTCGAATGTTCTGCACTTCATGAATTGTTTCAGATGGATTAATCCCGCACCTCATCCTAGTCACCAGTCACCAACACCAAGTACGTGGTAGTTCATCAACAAGTTATTGCAACAAAGATACAGGAGAACATGTAGGCAGAATGAGCAAAAAGAATAAACATGTCCAGAGATGGGAGATGGGGCTTATTATGTTGACTGAATGCTCGGTCTCTCCCGTCGAAGACGTGGTGGCGAACTGGAGAAGATGCTGCCGGGGTGGACGGATGGGCGACACCGCGACGACGGGACCTTGTTCTCCGGGAGATTTACTGTCAGCCACCCAAGTTTTCAAGAACAAAACGAATTGATAATGGAACGAATTAGTTTACTCACTGTTGACTGCTCCCCGATCCTCTCCTTCCTTCATGCAGACCTGCAGATTAGGGCCTCCTAGTGCAGCAACTGGACTCCACGGCGTCGTCCGTTGGGGGTGACCGGGGTGGGTCGGTCGCCGGTGGGGGACAAGATGCAGCGCGCCGGCCGGTGGGGGACAAGATCAGATGAGTAGCGGCGGCGGGCGGTGGCGGCAGGCGGCGGCGGGTGCTGAGTACGATAGGGTTAGGGGTGGGGTTCTCTGCCATGCGTGGGTGCGGGCGAGCGGCTGAGTGCGGAACTAGGGACGTGCGACGTGGGGTGCTGGTTAGGTCTAGGTGTGTGGGCTTTGGGCCAGAGGAGGGAAGTGGTGGCCGGGGTGGGCTGGGCTTAGGGTGGGGGTGGGATTCGGCGGCTATATCGGTTAACCGAGAGAAATACCGAACCGACCGAATTCAGTTCGGTTAGTAGCCCAGCTAACCGAATTTTCATACACAGAGCAAAAAAACCGAAAATTCGGTTTATTCGGTTTCGGTTTCGGTTCAATTTTCGGTTGGTCGGTTTTTATGCCCAGGCCTAGACGGTAGTGGCAGAGACCTTGAAGAGGATCTCTTTGAGATGATACGGCACCCCGAAAACGACCCAGAGATTGAACTAGATGATACGATCCAATATCTGAACGAGTCCGGTGAGGGAATTGAGGAAGAAGAACCAAGAGACGAAGGGCACACAAACAATGATGGCGAAGGAAATGTTCTTCAATTAACGAAGTCCAGCGAGGTGTATATATATAGGGCGGGTCTATTCTAACAACACCTCTTAAGACCTTATTCTAACACCACCTAGGCTTATTCTGACATCAAACAAAACTCTCCCACCCGCGTGAACGACTGAGCCGAACCGCGCACAGACTTAAAAGAAAAAGAAAAAGACCACCCACCCACCCCACCTTCTTCTCTCGTGCCCTCTCCCCACCCACCCCCGTGGCCTCAATTCCCCCTCCACCACCGCCCCGCCCCACAACCTCCAGCGCCGCCCACCACCAACCCACCTCCGCGGCTGCCAGGCGCGGATCCGGTGGGCTACCACCACCCGTCTTCCTCCCACACACCGCGCACGGCCATACGCCCGAGCCACTGCTGCCAGGAACCGCCTGCGGCGCAGCGGCCCCACCCGGCGGCGCTCCGGACCTCCTCTGCCGCCACGTCGTGCCACCCGGTCCTCCTCCTTCCTCCGCCTTCGGCCCCGCGCTGCGGCGGCTGGGCCAGCTCCCCCGTCCCGCCTTTGCCCCATCCATGGCAACCTATCCCGGTGCCGGATCCGGTTGGGTCCGCCTCGAATGCCGTCGCCCAGGTCGTTGATGGCTCCGGTGGCTCCAGGGCGAGGGAGATCTGTGCAATTCTATGGCCCTCGTGGTGCAGCTCGGTGGCGGTGCAGCACATGAACAACGCCGTCGTGTAGTTCGAGCGGCCACGTGCGTGCAGTGCATCCGGCGAGTTCGTGCAGTCCGGCGACGTGTCGGAGCTGGAGCAGCCACCGTGTCCCCTGTCCATCTCCTCCTACTCCTCCCTTCTCTTGTCTGCATTGCACAGTTCGTGCTCTTCCTTTCTGCCTTACACCACCCGGGCGCAGCGCCGGAGGCCACCATTCGCTGATCCACCTCACCCCGATCCACTTGCCAGCGGATTGCTGGTCATCAATGCGACGCTCCCGCAGCCGCAAGAGAGGAGCGGTGACTCCTTCCTGCCGGTCCTGATGAGCTGTAGGTCTGCGGTCCGCCACCCAGGTATGTGCTCCCTCCTCTACTAGATTGAATCAACAATCACGGAACGATGGAACAATTCACAGAAGCCTTGTTCGTGTACTACAGCGATGGAATCACCAAAGGAGCGGCCGGCCACGGTGACGAACAGTCTGTACTCCCTTCTCCACCTCACCTGGCCTCGCCAGCTCCAGGAAGTCTTCTGCTCCGCCTCCTCTATAAAAAATCACTCGTGGGCGCTCCATCAACTCGACTCGCCGGCGCGCGGCGATGCAATCACAGTCATGATGCAGTTCGTTGCACGCGCGTGTGCAGTACTCGGGTGGCCATCGCGAGGTCCTTCTAGCCGTCGGTGTTGTGAAGCAGTTAACCAAATGTCCCAAGTCTTGGTTTGTCCCCAGATGAGCGATCCTTTTCTTTTTTATAAACATAAATGCAGTTTGTGTGTATTGTGAGGTCCTTTGTTTGTATTTGAGAGGTTCGTTCAACTGTGCAATGCTGTTCTTTTTGTTGCAGATTGATGCAACTCTTTTTTGTTTTGCAAATTCTCACGGACGTAAAACTGAACCTAATGCAATGGGGTTCACTGTGAAAAAACAGTGAGGTTCGTGTGCTTCAAAAAATGACGATGCAATCCATTCGTCTTGTCTCGTCAGTGCATATTCAATGATAAAATGTAATATCGAAAAAATACAGAAAAGTAATACTGTTCATTAGCCTCCCCTATGCAGTCAAGACGTGTTTGTAAGAGGTACCTATCTGTCAAAAATGTTAGAAGACAGATGCAGTTTGATGTAAACTTTCATGTGGTTTACTTTAAGAAGAAAATAGGATAATAATAACTCCTCACAAGTTCACTTTCCCTTTTAGAAATGCAATTCCTTTTAAACTGAAATTGTTAAAATCTAATTATTTTTTAAAAACAAAAATTCTAAAAAAAATGTAGTGAGCTTGCTCCTACATGGTGTTCACTTGCTCAATCCATGTGGTCCACTCGCCAAGTCTACGCACGTAAAAAATAATAAGTATGAAAAAAGACAACAAAAACTCATGCGATTCATTCTTGATACTGTCGCGGTTCACTTATTTTTAATGTGAAGTGCAGAAAAATGTTATGGTGATGACAATAAAACAACACGGTTCACTTCTGGATGGTGTTGCGGTTCACTTACGCCCGATGTGAAGCACACTTCACTCCCTTGTCTTGAAAAAGTCACGTCGGACAAAATAAAACCATGCAGTTCGCTTGCCCTTCCGATGCAGTGCTTTTTTCGGTCTGAAGCAGTGCGTTCTTCTGTCTGATGCATTTGACTCGTCGATTTTGGTGTTACGAAAAATAGTGTCCGCATTTCGGTAATTACAAAACTGTTCTTAAATCGTAAGGAATTAGAGAGAGTGTTCTACATGAAAAAGTTGCACCTTGTCGATATGTTTCCAACGCCGTATCATTTGCATCATTCCGACGAGCGGTTTGAAAAAATTTACGAAAATACGCTCGCTGCCACTCGTAGGCAGTGGCACCGTTTTCAAAATTCTTTTAAAACCGTGAGGAATCTCAACAAATGACCAAGATATGAAAGTTGCGCCTTTTAGATAGCTTTCCAACGCCGTATCACATGCTTCGTTCCGACAAA
This sequence comes from Elymus sibiricus, assembly GCA_039707655.1. Lineage (NCBI taxonomy): Eukaryota > Viridiplantae > Streptophyta > Magnoliopsida > Poales > Poaceae > Elymus > Elymus sibiricus. The sequence continues at coordinate 456,092,342 of CM077665.1, read as the reverse complement.
CGGTTAGAAAACTACATCGAAAACCGTACCAAAAAAATCATAAAATTTGAAAAACAGAATTCCATTTTTTAGTAAATTTGAAATTACTCTCAAACCGCAAGGAATTAGGGAGAGTGATCTACATGAAAAAGTTGCGCCTCGACTATATCTTTCCAACGCCATATCGTTTGATTCATTCCGATGAGCGGTTTAGAAAAAATCGCGAAAATACGCTCGCTGCCACCCGTCAGGCGGCCACCGTTTTCAAAACTGCTCTTAAACCGCGAGGAATCGCGAAAAGTGGTCAACATGGAAAAGTTGCGGATTTTCCATAGCTATCCAACGGTATATTATACGCTTCATTCCGACAAACGGTTTAGAAACTGGAGCGAAAACGGTGTCAAAACAACGCATGCAGTTTTTCCTGCTGACATTGCAGTGTTCATTTGATAGGGATGCAGTGCACCCGCGTTAACTCTGCAGTTCGGAAGTGTTGTCAGAATAGTTATTATGACATCGATGTCAGAATAGACGGTCTATATATATATATATATATATATATATATATATATATATATATAAGGCCTTTGGTGATCATTACATGTATTAATTGATTTGTATATATATGTATATATATTAACGAATCTTTCTTCTTTTAGCCCTCCGGATCGAGCAAATCTTCTATAAGGGTTAAACGAGACCCGACCAAAAAGTTGGACGCTGGCATAAATTTCAACATCGATGTAATCAGAGTAGATGGCGAACCGATTGCTCCTAAAAAGAATGCGGACAAATTTACAGCTCAATGTGGAGTTATTGTTAAGGACCAAATCCCGATCACCGTTCAAGAATGAAATAATCCAAAGGAAGGTCGACGAGTTAGTTTTGTCGACGAAAGAGCAAAAAATACACTTTGGGAGATGCTCATGTCACATTTCACACTACCAGAGAGTTTGACAGATCTCCAACTGGAGAAAGTCAAGAAGTGTGCTCTTAAGAAGATGGCCATACAATTCCAGACGCATAAGAAAAGATTATGGGCCAAATACGTCAAGGAAGGAAAGAAGACTCCACAATTCACTGGACAACTAGAGAAGTTAAAAGATCAGTGGGACTTATTTGTGGAGTTCAAGGAATCGGAAGCAGCTAAGGAACGGTCGAGAAAGAACAAGATAAATACTGACAAAAAATAGCATCACCATGTTCTGGGGACAGGTGGCTACAAGGCTGGGTTGCCTAAGTGGGATGAATCTGAGGCAAAGATGATTGCCGCAGGGGTCACTCCAAAAACAGTTGGTTGGCCCGAAAGGTGCAGGACTTGGTTTTATGTGCATGGAGGAAAGTTGGACCCAAAGACAGGGGAGATTATTGAACTGCCAAGTCTTAAAGAAGCCTCGGATGCTTTACTTAAGCAATAGAAGATGCTCGAACGGGGGTGTTCCAGCCCGAGAGAGAACGACGAGCTTACACGCGCCCTCAAGAATCCTGAACACCCGGGACGAACGTGGGGCAAAGGTCCTGTTCCGTGGTTTGAGGGGTTTGCGGACTGGAACGAGACTTACAGAAGTCGTGCGAGAAAGAAGAAGCAGGAACTAGACCGGATTCAAATGGTAGAATCAAAGAACGCGGAGTTGGAACGCAAATACATGCTGCAGCAGGAGCAGATCAACAAACTTAGTCAGCTAAGCGCGTCTCAGCGGCAGGAGCAACCAGATCCAGCATTGGATGGTACCATTCCATCATCTATGCCGAAAAGCAGCGTGGGTTCCACGGGGGTCCCGGCTGATGATGCACTGCTGGCTCGCTACCCCGTGGATGATATCCAAGAGATGACACCTTGTGAGCTACACATGAAAATCAAGAACATATCGATGAAGGTGGCGGACGTCTATGCTTTACCGAATCCACCTGAAGCAACCATGCACGACAATTCAATCCCACCTAGCTATGCTCGTGTCGGGGTGGATGAAGTTCTGTCGGGATATGACTCACTAGACCTTGACTTTCCTGGAGGTGAAGGGGAGCATACACTAGGAGAAGTCATACGGTGTCTCATTGTATGGAGAAAGGAATGCATCGTGTTTCCAAACTCGGTGCCAAGGCCACCGACTCCTCCAAGTCCGCTGCGTCAGCCGAATTCACCCCACCCTGAGACAGAGCCTAGCGCGAGCCCGCAGCGACCGCCGAATCCACCCCACCCCGAGACGGAGCCGAGCGCCAGCCCGCCGCGACCGCCGAATCCTCCCCATCCTGAGACAGAGCCGAGCGCGATTTCGCGATATCGATCCGTGCCGCATCAGCCGACTCCAAAGCGGAAGAGAGCACCAAAGAATAAAGCTGATCCTCCTGCCAAAAAGAAGCTAGCTTACGAGATGACTGAGGAGGAAACCGATCTCGAAGTGGCTGCCCAACTGCGGGCCTATTTTGGACCGAAACCGCCCCCGCCGCCAAAGGAGAAAATATCTGAGAAAGTCGTACAACACTTTTTGGATTGTGCTAAACCGGCTGTGGAGAAAAAGCAATCACACTATGATCGCAGTATTAGCAAGTCATATCATCAACAAAAAAAACAGCAGTCGCAGAGTACAGGTAGTAATAAATGCGGGAAAACTGTTCCCCAGCTCGGAGAACAGTAAGTGCAGTCGAACCCCCCCCCCCCCCCCGCTCAAGGTGAGTACCTATAAGGCGATAACCGACGCTGATAGAAAAGGGGCTAGCGAGATCGGTATCACTGTTGAAGCACTCCTAGGCATGGAGGAAATCCCCACGACGGATGAGAAGGACCTAGCATGGTCATATGTCCCTGGGAAGCCTCTGGTCAGTCCTGAAGCGGAGAAACTTATGTCAACGCAAATGCGCAGCTTGCATGAGTGGTACCTAAGAGAAATAAAGGTCGGGCGAGAGAGCCTCATGGTGAAAGTCAAGCGAGAGCTTTACTACCATGAAAAAGATTTGTGGATTGAAAATGAAGAATTATTTCAGTTATTCAATCAAGCCGCACTCGACAAATCTCTCGCCAGTTGCTATTGTCTGTAAGTGATTTCTTTCTGTAATTTAAGTCTCTAGCTCAGCTCATTCATTTCATGTAATTACCCTCACTATATTCTTTTGTGTGGTATTATGCAGAATGAAGATTTTTGAAATGAAAAGAGATGGAGTCTATGGCATTGGGTTCATTGACCCAAATACCGTTAATGAAGAGGTGTTAAATAAGTTCAAACAAGACACGGAGAAAAGCTTGCTAAGGTTTTTGAAGGAACTAAATACCAAACCAGAAATACTACTTCCTTACAACTTCACGTGAGTGTTACCGTCTTATACTACAAATTCTATTTTTGCTTACTCGATGTTAAGTGTAGTTGATGAGTTGTGCATGCCCGCTTATACAAACGTGTGCGTAGATACCACTGGATCCTGCTAATCATTAGAGTTGACGAAGGAACTGTTGAAGTACTGGACTCACTACGTAAAGACCCTAAAGAATAAAAAAGCCCGGTTTTGATGCTCGACAGGTAATTTCAATCATTATCGCACCATGTCAGCCTCTTTAGTTCATTTCCTGATATATCAAGTAATTAATAACTCATTTATTCATTTTCTTTGCCGGGCAGTGTTTGGGAAAAGTTCACCAAAGAGATTGTCGGTGATTGGAAACCAGAGCTGAAATGGCGACGGACCAAGGTAATTAAGTAGTACTAGCTACGTCCGCGTATCTCTTTAATTCTAGTCTCAATACCATTATCATGCTTGATTATTATCTGATTGAATTTTATTCTCTTAAAGTGTATGAGTCAGCCACAGGGGATTAATTTATGTGCATACTACGTTTGCGAGAACATTCGCTTTATGACCGAAAGGAGCCGAGATGCAAGACATATTTGGGTACGTAAACACTATTCACAATTTTTTTTATCTTGATCTAATATATATATCACTAGTAGAAAACAGGGCTTTGGTCCAGGCCTGAAATCCCATTAATCCCGGTTCACTCACGAACCGGGACCCATGGGGGCATCGGTCCCGGTTCGTGAGGCCAGGGCGCCGGCCGGGCCTCGTGGGCCATTGGTCCCGGTTCGTCTGACCCCTTTGTTCCCGGTTCCAGACACGAACCGGGACCAATGGGCCTGGCTCCTGGCCCACAACCATTGGTCCCGGTTTGTGGCTGGAACCGGGACCAAATGGTGTCCTTTAGTCCCGGTTCCAGCCACAAACCGGGACCAATGGTCGGCCTATATATACCCCCTGCCCGCGAGCAGAGCAGTGCACTGCTCTGTTTTTTTGGCCGGCCGTTGGGAGAGCTTTGTGGTGCTCTAGCTCACCTCCTATGCACATGAGGTGTTCGATGAAATGCCCGAGCCACACTTAAGCTTTCTCCTCTCGAAGCTCCTTGTCCAAGCTCCATTTTCCTCAAGATTTGTCTAGGTTTGGCGGTCCGTCCTGTCCCGTCCCCGTCCTCACCGCCGTCGTTCGCCCGCGCCCATCTCGGCGTCGGCACCACCATGGTTAGCCTCTTCTTCTTATCTTCTTTCTAAAAGAAAAAAGTTCTTACTTGTATGATTTAGATAGATACTTGTGTAATTTTCTTACTTTTGTTATTGTTTGTTATTATATAGTGCGATGGTTTTGGTATCCGCCTCCGTCGGCCCTCGTCCTGTCTATGATTCGGATGTGGTATATATTATATTTTATAACTATTTGTTTTATTTAGTGTTTATGACAATTATGCCGACCAACGTGACATAGATTTTGTAATCTAGGAGGTATGTGAACCGGAAATTCCAACCGACATAGAAATTCTTGTCGAGAAGTTAAATTTGGTTGAAAAAGAAAACAATTACTTGAAAGAAAAATTACAAAGAGTTGAAGAGGAGAAGATGAAGTTGGAGTTGCATGTTGCCGATGTCATCGACGATCACAAGATCAAGATGGATGCAATGCGCTTGAAGATTAGAAAGATTAGAAAATATGCCATTCATACTGAGGCTTGGTATCATTATGCCGTTGGATCAATTGGTACCTTAGTTGCGGTTATGATCGCATTTGTTGTTGCATTTAAATTTTATAGTTTCAATGTATGTTTTAATTAGATGCTCTAGAGAGCTATATGTTGTTCAATAATGAGAAGTATGTATGAACGTTATGTATTTATTTTGGTCACTACTGTACTTTTGCTTTAATGTGAGGATGAATTTCTATTAATTTGGTTTTTAATACACTTTATTATATAACGCACGTAGATGGACCGGCAATGGATGTACGGTGACCGACGCAGCTCCGAGTATATTAAGGGCCTGCATTTTTTTCTCGAAGCGGCTGAGGCAAACAAGTAGAATGGTTTTATGCATTGTCCATGTACTGTCTGTGAGAATACGAAGGCTTTCTCCAACTCTAAAACCCTTCACTTCCACCTGCTTGAGAAGGGTTTTATGCCACACTATAATGTTTGGACCAAGCACGGAGAAAGAGGGGTTATGATGGAAGACAACGAAGAAGAAGAGGATGATGACAACTACCCGCCCCCTGAATACGGTGATGCTGCAATGGGGGAAGCTGAAGATCAAGAGGAACCAGACGATGTGCCCGATGATGATCTTCGCCGGGTCATTGTTGATGCACAGAGAGAATGCGAAAGTGAAAGGGAGAAGTTGAAGTTCGATCGCATGTTAGAGGATCACAAAAAAGGGTTGTACCCAAATTGCGAAGATGACAACAGAAAGCTTGGTACCACACTGGAATTGCTGCAATGGAAGGCAGACAATGGTGTATCTGACAAGGGATTTAGTTCGCTACTGAAAATAATGAAGAAGAAGCTTCCAAAGGATAATGAATTGCCCGGCAGTACGTACAAAGCAAAGAAGGTTCTATGCCCTCTAGGATTGGAGGTGTAGAAGATACATGCATGCCCTAATGACTGCATCCTCTACCGCGGTGCGTACGAGGATTTGAACGCATGCCCGGTATGCGGTGCATTGCGGTATAAGATCAGAAGAGATGACCCTGGTGATGTTGAGGGCCAGCGCACCGGGAAGAGGGTTCCTGCCAAGGTGATGTGGTATGCTCCTATAATACCACGGTTGAAACGTCTGTTCAGAAACAAAAAGCATGCCGAGTTGATGCAATGGCACATAAAAGACCGTAAGAAAGACGGGAAGTTGAGAGCACCCGCTGACGGGTCGCAGTGGAGAAAGATCGAGAGAAAGTGGAGCGACTTTACAGGTGACCCGAGGAATGTATGGTTTGGTTTAAGTGCAGATGGCGTTAATCCTTTTGGGGAGCAGAGCAGCAAGCGTAGCACATGGCTTGTGACTCTATGTATGTATAACCTTCCTCCTTGGTTGTGCATGAAGCGGAAGTTCATTATGATGCCAGTGCTCATCCAAGGCCCTAAGCAACCCGGCAATGACATTGATGTGTACCTAAGGCCATTAGTTGATGAACTTTTAAAGCTATGGAATGGAAGAGGTGTACGTGTGTGGGATGAGAACGAACAGGAGGAATTTGACCTACATGCGTTGCTGTTTGTAACCATCAACGATTGGCCTGCTCTCAGTAACCTTTCAGGACAGACAAACAAGGGATACCACGCATGCACACACTGTTTAGATGACACCGACAGTATATATTTGGACAAATGCAAGAAGAATGTGTACCTGGGGCATCGTCGATTTCTTCCGACCAACCATCAATGTCGAAAGAAAGGAAAGCATTTCAAAGGTGAGGCAGATCACCGGAAGAAGCCCGCCCTCCGTACTGATGATCACATACTTGATATGGTCAATGATTTACAAGTAATCTTTGGAAAGGGTCCTGGCGGACTATCTGTTCCGACTAACGATGCGGGACGCGCACCCATGTGGAAGAAGAAATCTATATTTTGGGACCTACCCTATTGGAAAGACCTAGAGGTCCACTCTGCAATCGACGTGATGCACGTGACGAAGAATCTTTGCGTGAACCTGCTAGGCTTCTTGGGAGTGTATGGGAAGACAAAAGATACACCGGAGGCACGGGAGGAACAGCAACGTGTGCATGAAAAAGACGGCATGCATCCAAAGCAGTATGAAGGTCCTGCCAGCTACGCTCTTACCAAAGAAGAGAAGGAAATCTTCTTTGAATGCCTGCTCAGTATGAAGGTCCCGTCTGGCTTCTCGTCGAATATAAAGGGAATAATAAATATGGCAGAGAAAAAGTTCCAGAACCTAAAGTCTCATGACTGCCACGTGATTATGACGCAACTGCTTCCGGTTGCATTGAGGGGGCTTCTACCAGAAAACGTTCGATTAGCCATTGTGAAGCTATGTGCATTCCTCAATGCAATCTCTCAGAAGGTGATCGATCCAGAAATCCTGCCAAGGTTAAGGAGTGATGTGGTGCAATGTGTTGTTAGTTTCGAGCTGGTGTTCCCACCGTCCTTCTTCAATATCATGACGCACGTCCTAGTTCATCTAGTCGACAAGATTGTCGTTCTGGGCCCTGTATTTCTACACAATATGTTCCCCTTTGAGAGGTTCATGGGAGTCTTAAAGAAATATGTTCGTAACTGCGCTAGGCCAGAAGGAAGCATCTCCATGGGCCATCAAACAGAGGATGTCATTGGGTTTTGTGTTGACTTCATTCCTGGCCTTAAGAAGATTGATCTCCCTCAATCGCGGTATGAGGGGAGACTGACTGGAAAAGGCACCCTAGGAGCGGACTCATATATGTAGGGACGGGCATTCTTGGTCTCAAGCACACTACACAGTTCTACAAAATTCTACCTTGGTGACCCCGTATGTCGATGAACACAAGAATATTCTGCGCTCCAAACACCCGAAGCAATGTGACGACTGGATTACATATGAACACATCAGGACTTTCGGCAGTTGGTTGCAAAAACGTCTCATGGGTGACAACACTGTTTTTGATGAGCTATACTCGTTGGCTAGGGGACCATCTTCGACTGTATTGACTTACAAAGGGTACGAGATAAATGGGAATACATTTTACACGATCGCCCAAGATCAAAAGAGCGCCAACCAAAACAGCGGTGTCCGCTTTGATGCAGCAACCAAGAGGGGAAAGGACACATATTATGGTTACATAGTGGACATATGGGAACTTGACTATGGACATGATTTCAAGGTCCCTTTGTTTCAGTGCAAATGGGTCAATCTGTCAAGAGGCGGGGTACAGGAAGACCACAGTACGGAATGACAACAGTGGATCTGAACAATCTTGGGTACACAGACGAACCATTCGTCCTAGCCAATGATGTGGCGCAGGTTTTCTATGTGAAGGACATGTCTACCAAACCGAGAAAAAGAAAAGATAAGGAAGCGAATATATCATACGATGAGCCAAAGCGGCACATAGTTCTTTCAGGAAAAGGAGACATCGTGGGATTGGAGGGCAAGACAGACATGTCTGAAGATTATGAAAAGTTTCATGAAATTCCTCCCTTCAAAGTCAAGGCTGACCCAAGCACCCTGTTAAATGAAGATTATCCATGGTTACGGCGCAACAAGCAAAGGACACAAGCGAAGAAAAAGTGAAGACTTTCTCTCCACAACTATATCATTGCAGTTACATGTGAAGAAATGAAATGCCTTTTGTAATAGATGAGTTTTCATCCGAAACCCTGATACTTCGAAAGAGATTGTCCGTTTTGTACACGAAGTGCATCCAGTTTTTGCCGTAACCCTCTCAACTTTTTATAACATGCTATGTGGGTGAAATTATGATACCATGCCAACTTTCAACCTTTTCAGAGTTCATTTGTAGTGCTTTTCAATTTCATGGTCATTTAGCTCAAAAAAATCAGTAAATGCATGAAAAATACCAAATGAAGTCAGAAAGGGTTGAAAATTGATGATGTGGCTTTGAATGGTGCATTTTGAACACACAAAAAGTCTGGAGTTCAAATGAGTTCAAAAAAATGAAATCCCTTTGTAACAGATGAGTTTTCGTCCGAAACCCTGATACTTCGAAAGAGATTGTCCATTTTGTACACGAAGTGCATCCAGTTTTTGCCGTAACCCTCTCAACTTTTTATAACATGCTATGTGGGTGAAATGATGATACCATGCCAACTTTCAACCTTTTCAGAGTTCATTTGTAGTGCTTTTCAATTTCAGGGTCATTTAGCTCAAAAAAATCAATAAATGCATGAAAAATACCAAATGAAGTCAGAAAGGGTTGAAAATTGATGATGTGGCTTTGAATGGTGCATTTTGAACACACAAAAAGTCTGGAGTTCAAATGAGTTCAAAAAAATGAAATCCCTTTGTAACAGATGAGTTTTCGTCCGAAACCCTGATACTTCGAAAGAGATTGTCCATTTTGTACACGAAGAGCATCCAGTTTTTGCCATAACCCTCTCAACTTTTTATAACATTCTATGTGGGTGAAATGATGATACCATGCCAACTTTCAACCTTTTCAGAGTTCATTTGTAGTGCTTTTCAATTTCAGGGTCATTTAGCTAAAAAAAAATCAATAAATGCATGAAAAATACCAAATGAAGTCAGAAAGGGTTGAAAATTGATGATGTGGCTTTGAATGGTGCATTTTGAATACACAAAAAGTCTGGAGTTCAAATGAGTTCAAAAATATGAAATCCCTTTGTAACAGATGAGTTTTCGTCCGAAACCCTGATACTTCGAAAGAGATTGTCCATTTTGTACACGAAGTGCATCCAGTTTTTGCCGTAACCCTCTCAACTTTTTATAACATGCTATGTGGATGAAATGATGATACCATGCCAACTTTCAACCTTTTCAGAGTTCATTTGTAGTGCTTTTCAATTTCAGGGTCATTTAGCTCAAAAAAATCAGTAAATGCATGAAAAATACCAAATGAAGTCAGAAAGGGTTGAAAATTGATGATGTGGCTTTGAATGGTGCATTTTGAACACACAAATAGTCTGGAGTTCAAATGAGTTCAAAAAAATGAAATCCCTTTGTAACAGATGAGTTTTCGTCCGAAACCTTGATACTTCGAAAGAGATTGTCCGTTTTGTACACGAAGTGCATCCAGTTTTTGCCGTAACCCTCTCAACTTTTTATAACATGCTATGTTGGTGAAATGATGATACCATGCCAACTTTCAACCTTTTCAGAGTTCATTTGTAGTGCTTTTCAATTTCAGGGTCATTTAGCTCAAAGAATGAACTAATAGCAAAAAGAATGAACTAAAAAACTTTTGAAACTCTAATAGCAAAAAGAATGAACTAAAAATAATCAATTAAAATATTCTGTTATGATCAACTAAAACAAAACTACAATATTCTTCAATAGCAAAAAGAATCAACTAAAAAGCTTTTATAAAACTCTAATAGCAAAAGGAATCAACTAAAAAGCTTTTATAAACCTCTAGTATTTTTGAAACTAAAATTATATAAAATTTATGCAACTAAAATTATCAAAGAATTTTTTGTTCAAAACATTAATAGCAAAAAGAATTTTCATAAAGAAATTTTTTGTTAGAAACTTTAATAGCAAACTAAAATAACCAAATCTGTTTTTGATTAAAACAGACATTTAAAATAACCTAAAACTTACCAAATTGAATATAATGATAAAACACAGTAATATTAAATAGCAGGAAAAAGAATCACTCAAAAATCTATTTTTTTAGTAAAGTAATTCACAAACTAGTGATTCACACAAATTTCAAAAAATTCAAATTTAAACTATTCAAATTTGAAAACTAATGGCACTAACAGAAAGTTTATAATTTTTGTGACCTAAAAGCAAAATGAATCACTGAAAAACAGTAAGTAGGAACAAAATAAAATAAATAAAGCAAAAAACAAAACAAAAAACTGGATTTTTTTTTAAAATGCCTCCTACTGGGCCACCACGGCCTGAATACGACTAGAAACCCAACCAGCTTGTTGGGCCAGGATTCAGGCCCGTAGAAAGCCCAATAGGCCCACAGGCAGTGACAGATTAGGCCCGGAGGCCTGCAGTTGAGAGGAGCTCGAGAGGGTGTGCGCAACAGCGCTTATAAACCACTCTCGAGCTCTCTCAGCTAGCGAGGTGGGACTAAAAATTTGGCCCCGGGCAGCACCACCCTTTGGTCCCGGTTGGTGCCACCAACCGGGACCAATGCACCCCTTTAGTCCCGGTTTGTGGCACCAACCGGGACCAAAGGTCCCTGTTTCCTGCCCTTTGGGCTGCTGAAAACTGACCTTTGGTCCCGGTTGGTGGCACCAACCGGGACCAATGCACCCCTTTAGTCCTGGTTGCTGCCACCAACCGGGACCAATGCTCTCCATATATAAGCCAACACTTAGGAATTTTCAGCATTCTCATCTCGCCCCCGACGACGCCGACGAAATCGACGCCGCCAGGCTGCCCGCCCGCCTCCCGCCGTCGCCGCCGCCCGCCGCCCCCGTCGTCGCCGTCGCTCGCCGCCCCCGTCATCGCCCGCCGCCCCCGTCGTCGCTCGCCGTCGTCGCCCTCGCCCGCCGCCCCCGTCGTGCTCGCCATTGCCCTCGCCGTCGCCGTCGCCTCTTCCCCGGCGTCGCCGTCGCCGTCGTCGTCCCCGAGCCCGCGGCCTTGCCCCGCCCCCGAGCCCACGCCCCTGCCCCGCCCCCGAGCGCGCCCGGCCGCGCCCCTGCCCCGGCCCGCCCCCGCCGTCGCCGGCGCCGTCGCCGGCGCCCTCGCCGGCCGCCCTCGCTGTGAGCCGCCGCCGCCCCGGCTCTGTGCAAATTTTTTTATATATATGTTGATTTTTTTATATGATGAATGTTTTTGTTCATATATAATGTATATATGTATGTGGCTATATGTATGTATGGATGTATATATGATGTTTTTTTGTTCATAGCATTTTTTTGTTCATATATGTATTTTTTTTCATATATGTGGCTATATGTATTTTTTTTCATATATGTGGCTATATGTATTTTTTTGTTCATAGCATTTTTTTGTTCATATATGTATTTTTTTTCCATGTATGTATGTGGCTATGTATGTATGGATGGATAGCATTTTTTTTGTTGATAGAATATTTTGTCGATTTCCTACCCCCTCCCGCCCCTACCCGACAAACTCTCGAGGCCACCTAAACCCCTAGAAGAAAACTCCGGTAACTTCGACATGAGGGGGGACGTCGGACATATCGGGCGACCAACTCTCGAGGCCACCCAAACCCTAGAAAAAAGCGTTGTCAATCTCCTACCCCCTCCCACCCCTACCCGACAAACTCTCGAGGCCACCCAAACCCCTAGAAGAAAACTCCGGTAACTTCGACATGAGGGGGGACGTCGATCAACCCCCTCTCGCCCGACCAACTCTCGAGGCCACCCCAAACCGGAACAAGTCTAGATATATTGAGGCCACCCCAAACCCTAGAAGAGTTGTCGAGGCCACCCAAATTTACCAAGTTAAAAGAGCGTTGTCGAGGCCACCTCCCCGATAACTTCGACATGAGAGGTGATGTCGGACATGACATGAGGGGGGACGTCGGACGTCGGACATGAGGGGTGAGCGTCGTTGTCGTCTACCCCCTCCCCGATAACTTCGACATGAGGGGGGACGTCGGACATGACATGAGGGGTGAGCGTCGTTGTCGTCTACCCCCTCCCCGATAACTTCGACATGAGGGGGGACGTCGGACATGTCATGTGGAATTTTTTTTGTTCATATAGAAAACTCCGGTAACATAGATTTATCAAGAATGCCCCCATTATGGATGTGCACAAGTTGATCCAATTTTTTTCTGATCTCATCTATATATATATTCTTCTATATGTCACGTTGTCTGTCAAAGTATTGAAGAAATCCATGGCTTCATCATTAGCCGGAAGTAACAGGCGTATGATGCTACGAAGCTCTTCAAAGTTGTTTTGGAACGGAGTTCCGGATAGAATAATTCGCTTTTTAGTACGAATTTCAGCAAAGGCCTTCCAAATAGCGATATTCGGAAGGCTCTTGCTGAACTTCGTACCAAAAGGCTAATTAATTATCCTATCCGGGACTCCGTTCCAAAACAATTTTGGAGAGCTTCGTACCATTATGCGCCTGTTACTTCCGGCTAATGATGAAGCCATGGTTTTCTTGAATCCTTTGACACTAGACAACGTGACATATAGAAGGGTAGATGAGATCAGGAAAAATATGGACCATTTTCTGCACATCCAGAATGGTGCCATTTTGTTAATTAAATCCCTTAAAGGTTAAGAGAATCCCTTGTTTGACATTCATGAGAGAGGCGGTCCGGACGTCGGACATTCATGTTTGTATATTAATTGCCATGTTGTAATATTTGCAGAAACTATGGATCAAAGAGACTTGGAACAAGAACAGTTGTTGGGGGAGATAATCCTCGCCGGACATGATGTCTTGTCGTATCTCAACGACACCGATGGTCTGGAAGGAGAGGATGACGGCTCCAGTGATCGAACAATGGAGGAGGAAGGACATGATCATGATGGCTCCGGTGACCGAATGCCGGAGGAAGAAGGAGACCATGATGACGGCTCCGGTGACCGAATGGAGGAGGGAGCTGTTGCAAAGTCCGGCGAGGTATATATATTAATTAAGCCTATGCTGACAAGCTAATTGATGCATTAATTGTTTTGGTATGTACATATATTAACTCTTCTTTCTTCTTTTATAGCCCTCCGGATCGAGCCAAACTTCGGTAACGAGACGAGGCCCGAAGAGAAGGTTGCGCAAGGATGAAAGGTTCACCATCACAGCACTCACGGACGATGGCCTACCGATTGAACCCAAGCGGACCAAGGACGCATTTTCTGCTCAGTGCGGAGCTATTGTTAGGGAAAACATCCCGATCAGCATCAAGGAATGGAATAAGCCTAAGGACGACGACGTCCCTGAAGGTGATTATGTCACCGATAGATAGAAAGATGATCTTTGGACCGCGCTGAAGGCAAATTTCACCCTACCGCCAGAGGAGGATCCGAATAAGCCAGTTATAGAGCCACTGGTCAAGGCGTGTGCTCTTAAGAAGATGGCAGATCTATTCAGGAGGCGGAACAATGAGTTGAAATCAAAGTTTGTCGACAAAGGGAAGACTCCAGAATTCATCGGCCGATTTGAGAAGATAAGAGATCACTGGCCCGCATTTGTGGCCTACAAGACATCGGACAAGAGTAAGAAAATGTCAGAGACAAACAAGAACAATGCTGCAAAGAAGCAGTATCACCATCACACGGGGTCAGGTGGCTACCTCAAAGACCGGCCGTTGTGGGACAAAGCTGAGAATGACCTGATTGCTAAAGGGGTCATACCAAAGACATTGAACTGGCCAGACCGTTCAAGGACTTGGTTCTTTGGGGTTGGGGGAACTTTGGACCCTGAAACAGGGAAGTGCCGTTGGACGGACGAGCAACTTGCAATACCCGTCACGAAGCTTCAGAAGTATATCACCGCAGCGCAGGAAGGGACGTTCATTCCCGACAGAGAGAAGGACGAGCTGACTGAGGCCCTAGGGAATGCTGAGCACCCTGGACGAACACGAGGCACACCAGGCTCCGTTCCGTGGAAGGTTGGGTTTCCCGACACAGGCGGTTACAGAAGCCGAGAGAGAAAGATGAAAGCGGAGTTGAGCGACATGCAGAAGATCAATGCAAGACTACAAAAGCTAGAGGAACTTGAGAGCCAGCGAGCTGCCGGCCAACCATCTCAGCGGCACGAAGCTACCCCAGAAGCTACCCCGCCATCTCAGCGGAGAAGCAGCATGGTTTCCACGGAGCCCGTTCAGCATGACTTCACGGCTCCTATCTACCCCGTGGATACTATCACGGAGGCTCAACATTGCGAGCTTATGACGAAATGCTGGAACCTCACTTTCAAGGCGGCTGTCGGCTCTGTTGCACCTCCTCAACCCAACGGAACTTTTCACTGCCTTCCGATTCCACATGGCTATGCTGTTGTGATGGTGGATGAAGTAATGGAGGGATTTGAGGAGCTCGAGCTTGACCACTCTACAGGTGAAGGGGAGAATCAGCTGGTTCGTGCTCTGAGGAGTACATGTCTATGGCAGAAGGAGTACATCAAGCTTCCAAACTAGATGCCTCCACCTCCTCCTCCTCCTCCGGCGAGTCAGGGCACTCCGCCTCCTCCTCCTCCTCCTCCGGCGAGTGATCAGGGCACCCCGCCTCCTTCTTCGGCTCCTCCGACGCGTGAGGGCACTCCGCCTCCTCCTTCGCCTACTCCGGCGCGTCGGAGCAGTCCGCCTCCTCCTCCGCCTCGTCGGCAACGGCGGAAGACAGACGCTGCCGCTCCGGCTCCTCCGGCGCGTCGGAGCACTCCGCCTCCTTCTCCGCCTCGTAAGCAACGACGGAAGAGAGACGCCGCCGCTCTGGCGGCTAGCTGTACAAGCAGAGGCGGGAGGCAATTCAGATACGGTCCATCTCTCAAGCCTCTGGAAAAGTTACCATATGAGAGGACCGAGTCTGAAAACGAGGAGATATGTCGTGCCCAAGTGAGGGACCATTTTGCAAAGAACACTCCACCTCTGAAGGAGAAGTTAGATCCGGTGAAAGTGAAGCGCACTATCGATGCCCTGAAGTGACCACCACCGCCTCCGCCGGATTCCAACTTTGTCCGCTGTATTAAAAAGACATATCAAGATGCGCGGCAGTCGGGAAGTACTTCCAGTGATGCAAGGTTAGCAAAACGAAGAAGTGGGAAAAAAATTCCCCAGCTCGGCGAACAGGCGAACCAATCGTGCCCCCCGCTCAAGGTGTCTAGCCATATCGTCGCTAATCATCCGGGGATGGTGCCCGGTACCAATCCTGGTGATTACCTGAGCGATGTGTGCAGTTTGAGCCGTTGGAGGTGGACGAATTCAGTTACCGGTACGGGCAGCCTCTCGTCAAACCTGATCATCCTCCTCTAACAACGATGATGCGAAAATTCCATGAATGGGACATGAAAACCTGCAGCGAGTCTGGGAAGGATACTTTGACGCTGAGAATTAAAGAGGAGCACGACCTCGTTGGAATGGATCAGTTGTCTGTTGAATTTGACGAGTTATTCCAGTTAGACAATCAAAAGGCCCTCGACAAAACAATCTTGACTTGCTACTGTCTGTAAGTACTACTTCTGTAATTAAGTCTCTATATATAGCTCAGCTCTTTCATTGCATGTATATATAATTATCCTCACTATATTATGCAGATTGAAGATCGTCGAATGCAGAAAAGCACAAATATATGACATTGGGTTCATTAACCCAAATATCATACATGAGTTTACGGTTAAAAACAATGTCACACAAACCGAGGACAACTTGCTACAATCGTTGCTTAAAAATCAAAACAAAGAGACAATACTCTTTCCTTACAACTTCAAGTGAGTGTTACTGTCTTGTGCATATTTGGTTTCCCTTATCACTCGAGGTTATAGTAATGTAATTGATGAGTTATGCATGCGTGCGCAGGTTCCACTTTATTCTGCTAGAGATTAAGCTTGAGCGGGGAGTAGTAATCGTCTTAGACTCGAAACGAAAAGATCCCCAGGAATATGCGGACATGACTGAAATGCTCCAGAAGTAAGTTCAATTGATCATTATCGCATCATATCGGCAACTTTGTTCATTTCCTGATATCAAGTAATTATTTTCTTTGTCTGGCAGGGTTTGGAAAGAGTTCGCCGCAATTGTTCCGGCACTGCCGAGGGAGCTGCGATTTACACACCCGAAAGTAAGTACTACTAGCTAGTTCCACGCATCTCCCATTGATTCTAGTTTCATCAATACCATTTATCATGCTTGATTATCAGTTTGATTGAACTCTATTTCTCGTAAAGTGCTTGTGGCAGGAAACCGGGAATGATTTTTGTGGATACTACGTTTGTGAGTTCATCTACAACGCGACGACCCCTAAGCGGGGCTACTCTGAAAAACAATTTCAAGTGTGTAAGCAATAATATTCACAATTTTATTTTATTACCATGATTTGTGTTGAGTTTCATTCATATATATGTATTGACCCCCTTCTTCAAATTAGATGTGGCAGATGTGGGATGAACTCCTACCACATGATCGCATACGAGCAATTCAAGAGGAATTGGCGGGATTCTTTCTTGACCACGTCATAAATAAAGCCGGAGAATACCATCTGGAATTTGACATTAGATGTTAGGGATTGTAAGAGATCTTATATTGTATATATGTAGCTAGTAGCGTCGGATAGATATACGAAAACTTGTTGTTCGACCAATCTCTCAGAGAAAGAGAGGTCGATCACTTCTCTCTATATATGTTCATGACGATCTTGTGTACTTAATGGTTCCTTCATTTGCTTACTAGCTAGCGTGTCGAGTTCTCTCTATAGTAGCTACCGTCGACCAAGCACGGAGAAAGAGAGGACACTTCTCTCTATTAGCTAGCTAACACAATATGAAACCCCTAAATTAACCCTACAAAACCCCCTAACCCCCCCCCCCTTTCAAAAAAAAAACAAAAACCCCAGCTCCTGCCAGATGCTGACACGTGGATGCCTTTTGGTCCCGGTTGGTGTTACCAACCGGGACTAAAGGTCCTCCTGCCTGGGCTCCCCGCAGCGGCCACGTGGAGCCTTTTGGTCCCGGTTGGTGTTACCAACCGGGACTAAAGGTCCTCCTGCCTGGGCTCCCCGCAGCGGCCACGTGGAGCCCCTTCTGTCCCGGTTTGTAAGCGAACCAGGACTAAAGATTTTGGGCTTTAGTCCCGACCCTTTAGCCCCGGTTCCAGAACCGGGGCTAATGGGCCTCTGGAACCGGGACAAATGGGCCGTTTTCTACTAGTGTATACACATAACTAATATATTCACATTGATCTCCTTCTTTAAAGATGGTGGAGATGCGGGAGAGACTCTGATACGTCTCCAACGTATCTATAATTTTTGATTGTTCCATGCTATTATATTATCTATTTTGGATGTTTTATATGCATTGATATGCTATTTTATATTATTTTTGGGACTAACCTATTAACCTAGTGCCCAGTGCCAGTTTCTATTTTTTTCCCTTGTTTTTGAGTATTGCAGATAAGGAATATCAAACGGAGTCCAAACGGAATAAAATTCTACGATGATTTTTCTTGGACCAGAAGGAACCCAGGAGACTTGGAGAAGAGGCCAGAAGACCCACGGGTGGGCCACAAGCCACCTGGGCGCGCCCCTGGGGGGCGCGCCCCCTGGCTTGTGGGTCCCCCGTGGCTCCTCCAACCCTAATTCTCCGCCTATAAATTCAGAAATATTCCCCCAATACCAAAAAGAGCCACGATAATACTTTTCCGCCGCCAGAAGCCTCTGTTCCCGTGAGATCCCATCTTGGGGCCTTTTCCGGTAATCTGCCGGAGGGTGATTCGATCACGGAGGGCATCTACATCAACTCCATTGCCCCTCCGATGATGCATGAGTAATTCACCTCAGACCTTCGGGTCCATAGCTAGTAGCTAGATGGCTTCTTCTCTCTCTATGTTCTTCAATACCATGTTCTCCATGATCTTCATGGAGATCTATCCGATGTAATACTCTTTTGCGGTGTGTTTGTCGAGATCCAATGAATTGTGGATTTATGATCAGATTATCTATGAATATTATTTGAATCTTCTCTGAATTCTTATATGCCTGATTTCGTATCTTTGCAAGTCTCTTCGAGTTATTGGTTTGGTTTGGCCAACTAGATTGGTAATTCTTGCAATGGGAGAAGTGCTTAGTTTTGGGTTCAATCTTGCGGTGTCCTCACCCAGTGACAAAGTAGGGGTAGCGAGGCACGTATTTGAATTGTTGCCATCAAGGGTAAAAAGATGGGGTTTTCATCATATTGCTTGAGTTTATCCCTCTACATCATGTCATCTTACCTAATGCGTTACTCTATTCTTCATGAACTTAATACTCTAGATGCAGGCAGGAGTCGGTCGATGTGTGGAGTAATAGTAGTAGATGCAGAATCGTTTCGGTCTACTTGACACAGACGTGATGCCTATATGCATAATCATTGCCTTGGATATCGTCATAACTATGCTCTTTTCTATCAATTGCTCGACAGTAATTTGTTCACCCACCGTATTATTTTCCTTCAAGAGAGAAGCCTCTAGTGAAACCTATGGCCCCCGGGTCTATTTTCCATATTATATTTTCAGATCTATAAACCAAAAATACCAAAAATACTTTGCTGCAATCTTTTTACTTTTATTTTACTTTTCGTTTTAGTAATCTTTTATATCTATCTCTATCAGATCTCATCCTTGCAAGTAACCGTGAAGGGATTGACAACCCCTTTATAGTGTTGGGTGCAAGTGTTTGATTGTTTGTGTAGGTGCAAAGATTGGGGCCTTGCTTGTACCTCCTACTGGATTGATACCTTGGTTCTCAACAACTAAGGGAAATACTTATCTACTTTGTTGCATCACCCTTTCCTCTTCAAGGGAAAACCAACGCAAGCTCAAGAAGTAAGAAGAAGGATTTCTGGCGCCGTTGCCGGGGAGGATACATAGCAAGTCAAGGCAAGAACTCTCCCGTCAACTTGCCAATTTTTGGCGTGGTTGTCGGAGAGATCTACATCAAGCCTACCAAGTACCCATCACAAACTCATCTCTTGCATTTACATTATTTGCCATTTGCCTCTCGTTTTCCTCTCCCCCACTTCTAAAACGATTTTCAGAAAAAACCAAAAAGATTTGCCTTTTTATTCGCCCTTCTTCCGTTCGTCTTTTCGTTTACTTTTTGTTTGCTTGTGTGCTAGATTGCTTGCTTTGTCACGATGACTCAAGAGAATACCAAGTTGTGTGACTTCTCCAATACTAATAATAATGATTTTATTAGTACTCCGATTGCTCCCGCCACTAGTGCGGAATCTTATGAAATTAATGCTGCTTTGCTTAATCTTGTTATGAAAGAACAATTTTCCGACCTTCCTAGTGAAGATGCCGCATCCCATCTAAATACTTTCGTTGAGTTGTGTGATATGCAAAAGAAGAAAGATGTGGATAATGATATTGTTAAATTGAAGCTATTTCCGTTCTCACTACGAGATCGTGCTAAAACTTGGTTTAAATCTTTGCCTAAAAATAGTATTGATTCATGGAATAAGTGTAAAGATGCTTTTATTTCCAAGTACTTTCCGCCCGCTAAGATCATCTCCCTTAGGAACGATATAATGAATTTTAAGCAACTTGATCATGAGCATGTTGCACAATCTTGGGAGAGGATGAAACTAATGATTAGAAATTGCCCCGCACATGGTTTGAGTTTATGGATGATTATACAATTTTTTTATGCGGGATTGAATTTTGCTTCTAGAAATATTTTAGATTCCGCCGATGGTGGTACTTTTATGGAAATCACATTAGGAGAAGCTACTAAACTTCTAGATAATATTATGGCAAATTACTCTCAATGGCATACCGAAAGATCTCCTACTAGTAAAAAAGTGCATGCTATTGAAGAAATAAATACTTTGAGTGAAAAGATGGATGAATTAATGAAATTGTTTGCTATTAAGAGTGCTCCTATTGATCCTAATGATATGCCTTTGTCTTCTTTGATTGGAAATAATAATGAATATATGGATGTGAATTTTGTTGGTAGGAACAATTTTGGTAATAACGCGTATAGAGGTAATTTCAACCCTAGGCCGTTTCCTAGTAATTCCTCTAGTAATTATGGTAATTCCTACAACAATCCTTATGGAAATTATAATAAGATGCCCTCTGATCTTGAGAATAATATTAAAGAATTTATTAGTTCGCAAAAGGTTTCCAATGCTATGATTGAAGAAAAATTGCTCAAGATTGATGATTTGGCTAGGAACGTTGATAGGATTTCGCTTGAGATTGATTCTTTGAAAATTAGATCTACTCCACCCAAGCGTGATATTAATGAGTCTTTAAAAGCTATGAGAACTTCTATTGATGAGTGTAAGGAAAGAACCGCTAGAATGCGTGCTAAGCGTGAATGGCTTGAAAAAGTGTGTTCTTGTGATAATAATGATGAAGATCTTAAAGTGATTGATGTGAATCCTATTGAATCTTTGTTTTCTAATACAAATCTTGATAAAGATGGGATTGGAGATAAGTCAACTTTAGTTAAAAGTCATCCCAATGATTCGGAGTTTATAGATCTTAATGCTAAGATTGATAAAAGTGGGATTGAAGAGGTCAAAACTTTAAATAGCAATGAACCCACTCTTTTGGATTTCAAGGACTTTAATTATGATAGTTGTTCTTTGATTAATTGTATTTCCTTGTTGCAATCCATGTTGAATTCTCCGCATGCTTATAATCAAAATAAAGCTTTTACTAAACATATCGTTGATGCTATGATGAAATCTTTTGAAGAAAAACTTGAGTTGGAAGTTTCTATACCTAGAAAGATTTATGATGAGTGGGAACCTACTATTAATATTAAAATTAAATATTATGAGTGCCATGCTTTGTGTGATTTGGGTGCTAGCGTTTCCATGATTCCGAAAACTTTATGTGATGTGCTAGGTTTTCATGATCTTGATGATTGCTCTTTAAATTTGCATCTAGCGGATTTCACTATTAAGAAACCTATGGGAAGGATTAATGATGTTCTTATTGTTGAAAATAGGAATTATGTGCCTGTAGATTTCATTGTTCTTGATATAGATTGCAATCCTACATGTCCTATTATTCTTGGTAGACCTTTCCTTAGAACGATCGGTGCAATTATTGATATGAAAGAAGGAAACATTAGATTCCAATTTCCGTTAAGGAAAGGCATGGAACACTTTCCTAGAAAGAAAATTAAATTACCTTATGAATCTATTATGAGAGCTACTTATGGATTGCATACCAAAGATGACAATACCTAGATCTATTGCGTTATGCCTAGCTAGGGGCGTTAAACAATAGCGCTTGTTGGGAGGCAACCCAATTTTATTTTATGTTTTTTTGTTTGTTTTTGTTTCTGTTTTTTGAGTGCTTTACACATTATTACCTCTGTAGTAATTGTGTTTTATTGTTTTAATTAGTGTTTGAGCCAAGTAAGACCTTTGGGATGGTCTACGGTGATTGTTGATTTGATTTTGCTGAAAAACAGAAACTTTTGCGCTCAGTCCAGGAATTTTATAAATTCACCAGAGCGTAGAATAAGTCTGAATTTTTTACAACAGATCGATATACAAATTTCACAGATTTTCATAATTTTTCAGAATTTTTGGAGTTACAGAAGTATTCGAAGTTTACAGATTGCTACAGACTGTTCTGTTTTTGACAGATTCTGTTTTCTTTGTGTTGTTTGCTTATTTTGATGTATCTATGGGTTGTATCGGGGGGTATGAACCATGGAGAAGTTGTAATACAGTAGATATTACACCAATAT
Organism: Elymus sibiricus; assembly: GCA_039707655.1. Lineage (NCBI taxonomy): Eukaryota > Viridiplantae > Streptophyta > Magnoliopsida > Poales > Poaceae > Elymus > Elymus sibiricus. The sequence goes on along the minus strand of CM077665.1, from coordinate 456,070,075 downwards.
AAATAAATAATGAGTTCACAACAGTACCTAAAGTGGTGATTTATTTTTCTTATACTAACGGATTTCACGAGTTTTCTGTTGAGTTTTGTGTTGTGAAGTTTTCAAGTTTTGGGTAAAGATTTGATGGACTATGGAATAAGGAGTGGCAAGAGCCTAAGCTTGGGGATGCCCAAGGCACCCCAAGCCATATTCAAGGATACCAAAGAGCCTAAGCTTGGGGATGCCCCGGAAGGCATCCCCTCTTTCGTCTTCAATCCATCGGTAAATTTACTTGAGGCTATATTTTTATTCACCACATGATATGTGTTTTGCTTGGAGCGTCTTGTATGATATGAGTCTTTGATTTTTAGTTTGCCACAATCATCCTTTCTGCACACATCTTTTGAGAGGGACACGCATGAATCGTGAATTTATTAGAATACTCTACGTGCTTCACTTATATCTTTTGAGCTAGGCAATTTTGCTCTAGTGCTTCACTTATATCTTTTTAGAGCACGGTGGTGTTTTTATTTTATAGAAATAATTGAACTCTCGTACCTCACTTATATTATTTTGAGAGTCTTTAAACAGCATGGTAATTGGTTTAGGTTATGAATTTAGTCCTAATATAATGGGCATCCAAGAGGGATATAATAAAAACTTTCATATGAAGTGCATTGAATACTATGAGAAGTTTGATTCCTTGCATATAGTTTTGAGATATAAAGATGGTGATATTAGAGTAAAGCTAGTGAGTAATTGGGGATTGGTAGAAATACTTGTGTTAAAGTTTGTGATTCCCGTAGCATGCACGTATGGTGAACCATTATGTAACGAAGTCGGAGCATGATTTGTTTAATGATTGTCATCCTTTGTGTGAGGGTCGGGAGCGCGCGATGGTTAACTCCTACCAACCTCTCCCCTAGGAGCATGCGTCTAATACTTTGCTTCGATAACTAATAGACTTTTGCAATAAGTATGTGAGTTCTTTATGACTAATGTGAGTCCATGGATTATACGCACTCTCACCCTTCCACCATTGCTAGCCTCTCTAGTACCGCACAACTTTCGCCGGTACATTAAACCCACCATATACCCTTCCTCAAAACAGCCACCATACCTACCTATTATGGCATTTCCATAGCCATTCCGAGATATATTGCCATGCAACTTCCACCGTTCCGTTTATTATGACACGCACCATCATTTTCATATTGCTTTGCATGATCGTAAGATAGCTAGCATGATGTTTTCATGGCTTGTCCATTTTTTGATGTCATTTGCTATGCTAGATCGTTGTACATCCCGGTACACCACCGGAAGCATTCATATAGAGTCATATTTTGTTCTAGGTATCGAGTTGTAATTCTTGAGTTGTAAGTAAATAAAAGTGTGATGATCATCATTATTAGACCATTGTCCCATGAGAGAAAGGATGATGGAAGCTATGATTCCCTCACAAGTTGGGATGAGTCTCTGGACTTTACAAATAATAAAAGAGGCCAATGAAGCCCAAATAAAAAAAAAGAGGCCAAAGATGCCCACCAAAAAAAAAGAGAGAAAAGAGAGAAGGGACAATGTTACTATCTTTTTTTTCCACACTTGTGCTTCAAAGTAGACCCATGATATTCATGATAGAGAGTCTCCTATTTTGTCACTTTCATATAACTAGTGGAATTTTTCATTATAATGCACACCCACTTAGTTTCTTTTTGAGCTTTCATACACTTATAGCTCTAGTGCATCCGTTGCATGGCAAACCCTACTCACTCACATTAATATCTATTGATGGGCATCTCCATAGCCCGTTGATACGCCTAGTTGATGTGAGACTATCTTCTCCTTTTCCTCACAACCTCCACCATATTCTATTCCACCTATAGTGCTATATCCATGGCTCACGCTCATGTATTGCGTGAAAGTTGAAAAGGTTTGAGAACATAAAAGTTGTGAAACAATTGCTTGGCTTGTCATCGGGGTTGTGCATGATTTAAATACTTTGTGTGGGGAAGATGGAGCATAGCCAGACCATATGATTTTGTAGGGATAACTTTCTTAGGCCATGTTATTTTGAAAGGACACAATTGCTTTGTTAGTATGCTTGAAGTATTATTGTTTTTATGTCAATATTAAGCTTTTGTTTTGAATCTTATGGATCTGAACATTCATGCCACAATAAAGAATATTACATGGATAAATATGTTAGGTAGCATTCCACATCAAAAATTCTGTTTTTATCAATTACCTACTCGAGGACGAGCAGGAATTAAGCTTGGGGATGCTTGATACGTCTCCAACGTATCTATAATTTTTTATTGTTCCATGCTATTATATTATCTGTTTTGGATGTTTTATATGCATTAATATGCTATTTTATATTATTTTTGGGACTAACCTATTAACCTAGTGCCAGTTTCTGTTTTTTTCCTTGTTTTTGAGTATTGTAGATAAGGAATATCAAACGGAGTCCAAACGGAATAAAATTCTACGATGATTTTTCTTGGCCAGAAGGAACCCAGGAGACCTGGAGAAGAGGCCAGAAGACCCACGGGTGGGCCACAAGCCACCTGGGAGCGCCCCTGGGGGGGGGGCGCCCCCCTGGCTTGTGGGTCCCCCGTGGCTCCTCCAACCCTAATTCTCCGCCTATAAATTCAGAAACATTCCCCCAATACCAAAACGAGCCACGATAATACTTTTCCGCCGCCGGAAGCCTCTGTTCCCGTAAGATCCCATCTTGGGGCCTTTTCCGGTAATCTGCCGGAGGGGGATTCGATCACGGAGGGCATCTACATCAACTCCATTGCCCCTCCGATGATGCGTGAGTAGTTCACCTCAGACCTTCGTATCCATAGCTAGTAGCTAGATGGCTTCTTCTCTCTCTATGTTCTTCAATACCATGTTCTCCATGATCTTCATGGAGATCTATCCGATGTAATACTCTTTTGCGGTGTGTTTGTCGAGATCCGATGAATTGTGGATTTATGATCAGATTATCTATGAATATTATTTGAATCTTCTCTGAATTCTTATATGCATGATTTCATATCTTTGCAAGTCTCTTCGAGTTATTGGTTTGGTTTGGCCAACTAGATTGGTAATTCTTCCATTGGGAGAAGTGCTTAGTTTTGGGTTCAATCTTGCGGTGTCCTCACCCAGTGACAAAGTAGGGGTAGCGAGGCACGTATTTGAATTGTTGCCATCAAGGGTAAAAAGATGGGGTTTTCATCATATTGCTTGAGTTTATCCCTCTACATCATGTCATCTTACCTAATGCGTTACTCTATTCTTCATGAACTTAATACTCTAGATGCAGGCAGGAGTCGGTCGATGTGTGGAGTAATAGTAGTAGATGCAGAATCGTTTCGGTCTACTTGACACAGACGTGATGCCTATATGCATAATCATTGCCTTGGATATCGTCATAACTATGCGCTTTTCTATCAATTGCTCGACAGTAATTTGTTCACCCACCGTATTATTTTCCTTCAAGAGAGAAGCCTCTAGTGAAACCTATGGCCCCCGGGTCTATTTTCCATATTATATTTTCAGATCTATAAACCAAAAATACCAAAAATACTTTGCTGCAATCTTTTTACTTTTATTTTACTTTTCGTTTTAGTAATCTTTTATATCTATCTCTATCAGATCTCATCCTTGCAAGTAACCGTGAAGGGATTGACAACCCCTTTATAGTGTTGGGTGCAAGTGTTTGATTGTTTGTGTAGGTGCAAAGATTGGGGCCTTGCTTGTACCTCCTACTGGATTGATACCTTGGTTCTCAACAACTAAGGGAAATACTTATCTACTTTGTTGCATCACCCTTTCCTCTTCAAGGGAAAACCAACGCAAGCTCAAGAAGTAAGAAGAAGGATTTCTGGCGCCGTTGCCGGGGAGGATACATAGCAAGTCAAGGCAAGAACTCTCCCGTCAACTTGCCAATTTTTGGCGTGGTTGTCGGAGAGATCTACATCAAGCCTACCAAGTACCCATCACAAACTCATCTCTTGCATTTACATTATTTGCCATTTGCCTCTCGTTTTCCTCTCCCCCACTTCTAAAACGATTTTCAGAAAAAACCAAAAAGATTTGCCTTTTTATTCGCCCTTCTTCCGTTCGTCTTTTCGTTTACTTTTTGTTTGCTTGTGTGCTAGATTGCTTGCTTTGTCACGATGACTCAAGAGAATACCAAGTTGTGTGACTTCTCCAATACTAATAATAATGATTTTATTAGTACTCCGATTGCTCCCGCCACTAGTGCGGAATCTTATGAAATTAATGCTGCTTTGCTTAATCTTGTTATGAAAGAACAATTTTCCGACCTTCCTAGTGAAGATGCCGCATCCCATCTAAATACTTTCGTTGAGTTGTGTGATATGCAAAAGAAGAAAGATGTGGATAATGATATTGTTAAATTGAAGCTATTTCCGTTCTCACTACGAGATCGTGCTAAAACTTGGTTTAAATCTTTGCCTAAAAATAGTATTGATTCATGGAATAAGTGTAAAGATGCTTTTATTTCCAAGTACTTTCCGCCCGCTAAGATCATCTCCCTTAGGAACGATATAATGAATTTTAAGCAACTTGATCATGAGCATGTTGCACAATCTTGGGAGAGGATGAAACTAATGATTAGAAATTGCCCCGCACATGGTTTGAGTTTATGGATGATTATACAATTTTTTTATGCGGGATTGAATTTTGCTTCTAGAAATATTTTAGATTCCGCCGATGGTGGTACTTTTATGGAAATCACATTAGGAGAAGCTACTAAACTTCTAGATAATATTATGGCAAATTACTCTCAATGGCATACCGAAAGATCTCCTACTAGTAAAAAAGTGCATGCTATTGAAGAAATAAATACTTTGAGTGAAAAGATGGATGAATTAATGAAATTGTTTGCTATTAAGAGTGCTCCTATTGATCCTAATGATATGCCTTTGTCTTCTTTGATTGGAAATAATAATGAATCTATGGATGTGAATTTTGTTGGTAGGAACAATTTTGGTAATAACGCGTATAGAGGTAATTTCAACCCTAGGCCGTTTCCTAGTAATTCCTCTAGTAATTATGGTAATTCCTACAACAATCCTTATGGAAATTATAATAAGATGCCCTCTGATCTTGAGAATAATATTAAAGAATTTATTAGTTCGCAAAAGGTTTCCAATGCTATGATTGCAGAATCGTTTCGGTCTACTTGACACGGACGTGATGCCTATATGCATAATCATTGCCTTGGATATCATCATAACTATGCGCTTTTCTATCAATTGCTTGACAGTAATTTGTTCACCCACCGTAATATTTTCCTTCAAGAGAGAAGCCTCTAGTGAAACCTATGGCCCCCGGGTCTATTTTCCATATTATATTTTCAGATCTATAAACCAAAAATACCAAAAATACTTTGCTGCAATCTTTTTACTTTTATTTTACTTTTCGTTTTAGTAATCTTTTATATCTATCTCTATCAGATCTCATCCTTGCAAGTAACCGTGAAGGGATTGACAACCCCTTTATAGCGTTGGGTGCAAGTGTTTGATTGTTTGTGTAGGTGCAAAGATTGGGGCCTTGCTTGTACCTCCTACTAGATTGATACCTTGGTTCTCAACAACTGAGAGAAATACTTATCTACTTTCCTGCATCACCCTTTCCTCTTCAAGGGAAAACCAACGCGAGCTCAAGAAGTAGCAGACTCCTACCAAGGGACCGCATACGAGCACTTCAAGAGGAAATGGCGGGATTTTTGCTTGAGCAGGTCATATCTCCCGACGGAGAATACCATTTCACCTAATGCCTGCATGTAATGATCTGCAAATTGTAGGAGAAATTGTATATACCAAATTGTATATATATATATATGTGTGTGTATGCATGCATGGTCGTACGAGAAATTCTATGATATACTCCCTCCATTCCATTATGTTAGGTGTATTATTTTCAGCACGGTGATCAAGGCACATAATTATATACATGTTAGGACGAAATTAACCTTGCTAAATCATTAATTATATGCAACTAAATCATTTAGGCTAGGAAAGTAAGAGATACACGCAATCAGGAGAGAGATACTTTCCGTTTTCTCTTTACAAGAAGATATGCATGCAATCAGGGGAGATATACTTTCCTTTCTTTGAAGGGCTAACAACAGAATTACGAGAAATTGGAAGAAATGCACCTTACATTGTGAAATTTTGTCAAAAAACAAATACACCTTATATAAAGGAACGGAGGGAGTATATATGATCGGTTCTACGAGAAATTATATTGTATATGCATAACGTGTACAATATGTAGTAGCGTAAAATATGTTTGAAATGAAAAAGAATTAAATGCAAAACACAAAATGAAAAGGAAAAATAAACAATAAACCCTAAACCCCTAAACCCCTAAACCTTTAGTCCCGGTTGGTGACACCAACCGGGACTAAAGGTCCCCACCCTCAGGCGCGTGCTGTCGGCCACGTGGCGGGGATTTAGTCCCGGTTCGTGGGCAACCGGGACTAAAGGGGGGGGGGGTCTTTAGTCCCTATTTATTAGTCCCGGTTGGGGAACCGGGACTAAAGGCCCTTCCCAACCGGGACTAAAGGCTGGTTCTGTACTAGTGCTCCTTCGGATGGGATCGATCATCGGTCGACATATAATGTCGGGTCATAAAGTAGCGGATTTGATCAGAAATGGAAGTGTGATTGCTTATAAAGTGTCACCTGCTTTTGGTTCATTGGCTATTTAGGCCATCTCCAACGGGCTCTCTTAGAGCATATATAGCTGAACCCTCAAGAGGGATTGACACCTCGTAAATTCTCTTTTGAGAAGTTAAGCTGAATTCTCGAAATCTTTAACTATTAAAATATTTGAAGAGAAGTGCATCTCTCATAAATTTGATCAGCCAAAACCAACTTCTCGAATATCTGTTGCTAAGCCGCCTACACTCCGGCGCCATCCCTATCACATTCCTTGCCTCTGGCGATCACCTTGCACGTCGGTCGACACCCCGGAGGCGGCAGCCCCGTCAACCTTAAGCCGCCAAATTCCAGCGATCATTTTTTCTTCATTTTTTCGTCCTTTTGTCGTTTCCGGCCACGACAGTGCTTCCCCTCGTCATACCAAGCCCGGTGGAGCCATGTGCAAAGCTGCAACACACTCGGAGAAACACCTACAAAGAGGAAAAGCTTAATGTACAGGAAGAAAGTGTACATGAAAAGTGGTTGTCGTCCGTCATCGCTGATTTCAATGAATCCTTTCATTCTGGACCATGCTATCGCGCCACTAGGAGAAGGATGCGAGGAAAACCCCTTCAGACAAAGAAGCGCCCAAGTCATGGGCCATGGAGGAGGAATTTCAAATACTTTGTCCTACTTTGTCACACGCTTACGTCGTGACCCTCAAATTGCTTTTGGGTGGACATCTATCCTAAGTACTAGCTAGCTCTTGAAAATCATCTAGTGCTGAAAAATCGTTGTTGGCCGCGTGAAAGGAAGAAGAAAGAAGGAAGTAGTAAGAAGAAGAAGTAGACAGAGAGAGGCTTCCATGTAAGGTCTAGTTCATTTGAGTAGTTAAGTCGGACAGTTTTTTGTAGGTTCACGTTTTTTTAACTCCTTAAATTTAAGGAGTTAAGGTTTGAGATGGTGTTTGATGAGTTAAATGTTGAGGGTTCAGATAGAATTTTATAAAATGCTCGCGAACAAAAAAATTGTTCACAAATTTTTTAAAAATGTTTATGAATTTTTAATATGCTTATTTATTTGCAGAAAAAGTCAAAAATTTGAAAAGGTTCACCAATTGAGAAAGGTTCACAGATTTGAAAAAAATTCACGAATTCAAAAAGTTCGAGAAAAAAATTCACGAATTTTTAAAAAGTTCATAAATCTGTAAAAATTTCATGAATTTGGGGAATTCCTGCGAATTTGTAACAAATTCATGATTTAGGGAAAAAATGCGGATTTGAAAAAACTTTGGATTTAAAAAAAAACTCAACGGATTTGAAAAAGTTTGTGCATTTGAAAAATATCCATGAATTGAAAAAAGTTCACATATTTAAATAATGTTTGTGCAATTTGTAAAAGATCATGAATTTGAAAAATGTTCAGAAAATTAAATGGTTAAGAAATTTTTATAAAGTTTCCATGCTTTAAAAAAATCATGAGCTTTAAAATGAAAACAAAAAATAGATATGAAAACCAAAACAAAACAACGAACGAAATACCGAACAAAATACCAACAGAAAACCAATTAAAACAATTAACTATGGTCGTCCCAGATAACTACCGACGTTTGTCCCTCAGAAAATTGGCCTACTTGCGCTGTCCCGTGTCGATCGCCTGCGGATCCCTTCCATGTGCCCTTTGTACCGGTTGAACACTATTCGGTGTGGGATTCAGTATCTATGAGCCTCTTTATTTGAGTTTCTTTTCTTATGGCAAAACGAAATATCTTCTAAAGTCTAAAGTTCTAGCCTTGATCTCGTCTGCCACCAGCTCATACGTACACCAGTATCCAATCATGGAGAGTGTTGATCATCTAGAGATAATCATTCACAATTTCAACCTATGAAACTAGAAGAAGCCTAGATCATTCCTGGATCAGTGATGGTTAAGCCCTCAAACACTATGCACGAATGCCCCAGCAAGAGGCCTTTCAATGACCATGGTCTGTATAGTATTTGAGGAGGCGCTAGACCACACAGCCTAATGTACACGGTGGGTCGCATGCACGATGCCCCTCATCAAGCAGGCGAACAACATGGCCACTGGCCATTTTTCACCGAAAGAACTTCAGAAAATGCAAGCGTTGTCAAAAATTTAAAAACTTGCATTACTAGGAAAAAGCCTAGTAGTAGCGCGGGTTAAACAACTAGTAGTAGTGCGGGCACCCGCGTTACTGCTAGGGCGCTACAGCTAACTGGTAGTAGTAGCGCGGTGCATCCCGCGCTACTAGTACGTGGTAGTAGTAGCGCGGGTGCCACACGCGCTACTATTAACTATATGTAGCACGTGTCTGTGACCCGCGCTACTACTATTAATTTCAAAAACCAAAAGAATCTCGATCCCGTGCGTGCTGTCAATGGTTCGATCCAGCGACGACAGGGGTCGCCGGAGGCGCGGACGGGCAGCGGCAGACCAGATCCGACGACGGTTGTTGGAGAGGGACCGGATCCAGGGCAGAGCAAGACGACGGTGTGAGGATCCTCTTCGCGGCCAAGGCAGAGAGCTCTTGGTTGGCCATGTCGATGACCTGCGCAAGCATGGGCATGGGAGGTGAGTAAAACCAAAGGGAGAGAGAGAGAGAGGAAAAAAGAGAAACGAGGGAGAGAGAAAGGAGATGGAGAGCGCATCGGGGTTGGTCGCCGGTGGTGAGGTGCTCCGTCGTGGTGGCATGGAGGCGCGGGGAAAGACCAGCGAGCTCCTCGACGCTAGCGACGCGAGGAGGCGGACTCTTGGGCGCCATGAAGGAGGAGGTGTGCTTGGGCAGGAGCACCATGGGAGAGCCTATGGAGAGAGGGGGAGAGTGACGGGAGAGAGGAGGGATTTGGAGGAGGATATGGGGACTTCAAGGCTGTTAACTTACCTTGTACTTAGTAGTAGCACGGGTTTGTACCCCTCGCTACTACTATCAACTTAGTAGTAGCGCGGGTTTATACCCCTCGCTACTATTATGGCATGTCCCGGGGGGGAGGGGGCACGGTAGAGACCACTTAGTAGTAGCGCGGGTTTATACCCCTCGCTACTACTATCAACTTAGTAGTAGCGCGGGTCAATATAGCGCGCTACTAGTCAGTAGCAGTAGCGCGGGTCAATATAGTGCGCTACTAATAAGCGGCTACCTATAAGCTTTTCCCTAGTAGTGTTGGCATGTTGCCTTGAATTCATCATGCAGGGCCATTAAAACAATTGGGGCCATTTAAGGGATGTCGAGTAACGAGATGCTCACAAACAGATCCTTTTGGCCTATCCAAACAGTCTCCTTTGAACAGGATAGTAGAGGGATGAAGGGGGCCCATCCCAGTTAAATTCAGAGGGCGAGGATTAGTTTGAAAACTTAAGTAAAATGTTTGTAGATTTTTTATTGGTCTAGTTTTGACTCACTGGCTATATTGTTCCTTCAGATGCGATCGAGCAACGATCGAAATAATAAGGAAAGATAAAATAGAGGATTTTGTCTAACACTTCTTCTTCGGTACAACCCATTAAACACAATGACGGACCGGATCTGTCCATATCCCTTCATATAGAAGGATAGGAGGTCCTTTTATAAAATACATCGCTCCGACCGTACACAGCAGCGAGCAGTAAACTGGGCCGGCCCAGCAGCGAACGATCTCGGTAGTGGTCTTTTAGTGAAAGAAGTGAAAATCCTAAAACGGTTGTATGAGACAGGAATCAAACACAAACACAAACGAGCAGAACCACTGGAATGGGCCAGCTATCCCGACTAATGAACAGCACCATGTTTTAAGAACTATGATCGACGACATATTTGAACATTTCTTTTGGAAATTTCAACGTGATTTTTTTAAACGGGAACATTTTTCAAATTTGTAAACAAAGTTTTGAAAATGCAAAGATGTTTTAGAAAAGTGGAACACATTTTCAAACTCCGTTTTTTTTACAAAATGAGACTTTTTTAATTCCAAACAATTTTTGAAAAGCAAACAATTTTGAAACTCTGAACTTTTTTGAAAACGTGACCATTTTTTTATATTTTGAAACTCTTTTGAAAAATACCAATAAATAAATAAATATGTTGAACATTTTTTAAACTTTGCGATTTTAAAAATAAAAAGAAATAGAAAAAGATTTATGGACCTTCTTAAACGTTCCCAAACCGGTAAAACCGGCCTAGAACTATCTAGAAGGTTCCCAAAAATGGCATCTGTAGAGACAACAAACATATTAAAATGGGCTGGCCCATGTTCACTCGTATCGATTGGGTTTGTGCGAAACATCGACCGTTTGACATAATAAGCGTCAAATAGGGTCCCCCCTCCAACACACGCACGATGAGACCGATGTCGTCGTCTAGTTAGGCCAACGCTTCAGCATTTTTTTTTCTAATTTTCGCTCTTTTCTCTTTTTTCATCCTTTTTGAACTTTATTGTTCATTTTAAAACTTGTTAAAAATTTGGAAAATTATTTGGAATACCCTAAAGAGTTCTTGTTTACAAATATTTTTTAGAACTTTAAAAAATATTCTAGAATTTCAAAAAAAGTTGGCATGGTGCATTAATTGGCCATATAAGCTCATGGAGTAAATTTGGGTCATGTGACGGATGCCGAAAAAAGGTGGTCTCAAATGGACCCTAATCGCCTACCCAAATACTCTCGGTTGAATATGGTCTATTTTTGGACATGCATGAAATAAACCTAACTTTTTCGGTAGGCGGGCATGCCCATGGTAGGTGTCCATGCCAGGTTTGAACACCGTATGCAAGTTTGTCACATCCGAGCAATTATTGACCATTTTTTCATCGAGAAAACTCCCAAAAAAATGCAAGAATTTTCAAAAACTCAAACAACTCAGGCATGGTGCTTTCAATTGGTAATACAAGGTCATGAAGAAAAACGGAGTGGTTTGGCCTACTACAACTCTCTTTGTTGAACATGGTCTATTTTTTGACATGAATGAAGTGACCCCCAACTTTTGCAAGCAGGTGCGCATGGCCATGGTAGGTATCTATGCCAAGCTTGAACGTATTCTAACACGATACGCAAGTTGCATCACGTCCGACCATTTATCGGTCATTTTTCATCAAGAAAACATCAGAAAATACAAGAATTTTTGAAAACTGAAATAACTTGCCATGGTGCCTTGAATTGGTCATACAAGACCAAGAAAAAAGCGGAGCCATTTTAGGGATGTAGAGAAATGAAGTGCTCCCAAATGGACCCTTCTTGCCTATCCAAACATCCACAGTTGAGCATGGTCTATTTTCTGACATGTATGAAATGAACCCAACTTTTGAAAGAATGTCGGCATACCCATGGTAGACATCCATTTCAGGTTGAACTCCGACACCGTATGCAAGTCGTGTCATGTCCGACTGGCCATTTTTCATCGAGAAAACTCTAGAAAATGCAAGCGTTGTCAAAAACTAAAACTTGGCATGGTGCCTTGAATTCGTCGTGTAGGGCCATTGAAACAATTGGGGCCATTTAAGAGATGTCGAGTAACGAGCTGCTCACAAACAGACCCCAGACCCTTTTGGCCTATCCAAACAGTCTCCTTTGAACATGGTATTTTATTGGAATTCTCAAGATGAACCCCAACTTTTGCAAGTAGGTTGGCATGCGCATGTTAGACATCCATGTCATATTTGAACAAATTTGGACACGTATGCAGGTTGTGTCACGTCCGGCCATTTGGGGCTATTTTCACGGGAAAAATTCTTGAAAAAGCAAAAGTCGTAAAAAACAAATAAATCATCATGATGCCTTAAATTGGTGAAACAAGGCCATAAAAAAAAATTGGTGCCAATTCAAGGATGTCGAGAAACAACGTGCTCATAAACGGAACTGTCTGGCCTACCCGGATACCCTCCCTTGAACGTGGTCTAGTTTTGGAAATTCTTAAAATGGCCTCATCTTTTTGCAAATAGGTGGTCATGTCCATGGTAGGCATCCATGCTAGGTTTACACGATTTCCGACATCGTATGCAAGTTGCAACAAGTCCGGCCATTTATCCGTCTTTTTTGATCGAGAAGACTCTAGAAAATACAAAATTTGTCAAAAACAAAAACAACTTGCCATGATGCCTTGAATTGGTCATACAAGCCAACAAAAAAAATCAAGGTCATTTGACTGATGTTGAGAAATAACGTGCTGTGAAACGGATCCTCCTGGCATACCTGAACACCCTACGTTGAATATGTTGTTTTTTGGGACATTTTTGAAATGACCACAACTTTTGCTACCAGGTGGACCTGCCTATGGTAGGCATCCATTGCAGGTTTCAAGGATTTTTTAAATTTAAAATCATAATTTAGGCAAGTACCTAAAACTATTATTTTAAGTTTTTAACATAACTGGTGTAGTGTCAAAAACGCTCTTATATTATGGGACGAAGGGAGTAATAAATAACAAGGGATAAAATTGAAAATAGTAAAGGCTTTTTAAAAAACATTTAATAAATATTTGAAGGAAAAAATAATTTAGAACATAATTTTAAAGTGTGAGCATTTTTTGAAAAAATAAAAAAGGAAAAGGAAAACAAAAAATAAAAAGATACAAAAAACAAACCGAAAAAGAAAAATAAATAGTGTGAAAAGACCGGGTTGCTACATTAAACCGATCGCTGAGGAATAGTTCTGGTAGTCCGCGTTTCCTCATTAGACATGGAAGCTTATCATGTCTTGGGGTTAGTGATGAGCGATCATCAACGGGAGTTACAAGGTTCGATCCCGCGCACTACCATTCCTTTTTTTGGTGAATCTTTTCTTGTTTCCGTGTGCGACAATCGGCCGACCCAGTTGGACGGCCTTTTATGCGTAACGCCGTCTATTTGATGCTACTCCTCGAAGAGAACTTCTCACTCGCGCACGCTACGAATGTTTCTGGGCCACAACCCATCTAGTGCCCCCTTTGCTCGTTTATCTTTCCTCTCGCTCGTACATAGGATGTTCGCACAAGAATTTTTTGCTCAATTTCTCTGCTCCTTTTGTCTTCGAGTTTAGGGATTTTAAAAATAAGAAATCAAAAAAGTTTTAAGGGTTTAAAATATGCTTTGTAAATTTTAAATAAAATTGTGGATTTGAAAGTAGTTTGTGGATTTGACAAAAAGTTCCCGGATTTATAAAATAATGAATTTGAAGAAGGTTCATGAATTTTAAAAAAGATCATGAATTTGAAAAAGTTTGTGAATTTTGAAAAAATTCACCAATTGTAAAAAGTGTGAATTTGAAAAAATCACGAAATATAAAAATAAGTTCACGGATTCCAGAACAGTTTAACATTTTGAAAAAATCATGGCACTTGAAAAAGATCATGAAAATTGAAAAAGTCCATAGCTTTTGTAAACAAATCATGGGTTTGAAATAAGTTCATTGATTTTGAAAAAAGTTCACGGATTTAAAAAAAGATCACAGGTTTTTAATTTTTTTGAGAAAAGTTCACGGATTTAAAAAAAGAAAACAAAGCGTTGCCTTTTTTAAGCGTCACATCTAACGCGGGAACAAGAAAGGCAAAAAAAATTAGTTTTGAATAGCAGATCGAAATGTCCTAGTTGGTTACTGCCAATGGATTGATATAAAGAGGTAACCAGTTTGAATCGTGCGGGCTTTCGTTATCAAAGAGTTGGGCTTTCTGAATGACGGCGTGCACGTTTCGACGGGCAATCCACCGTACATACAAAAGTGGATACGATGTGCCCGATGTCTATATTACGCGTTTTGTGTGTGTGTGTGTGTTGGGGGGGGGGGGGGTTGTACCGAAGCGGGACCCCTTTTCAGAAAGGGACCCATGATCACTTATAAGTTTAATCTGTTTTGGCTCATTATTTTGTTAGCTTGCTCCATCGGATGGGATCGATCATCGGTTGATATGTAATATCGGGTCACAAAGTAGCGGATTTGATCTGAAGGAAGTATGATTGCTTATAAAGTGTCACCTGCTTTTGGTTCATCGGCTATTTAGGCCATCTCCAACGGGCTCTCCTAGAGCATTTATAGTTGAATCCTCAAAAGGGATTAACACCTCGAAAGATTCTCTTTTGAGAAGCTGAATTCTCGAAATTTTAACTATTAAACTATTTGAGGAGAAGGGAGCATCGGAAACCAACTTCTCGAATATCTGTTGCTAAGACGCCTCCACTCTGGCGCCACCCCTGTCGCATTCCTTGCCTCTGGCGACCACCCTGCAGGTCGGCCGACACCCCGCAGGTGGCAGCCTCGTTGACCCTCAGCCGCCAAATTCCGGCAATCCTTTTTAATTTGATTTTCGTCTTTTTGTCGTCTCCGGCCACGACGTTGCTTCCCCTTCGTCGTACCAAGCCCGGTGGAGCCATGTGCAAAGCTGAAACACACCGGAGGAACACCTACAAAGAGGAAAAGTTTAATGTACATGAAGAAAACGTACATGGAAAGTGGATGTCGGCCACCATCGCCGATTTTAATAAATCCTTTCATTCTGGACCATGCCATCGCGTCACTAGGAGAAGGATGCGAGGAAAACCCCTTCAGGCAAAGAAGCGCCCAAGTCATGGCCCGTGGAGGAGGAATTTCAAATACTTTGTCACACGCTTATGTCGCGCATGACGAGCCTCAAATTGCTTTTGCAGGGCATCTATCCTAAGTACTAGCTAGCTCTTGCAAATCATCCAGTGCTGAAAAATCATCCTTGGCCGGAAGAAGAAAGAAGGAAGTAGTAAGAAGAAGAAGACAAAGAGAGGGTTTCATGTAGGGTCTAGTTTGTTTGAGTAGTTAAGTATGATAGTTTGGTTAGGTTCATGTTTTTGTAACACCCCAAATTTAAGCAGTTAAGGTTGAGATGGTGTTTGATGAGTTAAATTTTGAGGGTTCGGCTACAATTTTATAAACTGTTCATGAATAATGTTTTTTCACAGATTTTAAAAAATGTTTCTGATTTTTAATGTGCTCGTTTATTTGCAAAAAAAGTCACAAATTTGAAAAACTTCACCAATTTGAGAAAGGTTCACATATTTGAAAAAAAAATCATGAATTCAAAAAGTTCACGCATTTGAAAAAACTTCACGAATCTTTAAAAAGTTCATGAATTTGTGAAACGTTAGCAAATTTGTAACAAATTCATGCTTTAGGGAAAAAACTATGGATTTGAAAAAAAATTGATTTAAAAAAAAACCAACAAGGATTCGGAAAAGTTTGCGATTTTTTTTAAAAAATCCACGAATTGAAAAAAGTTCACAAATTAAATATTTTTTGTGCAATTTTTAAAAGATCGTGAATTTGGAAAATGTTCAGAAAATTAAATGGTTCAACAATTACAAGAAAGTTCATATGCTTTAGAAAATGAATCGTGAGTTATAAAATGAATACCAAAAACAAAAAAACAGATCTGAAAACCCAAACAAACCAACGAACAAAATACCAATAGAAACCAATGAAAACAATTAACTACGGTCGTCCCACATAACTACCTACGTTTGTCCCTAAGAAAATCGGCCTACTTGTGCTGTCCTGTGTCGATCGCCTGCGGATCCCTTCTCTGTGCCTTTTGTACCGGCTGAACTCTATTCGGCGCTAGGATTCAACATCTATGAGCCTCTTTCTTTGAGTTTCTTTTCCCATGGCAAAACGAAATCGCTTCTAAGTCTAAAGTTCTAGCCTTGATCTCATCCGCCACTAGCTCATACGTACACCAGGATCCAATCATGGAGAGTGTTGATCTCTGGAGATAATCGTTCACAATTTCAACATATGGAACTAGAAGAAGCTTAGATCATTCCTGGACCAGTGAGCGTTAAGCCCTCAAACACCATGCACAAATGCCCCAGCAAGAGGCCTTTCAATGACCATGGCCTGTATAGTATTTGAGGAGGCCCTAGACCACACGGCATAATGTACACGGTGGGCCACATGCACAATGCCCCCAGCAAGCAAACAACATGTGGCCGCTTAGCCGTGTGGGAGGGCATATCCTATTTCATCAAAAGGATGTGGCTTCGCTGAAGCCTGGACACCTGACGCCCCATTTTGGGCCGGCCCATGTTCGCTCTGGCTTTTCTTATTTTTCCTTTTTTTCTATTACTTTTTTTCTTTTTCTGTTTTTGTTTCTTTTCTTTTCTTTTATTTCCCTTTTTTCTTTTGGTATCTTTTTTGCACATTATAGCAATTCATTGCATCTTTATATACGAAAATGTTCATTGTATTTTAAGAAAATGTTTGCCATATTAAGAAAATGCTCAAGATATTTTCAAAAAGGTTCATTGTTTATTTTTAAATTGTTCAACATATATTGAAAAATATTTTCAATGTGTACTTAAATATTTTTCAGCATATGTCACTAAAATTTCAATGTGTATTTAAATATTTGTTCAGCATATAACACAAAATGTTCAGTCTGTATTTAAAAATTGTTCAACATATACTAGAAATGTTCAATGCATATACACAAAAGTTCATGTATTCAAAAATTGTTCAACGTATGCTACAAATGTTCAATGCATATTTTAAAATTGTTTAACGCATATATTTTTATATATTAAATGTTCATCGCATCTTAAAAAATGTTCATCGTGTATAATTTAAAATCATCATCTTATTTTAGTAAAATTTTCAACGGATATTACAAAATGTTCAATGCGTATATTTCGAAAAAAAATAAAAGTGGTTCGATACTTAGAGCTTTGCGCCGTGAATTTGTCAGGTGTGGTTACTTGCTCGGCTGGCTAGTGGAACTAGCTATCAAGAAGGAGGTTGCGAGTTCTAGTCGCTTAGGCAGCACTTTTTTCAATTTTTGGGAGTTTTTACATTCAGCGACTGCAAATGGGCCGGCCTGTTTAGCGCTGTCTTTAACGAATGCTCTGCTGTTTGCCGCTCGCGGGCGTCCAATAGGACCTCTCGTGTGGGAGCTATGTCTCATCCGTATCAAGATGCTATAGGTCTCGCCTACAGTTACGCGCTATTTTTGTGGTATTTTATCGATTTTTCACTGTTTTGCATATTTTTGTGGTTTCCTTCATTTTTTAAATTCGGTTCATTATTTCGTTCATCGGTTTCCTTTTTCTTTTTTAACACATATCTAAATTTTTCATAGACATTGTATATTCTTCATATACACACTAATGTTGTTTAATAGATGTTTAATATTTTTTAAATACATGTTTAATTTTTTTTCAAATATATGTTTAGATGTCCACTTTTTTCATACAAATTTGTATATTTTTTCTAAACATCAAACACATTTTTTGTATACGTTAAACATTTTCCAAATACATGATTAACATTTTCCAAATACATGTTTTGAACATTCTTTTGTGAATATGTGTTAAACATTTTCTAATACACACAGAAACATTTTCAGAATGATGCAAAACATTTTTTCAAAACAATGCGAACTTTTTACATTGTATAAATATTTTCTTTAATGTCAGATACATTTTTTTGAAATATGTGAGCACTTCTAAATGTAATGTGCATTTTTTCGTGGTACAATGTTTTTTAAAATTCTATAAGTACTTTGGAAATATAGACAACAGTAAAAAACAATAAAAAACACATACATGACATAATCCTGATGAAACCATAAGGCTGGCGGGCTGGGCGCTAGAATCAAATTCCTGGCGGTTTGTTGTAATTCCCGGTCAAATCGAGTAAATTAGATAGCGTCGACGAGAGAGAAGTCCCTGGGCACGCTGAGTTTTTCTTCATACACTGTAGCCAATGTTATTGTTCTTTTCGAACTAGGGTAGCGCATGCTAGCGTTGAAAGTTGGAAGTTACAAGAAGTGTTGGGGCGCGCTTTGCTGCGCCGTTGGTGTGGTTGAGTTTCTTAAAAAAATATTTTGCTTCAAAATATAAGGTGTATGCCGTTGGTGTTGTTGAGTTTCTTAGAAAAACACTTTGTTTAAAAATATAAGGTGTATTCCTTTTTTTAAAATTCAAATCTTTATGTTTGATCAAATTTGTAGAGCAATATATTAAAAAACATAATATCAAATTGGTATGATTAGATCCATCATGAAATGAATTTCCATACTTTTTTGTTTAATATTGTGGATATCGATATTTTTTGTCCGAACTTGATCAAAAGTAAAGCTTTTTTTAAACTAATGCCCCTAATATTTCGGAACTGATAGAATATTTAGTTCGGCGCCTGGGTGAGATGATGGAGTGTGTTCTAACTTAATTTTATGACGCGGTGATTTGTTGGGACTTCGTGGTGTAATTATGTGTTATCCGCTAACCAACTTATATTTATGTTGAGAAATTTCTGTGTCGGCGGCTGCATGTACTATGTTGGTGCTACAATATCAAATGGTGATGCTTATGCTTTTAGATGACGCGGGAGGGTGCGTAGGATTGATATGTTTTTATAGACCGGTTTCTATTGGTTGATTTAAAAATTCGTTGGCTCGGTCGAAATTATAAACCAAATCCAAAATTGAATACCTTAATTAAAATGAAAGAGTTTGAAAATTAGGGAACATAGTGAATTAAAATAATTAAATGGGAGAGCTTGAAAAATTGTTGACCCGGTCAAAATCGGGTGACCCAATTCTAAATTGAATACCCCAATTAATTAAGAGGTCTTAAAAATTATAAAGCATGGTGTATAGTGTAAATAATTAAATAAGAGAGCTTTAAGAAATTGTTGACCCGGTCAAAATTGGGTGAATCAATTCTAATTGGAGACCTCAATTGAATATTGACTGGAGCTTAGTGTCATAGAGGATGTCTTTAATGTGAATGCCAACATAAATTATTCAAAAAGAAAGATTTATTTTCTATAAGCGCTTATCCAAGCGTTGAACGTTGGAGATGGCCCTACCAGCTCCTTGTAGACAGGCTTGGCTTCCGTCTTTCTAAAGCCGAGACATAGCCACGTCTTCTTAACCAGGCGTGCATGGACATGACTAGCTCATGCAGGCCGAAACTATTATGGTGACAAGTGGCTCACGGTCACAGGATGTGTGACACTTCAACCTGGAAGTATTGTGTTTTTTTTTTCGTTCATTCATCTTTTTCAGAACGTTTCAGTCTTTGAACCATGCATCCAAATCACAAACCGTTTTTATCGTTGTGCTTCTCATGTTAAGATCTTTAAAACTAGATCTCATGTTATAAGTTTAGACAAAAATCAAGAAAGATGGAAATGGGTGAAATAATAGAAACATAAAAATCATTAAACAAAGAAAAACCAAAAAAGCCGGGACCAAAAAACCAAAACCCAGACAAAAATCAGAAATCTGAAATAACCCGGAAGCATAAGTCTGCCTTTTCACTTTTTGTGAAAGCACATTTGTGCTTTTCACATATGTGCTCCCCGAAAAGCACATCTATGCTTTATCGCGAAGCATAACTATGATTTTCACTTGTCGGGAAGCATAACTGTGCTTTTCGCTTTCTGGAAAGCATAGCTGTGAGAAGCATAACTATGATTTTTCGTCGCCACCAGGTGTTGTTTTAGTTTACTCTCATGCTCCTGTTTTTGATAATCTTAAAAAGGCTGGCTTGGGTGTGGTGGCACTCATCATGAGGGGCAGTGCACCCTCGCGTACTCCGAGCCCCTTTTTGGAGATTTCGATCCGGAGATGGCAGGAGCCTTAGCGCTTCGCCATGTAGTCATTTTGGATAGAGATGAACGTTTCATGCATGTGAATTTTTGTCTCTCTTTGGTGCAACAAATCGATTCTAATATTCGGGGCCGTTCGAATGTGGGCTCTGTGGTTATGGCTATTAAACAAGCGTCCCTAGCTTTCACAATTTCGGCCTTGAAGCATGTTCGTCGATAATGTAATTTAGTGGCCCATGTTTTGGCCAACTCTTGTAAGAACTAGATGATACCCAACACGTTGTTACGAGAATGTTTTGCAATATATTTAATGAGAATTGGTTGTACGGAAAATGAATATGTAGAGTAATAATATGATAATTAAAACATAACAAATGATTTGTGGTGTTTGGTTATTGTATAATATAAATATCATAATAGTATGGAAATTCGCATGCATGTTTGCATGCTGATGTGGCTTTTTATTATGCATGGTTGCATGTTGTGGTAGATTTTTCCTCATGTATATTGAATGATGAGATGGCATACTTGCATGTTGAGAAAAATAAGTTAGTGAGGTTAGCTATTTAGATACAGAAGGTCCTAGTTTGTTTTCTGTTTCGCAATCTACTCCGGATTGCTTCCAGTAGACCTGGTATGACTTTATTACTTAATCAATAAAATGACACGTTCTTTAAAAAAAACTATGATTTTCCGTGAAACAGAACTATGCTTTTCACAAGCACAACTGTGCTTTTTCACACAGTGTCCGTCACGCAAGGAAAAAGGAGAAAAAAAACATAAGAACCAAGAAAAATCCAAAGCCTAAAGTATAAAAAAACAAAAACACGTGCAAAAAGACAAAAAAACGAGATCTCGCGGGTGCATGCGATAGGCGACATATGACGGCGGTTGGGTGAACAACATAGCAACGCGAGAGCCCTGTAAAAGTGCTCGTCGACACCCTTCCAGGGGTACCCGCTAACTAGTCGCTCACATCTTACTTATTGTCTTTTTATCCAGTAGATCCATGACCACTCGAAAAGGAGTCAATTCACTTGAGTAGTTCAGTTATGATTTTCTCATTGCCAGTTTTCTATAATGGACAAAGAAAAATTACAAAAATAAGTAATATATCTGAAAATGTTCACCACAAACCATAAAAAATGTTCGTGAATTTAATAGTGTTCTAGAATTCAATTTTTTTTGTGAATCTTAGAAATCGTCCCAAATTTAAAATATGATCAGCAGTTAAAAAATGATTTTGAAAAAATGTTGGCAAATTCCAAAATCTTAATGGATTTAAAGAAGGTTGGCGAATTCAAAAAAATGTTCAATGATCTTTATTTAATATTCAAAAGAATTAATAATTTGATCAATAAAAAATGTGTTGAATTCAAAAAAGTGTCCGTGAATGAAAAAAAATCCTCATGAATTTGAAATGTCTACAAAATTAAAAGTTTTTTTGGTGTCTAGAAAAATGATTGTGAATTTGAAATGTTGTCGTGATTTTAGAAATATTCACAAATTCAAAACATATTCATGAATTCTAATAAATCACCGTAATTTTAGAAAATTATTTGCGAATTCAAAAATTGAACATGGCTTTAAAAAATATTCTCAAATTTTAAAAAGGGAAAAAGGTTTTAAACTAAGAAAACGACAAAAAACAAAAGGAAACCAATATAAATATATATAAAAAGAAAATTTGGTCCGAAAATGTTCTAGAACGTTCCGAAACCCGTTGGGAAGAGGGAAGCATTGGGCCAAACTTGACATTTAGAAAAGACAAACATGATAGTTAGGTACCTAGGGTGCACACATCAATAACAACACACACACAAACATATAAAATCAAACCGACAATTATAAAAGTAAAAAATGATGGAAGCTATAACTTGGTGAAGTAAAAAGCAAAAAAATATTGAAGCGATGAAAATAATGAGCAACAATCTACATCAGCAACCATAACAACACCAACTATCTCTTGACACAACGAGAATGATTCTCTAAGAGCATCTATAGTCAGAATTGGCATATCCGTCCCCCTAAACATCCGGGAACGTGCCCGTGCATGCCCGGGGATGCATCGAGACGTGCCATCATATCTCGCTCCCAGCATCCACATATCTCAAATCCGGACTCTCAAATCCATGTAAATCCATGCACGTCGATCATACACTCTAATGTACGTAATTAACAAATGTTGGTACCAAAAATAAATAGTGTTCACATAAAATTATTTTAAGTGCACAACTCAAACATCATCTCTTTGGTTTCCATCGTGGGTCCACATATGCTCCACAAGATCACGAAGTAGCTGCGCATGCACATGATGATATCAAAGATTCTGATGCATATGTAGGAAGTTCATAGGCTGAGCTGCATCTTGATCTTCTGAGATTTGAACTTGTTCACCAGGCGCTTCAAAATCATTGGTTTGGGAAACACATCGCCCCCATCCTCGACAATCATAGTGTGCAAAATAACACAGCATGTCATCAGCTGGCACAAAGTTTTTGATTCCCACATCATTGCAGCTCCACGAACAATTCCCCAACGAGCTCGAAGCACTCTGAATGCCCTCTCCATATCCTTCCTAGCTGCTTCATGCATTGTTGCGAAGTGCATTTGTTTCCTGCCCCGTGGTTCGGATATGATCTTAAAAAATGCCGCCCACCAAGGATAGATGTCATCGGCAAGATAGTATCCCATGTTGTAGTCACGACCGTTGACGGTATAGTTGCACGGCGGTGATTCCCCATTGCAAAGCCTCATGAACATTGGAGGTCGTTGAAGCACGTTGATGTCATTACGAGAACCTGACATTCCAAAGAAAGCATGCCAAATTCACAAGTCATGCGATAGCACCGCTTCTAGTATGGTGGTGGCCTCTTTGGTGTGACCTCGATACATTCCCTGCAAACCTTTGGGGCAGTTCTTCCATTGCCAATGAATGCAATCAATTGATCCGAGCATTCCTAGAAAGCTTCTGGCCTCTCCTATAGCCAACAACTTCTCTGTGTCCTGCACATTTCGTTCTCTCAAATACTCTGCTCCAAACACCTGCACCATGGCGTGGACAAACTTGAAAGTAGTCTTCAGGCATGTGCTCTCCCCCATCCTGACCATCTCATCAACGACATTTGCGGCAGTACCAAGTGCAAGCATCCTCAGAGTACCCGTGCACTTCTGCTTAGCAGAGAAAGAAAGTTGACCGCAAGAATCCCTTGTGAGCTTGAAGTAGTCATCGTGCACCTCCTCTCCCTCCACAATGCACAAAAACAATGGTTTCCGTATGTGAAAACAGCACAAAACCATAGATCATCCATGGAAGTTGGGTTCGGAGAAAAGTAGTCCTTGTGTAGTAGCCGTACTCCAGACACCCAATCCCGATTGATCACTCTTCTCCCTTTGATTGAGACCTTGAAATTGAGAATGTGCTCCACTTGCCGGTCCATTTCCTCTTGCATGCTCATGAGCATGATCATATCCACTTCTTCGTCCGAATTCGAGGAATCGAAGAACTCATCTTGAATCATTTGATCAAGCTCCGTCTGCCCATACTCCTCGTCCGACGAACCATCGGAATTCATTGTTTCCCTATTTTTTTGCAACAAACTAGGTTGGACAATGTGTCGAACACATAGAGTGCAAGGGGGAGCTTGGGAGTTGCCAGACGTACCGCGGTGGCATACGGGCCGACGACAACGTTCCCTGCGGCAAGGATGGGAGGCAGGAGTGTTGTTTCGGTGCTGTCAGCGTAGACGCTCGGAACGGCTGAGGAGCACACGGCGGAGGATCTAGGTGCGATATGTCGCGGAGGAGGAAGAAGAGAGGAGAGAGCAAATGGATCTGATAGGTCGAGCGGGTGGATTTGATGTAATTTGCGGTTTGGTCGGGCTGTCGGGTCCGACAAGGCGGACGTGCCCGGGCATGACACCCCCATATCCGCCCCATATTTGGGCTGGATATGAGGGGTGCCGGTCAGCTCCGACATTTGAGTCTTGTTTGACGTGCCCGTCTGGGTCAAAATTTCGTGACTGATCAGTGACCGGGCCGTCCGCCCGGGCGTTTGAGGCGGGTTTGGGACACCTGGCTGTAGATGCTCTAACATCAACTTCTTCTAGTAGGGAACGACGCTCAAGTGATGCCATCACCAGATCTAACCATCGAAGGCTAGATAATGTGTTTTCACTGTTAAGAACAAGTCCGAGCAAAAACATGCAATATCTTCAATAAGGTAACCACACAAAAAAACACCACTATTTCCAGATATAACCAATAAGGGCCAAACCTCGAGTTTCCACCTCAAAGCTCAAGACCGGTACTTGAGAAGGAGCACCAATCGAAGTCATCTAGTGTTGTCTCTACCACTTTCCGTGATCCGAGGAGCTACATCACAGTCTTGACGTGAGATGCCACGCAAGTGAAGACCATGCTCCCGCAAGCGGAAAGTTGGATCATGACAAGAGAGGGCTGCCACCAACAACTCCGAATAGGGAAGATTGAAAAAGGAAGGTCACCAGCACTGCCAAATCGCAAGTTGGGATGCTTCGACACTCCTGTATAGTCCATGGTCCGTCGTCCTCGTCCGTGGCGGCATAATCAATCATCAAAACACACTCTTCGCTGCAGCTAGACCAGAAGATCCAAGATCCCCAACCTCATCTTGTCACGTGCGTGCCCGAGCAGAGAACCACCATACCAGGATGCAGTAGGCTGACGCTACCGCCTATGTACCTATAGATGGGATTGTGGCCACCGATGTCTCACCACCACAAACTGCCGACCCGACTATAAAATCAACCGCCGCCACTGCACATTCATCTCTTTTGCCTCAAAAGTCATCGTCCATAGCCTGTACCTATTGAGCAACGCCACCAAACCTTGAATCCGGCCCGATCCGTGCTGCCCCAAAGTGTAACCACAATGGCCCCGAGTACCAGGCTAGCAGGAGGTGCCGCACACCATTTCCGCCCCTGCATTACCATGCAAACATCATGTTGTACTGCCTAGCGCCTATGGCTGTGCAGACATCGTGCCTACAGAGCCCTGCTGCCGCATGTTGGGCAAGTGTGCGCATGGGTCACCACTGGGGACCCCCTCGGTGTCGTCTGGGCGAAAGCGATGTGTTTTTTCCTCACCGCCAACAATCAACTATGATGCATTTTGAACAAACAAACCAATCCAAGATTCACGGGGAGATCAGCGCATGCTTTCTGTCACACCACCAACAATTCAATAGTAATGCATTTTAGACAAATACGACCCCTCTCAAGTAGACCGAGAAACGAGACACAACAACATATGAACTTGACTAAGGGCACGTTCGGTTGCCTGCATAAGGCCCAACCAGGCTCGCGGGTTAAGGATTCAGGCTGTTTGGTTGGACTGCATACACTACTCGGCCTACACGACATGAACTTTACAACACTCTTAGCCAGGCCCGCGAGCTACGTTTGGATTGACAGTTTCTCCATAGCCACGCTCGGGTGAGGTAGGGGAGGGGAACGCGGCATTGAGCTCCTGCGACAAGCGAGATGGCGCGAGCTCGTGCGCGTCTTCGAAATATCAGCGGGAGGATTTCGGCTTACCTCCTGCCGATTCGGTTGCCCTATTTAGCCCCCATCCTCTCACTACCCAAAGCCCCGCCACCCTTCTCCCCCCTTTCGAGCTTTCCCACCGACGTGCATCAGCACCGACGACCAGGTAAGTGGAGATCTCCTTCACCGGCAGGCGGGTCCATGGTGGCGGCGACTCCTGTCCTGAACTTCTCCGACACTTCCCGCGTCCCCCCCCCCCGAGCTGCGGCCATGGTATCTGTGAGTTCAATCACCTCTTTCTCTATGTTCGTTCTAGCTAGATCTGAGAGGATGTGGTCATAGGGTTTTATGTGCAAGCATGTGGTAGGATTGATTTGTGCATTGATCTGTGACCAGATGCTAGATTTGGTTGTAGTGGTAGCTATTTGTGCTGGATCTGTGTAGATAGAGTAGCACGATAGTGATGAACACTATGGATTCATTGCTAGTTATGTAGGATTTGTAGCATGCTAGATTAGCTATTTGTGATGAACACAATGGATTCATAGCTAGTTCTCATGTTGTGGTAGCTATTGGTGATGGATTCATATCTATTTGTCATGTATGCTCCTAGTTTCATCGATCGTCCGGTTGTGATGTTGTGGTGTTGTGTGTGCTATGCTTACTGTCAATGCGTGATACGATTGTAGGACATGACCATGCGGATGTAAGATCTTAGTTAGGCCCTTGTCCTATCCGACAACCAATTCGCGACCTCATATGTCGAGGACTCATAGTCCCTCCTCGATCAGAACATGCCTGCTGATCCAGAGGTGTTCGAGGTGTCACCTAGTGCTTCTATCTTTGTGCCAGTTGTGCTTGTTGAGTCAACTGCCACTTCTGCTGCCGCTTCACTGAAGGCCAAGAAGGATGGTAGGGGGAACAACATGAAGTGGGAGCCGTTCATGTCCACGTTCGTGCTGAACAAGATGTGCGAGCTCATCTCTAGTGGGATTAGGACTGACAAGAGCTTCAAGGAGGTACACTTGAACACCGTTGCGAAACAGGTGTTCGAGTTCTATGGCCAGGAGGTGATCGCCACCCAGGTGTACAACCACCTGAGGAAGTGGAGAGCTCGATGGATCCAAGTGTCCAAGCTCAGAGACCTTAGCAGCGCTTCCTGGGATCAGATCACTTGCTCTATCGTTCTGGAGGCAGAGCACTACACCGGCCATGTCGCAGTTAGCTCACTGTCCCCTTGTTTTGCGCACTGTCAACCACTGCCTACTAGCAACTAACAACACTTGTTCTTCTATCTTAGGACCACCCCAAGGACGCTGAGTTCCTCAACACACCCATCCAAAACTACAGCCAGATGCGGCACATCTTCTCCTTCGGCTTGGCAACCGACAAGCATGTCATGGGCTCCTGTGAGGCTCTCGGTTCTCCCATGCGGCCAGAGTTCCCAGGCACCCCAGATGTAGAGGCAGTCCTTGATGGCCCTGTGAAGGAGAAGCCATTTGAGCCTGTCCCTGTGCTCGATAGGAAGAGGAAGAGGGATGACCTGATGGAGGTTCAAAAGCATGACTGAGGTCGTGAAGGAGGTGGAAACCGCCATTAGGGAGAGCAAGACCGTCGACGTCCACCCTGACCTGTACAGCGCCGTCATGGAGTAAGGTGGCTTCAGCGATGAGGGTCTCATGGCAGCTCTGAGCCACCAACTGGACAACAGGGCCCGGGGTGTTGGGCCTGTTGCCATGGCAGATGCCCACAGGGTGCTCTTGCTCAGGAGCTGGCTAGGCAAGTGATGACCCACAAGTATAGGGGATCAATCGTAGTCCTTTCGATAAGTAAGAGTGTCGAACCCAATGAGGAGCAGAAGGAAATGACAAGCGGTTTTCAGCAAGGTAATTTCTGCAAGCACTGAAATTGCAGGTAACAGATAGTTTGATAGCAAGATAATTGGTAACGAGCAAGTAACGGTAACGGTAAATAAGGTGCAGCAAGGTAGCCCAATCCTTTTGTGGCAAAGGATAGGCCAGAACAATCTCTAGTAATAGGCAAAGTGTTCTTGAGGGCACACGGGAATTTCGTCTAGTCACTTTTATCATGTTGGTTTGATTCGTGTTCGCTACTTTGATAATTTGATATGTGGGTGGACTGGTGCTTGGGTGCTGTTCTTACTTGAACAACCTCCCACTTATGATTAACCCCCTCGCAAGCATCCGCAAATATGAGAAAAGTATTAAGATAAAATCTAACCATAGCATTAAACGTTTGGATCCAAATCAACCCCTTACGATGCAACGCATAAACTAGGGTTTAAGCTTCTGTCACTCTAGCAACCCATCATCTAATAACTACTCCACAATGCATTCCCTTAGGCCCATGAATGGTGAAGTGTCATGTAGTCGACGTTCACATGACACCACTAAGGGAATCACAACATACATATCATCAAAATATCGAACACATATCAAATTCACATGATTACTTGCAACATGACTTCTCCCGTGACCTCAAGAACAAAGGTAACTACTCACAAATAATAATCATGCTCAAGATCAGAGGGGTATTAAATAGCATAATGGATCTGAACATATAATCTTCCACCAAATAAACCATATAGTAATCAACTACGCAAGGTAATCAACACTACTAGTCACCCACAGGTACCAATCTGAGGTTCCGGTACAAAGATTTGAACACAAGAGATGAACTAGGGTTTGAGAGGAGACGGTGTTGTTTAAGATGTTGATGAAGATTGGCCTACCAAAGATGAGAGGGGTGTTGATGATGACGATAGCTTCGATTTTCCCCCTCCGGGAGGGAAGTTCCCCCGGCGGAATCGCTCCGCCGGAGGGCAAAAGTGCTCTTGCCCAAGTTCCGCCTCGAGGCGGCGTCGCTTCGTCCCGAAAGTCCTCCTCTGATTTTTTCTAGGTCAAATGTGACTATATACCAGAAGATGGGCTCCGGAGGTGGGCCGAGGTGGCCACGATACACCAGGGCGTGCCCAGGGGGGGTCTGGCGCACCCTGGTGGGTTGTGCCCACCTGGCAGGCCCCCTCCGGTAGTTTTCTGCTCCAGTATTTTTTATTAAATACAAAAATAATCTCCGTAAAATTTCAGCTTCATTGGAGTTGTGCAGAATAGGTATCTCTGAAGTGATTTGCTTAGGTCCAGAATTCCAACTGCCGGTATTCTCCCTCTTTGTGTAAATCTTGCATATTATGAGAGAAAAGGCATTAGAATCACTCCCCAAAGCATTATTATTCAACAAAACAAAGTAAATAACAGTAAGAATTCATGATGCAAAATGGACGTATCAACTCCCACAAGCTTAGACCTTGCTTGTCCTCAAGCGAAAGCCGATATTGAAAAGCATGTCCACATGGTTTGAGAGAGAGGTGTCGATAAAAACAAAATACGGACATAGAAGCATCATGCTTATTAATATAACAACAACAAACTCTAATATAAAAGTTAGTCAACACATTTTTATCATATAGCTTCTTTTGAACAAGTAACAATTCATCACAACATAGAAGTATGAAGCATAAACCTTATTGAAACCAACAAACTATGTTCTCAGTCAACTTTGCAACTACAATTCATCATATTTTCAGGAAGGGTCTCATGTCAGAGTCTTTTGGCAAGTCCACATACTCAACCATCATTTAGTCTTCTATGATTGCTAACACTCACGGCATACCCATGAACAAAAAGTTTCAACCGGACACATAAGAAGATAGGGGCTTATAGTTTCGCCTCCCAACGTATTCACCTCAAGGGTGATGTCAACAATAATAACTCATGCCACCCATATCCAACTGGATATATGTGCCTAGATCTTTCCTCACCACATGATGCTTGCAAAAGGAAAAAGTAAAAAGCAATAGGGGAGAATACTTCGACTCTTGCATAAAAGTAAATATATGAAAGTAAAAGATAGGCCCTTCGTAGAGGGAAGCAGAGGTTGTCATGCGCTTATTGATTTGTATGCCCAATCCCTTAGTGTAAAAGAACATCACACTATATTGCCCCTATGATAGCAACCTTTATTATGCAGTCCGTCGCTTTTATTACTTTGCCATCATAAGTTCGTATAGCGCTCAATTTTCTCTTACACTAATTGATCAAAACACTTTTAGAAGCAATTTTTATTGCCTTATTGCACCGATGACAACTTACTTGAAGGATCTTTCTCGATCCATAGGTAGGTATGGTGGACACTCAAAGAATGAATTTGGGTTTGGGTTTTTGGATGCACAAGTAGTATCTCTACTTAGTGCGGAATTTTTGGCTAGCAAAGATATTGAGCAAGCACCACATGTTGAAGGATCTATGACAATATAACTTCTATGTGGATAAGAACAAGCATAAATCATTACGTTGTCTTCCTTGTCCAACATCAACAATTTTGACATATAATATTTGATGGAGGCTCACAATCACAAAAGATGTCCAAGATAGTGTATTTGCATGTGAATCTTCTCTTCCCTTATTAATTCTTTCATGAATTGCATCATTGACCAATGCTATGTTTGTCAATCTCCAATAAATTTTACTACTTATACTTTTCCTTATGTGATGTCATTACTCACCATAAGATTAGCATATGATTCTTTTCATTTGTTTTCCTTTCCTTTATTTTGATTGCAACAAGAAAGTAGAGAGGCAAAAACTCAAACTAAACTTTATTATATAACTCTCACTCGATTACATAGATAGATAGGCCACGAAACTAACACACGAAAATAGATCATGCTAAACTTTTATTCAACTGAAGCAAAAGGGGAACTAAAGATCGAACTGAAATAGGTAAAGGTGAATAAAAGTGGTGGTGATACGATACCGGGGCACCTCCCCCAAGCTTGGCTCAAGCCAAGGGGAGTGCACATACCCGTGTGCTCAAGTCTCCTTTGGTGGTGGTGATGAAGAAGGTGGTGGTGATGTGGTGTCACACTTCAGCTTCAAAAGATGCTCCAATTTGCGGATGACCCTCCTAAGATTATTGATGTGCTCTTCTAGCAAAATATTTTCACAGATGAGAAATTTATTCTGAACACGGACCGCTTCGAAAGCTCTAAAGGCTTCGATTTCAAGAGGGGTGAGATGACTGTAATAAGGTTGAAAGATATCTTCTTCCTCTCCCTCCTTTGTTGGCGTGGATTGACCTTCTTCAGGGGGCTGATCCACCATAGCTTCCTTGCCCTTCTCTTCCTTGTTGGCTTCTTCCGGCTCCTTCCTCTTCAACTCTATCTTCATTAGCCAGGCATCTTCTTCCACGTTGTTAGAAGAGGGGGAAGACATGATGCCCGACTTGACAGATCTGATAGGAAAACAACAAGAAACAAGAACAGAGGATTTTTCTGCGATGCGGTCGTCAAAATAGTTGGGGGTATATATAGAGAATTTTTATTCTTGGGAAACAAGCATATGGAAGGAAAATGGAGTCGGGAAGGCATCCAAGGTGGGCACAACCCACCAGGGCGCGCCCAGGGGTGCCTGGCGCGCCCTGGTGTATCGTGCTCACCTCGATCACCTTCCGGGTTTTTTTTTCAAAATTTTCTAATATTCCAAAACTGACAACAAATATTTTTGCGGATTTTTCGGAGTCCGTTTACTTACCGTATCACGTACCTCCTATTTTTCAGAATTCTGGAGTGTTTCGGAAGGTTTCTTTTATGTGTTCCTCCGGTGTCATGGTTTGGATAACATTGCTTTCAACATTAATAGGCGTACCTAAGATATAATGCTTAATTCTTTGTCCATTGACCACCTTCGGGTTAGTACCTTCGGCGTTATTAATCTTGATAGCTTCAGAACGATAAACCTCTTTGATAATATAAGGTCCTTCCCATTTGGAGAGAAGCTTACCTGCAGAAAATCTTAAACGAGAGTTGAACAAAAGAACATAGTCTCCTATTTTGAATTCCCGCTTTTGGATTCTTTTGTCATGCCATCTTTTTACTTTTTCTTTAAATAGCTTGGCATTTTCATAGGCTTGGGTTCTCCATTCATCAAGTGAGCTAATATCAAATAGCCTCTTCTCACCGGCAAGTTTGAAATCATAGTTAAGTTCTTTAATTGCCCAAAATGCTTTGTGTTCTAATTCTAGAGGCAAATGACAAGCTTTCCCATATACCATTTTGTATGGAGACATACCCATAGGATTTTTATAAGCTGTTCTATAGGCCCAAAGTGCGTCATCTAATTTCTTAGACCAATTCTTACGAGACCTATTGACAGTTTTTTGTAATATTAATTTTATTTCTCTATTGCTAAGTTCTACTTGACCACTAGATTGAGGATGATAGGGTGATGCAATTCTTTGGTTAACATCATATTTAGCAAGCATCTTACGGAAATCACCATGGATAAAGTGTGAACCACCATCGGTCATTAAATATCTAGGGACTCCAAACCTCGGGAAGATAACCTCTTTAAGCATTTTAATGGAGGTGTGGTGATCAGCACTACTAGTTGGAATAGCTTCTACCCACTTAGTGACATAATCAACAACAACCAAAATATGAGTGTACCCGTTGGAGGAAGGAAAAGGCCCCATATAATCAAAACCCCAAACGTCAAATGGTTCAACAACAAGTCAATAATTCATAGGCATTTCCTGACGCTT
The DNA here is from genome assembly GCA_039707655.1 of Elymus sibiricus. Taxonomy (NCBI): domain Eukaryota; kingdom Viridiplantae; phylum Streptophyta; class Magnoliopsida; order Poales; family Poaceae; genus Elymus; species Elymus sibiricus. Next base: position 456,037,750 of record CM077665.1, on the reverse strand, counting down.
ACCTATATTACCAATTCTTTGTCATTTATCACAAGACAATACAAACTTACGGGCATCCTTGAAGAGAGTAGGCCAATAAAAACCAGATTGCAATACCTTATGAGCAGTTCTATCTCCCGCATGATGTCCTCCATAAGCTTCGGAATGACATTTCCGTAGGATTTGTTCCTGTTCATGCTCAGGTACACAACGTCTAATAATACCATCTACTCCTTCTTTATAAAGATGTGGGTCATCCCAAAAGTAATGTCTCAAGTCATAGAATTTTTTTCTCTTTTGTTGGTATGTGAAGCTAGGTGGTATATACTTAGCGACAATGTAGTTAGCATAATCAGCATACCAAGGTGTGTTTTGTGAAACACTTATTGCAGCTAACTGTTCGTCAGGGAAACTATCATCAATAGGTAGTGGGTCATCAAGAATATTTTCTAACCTAGACAAGTTATCAGCTACGGGGTTCTCAGCTCCCTTCCTATCAACGATGTGTAAGTCAAATTCTTGAAGCAAGAGAACCCACCTAATGAGTCTAGGTTTATCATCTTTCTTTTCCATAAGATATTTTATAGCAGCATGATCGGTGTGAACAATAACTTTGGAATCAACAATATAGGATCTAAATTTATCACAAGCAAACACAACTGCTAAAAATTCTTTTTCAGTGGTAGCATAGTTTCGTTGTGTAGTGTCTAGAGTTTTACTAGCATAATGGATAACATTCAATTTCTTATCAACTCTTGGTCCTAGAACAACACCAACATCATAATCACTAGCATCACACATAATTTCAAAAGGCAAGTTCCAATCAGGTGGTTGAACGATAGGTGCAGAGGTTAAGGCTTTCTTGAGTGTTTCAAAGGCTTCCACACAATCATCCTCAAAAATAAAAGGAATATCCTTTTGCAAAAGATTAGCAAGAGGCCTATAAATTTTAGAGAAGTCTTTAATGAACCTCCTATAAAAACCAGCATGGCCAAGGAAACTTCGAATACCTTTAATATCTTTAGGACATGGCATTTTCTCAATTGCATCAACTTTAGCTTTATCCACCTCAATACCTCGTTCAGATATTTTATGCCCCAAGACAATGCCTTCATTAACCATAAAGTGGCACTTCTCCCAATTCAAGACAAGATTAGTTTGTTCACATCTCTGCAAAACTTGATCAAGGTTGCTTAAGCAATCATCAAAAGAAGTTCCGTAAATGGAAAAATCATCCATGAAAACCTCCACAATCTTTTCACAGAAATCAGAGAATATAGCAGTCATACATCTTTGAAAGGTAGCAGGTGCATTGCATAAACCAAAAGGCATACGTCTATAAGCATAGGTTCCAAAAGGGCAAGTAAAGGTGGTTTTCCCTTGATCGGATTGTGACACAGGTATTTGAGAGAAACCAGAATATCCATCTAGGAAACAAAAGTGTGTGTGCTTAGATAGTCTTTCTAGCATTTGATCAATGAAAGGCAGAGGGTAATGATCTTTCCTAGTAGCTTTATTTAATTTTCTAAAATCAATTACCATTCTATAGCCAGTGACAATTCTTTGTGGAATGAGTTCATTCTTATCATTAGGGACAACAGTAATACCTCCTTTCTTAGGGACACAATGAACGGGACTTACTCATCTACTATCAACTATGGGATAGATTATACCTGCTTCCAGAAGCTTTAATATTTCAGTTCTTACCACTTCCTTCATTTTAGGATTCAAACGCCGTTGGTGATCAACAACAGGTTTAGCATCAGGTTCCATATTAATCTTGTGCTGACATAGAGTGGGACTAATGCCCTTAAGATCATCAAGAGTATATCCAATAGCAACCCGGTGCTTCCTTAGAACCTTCAATGATCTTTCTTCTTCATGTTCTGAAAGGTTAGCACTAATAATAACATGATATATCTTTTTCTCATCAAGATAAGCATACTTCAAAGTGTCAGGTAATTGTTTCAATTCAAACACAAGATCACCTTTAGGTGGAGGAGGACCTCCAAGAGTTTCAATAGGCAAATTGTGTTTCAGGAGAGGTTGTTGTTCAAAGAAATTTTTATCTATTTCATTTCTTTCACGCAAGTGCATATCATTCTCATGGTCGAGCAAATATTGTTCTAATTGATCAGTGGGAGGCACAACAATAGAAGCAAGACCAATTATTTCATCCTTACTAGATAGCGCTTTATCACAAGGTTGTCTACTAAACTTGGAAAAATTAAACTCATGAGACACATTACCAAAGCTGGCACCGACAGTTTGTTTTTCACAATCTATCTTAGCATTGACGATGCTCAAGAAAGGTCTACCAAAGATAATGGGACAAAAGTCATCTTGTGGGGAACCAAGAACTAGAAAATCAGTAGGGTATTTTACTTTCCCACACAAGACTTCAACATCTCTAACAATCCCAAGTGGTGTGATGGTGTCTCTATTAGCAAGTTTAATAGTAACATCAATGTCTTCCATTTCAGCAGGTGCTATTTCATCCATAATTTCTTGGTATAGAGTAAAAGGGATAGCACTCACACTAGCACCCAAATCACATAAACCATGATAGCAATGATCTCCTATTTTGACCGAGACAATGGGCATGCCTTCTATGGGTCTATGTTTATCTTTTTCATCGGGTTTAGCAATTCTAGCGGCTTCATCACAGAAGTAGATAACGTGCCCATCAATATTTTCTACCAAGAGATCTTTAACCATAGCAACACTAGGTTCTACTTTAATTTGTTCAGGGGGTTTAGGTGCTCTTATATTACTCTTATGAACCACAGTTGATACCTTAGCATGTTCCTTTATTCTAACAGGGAAAGGTGGTTTTTCAATATAAGCGGTAGGCACAACTAGATCAACATTGTAGAGGATGGTTTCTTCTTTAGCTATGACCGGTTCTTTAACTTCTTCTTTAATAGGGGGATGATATTTAAACCGCTTCTCCTTAGGGAGGTCAACGTGAGTAGCAAATGCTTCGCAGAAAGAGTCTACTATCTCAGAGTCAAGTCCATATTTAGTGCTAAACTTGTGAAAAGTATCGGTATTCATAAAATATTTAACACAATCAAATTCAGAGTTGCGTTTAATTCTTTCTAGGAGATCCCACTTGAACTCAATAGTCTTCTTCATAAAAGAACCAGCACAAGAAGTATCGAGCATGGATTGATCATTACGAGAAAGCCGAGCATAATTTTTTTGAATGATAACTTATATCGGAATGTCATGATTGGGGCATGAATATAACATTGACTTAAGCCTCCCCCAAGCTAGAGCGATACTTTCTCCTTCATGAGGCCAAAAATTATATATATAATTCTGATCACGATGAACTAGATGCATGGGATAAAACTTTTGGTGGAATTCCAATTGCAAACAATTCCAATTCCACGATCCAAGATCATCACATAGCCTATACCATGTTAATGCTTTTCCCTCCAAAGATAAAGGGAAAACCTTCTTCTTAACTTCATCTCCGGGTAAACCAGCAAGCTTAAATAATCCACATATCTCATTCACATATAAGAGGTGCATATCAGGATGTTCAGTTCCAGATCCTGCATAAGGTTTAGCAAGCAGTTGTTCTACCGTACCCGAAGGAATTTCATAAGTAATATTTTCAGTAGGTGCTGTAGGTTGAGGGTCAACTAATTGTGGTTCCGGTCGAGGTGAAGATACCCTGAACAAACCCCTCAAAGGATTGTTCTCCATAGTAGCAAGTAGCAATAAATTTCAGCACGTAGTATAAGTTTTTCCTTACCGATTTCCACTTACCAAGAGCGCTTCACTCCCCGGCAACGGCGCCAGAAAAGAGACTTGATGACCCACAAGTATAGGGGATCAATCGTAGTCCTTTCGATAAGTAAGAGTGCCGAACCCAACGAGGAGCAGATGAAATGACAAGCGGTTTTCAGCAAGGTAATTTCTGCAAGCACTAAAATTGTAGGTAACAGATAGTTTGATAGCAAGATAATTGGTAACGAGCAAGTAACGGTAACGGTAAATAAGGTGCAGCAAGGTAGCCCAATCCTTTTGTGGCAAAGGACAGGCCAGAACAATCTCTAGTAATAGGCAAAGTGTTCTTGAGGGCACACGGGAATTTCATCTAGTCACTTTTATCATGTTGGTTTGATTCGTGTTCGCTACTTTGATAATTTGATATGTGGGTGGACCGGTGCTTGGGTGCTGTTCTTACTTGAACAACCTCCCACTTATGATTAACCGCCTCGCAAGCATCCGCAACTACGAGAAAAGTATTAAGATAAAATCTAACCATAGCATTAAACGTTTGGATCCAAATCAGCCCCTTACGAAGCAACGCATAAACTAGGGTTTAAGCTTCTGTCACTCTAGCAACCCATCATCTAATAACTACTCCACAATGCATTCCCTTAGGCCCATGAATGGTGAAGTGTAATGTAGTCGACGTTCACATGACACCACTAAGGGAATCACAACATACATATCATCAAAATATCAAACACATATCAAATTCACATGATTACATGCAACATGACTTCTCCCGTGACCTCAAGAACAAAGGTAACTACTCACAAATAATAATCATGCTCAAGATCATAGGGGTACTAAATAGCATAATGGATCTGAACATATAATCTTCCACCAGATAAACCATATAGTAATCAACTACGCAAGGTAATCAACACTACTAGTCACCCACAAGTACCAATCTGAGGTTCCGGTACAAAGATTGAACACAAGAGATGAACTAGGGTTTGAGAGGAGACGGTGCTGTTGAAGATGTTGATGAAGATTGGCCTCCCAAAGATGAGAGGGGTGATGGTGATGACGATAGCTTCGATTTTCCCCCTCCGGGAGGGAAGTTCCCCCGACGGAATCGCTCTGCTGGAGGGCAAAAGTGCTCCTGCCCAAGTTCCGCCTCGAGGCAGTGGCGCTTCGTCCCGAAAGTACTCCTCTGATATTTTCTAGGTCAAATGTGACTATATACCAGAAGATGGGCTCCGGAGGTGGGCCGAGGTGGCCAGGATACACCAGGGCGCGCCCAGGGGGGTCTGGCGCGCCCTGGTGGATTGTGCCCACCTGGCAGGCCCCCTCCGGTAGTTTTCTGCTCCAGTATTTTTTATTAAATACAAAAATAATCTCTGTAAAATTTCAGCTTCATTGGAGTTGTGCAGAATAGGTATCTCTGACGTGCTTTTCTTAGGTCCAGAATTCCAGCTGCCGGTATTCTCCCTCTTTGTGTAAACCTTGCATATTATGAGAGAAAAGGCATTAGAATCACTCCCCAAAGCATTATTATTCAACAAAACAAAGTAAATAACAGTAGGAAATCATGATGCAAAATGGACGTATCAGCAAGCACTACTACTAGAGCTTGCTGCCGGTTACTGGTACGTATCCAACGTATCTATAATTTTTGCTTGTTCCATGCTGTTATATTATCATTCTTGGATGTTTTACAAAGTGCCAGTTGCCTATATCATTTTTTGCTTGTTCCATGCTGTTATATTAGCAACTTTATATCAATTTTTGGGACTAACCTATTGACATAGTGCCAAAGGGCCAGTTGCTGTTTTTGCATGTTTTTTACTTCGCAGACTATCAGTACCAAACGGAGTCCAATCGCGACAAAACTTTTTGGAGATTTTTTTTGGACCAGAAGACACCCAGTGGGCCTAAGAAGTGCCACAGAGGTGGGTCGTGGAGACCACAACCCACCAGGGCACACTAGAGGCCCCAGGCGCGCCCTGATGGGGTGTGCCCTCGTCGGGGCCCCTCTCCACCGCCTCTGATGCCTATAAATTCCCAAATATTCCAGAAACCCTAGGGGAGTCGACGAAAAACACATCCAGCCGCCACAAGTTCCAGAGCCTCGAGATCCAATCTAACACCATCACGGAGGGGTTCATCATCCTCATTGGTGCCTCTCCGATGATGCGTGAGTAGTCCACCATAGACCTACGGGTCTGTAGGCAGTAGCTAGATGACTTCCTCTCTCTTTTTGATTCTCAATACAATGGTCTCTTGGAGATCTATTTGATGTAAACTTTTGCGGTGTGTTTGTTTGGATCCGATGAACTTTGAGTCTTCTTTGATCTCTTATGTGCATGATTACCTATAGCCTCGTATTTCTTCTTCGAATCTTTGGTTTAGTTAGGCCAACTAGATCGATTTTTCTTACCATGGGAAGAGGTGCTTTGTGATGGGTTCGATCTTGCGGTGTCCTCTCCCAGTGACAGAAGGGGCAGCGAGGCACGCATGTATCATTGCTATTAAGGATAACAAGATGGGATCTATTCCTACATGAATAGATCTTGTCTACATCATGTCATCGTTCTTATTGCATTACTCCATTTTTCCATGAACTTAATACACTAGTTGCATGCTAGATAGCGGTCGATGTGTGGAGTAATAGTGGTAGATGCAGGCAGGAGTCGGTCTACTTATCTTGGACGTGATGCCTATATAATGATCGTCGCCTTGGATATCGTCATGATTATTTGATCTTCTATCAATTGCCCAACAGTAATTTGTTCACCCACCGTGTGCTATACTCATGAGAGAAGCCACTAGTGAAACCTACGCCCCCCGGGTCTACTTTTCCAACATATTTCTTTCCGATCTATCTTTTTGCCTCTTTTGTTTTCAGATCTATTATTCCAAAAAAACCAAAAATATATTGCTGGACTTTTTATTTGCTCTTTTTATTTTGTGTTCTTGAGAGATCTATCTCTCCAATCTATCACTATCTAATCTATCTTTTTACCATAAAGAGATTGACAACCTCTCTTTCGCGTCGGGTTGCAAGTATTTGTTCTTTGTGTGCAGGTGCTATTTATTAGGTGGTGGTGATCCTCCTAATGGTTCGATACGTTGGTTTCATAACTGAGGGAAATACTTACCGTCGCTGTGCTGCATCATCCCTTCCTCTTTGGGGAAATACCGACGCAGTCTCAAGCCACGTCAGTTACCGCGTGCATGATCCCGAATGGCGACGACGACAACGACGGCGACTTATATTTTGTGTAGCTAGGCCTTGAAAACTATTTGATGGTATGTATATTTTGTTGAGGTGGTATATACTAACCTCTCATGATGATCGTGAACTTGCGGTTGTAGGATTACACCCTCTTTTGGATATGGTGGTAGGATGACACCATAGTAGTGCTAGGTTAGAACTTGCTATGACATATGATCATGCATGCTTACTACTTCTGCTCCATTGCTTGTTGTTTGATTGATCCATTGCTTGCTTCTTGATTGTTCTTTTGCTTGCTACTTGAATAGCTGCATTTGTGCACTGCAAGGACAAATGGTATGCAATGTTCGTCGGGAGGGCACCGGGAGTTTACAGTTCATGGGAAGCTTGAAGTGAACAAGTTGCATCTTACAACAACAACAACCATAAAGGGTTTAAGACTAGGCAGACGGCAAAAGAAGCTTACGCCAACTATGCGTGAAAGCACACAGTTGGCATGGTTGAAGTTGACAGCGTTGCAGTTGGCAAGGCGGCGCCACGCCTTGCGGTGAAAAACTTCATCATCATGGTGCAGTTCGTCGCCATTGCATTCGTGTGGCATTTGTGTTCTAGATGTGATCATATGTAAGGTAACCTCACCACAGAGGGTACAAGGTTAGCACACCTCGCACCGTGTATGCAACCAAAGAACGTGCTTATGTGTGAGTTTAGACAATGCGAGCAACCAAACACCGTGCGCTAAGCTATCCCCTAATGCGTGAGAACTAAATGCGGGCAACCAAACAGATTGCAGATGTTGATTTAGATGTTGTATTTATCCAACCAGCCTCATGTGAGGCAGGCTTGAGCTAGTCAGGTCCGGCTACTACGGCTGCCAAACACGCCCTAAAGACACCATGCCATTAAGAACCAACCTGCACTAAGGCACAATAAATTTTAAGTTTTTATCTTTGCGACTTACAGTTTTGCAACTAAAATTGATGGTTTTCTCGGTAACTCGTATCAATTTTCAGAGTTGAAACTTTAAGGTACTTTTTGTTGATCGCAGACACTAAAGTTATTGTTTTGTGAGTTGCTTATACTGAGTTTCAAAAGTTGAAACTTAATAGAATTAAAAAAACACGGCAAAGCGTGTTCAAAATCAATCTTATTTGAAACCCCTCGCCATGACAAACACTAATATGAAAACATAACTTAATTTAAACTTTCCGTTCAAAAGATATAAAAGATTTAAATTGGAAGCCAAAAGTAAAAGCATGTGCGAGGGGCTAGGTGCCCCTGCGCCTGCATGCCACAAATGCTCTCCCACATGATTGGGCATGACTAGTAGGTTGCGTGGTTGTGCTCCTATGCCATCAGATCATTGTCCTATACATGAAATAATCTTTTGGTAGGAAGAGACATTTCCACCGATAGTGAGACATCTGTGTTGACTTTCCAATTTTAAAACTCTAATTACAATCTTCAATTAAATTTGGTGGTTTCTATTAAATGAAATCAGAGAAGAGCCCTCTTTATCAAAAAAATAATTAAAATCTTTAGTGGATACTAAGCGATTGTATGCATATATGGGTCTACGTTGCGGAAATTGCTTTTGGAGGCCAAGCTCCACGGAGGCCTTCAAATGCAAAATTCAAAATTCGTGAAAATTCATATTTTGACATTTCAAAAAAATCTGAAAAAATACAGAGATATATGAAGGCATATTGCACAAGTGTATAAATCTTGAGGACAAAATAAGTTGAAATGAGGGCTGATAAAAAAAGACAAATCTTATGGGTTTTAACACATGATACTATTCTTCCTCTTAGACTATGAATTTGTCTTTTTGTACAAGTCGCATTTCAACATATTTCATCTTGAAATTTTACACACACACCTCACATCCTTGTCTAGTTGTACACATTTTTCTGTTTGAAACCAAAATTTTCAAATTTTGATTTTTTCAAAAATTCGGACTCCAGGGAGGCCGAGAGCCAAAACGCAATTCTGTCTACGTTGTACTCCCTTCGTCTCAGAATAAGTGACTCAACTTTGTACTAACTTTGTACTAAAGTTAGTACAAAGTTGAGTCACTTATTTTGGGACGAAGGGAGTACTTATTCTCTTTTCCAAAAGAAGAAAGACATCATGGCACTTTTCAGTTTAATTTTACTTGATTTGTGGGTTGTAGACTCCACCGAATGTACCAAACCCTTAGAGCATCTCTAGCAGACCCCGTATAATGCCCCGACCCGCAAAATAACTGCCAAAATACGGGTCGACGCAAAAAAAACCGTCCGATCAGACCCCGCAAATGCGTTGGACCCGCAAAATTTTTGAGTGGCGCGGTAAAATCCCACCTCCAACCCGCGAAAACACAGGTTTCCCCCTCGACCCGACGGTGCCCCGTATCTCAGAAAAGCGGTTGGCGGGAGGGAGATTTCAGCCCGTGCGCGTTCCTCACCCCCTTCCGCAGCCGCCCGCCATCGGTTCCGCCCGTCCGCTACTGGCGCTTCCGGCCATATCTGCGGACGGAATCACGCCGCCGAGCCGCCCTTCACCCGGTTCCACCTAGCCGCTTCACCGCCCCCCGGATCCGCCGAGCCGAGTCGCCGTCGCCGCCCCGGGATCGACCGCCGCCGAACCAGCGCCACGAGCTGCCGGTGAGTATTTGTGCTTGTGCTTTCGGCTGCGATATGCATAGTTAGTTCATGCGGCGTTCGTATTTGTCATTTTAGATGGAATTGAGCCCTTGTGAGAAGTTTTTGCTCAAGGATTCGTTTGATTCGAATGATTCGGATGTTGTGACGCTTCTTGTGAACCATCGGCAGCAGTTGTTGGTGATGGCTCTCGCTGTGAAGGAGCACGACCATTAGAACCGAAAGTGACGGCGAGGATCGACCGTCTGCCGTCTTTGCATTCCTCGCAAGCGCCACCTTGGGAACGAGACGTTGATGCAAGACTACTTCGCGAACAATCCAACATATCCGCCGCACCTCTTCCGGAGAAGGTACCGAATGCGCCGATCCCTCTTTGTAAAATTAGTGCAAGCTTGCGAGGCCAATTGTCGGTATTTTACTCAAAGAAGAAATGCCGCGGGTTTGAAGGGATTTAGTGCATGTCAAAAAATCTCGGCAGCTATGCGGGTAATTGCATACGGCATTCCGGCTGACTATGCCGATGAGTACCTTCACATTGGTGAAGATACTACAATTGAGTCAGTGCGTAGGTTTGCCAAAATGATCATCCCTGTCTTTGGTGCTGAATATCTTCGGGCACCCAACGAGGAAGACACAAAAAAGTTGATGGCATCAAGTGAGAGAAGAGGTTGGCCAGGCATGCTAGGAAGTATTGATTGTATGCATTGGACTTGGAAAAACTTCCCTAAGGCATGGAAGGGAATGTATTGTGGCAAGTCACGTGATGCAACAATTGTGCTAGAGGCCGTAGCATGCATCCGAGGATTTATGGATTTGGCATTGTTTTTTTGGTATGCCGGGTACTCTCAATGATATCAATGTGTTGCAACGGTCTCATTTTTTTGGTAGGCTTGCTAGTGGTGATGCTCCTGCTTGCAACTACACTATCAATGGGCATCAATACACGAAGGGGTACTATCTTGCAGATGGTATCTACCCTTCTTGGTGCACATTTGTCAAGAGCATCAAAGAGCCCAAAAAAAGAAACAATGTGAATTTGCAAGGGTACAAGAGGCAGCCCGAAAAGATATTGAAAGAGCATTCGGGGTTTTGCAAGCAAGGTTTGCCATTGTTCGTGGTCCTGCTCGTTTTTGGGACAAGCGATCCCTGAAAAACATCATGACATGTATCGTGATTCTTCACAATATGATTCGCAAAGATGAGAGAGACATGAACTTGGAGTTCTTCTACGACAATGTGGGTAGCCGTGTCAAACCAGCTAGAGACCCTAACCGCATTAGAGCATTTCTTTGGACCTACTGGGAGATTGAACATGCAAAAACCCACTATCAGCTTCAGGAGGATCTCATTGAGCACCATTGGCAAAGGGCTGGGCAGTAAACCATTCCATTTTTGCATTCATTTCATTTAATTCATGTGTGATTTGTATTCGGGACAAGTTTTGTATTGAATTATTTAGTTTGCTTCGGTGATTTCAATAATTATTGTAATTTGGATAATTGTTGTACTGTAATATTGACATTTTATCTTATATTAAATTAATAATTCTGAATATATGGCATATGTGTCAAATTCAGATAAAAACCCATCTGATTTGCGGGCCGGCGCGGGCTCCGGCCTAGCAGACCCCACATAGCGGAACTGTAAAACGGAATATCCGCGAATATTCCGTTTTACAGGTCCGCTATGCGGGGTCTGCTCGACTGCAGCCCGCACCGGCCCGTAAAGCTGTTTTTCCGCGAACTGTAAACGAGTTTTGCGGATCGGCGATATACGGTGTCTGCTGAGATGGTCTTAAGTTGACTAGAAACGTTACTTCTCGGGAAAAAAAATCTTGATTGTTGATCCTCTATCTGGCGATAATCTCTGGTCATTGTATATATACCTCAAATTTCGCGCGTGTTTTTTTATGGTGTTGTGTACTTGTGTTAGCTATTAGCATATGCATGGGCCACTCCAGACATTCGACGGTCCATCTCTCGAAAGCTACAAGAGGACATGCAACGAGTACAACTCACCAAAAAAGTAAAAACTAACGACACCGAAACCGAAACCGAAATACAAAGTGATAGAGTGGGTGAAACAAACTAATTGGACGGATCCTTACGGATAGATCAGTCGAAAGGAATTGTGCAGCAACACAACTAAGAACATCTACAGCCGGACATTGCAAATCCAGGCCCTTAAACATTAGCAGACACGTTCGGGCACGTCCGCAGGCATTGACCGGACACTTCTCATTTGTTGACTTCTACACCCGCATCTTTTATATTCAAACCCTCAAAACCATACAACCCATGTACATAAAACAAAATTAACACGCAGTTCATCGAATCAACATTGCATCGCCGCACAAAAAAAGTATAATTTAATGGTAAATCCATACCACAAACAACTTAAACATAGTTAATATTAACATAACTGGAAAGGATGGAGGAAATCACCATTTATTCGTTGGCCCCTTCCCTTCCCGGGCGTTGGCGCGGCTGTGCCCCTCCTCCGTGTAGGCGTCGGCATGCGGAGGTGCGTCGTCGTCGGAGCTGGAGGTGGAGCCACCCGTCAGGTCGGAGTCGGAGCTGCACCTCATGTCCGACAGCCTGCAGAGCAGGCGGTCTTGCTCCTTCGCATGGAGGGCCGCCTTCGCCTTCGTCGTCGCCTCCTTGTTTGCTTCGTGCTCCGACAACTCGATGGCGAGTCGGAGCACCTTGGCATTCTTGCGACGGAGGTGCCGCGCATCCGTCTTCGCCGTCGTGAGAGAGTGGCGGAGGACCGATGCGAGGAGCGCGTCCTTGGGATCGATCAGGGCGCTCGCGCGCGAACGACGCGCGGACATCGCCTGCCCCCTCTTCCTCGCATGCTGCCACTCGCGCCAGGCTGCACGTGCCTCGGACTCGGGCGTCCTCGAGCGCCCAGGACCCAGAGCGGGCACGAGGACCCAATGGTGGCCGGGTATCAGTTCCGGATCAAAGGGTGGTGGAGGTGGGCGGCGTACTTGAAGGAGCGGAGCGGAGCTGCCAAAGCTGCGTGCCTGGCAGGAAGGACCGATGACGTCGAAAACGCTGCGTCGACGGGCGACAGGCGTAGAGGAAGATCCACCGCTGCCGGGGCCGCCTTGCTCGAGCAACGACCTCCTAATGGCGACGCGGAGGGCAAGCTCCTCCACATCGATGGTCGAGGCATCGGATTCTCCGCCGGAGCCACTGCTGCTTCCGTCGCCGGCCATCGGATCAGAGGGAGGGGATCGAACATGGAGTGGACGAACATGGGAGTGAAATGGAGTTCGAATTGACCGATGTCTAGGGTTTGCCAGATGGGGATATTTGTGGGGTTGGGGTGGGCCAGGCTGGGCCAAGACGACGTGCGGACGCGCCCGGGCCGCTCCCATATCCGCCCCATATTTGGGTTGGATATGAGGGGTGCCGGTCAGCCCGGGCGGTTGAGGCCCGTTTGAGGTGCCTATATGGGTCAGATTTTCGTGACCGGTCAATGACCAGACGGACCGCTCGGGCGTTTGAGGCCGGTTTGGGTCGCCCGACTGTAGATGCTCTAATTAAGTTCTCCGTGGTAGCCGCTATCGCCGGTGGCAAGGCATGGACGACGCGTTGATGATGGGTTAGGGCATTTTCAAAGCCGAACCATAAATCGTCCGTAATGTTTGATCTAAACTGTTCGAACACAGCTTGCCATCCAACATTGTCTCGTATATGTTCACGGACTCGTCCGGCTATCCAAAATTCTGCAAACCGGATGCAAAGCTGCGGGAGTTTTACGCGCGTCCGGACCTTCGCCACATAGGATTCTAACACCCCCGACCCATAGAGAACCAATTGTCGTAGACATTGAAAGATTCATGACACTCTGGAAGTAAGAGAATGTCCAGACAGGCTCGCTCTTGATTGCCCGCACTGGAGATTGAAGAACTGCCTATATGCTCTACAAGAGCAATATCGGGTCATGTTAAGAAGCACACCATTATTCTTGAAGAAGTTCTATCACAAAACCTCTGAATTTGGCATGATTTCTTTGGCATGGTCGGGTCTCACGATAACATCAATGTGATGTAGTGGTCTCCATTGTTTGCTAGATTGAGTGAAGGACAAGCTCTTCCATGCAACTATACTGCCAGTGAACATGACTACAACATGAACTATTATCTTGTTTACGGTATCTATTCCCTGTGGGTGATCTTCATGAAGACCATTTTTAAGATAGTTTGTCAGAAAAGAGCTCACATTGTTCAAGGACAAGAAGAAGTTAGAAAGGATGTGGAGTGGACATTTGGAGTGTTCCAAGGCCATTTTGCGGTTGTTCAAGGACCTGCAAAATATGTGCTACGAAGACCTTGTGGGAGCTGATGACATGTTATGTGATCATGCACAATGTGGTCGTGAAGGATGACGGGAATATGCTACCGGAGGTCTGGAATATGAAAATATGGGTGATCCTATTCAACTTTCACATCAGAATCCGACAACTTTAATGAATTTGTCCAAATGCATCAACAAATTCGACATCGAATAACTCATGAGCAGGTTAAGAAAGATCTGACTGAGCTTATGTGGACGCTTAAAGGGGGCACTAAAACATACGTGTGAGTTGAATTCAAGTTTGAACTATTTTATTTTAAAACTTAGTTGGATTATATCGTTCACATTTAAACTATTGTCACATTTAAATGTTTTCACACATCAAAGAATTGATATGTTATTATTTGAAGTGTTGCCGCGATTTTAGAAAAATAGAGGCAAACGTTCGAGGGACAGGGTTGGATAGTAGCTAACTACTATATTCGGATCCGCGGACGACTCTGAACCAGGTCATGAATAAATATTGTACTCGTTTTAAGGTCAGCGTTGCAGATGCCTTGGATGCCGGGTTTGGGATACAGGAGTGGAGGGACATCAAGAAAAGTAAAGAAGGAACCGACAACATGCACCGTGGCCGACGGCTTTCACCAGCGTGCTTGGATTAGGGATATCTAAGGCGCTCTTACTCCCAATGTGGTGGCGGAATACATCGACCTCTGGCGAAGGATCCGGTGAACTACTCTCTCCTTCGAGCCTGACGTCCTGGAGTGGCGCTAGACAAACATCGGTGCTTACACTGCCAAGTCTTGGTGCTTTTCCATGGTTCTACCTCCGTTCTCCACTGGCAGCTAACGTGGAAGTCTTAGTCGCCATTGTGAATGAAAATTTTCACTTGCCTTTATTTTAGCATTGATTGTAATTTTTTGTTGATAGCTTATCAAGCTGACCACTTGCCTTGCTCTCCAAGATCGTTGCTGGACTGTCGCCTGTCTTGCTAGGCACGGTCTACCCCACAATGTCTTTGCTATTCTTGCTCTGCGACCTGGAGCCCGAGTCCATGCAGCATCTTCTCGCCGGCTTTCCGTACTCCCGACAGATCTGTCAAGATATGCTCTCCTGGTACCACTCTTCTGCACCCGCTCCCAACACTAGGGACGCGTTTGGTTGCCCGCATATACCTCAACCAGGCCCGCACGAGAAGAAAAATGCCCGTTTGGTTACCCGCATTCACTGTTGGGCCTACATAGCACGAACATTAAAGCACCTCTGGGCCTGCATCCCTGGGAACGCTCAAATCAGCCGTTTTTCCTCAGCCAGGCTCGAGCGATGCAACCCTAGGCATGTGGGCGTGGGCGGTTGCACGCGTGGGTGTGGTCCCGAGACATTGCGTTGTTTCCAGACGCGTCGTCATAAATTACCCTCACCTCCCCCTCCTCACCGCTCTCTCCCCTCTTCCCCACTCACACCGGAGGCTTCGACGACGGCGACGACCACCTGAGCTCTACTGTGAATCGATCCAAGACGGAGGCGACAACCACCGGTGCGTCTGCAGACCTCCACCGGAGCGCATCGGCCATGGCAGTAAGACCTCGTCCTCTCTGTACATTCACTACTTTCGACTCGGGCTAGATTCAATTAGAGCACGCGATTGAAGAGTTAGGGAGGGGATTGAACACATCGGGCGGGGGGGGGGGGGAGGATTGACATCAATCGATTTTGCATCTATGGCTCATAGGTTATTTTCGATTACATCGGGGCCGGGGATTGGATTGTCTAGCCACGACAACCCTGGAGTCGCGTCGAGCGGCGGGGGGGGGGCATAGTCATCTTCTTTTCTTCCTCATCGGCTTCGTCCTCGTCGTCTTCGTCAAGAACGATGGGTCTTGCACGGTCGCCTGCCGCTGGCGCCCTGGCCACCATCTGCACCTCGTCGTTGTCGGACTCTGGCGACCCGAGCGTATTAGTCCAGTACGCCGCGGCACGCTGGTCTTGAGGCCCCTTGTACTGACTGTACTTGGCCCATCGAGCGTCGCTGGAGTCTGCCTGTATCATGGCCCAGCGCAGGATGTCCACTGACATCGCGCCCTTGGCTGGGTCCGGAACCAGTGTCTTCAGCTCATCCGGCGTAGCCTTCTTCATAACACCATCGGCCTCCTTGTGCATGTCATCGATGCTGCTGAAGTTCGAGCAGACTTCCATGGTGTGCTCGAATTTCTTGCGGTCACCGAGCGAGCACCCAAGGAAGAAGGCCCTCCATCCAATGTCCCAGGGGAAAGGGTTGGGGTTGGAGTTGGAGTTCATGGCGAGGGAGAGGTGGTGAAACAGAGAGGTGGAAGAGGAGAGGTGGTGAAACAGAGGGGGTTTGAGTGCGGTGCTGCGTTAGTAGGGTGGGTTAATATAGGAGCGTTAGGCCGATATGAATGAATGCTGACCATTGAACTGCGTGTTGTTCATAATGCAGATGGACAAGGGCAAGGATGTCGTGCCACCATTGGAGAAGGGCAAGGAGGTTGTGCCTCAATTGGACGAAGTGCAAGTGCTGGATCACCCAAGCCCCAAGCGGAGGAACTATGGCCACTTCCATCAGGAGTCAGGACCAAACCACTTCTGCAAGGTTATCCTTGCTCCTAAGCTGGAGAGTCTGCCTCTGGACTTCACAAAGCACTTCCCCGCCATCCCTACAGAGTTCAAGCTGAAGACGAACACTGGCTGCGCATGGAGGGTGACGGTGAGGGTGATCGACGACAGGGTCACCCTTGATCAGGGTTGGGCCACCTTCGCCGCCGTTCACCAGATCATGATCGGGTACATGCTAACGTTCATGCTGCTGTCCCCCGACACCATGAAGGTGATCGTCTTCAGCGACGAGGGCGTGGAGGTGATCACCAAGTGCAAGGAGCACGGCAATGCCTTCGCCGCGACCGCCTGAGCTCCTGTGGTCCAATCCTTGGTTGTTCTTGCTTTAAGACTTCGGCTTCGTTTAGAACTTATCGTATTGTGTTGGTTTAAAACTTGTTCTGCGTGTTTAAGACTTATGTTTGTGCCTAACATTGTTCTGTTGCTACTAGTTTAGTTCTTACTAGTTCATGTATGCCTTTGATAACCTCACCACATCGAGTAGGAGATTACCACACAACTGTTCTGGATGTAACCAAATAATCGGACTTGTGTTTTCCTCAAACAAGTCCGCAACCAAACAACATGCCTTTCGTTTTAGCACATTCAGGCTAGAGGGGATGCAGGCAACCAATCAATATGCAGATGTTGGTTTTTAGCATGTATATGCTTAGCCAGGCCCAACTGGGACAAGTATGTAAAGTGGCAAAAAACGATGCAGGTAACCAAACGCGCCCTAGATGAAGATTTTTTGGAAAGGTGGCATGCTACCCACTCGGACACTACTGCTTCCCATAGGAAACGGCTGTCCTCGGTGATTCTCCTCATCGCCTGGTCCATCTGAATCCTTCAAAACGCATGCGTGTTCAACGGAATGCAGACATCGATCGCTCGCCGGTCACATGACATCAGGGAAGAGGCTCGAGCTTGGGCGAAGGCGGACGCCAAAGGGCTTGTAAACGTGCTGCCGTAGTTCTTTTTTTGCATTTCGTCGGGCTGATGAACCCACAGTTCTAGTCTGCTCACGCTAGTGCTGGCGGCATCTCTGTGTACGCTGTGCCCCGTTGCGTATTCGCCTGAAAGAAAGACATTCATGAAACGGACGGAGCGATGCGGTGACAGATCTCTCGCGTGGTCGTTCACACGTCGCTCCACCGTACTCAGGTACGCTGTAGTTGATGTCCATGTAGCCTGCACACAAAGGCTCGACTGACGTGTCGGTGTGGTAAAGGCGAATTGGATCGATCTGCCACACTGGCCTTGAAAGCGAATTCTTGCCTTTTTTTTTACACAAGAACAAGCGCTCATATATATATACGCACATACACCCATCCCTATGAACGCGCGCACACACACTCTATCCCTATGAGCACCTTTGAAAGACTGAGCCGGCATATCATTTTGAGACTTACGAAGTCATCGTAGGCGCCTCGTCGTCAACGGGAACGTCTTCTCCCACTAAATGCGCATCGCCGGAAATCCTGAAATAATTACAGGAATAATGCGAGCGCCATGACTTGAATCCTGATGGGCTGGGGATACCAGTGTCTCTCTAACCATCCAACCACGAATTGGTTCGCAAATTCTTGCCTTTCTGTCTCGTGGTGGTTATCTCGAGCTCGATCGGCTTTACTCCTATCTATCTATGGTGCTTGCTTCGTCTGTGGATCTTCTTTTTTCAGCCGATTTTATCAGTTGGTGCTTTCTAGGTAGTTTACCAATCCTAATCGAGAATCAAGAGTCAATAATGAAAAGAAAATCGTACTTCCCACGAGCATCAGCATTTTATGGGATTTTGAGCTTCAAACTCTGACATGCCCTTCCCACGAGTTAATTAATTAACACACTGAATTTGCTAGGTATATATAAACAGGAAACTGGAAATTATTTCCTATTCCAGATTACTATACTAATTTTCTATTGCACCGTACCACGCCGGTTTGTTGTGGCCAGTGAAAAGCTTTTCTGCTGCAAGGCTACCGGTCGCCCATGCAAAACCACACATGCATGCTCCTGTTATACTCCCTCCGTTTCACAATGTAATGTGACCGCGTTTTTTGAGATCTAAGTTTGATCGTATATTTAACCAACGAGACCGATTGCAACGGGAGCAAAAATTATACCACTGAATTTGTATCGAAATACGAATTTAGTGATATAATTTTTGCTTTCGCCGTAGTCGGTGTTAAATGCATGATAAAACTTAGATCTTATAAAATACGAGTGCACTACATTATGAAATGCAGGGAGTATATGAAAGCAGTCGACAATGGCAGAAACACCGTAGATGTCCCGCAGGCGGTACTTCAGCATACATGGTACTCCTGCCTACGTCCTATAGTATCTCGGACGCTTGTCCTTGAGTCGTTGGCCGGTCAGGTTCAGCTGTGATTCCGACCACTGAAGTTTGGTACTCCCTCGGCGCCTAGTGAAATTTAGTGGAAATTAGTTAAGGTTGTAATTAATATCGCTCGTAACCACAGATCCCTTTCTTCGGCTCCCACGGGCAATCATCTTTACCTTCTCGGCTCTCCTTTTGATGCATGCAGATCTCAATTCTTTCCTCCTCACGTATGCAAGACTAAATGCCTCTTTCGATTGCGTCATTTTAGGGCTCGCGATAATCTTATTTTCACGATTCGAAACACAAAATCGACACAATCGCAGTGTAGTTCCTAAGACACCCTCATTGATGTAAAGTTAACTCCTTGATCGCAGTGACATCATCGTCTTGATCGCTGTGTAGCTCCTAAGACGCCCTTGCACCTCGACGGAGGGCATAAAATTGTATCGGCCCTTCGTTTCCTTGGACAAGCCGTTTACGACAACTTCCAACCCATAGATGATGGAGTCAGCTAGAGCCTAGGGTAGATCATCTCCAAAAGTAATTTGATAAAGCCTCATTGATGATGATGTACGCGTGGGAGAAAGGAGTTGACAAAGTTGGTGAAATTGATCCTCCATGTTGGAAATATTAACACTTTTCCGATTAATGTAATGCATGAGTAAACAATAAACATGACAATCACAGTACGCAACTCATATCGATACCTAAGCATGTGAGCATGTACAATACATATAACCAAAAGTAAAGTACATATAACCGAAGCATCTATGCACACAACATATACGGCTAGCACATGAAAGAGTAAATAGGGGATAACAAGTCATACCCTTCGGTTGGTCAGGCCAACGCGGCGGCAATAACATCCTCGACGTCGTCCGTGGCCTTCTTGTTGGCAGCGGCGTCGTCGACCATGGTGTCGATGCAGGAAGTAGTGGAGGCAGAGGAGGACGAATACGGGGACAGATCGGGAGGATTCGCGCCGAGACGCTTGCCAAAAACCTTATCGCTGTTCTCCCGGGCAGGATCTCGAACGACGGGGTTCCCGGAGGCACCTTTTCTCCCGAACGGCCATGCACGCGGTCGTAGGGATGGAATCACCAGAAGCAGCACAGTGAAAGGAACAATAGATGACGATTAGGGTTATGCAAGAGGGAGAGAGTGAGTTCGTGTTCACTCAACATGCCAGCACCTCCCTATATAGACCGTCGGGTAGATGGGCATGGGCTTAGGCCCATGACCGAGTCCGTGAACAACCCACGGTCCAACGTCTCGGATGTTGGAAATATGCCCTAGATGCAATAATAAAAGTAGTTATTATTATATTTCCTTGTTCATGATAATCGTTTATTATCCATGCTATAATTGTATTAATTGGAAACACTAATACATGTGTGGATACATAGACAACACTGTGTCCCTAGTATGCCTCTAGTAGACTAGCTTGTTGATCAAAGATGGTCAAGGTTTCCTAGCCATAGACATGAGATGTCATTTGATAACAGGATCACATCATTAGGAGAATGGTGTGATGGACAAGACCCAAACTACGAATGTAGCATATGATCGTGTCAGTTTATTGCTATTGTTTTCTGCATGTCAAGTATCTGTTCCTATGACCATGAGATCATGCAACTCACTTACACCGGAGGAATACCTTGTGTGTATCAAACGTCACAACGTAACTGGGTGACTATAAAGATGCTCTACAGGTATCTCCGAAGGTGTCTGTTGAGCTGGCATGGATCAAGACTGGGATTTGTTACTCCGTGTGACGGAGAGGTATCTCAGGGCCCACTCGGTAATACAACATCACAACAAGCCTTGCAAGCAATGTGACTAAAGTGTTAGCCACGGGATCTTGTATTACAGAACGAGTAAAGAGACTTGCCGATAACGAGATTGAACTAGGTATAGAGATACCGACGATCGAATCTCGGGCAAGTAACATACCGAAGAACAAAGGGAACAGCGTACATGATTAACTGAATCCTTGACATAGAGGTTCAACCGATGAAGATCTTCGTAGAATATGTAGGAACCAATATGGGCATCCAGATCCCGCTATTGGTTATTGACCGTAGAGGTGTCTCGGTCATGTCTACATAGTTCTCGAACCCGCAGGGTCTGCACACTTAAGGTTCGGTGACGTTTCGGTAGTATAGAGTTATATATGGTGGTGACCGAAGGTTGTTCGGAGTCCCGGATGAGATCCCGGATGTCACGAGGAGCTCCGGAATGGTTCGGAGGTAAAGATTGATATATAGGAAGTTGGTGTTTGAACTCCAGAAAAGTTTTGGGCATTTTCGGCAGTGTACCGGGAGTGATGAATGGGTTCCGGGGGTCCACCAAGTGGGCCCACCACACCCCAAGTGGGTCACATGGACCTGAGGGTGGCGCACCAGTCCCTGGTGGGCTGGGCGGCTGGCCCAAGAAGGCCTATGCGGCTGGGCTTGAGGGAAAGGAAAGTCCAAGTGGGGGAAGGGCAGGAATCCTACTAGGAGTAGGATTGGAGGTGGACTCCTCCACCTCCTCCTCCTTGCGGCCGACTCCTAGGAGGAGATTTCGGCCAGCCAACCCCTCCCCTCCCTCCTATATATACTAGAGGGAGAGAGGGCAAAAGCACTTCAACCCAGAAAGGCCATAGTGCAGCCCTCTCTCCTGATAGATCAAATCCTCTAGTTTTTCAGTAGTGCTTAGGCGAAGCCCTGCTGGAATAGTTCCACCACCGCCGCCGCCGCGCCGTCGCGCTGCCGGGGAACTCATCTACCTCTCCGCTCCCTCTTGCTGGATCAAGAAGGTGGAGATCGTCATCGAGCTGTACATGTGCTGAACGCGGAGGTGCCGTCCGTTCGGTACTAGATCGTGGTTGGATCGCGGGACGCTCGGCGATTTGGATCGCTAAGACGTTCGACTACATCAACCGCGTTTCTTAACGCTTCCCGCTTAGCGATCTACAAGGGTATATAGATCCACTCTCCCTCTCGTAGATGCTCATCACCATGGATAGATCTTGCGTGTGCGTAGGAAAATTTTGTTTCCCATGCAACGTTCCCCAACAGTGGCATCATGAGCTAGGTCTATGTGTAGATGAGATCACGAGTAGAACACAAAGGAGTTTGTGGGCGTTGATATTCGGATTGCTTCCTCCCTTGGTCTTTTCTTGTTTCGGCGGTATTGTGGGATGAAGCGGCCCGGACCAACATTAGTCGTACGCTTACGAGAGACCGGTTCCATCAACTGACATGTAACTTCGTTGCATAAAGATGGCTGGCGGGTGTCTATTTCTCCCACTTTAGTCCGATCGGATTTGACAAAGGCGGTCCTTGGGAAGGTTGAAAAGCAATTTTTGTATCACCGTTGTGGTTTTTGCGTAGGTAAGAATTGTTCTTGCTAGATACCCGTAGCAGCCACGTAAAACTTGCAACAACAATTAGAGGACGTCTAACTTGTTTTTGCAGGGTATGTTGTGATGTGATATGGCCAATTACATGATGAGATATATGTGATGTATGAGATGATCATGTATTGTATAGAATATCACGACTTGCAAGTCGACAAGTACGACAACCGGCAGGAGCCATAGGGTTGTCTTTAATTATTTTCGCCGTTTTTGCTTTACTTTATCACTATGAGTTAGCAATAGTCGTGGAAGCAACAGTCGGCGCGACAACCTCATGGCGACACGTTGATGGAGATCAAGATGATGGAGATCATGGTGTCATGCCGGTGACGATGGAGATCATGCCGATGCTTTGGAGATGGAGATCAAAAGCACAAGTTCATGGCCATATCATGTCACTTATGATTTGCATGTGATGTTAATCCTTTTATGCATCTTATTTTGCTTAGGACGATGGTAGCATTATAAGGTGATCCCTCACTTAAATTTCAAGATAAATTGTGTTCTCCCCGAGTGTGCACCGTTGCGAAAGTTCGTCGTTTCGAGACACCACGTGATGATCGGGTGTGATAGACTCTACGTTCGCATACAACGGGTGCAAGCCAGTGTTGCACGTGCGGAACACTCGGGTTAAACTTGACGAGCCTAGCATGTACAGACATGGCCTCGGAACACAAGAGACCGAAAGGTCGAACATGAGTCATATGGTAGATATGATCAACGTGAAGATGTTCACCATTGAAACCACCTCAACTCACGTGATGATCGGACTTGAGTTGGTGGATTTGGATCATGTGACACTCGAATGACCGGAGGGATGTCAATTTGAGTGGGAGTTTTTAAGTAATATGATTAACTAAACTCATTATCTTGAACAATAGTCTAAGTTGTCTTTACTAAATTTATGTTGTAGATCATGGCTCGCGCAGTAGCACCCCTGAATTTTAATGCGTTCCAAGAGAAAGCTAAGTTGAAAGATGATGGAAGTAACTTTGTGGACTGGGCCCGTAATCTGAGGATTATCCTTACGGCTTCCCAAAAGGGTTATGTCCTTGATGCACCGCTTGGTGATCCACCCGCTCCAGTTGAGTCTCCAGACGTTGTGAACGCCTGGCAGGCTCGTTGTGATGATTACTCAATGGTTCAATGTGCAATGTTGTATGGCTTAGAACCGGGACTTCAAAGACGTTTTGAACGTCACGGAGCATATGATATGTTCCTAGAGTTGAAGTTTATCTTTCAGAAGAATGCACGGATCGAGAGGTATGAGACCTCCGATTAGTTCTATACCTGCAAGATGGAGGAGAACGGGTCAGTCAGTGAACACATACTCAAAATGTCTGGGTATTCCACACGTCTAGCTGAATTGGGGATGCCCCTTCCAGCAGAGGCGATCACTGACAGAGTTCTTCAATCATTGCCACCTAGCTACAAGATCTTCGTGTTGAACTATAACATGCACGGGATGAACAAGTCAGTCGCCGAGCTGTTTGCGATGTTGAAAGTCTCTGAGTCTAAGATTCAGACGGAGCATCAAGTGTTGATGGTCAATAAAACCACTAGTTTCAAGAAGAATGGCAAGGGTAAGAAGGGTAACTCCAAAAAGAGTGGCAAAGCAGTTGCCCCTCCCGTGAAGAAACCCAAGACTGGACTCAAGCCAGAAACTGAGTGATTTCATTGCAAGGGAACTAGTCACTGGAAGCGGAACTGCCCCAAGTATTTGGCTAACAAGAAGGTGGCCAACAACAAACAAGGTATATATGATATACATGTTATTGATGTGTACCTTACCAACTCTCGTTGTAGTGCCTGGGTATTTGATACCGGTGCGGTTGCTCACATTTGCAACTCAAAACAGGAACCGCGGAATAGACGGAGGCTGGCAAAGGACGAAGTGATGATGCGCGTGGGAAATGGTTCCAAGGTTGATGTGATTGCTGTCGGCACGCTCGCTCTTCGATTACCATCGGGATTAGTGATGAACCTGAATAATTGTTATTTAGTGCCTGCGTTAAGCATGAACATTATATCTAGATCTTGCTTATTGCGAGATGGTTACTCATTTAAATCAGAGAATAATGGTTGTTCTATTTATATAAGTAATATCTTTTATGGTCATGCACCCAATGTGAGGGGTTTATTCTTGTTGAATCTCGATAGTGATAATACACATATTCATAACATTGATACCAAAAGATGTAGAATTGATAATGATAATACCACTTTCTTGTGGCACTGCCGTTTAGGTCATATTGGCGTAAAACGCATGAAGAAGCTCCATGCTGATGGACTTTTGGAGTCACTTGATTTTGAATCACTTGACACATGTGAGCCATGCCTCATGGGCAAGATGACTAAGACGCCGTTCTATGGAACAATGGAACGGGCAAGTGACTTGTTGGAAATCATACATACTGATGTGTGCGGTCCGATGAGCATTGAGGCACGCGGTGGTTATCGTTACTTTCTCACCTTCACTGATGAGTTAAGTAGATATGGGTATATTTACTTAATGAAACACAAGTCTGAAACGTTTGAAAAGTTCAAGCAATTTCAGAGTGAAGTTGAGAATCATCGTAACAAGAAGATTAAATTCCTACAATCTGATCGAGGAGGAGAATATCTGAGTTATGAGTTTGGCAGTCACTTAAGACAGTGTGGAATTGTTTCACAATTGACACCGCCTGGAACACCACAGCGTAATGGTGTGTCCGAACGTCGTAATCGAACCTTATTGGATATGGTGCGATCTATGATGTCTCTTGCCGATTTGCCACTATCGTTTTGGGGTTATGCATTAGAGACAGCTGCATTCACTTTAAATAGGGCACCATCAAAATCCGTTGAGACGACGCCATATGAACTGTGGTTTGGCAAGAAGCCAAAGTTGTCGTTTCTTAAAGTTTGGGGATGTGATGCTTATGTCAAAAAGCTTCAGCCTGAAAAGCTGGAACCCAAAGCGGAGAAATGCGTCTTCATAGGATACCCAAAAGAGACAGTTGGGTATACCTTCTATCTCAGATCCGAAGGCAAAGTGTTTGTCGCTAAAAACGGAACATTTCTTGAGAAAGAGTTTCTCTCGAAAGAATTGAGTGGGAGGAAGATAGAACTTGATGAGGTTGTTGAACCTTTACTTCAACCTGAGAGTAGCGCAGCGCAGAAAGATGTTTCTGTGGAGCCTACATCGGTTGAAGAGGAAGTTAATGATGATGATCTTGAAGCTTCGGATCAAGTTGCTATCGAACCTCGTAGGTCGACAAGGACGCGTACTGCTCCTGAGTGGTACGGCAACCCTGTCTTAGAGGTCATGTTCTTGGACAACGATGAACCTACGAGCTATGGAGAAGCGATGATGGGCCCGGATTCCGAGAAATGGTTAGAGGAAATGAAATCCGAGATGGGATCCATGTATGAAAACAAAGTATGGGCTTTGGAAGTATTACCTGAAGGGCGTAAGGCCATTCAGAACAAATGGATCTTTAAGAGGAAGACGGATGCGGACGGTAATGTCACCGTCTATAAAGCTCGACTTGTGGCAAAGGGTTTTTCACAAGTTCAAGGAGTTGACTACGATGAGACTTTCTCACCCATAGCGATGCTTAAGTCCGTCAGAATCATGTTAGCAATAGCTGCCTTTTTCGATTATGAAATTTGGCAGATGGATGTCAAAACAGCGTTCCTTAACGGTTTCCTTAAGGAAGAGTTGTATATGATGCAACCAGAAGGTTTTGTCGATCCAGAGAATGCTCACAAAGTTTGTAAACTCTAGCGATCCATTTATGGACTGGTGCAAGCATCTCGGAGTTGGAATCTTCGTTTTGATGAGGTGATCAAAGCGTTCGGGTTTATACAAGTTTACGGAGAAGCTTGTAGTTACAAGAAAGTGAGTGGGAGCTCTATAGCGTTTCTAATATTATATGTGGATGACATATTGCTGATTGGAAACAATATAGAAATGTTGGAAAGCGTGAAGGAATATTTGAACAAGAGTTTTTCAATGAAGGACCTAGGAGAAGCTGCTTTCATATTAGGCATCAAGATCTATAGAGATAGATCGAGACGCTTAATAGGACTTTCACAGAGCACATACCTTGACAAAGTTTTGAAGAAGTTCAAAATGGATCAGTCCAAGAAGGGGTTCTTGCCTGTGTTGCAAGGTGTGAAGTTGAGTAAGACTCAATGCCGAGTAACTTCAGAAGATAGAGAAAAGATGAGTGTCGTCCCCTATGCTTCAGCAATAGGCTCTATCATGTATGCAATGCTGTGCACAAGACCCGATGTCAGCCTTGCCATAAGTATGGCCGGAAGGTTTCAAAGTGATCCAGGAATGGAACACTGGACGGCTGTCAAGAATATCCTGAAGTACCTGAAACGGACTAAGGACATGTTTCTGGTTTATGGAGGTGATCAAGAGCTCGTCGTAAAGGGTTACATCGATGCAAGCTTTGACACTGATCCGGATGACTCTAAGTCGCAAACCGGATACGTATTTATTCTCAATGGGGGTGCGGTAAGCTGGTGCAGTTCCAAGCAAAGCGTGGTAGCTGATTCTACATGCGAAGCGGAGTACATCGCTGCCTCGGAGGCGGCGAAGGAAGGTGTCTGGATGAAGGAGTTCATGACAGATCTTGGAGTAATGCCTAGTGCACTAAACCCAATGACTCTGTTCTGTGACAACACTGGTGCTATTGCTCTAGCCAAGGAACCAAGGTTTGACAAGAGGACCAGACACATAAAGCGACGTTTCAATTCCATCCGCGATTACATCAAGGAGGATGACATAAATATTTGCAAAGTGCACACGGATCTGAATGTTGCAGATCCGATGACTAAACCTCTTCCAAGGGCTAAACATGATCAACACCAGAACTGTATGGGTGTTAGATTCATTACAATGTAAATCACATGGTGATGTGAGCTAGATTATTGACTCTAGTGCAAGTGGGAGACTGTTGGAAATATGCCCTAGAGGCAATAATAAAAGTAATTATTATTATATTTCCTTGTTCATGATAATCGTTTATTATCCATGCTATAATTGTATTAATTGGAAACACTAATACATGTGTGGATACATAGACAACACTGTGTCCCTAGTATGCCTCTAGTAGACTAGCTTGTTGATCAAAGATGGTCAAGGTTTGCTAGCCATAGACATGAGATGTCATTTGATAACACGATCACATCATTTGGAGAATGATGTGATGGACAAGACCCAAACTACGAACGTAGCATATGATCATGTCAGTTTATTGCTATTGTTTTATGCATGTCAAGTATCTGTTCCTATGACCATGAGATCATGCAACTCACTTACACCGGAGGAATACCTTGTGTGTATCAAACATCACAACGTAACTGGGTGACTATAAAGATGCTCTACAGGTATCTCCGAAGGTGTCTGTTGAGCTGGCATGGATCAAGACTGGGATTTGTTACTCCGTGTGACGGAGAGGTATCTCAGGGCCCACTCGGTAATACAACATCACAACAAGCCTTGCAAGCAATGTGACTAAAGTGTTAGCCACGGGATCTTGTATTACGGAACGAGTAAAGAGAATTGCCGATAACGAGATTGAACTAGGTATAGAGATACCGACGATCGAATCTCGGGCAAGTAACATACCAAAGAACAAAGGGAACAACGTACGGGATTAACTGAATCCTTGACATAGCGGTTCAACCGATGAAGATCTTCGTAGAATATGTAGGAACCAATATGGGCATCCAGGTCCCGCTATTTTTTATTGACCGTAGAGCTGTCTCGGTCATGTCTACATAGTTCTCGAACCCGCAGGGTCTGCACACTTAAGGTTCGGTGACGTTTCGGTAGTATAGAGTTATGTATGGTGGTGACCGAAGGTTGTTTGGAGTCCCGGATGAGATCCCGGACGTCACGAGGAGCTCTGGAATGGTCCGGAGGTAAAGATCGATATATAGGAAGTTGGTGTTTGAACTCCAGAAAAGTTTCTGGCATTTTCGGCAGTGTACCGGGAGTGATGAATGGGTTCCGGGGGTCCACCAAGTGGGCCCACCACACCCCAAGTGGGTGACATGGACTTGAGGGTGGTGCACTAGTCCCTGGTGGGCTGGGCGGCCGGCCCAAGAAGGCCTATGCGGCCGGGCTTGAGCGAAAGGAAAGTCCAAGTGGGGGAAGGGAAGGAATCCTACTAGGAGTAGGATTGGAGGTGGACTCCTCCACCTCCTCCTCCTTGCGGCCGACTCCTAGGAGGAGATTTCGGCCGGCCAGCCCCTCCCCTCCCTCCTATATATACTAGAGGGAGAGAGGGCAAAAGCACTTCAACCCAGAAAGGCCATAGTGCAGCCCTCTCTCCTGATAGATCAAATCCTCTAGTTTTTCAGTAGTGCTTAGGCAAAGCCCTGCTGGAATAGTTCCACCATCACCGCCGCTGCGCCGTCGCGCTGCCGGGGAGCTCATCTACCTCTCCGATCCCTCTTGCTGGATTAAGAAGGCGGAGATCGTCATCGAGCTGTACGTGTGCTGAACGCGGAGGTGCCGTCCATTCGGTACTAGATCGTGATTGGATCGCCGGACGCTCGGCGATTTGGATCGCGAAGACGTTCGACTACATCAACCGCATTTCTTAACGCTTCTCGCTTAGAGATCTACAAGGGTATGTAGATCCACTCTCCCTCTCGTAGATGCTCATCACCATGGATAGATCTTGCGTGTGCATAGGAAAATTTTGTTTCCCATGCAACGTTCCCCAACATCGGACAGTGGAACTTTCTTTAGCGATTCATTAATTAATCCATAACCAATTAACCATTCCTGATCGGCAAAAATAAGGCTCGGCTCATTCCCGCAACCCGCGGCGCACGCGCGTTGTGACGAGACGATGCGTGGCGATGGGAGGCGGGAGGCGGAGGAGCAGTAGTGCGCGTGTACAACTCCTCTTCCCAAGTTCCTAATTGCATGTGGTAAAGCAAGCCTTATAAAGGGGTCTAACTCTCACTCCAGTAGCAGTATGGTACTAACTTCCCACCACCAGCCATACACCTATATGGGCCTTAGAGATTAACCAGAGATTATTGTCTTATATGGGTCAAAGCACATCTATAATCCAACAACCCCCCACCAGATCTCGAGGCGCATTAGTTTGTTATCTCTTCCAAACAATATTTTGATATACCAGAATTTTTAGTGGAGACTATTAAGTCGAACTTTCACCTAGAGCAACCGGATTAGACTTCTTCACAACTGAACAATGGATTGTGCCTTGAATTGATAGTTTAGCTTGCAGAAGTTTTGCCAATTGTCATCTGGTATGTGGCTGCCGAAGGCTAAACCTCACGGATGGAGCTTATTAGTCATACTCCTGACCTGTACATGAGCTTCCTAGAGATTATCCAGTCTCATAGACAGTGACCAGCAGTGGGCTCACATAGGTGTATTCCTCCAAACAATACTCTGTAGGATAGAATCTTGCTTACACAAGCTTACAAGAGTATTGCTTCCAATGGAGTGGGTTAGTAAGGGTACTTTCCTCAGTTGACCGTTGGATTGTTTTCCCAGGTCCTAATTCAAGGGATCTCCGATCACATAGGTTGGGTTAACCCCATGGAAACTTACGTAGGTCTCATGGCCATCTCCCTCGATTCATTTTCTATCACAATCCGTGATAGCCTTTTTCTAAAGGGATCTACTAGATTCTTAGACATCTGGATATAATCCAACTCTATTACTACGGAGATTCTTGAATGCCTGACAGATTTCAATGTTGCTCTTATATGCTTTGTGCATTGCATGTTGTCTTTTGAGCTGTTAGCCTTGGCAATCACTAATTGATTGTCATAGTTCATAAGGATAATCGGGCCAGGCTTATCAACCACCTCAAATCCATCAGAAGCTCTCAAAGTTATTCTACTTCAATGCATGATGTGTCTAATGCTATGAGTTATGCTTCCATAGCCGATCTCGTTAAGATAGTCTACTTGCAAGACTTCCGAAAAGAAACACCACCACCAAGTGTGAACACATACCCACTTGTGGCTTTCATGTCATTAACATCAGCTATCCAATTCGAATCACTATACCCTTAAGCACGGTCAAATACCCAGTATAGTGAATTCCGTAATTCACAATACCTTGCAGATAACGCATGACTTGCTCAACAGCACGCCAATGCACATCCCCCGCATTGGAAACAAACCGACTCATTAGATGCCAGGTCAAGTAGCACAAGCTAGGTACACAAGTGAACCAATCACTTGAGAGTATCTCAATTGATCTATAGTCGTGCCTTCAAACGTTTGAATCCGCATGCTAGGATCATATGGCATTGCAGAAGGTATGCAGTCCGAATATCGAAAACAAATTAAAATATTCTCAACATAGTGGAATTGTAGGATTGTAATTCCACCCTCATTATCTCTCAGTAGCTTGATATTCAAGATAACACCAGCCACACCAAGATCTTTCATCTCAAAGTTATGGATAGAAAAGCCTAGACCTCCTCAATTACTTTGAGGTTGGTCCCAAATATCACCATGTCATCAAGATACAGACAAAGTATAACTCCTTCTCTCCCACTGTGGCGATAGTATACACATTTGTCAGCTTCATTAACAACGAAGCCAACAGATGTCAAAGTGGTATTAAACTTATCATTCCATTGCTTAGGCACTTGTTTGAGGCCATACGAAGATTTTAAGAACTTGTGCACCTTTCTTTCCTGACCATTTACTATAAAGCCATCTGGCTGTTGCATGTAAATTTCCTCGTCTAGCTCTTTTTTAAGGAAAACCGTCTTAACGTCCATCTAATGAATGAGAAGACCATGCGAGGCAGCCAACGAGAGTAACACTCGAATGGTTGTCAGTCTAGCCACAGGTGAGTAATTATCAAAGAAATATTCTTCTTCTTTCTGGGTATAACCCTTGGCCACAAGCCCAGTCTTGTACTTCTCAATAGTATCATCGGGCCTAAGCTTCTTTTTGAACACCCACTTGCACCCCAATGGTTGGCAACCATAAGGACGATCAGTGATATCCCATGTCCTGTTAGCCAAGATGAAATCCATCTTTATACGGACCGCATCCTTCCAGCAGTCCTCATCCGGTGATGCATATGGTTCTGAAATGGAACTGAGAGTTTCATCCACGAGATACACGAGGAAATCATCACCAAAAGACTTTACAATCCTCTCTCTCTCTCTCTCTCTCTCTCTCTCTCTCTCTTGCTCCTAACAGGAGCTTCCTGGTCATCCACACTGGAACTTTCATCACTTTTGTGTTCGTAATATTCCATCGGAATGGTAGGTTCAGAAGTCTGATAGAACTAGTGGAAAAATGGATAGCCACATCTTTTGTTGGTGGCGTGCCATTTTCAACCAACACCACCACTATTTTTTTCAAGTAGTGGTGGCGTTGGCATATTTGGTACGTCAGCTTTATATGGTTAGTGCTCGCGTTGACTTTATTTAACATGTCGCAAATCTGTTGGCCTAGCTATACTCCTCCATTGGAAGATATTCGTGGCATCGTATTTCTATGTACGCCCTAGTTAATTAGCTATTGCTGGAGTCCTAACACATGTCACGCCAGAAAACAATTTTTTCATTTTATGAAGTGTTTTAAGTGTTTAATGATTATATTAGTCAAAAATATAATGAACATTTTATATTATATTTTAGTCTTTAATATTATTAGCATTTTATTATTTCGAGTCTTTTATTATTATGAGTCTTTTATTATATTGAGTTTTTTATTACTTGTAGTCTTTTTTAGGGGTCTTGTAGTCTTATATTAATCTTAGACTTTTTTTATTTGGGTTGTAGTTAGCTATGGCGCCGTGTTTTAGGCCCACGTCAGTATCGACCCACCTTAGTTAACTCGATAAAAGACCTAGTAGTCGTCGCCCTCATTTCACCCCCACACTCCTCCCCTACAACTAGCCGCCGCCGTCACCTCCGGACCTCGTCGCCCGTTGCTGCCCGTCGCTGATACGTCTCCAACATATCTATAATTTATGAAGTATTCATGCCATGTTTACAATAATTTTATATGATTTTGGTATGATTTTATTAGGACAAACCCGGACTGACGCTGTTTTCAACAGAACTACCATGGTGTCATTTTTTTGTGCAGAAATAAAAGTTCTCGGAATGGGCTGAAAATTTACGGAGAATATTTTTGGAAAATATAAAAAATACTAGAGCAAAAAGATACCGGAGAGGAGTCCCGAGGCGGCCACAAGCCTAGGGGGCGCCCCCCTAGGGCGCGCCCCCTAGCTTGTGGGCCCCTCGGAAGTCCCCTTGATGTGAGACCGACGCCAAAAATTCCTATAAATACCAAAACCCCCAGAAAGAAACCTAGATCGGGAGTTCTGCTGCTGCAAGCCTATGTCGCCACGAAAAACCAATCGGGAGCCCGTTTCGGCACCCTGCCGGAGGGGGAAACCATCACCGGAGGCCATCTTCATCATCCCGGCGGTCTCCATGACGAGGAGGGAGTAGTTCACCCTCAGGGCTGAGGGTATGTACCAGTAGCTATGTGTTTGATCTCTCTCTCTCGTGTTCTTGAGATGACACGATCTTGATGTACCGCGAGCTTTATTAATATAGATGAATCATATGGAGTTTTCCCCTCTCTATCTTCTTGTGATGAATTGAGTTTTCCCTTTGAAGTTTACTTATCGGATTGAGTCTTTAAGGATTTGAGAACACTTGATGTATGTCTTGCGATGGGATATCCGTGGTGACAATGGGATATTCTATTGATCCACTTGATGTATGTTTTGGTGATCAACTTGCGGGTTCCGTGACCTTGGGAATCTATGCATAGGGGTTGGCACATGTTTTCGTCTTGACTCTCCGGTAGAAACTTTGGGGCACTCTTTGAAGTTCTTTGTGTTGGATTGAACATGATGAATCTGAAATTGTGTGATGCATATCGTATAATCAAGCCCATGGGTACTCGTGGTGACATTGGAGTATCTAGGTGACATTAGGGTTTTGGTTGATGTGTATCTTAAGGTGTTATTTTAGTACGAACTCTAGGGTTGTTCGTGACACTTATAGGGATAGGTCATAAGATTGATCGGAAAAGATAACTTTGAGGTGGTTTCGTACCCTACAATAATTTCTTCGTTTGTTCTCCGCTATTTGTGGATTTGGAGTGAACTCTTTGTCGCACGTTAGGGATTTACATATGATTCAACTATGTCAGTATTGTTGAGAGAACTTGCACTAGTGAAAGTATGAACCCTAGGCCTTGTTTTTAAGCATTGCAATACCGTTTGTGCTTACTTTTATCATTAGTTACCTTGCTGTTTTTATATTTTCAGATTACAAAAACCTATATCTACCATCCATATTACACTTGTATCACCATCTCTTCGCCGAACTAGTGCACCTATACAATTTACCATTGTATTGGGTGTGTTGGGGACACAAGAGACTCTTTGTTATTTGATTGCAGAGTTATTTGAGAGAGACCATCTTCATCCTACGCCTCCCATGGATTGATAAACCTTAGGTCATCCACTTGAGGGAAATTTGCTACTGTCCTACAAAACTTTGCGCTTGGAGGCCCAACACGAGTCTACAAGAAGAAGGTTGTGTAGTAGACATCAAGCTCTTTTCTGGCGCCGTTGCCGGGGAGGTGAGTGCTTGAAGGTATATCTTTAGATCTTGCAATTAAATCTTTTAGTTTCTTGTTTATCACTAGTTTGGTTTTATAAAAGAAAACTACAAAAAAATGGAGTTTAGGTTGCATCATTTGTATCGTCTTTATAATGTCTTTCGTGAAAATAAGGATTCATAAAATTGTGCTCAATTGGTAGAGGAAGAAATTATGAAAATACTTTATGAGAATTCCTTGAATGATGAGCATGATAGAAATATTTTTAGTTTGAATTCTCTGAATATCCATGATGCTAATGATATGCAAAGCCACAAGCTTGGGGATGCTATGGTTGATGAAGATGATATTTTTAGTCCCCCAAGTTTTGATGAGCAAATTTATTATGATGATGGCATGCCTCCTATCTATGATGATTATGATGATGACATGTATGCTATAAAGAGTGATAGTAACCATGAAACTTGTCATCATGATTTTAATATTGAATGTGGTTATGTCAATCAAGTATCTCATGATAGTTATTTTGTTGAGTTTGCTCCCACTATTATGAATGAGAAGAAAATTGCTTATGTGGAGAGTGACAAATTTTCTATGCTTGTGGATCATGAAGATAATGCTTTATGTGATAGTTATGTTGTGAAATTCCTTCATGATGCTACTGAAAATTATTATGAGGGAGGAACATATGCTTGTAGGAATTGCAATAATATCAAGTTTCCTCTCTATGTGTTCAAAGTTTTGAAGTTATGCTTGTTTTGCCTTCCTATGCTAGTTGATTCTTGCTCCCATAAATTGTTTGCTCACAAAATCCCTATGCATAGGAAGTGGGTTAGACTTAAATGTGCTTTTCATGAGATTCATGATGCTCTTTTGCATGTTATAATTATTATTCCTATGTGAGCATCAATGAAATCATCATGCCTAGCTAAAAGGCATTCAAGAAAAGCGCTTGTTGGGAGACAACCCAACACTTTTACTTTCTGTTTTTGTGTGATCACATGATTAAGCTACTGTAGTAATCATGTTTTATGCCTTTTATTTCAATAAAGTGCCAAGTAAAGCCTTTGGGCTGACTCACAAGATGAGTAGAATTGATGCTGAACCAAAACAGAAACTTTTGACTCCAGTACAGGAATTTTAATTTTTTACTGGAGCGTGATAGTGATCTGAAATTTTTACACAGTCTTTATATACAAATTATTCAGGTTGTCCTAATTTTTCAGAATTTTAGAGACAGGGAAGTATGGTTACACTACAGATCTTCACAGACTGTTCTGTTTTTGACAGATTCTGTTTTGCATGCATAGTTTGCTTGTTTTAGTGTTTCCATAGCTTATATTTAGCGGTATAAATTATGGGAATGATAGAATACAGTAGGTATCATGTGGGAACAATTATGAATCTTGTCTTTACAGTACCTAAGTGAATTATTTATCTTTATTATACTAACCCATCTCACGAAGTTCCGTTAAGTTTTGTGTGATTGAAGTTTTCAAGTTTTGGGTGAGACACCGATATGAGGAGAATAAGGAGTGACAAGAATCTAAGCTTGGGGATGCCCAAGGCAACCCCAAGGTAATATCCAAGGAATACTCAAGCGCCTAAGCTTGGGGATGCCCCGGAAGGCATCCCCTCTTTCGTCTCCAACATTATCGGTATAACTTACTTAGAGCTATATTTTTATTCGTCACATAATATGAGTTTTGCTTGGAGCGTCATTTTATTTTCTTGTTCTCTGTTAGGTGTCATTTATAATCTTGTTTTTCAATAAAAAGTTCCAAGAATTGCCTTTAGGATGCTTGAATTGCATGTTTGATGTGCGCTGTGTAAAAACATAAACTTTTTCTGTAGTGTTTGAATTTTCATATTTTACTGGAACGTGGAAACTTTCTGAAATTTTTACACAGTGTTTTCATATAAATTTTTTAGCGTCTCCTAAATTTTCATAATTTTTTGAGTTAAGGAAGTACGCTGTTTTCATAAATTTCTACAGACTGTTCTGTTTGGACAGATTGCTGTCATAGTTTTGTTATCTACTTATCCTCTAGTTTCCATAGCCTATATTGGTAGATATAAATTGTGGAAATGATAGTAAACAGTAGATGATGTTTGAAAATTATTGTGCAACTTGTCTTGGCAGTACATAAAGAGTTGATTTATTATTATGTGTACTAACCTATCTCACGAGTTCTTTTCGAGTTTTGTGTGGATGAAGTTTTTGAGAATAGGTGAAACCGGGATATGAGAGGATTGAACGAGATTCAAAAGTTCAAGCTTGGGGATGCCCAAGGCACCCCAAGTAAATATTTCAAGAAGTCTCAAGCATCTAAGCTTGGGGATGCTACGCATCCCACCTCTCTTCATCAAGAATTATCGGTTAGCCTATGTTGAGCCTAAATTTTTATTCATTCACATGATGCGTGCTATTCTTGGAGTGCTATTTTTATTTTGCTTGATGTTTAATAAAATACTTAAGATCTGAAATTCTTAGATGAGAGAGTCTTCACATAGTTATTTAATTGTTGGCTACTCATTGATCTTCACTTATATCTTTTTGGAGTAGTTTGTCATTCACTCTCGTGCTTCACTTATATCCTATGAGTAAATGGTTGAATGAATTGAATATCATAAATCTGAAATTAAATTTGCTTCATATACTTATCCCATGGGGAGTAAAGAATTTACACATAATAAGTATAGGTGGTAAAATTTATTGAAAGTTAGCAAACACCGCATTGGTCACTTGAGCAATTCATGAAAGAATATTGAAGGAAGAGAGATTCCACATATAAATATACTATCTTGGACATCTTCTATGATTGTGAGCTCATTAATTATTTTCAAAACTCGAGAAAATTAGTTAAAATTGGACAAGGAAGACATGAGTTATGTTTGGGTATATTTGTATAGAAGTTATATTGTTATGGATCCTCCAACATGTGGTGCTTGCTTCCACCTCATACTAGCCAAAACTCCCGCACCAAGTAGAAATATTACTTGTGCATCCAAACACCCTTAAACCAGTTTTGCCATGAAATTCCACTATACCTACCTATGGATTGAGTAAGATCCTTCAAGTAAGTTGTCATCGGTGCAAAAAGCAATAAAAATTGCTCCTAAATATGTATTATCTTTTATTGTAAGGGAAAATAAGCGTTGTACAAACTTGTGATGGTAAAGAAATAAAAGCGACGGACTGCATAATAAAGGTTGCTATCACAAAGGGCAATACAACGTGGCGTTCCTTTGCATTAAGGTTTGCACATCCAAAAACAAAAAGCGCATGACAACCTCTGCTTCCCACTGCAAAGGGCCTATCTTTTACTTTCTAGTACTTACCTTTATGCAAGAGTCATGGTGATCTTCACCACTTCCTATATTTCGCCTTTTTCTCTTGGCAAGCTTCATGTGTTGGGGAATGATCTAGACATATATATCCAGTCGAATATATTTGATCATGAATTATTATTGTTGACAATTATCTATATGATAAATAAGTTGGGAGGCGAAACATTAAGCCCCTATCTTTCTCTGTGTTCGATGGATGCTATTTGTTCTAAAAATATGCTTTGAGTGTCAATAATCATGGAAGACTATATGATAGTTGAGTATGTGGAATTTGCTAAATCAAAGCTCTTACATAGACCCTTCCTGAAAATAAGATGAATTGCAATTGTTCGATGACTAGGAATATGGTTTGTTAGTTTTCAAGAAACTTTCTGGTCTATACTTTAACATATGAATAACTTGTTACTTGATCATGAGAAGTTTTATGAGATGAGCTACTGTTTATGGTTTATATTGATGCTAGAAAAAGTGATTGGAATTGATCAAACTTGTGCACTTGCTAGCATTCACACTTCATAAATTATTTCTTTTATCATTTACCTACTCGAGGACGAGCAAGAATTAAGCTTGGGGATGCTGATACGTCTCCAACGTATCTATAATTTATGAAGTATTCATGCCATGTTTACAATAATTTTATATGATTTTGGTATGATTTTATTAGGACTAACCCGGACTGATGCTGTTTTCAGCAGAACTACCATGGTGTCGTTTTTTTGTGCAGAAATAAAAGTTCTCGGAATGGGCTGAAAATTTACGAAGAATATTTTTGGAAAATATAAAAAATACCAGCGCAAAAAGATACCGGAGAGGAGTCCCGAGGCGGCCACAAGTCTAGGGGGAACCCCCCTAGGGCGCGCCCCCTGCCTTGTGGGCCCCTCGGGAGTCCCCTTGACGTGAGACCGACGCCAAAAATTTCTATAAATACCAAAACCCCCAGAAAGAAACCTAGATCGGAAGTTCCGCCACCGCAAGCCTCTGTAGCCACGAAAAACCAATCGGGAGCCTGTTCCGGCACCCTGCCGGAGGGGGAAACCATCACCGGAGGCCATCTTCATCATCCCGGCGGTCTCCATGACGAGGAGGGAGTAATTCACCCTCGGGGCTGAGGGTATGTACCAGTAGCTATGTGTTTGATCTCTCTCTCTCTCGTGTTCTTGAGATGACACGATCTTGATGTACCGCGAGCTTTATTAATATAGATGAATCATATGGAGTTTTCCCCTCTCTATCTTCTTGTGATGAATTGAGTTTTCCCTTTGAAGTTTACTTATCGGATTGAGTCTTTAAGGATTTGAGAACACTTGATGTATGTCTTGCGATGGGATATCCGTGGTGACAATGGGATGTTCTATTGATCCACTTTATGTATGTTTTGGTGATCAACTTGCGGGTTCCGTGACCTTGGGAATCTATGCATAGGGGTTGGCACATGTTTTCGTCTTGACTCTCCGGTAGAAACTTTGGGGCACTCTTTGAAGTTCTTTGTGTTGGATTGAACATGATGAATCTGAAATTGTGTGATGCATATCGTATAATCAAGCCCATGGGTACTCGTGGTGACATTGGAGTATCTAGGTGACATTAGGGTTTTGGTTGATGTGTATCTTAAGGTGTTATTTTAGTACGAACTCTAGGGCTGTTCGTGACACTTATAGGGATAGCTCATAAGATTGATCGGAAAAGATAACTTTGAGGTGGTTTCGTACCCTACAATAATTTCTTTGTTTGTTCTCTGCTATTTGTGACTTTGGAGTGAACTCTTTGTCGCACGTGAGGGATTTACATATGATTCAACTATGTCAGTATTGTTGAGAGAACTTACACTAGTGAAAGTATGAACCCTAGGCCTTGTTTCTAAGCATTGCAATACCGTTTGTGCTCACTTTTATCATTAGTTACCTTGCTGTTTTTATATTTTCAGATTACAAAAACCTATATCTACCATCCATATTACACTTGTATAACCATCTCTTCACCGAACTAGTGCACCTATACAATTTACCATTGTATTGGGTGTGTTGGGGACACAAGAGACTCTTTGTTATTTGATTGCAGGGTTGTTTGAGAGAGACCATCTTCATCCTACGCCTCCTACGGATTGATAAACCTTAGGTCATCCACTTGAGGGAAATTTGCTACTGTCCTACAAAACTCTGCGCTTGGAGGCCCAACACGAGTCTACAAGAAGAAGGTTGTGTAGTAGACATCAGTCGCCACACTGCCGACAGCAAGGTTCGATCCCGAAAAAATGAGGCTAAGTGGGTGTGCATACAACTTGCTTGCTCATGAAGAGCTCGGGCATTTGAGGAAGCCCGTCACCGGAATATACAAGCCAAGTTCTATAATGAAAATTTTCCTCTAGCATATGAAAATGACAACTCAGGAGACTCTCTATATGAAGAACATGGTGCCACTTTGAGGCACAAGTGTGGTAAAGGATAGTAGCAAAGTCCCTTCTCTCTTTTTCTCTCATTTATTTTTTTCTTTTTCTTTTTTCTTTTCTTTTTTCTTTTTTTCTTCTTTTTTCTTTTTTCTTTCTTTTTCGGTTCTTTTTTCTTTTTCTTGGTGGGCTCATTTGGCCTCCCTCATTTTTTCATTTTTCGTCCGGAGCTCATCCCGACTTGTGGGGGAAACATAACTCCATCATCCTTTCCTCACTAGG
The DNA here is from genome assembly GCA_039707655.1 of Elymus sibiricus. Classification (NCBI taxonomy): domain Eukaryota; kingdom Viridiplantae; phylum Streptophyta; class Magnoliopsida; order Poales; family Poaceae; genus Elymus; species Elymus sibiricus. The sequence goes on along the minus strand of CM077665.1, from coordinate 455,997,872 downwards.
ACAATTCTCTAATATGTATGATCATCACAGTTTTATTTACTTCCAACTTGATATAACAACTCAATGATGAAAAAGAAATGACTCTATATGAATGCCTCTGGCGGTATACCAGGATGTGCAATGATCTAGCGTAGCATGTAAACAATGATGAACGGTGGCTGTGCCACAAATACTATGTCAGCTGCATGATCATGCAAAGCAATATAATGATGAACACACAAGTCATGTGATGTAATGATGGAAGTTGCATGGCAATATATCTCGGAATGGCTCTGGAAATGCCATAATAGGTAGGTACGGTGGCTGTTTTGAGGAAGATATAAGGAGGCTTATGTGTGATAGAGCGTATCATATCACAGGGTTTGGATGCACTGGCGAAAGCTGCACCGTTCCTCGAGGTGAGAACGGGCAATGCACGATACCGAAGAGGCTGGCATTATATGGAAAGATGAGTGTGCGTACATCCATGGATTCACATTAGTCATAAAGAACTCATATACTTATTGCAAAGTATTATTAGCTTTCTCGAAGCAAACTACTACTCGCATGCCCCTAGGGAGGAGGTTGGGAGGAATTAACCATCACGCGCCTCCTACCCGAACAACACTAGGATTTAAACGAGGAATAGGAATGCTCACACATCATCATCATGCCATAACCAATATTTAGATGAGCGATGAGTAAAACTCTTTAACTACTGATATTTCTACTAACCAACAATCATGTACTCATGCCCTTTCATATTACTACATCAATATCATTAACTTACAATTTCTCTTATATGGTGAGCTACATGAAGGTTTTGATTATACACTCCTTGAATACCTATCCTTTTTTGATTAGTCTTATAACCCATGCAAATTACCGCTAATATTTATTAAAATATCAAAAAAAGTGAATCATGAGATTTCAATTATTTCTATAAAACCTACACGCCACCGTGCTCTAAAAGATATAAGTGAAGCACTAGAACAACTGCTTAGCTCAAAAGATATAAGTGAAGCACATAGAGTATTCTAACAAATCATGATGAATATGTGTCTCTCTCAAATAGGTGTGTCTAGCAAACAATGATTGTGGCAAACTAAAAATGAAGCAAACTATATGAAAGCACATTTGCTCCCTTGGTGGTTTTGGTAATTAATAACAACATATATGTCATTGAACTAATGTTTCCACTAAGCATATTTCAAGAAAAGTTCAATGATAGGGATGGCAAAGGATTGTGGAGAAACCCCAAGATGCAAGGAAATGGATTGGCAAAGCTTCAAGCAAGAGGACTCTACATTTTACTTTGTGAGAAATCACTTTGAGTCCATAGGAAAGCCAATACTATTAAAAGGGGGTAAGGTACTATTGGTGAACAAGATGCTCCACGTGCACAAGTGATAGTCACCAAAAACACCCACAAATTCTTCCACAAAAGTCTGTCCAAGCCATTCATGAAAATCGGTGCAACCAACAATTCCCACTCGGTACCACCGATTCCCAAACTCAGACAGACCCATGCCAAACCCTAGCCATTCGGTGCAACCGATTCTGCATCGGTGCCACCGAGTTCAGTTGCCAACTTTCTGTTACCTCGTTATCTAAAATCGGTCTTACCGAGTTTTTTGGATTGGCGTCACCGAGTTGTGCAATCTGACCGTTGGTCACCTAATCGGTACCACCGAGAGTTATGTATCGGTCTCACCGAGATTCAAAAGTTGCTGCCTTTTGGTCACTTTGGTACCACCGAGTTTTATACTTCGGTGTCACCGAGTTGGTCACTTTAGGTGTAACGGTTGGATTTTTGGGGATGCCTACATACACCCCTTCATCACCACCCACTCGAAAGAGAAGCACTCAGAACTATTCCATACTTGCCCCATCCTATTTTCTGAGAGAGAGAGCCACCTACTCATGTGTTGAGATCAAGCTATTCCATTCCTACCATATGAATCTTGATCTCTAGCCTCCCCAAGTTGCTTTCCACCAATTCAATCTCTTCCACCAAAGCCAAATCTGTGAGAGAGTGATTATGTGTTGAGGAGTCTATCATCTTGAAGCACAAGAGCAAGGAGTTCATCGACATTGTCAAGCCTATTACCTTTTGGAGGGTGGTGCCTCCTAGATTGGTTAGGTGTCGCTTGGGAGCCTCCTACTTCGTGTTGTGGAGTTGAACCAAGAAGTTTGTACGGGCAAGGAGATCGCCTACTTCGTGAAGATCTACCCATAGTGAGGCTAGTCCTTCGTGGACGGAAGCCATTATGGAATAATCAAGGTTGATACTTCGTGGACCCTTATGGGTGGAGCCCTCCGTGGACTCTCGCGACCGTTGCCCTCCGTGGGTTGAAGACTCCATAAACGTGGACGTACGATAGCACCACCTATCAGAACCACGAGAAAAATCTTCGTGTCTTCAAATTGCGTTTGATCTTCCTTCCTACCCTCTACTACATATGCTTGTTGTTACTTTCCGCTGCTATACTCTTAGACATGCATGTGTAGGGTGTGCTTGACTTGCTATCATTGCTAAAATCTGCCAACACTTAAAATTGGGAAAAGGTAGAATTTTTATTTAGTCAAGTAGTCTAATCACCCCCCTCTAGACATACTTTCGATCCTACAAGTGGTATCAGAGCTTTGGTCTCCATTGCATTGGTCTCACAACCTAGGAGAGTATGGCGTCTAGTGAGGGAAATTATCACCGTAGAGGTCCGTACTTTGATGGCACAAATTTCGCTAGTTGGAAGTACAAAATGAAAATGCATATTCTTGGTCATGACCCCGCCATTTGGGCTGTTGTTCGTGTTGGCTTGCAAGGTGAATTCTTTGGTGATGGAAAGGAACCGGATCGTGGAGCGACCGCGGATGAATTGAAGATGTTGCAATACAACGCTCAAGCATGTGACATTCTCTTCAACTGCCTATGCCCCGAAGAATTCAACAAAATCAGCCGTCTTGAGAATGCAAAAGAGATTTGGGATACTTTGGTTGATATGCACGAAGGTACCGAATCCGTGAGAGAATCCAAGTTGGACGTTCTGCAAAGTCAGCTTGACAAGTTCAAGATGAAGGATGGTGAAGGAGTCGCAGAGATGTACTCTAGGCTAGCTCTCATCACAAATGAGATTGCTGGCTTAGGAAGCGAAGAAATGACCGGCAAATTCATCATCAAGAAGATACTTAGAGCTTTGGATGAGAGATATGACACCGTGTGCACATTGATCCAAATGATGCCCAACTACAAAGATCTCAAGCCTACGGAAGTCATTGGAAGGATTGTTGCTCATGAGATGACACTCAAGGACAAAGAAGAGCTTCACAACAAGTCTAGCGGTGCTTACAAAGCCACAAGTGATGCTCCCGCAACTTCAAGCGACAACCTTGTCACCAATGAAGAGATAAGCCTCATGGTCAAGAAATTCAACAAGTTCTACAAGAATAGAGGCAAAGAACGAAGCTCCAACTCAAGATATGAAGAGAAGCGTTCGTCAAGTCGTGACCGAAACTGCTACAATTGTGGGAAGCCCGGACACTACTCCAATGAGTGCACGGCTCCCTACAAACGAAGAGAAGAGTCACCAAGAAGACGAAGCTCAAGGAATGAATCGCCTCAAAGAGAGAGAAGGAGTAGAGATGATCGTTATGAACGAAGACCCTCAAGGAGAAGTAGGGACTCGGAGAATAATGACAAGTACACCAAGAGCTACACAAGAAGAAGACATCAAGCTCATGTTGGTGAATGGGTTTCCGGCTCCGACTCCGACAACAACTCCGAGAGAAGCTATCACTCCAACTCCGACTATAGTCAAGATGAAGGTGTTGCCGGACTTGCACTAGTGACTACCAACTCCTATGATCTATTTGACTCACCAAATGAAGGGAGTGGAAGTTGCTTCATGGCTAAAGGCCCCAAGGTATCACACCCCGAGTATCTTGATTTCAATAGTGATGAAGATGATTTACTTTGTGATGATGACTTGCTCTTTGATAAAACTAGTGATGTTAGTCAAAATGAACTTGATAATTTTCATGCTAGTCAAGATAAGTCGCTTGATGATGATAAGATGAAAATAGAACAACTAACTAAAGAATTAAACACTCTTAAGTTAGCCCATGAATCTACTCTCGAAGATCATAGAGAGCTTGTAAGGACTCATGAGAAGCTACGCTTCGAGAAGCTCACCTTGGAGCAAGAACATGAGTTTCTTAAAGCTATCAATGACGATCTCCAAAAGAAGACTTCATCTTATCTAGCCAAACGATTACTCTTGTCTACATTCATGCCACAAGTTAAACCTAGACAAACTAGTAACAAAGGCAAGAAAGGTTCTTCATCTAGCAGCAACAATAAAAATGCTAAATCTAATGATGTTGCTTCTAGTAGTTCTATTGATTCCACTAATGATGATTCTCTTAGCCAAGTTACACTTGAGCAAGAAAACAATTTATTGAAAGGATTTATAGAGAAAGGTGTCTACAAGAGTCTTGCCGGGTGTAAGCAATTTGAGGAGATTGTACGCAAGCACGGAGGATACCGGAAGAACCATGGCATTGGCTACTTCAACGCTAATGTAGTTGAATGGGAAGAAGGTCAATACCCCAAGCCCAAGTTTGTTCCTCAAAGGGAGAAGTATGAACATACTCTTCCCCAGGGAACAAATACTCAAGATGACCTTCCACCACAAGACCACAAGCTCAAGGGCAAGAACAAGCTTCAAGAAGACATTGACTCATATGAAGATGAATCCCAAGCTTTGGTGGAGTGGGTTCCCAAGGCTACTTCAAGCTCAACTTCTACAAGTGCCACTTCAACACCAAGGATCCTCATCAAGTTGATGTGGGTCCCTAAGAAGAAGAACTAGAGAAGTTCTTGAGGGGTGACTCCGCCAATGAAATTCACTCACATTCATTATTGGCAAGAAGTAGTTGCAATCAACGTCAACATCATGCGATAGTTCAAGGAGTCACACATTCCCTCAAAGGTAAGCAAGGGACGAGGTAATCAAAAAATCCATGGACATCATCATGTATGCTTTGCACTCCATGTCCATAGATATCCTTGTATTTGTCTCTTGTGTGTTGGGACTAACCCATGTAGGTGAAAATAGTAAGGAAGCAACAAGGATGCTCCCAACTCTTGGTGATCTTCATCAACCTTGAGCATCCACCACTACCTCACCAACATGAAGTCTTCATCGACAAAACCCAAGGTTAGTTTATCCATCCTATGGGGGGATGTCACATCAAGGGGGAGCTTTACTCTAAGACTTGAGTTAAAGCATCTCATAGTATGTGACAACATTAAATGCTCTATGTAAAAGTGGTAACCCCACTTGTGCTTAAACGATGAGTATGACCTATGATCAAGTATTCTTACTTGGCTCCTAAGTCAATATACTCATATATAGATGACTCCATCATCGCAAAAATGCTTGATAGATGTTAGTATGTATGTGCATGTTTGCCATGATTTCATTCGACATCTTATTGTGTGAGCATGTTGGTCTGCATTTATTTATCCATTCGAGGACATCCAATTGTTGCTATTTGGCTTTTGATTTTTCTTTTGCCAATTGGATGGACAAGAATGCCTAGGACCACTCTCTAGCTATCTATGCTTTCTTGTCTCATATTCTATTCTTGCTGCATCACAAAATTTGAAAAAGTACTTTTTGATCCCTCTGTGTGAGGAGCACTCGGAGTTCCGCATCGACAAAGGACTGACCATTAAAACCTCCCAAGTGCATCTCGGTGGAACCAACACCAAAATCTCGGTCTCACCAAATGTCTAGGGTTGATCTAGATTTCCATCTTGGTAACACCGATTCCATATTCTTGGTTACACCTAGTTTCCCTGTCAACTGACAGTTGAGAAACTCAGTGGCACCGACAATTTTGAACCGGTGTTACCGACAGCGAAGGGTATATTACCTGGCGGACCCGACTTTTGAAATTCAACCGGAAAAGTCCGTTTTCCTCCAACCCTAAGCTGCCGCTCCGGACCCCCTGGTCGTCGCCCTTGCCTTCCCGTGCGTCTCCGCCATTGGGAATCGCCGCCACCGACGGAATCTTCACCGCCGTCGTCGCCTTAGCGGATCCTTCACCGAATTAGGGTATGGATCCGGCCCTCTTTGCACTCCCCGTCCGATTCATGCGCATTGGAGTTACTTTTATCGATAATCCACCGATTGCAAGCCTCCCAATCCTCTAGAAATCTCAATAGCTTAGCGAACGAAAAAAAATTAGGTCTAGTCATCCGCAAAATCGAATCTCGGTGATACCGAGTCAGAAAAATCGGCTCTACCGATTTTGTTTTGTACTGCTGAGGACAGTCTTGGTGAAACCGAGTGGTAATTTTCGGTGTGACCGAAATTGCTGCCAAGTTTCTGTAAAGAGTTCTGTGAGTCTCAGTGGTACCGAAACGTTTGGCTCGGTGACACCGAAATCCGTTTTTGCTGAAAACTATATCTAAGGATTTCTTTGTTCAAACCTTTGAAAAATATCTGCATTTTGTGATGACTCAATCCCTTCCACTCTTCTATACTCTATTTCACAGGATCAGAGATGTCAGATGCTGAAGACAGCCAGAATGATCTCAGAGAGCAAAGTGTTGACATGAGTTCAGGCACTAGTCCTGAGGGGAGTTATGATGATGTTCCTAGCTCTCCTAATCTGCCCAAGGCTGCAACCAGGGCAAGAAGGAAGCTCAAATCAGATGAAGAATATGAGGACTTTATTCGTGAGGATCTGTCCAAGAAGGATGCTGCTGCCAAGAGCACTGCTGCTGCCTCTTCATCCAAGAAGAAGAAGGCTATCAGGAAAGAGTATGCTAGCTCAGGGTCAGCAAGAGCACCAGAGAGCTCTAGGGCAACAATGACTATTGAGCCCTCCAAGAAGTCCATGCCTAAGAAGGCAGGAGAGAAGAAGAGGTCCAGGAAGAGGATCATTCATGTCATGGGCAGGCCTACCTCAATGTATGAGGACCCAGCAGAGGCTGCTGCTGCTGAGGAGGAGGAGGAAGAGCCAGTTGCCAAGGCCCCTCCAAAGAAGAAGAAGAAGCTCATGGCTGATGCTATGCCAAAGGCTACCTCATCCAAGGGCACCAAGACTGCCCCCAAGAAAGCTGCTGCAGACAAACCCAAGAGGTTCTCCAGAGAGATACCACCTTCCAGCAAGAACAAGACCTCCACCTTTAGGGAAGCTGAGGATGATGCTATGTGAGCTTTGATGAAGCTAAGACCACACCTTCCAGAGCACAATGCCAGCCACTTGCTTGCTGAGGACATGAAGAAGAGGAAGGACTCTGGTTTGAGAGAATGGAGAGCTATTGATCCATACTCACAGAGGAGAAAATCAGTTGTGGACTACAGATTCTATACAAAGGAGCAACAAGATTTCTATGAAACAATCTTGCTTGATAAGAGCCCTGCTGTGAGTGACATGAGATATGTGGATTGGAAGTACATCAAGGATAATGAAGATTACTTCCCAAGTGTGCAAGACAACTTTAACTGCATAGGTCTGAATGAGTTTGTTGGCAAGGAATTCACTGCTTGGAACGATGAAATGATCATGCAATTCTACTCCACTGCTCACTTCTATGGAGATGGTAGAATTGTGTGGATGACTGAAGGAGCAAGATATGAATCAACTCTTGAGGAGTGGGCTACCATCTTAGGAGTCCCACAGGTGGAAGATGGTGACATCAATGTCTATAATGAGCCCAAGGCTAGCCACAATGCTATGAAGAACATGTACAATGAGGTCCCTGCTGCACATGTGAAGTGTCACAGGCTAGGATCCATTTACTTCCTCCAGGCTGGCCTACGCACTATCAACACCATCTTGAGGCATACCTTGATGCCTAAGTCTGGAGATGAGAAGATGATTCGAGGCTATTCCATCAACATGCTGCTCCATCTAGATCAACATACAAGATTTAGAGTGATGGATCTGATAGTGGAGACTGTGAAGAGGGTTGCTGCTGATCAGAAGCGTTCATGCTGCTATGCACCCTATATCCAGATGCTTATCAACTCCAAGCTGGAGAAGCACATCTTTGCTCTTGACAGACCACATTTGCCACTACTGCCAGATCTAGAAGATAACGTTGTGGTGATGGACCCAGATCATCCCACTTCAGCTACAGCACAGGCACATGCAGAGGCTGCCAGAGACTCCAGTTCTCAGGTACCCAGGTCTAGGAGTGAGCAGATGGATCTCCTACTTAGCTCTGTGCTCAGCATGCAGAAGGACATCAGCGAGATATTGAAGAACTAGGCGAGCCTCTCGAGGATTGTTGACAACAAGTTTCACACTCTCAACAACAAGGTGGATGAGCTCACAGTGACTGTGACTGAGCTCAAGAAGGAAGTTGACGCAGTGCCTAGCCCTCATTCTACAGATGATGATGATGATGATGAGGATCGTGCACCTCTCAGGCCTGGCACTCAGTTCACTACTCAGGCTAGATCAGCTATAGTGCCAGCTTCAAAGTTGCGACCTTCTTCATCAGCACCTGCTACAGCTTCTTCAGCTCCATCAGCTCCTCCAGTTCCTCTAGTTGCTCCTCCGACTCTGTCCATGACGTCTGCCGACATCTTCGCTGATGCCGTTCTCTTGACTCCTTCATCGACCACCGGAGGAGATCATCCCGAGAAGAACGATTATCTATATACCTTTGAACTTTTTGGTAACTTGTTGCCAAAGGGGGAGAAGATGTATATAGATCTTTAAGCTTCGAGAGAGAGAGCGTTGGTTTTTATCTCAAAACATTTCATATCTTTTGGTTTGGATGTGTTAAACTTTGTTGGTGTTTGATCATACACTTGATGTGTATCGCTACTATTTCCTATCATCACATGCTTGATTGTGTTGTGCTATGATATTCATTCATATTATTCTCGCACACCACCAAGTTGTATGTGACATGAAAGAGTGCCCCATCTTATATTTACTAATTGGATGCACCTTTGGAGCCTTCTTATTAATCCACATCATCGAAATAAATTACACCGTTGGATTAAATAATTAACGCCATAGATGAAAAGAAAATTACGTAACACAACTGGTCCCATAAAAAAGGCTTCTAACACGTTAAGTGTTGGTGAAACCAAAAAAAAAAGCATCAAGCGTTGCCTTATATAAAGGTAGCCTCCTTCCATAAATACTCCAGCGATAAAAAAAAGAACAGTTCCGTTTAAATAGCCTTGGAACTCCACTAACAAGATCTTCTCCCGTGAAACAAAACAAGAAAAACGTGCATGGTTTCCTTCAAAAAAGATATTCACGTAGGTAAGTGAAGATTCCTTTTTCCTCGGTATTATTGCTGAACTTAATATGTGATTCATAAGTCCAACGTGATATGTTAAAAAAAGCAAGCCCATAATGAGTATTTTTGGATGTGTCTCCACCCTAAAAAAAGGATTCCTTATATGCTACAATTTTTTTCCTGGGCAGATATGTGAAAAGTCATACGTGATTTAAGTGCAACACGGCAAGTTAAAATAATGTCCAGAACAAGCGTTTCTTTCTTCTCTATTTTAGACCGTTTTTACGGTACCCTATACTGTTGATAGGCAAGGGAGCAGTATATTAAAATCGTATCGTTGATTTTTTGAGGATAGGATAGACATTAATGGGATTTTAAAATTAAGGGCGAGGGCAACTGCTATTAACCAGGAGTCCAGGACTCAACCATCGCTAAGTCAGGAACTCGAGATGCTCTCACGATCGGTCCGAGAGATCTACACCATGCTGTTGAGTGCTGACGGTCCAGTGCAGAAACATGGCGACGCAGCAAAGCTGAGGTGAGGTGGCGCGCGCTGCAGGAGCCCGGAGGGTAGATCGGCGGACACGGGTACATACTGCCGGCATGCGGTACCGACATGGATCTCTGTGGAGAAGAACACAAGGCAAGAGCGGTCGCGGGACGGCCGGTCCCGTAGCGAGACGAGTCCTCCGCGACCTTCTCGTGTACCTAATCGATTGTGCATTTGCATTCAAATGCAAATTTAAAATAATGCACAACTTTAGGGGGAGCTCTTGCTTATCACATACTTCTCAAAGCGACGGTTATATTCATTGATTATATCATATGTCGAAGCTTTGATCTATATGTTGTCATCAATTACCAAAAAGGGGGAGATTGAAAGCACATTTGCTCCCTTGGTGGTTTTGGTAATTAATAACAACATATATGTCATTGAACTAATGTTTCCACTAAGCATATTTCAGGAAAAGTTCAATGATAGGGATGGCAAAGGATTGTGGAGAAACCCCAAGATGCAAGGAAATGGATTGGCAAAGCTTCAAGCAAGAGGACTCTACATTTTACTTTGTGAGAAATCACTTTGAGTCCATAGGAAAGCCAATACTATTAAAAGGGGGTAAGGTACTATTGGTGAACAAGATGCTGAACGTGCACAAGTGATAGTCACCAAAAACACCCACAAACTCTTCCACAAAAGTCTGTCCAAGCCATTCATGAAAATCGGTGCAACCAACAATTCCCACTCGGTGCCACCGATTCCCAAACTCAGACAGACCCATGCCAAACCCTAGCCATTCGGTGCAACTGATTCTGCATCGGTGCCACCGAGTTCAGTTGCCAACTTTATGTTACCTCGTTTCATAAAATCGGTCTTACCGAGTTTTTTGGATCGGCGTCACCGAGTTGTGCAATCTGACCGTTGGTCACCTAATCGGTACCACCGAGAGTTATGTATCGGTCTCACCAAGATTCAAAAGTTGCTGCCTTTTGGTCACTTCGGTACCACCGAGTTTTATACTTCGGTGTCACCGAGTTGGTCACTTTAGGTGTAACGGTTGGATTTTTGGGGATGCCTATATATACCCCTTCACCACCACCCACTCGAAAGAGAAGCACTCAGAACTACTCCATACTTGCCCCATCCTATTATCTGAGAGAGAGCCACCTACTCATGTGTTGAGATCAAGCTATTCCATTCCTACCATATGAATCTTGATCTCTAGCCTCCCCAAGTTGCTTTCCACTAATTCAATATCTTCCACCAAAGCCAAATCTGTGAGAGAGTGATTGTGTGTTGAGGAGTCTATCATCTTGAAGCACAAGAGCAAGGAGTTCATCGACATTGTCGAGCCTATTACCTTTTGGAGGGTGGTGCCTCCTAGATTGGTTAGGTGTTGCTTGGGAGCCTCCTACTTCGTGTTCTGGAGTTGAACCAAGAAGTTTGTACGGGCAAGGAGATCGCCTACTTCGTGAAGATCTACCCATAGTGAGGCTAGTCCTTCGTGGACAGAAGCCGTTATGGAATAGTCAAGGTTGCTACTTCGTGGACCCTTATGGGTGGAGCCCTTCGTGGACTCTCGCGACCGTTACCCTCCATGGGTTGAAGACTCCATAAACGTGGATGTACGATAGCACCACCTATCGGAACCACGGGAAAAATCTTTGTGTTTTCAAATTGCATTTGATCTTCCTTCCTACCCTCTACTACATATGCTTGTTGTTACTTTCCGCTGCTATACTCTTAGACATGCATGTGTAGGGTGTGCTTGACTTGCTATCATTGCTAAAATCTGCCAACACTTAAAATTGGGAAAAGGTAGAATTTTTATTTGGTTAAGTAGTCTAATCACCCCCCCTCTAGACATACTTTCGATCCTACACTATAATACACGACGCTCCAAGCAAAACACATATCATGTGATGAATAAAATAAAGCTCCATGTGACATACCGATGGAATGGAGACGAAAGAGGGGATGCCTTGGCATCCCCAAGATTAGACACTTGAGTCTTCCTAGAATTTTACCTTGGGGTGCCTTGGGCATCCACAAGCTTAGGCTCTTGCCGCTCCTTATTCCTTCATCCATCGTGACCGCACCCAAAACTTGAAAACTTCAGCACACAAAACTCAACAGAAAACTCATGAGATCCGTTAGTATAATAGGTAATTTTTTTTAAGTATTGTTATAAATTTATTCATATTTTATTGTTGCATAAGGTACCATATACTAACTTCTCCATGTCTTATACCCCCTGATACAATCCATAGCATCATCAAAACAAGCAAAAAACATAATTTGTCTAAATCAGAACAGTCTATAATGATCTGCACAAACACCATAATTTTGTAACTCCAATTTTTTTGGAAAAATAGGAAAACCTGGGTAATTTGTATACCAATACTTTTTAAAAAATGTAGATCAAAAATACGTTCCAATAAAATCATAGAAATTCTGCACCAGACGCAAAAGTTTCTATTTTTGCACTGTATCAATTCTACTATCTTCCAAATCAATCTCAAAGGCTTTACTTGGCACAAACACTATTTGAAACATAAAAACACAATAATTATAGTACAAATAATCATGTAAACACACCAAGACAGAAAGTAAAACAAAAATTTAAAGATAACTATTGGGTTGCCTCCCAACAAGCGCTATCGTTTTATGCCCCTAGCTAGGCATAATGCATAGTATCAAGTATTGTCATCCTTGACACTCAGTCCATAGGTGGCCCTCATAATAGATTCATAAGGTATTTTAGTTGTCTTTCTAGGTAAGTGTTTCATCCCTTTCTTTAGTGGAAATTGGAATCTTATATTTTCCTCCTTCATATCAATAATAGAACCTATAGTTCGTAGGAAAGGCCTACCAAGTATTATTGGACAAGACAGATTGAATTCAATATCAAGCACAATGAAATCCACGGGCACATAATTTGTATTATCAAGAATAAGCACATCATTTATCCTACCCAATGGTTTCTTAATAGTGGAATCTGCTAAGTGCAAGTTAAGGGAACATTCATTTATCTCGGTGAGACCTAGCACATCACATAAAATTTCGGTATAGTGGAAACACTAGCACCAAGATCACACAAAGCATTTCACTCATATTCTTTAAGCCTTATTTTAATAGTAGGTTCCCACTCATCATGCAACTTTCTAGGAATAGAAACTTCTAAATTATGTTTTTCTTCATGAGTCTTTAGCATAGCTTCTACGATATGTTTAGTAAAAGCCTTATGTTGTTCATAGGAATTGGGTTAGCTAATTATGGATTGCATCAAGGAAATTCATTCAACTAAAGAGTAACTTTCATAATTAAAGTCCTTGTGATCCAAAGTAGTGGGTGCATCACTATGTAAAGTTCTGACCTCTCCAAACCCACTTTTTCCATTTTTATCATTAAGATCATCACCCTCCGAGGAAATGGGATGCCTTCTAGTTTAAGTTGACTCATATCCAGTACCTTTATCATATATTTTCAGATTAGTAAACAAAGATTCAATGGGAGATGTACCAATCATTTTAATATCTTCATCGTGGTTACGATAAAAACCGGGTGGAAGAGCTTTTTCTAAGAATTTTCGCTTATCCCGTAACCTAGCGGTCCTCTCCTTAATTTAATTAATAGATATTTGGATAGATTTAATAGACTCATTAATACCATGCTTGGGTGGCAAAGTTTTACTTTTAAGAGTTTCCACATCATGAGCAATCCTATCCACATTTCTAGCGATATCGTCAACTTTATGCAATTTTTCTTCTACCATAGTATTGAAAATCTTTTGAGAACTAATAAATTCTTTAATGGTGTTATAAATATCAGTAGGTATTCTATTATTATTATTGCATGAATTTTCATAGGAATTACCATAATTATTAGAGGAATTACCGGGATACGACCTAGCATTGAAATTACCTCTATAAGCATTATTGTTGAAATTATTTCGCGAGACAAAGTTCACATCAATAGCATCATTATTTTCCTCAATCAAAGTAGAAGATGACATGTCATTAGGATCAATGTGACCATTTTAATTTCCAATCATATTCATAAGAGCATCCATTTTATTACTCAAAGTAGTAATTTCTTCGACAAAATTTACCTTCTTACCAGTAGGAGCTCGCTCGGTGTGCCATTGAGAATAATTTGTCATGATATTGTACATAAGTTTTGTAGCCTCTCCTAATGTCACCTTCATAAAGGTACCACCTGCAGCAGAATCTAGAAGGTTTCTAGACACAAAGTTCACTCCCGCATAGAAATTTTGTATAATCATCCATAAGTTCAAACCATGAGTGGGACAATTTCTAATCATCATTTTCATTCTATCCCATGCTTGTGCAACATGTTACTTGCTCATATTATTTAAAATTCATAATTTGGTTTAGGATAGATATAATTTTAGTGGGAGGAAAATACTTGGCAATAAAAGCATCCTTACACTTATCCCATGTTCCAATACTATTGCGACGTAAAGATGAAAACCATGTTTTAGCTTTATCTTTTAGTGAACTAGGAAATGATTTTAATTTGACTACATCATTATCCATATCCTTTTTCTTTTGAATATCACATAATTCAACAACGGTATTGAGATGCGAAGCGGGATCCTCATTAGGACTTCCCGAAAATTGTTCTTTTATAACAAGATTTAGCAAAGCCGCATTGATGTCATAAAACTCCGCACTAGTGGCAGGTGGTATAGGAGTACTAATAAAATCATTATTATCAGTATTTGAGAAATCACACAACTTAGTAGTATCTTGAGACATGGTGACGAAACAAGTAAACTATCAAGCAAACGAGTAAACTAGATAACTAAGCAAACAAGGAAATAGAAATATTTTTGTATTTTTGATTTTTATATAAAGAAAAGTATAACAACAAATAAAAAGTAGAACAAGTGAATGATAATTTGTGCGAAGGTACTTGATAAGAATTTGGTGATACTCCCCGACAACGGCGCCAGAAATTCTTCCTGCTACTAGTAAACTGCGTTGGGATTTTCTTCGAAGAGGAGAGGTGATGCAGCACAATAGAGATAAGTATTTCCCTCAGTGAGAACCAAGGTTATCGAACCAATAGGAGAACCACACAAATTCCCGTCTTCAGCACCTACACACAAAAGAGCAAACAGTTGCACCCAACGCGGGCAAGAGGGTTGTCAAGCCCCTTGAACTTGTTACTTGCAAGCGATGAGTAGTGATACATAGATAATATAAATATAAAATAAAATAACAGTAAATAAATGGCAGCAGTATTATTGGAGTTTTTGTAATATATACTTTGTGAAGACCCAGGGGCCATAGTTTTCGCTAGAGGCTTCTCCCTCGAAGAAAACATATGGTGGGTAAACAAATTACTGTTGCACAATTGATAGAAAAATACATAGTTATGCAATATTTATCCACGACAATGATCATGTATATAGGCATAACATCCATAAATAAGTAGACCGACTCCTTCCTGCATTTACTACTATTACTCCACCCATTGACCGCTATCCTGCATGCATCTAGAGTATTAAGTAAAAACATAGTAATGCTTGGAGCAAGATGACATGATGTATACAATGTAAATCCAATCAATATAAATAAACCCCATCGTTTTCCCCTTAATGGCAGTAATACAATACGTGTCTTGACCCCTTCTGTCACGAGGATAGAGCACCGCAAGATTAAACCCATCAAAACGCACCACTCCCGCTGAAGATAAATAAATCTAGTTGGCCAAACCAAACCAATAGATCGGAGAGAGATACAAAGCTATAACAATCATGCATATAAGAATTCAGTAAATACTCAATATAGTTTCATGAATAATCTGAACATAAACCCACAATTCATCGGATCCCAACAAACACACCGCAAAGGAAGATTACATCGAATAGATCATCGCGAAGATGAGATGAATTTTGTATTGAAGATCATAGAGAGAGAGCCATCTAGGTACTAACTATGGACCCATAGGTCTGTGGTGAACTACTCACATCATCATGGAGGCAACAAGGTTGATGTAGAGGCCCTCCGTGATCAATTCCTGATACTTGTGATCTGCGTTGGGTTTTTCCACGAAGAGAAGCGGATGATGCAGCACAGTATATATAAGTACTTCCCTTAGTAAGAACCAGGTTATCGAACCACACAACCCCCGTATTTAGTGCCTACGCACAAAAGAGCAAACACTTGCACCCAACGCGGACGAGAGGGTTGTCAAGCCCCTTGAACTTGTTACTTGCAAGCGGATAAGTGCTACATCTCCAACGTATCTATAATTTTTGATTGTTCCATGCCAATATATTATAATTTTAGGATACTTTTTGGATCTTTATTTACCAATTTATAATATTTTTGAGCACTAACCTATTGACCCAGTGCCCAGTGCCAGTTGCTGTTTTATGCGTGTTTTTTACTTTTCAGGTTTACAGCACCAAACAAAGTCCAATTGCCGCGAATTTTTTTATGATTTTTTCTGGACCAAAAGAAGACCTGGAAGCTTCAGGAGGAGACCGGAGGCCGCACGAGGGCACAAGCACACAACAGGGCGCGCCCAGGGGTGGGGTTGCGCCCTGATGTGTGCTGGCCCCCTCGGGCGTCTCCCGACACCCCTCTCTGGCCTATAAATTCTCATATATTCTAAAAACCCTGGAGGAAGTCCTGAAACCCTTTTTATGCCGCCGCAAGTCTCTGTTCCCTCGCGAGGCCATCTGGAGCTCCGTTCCAGCACCCTGCCGGAGGGGGGATCAATCACGGAGGGCCTCTTCATCAACCTTGCTGCCCTCATGATGATGTGTGAGTAGTTCACCACTGACCTACGGGTCCATAGCCAGTACCTAGACAGCAATCTATCTATCTCTTGATCTTCAATACAATTATCATCGCATCATCGCTTTGATCTATCCGATGTAATCCTATTGTGCGGTGCGTTTGTTGGGATCCGATGAATTTTGGGTTTATGTTCATATTATTCATGAAAAGTATTTGAGTCACCTCTGAATATTAAGATTATTATTTGCATGATCATTATAGCTTCGTAATTCTCTCCGATTTATTAGTTTGCTTTGGCCAAGTAGATTGATCTATCTTCAGTGAGAGAGGTGTCTTGTGGTAGGTTCGACCTGACGAGTTTCTATATCCCAGTGACAGAAGGGGACAAGTTGCATCTTTGTGTTGTTGCTACTAAGGATAACACGATGGGGTTTATTCATATTGCTTGAGTTCACTTTGTCTACATCATGTCATCGTTCTCCATGCATTACTCTGTCTGTCATGAACTTAATACGTAGAGAGGCAAGCTTAGAAGCGCTCTTGAAGTGGAGTAATAGTAATAGGTGCAGGCAGGAGTCGGCCTATTTTTTATGGACATGACTATATACACATGATCATTGCCGAGAAAATCGCATAACTATCCGCTTTTCTATCAATTGCCCAACAGTAATTTGTCACCCACCATATGCTCCCTACATGAGAGATGCCGCTAGGGAAAACTATGGCCCCTGGGTCTATTCACTTATAAATTCATAAACGTTACTCTTACCTCTCTGCCTTTATTTATATTTTATTTTATTTAAAATTATCTACTATCATCTACACACTTCACTTGCTTGCAAATAACGAGATCAAGGGGATTGACAAACCTCTTGCCGGCGTTGGGTGCAAGTTGTTTGCTCTTTTGTGTGCAGCCGCTGAAGACGGTTGAGGATTGAGATTCCTATTGGTTCGATAAACCTTGGTTTCGTAACTGAGGGAAATACTTACCCACTTTGTGCTGCAATAACCCATTCCTCTTCACGGAAAACCCAATGCAGATCACAAGTATCAAAAAGAATTTCTGGCGCCGTTGCCGGGGAATATCATCACCAACTATCAAGTAACTTCACACAAATTTTCATTCACTTGTTTATCTTTTTATTTTCTGTTATATTTTATTTGTTGCATAAAAAATAAAAATAAAAAATATTTATCTTTGTTTGTTACTAGTTTACTTCTTCGCTTGGTAGTTTAATTGTCTTGCTTGTTACATTGCTTGTCCCGTCACCATGTCTCAAGATACTACTAAGTTGTGTGACTTCTCAAATACTATGAATAATGATTTTATTAGTACTCCTATACCACCCACCACTAGTGCAAAGGCTTTTGATATTAATGCTGCATTGCTAAATCTTGTCATGAAAGATCAATTTTCGGGAAGTCCTAATGAGGATCCCGCGTCACATCTTAATACCTTTGTTGAATTATGTGATATGCAAAAGAAAAAGGATATGGATAATGATATTGTGAAATTGAAATTATTTCCTTTTTCACTAATATATAAATCTAAAGCTTGGTTTTCATCTTTACCTCGTAATAGTATTAGAACATGGGATAAGTGTAAGGATGCTTTTATTGCCAAGTATTTTCCTCCTGCTAAAATCATCTCCCTTAGAAATCAAATAATGAATTTTAAACAACAAGATCAAGAGCATGTTGCACAAGCTTGGGAGAGAATGAAATTGATGATAAGAAATTGCCCTACTCATGGCCTAAATTTGTGGATGATTATCCAAAACTTCTATGCTGGACTAAACTTTGTGTCTAGAAATCTTCTATATTCTGCTGCAGGTGGTACCTTTATGGATGTGACCTTAGGACAGGCCACAAAACTTCTGGACAATGTTAGGACAAATTATTGTCAATGGCATACCGAAAGAGCTCCAACCGGTAAGAAGGTAAACTCTGTTGAAGAAATCACTACTTTTAGTGAAAAAGTGGATGCTCTTATGATTATGTTAGCTAGTAAAATGCTCATGTTGATCCCAATGATATTCCCTTGTCTACTTTGATTGAGAAAAATAATGATGCTATTGATGTGAACTTTATCTCGCGAAATAATTTCAACATCAATGCTTATAGAGGAAATTTTAATTCTAGATCGAATCCCGGTAATTCCTCTAACAACTATGTAAATTCTTATGGTAATTATTATGGAAATTCTTCTACAAATTCTAATAGGATACCCTCTGATCTTGAGAACACAATTAAAGAATTCATTAATTCTCAAAAGGTTTTCAACACTATGGTATAAGAAAAATTGCATCTAGTAGATTGATGTCTACTACGCAACTTTATTCTTGTAGACTTTGTTGGGCCTTCAAGTGCATAGTTTTGTAGGACAGTAGCAATTTTCCCTCAAGTGGATGACCTAAGGTTTATCAATCCGTGGGAGGTGTAGGATGAAGATGGTCTCTCTCAAACAACCCTGCAATCAAATACAAGAAATCTCTTGTGTCCCCAACACACCCAATACAATGACAAATTGTATAGGTGCACTAGTTTGGCGAAGAGATGGTGATACAAGTGCAATATGGATAGTAGATATAGGTTTTTGTAATCTGAAAATATAAAAACAGCAAGGTAGCAAGTAACGAAAGTGAGCACAAACGGTATTGCAATGCTTGAAAACAAGGCCTAGGGTCCGTACTTTCGCTAGTGCAATCTCTCAACAATGCTAATATAACTGGATCACATAACCATCCCTCAACGTGCAATGAAGAATCACTCCAAAGTTCTTATCTAGCGGAGAACATAAGAAGAAATTGTTTGTAGGGTATGAAACCACCTTAAAGTTATTCTTTCCGATCAATCTATCCAAGAGTTCGTACTAAGATAACATCAAGTTATCCTTTCCGATCGATCTATCTAAGAGTTCGTACTAGAATAACATCATATGATACGCATCAACCAACTCTAATGTTACCTAGATACTCCAATGTCACCATAAGTATCCATGAGTTAATTATACGGTACGCATCAAACAATTTCAGATTCATAATACTCAATCCAACACAAAGAACCTCAAAGAGTACCCCAAGATTTCTATCGGAGAAAGTAGGACAAGAACGTGTATCAACCCGTATGCATAGATTACCCCAATGTCACCTCGGGAATCCGCAAGTTGAGTACCAAAACATATATCGAGTGGATCAATAGAATACCCCATTGTCACTACGGGTATCCGCATGCAAGGCATATATAAAGTGTTCTGAAATCCAATATTCAATCCAACATAACGAGATCTCAAAGGGAAGATTCAATTCATCACAACAAGATAGCAAGGGAATAACAACATTTGATTCGACTATATTAACAAAGTCCGTGATACATCAAGATCGTGACATCTCAAGAACACGAGAGAGAGAGAGAGAGAGAGAGAGATTGAACACATAGCTACTGGTACATACCCTCATCCCCAAGGTGGATTACTCACACATTATCATGGTGAGAAATAGAGAGTTGTTGATGAAGAGGTGCAGCCCCAAAGAGATGGAGGCGATGGCGGCAGCCCCTTGCCCCCCTTCTTCCTTCGTCTTGGTGCTGCAATGGAGGAGTCTCTCCCCTTCTTAGTGGCTATCAAGGGAGAGGCAAATTCGTGGCTTTTGGTGGCTCTCCCAAAATTAGGGTTTTTCTCTCCTTATATGTGCCTCTGTGGTGCTCTATGGCCCTCCGATGGATGGACCCTTGATCGAATGGCTCTTGGGCACCTATAGAACCTTCCTAGGGACTCCTCACAGCCCTCGTGAGTCCCCAAAGTCGTGGCTTGGCCGAATACATCAGATATGGTAAGAGTTGGACTCAATCACGTCATCAATTCTCGTAATCCCGTAATCATATATTTTCCTCCAGTAATACAGGTCTACAGATCGCATCCGAACTTCGTTTTGGATGAATTTGGAGTCCAGAATCAATTCCATAAAATTCCTCACACTTTCCTAGTTTTAGCTTTTTCCATTTGACGCCGTCATCGGGAGTCAAACTGACGATCTCTAAAAACTGTTCGTGGACAGATTTCAGGAAAGTCAGAGTCATCCTCCAACAAGGCTCCTTTTGCGTTTTTTAGCAATTTTCAATTAATTCCTGCACATCAAAGTGTGAAACAAGAACTTGTGCACTTTTGCAACCAATTAATAGGTTAGTCCCAATAAATCATAAAACCATAGTAAAAACATAGGCAAATAAGACATGAATACTTCATAAAATTATCGATACGTTGGAGACGTATCAACATCCCAAGCTTAATTCCTAATCGTCCTCGAGTAGGTAAATGATAAAATAAATAATTTATGAAGTGTGAATGCTACCATAGTGCGTAAGTTTGATCAATGATAATTTCAACCACTTTTCCTAGCATCATAACAACAACGTTTTCTCATAAAAATCATCATGGTAAAGTAGCAACCAATTCACATGTTATGGTTCAAACAATGAATTCTCTTAAAACTTAACAACCCATGTCCTTAGTCACCAAACAATTGCAATTCAACTTATTCTCAACAAAGTCTAAGTAAGAGCCCCACATACTCAATCATCATATAGTCTTCTATGAGTGCTAGTACTCAAAGCATATTTTTAGAACAAATGGCATCCATCGAACACAGAGAAAGATAGGGGCTTAATGTTTCGCCTCCCAACTCATTTATCATAGAGATAATTGTCAACAATAATAAATCATAATCAAATATATTTGACTAGATATATATGTTTGGATCTTTCCCCACCACATGATGCTTGCCAACTAATAGACTAAGGTTGGAATAAGAAGTTGACTCAACATGAATGGTAAATAGCATGAAAGTAAATAGATTGTCCCTTCGCAGAGGGAAGCAAGGATTTGCAGAGGTGCCAGAGCTCAAAGCTTAAATCAGAGATAAATATAATTTTGGGAGGTGCATCCTTCCTATCAACGTTACGACCAAGAGTTATCAATATGTTCCATGTTAAACACATTAGCGGCGGTTCGCAAGCGGTAAAAGTAAAGGTTTACTCCCCCTCCACCAACAAACACACTCCACAGCTAGCCGAATCCACGGGTACCATCCATACCAACAACATTCCTAGGAGAGTTTTGTTTAATTATTTGCATTTTTTTTATTTCGGGACTGGGAATCCCTATTACTGCCCCTCTCGTGCAAGGACGAGTGAGTAAACACTCATCATGAGAATAACCCGCTTAACATGGAAGATACTGACCGCCCCCGTCGCTCCATGAGCGGTCCAGGCACACAAAACAGATGTTTATTTGAATGTTTAGAGGTGGCACATCCAAATTTACTTGGAATGACAGTGAAATACCATATATAGGTAGGTATGGTGGACTCTTATGGAAGAAACTTGGCTCAAGGATTTGGATGCACAAGTAGTATCTCTACTTAGTACGATGTGTTGGCTAGCAAAAGGTTCTAAACAAGCACCACATGTTGGAGGATCCACAACAATATAACTTCTATGCAAATATACACAACCATAACTCATTACGTTGTCTTCCTTGTCCAACTTCAACTAATTTTCTTAAGTTTGAAAATAATTAATGGGTATTCACAATCATAGAAGATGTCCAAGATAATAAATTTGTATGTGAAAGTTCTCTTCCTTATACTAATCATTCACGAATTGCTTGTATGACCAATATTGTGCTTGTCAAGCTTCAAAAAGATTTCAATTTCTAAACCCAATGTGAAGCTACTACTAGGCATGATATGAACATATAATTTCAACTTCATGGTATTCAATTCCTTCAATAATTTACTCATAGGATATAAGTGAAGCACAAGAGTAAATGACAAGCTACTCTCAAAAGATATAAGTGAAGATCAATGAGTAGTGAAACAATTAAGTAGATATGTGAGGACTCTCTCTCTCTTAATGAAGATTTCAGATCTGAGTATTTTATTCAAACAGAAAACTAAACAAAAAAAGAACTCCAAGCGCATCATGTGAACAAATAAAAATTTAGGCTCAACATAGGCTAACTGATAGTTGACGAAGAGAGGTGGGATGCGTAGCATCCCCAAGCTTAGATGCTTGAGACTTCTTGAAATATTTACTTGGAGTGCCTTGGGCATCCCCAATCTTGAGCTTTTGTATCTCGTTCGATCCTCTCATATCATGGTTTCACCTATTCTCAAAAACTTCATCCACACAAAACTCGAAAAGAACTCGTGAGATAGGTTAGTACACATAAGAATAAATCAACACTTCATGTACTGACAAGACAAGTTGCACAATAATTTTCAAACATCATCTACTGTTTACTATCGTTTCTACAATTTATATCTACCAATATAGGCGATGGAAACTATAGGATAAGTTGATAACAAAACTATGACAGCAATCTGTCCAAACAGAACAGTCTGTAGCAATCTATTAAACCAGTGTATTTCTGTAACTCAAAAAATTATGAAAATTTAGGATGTGATAAAGAATTTATATGACAACACTGTGTAAAATTTT
Organism: Elymus sibiricus; assembly: GCA_039707655.1. Taxonomy (NCBI): domain Eukaryota; kingdom Viridiplantae; phylum Streptophyta; class Magnoliopsida; order Poales; family Poaceae; genus Elymus; species Elymus sibiricus. Next base: position 455,974,840 of record CM077665.1, on the reverse strand, counting down.
CAGAAACTTTCCACGTTCCAGTAAAATATGAAAATTCAAACACTACAGAGAAAGTTTCTGTTTTTACACAGCACACATCAAACATGCAATGCAAGCATCCTAAGGCAATTCTTGGAATTTTTTTATTGAAAAAAAAGATTATAAATAACACCTAACAGAAAATAAAAAAATATAATGATGATCCAAGCAAAGCACATATTATGTGACGAATAAAAATATAGCTCTAAGTAAGATATACCAATAATGTTGAAGACGAAAGAGGGGATGCCTTCCGGGACATCTCCAAGTTTAGACGCTTGAGTCTTCCATGAATATTACCTTGGGGGTGCCTTGGGCATCCCCAAGCTTAGGTTCTTGTCACTCCTTATTCTCCTCATATCGGTGTCTCACCCAAAACTTGAAAACTTCAATCACACAAAACATAACGGAACTTCGTGAGATGGGTTAGTAGAATAAAGATAGATCATTCACTTTGGTACTGTCAAGACAAGATTCATAATTGTTCCCACATGATACCTACTGTATTCTACCATTCCCATAATTTATACCACTAAATATAAGCTTTGGGAACACTAAAACAAGCAAAATATGTATGCAAAACAGAATCTGTCAAAAACAGAACAGTCTGTGAAGATCTGTAGTATAACCATACTTCCCTGTTTCTAAACATTCTGACAAATTAGGACAACTTGAAGAATTTATATATAAACACTATGTAAAAATTTCAGATCATTATCACGCTCTAGTAAAAAATGAAATTTCCTGTACTGGAGTCAAAAGTTTCTGTTTTGGTTCAACATCAATTCTGCTCATCTTGTGAGTCATCCCAAAGGCTTTACTTGGCTCTTTATTGAAATAAAAGACACAAAACATGATTACTACAGTAACTTAATCATGTGAACACACAAAAATAGAAAGGAAAAGTGTTGGGTTGTCTCCCAACAAGCACTTTTCTTTAAAGCCTTTTAGCCAGTCATGATGATTTCAATGATGCTCACATAGGAATAGTAATTGAAACATGCACGAGAGCATCATGAATCTCATGCAAAGCACATTTAAGTCTAACCCACTTCCTATGCATAGGGATTTTATGAGCAAACAATCTATGGGAGCAAGAATCAACTAGCATAGGAAGGCAAAACAAGCATAACTTCAAAGCTTTGAACACATAGAGAGGAAACTTGATATTATTGCAATTCCTACAAGCATATGTTCCTCCCTCATAATAATCTGCAGTAGCATCATGAAGGCATTTCATAATATAACTATCACATAAAGCATTCTTTTCATGATCTACAAGCATAGAAAATTTATTACTCTCCACATAAGCAATTTTCTTCTCATTCATTGTAGTGGGAGCAAACTCAACAAAATAACTATCATGAGACACTTGATTGACATAACCACATTCAGTATTAAAATCATGATGACAAGCTTCGTGGTTACTATCACTCTTTATAGCATACATGTCATCATCATAATCATCATAGATAGGAGGCATGCCATCATCATAATAAATTTGCTCATCCAAACTTGGGGGATAAAAATATCATCTTCATCAAACATAGCATCCCCAAGCTTGTGGCTTTGCATATCATTAGCATCATGGGTATTCAGATAACTCACACTAACAATATTGCTATCATTCTCATCATTAAAGGAATTCTCATTAAGTATTTTCATAAATTCTTCCTCTACCAATTGAGCACAATTCTCTTTTCCATCATTTTCAAGAAAGACATGATAAAGATGAATAATATGAGGCCACCTCAATTCCATTTTTTAGTTTTCTTTTATAAACCAAACTAGTGATAAAACAAGAAACTAAAATATTCAATTGCAAGATCTAAAGATATACCTTCAAGCACTCACCTCCCCGGCAACGGCGCCAGAAAAGAGCTTGATGTCTACTACGCAACTTTATTCTTGTAGACTTTGTTGGGCCTCCAAGCGCAGAGTTTTGTAGGACAGTAGCAATTTTCCCTCAAGTGGATGACCTAAGGTTTATCAATCCGTGGGAGGTGTAGGATGAAGATGGTCTCTCTCAAACAACCTTGCAATCAAATACAAGAAATCTCTTGTGTCCCCAAAACACCCAATATAATGACAAATTCTATAGGCACTAGTTTGGCGAAGAGATGGTGATACAAGTGCAATATGGATGGTAGATATAGGTTTTTGTAATCTGAAAATATAAAAACAGCAAGGTAGGAAGTAACAAAAGTGAGCACAAACGGTGTTGCAATGCTTGAAAACAAGTCCTAGTGTCCGTACGTGCAATCCCTCAACGTGCAATGAAGAATCACTCCAAAGTTCTTATCTAGCGGAGAACATAAGAAGAAATTGTTTGTAGGGTACGAAACCACCTTAAAGTTATTCTTTCCAATCGATCTATCCAAGAGTTCGTACTAAGATAACATCAAGTTATCCTTTCTAATCGATCTATTTAAGAGTTCGTACTAGAATAACACCTTATGATACGCATCAACCAACTCTAATGTCACCTAGATACTCCAATGTCACCACAAGTATCCATGAGTTAATTATACGATACGCATCAAACAATTTCAGATTCATAATACTCAATCCAACACAAAGAACCTCAAAGAGTACCCCAAGATTTCTATCGGAGAAAGTAGGACAGGAACGTGTATCAACCCCTATGCATAGATTACCCCAATGTCACCTCGGGAATCCGCAAGTTGAGTACCAAAACATATATCAAGTGGATCAATAGAATACCCCATTGTCACTATGGGTATCCGCATGCAAGACATATATCAAGTGTTCTCAAATCCAATATTCAATCCAACATAACGAAATCTCAAAGGGAAAGATTCAATTCATGACAACAAGATAGCAAGGGAATAACATCACATGATCCGACTATATTAACAAAGTCCGTGATACATCAAGATCGTGACATCTCAAGAACACGAGAGAGAGAGATAGAACACATAGCTACTGATACATACCCTCAGCCCCGAGGTGGATTACTCACACATTATCATGGTGAGAAATATAGAGTTGTTGATGAAGAGGTGCGGCCCCAAAGAGATGGAGGCGATGGCGGCCACGGCGCCGCCGACGGGCGGTGGCGACGGGCGGCGGCCCCTTGCCCCCCTTCTTCCTTGGTCTTGGTTCTGCAATGGAGGAGCCTCTCCCCTTCTTGGCGGCTGCCAAGGGTGCGGCAAATTCGTGGCTTTTGGTGGCTCTCCCGAAATTAGGGTTTTTCTCCCCTTATATGTGCCACTGTGGTGCTCTATGGCCCTCCGATGGATGGACCCTTGAACCAATGGCTCTTGGGCACCTCTAGAACCTTCCCAGGGACTCCTCACAGCCCTCATGAGTCCCCAAAGTCGTGGCTTGGCCGAATACATCAGATATGGTAAGAGTTGGACTCAATCACGTCATCAATTCTCGTAATCCCGTAATCAGATATTTTCCTCCAGTAATACGGGTCTACAGATCGCATCCGAACTCCGTTTTGGACGAATTTGGAGTCCAGAATCAATTCCATAAAATTCCCCACACTTTCCTAGTTTTAGCTTTTTCCATTTGACGCCGGCTTCGGAGGTCAAACTGACGATCTCTAAAAACTGTTCATGGACAGATTTTAGGAAAGTCAGAGTCCTCCTCCAACAAGGCTCCTTTTGCGTTTTTTCGACAATTTTCAATTAATTCCTGCACATAAAAGTGTGTAACAAGATTGTGCACTTTTGCAACCAATTAATAGGTTAGTCCCAATAAATCATAAAACCATAGTAAAAACATAGGCAAATAAGATATGAATACTTTGTAAATTATCGATACGTTGGAGACGTATCATTGATGCTTTGGCTAAAAACATGGGTAGAATTGCTCTTGATGTAGAAACTCTTAAAAGTAAAGATTTGCCACCTAAGCATTATTTCAATGAGACAATTAAATCTATCCAAATATCTATTAATGAAAGTAAGGAGAGGACCGCTAAGTTGAAAGCTAAGCATGAATTCTTAGGAAAGACTCTTCTGTTGGAAATATGCCCTAGAGGCAATAATAAAATGGTTATTATTATATTTCCTTGTTCATGATAATTGTCTATTGTTCATGCTATAATTGTATTAGCCGGAAACCGTAATACATGTGTGAATACATAGACCACACCATGTCCCTAGTGTGCCTCTAGATGACTAGCTCGTTGATCAATAGATGGTCATGGTTTCCTGGCCATGGACATTGGATGTCGTTGATAACGGGATCACATCATTAGGAGAATGATGTGATGGACAAGACCCAATCCTAAGCATAGCACAAGATCGTGTAGTTCGTCTGCTAGAGCTTTTCTAATGTCAAGTATCATTTCCTTAGACCATGAGATTGTGCAACTCCCGGATACCGTAGGAATGCTTTGGGTGTATCAAACGTCACAACGTAACTGGGTGACTATAAAGGTGCACTACAGGTGTCTCCGAAAGTGTTTGTTGGGTTGGCACGAATCGAGACTAGGATTTGTCACTCCGTGTGACGGAGAGGTATCTCTGGGCCCACTCGGTAATACATCATCATAATGAGTTCAATGTGACTAAGGAGTTAGTCACGGGATCATGTGTTACGGAACGAGTAAAGATACTTCCCGGTAACGAGATTGAACAAGGTATAGGGATACCGACGATCGAATCTCGGGCAAGTAACATACCGATGGACAAAGGGAATTGTATACGGGATTAATTGAATCCCCGACATCGTGGTTCATCCGATGAGATCATCGTGGAACATGTGGGAGCCAATATGGGTATCCAGATCCCGCTATTGGTTATTGGCCGGAGAGGTGTCCCGGTCATGACAGCATGGTTCCCGAACCCGTAGGGTCTACACACTTAAGGTTCGGTGACGCTAGAGTTGTAATGGGAATTGTATGTGGTTACCGAAAGTTGTTCGGAGTCCCGGATGAGATCCCGGACGTCACGAGGAGTTCCGGAATGGTCCGGAGGTGAATATTTATATATGGGAAGTCCAATTTCAGTCACCGGAAAGGTTTCGGGGTTTATCGGTATTGTACCGGGACCACCGAAGGGGTTCCGGGGGTCCACCGGGAGGGTCCACCTGCCCCAGAGGACCTAATGGGCTGTAGTTGGGTGGGAACCATCCCCTTAGTGGGCTGGTGCGCCCCCCCAAGGGCCCAAGGCACCTTGGGTTGGAAACCCTAGGGGGGCCGCCGCCCCCCAAGGGCCCAAGGCGCCTAGGGTTGGAAACCCTAGGGGGGCCGCCGCCCCCCAAGGGCCCAAGGCGCCTAGGGTTGGAAACCCTAGGGGCCGCCGCCCCCCCTCTAGATGGATCTATGGGGGCCGGCCCCCTCTCCCCTTCCCCCTATAAATAGTGGGAGGTGGGAGGGCAGCCGTACACCCTTCCCTTGGCGCAGCCCTTCCCCCTTCCTACACCTCCTCCTCCGTGGCGCTTAGCGAAGCTCTGCCGGAGAACCACGAGCTCCACCGCCACCACGCAGTCGTGCTGCCGGAGCTGTCCCTCAACTTCTCCTTCCCCCCTTCCTGGATCAAGAAGGAGGAGACGTCCCCGGGCTGTACGTGTGTTGCACGTGGAGGCGCCGTCCGTTCGGCGCTTGGATCAGATCTTCCACGATTTGAATCGCCGCGAGTACGACTCCATCAACCGCGTTCTTTGTAACGCTGCCTCTTAGCGATCTTCAAGGGTATGAAGATGCACTCCCTCTCTCTCATTGCTAGCATATCCTAGATTGATCTTGGTGACACGTAGGAAAATTTTGAATTATTACTACGTTCCCCAACAGTGGTATCAGAGCTAGGTCTATGCGTAGATTCTATGCACGAGTAGAACACAAGTAGTTGTGGGCAATGATTTGGTCAATTTGCTTGCCGTTACTAGTCCTATCTAGATTCGGCGGGATTGTGGGATGAAGCGGCCCAGACCGACTTTACACGTACGCTTACGTGAGACTGGTTCCACCGCCTGACATGCACTTGTTGCATAAGGTGGCTAGCGGGTGTCTGTCTCTCCCACTTTAGTCGGATCGTATTCGATGAAGAGGGTCCTTATGAAGGGTAAATAGCAATTGGCATATCACCATTGTGGCTTTTGCGTAGATAAGAAACGTTCTTGCTAGAAACCCATAGTAGCCACGTAAAACTTGCAACAACAATTAGAGGACGTCTAACTTGTTTTTGCAGGGTATGCTATGTGATGTGATATGGCCAAAAGGATGTGATGAAATATATGTGATGTATGAGATTGATCATGTTCTTGTAATAGGAATCACGACTTGCATGTCGATGGGTATGACAACCGGCAGGAGCCATAGGAGTTGTCTTAATTTATTGTATGACCTGCGTGTCAATTAAAAACGCCATGTAATTACTTTACTTTATTGCTAACCGTTAGCCATAGTAGTAGAAGTAATAGTTGGCGAGACAACTTCATGAAGACACGATGATGGAGATCATGATGATGGAGATCATGGTGTCGTGCCGGTGACGATGGTGATCATGCCGCGCCCCGAAGATGGAGATCAAAGGCGCAAGATGATATTGGCCATATCATGTCACTTTATGATTTGCATGTGATGTTTATCATGTTTTTACATCTTATTTGCTTAGAACGACGGTAGCATAAATAAGATGATCCCTCACTAAAATTTCAAGAAATGTGTTCCCCCTAAGTGTGCACCGTTGCGAAGGATCGTTGTTTCGAAGCACCACATGATGATCGGGTGTGATAGATTCTAACGTTCGCATACAACGGGTGTAAGCCAGATTTACACACGCGAAACACTTAGGTTGACTTGACGAGCCTAGCATGTACAGACATGGCCTCGGAACACGAGAGACCGAAAGGTCGAACATGAGTCGTATAGTAGATGCGATCAACATGGAGATGTTCACCATTGATGACTAGTCCGTCTCACGTGATGATCGGACACGGCCTAGTCGATATGGATCATGTATCACTTAGATGACTAGAGGGATGTCTATCTGAGTGGGAGTTCATTAAATAATTTGATTAGATGAACTTAATTATCATGAACTTAGTCTAAAATTGTCTTTACAATCTATCTTGTAGATCCAATGGCCCACGCTAATGTTGCCCTCAACTTCAACGCGTTCCTAGAGAAAACCAAGCTGAAAGACGATGGAAGCAACTATACGGACTGGGTCCGTAACTTGAGGATCATCCTCATAGCTTCCAAGAAATTATCTGTCCTTGATGCACCGCTAGGTGACGCACCCGTTTTCCCAGCAACTCAATACGTTATGAACGCTTGGCAGTCGCGTAGTGATGATTACTCCCTGGTTCAGTGCGGCATGCTTTACAGCTTAGAACCGGGGCTCCAAAAGCGTTTTGAGCAACATGGAGCATATGAGATGTTCCAAGAGCTGAGAATGGTTTTCCAAGCTCATGCCCGGGTCGAGAGATATGAAGTCTCCGACAAGTTCTTCAGTTGTAAGATGGAGGAAAATAGTTCTGTCAGCGAGCACATACTCAAAATGTCTGGGTTGCACAACCGCTTGTCTCAGCTGGGAGTTAATCTTCCGGATGACTCGGTTATTGACAGAATCTTCCAGTCGCTTCCACCTAGCTACAAGATCTTTGTGATGAACTACAATATGCAAGGGATGGAGAAGTCCATTCCTGAGTTATATTCGATGCTGAAATCAGCGGAGGTGGAAATCAAAAAGGAACATCAAGTGTTGATGGTGAATAAGACCACTAGTTTCAAGAAAGGCAAGGGTAAGAAGAACTTAAAGAAGGACGGCAAAGCAGTTGCCGCGCCCGGTAAATCAGTTGCCGGGAAGAAGCCCAAGAATGGACCCAAGCCTGAGACTGAGTGCTTTTATTGCAAGGGAACCGGTCACTGGAAGCGGAACTGCCCCAAGTACTTAGCAGATAAGAAGGCCGGCAACGTCAAAGGTATATATGATATACATGTTATTGATGTGTACCTTACCAGCGCTCGTAGTAGCCCCTGGGTATTTGATACCGGTGCGGTTGCTCACATTTGTAACTCAAAACAGGAGCTGCGGAATAAGCGGAGACTGGCAAAGGACGAGGTGACGATGCGCGTCGGGAATGGTTCCAAGGTCGATGTGATCGCCGTCGGCACGCTACCTCTACATCTACCTTCGGGATTAGTTTTAAACCTCAATAATTGTTATTTAGTACCAGCTTTGAGCATGAACATTGTATCTGGATCTCGTTTGATGCGAGATGGCTACTCATTTAAATCCGAGAATAATGGTTGTTCTATTTATATGAGAGATATGTTTTATGGTCATGCCTCGCTGGTCAATGGTTTATTTTTATTGAATCTCGAACGTGATGTTACACATATTCATAGTGTGAATGCCAAACGATGTAAGGTTGATAATGATAGTCCCACATACTTGTGGCACTGCCGCCTTGGTCATATTGGTGTCAAACGCATGAAGAAACTCCATGCAGATGGACTTTTGGAGTCTCTTGATTATGAATCATTTGACACGTGCGAACCATGCCTCATGAGCAAGATGGCTAAGACTCCGTTCTCCGGAACAATGGAGCGAGCAACCAGCTTGTTGGAAATAATACATACCGATGTATGTGGACCGATGAGCGTTGAGGCTCGCGGTGGCTATCGTTATGTTCTCACCCTCACTGATGACTTAAGCAGATATGGGTATGTCTACTTGATGAAACACAAGTCTGAGACCTTTGAAAAGTTCAAGGAATTTCAGAGTGAGGTAGAGAATCAACGTGACAAGAAAATAAAGTTTTTACGATCTGATCGTGGAGGAGAATATTTGAGTCACGAGTTTGGCACGCACTTAAGGAAATGTGGAAGTGTTTCACAACTCACGCCGCCTGGCACACCTCAGCATAATGGTGTGTCCGAACGTCGTAATCGCACTCTATTGGATATGGTGCGATCTATGATGTCTCTTACTGATTTACCGCTATCATTTTGGGGATATGCATTAGAGACTGCCGCATTCACTTTAAATAGGGCACCGTCTTAATCCGTTGAGACGACACCGTATGAATTATGGTTTGGGAAGAAACCTAAGCTGTCGTTTCTGAAAGTTTGGGGATGCGATGCTTATGTCAAGAAACTTCAACCTGAAAAGCTCGAACCCAAATCGGAAAAGTGCGTCTTCATAGGATACCCTAAGGAAACTATTGGGTATACCTTCTACCTCAGATCCGAAGGCAAGATCTTTGTTGCCAAGAATGGATCCTTTCTAGAGAAAGAGTTTCTCTCGAAAGAAGTAAGTGGGAGGAAAGTAGAACTTGATGAGGTAATTGTACCCCCTCTCGAACCGAAAAGTAGCACAGCGCAGGAGAATGTTTCTGTGGTGCCTGCACCGATTAGAGAGGAAGTTAATGATGATGATCATGAAACTTCTGATCAAGTTACTACTGAACTTCGTAGGTCCACGAGGACACGGTCCGCACCAGAGTGGTACGGCAACCCTATCCTGGAAATCATGTTGTTAGACAACGGTGAACCCTCGAACTATGAAGAAGCCATGGCGGGCCCAGATTCCAACAAATGGCTTGAAGCCATGAAATCCGAGATAGGATCCATGTATGAGAACAAAGTATGGACTTTGGTGGACTTGCCCGATGATCGGCAAGCCATAGAAAATAAATGGATCTTTAAGAAGAAGACTGACGCGGATGGTAATGTGACCGTCTATAAGGCTCGGCTTGTCGCTAAGGGTTATCGACAAGTTCAAGGAGTTGACTACGATGAGACCTTCTCACCCGTAGCGATGCTGAAGTCCGTCCGAATCATGTTAGCAGTTGCCGCATTTTATGATTATGAGATCTGGCAAATGGACGTCAAAACGGCATTCCTTAACGGTTTCCTTAAGGAAGAATTGTATATGATGCAGCCGGAAGGTTTTGTCGATCCTAAGAATGCTGACAAGGTATGCAAGCTCCAGCGCTCCATCTATGGGCTGGTGCAAGCATCTCGGAGTTGGAACATTCGCTTTGATGAGGTGATCAAAGCGTTTGGGTTTATACAGACTTATGGAGAAGCCTGTATTTACAAGAAAGTGAGTGGGAGCTCTGTAGCATTTCTCATTTTATATGTGGATGACATATTGTTGATGGGAAATGATATAGAACTTTTGGAAAGCATAAAGGCCTACTTGAATAAGTGTTTTTCAATGAAGGACCTTGGAGAAGCTACTTACATATTAGGCATCAAGATCTATAGAGATAGATCGAGACGCCTCATTGGTCTTTCACAATGCACATACCTTGACAAGATATTGAAGAAGTTCAATATGGATCAGTCCAAGAAGGGGTTCTTGCCTGTATTGCAAGGTGTGAGATTGAGCACAGCTCAATGCCCGACCTCGGCAGAAGATAGAGAAAAGATGAGTGTCATCCCCTATGCCTCAGCCATAGGCTCTATTATGTATGCCATGCTGTGTACCAGACCTGATGTGAACCTTGCCATAAGTTTGGTAGGGAGGTACCAAAGTGATCCCGGATTGGAACACTGGACAGCGGTCAAGAATATCCTTAAGTACCTGAAAAGGACTAAGGATATGTTTCTCGTTTATGGAGGTGTCGAAGAGCTCGTCGTAAAGGGTTACGTCGATGCTAGCTTCGACACGGATCCGGATGACTCCAAGTCACAAACCGGATACGTGTATATTTTGAATGGTGGGGCAGTCAGCTGGTGCAGTTGCAAGCAAAGCGGCGTGGCGGCATCTACATGTGAAGCGGAGTACATAGCTGCATCGGAAGCAGCACAGGAAGGAGTCTGGATGAAGGAGTTCATCACCAACCTAGGAGTGATTCCCAATGCGTCGGGCCCGATGACTGTCTTCTGTGACAACACTGGAGCTATTGCCATTGCCAAGGAGCCCAGGTTTCACAAGAAGACCAAGCACATCAAGCGCCGCTTCAACTCCATTCGTGGTTACATTCAGGATGGAGATATAGATATTTGTAAAGTACATACGGATCTGAATGTCGCAGATCCGTTGACTAAACCTCTTTCACGAGCGAAACATGATCGGCACTAGAACTCTATGGGTGTTCGATTCATCACAATGTAACAAGATTATTGACTCTAGTGCAAGTGGGAGACTATTGGAAATATGCCCTAGAGGCAATAATAAAATGGTTATTATTATATTTCCTTGTTCATGATAATTGTCTATTGTTCATGCTATAATTGTATTAGCCGGAAACCGTAATACATGTGTGAATACATAGACCACACCATGTCCCTAGTGAGCCTCTAGATGACTAGCTCATTGATCAATAGATGGTCATGGTTTCCTGGCCGTGGACATTGGATGTCGTTGATAACGGGATCACATCATTAGGAGAATGATGTGATGGACAAGACCCAATCCTAAGCATAGCACAAGATCGTGTAGTTCGTCTGCTAGAGCTTTTCTAATGTCAAGTATCATTTCCTTAGACCATGAGATTGTGCAACTCCCGGATACCGTAGGAATGCTTTGGGTGTATCAAACGTCACAACGTAACTGGGTGACTATAAAGGTGCACTACAGGTGTCTCCGAAAGTGTTTGTTGGGTTGGCACGAATCGAGACTGGGATTTGTCACTCCGTGTAACGGAGAGGTATCTCTGGGCCCACTTGGTAATACATCATCATAATGAGATCAATGTGACTAAGGAGTTAGTCACGGGATCATGTGTTACGGAACGAGTAAAGAGACTTGCCGGTAATGAGATTGAACAAGGTATAGGGATACCGACGATCGAATCTCGGGCAAGTAACATACCGATGGACAAAGGGAATTGTATACGGGATTAATTGAATCCCCGACATCGTGATTCATCCGATGAGATCGTCGTGGAACATGTGGGAGCCAATATGGGTATCCAGATCCCGCTATTGGTTATTGGCCGGAGAGGTGTCTCGGTCATGACTGCATGGTTCCCGAACCCGTAGGGTCTACACACTTAAGGTTCGGTGACGCTAGAGTTGTAATGGGAATTGTATGTGGTTACCGAAAGTTGTTCGGAGTCCCGGATGAGATCTCGGACGTCACGAGGAGTTCCGGAATGGTCCGGAGGTGAAGATTTATATATGGGAAGTCCAATTTCAGTCACCGGAAAGGTTTCGGGGTTTATCGGTATTGTACCGGGACCACCGAAGGGGTTCCGGGGGTCCACCGGGAGGGTCCACCTGCCCCGGAGGACCTAATGGGCTGTAGTTGGGTGGGAACCAGCCCCTTAGTGGGCTGGTGCGCCCCCCCAAGGGCCCAAGGCACCTAGGGTTGGAAACCCTAGGGGGGCCGCCGCCCCCCAAGGGCCCAAGGCGCCTAGGGTTGGAAACCCTAGGGGCCGCCGCCCCCCCCCCTCTAGATGGATCTATGGGGGCCGGCCCCCTCTCCCCTTCCACCTATAAATAGTGGGGGTGGGAGGGCAGCCGTACACCCTTCCCTTGGCGCAGCCCTTCCCCCTTCCTACACCTCCTTCTCCTCCGTGGCGCTTAGCGAAGCTCTGCAGGAGAACCACGAGCTCCACCGCCACTACGCCGTCGTGCTGCCGGAGCTCTCCCTCAACTTTTCCTTCCCCCCTTGCTGTATCAAGAAGGAGGAGACGTCCCCGGGCTGTACGTGTGTTGCACGCGGAGGCGCCGTCCGTTCGGCACTTGGATCGGATCTTCCGCGATTTGAATCGCCGCGAGTACGACTCCATCAACCGCATTCTTTGTAACGCTTCCTCTTAGCGATCTTGAAGGGTATGAAGATGCACTCCCTCTCTCTCGTTGCTAGCATCTCCTAGATTGATCTTGGTGACACATAGGAAAATTTTGAATTATTACTACGTTCCCCAACAGTGGTATCAGAGCTAGGTCTATGCGTAGATTCTATGCACGAGTAGAACACAAGTAGTTGTGGGCGATGATTTGGTCAATTTGCTTGCCGTTACTAGTCCTATCTTGATTCGGCGGCATTTGTGGGATGAAGCAGCCCGGACCGACTTTACACGTACGCTTACGTGAGACTGGTTCCACCGCCTGACATGCACTTGTTGCATATGGTGGCTAGCGGGTGTCTGTCTCTCCCACTTTAGTCGGATCGGATTCGATGAAGAGGGTCCTTATGAAGGGTAAATAGCAATTGGCATATCACCGTTGTGGCTTTTGCGTAGGTAAGAAATGTTCTTGCTAGAAACCCTTAGCAGCCACGTAAAACTTGCAACAACAATTAGAGGACGTCTAACTTGTTTTTGCAGGGTATGCTATGTGATGTGATATGGCCAAAAGGATGTGATGAAATATATGTGATGTATGAGATTGATCATGTTCTTGTAATAGGAATCACGACTTGCATGCCGATGGGTATGAGAACCGGCAGGAGCCATAGGAGTTGTCTTAATTTATTGTATGACCTGCATGTCAATTAAAAACGCCATGTAATTACTTTACTTTATTGCTAACCGTTAGCCATAGTAGTAGAGGTAATAGTTGGCGAGACAACTTCATGAAGACACGATGATGGAGATCATGGTGTCGTGCCGGTGACGATGGTGATCATGCCGCGCCCCGAAGATGGAGATCAAAGGCGCAAGATGATATTGGCCATATCATGTCACTTTATGATTTGCATGTGATGTTTATCATGCGATTTCATCTTATTTGCTTAGAATGACGGTAGCATAAATAAGATGATCCCTCACTAAAATTTCAAGAAATGTGTTCCCCCTAAGTGTGCACCGTTGCGAAGGATCGTTGTTTCGAAGCACCACGTGATGATCGGGTGTGATAGATTCTAACGTTCGCATACAACGGGTGTAAGCCAGATTTACACACGCGAAACACTTAGGTTGACTTGACGAGCCTAGCATGTACAGACATGGCCTCGGAACACGAGAGACCGAAAGGTCGAACGATTGTAATTCAATTCATGACGATCATAGGTAGAAAGTTCATATTCTTCAGTCATTGATAAACAGCTTGTTGGACAGTACTCAACACAATTGCCACAAAATATACAAACTCCGAAATCAATACTATAATTAAGCAATTGTTTTCTTTTAATATCCTTTTCAAATCTCCAATCCACAACGGGTAGATCTATCGGACATACGCGAACACATACTTCACAAGTAATACATTTATCAAATTCAAAGTGGATTCGCCCTCGGAAACGCTCTGGTGTAATTGATTTTTCATAAGGGTAGTGAATCGTTATAGGTAAACGATTTGTGTGGGATAAGGTAGTTATGAAACTTTGACCTATGTACCTTGTAGCACGTATTGTTTGTTGACCATAACTCATGAACCCAGTTACCATAGGGAACATATTCATTCTAAATATCTATGAAAAAGATATGTTTCTTTCTCTTGTTTGAGAGAGCTTTTGTGTTGAAAATATTCTTACTATTATTGTATTATCTTATTTATAGTGAAACAAGTTGAGAAGAGGTTGTTAATAAGAGATTGCCCAGGGAAATAGGTAAAAGAAATTTCCATCCAAGATTTAATAACTGATCCATTCTCATCCTCGGTAAAGTCCATCTTATTGTGATAGAAATGAAGAGAAATAAATAAGCTTTAGTTAATGTAATAAATATACCATTGTCATTTCCAAAATTCCAACTGCTTTATTCATTTGGAAAAAATCAAAAAAGGATATATAGGGAATAGATAAATTCCACCCGCCCAAGTAGAGAACTGTTTCAAATAGAACAAACTAATAAATTTAGGTAAGAAACAAGATAAAATAAACCATATTTGATACCGGAATATTCAGTTTGGTAACCTGCTACTAATTCTTCCTCCGCTTCTGGTAAATCAAAGGGTAATCTTTCACATTCTGCCAAAGAAGAAATTAAAAAAACCAGAAAACCTATAGGCTGACGCCAAATATTCCATCAAAAAAAACCATATTTTGACTGTGCTTCAACTATATCAACTGTACTTGAACTGTTAGATAATCATAGTCGATGATAACATCACAGTTCCCACCGCTATTTCAAAACCGTACATGAAACCTTAGCTTCATACGGCTTCTCTATGATCAGAAAAAGGAAAGGACTATTTTCTTCCTAGCCCCTGGGGCGTAGATAGAATTAGGTAAAATAAAATAGATTTGAAAGTCCTAAATTAGACCAAAGGAATTCCGTCTGCTAGAATAAGAAAAAGCGCTTCCGAATTGATCTCATCCTTTATAATACAATGCAAATTTTTCTTTGTTCAGTAATAACTTAATCTTGGAATAAAACACTTGTTACTTGTTATAGGAATTCAATTAATAAATGGAAAGAGTTGGGTATTAGTTCATGAGCAATTCTGCATGAATATGGATAGAGGAAGGAAATAATGAATTTTTTTTCTAGTGCACTCCATATCTTTTTTACTATTCTTCTTTCCCCAGGGAGGGGGTATTTAAAAAGAAAAAATGGATAAAGGGTTAATTCGTTCTTGATAGCCATTTCCTTAACAAGTGAATGGGAACATACTCTGGATCGGAATCCGAAGAAAGTACTACTTGATAATTTCTACAAATTGCAAGTCCTTATTATGATTCCTTTTATGGGGAAAAATCTCTAATGTTTTAGATTTTCCATTACTAATCCTTTATGTACTTTAGTGTTCCTAACCCTTCACTAACTTTTGGTGGATTCTTCTTATGGATTATTAAGTTCTAGTAATAACTAGGAGTATTCTAGTAATGGAATTCCATATCGTGAATCCTATATTCTTGGCCGCTTCAAGATATGATGACTAATTAAAAACTATCAACCTTGGGATAAAGAGTTTACACTGCTTATGTTTACTTCCACTTTTTTCTTGTACGTAGGAAATGAGATTTTTTCTTTTTACTACAAATTTTTAAGCTGTTTTGTTTCACTCATATAGCTATCTAGTTTAACTTACCAATCCAAATACTAAATAAGAAAAGGAATATAAATAGTTAATGGATTTTATAGGAAAAAGAGTCGTATAGTAGATGCGATCAACATGGAGATGTTCACCATTGATGACTAGTCCGTCTCACGTGATGATCGGACACGGCCTAGTCGATATGGATCATGTATCACTTAGATGACTAGAGGGATGTCTATCTGAGTGGGAGTTCATTAAATAATTTGATTAGATGAACTTAATTATCATGAACTTAGTCTAAAATTGTCTTTACAATCTATCTTGTAGATCCAATGGCCCACGCTAATGTTGCCCTCAACTTCAATGCGTTCCTAGAGAAAACCAAGCTGAAAGACGATGGAAGCAACTATACGGACTGGGTCCGTAACTTGAAGATCATCCTCATAGCTTCCAAGAAATTATATGTCCTTGATGCACCGCTAGGTGACGCACCCGTTTTCCCAGCAACTCAAGACGTTATGAACGCCTGGCAGTCGCGTAGTGATGATTACTCCTTGGTTCAGTGCGGCATGCTTTACAACTTAGAACCGGGGCTCCAAAAGCGTTTTGAGCAACACGGAGCATATGAGATGTTCCAAGAGCCGAGAATGGTTTTCCAAGCTCATGCCCGGGTCGAGAGATATGAAGTCTCCGACAAGTTCTTCAGTTGTAAGATGGAGGAAAATAGTTCTGTCAGCGAGCACATACTCAAAATGTCTGGGTTGCACAACCGCTTGTCTCAGCTGGGAGTTAATCTTCCGGATGACTCGGTTATTAACAGAATCCTCCAGTCGCTTCCACCTAGCTACAAGAGCTTTGTGATGAACTACAATATGCAAGGGATGGAGAAGTCCATTCCTGAGTTATATTCGATGCTGAAATCAGCGAAGGTGGAAATCAAAAAGGAACATCAAGTGTTGATGGTGAATAAGACCACTAGTTTCAAGAAAGGCAAGGGTAAGAACTTAAAGAAGGACGGCAAAGCAGTTGCCGCGCCCGGTAAATCAGTTGCCGGGAAGAAGCCCAAGAATGGACCCAAGCCTGAGACTGAGTGCTTTTATTGCAAGGGAACCGGTCACTGGAAGCGGAACTGCCCCAAGTACTTAGCAGATAAGAAGGCCGGCAACGTCAAAGGTATATATGATATACATGTTATTGATGTGTACCTTACCAGCGCTCGTAGTAGCTCCTGGGTATTTGATACCGGTGCGGTTGCTCACATTTGTAACTCAAAACAGGAGCTGCGGAATAAGCGGAGACTGTCAAAGGACGAGGTGACGATGCGCGTCGGGAATGGTTCCAAGGTCGATGTGATCGCCGTCGGCACGCTACCTCTACATCTACCTTCGGGATTAGTTTTAAACCTCAATAATTGTTATTTAGTACCAGCTTTGAGCATGAACATTGTATCTGGATCTCGTTTGATGCGAGATGGCTACTCATTTAAATCCGAGAATAATGGTTGTTCTATTTATATGAGAGATATGTTTTATGGTCATGCCCCGCTGGTCAATGGTTTATTTTTATTGAATCTCGAACGTGATGTTACACATATTCATAGTGTGAATGCCAAACGATGTAAGGTTGATAATGATAGTCCCACATACTTGTGGCACTGCCGCCTTGGTCATATTGGTGTCAAACGCATGAAGAAACTCCATGCAGATGGACTTTTGGAGTCTCTTGATTATGAATCATTTGACACGTGCGAACCATGCCTCATGAGCAAGATGACTAAGACTCCGTTCTCCGGAACAATGGAGCGAGCAACCAGCTTGTTGGAAATAATACATACTGATGTATGTGGACCGATGAGCGTTGAGGCTCGCGGTGGCTATCGTTATGTTCTCACCCTCACTGATGACTTAAGCAGATATGGGTATGTCTACTTGATGAAACACAAGTCTGAGACCTTTGAAAAGTTCAAGGAATTTCAGAGTGAGGTAGAGAATCAACGTGACAAGAAAATAAAGTTTTTACGATCTGATCGTGGAGGAGAATATTTGAGTCACGAGTTTGGCACGCACTTAAGGAAATGTGGAATTGTTTCACAACTCACGCCGCCTGGCACACCTCAGCATAATGGTGTGTCCGAACGTCGTAATCGCACTCTATTGGATATGGTGCGATCTATGATGTCTCTTACTGATTTACCGCTATCATTTTGGGGATATGCATTAGAGACTGCCGCATTCACTTTAAATAGGGCACCGTCTTAATCCGTTGAGACGACACCGTATGAATTATGGTTTGGGAAGAAACCTAAGCTGTCGTTTCTGAAAGTTTGGGGATGCGATGCTTATGTCAAGAAACTTCAACCTGAAAAGCTCGAACCCAAATCGGAAAAGTGCGTCTTCATAGGATACCCTAAGGAAACTATTGGGTATACCTTCTACCTCAGATCCGAAGGCAAGATCTTTGTTGCCAAGAATGGATCATTTCTAGAGAAAGAGTTTCTCTCGAAAGAAGTAAGTGGGAGGAAAGTAGAACTTGATGAGGTAATTGTACCCCCTCTCGAACCGAAAAGTAGCGCAGCGCAGGAGAATGTTTCTGTGGTGCCTGCACCGACTAGAGAGGAAGTTAATGATGATGATCATGAAACTTCTGATCAAGTTACTACTGAACTTCGTAGGTCCACGAGGACACGGTCCGCACCAGAGTGGTACGGCAACCCTATCCTGGAAATCATGTTGTTAGACAACGGTGAACCCTCGAACTATGAAGAAGCCATGGCGGGCCCAGATTCCAACAAATGGCTTGAAGCCATGAAATCCGAGATAGGATCCATGTATGAGAACAAAGTATGGACTTTGGTGGACTTGCCCGATGATCGGCAAGCCATAGAAAATAAATGGATCTTTAAGAAGAAGACTGACGCGGATGGTAATGTGACCGTCTATAAGGCTCGGCTTGTCGCTAAGGGTTATCGACAAGTTCAAGGAGTTGACTACGATGAGACCTTCTCACCCGTAGCGATGCTGAAGTCCGTCCGAATCATGTTAGCAGTTGCCGCATTTTATGATTATGAGATCTGGCAAATGGACGTCAAAACGGCATTCCTTAACGGTTTCCTTAAGGAAGAATTGTATATGATGCAGCCGGAAGGTTTTGTCGATCCTAAGAATGCTGACAAGGTATGCAAGCTCCAGCGCTCCATCTATGGGCTGGTGCAAGCATCTCGGAGTTGGAACATTCGCTTTGATGAGGTGATCAAAGCGTTTGGGTTTATACAGACTTATGGAGAAGCCTGTATTTACAAGAAAGTGAGTGGGAGCTCTGTAGCATTTCTCATTTTATATGTGGATGACATATTGTTGATGGGAAATGATATAGAACTTTTGGAAAGCATAAAGGCCTACTTGAATAAGTGTTTTTCAATGAAGGACCTTGGAGAAGCTACTTACATATTAGGCATCAAGATCTATAGAGATAGATCGAGACGCCTCATTGGTCTTTCACAATGCACATACCTTGACAAGATATTGAAGAAGTTCAATATGGATCAGTCCAAGAAGGGGTTCTTGCCTGTATTGCAAGGTGTGAGATTGAGCACAGCTCAATGCCCGACCTCGGCAGAAGATAGAGAAAAGATGAGTGTCATCCCCTATGCCTCAGCCATAGGCTCTATTATGTATGCCATGCTGTGTACCAGACCTGATGTGAACCTTGCCATAAGTTTGGTAGGGAGGTACCAAAGTGATCCCGGATTGGAACACTGGACAGCGGTCAAGAATATCCTTAAGTACCTGAAAAGGACTAAGGATATGTTTCTCGTTTATGGAGGTGCCGAAGAGCTCGTCGTAAAGGGTTACGTCGATGCTAGCTTCGACACGGATCCGGATGACTCCAAGTCACAAACCGGATACGTGTATATTTTGAATGGTGGGGCAGTCAGCTGGTGAGAAACATATCCTTACGTCGATGCTAGCTTCGACACAGATCCGGATGACTCCAAGTCACGGCGCCGCTTCACGAGCGAAACATGATCAGCACCAGAACTCTATGGGTGTTCGATTCATCACAATGTAACTAGATTATTGACTCTAGTGCAAGTGGGAGACTATTGGAAATACGCCCTAGAGGCAATAATAAAATGGTTATTATTCTATTTCCTTGTTCATGATAATTGTCTATTGTTCATGCTATAATTGTATTAGCCGGAAACCATAATACATGTGTGAATACATAGACCACACCATGTCCCTAGTGAGCCTCTAGATGACTAGCTCGTTGATCAATAGATGGTCATGGTTTCCAGGCCATGGACATTGGATGTCGTTGATAACGGGATCACATCATTAGGAGAATGATGTGATGGACAAGACCCAATCCTAAGCATAGCACAAGATCGTGTAGTTCGTCTGCTAGAGCTTTTCTAATGTCAAGTATCATTTCCTTAGACCATGAGCTTGTGCAACTCCCGGATACCGTAGGAATGCTTTGGGTGTATCAAACGTCACAACGTAACTGGGTGACTATAAAGGCGCACTACAGGTGTCTCCGAAAGTGTTTGTTGGGTTGGCACGAATCGAGACTGGGATTTGTCACTCCGTGTGACGGAGAGGTATCTCTGGGCCCACTCGGTAATACATCATCATAATGAGCTCAATGTGACTAAGGAGTTAGTCACGGGATCATGTGTTACGGAACGAGTAAAGAGACTTGCCGGTAACGAGATTCAACAAGGTATAGGGATACCGACGATCGAATCTCGGGCAAGTAACATACCGATGGACAAAGGGAATTGTATACGGGATTAATTGAATCCCCGACATCGTGGTTCATCCGATGAGATCATCGTGGAACATGTGGGAGCCAATATGGGTATCCAGATCCCGCTATTGGTTATTGGCCGGAGAGGTGTCTCGGTCATGACTGCATGGTTCCCAAACCCATAGGGTCTACACACTTAAGGTTCGGTGACGCTAGAGTTGTAATTGTAATTGTATGTGGTTACCGAAAGTTGTTCGGAGTCCCGGATGAGATCCCGGACGTCACGAGGAGTTCCGGAATGGTCCGGAGGTGAAGATTTATATATGGGAAGTCCAATTTCAGTCACCCGAAAGGTTTCGGGGTTTATCGGTATTGTACCGGGACCAGCGAAGGGGTTCCGGGGGTCCACCGGGAGGGTCCACCTGCCCCGGAGGACCTAATGGGCTGTAGTTGGGTGGGAACCAGCCCCTTAGTGGGCTGGTGCGGCCCCCCAAGGGCCCAAGGCGCCTTGGGTTGGAAACCCTAGGGGGGCCACCGCCCCCCAAGGGCCCAAGGCGCCTAGGGTTGGAAACCCTAGGGGGGCCGCCGCCCCCCAAGGGCCCAAGGCGCCTAGGGTTGGAAACCCTAGGGGGCCGCCGCCCCCCGGGGGGCCGCCGCCCCCCGGGGGGCCGCCGCCCCCCCCTCTAGATGGATCTAGGGGGGCCGGCCCCCTCTCCCCTTCCCCCTATAAATAGTGGGGGGGGGGGTGGGAGGGCAGCCGTACACCTTTCCCTTGGTGCAGCCCTTCCCCCTTCCTACACCTCCTCCTCCTCCGTGGCGCTTAGCGAAGCTCTGCCGGAGAACCACGAGCTCCACCGCCACCATGCCATCGTGCTGCCAGAGCTCTCCCTCAACTTCTCCTTCCCCCCTTGCTGGATCAAGAAGGAGGAGACGTCCCCGGGCTGTACGTGTGTTGCACGTGGAGGCGCCGTCCGTTCGGCGCTTGGATCGGATCTTCCGCGATTTGAATCGCCGCGAGTACGACTCCATCAACCGCGTTCTTTGTAACGCTTCCGCTTAGCGATCTTCAAGGGTATGAAGATGCACTCCCTCTCTCTCGTTGCTAGCATCTCCTAGATTGATCTTGGTGACACGTAGGAAAATTTTGAATTATTACTACGTTCCCCAACATCTTGCACCCGGTTTTTACCGGAATTATGATGAAGATCTTAAAATGATTGGTACTTCTCCTATTGAATATTTGTTTACTTCTGTGAATATAAATGATAAAGGGACTGGAGATGAGTCAAATCTAGTTGAGAAGCGTCCCGTTTGCTTGGAGGGTGATGATTTTGATGCTAAAACTGAAAAACGTGGGTTTGGAGAGGTCAAAACTTTAACTAGTGATGTGCCCACTATTTTGGATTACAAGGACTTTAATTATGATAATTGCTCTTTAGTGGAATCTATTTCCTTGTTGCAAACCATTATTATCTCACCCAATGCCTATGAACAAAATAAAGCTTTTACCGAACATATAGTAGAAGCTATGATAAAAGCTTATGATGAGAAACTTGAGCTTGAAGTTTCTATTCCTAGAAAATTGCATGATGAGTGGGAACCTACTATCAAACTAAATATAAATAAATATGAGTGCAATGCCTTGTGTGACCTTGGTGCTAGTGTTTCAACTATTCCTAAATCTGTTTGTGATGTGCTTGGTCTCACTAATATTGAAGATTGTTCCCTTAACTTGCATATTGCGGATTCTACCATTAAGAAACCTCTAGGTAGGATTAATGATTGCTCATAATTGCAAATAAAAATTATGTGCGTATAAATTTTATTATGCTTGATATTGATTGCAATCCTACGTGTCCCATAATACTTAAAAGACCTTTCCTACGAACTATAGGTGCAATTATTGACATGAAGGATGGAAACATAAGGTTCCAATTCCCATTAAAGAAAGGGATGGAACACTTCCCTAGAAAGAGAATTAAACCACCTTATGAATCAATCATGAGAGGTACTTATGGGTGGAGTTTCAAAGATGACAACACTTGAAACTATGCATTATGCCTAGCTAGGGGCATAAAACAATAACGCTTGTTGGGAGGCAACCCAATAGTTATATTTATTTTTGCTTCTAACTTTCTGTTTATTTTTGATAAAATGATTATTACCTCTGTAATTATTATGTTTTTATGTTTAAATTAGTGTTTGTGACAAGTAAAGCCTTTGGGATGACTCACAAGATGAGTAGAATCGATGCTGAAACAAAATCGAAACTTTTCACTCCAGTACATGAATTTTAATTTTTTACTGGAGCGTGATATTAATCTGAATCTTTTACAAAGTATTGCTAGACAAATTTTCGAGGTTTTACTAATTTTTCAGAATTTTTAGGGTTACATAAGTATAGGTTCTCTACAGATTGTTACAGACTGTTCTGTTTTAGACAGATTCTGTTTTTGCTTGCATAGTTGCTTGTTTTGATTATACTATGGATTGTATCTGGGGGTATAAGCCATGGAGAAGTTAGAATACAGTACCTATTATGCAATTATTAAATAATACTAACCGATCTCATGAAGTTTTGTTGAATTTTGTGTGATTGAAGTTTTCAAGTTTTGGGTGTTATCACGATGGACAACGGAATAAGGAGCAGAAAGATCCTAAGCTTGGGGATGCCCAAGGCACCCCAAGGTAATATTCTAAGGAAGACTCAAGCGTCTAAACTTGTGGATGCCCCAGAAGGCATCCCCTCTTTCATCTCAATCCATCGGTATGTCACTTGAAGCTATATTTTTATTCATCACATGATATGAGTTTTGCTTGGAGCGTCGTTTGTTTTTGTTTTCTTTTACTTTCAGTTTGCCACTATCATTGTTTGCTGGACACACCTATTTAAGAGAGTAACACCTTCATCATAATTTGTTAGAATACTCTATGTGCTTCACTTATATCTTTTGAGCTTAGAAGTGACTCTAGTACTTCACTTATATCTTTTTGAGCACGGTGGCGTATAGATTTTATAGAAATAATTTCACTCTCGCTCTTCACTTATATTTGTTTGAGAGTTAATGAATAGCGACGGTAATTTCCATGGGTCATAAGACTAGTTCGAAAATATTAGGTATTCAACGAGTGATAATCAAAACCATCATGTAGCATATATAGAGAAATTGTGGGTTAATGATATTGATGTGGTAATATGAAAAAGGTGTGAGTTCATAATTGTTGATTCGTAGAAGTATCGATATTAGGAGAGGTTAACTTCTTGTTCGTCTAAAAATTAAAGAGGCATGGTGATGATGTGTGAGCATTTCTATTCCTCGTTGAAATCCTAGTGTTGTCTCGGGTCGGAGGTGCGCGATGGTTAACTCCTACCAACCTCCTCCCTCGGGGCATGTGATACGTCTCAAACGTATCTACTTTTCCAAACACTTTTGCTCTGGTTTTGTCCTCTAATTTGCATGATTTGAATGAAACTAACCCGGACTGGCGCTGTTTTCAGCAGAACTACCTTGGTGTTATTTTTGTGCAGAAATAAAAGTTCTCAGAATTGGACGAAACTTTTTGTGGATTTTTTCTGGAATATATAAAGATTTTTGGAGCGAAGAACTGTCGGAGGCGGTGGAGCAGAAGACCACCACACATCTGGCCACGCCCCCTAGGGGCGCGACCAGATGGCTTGTGGGGCCCTCGTGGACCCTCCGACCCTAATTCCAACGCTATAAATTCACATCCGCGGAGAAAAAAATCAGAAAGAAGATTTCATCGCGTTTCACGAGACGGAGCCGCCGCCACCTCCTGTTCTTCCTCCGGGAGGCTAACCTGGAGCCTGTTTTGGGCTCCAGAGAGGGGAAATCGTCACCGTCGTCATCACCAACCCTTCTCCATCAACACCGCCATGATGCTCACCATCGGGAGTGAGTAATTCCTTTGTAGGCTTGCTGGACGGAGGTGGAATTGGATGGAATTGATCATGTAATCAAGTTAAGTTTGATAGGGCTTGATCCCTAGTATCCACTATGTTCTGAGATTGATGTTACTATGACTTTGTTATGCTTAATGCTTGTCACTAGGGCCCGAGTGCCATGATTTCAGATCTGAACCTATTATGTTTTCATGAATATAAGAGTGATTTGGATCCTATCTTGCAAGTTATATGTACCTATTACATGTCATGATCCGCATACCCCAAGGTGACAATAATTGGGATTCTTTCCGGTGATTGTCGTAGTTTTAGGAGTTCATGTATTCACCATGTGTTAATGCTTTGTTCCGGTTCTCTATTAAAAGGAGGCCTTAATATCCCTAAGTTTCCAATAGGACCCCGCTGCCACGGGAGGGTAGGACAAAAGATGTCATGCAAGTTCTTATTGCAAGCACGTATGACTATATACGGAATACATGCCTACATTACATTGATGAATTGGAGCTAGTTCTGTGTCGCCCTAGTGTGTAATTGTTATATGATCAATGTCATCTGAATCATTATCCACCACCGATGCACGTGCCTACGCGTTACATATACTGAATCTTGCCAAGTTACTATTGCTATTGTTACTGCCACACTTGCTACAAAACTGCTACTGTCACTATTACTGTTACTATTGCTACTACTATTTGCCGTGCTACTAAACCTTTGCTGCAGAGAGATATCCTCGGTGCGGTTGAATTGACAACTCAACTATCAAGGCCAATAAATATTCTTTGGCTCCCCTTGTGTCGAATCAATAAATTAGGGTGAAATACTACCCATGAAGACTGTTGCGATCCCCTACACTTGTGGGTTATCAAGACCTTTTTCTGGCGCCGTTGCCGGGGAGCATAGCTCTATTTATTGTGTTAACTGAAGGATATCCAATTGCCACTATGAGAAATCTGAAAGATGACCGAACTAAGATCGTCCCCTCTCGCACGAGAGGAGGTATGGAACTGCCATCTAGCTCTGCTTTTGATTCACCTTCTGTTTTGAATCGGCTTGTTACACCACCAGCAGTTGATCGTCCTCATATGTCACATGAACTTGATGATGCTACTTTTGAAATTAATGATGAAACTATTTCTACACATGTTGAAACTGAACATGTGCCACTGAATGAATTGCTTGATGCTCATCTTGCTAAAGCTAGAGAACTTGAGAATGCTGAAATTGAGGAAGACTTTGAATCACCTATTACCCCTCGCTCACCTAATAGATATGAATTACCTTTTGTGCATGAAGGTTATGTTATGGATGATGAGGTAGCTAGGGACATTCTTGCTTGTGAAAATAGAGATGATGTGAAGAACTATTATGCAAACTAAAAGAAAAATGTATGATGGAGAAAATGAAACGTGATCCTAAATTTGCTACTTCTCTTATATTTGTTACTGATAGGGATCATGAGTTTTCTGTAGACCCTGAGTTAATTCCTATAGTAGAATCTGATCCTTTCCATGGTTATGAAAATGAAACTGTTGTCGAACACCTTATGAAACTGAATGATATTGCTACTCTGTTTACCAATGAAGAAAATATTCGCTACTATTATATCCTTAAGCTTTTTCCTTTATCGCTAAAAGGCGAGGCCAAGGAATGGTTCTTATCACTTACTCCTGGTTGCATACGTAGTCCCCAGGATATGCTTCAACACTTTTCTGCAAAATATTTTCCTGCTCATAACAAACAAGCTGCCTTACAGGAAATATTTAACTTTGCTCAAATTAAAGAAGAGAATCTCCCTCAAGCTTGGGGGAGGCTTCTCCCATTACTACGAGCTTTGCCTGATAGTCCACTTAAGAGGAATGAAATAATTGATATTTTTTATAATGGACTAACTGATGTTTCTAGGGATTTCCTAGATAGTTGTGCTGGTTGCATTTTCAGGGAAAGAACTGTTGGACAAGCTGAGGAATTATTGAACAACATAATGCAAAATCTCTATGATTGGACACTCCCTGAACCACCTTCAAAACCTATTCAAAAGAAGAGATGTATTCTATTTCTTAGTCCCGAAGATATGCAAGAAGCAAAAAGATCTATGAAAGAAAAAGGTATTAAAACTGAGGATGTCAAGAAATTACCACCTATTGAAGAAATTCATGGACTTACCCCGACACAGGTAGTAAAGGTAAACTATCTCCGTTCCTTTAATAAAAGTGATATACCTTATACTAAGACTCCTGAACAATGCTTCGATGAATTTGATAATTACGTTGTTAAGCAAGAACATTTCAACAAATATATTAAGAATCAATTGCAAGGTAATGCTATGATGATAGATCGCTTAAGTGACTTGATGTTTAGAATTGCAAATGATGTGAAAGGTTTAGGCAAACATGCTTCTATGGTTCATACTCAATTAGACCAAGTCGCTAAATCACAAAATGATTTGCTTGCTAAAATGAATAATATAAATGATCATGCTATTAGAGTAGTGACTAGAGGAGGTAGAATGACCCAAGAACCTCTTTATCCTGAAGGTCACCCTAAAAGAATTGAACAAGATTCTCAGAAAATTAATGAAGATACACCTAGTTCATCTAAGAAGAAGAAGAAATAAAAATAAAAATGATAGGAACTTGCATGCCTCTAGTGAACCTGTTATAGAAAAACCTGTTGAGAAAAACAATGAAGTTTCTGTTTCTGATGCTGAGACTCAGTCTGGTAGTGAGCATACACCTAGTGATAATGAAAATGATAATAATGATAACAATGCTCAACCAGATAATGATAAAGAAAATGATAATGTTGTAGAAATTGAACCTGTTGAGGATTTTGATAAGCCACCTTCTAAAAATAAAAGTTATGATAATTAAGAGAGACTTTGTTGCTAGGAAACATGGAAGGGAAAGAGAGCCATGGGTTGAAAAACCTATGCCATTCCCTCGTAAAACCACTAAAAGT
Source organism: Elymus sibiricus (assembly GCA_039707655.1). Taxonomy (NCBI): domain Eukaryota; kingdom Viridiplantae; phylum Streptophyta; class Magnoliopsida; order Poales; family Poaceae; genus Elymus; species Elymus sibiricus. The sequence goes on along the minus strand of CM077665.1, from coordinate 455,947,382 downwards.
AAAGATGAGGAAGATTTTGAGCGCTTTGCTGAAATGATTAGACCTGTCCATTTACGCACTCGCTGGACTGATATATTGAAAATGGCTCCTTATGCTAAGTATATGAAAGATATTATCACTAATAAAAGAAATATACCTTAAATTGAAATTGCCACCATGCTTGCTAATTACTCTTTTGATGGTGGAGTACCTAAGAAGTTGGGGGATCCGGGTATACCCACAATACCTTGTTCTGTTAAAAGGAATTATGTTAAAACTGCTTTATGTGATTTAGGGGCCGGTGTTAGTGTTATGCCTTTCTCCCTTTATACAAGGCTTGAATTGATTAAACTCACACCTATTGAGATATCTTTGCAAATGGCCTATAAATCCACTGCTTTACCTATTGGAATTTACGAAGACGTTCCCGCCGTGGTTGCAAATGTTACTATCTTAATGGACTTTGTTATTCTTGATATGCCGGAGGACGACAATATGTCGATCATCCTTGGTAGACCTTTTCTAAATACTGCAGGGGCTGTTATAGATTGCAATAAAAGCAAGGTCACCTTTCATATCAATGGCAAGCAACATACCGTGCATTTTCGGAGGAAGCAACCTTTGGTTAATAATATTAATGTCATTGACCCTCTGCCTACGCTTATCATTGGAGATATTACAATTCCTCTCCCTACTGTCAAGAAGAAGAAATATTATAATCTTATTGTTGGGGAGATACAAATCCCAATTGAGGTAACCTAGTGACATATGAAGATTCTTCGGTTTCATGTTAATCGGAAACATTTATTAATAAGACTTGATCAACCTAATTAATGAATTCTTTTCAAAAGACATGAGATTGATGAATTGAATATTCACAACTCTCTGTATCACAAGTTTATATTTTGTTTTCTTAGTAAAAATAAAAATAAAATTCCATGAAATTCCTATTTTCTGTTTTTTTCGTGCATGAAAAATACCTCAAAAATAAAAAGTCTCAGATTTCCACGAAATTTTAACATGATTTTTTTTGAAATAAATAAAAATTTGGGTGTAAAAATCATTGCAGGGGGCCTGCCAGTGGGCCACCACACAACAGGCCGCGCCCCCCCTAGGGGTGCGGCCGGTTGACTTGTGGGGCCCACAGGGGCCCCTTGCCTTATCCCTTCCTCCCACTCCTTCTCCTACCTCTAGAAAAAAAATCCCCAGCCATCTCTCTCCTGCGTTCTTCACCCAGAAAGTGAAATTTTCGATCTCTTTGCTCGGAACTCTGTTTCCTAAACTGTTTTGAGGAATTGTTCCTTGGTATATGACTCTCACATTCCTCCAATTAGTTTTTGTTCTAGTGATTTATATTTTGCATAAGTTGCTGCACTTGGTGCTACAGAAAATAAGCTTGCATGTCTAATTCTTTGAGTTCCGAGTAGTGGAAATGCTTGATATGTCTTCTAGGCATCCATATGAGTAGTTGCTACCAATCTTGCAAAGTTTATTTACATAATTTTGTGACTCAAAAATTTCAGAAATTTGTTCGTAGGAAAATGAACTTTCTAACAAGAGCTTCTTCAAGCCGGAGCCCCAAGAGAGTTTCTAGGAGGATTCAGGATAGCGATATCAACCTCCCTCGCAATGCGGAAGTTAGGCCCTGGGAATGGCCACATATACCTTTCATGACTGAAGCGGGTTTTTATGAACAATTCATGCAATTTGTTGCAAATGACGGGTAAACCAGCTTCTTCGCAGATAAGTGTGACCAACACTATCTCCTTACTAATTCCTTCATGCAAAACTTTTATTTTGTTAATACGCCTGGTGCTCCTATGGTACGCTTTGCTCTATATGCCGAGAACTATGAGTTACCTCTGCATGAATTTTGTGAAATATGTCTGCTTCGCTCTGATGGGGGAGTGCATGAACCTAAAGCAGAGGAGTTTGAGGACTTTATTCATACCTTAACTATAGGGGAAACCAGGGGCGTTTCACATGCCAGAGCCACTAGTTTGCATTTTCCATCTGTGCATTACTTTTCTCTAGTTATAGGAAAATGCATAACTGCTATGGAGCAGGGTGGTGCCCTCAGTGCTCCCACCCTCGCTATTTTAGCCGTGCAATTTATGGTGATAATGCTTACAACCTAGGATCTATTGTTGCGCGTCTCTTGCATCTTAATTGAACTAAGGGTAAAATTCATGGTGGCATTTATGCTGCGCGCTTGGCTAAGAGCTTTGAGGTGGCAATACGCCCTACTGATTATTTGTTGCCCGAGGTGCACCTCGACCATCTATCCATGGAGGAACTCCAGTTTCTCTGGAAACCCGAACCACTACAACCCCTTCGTTACAGCTTAGTGTTTAGCGAGAAGACTTGCGATATTATTCCGTTGCCTGCACCTACTTTGTTTAACTATCATGCCAGGAACGGATATAGAATAATGACAGAGGACATCATTGCTTACCGGGATGAGCTTGCTGCTGCGGATGCCGAGGCCTAGGCATGGGACACTCGGGTACCTCGGCGAAAGTACTTTCCTAGACCTGACGGCTACTACCATTGGTGATTACCGGGATGAGTTAGCTTTATTTTTCGTTTTCTTCTTCTGTGTTTGAAAAACTTTGAAAATCCAAAAATATTTCTTGTTTCTTTTCGGTTCTTTTCTTTTCCTTGTCTCTTTAGCTGTAGTACTAAAAAGAAAACCCAAAAAGATTTCCTTTGCTTGTTGGGAGCTTTCCCGTGTAAATAATTTTTTCTCGTTCTTGTTTTTCCCTTAGTTCCTTTGCTTGCTTAAGAAAAAACAAAACTCCAAAAATATTTCAGTGTGTTTCTCTGAATTTCTTTTCTTTTGTTGAGTTGTCGAAAGGAGAAGACCACGATGAAAATGTTGAGTGGCTCTCATATGCTTTATTGATGATCTAACAGAGAGCCAATTTTACCTTGTCTTCTCTTTTGTCTTATGCTGCCCTGCAGATTCCAGCTTAGTCCACGGCATTTTTGCACTATTATTATTATCACACCGTTCGATCGTGCAAGTGAAAGGCAATAATGACGATATATGATGAAGTGATTGTGGCAAAGGAAGCTGGTATGAACTCTTCTTGTTTTCCGTTTTTGTAAATATGTTTAGCCAGTTTGATCCTGATTCAGTATATCATGAGTAAACATGTTCATGATGACAATTAGAGATTATAGCTTCTCATGCCATGCCTAAATAGCTAGGAGTTAATAATGATTTATCTTGTGTCAACATGCATTCAAATGGTTATAATATGGTATGGTAGTATGGTATTTCCCTCTGAGAAATTCAAGCAGTTTGACTTGGCCCATGTGCAAACATGTAGTTGAATCAAAACCAATATAGCCTTCATGATGTTTAAATTCAGAGTGTTCATATCCTACCCATGCTACATCCAATGTTAATTATTCAAAATGCATGTTCATGACAGTTGTTGCTCTCTAGCTGGTCGCTTCTCAACCTATTGCTAGCCTTCACCTGTACTAAGCGGAAATGCTGCTTGTGCATCCAAATCCTCGAACCAAGTTATTCCACATGAGTCCACCATACCTACCTATATGCGGTATTACCCTGTCGTTCCAAGTAAATTTGCATGTGCCATCTCTAAATATTCAAATAAACTTCCATTTTTGTGCACTCGTCCCGCTCATGGAGCGACGGGGCGGTCAATAATTTCCATGCTAAGCAAGTTATTCTCAGGATGGTCATTTATTCGCCGTCATTGCACGCGAGAGGCTGGTAGGAGGGATGCCCAGTCCCATATAATCAAAATAAATTAAACCAACTCCTTGGGACAGTTGATTGTTTGGAGGGCAACCGTGGATTCGGCCAGCCATGGAATATGTTTGGATGGTGGATAGGAGTAAACTTTACTATTCTATTTGGGAACCGCCAATAATGAGTTTAGCATGGAAAATGTTGAAAACCTTTGTCGTAACGTTGACAAGAAAAGTGCACCGCTCAAAAAAATAATACTTTCACTCTTGTTTTAAGCTTCGAACTCTGGCACCTCTGCAAAACAATGCTTCCCTCTATGAAGGGCCTATCTATTTACTTTTATGTTGAGTCATCATCCTCTTACAAAAAGCACCAGACCCGAGAGCACTATTGTCATTTTTATGCATATGGTTTAGTTAATGTTGGATATGAGCATGATTGGATCTTTTCTACCCTGAATTATAATGTTTACTCGCTGCTTGGATCTCGGAGGTGCTCTGCATTTATGTTTTGCGGTCTCAGAAAGGGCTATCAAAATACCATGTCACCATATTGTATTATGAGTGTTTTGATAAATTGTTGGCATAGGAGATGTTTTATTATTGCTTTCTAGCTGGTTATGTCTTGCCATGAGTTAATATAATATCTATTTGTTGTCATGGACGTGTCTATCTATGATTTATGCTGAAAACTTGAGCACTAGCATCTGTATAATAACGAGAACAAAAGAGTTTGAAAAAGTTTTTCTTTATCACTTTTAGTTTATGAACTGAATTGCTTGAGGACAAGCAATGAGTTAAGCTTGGGGGAGTTGATATGTCTCAAACGTATCTACTTTTCCAAACAATTTTGCTCTGGTTTTGTACTCTAATTTGCATGATTTGAATGAAACTAACCCGGACTGACATTGTTTTCAGCAGAACTACCTTGGTGTTATTTTTGTGCAGAAATAAAAGTTCTCGGAATTGGACGAAACTTTTTGCGGATTTTTTCTGGAATATATAAAGATTTTTGGAGCAAAGAACTGTTGGAGGGGGTGGACCAGAAGGCCACCACACATGTGGCCGCGCCCCCTAGGGGCTTGGCTAGATGGCTTGTGGGGCCCTCGTGGCCCCTCTGATCCTAATTCCAACACTATAAATTCACATCCACGGAGAAAAAAATCAGAAAGAAGATTTCATCGCGTTTCACGAGACGGAGCCGCCGCCACCTCCTGTTCTTCCACCGGGAGGCTGATCTGGAGCCTGTTTTGGGCTCCGGAGAGGGGAAATCGTCGCCATCGTCATCACCAACCCTTCTCCATCAACAAAGCCATGCTGCTCACCACCGGGAGTGGGTAATTCCTTTGTAGGCTTGCAGGACGGTGGTGGGATTGGATGGAATTGATCATGTAATTGAGTTAAGTTTGATAGGGCTTGATCCCTAGTATCCACTATGTTCTGAGATTGATGTTACTACGACTTTTCTTTGCTTAATGCTTGTCACTAGGGCCTGAGTGCCATGATTTCAGATTTGAACCTATTATGTTTTCATGAATATAAGAGTGATTTGGATCCTATCTTGCAAGTTATATGTGCCTATTACGTGTCATGATCCACATACCCCAAGGTGACAATAATTGGGATTCTTTCCGGTGATTGCCGTAGTTTGAGGAGTTCATGTATTCACCATGTGTTAATGCTTTGTTCCGGTTCTCTATTAAAAGGAGGCCTTAATATCCCTAAGTTTCCAATAGGACCCCGTTGCCACGGGAGGGTAGGACAAAAGATGTCATGCAAGTTCTTATTGCAAGCATGTATGACTATATACGGAATACATGCCTACATTACATTGATGAATTGGAGCTAGTTCCGTGTCACCCTAGTGTGTAACTGTTATATGATCAATGTCATCTGAATCATTATCCACCACCGATCCACGTGCCTACGCGATACCTATACTGAATCTTGCCAAGTTACTATTGCTATTGTTACTGTCACACTTGCTACAAAACTGCTACTATCACTATTACTGTTACTATTGCTACTACTATTTGTCGTGCTACTAAACCTTTACTGCAGAGATATATCCTCGGTGCGGTTGAATTGACAACTCAATTATCAAGGCCAATAAATATTCTTTGGCTCCCGTTGTGTCGAATCAATAAATTAGGGTGAAATACTACTCATGAAGACTGTTGCGATCCCCTACACTTGTGGGTTATCAGCATGCGAGTAGTACTTTGATTTGTGATAAAACTAATAAATCTTTGCAATAAGTATATGAGTTCTTTATGACTAATGTGAAACCATGGGCATACACAATCTCACCTCCTCATATTTGCTAGCCTCTTCGGTGCCGTGCATGGCCCATTCTCACCTTGAGGATCGGTGCAACTTTCGACGGTGCATCCAAACCCCGTGACATGATACGCTCTGTTGAACATAAGCCTCATTATATCTTCCTCAAAACAGCCGCCATACCTACCTATCATGGCATCTCCATAGCCATTCCGAGATAGATTGCCATGCAAATTCCATCGTCACTTCACATGACTAGTTCGTTCATCATCATATTGCTTTGCATGATCACATAGAGCTGAGATAGTATTTGTGGAAAAGCCACCGTTCATCATGTTTTCGATACATGTCACGCTAGATAATTTCACATCCTGGTACACTACCAAAGGCATTCATATAGAGTCATATCTTTCTATCAGTTCTTCATATCGAGTTGTAAGTAAATAAAAGTGTGATGATCATTATTGTTAGAGCATTGTCCCAGTGAGGAAATAAAAATGGGGAGGCGAAATGAGCCCACCATAATAAAAAAATGAGAGAAAGGACTTTGCTACTATGATTTACCACACTTGTGCCTCAAAGTGGCACCCCGTTCCTCATATAGAGAGTCTCATGTTATGTCATTTTCATATGCTAGTGGGAATCACTTTTTCATTATTATAAACTTGGGTTCTATATTCCTATGACGGGCTTCCTCAAATGCCCGAGGTCTTCATGAGCAAGCAAGTTGGATGCACACCCCACTTAGCTTCATTTGAGTTTCATACACTTATAGCTCTAGTGCATCATTTGCATGGCAATCCCTACTCCTTGCATTGACATCTATCGATGGGCATCTCCATAGCCCGTTGGTATGCCTAGTTGATGTGAGACTATCTTCTCCACCTTTTGCCCTCGCCACCAAAAAATCCTCAACATTACACATGTCATCCGCGCGGTTGAGGCAGATCTTATGCGCGGAGGAGCCAGTGGCGGCGGCGGCGGCGGCGGTTGGCGCTGCTGAGGGCCCGGAGGCCTTGGCGGCGGCGGCGGTAGGCGCTGCTGAGGCCCCGGAGGCCTTGGCGGTAGTACGCGCTGCTGAGGCTCTGGAGACCTGGGCGGTACACACTGCTGAGGGTCTAGAGGCCTTGGCGGCAAGAGCGGAAAATCTGAAGGTTACATCAGATCGGTTGCGGGCAAGCGCGGTTCTGTATGTGGAACGCGTGGCTGTGGCCTTCGAAAGGGCATCATGCGCCGATCAGTTCGCCGTTTCCTTGGCGGCTGATACGTCCATTTTGCATCATGATTTCCTATTGTTATTTATTATGTTTTGTTGAATAATAATGCCTTGGGGAGTGATTCTAATGCCTTTTCTCTTATAATATGCAAGGTTTACACAAAGAGAGAGAATACCGGCAGCTGGAATTCTGAAACCCTAGTTCATCTCTTGTGTTCAATCTTTGTACCGGAACCTCAGATTGGTACCTGTGGGTGATTAGTAGTGTTGATTACCTTGCGTAGTTGATTACTATATGGTTTATTTGGTGGAAGATCATATGTTCAGATCCATTATGCTATTCAATACCTCTCTGATCTTGAGCATGTTTATTATTTGTGAGTAGTTACCTTTGTTCTTGAGGTCACGGGAGAAGTCATGTTGCAAGTAATCATGTGAATTTGATATGTGTTCGATATTTTGATGATATGTATGTTGTGATTCCCTTAGTGGTGTCATGTGAACGTCGACTACATGACACTTCACCATTCATGGGACTAAGGGAATGCATTGTGGAGTAGTTATTAGATGATGGGTTGCTAGAGTGACAGAAGCTTAAACGCTAGTTTATGCGCTGCTTCGTAAGGGGCTGATTTGGATCCAAACGTTTAATGCTATGGTTAGATTTTATCTTAATACTTTTCTCATAGTTGCGGATGCTTGCAAGGGGGTTAATCATAAGTGGGAGGTTGTTCAAGTAAGAACAGCACCCAAGCACTTGTCCACCCACATATCAAATTATCAAAGTAGCGAACACGAATCAGACAACCATGATAAAAGTGACTAGATGAAATTCCCGTGTACCCTCAAGAACACTTTGCCTATTACTAGAGATTATCCTGGCCTGTCCTTTGCCTCAAAAGGATTGGGCTACCTTGCTGCATCTTATTTACCGTTACCATTACTTGCTCATTACCAATTACCATGCTATCAAATTATCTGTTACCTACAATTTCAGTGCTTGCAGAGATTACCTTGCTGAAAACCGCTTGTAATTTCCTTCTTCTCCTCGTTGGGTTCGACACTCTTACTTATCGAAAGGACTACGATTGATCCCCTATACTTGTGGGTCATCAAGACTCTTTTCTGGTGCCGTTGCCGGGGAGTGAAGCGCTCTTGGTAAGTGGAAATCAGTAAGGAAAAATTTATACTACGTGCTAAAATTTATTGCTACTTGCTACTATGGAGAACAATCGTTTGAGGGGTTTGTTCGGGGTATCTTCACCTCGATCGGAACCACAATTAGTTGCCCCTCAACCAACAGCACCTACTGAAAATATTGGTTATAAAATTCCTTCGGGTATGTTAGAACAACTGCTTGCTAAACCTTATGCAGGAGATGGAACTGAACATCCTGATATGCATATATTATATTTGAACAAAATATGTGGATTATTTCAGCTTGCAGGTTTACCCGGAGATGAAGTTAAGAAGAAGGTTTTCCCTTTATCTTTGGAGGGAAAAGCATTGACATGGTATAGGCTATGTGATGATCTTGGATCCTGGAACTGGAATCGTTTGCAATTGGAATTCCACCAAAAGTTTTATCCCATGCATCTAGTTCATCGTGATCAGAATTATATATATAATTTTTGGCCTCGTGAAGGAGAAAGTATCGCTCTAGCTTGGGGGAGGCTTAAGTCAATGTTATATTCATGCCCCAATCATGACATTCCAAGAAAAGTTATCATTCAGAATTTTTATGCTCGGCTTTCTCATAATGATCAATCCATGCTCGATACTTCTTATGCTAGTTCTTATATGAAGAAGACTATTGAATTCAAGTGGGATCTTTTAGAAAGAATTAAACGCAACTCTGAAGATTGGGAACTCGACGAAGGTAATGAGTCAGGTATAAAGCTTGAGTTTGATCGTGTTAAATCTTTTATGAATACCGATACTTTTCACAAGTTTAGTAATAAATATGGACTTGACTCTGAGATAGTAGCCTCTTTCTGCGAAGCATTTCCTACTCACGTTGATCTCCCTAAGGAGAAGTGGTTTAAATATCATCCCCCTATTAAATAAGAAATTAAAGATCAGGTCATAGCTAAAGAAGAAACCATCATTTACAATGTTGATCCAGTTGTGCCTACAGCTTATATTGAAAACCCACCTTTCCCTGTTAGGAATAAGGAACATAGTAAGGTATCAACTGTGGTTTGTAAGAGTAATCTGAAAGCATCTAAGCCCCCTGAGCAAATTAAAGTAGAACCTAGTGTTTCTATGGTTAAAGATCTCTTAGTAGAAAATATTGATGGGCATGTTATCTACTTCTGTGATGAAGCTGCTAGAATTGCTAAACCCGATGAAAAAGATAAACATAGACCCATAGAAGGCATGCCTGTTGTCTTGGTCAAAATAGGAGATCATTGCTATCATGGTTTATGTGATTTGGGTGCTAGTGTGAGTGCTATCCCTTTTACCTTATACCAAGAAATTATGGATGAAATAGCACCTGCTGAAATAGAAGACATTGATGTTACTATTAAACTTGCTAATAGAGACACCATCACACCACTTGGGATTGTTAGAGATGTTGAAGTCTTGTGTGGGAAAGTAGAATACCCTACTGATTTTCTAGTTCTTGGTTCCCCACAATATGACTTTTGTCCCATTATCTTTGGTAGAACTTTCTTGAGCACCGTCAATGCTAAGACAGATTGTGAAAACAAACTGTCGGTGTCAGTTTTGGTAGTGTGTCTCATGAGTTTAATTTTTCCAAGTTTAGTAGACAACCTCATGATAAAGAGTTATCTAGTAAAAATGATATGCACTTGCGTGAAAGAAATGAAATAGATCAAATTTTCTTTGAACAACAACCTCTCCTGAAACACAATTTGCCTATTGAAACTCTTGGAGGTCCTCCTCCACCTAATGGTGATCATGTGTTTGAATTGAAACAATTGCCTGACACTTTGAAGTATGCTTATCTTGATGAGAAAAAGATATATCCTGTTATTATTAGTGCTAACCTTTCAGAACATGAAGAAGAAAGATTATTAAAAGTTCTAAGGAAGCACCAGGCTGCTATTGGATATACTCTGCATGATCTTAAGGGCATTAGTCCCACTCTATATCAGCACAAGATTAATATGGAACCCGATGCTAAACCCGTTGTTGATCACCAACGACGACTGAATCCTAAGATGAAGGAAGTGGTAAGAACTGAAATATTAAAACTTCTGGAAGCAGGTATAATCTATCCTATTGCTGATAGTAGATGGGTAAGTCCTGTTCATTGTGTCCCTAAGGAAGGAGGTATTGCCGTTGTTCCTAATGATAAAAATGAACTCATTCCACAAAGAATTGTTGCTGGCTATAGAATGGTAATTGATTTTAGAAAATTAAATAAAGCTACTAGGAAGGATCATTACACTCTGCCTTTTATTGATGAAATGCTAGAAAGATTATCTAAGCACACACACTTCTGCTTCTTAGACGGATATTCTGGTTTCTCTCAAATACCTGTGTCATAATCTGATCAAGAGAAAACTACCTTTACTTGCCCTTTTGGAACCTATGCTTATAGACGTATGCCTTTTGGTTTATGCAATGCACCTGCTACTTTTCAAAGATGTGTGACTGCTATATTCTCTGATTTTTGTGAAAAGATTGTGGAGGTTTTCATGGATGATTTCTCCATTTACGGAACTTCTTTTGATGATTGCTTAAGCAACCTTGATCGAGTTTTGCAGAGATGTGAACAAACTAATCTTGTCTTGAATTGGGAGAAGTGCCACTTTATGGTTAATGAAGGCATTGTCTTGGGGCACAAAATATCTGAATGAGGTATTGAGGTGGACAAAGCTAAAGTTGATGCAATTGAGAAAATGCCATGTCCTAAAGATATTAAAGGTATTCGCAGTTTCCTTGGTCATGCTGGTTTCTATAGGAAGTTCATTAAAGATTTCTCTAAAATTTCTAGGCCTCTTACTAATCTTTTGCAAAAGGATATTCATTTTGTTTTTGATGATGATTGTGTGGAAGCCTTTGAAACACTCAAGAAAGCCTTAACCTCAGCACCTATCGTTCAACCACCTAATTGGAACGTGCCTTTTGAAATTATGTGTGATGCTAGTGATTATGCTGTTGGTGTTGTTCTAGGAGAAAGAGTTGATAAGAAATTGAATGTTATCCATTATGCTAGTAAAACTCTAGACAGTGCTCAACGAAATTATGCTACTACTGAAAAAGAATTTTTAGCGGTCGTGTTTGCCTGTGATAAGTTTAGATCCTACATTGTTGACTCAAAAGTTATTGTTCACACCGACCATGCTGCTATAAAATAACTTATGGAAAATAAATATTCTAAACCTAGATTTATTAGGTGGGTTCTCTTGCTCCAAGAATTTGACCTGCATATTGTTGATAGGAAGGGAGCTGAGAACCCCGTAGCTGATAACTTGTCTAGGTTAGAAAATATTCTTGATGACCCATTACCTATTGATGATAGTTTCCCTGATGAACAGTTAGCTGCAATAAATGTTTCACAAAACACTCCTTGGTATGCTGATTATTCTAATTACATTGTCGCTAAATATATACCACCTAGCTTCACATACCAACAAAAGAAAAAATTCTTCTATGACTTGAGACATTGCTTTTGGGACGACCCACATCTTTATAAAGAAGGAGTAGACGATATTATTAGACGTTGTGTACCTGAGCATGAACAGGAACAAATCCTACGGAAATGTCATTCCGAACCTTATGGAGGACATCATGTGGCAGATAGAACCGCTCACAAGGTATTGCAATCTGGTTTTTATTAGCCTACTCTTTTCAAAGATGCCCGTAAGTTTGTCTTGTCTTGTGATGAATGTCAAAGAATTGGTAATATCGATAAGCGTTAGGAAATGCCAAAGAATTATTAACTTGTTGTTGAACCATTTGATGTTTGGGGTTTTGATTATATGGGACCTTTTCCTTCCTCTAATGGGTACACTCATATTTTGGTTGCTGTTGATTATGTCACTAAGTGGGTAGAAGCTATTTCAAATAGTAGTGTTGATCACCACACCTCCATTAAAATGCTCAAAGAGGTTATCTTCCCGAGGTTTGGAGTCCCTAGATATTTAATGACTGATGGTGGTTCACACTTTATTCATGGTGCTTTTCGTAAGATGCTTGCTAAATATGATGTTAACCATAGAATTGCATCACCCTATCATCCTCAATCTAGTGGTCAAGTTGAACTTAGCAATAGGGAAATAAAATTAATATTACAAAAAACTGTCAACAGGTCTCGTAATAATTGGTCTAAGAAATTAGATGATGCACTTTGGGCCTATAGAACAGCTTATAAAATCCTATGGGTATGTCTCCATACAAAATGGTATATGGTAAAGCTTGTCATTTGCCTCTAGAATTAGAACACAAAGCATTTTGGGGAATTAAAGAACTTAAGTATGATTTCAAACTTGCCTGTGAAAATAGGCTATTTGATATTAGCTCACTTGATGAATGGAGAACCCAAGCCTATGAAAATGCCAAACTATTCAAAGAAAAAGTAAAAAGATGGCATGACAAAAGAATCCAAAAGCGGGAATTCAAAATAGGAGACTATGTTCTTTTGTTCAACTCTCGTTTAAGATTTTTTGCAGGTAAGCTTCTCTCCAAATGGGAAGGACCTTATGTTATCGAAGAGGTTTATCATTCCGGAGCTATCAAGATTAACAATGCTGAAGGCACTAATCCGAAGGTGGTAAATGGACAGAGAATTAAGCATTATATCTCAGGTACGCCTATTAACGTTGAAAGCAATGTTATCCAAACCATGACACCGGAGGAACACATAAAAGAGACCTTCCGGAACACTCCAGAATTCTGAAAAATAGGAGGTACGTGATACGGTAAGTAAACGGACTCCAAAAAATCCGCAAAAATATTTTTTGTCAGTTTTGGAATATTAGAAAATTTTGGAAATAAAGAAATGAACCGGAAGGTGATCGAGATGAGCACGATACACCTGGGCGTGCCAGGCACCCCTGGGCACGCCCTGGTGGGTTGTGCCCACCTCGGACACCTTCCCAACTCTGTTTTCCTTCCATATGCTTGTTTCCCAAGAATAAATATTCTCTATATATACCCCCGACTGTTTTGATGACCGCATCACAGAAAAATCTTCTGTTCTTGTTACTTGCGGTTTTCCTGACAGATCTGAAAATATGTTGATACGTCTCCAACGTATCTATAATTTTTGCTTGCTCCATGCTGTTATATTATCATTCATAGATGTTTTACAATCATTTTATAACCACTTTATATCATTTTTTGGGACTAACCTATTGACATAGTACCAAAGTGCCAGTTGCTGTTTTTGCTTGTTTTTTACTTCGCAGAAAATCAATACCAAACGGAGTCCAATCGCGACGAAACTTTTTGGAGATTTTTTCTGGACCAGAAGACACCCGGTGGGCCAAAGAAGTGATGGAGAAGTGGGCCGAGGATACGACAACCCACCAGGGCGCGCCAGGGGGGCCCCGGCGCGCCCTGATGGGTTGTGCCCTCCTCGGGGCCCCTCTCCACCACCTCTGATGCCTATAAATTCCCAAATATTCCAAAAACCCTAGGGGGGTCGAAGAAACACAATTCCAGCCGCCGCAAGTTCCAGAACCTCGAGATCCAATCTAAACACCATCACGGAGGGGTTCATCTTCCTCATAGGTGCCTCTCCGATGATGCCTGAGTAGTCCACCATAGACCTACGGGTCCGTAGGCTGTAGCTAGATGGCTTCCTCTCTCTCTCTTATGATTCTCAATACAATGGTCTCTTGGTGATCTATTTGATGTAAACTTTTGCAGTGTGTTTGTTGGGATCCGATGAATTTTGTGTTCATGATCAGTTTCTATCTATGAATATTATTTGAGTCTTCTTTGATCTCTTATGTGCATGATTACTTATAGGCTCGTATTTCTTCTTCGAATCTTTGGTTTAGTTAGGCCGACTAGATCGATTTTTCTTGCCATGGGAACAGGTGCTTTGTGATGGGTTCGATCTTGCGGTGTTCTTTCCCAGTCATAGAAGGGGCAGCAAGACATGCATGTATCGTTGCTATTAAGGATAACAAGATGGGATATATTCCTACATGAATAGATCTTGCCTACATCATGTCATCGTTCTTATTGCACTACTCCGTTTTTTCATGAACTTAATACACTAGATGTATGTTGGATAGCGGTCGATGTGTGGAGTAATAGAGGTAGATGCAGGCAGGAGTCGGTCTACCTATCTTGGACGTGATGCCTATATAATGATCATCGCCTTGGATATCGTCATGACTATTCGATTTTCTATCAATTGCCCAACAGTAATTTGTTCACCCACCGTGCGTTATACTCAATGAGAGAAGCCACTAGTGAACCCTATGGCCCCCGGGTCTACTTTTCCAACATATTGCTTTCAGATCTATCTTTTTGCATCTTTGTTTTCAGATCTACAAAACCAAAAACCCAAAAACATATTGCTGCATATTTTATTTTGTGTTCTTGAGAGATCTATCTCTCCTATCTATCACTACCTAATCTATCTTTTTACCGTAGAAAGATTGGCAACCTCTCTTTCGCGTCGGTTGCAAGTATTTGTTGTTTGTGTGCAGGTGCTGATTATTGGGTGGTGGTGATCCTCCTACTGGTTCAATAACCATGGTTTCATAACTAAGGGAAATACTTACCGTCGCTGTGCGACATCATCCCTTCCTCTTCGGGGAAATACCGACGCAGTCTCAAGCCACATCAAAGGAATTTCTGGCGCCGTTGCCGGGGAGGAAGCGGTCTCTTCTACGTGCCTATCGTAGGCACCGAGGAGACTCCATCATCATCTACCAGGTTCCTAATCACAAATCTCATCTCCTTGCAATTACATTATTTGCCATTTGCCTCTCGTTTTCCTCTCCCCCACTTCACCAATTTGCCGTTTTATTCGCCCTCTTTTTCGTTTGCCTTTTTGTTGCCGGATCTCTTCCTTGCTTGCAATCTTGTTTGCATAGTCATGATGCCTCAACGAAAGTACTACGATGTTCGTTATCCCAATATTTGCTTGAAATTGAGAAAAGTACTAAGGAATATATGACTACACCATTTGAGCATAACAAATATTTTACCGATGAGCTTAGAGAACACTCTACCGTACTAGATGCCATAATGAAGCAACTTGATGATATTAGTAGAGAAGTTTGTAATCTTCAATCTAAGTATGCTCATGCTGAAAATCTGCTTGGTAAAATCTCCGATGCACAAGCCACTTTAATAAATCAAATGGCTTCCAAACCGATCTCTCTAGAAGATAAAAAAGATGAAGATCTTAAAGTGATTGGTGTTTCTTCTATTGATTCCTTGTTTAGTAATATTATGATTGATAATGAAGGGACTGAAGTAGAGTCAACTTTAGCTAGAAGGCATCCCAATAATTTGGAGGGTGAAAATCTTGATGAAAATTTTGATAAAAGTGGGTTTGAAGAGGTCAAAACTTTAACTAGTGATGTGCCCACTATTTTGGATTACAAAGACTTTAATTATGATAGTTTCTCTTTGATTGAATGTATTTCCATGTTGCAATCTATGTTGAATTCACCCCATGCTTATGAGCAAAATAAAGCTTTTACAAAACATATCGTTGATGCCATGATGAAATCTTTTGAAGAAAAGTTGGAGTTGGAGATTTCTATTCCTAGAAAATTACATGATGAGTGGGAACCTACCATTAAGGTCAATATTAAAAATTATGAATGCTTTGCTTTGTGTGATTTGGGTGCTAGTGTTTCCACGATTCCGAAATCTCTATGTGATGTGCTTGGTCTCACCAACATTGAAGAATGTTCTCTTAATTTGCACTTGGCGGATTCTACTATTAAAAAGCCTTTGGGAAGAATTAATGATGTTCTTATTCTTGCAAATAGGAACTATGTGCCTATTGATTTTATTGTGCTTGATATTGATTGTAATCCGTCTTGTCCCATTATACTTGGTAGACCGTTTTTACGCACTATAGGTGCCGTGATTGATATGAAAGAAGGCAATATTCGTTTTCAGTTTCCCTTGTGAAAGGGTATGGTACACTTCCCTAGAACAAGAATTAATCCACCATATGAATCAATCATGAGGGTATCCTATGGATCCAAAACCAAAGATGACAATACTTGAATCTATGCGTTATGCCTAGCTAGGGGCGTAAAACTATAGCGCTTGTTGGGAGGCAACCCAATGAATAAATAAATTTTTGCTTTTACCTTTCTGTTTTTGAGTGTTTACACAATTATGCCTCTGTTATGATTGTGTTTTTATGGTTTATTTAGTGTTTGTGCCAAGTAAAGCCTTTAGGATGATTCATAGGATGAGTAGAAGCGATGCTGATTCTGAAACAGAAACTTTGCGTCCAGTATATGAATTTTCATTTTTTTTCTGGAATGTGATCTTCAGCGGAATTTTGACAGAGTGTTTTAGAGTTACAGAAGTATGGTTACAAATTCCTTACGTTGTCCTAATTTTTCAGAATTTTTAGAGTTACAGAAGTATGGTTATAGTACAGATTACTACAGACTGTTCTGTTTAAGACAGATTCTGTTTTCGTTGCATTGTGTGCTTGTTTTGATGAATCTATGGGTTATATTGAAGGGTATGAGCCATGGTAAAGTTAAAATACAGTAGGTATAATGCAATAATAAAATATGAATGGGTTTGCAACAGTACCTAAAGTAGTGATTTGCTTTATTATACTAATGGATCTCACGAAGATTTTGTTGAGTTTTGTGTGATTGAAGTTTTCAAGTTTTGGGTGAGATCGCGATGGATGAAGGAATAAGGAGTGATAAAAATCCTAAGCTTGGGGATGCTACCGCACCCCCAAGATATATCCAAATAGTAACAAGCAACTAAGCTTGGGGATGCCCCCGAGTGGCATCCCCTCTTTCTTCTAACGACCATCGGTATTTTACTTGGAGCTATATTTTTATTCGTCACATATCATGAGTTTTGCTTGGAGCGTCTTGTATCTTTCCTTGCTTTGTTTTTTAGTTTGTCATTTGTATCCTTTCTGTACACACCTATTTGGGAGAGCCAAATCATGCTATGATTTGTTAGAATTGCTCTATGTGCTTCACTTAAACTTTTTGAGATATAGAATTGCTCTAGTGCTTCACGTATATCTTTTTGAGCACGGTGTGCTTGGAAATTTTTGTAGAAATACTCTCATGCTTCACTTAGATAATTTTGAGAGTTAGAAAATTTTGAAGAAATCCTCTCATGCTTCACTTATACTATTTTGAGAGATGAAATCTTTATGCTCATGTGCTTCAATTAAATTTGTTTGATCTTGCCAAAAAGCAATGGAAATATATGAAACTAGTACTAAAGTGATAGATATCCAAGGAGGATATAATAAAAACTTTCATGAAGATCATTGGGCAAATTAAACTTGATTCTTTGTAATAATTTTGAAACATGATGAGAGTAATATGTGAGTCATGTTAGTGAGTAATTATGCTTAGTAGGAATATTGGTGTTAAGGTTTGTGATTCCCTATGCATGCACGAAAGTCAATAGTTATGCAATGAAGTTACATCCTACTTGTGGTGCATTATTCGGTGTTAGTTATGCTCAATGCTCGCTTATGTGAATTTTCGTTTCTTGGTTTGGTTGCTTCCCAATCTATTTGCTAGCCTCCATTTGTACTAAGTAGAAATACTACTTGTGCATCCAAAAACCTTAAACCAAGTTTTGCCTTATGAGTCCACTATACCTACCTATATGCGGTATTTCCATGCCATTCCAAGCAAATTTGTATGTGCCATCTCTAAATTTTCAAAATAAATTTTCTCTTTTGTGTGCTCGTACCGCTCATGAAACGGTGGGGAGTGTCCAATATTTTTCCATGCTAGATGTGTTATTCTCAAGATGAGTGTTTATTCACTTGTCATTGCACGGGAGTGCGGTGGTAATAGGTATGCCCATTCCCGAAATGAAAAAGAAAAATATTACTTTATGTTGTCAAATAATAAATTCCTTGGAAAGTGTTGGCATGGAAGGCAACCACTACTAGGAGAAACCTTATAGGCAGGACACTATCAGTAGCACTGGAATGTAACAGGCGCTGCTGCTAATTACCAGTAGCGCTGGATTTAGGCAGCGCTACAAGTAAAGACTTAGCAGTAGTGCTGGAAACATAAAGAGCGCTACTGCTAAGCGGGACCCGACGAGCCCACCGACACTATTGGTAGTAGC
This sequence comes from Elymus sibiricus, assembly GCA_039707655.1. Classification (NCBI taxonomy): domain Eukaryota; kingdom Viridiplantae; phylum Streptophyta; class Magnoliopsida; order Poales; family Poaceae; genus Elymus; species Elymus sibiricus. The sequence goes on along the minus strand of CM077665.1, from coordinate 455,928,922 downwards.
AGCGCTGTCCAGAATACAGCGCTACTACTAAGACTTTAGCAGTAGCGCTTTATTTGGTGGAACCGCTACTGCTAATGGCCCCCACTTAATAGTAGCGCGCTTTCTGGAAAGCGTTACTACTAAGTGACATAGCAGTAGCGCGTTCTGGAAAACAGCGCTAGTTCTAAGCGTGGTTGGTGCCATCTTTTCACCCCCCCTCCCCCTCCTCCCCCCCTTTGCCCTCTCTCCCCCTCCTTTCCCCTCTCCCCTCACCATTGTTTCCCTTCTTCTCTCTTCCTCCTACCTCTCTTCTCTCCCCATTAATACCCCCCTCCACCATAACTCTCCTCCATAAATGGCCTTCTCATCACTAGCTAGCTCCATAAATGCCCCCCTACCTCATTTGTTTGGCTCTCCCTCCATTCCATTAGATATAGATCTAGCTAGCTCATCTCTCTCCCTCTCCATTAGTTACCTAGAGTCATCTCTCCTCCCCAACAACTTGATCTAGCTAGCTATTGACATGTCCCCAACAACTAGATCCAGCTAGATATAGGTGAGTAAAAAGTTGTTCATTTCAAGAATGGGAATATGTGTGTGAATGGGAATATGTGTGTTTGGGATATGGAGAGATTTGTGCGAGTGACATGCCCCCGAGTTGCTTATGTTTTGCCGAAATGTCGATTTATTTCCGTTTCGGTGAATTTCGAGCAAACTCGATATGTCCTATTTTTAGGCAAGGTCATGCCAAATTTTTATATGACTTTGATGCATGCATGCATTTTGTTTATAACCCTTTTGCTTGTTATACGGTGCATGCAGTCGGTCATGAAGGTGAGTGGATGGAAGGTGGAGCGATACATGCAATCCGCGGTGATGGACATGCATGCAAATAATCGGACTAGGATTAGATGTCCGTGTACAAGATGCAAAGAAGGAGTCATTTTGGACCCTTTTGATCGTGGCAGGTTGAAGGCGCACCTGCTGATGAATGGTTTCATGGATGGCTATACTCGGTGGATAAGTGAAGATGATGATGATGAGGACGTCCACATGGCAGGGAATAACGACATGGGGCTAGACGAAGAGATGACCGATCGACACGAAGACGATGGCGTCGGACATGGCGGCGGGGAAGAGTTAAATGACGGCGGCGGAGAAGATTCCGAACATGGCGGCGGAGAAGATTCCGGACACGGTGAAGATGAGTCCGGACATGGCGGAGAAGCAGAGGCGGCGGTCACGCCGTAGTCTTCGACGCTACTAAGTGCAGTCGTGCAGGACTCTCATGTTCGAGACCTCCTTCGCAAGAGTACGACTAGCGAGAGAGCTGCTTCTAGAGAGGAGGCCAAGCTGGCGCAACTTGAAGTAGACTCGAAGACTCCATTGTATGACGGTTGCGATCCCGAGGTGACCCGCTTGAGTTTCACGCTCGAACTTCTAAAGACGAAGGCCAAAAACAAATGGACAGACAAAAGCCTCGATGAGCATTTGAAGTATCTACATAATAAAGTTCTTCCCGCGGGGAACCTGTGTCCTACTAGTGTCGATGAGGCCAAGAAAATCGTTTGCCCTTTTGATTTGCCGCACATTAGGTACCACGCATGCATCAACGATTGCATCATTTATCGGGGGGAGCACGCGGAAAAAACCAGCTGTCCAGTGTGCAATGCTTCTCGATACAAGAAGGCAGGAAAGAAAGCTTCTCAGAAAGTTGTATGGTACTTTCCGATCACTCCCCGTCTGCAGCGGTATTTCGTAGATCCTAAGGAAGCAAAGCTCATGCGCTGGCACGCGGAGAGGAAGAAGCCCGACGATGGAGATGATCCGAAGCTGAGACACCTCGTAGATGGTAGCCAGTGGAGAGCATTCAACACTGTATATGGATTTGCTGCAGAAGATCCAAGGAACATCGTGCTTGGTGCGAGTACCGATGGCATGAATCCGTTTAGAAACCAAAACACCAACCACAGCACATGGCCCGTCTTTGTATGGATATACAACCTCCCTCCATGGAAGTGCATGAAGACAAAGTACATACACATGAGCATGCTGATTCAAGGGCTAAAACAACCGGGAAATAATATTAACCTATATATGGGGATTCTAAAAGAGGAGCTAGACATGTTATGGAAAACACCGGCATGGACATGGGACGCCAGCAAAGGAGAGTATTTCTATATGAGAGCCGCGCTGATGACGACGGTGCACGACTATCTCGGTTACGGGTACACCTCAGGCCAGGTGTGCCACGGATACTACGGATGCACGAGGTGCATGGATGATACAACGTCTCAGCAGCTTACGTCAACGAAAGATGGCGGGTCCGGGAAAATCGTGTACATGGGGCATCGTAGATGGCTCGAGAAGGATGACCCGTGGAGAAAGCGTGGAGATCTATTCAATGGGTAAGCTGAGCATCGAGGACCTCCACGTAAGAGGAGTGGCGCCGAAATCAATGAGTTGTTGAAACACTAGGAACAGTGCCCCGCGCCGGGAACGATGAAAAAGGCGTCGGAGCTGCTACTGAAGGTATGGAAAACGAGGTCTGTTTTCTAGGACTTGGAGTACTGGCCCAATCACGACACGCCTCATTGCCTTGATCAAATGCATATCACGAAGAATGTCCTCGAGAGCTTGCTTGGCACACTGATGAACATGCCAGAGAAGACCAAGGACGGGCCGAAGGCAAGGAAAGACTTGGAAGATTTGAAGATCAGGAAAGATCTCCACCGTAAAAAGTCGACGGAGGAGACGGAGACGGAGACGGAGGAGGGGAAAGGGGCAGAAAAGTCAACAAGAAGGAGGAGAATTATTGCCCCCCTTCTTGCTTCACCTTAAGTGCAAAGGAGATCGATCAATTCATCAAGTGCCTTATGGGAATCAAAGTCAGTTCCGGTTACTGTGGGAAGATAAGCAGATTTCTAGACCCCAAGAAGAAAAGGTTCAGTGGGATGAAGTCTCATGACTGTCACGTGATGATGACGCAGATACTCCCGGTTGCCATTAGAGGGATAATGGACAAGCACGTCCGTGACATGCTTACTGGTCTCTGCAACTTCTTCGACATTATCTCTCGAAAGTCCATAAGTGTGAAGCAGCTCCGAAGGCTACAGGAAGAGATCGTTGTCATACTATGTGAGCTTGAGATGTACTTCCCGCCCGCGTTCTTTGACGTCATGGTGCATCTGTGTGTCCACATCGTGGACGACATCATCGACCTCGGGCCGACATTCCTTCACAACATGATGCCGTTCGAGAGGATGAATGGGGTCATCAAAGGATTCGTTCGTAACATGTCCCGTCCCGATGGGAGCATCGTCTAGGGGTATCTGACGCATGAGTGCATCTCCTTTTGCGAGAATTATATAGGCGTCGGAGACCCTGTTGTTGGTTTGCCCGTCAAGAAGCCCGATGGGAGGCTCGGAGGAGAAGGTCACAACAACGTCCGGAGGGAATTGCACGTGGACTACTTGGATCGACGGAACGACTTTGACAGGGCTAACTTAGTAGTGCTACAACACCTAGATGTGGTAGATGATTATGTGGCACGGCATAAAGAAACCATCGCAAATAAGTACCGTGATAAGGGGATGCTCAAGACGGACGACGAAGTTACTGTAGAGCACAACGACACTTTCTTGCGTTGGTTCAAAGAGCAAGTTCTTGAAAATCCCCCGGAAGAGGGCAGTTCGGACGGATTGCTCATACACGCCTTAGCACATGGCCCCGCGCCCAAACTCGCGACCTATCAGTCATACGATATCAACGGGTACACTTTATACACGGAGGCCAAAGACATGGACAGTGATTACCGGAACTCCGGGGTGACGATTGAATGCGTGACCGACGCCAACGGCACAACTAAAAGATTCTACGGAAGGGTCGAAGATCTGGGAGCTTGACTATACTGGATTGCACGATGCGACGATGTTCCGTGTCAGATGGGCTAAGGACTTCGTAAGAGAAAACAAGTATTTCACTACCATGTCTATACCCGCTGACGCGAAGAGCGCAACCGTGAACGTTAACGTCATCGCCAAAACTGAGCCATGGGTACACGCTAAGCACATGACACAATGCTTCTTCATAACCGACACGACCAATCCCAGCCGTGTTGTCGTGAGGAGAGGCAAAAGGAGCATCGTCTGAATGGATGGAGTCGCCAACGAGGAAGACTATGACCAATACGGAAACCCAATGAGGGAAGATGACGATGACGATGAAGCATACGTGAAAAGAGGAATCAATACTACATTACATAAGAAAGATCGTACTCCATGGTTCCGGAAAAGTCACAAGGAGGGGCTCAATTATTCGGCAACGAACAAGAAAGGGAAGAAGCTCAATGTGAAACGTCGTCGGCGCAGCTGAGAAACCATCATTTATATATATGTATCTATTTTGGGTACGCACTTAAGTAACCATTATCGGTCAACTGATATATATGTTACCACCACATGCATGGTTCCGGTGATATTCGCGCAGTGTGGGAGGGAGACGTCGTTGTAAACAGAAAGGAAGAAAGCAATACAAAAGAAATACAAAAGGGAGAAAGCAATACAAAAGAACAAAAACAAAAGGGAGAAAGTAATACAAAAGAAAAAGAAAAGTAAACAGAAAAGAAAAGGGAAATAATAAAAACTAATACATATCAGTAGCGCTGGATTATGAACCAGCACTATAGCTAATATAGTTATAGCGCTGGATCCTAACCCAGCGCTACTACTATGTGTATTTTAGAATTAAAAAAACTGAAAATTAAAACAGTTAGCAGTAGTGCTGGTTTATGAACCAGCGCTATAGCTAATTTAGCTATAGCGCTGGTCCTAAGCCAGCGCTACTACTATTTTTGAGTTAACCGCCGCGCGTGCTCAAATTTTGCCAACTCCCATTCCCCCCCCCACTCTCCCACCTCTCCCCCTCCTCTCTGTCACGCGCCGCCGTCGCCCATACCCGCCGCCGTCGCCCCTACCTGCCGCTCCGACCTCATCCTCGTCCGCGCGGACGCCCGAGCCCTCCCATTCCCCCCCCCCACTCTCCCACCTCTCCCCCTCCTCTCTGTCGCGCACCGCCGTCGCCCCTGCCAGCCGCCGTCGCCCCTGCCCGCCGTCGTCGCCCCTGCCCGCTCCGGCCTCCTCGTCCGCGCCGCTTCAGGTACCCCCCTCCCCCCACCTCCCCTCACCTCCCCCTCTCTCTAGTCAATTAGGAAAAAAAATCTTGGGTTCATATCTAGGGTTAAAAACAGAATTGTTGCTACTTAGTAATAGAATGTTGGTTGCTTTGTATATGTTTGTATATGTGCTCCTGTTGGTTGAATGTTGGTTGCAAATTGATGTTATATATGTGCTCCTGTTGGTTGCAAAATGTTTGTTGCAAATTGATGTTGGTTGCAAAATGTTTGTTGCAAAATGTTGCAAATTGATGTTGGTTGCAAAATGTTTGCAATGTTGGTTGAATGTCGAAGAATATCCGAGTGGCCTATGTTTTGCCAGAATGTTGATTCATTTCCGTTCCGGCAAATTTCAGGCGCTCCATATGTCCACTTTTTAGCAAAGGTCATGCCAAAAATTTCCGTGATTTTTGGCATGACAAGTGCTAGAAACTAGGACATATGGAGTGCCCGGGATTTGCCGGAAAGGGGAATGAATCAACATTCTGACCAAATATAAGCCCCTTTTTTCTCTTCATTATATCTTTTATTTACAATTATTGAATAGGAAACATGTCTAGCCACGCCTTAGCCGGGGGTTCAGCTCGCCTCGAAGAAGACCCCATCGAGGCAGCAAATCACTATTTCGATTACCTGGACGAACACCAGATGGGGGTGCATGGTGGCGGCAGTGGCACCAACCCCGACGCCGACGCCGACACCGGCACCAGCACTGGCACCGGCACCGACACCACCCCCGAGACCGGCAACGATGCTGTCGTAGCCGGTAAAGCACCAAAGCAGAAGAGGTCACGAAGACCAAACGAGCTCGGCATCGGACAAATTGTGGTCACGGAGATGCACCCCAAGAAATTAGAGACAACAACGCCGGATGAAGCGCGCTCGTGCTGGGGCAATCAACTAGGATGCATCCTCTGGGAAACCGCCAACATCAACGACGAGAAGTTGAAGAAGATACCACATATGGAGCACATGCTCCTAAAGAAGTTGCACAATAGGTTCCTGTTCCCCGGCCTCACAGAAAGCAAAGAACCGTGGGACGACGATGCCATGACAAAGATAAACAACAAGGCGATGGTGACGTTCACCAACGACTTGTCCGCCTAGAAAGTTCGGGTGAAAAAAGCGATTGATAAGAATGAACCGTGGTCCAAGATTCATGCTGACAATTCGTCACTTACGGAAGAGGACTTTGAAAAATTCAAAGAGACTTGCGCTAAAGATGAAACCAAGAAAAAGTCAGAGAAAATGAAGGCACTCCAGGCCAGGAACACGCCTTCCCACCGCCTCGGAAGCCGTGGTTACGAGGGGAAGAGGCACGTATGGGCCAAGGAGGACGCCGAACGTGAAAATCACGGAATCCCAGACCCCTTGGCGGAGTTCACCGACCCGCTGGAGCGTGACTGGATCAGGGCCCGGTACAAGTGGGACCGCGTCAAGAAGACCTTTTACACGGACCCGAACATGAGGGACTTCATGAGACTTCTGGTAATTGTTATATTACCACATTATCATATTAGCTTCCAATCAATTCGACTACAAGTTTTGTCACATTATTAGTAAACCATCGACGTTCCTTTTGCAGAAAGAGCAGCACCAAAAGGTAGCCGAAAGCGACGAGTCATCACAGTCGTCGGCGAGGCCCAAGTGGGACACCCATTTCAACCGGGCCCTGAACATACTGAAGGTCCCGGAGGACACACCGCCGTCCTATGGACGTGTGCACGGCGTCGGAGATGGCGCCTCGTGGAAGACGTGCTACCACGAGGAGCTAGAGGAAAGAAGGAAGAGAAAGTTGCTTACTCAACAGACCATCGACCAGAAGGTCGCGCTTGCAATCAATAAGTCCAAAGCTGAGACCAAAGCACAGTTGGAACAGATAGTCGATGCAAGGGTCAGTGCAGCGGTAGCTGGCGTCACGGCTGACTTCACATCTTCCATTTCCAGCTTGCTTCCGGCATTTTTTGAATGGACGAAGAAAAATCCAGATAAAGGGCCAGCGGACTTTCCCCTTCCCAGCTACGTCGGGATCAATTCGGTGAACATCGCACCACCAGCACCTGCTCACACCACCGCACATGCTCCCGCTCCTGTTCATAGCAGCCCGTCCTCCGTCTCTGGACTACTCGGCGGGCCTTCGTCTATGGCTGAGCTCGACGCCCTCACGGTAATTACGCGTCATACCCTTTTCACCAGCATGTCTATATAGTCTTCCGTTTCAATTGCCTTTCGGATGTTTGACGTCGCAGACATGTCTTCGTAGGCCAACGATACCCCATGCACCCTACTATACGACATCAAGGGCCAGAAGGTGGCCGTGGGAAAGGCAACGATCGTGAAGCCGAAGGACCGCATGTTCCACAACCGAGACATGCCCGATGGCGTCTTCAAGGTTAACGTGGCCAGTGTCTTAGCGGGCTTCGAGGATTTGCCTCCTCCGATACCAGTCGATGATGAGGAGACCCCTCAACGGATTGGCGCATGCAAGAGCTGGTTCTTGCCTTGGCCGAAGACTCTTCTTCGTGTCGAGGCGCCCGGTATCACACCAACGACAGCTTCTCAAGAAGGTATGAACACCACCCCACCTACCAAATTACCTGCACCTGTCGTGGCGGGTGATAGCGGACGACGCGAGGGAGAGCCTCCATTAGTGCCAGATGACGTCGCCCCCGTTGTCGAAGAAGCAAATGCTGATGATGACATGGAGGAGGATGATGATGACCCAGACAAGTATTTCAATACCGCCTATGATGATGGAGGATTGATGGCTCAGGACGACGAAGACTCAGGCTATGAGCGTGGAGATGATGACTTGATGCTGCCTGATTTGCCGAAGCCGGAACATCCTAATAAGGCGGAATGCAAAAAGCCTCTCTTCAAGCGATCCTCGCAGGAGACGCCTCCAGATGCCGCCTCTACCCAGCAACAACCCGAGGGCCGTCCACTGATTAGCCCGATGACACTGGGGGTGACAGTTAGGGAAGGTATGGTGGGCTCACTACCGCCACCCGCCAAGAAGCAAAGGAGGAGACCGGGCAAGAAAGGTCCTAAAGGCGCCAGAGCTGATTCAAGCAGCCAGCCGCCTCTGAAGCCCCGGGAGGTAGACAGAATACCTGTCGTAGGTGCGGAGCGTTTCCATGTCGCCGGCCACCCGATCCTACCTCAGAAAGCGCTAGAGGACATACTGAACAATGATCTAAGGAGACTTCATGATGATGTGCTGGCCAGAGAGAAAAGCCTTCTCATCTCGGGAAAACCAGGATACCCGCTTTACGCGGCTCAGGTGCCGGGTGGGAAGTTGTACGTCGAGGGATGGCCCGCGGATAAGTTCATCCTGCGATTTGACTACATCTACGACATGTTCCACATGACCAAGCTAGATTTCCAGTTCATCCGCATGTATGCGCTGTATCTCAACTACATCATCAGGACCGAGAACATAAAATATATCTCCGTCGCGGACCCGTACCATATGCACGAGAGCTTCTTGGATGTCTGCAAAGAGCACCGTGACTATGCGAACAAGTACATCGGCGGCTTCATGATCACTAATAAGGACAAGGAAGCGATTCTCCTTCCTTATCATCCCACGTAAGTCATCCGCGCATATCCTTTCGTAAGTGTTAATCATTCCTTTGCAAGCATGGAGGCTAATTTGAGGTGTACTTAATTTGCGCAGCGGGGGGGGGGGGGGGCGTCCTCATCGTTATGTACCCAGAATACTCCCATGCTATATACTTGGACTCATTGAAGAACATCAAGAAAAAGGATTACAAGCACATAAAGGGTGTTCTCGATAGTGCCCTATTAACCTTCAGCCTGTCTGGTGGATATATCAAGGCAAAAAAGCACAGGAAGAACGGGCTGGTTTTCAGCCATAAGACCGACTTCTGCTGCATCCAGCAACCGCACAACAATGAGGCTGATGGATTCTACCTCATGCATCACCTGCTCGAGTTCAGAAGGGATAATCAACGCCTTCGCATGTCAGCTACTACCAACGATGCCGAGATTGTCAACTGGGCCACAAGCATAGGAAAGACACCAGATCATCGAATCCGAGCTGAGTTTTATCACGTACAGTGTGAACTTGCCCAAGTGATCATGAAGCAGGTCCTCGAACCAACAGGGATGTTCTACCATGGGCCAATCACGCGGGATGATGTCCGAGCACTGCTAATCGCTCAGTGTCTGGACCTGAAGCCTTTCAAGAAGCTCGGGTGCTTCCTCCCTGACTATGAAGATTGGACCGAGGACTGATTGTCGTTGACAATATATGTGTCACTAGCGTCCAGACGAAACTATGTGATGTAATTAAACCGTGGTCCTGAACTAGCGTAGATCGCTCTAGTTAATTAGTTTGGGTATGAGGAACTTCATCATTTATGTTTACTATAGGTTGCTTGTATTTTGCTAATTATGCCTCTTTGTTTTCTTAAGTACATTATGTTGCATATTATCGTTCACGATGCAGGTACATAGATCAGAGATGGCGAAGGGCTGCTACGTCGTGTTCGTTGGGAAGGTTCCAGGAGTCTACGACCACTGGCCAGACGCTCAGGCCCAGGTGGACAAGTACCCGGGTGCTAGCCACAGAGGGTTCGACAGCAGAGCCGAAGCGGAAAGTAGTTACTTGAGGTGGACGCTCCGGCAAGAGCGGGGGCGGAACCGCCGGTGCCTCAAGTACTACATAGTCGCGGTCTTGCTCATGCTGATCGCTCTTCTCTTCTACATCATGGTTTAGATAGAGATGATGAAACTTGTGTGTGTGCCATGACCATGCAGTTGCACTTATTTGAGACATGACATGACTTGTGTATCACTATTTTCGAGATGTGATGATATTTGTGTTGAATGATGATGATGATGGTATGACGAGACTACTGTGTGTGTATGATATGATGATAATAGTGTATGTTTATTGTGATCTGATGAAACTACTGTATAGAGCCTGTATAAATACATCACAAATACGTAGAGGGGGTATGAATCTGTGAAAGCAGGAATACTAGCAGCAGCGCTGGAAGGCATCTAGCAGCAGCGCTGGATTAGCAGCATCGCTTGCCTTTCCACAGCACTACAGATAGTTAGCAGTAGCGCTGGTCAGTGCAGCGCTATTGCTAAGTCTGGTTAGCAGTAGCGCTGCACCAACCAGCGCTACTGCTACAACTTAGCTGTAGCGCCTTAGCAGTAGCGCTGGACCCAGCACTACTGCTATAGGTTTTTCAAGCGCTACTAGTAGGGTTTCTCCTAGTAGTGAACCGTGGATACGGCCCGCCATGGAAAGTGAAAGTTTGGTGGAAAAAGGAATAAACTTTATTTTCTGTTTGGGAACCGCCTATGATGTATCTAGCATGGAAAGTATTGTGAACTACTTTGTCGTTTTCGTTGACAGGAAAAGCATGCCACCCAAAATATTTTTCTCTCTCAATTTAAACCTTGAGCTCTGGCACCTCTACAAATCCCTACTTCCCTCTGCGAAGGGCCTATCTTTAACTTTATGCAATTTTTATTTTTACTTTGAGTCTCCATCTTCTCTTATAAAGAACCAACTAGGGGGCACTATGATAGTACTTGAGCATTGGGCATAGCTAATATTTGAGTGTGTTTCATGAATGGATCAATGATTGAGCATGATGGGCTAGGGATAACTTTCTTTAGTGTTGATATTTTGAAAGACATGGTTGCTTGTTGACATGCTTGAGTATTGAAGTCATTATGTTAAAACTAGACTATTGCTTTGAATCATTTACAAGTCCAAATGTCCATGCTATACAAAATAAAAGAATATGAGATGAACATGTTAGGCAGCATTCCACATCAAAATTTCTCTTTTTATCATTTACCTACTCGAGGACGAGTAGGAATTAAGCTTGGGGATGCTGATACGTCTCCAACGTATCTATAATTTTTGCTTGTTCCATGCTGTTATATTATCATTCTTGGATGTTTTACAATCATTTTATAACAACTTTATATCATTTTTTGGGACTAACCTATTGACATAGTGCCAAAGTGCCGGTGGGCCAAAAAAGTGATGGAGAAGTGGGCCGAGGAGACCACAACCCACCAGGGCGCGCCAGGGGGGGCCCCGGCGCGCCCTGATTGGTTGTGCCCTCCTCGGGGCCCCTCTCCACCGCCTCTGATGCCTATAAATTCCCAAATATTCCAAAAACCCTAGGAGAGTTGACGAAACACAATTCCAGACGCCGCAAGTTCCAGAACCTCGAGATCCAATCTAAACACCATCGCGGAGGGGTTCATCTTCCTCATAGGTGGATCTCCGATGATGCGTGAGTAGTCCACCATAGACCTACGGGTCCGTAGGCTGTAGCTAGATGGCTTCCGCTCCCTCTCTCTCTCTCTCTCTCTCTCTCTCTCTCTCTCTTATGATTCTCAATGCAATGGTCTCTTGGAGATCCATTTGATGTAAACTTTTGCGGTGTGTTTGTTGGGATCCGATGAATTTTGAGTTCATGATCAGTTTCTATCCATGAATATTATTTGAGTCTTCTTTGATCTCTTATATGCATGATTACTTATAGCCTCGTATTTCTTCTTCGAATCTTTGGTTTAGTTAGGCCAACTAGATCGATTTTTCTTGCCATGGAAAGAGGTGCTTTGTAATGGGTTCGATCTTGCGGTGTTCTTTCCCAGTGACAGAAGGGGCAGCAAAACACGCATGTATCATTGCTATTAAGGATAAAAAGATGGGGTCTATTCCTACATGAATAGATCTTGTCTACATCATGTCATCATTCTTATTGCATTACTCCGTTTTTTCATGAACTTAATACACTAGATGCATGCTGGATAGCGGTCGATGTGTGGAGTAATAGAGGTAGATGCAGGCAGGAGTCGGTCTACCTATCTTGGATGTGATGCCTATATAATGATCATCGCCTTGGATATCGTCATGACTATTCAATTTTCTATCAATTGCCCAACAGTAATTTGTTCACCCACCATGCGGTATACTCATGAGAGAAGCCACTAGTGAACCCTACGGCCCCCGGGTCTACTTTTCCAACATATTGCTTTCAGATCTTTTTGCATCTTTGTTTTCAGATCTACAAAACCAAAAACCCAAAAACATATTGCTGCATATTTTATTTGCTCTTTTTTATTTTGTGTTCTTGAGAGATCTATCTCTCCTATCTATCACTACCTAATCTATCTTTTTACCGTAGAGAGATTGACAACCTCTCTTTCGCGTCGGGTTGCAAGTATTTGTTGTTTGTGTGCAGGTGCTACTTATTGGGTGGTGGTGATCCTCCTACTGGTTCGATAACCTTGGTTTCATAACTGAGGGAAATACTTACCGTCACTGTGCTGCATCATCCCTTCCTCTTTGGGGAAATACCGACGCAGTCTCAAGCCATGTCATATGTTGTCTCAAGATTCGGAGGGCGAGAGCCATGTTGATCAATATGTTGCAGACCCAAAGATCTTTAGGGAAATTTACCCCTATCTCTGGACCTCAGAGGAGGAGGAAGACGCTACCATGAAGGAAGCAAAGGATGATAGCTCTGAGGAAGAGGATGATCCATTACCTCAACCCAGAGATATGCATGTGGAATTCTAGAAGTCAAGCCTCCCTAGAAGATACAAACCCGAGGTCCAATTTATCCCATCTCGTTTTCTACAGGCGAGCAAGGCGGCATTATGCAAAACGATATTAAAGCTTGAGTTGGAGAATGATGATCTAAGGGAGGAAAATTTTATGCTTAAATATAAGATGAAGAAGAAGGCTGCGTCTACACCACCACCTGCTTCATCACCACTACCAAAGGAGACTTTTGCACACGGGTATGGGCACTCCCCTTGGCTTGAGCCAAGCTTGGGGGAGGTGCCCCGATATCGTATCACCATCACTTTGCTTTAGTTGAATAAAAGTTTAGCATGATCTATTTTCGTGTGTTAGTTTCGTGTCCTATCTATCTATGTAATCGAGTGAGAGCTATATAATAAAGCTTAGTTTGAGTTTTTGTCTCTCTACTTTCTTGTTGCAATCAAAATAAAAGGAAAGAAAAATAAATGAAAAGAATCATATGCTAATCTTATGGTGGGTAATGACATCACATAAGGAAAAGTATAAGTAGTAAAATTCATTGGAGATTGACAAACATAGCATCGGTCAATGATGCAACTCATGAAAGAATTAATAAGGGAAGAGAAGATTCACATGCAAATACACTATCTTGGACATCTTTTATGATTGTGAGCCCCCATCAAATATTATGTGTCAAAATTGTTGACGTTGGACAAGGAAGACAACGTAATGATTTATGTTTGTTCATATCTACATAGAAGTTATATGGTCATAGATCCTTCAACATTTGGTGCTTGCCCAATATCTTTGCTAGCCAAAAATTCCGCACTAAGTAGAGATACTACTTGTGCATCCAAAAACCCAAAACCAAACTCATTCTTTGAGAGTCCACCATACCTACCTATGGATCGAGTAAGATCCTTCAAGTAAGTTGTCATCGGTACAATAAGGCAATAAAAATTGCTTCTAAAAGTGTTTTGATCAATTAGTGTAAGAGAAAATTGAGCGCTATACGAACTTATGATGGCAAAGCAAAAAAAGCGACGGACTGCATAATAAAGGTTGCTATCATAGGGGGCAATATAGCGTGACGTTCTTTTACATTAAGGGATTGGGCATACAAACCAATAAGCACATGACAACCTCTGATTCCCTCTACGAAGGGACTATCTTTTACTTTTATGTATTTACTTTTATTCAAGAGTCAAAGTATTCTTCCCTATTCCTTTTTACTTTTATGTTTTCCTTTTGCAAGCATCATGTTGACATCACCCTTGAGGTGAATACGTTGGGAGGCGAAATTATAAGCCCTTATCTTCCTATGTGTCCGGTTGAAACTTTTTGTTCATGGGTATGCCGTGAGTGTTAGCAATCATAGAAGGCTAAATGATGGTTGAGTATGTGGACTTGCCAAAAGGCTCCGACATGAGACCCTTCCTGAAAATATGATGAATTGTAGTTGCAAAGTTTAGTGAGAAGATAGTTTGTTGGTTTTCAATAAGGTTAATGCTTCATACTTCTTGTTGTGATGAATCGTTACTTGTGCATGAGAAGTTATATGATGAAAGTATATGAGTAAGTTTTATGATAGAGTTTGTTGTTGTTATATTAATAAGCATGATGCTACTATGTCCGTATTTTGTTTTTATCGACACCTCTCTCTCAAATCATGTGGACATGCTATTCAATTTCGGTTTTCGCTTGAGGACAAGCGAGGTCTAAGCTTGGGGGAGTTGATACGTCCATTTGGCATCATGATTTCCTACTGTTATTTATTATGTTTTGTTGAATAATAATGCCTTGGGGAGGGATTCTAATGCCTTTTCTCTTATAATATGCAAGGTTTACACATCAGAGATACCGGCAGCTGGAATTCTGGACCCAAGAAAAGCACATCAGAGATACCTATTCTGCACAACTCCAATGAAGCTAAAATTTTACGGAGATTATTTTTGGAATAAATAAAAAATACTGGAGCTGAAAACTACCGGAGGGGGCCAACCTGGTGGGCACAACCCACCAGGGCGCGCCAGACCCCCCTGGGCATGCCCTGATGGGTGGTGGCCTCCTCGGCCCACCTCCGGTGCCCATCTTCTGGTATATAGTCACTTTTGACCTAGAAAAAAAATCAGAGGAGGACTTTCGGGATGAAGCGCCGCCGCCTCGAGGTGGAACTTGGGCAGGAGCACATTTGCCCTCGGGGGAGTGATTCTGCCGGGGGAACTTCCCTCCCGGAGGGGGAAATCGAAGCTATCGTCATCACCAACACCCCTCTCATCTTTGGGAGGCCAATCTTCATCAACATCTTCAACAGCACCATCTCCTCTCAAACCCTAGTTCATCTCTTGTGTTCAATCTTTGTACCGAAACCTGAGATTGGTACCTGTGGGTGACTAGTAGTGCTGATTACTGATACGTCTCCGTCGTATCTATAATTTTTGATTGTTTCATGCCAATATTATACAACTTTCACATATTTTTGGCAACATTTTATATGATTTATTGAACTAACATATTGATCCGGTACCCAGTGCCAGTTCCTGTTTGTTGCATGTTTTTTGTTTCGCATAATATCCATGTCAAAGGAAGTCCAAACGCGATAAAAATTTATGGAGATTTTTTTTGGAATATTTGTGAATCTTCAGAAGTGGAATCAATGCAAACGGAGGCCCACAGCCCCCAAGAGAGACCAGGGCGCACCCAGAAGGCCCAGGCGCGGCGTGGTGGGTTGTGCCCACCTCGTACGTCGGTTGGAGCTCTCCTTCGGGCACAAGGAAGCTAATTTTTGGATAAAAATCCCCTCAAAATTTCAGCCCGAATGGTGTTACGGATCTCCGAGAATATAAGAAACGGTTTTCGGCCAGAAAAGAGGAACGCGAAACAGAAGAGAACAGAGAGGGAGATCCAATCTAGGAGGGGCTCCTGCCCCTCTGCCGCCATGGAGGCCATGGACTAGAGGGGGAACTCTCCTCCCATCTAGGGGGGGCAAGGAAGAAGAAGGAGGGGGGCCCTCTCCCCCTCTCTCCCGGTGGCGCCGGAATGCCACCGGGGCAATCATCGTGACGGCGATCTACACCAACAACTTTGCCGCCGTCAACACCAACTCTCTCTCCCTCTATGCAACGGTGTAACACCTCTCTTCCCCACTGTAATCTCTACTTAAACATGGTGCTCAACTCCATATATTATTTCCCAATGATATTTGGCTATCCTATGATGTTTGAGTAGATCTCTTTTGTCCTATGGGTTAATTGTGTTATGATGTTATGGATGTGAGTTGTATGTTGATATGGTGTTGTCCTATGGTGCCCTCCGTGTCGCGCAAACGTGAGGGATTCCCACTGTAGGGTGTTGCAATATGTTCATGATTTGCCTATGGTGGGTTGCTTGAGTGACAGAAGCATAAACCCGAGTAGGTGGGTTGTTGCGTATGGGAGCAAAGAGGACTTGATACTTAATGCTATGGTTGGGTTTTACCTTAATGAACTTTGGTAGTTGCAGATGCTTGCTAGAGTTCCAATCATAAGTGCATATGATCCAAGTACGGAAAGTGTCTTAGCGTATGCCTCTCCCTCATTGCATATAACAAGTATCTATCATATTATATTCAATTGCCTAGGGACAATCTTTCTCTTGCGTTACACAAAAAGATTTCTACTAAGTTATTTACTCTTTTTATTCTTTTATTAAAACGTCACCTAACTTTTATTTCCACGTTCTTTATTATCTTGCAAAGTACTTCTAGTTTTATTCCCGCAAAGTAGTTTCATACTTGTTCTAGGTAAAGCAAACGTTAAAGTGTGCGTAGAGTTGTATCAGTGGTCGATAGAACTTGAGGGAATATTTGGTCTACCTTTAGCTCCTCTTTGGGTTCGAGACTCTTATTTATCGAAAAAGGCTACAACGATCCCCTACACTTGTTGGTTATCAAGACCTTTTCCTGGCGCCGTTGCCGGGGAGCAATAGCATGGGGTGAATATTCTCGTGTGTGCTTGTTTGCTTTATCACTAAGTAATTTTTATTTTCTGTTATTAGTTGTTTTATATCTTTAGTTATGGATATGTAACACGAAACACCAAAAAAATTAGTGGTACTTGCTACTCATGGAGATGGGGAACCTCCTAAAACCCTCGATGCTAGTTATGTGAAACACGTTAATTATTCCTTTGATAATCCTGAGAAATCCTCATTGAACTTTATAATGGGAGACACGCTGGATCAACGTGAGTACTTTAGGGATTATCGCTTGTCTCAAAAAGGGAAACACTTATGGGATCAAATTAGAATATTGCAATGGCTTGCTTGGGATGCATGCTCGAGATGTGACTTTACTTGTTGGTCTAAGATAGAAGCTCGACACCTTCCCTTTCAATGTAAATTCAACGATAATGAAACCTTGGCTTCATATGCTAAAGGTATTTATGATTACTATGATGTGGAACGAATAGAAGAATTTGTTGCTTTTAAAGGTGCTTATGAAATTGCTTCTTTGCTTGAAAAGTATGATGATGATGTTCCTTACGAATCTGAAAAATTATCCATACTTAAATATTGCTATGAGAATTATGATTGCAATGTTGATATTATTGAATTTATTGAAAGAATGACTGCTGCCTTGGAGGAGACTAATATTTTGCAGGAATCTATGGAAGAAGAAATTGCTAAAATTGTGAGCTCGTTAGATGAAAAAGATGAGGAGGAGAGCGAAGAACAAAAGGAGGAAGAGCGGATTGATCACCCGTGCCCACCTTCTAATGAGAGTAACTTTTCAGCTCATACATTGTTTATTTACCCTTCCTGCTTACCGAAGGATAAATGCTATGATGATTGCTATGATCCCGTGGATTCGTTTGAAATATCCCTTTTTGATGAACTTGATGCTTGCTATGCCTGTGGCCATGATGCCAATATGAATTATGCTTATGAAGATGAACTTGCTATGTTTCCTTATGTTAAGAATGAAATTGTTGCTATTGCACCCACACACGATAGTCCTATTATCTTTTTGAATTCTCCCAACTACACTATATCGGAGATGTTTGCTCTTATTAAGGATTACATTGATGGGTTGCATTTTGCTACTACACTTGATGATTTTGATGAATATAATATGCATGTGCTTTCTGCTCCTACTTGCAATTATTATGAGAGAGGAACTACATCTTCACCTCTCTATGTTTCCAATACTATAAAATTGCAAGAAACTGTTTATACTATGCATTGGCCTTTACTTAATGTGCATGAATGGTTCTTGTATGACATGCCGATGCACAGGAAGAGAGTTAGACTTCATTATCACATGATATATATCACTTTGTGCTCACTACTAAATTACAAATAATTGTTAATTAAAATTGGCTTTGATATACCTTGGGATCCGGGTGGATCCATTACTTGAGCACTTTATGCCTAGCTTAATGGCTTTAAAGAAAGCTGTGATGCCCTGGATTTGAAGCTACAGTAATCCTTATAATTAAGCTACAGTAATCTGAGGATTATGCTAATCCATTTTGCTCATCCGAATATGATCAAGTTGAAATTCATATCTCATTTCAAAATCCACTTCAAAAGGGCCTTGAATTTTATTGTGATAAAATAAAGTTGCAAAAAGCATCACCTTGATGTTGGTGTGGACCCCACCATCCAATACAGAAGCCAAAAGGCATCTAAAATGCCCTTTTAATTCCATGGGTAATTAGAACAGATTCCAAAATTTCCCAAACTTGGTGTGGTCATGCCAAATATTGCAAGATATTAATTGGACCTTGTCACACATTTTTATTATAGAGAATTAATGCAAAATGAATTAAAACAGAAAACAAATAAAAGAAAATGAAACAAAAAGAAAACGAAGCTAAAATAAAAACAAAACCCCCCTCCCCCCTGGGCCAGCCCAACTGGCCAGCCCACCAAACCCCCAAGGCCCACCCCGAAACCTACACCCCCCCTGGGGGCAACCCTAGCCACCCCGACCCCCACTCCTCACCCCGATCCCCCCACCTCCCCCTTTCCGTCCCGATTGGATCGGGGACGGGCTGCCCTGACACCGCCGCCCCGCTTCCCCTACCGGCACCGCCCCACGCCGCTGGCCACCCTCCCCGGCCTCCTCCTCGCCCTGTCCTCCTCACCGGACCGCCGCGCCGCCTCGCCGCCCTGCACCGAGCCCACTGCCCCTCCCCTGCAGGCCACTGTAAGCCGCCGCGCTCCGCCCCGCCCCTGCGCGCACCGCGCCGCCCGCTCGCCCGCTCGCTGTGCACTGGCCACGCGCGCCCCCGCTCGCCGTGCGCCGGCCGCACCCGCACGCGTCCCGTGCGCGCCCCGCATCCCGCTCGAGCACGCGCCCCCGTCCCCGCCTGCCCTCGCCCGCTGCGCCTGTACCGCTGGCCGCCGTGCCCGCCCCCTGGCCGGCGCCCTGGCAAGGGGCCTTCGGCGCCCGCCGTTGCTCCCTGGGTAGTGGGGTTTGACCCCCCCCCCCCCCCACTACCCCAGCTGACAGTGGGGGCCCACACCCCCCACTCAATGACAGAGGGAGCCCACGCCCCCTAAAAATAAATAAAGAAAAAAAAAGAAATTAAAAAGAAAAATAAATAATAACAAATAAAAATAAATATTAATTAATTAATTAATTAATTAATTTAACAATTAATTAACTTAATTAATAATGTTTAAATTAACTAATTAAGTTTAATTAACTTAATGAACTAATTAACTTAATTAATATGTTAATTAACTAAACAGTCTATGACAGGTAGGACCCACTGGTCAGTTTGACCAGGTCAACAACACTGTTGACTGCTGACATCAGCATGATGTCATGCTGATGTCATAAATGCATTTATTGAATTTATTAAATCTGTTAATTTCAGAATATTATTAAATCTTTAAAAATTAATATAAAATCAACCGTAGCTCGGATGAAAAAGTTTTGAACATGAAAGTTGCTCAGAATAATTCCACGAATCCGAATACGCTGTCCGTTAGTCTGTCACGTGCTCTTAGCATGGCAAACATGGAACTTTTCCATCGATTTCGCCTGTCCGGTAAAAGCCAGAGACCCGGGAAATATCGTCAGATATTCTTCCGACCCGTCTGCGATGTGTAATACTGCGTTAGTGCATGCCTAGCCCTGCATATTGCCATATCATGCATCGTGATGCATTTGTCTACTTTATATTTATTGTTTCTTCCCCCCTCTTCTCTCCGGTAGACCCCGAGACTGACGGTGCTGCCGGATATGACTACGCCATTGACGTTCAGCCTTTTGCCGCAGAGCAGCAAGGCAAGCAACCCCCCGCCCCCTTGAGCATTCCGATATCGCCCATTTCTTTCCCTCTCAATCTTGCATTAGATTTTTGCTACTGTATTAGTTAGCTCCTATTCTGATGCATAGCCTATTTTTGATAAACTGTTACTATACCTGCAATCATATCAACTGCTTAGAATAGGTTGATCAATGGATCCCCTGTGACCCCCCTTAGTCCCAGTTGCCCCTGCTTCTTCATCGACGACTCGACGACTTGAAGACTCGGTCAACCGACCGACAAGCCAGGCCCCTCACATCACCGCACACCCCTTTATTGTACGACTCTGCAGAGCTACTATCAAGTACCGAGGGTGACACCTCGTGAAGTACTCATGATGCTAACTCTGTAGTGCAGCCAGTCGGTCGTGGTTATCGAGGGTGATTCCTCCTTCACCACTCCCGACGATGACTCTGTCGTGCAACCCCTCAAGTGTGGGACCCTCGTGGGTGATTCCTCTAAGTCCACCTTGATGGTTTCATCGAGCGAGAACCTTTGAGGGTGATTCCTCAGTTTTCCGCTTTGATGTTTTATACACACAGTTACTATGACCTGGTTACCGAAACATGTTGGTGATGGGTCGGCCCTGAGGGGTACCCACGGTTTGATGATGATGAGGCGTGGACGGGCAGGAGAGGCCCGTGCCACACATCCTCGAGACGGGGCGACGGGACCCTTAATTTATGGGTCGCGCTTGCCCCGCATTAATAAAATGCTAATGGGTTGGGTATTTGATCTGAGTTGGGTCGTTGGCCTTTTTACGCACCAAACCATCGCGTGGGAGAAGTTATGGGTACTCAGCGTCGTTGTATCAGCCGAAGCTCTTCGGACGTCAGCAATGGAGCGGCGCGTGCCGGATTGGACTGGACGGTACACCTCTTGGACTGGAGTGTGCTAGGTCTGCTTCCGGCCGCCCACGCATCGTGCAGGAGCGCAGAGGGCAAGTGGTCCCACGACCCATGTGTGCTTACGATTTAGACCGGCGGGCTGGCCTCTTCGTTGAGCCTAGGTGGGGCGACGACGTGCTGCTATCCCGAGGCCGGGCATGACCCAGGAAAGTGTGTCCGGCCGGAGGTGATCTGGCATGTTGGAAATGCGGTGCACCCCTGCAGGGATGAATTATCTATTCGAATAGCCGTGTCCACGGTAACAGGACGACTTGCAGTTCTACCTTAACCTTATAAAACTATAACTGTGATTTAAATTTGAAATGAATGTTGGCTCCGAGATTGCTTCCTCGCAGGGAATCGTGGAAGAATCTCTGGGCGTGGTTACTTAATAAAATTGCTACAATAATATGACTATATATGAGATACCAGTTTACTCTCTTCTAATGCTGCAAGATTGCTGAAGATGCTAGTCTTCGATAGGACTAGGCCTTCCCCCTAATCTTGCTTTCTGCAGTCAGCCCAGATATAACCCCACCCGTTGATAATGATGCATACTTAGCATAGTTCTGATGTCAGTCTTGCGAGTACTTTGGATGAGTACTCACCGTTGCTTTGCATTCTCTTTCCCCCTCGCTACGAATCTACGTTCAGACGATGGAGCCCAGGAGATGGAGTACGCCGGAGACGACTACTACACCACCGCTGGAGCCTACTACTACGTGGAGAGTTCCGACGCTCAGGAGTAGTTAGGAGGTTCCCAGGCAGGAGGCCTCGCCTCTTTCGATCCGCTGCTTATGTTTGTGCTAGCCTTCTTAAGGCAAAACTTGTCTAACTTATGTCTGTACTCAGATATTTTTGCTTCCGCTGACTCGTGCTTGTCAAGCTTTGTATTCGAGCCCTCGAGGCCCCTGGCTTGTAATATGAAGCTGTATGACTTTAATTTGTGTCTAGTGTTGTGTTGTGATATCGATCAGTGAGTCCCTAATCTTGGTCGTACGCATTGCGTGTATGTTTAGCGTACGGTCGAAATTGGGGGCGTCACAAGTTGGTATCAGAGCCGACTGCCTATAGGTAGCCCCCCTTTCCAACTCCTTGGCCGAAGTTGAGTCTAGTCATTGAAAAACTTTTACTAACATAGTTGTGTGGCTTACGAGCCCACTTCTCAATCGGGTGGTATTAGGATCTTTTATTCCTCGTCTATACTCTGGGTTCTGATCTCTCTTCTCTTTCGGGTTAAAGATTTTATTAACTCTAACTCTAGGTTCTCGTAACTTCTTCCTCCCGGAGAGCTCCTCCTTCCAGATGATGGCTTGATTCTATCGTTATCCCCGACGTTGATGTAGCATATCGCTATGCCTCGTTGTTGTATCCCTCTACCGCGAGCCTGCGTGCCGCCTAGTTATCTAGGTTAATTTCATGCCGGATTTATCGTCTATTTTGTAATGAACTTATGGTTTGTAATAGACCTATGTACGGATCTGTATGCTGGATTTGAACTACTATGTCGTATCTATCGCACTTTTTCTTAGTGCAATTTACTTCATGAATGGTTCTTTGTCCTTGCAATTACCCAGTGCTAAACTACCACTGTTAAAAATTTGACAGAATGGTTAGGCCAGCTGGTCGTGGTCGTGGTGCGCCTGAACCACCACCGCCACCGGAATACATGGCTGGTATGATGCAGCAGTTTGAACTGAATCGCCAGTTTATGCAAGGGCTTATGGACCAGTTCCCGAGGCCGAATATGAATCAGCAGCCAGCCCCAATGACTCTGCAAGACTTCATGCGTCTCAACCCTGCGATCTACCGCAGCTCAACTTAGCCGCTTGACGCAGATGACTGGCTCCGTGACATCACCTATGAGCTGGAGTCTTCAGGCGCCCCAGTGGCTAGCTATGTCACCTTTGCCTCGTACTTTCTGAAGGGCCCCGCTGCTCAATGGTGGGGCAGTCACAGGCGCTCACAGCCTGTTGGAACAATCATCACCTGGCCGGAGTTCCAAGCTGCGTTCCGTGCTCGTCACATTCCTCACGGACTGATGGATAAGAAGAAACGTGAGTTCCGCAATCTAGTCCAGGGCAACAAGACTGTGGATGCTTATCAGCGGGAATTTCTGGACTTATCTCGCTATGCTGAAGAAGACGTTGCAACTGATGCTCGTAGGCAGGAGAAGTTCCTTGAAGAACTCCACCCGGATATCAAGCTGGCACTCCTTGTTCAAGACTTCGATAACTTTGCCACCTTGGTGAACAAGTCTATTCTAGTGGAAACGGGTCTGCAGGACTACAAGGACAGCAGCAAGCGCAGTCGTGACATGGGCTCATCTTCGGGCTCATCTGCTCAGAAGCGCAAGATCTGGATCCCCCACAACATGTACCATGCACCGCCTCCTGCTCCGAGGCCGTCCTATGCTGCACCTCGTCTGCCTCGACCCCCACCTAGGCAGCCGAGGCTCCTAGCTCCGCCACCACGAGCTCCTGTCCCCCCTTCTCGTCCTGAGGATGGGCTGTGCTTCAAGTGTGGTCGTCCAGGACACCGTGCTAGAGAATGCAGGCAGAATCAGAATCAACTTGCACTGCCGTCCAACCAGCCCCGCAACAACAATGCCAGGCCTAACAATGGTCGTGTCCAAGCTAACAATATTAATCTGAATGAAGTTCAAGACCAGCCTGCTACTGTGATGGGTACTCTTCTCGTCAACTCAGTGCCAACTTCTGTATTGTTTGATACAGGAGCATCGCATTCTTTTATGTCTGAAGATTTCGCATGCATGCATGACATTAAGTGTGAAGAGATGAACGTCCCAATAGTGGTAAACACTCCCGCGGGCCAATGTCGAACCTCCATTATTAGTCACAATGTCCCCATTGCAATTGAAGGGTTGGAATTCCTTGCCTCCCCCATAATGCTGAAGTCTTCTAATATCGATCTTATTCTCAGAATGGATTGGTTGAAAGCACATACTGCTTCAATTGTTTGTGACACCAAAACCGTACACCTCCTACATCCATCGAATGAGATTGTAAGCTATCATGCTCATCTTGTTCGGAATGCTGAAGCCCGACTATATGCCATGAATGCATTAAATGAGTCACCTCTCGAAGGGATTGAAAACATTCCAGTTGTCCGGGATTTCCAAGATATTTTTCCGGAAAAACTTCCAGGGATTCCCCCTGCCAGAGCTGTCGAGTTTGTCATCGACTTGGTACCTGGTACCACTCCAATAGCCAAGCGTCCGTATAAGATGCCACCACATGAACTCCTTGAACTTAAGCAAGAAATTGACAATTCACTTCGTCTGGGTTTCATTCGTCCAAGTTCCTCTGCTTGGGGAGCACCTTCTCTCTTTGTCAAGAAGAAAGATGGTACGAATCGGTTGGTCCAAGATTACCGTCCCATCAACCAAGCAACGATTCAAAACAAATATCCGCTTCCTCAGATCAACGATCTATATGATCAACTTGCCGGTTCGTCAGTGTTTTCCAAACTCGACTTGAGGTTGGGTTACCATCAGATCCGGGTACGTGAAGAGGATATTCCCAAGACTGCATTCGTTACACGCTATGGTTCATACGAGTACACCGTCATGTCCTTCGGCTTAACCAATGCCCCAGCAACCTTCTCCCGCCTGATGAACTATATATTCATGGATTACCTCGATAAATTCATCGTGGTTTATCTGGATGATATCCTGGTTTACTCCAAGAATAAAGAGGAGCATGCCGAACATCTTCGTCTTATACTGGAGAGGCTTCGAGAACATCAACTTTATGCAAAGTATTCAAAGTGTGAGTTCTGGATGGACGAAGTAATCTACCTTGGTCATGTGATTTCCATGGATGGTATTGCGGTCAACCCTGAACGAGTTCAGGCTATTCCTGACTGGACTCCCCCGAAGAATGTCAAGCAAGTCAGAAGTTTTCTCGGACTCGCCAGCTATTGCCGTCGATTCGTCGAGAACTTCTCCAAGATTGCAAAGCCCTTAACAAATCTGCTTCACAAAGGTGTTAAATATGAGTGGACCAAAAAATGTCAGGAGAGCTTTCAGGCACTTAAGGACAAACTGATGTCTGCTCCAGTGCTAGCTCCTCCGGATACTCGTAAGGACTTCATCATCTATTGTGATGCTTCACGTCAAGGAATGGGATGTGTCCTAATGCAAGAGCGTAGAGTGGCTGCTTATGCATCTCGTCAATTGCGTCCTCATGAAGAGAACTACCCAGTTCATGACCTTGAACTTGCTACAGTAATTCATGCACGAAAGAGTGGCGGCAATACCTTGTTGGAAATCATTGCGAGATCTACACCGATCACGAAAGTCTGAAGTACTTGTTTACTCAGCCAGATCTAAATCTCCGTCAACAAAGATGGATGGAACGAATAGCAGACTACAATGTGAGTATTTCTTATATCCCAGGCAAGCCTAATGTAATGGCTGATGCCTTGAGATGCAAGTCTTATTGCAATCACCTCCAGGTTCATAAGGTTCACCCCCTTCTTCAAGAAGAATTTCGCAAGCTGAACCTCCATATTGTTCCTCAGGGTTATCTTGCTCCCCCTCCTGAAGGGTCCTACAAAATGAACCTCCATGTTGTTTCCCAGGGTTCTCTTAATACCCTGGTTGCTAAACCAGATCTTGTGGACGTCATCAAGTGGATCCAAAAGTGTGACAGTGAAGTCGAGAGGATTAAATTCTATCTCGCAGAAGGAAAGACCTCACCCTTCACTATTGCTGAGGATGGCGCTTTGTACTTCAAAGGCCGCCTAGTGGTACCGAGTAAGGAGAAAAACAATGATATGACTCAGGGGGTCATGAAGGAAGCACATGACACTCCGCTGTCTATTCATCCTGGTAGTACCAAGATGTACCAAGACATTCGTCGAAGATTCTGGTGGTCTAACATGAAGCAAGACATTGCTCGCTATGTTGTTGAATGTGATGTTTGCCGTCGTATCAAAGCAGAACATCAAAGGCCTGCCGGAACTCTGCAACCTATTACGGTTCCCGAATGGAAATGGGACCATGTTGAAATGGACTTCTTCACTCGTTTTCCCAGATCACAGAAGAGTAATGATGCTATTCTTGTCGTCATTGACCGACTGTCCAAAGTTGCACATTTTCTGGCTGTCAAGGAAACTATTACTGCTATTCAGCTAGCAGATCTTTACATGTCCAGAGTTGTTTCGCTCCACGGTATTCCATTGGTGATTAGTTCAGACCGTGGCAGTTTATTCACTTCAAGATTCTGGGCAAGTTTCCAGGAAGCTATGGGAACTCATTTGTCATTCAGCACCGCTTTTCACCCTCAATCCCAGGGTCAAGTTGAAAGAGTCAATCAGATTCTCGAAGACATGCTTCGAGCTTGTGTCATTTCTTTCGGCAAGAAATGGGAGGAATCTCTCCCGTATGCTGACTTCTCCTACAACAATAGTTATCAAGCTAGTCTGAAGATGGCTCCCTTTGAAGTGTTATATGGACGTAAGTGTCGGACTTCTCTGAATTGGTCAGAAACTGGGGAACGTACACTTATCGGTCCGGATATTATCCAACATGCCGAAGACCAAGTCCGCATTATACATGCAAATCTGAAGGCTGCCCATCTCGTCAGAAGAGTCAGTATGACCGTCATCACAAGGATATGGTCTATCAACCTGGCGATAAGGCTGATCTTCGAGTCACGCCAATGAGAGGTACACACGGTTTTGGGATCAAGGGCAAGCTGGCTCCTCGTTATATTGGTCCTTTCACTGTTCTCGAAAGGCGTGGTAAAGTGGCATATCAACTGGAACTACCGCCAAACCTTTCTCAGGTTCATGATGTGTTCCATGTGTCACAGCTTCGTCGCTGCTTCAAGGATCCTATCCGAGCAGTGGATCATGATATGCTTGAACTGGAACAAGACCTTTCTTACAAAGAGCAACCAGTCCGCATTCTCGATGAAACTGAACGTCGGACTCGTCAGAAGGTTACCAAGTTCTTAAAAGTGCAGTGGGCGAATCATTCTGAAGATGAAGCCACTTGGGAACGCGAAGATCTTCTTCGTGTAGAATACCCCGGGCTCTTTCCTTCTACTTCTTAATTCTCGGGACGAGAATTCTTTTTAGTAGGGGAGAATTGTGACGCCCTGGATTTGCAGCTACAGTAATCCTTATAATTAAGCTACAGTAATCTGAGGATTATGCTAATCCATTTTGCTAATCCGAATATGATCAAGTTGAAATTCATATCTCATTTCAAATTCCACTTCAAAAGGGCCTTGAATTTTATTGTGATAAAATAAAGTTGCAAAAAGCATATGAAAAATGTTGCACACTTGTAGAAAATTCCAAAACTAGTGTTGTTAAGGAAAACAACATCACCTTGATGTTGGTGTGGACCCCACCATCCAATACAGAAGCCAAAAGGCATTTAAAATGCCCTTTTAATTCCATGGGTAATTAGAACAGATTCCAAAATTTCCCAAACTTGGTGTGGCCATGCCAAATATTGCAAGATATTAATTTCACCTTGTCACACATTTTTATTATAGAGAATTAATGCAAAATGAATTAAAAAAGAAAACAAATAAAAGAAAATGAAACAAAAAGAAAACAAAGCTAAAATAAAAACAAAAACCCCCCACCCCCCTGGGCCAGCCCAACTGGCCAGCCCACCGAACCCCCAAGGCCCACCCCGACGCCTACACCCCCCCGGGGGCAACCCTAGCCACCCCGACCCCCACTCCTCACCCCGATCCCCCCACCTCCCCCTTCCCGTCCCGATTGTATCGGGGACGGGCTGCCCCGACGCCGCCGCCCCGCTTCCCCTACCAGCGCCGCCACACGCCGCCGGCCACCCTTCCCGGCCTCCTCCTCGCCCTATCCTCCTCACCGGACCGCCGCACCGCCTCGCCGCCCTGCACCGAGCCCACTGCCCCTCCTCTGCAGGCCACTGTAAGCAGCCGCGCTCTGCCCCGCCCCCGCGCGCACCGCGCCGCCCGCTCGCCCGCTCGCTGTGCGCGCCTGCGTCGCCGCTCGCGCACCCGCCGCGCGCGCCCCCGCTCGCCGTGCACCGGTCGCGCCCGCACACGTCCCGTGCGCGCCCGCATCCTGCTCGAGCACGTGCCCCCGTCCCCGCCTGCCCTCGCCCGCAGCCGTGCTCGCCCGTTGCGCGTGCACCGCTGGCCGCCGTGCCCGCCCCCTGGCCGGCGCCCTGGCCAGGGGCCTTCGAATGCCGCCGTTGCTCCCTGGGTAGTGGGGCTTGACCCCCCCCCCCACTACCCCAGCTGGCAGTGGGGGCCCACCCCCCCCCCCCACTCAATGACAGAGGGGGCCCACGCCCCCTAAAACTAAATAAAGAAAAAAAAGAAATTAAAAAGAAAAATAAATAATAACAAATAAAAATAAATATTAATTAATTAATTAATTAATTTAACAATTAATTAACTTAATTAATTCTGTTTAAATTAACTAATTAAGTTTAATTAACTTAATGAACTAATTAACTTAATTAATATGTTAATTAACTAAACAGTCTATGACAGGAAGCACCCACTGGTCAGTTTGACCAGGTCAACAACACTGTTGACTGCTGACATCAGCATGATGTCATGCTGATGTCATAAATGCATTTATTGAATTTATTAAATCTGTTAATTTCAGAATATTATTAAATCTTTAAAAATGAATATAAAATCAACCGTAGCTCGGATGAAAAAGTTTTGAACATGAAAGTTGCTCAGAATAATTCCACGAATCCGAGTACGCTGTCCGTTAGTCTTTCACGTGCTCCTAGCATGGCAAACATGGAACTTTTCCATCGATTTCGCCTGTCCGGTAAAAGCCAGAGACCCGGGAAATAGCGTCAGATATTCTTCCGACCCGTCTACGATGTGTAATACTGCGTTAGTGCATGCCTAGCCCTGCATATTGCCATGTCATGCATCGTGATGCATTTGTCTACTTTATATTTATTGTTTCTTCCCCCCTTTTCTCTCCGGTAGACCCCGAGACTGACGGTGCTGCCGGATACGACTACGCCGTTGACGTTCAGCCTTTTCCCACAAAGCAGCAAGGCAAGCAACCCCCCTTGAGCATTCCGATATCGCCCATTTCTTTCCCTCTCAATCTTGCATTAGATTTTTGCTACTGTATTAGTTAGCTCCTATTCTGATGCATAGCCTGTTTTTGATAAACTGTTACTATACCTGCAATCATATCAACTGCTTAGTATAGGTTGATCAATGGATCCCCTGTGACCCCCTTTAGTCCCAGTTGCCCCTGCTTCTTCACCTCGTGAAGTACTCATGATGCTAACTCTGTAGTGCAGCCAGTCGGTCGTGGTTATTGAGGGTGATTCCTCCTTCACCACTCCCGACGATGACTCTGTCGTGCAACCCCTCAAGTGTGGGACCCTCGAGGGTGATTCCTCTAAGTCCACCTTGACGGTTTCATCGAGCGAGAACCTTTGAGGGTGATTCCTCAGTTTTCCGCTTTGATGTTTTATACACACAGTTACTATGACCTGGTTACCGAAACATGTTGGTGATGGGTCGGCCCTGAGGGGTACCCATGGTTTGATGATGATGAGGCGTGGACGGGCAGGAGAGGCCCGTGCCACACATCCTCGAGACGGGGCGACGTGACCGCAATTTATGGGTCGCGCTTGCCCCGCATTAATAAAATGCTAATGGGTTGGGTATTTGATCTGAGTTGGATCATTGGCATTTTTACGCATCAAACCATCGCGTGGGAGAAGTTATGGGTAATCAGCGTCGTTGTATCAGCCGAAGCTCTTCGGACGTCAGCAATGGAGCGGCGCGCGCCGGATTGGACTGGACGGTACAGCTCTTGGACTGGAGTGTGCTAGTTCTGCTTCCGGCCGCCCACGCATCGTGCAGGAGCGCAGAGGGCAAGTGGGCCCACGACCCCTGTGTGCTTAGGATTTAGACCGGCGGGCTGGCCTCTTCGTTGAGCCTAGGTGGGGCGACGACGTGCTGCTATCCCGAGGCCGGGCATGACCCAGGAAAGTGTGTCCGGTCGGAGATGATCAGGCGTGTTGGAAATGCGGTGCACCCCTGCAGGGATGAATTATCTATTCGAATGGCCGTGTCCACGGTAACAGGACGACTTGGAGTTATACCTTGACCTTATACAACTATAACTGTGATTTAAATTTGAAATGAATGTTGGCTCCGAGATTGCTTCCTCGCAGGGAGTCGTGGAAGAATCTCTGGGAGTGGTTACTTAATAAAATTGCTACAATAATATGACTATATATGAGATACCAGTCTAGTCTCTTCTAATGCTGCAAGATTGCTGAAGATGCTAGTCTTTGATAGGACTAGGCCTTCCCCCTATTCTTGCTTTCTGCAGTCAGTGCAGATATAACCCCACCCCTTGATAATGATGCATACTTAGCATAGTTCTGATGTCAGTCTTGCGAGTACTTTGGATGAGTACTCACCGCTGCTTTGCATTCTCTTTCCCCCTCGCTACAAATCTGCGTTCAGACGATGGAGCCCAGGAGATGGAGTACGCCGGAGACGACTACTACACCACCGCTGGAGCCTACTACTACGTGGAGAGTGCCGACGCTCAGGAGTAGTTAGGAGGTTCCCAGGCAGGAGGCCTCGCCTCTTTCGATCCGCTGCTTATGTTTGTGCTAGCCTTCTTAAGGCAAAACTTGTCTAACTTATGTCTGTACTCAGATATTTTTGCTTCCGCTGACTCGTGCTTGTCGAGCTTTGTATTCGAGCCCTCGAGGCCCCTGGCTTGTAATATGAAGTTGTATGACTTTAATTTGTGTCTAGTGTTGTGTTGTGATATCGATCAGTGAGTCCCTAATCTTGGTCGTACGCATTCGTGTATGTTTAGCGTACGGTCGAAATTGGGGGCGTCACAAGTTGGTATCAGAGCCGACTGCCTGTAGGTAGCCCCCCTTTCCAACTCCTTGGCCGAAGTTGAGTCTAGTCATTGAAAAACTTTTACTAACATAGTTGTGTGGCTTACGGGCCCACTTCTCAATCGGGTGGTATTAGGATCTTTTATTCCTCGTCTATACTCTGGGTTCTGATCTCTCTTCTCTTTCGGGTTAAAGATTTTATTAACTCTAACTCTAGGTTCTCGTAACTTCTTCCTCCCGGAGAGCTCCTCCTTCCAGATGATTGCTTGATTCTATCGTTGTCCCCGATGTTGATGTAGCATATCGCTATGCCTCGTTGTTGTATCCCTCTACCGCGAGCGTGCGTGCCGCCTAATTATCTAGGTTAATTTCATGCCGGACCTATCGTCTATTTTGTAATGAACTTATGGTTTGTAATAGACCTATGTACGGATCTGTATGCTGGATTTGAACTACTATGTCGTATCTATCGCACTTTCTTCTTAGTGCAATTTACTTCATGAATGTTTCTTTGTCCTTGCAATTACCCAATGCTAAACTACCACTGTTAAAAATTTGACAGAATGGTTAGGCCAGCTGGTCGTGGTCGTGGTGCGCCTGAACCACCACCGCCACCGGAATACATGGCTGGTATGATGCAGCAGTTTGAACTGAATCGCCAGTTTATGCAAGGGCTTATGGACCAGTTCCCGAGGCCGAATATGAATCAGTAGCCAGCCCCAATGACTCTGCAAGACTTCATGCGTCTCAACCCTACGATCTACCGCAGCTCAACTCAGCCGCTTGACGCAAATGACTGGCTCCGTGACATCACCTATGAGCTGGAGTCTTCAGGCGCCCCAGTGGCTAGTTATGTCACCTTTGCCTCGTAGTTTCTGAAGGGCCCTGCTGCTCAATGGTGGGACAGTCACAGGCGCTCACAGCCTGTTGGAATGCTCATTGCACTTCACTTATATCTTTTGAGTATGGCTTTATAGAATGCTTCATGTGCTTCACTTACATCATTTGAAGTTTGGATTGCCTGTTTCTCTTCACATAGAAAACCGTTATTCGTAGAATGCTCTTTTGCTTCACTTATATGTATTAGAGCATGGTATTTTGTATAAAGAATTAAACTCTCTTGGTTTACTTATATCTATTTAGAGAGTCAACAGGAATTGGTCATTTGCATGGTTAGTCATAAAATCCTACATAAAACTTATGGATCACTGAATATGATATGTTTGATTCCTTGCAATAGTTTTGCGATATAGAGATGCTAATATGTGGGAGGTACTAGTGGATGATCGTGTTTAGTAAGATATTGGTGTTAAGGTTTGTGATTCCCGAAGCATGCACATATAGTCTCCCGTTATGCTAGGAAGTTAGAGCACAATTTATTCTTGATTGTCTATATTTGTGTGAAGGTCGGGGGCGCGCGATGGTTAACTCCTACCAACCTCCCCCCAAGGAGCATGCGTAGTAATACTTTGCTTCGAGGGCTAATAAACTTTTGCAATAAGTATGTGAGTTCTTTATGACTAATGTGAGTCCATGCATTATACGCACTCTTACCTTTCCGCAATTTGCTAGCCTCTACGGTATCGTGCATTGCCCTTTCTCACCCCGAGTGTCGGTGCAAACTTCGCCGGTGCATCCAAACCCTGTGATATGATACGCTCTATCACACATAAGCCTTATTATATCTTCCTCAAAACAGCCACCATACCTACCTAATATGGCATTTCCATAGCCATTCCGAGATATATGGCCATGCAACTTCCACCACTTCCGTTTTGATGACTTGAGCATTCATTGTCATATTGCATTACATGATCGTAAGATAGCTAGCATGATGTTTCCATGGCTTGTCCGTTTTTTGATATCTTTGCTACGCTAGATCATTGCATTCATATAGAGTCATACTTTGTTCTACTATCGTTATAATATTGAGTTGTAAGTAAATAGAAGTGTGATGATCACCATTATTCATTATTAGAGCATGCCCCAGTGATGAAAGGATGATGGAAACTATGATTCCCCCACAAGTCGGGATGAGGCTCCGGACAAAGAAAAAAAGGAAAAGAAAAAAAATAGAAAAAAAAAGGAAAGAAAAGAAAAAAAGAAAAAAAGAAAGAAAAAGGGGCATGCTAATTCCACACTTGTGCTTCAAAGTAGCACCATGTTTTTCATATAGAGAGTCTCCTATGTTGTCACTTTCATATACAAGTGGGAATTTTTCATTATAGAGTTAGATGCACACCCACTTAGTTTTCATATTGAGCTTTCATACACTTATAGCTCTTAGTGCATCCGTTGCATGGCAATCCCTACTCCTCGCATTGATATCTATTGATGGGCATCTCCATAGCACGTTGATACGCTGAGTTGATGCGAGACTTTTTTCTCCATTTTTACCCCTTTGAAACCTACCACCATATTCTATTCCACCCATAGTGCTATATCCATGGCTTGCGCTCATGTATTACGTGAGAGTTGAAAATGCTGAAGCGCATTAAAAAGTATGAACCAATTGCTTGGCTAACACCTGGGTAGTACATGATTTATACTTTGTGTTAAGAAGACAGAGCATGACAAGACTATATGATTTTGTAGGGATAGCATTCTTTAGCCTTGATATTTTGAAAGACATGATTGTTTGTTGGGATTCCTGAGTATTAATGTCATCATGTCAAAACTAGACTATTGCTTTGAATCACTTGTGTCTTAATATCCATGCCATGCTTAGATATATGATCAAGATTATGCTAGGTAGCAATCCACATCGAAAATTATCTTTTTTTATCATTTACCTACTCGAGGACGAGCAGGAATAAAGCTTGGGATGCTGATACGTCTCCTTCGTATCTATAATTTTTTATTGTGTCATGCCAATATTATACAACTTTCACATATTTTTGGCAACATTTTATATGATTTATTGGACTAACATATTGATCAAGTGCCCAGTGCCAGTTCCTGTTTGTTGCATGTTTTTTGTTTCGCTGTATATCCATATCAAACGAAGTCCAAACGCGATAAAAATTTATGGAGATTTTTTTCGAATATTTATGAATTTTGAGAAGTGGAATCAACGCAAACGGAGGCCCACAGCCCCCAAGAGACAACAGGGCGCACCCCGAAGGCCCAGGCGCGGCGTGGTGGGTTGTGCCCACCTCGTACATCGGTTGGAGCTCTCCTTCGGGCACAAGGAAGCTAATTTTTGGATAAAAATCCCCTCAAAATTTCAGCCCGGTCGGAGCTACGGATCTCCGGGAATATAAGAAACGGTTTTCGACCAGAAAAGAGGAACACGAAACATAAGAGAACAGAGAGGGAGATCCAATCTAGGAGGGGCTCCTGCCCCTCTGCCGCCATGGAGGAACTCTCCTCCCATCTATGGGGGAGGCCAAGGAAGAAGAAGAAGGAGGGGGCTCTCTCCCCCTCTCTCCCGGTGGCGCCGGAATGCCACCGGTGCAATCATCGTGACGGCGATCTACACCAACAACTTCGCCGCCGTCAACACCAACTCTCTCCCCCTCTATGCAACGGTGTAACACCTCTCTTCCCCGCTGTAATCTCTACTTAAACATGGTGCTCAACTCCATATATTATTTCCCAATGATATTTGGCTATCCTATGATGTTTGAGTAGATCTCTTTTGTCCTATGGGTTAATTGTGGTATGATGTTATGGATGTGAGTTGTATGTTGATATGGTGCTATCCTATGGTGCCCTCCGGGTCGCACAAACGTGAGGGATTCCCGCAGTAGGGTGTTGCAATATGTTCATGATTTGCCTATGGTGGGTTGCTTGAGTGACAGAAGCATAAACCCGAGTAGGTGGGTTGTTGCGTATGGGAGTAAAGAGGACTTGATACTTAATGCTATGGTTGGGTTTTACCTTATGAACTTTGGTAGTTGCGGATGCTTGCTAGAGTTCCAATCATAAGTGCATATGATCCAAGTACGGAAAGTGTCTTAGCGTATGCCTCTCCCTCATTGCATATAACAAGTATCTATCATATTATATTCAATTGCCTAGGGACAATCTTTCTCTTGTGTTACAGAAAAAGCTTTCTACTAAGTTATTTACTATTTTTGTTCTTTTATTAAAACAGCACCTAACTTTTATTTCCACGTTCTTTATTATCTTGCAAAGTACTTCTAGTTTTATTCCCGCAAAGTAGTTTCATACTTGTTCTAGGTAAAGCAAACGTTAAAGTGTGCGTAGAGTTGTATCGGTGGTCGATAGAACTTGAGGGAATATTTGTTCTACCTTTAGCTCCTCGTTAGGTTCGACACTCTTATTTATCGAAAAAGGCTACAACGATCCCTTACACTTGTGGGTTATCAATTACCTTGCGTAGTTGATTACTATATGATTTGTTTAGTGGAAGATCATATGTTCAGATCCATTATGCTATTCAATACCTCTCTGATCTGGAGCATGTTTATTATTTGTGAGTAGTTACCTTTGTTCTTGAGGTCACGGGAGAAGTCATGTTGCAAGTAATCATGTGAATTTGGTATGTGTTTGATATTTTGATGATATGTATGTTGTGATTCCCTTAGTGGTGTCAAGTGAACATCGACTACATGACACTTCACCATTCATGGGCCTAAGGGAATGCATTGTGGAGTAGTTATTAGATAATGGGTTGCTAGAGTGACAGAAGCTTAAACCCTAGTTTATGCGCTGCTTCGTAAGGGGCTGATTTAGATCCAAACGTTTAATGCTTTGGTTAGATTTTATCTTAATACTTTTCTCGTATTTGCGGATGCTTGCGAGGGGTTAATCATAAGTGGGAGGTTGTTCAAGTAAGAACATCACCCAAGCACCGGTCCACCCACATATCAAACTATCAAAGTAGCGAACACGAATCAAACCAACATAATAAAAGTGACTAGATGAAATTCCCGTGTACCCTCGAGAACACTTTGCCTATTACTCCCTCCGTTCCTAAATATTTGTCTTTTTAGAGATTTCACTATAGACTACATACGGATGCATATAGACATAATTTAAAGTGTTCATTCATTCATTTTGCTTCGTATGTAGTCCATAGTTGAATCTCTAAAAAGACAAATATTTAGGAATGGAGGGAGTACTAGAGATTGTTCTGGCCTGTCCTTTGCCTCAAAAGGATTGGGCTACCTTGCTGCATCTTATTTACCATTACCGTTACTTGCTCGTTACCAATTACCTTGCTATCAAACTATCTGTTACCTACAATTTCAGTGCTTGCAGAGATTACCTTGCTGAAAACCGCTTGTTATTTCCTTCTGCTCCTCGTTGGGTTCGACACTCTTACTTATCGAAAGGACTACGATCGATCCCCTATACTTGTGGGTCATCAGCGGCCTGCCTGGATTTGGCCTTGGCAAGGGCATCAGCCTCCTTAGAATCTGCTACTGCTCTAGCACAGCGCGCAGCTCTTGGCTTTCGTGTTTACGACCGCTTTGAATATCTCCGTCGTCGGAGGGCTGTACGCACGCCTTCGGCCGTGGACGGGATTTTCCACGAGACCGGAGCTACTGTGATGGAGCAGGAGAAGAGGAAAGGCCCGGCCTATGAAGCGTTCAAGAACATGGTCATCGCCGACCCGAAAGTGGATCCTTCTTCCATAGAGAGGATTTTGCATGAGTGTAGACAATATTTCGACATTGGCGAACCAACAGGCCAGCCCCGCAACAACCCCGACGAGTAGCTGTTTCTATTTTGCTGTTTTCTGAACCTTGCTGATATGTAATGTCGCCATTATGTTGTTTAGTAGATTATGTAGTAGTGCGAATTATAATTTGTGCTATCACTTTCTGAATCAGGTGCTTATTACCAGGAATCGTCTTGTTATTATCTGTGTGTGTTATTTTATGTCTTTCTACACAATTTAATTAGATTACTGACCTGTTTGGTGGGCATCAGCATCACACACATCTTGTTACTCCCAATTGTTTGTGTTATTTTGGCTCGCACATTTCATCCGAGCGCACGGTATGCCGTCTGTCGCACACATCTATATCTGTGCAACCATTTGTGTTATTTTGGCTCATCGCAAATAGTTCACCCGAGTGACCTGTAGGCACCATAGATGTTGTGCATACAAAGCAAATCACAGTACACACGGACAAAACTACAAAACCCGTCAGTGATGATTTCATCAATCGCTGACAAATTGTATACCAGTAACCGTTTCCCCACAACACACACAGGTGATGAACACCAATCGTTTGTGTTATTTCTTGTATTCGCACACGATTCTGATTACTCACCTGTTTGCCCTCCATCGCACACATCTTGTTATGCCGAATCGTTTGTGTTCTGCTATGTCATCGCACATAGTTTATGGCAGTGAACTTTGTGCCCTATATCGCACATATCTTGTTATGCCGAATCGTTTGTGTTCTGCTATATTATCGCACACAGTTTATGGTAGTGAACTGTGTGCCCTATATCGCACACATCTTGTTATGCTGAATCGTTTGTGTTCTTCTATATCATCGCACACAGTTTATGTTAGTGAACTGTGTGCCCTCTATCGCACACATCTGGATCTATGTAACCTTTTGTGTTATTTTCACTAATCACAAACGGTTCATAAGAACAAACTCTTTGCCGTAGATGGCACACGCAAATATTTTCTGAATCGTATTTGATGGATCCTCCATCGCACACAGTTCATGTCATTGGCAATGGATCTTGAACTATACCGTTTGCGATTCATGCATCGCACACAGTTTCGTCGAAGGGTCTCTAATTGTAGTGTCGCGTTAGCAGCATCCTGCAGTAGTGTGCCCTGATGTGTGCTGGCCCCCTCGGGCATCTCCCGATGCCCCTCTCTGGCCTATAAATTCTAATATATTCTAAAAATCCCGGAGGCAGTCCCGAAATCCTTTTTACGCCGCCGCAAGTCTCTGTTCAGTCGCGAGGCCATCTGGAGCTCTGTTCCGGCACCCTGCCGGAGGGGGGATCGATCACGGAGGGCCTATTCATCAACCTTGCTTCCCTCATGATGATGTGTGAGTAGTTCACCACTAACCTACGGGTCCATAGCTAGTACCTAGATGGATATCTCTCTATCTCTTCATCTTCAATACAATGATCATCGCATCTTCGCTTTGATCTATCCGATGTAATCCTATTGTGCGGTGTGTTTGTTAGGATCCGATGAATTGTGGGTTTATGTTCAGATTATTCATGAAAAGTATTTGAGTCACCTCTGAATATTAAGATTCTTATTTGCATGATCATTATAGCTTCGTAATTATCTCCGATTTATTAGTTTGCTTTGGCCAAGTAGATTGATCTATCTGTGAGAGAGGTGCATTGTGGTAGGTTCAACCTGACGAGTTTCTATATCCCAGTGACAGAAGGGGACAAGTTGCGTCTTTGTTTTGTTGCTACTAAGGATAACATGATGGGGTTTATTCATATTGCTTGAGTCCACTTTGTCTATATCATGTCATCATTCTCCATGCATTACTCTGTTTGTCATGAACTTAATACGTAGAGAGGCAAGCATAGAAGCACTCTTGAAATGGAGTGATAGTAATAGGTGCAGGCAGGAGTTGGCCTATTTGTTTATGGACGTGATGCCTATATACACATGATCATTGCCGTGAAAATTGCATAACTATCCGCTTTTCTATCAATTGCCCAACAGTAATTTGTTACCCACCATATGCTGCCTACAGAGAGATGCCGCTAGTGGAAACTGTGGCCCCCGGATCTATTCACTTATAAATTCATAAACATTACTATTACCTCGCTGTCTTTATTTATATTTTATTTTATATACTATTATCTACACACTTCACTTGCTTGCAAATAACGAGATGAAGGGGATTGACAACACTCTTGCCCGCGTTGGGTGCAAGTTGTTTGCTCTTTTGTGTGAAGCCGCTGAAGACGGTTGAGGATTGATATTCCTATTGGTTCGTGATACGTCTCCAACGTATCTATAATTTTTGATTGTTCCATGCTGATATATTATCATTCTAGGATACTTTTTGGGTATTTATTTACCAATTTATAATATTTTTGAGCACTAACCTATTGACCCAGTGCCCAGTGCCAGTTCCTGTTTTCTGTGTGTTTTTGCCTCTTTAGAGTTACAATACCAAACGGAGTCCAATTGCCACAAAACTTTTTGCAGATTTTTTGGACCAATACAAGACCTAGAAGCTTCGGAGGAGGGCCAGGAGATGCACCAGGGGCCCACCACATATCCAGCCGCGCCCCTAGGGGGGCCAGGGCCAGATATGTGGTGGCCCCCTGGAGCGTCCCCCGATGTCGTTCTCTGGCCTATAAATTCACATCTACCCTAAAAACATCAGAAGCGCTCCCGAAACACTTTTTCCGCTGCCGCAAGCCTCTGTTCCGACGGGAGGCTATCTACACCTCTGTTCTGGCACCCTGTCGGAGGGGAGATCGATCACGGAAGGCCTTTTCATCAAGCTTACTGCCCTCACCATGATGTGTGAGTAGTTCACCGCAGACCTACAGGACCGTAGGTAGTACCTAGATGGCGATCTCTCTCTCTCTCTCTCTCTCGATCTTCAATACAATGTTCATCGCATCTTTGCCTTGATCTATCCAATGTAATCCCTTTGTATGGTGTGTTTGTTGGGATCCGATGAATTGTGAGTTTATGTTCAGATTATTCATGAAAAGTATTTGAGTCAAACCTGATTACTATGATTCTTATTTGCATGATCATCATAGCTTCTTAATGCTCTCTGATCTATTGAGATAGTCTGGCCAACTAGATTGATATTTCTTCGGTGGGAGTGGTGCGTTGTAGTAGGTTCAACCTGACGAGTTTCTATATCCCAGTGACAGAAGGGGGCAAGTTGCGTCATTGTGTTGTTGCTACTAAGGATAAAACGATGGGGTTTATTCATATTAGTTGAGTTTACTTTGTCTACATCATGTCATCGTTCTCCAAGCATTACTCCGTTTGTCATGAACTTAATACGTAGAGAGGCAAGCATAGAAGCGCTCTTGAAGTAGAGTAATAGTAGTAGGTGCAGGCAGGAGTCGGCCTATTTGCTTATGGACTTGATGCCTATATAATCATGATCATTGCCGTGAACATCGCATAATTATTCGCTTTTCTATCAATTGCCCAACAGTAATTTGTTTACCCACCGTATGCTTTGCTTATGAGAGATGCCACTAGATAACTCTACGCCCCCAGGGTCTATTCACTTATAAATTCACAAACGCTATCATTACCTTGCTGTTATTTATTACCTTTTATTTTATTTTGCACTTTACTATTATCTACAATTATCTACACAACTCACTTTCTTGCAAATAACGAGATCAAGGGGAGTGACAACCCTCTTGCCGACGTTGGGTGCAAGTTGTTTGTTCTTTTGTGTGCAGCCGCTGAACACGGTTGAGGATTGGTATTCCTATTGGTTCGATAAACCTTGGTTTCATAACTAAGGGAAATACTTACCCACTTTGTTCTGCGATTACCCATTCCTCTTCACGGAAAACCCAAAGCGGATCACGAGTATCAGTTCAATAAACTTTGGTTTCATAACTGAGGGAAATACTTACCCACTTTGTGCTGCAATAACCCGTTCCTCTTCACGGAAAACCCAACGCAGATCACAGGTATCAAGAAGGATTTATGGTGCCGTTACCAGGGAATATCATCATCAACTATCAAGTAACTTCACACAAATTTTCATTCACTTGTTTATCTTTTTATTTGCTGTTATATTTAGTTTGTCTCACAAAAATAA
Source organism: Elymus sibiricus (assembly GCA_039707655.1). Taxonomy (NCBI): domain Eukaryota; kingdom Viridiplantae; phylum Streptophyta; class Magnoliopsida; order Poales; family Poaceae; genus Elymus; species Elymus sibiricus. The sequence goes on along the minus strand of CM077665.1, from coordinate 455,888,407 downwards.
AAAATACAAAAATATTTATCTTTGCTTCTTACTACTTTACTTCTTTGCTTGCTATTTTAGTTGTCTTGCTTGTTACTTACCTTGTTTGGTCAACATGTGAAAGCACATTTGCTCCCTTGGTGGTTTTGGTAATTAATAACAACATATAAGTCATTGAACTAATGTTTCCACTAAGTATATTTCAGGAAAAGTTCAATGATAGGGATGGCAAAAGGATTGTGGAGATTGTGGAAATACCCCAAGATGCAAGAAAATGGATTGGCAAAGCTTCAAGCAAGAGGACTCTACATTTTACATTTGTGAGAAATCACTTTGAGTCCATAGGAAAGCCAATACTATTAAAAGGGGGTAAGGTTTTGTTGGTGAACAAAATGCTCATACGTGCACAAGTGATAGTCACCAAAAGCACCCACAAGCTCTTCCACAAAAAGTCTGTCCATAGCCAAATATTCAAAATCGGTGCAACCAACACTTTCCACTCGGTGCCACCGATTCCCAAACTCAGACAGACCTAAGCCAAACCCTAGCCTTTCGGTGCAACCGATTCTGCTTCGGTGCCACCGAGTTTGGGTTGCCAACTTTTTGTTACGCAAATTCACAATATCGGTACCATCGAAATTGTTGGATCGGCGTCACCGAGAATGGCAATCTGACCGTTGGTCACGTTATCGGTGCAACCGAGTTTCCTATATCGGTCTCACCGAGATTCAAAAGTTGCCACCTTTTGGTCACGTCGGTACCACCGAGATTAACAGATCGGTGTCACCGAGTTGGTCATTTTGTGTGTAACGGTTGGATTTTTGGGGATGCCTATATATACCCCTTCACCACCACCCACTCGAAAGAGAAGCACTCAGAACTATTCCATACTTGCCCCATCCAGTTTTCTGAGAGAGAACCACCTACCCTTGTGTTGAGGTCAAGATTATCCACTCGAACCATATGGATCTTGATTTCTAGCCTCCCCAAGTTGCTTTCCACCAATCCCATCTCTTCCACCAAGCCAAATCTGTGAGAGAGTGATTGTGTGTTGAGGAGTCTATCATCTTGAAGCACAAGAGCAAGGAGTTCATCATCATTGCCGAGCCTATTACCTTTTGGAGGGTGGTGCCTCCTAGATTGGTTAGGTGTCGCTTGGGAGCCTCCTACTTCGTGTTGTGGAGTTGAACCAAGAAGTTTGTAAGGGCAAGGAGATCGCCTACTTCATGAAGATCTACCCATAGTGAGGCTAGTCCTTCGTGGACGGAAGCCGTTATGGAATAGTCAAGGTTGCTACTTCGTGGACCCTTATGGGTGGAGCCCTCCGTGGACTCTCGCGACCGTTACCCTCCGTGGGTTGAAGACTCCATAAACGTGGATGTACGATAGCACCACCTATCGGAACCACGGGAAAAATCATCGTGTCTACAATTGCATTTGATCTTCCTACCCTATCCTTTCTACTCATGCTTGTTATTACTTTCCGCTGCTATACTCTTAGACATGCATGTGTAGGGTGTACTTGACTTGCCATGAATGTTAAAAACTGCCAACTCTAAAATTTGGGAAAAGGTAGAATTTTTATTTGTTCAAGTAGTCTAATCACCCCCCCCCTCTCGACATACTTTCGGTCCTACAAGTGGTATCAGAGCTTTGGTCTCCATTGCATTGGTCTCACAACCTAGGAGAGTATGGCGTCTAGTGAGGGAAATTATCATCGTAGAGGTCCGTACTTTGATGGCACTAATTTTGCTAGTTGGAAGCACAAAATGAAAATGCATATTCTTGGTCATAACCCCGCCATTTGGGCTGTTGTTCGTGTTGGCTTGCAAGGTGAGTTCTTTGGTGATGGAAAGGAACCGGATTGTGAAGCGACCGCGGAAGAATTGAAGATGTTGCAATACAATGCTCAAGCATGCGACATTCTCTTCAACTGCCTATGCCCCAAAGAATTCAACAAAATCAGCCGTCTTGAGAATGCAAAAGAGATTTGGGATACTTTGGTTGATATGCACGAAGGAACCGAGTCCGTGAGAGAATCCAAGTTAGATGTTCTTCAAAGTCAGCTTGACAAGTTCTAGATGAAGGATGGTGAAGGAGTCGCAGAGATGTACTCTATGCTAGCTCTCATCACCAATGAGATTGCCGGCTTAGGAAGCGAAGAAATGACCGACAAATTCATCATCAAGAAGATACTTAGAGCTTTGGATGATCGATACGACACCGTGTGCACATTGATCCAAATGATGCCCAACTACAAAGATCTCAAGCCTACGGAAGTCATTTGAAGGATTGTTGCTCATGAGATGACACTCCAAGACAAAGAAGAGCTTCACCACAAGTCTAGCGGTGCTTACAAAGCCACAAGTGATGCTCCCGCAACTTCAAGCGACAACCTTGTCACCAATGAAGAGATAAGCCTCATGGTTAAGAAATTCAACAAGTTCTACAAGAATAGAGGCAAAGAACGAAGCTCCAACTCAAGATATGATGAGAAGCGTTCGTCAAGTCGTGACCGCAATTGCTACAATTGCGGGAATCCCGGACACTACTCCAATGAGTGCACAGCTCCCTACAAACGAAGAGAAGAGTCACCTCAAAGACGAAGCTCAAAAAATGAATCACCTCAAAGAGAGAGAAGGAGTAGAGATGATCGTTATGAACGAAGACACTCAAGTAGAAGTAGAGATTCGGAGAAGAAGGACAAGTACACCAAGAGCTACACAAGAAGAAAACATCAAGCTCATGTTGGTGAATGGGTTTCCGGCTCCGACTCCGACAACAACTCCGAGAGAAGCTATCATTCCGACTCCGACTATAGTCAAGATGATGGTGTTGCCGGAATTGCTCTAGTGACTACCAACTCCTATGATCTATTTGATTCACCAAATGAAGGGAGTGGAAGTTGCTTCATGGCTAAAGGCCCCAAGGTATCACACCCCGAGTATCTTGATTTCGATAGTGATGAAGATGACTTGCTTTGTGATGATGACTTGCTCTTTGATAAAACTAGTGATGTTAGTCAAAATGAACTTGATAATTCTCATGCTAGTCAAGATAAGTCAATTGATGATGATAAGATGAAAATAGAACAACTAACTAAAGAACTAAACACTCTTAAGTTAGCTCATGAATCTACTCTTGAAGATCATAGAGAGCTTGTAAGAACTCATGAGAAGCTACGCTTCGAGAAGCTCAACTTGGAGCAAGAGCATGAGTTTCTTAAAGCTATCAATGACGATCTCCGAAAGAAGACTTCATCTTATCTAGCCAAACGACTACTCTTGTCTACATTCATGCCTCAAGTTAAAACTAAGCAAACTAGTAACAAAGGCAAGAAAGGTTCTTCATCTAGTAGCAACAATAAAAATGCTAAACCTAATGATGTTGCTTCTAGTAGTTCTATTGATTCCACTAATGATGATTCTCTTAGCCAAGTTACACTTGAGCAAGAAAATGCTTTATTGAAAGGAATTATAGAGAAAGGTATCTACAAGAGTCTTGCCGGATGTAAGCAATTTGAGGAAATTGTACGCAAGCACGGAGGATACCGAAAGAACCATGGTGTTGGCTACTTCAACGCAAATGGAGTTGAATGGGAAGAAGGTCAATACCCCAAACCAAAGTTTGTTCCTCAAAAGGAGAAGTATGAAAATACTCTTCCCAAGGGGACAAACACTCAAGATGACCTTCCACCACAAGACCACAAGCTCAAAGGCAAGAACAAGCTTCAAGAGGACATTGACTCATATGAAGATGAATCCCTAGCTTTGGTGGAGTGGGTTCCCAAGGCTACTTCAAGCTCAACTTCTACAAAGGCTACTACAACACCAAGGATCCCCATCAACTTGATGTGGGTCCCCAAGAAGAAGAACTAGAGAGTTCTTGAGGGGTGACTCCGCCAATGAAATTCACTCACATTCATTATTGGCAAGAATTATTTGCAATCAACATCAACTCTATGCAATAGTTAAAGAAGTCACACATTCCCTCAAAGGTAAGCAAGGGACAAGGTAATCAACAAATCAATGGACATCATTACACATGCTTTGCACTCCATCTCCATAGATATCCTTGTATTTGTCTCTTGTGTGTTGGGACTAACCCATGTAGGTGAGAAGAGTATGGAAACAACACGGATGCTCCCAACTCTTGGTGATCTTCATCAACCTTGAGCATCCACCACTACCTCACCAACATGAAGTCTTCATTGACAAAACCCAAGGTTAGTTTATCCCTCTTATGGGGGGATGTCACATCAAGGGGGAGCTTTACTCTAAGACTTGGGTTAAAGCATCTCTTAGCATGTGACAACATTAAATGCTTTATGTAAAAGTGGTAACCCCACTTGTGCTTAAACGATGAGTATGACCTATGATCAAGTATTCTTACTTGGCTCCTAAGTCAATATACTCATATATAGATCACTTCATCATCACCCAAGTGCTTGTTAGATGCTAGTGTGTATGTGCATGTTTGTCATGATTTCATTTGACATCTTATTGTGTGAGCATGTTGGTCTGCATTTATTTTCTCATTCGAGGACATCCAATTGTTGCTATTTGGTTTTTGATTTATCTTTTGCCAATTGGATGGACAAGAATGCCTAGGACCACTTTTTAGCTATCTATGCTTTCTCACCTCACATTCCATCCATGCTGCATCACAAAATTTGAACAAGTACTTCAGGATCCCTCTGTGTGTGGAGCACTCGGAGTTCCATATCGACAAGGACTGACCATTAAAACCTCCCAAGTGCATCTCGGTGGAACCAACCCACAATTCTCGGTCTCACCGAATGCCTAGGGTTGATCTGGTTTTCAATCTCGGTACTACCGATTCCATATTTTCGGTTACACCGAGTTTCCCTGTCAACTGACAGTTGAGGAACTCGGTGACACCGAAAATTTAGAATCGGCGTCACCGACAGTGAAGGGTATATATGCTATGGTCTCAACGGTTCGAAAATTCAATCTTCAATCGTCGCGCCCCAAACCCTAAGCTGCCGCAAAAGGACCCCTTGGTCATCGCCCTTGTCTCCCCGCGCTCCTCCGCCGCTGGGATTCTCGCCGTCGACGGGCATCTTCGCCGCCGTCGCCGCCGTAGCGGATCCGTCACCAAGCTAGCGTACGGATTCGATCTTTCTTTGCGCTCCTCATCCGAATCTTGCGCATAGAAGTTATTTTATCTATAAGCCACTGTTTGCACGTCTTCCTATCCACGAGAAACTTCCAGTAGATAGCGAATGATCGATTTTCTAGGGTTTACCGTCCGCCCGATGGAACTTGGTGGAACCGAAGCGAACAAATCGGTGTCACCGATTTGCCTGTCTGTGCTGCTGAGAACTATCTCGGTGAAACTGAGTACTTCTTTTCGGTCTCACCGAAAAGAGTGCCAAGTTTTTGTTAAGGAGAAAGTCAGTCTCGGTAGCACCGAAATTTTTGCTTCGGCTGTACCGATTTTCATGTGACAGAATGTAAACCTTGAGAATCTTTTGTTCAAACTTTCAAAAACCAGCTGAAAATTTTGTGATGACTCATCTTCTTCTGCTCCTCTATACTCTATTCACAGGGTCAGTATGTCAAGTGCTGAGGATAGTGAGAACAACTTCCAAGAGGAGAACATTGTCATGAGTTCAGGCACTAGTCCTGAGTCTAGTTCACCTTCAGATCTAGGCACTCCCAGTTCTCATGGGTTGCCCAAGGCTGCTACAAGGGCCAGGAAGAAGTTGAATTCAGATGAGGAGGATTCAGACTTTGTGCCAGAGGAGATTCTTGCCAAGAAGCAAGAGAAGGCTGCCAAGAAATCTGCTAATGAAGCTACCTCTTCAAGGAGAGCTGTCAGGAAGGAGTATGCCAGCTCAGAAGCTATGAGAGCACCTGAGGGTGCTAGAGCAAAAATGGCTCTTCACCTTGAGTCACCCCCAAAGAAATCTATGCCTAAGAAGGCAGGGGAGAAGAAGAGAGCTAGGAAAAGGATTGTTTATGTCACTGGTAGGCAGACCTCCATGTTTGAGGACCCTGAGGAGGCTGCTGGTGCTGCTGCTGAGGAGGAAGAAGAACATGTTGAGAAGGCACCTCCCAAGAAGAAACAAAAGAAGCTTATGTCTGATGCTATGCCAAATACTGGCACATCCAAAAGCACCAAGTCTGCTCCCAAGAAGGCTGCTGCTGAAAAGCCCAAGAGATTGTCCAGACAAATTCCTGCTTCTGAAAAGAACAAGGGAACCACCTCCAGAGTTGAGGATGAAGATGCTATGTCAGCTTTGATCAAGCTTAGGCCACACCTTCCAGTTCATAATTCCAGCTATCCCCTTGCTGAAGATATGAAGAAGAGGAAGGATTCCGGTTTGAGGGCATGGAGAGCTGTTGATCCATATGCCCAAAGGAGGAAAAGAGCTGTGGACTACAGGTTCTATACCAAAGAGCAACAGGATTTCTATGAAACTGTGCTATTTGACAAGAGTCCAGCTGTGAGTGACATGAGATATGTGGACTGGAAATTCATCAAGGAGAATGAAGACTACTTTCCAAGTGTCCAAGACAACTTTCACTGCATTGGTTTGGATGAGTTTGTTGGCAGAGAATTTACAGCATGGAACGATGAGATGATCATGCAATTCTACTCCACTGCACATTTCTATGGAGATGGTACGATTGTATGGATGACTGAAGGTGCAAGATATGAGTCCACTGTTGATGAATGGGCTGCAATCTTAGGAGTCCCAGAGGTACAGGATGGTGACTTGGATGTATACTCAGAATCCAAGGAGAGCCACAATGCTATGGCCAATATGTACAATGAGATCTCTGCTGCTCATGTGAAGTCTCACAAGTTAGGATCCATCTATTTTCTCCAGGCTGGCCTTCGTACCATGAACACCATTCTGAGGCATACTTTGATACCCAAGTCAGGAGATGACAAGATGATCCGAGGCTACTCCATCAACATGCTGCTCCATCTTGACAGACACACCAGGATTAGAGTCATGGACTTGATTGTTGAGACAGTTAAGAGGGTTGCTGCTGATCAGAAGCGCTCTTGCTGCTACGCACCCTATATCCAGATGCTTATCAACTCCAAGATGGAGAAGCACATATTTGCTCTTGACAGGCCCCACTTGCCCCTACAGCCAGATCCCGAGGACAACATTGTGGTGATGGATCCAGAACATCCCACATCTGCTGCAGCTCAGGCAGAGGCAGAGGCAGCTAGAGCCACTAGTGCTCAAGTCCCTAGATCCAGGAACGAGGAAATGGATCTTTTGATCTCATCAGTTCAGGGCATGCAGAAGGACATTAAGGACATCTTGGACAACCAAAACAGTCTTGTCAGGATCTTTAAGAACAGGATCAAGACCCTTAATGATAAGGTGGATGGGCTGACTAAGACAGTCAATGAGCTCAAGAAGGAAGTTGACTTAGTGCCTCTTCCTCTTTCTTCAGATGATGATGATGATGATGATGAGGATGGATCACCTCTCAGGCCAAGCACACACTTCACTACTCAGGCCAGATCAGCCACCGTGCCAGCTCCAGACTTGAGGCCCTCTTCATCAGCTCCTGCCACTGTCACCTCAGCTCCTGCTCCATCAGCTCCAGTTTCTTCAGTTGCTACTCCAACTCCATCTACGACATCTGCAGAGATCTTCGCCGACGCTGTTCTCTCGACTCCTTCATCAACAACCGGAGGAGATCAGCCCAAGAACGCTTAGATATATGCCTTTAAACTTTTTGGTAACTTGTTGCCAAAGGGGGAGAAGTGTATATAGATCTTTAGGCTTCGAGTGAGAGAGCGTTTGGTTTTTATTGTTTTTCTCACAACATTTGATCTTTTGGTTGCTTGTGATACAAGTTTGTTGGTGTTTTGATCATACGCTTAATGTGTGCTACTATTTCCTATCATTATGCTACATATGAGATGATCTTTCACCTTTGCTTGATTGTGTTGTGTTATGATGTTCACTCTTATTATTCTCGCACACCACCAAGTTGTATGTGACATGGAAGAAGTGCCCCATGTACCTAATCGATTGTGCATTTGCATTCAAACGCAAATTTATAAATAATGCACAAATTTAGGGGGAGCTCTTGCTTATCACATACTTCTCAAAGCGACGATTATATTCATTGATTATATCTTTGTCTAAGCTTTGATCTATATGTTGTCATCAATTACCAAAAAGGGGGAGATTGAAAGCACATTTGCTCCCTTGGTGATTTTGGTAATTAATAACAACATATAAGTCATTGAACTAATGTTTCCACTAAGTATATTTCAGGAAAAGTTCAATGATAGGGATGGCAAAAGGATTGTGGAGATTGTGGAAATACCCCAAGATGCAAGAAAATGGATTGGCAAAGCTTCAAGCAAGAGGACTCTACATTTTACATTTGTGAGAAATCACTTTGAGTCCATAGGTAAGCCAATACTATTAAAAGGGGGTAAGGTTTTGTTGGTGAACAAAATGCTCATACGTGCTCAAGTGATAGTCACCAACAACACCCACAAGCTCTTCCACAAAAAGTCTGTCCATAGCCAAATATTCAAAATCGGTGCAACCAACACTTTCCACTCGGTGCCACCGATTCCCAAACTCAGACAGACCTAAGCCAAACCCTAGCCTTTTGGTGCAACCGATTCTGCTTCGGTGCCACCGAGTTTGGGTTGCCAACTTTCTGTTACGCAAATTCACAATATCGGTACCACCGAGATTGTTGGATTGGCATCACCGAGAATGGCAATCTGACCGTTGGTCACCTTATCGGTGCAACCGAGTTTCCTATATCGGTCTCACTAAGATTCAAAAGTTGCCACCTTTTGGTCACTTCGGTACCACTGAGATTAACACATCGGTGTCACCGAGTTGGTCATTTTGTGTGTAACGGTTGGATTTTTGGGGATGCCTATATATACCCCTTCACCACCACCCACTCGAAAGAGAAGCACTCAGAACTATTCCATACTTGCCCCATCTAGTTTTCTGAGAGAGAACCACCTACCCTTGTGTTGAGGTCAAGATCATCCACTCCAACCATATGGATCTTGATTTCTAGCCTCCCCAAGTTGCTTTCCACCAATCCCATCTCTTTCACCAAGCCAAATCTGTGAGAGAGTGATTGTGTGTTGAGTAGTCTATCATCTGGAAGCACAAGAGCAAGGAGTTCATCATCATTGCCGAGCCTATTACCTTTTGAAGGGTGGTGCCTCCTAGATTGGTTAGGTGTCGCTTGGGAGCCTCCTACTTCGTGTTGTGGAGTTGAACCAAGAAGTTTGTAAGGGCAAGGAGATCGCCTACTTCGTGAAGATCTACCCATAGTGAGGCTAGTCCTTCGTGGACGGAAGCCGTTATGGAATAGTCAAGGTTGCTACTTCGTGGACCCTTATGGGTGGAGCCCTCCGTGGACTCTCGCGACCGTTACCCTCAGTGGGTTGAAGACTCCATAAACGTGGATGTACGATAGCACCACCTATCGGAACCACGGGAAAAATCATCGTGTCTACAATTGCGTTTGATCTTCCTACCCTATCCTTTCTACTCATGCTTGTTATTACTTTCCGCTGCTATACTCTTAGACATGCATGTGTAGGGTGTACTTGACTTGCCATGAATGTTAAAAACTGCCAACTCTAAAATTTGGGAAAAGGTAGAATTTTTATTTGTTCAAGTAGTCTAATCACCCCCCCCCCCCTCTAGACATACTTTCGGTCCTACAACATGTCTCAAGATAGATTCCACAATATCTCTTACTACCAAAGAATGTTGGAAATAGAGAATTCTATGAAAACTTTCATGACCTCACAATATGAGCATAATAAATCCTTCGCTTCTGAAATTAAGGAACATTCAACTTTGCTTGATGCTATTAGTAAGAAACTTGATGAGGTTAATAAGGAAGTGTCTAATCTCCAATCATAATTTTCTCAAACTCAAGAGTTGTTAGGAAAGATCTCCTATAAGCAAACCACTCTAGTGAATAGGACGGCCGCAAAACCGGAATCTTTACCCATTGGGAATCATGATGAAGATCTTAAAATGATTGGTACTTATCCTATTGAATCTTTATTTACCTCTCTGAATATAAATGATAAAGGGACTGGAGTCAACTCTAGTTGAGAAGCGTCCCGTTTGCTTGGAGGGTGATGATTTTGATGCTAAAACTGAAAAACGTGGGTTTGGGAGGTCAAAACTTTAACTAGTGATGTGCCCACTATTTTGGATTACAAGGACTTTAAGTATGATAATTTATCTTTAGTAGAATGTATTTCCTTGTTGCAAAGCATTATTGGCACACCCAATGCTTATGAACAAAACAAAGCTTTTACCGAACATATAGTAGAAGCTATGATAAAAGCTTATGATGAGAAACTTGAGCTTTAAGTTTCTATTCCAAGAAAAGTGCATGATGAGTGGGAACCTACTATCAAAATAAAGATAAATAAATATGAATGCAATGCCTTGTGTGACCTTGGTGCTAGTGTTTCAACTATTCCTAAATCTCTTTGTGATGTGCTTGGTCTCACTAATATTGAAGATTGTTCCCTTAAGTTACATCTTGCGGATTCTACCATTAAGAAACAACTAGGTAGAATTAATAATGTGCTTATTATTGAAAATAAAAATTATGTGCATGTATATTTCATTGTGCTTGATATTGATTGCAATCCTACTTGTCCCATAATACTTGAAAGACCTTTCCTACGAACTATAGGTGCAATTATTGAAATGAAAGAGGGAAACATAAGGTTCCAATTCCCATTAAATAAAGGGATGGAACACTTCCCTAGAAAGAGAATTAAACCACCTTATGAATCAATCATGAGAGCTACTTATGGGTGGAATGTCAAAGATGACAATACCTGAAACTATGCATTATGCCTAGCTTGGGGCATAAAACAATAGCGCTTGTTGGGAGGCAACCCAATAGTTATCTTTATCTTTGCTTTTAAATTTCTGTTTGTTTTACATAACATGATTATTTACTCTGTAATTATTATGTTTTTATGTTTAAATTAGTGTTTGTGCCAAGTAAAGCCTTTGGGATGACTCACAAGATGAGTAGAATCGATGCTGAAACAAAACAGAAACTTTTGACTCTAGTACAAGAATTTTTATTTCTTACTGGAGCGTGATAATGATCTGAAATTTTTTACACAGTATTGATATACAAAGTTTCAAGGTTTTCCTAAATTTTTAGAATTGTTAGAGTTACAGAAGTATAGGTTCTCTACAAATTTCTACAGACTGTTCTGTTCTAAACAAATTCTGTTTTTGCTTGCATAGTTGCTTGTTTTGATTATGCTATGAATTGTATCGGGGGGTATAAGCCATGGAGAAGTTGGAATACAGTACCTATTATGCATTTATGAAATAATAATCAATTTATAACAGTACCTAAAGTATTCAATATGTTGCTTATACTAATGGATCTCACAAAGTTTTGTTGATTTTTGTGTGATTGTAGTTTTCAAGTTTTGGGTGTTATCACGATAGACAAAGGAATAAGGATGGCAAGAGCCTAAGCATGGGGATGCCCAAGGCACCCAAAGGTAATATTTTAAGGAATACTCAATTGTCTAAGCTTGGGGATGCCCCGGAAGGCATCCTCTCTTTCGTCTCAATCCATCGGTATGTCACTTGAAGCTATATTTTTATTCGTCACATGATATGATTTTTGCTTGGAGTGTCGTTTGTTTTTGTTGGCTTTTACTTTAAGTTTACCACAATCATTGTTTGCTGGACACACCTATTTAATAGAGACACACCTTCATCATAATTTGTTAAAATACTCTATGTGCTTCACTTATATCTTTTAAGCTTAGCAGTTGCTCTAGTACTTCACTTATATCTTTTTGAGCACGGTGGCGTGTAGATTTTATAGAAATAATATTACTCTCTCTCTCTCTCTCTCTCTTCACTTATATTTGTTTGAGAGTTAATAAATAGTTACGGTAATTTGCGTGGGTCATAAGACTAGTCCAAAAATATTAGGTATTCAATGAGTGATAATCAAAACCATCATGTAGCACATATAGAGAAATTGTGGGTTAATGATATTGATGTGGTAATATGAAAAAGGTGTGAGTTCATAATTGTTGATTCATAGAAGTGTCGATATTAAGAGATGTTAACTCTTTGTTCATCTAAAAATTAAAGAGGCATGGTGATGATGTGTGAGCATTTCTATTCCTCGTGGAAATCCTAGTGTTGTTTCGGGTCAAAAGCGCGCGATGGTTAACTCCTACCAACCTCTTCCCTCGGGGCATGCGAGTAGTACTTTGATTTGTGATAAAAATAATAAAACTTTGCAATAAGTATATGAGTTCTTTATGACTAATGTGAAACCATGGACATACGCAATCTCACCTTCTCATATTTGCTAGCCTCTTCGGTACCATGCATAGCCCATTCTCACCTTGAGGATCGGTGAACTTTCGCCGCTGCATCCAAACCCCATGACATGATACGCTCTTTGCACATAAGCCTCATTATCGCTTCCTCAAAACAGCCACCATACCTACCTATCATGGCATTTCCATAGCCATTCCGAGATATATTGCCATGCAAATTCCATCGTCACTTCACATGACTAGTTCGTTCATCATCATATTGCTTTGCATGATCATATAGAGCTGACATAATATTTGTGGCAAAGCCACCGTTCATCATATTTTTTATACGTGTCACGCTAGATCATTGCACATCCTGGTACACTGCCAGAGGCAATCATATAGAGTCATATCTTCATATCAGTTCTCCATATCGAGTTGTAAGTAAATAAAAGTGTGATGATCATCATTGTTAGAGCATTGTCACAGTGAGGAACTAAAGATGGGGGAGGCCAAATGAGCCCACCATTCTGAATAAAAAAATGATGAGAGAAAATGAGAGAAGGGACTTTTCTACTATCCTTTACCACACTTGTGCCTCAAAGTGGCACTTTGTTCCTCATGTAGATAGTCTCATGATATGTCATTTTCATATGCTAGTGGGAATTATTTTTTCATTATTAACAACTTGGCTTGTATATTCCTATGATGGGCTTCCTCAAATGCCCGAGGTCTTCATGAGCAAGCAAGTTGGATGCACACCCCACTTAGCTTCATTTGAGCTTTCATACACTTATAGCTCTAGTGCATCATTTGCATGGCAATCCCTACTCCTTGCATTGACATCTATCGATGGGCATCTCCATAGCTCGTTGGTACGCCTAGTTGATGTGAGACTATCTTCTCCACCTTTTGCCCCTTTGATATCTACCACCATATTCTATTCCACATAAATGCTATGTCCAATGGCTCACGCTCATGTATTGCGTGAAGAATAAAAAGTTGATGCATGTTGAAAAAGTACGATCCAATTGACTGACTTGGACACCGTGGTGCTTGAAATTTGAATTAATGTGGTGAAGATGGAGTCATGCCTTGCTAATATAATAAGATGAATGGGGGGTAAACATTCTTTAAGGATCTTATACTCTGAAAGATTGATGATTTGTTTCTTATACTTATAGGTATTGCTATGTTAATATTTGTTGATTCATCGTTTCACAATGAGCATGCATGCAAAAGATTACATAATGGATAGCATGTCACATCAAAAATTATGTTTTTATCATTTACCTACTCGAGGACGAGCAGGAATTAAGCTTGGGGATGCTTGATACGTCTCCAACGTATCTATAACTTTTGATTGTTCCATGCTGATATATTATCATTCTAGGATACCTTTTGGGTGTTTATTTACCAATTTATAATATTTTTGAGCACTAACCTATTAACCCAGTGCCCAGTGCCAGTTGTTGTTTTCTGCATGTTTTTTACTTTTCAGGTTTACAGTACCAAACGAAGTCCAATTGCCACGGAACTTTTTGATGATTTTTTATGGACCAAAAGAATACTTGAAAGCTTCGGGAGGAGTCAGGAGGCCGTACGAGGGCACCAGCATGCAACAGGGCGCGCCCCCACTCCGCACGAGGGCACCAAAATGCAATAGGGCGCGCCCTGGGGGGCGTCCTGATGTGTGCTGGCCCCCTCGTGGCTCTCCCGACGCCCCTCTCTAGCCTATAAATTCTCTAATATTCCAAAAACCCTAGAGGCAGTCCCGAAACTCTTTTTACGCCGCCACAAGTCTCTGTTCCGTCGTGAGGCCATCTGGAGCTCCGTTCCGGCACCCTGCCGGAGGGGGGATCGATCATGGAGGGCCTCTTCATCAACCTTGTTGCCCTCATGATGATGCGTGAGTAGTTCACCACAGACCTACGGGTACATAGCTAGTACCTAGATGGCAATCTCTCTATCTCTTGATCTTCAATACAATGATCATCGCAACTTCGCTTTGATCTATCCGATGTAATCCTGTTGTGCGGTGTGTTTGTTGGAATCTGATGAATTGTGGGTTTATGTTCAGATTATTCATGAAAAGTATTTGAGTCACCTCTGAATATTAAGATTCTTATTTGCATGATCATTAAAGCTTCGTAATGCTCTCCGATTTATTGATGTGCTTTGGCCAAGTAGATTGATCTATCTTCAGTGGGAGTGGTGCGTTGTGGTAGGTTCAACCTGACAAGTTTCTATATCCCAGTGACAAAGTAGGGGACAAGATGAGTCTTTGTGTTGTTGCTACTAAGGATAACACGATGGGGTTTATTCATATTGCTTGAGTTTACTTTGTCTACATCATGTCATCGTTCTCCATGCATTACTCTGTTTTACTTAATACTCTAGATGCATGTTGGATAGCGGTCGATGAGTGGAGTAATAGTAATAGGTGCAGGCAGGATTCGGCATATTTGTTTATCGACGTGATGCCTATATACACATGATCATTGCCGTGAAAATCGCATAACTCTCCGCTTTTCTATTAATTTTCCAACAGTAATTTGTTACCCACCGTATGCTGCCTACATGAGAGATGCCGCTAGGGAAAACTATGGCCCCCGGTCTATTCACTTATAAATTTACAAACGCTACTATTATCTTGCTGTCTTTATTTAATTTTTATTTTATTTTGCAATTTACAATTATCTACAATTATCTACACAACTCATTCGCTTGCAAATAACGAGATCAAGGGGATTGACAATCCTCTTGCCCGCATTGGGTGCAAGACGATTGAGGATTGATATTCCTATTTGTTCGATAAACCTTGGTTTCATAACTGAGGGAAATACTTACCCACTTTGTGCTGCAATAACCCGCTCCTCTTCATGGAAAACCCAACGCAGATCACAAGTATCAAACACCTACAACATCTTCACCAACTTCGGCAACATTTTCCACACCCCTGACGGCATGCACACTCTCCCCTACATCTTCCTCGACGATAAGGAGTGAGCGGGTGCCTGGAGTGAACTTGGTGGTGTAGGGACAAAGTCGTGTTTGGTGTTGCCCAATATGTCGGGCTAAGTTATCTATCTACCGTCCCATCTATCTATGTCGGGACCCATCTAGGTAATGCGTGTATTCCCAATATATTAATGGAATACGTCATATATTAATGTTCCCTTCATGCAATTGAATTTTTATTTTTTTTTGAATATTTATTTGCATAAAATTGAATTTTAATGTGGTTGTCTATTGCTTGCAAATACTTGTTCTTTTGTTCGAGATTAGTGGTGACCGTTGCAAACCTTGGAGTGAAAGAACATAAGGTACTCTTTGGATGGAAAGATTTCAAAAACAAGAAACCGAAAAAAAAATCTTCATATTTCATGTCCATTTGAACCAGAAATTAAACTTAAATGTTGCAACAAATATTGAAAAACAGAAAAAAAAGGAAGAGCGAAGAGTGTTTCAAAAGACGTGTCGACATACTTGGTCAGTTGGCGTTTGTGTCGCTCTTTGAGCGGGTGGTCTCGAGTTCGAGTAAACTTCTTGCCATAATAAGCCACCTTTTTTGCCCTCTGCCCACCGCGCAACCACTAACAGATGGGCCCGCTGACTGGGGCATCCCACGCATCGGTGAGAGCACTCAGATACCACTGCGCACCCATCACTAGTGCAGAAAGGCCTAGCTGTGGCGTGGCAAAAATGGTCTTGCTGGCGTGGACACCCGACGCCACCAATATGGCGCCATAGTTAGAAAATAGTGGTGGTGTTGGATCCCACGCCAGCAGTAGATGATGGGTTGCTGGCATCCACGTGGTCAACGCCAGCTATACATTTATACTACCTTTGTCGTGCGTTGTTGTCCAATGCCAGTAATTTCTTTTTTTTATAATAAAAAAATACTACTTTAGAAACTAAGAGCTTAAACTTCACAAAAGGTATTGATCAATTAAACATACTCATAAACTTAATAAGAGTTTAAAACTTAGTACCGATCAACTAAACATACTCATAAACTTCAGAGTTTAAAACTGAGTACTAATAAACTAAACATACTCATAAACTTCGGAGTTTAAACCTTCACAAAAGGTACTGAAATAATTAAACTACTCTTCATCAAGGATTATCCTCAGCTGGCGAATTTTTAGCTGCTCTCTCCATTTTTTTTGAAGTGAGCAACGTCTGTCTGTAGGTTAATCCTCTCTATCCTGAGTTGTTTTTTCTCCAGCTTCAGTTCATCCCTCGCCTCTGTCAACTTATCCCTCAGCTACCTTAGTTTGTTTGACTTAGTGAGGGCATTAGCACCCTCTGTGAGCAAACTATCCCTTTCATTCTTCACTCCGGCATTGTTTTCTTCGAGTTTTTTGATCCTCCACTCTGACTGCTCTAAGAGCCACTGATTCCACTTCTCCACGCCGCCCACCGATTCGTTGTTGCTTGATGAATTGTCCATATTTGCTGTTTCAAATTATGTACACAAGCAAATTAAAACTTGTAATGAAAGCTCACTATCTTAGAATAAAGAATTTAAAAATAACATAAAGAATTTTGAAAGCTCATATGTGTGCTACGAATCATTGCATAGTGGATCCTAACATGCATGATTTAAACTCTCTGGTTCCTTGCTTTCAGATTTAGTAAGAATTAAACATTAGGTTGATCCCTTGCTTTCCGATTTGTTAGCAAGAACTAGAACATAATTTAGAAGTGTGCTCTTTTATATATCATGACAATTTGTACCCACACTGTAGATGCCACTACACAATTAAAAGGGAAACACCAAGGCAGATTATACTACATGCCACATTCAAGAATGAATAACAGCTAGTACTACATGTTCACCAGACCCCAATTCACAATGCTTCACAGCTAGTAGTACATGTTCAACGCTTCACAAATATATATTTCGAAACTACATCCGCTTAAGAATTTAATGATATACTTTTTGTGACATATAACGCATATTTGATTAGTCAAATCAATGGCCTAGAACTACGCGCATGACCTGTAAACTGAGATAGAGGGAGTACTTAATTTCGAACGATTTGGTGGGGATGATAGATTTGATGTACCTGTGCTTGAGTGTCGGGCACGGCGGCGTCGGGCGGGGCAGAGTCGGGCGGAGACGGCATCGGGCAGGGTGGCGTTGGGCGGAGACGGCATCGGGCGAGGTGGAGTCAGGCGGAGACGGCGTCGGACGCGGCGGCGTCGGGGGTCGAGAGGATGACGGGTGGAGTTGGGGATCGAGAGAGTGAAGGATAAGTTTTTTTACTATGCTAGGAACTGTTACAACCGACTAGTGCTGGCGTGGGCCTAATGGGCCTGAATGTGCAACGCCGGGCCTAATGTGCAACGCTAGCACTAGGCAAATAGCTATGGCGTACGAATTTAGCCAACGCCGGCACTATTTGAAAATATTAGTGCTGGCATTGGTGAAAAATGGCGTGCCACGAACAAGAGTGTGTCTAGCCATTTCTCCACTAGTGCATCGATAGATGGGCCCGCGGTTGGGTTCCCGCGTATCAGTAACCGCTCACCCGCTGACAGAGTGGCATGCCGCCCACGCGTCAGTAAGTGCTCACCCATTGACAGATTGCCCTGCCACCCACGCGTCAGTAACTGCCCACCCGCTGACTGATGGGTCCTCCATTGGGGTCCCACACGTCAGTAACTGCGCACACGACCTATGAGCAAGCTACCGCTGACATGGTGTCCTACTCGTCGGTGAGACCACCCACCTACGACCACGTGACCGCTAACAGACAGGTACCACAAGTCAGTATATGCACCCACTATCTACGACCTCGCAACCACTAACAGGAGTGTCTAACGCGTCAGTAACTGCGCCAAGTAACGGTCAAAGGCTTTGACCCAACAGTAGACCCCAGTTTGGGCTTTTGTGAGAAGTGAGGACTGCAAAAGAACAAGGGCAAAACTGAGCACAACTATGCAAGGAGGGGCATGAAAATAGAAATTCCTAAATTTTAAAGTAGTGTATAGACTCATCCTTAGTATTTAACAAATACACATAGCAGAATCTAGTGAAAACATCAATCAATGTCATGAAATATTTCTTTCTACCTTTAGTCAACACATCATTCATTTCGCAGAGATCTAAATGTATAAGCTCTAGTGGTGCCAGGTGTCTCTCCTTCGCAGCCTTGTGAAACTTGCACACACGAATGACACTTAGAGCCTTTGGCTAAGTAAAACTCGGGATTAAGTCCGTCTTGGCTAGTCACGTCATACAACCAAAACTAATGTGATAAAAACGTGAATGCCAAACTTCACATTTGTTCATTCTAGAATGAATTTGGTTCACGACGGCCCATAACGTATACAATAGATCTGAGCTGTTGATTGCATTAAGGGCAACTCCAACGCTTGACCCCAAATGGACGTCCGTTTCATCTGGATTTTGTCCGTTTGGGGCAGGAAAACGGACATGCCCAACCGCTTGCCGTCGTGCAGCCATCGGTGCGCCCAACCGGCCCGCCGCATCCCAATTTGTCTGTTTATTCGGACTTCAAATTTAACACAAAATAATCAAAATGAACATTGCAAATAATATAAAAAATCAATATAAACATTAAAACGTCCACGGTAGCCAAGTTCACCACATTAACGAAACAAAAACTTAAAAATCATTAAAAAAAGTAGATAAGGGTCGTCACCGTCGATGCCGCCGTCGTCATCCATAGCCGCCGTTCTACTCATTGTTATCGTCGCCGGTGAGATTGCACTAGTAGAAAACAGGGCTTTGGTTGAGGCCAGGATAAGGGCATTAATCCCGGTTCACTTATGAACCGGGACCAAAGGGTGCACCAGTCCCGGTTCGTGAGGCCAGGGCACCGGCCGGGCCTCGGGGGCCATTGGTCCCGGTTCGTCTGACACTTTTGGTCCCGGTTACAGACACGAACCGGGACCAATGGGCCTCGCTCCTGGCCCAGCACCTTTAGTCCCGGTTGGTGGCTGGAGCCGGGACCAAAGGTCGGTCTTCTGTCCCGGTTCTGGCCACCAACCGGGACAAAAGATAAGCCTATATATACCCCCGCCCCTGCCCGCTCACTCTATTTTTTGGCCGGCCGGCGTGTGCAGGTGTGTGTTGCTCTAGCTCTCACCTCCTATGCACATGAGGTGTTCGATGAAATGCCCGATCCACACTTAAGCTTTCTCCTCTCCAAGCTCCATTTTCCTCAAGATTTGTCTAGGTTTGGCGGTCCGTCCTGTCCCGTCCCCGTCCTCACCGCCGTCGATCGCCCACGCCGATCTCGTCGCCGGCACCACCATGGTGAGCCTCTTGTTCTTATCTTCTTTCTAAAAGAAAAAATTCTTACTTATATGATTTAGATAGATACTTGTACAATTTTCTTACTTTTATTATTGTTTGTTATTATATAGTGCCATGGTTTTGGTATCCGCCCCCGTCGGCCCTCGTCTTGTCTATGATTCGGATGTGGTATATTATCTTTTATAACTATTTGTTTCATTTAGTGTTTATGACAATTATGCCGACCAACGTGACATAGATGTTTTTATCTAGGAGGTATGTGAACCAGAAATTCGAACCGACCCTCTTGTCGAGAGGTTAAATTTAGTTGAAAAAGAAAACAATTACTTGAAGAAAAAATTGAAAAGAATTGAGGAGGAGAAGATGGAATTGGAGTTGCATGTTGCCGATGTCGTCGAAGATCACAAGATCAAGATGGATGCAATGCGCTTGAAGATTAGAAAGATTAGAAAATATGCCATTCATACTGAGGCTTGGTATCATTATGCCGTTGGATCAATTGGTACCTTAGTTGCAGTTATGATCGCATTTGTTGTTGCATTTAAATGTTTTACATAGTTTCAATGTATGTTTTAATTAGGTGCTCTAGAGAGCTATATGTTGTTCAATGAGAACTATGCATGAACTTTATGTATTTATTTTGGTCACTACTGTACTTTGGTTTTAATGTGATGATGAACTTCTATTAATTTGGTCACTTCTCTATTCATGATGTTCTGTAATGGTTTTTGATACACTTAATTATATAATACACGCAGATGAACCGGCAATGGATGTATGGTGACCGACGCACCTCCGAGTACATTAAGGGCCTGCATAATTGTCTCGAAGTGGCTGAGGCAACCAAGCAGAATGGTTTTATGTATTGTCCATGTACTATCTGTGGGAATACGAAGGATTACTCTAACTCGAAAACCCTTCACGTCCACCTGCTTGAGAAGGGTTTCATGCCACACTATAATGTTTGGACCAAGCACAGAGAAAGAGGGGTTATGATGGAAGACAACGAAGAAGAAGAGGATGATGACAACTATCCACCCCCTGAATACGGTGATGCTGCAATGGCGGAAGCTGAAGATCAAGAGGAACCAGACGATGTGCCCGATGATGATCTTCGCCGGGTCATTGTTGATGCAAAGAGACAATGCCAAAGTGAAAGGGAGAAGTTGAAGTTCGATCGCATGTTAGAGGATCACAAAAAAGGGTTGTACCCAAATTGAGAAGATGACAACACAAAGCTCGGTACCACACTGGAATTGCTGCAATGGAAGGCAGACAATGGTGTATCTGACAAGGCATTTGAAAAGGTGCTGAAAATAATGAAGAATAAGCTTACAAAGGACAACGAATTGCCCGAGAGTACATACGAAGCAAAGAAGGTTGTCTGCCCTCTAGGATTGGAGGTGCAGAAGATACATGCATGCCCTAATGACTGCATCCTCTACCGCAGTGCGTACAAGGATTTAAACGCATGCCCGGTATGCTATGCATTGCGGTATAAGATCAGACGAGATGACCCTGGTGATGTTGAGGGCCAGTGCACCGGGAAGAGGGTTCCTACCAAGGTGATGTGGTATGCTCCTATAATACCATGGTTGAAACGTTTGTTCAGAAACAAAGAGCATGCCAAGTTGATGCGATGGCACAAGGAAGACCGTAAGAAAGACGGGAAGTTGAGAGCACCCGGTGATGAGTCGCAGTGGAGAAAGATCGAGAGAAAGTGGGGGGACTTTACAGGTGACCCAAGGAACGTATGGTTTGGTTTAAGTGCAGATGGCGTTAATCCTTTTGGGGAGCAGAGCAGCAAACATAGCACATGGCATGTGACTCTATGTATGTATAACCTTCCTCCTTGGTTGTGCATGAAGCGGAAGTTCATTATGATGCCAGTGCTCATCCAAGGCCCTAAGCAACCCGGCAATGACATTGATGTGTACCTAAGGCTATTAGTTGATGAACTTTTACAACTGTGGAATGGAAAAGGTGTACGTGTGTGGGATGAGCATGCGCAAGAGGAATTTGACCTACGAGCGTTGTTGTTTGTAACCATCAATGATTGGCCTGCTCTCAGTAACCTTTCAGGACAGAAAAACAAGGGATACCACGCATGCACACACTGTTTAGATGACACCGAAAGTATATATTTGGACAAATGCAGGAAGAATGTGTACCTGGGGCATCGTCGATTTCTTCCGACCAACCATCAATGTCGAAAGAAAGGAAAGCATTTCAAAGGTGAGGCAGATCACCGGAAGAATCCCGCCCTCCGTACTGGTGATCACATACTTGATATGGTCAATGATTTACATGTAATCTTTGGAAAGGGTCCTGGCGGACTATCTGTTCCGAATGACGCTGAGGGACGCGCACCCATGTGGAAGAAGAAATCTATATTTTGGGACCTACCCTATTGGAAAGACCTAGAGGTCCGCTCTGCAATCGACGTGATGCACGTGACGAAGAATCTTTGCGTGAACCTGCTAGGCTTATTGGGAGTGTATGGGAAGACAAAAGATACACCGGAGGCACGGGAGGACCGGTAACGTGTGCACGAAAAAGACGACATGCATCCAAAGCAGTATGAAGGTCCTGCCAGCTACGCTCTTACCAAAGAAGAGAAGGAAATCTTCTTTGAATGCCTGCTCAGTATGAAGGTCCCGTCTGGCTTCTCGTCGAATATAAAGGGAATAATAAATATGGCAGAGAAAAAGTTCCAGAACCTAAAGTCTCATGACTTCCACGTGATTATGACGCAACTGCTTCCGGTTGCATTGAGGGGGCTTCTACCGGAAAACGTTCGATTAGCCATTGTGAAGCTATGTGCATTCCTCAATGCAATCTCTCAGAAGGTAATCGATCCAGAAATCCTACCAAGGTTAAAGAGTGATTTGGTGCAATGTCTTGTCAGTTTCGAGCTGGTGTTCCCACCATCCTTCTTCAATATCATGACGCACGTCCTAGTTCATCTAGTCGATGAGATTGGCATTCTGGGCCCTGTATTTCTACACAACATGTTCCCATTTGAGAGGTTCATGGGAGTCTTAAAGAAATATGTTCGTAACCGTGCTAGGCCAGAAGGAAGCATCTCTATGGGCCATCAAACAGAGGAAAGCATTGGGTTTTGTGTTGACTTTATTCCTGACCTTAAGCCGATTGGTCTCCCTCAATCGCGGTATGAGGGGAGACTTACTGGAAAAGTCACGCTAGGACCGAATTCAATAATATGTAGGGACGGGCATTCTTGGTCTCAAGCACACTACACAGTTCTACAGAATTCTACCTTGGTGACCCCGTATGTCAATGAACACAAGAATATTCTGCGCTCCAAACACCCGGAGCAGTGTGACGACTGGATTACATGTGAACACATCAGGACTTTCGGAAGTTGGTTGCAAACACATCTCATGGGTAACACCACTGTTGCAGATGAGCTGTACTCGTTGGCCAGGGGACCATCTTCGACTGTATTGACTTACAAAGGGTACGAGATAAATGGGAATACATTTTACACGATCGCCCAAGATCAAAAGAGCACCAACCAAAACAGTGGTGTCCGCTTTGATGCAGCAACCAACAGGGGAAATGACACATATTATGGTTACATAGTGGACATATGGGAACTTGACTATGGACATGATTTTAAGGTCCCTTTGTTTCGGTGCAAATGGGTCAATCTGTTAGGAGGCGGGGTACAGGTAGACCCGCAGTACGGAATGACAACAGTGGATCTGAACAATCTTGGGTACACAGACGAACCATTCGTCCTAGCCAATGATGTGGCGCAGGTTTTCTATGTGAAGGACATGTCTACCAAACCGAGAAAAAGAAAAATAAGGAAGCGAATACATCATACGATGAGCCAAAGCACCACATAGTTCTTTCAGGGAAAAGAGACATCGTGGGAGTGGAGGGCAAGACAGACAT
Source organism: Elymus sibiricus (assembly GCA_039707655.1). Taxonomy (NCBI): domain Eukaryota; kingdom Viridiplantae; phylum Streptophyta; class Magnoliopsida; order Poales; family Poaceae; genus Elymus; species Elymus sibiricus. Next base: position 455,864,880 of record CM077665.1, on the reverse strand, counting down.
GTCTGAAGATTATGAAAAGTTTCATGCAAGCACCCTGTTAAACGATGAAGATTATCCATGGTTACGGCGCAATAAGCAAGGGACACACGCGAAGAAAAAGTGAAGACTTTCTCTCCACAACTATTCTGATGATGGCTTTGATCTAGAATATCACTGCAGTTACATGTCAAGAAATGAAATGCCTTTGGTAACAGATGAGTTTTCGTCTGAAACCCTGATACTTCGAAAGAGATTGTTCATTTTGTACACGAGGTGCATCCAGTTTTTGCCGTGACCCTCTCAACTTTTTAGCACATGCTATGTGGGTGAAATGATGATACCATGCCAACTTTCAACCATTTCAGAGTTCATTTGCAGTGCTTTTCAATTCAGGGTCATCTTAGCTCAAAATAAATCATGAAATGCATGAAAAATAGCAAATGAAGTCAGAAAAGGTTTGAAAAGTGATGATGTGGCTTTGAATGGTGCATATTGAATGCAGAAAAAAGTCTTGAGTTCAAATATGTTTAAAAAATGAAATCCTTTTGTAACAAATGAGTTTTCGTCCAAAACCCTGACACTTTGAAAGAGATTGTCCAGTTTGTACACGAAGTGCATCCAGTTTTTGCCGTAACCCTCTCAACTTTTTAGCACATGCTATGTGGGTGAAATGATGATACCATGCCAACTTTCAACCATTTCAGAGTTCATTTGCAGTGCTTTTCAATTCAGGGTCATTTTAGCTCAAAATAAATCATGAAATGCATGAAAAATAGCAAATGAAGTCAGAAAAGGTTTGAAAAGTGATGATGTGGCTTTGAATGGTGCATATTGAATGCAGAAAAAGTCTTGAGTTAAAATATGTTTAAAATTTTGAAATCCTTTTGTAACAGATGAGTTTTCGTCCAAAACCCTGACACTTCGAAAGAGATTGTCCAGTTCGTACACAAAGTGCATCCAGTTTTTGCCGTAACCCTCTCAACTTTTTAGCACATGCTATGTGGGTGAAATGATGATACCATGCCAACTTGCAACCATTTCAGAGTTCATTTGCAGTGCTTTTCAATTCAGGGTCATTTTAGCTCAAAATAAATCATGAAATGCATGAAAAATAGCAAATGAAGTCAGAAAAGGGTTGAAAAGTGATGATGTGGCTTTGAATGGTGCATATTGAATGTAGAAAAGGTCTTGAGTTAAAATATGTTTAAAAAATTGAAACCCTTTGTAATAGACGTGTTTTCGTCCGATCAAAGTTATTTAACTTAATATTATATAAAATTTATGCAACTAAAATTATCAATGTTATTTTTGTTAAAAACTTTAATAGCAAAAAGAATATTCATAAAGTATTTTTTGTTAAGAACTTTTAATATGCAAAAAATAACATAAAAAATAGCAAAAGTGAACATAGATGCGCTTATAGGGAAAATTTGACCTAAATTCAAAGTGCATACTAGCACTTTGAATTTAGGTCGAATTTCCTGTATAAGGGCATCTATTTTCACTTTGAGAGGAACTTAACAAGGCAGAGAGGGGCGGGCTTATAAACCCTTGCGAGCGCCTCTCGCTTGGCGAGGTGGGACTAAACTCCCACCACAGCCAGGACCAACCCTTTAGTCCCGGTTGATGGTTCCAACCGGGACCAATGCCACCCTTTCGTCCCGGTTGGTGCCACCAACCGGGACCAATGCCACCCTTTATTCCCGGTTGGTGCCACCAACCGGGACCAAAGGTCTCTGCTTCCCCCCTTTGGGCTGCTGAAATTGTCCTTTAGTCCCGGTTGGTGGCACCAACCGGGACGAAAGGGGGCCATTAGTCCCGGTTGGAGCCACCAACCGGGACCAAAGGTGTTCGCATATAAGGCGGGACTTGTTGAATTCTCCCCCAACCTCTCCCATTCTCCCCTACGCCAACGCCCTGCCCCGACGCCGCCAGGCTGTCGGAGCTCACCGTCGCCCCCAAGCCCGTCCTCGTCGTCGCCGCCGTCCCCGAGCCCGTCCTCGTCGTCGCCGCCGCCCCCGAGCCCGTCCTCATCGCCGCAGGCGGGACCGAGCCCGTCCTAACCGCCGCCCCCGAGCCCGTCGTCGCCGCCGCCCCCGAGCCTGACCTCGTCGCCGCCCCGAGCCCGTCCCAGCGCGCCTCCTCATCCTCGTCGACGTCGTCGCCACCCCCGACGCCGGACGCCGCCCGCGCCACCTCCCCGAGCCCCGTCGTCGCCGCCCGCGCCTCCTCCCCAAGCCCGTCGTCGCCGGTGAGCTCCTGCCCCCTCCTCCGCGGCCACCGCGGCCACATCGGCCACGTGCGCCGGCGCCGCTGGCCTGCCCCGGCCCTCGCCCGCGTTTTAGTTTTTTTAGTTTGTTTTAGTTTTTTTATTAGTTGTTTCAGTTTGTTTTATTAGTTGTTTTAGTTTGTTTTATTAATTTGTTGTTTTAGTTGTAAAAAGGTTTTAGTTGTTTTAGTCGGCGAACCCGAGGAGTCCCCGACGATCGCTTAAGTAGAAAATGTGTCATTGTTGTTAAATATGTTATTATTGTCATAGTTGTCAAATGCAATCATCTTTATTAAAGTTTATTAAATAGTAGGAATTTAAATAGTTGTAGAATTTGTTCTCGACGTCGACGATGCCCGGCCCGCATCCTCGTCGTCGACTCGGCGCCGGCGACCACCTGCTTGAGAGGCGACAGCATGTCTGGGACTGGGCTCCGCCGGGCTAGCACTGGGAGGAATCAGGGTCCCGTCGTCGACCCAGAGGTTCTTTGGTGGCGGTCGCGTGGACCACTGTCGGTGCAGAGGGAGCCGTGTCAGGAAGGAGGACGAGCACGTCCGACGCTACATGGCTGCGTTGGACGCCAGGTTCTCCAATACCTGGCAGGTTCTTCAGGGATTTCACCCGAGCTATGATCATGTCATAGTTCCTTCTCTTTGGGTGTCCACCGCCTGCGCCGCGAGACGTCAACTATATCTGTATTAGTGATATTATATAATAATATTCGAGATGTATTAATGATAATATTCGATGATGTATTAGCGATACTATTCGATGATGTATTAGTGATATTATATGATCGTATTGTTGCATTGCCTTGTATTGATTTGCATATCTCATGTTTGTATATTGCCATGTTGTAATATTTGCAGAAACTATGGATCACAGAGACTTAGAAAAAGAACAGTTGTTGGGGGATATAATCATCGCCGGAGGTGATCCCTTGTCGTATCTCAACGACACCGATGGTCAGGAAGGAGAGGATGACGGCTCCGGTGATCCAACAATGGAGGAGGAAGGAGATCATGACGGCTCCGGTGACCGAATGGCAGAGGAAGGAGATCATGATCACGGCTCCGGTGACCGAACGGAGGAGGGAGCCTCAACTGTTGCAAAGTCCGACGAGGTAAGGAGACGAGGCCCAAAGAAAAGGTTATGCCCGGATGAAAGGTTCACGATCACAGAAGTCGCGAAAGATGGCCAACCGATTGCTCCCAAGCGGACCAAGGACGCATTTGTACATCAGTGTGGAGTTGTTGTTAGGGACTATGTCTCGATTAACACCCAGCAATGGAATAAGAATAATAAGGACCCTGAAGTTTCTTATGTCCATGATAGACTGAAAGATGATCTTTGGACCGAGCTGATGACAAATTTCAGCCTACCGCGAGAGGAGGATCCGAATAACCCAGTTATAGAGCGAAAGGTCAAGGCGTTTGCTCTTAAGAAGATGGCAGAACTATTCAGGAACTAGATGAAAGAGTTGAACACAAAGTTTGTCGAGAAAGAGGAGACTCCGAAATTCATCGGTCGATATGAGAAGATAAGAGATCAATGGCCCGAATTTGTGTCCTACAAGAAATCGGAGAAGGGTAAGAAATGGTCACTGACAAACAAGAAAAATGCTGCAAAGAAGAAGTATCACCATCACACGGGGTCAGGTGGCTACTACAAAGCCCGGCAGTTGTGGGACAAAGCTGAGCAAGACCTGCTTGCTAAGAATGTCCAACCAGCGACATTGCACTGGCGAGATCGTTCAAGGACTTGGTTCTTCGGGGTTGTGGGAACTTTGGACCCAGAAACAGGGGAGTGTGTTTGGACGGACGAGCAACTTGCAATACCCTTCCAGAAGCTTCAGGCAGCAATCAAGGCAGCGCAGGAAGGGACGTTCATTCCTGACAAAGAGAAGGACGAGCTGATAGAGGCCCTCGGGAATCCTGAACACCCTGGACGAACACGAGGCACATCAGGCTCCGTTCCGTGGAAGCATGGGTTTCCCGACAGCGGTGGTTATAGAAGCCGAGAGAGAAAGAGGAAACAGGAAGCAAGTGAAATGCAGAAGCTCAGTGCAAGATTAGCAAAACTAGAGGAACTTGAGAGCCAGCGAGCTACCGGCCAACCATCTGAGCGGCACGAAGATCCTTCCTTCGACGCTGCCTCAGAAGCTACCCCACCATCTCAGCGGAGAAGCAGCGTGGCTTCCACGGAGCTCGTTCAGCCTGATTTCACGGCTCCTCGCTACCCCGTGGATAGTATCACGGAGGCTGAACATTGCGAGCTAATGACGAAATGCCAGAACCTAACCTTCAAGGCGGCGGTCGGCTCTGTTGTACCTCCTCGAGCTGAGGGAACTTTCCATTGCCGTCCGATTCCACATGGCTATGCTGTTGTGACGGTGGATGAAATAATGGATGGATTTGAGGGGCTGGAGCTTGACAACCCTACAGGTGAAGAGGATATTATTCTTTTGGAAAATGCTTTGAGGAGTGCCTGTCTATGGAGAAAGGAGTACATCAAGCTTCCAAACTGGACGCCTCAGCAGACTCAGCCTCCTCCGGCGCGTCAGGGCACTCCGCCTCCTCCTCCTCCTCTGGCGCGTCAGGGCACTCCGCCTCCTCCTTCTACTCCTCCAGCGCGTCAGGGCACTCCGCCTCCTCCGACGCGTCAGGGCACTCCGCCTCCTCCTCCTCCTCCTCCGGCGCGTCAGGGCACTCCGCCTCCTCCGGCGCGTCAGCAACGGTGGAAGAGAGTCGACGCCGCCGCTCCGGCGGCTAGCAGTACAATAGGCGGGAAGAAATACAAATTTGGTCCAAGCCTCAAGCCTCTTCCAAAGTTACCATATGAGAGGACCGAAGAGGAAAGCGCTGAAATCAGTGCAGCCAAAGTGAAGGCCCATTTTGCACGGAAACATCCACCTCCGAAGGAAACGGTAGATCCGGTGAAAGCGAAGCGCACTCTGGATGCCCTGAAGCGACCACCACCGACTCGGCTATCCAACTATGACCGCATAATTACAAAGACATATGATGAAGCGCTGCACTCGGGAAGTACTTCCAGTGCTGCAAGAGACAAAAAACGAAGAAGTGGGAAAACAATTCCCCAGCTCGGCGAACATGAGAAGCAATCGTGCCCCCTGCTCAAGGTGTCTAGCGATATCGCTAATCATCCGGTGCTACTGCCCGGTACCACTCTTGGTGATTACGTGGAAGATGATGTACAGTTTGAAACGGCTGAGGTAGTAGCAGCAGAGGACTTTAGATACGAGCACGGGAAGCCTCTCGTCAAACCTGATCATCCTCATCTAACAACGATGATGCAAAAATTGCATGATTGGTACATGAAAACCTGCAGGAAGTCTGGGACCGACAGTTTGATGATCGGAATTAAAAAAGAGCACGACTTCATTGGAGTCGACCTGATGCCTGTTGAATTTGTGGAGTTATTTCAGTTATACAATCAAGAGGCCCTCGACAAACAACTCATGACTTGCTACTGTTTGTAAGTATTACTTCTATAATTAAGTCTCTAGCTCAGCTCGTTCATTGCATGTATATATAATTATCCTCACTATATTATGCAGATTGAAGATGGTCGAATGCAAAAAAGAACAAATCTATGACATTGGGTTCATTAGCCCAAATACCGTAAATGAATGGTCGGTACAAAAGAGAGCCAAAGTTACTGAGGACAACTTGCTACAAGCGTTCCTTAGACATCAAAACAAAAGGGAAATACTCTTTCCTTACAACTTCAAGTGAGTGTTACTGTCTTGTGCATATTCGGTTTCGCTTACTCGAGGTTAAGTAATGTAATTGATGAGTTATGCGTGCGCAGCTTCCACTTTATTCTGCTATCCATTAAGCTTGACGGGGCATTAGTAACTGTCTTAGACTCGAGACGTAAAGATCCCGAGAATTATGCGGACATGACTGCAATGCTCCAGAAGTAAGTTCAATCAATACCGGGACCATATCGGCAACTTTCGTTCATTTCCTGATATCAAGTAATCATTTTCTTTGCCTGCCAGGGTTTGGAAAAAGTTCACCGGAATGGTTCCCGGTCTAAACAATGAGCTGCGATTTACACACCCCAAAGTAAGTAGTACTAGCTAGTTCCGCGCATCTCTCATTGATTCTAGTTTCATCAATGCCATTATCATGCTTGCTTATCAGTTTGATTGAACTCTATTCTCGTAAAGTGCTTGTACCAGGCACCCGGGAATCATTTATGTGGATACTACGTATGCGAGTTCATTCGCCACTCGACCTGTGATCGGGGCTTCTCTAAGAAACAATTTGAAGTACGTAAACAATATTCACAATTTTATTTTATATATTACCATCAGTTGTGTTGAGTTTCATTCATATATATGTATTGACCCCCTTCTTTAAATTAGATCTGGCAGATGCGGGATGAACTCCTCCCACATAATCGCATACGAGCAATTCAAGAGGAATTGACGGGATTCTTTCTTGACCACGTCATACCTGAACACGGAGAATACCATGTGAAATTGCAAATGGATCTTAGGTGTTAGGGATTGTAAGAGATGTTATATTGTACATATGTAGTAGCGTCGGATAGATATACGAAAACTTGTTGTTCGACCAAGCACGGAGAAAGAGATGTCACTTCTCTCTATATATGTTCATGACGATCTTGTGTAATTAATGGTTTCCTTCATTTGCTTACTAGCTAGCGTCGAGTTCTCTCTATATGTATAGTAGCTAGCGTCGACCAAGCACGGAGAAAGAGAGGTCACTTCTCTCTATTAGCTAGCTAACACAATATGAAACCCCTAAATTAACCCTCCAAAACCCCTAAACCCCCCCCCCTTCCAAAAAAACAAAACCCCCAGCGCCTGCGAGCTGCTGACGCGTGGCTGCCTTTTGGTCCCGGTTGGTGTTACCAACCGGGACTAAAGGTCCTCCTGCCTGGGCGCCCCGCAGCGGCCACGTGGAGTCCCTTTGGTCCCGGTTCGTAAGCAAACCGGGACTAAAGGTTTTGGGTATTAGTCCTGTTTGTTTTGTCCCGGTTCCAGAACTGGGACTAAAGGCCCTCTGGAACCGGGACTAGTACCATGTTCTCTACTAGTGTTGACGTATGGAGGTGGCTGCCAGAGGTGGGCTTGCGGCCCGTGCCAGGCCGTAGGAATCTGCTGTGGCGCCTGCATAACCTCTTCCCGTGGCGGGGAAAGTGACCATGGGCCGGCGACCACCTCAGGCATGCATGGCATGGTCTTCGTCCATGTCCAGGACTGCCCGACAAAGGTTGGGTTCCATCCCGTTGGCTCCTCCTCCCTCGGCGCCTCCGCACGGACGTCCACCATGGCCTCCTGCTTGACGTAGGTGTCCAGCTCTGGGAAGGCGACATTTCGGCCGCTGGTAGGGCCATCATCTCCTTGAGGCCCTGCCATTGGCGCTCATCGTGGGTGTGGAGGGAGTCCTATATCACCTGCCTCATGAGGTCCTCCTCCTCCTCGGCCGTCATTTGCGTGGGTGGTGGCGGGGACGGAGACGACGACGATGTCGGAGTCAGGCCGCGAACCATCCTACGCCCGCGTGGCTGGAGTAAGATGGGAGCGCGCGCGACGGTCAAAGCAGGCCCGCCGCGGGCTCGGAGGACGGCCGAAAAAGTACGATTGCCGACGGATGTCGTGCTCGTTGCGGAGCCAAGTATCCCAGAGTGGGGAGTCGATTGCGTACCTACAGTCGTCGATGAGGTCCGGCGGCAGGCGGGCGCAGCGTTGATTTATCTCTTCGCGGTGGGCATGGCCACTCACCGAGATCGGGGGAATGGGCACCAGATCCGCGGAGAGGTGCCAGTTGTTGGGGATGTGCACGTTGCTCCACGGCAGCCGCGTGCGCTTCTCCCAGTACCGCTTGCAGATCTCCGCCTTGACGTACGGTCGCATCCGAGGTGCGGCCCCGTCCGGCGAGCTATGGAATGCGGCGGTGGAGGTGGAGGTGGAGTGGGAGAGCGTCGACGGCGGCCGGACGACGACCCGGCCTCGTGGTCGTGCCTTGTCTTGAGGCCGGGGAACTAGCGGCCCACCTTTGCCGCCGGCGGGGAGGTGGAGGAGCGGTTGCTAGGGTTTGGGTGTCGGGGCTCGAGGAGACACGTGTCGCCGGGAGTGGAAATGTGGACTCCCACTGGTCCACGGCTTCCACATTAAAAAGGACGGCGACTGCTCGGCCAGGGTGGCTTCCAGGTGGGTCCGCCCGCGCGTGCGCCGTAAATGTGAACGGTGGGAGGTAGGTGGCTGACTGGCACGCGGGCCCGAGGCGAACATGGAGCGGGAGCGTGGTTGTCCATTCAATGTCCGTGTGACCACAAACTCGACGCATATTTGCGCCGGAAATGGGGCGGGGCGAACGCCAAACGGACAAAATTTATGGTTGCGGTCGCGCGTTGGGCCGTGCCGTCCGTTTGAGCCCAAACGAACAGACACGGACCAGATGGGGTCTAGCGTTGGAGTTGCCCTAAGTAGTGGATGTGATTAACTCTTATCTTTTTACCTGTCATATGAAAAGAAAGGGTAAGAGGAACCATGTTAAAATTACTCTCCCCCGTCCTTTAAATTGCACCTCCACCATGCACCATCCAGTTGGAAATAGGCAACAGGCAACTTCTTCAATCCAGTCTCGCCTTCAAAACCATCTAGCTTGTCTCACTCTCTTACTACTGCCACTATGTGGTACGAAGCCGCCGAGGTGCACGGTGGCCACGAGCTGGTGCTCAAATCAGCCATGAGTACGGTGAAGCCCACACCGCCGACGCACGAGCACCGCCTGCCGCTGTCTAACCTGGACCTGCTCCTGCCAGCGCTCGACGTCAGCGTCTTCTTCTGCTACCGCCACCCGGCGCCCACGGCCTCCGCGCTCAAGGAGGCGCTGGCCAAGGTGCTGGTGGCCTACTATCCGCTAGCCGGGGAGGTCCTGGCCAACGCCGCAGGGGAGCTGGAGCTGCTATGCAGCGGCCGCGGCGTGGACTTCGTGGAAGCTACCGCTGACGGAACCGAGCTGCAGGAAGTGTGGCTCGCCCTGCCGGACCAGAGCGCCGAGAAACTGGTGCCCGCCAAGAAGGTCGGCGTAATATCTGTTCAGGTACTAGTATATTGTAACATCAGGAGATGAGTGACCACAAAATTGAACTGTTATTTGCTAATGGTTAGATAATGTCACAATAGTGTGTACAACTATTTTCAGTCCTTTCAAAGAAAAAAACTATTTTCAGTCGGTGAACAATTTTCTTCTCTGGAAAAGGATAGTCTATAGAACTATTGCAGTTCTCCAACCATGAAAGTGCAAAGTAAGGAAATCATCTTTCGAGGAAGGATAGTTTGTGGGTTTTATGACAGCTTGAGACAACGATTTGAAGTGAAGGTATTTGTTATGTAGCAACTCTTGGCACACTTTTTTTTGGTATCTGAGGTCATCCACACCGGCCGTCTCTAATCTTTCATCTACATATGACTCCTATTAGTTTTGGTGGGGGTAACTCCCATTAGTTAACTGTTACTTCCGTATATGATTTTTAATAGTCCAATATTATTGGAGTGCGGTTTTTTGTAGCCCGGCCTACGTGGTACCCCCTATCACAGCCGTCCATTCTAACGCATGGATGTGTGCGTGGATGGAGTATTAGCAGCTGGCGCCAGACGCTCAAAGCTTAATGTGCTGCCGCCAGGCCTAGGTAGCGAACTGTATCTGATGTGACCCATCACTGGATGCATGCAACACTGACATGTTCCTGTTCTATCGTTTTCTTTATTTGCCTGGATGCATGCAACACTGCCCTCTGGTTTTCTTTATTTCAATTGTTGACACCCCTTGGCAACCCAGCGAACACTCATGGCACTGTCGTCGGGCCCTAGGGGCTGCCCTCTCTGCCAGGTGTCGTTAGGATGCACGATGGCGACAAACGCGACGTTTATTAGTTCAAGATACGGCAAAATTTACACAAACGCGACGATTATTTAATGCATCGGTTTCATACAGAGATGATAATGGCCCATACTTTCTCAAAGCACTGTCCAACAAGAGATTAATTATTTCACTACCTTCTTGCGTCATCGTCAAATTGGTCCAAACAGTGTGCAGACCGCTTCTCCATGGTAAGTGAGGTCTGACATAATTATATGTATTGTACATCGATGTGACACATGCACAAGCCGTTGAGCGTGGTGCGGTCGGCCCGCTGACTACCACCATGCATCGAGGTGAACAGTGACCAAAAGATGCTTGTATAAAGATGCGACAAAGGAGTAGACCCATGTAGCTAGCGTACAGGATATATAGCCACTAGTACTATGCATTATTATTTACATAGGCATGCATGGCAGCGCTGCTAATGATGCTAGCTCGGACCGAGACTCCGCTCGTGAACTCCTGGCAGCACAGATCGCAAGGCAAAACAACGGACATGATAGAGGGTACCAGGTAGCTCGACCTACAAAAGAACTTTGTGATATTATTATCACCTCATTAGGCATCTTGGAGAAGGGCACCATGGACATACGTAACCTTGTGATGACAACAATTATCAAGACAAGCCACCCATATAAGACTAAAGTTTTACCAACGACTGAGTTTTTTTTTTTTGACACATCAATCATCAACCCCCTTCCACTCTTTATTTAGCACAGTAGCTTCTAGTGATGAAAGTGCAATACGAATATGTTTCGCTACAGAAACAATGCATATACTGATCCTCGACAGCTTTGGGCTATCGAAAGAAAATGAAATCATTTATTGGAAATTTAATTTTATGCTCAGATAATTTCTTGAAGGTACACAAGATGAGTTTCTTATTGACTGATCATTCCATCTCATCTCCATAAAGAGGATGATGTCATTCACATACTGGACAACGAACACTCCACACGTTGCACTATTGTACGGTCATACCACCAACTTGGCCGCCCTCTATAGCTCTTTCTATGAGTATATGGAAAGCCTGTCACCAGCAATGAGCGGCACACACCCCTAGATACTTTTCAGAACATTATCTCGGATTTCACGCTTTGGGTCTTTAGGTTTAAGGAACTCCTTAGTAGGGAGGCTGTCATGTCTTGGCGACTATACCTATCCCCCCCCCCCCCCCCCCCCCGCGTGATTCTTCAAAAAAACAATGTTACAAATAGTCGAACTCGTATGACTGTCTTTCTCACTCCATCCTCATCTAGAACAAGTGGCCGATGTCAACATTGACTTCGATGACACTCTGTATTGGATGAACTTGGCAATCCAGTCGCCCCGCTCTGGAGTGAACCCCCTCTTGCACAAGTTTTGCTAAAGAAAATATCATTAAAACTTACTACAAGTTTTCACGAAGTCCACCTTCAAAAACACCTCATCCAGGTTTCTACTATGTCGCTCATCGACGGTTTCCTATGGGGCAATCACTCTACGATATTTATCTTGTCACAAACACCATCTCGGTGGGTCTAATTATACTGTTAGCAACAAATTTGATCCGATTAGTGCCCACCTTAGTAAATGAGGTAATACTAAAGAGTTTCTTGTCTCCTTTTGGGTAGCAAGATAATGACACCCAAAAAGAATTGAAAGTAGTGTAATGTAGCTTGTTTGAAAAATCCGCTTTGATCACCCAAAAATAATTGAAAGTAGTGTAATGCACTAGTTCCATGAGGTCCCCTTAGATCACCTCCCAGAATTCTGGGTAGAAAACCCAAGGGAGTGCATATGGTCAGAGAGTCTTATTATGTTCCATTCTCCATGATGGGAACAGTCAGCCAGAATGTCGTCGTGGTGCATAGATTGCTGAATGTATCTAATACACTATTAGAATCAAGAGTCCCTAGTTTAGAGAATAAACCATTGAAATATGTACCCTACTCGATCTAACATCTGAATTTCGTCACTCTTTCCTAATTTTTTTTCCTTGAAAAAAGGGATATAAAACTTAATATTAAGATAAATAGATGTATCATTGGGTGCTAACAATCTTGTGATAAATTTTGTTTCTAAACCATTATAGCCAACATACTGACTTCAGGTATTCAGAAAATACTTCCACTATTTCTTTCTGTAGGGTGTTTTAATTGTTTTAAATAGGATTTTGATCAACTCTTACTTTATCAATATGTTGTTCATTTGATATGTTCGAATAAAAATCTATTGACATATATTTCCAACTTGGTCAAATCCTTCTCCTGTATCGAAGTGGGTAGGAGTGATGAGTAGGCTGCATATATATCTAGCGGAGTTGTTCGTGTGGATGTTTTGTGCGTGGGGTGCGTTGTTGTTCACCACTAAGGCGGTGAGGCTCTTCACCTCTCTCTCTCTCCCTCTCTCTCTCTCTCTCTTTGAATATAGCATAAGATACACATGGTTGTGCGTATTCGAGAAAAATTTTCTTCTCATGTTCAATGTCAAATTAATATGTTTTACACAAAGAAACGTTGACCATGACAAGACATGTTTGGAATCGCCTACTTTATCGGTCATCATGTTTGGGTGTTCGACATTTTGAAAATTATGTTAAACTTCTCAGGCGACTTGGAAGTAGCGAATCTTTTTTGTATAGACGTACGATTAATCTTACTAACTGTTACTAAATGCGTTGCATGGTTCATGGATGCACGCAGGTCACCAAGTTTAAGTGCGGCGGCGCCGTCGTCGGGTGCACCTTCGACCACCGTGTCTGCGACGCCTACTCCTTCAACATGTTCCTCGTCGCGTGGGCCGTCGCATCCCGGGGTGGCTCAGCACCTCCGGCCCCGTCCTTCTGCCGCTCCGTAGTCGCCCCACGCGACCCGTCTCCGCGCACGTATACCACCGACGCCCTGATTGACCGCCTCTTCTCTCCTCTCAGCTCCGTGCCGCCCCCTTCGGCCTCCGCCGCTGCCACCGCCATCAACCGCATCTACCACATAGCAGCTGGCGACGTCGCAACGCTGCAAGCCTTGGCCGGGCCAGGGCGCACGAAGCTCGAGGCATTCACGGCCCACCTGTGGCAGCTCTGCTCCATGGCGGCCTCCGGACACCAGCGTCTGTGCTGCATGGGCATGGTGGTGGACGGGCGTGCTCGCATGTTCCCCAACGGAGACATGAAGGCCTGCTTCGGCAACGTGCTGACCATGCCGTACGGCGTCATCGGCGTCGACGAACTTCGCCGCAGCATGACGCTCGCGGACGTGGCGGACGACGTGCATCGGTGGTTGCAGGAGGCCGCGACGGGCGAGCACTTCCGGGGGCTGATCGACTGGGTGGAGGCGCTGCGGCCCAAGCCGGCCGTCGCCAGGGCGTACCTGGGCGGCACCGGCGGCTCGGAAGCGATAACGTGCATCGTGTCATCGGGGATGGGCTTCCCCGTGGGCGAGGCTGATTTTGGGACAGGTCTGCCAGCGTTCGCGTCATACCACTTTCCGTGGCCCGCTGATGCGGGGTACATCATGCCGATGCCGAGTGCACGCGGGGATGGGGATTGGGTTGTGTACGTGCACGCGGTCCCAGAGTTGGTGAAGGTGATGGAGGAAGAGCCATCTGTTTTCAAAGCCCTAGAGAATAGCTATGTGTTCGGATGAAGGAGGGCCATGTAATGCTGCTGCATCGACAGCTCCATTGCTTATTTCGAATTTGTGTTGCGTAGGTGGGGCACCCTGTAATGCTAGTGCCTCGTGCCCACACCAACTACATCTCGCGATAACTTTACTTTTGAAAATAAACACTGCATGTCAAGTATATGTTTCATTTCTGTATAACAAAGTCTTTTGTATGTATACAGAAACGTAAGAATGTGTGAGTGCCATTTGTTTTGGCTCACTAGCTAGTTAGCTTGCTCCTTTTACAGGAGATCGGTCATCAATCGATCCATGCATAATGTTGGATGATAAAATAGGGGATTTGGACAAAGCGTGGTTTCGTCCAAATCCCCTATTGTTCCCTTTGTGTTCATGTCCGGCGGCCGCGAGCCCTAGGAACTGAAGATGTTGTCACCGGCGAGTATGAGCACGACATGAGATATGGACTTGCACACATGGGACACGAGACGTCGCCATCTCAAATGTTCTACCCCTCCTCGTCGGAGTCCATGACCTGATGGTCACCGCTGGCGGTGAGGTCGACGATGGATGTGGACGGGCCGTTCTCGTGGTTGAAGCAGCGATAACGAGGACTAGTTGCCGGCGTGAATGATGCGTAGCTGCTGGCGTTCGCGTCTGCGTCAGTCAGTGCCGCCTGCGCGTTCGCCGCCGCTGCGGTAGCGTTGCGTGCGGCCTCGTAGAGCGCCCGCTGCTCCTCGATGAATTTTGGGTTCTCCACTGCCATGGCTGCCGCGAACTCTCCTCGCCCGCGAACTCACCATAGATCTGGCCCTTCGTCTGCCGATGATGCGAGAGGAGGTCGAGGTTGCAGCGCTGCTCCTCCTGAGCTTGTCGGAACGCCAACACCGATTGCGGCGGCGGTGGATCCTCCGCCATGAAGGTGTTCAAGTGTGCATGCGCCTGCACCATGGTCAATTCAGCATGGAACAACGTGAGCAGTGACGCCGAATCGTCGTTGTATGCCACCTCCATCATCGGGTCATGGTCAGAGACCTCTGGCAAGCTCCCCGACATGCCGACCTCTATCCATTCTGCATGGCAGCCCTGCCAGCCGGCCACAAGGGCGTCCAACTCGTTACTCATACATCGCGCTCTCCCACAATGTGCCAGAGCTCACGGTTATGGCAAAGATGGTGCAAGGAGGAGGATGAGAAGCGGAAGTGGTGTGATGTGGATCATGTCGGGTGTGGCCTCGTTAAATTAGAGGATGTCGGCCAGGCCAAGCGAGGGGCGGCCCAATGTGTGTGTCGGAGTGGGTTTCTTGGCCATCGCACATGTTTAATGCCGATAAACGGACGGTCAGTCGGTCAGCCCGTTTGAATGCAGTAGATAACCTTCCCGTCTCGTTCACTCATGTCACTCTGGCATTGAACAAGCGCGGAGGCTGGGACGCGGCAGGAGCAGCGCTCTCGGCCGGCGCACTACTTCAACTAGAGAATACCCCACTCGTTGCTACAAGACTTGGTTGATATATATCATGAGGGTCTACATTAAAAATACATATGACTTATTATATTTGATTAATATAGTTGTAAAATGTTTACTGAATATAAGTAGAATAATAGAATGGAAAATATTTTTTCATTCATGGTTGAATGTTGTGGTGGGGTTTTCTCCATGCATGATTGCACGAGGTGGGTTTTATCCTGTTCATAAGTGTATAATGAGGTGGCATGCTTGCATGTTGATATCAATAAGTTAGTAAAGATGACTCTCTTAGGTATATAGGATGCCTAGACTAGTGAGAGGTTGCGTCCACTCTGAGCGGAACCGGTGTCGGTGTCAAAACCGGCGGATCTCGGGTACGGGGTCCCGAGCTGTGAGTCTAGGATCGATGGTAACAAGGGGACGAAGGAAACGATGTTTACCCAGGTTCGGGCCCTCCAATGGAGGTAAAACCCTACGTCATGCTCGATTATATTGATGGTATGAAGGTTATAGAGTTGATCTACCTCGAGATCGACTAGCTAAAACCCTAGATGAGTTTCTCTGCTTTACATTCTAAAACCCTCTCGGTTTATATAGACACCGAGGGGTACCTAGGGTTTACACACGATAGGTCTCCTGCCGAGGATGGAGATGTCGATTTCCTCATCTTGACTTGGAGTGCACGACGCGCCTTCGGGGCTTCCTTCTGGAACGTGGGGTCTCGATGTATCCGACCCTTCATGCGATAGTTAGAGAGCGGCCCACCAAGCCGGCCTATTAGGAGAATAGCCAGCGGCCCAAGGACCCCTTAGTCCAGGACTCCCTCAGTAGCCCCCGAACTAGCCCGCAACGCCAAGAGTCTCAGCTCTGGTAGCTCCACGTGATCAGAGTCTTCGGCTTGCGGGGTGAGTTCTTCTTCCCATTAATGATCGGCTGATACTTGTCCGGTTTCCGATCACACGATAGTCCGGACACCACGAGTCGTTCAGTCCCGAAGGCCAAACGTCCAAGCGTAAACAGTGTTTTCTGACGCCACCTTCTGACAAAGGGTCGTGGCCTACCACGACCGCTGAACCAGTTATGAAAACTCGATTCGCGGTTCGAGGCCATTTTTACATTGACACGACTCATCAGTGTATAGATCGTGCTCCGTTTCACACGGGATATAATCAGCACCCTAGGTTTATTTTGTGCGTGCATAACGGCACGCACGCCTTGGGAAGCGGAGAGACTCGCGGCGCAGTAAAAGGAGGCTAATCGGCGTGACGCCTCATAAAAGGGGAAAAACCCCAAGGATTACTCACGCTTCCCATTCGCATCCTCTGCTTTCCCAATCTTCCCAAGCTCCGAGAGCCCAGATCTAGTTCTTCCTCAACTTCTCCTCCGAGCTTAGCCATGGCGGGTTCGGGCTCCATGGGCAAGTGGGAGGCCTCCACGGTCACCGACAAGGACATCAGGGACTTAAAGCTCGCTGGCTACCTCCCCGCCAACGTCTTCCACCGCGCTCCAGAGGCGAACCAGGTGGTGCCCACCCCCAAGCCAGGCGAGAGGGTGGTGTTCGTCCCCCATTTCATCCGGGGACTGAGCTTCCCGCTCCACCTCTTCGTCAGGGGACTCATGTTCTTCTACGGGTTGGACTTCCATGATCTCCCCGCAAACTCGTTCATGCATATTTCGGCATTCATTATTATCTGCGAAGCCTTCCTGCGGGTCGAACCGCACTTCGGCCTGTGGCTCAAGATCTTCAACGTCAAGCCGAAGACCGTCACGGGCGAGCACGCAGACTGCGGAGGGGCGGTAATTAGCAAGCTCCCCCGCGTCGAGTGGCCAACTGGCACCTTCATCGAAACAATCAAGATCTGGCAGAAAGAATGGTTCTACATCACCGAACCAAGGGATGAGAGCTGGGCGGCGCCTGCCGAGTTCAGATCCGGATCCCCTACGAGATTGACCTCGTGGCTCAGAAAGGGCCTCGACTGGGGGTCGGATGCAGAGGTGAAATTGCTGCAGAAGCGCATTACCTCGGTGATCAAGGCCAAGGTTGAGCTGGTCAATGTGGTCCAGGTCATGCTCCACCGCCGTATTCTTCCCTGCCAGCGCCGGGCTTCCCCAATGTGGGCTTATCAGCTTGAGAACGAGCCTACCGTGCGCCAACTCTTCCGCACTACCTCTGAGAAGTTGTGGAAGGCATTATTCAAGCCTCGGAAAAGCTGGCCGGCCAAGGAAGAGGATTCGGGCCTAAGCGCCGATAACCCACCTACCCAGGTACGGTATAATCTTAATCCACTGACTCTGCTTCTTTGACTGAAGGACTGGACGCCTTCCCCCTCATTCTCGCAGAAATGGTTGAGCAAAACCGCGAAAGTTAACTGCCCAGCACCACAACCCAAAGACCCCAGGTCGGAGTTGTTGGCGGCGATGCTCGTCGTGGCGCCGTACTCGACGCCCGAGAAGAAGGAGAAGAAGAAGAAAGCCAGAGAAGGTCTCCGCATAAGGGACCAGCCGGACGCTATGTCCGAGGAAACCCATGCCTCCTCTAGCCATGAGGAGGAGCATGAAGACGGGGGGGAAGGCGTTTCCCCCCTCGCAAGAAAGAGGGCGGCATCGCCGGACGCCGCGGAGGACGTACCTCCTCCTGCCCTGAAGAGGGCGTGCCGGCCGAGGTTGATCCTGGCCGACGACAGCTCGGACTCTGATGCAGAGGCTACTACCACTATGTGTAACCGGTTCAATCTGCAGCCCACCACGCGTTCTCCCCACCGATCAGATATCTTTCATCTTTAAGTCCACGCGTTCTCCGCATAATAGCCGCCTTTAAGTCCACGAGTCTCGGACTTTGAGAAGGTTCCCCAAAGGAACCTAAGGGTCAAGCCCCCAGCTTGAAGGTATGGATCCGAAGACTCCCTAGGTTGTTTATGCAAAAGTTTGTAATGTTTTTAAATGCCTGGACGCCGTTCAATCTGCAGCCCACCACGCGTTCTCCCCACCGATCAGATATCGGACGGGGAGTCTCCACCCGCCGAGCTAGCGGAGAGCGGGACCGCGTCACACCCCACACCTCCAGGGGCCGCGAAGGATGCCGCAGAGGTGTCATCCCGCCAGGCCCCTTTGGAGCCAAACACAGGCGGTGGGGGTGACGACGTCATGGCCGAGGTTAATGCCTCGACCGCCGAAGACCAGGGGGAGGAGCCATTCCTGGCCGCTGAGGAGGAAGGACAGAGGAATGTACAGTCCCCTCCGAGGTCATCTCCAGAGCGCACTGTGCCTCCGGAGCTACCGACTCAATCCCCGGTCAGAGATCGGGCTAGCCGGTCATCACCGGCGCCACCGATGACCGGGTGGCCGGTCATGGAGGAGGCTCTATCAAGCGCCTCCATCTCCGAGGATCACCGCACTCTTATGGGTGCGGTTTTGCAAGGAATTCAGTCTGTCGATAGCGGACTGAAAGAGGCCTTCAATGGTCTCTTGACGGGCTTCAAGGTGAGTCACGTAATACCCTTTTCCCGAACAATTTTAATTTCATTAAGTTTATGCTATCTTTATATATGTAGTAGCCCCCGAGCCCCGGGTGGGTTTGCAAAAACGCACCCGGGGGTCAAATACTCAGGAGTGACCAACGATGCGCAAGGCACCATTAGTCCCACAATGTTCTAAAAGCCTTTAAGAGGACCGAACATAGGGTCATATCTTTGACGGTTCGGGGGTTGGAACGCACATAACCGGATATATGTTCTTTATTTTTTGTAGGCCTCGTCCTCGGCGGCGACCGTTAATGCCGCTGAGCTTACCGAGCTAAATCGGAAGCTCAAGATCTCCGAAGAGGAGCTTGATAGCCTGAACAAGAGGTTCGACGAGGCACAAGGTAAGCCAAATTGTAACATCCGGGCTGTATATTGTTAATGATCCGCACTGGTAACCCAGTGTAATTATTTATTTATTGCTTCCACAGCTTCAGCTGCGGAGGTTGAAAAACTCAAGGCCGAGCTCCAAAAGGTGAAGCAAGAGGCAGCGGATGAGAAGGCGGCCGCCGAACAAGCAGCAGCCGCACTTTCCACTTTGAAAGCTACGAGTGCTAAGCAGGAGGCCCGGGTGGAGGAAGTGCAGCAGGAGCTCAAGGATGCCAGCATGAAGTGCGAGGCCCTTGAGCAGAATGGCAAAGAGCAAGCCACCGAGCTATCCGCGGTGAAATCCGAGCTCCAAAAGGAGCGGGTGGACCGGCGGTCCTTTGAAGAGGAGGTTCGCCAAGTCAAGGCTGTCACAGATGGTAAGACGTATTCACTACAATGCGCCTTTGGTGGTAGCAGGTTTGCTTTGCTCACCCAGGTGTGGCGTTCCTTAGGCGTCTGTGCGGATCTCCAGAAGAGTGCAGCGGACGCGAACAAGTTCTATGCTTCGCGGGAGGAGGATGATGATGCTCGGCTATTCTGGGCACAGTTTGAGTCCCCCGAACGCTCTCCTCTTCTGATCGAGCAGATGAAGCAACTGATGGAGCTGCATAGGATGGCGGAGCCGGCCATGAAGGATCTTTGCATCCGGTTGTGGCCTGAAGAGCCGTTGCCGAGCAGCTACTTCGGCTTGGTGCAGAAACTGTGTGATGCTGCGCCTCGGGTCGACGCGCTAAAGCGTTCTACATGCATCGAGGGAGCTCGGATGGCCTTTGCAAAGACCATGGTACACTAGCCGAAGCTCAAGCCGACCGAGATGGCCTCCGTAGTGATGGAGGGTGCTCGGGCAATAGAGGCCCAGTGCTCTAAGGATGTATTTTATGAATGAGCGTGTTGTAATATGTCCGAAGACTTCTTAACGCTTTAGAATTATTGTGCATGGTTTATCATGTCTTATAAGTCTTTAGTATTTATTTTGACTCCCGTGTGCCCGTTTTATCTGAAAGTTGCGAGTCGTCAGCTTCAGCCCCCACGTAGATACTACGCGAGGTGTCTCTGCCTCCGCACTGTGACCCTTAGCCGAGGTATCGGCGCTCGAAGGCGGTAGGGCGAGGGGGACAAGGCAATCGGACTATGATGCTTTATCGCTTTCACTTAGCCGGAGGAGCGTAAAAAAAATGCGGGGGCTGATGACCAGCCCCTAGTGTTTTGTGATGTTCGGATGTACCGGGGCCAAAGCCAACATCACGTGGTTTGTACAAGTACGAAACCCATCGTATAACACGGAATAACCTCTATCGATTTTTTAGTATAACACTTATGCTCGGGTTAGCAGACCGGTTCTCGCTTACTATGACGGTCAATTTTCGGCTTTCTCCCCTGAGGTGCTTGACCAGGCGAGCTAGAAACACAATCGCAGTGGTTCTCCCTTTGCCCTTTTAGCCGAACGAGCAGAACGTAAGAGGGCAAGCACAGGAGCCGGGCAACCTAACTATTGACCCAAGACATAGTTCGGATCCGATGCATATAAAGCAAAATCCAAGATGCCGAACACGCAATCAGGTGTGTCGGAGTGATGCTTAGGGTGATATTTTAAATTCAATCCCCCGGTCTATTAGCCGGTTGCATTGTAATGAATACCGAACAGTTTTCGCAAGAAGCGTTGATGAGGGAAGAACAGAGTATGTAAAAAATACAGCGAAGTGGCCATGTATAATGGTCTTGTATTTGCTCAACAATTCTTATATCCTAGATTGCTGAAGCAACTGTTTACAGGTATTTGAAGATGAAATATAAAATTTACAGAGGAGAGGTTGTACCAGGGGTCTTTGATTGGTGGCTTGACGTCCTCGATGTGCCCTGTCGCCAATCCGCTCCCGTGCCTCCTAGGGAGTTGTGTTCCTCTAAGGGTGATGCTGTCGGTGAGCGGACTTTGGGAAGAAGATCTTGAGAAGTCGCCGAAGTGTGGGTGAGCTTTACGCTTTAACAGGTCCTTGGTGGTACATGTGATATGTCCGAGGACGTGTACTGGTAGTAGTTCGGTTGAGCCGAACACTTACCCTTTGATAGTTGTTCCCCATTGTTATCCATGGAATCTTGAGTGCAAAGTTGTGCCTTTTCGGCACGTGTTTGACGGGCATTAGGGCTGTGCAATGGGGAGCGTGTCCCTATTTCTAGGGAGAAGAAGATTCTGGGAGTTCGGACTGAAACCGAGCTCGTTTGTCAACCTTACGTGCCTTTATGGCAGATTTCGGTGTTTGCCGCTCGTCCTCGTAATGGAATTCGGCCGCCAGGGCCAATGCATGTTCCTCGGTCCGGAGGGAACGCTCTGTGTTTCCGTTGACAGTGATGACCCCCTTGGGCCCGGGCATCTTGAGCTTGAGGTATGCGTAGTGCGGGACGACATTAAAGCGGGCGAACGTTGTGCGGCCCAGCAGGGCGTGGTAACCGCTGCGGAAGGGGACTATGTCGAAGATCAAGTCCTCTCTACGGAAGTTGTCGGGCGAACCGAACACTACTTCCAGGCAAACAGAGCCCGTGCACTGGGCTTCGACGCCTGGGATCACTCCTTTAAAGGTAGTGTTGCTGGGCTTGATCCTTGATGGGTCTATACCCATCTTTTTCACCGTGTCTGAGTAAATCAGATTGAGGCTACTTCCTCTGTCCATTAGGACTTTAGTGAGGTGATACCCATCGATAATGGGGTCTAGGACGAGGGCAGCTGATCCCCCATGACGGATACTGGTCGGATGGTCTCGCCGATGGAAGGTGATCGGGTACGGCGACCATGGGTTATACTTCGGGGCTACGGGCTGTACAGTGTAGACCTCTCGAAGGGCGCGCTTCCTCTCCTTTTTGGGTATGTGAGTGGCGTATATCATGTTCATAGTTTTTTCCTCTGGAGGGAACTGCTTCTGTCCACCATTGATCGGACCGCGGGGCTCATCATCGTCCTTGCTGCGTGGGCCCTTGCCTTGCTCCTCGGATGTGAGTTTGCCGGCTTGTTTGAACACCCAACAGTTATGGTTGGTGTGGTTGGCGGGCTTGTCTTGAGTGCCATGGATCTGGCAAGGCCTCTCCATGATTTTGTCCAGCGGGGTGGGTCCATCGCGATTGCCTTTAGGAGGCTTCTTCTGCTGCCCGGATCGAGGGTTGCGGAAGCCGGCGTTAACGGCCGTGTCATCGGCGTCGCTATTGCTGTGCCGACGTTTATTTTTGTTGCGTCGTGGTTTCCCGTTTCCATCCCGAGCTTCGGAGGTGCCGGGGTATTCGGGGTTGTGGCTTCGCCTTGCTAGCCAGTTATCCTCGCCCGCGCAAAAGCGGGTCATGAGTGATGTAAGGGCGGACATGGTCCTAGGTTTATCCTGACCGAGCTGGCGAGCCAACCATTCGTCCCGAATATTGTGCCTGAAAGAGGCTATAGCCTCGGCATCTGGGCAATCGACGATCTGGTTTTTCTTGGTCAAGAACCGATTCCAGAATTGTCGAGCGGACTCTCCTGCCTTTTGCACGACGTTGCTTAGGTCGGACGAGTCCAGAGGCCGTACATAGGTGCCCTGGAAGTTAGATCGGAATGCATCTTCGAGGTCCTCCCAGCTGCCGATAGAATTTTTGGGGAGACTGTTTAACCAGTGCCGAGTTGGCCCCTTTAGTTTAAGGGGTAGATACTTGATGGCGTGGAGATCGTCTCCTCGTGCCATGTGAATGTGGAGGAGGAAATCCTCGATCCATACCGCTGGGTCAGTAGTTCCGTCGTATTGCTCTATGTTCACGGGTTTAAACCCTTCCGGGAACTGATGCTGCATCACCTCATCGGTGAAGCACAGTGGGTGGGCAGCGCCTCTGACCCGGGCTATGTCCCGCCGGTAGTCGGCGTCTGTTCTGGCCCGGTTTTGTTCCCGACCTCTATTGTTTCGGTCGAGCCAAGGCCGGTACCCGTCCCGTCTATCGGGGGAGTACCCTCCAGATCCATAGATGGATCTCGTGCGGCCCGTTCTATAATCCAGGTCATGTCGCAGGTCGTACCTGTCCTCAGGCTCCATTGGCGCCTTTCCCCTTCTGCGGGGTATCGCCGGCCTATAACCGGTGTCGCCAGCCGTCCTATCTCGTCCTCGGGGAGGGCAGTCCGGCTGGTCGTATGGAGTGTGCTTGGGGGACGGTGTGTTGGGGAGCTCGTCATCAAATTGTGGCAGCAGCCGTCGGTGTGGATAGCTCTTGGGTTGGTCCAATAGACCGGTACCGTATCCTTCCTCGGCTGATAGGACCCTCGTCCATCTATCATTGAGGGTATCTTGCTCGGCCTTAAGCTGTCGTTCTCTTGCCTTTAGGCTTCGGGTAGTGGCTATAAGCTGTTGCCTAAACCGTTCCTGATCCTCAAGGTTATCGGGGACGATGAAGTCCTTGGCTTCCGGGCTATCCTCCTCCTCTAAAGGGGGAGGTAGTTGTCATCCTCGGAATCGTTTGGATCTTCGGGGTCGCGCTGGTCCTCTGGCCTTTCCTGGTCCTCTAGCGGCTGCTCGTAGATATCGGGATGGCCGAGGTCTTCCGGGATATCGTTTTCCCCGGTGCAAGCAATAGCTTCCCTTCCCTTTTTTGTCTTTGATCGTTTGCGTGGTTTCCGGTGCCTTGACGACGCTTCACCCGATTTATCACCATTATTTGCGGGTGTGCGCTCGCCGTTATCGGCTGGAGTATCCACCATGTAGACGTCGTAGATGGAGGTGGCAGTCCATCGCCCGGTGTTGACGGGGGTTGGAGCGCGATCCTCTTCATCCATGTCTTCTGCCTCCTCGGAGGCATAGTCCAACATGTCGGTTAAGTCTTCGACAGTGGCTACGAAGTGGGTGGTGGGTGGGATGAGAAATTCCTCTTGACCCACCTTAAGACCGATCTGAGAATGGGTCGGGGTTGGGTCGTCAGTAATTTTCATCGATAAGATACGATCTAGAGCTTCGTTGAGTGTCGAGAGCTCGATCGGGTCAATTTGCTCAGCGCTTTCGGAGTTAACCTCCGATGCGCCCGCACAAGAAGTGAGTTCGGCAGGAGCTGGTACCCGACCATCTGGCGCTATGGCTGGATCCGGACTAAAAGCCAGATCATTGATACGTCTCCAACGTATCTATAATTTTTGATTGTTCCATGCTATTATATTATCTATTTTGGATGTTTTATATGCATTAATATGCTATTTTATATTATTTTTGGGACTAACCTATTAACCTAGTGCCCAGTGCCAGTTTCTGTTTTTTCCTTGTTTTTGAGTATTGTAGAAAAGGAATATCAAACGGAGTCCAAACAGAATAAAATTCTACGATGATTTTTCTTGGACCAGAAGGAACCCAGGAGACTTGGAGAAGAGGCCAGAAGACCCACGGGTGGGCCACAAGCCACCAGGGCGCGCCTCTGGGGGGGCGCCCCCTGGCTTGTGGGCCCCCCGTGGCTCCTTCAACCCTAATTCTCCGCCTATAAATTCAGAAATATTCCCCCAATACCAAAAAGAGCCACGATAATACTTTTCCGCCGCCGCAAGCCTCTGTTCCCGTGAGATCCCATCTTGGGACCTTTTCCGGTAATCTGCCGGAGGGGGATTCGATCACGGAGGGCATCTACATCAACACCATTGCCCCTCCGATGATGCGTGAGTAGTTCACCTCAGACCTTCGGGTCCATAGCTAGTAGCTAGATGGCTTCTTCTCTCTCTCTATGTTCTTCAATACCATGTTCTCCATGATCTTCACGGAGATCTATCCGATGTAATACTCTTTTGCGGTGTGTTTGTCGAGATCCGATGAATTGTGGATTTATGATCAGATTATCTATGAATATTATTTGAATCTTCTCTGAATTCTTATATGCATGATTTCATATCTTTGCAAGTCACTTCGAGTTATTGGTTTGGTTTGGCCAACTAGATTGGTAATTCTTGCAATGGGACAAGTGCTTAGTTTTGGGTTCAATCTTGCGGTGTCCACACCCAGTGACAAAGTAGGGGTAGCGAGGCACGTATTTGTATTGTTGCCATCAAGGGTAAAAATATGGGGTTTTCATCATATTGCTTGAGTTTATCCCTCTACATCATGTCATCTTACTTAATGCGTTACTCTGTTCTTCATGAACTTAATACTCTAGATGCAGGCAGGAGTCGGTCGATGTGTGGAGTAATAGTAGTAGATGCAGAATCATTTCGGTCTACTTGATATGGATGTAATGCCTATATGCATAATCATTGCCTTGGATATCATCATAACTATGCGCTTTTCTATCAATTGCTCGACAGTAATTTGTTCACCCACCGTATTATTTTCCTTCAAGAGAGAAGCCTCTAGTAAAACCTATGGCCCCCGGGTCTATTTTCCATATTATATTTTCAGATCTATAAACCAAAAATACCAAAAATACTTTGCTGCAATTTATTTACTTTTATTTTAGTTTTACTTTTCGCAAACTTTTATATCTATCTCTTTCAGATCTCATCCTTGCAAGTAACCATGAAGGGATTGACAACCCCTTTATAGCGTTGGGTGCAAGTGTTTGATTGTTTGTGTAGGTGCAAAGATTGGGGCCTTGCTTGTACCTCCTACTGGATTGATACCTTGGTTGTCAACAACTGAGGGAAATACTTATCTACTTTGCTGCATCACCCTTTCCTCTTCAAGGGAAAACCAATGCAAGCTCAAGAAGTAGCAAGAAGGATTTCTGGCGCCGTTGCCGGGGAGGATACATAGCAAGTCAAGACAAAAACTCTCCTGTCAACTTGCCAATTTCTGGCACCGTTGCCGGGGAGATCTACATCAAGCCTACCAAGTACCCATCACAAACTCATCTCTTGCATTTACATTATTTGCCATTTGCCTCTCGTTTTCCTCTCCCTCACTTCTAAAACGATTTTCAGAAAAAACCAAAAAGATTTGCCTTTTTATTCGCCCTTCTTCTGTTCGTCTTTCCGTTTGCATTTTGTTTGCTTGTGTGTTAGAACGCTTAAACTCATGGCTAGCCTTACTACTATCGCTAGTACTCCCGAGAGTGAAGTTCTTAATTTTAAGCAAAGGGAGGGAGAAAACTTAAAAGATGCTTGGTATAGAATTTGCAATGCTCAAAATAGATCTACTCGTAAGCAATCTACTACTATTATCCTTTGCAATTTTTATGTGGGTGTTTCTCCTTGGAATAGATATGTTCTGGACACCATTATGGGAGGAAATTTCTTGGGAAGCCATACCGTTGATTCTTATAGTGCTATGATAAATTTGGTAGGTTCACCCCCACTCATGGTTAATGAAACTATCTTAACTTTGGAACATGTGATGCGAAAGCTTGATATTATTTAAAATAAAGTTGCTATTGTAGAGCTCATTGAAAACTTGAATAAAAAGATTCATAATCATATTACTCAATATGGATCTAAGGTAGGAGTTAATTTTAAAAACCTAAGGGAAAAAGAACCCATAGTTAATGAAAAATTGGATCAAGATTCCTCTAGAATTGGAAAGCTAGAGGACATTATTACCAACTTGGGTTCCGCTTTTGCCTCTGTTCAAACCACTCCAAATTTTTCCTCCTTCTAAGACTGCCAAGTTTGTTTTTGTTCCTAAAAATAAGGGTGAATCCTCTAGTAAAGAGGATGAAGATCTTAAGATGATAAGTGTTCACCCCAACTTTATCAATATTGTTAGGGAACCTATTCCCACAAGTGAATTTCTTGACTTCTTGCCTAGGAGCATTATTATTGATAAGAGCAAAGAACCTCCTAGGGTTTATAAGTGTGCAATTGAGGGATTGCATACCAAAGATGACAATACCTAGATCTATTGCGTTATGCCTAGCTAGGGGCGTTAAACAATAGCGCTTGTTGGGAGGCAACCCAATTTTATTTTATGTTTTTGTTTTTGTTTCTATTATTCAGTGCTTTACACATTATTACCTCTGTAGTAATTGTGTTTTAATGTTTTAATTAGTGTTTGAGCCAAGTAAGACCTCTGGGATGGTCTACGGTGATTGTTGATTTGATTTTGCTGAAAAACAGAAACTTTTGCGCTCAGTCCAGGAATTTTGTAAATTCACCAGTGCGTCGAATGAGTCTGAAATTTTTACACAAGATTGATATACAAATTTCCCAAGTTGTCCTAATTCTTCAGAATTTTTGGAGTTACAGAAGTATTCGAAGTTTACAGATTGCTACAGACTGTTCTGTTTTTGACAGATTCTGTTTTCTTTGTGTTGTTTGCTTATTTTTTATGTATCTATGGGTTGTATCGGGGGGTATGAACCATGGAGAAGTTGGAATACAGTAGATATTACACCAATATAAATAAATAATGAGTTCACAACAGTACCTAAAGTGGTGATTTATTTTTCTTATACTAACGGATCTCACGAGTTTTCTGTTGAGTTTTGTGCTGTGAAGTTTTCAAGTTTTGGGTAAAGATTTGATGGACTATGGAATAAGGAGTGGAAAGAGCCTAAGCTTGGGGATTCCCAAGGCACCCCAAGGAATATTCAAGGATACCAAAGAGCCTAAGCTTGGGGATGCCCCGGAAGGCATCCCCTCTTTCGTCTTCAATCCATCGGTAAATTTACTTGAGGCTATATTTTTATTCACCACATGATATGTGTTTTGCTTGGAGCGTCTTGTATGATATGAGTCTTTGCTTTTTACTTTGCCACAATCATCCTTTCTGCACACATCTTTTGAGAGGGACACGCATAGATCATGAATTTATTAGAATACTCTATGTGCTTCACTTATATCTTTTGAGCTAGGCAATTTTGCTCTAGTGCTTCACTTATATCTTTTTAGAGCACGGTGGTGTTTTATTTTATAGAAATAATTGAACTCTCGTACCTAACTTATATTATTTTGAGATTCTTTAAACAGCATGGTAATTGGTTTAGGTTATGAATTTATTCCTAATATAATGGGCATCCAAGAGGGATATAATAAAAACTTTCATATAAAGTGCATTGAATACTATGAGAAGTTTGATTCCTTGCAAATAGTTTTGAGATATAAAGATGGTGATATTAGAGTCATGCTAGTGAGTAATTGTGGATTGGTATAAATACTTGTGTTAAAAGTTTGTGATTCCCGTAGCATGCACGTATGGTGAACCGTTATATAACGAAGTCGGAGCATGATTTGTTTATTGATTGTCATCCTTTGTGTGAGGGTCGGGAGCGCGCGATGGTTAACTCCTACCAACCTCTCCCCTAGGAGCATGCGTCTAATACTTTGCTTCGATAACTAATAGACTTTTGCAATAAGTATGTGAGTTCTTTATGACTAATGTGAGTCCATGGATTATACGCACTCCCACCCTTCCACCATTGCTAGCCTCTCTAGTACCGCGCAACTTTCGCCGGTACATTAAACCCACCATATACCCTTCCTCAAAACAGCCACCATACCTACCTATTATGGCATTTCCATAGCCATTACGAGATATATTGCCATGCAACTTCCACCGTTCCGTTTATTATGACACGCACCATCATTTTCATATTTCTTTGCATGATCGTAAGACAGCTAGCATGATGTTTTCATGGCTTATCCGTTTTTTGATGTCATTTGCTATGCTAGATCATTGTACATCCCGGTACACCACCGGAGGCATTCATATAGAGTCATATTTTGTTCTAGGTATCGAGTTGTAATTCATGAGTTGTAAGTAAATAAAAGTGTGATGATCATCATTATTAGAGCATTGTCCCATGAGAGGAAAGGATGATGGAAGCTATTATTCCCTCACAAGTTGGGATGAGTCTCCGGACTTTACAAATAATAAAAGAGGCCAATGAAGCCCAAATAAAAAAAAGAGGCCAAAGATGCCCACCAAAAAAAAGAGAGAGAAAAGAGAGAAGGGACAATGCTACTATCCTTTTTCCACACTTGTGCTTCAAAGTAGCACCATGATCTTCATGATAGAGAGTCTCCTATTTTGTCACTTTCATATAACTAGTGGGAATTTTTCATTATAATGCACACCCACTTAGTTTCTTTTTGAGCTTTCATACACTTATAGCTCTAGTGCATCCGTTGCATGGCAATCCCTACTCACTCACGTTGATATCTATTGATGGGCATCTCCATAGCCCGTTGATATGCCTAGTTGATGTGAGACTATCTTCTCCTTTTCCTCACAACCTCCACCATATTCTATTCCACCTATAGTGCTATATCCATGGCTCACGCTCATGTATTGCGTGAAAGTTGAAAAGGTTTGAGAACATAAAAGGCGTGAAACAATTGCTTGACTTGTCATCGGGGTTGTGCATGATTTAAATACTTTGTGTGGGGAAGATGGAGCATAGCCAGACCATATGATTTTGTAGGGATAACTTTCTTTGGCCATGTTATTTTGAAAGGACACGATTGCTTTGTTAGTATGCTTGAAGTATTATTGTTTTTATGTCAATATTAAACTTTTTTTTTGAATCTTATG
Organism: Elymus sibiricus; assembly: GCA_039707655.1. NCBI lineage: Eukaryota > Viridiplantae > Streptophyta > Magnoliopsida > Poales > Poaceae > Elymus > Elymus sibiricus. The sequence goes on along the minus strand of CM077665.1, from coordinate 455,835,315 downwards.
GATCTGAACATTCATGCCACAATAAAGAATATTACATGGATAAATATGTTAGGTAGCATTCCACATCAAAAATGCTGTTTTTATCATTTACCTACTCGAGGACGAGCAGGAATTAAGCTTGGGGATGCTTGATACGTCTCCAACGTATCTATAATTTTTGATTGTTCCATGCTATTATATTATCTATTTTGGATGTTTTATATGCATTAATATGCTATTTTATATTATTTTTGGGACTAACCTATTAACCTACTGCCCAGTGCCAGTTTCTGTTTTTTCCTTGTTTTTGAGTATTGTAGAAAAGGAATATCAAATGGAGTCCAAACGGAATAAAATTCTACGATGATTTTTCTTGGACCAGAAGGAACCCAGGAGACTTGGAGAAGAGGCCAGAAGACCCACGGGTGGGCCACAAGCCACCAGGGCGCGCCCCCCTAGCTTGTGGGCCCCCCGTGGCTCCTCCAACCCTAATTCTCCGCCTATAAATTCAGAAATATTCCCCCAATACCAAAAAGAGCCACGATAATACTTCTCCGCTGCCGCAAGCCTCTGTTCCCGTGAGATCCCATCTTGGGGCCTTTTCCGGTAATCTGCCGGAGGGGGATTCGATCACGGAGGGCATCTACATCAACACCATTGCCCCTCCGATGATGCGTGAGTAGTTCACCTCAGACCTTCGGGTCCATAGCTAGTAGCTAGATGGCTTCTTCTCTCTCTATGTTCTTCAATACCATGTTCTCCATGATCTTCATGGAGATCTATCCGATGTAATACTCTTTTGCGGTGTGTTTGTCGAGATCCGATGAATTGTGGATTTATGATCAGATTATCTATGAATATTATTTGAATCTTCTTTGAATTCTTATATGCATGATTTCATATCTTTGCAAGTCTCTTCGAGTTATTGGTTTGGTTTGGCCAACTAGATTGGTAATTCTTGCAATGGGAGAAGTGCTTAGTTTTGGGTTCAATCTTGCGGTGTCCTCACCCAGTGATAAAGTAGGGGTAGCGTGGCACGTATTTGTATTGTTGCCATCAAGGGTAAAAAGATGGGGTTTTCATCATATTGCTTGAGTTTATCCCTCTACATCATCTCATCTTACTTAATGCGTTACTCTGTTCTTCATGAACTTAATACTCTAGATGCAGGCAGGAGTCGGTCGATGTGTGGAGTAATAGTAGTAGATGCAGTATCGTTTCGGTCTACTTGATACGGACGTGATGCCTATATGCATAATCATTGCCTTGGATATCGTCATAACTATGCGCTTTTCTATCAATTGCTCGACAGTAATTTGTTCACCCACCATATTATTTTCCTTCAAGAGAGAAGCCTCTAGTAAAACCTATGGCCCCCGGGTCTATTTTCCATATTATATTTTCAGATCTATAAACCAAAAATACCAAAAATACTTTGCTGCAATTTATTTACTTTTATTTTAGTTTTACTTTTCGCAATCTTTTATATCTATCTCTTTCAGATCTCATCCTTGCAAGTAACCGTGAAGGGATTGACAACCCCTTTATAGCGTTGGGTGCAAGTGTTTGATTGTTTGTGTAGGTGCAAAGATTGGGGCCTTGCTTGTACCTCCTACTGGATTGATACCTTGGTTCTCAACAACTGAGGGAAATACTTATCTACTTTGCTGCATCACCCATTCCTCTTCAAGGGAAAACCAACGCAAGCTCAAGAAGTAGCAATCATCACCGGGGTTGGTCACGTGGGCGGGATTGAAAGCGAAATCCGAGGTTAAGGCCTCGGAGTCCTCGGGTGCGTCGGATGAGACTGCGAGCCTGGTGAGCGAAGGATCGCCCCGAGATTCTACGGAGAACTCTAGGTTCCCGAACCTGACTTTTTGATCAGAGGCGAAACTCCCGACCCGGCCAAGACGGCCGGTCGGGTCAGCGTGCAGCACAATGCTGCCGAAAGCGAAGATCTGTCCAGGGAAAAAGGAGTCCATGTTACGGACTTCTTTGTTAATGACGACGCGAGCCATCGATTCCTTTGGCGATCATAGTGGAACTCTCAATGAAAGCACCAATGTCGGTGTCAAAACCGGCGGATCTCGGGTAGGGGGTCCCGAGCTGTGAGTCTAGGATCGATGGTAACAAGGGGACGAAGGAGACGATGTTTACCCAGGTTCGGGCCCTCCTATGGAGATAAAACCCTACGTCCTGCTCGATTATATTGATGGTATGAAGGTTATAGTGTTGATCTACCTCGAGATCGACTAGCTAAAACCCTAGATGAGTTTCTCTGCTTTACATTCTAAAACCCTCTCGGTTTATATAGACACCGAGGGGTACCTAGGGTTTACACACGATAGGTCTCCTGCCGAGGATGGAGATGTCGATTTCCTCATCTTGACTTGGAGTGCACGACGCGCCTTCGGGGCTTCCTTCTGGAACGTGGGGTCTCGATGTATCCGGCCATTCCTGCGATAGTTAGAGAGCGGCCCACCAAGCCGGCCTATTGGGAGAATAGCCAGCGGCCCAAGGACCCCTTAGTCCAGGACTCCCTCAACCGGCTCCTCTGCCGTGCGCTACGTGCAGTTGGCTCACTGACGTGTGGGCCAGTGTCCCCGTGGGCCCCACATGTCAGTGGCAGAACGGTAAGGTGCCGTACGTCAGAGGATCCTCATCCACTCTGAGCGGGCATGAATGAGGAGTTAGCGCTCTGGAGTGGTTGAGCAGCATAAATGCACGGCAACCGCTTCGCGGGGGAGAGGTTTGAGGCGCGGGAGAAGTTTTGGGTTGGTCCGGGTTGTCCGAGGCGTGTGTCACAACGGTCCGGATGCGTGCAAAGCCCCCTAGTTTTCCTCTAGTTTGTGAGAAACGGACGTTTGGACAGGGCCATGAACTGATGGGGTACCGTGTTGGATCGCAAATCAATCTGGGTCATTCGCCAATTGCTGGTCATTTGCATGTGATGGTAAGATAGGTCGCATAAGACCTAGAAATCTGTTTTGGGTCTCAAGTCCAAATGCTCCCTAAATCTAAGCCATCAATCCTTCTTGGGATCTGGAGCTGATTCTGTATTATGAGATGTATTCACAATTGTCAATCTATTATTCAATAGTGCTATGGCCCATGACTGTCACCATTTAATACCCTGCACGAGTGTCCACGATGTGGTGCAGACGAAGAGGGGATGTTCCTTCCAAAACGCCACGTTAGAGCATCTACAGTCGGACTGGGCAAATTCGTCCCCTATACGCCCACAAACGCACCTGGGCATGACCGCGGACGCATCCGGACGACCACTCATAAATCACTTAACACATCCACATATCTCATATCCGGGATCTCAAATCCAGGCAAAAGTCATGCACGTCGATCACGAAAACATACCATTGTCGCACGTAAATAACAAATATTGGTATCGAACATAAATAGTGTTTATAAAAATTTATTTGAAGTGCACAATCAATCATCAGCCCTTTGGTTTCCATTGTGGGTCCACATATGCTCTACCAGATCATTTAGTAGTTGCGCATGCACCGGATGATCACGGAGATCCTGATGCATCTGCAGAAAGTTCACCAGCTGAGTTGCATCTTGATCTTCCTGGATTTCAACTTGTTCGCCACGTGCTTCAAAATCATTTGTTTGGGCTATACCATCACCCTCATCCTCGACAATCATATTGTGCAAAATAACACAACATGTCATCAGCTGCCACAAAGTTTCTGATTCCACATCATTGCAGGCCCACGAACAATTTCCCAACGCGCTTGCAGCACTCCGAATGCCCTCTCCACATCCTTCGTAGCTGCTTCCTGCATTGTTGCGAAGTGCTTTTGTTTTCTGCCATGTGGTTCGGATATGGTCTTCACAAATGCAGCCCACTGAGGATATATGCCATCGGCAAGATAGTATCCCATATTGTAGTCTCGGCCGTTGACGGTGTACTTGCATGGAGGTGATTCCCCGTTGCAAAGCCTCTTAAACACCGGAGATCGTTGAAGCACGTTGATGTCGTCGTGAGAACCCGACATTCCAAAGAAAGCATGCCAAATCCATAACTCATGTGATGCCATCGCTTCTAGTATGATGGTGGCCTCTCTGGTGTGACCTTGTTACATTCCTCACAAACCGTTGGGCAGTTCTTCCACTGCCAATGCATGCAATGAATTGGTCCCAGCATTCCTCGAAACCCTTTGGCCTCTCCAATTGCCAACAACTTCTTTGTGTCCTGCACATTTAGTTCTCTCAGATACTCTGCTTCAAACACCTCGACCACAGCATAGGGCAAACTTGACAGTAGTCTTCAGGCATGGTGCTCTCCCCCATCCTGACCATCTCGCCAACAGCATCTGCTGCAGTACCAAGTGCAAACATCCTCATAGCAGCCGTGCACTTCTGCTTTGGCAGAGAAAGAGAGTTGACCGCAACAATCCCTTATGAGCTTGAAGTAGTCATCATGTGCCTCCACTCCCTCCACAATGCGCAAAAACAATGGTTTTCGCATGCGAAAACGACGACGAAACCATGGATCATCCGGGAAAGTTGGGTTCGGAGAAAAGTAATCCTTCTGCAGTAGCTTTGTTCCGGATACCCTATCCCGATTGATGACTCTCCTCCCTTTGATTGAGCCCTTGAAATTGAAAATATGCTCCACTTGCCGGTCCATTTCCTCTTGCATGGTCATGAGCATGATCATGTCCACTTCGTCGTCTGAATCCGATGAATTGAAAAACTCATCTTGAATCAGTTGATCAAGCTCCGTCGGTCCATAATCCTCGCCGGACGAAGCATCGGAATCCATCGTTTCCCCTAAAATTTTGACCCAAAAATCCAGTACGACATTGTGTCGAACACATCCAGTGCAAGGCAGAGCTAGAGAGTTGTGGGAGGTACCGCAATGTCTTCCGGGCCGGTGACGACATCCTCCGTGGCGAGGATGGGACAGAAGACTCCTCTGATGGAGCTGGTGGGGCAGAGGCTACGTATGGCAGCGGAGCGCGCGCGCGGCGAACCTGCGAGACGGACGGTGCGAGGAGGAAGAAGAGAGAAAAACATGAAATGGATCCGGTAGTTCTGTGGGGTGGATTTGGTGCAATTTAAGGTAGGGTTGGGTGTGTCATGTCCGACGTGGCGGGCGTGCCCGGGCGCGCTCGGGCTCCCCCATATTTCGGCTGGTTATGAGGGGTGCCGGTCAGCCCGGGCGTTTGAGGCCGGTTTGAGAGGACCGTCTGGATCGCATTTTCGTGACCAGTCAGTGACCGAACGGCATGTCCGGGCGTTTGAGATGGGTTTAAGGGGTCCGGTTATAGATGCTCTTAGCTTTCTATAATGGGTACGTCGCAAGCCATTCATCTCTCGACGTTGAAACAAATGCCCATCTCCCACCAACCCATTTCCTCAATCTGATCTATCTTCACCAGCACAAGGACAACAAAATCCTCACCCCCCCCTCTAGGTAACGCGTCTTTCACCTCGCACCAGGCAGGGACGTCAAGAAAGACCCTCAAAGAGCGTGGCGGAGACACACATCTTTGCTTCTTTTCCCTCCCGGAAGCAGGATGAAGCAAGACTAATGATCATGAAATGGATATCCAGCTGGTTGAGCGAGAGCCTTAGTCCATCACGATGCGTTGCGTGCCACCGGCGAACTCTCAGCACATACCTGAATTTTGCAGTGCTGCACAACACATACTTGAACGGCACCAACATCATCAAAGCTTCACGTAGAGGGGAGAAAAGTGCGAATAAATGGTAAACGGGTGTGTTTTAGTTTTATGAGACTTCTGAGGTGGCCTTTGTTTGGGCTGCGGCTGCTGATTCTCAGATTCGAGCCCTTCTGAAATCTGAATCTGAAACAAACACTCAGATTCCTATATAGGTTGCTCGACTCCGATTCCAAAAATGAACTACCAGCGAAGGGAATCCGGAAGCGGCGATTCTGGTGATTCCACCGATTCTACAGCTTCCCACAAAAGAAAACGTTTCAGTTTGAGTCCTTACCCCTATTTCCAGTCAAAATTACAGCAAAACTGCCACCGCTCCATCATCCAGGAAACCGACCGAAACACTCGTCTCCCCCGAGCTATTCCTCCAACTGCGGCCGCTCTCAGGTCACCCATCGCCGTTGCTCGCCGATAGCCCCGGCCTCCTCCCGTTACTCCTCTCTCATCTCATCTCTGGCTGAGCACGTGCTGTCCGTGGACGCCGACCTCCCACGGGGGCAGGCGAGCACGGGCAGGTGAGCATATACGTTCTGCGTGCACGGCTGGAGAAGAGCAGTCGAAGCGCTCGCGAACGCGTGTCTGCGTGCACGGCTGGAGAAGAGCAGTCGAAGCGCTCGCGAACGCGTGTCTGCGTGCACGGCTGAGGAAGAGTAGCCTACGCGCTGCAGCCGTTGACCGCGCTGAAGCCGTGCATAATGTGCACGTACAGTGGTACAGGTGCTTCGGCCCCGCCTGCTCCTGCGAGCCGTAATGCGTTATGAATGGCGTTGGAATGATTGCTCCTTTTCCTTGCCTGTATGAATGCATCATCAAACCATTCCATGCCTTGATTGCTTCTTTTTCTTGCCTGTACTAGTGATGAATTGGATGAGCCTTTCCTTTGCATGATGTGAGAAGAATGTGAAATCAGTTAATTTGCATTTAACTAGTAGTATATGTACATGTCATTTTAGTCTAAACTCAAAATACTTACCATTCAGGGAGCATTCAGGGTCATTACTAACATTTCACAACCTCTGTAATTCCTACAACTATCCAACATAAGGGTAAACAAACAACCAGCCTCGGATTCTCAGAAGTCCACAACTACAACTGATTTTGAAGAATCCAAAGCCATAGTGATTTTTAAAATCTGTAGCCCAAACAAAGGGGACCTGAATGCACTTGTGTGTGTGTGTGCTGTTCGGGCTTTTGAACCTTCGGTCTTGTCATTTTGACTTAGCGTGCTTTTGGCGATGCTGCTGACTCTGTACTCCCAGTTTTCAGCTACGCTTCCAATCGAGAGAAACTCTGTGCGGACTCTTTTCAGGATTTCAGGGTGTTAGACTTATATTAATGATGGATTTTGGCCTTTTGTATTTTTGTCTTTTGGTATCCCTTTGTACATGTATATATGTGAGCTTTGGTCTCTAGTAATACAAGGTTGCTATTCCTAATATGGTATTAAAGCTCTAGGTTATTTTTTGCACGCGCAACTCGTGCTTCTTCTGATCTCATCTCGCGTTCGCGTCTGCCGTTGCTCTTGGCATCGCTGTGTTATTCCTTCCTTGCCCGCAGCCACTGCTCCTTCTTCCGCGTGGTTGTCTCCTGTTGCTCCACCATATCCACTCCACAATCTTCTCTGTAGGAAGGACACGCTCAATCCGATCGCCCGCCCGCCCGCCTAGTGCCAATCTGGTGCGCGGCTGTCACCGGTCCGCTGTGGCCGCGTTGACTGGGTGCTGGCATCCAGTCCCGATCCGATGCTCGATTTGGTGACGTGTCGTTGCGTCTGTTGGTCGCTGGCTGCCACAACTCTGTCTGCAGGCGTGGTGCGCCGCCGCAGCCGTCCGCCTGGTACGCCTCGTGTGACGCCGCCGCCGTCCGTCCTTCTTGGCTTCACGGTTTCCGCTGCTGCCTGCTGCTCTCCCGAGCCGTCCGCCGCTTGATTTCCGTCGTTCCCCGCCGGGGAAGACTCCAATAAAAACAGGACTTAGGAAAGAAAAATAGAAAAATGAAGTTGGAGCCGTTGGATCTTTAATAGGTGCTTCAGATTTGAAATGTGAGGCTGGTGGATTCTTTGTACCTTTTGCAGGAGGCTCCCTGAGTAACTGCTATATACAATAACGACCCTTCCACCAGCTCCCATGTGCATGATCTGAAGCACCCATTAGACAGCCGATGCTCCAGATTTGTTTTTCCATTTTTCTATCCTATGCTCAGCTTCTATTGTAGACTTGCCCCCCCCCCCCCCCGTTCCGCTGACCAAGCTAATCGATCCACCTGCCTGTCAGTTTGTCTGTGTACGTGCGTACTCCAACCTGAATTGCTTTTCTTTGGGTTATCCTGAGAATTTTTTGCCCATACGGTGAGAGATATGGCGCATTTTTTACTTGGAGCTATATTTTTATTCGTCACATAATATGAGTTTTGCTTGGAGCGTCATTTTATTTTCTTTTTTTATGTTAGTTGTTATTTATAATCTTGTTTTTCAATAAAAAGTTCCAAGAATTGCCTTTTAGGATGCTTGAATTCCATGTTTGATGTGTGCTGTGTATAAACAGAAACTTTTGCTGTAGTGTTTGAATTTTCATATTTTACTGGAACGTGGAAAGTTTCTGAAATTTTTACACAGTATTGTCATATAAATTTTATAGCATGTCCTAAATTTTCATAATTTTTTGAGTTACATAAGTACACTGTTTTAATAGATTGCTACAGACTGTTCTGTTTGGACAGATTGCTGTCATAGTTTTGTTATCTACTTATCCTATGGTTTTCATAGCCTATATTGGTAGATATAAATTGTGGAAACGATAGTAAACAGTAAATGATGTTTGAAAATTATTGTGCAACATGTCGTGGCAGTACATGAAGTGTTGATTTGTTCTTATGTGTACTAACATATCTCACGAGTTCTTTTCAAGTTTTGTGTGGAAGATGTTTTTGAGAATAGGTGAAACCATGATATGAGAGGATTGAACGAGATACAAAAGCTCAAGCTTGGGGATGCCCAAGGCACCCCAAGTAAATATTTCAAGAAGTATTAAGCATCTAAGCTTGGGGATGCTACGCATCCCACCTCTCTTCATCAACAATTATCGGTTAGCCTATGTTGAGCCTAAATTTTTATTCGTTCACATGATGCGTGCTATTTTTGGAGTGATATTTTTCTTTTGCTTGATGTTTAATAAAATACTTACGATCTTAAATTCTTAGATGAGAGAGTCTTCACATAGTTATTTAATTGTTGGCTACTCATTGATCTTCACTTATATCTTTTTGGAGTAGTTTGTCATTCACTCTCGTGCTTCACTTATATCCTATGAGTAAATGGTTGAATGAATTGAATATCATAAATCTGAAATTAAATATGCTTCATATACTTATCCCATGGGGAGTAATGACTTCACACATAATAAGTATAGGTGGTAAAATTTATTGAAAGTTAGCAAACACCGCATTGGTCACTTGAACAATTCATGAAAGAATATTGAAGGAAGAGAGATTCCACATATAAATATACTATCTTGGACATCTTCTATGATTGTGAGCTCATTAATTATTTTCAAACTCGAGCAAATTAGTTAAAATTGGACAAGGAAGACAACTTAATGAGTTATGTTTGGGTATATTTGTATAGAAGCTATATTGTTATGGATCCTCCAACATGTGGTGCTTGCTTCCACCTCATACTAGCCAAAACTTCCGCACCAAGTAGAAATACTACTTGTGCATCCAAACACCCTTAAACCCAAAGTTGTTACATATGAGTCCACCATACCTACCTATATCCGGTATTTACCTGCCGTTCCAAGTAAATTTGCATGTGCCAAACTCTAAACCTTCAAATAATATTATGTTTTGTATGCCTGAATCGCTCATATAGTGACTAGGGGCTGTCAGTATCTTCCATGCTAGGTGGGTTATTCTCATGATATGTGTTGATTCACTGTCATTCACGAGAAAGTGGCTGGTATTCGGGATGCCCAGTTCCATGCTCAAAAATCAAATCAAAATATAATGAAACAAAACTCCCCCAAGATTGTTGTTTGTATGGACGGTACCCGTGGATTCGGCTTGCCGTGGAGTGTGATTGATTGGTGGAGGGGGAGTAAAAACTTTACCATTCTATTTGGGAACCGCCTATAATGTATCTAGCATGGAAGATACCGAGATCTCTCGGTTGTTATGTTGACAATGAAAGCATACCGCTCAAAATTATTATTCATCTCTGTTTTAAAAGCTCGAGCTCTGGCACCTTTGCAAATCAATGCTTCCCTCTGCGAAGGGCCTATCTTTTACTTTCTAGTACTTACCTTTATGCAAGAGTCATGGTGATCTTCACCACTTCCTATATTTCGCCTTTTTCTCTTGGCAAGCGTCATGTGTTGAGGAATGATCTAGACATATATCCACCCAAATATATTTGATCATGAATTATTATTGTTGACAATTATCTATATGATAAATAAGTTGGGAGGCGAAACATTAAGCCCCTATCTTTCTCTGTGTTCAATGGATGCTATTTGTTCTAAAAATATGTTTTGAGTGACAATAATCATGGAAGACTATATGATAGTTGAGTATGTGGAATTTGCTAAATCAAAGCTCTTACATAGACCCTTCCTGAAAATAAGATGAATTGCAATTGTTCGATGACTAGGAATATGGTTTGTTAGTTTTCAAGAAACATTCTGGTCTATACTTTAACATGTGAATAGCTTGTTACTTGATCATGAGAAGTTTTATGAGATGAGCTACTATTTATGGTTTATATTGATGCTAGAAAAGGTGATTGGAATTATCATTGATCAAACTTGTGCACTTGCTAGCATTCACACTTCATAAATTATTTCTTTTATCATTTACCTACTCGAGGACGAACAGGAATTAAGCTTGGGGATGCTGATATGTCTCCAACGTATCTATAATTTATGAAGTATCCATGCCATGTTTACAATAATTCTATATGATTTTGGTATGATTTTATTAGAACTAACCCGGACTGATGCTGTTTTCAGCAGAACTACCATGGTGTCATTTTTTTTGTGCAGAAATAAAAGTTCTCGGAATGGGCTGAAAATTTACGGAGAATATTTTTGGAAAATATAAAACATACTGGAGCAAACAGATACCGGAGAGGAGTCCCGAGGCAGTCACAAGCCTAGGGGCGCCCCCCCTAGGGTGCGCCCACCTGGCTTGTGGGTCCCTCGAGAGTCCCCTGACTTGATTCCGACGCCAAGTATTCCTATAAATCCTGTAACCCCCAGAAAGAAACCCAGATCGGGAGTTCTACCGCCGCAAGCCTCTGTAGCCACGAAAAACCAATCAGGAGCCCGTTCCGGCACCCTGCCGGAGGGGGAAACCATCACCGGAGGCCATCTTCATCATCCCGGCGGTCTCCATGACGAGGAGGGAGTAGTTCACCCTCGGGGCTGAGGGTATGTACTAGTAGCTATGTGTTTGATCTGTCTCTCTCGTGTTCTTGAGATGACACGATCTTGATGTACCGCGAGCTTTATTAATATAGATGAATCATATGGAGTTTTCCCCTCTCTATCTTCTTGTGATGAATTGAGTTTTCCCTTTGAAGTTTTCTTATCGGATTGAGTCTTTAAAGGATTTGAGAACACTTGATGTATGTCTTGCGATGGGATATCCGTGGTGACAATGGGATGTTCTATTGATCCACTTGATGTATGTTTTGGTGATCAACTTGCGGGTTCCGTGACCTTGGGAATCTATGCATAGGGGTTGGCACACGTTTTCGTCTTGACTCTTCGGTAGAAACTTTGGGCACTCTTTGAAGTTCTTTGTGTTGGATTGAACATGATGAATCTGAAATTGTGTGATGCATATCGTATAATCAAGCCCATGGGTACTCGTGGTGACATTGGAGTATCTAGGTGACATTAGGGTTTTGGTTGATGTGTATCTTAAGGTGTTATTTTAGTACGAACTCTAGGGCTGTTCGTGACACTTATAAGGATAGCTCATACGATTGATCGGAAAAGATAACTTTGAGGTGGTTTCGTAACCTACAATAATTTCTTTGTTTGTTCTCCACTATTTGTGAATTTGGAGTGAACTCTTTGTCACACGTGAGGGATTTACATATGATTCAACTATGTCAGTATTGTTGAGAGAACTTGCACTAGTGAAAGTATGAACCCTAGGCCTTGTTTTCAAGCATTGCAATACCGTTTTTGCTCACTTTTGTTACTTGCTACCTTGCTGTTTTTATATTTTTAGATTACAAAAACCTATATCTACCATCCATATTGCACTTGTATCACCATCTCTTCGCCGAACTAGTGCACCTATACAATTTGTCATTGTATTGGGTGTGTTGGGGACACAAGATATTTCTTGTATTTGATTGCAGGGTTGTTTGAGAGAGACCATCTTCATCCTACGCCTCCCACGGATTGATAAACCTTAGGTCATCCACTTGAGGGAAAATTGCTACTGTCCTACAAAACTCTGCGCTTGGAGGCCCAACACGAGTCTACAAGAAGAAGGTTGCGTAGTAGACATCAGGCGGCGGCTCTCTTCCGCCACTGAGGCGGTGGAGGAGGCGGAGTCCGCTGATGAGGTGGAGACAGCTGAGGCGGAGGTGGATTCTGCTGAGGGGCCTCCACCGTCGGAGTCCGCTGATGCGCCAGAGACGACTTAGGCAGCGGAGACGACTGACGCACCGGAGACGGTTGACGCACCGGAGACGGTTGACGCGCTGGAGACGACTCAGGCAGCGGAGACATATGACGCACCGAAGACGGTTGACGCACCGGAGACGGCTGACGCACCGGAGACGACTCAGGCACCGGGGCCTCCTCCGGCTGTGTCTGCTGAGGCGGCGTCCAGTTTGGAAGCAGGATGTTCTCCTTTCTCCATAGACAGGTAGTCCTTAAGGCATTTTCAAGAAGAGTCTCCCCTTCACCTGTAGCGTACTCAAGCTCCAGCCATGGAAGCCACGCTGAACGAGCTCCATGGAAGCCACGCTGCTTCTCCGCTGAGATGGGGGGGTAGCATCGTGGGTAGTATCCAATGAAGGATCTTCGTGCCGCTGAGATGGTGGGCCGATAGCTCGCTGGCTCTCAAGTGCCTCTAGTTTCGCTAATCTTTCATTGATCTTCTGCATTTCGCTTACTTCCTCTTTCTTCTTTCTCTGTCTGCTTCTATAACCAGTGCTGTCGGGAAACCCATGCACCCACGGAATGGAGCCTGATGTGCCTCGTGTTCGTCCAGGGTGTTCAGGATTCCCGAGGGCCATTGACAGCTCGTCCTTCTCTCTGTTGGGAACGAACCTCCCTTCCAGCGCTTCCTTGATTACTTCCTCAAGCTTTGTGACGGGTGTTTGAAGTTGAGCTTTCGTCCAAACACACTTCCCTGTGACTGGGTCCAAAGTTCCCCCAACCCCGAAGAACCAAGTCCTTGCCCGATCTGGCCAGTGCAATGTCGCTGGTTGGACATTTTTAGCAAGCAGGTCTTGCTCAGCTTTGTCCCACGTAGGTCGGGCTTTGCTGTAGCCACCTGACCCTGTAACATGGTGATACTGCTTCTTTGCAGCATTTTTTTTATTTATATGTTACCTTTGCTTGGCCTTCTCCGATTTCTTGTAGGCCACAAATGCGGGCCAGTGATCTTTTATCTTGAAGTATTGACCTTTGAACTATGGAGTCTCGTCTTTCTCGACAAACTTTTTGTTCAATAGTTTCTTCCAGTTCTTGAATAGTTCTGCCATTTTCTTAAGAGCAAACGCCTTGACCTTTCGCTGTATAACTGGGTTATTCGGATCCTCCTCTGGCGGTAGGCTGAAATTTCTCAACATCGAGTTCCAAAGATCATATTTCAGTCTATCGTTGACATAAGGAACTTCAGGGTCCTTCTTATTCCATTCTTGGATGCTGATCGGGACGCTGTCCCTAACAACAACTCCGCACTGATATATAAATTTGTCCTTGTTCCGCTTGGGAGCAATCAGTTGGCCTTCTGGAGAGACTTCTTCGATCGTGAACCTTTCATCCGGGTCCAACCTTTTCTTCGGGCTTCGTCTCCTTACCGAAGTTTGGCTCGATCCGGAGGGCTAAAATAAGAAAGAAGCGTTAATATATGTACATACAAAACAATTAATGCATCTAGTCAGCAGAGGCTTAATATATATATATATATATATATATATATATATACATACCTCGCCGGACTTTGAAATAGTTAAGGCTCCCTTCTCCATTCGATCACCGGAGTCGTCATGATCTCCTTCCTCCTCCATTCCATCACCGGAGCCGTCATGATCTCCTTCCTCCTCCATTGGATCACCGGAGCCGTCATCCTCTCTTCTATCACCATCGGTGTCGTTGAGAACCGACAAGATATCATCATCACCTCCGTCGCGGATTATATCCCCCAACAACTCTTCTTTTTCTAAGTCTTTGTGATCCATAGTTTCTGCACATAAAGCATTGACACTTCAAACTAGCTATCACATAAAGCAAAAAAGAAGTATATTTGTCACCAAAATATAGAAACATCCGGGACTGAGATCCAGTGACTTGCCTCTAGCAAGTCACGTTGTAACTGGCTCCCCCTCATATGCCGTTGAAACAACATCTTTGTTGCCGACTGCTCGTGAAATACAACATGATAAAGACGGCGACACTCGGTAAAGACAGATTTTTAAGCACTGTTCTCACTAAGCCTCTCTCCGATCCAAATTTCATTGTGGTTACGTCCCTCTCCAACCAACAAGTTACGGCCTCATCTTGTAATTTGAAATCCTTTGTTGCTTTTTTTCTCCTTATGGCACTCACACAATTATAATTCATCTTTATTTCCATTACTTTCTATCTTGAACTTCCCAAACATCGAGGCTTGAACTAAGTTTCTATATGGGTCTTAACATAGAATATCTTTCAGGAAAAACATCCTCTAAAGGAATACTCCAGAAGATTCCTCTGACTAGTTGTTGAAAGTGCATCTCTTAGATATCTTTAGAAAAATGGTCGAGGTGACTAAGGTAAGACCCCAAAAAACAAGTTATAAACTACTCCAAAAATTACAAGAGGTCCCCGGGTTATCTATACATACATACATACATGGACAAAAAAAATCATATATACATATACATATGAACATAAATACATACATATACATACATACATACATATGAACATATGAACACATTGACAAAAAATCCATCCATCCATAAGCAGGAGGGGCTCACTAGGGGCAGGGGCCGGCGCGGCGACGGCGACGGCGATGTCGGGGCCGGCAGGGGTGCGGCGACGGCGACGGGGCAGGGGCGCGGTGACGGCGACGGCGGGGCAGGGCGAGGCGACGTCGGGGCAGGGGCTCGGGGACGGCAGGGCGTCGGCGAGGGCAAAATCCGGCAGCCTGGCGGCGTCGAGGTGGTCGTCGGCCCCGTCGGGGGAGAGAAGAAACTGCAGATGGGGGATTGGAAAATTTCCTAAGTCCTACTTATATACCCAACCCTTTAGTCCCGGTTGGTGGCTCCAACCGGGACTAATGCCCCCCTTTAGTCTCGGTTGGAGCCACCAACCGGGACTAAAGGTAAATTTCAGCAGCCAAAGGGCGGGAAGCGCAGCCCTTTAGTCCCGGTTGGAGCCACCAACCGGGACTAAAGGGGGGGGGGCATTAGTCCCGGTTGGAGCCACCAACTGGGACTAAAGGGCTGCGCTTCCCGTAGCCAAAATTTTGTAGGAGATATGCCCTAGAGACAATAATAAATGTTATTGATTATCTCCCTGTTCATAATTATGTTTATGTTCCATGCTATAACTGCAATGATTCTCGAGTCTACAAATAAAACGAGGCTTGGAGGGAAACTCATGTGCACGTGTGGGATAATAAACGGTAAAATATATTCCTAGTCAAGCCTCTAAGACTGGCTCAAGTATTGCATGATGATCCTGTTTTCCTGATCATGGGCATGGCTATGCCGGCAATTTTGAGGGCACAATGTTGGAAGAACATTTGTGTTGAATCGACCCGAATTGATGTTATGCTATGAGATATATTCGTCACTAGTTAATGGTTTATAACATAGAGATGGTTAACGTTTGCATGATTCCTTAGACCATGAGAGTATCGAGTTTCTTCATGCTTGCTTCATGAACTTTGGGGTTTGTGAAACGTCATCCGTAAATGGGTGGCTATTACGGCGGCTTACGGGTTCATGGAAAAGTGTGTCAAGTAACTTGATAGCTCAAGATTGGGATTTGCTCCTCCGACGATGGAGAGATATCTCTGGGCCCTCTCGGTGTTACGGTATCCATCATCGTCTGGCCAGACACTTTGTGATTTGATCACGGGGATGCCGGAACACGGGAACGAGAAAAGAGAACAATACCGGTAACGAGGTAACTGGCATAGTGGACAAGTTGTTGATCGACGGGGATGCCTACATGTCTCACCTCGGGTATTTGAAACATATCGCGAAGCAACAGGAATAGCACACGGCAACTGGAGGTTCACTCGAATATTCATTCGTGTGGGTATAGGGGTCAATATGGGTGTCCACGGCTCCGATGTTGATCATTGATCGGAAGGGGTTCCGGGTCATGTCTATGCTTCACCGAACCTATAGGGTCACACGCTTAAGGGTCATCTATCTGCTGAATACTAGACAGGGAGTCTGAGAGAAAATCACCGAAAAAGTTTTCGGACACCGGAAAAGTTTCGGACAGCGGAAAAGTTCCGCAGAGAAAACACCGGAACAGTTTCGGTAAAACTGAAAAGTTGTTTCAGGGGATACCATAAAGTCAAATTGGTTTTGGCACATGCCTGATAATTCTTGGAGGGTGCCAGAATCATTCTGGAAACTTTCTGGAATTTTCCGGGATAAAAACCGGAAATGTTCCGGAGCTGCCGAAACCGCTTCAGATGCTTTTCGCAGATGAAAATCACTAAACCGGAATTGTTCCGGATCGCATTGAAAATTATTTTAGTGGGTACTGGAAATGTTCTAAGCCCACATAAATATTTTCAGTTCGACCGGACGCTGAAAAATGCCGTCGTGAATAGTGAAAGTGCTTTTTGGGATATTTATGGAAAAGTCACCTTTTGGGATATTTTCCCAAAAGGTTTCTAGAAGGCTTGGGGGCCAAGAAACCCTACCCCTTGGATTTCCTGTAAATAGAGGTGGAGGGGCTGCCTCCACACTCACTCCTTCTCACATACAAGTGCCATGACATTTCTGGCTTCTCTCTCCCTCCCAGCGAAATAGTTTCGTAGAGCCGAAAGGCTGTCTGGGTTCCGGTGGGAACTAGTTCTGGACGGCGAGGCCCTGCCGGATAGATGACACCGTATGTGTGCAACTCTGTAGAGAGATCGTAGTTTCGGTCTTTGTTCGAGAGTGCCTCCCGAAGGGCTGTCCGAGTTACTGTCCGTGTTTCGGGGGTCCTCCCGAAGGGCTGTCAGTGAGGCCTCCCGGAGGGCTGTCCGAGGATCCGTCCGGTGGGACTATCCGAAGGACTGTCCAGAGGTCTCCCGGAGGGCTGTCCGAGGATCCATCCGGTGGGACTATCCGAGGGACTGTCCAGAGGCCTCCCGAAGGGCTGTCCGAGGATCCGTCCGGTGGGACTATCCGAGGGACTGTCCTGAGGCCTCCCGAAGGGCTGCCCGGAGATCCGTCCGGGGAGCAGGCGAGGGAGTACATCCTCGCGGTTGGGAGGTTGTAAATCCTAGCTGCGGGGATCTGCACCGCCGATCGTCATCGACTCTACTTCCGCTGCGCTACGAGTCGGTAACGAAAAAGATCAAACCTTGTATGCAGTCTCCATAGTGGTCCTGGGCTGGTGCGTAGGTCGGAAATTTTTTGTTTTCTACTGCGTTACCCTACAGTGGTATCAGAGCCGTGCTATGCGTAGATGCAGGTTGCGATCTAGAATACATAGAGATGTATGGGTGTTGCACAATATAATTAGCTAGTAGATGAGATCTATTGCTGAAAATTATTTGTGCGGGTAGCAGATGAAATCTGTTACCCGATGTTCCTGTTGCTTCCCCTGAATTTGCGTAGTCCTGATCTTGACGGCATGGTGGAATCTCACAAAGTTCTGGCAATCCGCGATCCTTTCATGTTGCTCCTGAGTATGCTGATTGACAGATCAACGAAGTGCTAACAGTTCTTTGGGTTCCACCATAGTTGAGAAAGATGGATGTTTCGCAGACGAAAGGGCAATACAGATGTGATCTGCACGGGGGTCACGCGTATGACGAAGTTTAGTATGGGGCTCGAGATTTTATTATCTCGTGTTTCATACACCCTGGAAAGTTAATCTAGCAACTTGAATTATCATACTTGATGATGGACGTTGGTAGCTTCGGTTTGTTTCGAAACCTTAGAAGCCACGTAAAATAAAATTATGCATGAACCGATTAGAGGCGTCTAACTTGGTTTTGCAGGATGGTTTGCATGTGCATGCGATGTGGTATAGCAGTGCTCATTATAATTTGATTATGTATGAGATGACTATATAATGTAAATTGATTAACATGACCTGCGTGTCATGATTCGGCATGATGGCTGGAGCCATATGATTGTCACTTTAATGACCTGCGTGTCAACCTTCAGTAATGCACTTATTTTATTAGCTATAGAGATAGCAATATTATCTGGTGCATCGACAAGGTGGTGGCAATCTTCGCGAAGGTGAACACCAACGCGAATGCCGAAGACGAAGAAATGAAAGACTTCTCCGTCAGAAAGGGCTATACCATATCATGCTATTATGAATTGCCTGAGATGTTTATCCCTTATGATGCACCCTTCTTGATTGCGCGGTAGTCGCTTTTTATTAGGGTGATCTCTCACAAAAATATCAAGTAGTTAGTGTTCTCCCAAGTGTAGCACCGTCACGGCACCTAACTTTTCGGGGTGCGCCATGCTGACATGGGTACGAACGATTAGGGATGTGTGAGGCGGGTGAGTTAAGACCTCGCAGCGAGATCACTTGGTTGTCTTGACGTTCAGGCATGAAAGTCATGAGCTCGGAACACACGCATCGAAAGATGAACAAGAGTCACATAGAGATGTGATCGGCAAGTTTGCCTAACGATTGAAGTTCTCGTCATCAGTGATGCTCACCATCAATGGCGTTGAATTGAAATTCGTGTCTTGAATCATTCATAATCAATTTTGAGAGATACTGATTTGAGTGGGAGCGCACTGTAGAATTAATTCTTTTAATTCTCAGTGCAATTAATTTTGAGCACTGTCTAAGTGTGATTTGCATAATAGTTGTAGAATAATGGCTCGCGTTTCCACCTTCCCTATTAAAATTGAATAGCTGTTAAATATCTGGTTAAAACTTTACGGTTGGTAATATAATGTGAGGATTGTCCTCTAGAGTGCCGAGAAGGACTTTGTCCTATCGCATGTTTTCGGTATTCTCTCGCTAACGCTATGGATCATGTGACTCGCGTCCTTCGATCCAAAAGCTAGAATTCCTTTTCAGTCAAAGTGCAATATGTTTGCTTCCATGAGACCCGAACTTCGAAAGTTTGGATAGTTATGTGATATTCATGGAATCTGAAAAACATTTTCAGAGACAGACAAAGGCTAAAAGATATGAGATATCCAAAGCAATGTTTGTTTGGAAACTATTAGTAAAGGAGTTTACTATGCATTAGGCTGATACGAGAGGGATCCAGTAGAACGCGTGTCATATGATGATGGTGAAGAAAACAACAACTTAAAGAGAAAGGAAGTGTCCGAAGGGTGTTAGTGAAACTTTCACGCCTAGGAAGTCCGGGGCTAATGCCACTCTTAAGTTGAGTGCTTCTTCTGAGAGTAGGAGAAATACTGAAAGTTAAACTGTTAGAAGTATAATGCCAGAAAGAAAGAAGACTGGAATATCCAGCTCATGTATGAATGGCATACAAGTTTTTGATGTATAGGAGGCTGGTCAAAGATATAGTTCTTGGGAATTATGATTAAATTTTTAATCACTGATTCTTGGGTATTGTGAGTTAATCACAAAGATACCCACTCGATTGCATTCTGTTGCAACTCGATGTAAGAACTACTATGGCCTGAAAGACTAGCCAGGAATGAGGTTAAGATACACACATGGAACATAGTAAATGTTACTATGCCTTCCATCGGTGTATTCCCTATGTATTTACTTTTATAATTCATTTTAGAGTTTCACACTCTAGCCCTTTGCATAAGGTATCTTGCAAGAAGGTTGTTCATAAGAGAACTTTTGATGTTCGGTGTTATGAATAACATAAGGGCCATACTTTCATTATGAATGAGACGTATGTTATGAATATTGATAATAATAATACATTACCTCTGGGTTTACTTTCATAATTCATTTTAGAGTTTCATACACTCTAGCCCATTGCACAATGTTTGTTGCAAAAGAGTAGTTCATAAAAACAACAATTGTTGTTCAGTATTATGAATAACATGAAGGGCCATGCTTCCATCCTAGATGGGATGTATGTTATGAATATTGATGGAAATATGATACATCCATAACAATGACGCTAAATGTCGCAAGACTAAAAGAATACCACACAAGTGTGGCACTGCATTTGGTCACATTGGAGAAACCCGCATGGAAAATTCCATTATGATGGATTTTGAAGTCATTTGATTTTGAATCATCTGACACTTGCAACTTTCCTCTGAAAAGTGAAGTGACTGAAATACCGTTCACAGGCCATAAGGAACGAGCAAAGAACATATTGGTGATCATACATTATGATGTGTGTAGTCCAATAAATGTTGTTGCAAGTAGTGGATTCATCTATCTTCAGAAATGACTCAAGTAGATATATGGATGTTTACTTGTTGAGACGTAAGTCTGGATTTTTTGAATTCATTCATAAGGTTTTCAAAAATGAAGTAGAAGTTGTTGTAACAAGAAAATTATGTTTCTACAATTCGATTGCAGAAAGGAATATTTGAGTTACAAGTTTAGCGAATGTCTGATGAGTTGTGAAAGGGGTTTCATAACTTGCACCTCCCGGAACACCACTGCAAGTGGAGAGTCCGTGTAGATGTAATCAAACCATTTATGACATGGTAAGATCAAAGATGACATAAATAGATTTGCCATTATCACTTTTAAAGTGATGCTTTAGAGACTGCGGCTTTTACACTGAAAAGAGCTCCATCGGGTCTGTTGAAATGACGCCATGGTATGGTACGCCCAACCATATTATATCTTTTCTTAACATTTGGAATATGGGGCTTGTGTAAAAGGTTACAAACCTATTCCAAATCAGACAAGTGCTACTTTGTAGGTTATCCCAAGTAAATGGGTATTCCTCCCTCACAATACCGAGGCAAATAGGTTTGCCACAAAGAACGGTATGCTTTTTGAAGGAAATGGTTCTTTCAAAAAGGGTGAGTGGGAGAACACTGCAACTCGACGAGATAAACAATATCTTCGTCATCAGTTCAAAGGAAAGGAACCTTGGAAGTGATTCCAAGGTTTTCCTACTGCGACTGATACGGAAGTCTCTACAATAAAATGTATGGACTTCGGTCGAACTTGCAGCTGAACCTCGTAGGCAAGGCTCGTGCAAACCTCTCAGGTGCGCAAACGAGATATTGTTGTTGGACAACAGTATACCTACGATACACAAGGAAGCGGTGATGGGCCCTGACTCCGAAATTGGCTAAATGCCAATACAATCCGAGATAGTTTCCATATAAATGTTTCAAGATTAAAATCTTGATACACCTTTCAGAAGGCTTAGAGTCTAACGAATATTTATGGAACTAAAAATTGATACGGATAAAAATGTTTTATCCATAAAGCTCGACTTGTTGAAATAACAAGTTCAAGGAGTTGACTACGATGAGGTTGTTTCACCGTAGCGATGCTTAAAGTCGGTTCGGGTTGAACTAGCAATTAATACATATTTCAATCATGAGATATGAAACATGGATGACGAAAGGATTTCCATCTGATGGAAATGTAACCAAGGACTTGCATGTGTTACAGTCCAAGGTATTTTGTCAGTCCAGAGGATGCTAGTAAGTATGCAAACTTCAGAGTTCCAGCAATGGACAGAAGAGAGCAAAATGGAGTTGGAATCTTCGTGTTTTGATGAAATGGTCAAAAAGGGTTTTGACTTCATCAATGGGTAACGAAGATGCTTGTGATTCAAGAAAGTAAGTGGGAGCATAATAATATTTCTAAAAACGTTGTGTGCTTGACACATTGTTAATTAGAAGTAAATTTCTTGACACGAATTAAGGACTTCATTGTTAATTAGAAGTAAATTTCTTGGCTCGGGGACGGCAGGGCGTCGGCGAGGGCAAAATCCGGCAGCCTGGCGGCGTCGAGGTGGTCGTCGGCCCCGTCGGGGGAGAGAAGAAACTGCAGATGGGGGATTGGAAAATTTCCTAAGTCCTACTTATATACCCAACCCTTTAGTCCCGGTTGGTGGCTCCAACCGGGACTAATGCCCCCCTTTAGTCTCGGTTGGAGCCACCAACCGGGACTAAAGGTAAATTTCAGCAGCCCAAAGGGCGGGAAGCGCAACCCTTTAGTCCCGGTTGGAGCCACCAACCGGGACTAAAGGGGGGGGGCATTAGTCCCGGTTGGAGCCACCAACTGGGACTAAAGGGCTGCGCTTCCCGTAGCCAAAATTTTGTAGGAGATATGCCCTAGAGACAATAATAAATGTTATTGATTATCTCCCTGTTCATAATTATGTTTATGTTCCATGCTATAACTGCAATGATTCTCGAGTCTACAAATAAAACGAGGCTTGGAGGGAAACTCATGTGCACGTGTGGGATAATAAACGGTAAAATATATTCCTAGTCAAGCCTCTAAGACTGGCTCAAGTATTGCATGATGATCCTGTTTTCCTGATCATGGGCATGGCTATGCCGGCAATTTTGAGGGCACAATGTTGGAAGAACATTTGTGTTGAATCGACCCGAATTGATGTTATGCTATGAGATATATTCGTCACTAGTTAATGGTTTATAACATAGAGATGGTTAACGTTTGCATGATTCCTTAGACCATGAGAGTATCGAGTTTCTTCATGCTTGCTTCATGAACTTTGGGGTTTGTGAAACGTCATCCGTAAATGGGTGGCTATTACGGCGGCTTACGGGTTCATGGAAAAGTGTGTCAAGTAACTTGATAGCTCAAGATTGGGATTTGCTCCTCCGACGATGGAGAGATATCTCTGGGCCCTCTCGGTGTTACGGTATCCATCATCGTCTGGCCAGACACTTTGTGATTTGATCACGGGGATGCCGGAACACGGGAACGAGAAAAGAGAACAATACCGGTAACGAGGTAACTGGCATAGTGGACAAGTTGTTGATCCACGGGGATGCCTACATGTCTCACCTCGGGTATTTGAAACATATCGCGAAGCAACAGGAATAGCACACGGCAACTGGAGGTTCACTCGAATATTCATTCGTGTGGGTATAGGGGTCAATATGGGTGTCCACGGCTCCGATGTTGATCATTGATCGGAAGGGGTTCCGGGTCATGTCTATGCTTCACCGAACCTATAGGGTCACACGCTTAAGGGTCATCTATCTGCTGAATACTAGACAGGGAGTCTGAGAGAAAATCACCGAAAAAGTTTTCGGACACCGGAAAAGTTTCGGACAGCGGAAAAGTTCCGCAGAGAAAACACCGGAACAGTTTCGGTAAAACTGAAAAGTTGTTTCAGGGGATACCATAAATTCAAATTGGTTTTGGCACATGCCGGATAATTCTTGGAGGGTGCCAGAATCATTCTGGAAACTTTCTGGAATTTTCCGGGATGAAAACCGGAAATGTTCCGGAGCTGCCGAAACCGCTTCAGATGCTTTTCGCAGATGAAAATCACTAAACCGGAATTGTTCCGGATCGCATTGAAAATTATTTTAGTGGGTACTGGAAATATTCTAAGCCCACATAAATATTTTCAGTTCGACCGGACGCTGAAAAATGTCGTCGTGAATAGTGAAAGTGCTTTTTGGGATATTTATGGAAAAGTCACCTTTTGGGATATTTTCCCAAAAGGTTTCTAGAAGGCTTGGGGGCCAAGAAACCCTACCCCTTGGATTTCCTATAAATAGAGGTGGAGGGGCTGCCTCCACACTCACTCCTTCTCACATACAAGTGCCATGACATTTCTGGCTTCTCTCTCCCTCCTAGCGAAATAGTTTCGTAGAGCCGAAAGGCTGTCTGGGTTCCGGTAGGAACTAGTTCTGGACGGCGAAGCCCTGCCGGATAGATGACACCGTATGTGTGCAACTCTGTAGAGAGATCGTAGTTTCGGTCTTAGTTTGAGAGTGCCTCCCGAAGGGCTGTCCGAGTTACTGTCCGTGTTTCGGGGGTCCTCCCGAAGGGCTGTCCGAGTGACCCGCCCGAAGGGCTGTCAGTGAGGCCTCCCGGAGGGCTGTCCGAGGATCCGTCCGGTGGGACTATCCGAAGGACTGTCCAGAGGTCTCCCGGAGGGCTGTCCGAGGATCCGTCCGGTGGGACTATCCGAGGGACTGTCCAGAGGCCTCCCGAAGGGCTGTCCGAGGATCCGTCCGGTGGGACTATCCGAGGGACTGTCCTGAGGCCTCCCGAAGGGCTGCCCGGAGATCCGTCCGGGGAGCAGGCGAGGGAGTACATCCTCGCGGTTGGGAGGTTGTAAATCCTAGCTGCGGGGATCTGCACCGCCGATCGTCATCGACTCTACTTCCGCTGCGCTACGAGTCGGTAACGAAAAAGATCAAACCTTGTATGCAGTCTCCATAGTGGTCCTGGGTTGGTGCGTAGGTCAGAAATTTTTTGTTTTCTACTGCGTTACCCTACAAATTTTAGTCCCACCTCGCTAGTCGAGAGGGGCTCGGAGTGTTTTATAAGCGCTGCTGCCGCTGCCCTCTCGAGCTCCTCTGTATTGCAGGCAGTACATGCCTATCTGACGCCCTGTTGGGCCTGCTAGCACTGCGGGCCTGCAACCTGGCCCATTTCTAGGGTTTCTAGTCGTATGCAGGCCGTTGTGGCTAGTAGGCGGGCCTTTTTAATTTTTTTGCATATATTATGTTTTTAAATTTTTAATGTTATTTTTTGCATATGTTTTAGTTGATTCCTTTTGCTATTAGAGTTTTATAAAAGCTTTTTACTATTAAAGTTTTTAACAAATAAATACTTTGATAATTTTAGTTAATATTATTTTGATTCTTTTTAGTTCATTCTTTTTGCTATTAGAGTTTTATAAAAGCTTTTTTGTTTTCTATTAAAGCTTGTAACAAAATATACTTTATGAAAATTCTTTTTACTATTAAAGTTTTTAACAAATAAATACTTTGATAATTTTAGGTAATATTATTTTGATTCTTTTTAGTTCATTCTTTTTGCTATTAGAGTTTTATAAAAGCTTTTTAGTTTTCTATTAAAGCTTGTAACAAAATATACTTTATGAAAATTCTTTTTATTATTAAAGTTTTTAACAAATAAATACTTTGATAATTTTAGTTAATATTATTTTGATTCTTTTTAGTTGATTCTTTTTGCTATTAGAGTTTTATAAAATCTTTTTAGTTCATTCTTTTTGCTATTAGAGTTTTATAAAAAAAAATTAGTTCATTCTTTTTGCTATTAGAGTTTTATAAAAGCTTTTTAGTTCATTCTTTTTGCTAGTAGTTCATTCTTTGAGCTAAATAACCCTGAAATTGACAAGCACTGCAAATGAACTCTGAAAAGGTTGATACTTGGCATGGTTTCATAATTTCACCCACATACCATGTGCTAAAAAGTTGAGAGGGTTACGGGAAAAACTGGATGACTGGACAATCTCTTTCGAAGTAACACGGTTTCGGACGAAAACTCATCTATTACAAAAGGGATTTCATTTTTTTACATATTTTAAATCCAGACTTTTTCTGCATTCAATATGCACCATTTAAAACCACATCATCAATTTTCAAACCTTTTCTGACTTCATTTGTTATTTTTCATGCATTTCATGATTTATTTTGAGCTAAATGA
Source organism: Elymus sibiricus (assembly GCA_039707655.1). Classification (NCBI taxonomy): domain Eukaryota; kingdom Viridiplantae; phylum Streptophyta; class Magnoliopsida; order Poales; family Poaceae; genus Elymus; species Elymus sibiricus. Next base: position 455,809,658 of record CM077665.1, on the reverse strand, counting down.
CCCTGAAATTGACAAGCACTGCAAATGAACTCTGAAAAGGTTGAAACTTGGCATGGTTTCATAATTTCACCCACATACCATGTGCTAAAAAGTTGAGAGGGTTACGAGAAAAACTGGATGCACTTCGTGTACAAACTGGACAATCTCTTTCGAGCTAACAGGGTTTCGGACGAAAACTCATCTATTACAAAAGGGATTTCATTTTTTTAACATATTTTAACTCCAGACTTTTTCTGCATTCAATATGCACCATTCAAAGCCACATCACCAATTTTCAAACCTTTTCTGACTTCATTTGCTATTTTTCATGCATTTCATGATTTATTCAATATGCATTTGATATGCACCATTCAAAGTCACTGTTTTGGTTGGTGCTCTTTTTATCTTGGGCGATCGTGTAAAATGTATTACCATTTATCTCGTACCCTTGGTTGGTGCTCCAAAGTACACAGTGATCAAATTTTATTACTAGAAAAAAAATACATAAAGTTCATACATAGTTCTCATAGAACAACATACAGCTCTCTAGAGCATCTAATTAAAACATAAATTGAAACTAACATACAACTATGTAAAACATTTAAATGCAACAACAAATGCGATCATAATCGCAACTAAGGTAACAATTGATCCAACAGCATAATGATACCAAGCCTCATTATCAATGGCATATTTTCTTATCTTTCTAATCTTCAAGCGCATTGCATCCATCTTGATCTTGTGGTCATCAACGACATCGGCAACATGCAACTCCAATTTCATCTTCTCCTCCTCAATTCTTTTCAATTTTTCTTTCAAATACTCGTTTTCTTTTTCAACTAAATTTAACCTCTCGACAAGAGGGTCGGTTGGAATTTCCGGTTCACATACCTCCTAGATAAACACATCTATGTCACGTTGGTCGGCATAATTGTCATAAACACTAAATGAAACAAATAGTTATAAAAGATAATATACCACATCCGAATCATAGACCGGACGAGGGCCGACGTGGGCGGATACCATGACCATGGCACTACATAATAACAAACAATAATAAAAGTAAGAAATTTATACAAGTATCTATGTAAATCATACAAGTAAGAATTTTTTCTTTCAAAAAGAAGATAAGAACAAGAGGCTCGCCACGGTGGTGCCGGCGACGAGATCAGCGCGGGCGATCGACGACGGTGAGGACGGGGACGGGACGTGACGGACCGCCAAACCTAGACAAATCTTGGGGAAAATGGAGCTTGGAGGTCGAGCTTGGAGAGGAGAAAGCTTAAGCGTGGCTCGGGCATTTCATCGAACACCTCGTGTGCATAGGAGGTGAGAGCAAAGCAGCACACACCTCCCACACGCCGGCCGGCCAAAAAACAGAGGAGTGAGCGGGCAGGGGCAAGCATATATATAGGCATATCTTTAGTCCCGGTTGGTGGATAGAACCGGGACAGAAGACTGCCATTTACTCCCGGTTCCAGCCACCAACCGGGACTAAAGGAGCTGCGCCAGGAGCGAGGACCTTTAGTCCCGGTTCGTGTATGGAACCGGGACTAAAGGGGTCAGACGAACCGGGACTGGTGCCCGCCGTGGCCCGGCCGGCGTCCTGGCCTCACGAACCGGGACTGATGCACCCATTAGTCCCAGTTCGTAACACGACCGGGACTAATGCAATATTCTGGCCTGGACCAAAGCCCTGTTTTCTACTAGTGTTAAGATTTGTCTATGCTTCTTGTGTGGTAACACTAAAACCTACTCCCTCCGTTCCATAATATAAGAGCGTTTTTTACACTACACTAGTGTCAAAAACACTCTTATATCATGGGACAGAGGGAGTAGGTATCAAGATTAGTTCAGATGACTCGCATGATCGGCAAAAAATATAAGAGCATTTGACTTATCTTGTGTAGAGGATACCAAAAAAAGGCCTTGGCAAAACTCTATCCAGTCTCTAGAATACCAAAGAGTTTCATGTCCTTCTTTCCCCCTCGCAAAACAAACTACGACAAAACCTTCTTGCTCACCTCGATCTTCGTTGGCGAGCATGTAGATTCCCCTCTGGTCTACCTACCGCCCGATACGCCGATGACATAGAGGGGAATCCTGGTACCTTCGCTTCGGCTTGTAGATAATTTAGGATTTTAGACCACACTGGGACGGCGCTACTTTGAATTAGCCTTCCAGACTTTGATCCTCCTCAAGCTCGTTCGTCAACATGGATTTGATAGAGCTCAATGTAGACACCTACCAGCTCCGCGTGACGGTGAGGTTAGGGTTTCACGTTGTGCGTACGCGACAATGAGATTTGGTGTCAGATTCTTCAAATCGATTCAAGGGTTCAAAAACGACGAGTGTGGCTCCGAGGCATTGTTCCTTGTAGGCACATGCATGAAAACTTCCCGGCTGTCATCAGTCGGGGTCAGGACAGCTCCGGTATTGGAGCGGCGACAACGGCGCATCGGCAGCTCGTTCTGACGACGACAATGGTCATTCTGTGGTCTAGAAACCTTGATGTAATCTTTATTATGGTTGATATGATTTATACTTCCGGTGAAATTTTTATAATATATTTGAAACTTTTATTAAAAAAAAGAGGGTTGGGAAAATCGATTTTGAGCGTGAGGCAAACTGCAACCATAATAAACAACTAAAAATCGGGTTTTTCCAGAACTCAAAGCAAAAGCTCTGCAACCATTATAAAACAAAATGCGCGTATATACGTGCACATGTTGTCATCCTGGCCAGTTGATGACGAAACCGGCCCGATTGCATTCAGCTGTTCCTGGCTAAAGCCGTTGGATGCGCATGTGGTAGCGTTGGTGCACCTAGATAAGAACGTGTGCGTCTTGCAGTGCCGATCGATGTACTGCGCAAGCCTTGTGTGCATGACCTGACATGCTGGTAGTGGACGATTCCCACTCAGGTTGGACCCGGTGACCGCTAGGTAGAACGTCTACCTTGCCACTCTACTGGTACAGCGAGAGGGACAACACTCCTAGATTTCAATCGATTTCCAGTGCGCGTCGTCACGTTGCAGAGATCGGCTCAGTGCTTGTCATGTCGAGCTCGAGTATATGGTTTGCCACAAGCAGACTAAAAGAGAAAATTTTCACAGTGTGCTTAATTTGTGTTAGTATAGCTAGTGACCTAGCGTCACATCTCACATGTTACTCAGAAGAAAGAGGTACCACAGGGCAATGCATGCACACCGACGGAGACAGTGCACCAAGGGACAGTAAGTAATCTCTTCCTTGCAATCAGCAACCCAATCTCTCTGGACAGAGTAATTCGCGCGACATCACATCGCAGGTCTTGAAAGGTTCAATACGGCGACGATCCGGTAAACCTTTCCTAATCAGTCACTCACAGGTAACTCATAACTGTCAATTGAATGGTTCAGAAGAGTGTGTGCGCCTCTAGGTTTGCCATGGTTTGTACCGCGGGCTACGATCCGATCGATCGAGCGCACATATGTGTACGCCATCGATTTTATCTCGCTAGCTAGGGCGAATGGAAGCTGGGAAGACAGAGACGGGACCTGTCTACTCAGGTGTAGTTGCCCGTCCTGTCAATGGATGATGGATGCATGCGGATGGAGGAGATCACTCTGATCTCTTTTCTTCTTACCAGCTGGTGTCCAGATGAAGCAAAAGGGTCGCCCGAACCACCCGTACTTGATCGGAGTTTCCTAGCCCGGAAAGGCAACCCCTTAGCTTTCCTTCGCTGTGTCACCAACTCGATCGATCACAATGCTGCGCGAGGCAGGCGAAAATTACTATACCCTCTCGATCGTGATCCGCGTTCCATCGGGTAGCTAGCTACCTAGCTAATGCAGATCGAAATAGGAATCACTTTAGTTCTCCAGACTTATCGGCTCAGTCTTTCGAATGTACTCATCGGAATGGAGTGTGCGTGCGTTCATTCATAAGGATTAACATTTATGTGTGTTTGTGAAAAGAACAGGCATCGCTTTATTTCTGTGAGAATCCATCTCATTGAATTCCCGTGAATGCACGTTTACGTCACGCACGTTGTCGATCGGTGCTATGTTTCGACGCGCTGTGCGTTCCTCAGGTACCGGCAAACAATGATGACCAAGAGGGAATATGCATCAACAACCGTACATCGCTATTGCCGAATGCACGATCGATAGTCACGTCCCGTGTTGCTAGTGTGACAAGTGACAAATCAAGTATCCTATATCGAGTGGTTGGCCGGCCGGGCCGGGCCGGTTCGGTTCAGCTATCCGTATCCAAGGCCCGAATTTGATGCAGTGGAGGCTGTCGATCTTCGCGGTAAGCAGTGCCATCATCGATTTCGGATTTTGGGTGTTGTAGCTAGTGCTAGGCCAACTAACGTGCTCAATTAAGTCTTTCCCCATGGAGTGGAGAACACCCGAGTGATTGCCCTTGGTTGCTTGTAGAGGGAAATAACCGATTTTGGTTTCGGCCATGCTCACTCGCTCTCCTCTCTTTCTTAACCTTGATGATAAAGAAAATTGGTAACCGACAGCAGCGCTGTCTTTTCATTAAAAAGCAGGAAATGTTATTTGCATGCTGGCATGTTTAAGGGGGGCATACCGGAACCTCCAACAAATATAAAACCACACGTGAACCACTCGTGGACTTGAATAACTCTCGGCTGACAGGCCAAATCTCTTTACGCGTTCTCTTTGAAGGTGGGATAAGAAACGTCAATGTATGTCAATCCTGTGCCCTTGAAAATGCGCCGATTTCTCTTCTTTCAGGCACATATATAATGTAGATGAAAACGCCACTTCGACGTCAGGGCATATATCTTAGAGCATCTTTAGCCAACGCTTTATTATTTTGTCCCTTAGGGCATCTCCAATAGTTTGTATGTAATCTTGTTGGTAAATTGTCCATGTCATCAACCAACAAGGGATCATACAACTACTCCAATTGCATCTAAATTATCCAATAGAAGAAGAATAAATAAATGCGATTGCTCTTTATTTAACCTTGACGCTTGTGCAAGGGCTGTTGTTAATCTACATACAACTTTTCTCTCTCTCCTCATTTATTTGTTGCCACATCATCATATATCCTAGGTGACAAAATTTACCAACAACTATTTTACAACTATTGAGGGCATCTCCAATGCTTAAACGACTAGGCAGACGCTTAGTGTGAAAACGTTTAGCGTCCGTACTGGAGTCTCCTTCGACGCTAGCAGTAGAGTACAGCCGCTACGCTACTCGAACTAAAAATTTAACCTACAGATCCGCTAGCGCCCGCTGCCTACCTTTGCCCCGACGCTAGCACAAATCATGGAATCGAGGAGGGAGTCTAAGTTGTCTACGTTTGGTCCCGTAAGGAAGGAGGACTCAAGGATGAACGCGTCCAGCAAGGAAGGGGGCGGCAGGGCCGGCCTTAAAAACAGATCCTCGCGTCCAAGGAGATCAGGTCAGGTTTCGTCCTACGTCAATCCGATCTTCGAGCCGGCGGGTTCCTCTCAGAACCAAGCGCAGCTTCCGTCGATGTCGTCTGCTGGCGATGGGGGTGATCAAGGGGGGACCGGTGAGGGCCCTACCCACCCGAAGTCGTCCGGCGGCGGCGCGATCGTGTTTGTGCAGGACCAGAGGAACCAGCTCTTGGCAGTACCCGAGGAGATTGATAACTCCAGCAATTGGGACGAGAGAGAAAGCACGGGGATGGATGGACCGGCGGTCAGGGTGGACGGCGATGTGGACTTGGATGATGACGTGGTGGTCTAGGAGGAGCCTGCTGTGGAGCCGAGGGCGGCGCCGTCGCGCTGGAGGTTACTTGGCCGCTACGTCAACCAAGGGCGGCCAAACGTTGATGACATGACAGAGCACTTCAGCGACGTTTGGAAGGTTAGGTCGGGCCTGAACATTGCTCGGATCAAGAACAATTGGTATGCAGTGACTTTTTTCTCTGAAGGAGACTACAATTTTGTGGCTCGTGGGGGTCCATGGATATACAAAGGGAATGCTCTTCTTGTTGGGCAGTTTAAGGGAGACGATCAGCCCTCTGAAGCTGAGTTGAATGAAGTTCCAGTTTGGGTGCGTGTGTACAACGTGCCTTGGGATAAACAAACAGTGGATTATGGGAACTTCCTGGGCGGCTTGCTTGGCAAGGTACTGGAGGTAGATGCGGAGGTGGATGCAAGCAGAGTTCGTGAGTTTCTGCGAGTTAGGGTCGAGCTGCCTTTGAGCCGCCGTCTACAGACGAGAATTACCATTGGCCGAGCCCCAACCAAACAGTTGGTGTATCCACTAAGGTATGAGAGGGTTCCTCACTACTGTTTCTGGTGTGGATTCATCGGACACGACGACAATCAATGCGAGAAGAAGAGGCTGGGTGTTCCCTCTCGTGCTTATGATGAGGGCTTAAGGTGCTCTCCTTATAGGAAATATGAAAACAGATCAGCTTTTGTCGCCCCGGGTACACAGCCGGCTGCGCGACGTGGACTCAACTTCTCAAGTAATGCTCCATCAGAGGTACTGGGACGGCCAAGGGACAGTCGGCGGAATAGGCGTAATCAACCACAGCAGCAGGATCAGGATATTCCGGCTCGGGTAGATGCGAGAGATGGTTTTGAGGACCGGGAGCGCACTGGTGCACCGGTAGTTGATGCGGAACTGTCATCACGAGTTCTAGCCATGAATATGAAGCAACCTCAGCAAACCTGGGAGACCAGCAACAGGAGAGCCACCCGTGCAACTTCTGAACCTCCATCCTTTGTGTTCCTGGGAGGCAAGGTCGAGGCACCTATACCGTATGTTGTCCGGTCCCCGGCGTCCACCGCAAGTTTCAGTAGCAATATTCACAGCTCACAGATGATTCCGGCCGTACGCAACTTGAATAACTTGAGTAACAACACCGGATTCTCATCTGAGGACTCCGACCAACACATGCAAGAGTGTGACTCTGTGTTGGGGAAGAGGCTCTCCAGGGTCACATGCACTAGGGGGGCTGTTGATGCTCAGGGAGGTGCGATCATACTGCATAGCAAGGAGGGTGAGGGTAACATTCAGAAAAAAAAGGGAAGCTTGTAGACAGTGAACAGAACCAGCTCGAGGAAGATGGAAGGGACCTTGTGGACAGCACGGAGGGCATGGAGGCAACCGGTCATGGGGCCACCGGTAAACTGACGGGGCAGGCGGTGCCGCCCCGTCAGGAGCAATGAATTGGATAAGTTGGAACTGTCGGGGGGCGGGGAACTCCACGACAGTTCGCGATCTCGCGTCGCTTGTTAGGACGCATTCCTCGAGTCTCGTTTTTCTTTGTGAAACTAGGCAAAATAAAGAGCAGATGTATCGTTTAAGAAATAGGCTAGATCTTTCTGGTTTTGAAGCAGTCAATTGTAATGGTCGTAGTGGTGGTCTAGCTCTCTTTTGGCATGAGTCTATGTACGTAGACGTTCAGGAAGCAAATGAAAGAATGATCGATGTGTACCTGCATGTCTCGCCTGATGCACCACTTTGGAGGGCAACTTTCGTGTACGGCGAACCACGTGTGGAGAATCGGCATCTAATGTGGAACAAAATCAGAAGCTTGCACGCACAGAATACACTGCCGTGGATCCTTATTGGTGATTTCAACGAAGCCATGTGGGACTTTGAGCACTAGTCAGAGACACCTCGAACACCTGGCCAGATGTTAAATTTCCGTGATACTTTGGAGTCTTGTGCGCTTACTGACCTTGGTTTTTCAGGACATCCCTTTACATATGATAACAGAAGAAGTGGGCGTGCAAATGTCCAGGTCCGACTTGATAGAGCTGTTGCCTCGAATGAATGGAGGGACATGTTCGGCCGCGCATCTGTGACACACCTAGTCTCGCCAGCGTCGGACCACTGTCCTCTCCTTCTCAGGTGCGATCTGGATGAGGAGCAGAGACCAAAAAGCAGTCGGAGATATGAGCTAATGTGGGAAAGATCTCCGGCGTTGGAAGCCATAATTGCCAACTCCTGGACAAGCAAAGGTACGAAACGGAACCTAGGTGATGTTCGGGAGGCCCTCGCATCAGTAATGAATGACTTGCATGTTTGGAGTAATAAAACATTCGGCAATGTTACGAGGGAACTGGAGAAATCACGGTCACGGCTGGAGGAGCTCACAAATATGAACGCCGACCGGCGGGAGATAAGAGCAGAAATGGATAAAATGAATGAATTACTATATAGAGAGGAGATGTTGTGGCTTCAGAGATCGAGAATTCAGTGGCTAAAGGAGGGCGACCGGAATACTCAAATGTTTCATCGTAAGGCAGTGTGGAGAGCTAGGAAAAATAGAATAAAAAGTCTAACAGATGAGCAGGGTGTGGTGCACACCGAACAACATATGATGCTACAGCTCGGTAATACTTATTTCCAGAATTTATTTTCAGCTAACCCTCTGCTTGATCCTGGAGATGTGTTACAGCTCATTCAACCCAAGGTATCCAGCGCAATGAACGACGAATTATGTAGAGAGTTCACGGACGAGGAGATTTCCAATGCTATGTTCCAAATAGGGCCGTCGAAAGCGCCCGGACCCGATGGTTTTCCAGCGAGATTCTTTCAGCGACATTGGGCGGTGTTCAAGAGTGAGATTACTGCTGCTGTTAAGTTGTTTTTTGATACAGGGGTGATGCCTGAAGGAGTGAACATCACCACCATTGTACTAATCCCAAAGGTTGACACCCCAACTCGGCTCACAGATTTCAGACCGATTAGCCTCTGTAATGTGATTTATACGGTCATTGCCAAGTGCCTAGTGAACAGGCTACGACCTATGCTGGATGAGCTCATATCCCCGGTGCAGAGCGCCTTTGTACCAGGGAGGCTAATCACCGACAACGCTTTAATTGCCTTTGAGTGTTTTCATGCAATAAAACAGAAAAAGGTGTTGGGGAACGGAGCATGAATTTCAAAAAAAATCCTACGCTCACGCAAGATCTATCCATGGAGATGCATCGCTACGAGAGGGGAGAGTGTGTCTACGTACCCTCGTAGACCGTTAGCGGAAGCGTCTCACAACGCGGTTGATGTAGTCGAACAATCCTTCGAGCTCCACCGATCGAGTACCGAACATACGGCACCTCCGAGTTCTACACACGTGCAGCTCGGTGACGATCCTCGCCTTCTTGATCCAGCAAGACGTCGAGGAAGTAGATGAGTTCTGTCAACACGACGGTGTGGCGACGGTGACGGTGAAGTGATTCCGGCAGGGCTTCGCCTAAGCTCTCCGAAAATATGACCGAGGTGGAAAACGGAGATCGGGGCACCGCACACGGCTATGGGACAATTGTGTCTCCAAGGGGTACCCCTCCTCCGTATATAAAGGAGGGAGGGAGGAGGCCGGCCCCCTAGGGGTGCGCCAAGTGTGGGGAGTCCTACTAGGACTCCTTAGTCCTAGTAGGATTCCACCTCCCATACGGAGTAGGAAAGGGGGAAGGGAGAGGGAAAGGAAAGAGGGGGCTGCGCCCCCTCCCCTAGTCCAATTCGGTTTGGGCAGGGGGGGGGGGGGCGCGCCTCCTCACGTGGCCTGCCTCTCCTTTTCCCGTATGGCCCAATAAGGCCCATTACTTCTCCCGGTGAATTCCCGTAACTCCCCGGTACTCCGAAAAATACCCGAATCACTCGGAACCTTTCCGACGTCCGAATATAGCCTTCCAATATATGAATCTTTACCTCTTGACCATTTCGAGACTCCTCGTCATGTCCGTGATCTCATCCGGGACTCCGAACAAACTTCGGCCACCAATCACATAACTCATATAATACTAAATCGTCATCGAACCTTAAGTGTGCGGACCCTACGGGTTCGGGAATGATGTAGACATGACCGAGACGACTCTCCAGTCAATAACCAACAGCGGAACCTGGATGCTCATATTGGTTCCTACATATTCCACGAAGATCTTTATCGGTGAACCTCATATGTCAACATACGTTGTTCCCTTTGTCTGGCGGTATGTTACTTGCCCGAGATTCGATCGTCGGTATCCAATAACTAGTTCAATCTCGTTACCGGCAAGTCTCTTTACTCGTTCCGTAATACATCATCTTGCAACTAACTCTTTAGTCACGGTGCTTGCAAGGCTTTTGTGATGCTGTATTACCGAGAGGGCCCAGAGATACCTCTCCGATAGTCGGAGTGACAAATCCCAATCTCGATCCATGCCAACTCAACAAACACTTTCGGAGATACCTGTAGTGCACCTTTATAATCACCCAGTAACGTTGTGACGTTTGATACACCCAAAGTATTCCTACGGTATCCGGGAGTTGCATGATCTCATGGTCAGAGGAACGTGTATTTGACATAGTGAAAGCAATAGCAATAAACTGAACGATCATTTGCTATGCTAACGGTTGGGTCATGTCCATCACATCATTCTCCTAATGATGTGATCCCGTTATCAAATGACAACTCATGTCCATGGTCAGGAAATCTTGACCATCTTTTGATCAACGAGCTAGTCTAGTAGAGGCTTACTAGGGACTCAGTATTTGTCTATTATCCACACATGTATTAAGTTTCCGGTCAATACAATTCTAGCATGAATAATAAACCATTATCATGAACGGAGAAATATGATAATAAACACTTTATTAATTGCCTCTAGGGCATATTTCCAACAGTCTCCCACTTGCACTAGAGTCAATAATCTAGTTTACATCTCCATGTAATTAACATCCAATCAGTTCTAGGGCTGATCATGTTTTGCTTGTGAGAGAGGTTTTAGTCAACGGGTCTGCAATAATCAGATCCGTGTGTTCTTGGCAAATCTCTATGTCATATGTAGATGCTGCTACCACACTCTGCTTGGAGCTACTCCAAACCGACTGTCCCACTTTACGTATCCGGTATGAGACTCATAGTCTTCCGGATTGGTGTTTAAAGCTTGCATCGACGTAACCCTTTACGACAAACTCTTTATCACCTCTATTCCCGAGAAATTCTTCCTTAGTCCTTTTCAGGTACTTCAGGATATTCTTGACCGCTGTCCAGTGATCTACTCCTGGATCACTTTGGTACCTCTTTTGCCAGACACATGGCAAGGCACACAGCTTGGCATACTTTATAGAACCTATGGCCAAGGCATAGGGGATAACCTTCATCCATTCTATTTATTTTGCCGTGGTCGAGATTTGAGTCTTACTCAACTTCACACCTTTCACCACAGTCAAGAACTCCTTCTTTGACTGGTCCATTTTGAACTTCTTCAAAATCTTGTCAAGGTATATGTTTTGTGAAAGTCATATGAGGCGTCTCAATCTATCTCTATAGATTTTGATGCCTAACATGTAAACAACCTTTACCTAGATCTTCAAGTCTTACTCCACTTCACACCAGCCAAGAACTTATTTCTTTTGACTTGATCCATTTTGAACTTCTTCAAAATCTCATCAAGGTGTGTGAAAATCTTTTATCAGGTGTCTTGATCTATCTCTATAGATCTCGATGCCCAAACCGTGGATAACTCAAAAATAGGTTTTTATTGAAAAACTCCTTTCAATTAATTCTTTATGCTTTCCAGAAATTCTACATCATTTCCAATCACATATACTTATTAGAAATGTTATAGAGCTCCCACTCACTTTGTTGTAAATACAAGTTTCTCCATAAACTTGCATAAACCCAAACGCTTTGATCACTTCATCAAAGCGAGTATTCCAGCTCCGAGATGCTTGCACCAGTCCATAGATGGATCGCTGGAGCTTGCATACTTTGTTAGCACCTTTAGGATCGACAAAACCTTCCGGTTGCATCATATACAATTCTTCCTTAAGGAATCCATTAAGGAATGCCGTTTTGACGTCCATTTGCCAGATTTCATAATCATAAATGCGGCAATTGCTAACATAATTCTGATAGACTTTAGCATCGCTACGGGTGAGAAAGTCTCATCGTAGTCAACTCCTTGAACTTGTCGATAACCTTTAGCAACAAGTCGTGCTTTATAGACGGTGACATTACCATCAGCGTCCGTCTTCTTCTTAAAGATCCATTTATTTTTAATAGCTCGCCGTTCATCGGGCAAGTCTACCAAAGTCCACACTTTGTTCTCATACATGGATCTAATCTTGGATTTCATGGCCTCAAGCCATTTGTCGGAATCTGGGCTCGCCATCGCTTCTTCATAGTTCGTAGGTTCACCGTTGTCTAACAACATGACCTCCAAGACAGGATTGCCGTACCAATCTGGTGCGGAGCGTGTCCTGGTTGACCTACGAGGTTCTGTAGCAACTTGATCCGAAGCTTCATGATCATCATCATCTACTTCCTCTCTGGTCTGTGTCGGTGTCACAGAAATTTCTTTCTGTGGCGTACTACTATCCAGAGGAGGTACAATTACCTCATCAAGTTCTACTTTCCTCCCACTCATTTCTTTCGAGAGAAACTCCTTCTCTAGAAAGGATCCATTCTTAGCAACGAATACTTTGCCTTCGGATCTGTGGTAGAAGGTGTACCCAACGGTCTCTTTTGGGTATCCTATGAAGACGCACTTATCCGCTTTGGGTTCGAGCTTATCTGGCTGAAGCCTTTTGACATAAGCATCGCATCCCCAAACCTTCAGAAATGACATCTTAGGTTTCTTGCAAACCACAGTTCATACGGTGTCATCTCAATGGATTTAGACGGTGCCCTTGTTTAAAGTGAATGCAGCTGTCTCTAATGCATAACCCCAAAATGATAGTGGAAAATCGGTAAGAGATATCATAGAACGCACCATATCCAATAGAGTACGATTATGACGTTCGGACACACCATTACGCTGTGGTGTTCCATGTGGCGTGAGCTGTGAAACAATTCCACATTGTCTTAAGTGATTGCCAAACTCGTAACTCAAATATTCTCCTTCATGATCAGATCGTAAGAACTTTATTTTCTTGTTGCGATGGTTCTCTACTTCACTCTGAAATTCTTTGAACTTTTCAAATGTTTCAGATTTATGCTTCATCAAGTAGACATAGCCATATCTACTCAAATCATCTGTGAACGTGAGAACATAACGATATCCACCGCGTGCCTCAACACTCATCGGACCGCATACATCGGTATGTATTATTTCCAATAAGTTGGTTGCTCGCTCCATTGTTCCGAAGAACGGAGTTTTAGTCATCTTGCCAATAAGGCACGGTTCACATGTCTCAAATGATTCATAATCAAGAGATTCCAAAAACCCATCTGCATGGAGTTTCTTCATGTGTTTAACACTGATATGACCTAAGCGGCAGTGCCACAAATATGTGGTACTATCATTATCTTTTGGCATTCGTGTTATGAACATATGTATTACTACGATCAAGATTCAATAAACCTTTCATTTTAAGTGCATGATCATCAATGATATTATCCAAATAGAATAACAATTATTCTCTGAAATTGAATAACCGTCTTGCAATAAACACTATCAGATATAATGTTCATGCTTAACGCAAGCACCAAATAACAATTATTTAGGTTCATCACTAATCCTGAAGGTAGAGAGAGCGTGGCGATGGTGATCACATCAACCTTGGAGACACTTCCAATGCACATCGTCATCTCGTTCTTTAGCTAGCCCTCGTTTATTCCGAAGCTCCATGTTTCAAGTTGCAAGCAACTGAACAAGTATCAAATACCCAGGTGCTCCTACGAGTACTAGTAAGGTACACATCAATAACATGTATATCAAATATCTTTGTTGACATTGCCAGTCTTATTATCTGCCAGTTACTTTGGGGAAGTTCCGCTCCTTGTGACATTTCCCTTTGCAATGGGAGCACTAAGTCTCGGGTTTGGTTCAGCCTTGGGTTTCTTCGCGTGAGCGGTAACTGTTTTACCGTTCTTCTTGAAGTTCCCTTTTCTTTCCCTTGCCCTTCTTGAAACTAGTGGTCTTATTAACCATCAACACTTGATGCTCCCTTTTTTTGACTTCTACATCCGCAGATTGTAGCATCGCGAATAGCTTAAGGATCTTCTATCCCTTGCATGTTTATAGTTCATCACAAAGATCCAATAGCTTAGTGATAGTGACTAGAGAACTCTATCAATCACCACTTTATTCGGAAGTCTAACTCCCACTTGATTCAAGTGTTTGAAGTACTCAGACATTCTGAGTACATGCTCACTAACGGAGCTGTTCTCCTCCATCTTGTAGCTATAGAACTTGTCGAAGGTGTCATGCCTCTCGACCCGGGTGTGAGCTTGAAAAACAAATTTTCAGCTCTTGGAACATCTCATATGCTCCGTGTTGCTCAAAACATATTTGGAGCTCCGGTTCTAAGCCGTAAAGTATGGCGCACTGAACTATCGAGTAGTCATCTTTTCTTGTCTGCCAGACGTTCATAACGTCCTCAGACGAAGCCGTAGGGGTATTTCACTGAGCGGTGCATTAAGGACATAAGCCTTCTGTGCAGCAGTGAGGACAATCCTCAGATCACGGACCTAGTCCGCATAGTTGCTTCCATCAACTTTCAACTTCGTTTTCTCTAGGAACATAATAAAAACAGGGGAACTACAGTGCGGTCTATTGATCTACAACATAAAATTGCAAAGATTATTTAGACTATGTTCATGATAATTGAAGTTCAATTAATCAAATTACTTAAGAACTCCCACTTAGATTAACATCCCTCAAGTTGTCTAAGTGTAACATGATCCACATCAACTAAACCACGTCCGATCATCACGTGAGGTGGATTAGTTATCAATGGTGAACATCTTTCATGTTGATCATATCTACTATATGACTCATGTTCGACCTTTCGGTCTCTTGTGTTCCGAGGCCATGTCTGTACATGCTAGGCTCGTCAAGTTTAACCCAAGTATTCTGCGTGTGTAAAACTGGCTTACACCCGTTGTATGCGAACGAAAGAATCCATCACACCCGATCATCACGTGATGCTTAGAAGCGTCGAACCTTCGCAACGGTGCATACTAGGGGAGAACACTTATCTTGAAATTTAGTGAAGGGATCATCTTATAATGCTACCGTCATCCTAAGCAAAATAAGATGCATAAAAGGATTAACATCACGTGCAATTCAATATATGTGACATGATATGGCCATCATCGTCTTGTGCTTTTGATCTCCATCAGCAAAGCACCGTCATGATCTCCATCGTCACCGGGTTGACACCTTGATCTCCATCGTAGCGTCGTGACACCTTGATCTCCATCGTAGCGTCGTGACACCTTGATCTTCATCCTAGAGTCGTGACACCTTGATCTCCATCATAGCGTCGTGACACCTTGATCTCCATCATAGCGTCGTGGTCGTCTCGCCAATTATTGCTACTACTACTGCTGCTAACTCATAGCGGTAAAGTAAAGCAATTACATAGCGTTGGCATTGCATACAATAAAGAGACAACCATAAGGCTCCTGCCGGTTGCCTGATAATTTACAAAACATGATCATCTCATACAACAACTTATATCACATCATGTCTTGGCCATATCACATCACTAGCATACCCTGCAAAAACAAGTTAGACGTCCTCTACTTTGTTGTTGCAAGTTTTACGTGGCTGCTACGTGTTTGCAAGAACCGTTCTTACCTACGCAAAACCACAACGTGGTGTAGTGATTGCTTTTTGATCTTCTAAAAGAACCCTCTTCATTGAAACCGATTCAACTAAAGTGAGAGAGACAGACACCCGCCAGTCACCTTTATGCAACGAGTGCACTTAGCGGTGAAACCTGTCTCGCGTAAGCGTACGCGTAATGTCGGTCCGGGCCGCTTCATCTCACAATACCGCCGAATCAAGTAACAACTAGTAACGGCAAGCAATATGTATACACCCACGCCCACAACTCACTTGTGTTCTACTCGTGCAAAACACATCTACGCATAGACCTGGCTCGGATGCCACTGTTGGGGAACGGAGCATGAATTTCAAAAAATTTCCTACGCTCACGCAAGATCTATCCATGGAGATGCATCGCTACGAGAGGGGAGAGTGTGTCTACGTACCCTCGTAGACCGTTAGCGGAAGTCTCACAACGCGGTTGATCTAGTCGAACAATCCTTCGAGCTCCACCGATCGAGTACCGAACGTACGGCACCTCCGAGTTCTACACACGTGCAGCTCGGTGACGATCCTCGCCTTCTTGATCCAGCAAGACGTCGAGGAAGTAGATGAGTTCCGTCAGCAAGACGGCGTGGCGACGGTGACGGTGAAGTGATTCCGGCAGGGCTTCGCCTAAGCTCTCCGAAAATATGACCGAGGTCGAAAACGGAGGTCGGGGCACCGCACACGGCTATGGGACAATTGTGTCTCCAAGGGGTGCCCCTCCTCCGTATATAAAGGAGGGAGGGAGGAGGCCGGCCCCCTAGGGGTGCGCCAAGTGTGGGGAGTCCTACTAGGACTCCTTAGTCCTAGTAGGATTCCACCTCCCATACGGAGTAGGAAAGGGGGAAGGGAGAGGGAAAGGAAAGAGGGGGCTGCGCCCCCTCCCCTAGTCCAATTCGGTTTGGGCAAGGGGGGGCGCGCGCCTCCTCACGTGGCCTGCCTCTCCTTTTCCCGTATGGCCCAATAAGGCCCATTACTTCTCCCGGTGAATTCCCGTAACTCCCCGATACTCCGAAAAATACCCGAATCACTCGGAACCTTTCCGACGTCCGAATATAGCCTTCCAATATATGAATCTTTACCTCTCGACCATTTCGAGACTCCTCGTCATGTTCGTGATCTCATCCGGGACTCCGAACAAACTTCGGACACCAATCACATAACTCATATAATACTAAATCGTCATCGAACCTTAAGTGTGCGGACCCTACGGGTTCGGGAATGATGTAGACATGACCGAGACGACTCTCCGGTCAATAACCAACAGCGGAACCTGGATGCTCATATTGGTTCCTACATATTCCACGAAGATCTTTATCGGTGAACCTCATATGTCAACATACGTTGTTCCCTTTGTCTGGCGGTATGTTACTTGCCCGAGATTCGATCGTCGGTATCCAATACCTAGTTCAATCTCGTTACCGGCAAGTCTCTTTACTCGTTCCGTAATACATCATCTTGCAACTAACTCTTTAGTCACGGTGCTTGCAAGGCTTCTGTGATGCTGTATTACCGAGAGGGCCCAGAGATACCTCTCCGATAGTCGGAGTGACAAATCCCAATCTCGATCCATGCCAACTCAACAAACACTTTCGGAGATACCTGTAGTGCACCTTTATAATCACCCAGTAACGTTGTGACGTTTGATACACCCAAAGTATTCCTACGGTATCCGGGAGTTGCATGATCTCATGGTCAGAGGAACGTGTATTTGACATAGTGAAAGCAATAGCAATAAACTGAACGATCATTTGCTATGCTAACGGTTGGGTCATGTCCATCACATCATTCTCCTAATGATGTGATCCCGTTATCAAATGACAACTCATGTCCATGGTCAGGAAATCTTGACCATCTTTTGATCAACGAGCTAGTCTAGTAGAGGCTTACTAGGGACTCAGTATTTGTCTATTATCCACACATGTATTAAGTTTCCGGTCAATACAATTCTAGCATGAATAATAAACCATTATCATGAACGGAGAAATATGATAATAAACACTTTATTAATTGCCTCTAGGGCATATTTCCAACAGTCTCCCACTTGCACTAGAGTCAATAATCTAGTTTACATCTCCATGTAATTAACATCCAATCAGTTCTAGGGCTGATCATGTTTTGCTTGTGAGAGAGGTTTTAGTCAACGGGTCTGCAATAATCAGATCCGTGTGTTCTTGGCAAATCTCTATGTCATATGTAGATGCTGCTACCACACTCTGCTTGGAGCTACTCCAAACCGACTGTCCCACTTTACGTATCCGGTATGAGACTCATAGTCTTCCGGATCGGTGTTTAAAGCTTGCATCGACGTAACCCTTTACGACAAACTCTTTATCACCTCTATTCCCGAGAAATTCTTCCTTAGTCCTTTTCAGGTACTTCAGGATATTCTTGACCGCTGTCCAGTGATCTACTCCTGGATCACTTTGGTACCTCTTTTGCCAGACACATGGCAAGGCACACAGCTTGGCATACTTTATAGAACCTATGGCCAAGGCATAGGGGATAACCTTCATCCATTCTATTTATTTTGCCGTGGTCGAGATTTGAGTCTTACTCAACTTCACACCTTTCACCACAGTCAAGAACTCCTTCTTTGACTGGTCCATTTTGAACTTCTTCAAAATCTTGTCAAGGTATATGTTTTGTGAAAGTCATATGAGGCGTCTCAATCTATCTCTATAGATTTTGATGCCTAACATGTAAACAACCTTTACCTAGATCTTCAAGTCTTACTCCACTTCACACCAGCCAAGAACTTATTTCTTTTGACTTGATCCATTTTGAACTTCTTCAAAATCTCATCAAGGTGTGTGAAAATCTTTTATCAGGTGTCTTGATCTATCTCTATAGATCTCGATGCCCAAACCGTGGATAACTCAAAAATAGGTTTTTATTGAAAAACTCCTTTCAATTAATTCTTTATGCTTTCCAGAAATTCTACATCATTTCCAATCACATATACTTATTAGAAATGTTATAGAGCTCCCACTCACTTTGTTGTAAATACAAGTTTCTCCATAAACTTGCATAAACCCAAACGCTTTGATCACTTCATCAAAGCGAGTATTCCAGCTCCGAGATGCTTGCACCAGTCCATAGATGGATCGCTGGAGCTTGCATACTTTGTTAGCACCTTTAGGATCGACAAAACCTTCCGGTTGCATCATATACAATTCTTCCTTAAGGAATCCATTAAGGAATGCCGTTTTGACGTCCATTTGCCAGATTTCATAATCATAAATGCGGCAATTGCTAACATAATTCTGACAGACTTTAGCATCGCTACGGGTGAGAAAGTCTCATCGTAGTCAACTCCTTGAACTTGTCGATAACCTTTAGCAACAAGTCGTGCTTTATAGACGGTGACATTACCATCAGCGTCCGTCTTCTTCTTAAAGATCCATTTATTTTTAATAGCTCGCCGTTCATCGGGCAAGTCTACCAAAGTCCACACTTTGTTCTCATACATGGATCTAATCTTGGATTTCATGGCCTCAAGCCATTTGTCGGAATCTGGGCTCGCCATCACTTCTTCATAGTTCGTAGGTTCACCGTTGTCTAACAACATGACCTCCAAGACAGGATTGCCGTACCAATCTGGTGCGGAGCGTGTCCTGGTTGACCTACGAGGTTCTGTAGCAACTTGATCCGAAGCTTCATGATCATCATCATCTACTTCCTCTCTGGTCTGTGTCGGTGTCACAGAAATTTCTTTCTGTGGCGTACTACTATCCAGAGGAGGTACAATTACCTCATCAAGTTCTACTTTCCTCCCACTCATTTCTTTCGAGAGAAACTCCTTCTCTAGAAAGGATCCATTCTTAGCAACGAATACTTTGCCTTCGGATCTGTGGTAGAAGGTGTACCCAACGGTCTCTTTTGGGTATCCTATGAAGACGCACTTATCCGCTTTGGGTTCGAGCTTATCTGGCTGAAGCCTTTTGACATAAGCATCGCATCCCCAAACCTTCAGAAATGACATCTTAGGTTTCTTGCAAACCACAGTTCATACGGTGTCATCTCAACGGATTTAGACGGTGCCCTTGTTTAAAGTGAATGCAGCTGTCTCTAATGCATAACCCCAAAATGATAGTGGAAAATCGGTAAGAGATATCATAGAACGCACCATATCCAATAGAGTACGATTATGACGTTCGGACACACCATTACGCTGTGGTGTTCCATGTGGCGTGAGCTGTGAAACAATTCCACATTGTCTTAAGTGATTGCCAAACTCGTAACTCAAATATTCTCCTTCATGATCAGATCGTAAGAACTTTATTTTCTTGTTGCGATGGTTCTCTACTTCACTCTGAAATTCTTTGAACTTTTCAAATGTTTCAGATTTATGCTTCATCAAGTAGACATAGCCATATCTACTCAAATCATCTGTGAACGTGAGAACATAACGATATCCACCGCGCGCCTCAACACTCATCGGACCGCATACATCGGTATGTATTATTTCCAATAAGTTGGTTGCTCGCTCCATTGTTCCGAAGAACGGAGTTTTAGTCATCTTGCCAATAAGGCACGGTTCACATGTCTCAAATGATTCATAATCAAGAGATTCCAAAAACCCATCTGCATGGAGTTTCTTCATGTGTTTAACACTGATATGACCTAAGCGGCAGTGCCACAAATATGTGGTACTATCATTATCTTTTGGCATTCGTGTTATGAACATATGTATTACTACGATCAAGATTCAATAAACCTTTCATTTTAAGTGCATGATCATCAATGATATTATCCAAATAGAATAACAATTATTCTCTGAAATTGAATAACCGTCTTGCAATAAACACTATCAGATATAATGTTCATGCTTAACGCAAGCACCAAATAACAATTATTTAGGTTCATCACTAATCCTGAAGGTAGAGAGAGCGTGGCGATGGTGATCACATCAACCTTGGAGACACTTCCAATGCACATCGTCACCTCGTTCTTTAGCTAGCCCTCGTTTATTCCGAAGCTCCATGTTTCAAGTTGCAAGCAACTGAACAAGTATCAAATACCCAGGTGCTCCTACGAGTACTAGTAAGGTACACATCAATAACATGTATATCAAATATCTTTGTTGACATTGCCAGTCTTATTATCTGCCAGTTACTTTGGGGAAGTTCCGCTCCTTGTGACATTTCCCTTTGCAATGGGAGCACTAAGTCTCGGGTTTGGTTCAGCCTTGGGTTTCTTCGCGTGAGCGGTAACTGTTTTACCGTTCTTCTTGAAGTTCCCTTTTCTTTCCCTTGCCCTTCTTGAAACTAGTGGTCTTATTAACCATCAACACTTGATGCTCCCTTTTTTTGATTTCTACATCCGCAGATTGTAGCATCGCGAATAGCTTAAGGATCTTCTATCCCTTGCATGTTTATAGTTCATCACGAAGATCCAATAGCTTAGTGATAGTGACTAGAGAACTCTATCAATCACCACTTTATTCGGAAGTCTAACTCCCACTTGATTCAAGTGTTTGAAGTACTCAGACATTCTGAGTACATGCTCACTAACGGAGCTGTTCTCCTCCATCTTGTAGCTATAGAACTTGTCGAAGGTGTCATGCCTCTCGACCCGGGTGTGAGCTTGAAAAACAAATTTTCAGCTCTTGGAACATCTCATATGCTCCGTGTTGCTCAAAACATATTTGGAGCTCCGGTTCTAAGCCGTAAAGTATGGCGCACTGAACTATCGAGTAGTCATCTTTTCTTGTCTGCCAGACGTTCATAACGTCCTCAGACGAAGCCGTAGGGGTATTTCACTGAGCGGTGCATTAAGGACATAAGCCTTCTGTGCAGCAGTGAGGACAATCCTCAGATCACGGACCTAGTCCGCATAGTTGCTTCCATCAACTTTCAACTTCGTTTTCTCTAGGAACATAATAAAAACAGGGGAACTACAGCGCGGTCTATTGATCTACAACATAAAATTGCAAAGATTATTTAGACTATGTTCATGATAATTGAAGTTCAATTAATCAAATTACTTAAGAACTCCCACTTAGATTAACATCCCTCAAGTTGTCTAAGTGTAACATGATCCACATCAACTAAACCACGTCCGATCATCACGTGAGGTGGATTAGTTATCAATGGTGAACATCTTTCATGTTGATCATATCTACTATATGACTCATGTTCGACCTTTCGGTCTCTTGTGTTCCGAGGCCATGTCTGTACATGCTAGGCTCGTCAAGTTTAACCCAAGTATTCTGCGTGTGTAAAACTGGCTTACACCCGTTGTATGCGAACGAAAGAATCCATCACACCCGATCATCACGTGATGCTTAGAAGCGTCGAACCTTCGCAATGGTGCATACTAGGGGAGAACACTTATCTTGAAATTTAGTGAAGGGATCATCTTATAATGCTACCGTCATCCTAAGCAAAATAAGATGCATAAAAGGATTAACATCACGTGCAATTCAATATATGTGACATGATATGGCCATCATCGTCTTGTGCTTTTGATCTCCATCAGCAAAGCACCGTCATGATCTCCATCGTCACTGGGTTGACACCTTGATCTCCATCGTAGCGTCGTGACACCTTGATCTCCATCGTAGCGTCGTGACACCTTGATCTTCATCATAGCGTCGTGACACCTTGATCTCCATCATAGCGTCGTGACACCTTGATCTCCATCATAGCGTCGTGGTCGTCTCGCCAATTATTGCTACTACTACTACTGCTAACTCATAGCGGTAAAGTAAAGCAATTACATAGCGTTGGCATTGCATACAATAAAGAGACAACCATAAGGCTCCTGCCGGTTGCCTGATAATTTACAAAACATGATCATCTCATACAACAACTTATATCACATCATGTCTTGGCCATATCACATCACCAGCATACCCTGCAAAAACAAGTTAGACGTCCTCTACTTTGTTGTTGCAAGTTTTACGTGGCTGCTACGTGTTTGCAAGAACCGTTCTTACCTACGCAAAACCACAACGTGGTGTAGTGATTGCTTTTTGATCTTCTAAAAGAACCCTCTTCATTGAAACCGATTCAACTAAAGTGAGAGAGACAGACACCCGCCAGTCACCTTTATGCAACGAGTGCACTTAGCGGTGAAACCTGTCTCGCGTAAGCGTACGCGTAATATCGGTCCAGGCCGCTTCATCTCACAATACCGCCGAATCAAGTAACAACTAGTAACGGCAAGCAATATGTATACACCCACGCCCACAACTCACTTGTGTTCTACTCGTGCAAAACACATCTACGCATAGACCTGGCTCGGATGCCACTGTTGGGGAACGGAGCATGAATTTCAAAAAATTTCCTACGCTCACGCAAGATCTATCCATGGAGATGCATCGCTACGAGAGGGGAGAGTGTGTCTACGTACCCTCGTAGACCGTTAGCGGAAGTCTCACAACGCGGTTGATCTAGTCGAACAATCCTTCGAGCTCCACCGATCGAGTACCGAACGTACGGCACCTCCGAATTCTACACACGTGCAGCTCGGTGACGATCCTCGCCTTCTTGATCCAGCAAGACGTCGAGGAAGTAGATTAGTTCCGTCAGCAAGACGGCGTGGCGACGGTGACGGTGAAGTGATTCCGGCAGGGCTTCGCCTAAGCTCTCCGAAAATATGACCGAGGTGGAAAACGGAGATCGGGGCACCGCACACGGCTATGGGACAATTGTGTCTCCAAGGGGTGCCCCTCCTCCGTATATAAAGGAGGGAGGGAGGAGGCCGGCCCCCTAGGGGTGCGCCAAGTGTGGGGAGTCCTACTAGGACTCCTTAGTCCTAGTAGGATTCCACCTCCCATACGGAGTAGGAAAGGGGGAAGGGAGAGGGAAAGGAAAGAGGGGGCTGCGCCCCCTCCCCTAGTCCAATTCGGTTTGGGCAAGGGGGGGCGCGCGCCTCCTCACGTGGCCTGCCTCTCCTTTTCCCGTATGGCCCAATAAGGCCCATTACTTCTCCCGGTGAATTCCCGTAACTCCCCGGTACTCCGAAAAATACCCGAATCACTCGGAACCTTTCCGACGTCCGAATATAGCCTTCCAATATATGAATCTTTACCTCTCGACCATTTCGAGACTCCTCGTCATGTTCGTGATCTCATCCGGGACTCCGAACAAACTTCGGCCACCAATCACATAACTCATATAATACTAAATCGTCATCGAACCTTAAGTGTGCGGACCCTACGGGTTCGGGAATGATGTAGACATGACCGAGACGACTCTCCGGTCAATAACCAACAGCGGAACCTGGATGCTCATATTGGTTCCTACATATTCCACGAAGATCTTTATCGGTGAACCTCATATGTCAACATACGTTGTTCCCTTTGTCTGGCGGTATGTTACTTGCCCGAGATTCGATCGTCGGTATCCAATACCTAGTTCAATCTCGTTACCGGCAAGTCTCTTTACTCGTTCCGTAATACATCATCTTGCAACTAACTCTTTAGTCACGGTGCTTGCAAGGCTTCTGTGATGCTGTATTACCGAGAGGGCCCAGAGATACCTCTCCGATAGTCGGAGTGACAAATCCCAATCTCGATCCATGCCAACTCAACAAACACTTTCGGAGATACCTGTAGTGCACCTTTATAATCACCCAGTAACGTTGTGACGTTTGATACACCCAAAGTATTCCTACGGTATCCGGGAGTTGCATGATCTCATGGTCAGAGGAACGTGTATTTGACATAGTGAAAGCAATAGCAATAAACTGAACGATCATTTGCTATGCTAACGGTTGGGTCATGTCCATCACATCATTCTCCTAATGATGTGATCCCGTTATCAAATGACAACTCATGTCCATGGTCAGGAAATCTTGACCATCTTTTGATCAACGAGCTAGTCTAGTAGAGGCTTACTAGGGACTCAGTATTTGTCTATTATCCACACATGTATTAAGTTTCCGGTCAATACAATTCTAGCATGAATAATAAACCATTATCATGAACGGAGAAATATGATAATAAACACTTTATTAATTGCCTCTAGGGCATATTTCCAACAGTCTCCCACTTGCACTAGAGTCAATAATCTAGTTTACATCTCCATGTAATTAACATCCAATCAGTTCTAGGGCTGATCATGTTTTGCTTGTGAGAGAGGTTTTAGTCAACGGGTCTGCAATAATCAGATCCGTGTGTTCTTGGCAAATCTCTATGTCATATGTAGATGCTGCTACCACACTCTGCTTGGAGCTACTCCAAACCGACTGTCCCACTTTACGTATCCGGTATGAGACTCATAGTCTTCCGGATCGGTGTTTAAAGCTTGCATCGACGTAACCCTTTACGACAAACTCTTTATCACCTCTATTCCCGAGAAATTCTTCCTTAGTCCTTTTCAGGTACTTCAGGATATTCTTGACCGCTGTCCAGTGATCTACTCCTGGATCACTTTGGTACCTCTTTTGCCAGACACATGGCAAGGCACACAGCTTGGCATACTTTATAGAACCTATGGCCAAGGCATAGGGGATAACCTTCATCCATTCTATTTATTTTGCCGTGGTCGAGATTTGAGTCTTACTCAACTTCACACCTTTCACCACAGTCAAGAACTCCTTCTTTGACTGGTCCATTTTGAACTTCTTCAAAATCTTGTCAAGGTATATGTTTTGTGAAAGTCATATGAGGCGTCTCAATCTATCTCTATAGATTTTGATGCCTAACATGTAAACAACCTTTACCTAGATCTTCAAGTCTTACTCCACTTCACACCAGCCAAGAACTTATTTCTTTTGACTTGATCCATTTTGAACTTCTTCAAAATCTCATCAAGGTGTGTTAAAATCTTTTATCAGGTGTCTTGATCTATCTCTATAGATCTCGATGCCCAAACCGTGGATAACTCAAAAATAGGTTTTTATTGAAAAACTCCTTTCAATTAATTCTTTATGCTTTCCAGAAATTCTACATCATTTCCAATCACATATACTTATTAGAAATGTTATAGAGCTCCCACTCACTTTGTTGTAAATACAAGTTTCTCCATAAACTTGCATAAACCCAAACGCTTTGATCACTTCATCAAAGCGAGTATTCCAGCTCCGAGATGCTTGCACCAGTCCATAGATGGATCGCTGGAGCTTGCATACTTTGTTAGCACCTTTAGGATCGACAAAACCTTCCGGTTGCATCATATACAATTCTTCCTTAAGGAATCCATTAAGGAATGCCGTTTTGACGTCCATTTGCCAGATTTCATAATCATAAATGCGGCAATTGCTAACATAATTCTGACAGACTTTAGCATCGCTACGGGTGAGAAAGTCTCATCGTAGTCAACTCCTTGAACTTGTCGATAACCTTTAGCAACAAGTCGTGCTTTATAGATGGTGACATTACCATCAGCGTCCGTCTTCTTCTTAAAGATCCATTTATTTTTAATAGCTCGCCGTTCATCGGGCAAGTCTACCAAATCCACACTTTGTTCTCATACATGGATCTAATCTTGGATTTCATGGCCTCAAGCCATTTGTCGGAATCTGGGCTCGCCATCGCTTCTTCATAGTTCGTAGGTTCACCGTTGTCTAACAACATGACCTCCAAGACAGGATTGCCGTACCAATCTGGTGCGGAGCGTGTCCTGGTTGACCTACGAGATTCTGTAGCAACTTGATCCGAAGCTTCATGATCATCATCATCTACTTCCTCTCTGGTCTGTGTCGGTGTCACAGAAATTTCTTTCTGTGGCGTACTACTATCCAGAGGAGGTACAATTACCTCATCAAGTTCTACTTTCCTCCCACTCATTTCTTTCGAGAGAAACTCCTTCTCTAGAAAGGATCCATTCTTAGCAACGAATACTTTGCCTTTGGATCTGTGGTAGAAGGTGTACCCAACGGTCTCTTTTGGGTATCCTATGAAGACGCACTTATCCGCTTTGGGTTCGAGCTTATCTGGCTGAAGCCTTTTGACATAAGCATCGCATCCCCAAACCTTCAGAAATGACATCTTAGGTTTCTTGCAAACCACAGTTCATACGGTGTCATCTCAACGGATTTAGACGGTGCCCTTGTTTAAAGTGAATGCAGCTGTCTCTAATGCATAACCCCAAAATGATAGTGGAAAATCGGTAAGAGATATCATAGAACGCACCATATCCAATAGAGTACGATTATGACGTTCGGACACACCATTACACTGTGGTGTTCCATGTGGCGTGAGGTGTGAAACAATTCCACATTGTCTTAAGTGATTGCCAACTCGTAACTCAAATATTCTCCTTCATGATCAGATCGTAAGAACTTTATTTTCTTGTTAGGATGGTTCTCTACTTCACTCTGAAATTCTTTGAACTTTTCAAATGTTTCAGATTTATGCTTCATCAAGTAGACATAGCCATATCTACTCAAATCATCTGTGAACGTGAGAACATAACGATATCCACCGCGCGCCTCAACACTCATCGGACCGCATACATCGGTATGTATTATTTCCAATAAGTTGGTTGCTCGCTCCATTGTTCCGAAGAACGGAGTTTTAGTCATCTTGCCAATAAGGCACGGTTCACATGTCTCAAATGATTCATAATCAAGAGATTCCAAAAACCCATCTGCATGGAGTTTCTTCATGTGTTTAACACTGATATGACCTAAGCGGCAGTGCCACAAATATGTGGTACTATCATTATCTTTTGGCATTCGTGTTATGAACATATGTATTACTACGATCAAGATTCAATAAACCTTTCATTTTAAGTGCATGATCATCAATGATATTATCCAAATAGAATAACAATTATTCTCTGAAATTGAATAACCGTCTTGCAATAAACACTATCAGATATAATGTTCATGCTTAACGCAAGCACCAAATAACAATTATTTAGGTTCATCACTAATCCTGAAGGTAGAGAGAGCGTGGCGATGGTGATCACATCAACCTTGGAGACACTTCCAATGCACATCGTCACCTCGTTCTTTAGCTAGCCCTCGTTTATTCCGAAGCTCCATGTTTCAAGTTGCAAGCAACTGAACAAGTATCAAATACCCAGGTGCTCCTACGAGTACTAGTAAGGTACACATCAATAACATGTATATCAAATATCTTTGTTGACATTGCCAGTCTTATTATCTGCCAGTTACTTTGGGGAAGTTCCGCTCCTTGTGACATTTCCCTTTGCAATGGGAGCACTAAGTCTCGGGTTTGGTTCAGCCTTGGGTTTCTTCGCGTGAGCGGTAACTGTTTTACCATTCTTCTTGAAGTTCCCTTTTCTTTCCCTTGCCCTTCTTGAAACTAGTGGTCTTATTAACCATCAACACTTGATGCTCCCTTTTTTTGATTTCTACATCCGCAGATTGTAGCATCGCGAATAGCTTAAGGATCTTCTATCCCTTGCATGTTTATAGTTCATCACGAAGATCCAATAGCTTAGTGATAGTGACTAGAGAACTCTATCAATCACCACTTTATTCGGAAGTCTAACTCCCACTTGATTCAAGTGTTTGAAGTACTCAGACATTCTGAGTACATGCTCACTAACGGAGCTGTTCTCCTCCATCTTGTAGCTATAGAACTTGTCGAAGGTGTCATGCCTCTCGACCCGGGTGTGAGCTTGAAAAACAAATTTTCAGCTCTTGGAACATCTCATATGCTCCGTGTTGCTCAAAACATATTTGGAGCTCCGGTTCTAAGCCGTAAAGTATGGCGCACTGAACTATCGAGTAGTCATCTTTTCTTGTCTGCCAGACGTTCATAACGTCCTCAGACGAAGCCGTAGGGGTATTTCACTGAGCGGTGCATTAAGGACATAAGCCTTCTGTGCAGCAGTGAGGACAATCCTCAGATCACGGACCTAGTCCGCATAGTTGCTTCCATCAACTTTCAACTTCGTTTTCTCTAGGAACATAATAAAAACAGGGGAACTACAGCGCGGTCTATTGATCTACAACATAAAATTGCAAAGATTATTTAGACTATGTTCATGATAATTGAAGTTCAATTAATCTAATTACTTAAGAACTCCCACTTAGATTAACATCCCTCAAGTTGTCTAAGTGTAACATGATCCACATCAACTAAACCACATCCGATCATCACGTGAGGTGGATTAGTTATCAATGGTGAACATCTTTCATGTTGATCATATCTACTATATGACTCATGTTCGACCTTTCGGTCTCTTGTGTTCCGAGGCCATGTCTGTACATGCTAGGCTCGTCAAGTTTAACCCAAGTATTCTGCGTGTGTAAAACTGGCTTACACCCGTTGTATGCGAACGAAAGAATCCATCACACCCGATCATCACGTGATGCTTAGAAGCGTCGAACCTTCGCAACGGTGCATACTAGGGGAGAACACTTATCTTGAAATTTAGTGAAGGGATCATCTTATAATGCTACCGTCATCCTAAGCAAAATAAGATGCATAAAAGGATTAACATCACGTGCAATTCAATATATGTGACATGATATGGCCATCATCGTCTTGTGCTTTTGATCTCCATCAGCAAAGCACTGTCATGATCTCCATCGTCACCGGGTTGACACCTTGATCTCCATCGTAGCGTCGTGACACCTTGATCTCCATCGTAGCGTCGTGACACCTTGATCTTCATCATAGCGTCGTGACACCTTGATCTCCATCATAGCGTCGTGACACCTTGATCTCCATCATAGCGTCGTGGTCGTCTCGCCAATTATTGCTACTACTACTACTGCTAACTCATAGCGGTAAAGTAAAGCAATTACATAGCGTTGGCATTGCATACAATAAAGAGACAACCATAAGGCTCCTGCCGGTTGCCTGATAATTTACAAAACATGATCATCTCATACAACAACTTATATCACATCATGTCTTGGCCATATCACATCACCAGCATACCCTGCAAAAACAAGTTAGACGTCCTCTACTTTGTTGTTGCAAGTTTTACGTGGCTGCTACGTGTTTGCAAGAACCGTTCTTACCTACGCAAAACCACAACGTGGTGTAGTGATTGCTTTTTGATCTTCTAAAAGAACCCTCTTCATTGAAACCGATTCAACTAAAGTGAGAGAGACAGACACCCGCCAGTCACCTTTATGCAACGAGTGCACTTAGCGGTGAAACCTGTCTCGCGTAAGCGTACGCGTAATGTCGGTCCGGGCCGCTTCATCTCACAATACCGCCGAATCAAGTAACAACTAGTAACGGCAAGCAATATGTATACACCCACGCCCACAACTCACTTGTGTTCTACTCGTGCAAAACACATCTACGCATAGACCTGGCTCGGATGCCACTGTTGGGGAACGGAGCATGAATTTCAAAAAATTTCCTACGCTCACGCAAGATCTATCCATGGAGATGCATTGCTACGAGAGGGGAGAGTGTGTCTACGTACCCTCGTAGACCGTTAGCGGAAGTCTCACAACGCGGTTGATCTAGTCGAACAATCCTTCGAGCTCCACCGATCGAGTACCGAACGTACGGCACCTCCGAGTTCTACACACGTGCAGCTCGGTGACGATCCTCGCCTTCTTGATCCAGCAAGACGTCGAGGAAGTAGATGAGTTCCGTCAGCAAGACGGCGTGGCGACGGTGACGGTGAAGTGATTCCGGCAGGGCTTCGCCTAAGCTCTCCGAAAATATGACCGAGGTGGAAAACGGAGATCGGGGCACCGCACACGGCTATGGGACAATTGTGTCTCCAAGGGGTGCCCCTCCTCCGTATATAAAGGAGGGGGGGAGGAGGCCGGCCCCCTAGGGGTGCGCCAAGTGTGGGGAGTCCTACTAGGACTTCTTAGTCCTAGTAGGATTCCACCTCCCATACGGAGTAGGAAAGGGGGAAGGGAGAGGGAAAGGAAAGAGGGGGCTGCGCCCCCTCCCCTAGTCCAATTCGGTTTGGGCAAGGGGGGGCGCGCGCCTCCTCACGTGGCCTGCCTCTCCTTTTCCCGTATGGCCCAATAAGGCCCATTACTTCTCCCGGTGAATTCCCGTAACTCCCCGGTACTCCGAAAAATACCCGAATCACTCGGAACCTTTCCGACGTCCGAATATAGCCTTCCAATATATGAATCTTTACCTCTCGACCATTTCGAGACTCCTCGTCATGTTCGTGATCTCATCCGGGACTCCGAACAAACTTCGGCCACCAATCACATAACTCATATAATACTAAATCGTCATCGAACCTTAAGTGTGCGGACCCTATGGGTTCGGGAATGATGTAGACATGACCGAGACGACTCTCCGGTCAATAACCAACAGCGGAACCTGGATGCTCATATTGGTTCCTACATATTCCACGAAGATCTTTATCGGTGAACCTCATATGTCAACATACGTTGTTCCCTTTGTCTGGCGGTATGTTACTTGCCCGAGATTCGATCGTCGGTATCCAATACCTAGTTCAATCTCGTTACCGGCAAGTCTCTTTACTCGTTCCGTAATACATCATCTTGCAACTAACTCTTTAGTCACGGTGCTTGCAAGGCTTCTGTGATGCTGTATTACCGAGAGGGCCCAGAGATACCTCTCCGATAGTCGGAGTGACAAATCCCAATCTCGATCCATGCCAACTCAACAAACACTTTCGGAGATACCTGTAGTGCACCTTTATAATCACCCAGTAACGTTGTGACGTTTGATACACCCAAAGTATTCCTACGGTATCCGGGAGTTGCATGATCTCATGGTCAGAGGAACGTGTATTTGACATAGTGAAAGCAATAGCAATAAACTGAACGATCATTTGCTATGCTAACGGTTGGGTCATGTCCATCACATCATTCTCCTAATGATGTGATCCCGTTATCAAATGACAACTCATGTCCATGGTCAGGAAATCTTGACCATCTTTTGATCAACGAGCTAGTCTAGTAGAGGCTTACTAGGGACTCAGTATTTGTCTATTATCCACACATGTATTAAGTTTCCGGTCAATACAATTCTAGCATGAATAATAAACCATTATCATGAACGGAGAAATATGATAATAAACACTTTATTAATTGCCTCTAGGGCATATTTCCAACAAAAGGATCCAGAGCGGAGTTTCTGTGCGTACAAGTTGGACTTATCGAAGGCATATGACAGAGTGGACTGGGTGTTCTTGGAGCGAATGATGCAACAGTTGGGTTTCTCTCATCGGTGGGTGTCGTGGATAATGGAGTGTGTCACCTCGGTGAGATATAATGTGAAAATCAATGGAGCCCTCTCGGATTTGTTCGCGCCGTCCTGTGGGTTACGATAGGGAGACCCCCTCTCACCTTTCCTATTCCTTTTTGTCGCTGATGGTTTGGATGCTTTACTGAAACAGGAGATTGAAGCTACCCGTATCTCGCCGCTGCGTGTTTGCCCTCAAGCCCCAGGCATCTCCCACCTCTTATTCGCGGACGACACACTTTTGTTCTTCCGAGCTAATGCAGTGGAGGCTACTCATGTGAGGGCCGTTCTTGGGAGGTATGCAGCAGCGACCGGCCAGATTGTAAACCCGAACAAGTGTTCCATTATGTTTGGGCCAAGCTGTTCGGAGGTGAACAAACAGGAGGTGATGCACACTTTGGAGGTTGTCAACGCGGGCTTTGAAGAGAAGTACCTTGGTTTTCCTACTCCAAATGGCCGGTTATCTAAAGGGAAATTGAAGAGCGTTCAGCAGCAGCTTACCAAGAGAATAATCCAATGGGGGGAGCTCATGTCTCAGGCAGGAAGAGAGGTCCTTATCAAGGCCGTAGCACAAGCCCTTCCGACGTTCCTTATGAGCATTTTCAAGTTCCCAAGAAGCACATGCAATGACCTTGCACGCATGATCCGTAGCTACTGGTGGGGCGCATATAGAGGGAAGAGGAAGACGCACTGGAAGGCTTGGGATCACTTGCTGCGGCCAAAAGCTGCTGGTGGGATGGGTTTCAAGGATTTTAGGATGTTCAATCAAGCCATGTTGGCAAGGCAAGCTTGGAGATTGCTCGTCAACCCTGAGAGTCTCTGCGCAAGAGTCTTGAAAGCATGTTACTATCCCAATGGACGGCTAGAGGACACGGTTTTCTCCACAAATGCATCACAAACTTGGCAGTCCATCGTCCATGGGTTGGAGCTTTTGAAACAAGGCCTTATTTGGCGTATTGGTAATGGCAGATCGGTTCGCATTTGGAGGGACCCTTGGATCCCTCACCCCACTGGTCGCCCTCCAATATCGCAACAAGGTAGATGTAGACTGCGAAGGGTCAGCGAATTACTTGATGAGACGGGTGCATGGCGGCCAGACTTACTGCAGCAGTACTTTTTGCCTGTTGACGTCCATCATATCATGAAGATAAAGGCCTCTCCATGGATAGGCGATGACTTTATTGCATGGGGGGCTGAACGTACCGGTATCTTCACCGTACGTAGTGCGTACCGGCTGGCGCTCGAGGACAAGTTGCGTCCCTCTTCAGTCGCGGCGAGCAGGGCACCGGACGGGCGACGTGCCATCTGGGCATTTTTATGGAGGTGCCCTGCTCCTCCAAAGGTGCGTGTTTTTGGTTGGCGTGTGGCTACGAATGCTCTTGCAACTTGGGCAAATAAATTTGCACGCCAGATGGAACTTACTGACGTGTGCCCTCTCTGTGGTCTCGAGCGCGAGGACACGTTTCACGTGTTTTGCAGGTGCCCAAGAGCTGTTGATCTGTGGCAAGCCATGGCGCAAGTTTGGCGGATACCTGATGTTAAATCAATCCGCAATACAGGACCGGAGTGGTTCCTGAATCTCATCACGGAGTGTGACGAGGGCGACCGCCTCAGA
The DNA here is from genome assembly GCA_039707655.1 of Elymus sibiricus. NCBI lineage: Eukaryota > Viridiplantae > Streptophyta > Magnoliopsida > Poales > Poaceae > Elymus > Elymus sibiricus. The sequence continues at coordinate 455,776,449 of CM077665.1, read as the reverse complement.
GTCCTCATGCTTATGTGGAGGTGTTGGCACGTGCGTAACGAGATCCAACATGACAAGACACCGCCGCCCATGAAGGTGTCCCGACGGTTCCTTCAAAGCTACGTCACCTCACTGTTGGGGATCCAACAATACCCGGCCGGGGACTGGGACAAGGGAAAGATGGTCATCCAACTAGAGGGAGCGGAGCAGCCAATATCGCATGTGGACGTTGGCTGGAAGTCTCAGCGCAAGTGGAGCCCGCCTCCGGAAGGTTGGGCGAAGCTCAACGTGGATGGGTCATTCTCACACGAGGATGGAAGCGCCGGTGCCGGCATGATCTTGCGTGGGCACGACGGCGCCATCATTTTCTCTGCATGCCGTTCGCTTCGGTCATGCCCGGACCCATTGCACGCTGAGTTGGCTGGGTGCACGGAGGGACTCGGCCTAGCTTTGCAGTGGACGGAGTTGCCGATTATCCTGGAGTGTGACAGTATGCAGGCCGTGCAGATGATCAAGGCAAAAGGACCGGATCGTTCCCAGCACGCGATGGTGGTATCAGAAGTAAAGAGTCTTATGGGTACAAGGGAGTGTTGTGTTACTCACATCTCTAGAGAGCAAAATAATGTTAGTCATGTGTTAGCAAACTTCGGTCGAACGGAGAACCGTACTGTGGTCTGGCTCCGCTCTGGACCTGCTAATGTCCCTAGTCTGTGTAGGGATGAATTCGTGTGCTCTTGAGTAATACAATCCTTTTACCCCTGCAAAAAAAAATCATGGAATCGAGCAGGATTTTGTTGTAAAGACCAGGAATCAGATCCTGGCGGACGCCTAATGCCTTTATATGCCTCCTTAAACGTAAACTCTTTTATTATTATTTTTGCGGGAAAACCTCTTTAAATTTGAGGAGTTAAGAAAAGTGGTTCCTAGCCGAACTCCTAAATTTAACTTTCTAAAACATTATTCACACAAATTTAAACATATATAGCACGATTTGATTTAAACTACATTGCATAAAACAAATTTGAACTAGTCATTCTAACGACATAAAAACAAGAAAATCTAACCTTCTTCCTCCGCGAGCGTTGCCCAATCCATGTCGTCGTCGGACCCGGAGTTGGAGTCGCAGGAGCAAAGGTCTATGACCTCCCCATCATACGGCCCGGCCTCCTCGGCACTCTTTTTGTACAGCTCGATGACCCTAAGCTCCTCAACGACTAGCTTCGGGTGATTCCAAGGGAGCTCGACCATGTACACATCGTCGATCCGCTGGAAGGCATCCCGATTCTCCCGCACATTGCATCGGAAGGCTACTCGAGGGTCGACGGCGACAAACTATGGGGCTTCGCCGCTACCAAGGGCGAAGTTTATCTTTACCTGCAGGCCGTAGGCCCTCGTTGCCTGCCCTGCCGCCTGCAAGGAGCCGGTCCAGTACTGACGGCCCATGTCCCGGTCCATTATCTCAGAAACCCACCACCCCCCCCCCCCCTCCCGAACGCCGCCGCACGCTATGGTACTTCTTCTTCGACAGCAGACGACAAGTCAGCGAAGGATAGAGAGGGGGCACATCAGTGTATGCTCGGGGTGGCTGCGTCCTTCGAATCATCGACGACAACTCCCGATGAAGTGTTGGCCTGAAGTGCGGGTGGATTTGGGCGGTGGCAGAGGATGCCGCCGACCTTGGGAGAGCGGCGGGTGTGGGGAAGCGAAAATTTCCCCGAGAACGAGTTGCGATCAAGTACATATAAGCGGCTGACGCGATGAGTAAATTTTTTGAGGAGTTAAAGCGAAAAACGGACCAGCTAGGTCCGGTTTAACTCCTTCAAGCGAAAATTTTGGGAGTTAACTGGTTTTGAGGGATCTGCAAGAGATGCTCTTACAGATGGTAAAATAAAATAGACCGCTGTCCATATGTGTGCTCCCTAGCTAGTGTTTCCACATATCATTGTGTTGTGTGGAGCCTCAAAAGATGGTTCACATAGAGTACACGGCTTTACAGTATGATGAAGTCTCTCTAAAGATAAAGTAAGTTCAGAAATCCATTGTAATGGGCCAATATATACTAACATTATCCTCATATGTCCCAAACCAACCGTCCTCAAAGAAATAATATCTTGCAAATATATGTGTTACTGTCTTATATGCAAACAGAAGACTCATCAGTATGTTACCTTCATCTTGGTATTTTTAGTAGCTAGACAATTAAGAAATAAGAAGTTGGGGCATTTCCAACACTGACCCGCATATTTTCTCCTGCATCTGTCCGCGAACAGAGGGGGACCAGTTTGCGGACAATGATGCGGGAGTCGGCCATCCAACGTTGTCCGCATACATTTTAAACACTTTTTAAACAAACCGGACGAATTTCATGCAATCACGGCGGCTTTTCATATAAAACCGAACGAGATTCATGCAAACACAGGGAATTTTCATTATATTTCAAACATTTAGGACAAAAAAACCCGGCCCTAAACCTACACTACGGCGGCGGCCGACGCCCAAGCCCATGTTGTTTCGTGCCTGGGACTGCGTCCTCCATCCACCGTCGCCATGAGCAACGACGATAAACCGATGAAGTGAAGGTGCGGTCACCGGCCAGGAAGAGTAGAACATGGAAGACGGACCGGCCCACATGGGACACAAGGCCATGCCGCCTCCATGCCCTATTCATCCTCGGAGGAGTCTGCGCCTTGTCCCCTCCTGGTGGACATATGGTCAATGATGAAAATGGAGGCGCCGACGCTCTCGTCGTCCCATCGGGCTGCTCAAAAGTTCAGCGGCGGCACGTAGGATGCGCAGCTGGCGTTGTTCTCGTCTGCGATCGCCTGCAGCTGCGCCTCCACGGCGAGCGGCGGCTTGAGCCCGGGCGGCCTCGTACATTGCACGTTGCTCCGTGGCGAAGTTGGGGTTCTTCGCGGCCATGGACGGGGCGGATTCCTCGCTCGCGTGCTCGCCGTCGATTTGGCCATGCACCAACCGGTGCTGATCCAGGAGGAACAAGTTTTACCACTGTTCCTCCCGCGTCTGCTGCAACGTCGACATAGGCGCCGACGCATGCTGCTCCTCTGCCACGACAGCGTTAAAGTGCGCATGCGCCTGCTCCACGGCGAAGTCGGCATGCACAGGCATGGGATTCGGTGCGGTGCGGTGCCGTCGGAGCCCGTCTTCATCGTGCGATAGTCCTCGTCCTCGGAGAGCTCGGATGAGCCGGCCAGCATGCCGAACACGACCCGCCTGGCACGACAGCCATCTCGTGCTTCATCTCCGTCGAATGACTCTCCCACAAAGTGTTGCCGCCTGCAGTCATGGCGGAAGTGGTGCAAGGGAGGAGGATGTGGAGCGGCTTGTGTTGTGGCATGGAGTTAGCCGGGTATGGCCGCCTTTAAATAGTGGATTCCGGTGAGGCCAGCTGTCCGAGTGCGTCAATGCACGATGCCGGAGTGAGTTTCTTGCCATGCAAGCCTACTTAATGGCAACATATGGAAGGACGAGGCGTTGAACGGGCGTGGTAGATATACGTTTCACCCCGTCCAGTAACGTGTCTCCGACATTGAACATGCGTGGACAACGGGGACGCGTCACGGGCGACGCCCTCGGCTGGTGCTGCTTCAATGGTGGAGCCAGTGAGAGGTCATGTCCGCTCTGGACCTACGTCAATATAGAGCGGCCTCTCTACAACGGGATGAATGCAGGCAGCTGGCATCGGGCGGGAACGCGCGCAGGCAAGTCGGAAGGGTTTTGGATGGGCCAAGGTAATCAAAAGCGGGCGTGGCAGCAGTCCGGAGGCCCGCAAAGGTCCCACAATTGTCTCCGGTTTGCGGGAGAAAGTGCATCCGGACCATCCTACGGACCGATCTTTGGTGTACCAGTTATCGTGCCTACGGTAAACGCTGGGTAGCCAAGTGCGGAGAGGATAATTGCTGAAAGCATATAAGTAGTAAGCCCATCCCAAGACGAGTGCTCTCTCCTCCGACTTCCATAGAGCCTCCGGTATCACAGCCGAGACAGCGACGGATTCTCCACTCATACGGGGATGGAGTGACAGAAGTATGGAAATAGGATAAGGTAATGGCGAGACGAGCCGTTTAAATAGTGTCAAGTGGAAATGCATTGATGTATGTAGCTGAGGAATCCTAACGAACGAACAATTTGAACCTTGTTCCTACACGGTCTGATCAAATCGACCAGACACCGTATTGGATGACACAACAAGACTAGATCGCGCGGTCCGAACGGTTGCGCGCGGTCTGTGGGTCAGTGCTGGAGATGGCTTGAGCAGTCATTTTTCTCCTCTCAAACAGAAGGGTAACGCCACCCAAAGCACTGAACCAGACAAATGCCACCAAACTTACATTGCTGAAAATGGTAGGCCAGTGAAGAGTACATGGAGTAGTTAACTCATAGAAAGGATTAATTCCCGAACAGGAACTATAAATGATGATTAACATCGCATTAGGTGTGCAGTACACACGCGCTCTTACGTAGTTTACCTACCCCTTCCCTTTAAATAGCACCACCACATCTCGTTTCGACTTCAGACATGCACACTCATCTCTCCTGATACCTACAACACAAACGCAGACGTACTACGGTGCACACCAAGATGAAGGAAACCACCGAGGAGGTGACCATCATGTCTGTGACGACGGTGGCGCCGGCGCTGCCGCTACAGGAGCACCACCTGCCGCTGTCTAACCTGGACCTCCTCCTGCCGCCCATCGACGTTGGCGTCTTCTTCTGCTACCTCCACCCGGCGCCCACCGCGGCCGCGCTCAAGGAGGCGCTCGCCAAAGTGCTGGTGGCGTACTACCCGCTGGCGGGAGAGGTCGTGGCCAACGGCGATGGCGAGCCCGAACTGCTGTGCAACTGCCGCGGCGTCGACTTTACCGCGGCAAGCGCCGGCGACACCGAGCTACGAGAGCTCCAGCTGGGCATGGTGGACGAGAGCGTCGAGAAGCTCGTTCCCTCCAAGAAGGCCGGCGTGATATCAGTTCAGGTATTATAATCATCATTGTAGAATCCTTAGCTCCAGAAATCACTAATGGAATGGTCCACGTGAAAAACAGGTGAAGAAAAGCCCCATGTGGTGCAGGTCATTCACGGTTTGGCCTAGGGCACCACACCGTCGTAGCCTTCTGTATTATACTAGTATATAGACAAGATAATAAGATGCTCTCATATGAATATCCAATAAAGCCAAAAAAAGATGCTCTCATATGAGAAATTATAGACAAGATGATAAGAATAAGATGCTCTAAAGATTCTTTTCCAACCATAATAAGATGTTTTTTTGTTATCTAGACACGTTATATCCATAACTTTTACTAATTCCGCTGCATGCTACATGCACGCATCTACAGGTCACAAAGTTTAAGTGCGGCGGCGCCGTCGTCGGCTGCACTTTCGACCACCGTGTCTGCGACGCCTACTCCTTCAACATGTTCCTCGTCGCATGGGCCGCCGCGTCCCGTGGTGGCTCCGTACCACCGGCCCCGACCTTCCGCCGCTCCCTAGTGTCCCCGCGCGACCCATCGCCGCGTACGCATGCCACCAACGCCCTGATCGACCGCCTTTTCTCCCCTCTCAGCTCAGCGCCGCCACCCCCTCCGGCCACCGTTGCCGCCACCGCCGTCAACCGTATCTACCGTATAGCCGCGGCCGACGTCGCGGCGCTGCAGTCCACGGCCGGGCCAGGGCGCACGAAGCTCGAGGCATTCACGGCCCACCTGTGGCAACACTGCTCTCACGCGGCCTCAACACATCAGCATCTGTGCTGCATGGGCATGGTCGTGGACGGGCGCGCCCGCATGTCCCCGGACGGTGCCATGAAGGCCTACTTCGGCAACGTGCTGACCATAACTTACGGTGTCAACAGCAGCGACGACCTTCGGCGTCGCATGGCGCTTGCCGACGTGGCGGACGACGTGCACCGGTGGGTTCGGGAGGCCGCGACGGACGAGCACTTCCGGGGGCTCATCGACTGGGTGGAGGCGCTGCGGCCCAAACCGGCCGCGGCCAGGGCGTACCTTGGCGGCACCGGCGGTACCAAGGCGACGGCGTGCATCGTGTCGTCGGGGATGGGTTTCCCAGTCCGGGAGATCAACTTTGGGACGGGCCTGCCGGCGTTCGCGTCGTACCACTTCCCGTGGCCCGCCGGCGCGGCATACGTGATGCCGATGCCGAGCGCGCGCGGTGACGGCGAGTGGGTGGTGTACGTGCATGCGGCGCCGGAACTGGTGAAGGCGATGGAGGAGGAGCCGACTGTTTTCAAAGTTCTGGACAACAGCTATGTGTTCGGATGAAGGACAGTTGTGGTGCCTGTTAATTAGAGTTCGTGTGTATTTTCGTACGTATGTGTTGTGTTTTGTAATACCACCAATTACATCGTTGCTGGTAACTAATGTACTTTTGAAAATAAACACTCCATGCCAAGTATATAGGTGTTGCTCTACAAGGCCTTTTGTGTGTAAAAATAGTGTAAAAACGTGTGATTGCTAATTAAGTGTCTATTTTGACGAGTAATGCTACATCTACATAAGGTTACGTAAACTTTTACACGCAAGCTGATCTGAAAAATTATGATTGACAATAGAGGCCACTTAAATTCAGGGAGGCGAGGATTAGATTGAAAAGTGAAGTAAAATGTTTGCAGATTTTTTATAGGTCTAGTTTTGACTCACTGGCTATGTTGCTCCTTCAGATGCGATCGAGAACAATTGAATAATAATGAATGATAAAATAGAGGATTTTGTCAGAAAGAGACCTGTGATCGCTCATAAGTTTAATCTGTTTGGGCTCATTAGTTAGTTAGCTTGCTCCACTAGTTGAAAACAGGCCTTTGAACTGGAGCATTAGTCCCGGTCGGGTTTTGGGCCGGGACTAATGTGCTCACTAGTCCCGGTTCATGAGGCTAGATATTAGTCCCGGTTCATGAGGAACCTCTAGTCCCGGTTGGTGATACCAACCGGGACTAAAGGGGTGGTGGCAGGGTTGCGTCAGGCTGGGGCCCCTGCGAGGACCTTTAGTCCCGGTTGGTATCAACAACCGAGACTAAAGATGAACCTTTAGTCTCGGTTTGTATCACCAACCGGGACTAAAGGTATCACTATAAATAGTGCTTCGTCCAGCCCGAGCCCAAGCACTCTGTTTTCTTATTTCTCTCCTCTGTTCTTTTCCCTTGCTCGAGCTCATCCTTCATTTTTGCCAAGATTTGTCAAGATTTGAGGCACCCCATCCATGCAAATGTTCACAAAGGTTAGCAACTTTGTCCTTTCATCTCTCATTGCTAGATTAGCTCGTGCAATGCTCTATAATTATAGTGATTTGTGGATTTTAATTTGGGAGTGATTATGTGGGAGTTTATTTGATTTATATGCAATTTGAGCTCAAATTAACTTCGTAGTTTGCATATGTGTAGGTGTGGTTTACTTAGTGCCTTCCCGTCCCCATCCTAACCACCATCGATCGCCCGCACCGTTCCGTCGCCGGCACCACCTTGGTGAGCCTCTTGTTCTTATACTTTTTATAAAAAAAATATTATTTGTATGATTTAGATAGTTATTTGTATAATTTTCTTACTTGTATGATTGTTTGTTATACATAGTGCCATGGTTTTGGTATCCATGCCCGTCGGCCCTCGTCCGGTTTATGATTCGGATGTGGTATATTCTCTTTTATAACTATTTGTTGCATTTCATGTTAATGGCAATTATGACCATCAAGTTGACATACATATTTTTATCTAGGAGGTATGTGAACCGGAAATTCCAACCGACCCTATTGTCCAGAAGTTAAATTTAGTTGAAAAAGAAAACGATTATTTGAAAAAAAAATTGAAAAGAGATGAAGAAGAGAAGATGAAATTGGAGTTGTACGTTGCCGATGTCGTCGATGATCACAAGATCAAGATGGATGAAATGCGCTTGAAGATTAGAAAGATTAGAAAATATGCCATTAATAAAGAGGCTTGGTATCATTATGCTGTTGGATCAATTGTTACCTTAGTTTCCATTTTGATCGCATTTGTTGTTGCATTTAAATGCTTTAGCTAGATAGTTGTATGTTGTTTTATGAGAATAAGTGTGTATGAACTTTATGTATGAACTTGTATTAATTTGGTCACTTTGATGTTATGTAATGAAAATGAGTGGCAATGGATGTACGAAGACCGATGCTCTCCCCAGTTCATTAATGGTGTGCATAGTTTTCTGCATGCGGCTGAGGCAAACAAGCGGAATGGTTTTATGTGTTGTCCATGTGATGTCTGTAAGAATGATAAGAATTACTCTAACTCAAAAGACATTCACGTCCACCTGTTTACGTCCGGTTTCATGTCCGGTTATAACTGTTGGACCAAGCATGGAGAAAGAGGGGTTCTAATGGAAGAGAATGAAGAAGAAGAGGATAATGACAACTATCCTGGGTTCCCTGAATACGATGGTACTACAATGGGGGAAGAGAATGAAGAAGAAGAAGAAGAAGCTGAAGAAGAGGCATCAGATGAGCCCGCTGATGATCTTGGTCGGGCCATTGCTGATGCAAAGAGAAACTACGAAAGTGAAAAGGAGAAGTTGAAGTTGCAGCGCATGTTAGAGGATCACAAAAAATTGTTGTACCTAAATTGCGAAGATGACAAGAAAAAGCTGGGTACCACACTGGAATTGCTGCAATGGAAGGCAGAGAATGGTGTATCTGACAAGGGATTTGAAAAGTTGCTGGAAATAATGAAGAATAAGCTTCCAAAGGACAACGAATTGCCCGACAGTACATACGAAGCAAAGAAGGATGTTTGCCCTCTAGGATTAGAGATGCAGAAGATACATGCATGCCCTAATGACTGCATCCTCTACCGCGGTGAGGAGTACGAGAATTTGAATGCATGCCCGGTATGCGGTGCATTGCGCTATAAGATCAGGGGCGATGACCATGTTGATGATGTTGAGGGCGAGCGCCCCAGGAAGAGGATTCCTGCCAAGGTGATGTGGTATGCTCCTATAATACCATGTTGAAACGTTTGTTCCAAAACAAAGAGCATGCCAAGTTGTTGCGATGGCACAAAGATGACCGTAAGAAAGACGGGAAGTTGAGAATACCCGCTGATGGGTCGCAGTGGAGAAAAATCGAGAGAAAGTGGCCGGACTTTGCAGATGAGGCAAAGAACTTATGGTTTGGTTTAAGTGCAGATGGCATCAATCCTTTTGGGGAGTAGAGCAGCAATCATATATAGCACCTGGCATGTGACTCTATGTATCTATAACCTTCCTCCTTGGTTGTGCATGAAGCGAAAGTTCATCATGATGCCAGTGCTCATCCAAGGCCCTAAGCAACCCAGAAACGACATTGATGTGTACCTAAGGCCATTAGTTGATGAACTATTACAGTTGTGGGATTTAAAAGGTATACGTGTATGGGATGAGCACGAACAGGAGGAATTTGACCTACGAGCGTTGCTGTTTGTAACCATCAATGATTGGCCTGCTCTTAGTAACCTTTCAGGACAGACAAACAAGGGATACAATGCATGCACACACTGTTTAGATGAGAGTGAAGGTATATATTTGGATAAATGTAACAAGGTTGTGTACCTGGGACATCGTCGGTTTCTTTCGATCAAGCATGCCTTAAGAAAGAAAGGCAAGCATTTCAAAGGTGAGGCGGATAACCGGAAGAAGCCTGACCACCGTACTGGTGATGATATACTTGATATGGTCAAGGATTTAAAAGTAATCTTTGGAAAGGGTCCTCGCGGTCAATCTGTTCCGAATGACGCTGACGAGCACGCACCCATGTGGAAGAAAAAATCTATATTTTGGGAGCTAGAGTATTGGAAAGTCCTAGAGGTCCGCTCTGCAATCGACGTGATGCACGTGACGAAGAATCTTTGTGTGAATCTGCTTGGCTTCCTGGGCGTGTATGGGAAGACAAAAGATACACTGGAGGCACGGGAGGACCAGCAACGTATGCACGAAAAAGACGGCATGCATCCAAAGCAGTATGAAGGTCCTGCCAGCTACGCTCTTACCAAACAAGAGAAGGAAATCTTTTTTGAATGCCTTCTCAGTATGAAGGTCCCGTCTGGTTCTCGTCGAATATAAAGGGAATAATAAATATGGCAGAGAAAAAATTTCAAAACCTAAAGTCTCATGACTGCCACGTGATTATGACGCAGTTACTTCCGGTTGCATTGAGGGGGCTTCTACCGGAAAATATTCTATTAGCCATTGTGAAGCTATGTGCATTCCTCAATGCAATTTCTCAAAAGGTAATTGATCCAGAAATCCTACCAAGGTTACGGAATGATTTGGTGCAATGTCTTGTCAGTTTCGAGTTGGTGTTTCCACCATCCTTCTTCAATATCATGACGCACGTCCTAGTTCACCTAGTCGAAGAGATTGCCATTCTGGGTCCTGTATTTCTACACAATATGTTCCCCTTTGAGAGGTTCATGGGAGTCTTAAAGAAATATGTTCATAACCGTGCTAGGCCAGAAGGAAGCATCTCCAAGGGCCATGAAAGAGAGGAGGTTATTGAGTTTTGTGTTGACTTTATTCCTGACCTTAAGTCGATTGGTGTTCCTGAATCGCGGCATGAGGGGAGACTGAGTGGAAAAGGCACGCTAGGAAAGGCATCAGTAATATGTAGGGACGGGCATTCTTGGGCCCAAGCACACTACACAGTTCTCCAAAATTCCACCTTGGTGGCCCCGTATATGAATGAACACAAGAATACTCTATGCTCCAAACACCCGAAGCAGTCTGACGACTGGATTACACGTGAACACATGGGGACTTTCAGCGGTTGGTTGCAAACACATCTCATGAATGACGACAATGTTGGAGATGAGTTGTACTTGTTGTCCAAATCACCATCTTCGACTATATTGACTTTCAAAGGGTACGAGATTAATGGGAATACATTTTACACGATCGCCCAAGATAAAAAGAGCACCAACCAAAATAGTGGTGTCCGCTTTGATGCAACAAACAACAATAGGGAAAAAGGACACATATTATGGTTACATAGAGGAGATATGGGAACTTAACTATGGACCTGAATTACAGATACCTTTGTTTCGGTGCAAATGGGTCAATCTGACAGGGGTTAAGGTAGACCCGAAGTACGGAATGACAACAGTGGATCTCAACAATCTTGGGTACACAGAGGAACCATTCGTCCTAGCCAATGATGTGTCGCAGGTTTTCTATGTGAAGGACATGTCTACCAAACCAAGAAAAAGGAAAGATAAGGAAGCGAATACATCATACGGTGAGCCAAAGTGCCACATAGTTCTTTCAGGGAAAAGAAACATCGTGGGAGTGGAGGACAAGACAGACATGTCAGAAGATTATGAAAAATTTCATGAAATTCCTCCCTTCACAGTGAAGACTGATCCAAGCGTCCTGTTAAATGATGAAGATTGTCCATGGTTACGGCGCAAAGGGACACAAGCGAAGAAAAAGAGATAGTCCAGTTTGTACACGAAGTGCATCCAGTTTTTGCCCTAACCCTCTCAACTTTTTATCACATGCTATGTGGGTGAAATGATGATACCATGCCAGGTTTCAACCTTTTCAGAGTTCATTTGTCCTGCTTTTCAATTCCAGGGTCATTCAACGAAAAAAAATCATTAAATGCATGAAAAATAGCAAATGAAGTTAGACATGTTTGAAATTTGAGGATGTGGCTTTGAATAGTGCATATTGAATGCACAAAAAGTCTGGAGTTGAAATAATTTTAAAAAAATTAAATGCCTTTGTAAGAGATGAGTTTTCGTCCGAAACTCTCATACTTCGAAGGAGATGGTCCAGTTTGTACACGAAGTGCATCCAGTTTTTGCCGTAACCCTCTCAACTTTTTATCACATGCTATGTGGGTGAAACGATGATACCATGCCAGGTTTCAACCTTTTCAGAGTTCATTTGTACTGATTTTCAATTTCAGGGTCATTCAGCGCAAAAAAATCATTAGATGTATGAAAAATAGCAAATGAAATTAGAAATGTTTGAAATTTGAGGATGTGGCTTTGAATGGTGCATATTGAATGCACAAAATGTCTGGAGTTGAAATAAGTTTAAAAAATGAAATACCTTTGTAACAGATGAGTTTATGTCCGAAACACTCATACTTCGAAGGAGATGGTCCAGTTTGTACACGAAGTACATCCAGTTTTTTCCGTCCCCTTTCAACTTTTTATCACATGCTATGTGGGTGAAATGATGATACAATGCCAGGTTTCAACCTTTTCAGAGTTCATTTGTACTGTTTTTCAATTTCAGGGTCATTCAGCGCAAAACAATCATTAAATGCATGAAAAATAGCAAATGAAGTTAGAAATGTTTGAAATTTGAGGATGTGGCTTTGAATGGTGCATATTGAGTGCACAAAAAGTCTGGAATTGAAATAAGTTTAAAAAAATGAAATGCCTTTGTAACAAATGAAGGTATAAAACTAAAAGAGTTAAAAAGAATCTGGTTTTGATTAAAAAACCTATTTAAAATATCCTAAAAATTCCCATATTGAACATAATGATAAAACATACTAATATTAAACAACAGGAAAAAGAATCACTCAAAAATCTATTTTTAAACTAAAGTTATTCACAAACTAGTGATTCACACAAATTTTAAAAGAATTCAAATTTAAACTATTTAAATTTGAAAACTACTGGCACTAACAGAAAGTTTATAAAAATTTTGACCTAAAGCAAAAGGATTCATTCAAAAACTATAAATATTCTAAAAGTTATTCCAAATCTAAAAACAGAAACTGTCCTGTTTAGAAAAACAAAACAAAACAAAAAATTGAAAATAGACCTTTAGTCCCGGTTGGGGTATCCAACCGGGACTAAAGGTCCCTTCCCGCGCGGAATTTGGGCCACCGAAAAGATGGATCTTTTGTCCCGGTTGGTATCACCAACCGGGACTAAAGGGGACCTTTACTCCCGGTTGGAGCCACCAACCGGGACTAAAGGTATGTGTATATAAGCAGGACTTTACAAATTCTTCCCCCAACCTCCCATTCTTCCCCGATACCGACGCCCTGCCCCGACGCCGCCAGGCTGCCGGAGCTCGCCGCCGCCCCCGAGCCCATCTTCGTCGTCGCCGCCCCTGACGGCGGCCGCCTGTGCCTCCTGCACGAGCCCCGACGTCGCCCGCACGCCGCCTCTGCCCATCCTCGTCGACGTCGTCGCCGCCCCAGATGCCGCCCGCGCGCCTCCTCTGCCCGTCCTCGTCGATGTCGTCGCCGCCCCAGACGCCGCCCGCCGCCCGCGCCTCCTCCCCGAGCCCCGAAGCCGCCTGCGGGCCTCGCCCCGGCACTGCCTCGCCCCTCCCGCCGGTGAGACCCCCGGCCGCCACACTTGCATTTTTTTTGTGTTTTTTTCATGATAGATAGATAGTTAGATGATAGATATATAGATGATGATGATGATGATTGTTAGATGATGATGATGATGGTGCTGATGATTGTTAGATGATGATGATTGTTAGATGATGATGATGATAGATGATGATTTTTAGACGATGATGATTGTTAGATGATGATGATGATAGATGATGATTTTTAGATATATGATGATGATTGTTAGATAATACATCACACCTACTACGATGCCCGGCCCGCATCCTCGTCGTTGACTCGGCGGCAACAACCTGCTTGAGAGGCGCCATGTCTGGGACTGGGCTCCGCCGGGCTGGCACTGGGAGGTGCTACCTTCCGAGGCGCGCAGCTTGGTGAGGAATCAGGCTCCCGCCGTCGACCCGGAGGTTCTTTGGTGGCGTTCACATGGACCACTATCGGTGCGGAGGGAGCCGGCCCCCGCGGAGGAGGTACATCGCCGTGTCAGGGAGGAGGACGAGCACGTCCGACGCTACATGGCTACGTTGGACGCCAGGTTCTCCAATACCTGGCAGGTTCTTCAAGGATCTCACCCGAGCTATGATCCTGTGATGGTTCCTTCTCTTTGGGTGTCGATCGCCCGCTCGCGTTGTATTCGAGCTATAATATTCGAGCTGTAGTAGTGATGTTATATGATAATATTCGACGTGTATTAGTGATAATATTTGATAATATTCGATGATGCATTAACTGGATTATTTGAGATATATTAGTGATATTATATGATGATGTTGCTAAAAAATTAATGCATTATAATTTGAATACTAAATTGTTTTATATATCTTTCTTATGGATTAGTTAAAGCTATGGACGGTAGTAAGCCTGGGCGTTCGGTAGAAACCGAAATTTCGGTTTCTGCTGTTCGGTTTTTTTGTGAATTCGGTTTGCAAAAATGGAAACCGAATTTGACACTAAAATTTAACTAACCGAAAATTCGGTTAACCGAAATTTCGGTTCGGTTTTCGGTTTTAACCAAATTATAAAGCATGTACATAAAATGCAATTTCAGAGCATATCAGTATGCATATTTTAAAGAAATTTTTTGACAGCATAACGCCGCAAAATTGTAAAAATGCACAAAAGTAGAACATATTCACATCTTGTCAATTATCACATAATACCAGATACAAGGATTTCATAACAGCGACAAATGCATAACCAATCAACTTCCAAAATCCACAACTAATAAGTGACAATATAATAATAGTCTCAGCACAACACATAGTTGATAGTCCAATACAAAACCAAAGTCCAAGTCCCAGCACAACACTTGACCAAAGTCCAAGTTCAAGCAAACACAACCTGACAAGTGACAACCAAATTATTACACTTTAAGACATAGCACACAGGAGATTGAAGTGCACTTCAAGAGCAGCCACAATTCCTCAAATAAGACTCTTTTTGCCATCATGAACAGGAGCATCTTGACATGTCTGGAGAATCATGACCATCACAACTCCCAAGTTCCAGCCAACTGATGTGAATTTGTGATGTTCTGTACAGTGTAGATGAATCAATTAAAAGAACTTCATATATGTAAAATAGAATCTGGTGAACTATATATCTAAAACAAAATACTATGAAGCAAATCCGGTGTTCTTTTCTTCATAAGAGTTTCCAACAGAAATTGGAAAACAAAGTACATAAGATTAATAAATCAAAAATTGTACTACAGACATGAGGTTCATTACAGCAACATTTGCATCTACATGACATCATAAACTATAAAGAAACCAAATGGCTGTGTTGTGCATCTTTTGAATCGTGCTTAACAAAAAAAATGAAAGCTAAAAACATGAACAAGAGCAAGACAATTACTTGCAACTCACTCACCAACGTTAAGTAGAGGATGGAGGTGGACAAGATGGCTTGCAAACAGGCTTGCTACTACTTGCCCTTGACTTAGATGAATTTGTACTACCAAACTCTTCAATTAGTTCTGAAAAAGAATGAAATAAATAAATAATAAGCATAGGAAGGCAGAAATAAAGAAAATTATATAGAAAACAATCACAACATATTACCCTTTTCCAAGATTAACAATTCCTCCTCATCTTCAATGTCGAGAGTAATAGAAACCCTTAGCCAATCTTGGGTACAAACAAGAGCTTGGACCATGAATGGCATAAGGGAGGTTCTAAAATCATTTATGATGCGTCCACTTGTGCTAAATGCCGACTCGGACGCAACCGTTGATACCGGAACAGCTAACACATCATGGGCCATTCTTGCCAATATTGGGAATCTAACAACATTGTTCTTCCACCATTTTAGAGTGTCAAAATAATCCCTATTTACTTCATTCTCTTCATGTAAGTATTTCTCCAATTCAGATTTGCTCATGCTAGTTTCACCACCACCACCAGCTCTCAACTTTTTATTAATCCGGGACACCAATTTTCTTCCTTCCCTTTTTTGAGCTGGTTCAGATTGTGGAACACCCACATGCTTACTTGCATCACTTGGAGAATACTTAGCTTTGTACTCTTCAAACAAAGCATACACAAATGTTTTCACCGCCTCCCAAGCTTTGTCTACATTTATTTCACCATACATTTCTTCAATTGCTAGTTTTGTGAAATTTGATAGCTTGAATCTTGGATCAAGAACAGCTGCAGCAAATACAAACATGTTCACATTATCCTCTTCCTTTTTCTTTCCTTTCCCCTTCCCCTTTTCATTCTCATTCTCCACCTCCTCATGCCAACGTCCCCAATACTTATCATACTTAACTTGCATTTTCTTGGCCATTGATTGCCGCAAAACATCATCACTATCAGCCCACTCTTCCAACACAACATTAATTTCAGCAATATCCATAACAAATTGATTAACGGTCACATGGAGTGTGGCAGAAACACTAAGAGTTAGCTCATAAAAATGGCCAAGAAATTCAGCTATTTTCTTAGCATTCTCCCAGTCACTATCAACAGGAGTACCAGGAGCTTGCTCACTGTTTAAATCCAATGTATATAGTGGATCTTCTTCCTCATACCTCGCAAACACTTTCTCATAGTAGATTGCAGTTTTTAACATTAGGTATGTGGAATTCCATCTAGTGCATACATCCAAACTCAAGAATGCCTCGCTGTCCACCTTTTCTAACCCAGCAAGCTCTTTAAATCTTGCAATTCTAGATGGCCCATGTCTTATATATCTAATCGCAGCTCGCACACGCTTAACTGATTCATCCAACTCTTTTAGACCGTCGGTAACAATCAGATTTATAATATGGGCAGCACATCTCATATGAAAATATTTACCTTCAGCTATACTATTTCCAGTTTTAATCATTTTCTTCCTTATGGAACCTACACCATCATCATTCGCGCTAGCATTATCAACGGTTATTGTCATAACTTTGTTTATTCCCCACTCCATCAAGCATTGCTCTAAGGCTTTTCCAATATCATCTCCCTTATGACCTTTTACTAGGAAAAAACTAATGATCTTCTTGTGCAAATTCCATTCAGGATCAATAAAATGTGCCGTGACAGTCATATAACAATCTTGTGTTTGAGAAGTCCAACCATCAGTAGTGAGACACACTCTTTGACATGATTGTTTGAAAAAAAGTTTTAGCATTGCTCTCTCTTCAAAATAAAGCTTCACAACATCCCTAGTGCATGTTCTTCTAGAAGGCATATTGAAACGTGGACATGCAATTGACATCACTTCTCTAAAACCAGCTTTTTCAGTAAATGCAAAAGGAAGCTCATCTACTATAATCATCTTAGCAATAGCTCTCCTTAGTAATTCAGGATCAAATTTATGCACCGAAGGACTTTCCCCTTGGATTACTTGCAAAGTACCTTGATTCTTGTTCTTATCGCTATGAGGATTATACTTGCAAGTATTAAAATGACTGTTTAAGGCAGATGTACCGTTAATCTCTGGGACGGCCTTGATATTACGATTGCAATAGTTGCACTTTCCAAACTTGAGAAGACCACCAACGAGTACCTCAGAAAAGTGATCCCACATCGGTGATCTTTTTTTCATTTGCCTTCTTCCAGGTCGTTCATCCATCTCTTTCTTTTTCTTTTCATACTCCTCATTCTTTCTTTCTTCTTCCTCATAAACTCTCATGTCTTCTTCAGTCATCTCAACATCACCAAGCCCACCAGGTTCAACCATCTAAAAATAGTAACATAATTAGTTCGAAAGTGGCTGTAGCTCATCACGGAAGATAACTAGTTAGATGCAAGAATTTAAACCTATGAATCAGTGAGATATTGAACATTACAGCCATTTACAGTTTCTGAAACTTACAAGTAAATTACAGCCATGTAAAAATAGCAGCATCTTTGAGTTGTTGGTTTCATTTAGCCCTAAGCATTATCCCTATATGACAAATTCCCAGGCTGCTATAATTTAATTTATAAAATTCGAATGTTCTGCACTTCATGAATTGTTTCAGATGGATTAATCCCGCACCTCATCCTAGTCACCAGTCACCAACACCAAGTACGTGGTAGTTCATCAACAAGTTATTGCAACAAAGATACAGGAAGAACATGTAGGCAGAATGAGCAAAAAGAATAAACATGTCCAGAGATGGGAGATGGGGCTTATTATGTTGACTGAATGCTCGGTTTCTCCCGTCGAAGACGTGGTGGCGAACTGGAGAAGATGCTGCCGGGGTGGACGGATGGGCGACACCGCGACGACGGGACCTTGTTCTCCGGGAGATTTACTGTCAGCCACCCAAGTTTTCAAGAACAAAACGAATTGATAATGGAACGAATTAGTTTACTCACTGTTGACTGCTCCCCGATCCTCTCCTTCCTTCGTGCAGACCTGCAGATTAGGGCCTCCTAGTGCAGCAACTAGACTCCACGGCGTCGTCCGTCGAGGGTGGCCGGGGTGGGTCGGTCGCCGGTGGGGGACAAGATGCAGCGCGCCGGCCGGTGGGGGACAAGATCAGATGAGTAGCGGCGGCGGGCGGTGGCGGCAGGCGGCGGCGGGTGCTGAGTACGATAGGGTTAGGGGTGGGGTTCTCTGCCATGCGTGGGTGCGGGCGAGCGGCTGAGTGCGGAACTAGGGACGTGCGACGTGGGGTGCTGGTTAGGTCTAGGTGTGTGGGCTTTGGGCCAGAGGAGGGAAGTGGTGGCCGGGGTGGGCTGGGCTTAGGGTGGGGGTGGGATTCGGCGGCTATATCGGTTAACCGAGAGAAATACCGAACCGACCGAATTCAGTTCGGTTAGTAGCCCAGCTAACCGAATTTTCATACACAGAGCAAAAAACCAAAAATTCGGTTTATTCGGTTTCGGTTTCGGTTCAATTTTCGGTTGGTCGGTTTTTATGCCCAGGCCTAGACGGTAGTGGCAGAGACCTTGAAGAGGATCTCTTTGAGATGATACGGCACCCCGAAAACGACCCAGAGATTGAACTAGATGATACGATCCAATATCTGAACGAGTCTGGTGAGGGAATTGAGGAAGAAGAACCAAGAGACGAAGGGCACACAAACAATGATGGCGAAGAAAATGTTCTTCAATTAACGAAGTCCGGCGAGGTATATATATATATAGGACGAGTCTATTCTAACAACACCTCTTAAAACCTTATTCTAACATCACCTAGGCTTATTCTGACATCAAACAAAACTCTCCCACCCGCCTGAACGACTGAGCCGAACCGCGCACAGACTTAAAAAGAAAAAGAAAAAGACCACCCACCCACCCCACCTTCTTCTCTCGTGCCCTCTCCCCACCCACCCCCGTGGCCTCAATTCCCCCTCCACCACCGCCCCACCCCACAACCTCCAGCGCCGCCCACCACCAACCCACCTCCGCGGCTGCCAGGCGCGGATCCGGTGGGCTACCACCACCCGTCTTCCTCCCACACACCGCGCACGGCCATAGGCCCGAGCCACTGCTGCCAGGAACCGCCTGCGGCGCAGCGGCCCCACCCGGCGGCGCTCCGGACCTCCTCTGCCGCCACGTCGTGCCACCCGGTCCTCCTCCTTCCTCCGCCTTCGGCCCCGCGCTGCCGCGGCTGGGCCAGCTCCCCCGTCCCGCCTTTGCCCCATCCATGGCAACCTATCCCGGTGCCGGATCCGGTTGGGTCGGCCTCGAATGCCGTCGCCCAGGTCGTTGATGGCTCCGGTGGCTCCAGGGCGAGGGAGATCTGTGCAGTTCTATGGCGCTCGTGGTGCAGCTCGGTGGCGGTGCAGCACATGAACAACGCCGTCGTGTAGTTCGAGCGGCCACGTGCGTGCAGTGCATCCGGCGAGTTCGTGCAGTCCGGCGACGTGTCGGAGCTGGAGCAGCCACCGTGTCCCCTGTCCATCTCCTCCTACTCCTCCCTTCTCTTGTCTGCATTGCACAGTTCGTGCTCTTCCTTTCTGCCTTACACCACCCGGGCGCAGCGCCGGAGGCCACCATTCGCTGATCCACCTCACCCCGATCCACTTGCCAGCGGATTGCTGGTCATCAATGCGACGCTCCCGCAGCCGCAAGAGAGGAGCGGTGACTCCTTCCTGCCGGTCCTGATGAGCTGTAGGTCTGCGGTCCGCCACCCAGGTATGTGCTCCCTCCTCTACTAGATTGAATCAACAATCACGGAACGATGGAACAATTCACAGAAGCCTTGTTCGTGTACTACAGCGATGGAATCACCAAAGGAGCGGCCGGCCACGGTGACGAACAGTCTGTACTCCCTTCTCCACCTCACCTGGCCTCGCCAGCTCCAGGAAGTCTTCTGCTCCGCCTCCTCTATAAAAAATCACTCGTGGGCGCTCCATCAACTCGACTCGCCGGCGCGCGGCGATGCAATCACAGTCATGATGCAGTTCGTTGCACGCGCGTGTGCAGTACTCGGGTGGCCATCGCGAGGTCCTTCTAGCCGTCGGTGTTGTGAAGCAGTTAACCAAATGTCCCAAGTCTTGGTTTGTCCCCAGATGAGCGATCCTTTTCTTTTTTATAAACATAAATGCAGTTTGTGTGTATTGTGAGGTCCTTTGTTTGTATTTGAGAGGTTCGTTCAACTGTGCAATGCTGTTCCTTTTGTTGCAGATTGATGCAACTCTTTTTTGTTTTGCAAATTCTCACGGACGTAAAACTGAACCTAATGCAATGGGGTTCACTGTGAAAAAACAGTGAGGTTCGTGTGCTTCAAAAAATGACGATGCAATCCATTCGTCTTGTCTGATAAAATGTAATATCGAAAAAATACAGAAAAGTAATACTGTTCATTAGCCTCCCCTATGCAGTCAAGACGTGTTTGTAAGAGGTACCTATCTGTCAAAAATGTTAGAAGGCAGATGCAGTTTGATGTAAACTTTCATGTGGTTTACTTTAAGAAGAAAATAGGATAATAATAACTCCTCACAAGTTCACTTTCCCTTTTAGAAATGCAATTCCTTTTAAACTGAAATTGTTAAAATCTAATTATTTTTTAAAAACAAAAATTCTAAAAAAAATGTAGTGAGCTTGCTCCTACATGGTGTTCACTTGCTCAATCCATGTGGTCCACTCGCCAAGTCTACGCACGTAAAAAATAATAAGTATGAAAAAAGACAACAAAACTCATGCGATTCATTCTTGATACTGTCGCGGTTCACTTATTTTTAATGTGAAGTGCAGAAAAATGTTATGGTGATTACAATAAAACAACACGGTTCACTTCTGGATGGTGTTGCGGTTCACTTACGCCCGATGTGAAGCACACTTCACTCCCTTGTCTTGAAAAAGTCACGTCGGACAAAATAAAACCATGCAGTTCGCTTGCCCTTCCGATGCAGTGCTTTTTTCGGTCTGAAGCAGTGCGTTCTTCTGTCTGATGCATTTGACTCGTCGATTTTGGTGTTACGAAAAATAGAGTGTCCGCATTTCGGTAATTACAAAACTGTTCTTAAATCATAAGGAATTAGAGAGAGTGTTCTACATGAAAAAGTTGCACCTCGTCGATATGTTTCCAACGCCGTATCATTTGCATCATTCCGACGAGCGGTTTGAAAAAATTTACGAAAATACGCTCGCTGGCACTCGTAAGCAGCGGCACCGTTTTCAAAATTCTTTTAAAACCGTGACGAATCTCAACAAATGACCAAGATATGAAAGTTGCGCCTTTTACATAGCTTTCCAACGCCGTATCACATGCTTCGTTCCGACAAACGGTTAGAAAACTACAGCAAAAACCGTACCAAAAAAATCATAAAATTTGAAAAACAGAATTCCATTTTTTAGTAAATTTGAAATTACTCTCAAACCGCAAGGAATTAGGGAGAGTGATCTACATGAAAAAGTTGCGCCTCGACTATATCTTTCCAACGCCATATCGTTTGATTCATTCCGATGAGCGGTTTAGAAAAAATCGCGAAAATACGCTCGCTACCACCCGTCAGGCGGCCACCGTTTTCAAAACTGCTCTTAAACCGCGAGGAATCGCGAAAAGTGGTCAACATGGAAAAGTTGCGGATTTTCCATAGCTATCCAACGGTATATTATACGCTTCATTCCGACAAACGGTTTAGAAACTGGAGCGAAAACGGTGTCAAAACAACGCATGCAGTTTTTCCTGCTGACATTGCAGTGTTCATTTGATAGGGATGCAGTGCACCCGCGTTAACTCTGCAGTTCGGAAGTGTTGTCAGAATAACTATTCTGACATCGATGTCAGAATAGACGGTCTATATATATATATAAGGCCTTTGGTGATCATTAAATGTATTAATTGATTTGTATATATATGTATATATATTAACGAATCTTTCTTCTTTTAGCCCTCCGGATCGAGCAAATCTTCTACAAGGGTTAAACGAGGCCCGGCCAAAAAGTTGGACGCTGGCATAAATTTCAACATCGATGTAATCAGAGTAGATGGCGAACCGATTGCTCCTAAAAAGAATGCGGACAAATTTACAGCTCAATGTGGAGTTATTGTTAAGGACCAAATCCCGATCACCGTTCAAGAATGAAATAATCCAAAGGAAGGTCGACGAGTTAGTTTTGTCGACGAAAGAGCAAAAAATACACTTTGGGAGATGCTCATGTCACATTTCACACTACCAGAGAGTTTGACAGATCTCCAACTGGAGAAAGTCAAGAAGTGTGCTCTTAAGAAGATGGCCATACAATTCCAGACGCATAAGAAAAGATTATGGGCCAAATACGTCAAGGAAGGAAAGAAGACTCCACAATTCACTGGACAACTAGAGAAGTTAAAAGATCAGTGGGACTTATTTGTGGAGTTCAAGGAATCGGAAGCAGCTAAGGAACAGTCGAGAAAGAACAAGATAAATACTGACAAAAAACAGCATCACCATGTTCTGGGGACAGGTGGCTACAAGGCTGGGTTGCCTAAGTGGGATGAATCTGAGGCAAAGATGATTGCCGCAGGGGTCACTCCAAAAACAGTTGGTTGGCCCGAAAGGTGCAGGACTTGGTTTTATGTGCATGGAGGAAAGTTGGACCCAAAGACAGGGGAGATTATTGAACTGCCAAGTCTTAAAGAAGCCTCGGATGCTTTACTTAAGCAATAGAAGATGCTCGAACGGGGGTGTTCCAGCCCGAGAGAGAACGACGAGCTTACACGCGCCCTCAAGAATCCTGAACACCTGGGACGAACGTGGGGCAAAGGTCTTGTTCCGTGGTTTGAGGGGTTTGCGGACTGGAACGAGACTTACAGAAGTCGTGCGAGAAAGAAGAAGCAGAAACTAGACCGGATTCAAATGGTAGAATCAAAGAACGCGGAGTTGGAACGCAAATACATGCTGCAGCAGGAGCAGATCAACAAACTTAGTCAGCTAAGCGCGTCTCAGCGGCAGGAGCAACCAGATCCAGCATTGGATGGTACCATTCCATCATCTATGCCGAAAAGCAGCGTGGGTTCCACGGGGGTCCCGGCCGATGATGCACTGCTGGCTCGCTACCCCGTGGATGATATCCAAGAGATGACACCTTGTGAGCTACACATGAAAATGAAGAACATATCGATGAAGGTGGCGGACGTCTATGCTTTACCGAATCCACCTGAAGCAACCATCCACGGCAATTCGATCCCACCTGGCTATGCTCGTGTCGGGGTGGATGAAGTTCTGTCGGGATATGACTCACTAGACCTTGACTTTCCTGGAGGTGAAGGGGAGCATACACTAGGAGAAGTCATACGGTGTCTCATTGTATGGAGAAAGGAATGCATCGTGTTTCCAAACTCGGTGCCAAGGCCACCGACTCCTCCAAGTCCGCTGCGTCAGCCGAATTCACCCCACCCTGAGACGGAGCCTAGCGCGAGCCCGCAGCGACCGCCGAATCCACCCCACCCCGAGACGGAGCCGAGCGCGAGCCCGCCGCGACCGCCGAATCCACCCCATCCCGAGACGGAGCCGAGCGCGATTTCGCGATATCGATCCGTGCCGCATCAGCCGACTCCAAAGCGGAAGAGAGCACCAAAGAATAAAGCTGATCCTCCTGCCAAAAAGAAGCTAGCTTACGAGATGACTGAGGAGGAAACCGATCTTGAAGTGGCTGCCCAACTGCGGTCCTATTTTGGACCGAAACCACCCCCGCCGCCAAAGGAGAAAATATCTGAGAAAGTCGTACAACACTTTTTGGATTGTGCTAAACCGGCTATGGAGAAAAAGCAATCACACTATGATCGCAGTATTAGCAAGTCATATCATCAACAAAAAAAACAGCAGTCGCAGAGTACAGGTAGTAATAAATGCGGGAAAACTGTTCCCCAGCTCGGAGAACAGTAAGTGCAGTCGACCCCCCCCCCCCCCCCCCGCTCAAGGTGAGTACCTATAAGGCGATAACCGACGCTGATAGAAAAAGGGCTAGCGAGATCGGTATCACTGTTGAAGCACTCCTAGGCATGGAGGAAATCCCCACGACGGATGAGAAGGACCTAGCATGGTCATATGTCCCCGGGAAGCCTCTGGTCAGTCCTGAAGCGGAGAAGCTTATGTCAACGCAAATGCGCAGCTTGCATGAGTGGTACCTAAGAGAAATAAAGGTCGGGCGAGAGAGCCTCATGGTGAAAGTCAAGCGAGAGCATTACTACCATGAAAAAGATTTGTGGATTGAAAATGAAGAATTATTTCAGTTATTCAATCAAGCCGCACGACAAATCTCTCGCCAGTTGCTATTGTCTGTAAGTGATTTCTTTCTGTAATTTAAGTCTCTAGCTCAGCTCGTTCATTTCATGTAATTACCCTCACTATATTCTTTTGTGTGGTATTATGCAGAATGAAGATTTTTGAAATGAAAAGAGATGGAGTCTATGGCATTGGGTTCATTGACCCAAATACCGTTAATGAAGAGGTGTTAAATAAGTTCAAACAAGACACGGAGAAAAGCTTGCTAAGGTTTTTGAAGGAACTAAATACCAAACCAGAAATACTACTTCCTTACAACTTCACGTGAGTGTTACCGTCTTATACTACAAATTCTATTTTTGCTTACTCGATGTTAAGTGTAGTTGATGAGTTGTGCATGCCCGCTTATACAAACGTGTGCGCAGATACCACTGGATCCTGCTAATCATTAGAGTTGACGAAGGAACTGTTGAAGTATTGGACTCACTACGTAAAGACCCTAAAGAATAAAAAAGCCCGGTTTTGATGCTCGACAGGTAATTTCAATCATTATCGCACCATGTCAGCCTCTTTAGTTCATTTCCTGATATATCAAGTAATTAATAACTCATTTATTCATTTTCTCTGCCGGGCAGTGTTTGGGAAAAGTTCACCAAAGAGATTGTCGGTGATTGGAAACCAGAGCTGAAATGGCGACGGACCAAGGTAATTAAGTAGTACTAGCTACGTCCGCGTATCTCTTTAATTCTAGTTTCAATACCATTATCATGCTTGATTATTATCTGATTGAATTTTATTCTCGTAAAGTGTATGAGTCAGCCACAGGGGATTAATTTATGTGCATACTACGTTTGCGAAAACATTCGCTTTATGACCGAAAGGAGCCGAGATGCAAGACATATTTGGGTACGTAAACACTATTCACAATTTTTTTATCTTGATCTAATATATATATCACTAGTAGAAAACAGGGCTTTGGTCCAGGCCTGAAATCCCATTAATCCCGGTTCACTCACGAACCGGGACCCATGGGGGCATCGGTCCCGGTTCGTGAGGCCAGGGCGCCGGCCGGGCCTCGTGGGCCATTGGTCCCGGTTCGTCTGACCCCTTTGGTCCCGGTTCCAGACACGAACCGGGACCAATGGGCCTGGCTCCTGGCCCACAACCATTGGTCCCGGTTTGTGGCTGGAACCGGGACCAAATGGTGTCCTTTAGTCCCGGTTCCAGCCACAAACCGGGACCAATGGCGGCCTATATATACCCCCTGCCCGCGAGCAGAGCAGTGCACTGCTCTGTTTTTTTGGCCGGCCGTTGGGAGAGCTTTGTGGTGCTCTAGCTCACCTCCTATGCACATGAGGTGTTCGATGAAATTCCCGAGCCACACTTAAGCTTTCTCCTCTCGAAGCTCCTTGTCCAAGCTCCATTTTCCTCAAGATTTGTCTAGGTTTGGCGGTCCGTCCTGTCCCGTCCCCGTCCTCACCGCCGTCGATCGCCCGCGCCCATCTCGGCGCCGGCACCACCATGGTTAGCCTCTTCTTCTTATCTTCTTTCTAAAAGAAAAAAGTTCTTACTTGTATGATTTAGATAGATACTTGTGTAATTTTCTTACTTTTATTATTGTTTGTTATTATATAGTGCGATGGTTTTGGTATCCGCCTCCGTCGGCCCTCGTCCTGTCTATGATTCGGATGTGGTATATATTATCTTTTATAACTATTTTTTTTATTTAGTGTTTATGACAATTATGCCGACCAACGTGACATAGATTTTTTAATCTAGGAGGTATGTGAACCGGAAATTCCAACCGACATAGAAATTCTTGTCGAGAAGTTAAATTTGGTTGAAAAAGAAAACAATTACTTGAAAGAAAAATTACAAAGAGTTGAAGAGGAGAAGATGAAGTTGGAGTTGCATGTTGCCGATGTCGTCGACGATCACAAGATCAAGATGGATGCAATGCGCTTGAAGATTAGAAAGATTAGAAAATATGCCATTCATACTGAGGCTTGGTATCATTATGCCGTTGGATCAATTGGTACCTTAGTTGCGGTTATGATCGCATTTGTTGTTGCATTTAAATTTTATAGTTTCAATGTATGTTTTAATTAGATGCTCTAGAGAGCTATATGTTGTTCAATAATGAGAACTATGTATGAACGTTATGTATTTATTTTGGTCACTACTGTACTTTTGCTTTAATGTGAGGATGAATTTCTATTAATTTGGTTTTTAATACACTTTATTATATAACGCACGTAGATGGACCGGCAATGGATGTACGGTGACCGACGCACCTCCGAGTATATTAAGGGCCTGCATAATTTTCTCGAAGCGGCTGAGGCAAACAAGCAGAATGGTTTTATGCATTGTCCATGTACTGTCTGTGAGAATACGAAGGCTTTCTCCAACTCTAAGGCCCCGTTCGGAAGTCCTCCCGCTCCCAGCTTCTCCGGAAGCGGGCGAGGTCCTGGCCGAACGCGTCGGCTCCAAGGAGCCAGCTTCAGAAGCGGAGGAGGCGCGACGTGCAAATCCGTGGGAGAAGCTGGCGCGAGGAAAGTCCAGCTCCTGGAAAACGAGAAGCGGGAGCTGGCGTATATTACACCCGGAATGCCATCCCGAAGTGCTACAGCTGGCCCAGCGAAGCGTTTTCCTATCGCTAACCCATCGAATCGTTTTTCTCTCGCTCCAGCTGGCCCATCGAACCGTTTTCTCTCGCTACTGTGTACGAAGTCGCTGCCGAACGCTCGCTGGCTCCCGTGAGAAGCCAGCTACGCTAGCTCGCGCGAGAAGCTGGCTCTCGGAGAAGCCAGCGGACTTCCGAACGGGGCCTAAAACCCTTCACTTCCACCTGCTTGAGAAGGGTTTTATGCCACACTATAATGTTTGGACCAAGCACGGAGAAAGAGGGGTTATGATGGAAGACAACGAAGAAGAAGAGGATGATGACAACTACCCGCCCCCTGAATACGGTGATGCTGCAATGGGGGAAGCTGAAGATCAAGAGGAACCAGACGATGTGCCCGATGATGATCTTTGCCGGGTCATTGTTGATGCACAGAGAGAATGCGAAAGTGAAAGGGAGAAGTTGAAGTTCGATCGCATGTTAGAGGATCACAAAAAAGGGTTGTACCCAAATTGCGAAGATGACAACAGAAAGCTTGGTACCACACTGGAATTGCTGCAATGGAAGGCAGACAATGGTGTATCTGACAAGGGATTTAGTTCGCTACTGAAAATAATGAAGAAGAAGGTTCCAAAGGATAACGAATTGCCCGGCAGTACGTACGAAGCAAAGAAGGTTCTATGCCCTCTAGGATTGGAGGT
Source organism: Elymus sibiricus (assembly GCA_039707655.1). Classification (NCBI taxonomy): domain Eukaryota; kingdom Viridiplantae; phylum Streptophyta; class Magnoliopsida; order Poales; family Poaceae; genus Elymus; species Elymus sibiricus. The sequence continues at coordinate 455,748,710 of CM077665.1, read as the reverse complement.
GTAGAAGATACATGCATGCCCTAATGACTGCATCCTCTACCGCGGTGCGTACGAGGATTTGAACGCATGCCCGGTATGCGGTGCATTGCGGTATAAGATCAGAAGAGATGACCCTGGTGATGTTGAGGGCCAGCGCACCGGGAAGAGGGTTCCTGCCAAGGTGATGTGGTATGCTCCTATAATACCACGGTTGAAACGTCTGTTCAGAAACAAAAAGCATGCCGAGTTGATGCAATGGCACATAAAAGACCGTAAGAAAGGCGGGAAGTTGAGAGCACCCGCTGACGGGTCGCAGTGGAGAAAGATCGAGAGAAAGTGGAGCAACTTTACAGGTGACCCGAGGAACGTATGGTTTGTTTTAAGTGCAGATGGCATTAATCCTTTTGGGGAGCAGAGCAGCAAGCATAGCACATGGCCTGTGACTCTATGTATGTATAACCTTCCTCCTTGGTTGTGCATGAAGCGGAAGTTCATTATGATGCCAGTGCTCATCCAAGGCCCTAAGCAACCCGGCAATGACATTGATGTGTACCTAAGGCCATTAGTTGATGAACTTTTACAGCTATGGAATGGAAGAGGTGTACGTGTGTGGGATGAGAACGAACAGGAGGAATTTGACCTACATGCGTTGCTGTTTGTAACCATCAACGATTGGCCTGCTCTCAGTAACCTTTCAGGACAGACAAACAAGGGATACCATGCATGCACACACTGTTTAGATGACACCGACAGTATATATTTGGACAAATGCAAGAAGAATGTGTACCTGGGGCATCGTCGATTTCTTCCGACCAACCATCAATGTCGAAAGAAAGGAAAGCATTTCAAAGGTGAGGCAGATCACCGGAAGAAGCCCGCCCTCCGTACTGGTGATCACATACTTGATATGGTCAATGATTTACAAGTAATATTTGGAAAGGGTCCTGGCGGACTATCTGTTCCGACTGACGATGCGGGACGCGCACCCATGTGGAAGAAGAAATCTATATTTTGGGACCTACCCTATTGGAAAGACCTAGAGGTCCACTCTGCAATTGACGTGATGCACGTGACAAAGAATCTTTGCGTGAACCTGCTAGGCTTCTTGGGAGTGTATGGGAAGACAAAAGATACACCGGAGGCACGTTAGGAACAGCAACGTGTGCATGAAAAAGACGGCATGCATCCAAAGCAGTATGAAGGTCCTGCCAGCTACGCTCTTACCAAAGAAGAGAAGGAAATCTTCTTTGAATGCCTGCTCAGTATGAAGGTCCCGTCTGGCTTCTCGTCGAATATAAAGGGAATAATAAATATGGCAGAGAAAAAGTTCCAGAACCTAAAGTCTCATGATTGCCACGTGATTATGACGCAACTGCTTCCGGTTGCATTGAGGGGGCTTCTACCGGAAAACGTTCGATTAGCCATTGTGAAGCTATGTGCATTCCTCAATGCAATTTCTCAGAAGGTGATCGATCCAGAAATCCTGCCAAGGTTAAGGAGTGATTTGGTGCAATGTGTTGTTAGTTTCGAGCTGGTGTTCCCACCGTCCTTCTTCAATATCATGACGCACGTCCTAGTTCATTTAGTCGACAAGATTGTCGTTCTGGGCCGTGTATTTCTACACAATATGTTCCCCTTTGAGAGGTTCATGGGAGTCTTAAAGAAATATGTTCGTAACTGCGCTAGGCCAGAAGGAAGCATCTCCATGGGCCATCAAACAGAGGATGTCATTGGGTTTTGTGTTGACTTCATTCCTGACCTTAAGAAGATTGGTGTCCCTCAATCGCGGTATGAGGGGAGACTGACTGGAAAAGGCACGCTAGGAGCGGACTCAATAATATGTAGGGACGGGCATTCTTGGTCTCAAGCACACTACACAGTTCTACAGAATTCTACCTTGGTGACCCCGTATGTCGATGAACACAAGAATATTCTGCGCTCCAAACACCCGGAGCAGTGTGACGACTGGATTACATATGAACACATCAGGACTTTCGGCAGTTGGTTGCAAAAACGTCTCATGGGTGACAACACTGTTTCTGATGAGCTATACTCGTTGGCCAGGGGACCATCTTCGACTGTATTGACTTACAAAGGGTACGAGATAAATGGGAATACATTTTACACGATCGCCCAAGATCAAAAGAGCACCAACCAAAACAGCAGTGTCCGCTTTGATGCAGCAACCAAGAGGGGAAAGGACACATATTATGGTTACATAGTGGACATATGGGAACTTGACTATGGACATGATTTCAAGGTCCCTTTGTTTCAGTGCAAATGGGTCAATCTGTCAAGAAGCGGGGTACAGGAAGACCCACAGTACGGAATGACAACAGTGGATCTGAACAATCTTGGGTACACAGACGAACCATTCGTCCTAGCCAATGATGTGGTGCAGGTTTTCTATGTGAAGGACATGTCTACCAAACCGAGAAAAAGAAAAGATAAGGAAGCGAATACATCATACGATGAGCCAAAGCGCCACATAGTTCTTTCAGGAAAAATAAACATCGTGGGATTGGAGGGCAAGACAGACATGTCTGAAGATTATGAAAAGTTTCATGAAATTCCTCCCTTCAAAGTCAAGGCTGACCCAAGCACCCTGTTAAATGAAGATTATCCATGGTTACGGCGCAACAAGCAAAGGACACAAGCGAAGAAAAAGTGAAGACTTTCTCTCCACAACTATATCATTGCAGTTACATGTGAAGAAATGAAATGCCTTTTGTAATAGATGAGTTTTCGTCCGAAACCCTGATACTTCGAAAGAGATTGTCCGTTTTGTACACGAAGTGCATCCAGTTTTTGCCGTAACCCTCTCAACTTTTTATAACATGCTATGTGGGTGAAATTATGATACCATGCCAACTTTCAACCTTTTCAGAGTTTATTTGTAGTGCTTTTCAATTTCAGGGTCATTTAGCTCAAAAAAATCAGTAAATGCATGAAAAATACCAAATGAAGTCAGAAAGGGATGAAAATTGATGATGTGGCTTTGAATGGTGCATTTTGAACACACAAAAAGTCTGGAGTTCAAATGAGTTCAAAAAAATGAAATCCCTTTGTAACAGATGAGTTTTCGTCCGAAACCCTGATACATCGAAAGAGATTGTCCATTTTGTACACGAAGTGCATCCAGTTTTTGCCGTAACCCTCTCAACTTTTTATAACATGCTATGTGGGTGAAATGATGATACCATGCCAACTTTCAACCTTTTCAGAGTTCATTTGTAGTGCTTTTCAATTTCAGGGTCATTTAGCTCAAAAAAATCAATAAATGCATGAAAAATACCAAATGAAGTCAGAAAGGGTTGAAAATTTATGATGTGGCTTTGAATGGTGCATTTTGAACACACAAAAAGTCTGGAGTTCAAATGAGTTCAAAAAAATGAAATCCCTTTGTAACAGATGAGTTTTCGTCCGAAACCCTGATACTTCGAAAGAGATTGTCCATTTTGTACACGAAGTGCATCCAGTTTTTGCCGTAACCCTCTCAACTTTTTATAACATGCTATGTGGGTGAAATGATGATACCATGCCAACTTTCAACCTTTTCAGAGTTCATTTGTAGTGCTTTTCAATTTCAGGGTCATTTAGCTCAAAAAATCAGTAAATGCATGAAAAATACCAAATGAAGTCAGAAAGGTTTGAAAATTGATGATGTGGCTTTGAATTGTGCTTTTTGAACACACAAATAGTCTGGAGTTCAAATGAGTTCAAAAGAATGAAATCCCTTTGTAACAGATGAGTTTTCGTCCGAAACCCTGATACTTCGAAAGAGATTGTCCATTTTGTACACGAAGTGCATCCAGTTTTTGCCGTAACCCTCTCAACTTTTTATAACATGCTATGTGGGTGAAATGACGATACCATGCCAACTTTCAACCTTTTCAGAGTTCATTTGTAGTGCTTTTCAATTTCAGGGTCATTTAGCTCAAAAAATCAGTAAATGCATGAAAAATACCAAATGAAGTCAGAAAGGGTTGAAAATTGATGATGTGGCTTTGAATTGTGCTTTTTGAACACACAAATAGTCTGGAGTTCAAATGAGTTCAAAAAAATGAAATCCCTTTGTAACAGATGAGTTTTCGTCCGAAACCCTGATACTTCGAAAGAGATTGTCCGTTTTGTACATGAAGTGCATCCAATTTTTGCCGTAACCCTCTCAACTTTTTATAACATGCTATGTGGGTGAAATGATGATACCATGCCAACTTTCAACCTTTTCAGAGTTCATTTGTAGTGCTTTTCAATTTCAGGGTCATTTAGCTCAAAGAATGAACTAATAGCAAAAAGAATGAACTAGAAAACTTTTATGAAACTCTAATAGCAAAAATAATGAACTAAAAATAATCAATTAAAATATTCTGTTATGATCAACTAAAACAAAACTACAATATTCTTCAATAGCAAAAAGAATCAACTAAAAAGCTTTTATAAAACTCTAATAGCAAAAGGAATCAACTAAAAAGCTTTTATAAACCTCTAGTATTTTTGAAACTAAAATTATATAAAATTTATGCAACTAAAATTATCAAAGAATTTTTTGTTCAAAACATTAATAGCAAAAAGAATTTTCATAAAGAAATTTTTTGTTAGAAACTTTAATAGCAAACTAAAATAACCAAATCTGTTTTTGATTAAAACAGACATTTAAAATAACCTAAAACTTACCAAATTGAATATAATGAGAAAACACAGTAATATTAAATAGCAGGAAAAAGAATCACTCAAAAATCTATTTTTTTAGTAAAGTAATTCACAAACTAGTGATTCACACAAATTTCAAAAAATTCAAATTTAAACTATTCAAATTTGAAAACTAATGGCACTAACAGAAAGTTTATATTTTTTGTGACCTAAAAGCAAAAAGAATCACTGAAAAACAGTAAGTAGGAACAAAATAAAATAAATAAAGCAAAAAACAAAACAAAAAACTGGATTTTTTTTTAAAAAAATGCCTCCTACTGGGCCACCACGGCCTGAATACGACTAGAAACCCAACCAACTTGTTGGGCCAGGATTCAGGCCCGTAGAAGGCCCAATAGGCCCACAGGCAGTGACAGATTAGGCCCGGAGTCCTGCAGTTGAGAGGAGCTCGAGAGGGTGTGCGCAACAACGCTTATAAACCACTCTCGAGCTCTCTCGGCTAGCGAGGCGGGACTAAAAATTTGGCCCCGGGCAGCACCACCCTTTGGTCCCGGTTGGTGCCACCAACCGGGACCAATGCACCCGTTTAGTCCCGGTTTGTGGCACCAACTGGGACCAAAGGTCCCTGTTTCCCGCCCTTTGGGCTGCTGAAAACTGACCTTTGGTCCCGGTTGGTGGCACCAACCGGGACCAATGCACCCCTTTAGTCCCGGTTGCTGCCACCAACCGGGACCAATGCTCTCCATATATAAGACAACACTTAGGAATTTTCAGCATTCTCATCTCGCCCCCGACGACGCCGACGAAATCGACGCCGCCAGGCTGCCCGCCCGCCGCCCGCCGTCGTCGCCCCAGCCGTCGCCGCCGCCCGCCGCCCGCCGTCGTCGCCCCAGCCGTCGCCGCCGCCCGCCGTCGTCGCCCCAGCCGTCGCCGCCGCCCGCCGCCCCCGTCGTCGCCGTCGCTCGCCGCCCCCGTCATCGCCCGCCGCCCCCGTCGTCGATCGCCGTCGTCGCCCTCGCCCGCCGCCCCCGTCGTGCTCGCCGTCGCCTCGCCGTCGCCCTCGCCGTCGCCGTCGCCTCTTCCCCGTCGTCGCCGTCGCCGTCGTCGTCCCCGAGCCCGCGGCCTTGCCCCGCCCCCGAGCCCACGCCCCTGCCCCGCCCCCGAGCGCGCCCGGCCGAGCCCCTGCCCCGGCCCGCCCCCGCCGTCGCCGGCGCCGGCGCCGGCGCCCTCGCCGCCCCCGCCATCGCCGTCGCCCTCGCCGGCCGCCCCCGCTGTGAGCCGCCGCCGCCCCGGCTCTGTGCAATTTTTTTATATATATGTTGATTTTTTTTATATGATGAATGTTTTTGTTCATATATAATGTATATATGTATGTGGCTATATGTATGTATGGATGTATATATGATGTTTTTTTGTTCATAGCATTTTTTTGTTCATATATGTATTTTTTTTCATATATGTGGCTATATGTATTTTTTTGTTCATAGCATTTTTTTGTTCATATATGTATTTTTTTTTCATGTATGTATGTGGCTATGTATGTATGGATGGATAGCATTTTTTTTGTTGATAGAATATTTTGTCGATTTCCTACCCCCTCCCGCCCCTACCCGACAAACTCTCGAGGCCACCCAAACCCCTAGAAGAAAACTCCGGTAACTTCGACATGAGGGGGGACGTCGGACATATCGGGCGACCAACTCTCAAGGCCACCCAAACCCTAGAAAAAAGCGTTGTCGATCTCCTACCCCCTCCCACCCCTACCCGACAAACTCTCGAGGCCACCCAAACCCCTAGAAGAAAACTCCGGTAACTTCGACATGAGGGGGGACGTCGATCAACTCCCTCTCGCCCGGCCAACTCTCGAGGCCACCCCAAAGCGGAACAAGTCTAGATATATTGAGGCCACCCCAAACCCTAGAAGAGTTGTCGACGCCACCCAAATTTACCAAGTTAAAAGAGCGTTGTCGAGGCCACCTCCCCGATAACTTCGACATGAGAGGTGACGTCGGACATGACATGAGGGGGGACGTCGGACATGAGGGGTGAGCGTCGTTGTCGTCTACCCCCTCCCCGATAACTTCGACATGAGGGGGGACGTCGGACATGACATGAGGGGTGAGCGTCGTTGTCGTCTACCCCCTCCCCGATAACTTCGACATGAGGGGGGACGTCGGACATGTCATGTGGATTTTTTTTTGTTCATATAGAAAACTCCGGTAACATAGATTTATCAAGAATGCCCCCATTATGGATGTGCACAAGTTGATCCAATGTTTTTCTGATCTCATCTATATATATATTCTTCTATATGTCACGTTGTCTGTCAAAGTATTGAAGAAATCCATGGCTTCATCATTAGCCGGAAGTAACAGGCGTATGATGCTACGAAGCTCTTCAAAGTTGTTTTGGAACGGAGTTCCGGATAGAATAATTCGCTTTTTGGTACGAATTTCAGCAAAGGCCTTCCAAATAGCGATATTCGGAAGGCTCTTGCTGAACTTCGTACCAAAAAGCTAATTAATTATCCTATCCGGGACTCCGTTCCAAAACAATTTTGGAGAGCTTCGTACCATTATGCGCCTGTTACTTCCGGCTAATGATGAAGCCATGGTTTTCTTGAATCCTTTGACACTAGACAACGTGACATATAGAAGGGTAGATGAGATCAGGAAAAATATGGACCATTTTCTGCACATCCAGAATGGCGCCATTTTGTTAATTAAATCCCTTAAAGGTTAAGAGAATCCCTTGTTTGACATTCATGAGAGAGGCGGTCCGGACGTCGGACATTCATGTTTGTATATTAATTGCCATGTTGTAATATTTGCAGAAACTATGGATCAAAGAGACTTGGAACAAGAACAGTTGTTGGGGGAGATAATCCTCGCCGGACATGATGTCTTGTCGTATCTCAACGACACCGATGGTCTGGAAGGAGAGGATGACGGCTCCAGTGATCGAACAATGGAGGAGGAAGGACATGATCATGATGGCTCCGGTGACCGAATGCCGGAGGAAGAAGGAGACCATGATGACGGCTCCGGTGACCGAACGGAGGAGGGAGCTGTTGCAAAGTCCGGCGAGGTATATATATTAATTAAGCCTATGCTGACTAGCTAATTGATGCATTAATTGTTTTGGTATGTACATATATTAACTCTTCTTTCTTCTTTTATAGCCCTCCGGATCGAGCCAAACTTCGGTAACGAGACGAGGCCCGAAGAGAAGGTTGCGCAAGGATGAAAGGTTCACGATCACAGCACTCAAGGACGATGGCCTACCGATTGAACCCAAGCGGACCAAGGACGCATTTGCTGCTCAGTGCGGAGCTATTGTTAGGGACAACATCCCGATCAGCATCAAGCAATGGAATAAGCCTAAGGACGACGACGTCCTTGAAGGTGATTATGTCACCGATAGACAGAAAGATGATCTTTGGACCGCGCTGAAGGCAAATTTCACCCTACCGCCAGAGGAGGATCCGAATAAGCCAGTTATAGAGCCACTGGTCAAGGCGTGTGCTCTTAAGAAGATGGCAGATCTATTCAGGAGGTGGAAGAATGAGTTGAAATCAAAGTTTGTCGACAAAGGGAAGACTCCAGAATTCATCGGCCGATTTGAGAAGATAAGAGATCACTGGCCCGCATTTGTGGCCTACAAGACATCGGACAAGAGTAAGAAAATGTCAGAGACAAACAAGAACAATGCTGCAAAGAAGCAGTATCACCATCACACGGGGTCAGATGGCTACCTCAAAGCCCGGCCGTTGTGGGACAAAGCTGAGAATGACCTGATTGCTAAAGGGGTCATACCATAGACATTGAACTGGCCAGACCGTTCAAGGACTTGGTTCTTCGGGGTTGGGGGAACTTTGGACCCTGAAACAGGGAAGTGCCGTTGGACGGACGAGCAACGTGCAATACCCGTCACGAAGCTTCAGAAGTATATCACCGTAGCGCAGGAAGGGACGTTCATTCCCGACAGAGAGAAGGACGAGCTGACTGAGGCCCTAGGGAATGCTGAGCACCCTGGACGAACACGAGGCACACCAGGCTCCGTTCCGTGGAAGGTTGGGTTTCCCGACGCAGGCGGTTACAGAAGCCGGGAGAGAAAGATGAAAGCAGAGTTGAGCGACATGCAGAAGATCAATGCAAGACTACAAAAGCAAGAGGAACTTGAGAGCCAGCGAGCTGCCGGCCAACCATCTCAGTGGCACAAAGCTACCCCAGAAGCTACCCCGCCATCTCAGCGGAGAAGCAGCATGGCTTCCACGGAGCCCGTTCAGCCTGACTTCACGGCTCCTATCTACCCCGTGGATACTATCACGGAGGCTCAACATTGCGAGCTTATGAGGAAATGCCGGAACCTCACTTTCAAGGCGGCTGTCGGCTCTGTTGCACCTCCTCAACCCAACGGAACTTTTCACTGCCTTCCGATTCCACATGGCTATGCTGTTGTGATGGTGGATGAAGTAATGGAGGGATTTGAGGAGCTCGAGCTTGACCACTCTACAGGTGAAGGGGAGAATCAGCTGGTTCGTGCTCTGAGGAGTACATGTCTATGGCAGAAGGAGTACATCAAGCTTCCAAACTGGACGCCTCCGCCTCCTCCTCCTCCTCCGGCGAGTCAGGGCACTCCGCCTCCTCCTCCTCCTCCGGCGAGTGATCAGGGCACCCCGCCTCCTTCTTCGGCTCCTCCGACGCGTGAGGGCACTCCGCCTCCTCCTTCGCCTACTCCGGCGCGTCGGAGCAGTCCGCCTCCTCCTCCGCCTCGTCGGCAACGGCGGAAGACAGACGCTGCCGCTCCGGCTCCTCCGGCGCGTCGGAGCACTCCGCCTCCTTCTCCGCCTCGTAAGCAACGATGGAAGAGAGACGCCGCCGCTCTGGCGGCTAGCTGTACAAGCAGAGGTGGGAGGCAATTCAGATACGGTCCATCTCTCAAGCCTCTGGAAAAGTTACCATATGAGAGGACCGAGTCTGAAAACGAGGAGATATGTCGTGCCCAAGTGAGGGACCATTTTGCAAAGAACACTCCACCTCCGAAGGAGAAGCTAGATCCGGTGAAAGTGAAGCGCACTATCGATGTCCTGAAGTGACCACCACCGCCTCCGCCGGATTCCAACTTTGTCCGCTGTATTAAAAAGACATATCAAGATGCGCGACAGTCGGGAAGTACTTCCAGTGATGCAAGGTTAGCAAAACGAAGAAGTGGGAAAAAAATTCCCCAGCTTGGCGAACAGGCGAACCAATCGTGCCCCCCGCTCAAGGTGTCTAGCCATATCGTCGCTAATCATCCGGGGATGGTGCCCGGTACCAATCCTGGTGATTACCTGAGCGATGTGTACAGTTTGAGCCGTTGGAGGTGGACGAATTCAGTTACCGGTACGGACAGCCTCTCGTCAAACCTGATCATCCTCCTCTAACAACGATGATGCGAAAATTCCATGAATGGTACATGAAAACCTGCAGCGAGTCTGGGAAGGATACTTTGACGCTGAGAATTAAAGAGGAGCATGACCTCGTTGGAATGGATCAGTTGTCTGTTGAATTTGACGAGTTATTCCAGTTATACAATCAAAAGGCCCTCGACAAAACAATCTTGACTTGCTACTGTCTGTAAGTACTACTTTTGTAATTAAGTCTCTATATATAGCTCAGCTCTTTCATTGCATGTATATATAATTATCCTCACTATATTATGCAGATTGAAGATCGTCGAATGCAGAAAAGCACAAATCTATGACATTGGGTTCATTAACCCAAATATCATACATGAGTTTACGGTTAAAAACAATGTCACACAAACCGAGGACAACTTGCTACAATCGTTGCTTAAAAATCAAAACAAAGAGACAATACTCTTTCCTTACAACTTCAAGTGAGTGTTACTATCTTGTGCATATTTGGTTTCCCTTATTACTCGAGGTTATAGTAATGTAATTGATGAGTTATGCATGCGTGCGCAGGTTCCACTTTATTCTGCTAGAGATTAAGCTTGAGCGGGGAGTAGTAATCGTCTTAGACTCGAAACGAAAAGATCCCCAGGAATATGCGGACATGACTGAAATGCTCCAGAAGTAAGTTCAATTGATCATTATCGCATCATATCGGCAACTTTGTTCATTTCCTGATATCAAGTAATTATTTTCTTTGTCTGGCAGGGTTTGGAAAGAGTTCGCCGCAATTGTTCCGGCACTGCCGAGGGAGCTGCGATTTACACACCCGAAAGTAAGTACTACTAGCTAGTTCCGCGCATCTCCCATTGATTCTAGTTTCATCAATACCATTTATCATGCTTGATTATCAGTTTGATTGAACTCTATTTCTGGTAAAGTGCTTGTGGCAGGAAACGGGGAATGATTTTTGTGGATACTACGTTTGTGAGTTCATCTACAACGCGACGACCCCTAAGCGGGGCTACTCTGAAAAACAATTTCAAGTGTGTAAGCAATAATATTCACAATTTTATTTTATTACCATGATTTGTGTTGAGTTTCATTCATATATATGTATTGACCCCCTTCTTCAAATTAGATGTGGCAGATGTGGGATGAACTCCTACCACATGATCGCATACGAGCAATTCAAGAGGAATTGGCGGGATTCTTTCTTGACCACGTCATAAATAAATCCGGAGAATACCATCTGGAATTTGACATTAGATGTTAGGGATTGTAAGAGATCTTATATTGTATATATGTAGCTAGTAGCATCGGATAGATATACGAAAACTTGTTGTTCGACCAATCTCTCGGAGAAAGAGAGGTCGATCACTTCTCTCTATATATCTTCATGACGATCTTGTGTACTTAATGGTTCCTTCATTTGCTTACTAGCTAGCGTGTCGAGTTCTCTCTATAGTAGCTACCGTCGACCAAGCACAGAGAAAGAGAGGACACTTCTCTCTATTAGCTAGCTAACACAATATGAAACCCCTAAATTAACCCTACAAAACCCCCTAAACCCCCCCCCTTTCAAAAAAAAAAAAACCCCAGCTCCTGCCAGATGCTGACGCGTGGATGCCTTTTGGGCCCGGTTGGTGTTACCAACCGGGACTAAAGGTCATCCTGCCTGGGCTCCCCGCAGCGGCCACGTGGAGCCTTTTGGTCCCGGTTGGTGTTACCAACCGGGACTAAAGGTCCTCCTGCCTGGGCTCCCCGCAGCGGCCACGTGGAGCCCCTTCTGTCCCAGTTTGTAAGCGAACCGGGACTAAAGGTTTTGGGCTTTAGTCCCGACCCTTTAGCCCCGGTTCCAGAACCGAGGCTAATGGGCCTCTGGAACTGGGACAAATGGGCCGTTTTCTACTAGTGTATACACACAACTAATATATTCACATTGATCTCCTTCTTTAAAGATGGTGGAGATGCGGGAGAGACTCTGATACGTCTCCAACGTATCTATAATTTTTGATTGTTCCATGCTATTATATTATCTATTTTGGATGTTTTATATGCATTGATATGCTATTTTATATTATTTTTGGGACTAACCTATTAACCTAGTGCCCAGTGCCAGTTTCTATTTTTTTCCTTGTTTTTGTGTATTGCAGATAAGGAATATCAAACGGAGTCCAAACGGAATAAAATTCTACGATGATTTTTCTTGGACCAGAAGGAACCCAGGAGACTTGGAGAAGAGGCCAGAAGACCCACGGGTGGGCCACAAGCCACCTGGGCGCGCCCCTGGGGCGGCGCGCCCCCCTGGCTTGTGGGTCCCCCGTGGCTCCTCCAACCCTAATTCTCTGCCTATAAATTCAGAAATATTCCCCCAATACCAAAAAGATCCACGATAATACTTTTTCGCCGCCGGAAGCCTCTGTTCCCGTGAGATCCCATCTTGGGGCCTTTTCCGGTAATCTGCCGGAGGGGGATTCGATCACGGAGGGAATCTACATCAACTCCATTGCCCCTCCAATGATGCATGAGTAATTCACCTCAGACCTTCGGGTCCATAGCTAGTAGCTAGATGGCTTCTTCTATCTCTATGTTCTTCAATACCATGTTCTCCATGATCTTCATGGAGATCTATCCGATGTAATACTCTTTTGCGGTGTGCTTGTCGAGATCAGATGAATTGTGGATTTATGATCAGATTATCTATGAATATTATTTGAATCTTCTCTGAATTCTTATATGCCTGATTTCGTATCTTTGCAAGTCTCTTCGAGTTATTGGTTTGGTTTGGCCAACTAGATTGGTAATTCTTGCATTGGGAGAAGTGCTTAGTTTTGGGTTCAATCTTGCGGTGTCCTCACCCAGTGACAAAGTAGGGGTAGCGAGGCACGTATTTGAATTGTTGCCATCAAGGGTAAAAAGATGGGGTTTTCATCATATTGCTTGAGTTTATCCCTCTACATCATGTCATCTTACCTAATGCGTTACTCTGTTCTTCATGAACTTAATACTCTAGATGCAGGCAGGAGTCGGTCGATGTGTGGAGTAATAGTAGTAGATGCAGAATCGTTTCGGTCTACTTGACACGGACGTGATGCCTATATGCATAATCATTGCCTTGGATATCGTCATAACTATGCGCTTTTCTATCAATTGCTCGACAGTAATTTGTTCACCCACCGTATTATTTTCCTTCAAGAGAGAAGCCTCTAGTGAAACCTATGGCCCCCGGGTCTATTTTCCATATTATATTTTCAGATCTATAAACCAAAAATACCAAAAATACTTTGCTGCAATCTTTTTACTTTTATTTTACTTTTCGTTTTAGTAATCTTTTATATCTATCTCTATCAGATCTCATCCTTGCAAGTAACCGTGAAGGGATTGACAACCCCTTTATAACGTTGGGTGCAAGTGTTTGATTGTTTGTGTAGGTGCAAAGATTGGGGCCTTGCTTGTACCTCCTACTGGATTGATTCCTTGGTTCTCAACAACTGAGGGAAATACTTATCTACTTTGTTGCATCACCCTTTCCTCTTCAAGGGAAAACCAACGCAAGCTCAAGAAGTAAGAAGAAGGATTTCTGGCGCCGTTGCCGGGGAGGATACATAGCAAGTCAAGACAAGAACTCTCCCGTCAACTTGCCAATTTTTGGCGTGGTTGTCGGAGAGATCTACATCAAGCCTACCAAGTACCCATCACAAACTTATCTCTTGCATTTACATTATTTGCCATTTGCCTCTCGTTTTCCACTCCCCCACTTCTAAAACGATTTTCCGAAAAAACCAAAAATATTTGCCTTTTTATTCGCCCTTCTTCCGTTCGTCTTTTCGTTTGCTTTTTGTTTGCTTGTGTGCTAGATTGCTTGCTTTGTCACGATGACTCAAGAGAATACCAAGTTGTGTGACTTCTCCAATACTAATAATAATGATTTTATTAGTACTCCGATTGCTCCCGCCACTAGTGCGGAATCTTATGAAATTAATGTTGCTTTGCTTAATCTTGTTATGAAAGAACAATTTTCCGGCCTTCCTAGTGAAGATGCCGCATCCCATCTAAATACTTTCGTTGAGTTGTGTGATATGCAAAAGAAGAAAGATGTGGATAATGATATTGTTAAATTGAAGCTATTTCCGTTCTCACTACGAGATCGTGCTAAAACTTGGTTTTCATCTTTGCCTAAAAATAGTATTGATTCATGGAATAAGTGTAAAGATGCTTTTATTTCCAAGTACTTTCCGCCCGCTAAGATCATCTCCCTTAGGAACGATATAATGAATTTTAAGCAACTTGATCATGAGCATGTTGCACAATCTTGGGAGAGGATGAAACTAATGATTAGAAATTGCCCCGCACATGGTTTGAGTTTATGGATGATTATACAATTTTTTTATGCGGGATTGAATTTTGCTTCTAGAAATCTTTTAGATTCCGCCGATGGTGGTACTTTTATGGAAATCACATTAGGATAAGCTACTAAACTCCTAGATAATATTATGGCAAATTACTCTCAATGGCATACCGAAAGATCTCCTACTAGTAAAAAAGTGCATGCTATTGAAGAAATAAATACTTTGAGTGAAAAGATGGATGAATTAATGAAATTGTTTGCTAGTAAGAGTGCTCCTATTGATCCTAATGATATGCCTTTGTCTTCTTTGATTGGAAATAATAATGAATCTATGGATGTGAATTTTGTTGGTAGGAACAATTTTGGTAATAACGCGTATAGAGGTAATTTCAACCCTAGGCCGTTTCCTAGTAATTCCTCTAATAATTATGGTAATTCCTACAACAATCCTTATGGAAATTATAATAAGATGCCCTCTCATCTTGAGAATAATATTAAAGAATTTATTAGTTCGCAAAAGGTTTTCAATGCTATGATTGAAGAAAAATTGCTCAAGATTGATGATTTGGCTAGGAACGTTGATAGGATTTTGCTTGAGATTGATTCTTTGAAAATTAGATCTAATCCACCCAAGCGTGATATTAATGAGTCTTTAAAAGCTATGAGAACTTCTATTGATGAGTGTAAGGAAAGAACCGCTAGAATGCGTGCTAAGCGTGAATGGCTTGAAAAAGTGTGTTCTTGTGATAATAATGATGAAGATCTTAAAGTGATTGATGTGACTCCTATTGAATCTTTGTTTTCTAATACAAATCTTGATAAAGATGGGACTGGAGATAAGTCAACTTTAGTTAAAAGTCATCCCAATGATTCGGAGTTTATAGATCTTAATGCTAAGATTGATAAAAGTGGGATTGAAGAGGTCAAAACTTTAAATAGCAATGAACCCACTCGTTTGGATTTCAAGGACTTTAATTATGATATTTGTTCTTTGATTAATTGTATTTCCTTGTTGCAATCCATGTTGAATTCTCCGCATGCTTATAATCAAAATAAAGCTTTTACTAAACATATCGTTGATGCTATGATGAAATCTTTTGAAGAAAAACTTGAGTTGGAAGTTTCTATACCTAGAAATATTTATGATGAGTGGGAACCTACTATTAATATTAAAATTAAATATTATGAGTGCCATGCTTTGTGTGATTTGGGTGCTAGCGTTTCCACGATTCCGAAAACTTTATGTGAAGTGCTAGGTTTTCATGATCTTGATGATTGCTCTTTAAATTTGCATCTAGCGGATTCCACTATTAAGAAACCTATGGGAAGGATTAATGATGTTCTTATTGTTGCAAATAGGAATTATATGCCTGTAGATTTCATTGTTCTTGATATAGATTGCAATCCTACATGTCCTATTATTCTTGGTAGACCTTTCCTTAGAACGATCGGTGCAATTATTGATATGAAAGAAGGAAACATCAGATTCCAATTTCCGTTAAGGAAAGGCATGGAACACTTTCCTAGAAAGAAAATTAAATTACCTTATGAATCTATTATGAGAGCTACTTATGGATTGCATACCAAAGATGACAATACCTAGATCTATTGCGTTATGCCTAGCTAGGGGCGTTAAACAATAGCGCTTGTTGGGAGGCAACCCAATTTTATTTTATGTTTTTTGTTTGTTTTTGTTTCTGTTTTTTGAGTGCTTTACACATTTTTACCTCTGTAGTAATTGTGTTTTATTGTTTTAATTAGTGTTTGAGCCAAGTAAGACCTTTGGGATGGTCTACGGTGATTGTTGATTTGATTTTGCTAAAAAACAGAAACTTTTGCGCTCAGTCCAGGAATTTTATAAATTCACCAGAGCGTCGAATGAGTCTGAACTTTTTACACCATATTTATATACAAATTTCCCAGATTTTCCTAATTTTTCAGAATTTTTGGAGTTACATAAGTATTCGAAGTTTACAGATTGCTACAGACTGTTCTGTTTTTGACAGATTCTGTTTTCTTTGTGTTGTTTGCTTATTTTGATGTATCTATGGGTTGTATCGGGGGGTATGAACCATGGAGAAGTTGTAATACAGTAGATATTACACCAATATAAATAAATAATGAGTTCACAACAGTACCTAAAGTGGTGATTTATTTTTCTTATACTAACGGATTTCACGAGTTTTCTGTTGAGTTTTGTGTTGTGAAGTTTTCAAGTTTTGGGTAAAGATTTGATGGACTATGGAATAATGAGTGGCAAGAGCCTAAGCTTGGGGATTCCCAAGGCACCCCAAGCCATATTCAAGGATACCAAAGAGCCTAAGCTTGGGGATGCCCCGGAAGGCATCCCCTCTTTCGTCTTCAATCCATCGGTCAATTTACTTGAGGCTATATTTTTATTCACCACATGATATGTGTTTTGCTTGGAGCGTCTTGTATGATATGAGTCTTTGATTTTTAGTTTGCCACAATCATCCTTGATGCACACATCTTTTGAGAGGGACACGCATGAATCGTGAATTTATTAGAATACTCTACGTGCTTCACTTATATCTTTTGAGCTAGGCAATTTTGCTCTAGTGCTTCACTTATATCGTTTTAGAGCACGGTGGTGTTTTTATTTTATAGAAATAATTGAACTCTCGTACCTCACTTATATTATTTTGAGAGTCTTTAAACAGCATGGTAATTGGTTTAGGTTATGAATTTAGTCCTAATATAATGGGCATCCAAGAGGGATATAATAAAAACTTTCATATAAAGTGCATTGAATACGATGAGAAGTTTGATTCCTTGCATATAGTTTTGAGATATAAAGATGGTGATATTAGAGTCAAGCTAGTGAGTAATTGGGGATTGGTAGAAATACTTGTGTTAAAGTTTGTGATTCCCGTAGCATGCACGTATGGTGAACCATTATGTAACGAAGTCGGAGCATGATTTGTTTAATGATTGTCATCCTTTGTGTGAGGGTCGGGAGCGCACGATGGTTAACTCCTACCAACCTCTCCCCTAGGAGCATGCATCTAATACTTTGCTTCGATAACTAATAGACTTTTGCAATAAGTATGTGAGTTCTTTATGACTAATGTGAGTCCATGGATTATACGCACTCTCACCCTTCCACCATTGCTAGCCTCTCTAGTACCGCGCAACTTTCGCCGGTACATTAAACCCACCATATACCCTTCCTCAAAACAGCCACCATACCTACCTATTATGGCATTTCCATATTCATTCCGAGATATATTGCCATGCAACGTCCACCGTTCCGTTTATTATGACACGCACCATCATTTTCATATTGCTTTGCATGATCGTAAGATAGCTAGCATGATGTTTTCATGGCTTGTCCGTTTTTTGATGTCATTTGCTATGCTAGATCGTTGCACATCCCGGTACACCACCGGAAGCATTCATATAGAGTCATATTTTGTTCTAGGTATCGAGTTGTAATTCTTGAGTTGTAAGTAAATAAAAGTGTGATGATCATCATTATTAGAGCATTGTCCCATGAGAGAAAGGATGATGGAAGCTATGATTCCCTCACAAGTTGGGATGAGTCTCCGGACTTTACAAATAATAAAAGAGGCCAATGAAGCCCAAATAAAAAAAAAGAGGCCAAAGATGCCCACCAAAAAAAATGAGAGAAAAGAGAGAAGGGACAATGTTACTATCTTTTTTTTCCACACTTGTGCTTCAAAGTAGACCCATGATATTCATGATAGAGAGTCTTCTATTTTGTCACTTTCATATAACTAGTGGAATTTTTCATTATAATGCACACCCACTTAGTTTCTTTTTGAGCTTTCATACACTTATAGCTCTAGTGCATCCGTTGCATGGCAAACCCTACTCACTCACATTAATATCTATTGATGGGCATCTCCATAGCCCGTTGATACGCCTAGTTGATGTGAGACTATCTTCTCCTTTTCCTCACAACCTCCACCATATTCTATTCCACCTATAGTGCTATATCCATGGCTCACGCTCATGTATTGCGTGAAAGTTGAAAAGGTTTGAGAACATAAAAGGTGTGAAACAATTGCTTGGCTTGTCATCGGGGTTGTGCATGATTTAAATACTTTGTGTGGGGAAGATGGAGCATAGCCAGACCATATGATTTTGTAGGGATAACTTTCTTAGGCCATGTTATTTTGAAAGGACACAATTGCTTTGTTAGTATGCTTGAAGTATTATTGTTTTTATGTCAATATTAAGCTTTTGTTTTGAATCTTATGGATCTGAACATTCATGCCACAATAAAGAATATTACATGGATAAATATGTTAAGTAGCATTCCACATCAAAAATTCTGTTTTTATCATTTACCTACTCGAGGACGAGCAGGAATTAAGCTTGGGGATGCTTGATACGTCTCCAACGTATCTATAATTTTTGATTGTTCCATGCTATTATATTATCTGTTTTGGATGTTTTATATGCATTAATATGCTATTTTATATTATTTTTGGGACTAACCTATTAACCTAGTGCCAGTTTCTGTTTTTTCCTTGTTTTTGAGTATTGCAGATAAGGAATATCAAACGGAGTCCAAACGGAATAAAATTCTACGATGATTTTTCTTGGACCAGAAGAAACCCAGGAGACTTGGAGAAGAGGCCAGAAGACCCACGGGTGGGCCACAAGCCACCTGGGGGCGCCCCTGGGGGGGGCGCCCCCCTGGCTTGTGGGTCCCCCGTGGCTCCTCCAACCCTAATTCTCCGCCTATAAATTCAGAAACAATCCCCCAATACCAAAACGAGCCACGATAATACTTTTCCGCCGCCGGAAGCCTCTGTTCCCGTGAGATCCCATCTTGGGGCCTTTTCCGGTAATCTGCCGGAGGGGGATTCGATCACGGAGGGCATCTACATCAACTCCATTGCCCCTCCGATGATGCGTGAGTAGTTCACCTCAGACCTTCGTATCCATAGCTAGTAGCTAGATGGCTTCTTCTCTCTCTATGTTCTTCAATACCATGTTCTCCATGATCTTCATGGAAATCTATCCGATGTAATACTCTTTTGCGGTGTGTTTGTCGAGATCCGATGAATTGTGGATTTATGATCAGATTATCTATGAATATTATTTGAATCTTCTCTGAATTCTTATATGCATGATTTCATATCTTTGCAAGTCTCTTCGAGTTATTGGTTTGGTTTGGCCAACTAGATTGGTAATTCTTGCATTGGGAGAAGTGCTTAGTTTTGGGTTCAATCTTGCGGTGTCCTCACCAAGTGACAAAGTAGGGGTAGCGAGGCACGTATTTGAATTGTTGCCATCAAGGGTAAAAAGATGGGGTTTTCATCATATTGCTTGAGTTTATCCCTCTACATCATGTCATCTTACCTAATGCGTTACTCTGTTCTTCATGAACTTAATACTCTAGATGCAGGCAGGAGTCGGTCGATGTGTGGAGTAATAGTAGTAGATGCAGAATCGTTTCGGTCTACTTGACACGGACGTGATGCCTATATGCATAATCATTGCCTTGGATATCATCATAACTATGCGCTTTTCTATCAATTGCTTGACAGTAATTTGTTCACCCACCGTAATATTTTCCTTCAAGAGAGAAGCCTCTAGTGAAACCTATGGCCCCCGGGTCTATTTTCCATATTATATTTTCAGATCTATAAACCAAAAATACCAAAAATACTTTGCTGCAATCTTTTTACTTTTATTTTACTTTTCGTTTTAGTAATCTTTTATATCTATCTCTATCAGATCTCATCCTTGCAAGTAACCGTGAAGGGATTGACAACCCCTTTATAGCGTTGGGTGCAAGTGTTTGATTGTTTGTGTAGGTGCAAAGATTGGGGCCTTGCTTGTACCTCCTACTGGATTGATACCTTGGTTCTCAACAACTGAGAGAAATACTTATCTACTTTGTTGCATCACCCTTTCCTCTTCAAGGGAAAACCAACGCGAGCTCAAGAAGTAGCAGACTCCTACCAAGGGACCGCATACGAGCACTTCAAGAGGAAATGGCGGGATTTTTGCTTGAGCAGGTCATATCTCCCGACGGAGAATACCATTTCACCTAATGCCTGCATGTAATGATCTGCAAATTGTAGGAGAAATTGTATATACCAAATTGTATATATATATATATGTGTGTATGCTTGCATGGTCGTACGAGAAATTCTATGATATATATATGATCGGTTCTACAAGAAATTATATTGTATATGCATAACGTGTACAATATGTAGTAGCGTAAAAATATGTTTGAAATGAAAAAGAATTAAATGCAAAACACAAAATGAAAAGGAAAAATAAACAATAAACCCTAAACCCCTAAACCCCTAAACCTTTAGTCCCGGTTGGTGACACCAACCGGGACTAAAGGTCCCCACCCTCAGGCGCGTGCTGTCGGCCACGTGGCGGGGATTTAGTCCCGGTTCGTGGACAACCGGGACTAAGGGGGGGGGGGTCTTTAGTCCCTATTTATTAGTCCCGGTTGGGGAACCGGGACTAAAGGCCCTTCCCAACCGGGACTAAAGGCTGGTTCTGTACTAGTGCTCCTTCGGATGGGATCGATCATCGGTCGACATATAATGTCGGGTCATAAAGTAGCGGATTTGATCAGAAATGGAAGTGTGATTGCTTATAAAGTGTCACCTGCTTTTGGTTCATTGGCTATTTAGGCCATCTCCAACGGGCTCTCTTAGAGCATATATAGCTGAACCCTCAAGAGGGATTGACACCTCGTAAATTCTCTTTTGAGAAGTTAAGCTGAATTCTCGAAATCTTTAACTATTAAAATATTTGAAGAGAAGTGCATCTCTCATAAATTTGAGCAGCCAAAACCAACTTCTCGAATATCTGTTGCTAAGCCGCCTACACTCCGGCGCCATCCCTATCACATTCCTTGCCTCTGGCGATCACCTTGCACGTCGGTCGACACCCCGGAGGCGGCATCCCCGTCAACCTTAAGCCGCCAAATTCCAGCGATCATTTTTTCTTCATTTTTTCTTCCTTTTGTCGTCTCCGGCCACGACAGTGCTTCCCCTCGTCATACCAATCCCGGTGGAGCCATGTGCAAAGCTGCAACACACTCGGAGAAACACCTACAAAGAGGAAAAGCTTAATGTACAGGAAGAAAGTGTACATGAAAAGTGGTTGTCGTCCGTCATCGCTGATTTCAATGAATCCTTTCATTCTGGACCATGCTATCGCGCCACTAGGAGAAGGATGCGAGGAAAACCCCTTCAGACAAAGAAGCGCCCAAGTCATGGGCCATGGAGGAGGAATTTCAAATACTTTGTCCTACTTTGTCACACGCTTACGTCGTGACCCTCAAATTGCTTTTGGGGGGACATCTATCCTAAGTACTAGCTCGCTCTTGAAAATCATCTAGTGCTGAAAAATCGTTGTTGGCCGCGTGAAAGGAAGAAGAAAGAAGGAAGTAGTAAGAAGAAGAAGTAGACAGAGAGAGTCTTCCATGTAAGGTCTAGTTCGTTTGAGTAGTTAAGTCGGACAGTTTTTTGTAGGTTCACGTTTTTTTAACTCCTTAAATTTAAGGAGTTAAGGTTTGAGATGGTGTTTGATGAGTTAAATGTTGAGGGTTCAGATAGAATTTTATAAAATGCTCGCGAACAAAAAAATTGTTCACAAATTTAAAAAAAATGTTTATGAATTTTTAATATGCTTATTTATTTGCAGAAAAAGTCAAAAATTTGAAAAGGTTCACCAATTGAGAAAGGTTCACAGATTTGAAAAAAATTCACGAATTCAAAAAGTTCGAGAAAAAAATTCACGAATTTTTAAAAAGTTCATAAATCTGTAAAAATTTCATGAATTTGGGGAATTCCTGCGAATTTGTAACAAATTCATGATTTAGGGAAAAAATGCGGATTTGAAAAAACTTTGGATTTAAAAAAAACTCAACGGATTTGAAAAAGTTTGTGCATTTGAAAAATATCCATGAATTGAAAAAAGTTCACATATTTAAATAATGTTTGTGCAATTTGTAAAAGATCATGAATTTGAAAAATGTTCAGAAAATTAAATGGTTAAGAAATTTTTATAAAGTTTCCATGCTTTAAAAAAATCATGAGCTTTAAAATGAAAACAAAAAATAGATATGAAAACCAAAACAAAACAACGAACGAAATACCGAACAAAATACCAACAGAAAACCAATTAAGACAATTAACTATGGTCGTCCCAGATAACTACCTACGTTTGTCCCTCAGAAAATCGGCCTACTTGCGCTGTCCTGTGTCGATCGCCTGCGGATCCCTTCCATGTGCCCTTTGTACCGGTTGAACACTATTCGGCGTGGGATTCAGTATCTATGAGCCTCTTTATTTGAGTTTCTTTTCTTATGGCAAAACGAAATATCTTCTAAAGTCTAAAGTTCTAGCCTTGATCTCGTCTGCCACCAGCTCATACGTACACCATTATCCAATCATGGAGAGTGTTGATCATCTAGAGATAATCATTCACAATTTCAACCTATGAAACTAGAAGAAGCCTAGATCATTCCTGGATCAGTGATGGTTAAGCCCTCAAACACTATGCACGAATGCCCCAACAAGAGGCCTTTCAATGACCATGGTCTGTATAGTATTTGAGGAGGCGCTAGACCACACAGGCTAATGTACACGGTGGGTCGCATGCACGATGCCCCTCATCAAGCAGGCGAACAACATGGCCACTGGCCATTTTTCACCGAAAGAACTTCAGAAAATGCAAGCGTTGTCAAAAATTTAAAAACTTGCATTACTAGGAAAAAGCCTAGTAGTAGCGCGGGTTAAACAACTAGTAGTAGTGCGGGCACCCGCGTTACTGCTAGGGCGCTACAGCTAACTAGTAGTAGTAGCGCGGTGCATCCCGCGCTACTAGTACGTGGTAGTAGTAGCGCGGGTGCCACACGTGCTACTATTAACTATATGTAGCACGTGTCTGTGACCCGCGCTACTACTATTAATTTCAAAAACCAAAAGAATCTCGATCCCGTGCGTGCTGTCAATGGTTCGATCCAGCGACGACAGGGGTCGCCGGAGGCGCGGACGGGCAGCGGCAGACCAGATCCGACGACGGCTGTTGGAGAGGGACCGGATCCAGGGCAGAGCAAGACGACGGTGTGAGGATCCTCTTCGCGGCCAAGGCAGAGAGCTCTTGGTTGGCCATGTCGATGACCTGCGCAAGCATGGGCATGGGAGGTGAGTAAAACCAAAGGGAGAGAGAGAGAGAGAGAGGAAAAAAGAGAAACGAGGGAGAGAGAAAGGAGATGGAGAGCGCATCGGGGTTGGTTGCCGGTGGTGAGGTGCTCCGTCGTGGTGGCATGGAGGCGCGGGGAAAGACCAGCGAGCTCCTCGACGCTAGCGACGCGAGGAGGCGGACTCTTGGGCGCCATGAAGGAGGAGGTGTGCTTGGGCAGGAGCACCATGGGAGAGCCTATGGAGAGAGGGGGAGAGTGACGGGAGAGAGGAGGGATTTGGAGGAGGATATGGGGACTTCAAGGCTGTTAACTTACCTTGTACTTAGTAGTAGCACGGGTTTGTACCCCTCGCTACTACTATCAACTTAGTAGTAGCGCGGGTTTATACCCCTCGCTACTACTATCAACTTAGTAGTAGCGCGGGTTTATACCCCTCGCTACTATTATGGCATGTCCCGGGGGGGGGGGGAGGGGGCACGGTAGAGACCACTTAGTAGTAGCGCGGGTTTATACCCCTCGCTGCTACTATCAACTTAGTAGTAGCGCGGGTCAATATAGCGCGCTACTAGTCAGTAGCAGTAGCGCGGGTCAATATAGTGCGCTACTAATAAGCGGCTACCTATAAGCTTTTCCCTAGTAGTGTTGGCATGTTGCCTTGAATTCGTCATGCAGGGCCATTAAAACAATTGGGGCCATTTAAGGGATGTCGAGTAACGAGATGCTCACAAACAGATCCTTTTGGCCTATCCAAACAGTCTCCTTTGAACAGGATAGTAGAGGGATGAAGGGGGCCCATCCCAGTTAAATTCAGGGGGCGAGGATTAGTTTGAAAACTTAAGTAAAATGTTTGTAGATTTTTTATTGGTCTAGTTTTGACTCACTGGCTATATTGTTCCTTCAGATGCGATCGAGCAACGATCGAAATAATAAGGAAAGATAAAATAGAGGATTTTGTCTAACACTTCTTCTTCGGTACAACCCATTAAACACAATGACGGACCGGATCTGTCCATACCCCTTCATATAGAAGGATAGGAGGTCCTTTTATAAAATACATCGCTCCGACCGTACACAGCAGCGAGCAGTAAACTGGGCCGGCCCAGCAGCAAACGATCTCGGTAGTGGTCTTTTAGTGAAAGAAGTGAAAATCCTAAAACGATTGTATGAGACAGGAATCAAACACAAACACAAACGAGCAGAACCACTGGAATGGGCCAGCTATCCCGACTAATGAACAGCACCATGTTTTAAGAACTATGATCGACGACATATTCGAACATTTCTTTTGGAAATTTCAACGTGATTTTTTTAAACGGGAACATTTTTCAAATTTGTAAACAAAGTTTTGAAAATGCAAAGATGTTTTAGAAAAGTGGAACACATTTTCAAACTCCGTTTTTAAAAAAAATGAGACTTTTTTAATTCCAAACAATTTTTGAAAAGCAAACAATTTTGAAACTCTGAACTTTTTTGAAAACGTGACCATTTTTTTATATTTTGAAACTCTTTTGAAAAATACCAATAAATAAATAAATATGTTGAACATTTTTTAAACTTTGCGATTTTAAAAATAAAAAGAAATAGAAAAATATTTATGGACCTTCTTAAACGTTCCCAAACCGGTAAAACCGGCCTAGAACTATCTAGAAGGTTCCCAAAAATGGCATCTGTAGAGACAACAAACATATTAAAATGGGCTGGCCCATGTTCGCTCGTATCGATTGGGTTTGTGCGAAACATCGACCGTTTGACATAATAAGCGTCAAATAGGGTCCCCCCTCCAACACACGCACGATGAGACCGATGTCGTCGTCTAGTTAGGCCAACGCTTCAGCATTTTTTTTCTAATTTTCGCTCTTTTCTCTTTTTTCATCCTTTTTGAACTTTATTGTTCATTTTAAAACTTGTTAAAAATTTGGAAAATTATTTGGAATACCCTAAAGAGTTCTTGTTTACAAATATTTTTTAGAATTTTAAAAAATATTCTAGAATTTCAAAAAAAGTTGGCATGGTGCATTAATTGGCCATATAAGCTCATGGAGTAAATTTGGGTCATGTGACGGATGCCGAAAAAAGGTGGTCTCAAATGGACCCTAATCGCCTACCCAAATACTCTCGGTTGAATATGGTCTATTTTTGGACATGCATGAAATAAACCTAACTTTTTCGGTAGGCGGGCATGCCCATGGTAGGTGTCCATGCCAGGTTTGAACACCGTATGCAAGTTTGTCACATCCGAGCAATTATTGACCATTTTTTCATCGAGAAAACTCCCAAAAAAATGCAAGAATTTTCGAAAACTCAAACAACTCAGGCATGGTGCTTTCAATTGGTAATACAAGGTCATGAAGAAAAACGGAGTGGTTTGGCCTACTACAACTCTCTTTGTTGAACATGGTCTATTTTTTGACATGAATGAAGTGACCCCCTGTAGGAGATATGCCCTAGAGGCAATAATAACTGTTATTGATTATCTCCCTGTTCATAATTAGGTTTATGTTCCATGCTATAACTGCTATGGTTCTCGAGTCTACAATAACCACGAGGCTCGGAGGAAGACTCATATGCACGTGTGGAATAATAAACGGTAAAATGTATTCCTAGTCTGGCCTCTAAGACTGGCTCAAGTATTGCATGATGATCCTGTTTTCCTAATCATGGGCATGGCTATGCCGGCAATTTTGAGGGCACAATATTAGAAGAACATTTGTGTTGAATCGACCCGAATTGATGTTATGCTATGAGATTCATTCGTCATAAGTTAATGGTTAATAACACAGAGAAGTTAATGTTTCCATAATTCTATAGACCATGAGAGTGTTGAGTTTCTTCATACTTGCTTCATGAACTTTGGGGTTTGTTAAACGTCATCCGTAAATGGGTGGCTATTACGGCGGCTTACGGGTTCATGGAAAAGTGTGTCAAGTAACTTGATAGCTCAAGATTGGGATTTGCTCCTCCGACGATGGAGAGATATCTCTGGGCCCTCTCGGTGTTACGGTATCCATCATCGTCTGGCCAGGCACTTTGTGATTTGATCACGGGGATGCCGGAACACGGGAACGAGAAAAGAGAACAATACCGGTAACGAGGTAACTGGCATAGTGGACAAGGTGTTGATCCACGGGGATGCCAACATGTCTCACCTCGGGTATTTTGTAAACATATCGCGAAGCAACAGGAATAGCACACGGCAACTGGAGGTTCACTCGAATATTCATTCGTGTGGGTATAGGGGTCAATATGGGTGTCCACGGCTCCGATGTTGATCATTGATCAGAAGGGGTTCCGGGTCATGTCTATGCTTCACCGAACCTATAGGGTCACACGCTTAAGGGTCATCTATCTGCTGAATACTAGACAGGGAGTCTGAGAGAAAATCACCGAAAATGTTTCGGACACCGGAAAAGTTTCGGACAGCGGAAAAGTTCCGCAGAGAGAACACCGGAACAGTTTCGGTAAAACTGAAAAGTTGTTTCAGGGGATACCATTAAGTCAAATTGGTTTCGGCACATGCCTGATAATTCTTGGAGGGTGCCAGAATCATTCTGGAAACTTTCTAGAATTTTCCGGAATGAAAACCGGAAATGTTCCGGAGCTGCCGAAACCGCTTCAGATGCTTTTCGCAGATGAAAATCACTAAACCGGAATTGTTCCGGCTCGCGTTAAAAATTATTTTGGTGGGTACTGGAAATGTTCTAAGCCCACATAAATATTTTCAGTTCGACCGGACGCTGAAAATTGTCGTCATGAATAGTGAAAGTGCTTTTTGGGATATTTTTGGAAAGCCACCTTTTGGGGCTTTACTCAAACGATCTAGGGATGACATGGAAGGATTGGGTGCCCCTCATGGGGGCCCCCCCATGGTGTTGGCCGACCACACTTGGGGCTCCTCCTTGGAGCCGTGGAGCCCCTCTTGTTCCTTGGTTTCACCATTATGCCCTTGTGGAAGGACTTCATTCATGTGCTTTTGGGTTTTATTGTAAAACCACCCTACCCCTTGGGATTTCCTATAAATAGAGGTGGAGGGGCAGCCCTCTACACTCACTTCCTTCTCACATACAAGTGCCATGACATTTCTGGCTTCTCTCTTCCTCCCAGCAAAATAGTTTCGTAGAGCCGAAAGGCTGTCTGGGTTCCGGTGGGAACTAGTTCTGGACGGCGAAGCCCTGCCGGATAGATGACACCGTATGTGTGCAACTCTGTAGAGAGATCGTAGTTTCGGTCTTAGTTCGAGAGTGCCTCCCAAAGGGCTGTCCGAGTTACTGTCCGTGTTTCGGGGGTCCTCCCGAAGGGCTGTCCGAGTGACCCGCCCGAAGGGCTGTCAGTGAGGCCTCCCGGAGGGCTGTCCGAGGATCCGTCCGGTGGGACTATCCGAAGGACTGTCCAGAGGCCTCCCGGAGGGCTGTCCGAGGATCCGTCCGGTGGGACTATCCGAGGGACTGTCCAGAGGCCTCCCGAAGGGCTGTCCGAGGATCCGTCCGGTGGGACTATCCGAGGGACTGTCCTGAGGCCTCCCGAAGGGCTGCCCGAAGATCCGTCCGGTGAGCTGACGAGGGAGTACATCCTCGCGGATGGGAGGATGTAAAATCCTAGCTGCGGGGATCTGCACCGCCAATCGTCATCGACTCTACTTCCGCTGCGCTACGAGTCGGTAACGAAAAAGATCAAACCTTGTATGCAGTCTCCATAGTGATCCTGGGCTGGTACGTAGGTCGGAAATTTTTTGTTTTCTGCTTCGTTACCCTACAGTGGCATCAAGAGCCGTGCTATGCGTAGATGCAGGTTGCGATCTAGAATACATAGAGATGTATGGGTGTTGCACAATATAATTAGGTAGTAGATGAGATCTATTGCTGAAAATTATTTGTGCGGGTAGCAGATGAAATCTGTTACCCGATGTTCTTGTTGCTTCCCTGGAATTTGCATATTTCTGATCTTGATAACAGTATGGTGGAGTTTCAATGTTCTGGCAATCCGCGATCCTGATTGATCAACGAAGTGCTAACAGTTCATTGAATTCCACCGTAGTTAAAAAGAAAGATGAAATTTTGCAGACGAAAGGGCAATGCAGATATGATCTGCACGGGGGTCACGCGTATGACGAAGTTCAGTATGGGGCTCGAGATTTTATTATCTCGTGTTTCATACACCCCGCAATGTTAATCTAGCGACTTGGATTATCATGCTTGATGATGGACGTTGGTAGCTTCGGTTTGTTTCGAAACCTTAGAAGCCACGTAAAACAAGTTTTTGCATGAACCGATTAGAGGCGTCTAACTTGATTTTGCAGGATGGTTTGCATGTGCATATGATGTGGTATAGCAAGTCTCATATTAATTCGATTATGTATGAGATGACTATATGATGTAATTTGATTAACATGACCTGCGTGTCATGATTCGGCATGATGGCTGGAGCCATATGATTGCACTTTAATGACCTGCGTGTCAACCTTATGTAATGCACTTATTTTATTAGCTATAGAGATAGAAATATTATCTGGTGCATTGACAAGGTGGTGGCAATCTTCGCGAAGGTGAACACCGATGCGAATGCCGAAGACGAAGAAATACTTGAATTCTCCGTCAGAAGGGGCTATACCATGTCATGCTAATTATGAATTGCCTGAGATGTTTATCCCTTACGATGCACCCTTCTTGATTGCGCGGTAGTCGCTTTTATTAGGGTGATCTCTCACAAAAATATCAAGTAGTTAGTGTTCTCCCAAGTGTTGCACCGTCACGGCACCTAACTTTTCGGGGTATCACAGGATCTCCCTGGGTACGAACGATTAGAGAAGTGTGAGGCGGGTGAGTTGAGACCTCGCAGCGAGATCACTTGGTTGTCTTGACGTTCTGGAAGGATCTCCCTGAGCTCGGAACACACGCATCGAAAGATGAACAAGAATCACATAGAGATGTGATCGGCAAGTTTGCCTACCGATTGAAGTTCACGCCATCAGTGTTCATCTCGTTCAATGGCGTTGAATGACAATGCGGGTCTTGAATCACTCAAAATCAATTATGAGAGATATTGATTTGAGTGGGAGCGCACTATAGAATTAACTTGTTTAGTTCTCAGTGCAATTAATTTTGAACACTGTCTAAAGTGTGGTTTGCATAATAGTTGTAGAATAATGGCTCGCGTTTCCACCTTCCCTATTAAAATTGAATAGCTGTTAAATATCTGGTTAAAACTTTACGGTTGGTAACGTAATGTGAGGATTGTCCTCAAGAGTGCCGAGAAGAATTTTGTCCTATCGCATGCTTTCGGTATTCTCCCGCTAAAGCTATGGATCATGTGACTCTCGTCCTTCGATCCAAAAGCTAGAATTCCTTTTCAGTCAAAGTGCAATATGTTTGCTTCCATGAGACCCGAACTTTGAAAGTTTGGATAGTTATGTGATATTCATGGAATCTGAAAATCATTTTCAGAGACAGACAAAGGCTAAAAGATATGAGATATCCAAAGCAATGTTTGTTTGCAAACTGTTAGTAAAGGAGTTTACTATGCATTAGACTGATAAGAGAGGGATCCAGGAGAACGCCTATCATATGATGAAAGGTGAATAAAACAACAACTTAAAGAGAAAGGAAGTGTCCGAAGGGTGTTAGTGAGACTTTCACACCTAGGAAGTCCGGGGCTAACGCCACTCTTAAGTTGGATGCTTCTTCTGAGAGTAGGAGAAATACTAAAAGTTAAACTGTTAGAAGTATAAAGGCAAAAGGATAGAAGACTGGAATATCCAGCTCATGTATGAATGTCATACAGGTTTTTGATGTATAGAAGGCTGGTCAAAGATATAGTTATTGGGAATTATGGTTAAACATGTTAATCACTAATTCTTGGGTATTGTGAGTTAATCACAAAGATACCCGCTCGATTGCATTCTGTTGCAACTCGATGTAAGAACTACTATGGCCTGAAAGACTAGCCGGGAATGAGGTTTAGATACACGCAGGGAACATAGTAAATGTTACTATGCCTTCCATAGGTGTATTCCCTATGTATTTACTTTCATAATTCATTTTAGAGTTTCACACTCTAGCCCTTTGCATAAGGTATCTTGCAAGAAGGTTGTTCATAAGAGAACTTTTGATGTTCGGTATTATGAATAACATAAGGGCCATACTTTCATTATGAATGAGACGTATGTTATGAATATTGATAATAATACATTACCTCTGGGTTTACTTTCATAATTCATTTTAGAGTTTCATACACTCTAGCCCATTGCACAATGTTTGTTGCAAAAGAGTTGTTCATAAAACAACAATTGTTGTTCAGTATTATGAATAACATGAAGGGACATGCTTCCATCCTAGATGGGATGTATGTTATGAATATTGATGGAAATATGATACATCCATAACACTGACGCTAAATGTCGCAAGACTAAAAGAATACCACACAAGTGTGGCACTGCATTTGGTCACATTGGAGAAACCAGCATGGAAAATTCCATTATGATGGACTTTGAAGTCGTTTGATTTTGAATCATCTGACACTTGCAACTTTCCTCTGAAAAGTGAAGTGACTGAAATACCGTTCACAGGCCATAAGGAACGAGCAAAGAACATATTGGTGATCATACATTATGATGTGTGTAGTCCAATAAATGTTGTTGCAAGTAGTGGATTTATCTATCTTCAGAAATGACTCAAGTAGATATATGGATATTTACTTGTTGAGACGTAAGTCTGGATCTTTTGAATTCATTCATAAGGTTTTCAAAAATGAAGTAGAAGTTGTTGTAACAAGAAAATTATGTTTCTACAATTCGATTGCAGAAAGGAATATTTGAGTTACAAGTTTAGCGAATGTCTGATGAGTTGTGAAAGGGGTTTCATAACTTGCACCTCCCGGAACACCACTGCAAGTGGAGAGTCCGTGTAGATGTAATCGAACCATTCATGACATGGTAAGATCAAAGATGACATAAATAAATTTGCCATTACCCCTTTTAAGGAGTGATGCTTTAGAGACTGCGGCTTTTACACTGAAAAGAGATCCATCAGATCTGTTGAAATGACGCCATGGTATGGTACGCCCAACCATGTTATATCTTTTCTTAACATTTGGAATATGGGGCTTGTGTAAAAGGTTACAAACCTATTCCAAATCAGACAAGTGCTATTTTGTAGGTTATCCCAAGTCATTGGGTATTCCCCCACCACTATACCGAGGCAAACGATTTTGCCACAAAACGGTATGCTTTTAAAGAGAATAGTTCTCACAAAAGGTGAGTGGGAGGACAGTGCAACTCGATGAGATAACCAGTATCTTCGTCATCAGGTCAAAGGAAAGGAACCTTGGAAGTGATTCCGGAGTTTCCTACTGCGACTGATACGGAAGCCTCTACATGAGATGTATGGACTTCGGTCGAACCTGCAATTGAACCGCGTAGGAAAAACTCGTGCAAACCTCTCAGGTGCGCATACGAGATATTGTTGTTAGACAACAGTATACCTACGATACACAAGGAAGCGTTGATGGGCCCTGACTCCGGAATTGGCTAAATGCCAATACAATCTGAGATAGTTTCCATATAAGTGATTCGAGATTAAAATCTTGATACACCTTTCGGAAGACTTAGAGTCTAACGAATATTTATGGAACTAAAAACTGATACGGATAAAATGTTTTATCCATAAAGCTCGACTTGTTGCAATAACAAGTTCAAGGAGTTGACTACGATGAGATTGTCTCACCATAGCGATGCTTGAAGTCGGTTCGGGTTGAACTAGCAATTAATACATATTTCAATCATGAGATATGAAACATGGATGACAAAAGGATTTCCATCTGATGGAAATGAAACCTAGGACTTGTATGTGATACAGTCCAAAGTAATTTGTCGATCCAGAGGATGCTAGTAAGTATGCAAACTTCAGAGTTCCGGCGATGGAAAGAAGAGAGCAAAGTGGAGTTGGAATCTTCGTTTTTGATGGAATGGTCAAAGGGGTTTGACTTCATCAAATGGGTATCGAAGATGCTTGTGATTCAAGAAAGTAAGTGGGAGCATAATAATATTTCTAAAAACCTTGTGTACTTGACACATTGTTAATTGGAAATAAATTTCTTGACACGAATTAGGACTTCATTTGAAAATAGTTTTTCGATGAAGTGCTTAGGCTAAATAGCCTCAATATTAGGCATGATGATCTATGGAGATAGATTTACCTAATGGGGCTAAGCTATGAATACATATTGACAAGATGCTAAAACTTTTTAGCATTGAAAAACGTCAAGGAGTGATTCTTGCCGAAGTCACATGGAAAGAGTTTTTGCAAGACTCGGTGTCCCAAAACACTAATGAGCAAAATACATGATGGTGATTCCACACACTCTTGTGTTTGGATTAATCATGTATTCCATGGTATGTAAAAACAACCAGATATGTCCAATACTCCAAAGTTGTTGCGAGTATAGATACCAAAGTGATCAAAGTACTGATCATAGGACAACAGTGAAAGATGTCATTGAGTACTAGAGTAGTAGTGATGACATGTTTTCTCGCAAGCAGAGATTATGAAGTTCTCGTTGTAAAGTAATTACATCGATACAGTCTTCATCAATGCTCCATGCGATTTTCGATTTAAGTTAAGGGTTTTTGTGTAATACACAATATGTTGGCACGGTAGTTGGAAATTGTTCCAAACAAGATACTGTGGCGAATTCTATAACAAAGGCTGAGTATGCTGATGCTTAAGAAGCGACAAAGAAGTTGTTGAATCATATAGTTCATTCATGAACTTAGTATGGTTACAAGATGGCTTTGGTCTATGGGACACTATTGCAGATAGTTGCTCCATAGCTCAGTCTGAGGAATCAAGTTTCGACCAATGATTCACACATATGCAAAGCCAAGTCCACACAAAATATGAATTTTGTGAAAGCGTGAAAACGCGAGGATATGCAAAGTTACACACGGAGCTGAAGTCATCAGATCCGTTGGACATCAGGCTATACCACAAGCGAAGCATATTTTACACCAGTATGCCATAGGTGTAAAGTGCATTAGCATTGACTAGATTATTGACTCTAGTCCAAGTGGGAGTCTGTAATAGATATGCCCTAGAGGCAATAATAAATGTTATTGATTATCTCCCTGTTCATAATTAGGTTTATGTTCCATGCTATAACTGCTATGGTTCTCGAGTCTACAATAACCACGAGGCTCGGAGGAAGACTCATATGCACGTGTGGAATAATAAACGGTAAAATGTATTCCTTGTCTGGCCTCTAAGACTGGCTCAAGTATTGCATGATGATCCTGTTTTCCTGATCATGGGCATGGCTATGCCGGCAATTTTGAGGGCAGAATATTAGAAGAACATTTGTGTTGAATCGACCCGAATTGATGTTATGCTATGAGATTCATTCGTCATAAGTTAATGGTTAATAACACAGAGAAGTTAATGTTTGCATAATTCCTTAGACCATGAGAGTGTTGAGTTTCTTCATACTTGCTTCATGAACTTTGGGGTTTGTTAAACGTCATCCGTAAATGGGTGGCTATTACGGCGGCTTACGGGTTCATGGAAAAGTGTGTCAAGTAACTTGATAGCTCAAGATTGGGATTTGCTCCTCCGACGATGGAGAGATATCTCTGGGCCCTCTCGGTGTTACGGTATCCATCATCGTCTGGCCAGACACTTTGTGATTTGATCACGGGGATGCCAGAACACGGGAACGAGAAAAGAGAACAATACCGGTAACGTGGTAACTGGCATAGTGGACAAGGTGTTGATCCACGGGGATGCCAACATGTCTCACCTCGGGTATTTTGTAAACATATCGCGAAGCAACAGGAATAGCACACGGCAACTGGAGGTTCACTCGAATATTCATTCGTGTGGGTATAGGGGTCAATATGGGTGTCCACGGCTCCGATGTTGATCATTGATCGGAAGGGGTTCCGGGTCATGTCTATGCTTCACCGAACCTATAGGGTCACACGCTTAAGGGTCATCTATCTGCTGAATACTAGACAGGGAGTCTGAGAGAAAATCACCGAAAATTTTTCGGACACCGGAAAAGTTTCGGACAGCGGAAAAGTTCCGCAGAGAGAACACCGGAACAGTTTCGGTAAAACTGAAAAGTTGTTTCAGGTGATACCATTAAGTCAAATTGGTTTCGGCACATGCCTGATAATTCTTGGAGGGTGCCAGAATCATTCTGGAAACTTTCTAGAATTTTCCGGAATGAAAACCGGAAATGTTCCGGAGCTGCCGAAACCGCTTCAGATGCTTTTCGCAGATGAAAATCACTAAACCGGAATTGTTCCGGCTCGCGTTGAAAATTATTTTGGTGGGTACTGGAAATGTTCTAAGCCCACATAAATATTTTCAGTTCGACCGGACGCTGAAAATTGTCGTCGTGAATAGTGAAAGTGCTTTTTGGGATATTTTTGGAAAGCCACCTTTTGGGGCTTTACTCAAAAGATCTAGGGATGACATGGAAGGATTGGGTGCCCCTCATGGGGGGGCCCCCATGGTGTTGGCCGGCCACACTTGGGGCTCCTCCTTGGAGCCCCTCTTGTTCCTTGGTTTCACCATTATGCCCTTATGGAAGGACTTCATTCATGTGCTTTTGGGTTTTATTGTAAAACCACCCTACCCCTTGGGATTTCCTATAAATAGAGGTGGAGGGGCAGCCCTCTACACTCACTTCCTTCTCACATACAAGTGCCATGACATTTCTGGCTTCTCTCTCCCTCCCAGCGAAATAGTTTCGTAGAGCCGAAAGGCTGTCTGGGTTCCGGTGGGAACTAGTTCTGGACGGCGAAGCCCTGCCGGATAGATGACACCGTATGTGTGCAACTCTGTAGAGAGATCGTAGTTTCGGTCTTAGTTCGAGAGTGCCTCTCGAAGGGCTGTCCGAGTTACTGTCCGTGTTTCGGGGGTCCTCCCGAAGGGCTGTCCGAGTGACCCGCCCGAAGGGCTGTCAGTGAGGCCTCCCGGAGGGCTGTCCGAGGATCCGTCCGGTGGGACTATCCGAAGGACTGTCCAGAGGCCTCCCGGAGGGCTGTCCGAGGATCCGTCCGGTGGGACTATCCGAGGGACTGTCCAGAGGCCTCCCGAAGGGCTGTCCGAGGATCCGTCCGGTGGGACTATCCGAGGGACTGTCCTGAGGCCTCCCGAAGGGCTGCCCGAAGATCCGTCCGGTGAGCTGACGAGGGAGTACATCCTCGCGGTTGGGAGGTTGTAAAATCCTAGCTGCGGGGATCTGCACCGCCAATCGTCATCGACTCTACTTCCGCTGCGCTACGAGTCGGTAACGAAAAAGATCGAACCTTGTATGCAGTGTCCATAGTGATCCTGGGCTGGTACGTAGGTCGGAAAATTTTTGTTTTCTGCTTCGTTACCCTACACCCCCAACTTTTGCAAGCAGGTGCGCATGGCCATGGTAGGTATCTATGCCA
Organism: Elymus sibiricus; assembly: GCA_039707655.1. Classification (NCBI taxonomy): domain Eukaryota; kingdom Viridiplantae; phylum Streptophyta; class Magnoliopsida; order Poales; family Poaceae; genus Elymus; species Elymus sibiricus. Next base: position 455,712,724 of record CM077665.1, on the reverse strand, counting down.
AGCTTGAATGTATTCTAACACGATACACAAGTTGCATCACGTCCGACCATTTATCGGTCATTTTTCATCAAGAAAACATCAGAAAATACAAGAATTTTTGAAAACTGAAATAACTTGCCATGGTGCCTTGAATTGGTCATACAAGACCAAGAAAAAAGCGGAGCCATTTTAGGGATGTAGAGAAATGAAGTGCTCCCAAATGGACCCTTCTTGCCTATCCAAACATCCACCGTTGAGCATGGTCTATTTTCTGACATGTATGAAATGAACCCAACTTTTGAAAGAATGTCGGCATACCCATGGTAGACATCCATTTCAGGTTGAACTCCGACACCGTATGCAAGTCGTGTCATGTCTGACTGGCCATTTTTCATCGAGAAAACTCTAGAAAATGCAAGTGTTGTCAAAAACTAAAACTTGGCATGGTGCCTTGAATTCGTCGTGTAGGGCCATTGATACAATTGGGGCCATTTAAGAGATGTCGAGTAACGAGCTGCTCACAAACAGACCCCAGACCCTTTTGGCCTATCCAAACAGTCTCCTTTGAACATGGTATTTTATTGGAATTCTCAAGATGAACCCCAACTTTTGCAAGTAGGTTGGCATGCGCATGTTAGACATCCATGTCATATTTGAACAAATTTGGACACGTATGCAGGTTGCGTCACGTCCGGCCATTTGGGGCTATTTTCACGGGAAAAATTCTTGAAAAAGCAAAAGTCGTAAAAAACAAATAAATCATCATGATGCCTTAAATTGGTGAAACAAGGCCATGAAAAAAAATTGGTGCCAATTCAAGGATGTCGAGAAACAACGTGCTCATAAACGGAGCTGTCTGGCCTACCCGGATACCCTCCCTTGAACGTGGTCTAGTTTTGGAAATTCTTAAAATGGCCTCATCTTTTTGCAAATAGGTGGTCATGTCCATGGTAGGCATCCATGCTAGGTTTACACGATTTCCGACATCGTATGCAAGTTGCAACAAGTCCGGCCATTTATCCGTCTTTTTTGATCGAGAAGACTCTAGCAAATACAAAATTTGTCAAAAACAAAAACAACTTGCCATGATGCCTTGAATTGGTCATACAAGCCAACAAAAAAAATCAAGGTCATTTGACTGATGTTGAGAAACAACGTGCTGTGAAACGGATCCTCCTGGCATACCTGAACACCCTACGTTGAATATGTTGTTTTTTGGGACATTTTTGAAATGACCACAACTTTTGCTACCAGGTGGACCTGCCTATGGTAGGCATCCATTGCAGGTTTCAAGGATTTTTTAAATTTAAAATCATAATTTAGGCAAGTACCTAAAACTATTATTTTAAGTTTTTAACATAACTGGTGTAGTGTCAAAAACGCTCTTATATTATGGGACGAAGGGAGTAATAAATAACAAGGGATAAAATTGAAAATAGTAAAGGCTTTTTAAAAAACATTTCATAAATATTTGAAGGAAAAAATAATTTAGAACATAATTTTAAAGTGTGAGCATTTTTTGAAAAAATAAAAAAGGAAAAGGAAAACAAAAAATAAAAAGATACAAAAAACAAACCGAAAAAGAAAAATAAATAGTGTGAAAAGACCGGGTTGCTACATTAAACCGATCGCTGAGGAATAGTTCTGGTAGTCCGCGTTTCCTCATTAGACATGGAAGCTTATCATGTCTTGTGGTTAGTGATGAGCGATCATCAACGGGAGTTACAAGGTTTGATCCCGCGCACTACCATTCCTTTTTTTGGTCAATCTTTTCTTGTTTCCGTGTGCGAAAATCGGCCGACCCAGTTGGACGGCCTTTTATGCGTAGCGCCGTCTATTTGATGCTACTCCTCGAAGAGAACTTCTCACTCGCGCACGCTACGAATGTTTCTGGGCCACAACCCATCTAGTGCCCCCTTTGCTCGTTCATCTTTCCTCTCGCTCGTACATAGGATGTTCGCACAAGAATTTTTTGCTCAATTTCTCTGCTCCTTTTGTCTTCGAGTTTAGGGATTTTAAAAATAAGAAATCAAAAAAGTTTTAAGGGTTTAAAATATGCTTTGTAAATTTTAAATAAAATTGTGGATTTGAAAGTAGTTTGTGGATTTGACAAAAAGTTCCCGGATTTATAAAATAATGAATTTGAAGAAGGTTCATGAATTTTAAAAAAGATCATGAATTTGAAAAAGTTTGTGAATTTTGAAAAAATTCACCAATTGTAAAAAGTGTGAATTTGAAAAAATCACGAAATATAAAAATAAGTTCACGGATTCCAGAACAGTTTAACATTTTGAAAAAATCATGGCACTTGAAAAAGATCATGAAAATTGAAAAAGTCCATAGCTTTTGTAAACAAATCATGGGTTTGAAATAAGTTCATTGATTTTGAAAAAAGTTCACGTGTTTAAAAAAAGATCACAGGTTTTGAATTTTTTTGAGAAAAGTTCACGGATTTAAAAAAAGAAAACAAAGCGTTGCCTTTTTTAAGCGTCACATCTAACGCGGGAACAAGAAAGGCAAAAAAAATTAGTTTAGAATAGCAGATCGAAATGTCCTAGTTGGTTACTGCCAATGGATTGATATAAAGAGGTAACCAGTTTGAATCGTGCGGGCTTTCGTTATCAAAGAGTTGGGCTTTCTGAATGACGGCGTGCACGTTTCGACGGGCAATCCACCGTACATACAAAAGTGGATACGATGTGCCCGATGTCTATATTACGCGTTTTGTGTGTGTGTGTGTGTTGGGGGGGGGGGGGGTTGTACCGAAGCGGGACCCCTTTTCAGAAAGGGACCCATGATCACTTATAAGTTTAATCTGTTTTGGCTCATTATTTTGTTAGCTTGCTCCATCGGATGGGATCGATCATCGGTTGATATGTAATATCGGGTCACAAAGTAGCGGATTTGATCTGAAGGAAGTATGATTGCTTATAAAGTGTCACCTGCTTTTGGTTCATCGGCTATTTAGGCCATCTCCAACGGGCTCTCCTAGAGCATTTATAGTTGAATCCTCAAAAGGGATTAACACCTCGAAAGATTCTCTTTTGAGAAGCTGAATTCTCGAAATTTTAACTATTAAACTATTTGAGGAGAAGGGAGCATCGGAAACCAACTTCTCGAATATCTGTTGCTAAGACGCCTCCACTCTGGCGCCACCCCTGTCGCATTCCTTGACTCTGGCGACCACCCTGCAGGTCGGCCGACACCCCGCAGGTGGCAGCCTCGTTGACCCTCAGCCGCCAAATTCCGGCAATCCTTTTTAATTTGATTTTCGTCTTTTTGTCGTCTCCGGCCACGACGTTGCTTCCCCTTCGTCGTACCGAGCCCGGTGGAGCCATGTGCAAAGCTGAAACACACCGGAGGAACACCTACAAAGAGGAAAAGTTTAATGTACATGAAGAAAACGTACATGGAAAGTGGATGTCGGCCACCATTGCCGATTTTAATAAATCCTTTCATTCTGGACCATGCCATCGCGTCACTAGGAGAAGGATGCGAGGAAAACCCCTTCAGGCAAAGAAGCGCCCAAGTCATGGCCCGTGGAGGAGGAATTTCAAATACTTTGTCACACGCTTATGTCGCGCATGACGAGCCTCAAATTGCTTTTGCAGGGCATCTATCCTAAGTACTAGCTAGCTCTTGCAAATCATCCAGTGCTGAAAAATCATCCTTGGCCGGAAGAAGAAAGAAGGAAGTAGTAAGAAGAAGAAGACAAAGAGAGGGTTTCATGTAGGGTCTAGTTCGTTTGAGTAGTTAAGTATGATAGTTTGGTTAGGTTCATGTTTTTGTAACACCCCAAATTTAAGCAGTTAAGGTTGAGATGGTGTTTGATGAGTTAAATTTTGAGGGTTCGGCTACAATTTTATAAACTGTTCATGAATAATGTTTTTTCACAGATTTTAAAAAAATGTTTCTGATTTTTAATGTGCTCGTTTATTTGCAAAAAAAGTCACAAATTTGAAAAACTTCACCAATTTGAGAAAGGTTCACATATTTGAAAAAAAAAATCATGAATTCAAAAAGTTCACGCATTTGAAAAAACTTCACGAATCTTTAAAAAGTTCATGAATTTGTGAAAAGTTAGCGAATTTGTAACAAATTCATGCTTTAGGGAAAAAACTGTGGATTTGAAAAAAAACTGATTTTAAAAAAACCCAACAAGGATTCGGAAAAGTTTGCGAATTTTTTAAAAAAATCCACGAATTGAAAAAAGTTCACAAATTAAATATTTTTTGTGCAATTTTTAAAAGATCGTGAATTTGAAAAATGTTCAGAAAATTAAATGGTTCAACAATTACAAGAAAGTTCATATGCTTTAGAAAATGAATCGTGAGTTATAAAATGAATACCAAAAACAAAAAACAGATCTGAAAACCCAAACAAACCAACGAACAAAATACCAATAGAAACCAATGAAAACAATTAACTACGGTCGTCCCACATAACTACCTACGTTTGTCCCTAAGAAAATCGGCCTACTTGTGCTGTCCTGTGTCGATCGCCTGCGGATCCCTTCTCTGTGCCTTTTGTACCGGCTGAACTCTATTCGGCGCTAGGATTCAACATCTATGAGCCTCTTTCTTTGAGTTTCTTTTCCCATGGCAAAACGAAATCGCTTCTAAGTCTAAAGTTCTAGCCTTGATCTCATCCGCCACTAGCTCATACGTACACCAGGATCCAATCATGGAGAGTGTTGATCTCTGGAGATAATCGTTCACAATTTCAACATATGGAACTAGAAGAAGCTTAGATCATTCCTGGACCAGTGAGCGTTAAGCCCTCAAACACCATGCACAAATGCCCCAGCAAGAGGCCTTTCAATGACCATGGCCTGTATAGTATTTGAGGAGGCCCTAGACCACACGGCATAATATACACGGTGGGCCACATGCACAATGCCCCAGCAAGCAAACAACATGTGGCCGCTTAGCCGTATGGGAGGGCAAATCCTATTTCATCAAAAGGATGTGGCTTCGCTGAAGCCTGGACACCTGACGCCCCATTTTGGGCCGGCCCATGTTCGCTCTGGCTTTTCTTATTTTTCCTTTTTTTTCTATTACTTTTTTTCTTTTTCTGTTTTTGTTTCTTTTCTTTTCTTTTATTTCCCTTTTTTCTTTTGGTATCTTTTTTGCATATTATAGCAATTCATTGCATCTTTATATACGAAAATGTTCATTGTATTTTAAGAAAATGTTTGCCATATTAAGAAAATGCTCAAGATATTTTCAAAAAGGTTCATTGTTTATTTTTAAATTGTTCAACATATATTGAAAAATATTTTCAATGTGTACTTAAATAATTTTCAGCATATGTCACTAAAATTTCAATGTGTATTTAAATATTTGTTCAGCATATAACACAAAATGTTCAGTCTGTATTTAAAAATTGTTCAACATATACTAGAAATGTTCAATGCATATACACAAAAGTTCATGTATTCAAAAATTGTTCAACGTATGCTACAAATGTTCAATGCATATTTGAAAATTGTTTAACGCATATATTTTTTATATATTAAATGTTCATCGCATCTTAAAAAATGTTCATCGTGTATAATTTAAAATCATCATCGTATTTTAGTAAGATTTTCAACGGATATTACAAAATGTTCAATGCGTATATTTCGAAAAAAAATAAAAGTGGTTCGATACTTAGAGCTTTGCGCCGAGAATTTGTCAGGTGTGGTTACTTGCTCGGCTGGCTAGTGGAACTAGCTATCAAGAAGGAGGTTGCGAGTTCGAGTCGCTTAGGCAGCACTTTTTTCAATTTTTGGGAGTTTTTACATTCAGCGACTGCAAATGGGCCGGCCTGTTTAGCGCGGTCTTTAGCGAATGCTCTGCTGTTTGCCGCTCGCGGGCGTCCAATAGGACCTCTCGTGTGGGAGCTATGTCTCATCTGTATCAAGATGCTATAGGTCTCGCCTACAGTTACGCGCTATTTTTGTGGTATTTTATCGATTTTTCACTGTTTTGCATATTTTTGTGGTTTCCTTCATTTTTTAAATTCGGTTCATTATTTCGTTCATCGGTTTCCTTTTTCTTTTTTAACACATATCTAAATTTTTCATAGACATTGTATATTCTTCATATACACACTAATGTTGTTTAATAGATGTTTAATATTTTTTAAATACATGTTTAATTTTTTTTTCAAATATATGTTTAGATGTCCACTTTTTTCATACAAATTTGTATATTTTTTATAAACATCAAACACATTTTTTGTATACGTTAAACATTTTCCAAATACATGATTAACATTTTCCAAATACATGTTTTGAACATTCTTTTGTGAATATGTGTTAAACATTTTCTAATACACACAGAAACATTTTCAGAATGATGCAAAACATTTTTTCAAAACAATGCGAACTTTTTACATTGTACAAATATTTTCTTTAATGTCAGATACATTTTTTTGAAATATGTGAGCACTTCTAAATGTAATGTGCATTTTTTCGTGGTACAATGTTTTTTAAAATTCTATAAGTACTTTGGAAATATAGACAACAGTAAAAAACAATAAAAAACACATACATGACATAATCCTGATGAAACCATAAGGCTGGCGGGCTGGGCGCTAGAATCAAATTCCTGGCGGTTTGTTGTAATTCCCGGTCAAATCGAGTAAATTAGATAGCGTCGACGAGAGAGAAGTCCCTGGGCACGCTGAGTTTTTCTTCATACACTGTAGCCAATGTTATTGTTCTTTTCGAACTAGGGTAGCGCATGCTAGCGTTGAAAGTTGGAAGTTACAAGAAGTGTTGGGGCGCGCTTTGCTGCGCCGTTGGTGTGGTTGAGTTTCTTAAAAAAAATATTTTGTTTCAAAATATAAGGTGTATGCCGTTGGTGTTGTTGAGTTTCTTAGAAAAACACTTTGTTTAAAAATATAAGGTGTATTACTTTTTTGAAAATTCAAATCTTTATGTTTGATCAAATTTGTAGAGCAATATATTAAAAAACATAATATCAAATTGGTATGATTAGATCCATCATGAAATGAATTTCCATACTTTTTTGTTTAATATTGTGGATATCGATATTTTTTGTCTGAACTTGATCAAAAGTAAAGTTTTTTTTAAACTAATGCCCCTAATATTTCGGAACTGATAGAATATTTAGTTCGGCGCCTGGGTGAGATGATGGAGTGTGTTCTAACTTAATTTTATGACGCGGTGATTTGTTGGGACTTCGTGGTGTAATTATGTGTTATCCGCTAACCAACTTATATTTATGTTGAGAAATTTCTGTGTCAGCGGCTGCATGTACTATGTTGGTGCTACAATATCAAATGGTGATGCTTATGCTTTTAGATGACGCGGGAGGGTGCGTAGGATTGATATGTTTTTATAGACCGGTTTCTATTGGTTGATTTAAAAAATCGTTGGCTCGGTCAAAATTATAAACCAAATCCAAAATTGAATACCTTAATTAAAATGAAAGAGTTTGAAAATTAGGGAACATAGTGAATTAAAATAATTAAATGGGAGAGCTTGAAAAATTGTTGACCCGGTCAAAATCGGGTGACCCAATTCTAAATTGAATACCTCAATTAATTAAGAGGTCTTAAAAATTATAAAGCATGGTGTATAGTGTAAAGAATTAAATAAGAGAGCTTTAAGAAATTGTTGACCCGGTCAAAATTGGGTGAATCAATTCTAATTGGAGACCTCAATTGAATATTGACTGGAGCTTAGTGTCATAGAGGATGTCTTTAATGTGAACGCCAACATAAATTATTCAAAAAGAAAGATTTATTTTCTATAAGCGCTTATCCAAGCGTTGAACGTTGGAGATGGCCCTACCAGCTCCTTGTAGACAGGCTTGGCTTCCGTCTTTCTAAAGCCGAGACATAGCCACGTCTTCTTAACCAGGCGTGCATGGACATGACTAGCTCATGCAGGCCGAAACTATTATGGTGACAAGTGGCTCACGGTCACAGGATATGTGACACTTCAACCTGGAAGTATTGTGTTTTTTTTTTTCGTTCATTCATCTTTTTCAGAACGTTTCAGTCTTTGAACCATGCATCCAAATCACAAACCGTTTTTATCGTTGTGTTTCTCATGTTAAGATCTTTAAAACTAGATCTCATGTTATAAGTTTAGACAAAAATCAAGAAAGATGGAAATTGGTGAAATAATAGAAACATAAAAATCAGTAAACAAAGAAAAACCAAAAAAGCCGGGACCAAAAAACCAAAACTCAGACAAAAATCAGAAATCTGAAATAACCCGGAAGCATAAGTCTGCCTTTTCACTTTTTGTGAAAGTACATTTGTGCTTTTCACATATGTGCTCCCCGAAAAGCACATCTATGCTTTATCGCGAAGCACAACTATGATTTTCACTTGTCAGGAAGCATAACTGTGCTTTTCACTTTCTGGAAAGCATAGCTGTGAGAAGCATAACTATGATTTTTCGTCGCCACCAGGTGTTGTTTTAGTTTACTCTCATGCTCCTGTTTTTGATAATCTTAAAAAGGCTGGCTTGGGTGTGGTGGCACTCATCATGAGGGGCAGTGCACCCTCGCGTACTCCGAGCCCCTTTTTGGAGATTTCGATCCGGAGATGGCAGGAGCCTTAGCGCTTCGCCATGTAGTCATTTTGGCTAGAGATGAACGTTTCATGCATGTGAATTTTTGTCTCTCTTTGGTGCAACAAATCGATTCTAATATTCGGGGCCGTTCGAATGTGGGCTCTGTGGTTATGGCTATTAAACAAGCGTCCATCGCTTTCACAATTTCGGCCTTGAAGCATGTTCGTCGATAATGTAATTTAGTGGCCCATGTTTTGGCCAACTCTTGTAAGAACTAGATGATACCCAACACGTTGTTACGAGAATGTTTTGCAATATATTTAATGAGAATTGGTTGTACGGAAAATGAATATGTAGAGTAATAATATGATAATTAAAACATAACAAATGATTTGTGGTGTTTGGTTATTGTATAATATAAATATCATAATAGTATGGAAATTCGCATGCATGTTTGCATGCTGATGTGGCTTTTTATTATGCATGGTTGCATGTTGTGATAGATTTTTCCTCATGTATATTGAATGATGAGATGGCATACTTGCATGTTAAGAAAAATAAGTTAGTGAGGTTAGCTATTTAGATACAGAAGGTCCTAGTTTGTTTTCTGTTTCGCAATCTACTCCGGATTGCTTCCAGTAGACCTGGTATGACTTTATTACTTAATCAATAAAATGACACATTCTTTAAAAAAAACTATGATTTTCCGTGAAATAGAACTATGCTTTTCACAAGCACAACTGTGCTTTTTCACACAGTGTCCGTCACGCAAGGAAAAAAGAGAAAAAAAACATAAGAACCAAGAAAAATCCAAAGCCTAAAGTATAAAAAAACAAAAACACGTGCAAAAAGACAAAAAAACGAGATCTCGCGGGTGCATGTGATAGGCGACATATGACGGCGGTTGGGTGAACAACATAGCAACGCGAGAGCCCTGTAAAAGTGCTCGTCGACACCCTTCCAGGGGTACCCGCTAACTAGTCGCTCACATCTTACCTATTGTCTTTTTATCCAGTAGATCCATGACCACTCGAAAAGGAGTCAATTCACTTGAGTAGTTCAGTTATGATTTTCTCATTGCCAGTTTTCTATAATGGACAAAGAAAAATTACAAAAATAAGTAATATATCTGAAAATGTTCACCACAAACCATAAAAAATGTTCGTGAATTTAATAGTGTTCTAGAATTCAATTTTTTTTGTGAATCTTAGAAATCGTCCCAAATTTAAAATATGATCAGCAGTTAAAAAATGATTTTGAAAAAATGTTGGCAAATTCCAAAATTTTAATGGATTTAAAGAAGGTTGGCGAATTCAAAAAATGTTCAATGATCTTTATTTAATATTCAAAAGAATTAATAATTTGATCAATAAAAAATGTGTTGAATTCAAAAAAGTGTCCGTGAATGAAAAAAAATCCTCATGAATTTGAAATGTCTACAAAATTAAAAGTTTTTCTGGTGTCTAGAAAAATGATTGTGAATTTGAAATGTTGTCGTGATTTTAGAAATATTCACAAATTCAAAACATATTCATGAATTCTAATAAATCACCGTAATTTTAGAAAATTATTTGCGAATTCAAAAATTGAACATGGCTTTAAAAAATATTCTCAAATTTTAAAAAGGGAAAAAGGTTTTAAACTAAGAAAACGACAAAAAACAAAAGGAAACCAATATAAATATATATAAAAAGAAAATTTGGTCCGAAAATGTTCTAGAACGTTCCGAAACCCGTTGGGAAGAGGGAAGCATTGGGCCAAACTTGACATTTAGAAAAGACAAACATGATAGTTAGGTACCTAGGGTGCACACATCAATAACAACACACACACAAACATATAAAATCAAACCGACAATTATAAAAGTAAAAAATGATGGAAGCTATAACTTGGTGAAGTAAAAAGCAAAAAAATATTGAAGCGATGAAAATAATGAGCAACAATCTACATCAGCAACCATAACAACACCAACTATCTCTTGACACAACGAGAATGATTCTCTAAGAGCATCTATAGTCAGAATTGGCATATCCGTCCCCCTAAACATCCGGGAACGTGCCCGTGCATGCCCGGGGATGCATCGAGACGTGCCATCATATCTCGCTCCCAGCATCCACATATCTCAAATCCGGACTCTCAAATCCATGTAAATCCATGCACGTCGATCATACACTCTAATGTACGTAAATAACAAATGTTGGTACCAAAAATAAATAGTGTTCACATAAAATTTATTTTAAGTGCACAACTCAAACATCATCTCTTTGGTTTCCATCGTGGGTCCACATATGCTCCACAAGATCACGAAGTAGCTGCGCATGCACATGATGATATCGAAGATTCTGATGCATATGTAGGAAGTTCATAGGCTGAGCTGCATCTTGATCTTCTGAGATTTGAACTTGTTCACCAGGCGCTTCAAAATCATTGGTTTGGGAAACACATCGCCCCCATCCTCGACAATCATAGTGTGCAAAATAACACAACATGTCATCAGCTGGCACAAAGTTTTTGATTCCCACATCATTGCAGCTCCACGAACAATTCCCCAACGAGCTCGAAGCACTCTGAATGCCCTCTCCATATCCTTCCTAGCTGCTTCATGCATTGTTGCGAAGTGCATTTGTTTCCTGCCCCGTGGTTCGGATATGATCTTAAAAAATGCCGCCCACCAAGGATAGATGTCATCGGCAAGATAGTATCCCATGTTGTAGTCACGACCGTTGACGGTATAGTTGCACGGCGGTGATTCCCCATTGCAAAGCCTCATGAACATTGGAGGTCGTTGAAGCACGTTGATGTCATTACGAGAACCTGACATTCCAAAGAAAGCATGCCAAATTCACAAGTCATGCGATGGCACCGCTTCTAGTATGGTGGTGGCCTCTTTGGTGTGACCTCGATACATTCCCCGCAAACCTTTGGGGCAGTTCTTCCATTGCCAATGAATGCAATCAATTGATTCGAGCATTCCTAGAAAGCTTCTGGCCTCTCCTATAGCCAACAACTTCTCTGTGTCCTGCACATTTCGTTCTCTCAAATACTCTGCTCCAAACACCTGCACCACGGCACGGACAAACTTGAAAGTAGTCTTCAGGCATGTGCTCTCCCCCATCCTGACCATCTCATCAACGACATTTGCGGCAGTACCAAGTGCAAGCATCCTCAGAGTACCCGTGCACTTCTGCTTAGCAGAGAAAGAAAGTTGACCGCAAGAATCCCTTGTGAGCTTGAAGTAGTCATCGTGCACCTCCTCTCCCTCCACAATGCACAAAAACAATGGTTTCCGTATGTGAAAACAGCACAAAACCATAGATCATCCATGGAAGTTGGGTTCGGAGAAAAGTAGTCCTTGTGTAGTAGCCGTACTCCAGACACCCTATCCCGATTGATCACTCTTCTCCCTTTGATTGAGACCTTGAAATTGAGAATGTGCTCCACTTGCCGGTCCATTTCCTCTTGCATGCTCATGAGCATGATCATATCCACTTCTTCGTCCGAATTCGAGGAATCGAAGAACTCATCTTGAATCATTTGATCAAGCTCCGTCTGCCCATACTCCTCGTCCGACGAACCATCGGAATTCATTGTTTCCCTATTTTTTTTGCAACAAACTAGGTTGGACAATGTGTCGAACACATAGAGTGCAAGGGGGAGCTTGGGAGTTGCCAGACGTACCGCGGTGGCATACGGGCCGACGACAACGTTCCCTGTGGCAAGGATGGGAGGCAGGAGTGTTGTTTCGGTGCTGTCAGCGTAGACGCTCGGAACGGCTGAGGAGCACACGGCGGAGGATCTAGGTGCGATATGTCGCGGAGGAGGAAGAAGAGAGGAGAGAGCAAATGGATCTGATAGGTCGAGCGGGTGGATTTGATGTAATTTGCGGTTTGGTCGGGCTGTCGGGTCCGACAAGGCGGACGTGCCCGGGCATGACACCCCCATATCCGCCCCATATTTGGGCTGGATATGAGGGGTGCCGGTCAGCTCCGGCATTTGAGGCTTGTTTGACGTGCCCGTCTAGGTCAAAATTTCGTGACTGATCAGTGACCGGGCCGTCCGCCCGGGCGTTTGAGGCGGGTTTGGGACACCTGGCTGTAGATGCTCTAACATCAACTTCTTCTAGTAGGGAACGACGCTCAAGTGATGCCATCACCAGATCTAACCATCGAAGGCTAGATAATGTGTTTTCACTGTTAAGAACAAGTCCGAGCAAAAACATGCAATATCTTCAATAAGGTAACCACACAAGAAACACCACTATTTCCAGATATAACCAATAAGGGCCAAACCTCGGGTTTCCACCTCAAAGCTCAAGACCGGTACTTGAGAAGGAGCACCAATCGAAGTCATCTAGTGTTGTCTCTACCACTTTCCGTGATCCGAGGAGCTACATCACAGTCTTGACGTGAGATGCCACGCAAGTGAAGACCATGCTCCCGCAAGCGGAAAGTTGGATCATGACAAGAGAGGGTTGCCACCAACAACTCCGAATAGGGAAGATTGAAAAAGGAAGGTCACCAGCACTGCCAAATCGCAAGTTGGGATGCTTCGACACTCTTGTATAGTCCATGGTCCGTCGTCCTCATCCGTGGCGGCATAATCAATCATCAAAACACACTCTTCGCTGCAGCTAGACCAGAAGATCCAAGATCCCCAACCTCATCTCGTCACGTGCGTGCCCGAGCAGAGAACCACCATACCAGGATGCAGTAGGCTGCCGCTGCCGCCTATGTACCTATAGATGGGATTGTGGCCACCGATGTCTCACCACCACAAACTGCCGACCCGACCATAAAATCAACCGCCGCCACTGCACATTCATCTCTTTTGCCTCAAAAGTCATTGTCCATAGCCTGCACCTATTGAGCAACGCCACCAAACCTTGAATCCGGCCCGATCCGTGCTGCCCCAAAGTGTAACCACAATGGCCCCGAGTACCAGGCTAGCAGGAGGTGCCGCACACCATTTCCGCCCCTGCATCACCATGCAAACACCATGTTGTACTGCCTAGCGCCTATGGCTGTGCAGACATCGTGCCTACAGAGCCCTGCTGCCGCATGTCGGGCAAGTGTGCGCATTGGTCACCACTGGGGACCCCCTCGGTGTCGTCTGGGCGAAAGCGATGTGTTTTTTCCTCACCGCCAACAATCAACTATGATGCATTTTGAACAAACAAACCAATCCAAGATTCACGGGGAGATCAGCGCATGCTTTCTGTCACACCACCAACAATTCAATAGTAATGCATTTTAGACAAATACGACCCCTCTCGAGTAGACCGAGAAACGAGACACAACAACATATGAACTTGACTAAGGGCACGTTCGGTTCCCTGCATAAGGCCCAACCAGGCTCGCGGGTTAAGGATTCAGGCTGTTTGGTTGGACTGCATACACTACTCGGCCTACACGACATGAACTTTACAACACTCTTAGCCAGGCCCGCGAGCTACGTTTGGATTGACAGTTTCTCCATAGCCAGGCTCGAGTGAGGTAGGGGAGGGGAACGTGGCGTTGAGCTCCTGCGACAAGCGAGATGGCGCGAGCTCGTGCGCGTCTTCGAAATATCAGCGGGAGGATTTCGGCTTACCTCCTGCCGATTCGGTTGCCCTATTTAGCCCCCATCCTCTCACTACCCAAAGCCCCGCCACCCTTCTCCCCCCTTTCGAGCTTTCCCACCGACGTGCATCAGCACCGACGACCAGGTAAGCGGAGATCTCCTTCACCGGCCGGTGGGTCCATGGTGGCGGCGACTCCTGTCCTGAACTTCTCAGACACTTCCCGCGTCCCCCCCGAGCTGCGGCCATGGTATCTGTGAGTTCAATCACCTCTTTCTCTATGTTCGTTCTAGCTAGATCTGAGAGGATGTGGTCATAGGGTTTTATGTGCAAGCATGTGGTAGGATTGATTTGTGCATTGATCTGTGACCAGATGCTAGATTTGGTTGTAGTGGTAGCTATTTGTGCTGGATCTGTGTAGATAGAGTAGCACGATAGTGATGAACACTATGGATTCATAGCTAGTTATGTAGGATTTGTAGCATGCTAGATTAGCTATTTGTGATGAACACAATGGATTCATAGCTAGTTCTCATGTTGTGGTAGCTATTGGTGATGGATTCATATCTATTTGTCATGTATGCTCCTAGTTTCATCGATCGTCCGGTTGTGATGTTGTGGTGTTGTGTGTGCTATGCTTACTGTCAATGCGTGATACGATTGTAGGACATGACCATGCGGATGTAAGATCTTAGTTAGGCCCTTGTCCTATCCGACAACCAGTTCGCGACCTCATATGTCGAGGACTCATAGTCCCTCCTCGATCAGAACATGCCTGCTGATTCAGAGGTGTTCGAGGTGTCACCTAGTGCTTCTATCTTTGTGCCAGTTGTGCTTGTTGAGTCAACTGCCACTTCTGCTGCCGCTTCACTGAAGGCCAAGAAGGATGGTAGGGGGAACAACATGAAGTGGCAGCCGTTCATGTCCACGTTCGTGCTGAACAAGATGTGCGAGCTCATCTCTAGTGGGATTAGGACTGACAAGAGCTTCAAGGAGGTACACTTGAACACCGTTGCGAAACAGGTGTTCGAGTTCTATGGCTAGGAGATGATCGCCACCCAGGTGTACAACCACCTGAGGAAGTGGAGAGCTCGATGGATCCAAGTGTCCAAGCCCAGAGACCTTAGCAGCGCTTCCTGGGATCAGATCACTTGCTCTATCGTTCTGGAGGCAGAGCACTACACCGGCCATGTCGCGGTTAGCTCACTGTCCCCTTGTTTTGCGCACTGTCAACCACTGCCTACTAGCAACTAACAACACTTGTTCTTCTATCTTAGGACCACCCCAAGGACGCTGAGTTCCTCAACACACCCATCCAAAACTACAGCCAGATGCGGCACATCTTCTCCTTCGGCCTGGCAACCGACAAGCATGTCATGGGCTCCTGTGAGGCTCTCGGTTCTCCCATGCGGCCAGAGTTCCCAGGCACCCCAGATGTAGAGGCAGTCCTTGATGGCCCTGTGAAGGAGAAGCCATTTGAGCCTGTCCCTGTGCTCGATAGGAAGAGGAAGAGGGATGACCTGATGGAGGTTCAAAAGCATGACTGAGGTCGTGAAGGAGGTGGAAACCGCCATTAGGGAGAGCAAGACCGTCGACGTCCACCCTGACCTGTAGAGCGCCGTCATGGAGTAAGGTGGCTTCAGCGATGAGGGTCTCATGGCAGCTCTGAGCCACCAACTGGACAACAGGGCATGGGGTGTTGGGCCTGTTGCCATGGCAGATGCCCACAGGGTGCTCTTGCTCAGGAGCTGGCTAGGCAAGTGATGACCCACAAGTATAGGGGATCAATCGTAGTCCTTTCGATAAGTAAGAGTGTCGAACCCAATGAGGAGCAGAAGGAAATGACAAGCGGTTTTCAGCAAGGTATTTTCTGCAAGCACTGAAATTGTAGGTAACAGATAGTTTGATAGCAAGATAATTGGTAACGAGCAAGTAACGGTAACGGTAAATAAGGTGCAGCAAGGTAGCCCAATCCTTTTGTGGCAAAGGATAGGCCAGAACAATCTCTAGTAATAGGCAAAGTGTTCTTGAGGGCACACGGGAATTTCGTCTAGTCACTTTTATCATGTTGGTTTGATTCGTGTTCGCTGCTTTGATAATTTGATATGTGGGTGGACTGGTGCTTGGGTGCTGTTCTTACTTGAACAACCTCCCACTTATGATTAACCCCCTCGCAAGCATCCGCAAATATGAGAAAAGTATTAAGATAAAATCTAACCATAGCATTAAACGTTTGGATCCAAATCAACCCCTTACGATGCAACGCATAAACTAGGGTTTAAGCTTCTGTCACTCTAGCAACCCATCATCTAATAACTACTCCACAATGCATTCCCTTAGGCCCATGAATGGTGAAGTGTCATGTAGTCGACGTTCACATGACACCACTAAGGGAATCACAACATACATATCATCAAAATATCGAACACATATCAAATTCACATGATTACTTGCAACATGACTTCTCCCGTGACCTCAAGAACAAAGGTAACTACTCACAAATAATAATCATGCTCAAGATCAGAGGGGTATTAAATAGCATAATGGATCTGAACATATAATCTTCCACCAAATAAACCATATAGTAATCAACTACGCAAGGTAATCAACACTACTAGTCACCCACAGGTACCAATCTGAGGTTCCGGTACAAAGATTTGAACACAAGAGATGAACTAGGGTTTGAGAGGAGATAGTGTTGTTTAAGATGTTGATGAAGATTGGCCTACCAAAGATGAGAGGGGTGTTGGTGATGACGATAGCTTCAATTTTGCCCCTCCGGGAGGGAAGTTCCCCCAGCGGAATCGCTCCGCCGGAGGGCAAAAGTGCTCTTGCCCAAGTTCCGCCTCGAGGCGGCGTCGCTTCGTTCCGAAAGTCCTCCTCTGATTTTTTCTAGGTCAAATGTGACTATATACCAGAAGATGGGCTCCGGAGGTGGGCCGAGGTGGCCACGATACACCAGGGCGCGCCCAGGGGGGGTCTGGCGCACCCTGGTGTGTTGTGCCCACCTGGCAGGCCCCCTCCAGTAGTTTTCTGCTCCAGTATTTTTTATTAAATACAAAAATAATCTCCTTAAAATTTCAGCTTCATTGGAGTTGTGCAGAATAGGTATCTCTGAAGTGATTTTCTTAGGTCCAGAATTCCAGCTGCCGGTATTCTCCCTCTTTGTGTAAATCTTGCATATTATGAGAGAAAAGGCATTAGAATCACTCCCCAAAGCATTATTATTCAACAAAACAAAGTAAATAACAGTAAGAAATCATGATGCAAAATGGACGTATCAACTCCCACAAGCTTAGACCTTGCTTGTCCTCAAGCGAAAGCCGATATTGAAAAGCATGTCCACATGGTTTGAGAGAGAGGTGTCGATAAAAACAAAATACGGACATAGAAGCATCATGCTTATTAATATAACAACAACAAACTCTAATATAAAAGTTAGTCAACACATTTTTATCATATAGCTTCTTATGAACAAGTAACAATTCATCACAACATAGAAGTATGAAGCATAAACCTTATTGAAACCAACAAACTATGTTCTCAGTCAACTTTGCAACTACAATTCATCATATTTTCAGGAAGGGTCTCATGTCAGAGTCTTTTGGCAAGTCCACATACTCAACCATCATTTAGTCTTCTATGATTGCTAACACTCACGGCATACCCATGAACAAAAAGTTTCAACCGGACACATAAGAAGATAGGGGCTTATAGTTTCGCCTCCCAACGTATTCACCTCAAGGGTGATGTCAACAATAATAACTCATGCCACCCATATCCAACTGGATATATGTGCCTAGATCTTTCCTCACCACATGATGCTTGCAAAAGGAAAAAGTAAAAAGCAATAGGGGAGAATACTTCGACTCTTGCATAAAAGTAAATACATGAAAGTAAAAGATAGACCCTTCGTAGAGGGAAGCAGAGGTTGTCATGCGCTTATTGATTTGTATGCCCAATCCCTTAATGTAAAAGAACGTCACACTATATTGCCCCTATGATAGCAACCTTTATTATGCAGTCCGTCGCTTTTATTACTTTGCCATCATAAGTTCGTATAGCGCTCAATTTTCTCTTACACTAATTGATCAAAACACTTTTAGAAGCAATTTTTATTGCCTTATTGCACCGATGACAACTTACTTGAAGGATCTTTCTCGATCCATAGGTAGGTATGGTGGACACTCAAAGAATGAATTTGGGTTTGGGTTTTTGGATGCACAAGTAGTATCTCTACTTAGTGCGGAATTTTTGGCTAGCAAAGATATTGAGCAAGCACCACATGTTGAAGGATCTATGACAATATAACTTCTATGTGGATAAGAACAAGCATAACTCATTATGTTGTCTTCCTTGTCCAACGTCAACAATTTTGACATATAATATTTGATGGAGGCTCACAATCACAAAAGATGTCCAAGATAGTGTATTTGCATGTGAATCTTCTCTTCCCTTATTAATTCTTTCATGAATTGCATCATTGACCAATGCTATGTTTGTCAATCTCCAATAAATTTTACTACTTATACTTTTCCTTATGTGATGTCATTACTCACCATAAGATTAGCATATGATTCTTTTCATTTGTTTTCCTTTCCTTTATTTTGATTGCAACAAGAAAGTAGAGAGGCAAAAACTCAAACTAAACTTTATTATATAACTCTCACTCGATTACATAGATAGATAGGCCACGAAACTAACACACGAAAATAGATCATGCTAAACTTTTATTCAACTAAAGAAAAAGGGGAACTAAAGATCGAACTGAGATAGGTAAAGGTGAATAAAAGTGGTGGTGATACGATACCGGGGCACCTCCCCCAAGCTTGGCTCAAGCCAAGGGGAGTGCACATACCCGTGTGCTCAAGTCTCCTTTGGTGGTGGTGATGAAGAAGGTGGTGGTGATGTGGTGTCACACTTCAGCTTCAAAAGATGCTCCAATTTGCGGATGACCCTCCTAAGATTATTGATGTGCTCTTCTAGCAAAATATTTTCACGGATGAGAAATTTATTCTGAACACGGACCGCTTCGAAAGCTCTAAAGGCTTCGATTTCAAGAGGGGTGAGATGACTGTAATAAGGTTGAAAGATATCTTCTTCCTCTCCCTCCTTTGTTGGCGTGGATTGACCTTCTTCAGGGGGCTGATCCACTATAGCTTCCTTGCCCTTCTCTTCCTTGTTGGCTTCTTCCGGCTCCTCCCTCTTCAACTCTATCTTCATTAGCCAGGCATCTTCTTCCACGTTGTAAGAAGAGGGGGAAGACATGATGCCCGACTTGACAGATCTGATAGGAAAACAACAAGAAACAAGAACAGAGGATTTTTCTGCGATGCGGTCGTCAAAATAGTTGGGGGTATATATAGAGAATTTTTATTCTTGGGAAACAAGCATATGGAAGGAAAATGGAGTCGGGAAGGCATCCAAGGTGGGCACAACCCACCAGGGCGCGCCCAGGGGTGCCTGGCGCGCCCTGGTGTATCGTGCTCACCTCGATCACCTTCCGGGTTTTTTTTTTCAAAATTTTCTAATATTCCAAAACTGACAAAAAATATTTTTGCGGATTTTTCGGAGTCCGTTTACTTACCGTATCACGTACCTCCTATTTTTCAGAATTCTGGAGTGTTCCAGAAGGTTTCTTTTATGTGTTCCTCCGGTGTCATGGTTTGGATAACATTGCTTTCAACATTAATAGGCGTACCTAAGATATAATGCTTAATTCTTTGTCCATTGACCACCTTCGGGTTAGTACCTTCGGCGTTATTAATCTTGATAGCTTCAGAACGATAAACCTCTTTGATAATATAAGGTCCTTCCCATTTGGAGAGAAGCTTACCTGCAAAAAATCTTAAACGAGAGTTGAACAAAAGAACATAGTCTCCTATTTTGAATTCCCGCTTTTGGATTCTTTTGTCATGCCATCTTTTTACTTTTTCTTTAAATAGCTTGGCATTTTCATAGGCTTGGGTTCTCCATTCATCAAGTGAGCTAATATCAAATAGCCTCTTCTCACCGGCAAGTTTGAAATCATAGTTAAGTTCTTTAATTGCCCAAAATGCTTTGTGTTCTAATTCTAGAGGCAAATGACAAGCTTTCCCATATACCATTTTGTATGGAGACATACCCATAGGATTTTTATAAGCTGTTCTATAGGCCCAAAGTGCGTCATCTAATTTCTTAGACCAATTCTTACGAGACCTATTGACAGTTTTTTGTAATATTAATTTTATTTCTCTATTGCTAAGTTCTACTTGACCACTAGATTGAGGATGATAGGGTGATGCAATTCTTTGGTTAACATCATATTTAGCAAGCATCTTACGGAAATCACCATGGATAAAGTGTGAACCACCATCGGTCATTAAATATCTAGGGACTCCAAACCTCGGGAAGATAACCTCTTTAAGCATTTTAATGGAGGTGCGGTGATCAGCACTACTAGTTGGAATAGCTTCTACAGACTTAGTGACATAATCAACAACAACCAAAATATGAGTACCCGTTGGAGGAAGGAAAAGGCCCCATATAATCAAAACCCCAAACGTCAAATGGTTCAACAACAAGTGAATAATTCATAGGCATTTCCTGACGCTTACCTATATTACCAATTCTTTGACATTTATCACAAGACAATACAAACTTACGGGCATCCTTGAAGAGAGTAGGCCAATAAAAACCAAATTGCAATACCTTATGAGCAGTTCTATCTCACACGTGATGTCCTCCATAAGCTTCGGAATGACATTTCCGTAGGATTTGTTCCTGTTCATGCTCAGGTACACAACGTCTAATAATACCATCTACTCCTTCTTTATAAAGATGTGAGTCATCCCAAAAGTAATGTCTCAAGTCATAGAATTTTTTTTCTCTTTTGTTGGTATGTGAAGCTAGGTGGTATATACTTAGCGACAATGTAGTTAGCATAATCAGCATACCAAGGTGTGTTTTGTGAAACACTTATTGCAGCTAACTGTTCGTCAGGGAAACTATCATCAATAGGTAGTGGGTCATCAAGAATATTTTCTAACCTAGACAAGTTATCAGCTACGGGGTTCTCAGCTCCCTTCCTATCAACGATGTGTAAGTCAAATTCTTGAAGCAAGAGAACCCACCTAATGAGTCTAGGTTTAGCATCTTTCTTTTCCATAAGATATTTTATAGCAGCATGATCGGTGTGAACAATAACTTTGGAATCAACAATATAGGATCTAAATTTATCACAAGCAAACACAACTGCTAAAAATTCTTTTTCAGTGGTAGCATAGTTTCGTTGTGTAGTGTCTAGAGTTTTACTAGCATAATGGATAACATTGAATTTCTTATCAACTCTTGGTCCTAGAACAACACCAACATCATAATCACTAGCATCACACATAATTTCAAAAGGCAAGTTCCAATCAGGTGGTTGAACGATAGGTGTAGAGGTTAAGGCTTTCTTGAGTGTTTCAAAGGCTTCCACACAATCATCCTCAAAAATAAAAGGAATATCCTTTTGCAAAAGATTAGCAAGAGGCCTATAAATTTTAGAGAAGTCTTTAATGAACCTCCTATAAAAACCAGCATGGCCAAGAAACTTTGAATACCTTTAATATCTTTAGGACATGGCATTTTCTCAATTGCATCAACTTTAGCTTTATCCACCTCAATACCTCGTTCAGATATTTTATGCCCCAAGACAATGCCTTCATTAACCATAAAGTGGCACTTCTCCCAATTCAAGACAAGATTAGTTTGTTCACATCTCTGCAAAACTCGATCAAGGTTGCTTAAGCAATCATCAAAAGAAGTTCCGTAAACGTAAAAATCATCCATGAAAACCTCCACAATCTTTTCACAGAAATCAGAGAATATAGCAGTCATACATCTTTGAAAGGTAGCAGGTGCATTGCATAAACCAAAAGGCATACGTCTATAAGCATAGGTTCCAAAAGGGCAAGTAAAGGTGGTTTTCTCTTGATCGGATTGTGACACAGGTATTTGAGAGAAACCAGAATATCCATCTAGGAAACAAAAGTGTGTGTGCTTAGATAGTCTTTCTAGCATTTGATCAATGAAAGGCAGAGGGTAATGATCTTTCCTAGTAGCTTTATTTAATTTTCTAAAATCAATTACCATTCTATAGCCAGTGACAATTCTTTGTGGAATGAGTTCATTCTTATCATTAGGGACAACAGTAATACCTCCTTTCTTAGGGACACAATGAACGGGACTTACCCATCTACTATCAACTATGGGATAGATTATACCTGCTTCCAGAAGCTTTAATATTTCAGTTCTTACCACTTCCTTCATTTTAGGATTCAAACGCCGTTGGTGATCAACAACAGGTTTAGCATCAGGTTCCATATTAATCTTGTGCTGACATAGAGTGGGACTAATGCCCTTAAGATCATCAAGAGTATATCCAATAGCAACCCGGTGCTTCCTTAGAACCTTCAATGATCTTTCTTCTTCATGTTCTGAAAGGTTAGCACTAATAATAACATGATATATCTTTTTCTCATCAAGATAAGCATACTTCAAAGTGTCAGGTAATTGTTTCAATTCAAACACAAGATCACCTTTAGGTGGAGGAGGACCTCCAAGAGTTTCAATAGGCAAATTGTGTTTCAGGAGAGGTTGTTGTTCAAAGAAAATTTTATCTATTTCGTTTCTTTCACGCAAGTGCATATCATTCTCATGGTCGAGCAAATATTGTTCTAATTGATCAGTGGGAGGCACAACAATAGAAGCAAGACCAATTATTTCATCCTTACTAGATAGCGCTTTATCACAAGGTTGTCTACTAAACTTGGAAAAATTAAACTCATGAGACACATTACCAAAGCTGGCACCGACAGTTTGTTTTTCACAATCTATCTTAGCATTGACGATGCTCAAGAAAGGTCTACCAAAGATAATGGGACAAAAGTCATCTTGTGGGGAACCAAGAACTAGAAAATCAGTAGGGTATTTTACTTTCCCACACAAGACTTCAACATCTCTAACAATCCCAAGTGGTGTGATGGTGTCTCTATTAGCAAGTTTAATAGTAACATCAATGTCTTCTATTTCAGCAGGTGCTATTTCATCCATAATTTCTTGGTATAAGGTAAAAGGGATAGCACTCACACTAGCACCCAAATCACATAAACCATGATAGCAATGATCTCCTATTTTGACCGAGACAATGGGCATGCCTTCTATGGGTCTATGTTTATCTTTTTCATCGGGTTTAGCAATTCTAGCGGCTTCATCACAGAAGTAGATAACGTGCCCATCAATATTTTCTACCAAGAGATCTTTAACCATAGCAACACTAGGTTCTACTTTAATTTGTTCAGGGGGTTTAGGTGCTCTTATATTACTACGAGAAAAGTATTAAGATAAAATCTAACCATAGCATTAAACGTTTGGATCCAAATCAGCCCCTTACGAAGCAACGCATAAACTAGGGTTTAAGCTTCTGTCACTCTAGCAACCCATCATCTAATAACTACTCCACAATGCATTCCCTTAGGCCCATGAATGGTGAAGTGTAATGTAGTCGACGTTCACATGACACCACTAAGGGAATCACAACATACATATCATCAAAATATCAAACACATATCAAATTCACATGATTACATGCAACATGACTTCTCCCGTGACCTCAAGAACAAAGGTAACTACTCACAAATAATAATCATGCTCAAGATCATAGGGGTACTAAATAGCATAATGGATCTGAACATATAATCTTCCACCAGATAAACCATATAGTAATCAACTACGCAAGGTAATCAACACTACTAGTCACCCACAAGTACCAATCTGAGGTTCCGGTACAAAGATTGAACACAAGAGATGAACTAGGGTTTGAGAGGAGACGGTGCTGTTGAAGATGTTGATGAAGATTGGCCTCCCAAAGATGAGAGGGGTGATGGTGATGACGATAGCTTCGATTTTCCCCCTCCGGGAGGGAAGTTCCCCCGACGGAATCGCTCTGCTGTAGGGCAAAAGTGCTCCTGCCCAAGTTCCGCCTCGAGGCAGTGGTGCTTCGTCCCGAAAGTCCTCCTCTGATTTTTTCTAGGTCAAATGTGACTATATACCAGAAGATGGGCTCCGGAGGTGGGCCGAGGTGGCCAGGATACACCAGGGCGCGCCCAGGGGGGTCTGGCACGCCCTGGTGGATTGTGCCCACCTGGCAGGCCCCCTCCGGTAGTTTTTTGCTCCAGTATTTTTTATTAAATACAAAAATAATCTCCGTAAAATTTCAGCTTCATTGGAGTTGTGCAGAATAGGTATCTCTGACGTGCTTTTCTTAGGTCCAGAATTCCAGCTGCCGGTATTCTCCCTCTTTGTGTAAACCTTGCATATTATGAGAGAAAAGGCATTAGAATCACTCCCCAAAGCATTATTATTCAACAAAACAAAGTAAATAACAGTAGGAAATCATGATGCAAAATGGACGTATCAGCAAGCACTACTACTAGAGCTTGCTGCCGGTTACTGGTACGTATCCAACGTATCTATAATTTTTGCTTGTTCCATGCCGTTATATTATCATTCTTGGATGTTTTACAAAGTGCCAGTTGCCTATATCATTTTTTGCTTGTTCCATGCTGTTATATTAGCAACTTTATATCAATTTTTGGGAATAACCTATTGACATAGTGCCAAAGTGCCAGTTGCTGTTTTTGCATGTTTTTTACTTCGCAGACTATCAGTACCAAACGGAGTCCAATCACGACGAAACTTTTTGGAGATTTTTTTTGGACCAGAAGACACCCAGTGGGCCTAAGAAGTGCCACAGAGGTGGGTCGTGGAGACCACAACCCACCAGGGCACGCTAGAGGCCCCAGGCGCGCCCTGATGGGTTGTGCCCTCGTCGGGGCCCCTCTCCACCGCCTCTGATGCCTATAAATTCCCAAATATTCCAGAAACCCTAGGGGAGTCGACGAAAAACACATCCAGCCGCCGCAAGTTCCAGAGCCTCGAGATCCAATCTAACACCATCATGGAGGGGTTCATCATCCTCATTGGTGCCTCTCCGATGATGCGTGAGTAGTCCACCATAGACCTACGGGTCTGTAGGCAGTAGCTAGATGACTTCCTCTCTCTTTTTGATTCTCAATACAATGGTCTCTTGGAGATCTATTTGATGTAAACTTTTGCGGCGTGTTTGTTTGGATCCGATGAACTTTGAGTCTTCTTTGATCTCTTATGTGCATGATTACCTATAGCCTCGTATTTCTTCTTCGAATCTTTGGTTTAGTTAGGCCAACTAGATCGATTTTTCTTGCCATGGGAAGAGGTGCTTTGTGATGGGTTCGATCTTGCGGTGTCCTCTCCCAGTGACAGAAGGGGCAGCGAGGCACGCATGTATCGTTGCTATTAAGGATAACAAGATGGGATCTATTCCTACATGAATAGATCTTGTCTACATCATGTCATCGTTCTTATTCTATTACTCCATTTTTCCATGAACTTAATACACTAGTTGCATGCTAGATAGCGGTCGATGTGTGGAGTAATAGTGGTAGATGCAGGCAGGAGTCGGTCTACTTATCTTGGACGTGATGCCTATATAATGATCATCGCCTTGGATATCGTCATGATTATTTGATCTTCTATCAATTGCCCAACAGTAATTTGTTCACCCACCGTGTGCTATACTCATGAGAGAAGCCACTAGTGAAACCTACGGCCCCCGGGTCTACTTTTCCAACATATTTCTTTCCGATCTATCTTTTTGCCTCTTTTGTTTTCAGATCTATTATTCCAAAAAAACCAAAAATATATTGCTGGACTTTTTATTTGCTCTTTTTATTTTGTGTTCTTGAGAGATCTATCTCTCCAATCTATCACTATCTAATCTATCTTTTTACCGTAAAGAGATTGACAACCTCTCTTTCGCGTTGGGTTGCAAGTATTTGTTCTTTGTGTGCAGGTGCTGTTTATTAGGTGGTGGTGATCCTCCTATTGGTTCGATACGTTGGTTTCATAACTGAGGGAAATACTTACCGTCGCTGTGATGCATCATCCCTTCCTCTTTGGGGAAATACCGACGCAGTCTCAAGCCACGTCAGTTACCGCGTGTATGATCCCGAATGGCGACGACGACAACGACGGCGACTTATATTTTGTGTAGCTAGGCCTTGAAAACTATTTGATGGTATGTATATTTTGTTGAGGTGGTATATACTAACCTCTCATGATGATCGTGAACTTGCGGTTGTAGGATGAGACCCTCTTTTGGATATGGTGGTAGGATGACACCATAGTAGTGCTAGGTTAGAACCTGCTATGACATATGATCATGCATGCTTACTACTTCTGCTCCATTGCTTGTTGTTTGATTGATCCATTGCTTGCTTCTTGATTGTTCTTTTGCTTGCTACTTGAATAGCTGCATTTGTGCACTGCAAGGACAAATGGTATGCAATGTTCGTCGGGAGGGCACCGGGAGTTTACAGTTCATGGGAAGCTTGAAGTGAACAAGTTGCATCTTACAACAACAACAACCATAAAGGGTTTAAGACTAGGCAGACGGCAAAAGAAGCTTACGCCAACTATGCGCGAAAGCACACAGTTGGCATGGTTGAAGTTGACAGCGTTGCAGTTGGCAAGGCGGCGCCACGCCTTGCGGTGAAAAACTTCATCATCATGGTGCAGTTCGTCGCCATTGCATTCGTGTGGCATTCGTGTGCTAGATGTGATCATATGTAAGGTAACCTCACCACATAGGGTACAAGGTTAGCACACCTCGCACCGTGTATGCAACCAAAGAACGTGCTTATGTGTGAGTTTAGACAATGCGAGCAACCAAACACCGTGCGCTAAGCTATCCCCTAATGCGTGAGAACTAAATGCGGGCAACCAAACAGATTGCAGATGTTGATTTAGATGTTGTATTTATCCAACCAGCCTCATGTGAGGCAGGCTTGAGCTAGTCAGGTCTGGCTACTACGGCTGCCAAACACGCCCTAAAGACACCATGCCATTAAGAACCAACCTGCACTAAGGCACAATAAATTTTAAGTTTTTATCTTTGCGACTTACAGTTTTGCCACTAAAATTGATGGTTTTCTCGGTAACTCGTATCAATTTTCAGAGTTGAAACTTTAAGGTACTTTTTGTTGATCGCAGACACTAAAGTTATTGTTTTGTGAGTTGCTTATACCGAGTTTCAAAAGTTGAAACTTAATAGAATTAAAAAAACACGGCAAAGCGTGTTCAAAATCAATCTTATTTGAAACCCCTCGCCATGACAAACACTAATATGAAAACATAAATTAATTTAAACTTTCCGTTCAAAAGATATAAAAGATTTAAATTGGAAGCCAAAAGTAAAAGCATGTGCGAGGGGCTAGGTGCCCCTGCACCTGCATGCCACAAATGCTCTCCCACATGATTGGGCATGACTAGTAGGTTGCGTGGTTGTGCTCCTATGCCATCAGATCATTGTCCTATACATGAAATAATCTTTTGGTAGGAAGAGACATTTCCACCGATAGTGAGACATCTGTGTTGACTTTCCAATTTTAAAACTCTAATTACAATCTTCAATTAAATTTGGTGGTTTCTATTAAATGAAATCAGAGAAGAGCCCTCTTTATCAAAAAAATAATTGTAATCTTTAGTGGATACTAAGCGATTGTATGCATATATGGGTCTACGTTGCGGAAATTGCTTTTGGAGGCCAAGCTCCACGGAGGCCTTCAAATGCAAAATTCAAAATTCGTGAAAATTCATATTTTGACATTTCAAAAAAATCTGAAAAAATACTGAGATATATGAAGGCATATTGCACAAGTGTATAAATCTTCAGGACAAAATAAGTTGAAATGAGGGCTGATAAAAAAAGACAAATCTTATGGGTTTTAACACATGATACTATTCTTCCTCTTAGACCATGAATTTGTCTTTTTGTACAAGTCGCATTTCAACATATTTCATCTTGAAATTTTACACACACACCTCACATCCTTGTCTAGTTGTACACATTTTTCTGTTTGAAACCAAAATTTTCAAATTTTGATTTTTTCAAAAATTCGGACTCCAGGGAGGCCGAGAGCCAAAACGCAATTCTGTCTACGTTGTACTCCCTTCATCTCAGAATAAGTGACTCAACTTTGTACTAACTTTGTACTAAAGTTAGTACAAAGTTGAGTCACTTATTTTGGGACGAAGGGAGTACTTATTCTCTTTTCCAAAAGAAGAAAGACATCATGGCACTTTTCAGTTTAATTTTACTTGATTTGTGGGTTGTAGACTCCACCGAATGTACCAAACCCTTAGAGCATCTCTAGCAGACCCCGTATAATGCCCCGACCCGCAAAATAACTGCCAAAATACGGGTCGACGCGAAAAAAAACGTCCGATCAGACCCCGCAAATGCGTTGGACCCGCAAAATTTTTGAGTGGGGCGGTAAAATCCCACCTCCAACCCGCGAAAACACAGGTTTCCCCCTCGACCCGACGGTGCCCCGTATCTCAGAAAAGCGGTTGGCGGGAGGGACATTTCACCCCGCGCGCGTTCCTCACCCCCTTCCGCAGCCGCCCGCCATCGGTTCCGCCCGTCCGCTACCGGCGCTTCCGGCCATATCTGCGGACGGAATCACGCCGCCGAGCCGCCCTTCACCCGGTTCCACCTAGCCGCTTCACCGCCCCCCCGGATCCGCCGAGCCGAGCCGCCCCTAGTCGCCGTCGCCGCCCCGGGATCGACCGCCGCCGAACCAGCGCCACGAGCCGCCGGTGAGTATTTGTGCTCGTGCTTTCGGCTGCGATATGCATAGTTAGTTCATGCGGCGTTCGTATTTGTCATTTTAGATGGAATTGAGCCCTTGTGAGAAGTTTTTGCTCAAGGATTCGTCCGATTC
This sequence comes from Elymus sibiricus, assembly GCA_039707655.1. Lineage (NCBI taxonomy): Eukaryota > Viridiplantae > Streptophyta > Magnoliopsida > Poales > Poaceae > Elymus > Elymus sibiricus. The sequence goes on along the minus strand of CM077665.1, from coordinate 455,683,806 downwards.
GAATGATTCGGATGTTGTGACGCTTCTTGCGAACCATTGGCAGCAGTTGTTGGTGATGGCTCTCGCCGTGAAGGAGCACGACCATTAGAACCGAAAGTGACGGCGAGGATCGACCGTCTGCCGTCTTTGCATTCCTCGCAAGCACCACCTCGGGAACGAGACGTTGATGCAAGACTACTTCGCGAACAATCCAACATATCTGCCGCACCTCTTCCGGAGAAGGTACCGAATGCGCCGATCCCTCTTTGTAAAATTAGTGCAAGCTTGCGAGGCCAATTGTCGGTATTTTACTCAAAGAAGAAATGCCGCGGGTTTGAAGGGATTTAGTGCATGTCAAAAAATCTCGGCAGCTATGCGGGTAATTGCATACGGCCTTCCGGCTGACTATGCTGATGAGTACCTTCACATTGGTGAAGATACTACAATTGAGTCAGTGCGTAGGTTTGCCAAAATGATCATCCCTGTCTTTGGTCCTGAATATCTTCGGCACCCAACGAGGAAGACACAAAAAAGTTGATGGCATCAAGTGAGAGAAGAGGTTGGCCAGGCATGCTAGGAAGTATTGATTGTATGCATTGGACTTGGAAAAACTTCCCTAAGGCATGGAAGGGAATGTATTGTGGCAAGTCACGTGATGCAACAATTGTGCTAGAGGCCGTAGCATGCATCCGAGGCTTTATGGATTTGGCATTGTTTTTTTGGTATGCCGGGTACTCTCAATGATATCAATGTGTTGCAACGGTCTCATTTTTTTGGTAGGCTTGCTAGTGGTGATGCTCCTGCTTGCAACTACACTATCAATGGGCATCAATACACGAAGGGGTACTATCTTGCAGATGGTATCTACCCTTCTTGGTACACATTTGTCAAGAGCATCAAAGAGCCCAAAAAAAGAAACAATGTGAATTTGCAAGGGTACAAGAGGCAGCCCGAAAAGATATTGAAAGAGCATTCGGGGTTTTGCAAGCAAGGTTTGCCATTGTTCGTGGTCCTGCTCGTTTTTGGGACAAGCGATCCCTGAAAAACATCATGACATGTATTGTGATTCTTCACAATATGATTCTCAAAGATGAGAGAGACATGAACTTGGAGTTCTTCTACGACAATGTGGGTAGCCGTGTCAAACCAGCTAGAGACCCTAACCGCATTAGAGCATTTCTTTGGACCTACTGGGAGATTGAACATGCAAAAACCCACTATCAGCTTCAGGAGGATCTCATTGAGCACCATTGGCAAAGGGCTGGGCAGTAAACCATTCCATTTTTGCATTCATTTCATTTAATTCATGTGTGATTTGTATTCGGGACAAGTTTTGTATTGAATTATTTAGTTTGCTTCGGTGATTTCAATAATTATTGTAATTTGGATAATTGTTGTACTGTAATATTGACATTTTATCTTATATTAAATTAATAATTCTGAATATATGGCATATGTGTCAAATTCAGATAAAAACCCATCTGATTTGCGGGCCGGCGCGGGCTCCGGCCTAGCAGACCCCACATAGCGGAACTGTAAAACGGAATATCCGCGAATATTCCGTTTTACAGGTCCGCTATGCGGGGTCTGCTCGACTGCAGCCCGCACCGGCCCGTAAAGCTGCTTTTCCGCGAACTGTAAACGAGTTTTGCGGATCGGCGATATACGGTGTCTGCTGAGATGGTCTTAAGTTGACTAGAAACGTTACTTCTCGGGAAAAAAAATCTTGATTGTTGATCCTCTATCTGGCGATAATCTCTGGTCATTGTATATATACCTCAAATTTTGCGCGTGTTTTTTTTATGGTGTTGTGTACTTGTGTTAGCTATTAGCATATGCATGGGCCCATCCAGACATTCGACGGTCCATCTCTCGAAAGCTACAAGAGGACATGCAACGAGTACAACTCACCAAAAAAGTAAAAACTAACGACACCGAAACCGAAACTGAAATACAAAGTGATAGAGTGGGTGAAACAAACTAATTGGACGGATCCTTACGGATAGATCAGTCGAAAGGAATTGTGCAGCAACACAACTAAGAGCATCTACAGCCGGACATTGCAAATCCAGGCCCTTAAACACTAGCAGACGCGTTCGGGCACGTCCGCAGGCATTGACCGGACACTTCTCATTTGTTGACTTCTACACCCGCATCTTTTATATTCAAACCCTCAAAACCATACAACCCATGTACATAAAACAAAATTAACACGCAGTTCATCGAATCAACATTGCATCGCCGCACAAAAAAAGTATAGTTTAATGGTAAATCCATACCACAAACAACTTAAACATAGTTAATATTAACATAACTGGAAAGGATGGAGGAAATCACCATTTATTCGTCGGCCCCTTCCCTTCCCAGGCGTTGGCGCGGCTGTGCCCCTCCTCCGTGTAGGCGTCGGCATGCGGAGGTGCATCGTCGTCGGAGCTGGAGGTGGAGCCACCCGTCAGGTCGGAGTCGGAGCTGCACCTCATGCCCGACAGCCTGCAGAGCAGGCGGTCTTGCTCCTTCGCATGGAGGGCCGCCTTCGCCTTCGTCGTCGCCTCCTTGTTTGCTTCGTGCTCCGACAACTCGATGGCGAGTCGGAGTGCCTTGGCATTCTTGCGACGGAGGTGCCGCGCATCTGTCTTCGCCGTCGTGAGAGAGTGGCGGAGGACCGATGCGAGGAGCGCGTCCTTGGGATCGATCAGGGCGCTCGCGCGCGAACGACGCGCGGACATCGCCTCCCCCCTCTTCCTCGCATGCTGCCACTCGCGCCAGGCTGCACATGCCTCGGACTCGGGCGTCCTCGAGCGCCCAGGACCCAGCGCGGGCACGAGGACCCAATGGTGGCCGGGTATCAGTTCCGGATCAGAGGGTGGTGGAGGTGGGCGGCGTACTTGAAGGAGCGGAGCGGAGCTGCCAAAGCTGCGTGCCTGGCAGGAAGGACCGACGACGTCGAAAACGCTGCGTCGACGGGCGACAGGCGTAGAGGAAGATCCACCGCTGCCGGGGCCGCCTTGCTCGAGCAACGACCTCCTAATGGCGACGCGGAGGGCAAGCTCCTCCACATCGATGGTCGAGGCATCGGATTCTCCGCCGGAGCCACTGCTGCTTCCGTCGCCGGCCATCGGATCAGAGGGAGGGGATCGAACATGGAGTGGACGAACATGGGAGTGAAATGGAGTTCGAATTGACCGATGTCTAGGGTTTGCCGGATGGGGATATTTGTGGGGTTGGGGTGGGCCAGGCTGGGCCAAGACGACGTGCGGACGCGCCCGGGCCGCTCTCATATCCGCCCCATATTTGGGTTGGATATGAGGGGTGCCGGTCAGCCCGGGCGGTTGAGGCCCGTTTGAGGCGCCTATATGGGTCAGATTTTCGTGACCGGTCAATGACCAGACGGACTGGTCGGGCGTTTGAGGCCGGTTTGGGTCGCCCGACTGTAGATGCTCTAATTAAGTTCTCCGTGGTAGCCACTATCGCCGGTGGCAAGGCATGGACGACGCGTTGATGATGGGTTAGGGCATTTTCAAAGCCGAACCATAAATCGTCCGTAATGTTTGATCTAAACTGTTCGAACACAGCTTGCCATCCAACATTGTCTCGTATATGTTCACGGACTCGTCCGGCTATCCAAAATTCTGCAAACCGGATGCAAAGCTGCGGGAGTTTTACGCGTGTCCGGACCTTCGCCACATAGGATTCTAACACCCCCGACCCATAGAGAACCAATTGTCGTAGACATTGAAAGATTCATGACACTCTGGAAGTAAGAGAATGTCCAGACAGGCTCGCTCTTTATTGCCCGCACTGGAGATTGAAGAACTGCCTATATGCTCTACAAGAGCAATATCGGGTCATGTTAAGAAGCACACCATTATTCTTGAAGAAGTTCTATCACAAAACCTCTGAATTTGGCATGATTTCTTTGGCATGGTCGGGTCTCACGATAACATCAATGTGATGTAGTGGTCTCCATTGTTTGCTAGATTGAGTGAAGGACAAGCTCTTCCATGCAACTATACTGCCAGTGAACATGACTACAACATGAACTATTATCTTGTTTACGGTATCTATTCCCTGTGGGTGATCTTCATGAAGACCATTTTAAAGATAGTTTGTCAGAAAAGAGCTCACATTGTTCAAGGACAAGAAGAAGTTAGAAAGGATGTGGAGTGGACATTTGGAGTGTTCCAAGGCCATTTTGCGGTTGTTCAAGGACCTGCAAAATATGTGCTACGAAGACCTTGTGGGAGCTGATGACATGTTATGTGATCATGCACAATGTGGTCGTGAAGGATGACGGGAATATGCTACCGGAGGTCTGGAATATGAAAATATGGGTGATCCTATTCAACTTTCACATCAGAATCCGACAACTTTAATGAATTTGTCCAAATGCATCAACAAATTAGACATCGAATAACTCATGAGCAGGTTAAGAAAGATCTGACTAAGCTTATGTGGACGCTTAAAGGGGGCACTAAAACATACGTGTGAGTTGAATTCAAGTTTGAACTATTTTATTTTAAAACTTAGTTGGATTATATCGTTCACATTTAAACTATTGTCACATTTAAATGTTTTCACACATCAAAGAATTGATATGTTATTATTTGAAGTGTTGCCGCGATTTTAGAAAAATAGAGGCAAACGTTCGAGGGACAGGGTTGGATAGTAGCTAACTACTATATTCGGATCCGCGGACGACTCTGAACCAGGTCATGAATAAATATTGTACTCGTTTTAAGGTCAGCGTTGCAGATGCCTTGGATGCCGGGTTTGGGATACAGGAGGGGAGGGACATCAAGAAAAGTAAAGAAGGAACCGACAACATGCACCGTGGCCGACGGCTTTCACCAGCGTGCTTGGATTAGGGATATCTAAGGCGCTCTTACTCCCAATGTGGTGGCGGAATACATCGACCTCTGGCGAAGGATCCGGTGAACTACTCTCTCCTTCGAGCCTGACGTCCTGGAGTGGCGCTAGACAAACATCGGTGCTTACACTGCCAAGTCTTGGTGCTTTTCCATGGTTCTACCTCCGTTCTCCACTGGCAGCTAACGTGGAAGTCTTGGTCGCCATTGTGAATGAAATTTTTCACTTGCCTTTATTTTAGCATTGATTGTATTTTTTTGTTGATAGCTTATCAAGCTGACCACTTGCCTTGCTCTCCAAGATCGTTGCTGGACTGTCGCCTGTCTTGCTAGGCACGGTCTACCCCACAATGTCTTTGCTATTCTTGCTCTGCGACCTGGAGCCCGAGTCCATGCAGCATCTTCTCGCCTGCTTTCCGTACTCCCGACAGATCTGTCAAGATATGATCTCCTGGTACCACTCTTCTGCACCCGCTCCCAACACTAGGGACGCGTTTGGTTGCCCGCATATACCTCAACCAGGCCCGCACGAGAAGAAAAATGCCCGTTTGGTTACCCGCATTCACTGTTGGGCCTACATAGCACGAACATTAAAGCACCTCTGGGCCTGCATCCCTGGGAACGCTCAAATCAGCCGTTTTTCCTCAGCCAGGCTCGAGCGATGCAACCCTAGGCATGTGGGCGTGGGCGGTTGCACGCGTGGGTGCGGTCCCGAGACATTGCGTTGTTTCCAGACGCGTCGTCATAAATTACCCTCACCTCCCCCTCCTCACCGCTCTCTCCCCTCTTCCCCACTCACACCGGCGGCAGCGACGACGGCGACGACGACCTGAGCTCTACTGTGAATCGATCCAAGACGGAGGCGACAACCACCGGTGCGTCTGCAGACCTCCACCGGAGCGCATCGGCCATGGCAGTAAGACCCCGTCCTCTCTGTACATTCACTACTTTCGACTCGGGCTAGATTCAATTAGAGCACGCGATTGAAGAGTTAGGGAGGGGATTGAACACATCGGGCGGGGGAGGGGGGGAGGATTGACATCAATCGATTTTGCATCTATGGCTCATAGGTTATTTTCGATTACATCGGGGCCGGGGATTGGATTGTCTAGCCACGACAACCCTGGAGTCGCGTCGAGCGGCGGGGGGGGGGGGGGGGCATAGTCATCTTCTTTTCTTCCTCATCGGCTTCGTCCTCATCGTCTTCGTCAAGAACGATGGGTCTTGCACGGTCGCCTGCCGCTGGCGCCCTGGCCACCATCTGCACCTCGTCGTTGTCGGACTCCGGCGACCCGAGCGTATTAGTCCAGTACGCCGCGGCACGCTGGTCTTGAGGCCCCTTGTACTGACTGTACTTGGCCCATCGAGCGTCGCTGGAGTCTGCCTGTATCATGGCCCAGCGCAGGATGTCCACTGACATCGCGCCCTTGGCTGGGTCCGGAACCAGTGTCTTCAGCTCGTTCGGCGTAGCCTTCTTCATAACACCATCGGCCTCCTTGTGCATGTCATCGATGCTGCTGAAGTTCGAGCAGACTTCCATGGTGTGCTCGAATTTCTTGCGGTCACCGAGCGAGCACCCAAGGAAGAAGGCCCTCCATCCAATGTCCCAGGGGAAAGGGTTGGGGTTGGAGTTGGAGTTCATGGCGAGGGAGAGGTGGTGAAACAGAGAGGTGGAAGAGGAGAGGTGGTGAAACAGAGGGGGTTTGAGTGCGGTGCTGCGTTAGTAGGGTGGGTTAATATAGGAGCGTTAGGCCGATATGAATGAATGCTGACCATTGAACTGCGTGTTGTTCATAATGCAGATGGACAAGGGCAAGGATGTCGTGCCACCATTGGAGAAGGGCAAGGAGGTTGTGCCTCCATTGGACGAAGTGCAAGTGCTGGATCACCCAAGCCCCAAGCGGAGGAACTATGGCCACTTCCATCAGGAGTCAGGACCAAACCACTTCTGCAAGGTTATCCTTGCTCCTAAGCTGGAGAGTCTGTCTCTGGACTTCACAAAGCACTTCCCCGCCATCCCTATAGAGTTCAAGCTGAAGACGAACACTGGCTGCGCATGGAGGGTGACGGTGAGGGTGATCGACGACAGGGTCACCCTTGATTAGGGTTGGGCCACCTTCGCCGCCGTTCACCAGATCATGATCGGGTACATGCTAACGTTCATGCTGCTGTCCCCCGACACCATGAAGGTGATCGTCTTCAGCGACGAGGGCGTGGAGGTGATCACCAAGTGCAAGGAGCACGGCAATGCCTTCGCCGCGACCGCCTGAGCTCCTGTGGTCCAATCCTTGGTTGTTCTTGCTTTAAGACTTCGGTTTCGTTTAGAACTTATTGTATTGTGTTGGTTTAAAACTTGTTCTGCGTGGTTAAGACTTATGTTTGTGCCTAACATTGTTCTGTTGCTACTAGTTTAGTTCTTACTAGTTCATGTATGCCTTTGATAACCTCACCACATCGAGTAGGAGATTACCACACAACTGTTCTGGATGTAACCAAACAATCGGACTTGTGTTTTCCCTCAAACAAGTCCGCAACCAAACAACATGCCTTTCGTTTTAGCACATTCAGGCTAGAGGGGATGCAGGTAACCAATCAATATGCAGATGTTGGTTTTTAGCATGTATATGCTTAGCCGGGCCCAACTGGGACAAGTATGTAAAGTGGCAAAAAACGATGCAGGTAACCAAACGCGCCCTAGATGAAGATTTTTTGGAATGGTGGCATGCTACCCACTCGGACACTACTGCTTCCCATAGGAAACGGCTGTCCTCGGTGATTCTCCTCATTGCCTGGTCCATCTGAATCCTTCAAAACGCATGCGTGTTCAACGGAATGCAGACATCGATCGCTCGCCGGTCACATGACATCAGGGAAGAGGCTCGAGCTTGGGCGAAGGCGGACGCCAAAGGGCTTGTAAACGTGCTGCCGTAGTTCTTTTTTTGCATTTCGTCGGGCTGATGAACCCACAGTTCTAGTCTGCTCACGCTAGTGCTGGCGGCATCTCTGTGTACGCTGTGCCCCGTTGCGTATTCGCCTGAAAGAAAGACATTCATGAAACGGACGGAGCGATGCGGTGACAGATCTCTCGCGTGGTCGTTCACACGTCGCTCCACCGTACTCAGGTACGCTGTAGTTGATGTCCAAGTAGCCTGCACACAAAGGCTCGACTGACGTGTCGGTGTGGTAAAGGCGAATTGGATCGATCTGCCACCCTGGCCTTGAAAGCGAATTCTTGCCTTTTTTTTTACACAAGAACAAGCGCTCATATATATATACGCACATACACTCATCCCTATGAACGCGCGCACACACACTCTATCCCTATGAGCACCTTTGAAAGACTGAGCCGACATATCATTTTAAGACTTACGAAGTCACCGTAGGCGCCTCGTCGTCAACGGGAACGTCTCCTCCCACTAAATGCGCATCGCCGGAAATCCTGAAATAATTACAGGAATAATGCGAGCGCCATGACTTGAATCCTGATGGGCTGGGGATACCACTGTCTCTCTAACCATCCAATCACGAATTGGTTCGCAAATTCTTGCCTTTCTGTCTCGTGGTGGTTATCTCGAGCTCGATCTATCTATGGTGCTTGCTTCGTCTGTGTATCTTCTTTTTTCAGCCGATTTTATCAGTTGGTGCTTTCTAGGTAGTTTACCAATCCTAATCGAGAATCAAGAGTCAATAATGAAAAGAAAATCGTACTTCCCACGAGCATCAGCATTTTATGGGATTTTGAGCTTCAAACTCTGACATGCCCTTCCCACGAGTTAATTAATTAACACACTGAATTTGCCAGGTATTATATATAAACAGGAAACTGGAAATTATTTCCTATTCCAGATTACTATACTAATTTTCTATTGCACCGTACCACGCCGGTTTGTTGTGGCCAGTGAAAAGCTTTTCTGCTGCAAGGCTACCGGTCGCCCATGCAAAACCACACATGCATGCTCCTGTTATACTCCCTCCGTTTCACAATGTAATGTGACCGCGTTTTTTGAGATCTAAGTTTGATCGTATATTTAACCAACGAGACCGATTGCAACGGGAGCAAAAATTATACCACTGAATTTGTATCGAAATACGAATTTAGTGATATAATTTTTGCTTTCGCCGTAGTCGGTGTTAAATGTATGATAAAACTTAGATCTTATAAAATACGAGTGCACTACATTATGAAATGCAGGGAGTATATGAAAGCAGTCGACAATGGCAGAAACACCGTAGATGTCCCGCAGGCGGTACTTTAGCATACATGGTACTCCTGCCTACGTCCTATAGTATCTCGGACGCTTGTCCTTGAGTCGTTGGCCGGTCAGGTTCAGCTGTGATTCCGACCACTGAAGCTTGGTACTCCCTCGGCGCCTAGTGAAATTTAGTGGAAATTAGTTAAGGTTGTAATTAATATCGCTCGTAACCACAGATCCCTTTCTTCGGCTCCCACGGGCAATCATCTTTACCTTCTCGGCTCTCCTTTTGATGCATGCAGATCTCAATTCTTTCCTCCTCACGTATGCAAGACTAAATGCCTCTTTCGATTGCGTCATTTTAGGGCTCGCGATAATCTTATTTTCACGATTCGAAACACAAAATCGACACAATCGCAGTGTAGTTCCTAAGACACCCTCATTGACGTAAAGTTAACTCCTTGATCGCAGTGACATCATCGTCTTGATCGCTGTGTAGCTCCTAAGACGCCCTTGCACCTCGACGGAGGGCATAAAATTGTATCGGCCCTTCGTTTCCTTGGACAAGCCGTTTACGACAACTTCCAACCCATAGATGATGGAGTCAGCTAGAGCCTAGGGTAGATCATCTCCAAAAGTAATTTGATAAAGCCTCATTGATGATGATGTACGCGTGGGAGAAAGGAGTTGACAAAGTTGGTGAAATTGATCCTCCATGTTGGAAATATTAACACTTTTCCGATTAATGTAATGCATGAGTAAACAATAAACATGACAATCACAGTACGCAACTCATATCGATACCTAAGCATGTGAGCATGTACAATACATATAACCAAAAGTAAAGTACATATAACCGAAGCATCTATGCACACAACATATACGGCTAGCACATGAAAGAGTAAATAGGGGATAACAAGTCATACCCTTCGGTTGGCCAGGCCAACGCGGCGGCAATAACATCCTCGACGTCGTCCGTGGCCTTCTTGTTGGCAGCGGCGTCGTCGACCATGGTGTCGATGCAGGAAGTAGTGGAGGCAGAGGAGGACGAATACGGGGACAGATCGGGAGGATTCGCGCCGAGACGCTTGCCAAAAACCTTATCACTGTTCTCCCGGGCAGGATCTCGAACGACGGGGTTCCCGGAGGCACCTATTCTCCCGACCGGCCATGCACGCGGTCGTAGGGATGGAATCACCAGAAGCGGCACAGTGAAAGGAACAATAGATGACGATTAGGGTTATGCAAGAGGGAGAGAGTGAGTTCGTGTTCACTCAACATGCCAGATCTTCGTAGAATATGTAGGAACCAATATGGGCATCTAGATCCCGCTATTGGTTATTGACCGTAGAGGTGTCTCGGTCATGTCTACATAGTTCTCGAACCCGCAGGGTCTGCACACTTAAGGTTCGGTGACGTTTCGGTAGTATAGAGTTATATATGGTGGTGACCGAAGGTTGTTCGGAGTCCCGGATGAGATCCCGGACGTCACGAGGAGCTCCGGAATGGTTCGGAGGTAAAGATTGATATATAGGAAGTTGGTGTTTGAACTCCAGAAAAGTTTCGGGCATTTTCGGCAGTGTACCGGGAGTGATGAATGGGTTCCCGGGGTCCACCAAGTGGGCCCACCACACCCCAAGTGGGTCACATGGACCTGAGGGTGGCGCACCAATCCCTGGTGGGCTGGGCGGCTGGCCCAAGAAGGCCTATGCGGCTGGGCTTGAGGGAAAGGAAAGTCCAAGTGGGGGAAGGGAAGGAATCCTACTAGGAGTCGGATTGGAGGTGGACTCCTCCACCTCCTCCTCCTTGCGGCCGACTCCTAGGAGGAGATTTTGGCCGGCCAGCCCCTCCCCTCCCTCCTATATATACTAGAGGGAGAGAGGGCAAAAGCACTTCAACCCAGAAAGGCCATAGTGCAGCCCTCTCTCCCGATAGATCAAATCCTCTAGTTTGTCAGTAGTGCTTAGGCGAAGCCCTGCTGGAATAGTTCCACCACCGCCGCCGCCGCGCCGTCGCGCTGCCGGGGAACTCATCTACCTCTCCGCTCCCTCTTGCTGGATCAAGAAGGCGGAGATCGTCATCGAGCTGTACATGTGCTGAACGCGGAGGTGCCGTCCGTTCGGTACTAGATCGTGATTGGATCGCGGGACGCTCGGCGATTTGGATCGTGAAGACATTCGACTACATCAACCGCGTTTCTTAACGCTTCCCGCTTAGCGATCTACAAGGGTATGTAGATCACTCTCCCTCTCGTAGATGCTCATCACCATGGATAGATCTTGCGTGTGCGTAGGAAAATTTTGTTTCCCATGCAACGTTCCCCAACAGTGGCATCATGAGCTAGGTCTATGTGTAGATGAGATCACGAGTAGAACACAAAGGAGTTTGTGGGCGTTGATATTCGGATTGCTTCCTCCCTTGGTCTTTTCTTGTTTCGGCGGTATTGTGGGATGAAGCGGCCCGGACCAACATTACTCGTACGCTTACGAGAGACCGGTTCCATCAACTGACATGTAACTTCGTTGCATAAAGATGGCTGGCGGGTGTCTGTTTCTCCCACTTTATTCCGATCGGATTTGACAAAGGCGGTCCTTGAGAAGGTTGAAAAGCAATTTTTGTATCACCGTTGTGGTTTTTGCGTAGGTAAGAATTGTTCTTGCTAGATACCCGTAGCAGCCACGTAAAACTTGCAACAACAATTAGAGGACGTCTAACTTGTTTTTGCAGGGTATGTTGTGATGTGATATGGCCAATTACATGATGAGATATATGTGATGTATGAGATGATCATGTATTGTATAGAATATCACGACTTGCAAGTCGACGAGTACGGCAACCGGCAGGAGCCATAGGGTTGTCTTTAATTATTTTCGCCATTTTTGCTTTACTTTATCGCTATGAGTTAGCAATAGTCGTGGAAGCAACAGTCGGCGCGACAACCTCATGGCGACACGTTGATGGAGATCAAGATGATGGAGATCATGGTGTCATGCCGGTGACGATGGAGATCATGCCGATGCTTTGGAGATGGAGATCAAAAGCACAAGTTCATGGCCATATCATGTCACTTATGATTTGCATGTGATGTTAATCCTTTTATGCATCTTATTTTGCTTAGGACGATGGTAGCATTATAAGGTGATCCCTCACTTAAATTTCAAGATAAATTGTGTTCTCCCCGAGTGTGCACCGTTGCGAAAGTTAGTCGTTTCGAGACACCACGTGATGATCGGGTGTGATAGACTCTACGTTCGCATACAACGGGTGCAAGCCAGTGTTGCACGTGCAGAACACTCGGGTTAAACTTGACGAGCCTAGCATGTACAGACATGTTCTCGGAACACAAGAGACTGAAAGGTCGAACATGAGTCATATGGTAGATATGATCAACGTGAAGATGTTCACCATTGAAACCACCTCAACTCACGTGATGATCGGACTTGAGTTGGTGGATTTGGATCATGTGACACTCGAATGACCGGAGGGATGTCAATTTGAGTGGGAGTTTTTAAGTAATATGATTAACTAAACTCATTATCTTGAACAATAGTCTAAGTTGTCTTTTCTAAATTTATGTTGTAGATCATGGCTCGCGCAGTAGCACCCCTGAATTTTAATGCGTTCCAAGAGAAAGCTAAGTTGAAAGATGATGGAAGTAACTTTGTGGACTGGGCCCGTAATCTGACGATTATCCTTACGGCTTCCCAAAAGGGTTATGTCCTTGATGCACCGCTTGGTGATCCACTCGCTCCAGTTGAGTCTCCAGACGTTGTGAACGCCTGGCAGGCTCGTTGTGATGATTATTCAATGGTTCAATGTGCAATGTTGTATGGCTTAGAACCGGGATTTCAAAGACGTTTTGAACGTCACGGAGCATATGATATGTTCCTAGAGTTGAAGTTTATCTTTCAGAAGAATGCCCGGATCGAGAGGTATGAGACCTCCGATTAGTTCTATACCTGCAAGATGGAGGAGAACGGGTCAGTCAGTGAACACATACTCAAAATGTCTGGGTATTCCACACGTCTAGCTGAATTGGGGATGCCCCTTCTAGCAGAGGCGATCACTGACAGAGTTCTTCAATCATTGCCACCTAGCTAGAAGAGCTTCGTGTTGAACTATAACATGCACGGGATGAACAAGTCAGTCGCCGAGCTGTTTGCGATGTTGAAAGTCGCTGAGTCTAAGATTCAGAAGGAGCATCAAGTGTTGATGGTCAATAAAATCACTAGTTTCAAGAAGAATGGCAAGGGTAAGAAGGGTAACTCCAAGAAGAGTGGCAAAGCAGTTGCCCCTCCCGTGAAGAAACCCAAGACTGGACCCAAGCCAGAAACTGAGTGATTTCATTGCAAGGGAACTGGTCACTGGAAGCGGAACTGCCCCAAGTATTTGGCTAACAAGAAGGTGGCCAACAACAAACAAGGTATATATGATATACATGTTATTGATGTGTACCTTACCAACTCTCGTTGTAGTGCCTGGGTATTTGATACCGGTGCGGTTGCTCACATTTGCAACTCAAAACAGGAACCGTGGAATAGACGGAGGCTGGCAAGGGACGAAGTGATGATGCGCGTGGGAAATGGTTCCAAGGTTGATGTGATTGCTGTCGGCACGCTCGCTCTTCGATTACCATCGGGATTAGTGATGAACCTGAATAATTGTTATTTAGTGCCTGCGTTAAGCATGAACATTATATCTAGATCTTGCTTATTGCGAGATGGTTACTCATTTAAATCAGAGAATAATGGTTGTTCTATTTATATAAGTAATATCTTTTATGGTCATGCACCCAATGTGAGGGGTTTATTCTTGTTGAATCTCGATAGTGATAATACACATATTCATAACATTGATACCAAAAGATGTAGAATTGATAATGATAATACCACTTTCTTGTGGCACTGCCGTTTAGGTCATATTGGCGTAAAACGCATGAAGAAGCTCCATGCTGATGGACTTTTGGAGTCACTTGATTTTGAATCACTTGACACATGTGAGCCATGCCTCATGGGCAAGATGACTAAGACGCCGTTCTATGGAACAATGGAACAGGCAAGTGACTTGTTGGAAATCATACATACTGATGTGTGCGGTCCGATGAGCATTGAGGCACGCGGTGGTTATCGTTACTTTCTCACCTTCACTGATGACTTAAGTAGATATGGGTATATTTACTTAATGAAACACAAGTCTGAAACGTTTGAAAAGTTCAAGCAATTTCAGAGTGAAGTTGAGAATCATCGTTACAAGAAGATTAAATTCCTACGATCTGATCGAGGAGGAGAATATCTGAGTTATGAGTTTGGCAGTCACTTAAGACAGTGTGGAATTGTTTCACAATTGACACCGCCTGGAACACCACAGAGTAATGGTGTGTCCGAACGTCGTAATCGAACCTTATTGGATATGGTGCGATCTATGATGTCTCTTGCCGATTTGCCACTATCGTTTTGGGGTTATGCATTAGAGACAGCTGCATTCACTTTAAATAGGGCACCATCAAAATCCGTTGAGACGACGCCATATGAACTGTGGTTTGGCAAGAAGCCAAAGTTGTCGTTTCTTAAAGTTTGGGGATGTGATGCTTATGTCAAAAAGCTTCAGCCTGAAAAGCTGGAACCCAAAGCGGAGAAATGCGTCTTCATAGGATACCCAAAAGAGACAGTTGGGTATACCTTCTATCTCAGATCCGAAGGCAAAGTGTTTGTCGCTAAAAACGGAACATTTCTTGAGAAAGAGTTTCTCTCGAAAGAATTGAGTGGGAGGAAGATAGAACTTGATGAGGTTGTTGAACCTTTACTTCAACCTGAGAGTAGCGCAGCGTAGAAAGATGTTTCTGTGGAGCCTACATCGGTTGAAGAGGAAGTTAATGATGATGATCTTGAAGCTTCGGATCAAGTTGCTATCGAACCTCGTAGGTCGACAAGGACGCGTACTGCTCCTGAGTGGTACGGCAACCCTGTCTTAGAGGTCATGTTGTTGGACAACGATGAACCTACGAGCTATGGAGAAGCGATGATGGGCCCGGATTCCGAGAAATGGTTAGAGGAAATGAAATCCGAGATGGGATCCATGTATGAAAACAAAGTATGGGCTTTGGAAGTATTACCTGAAGGGCGTAAGGCCATTCAGAACAAATGGATCTTTAAGAGGAAGATGGATGCGGACGGTAATGTCACCGTCTATAAAGCTCGACTTGTGGCAAAGGGTTTTTCACAAGTTCAAGGAGTTGACTACGATGAGACTTTCTCACCCATAGCGATGCTTAAGTCCGTCAGAATCATGTTAGCAATAGCTGCCTTTTTCGATTATGAAATTTGGCAGATGGATGTCAAAACAGCGTTCCTTAACGGTTTCCTTAAGGAAGAGTTGTATATGATGCAACCAGAAGGTTTTGTCGATCCAGAGAATGCTCACAAAGTTTGTAAACTCTAGCGATCCATTTATGGACTGGTGTAAGCATCTCGGAGTTGGAATCTTCGTTTTGATGAGGTGATCAAAGCGTTCGGGTTTATACAAGTTTACGGAGAAGCTTGTATTTACAAGAAAGTGAGTGGGAGCTCTATAGCGTTTCTAATATTATATGTGGATGACATATTGCTGATTGGAAACAATATAGAAATGTTGGAAAGCGTGAAGGAATATTTGAACAAGAGTTTTTCAATGAAGGACCTAGGAGAAGCTGCTTTCATATTAGGCATCAAGATCTATAGAGATAGATCGAGATGCTTAATAGGACTTTCACAGAGCACATACCTTGACAAAGTTTTGAAGAAGTTCAAAATGGATTAGTCCAAGAAGGGGTTCTTGCCTGTGTTGCAAGGTGTGAAGTTGAGTAAGACTCAATGCCAAGTAACTTCAGAAGATAGAGAAAAGATGAGTGTCGTCCCCTATGCTTCAGCAATAGGCTCTATCATGTATGCAATGCTGTGCACAAGACCCGATGTCAGCCTTGCCATAAGTATGGCCGGAAGGTTTCAAAGTGATCCAGGAATGGAACACTGGACGGCGGTCAAGAATATCCTAAAGTACCTGAAACGGACTAAGGACATGTTTCTGGTTTATGGAGGTGATCAAGAGCTCGTCATAAAGGGTTACATTGATGCAAGCTTTGACACTGATCCGGATGACTCTAAGTCGCAAAACGGATACGTATTTATTCTCAATGGGGGTGCGGTAAGCTGGTGCAGTTCCAAGCAAAGCGTGGTAGCCGATTCTACATGCGAAGCGGAGTACATCGCTGCCTCGGAGGCGGCGAAGGAAGGTGTCTGGATGAAGGAGTTCATGACAGATCTTGGAGTAATGCCTAGTGCACTAAACCCAATGACTCTGTTCTATGACAACACTGGTGCTATTGTTCTAGCCAAGGAACCAAGGTTTGACAAGAGGACCAGACACATAAAGCGACGTTTCAATTCCATACGCGATTACATCAAGGAGGATGACATAAATATTTGCAAAGTGCACACGGATCTGAATGTTGCAGATCCGATGACTAAACCTCTTCCAAGGGCTAAACATGATCAACACCAGAACTGTATGGGTGTTAGATTCATTACAATGTAAATCACATGGTGATGTGAGCTAGATTATTGACTCTAGTGCAAGTGGGAGACTGTTGGAAATATGCCCTAGAGGCAATAATAAAAGTAATTATTATTATATTTCCTTGCTCATGATAATCGTTTATTATCCATGCTATAATTGTATTAATTGGAAACACTAATACATGTGTGGATACATAGACAACACTGTGTCCCTAGTATGCCTCTAGTAGACTAGCTTGTTGATCAAAGATGGTCAAGGTTTGCTAGCCATAGACATGAGATGTCATTTGATAACAGGATCACATCAGTAGGAGAATGATGTGATGGACAAGACCCAAACTACGAACGTAGCATATGATCATGTCAGTTTATTGCTATTGTTTTATGCATGTCAAGTATCTGTTCCTATGACCATGAGATCATGCAACTCACTTACACCGGAGGAATACCTTGTGTGTATCAAACGTCACAACATAGCTGGGTGACTATAAAGATGCTCTACAGGTATCTCCGAAGGTGTCTGTTGAGCTGGCATGGATCAAGACTGGGATTTGTTACTCCGTGTGACGGAGAGGTATCTCAGGGCCCACTCGGTAATACAACATCACAACAACCCTTGCAAGCAATGTGACTAAAGTGTTAGCCACGGGATCTTGTATTACGGAACGAGTAAAGAGAATTGCCGATAACGAGATTGAACTAGGTATAGAGATACCGACGATCGAATCTCGGGCAAGTAACATACCGAAGAACAAAGGGAACAACGTACGGGATTAACTGAATCCTTGACATAGAGGTTCAACCGATGAAGATCTTCGTAGAATATGTAGGAACCAATATGGGCATCCAGGTCCCGCTATTTTTTATTGACCGTAGAGGTGTCTCGGTCATGTCTACATAGTTCTCGAACCCGCAGCGTCTGCACACTTAAGGTTCGGTGACGTTTCGGTAGTATAGAGTTATGTATGGTGGTGACCGAAGGTTGTTTGGAGTCTCGGATGATATCCCGGACGTCACGAGGAGCTCCGGAATGGTCTGGAGGTAAAGATTGATATATAGGAAGTTGGTGTTTGAACTCCAGAAAAGTTTCTGGCATTTTCGGCAGTGTACGGGGAGTGATGAATGGGTTCCGGGGGTCCACCAAGTGGGCCCACCACACCCCAAGTGGGTGACATGGACTTGAGGGTGGTGCACCAGTCCCTGGTGGGCTGGGCGGCCGGCCCAAGAAGGCCTATGCGGCCGGGCTTGAGGGAAAGGAAAGTCCAAGTGGGGGAAGGGAAGGAATCCTACTAGGAGTAGGATTGGAGGTGGACTCCTCCACCTCCTCCTCCTTGCGGCCGACTCCTAGGAGGAGATTTCGGCCGGCCAGCCCCTCCCCTCCCTCCTATATATACTAGAGGGAGAGAGGGCAAAAGCACTTCAACCTAGAAAGGCCATAGTGCAGCCCTCTCTCCTGATAGATCAAATCCTCTAGTTTTTCAGTAGTGCTTAGGCAAAGCCCTGCTGGAATAGTTCCACCACCACCGCCGCCGCGCCGTCGCGCTGCCGGGGAGCTCATCTACCTCTCCGATCCCTCTTGCTGGATTAAGAAGGCGGAGATCGTCATCGAGCTGTACGTGTGCTGAACGCGGAGGTGCCGTCCGTTCGGTACTAGATCGTGATTGGATCGCGGGACGCTCGGCGATTTGGATCGCGAAGATGTTCGACTACATCAACCGCGTTTCTTAACGCTTCTCGCTTAGCGATCTACAAGGGTATGTAGATCCACTCTCCCTCTCGTAGATGCTCATCACCATGGATAGATCTTGCGTGTGCATAGGAAATTTTTGTTTCCCATGCAACGTTCCCCAACATCGGACAGTGGAACTTTCTTTAGCGATTCATTAATTAATCCATAACCAATTAACCATTCCTGATCGGCAAAAATAAGGCTCGGCTCATTCCCGCAACCCGCGGCGCGTGCGCATTGTGACGAGACGATGCGTGGCGATGGGAGGCGGGAGGCGGAGGAGCAGTAGTGCGCGTGTACAACTCCTCTTCCCAAGTTCCTAATTGCATGTGGTAAAGCAAGCCTTATAAAGGGGTCTAACTCTCACTCCAGTAGCAGTATGGTACTAACTTCCCACCACCAGCCATACACCTATATGGGCCTTAGAGATTAACCAGAGATTATTGTCTTATATGGGTCAAAGCACATCTATAATCCAACAACCCCCCACCAGATCTCGAGGCACATTAGTTTGTTATCTCTTCCAAACAATATTTTGATATACCAGAATTTTTAGTGGAGACTATTAAGTCGAACTTTCACCTAGAGCAACCGGATTAGACTTCTTCACAACTGAACAATGGATTGTGCCTTGAATTGATAGTTTAGCATGCAGAAGTTTTGCCAATTGTCATCAGGTATGTGGCTGCCGAAGGCTAAACCTCACGGATGGAGCTTATTAGTCATACTCCTGACCTGTACATGAGCTTCCTAGAGATTATCCAGTCTCATAGACAGTGACCAGCAGTGGGCTCACATAGGTGTATTCCTCCAAACAATACTCTGTAGGATAGCATCTTGCTTACACAAGCTTACAAGAGTATTGCTTCCAATGGAGTGGGTTAGTAAGGGTACTTTCCTCAGTTGACCGTTGGATTGTTTTTCCAGGTCCTAATTCAAGGGATCTCCGATCACATAGGTTGGGTTAACCCCATGGAAACTTACGTAGGTCTCATGGCCATCTCCCTCGATTCATTTTCTATCACAATCCGTGATAGCCTTTTTCTAAAGGGATCTACTAGATTCTTAGACGTCTGGATATAATCCAACTCTATTACTACGGAGATTCTTGAATGCCTGACAGATTTCAATGTTGCTCTTATATGCTTTGTGCATTGCATGTTGTCTTTTGAGCTGTTAGCCTTGGCAATCACTAATTGATTGTCATAGTTCATAAGGATAGTCGGGCCAGGCTTATCAACCACCTCAAATCCATCAGAAGCTCTCAAAGTCATTCTACTTCAATGCATGATGTGTCTAATGCTATGAGTTATGCTTCCATAGCCGATCTCGTTAAGATAGTCTACTTGCAAGACTTCCGAAAAGAAACACCACCACCAAGTGTGAACACATACCCACTTGTGGCTTTCATGTCATTAACATCAGCTATCCAATTCGAATCACTATACCCATAAGCACCGTCAGATACCCAGTATAGTGAATTCCGTAATTCACAATACCTTGCAGATAACGCATGACTTGCTCAACAGCACGCCAATGCACATCCCCCGCATTGGAAACGAACCGACTCATTAGATGCCAGGTCAAGTAGCACAAGCTAGGTACACAAGTGAACCAATCACTTGAGAGTATCTCAATTGATCTATAGTCGTGCCTTCAAACGTTTGAATCCGCATGCTAGGATCATATGGCATTGCAGAAGGTATGCAGTCCGAATATCGAAAACAAATTAAAATATTCTCAACATAGTGGAATTGTAGGATTGTAATTCCACCCTCATTATCTCTCAGTAGCTTGATATTCAAGATAACACCAGCCACACCAAGATCTTTCATATCAAAGTTATGGATAGAAAAGCCTAGACCTCCTCAATTACTTTGAGGTTGGTCCCAAATATCACCATGTCATCAAGATACAGACAAAGTATAACTCCTTCTCTCCCACTGTTGCGATAGTATACACATTTGTCAGCTTCATTAACAACGAAGCCAACAGATGTCAAAGTGGTATTAAACTTATCATTCCATTGCTTAGGCACTTGTTTGAGGCCATACGAAGATTTTAAGAACTTGTGCACCTTTCTTTCCTGACCATTTATTATAAAGCCATCTGGCTGTTGCATGTAAATTTCCTCGTCTAGATCTTTTTAAAGGAAAACCGTCTTAACGTCCATCTAATGAATGAAAAGACCATGCGAGGCAGCCAACGAGAGTAACACTCGAATGGTTGTCAGTCTAGCCACAGGTGAGTAATTATCAAAGAAATATTCTTCTTCTTTCTGGGTATAACCCTTGGCCACAAGCCCAGTCTTGTACTTCTCAATAGTATCATCGGGCCTAAGCTTCTTTTTGAACACCCACTTGCACCCCAATGGTTGGCAACCATAAGGACGATCAGTGATATCCCATGTCCTGTTAGCCAAGATGAAATCCATCTTGATACGGACCGCATCCTTCCAGCAGTCCTCATCCGGTGATGCATATGGTTCTGAAATGGAATTGAGAGTTTCATCCACGAGATACACGAGGAAATCATCACCAAAAGACTTTACAATCCTCTCTCTCTCTCTCTCTCTCTCTCTCTTGCTCCTAACAGGAACTTCCTGGTGATCCACACTGGAACTTTCATCACTTTTGTGTTCGTAATATTCCATCGGAATGGTAGGTTCAGAAGTCTGATAGAACTAGTGTAAAAATGGATAGCCACATCTTTTGTTGGTGGCGTGCCATTTTCAACCAACACCACCATTATTTTTTTCAAGTAGTGGTGGCGTTGGCATATTTGGTACGTCAGCTTTATATGGTTAGTGCTCGCGTTGACTTTATTTAACATGTCGCAAATCTGTTGGCCTAGCTATACTCCTCCATTGGAAGATATTTGTGGCATCGTATTTCTATGTACGCCCTAGTTAATTAGCTATTGCTGGAGTCCTAACACATGTCACGCCAGAAAACAATTTTTTCATTTTATGAAGTGTTTTAAGTGTTTAATGATTATATTAGTCAAAAATATAATGAACATTTTATATTATATTTTAGTCTTTAATATTATTAGCATTTTATTATTTCGAGTCTTTTATTATTATGAGTCTTTTATTATATTGAGTTTTTTATTACTTGTAGTCTTTTTTAGGGGTCTTGTAGTCTTATATTAATCTTAGACTTTTTTTATTTGGGTTGTAGTTAGCTATGGCGCCGTGTTTTAGGCCCACGTCAGTATCGACCCACCTTAGTTAACTCGATAAAATACCTAGTAGTCGTCGCCCTCATTTCACCCCCACACTCCTCCCCCACAACTAGCCGCCGCCGTCACCTCCGGACCCCGTCGCCCGTTGCCGCCCGTCGCTGATACGTCTCCAACATATCTATAATTTATGAAGTATTCATGCCATGTTTACAATAATTTTATATGATTTTGGTATGATTTTATTAGGACAAACCCGGACTGACGCTGTTTTCAACAGAACTACCATGGTGTCATTTTTTTGTGCAGAAATAAAAGTTCTCGGAATGGGCTGAAAATTTACGGAGAATATTTTTGGAAAATATAAAAAATACTAGAGCAAAATGATACCGGAGAGGAGTCCCGAGGCGGCCACAAGCCTAGGGGGCGCCCCCCCTAGGGCGCGCCCCCCTAGCTTGTGGGCCCCTCGGAAGTCCCCTTGATGTGAGACCGACGCCAAAAATTCCTATAAATACCAAAACCCCCAGAAAGAAACCTAGATCGGGAGTTCCGCTGCCGCAAGCCTATGTAGCCACGAAAAACCAATCAGGAGCCCGTTCTAGCACCCTGCCGGAGGGGGAAACCATCACCGGAGGCCATCTTCATCATCCCGGCGGTCTCCATGACGAGGAGGGAGTAGTTCACCATCGGGGCTGAGGGTAT
This sequence comes from Elymus sibiricus, assembly GCA_039707655.1. Taxonomy (NCBI): domain Eukaryota; kingdom Viridiplantae; phylum Streptophyta; class Magnoliopsida; order Poales; family Poaceae; genus Elymus; species Elymus sibiricus. Next base: position 455,661,605 of record CM077665.1, on the reverse strand, counting down.
GTACCAGTAGCTATGTGTTTGATCTCTCTCTCTCGTGTTCTTGAGATGACACGATCTTGATGTACCGCGAGCTTTATTAATATAGATGAATCATATGGAGTTTTCCCCTCTCTATCTTCTTGTGATGAATTGAGTTTTCCCTTTGAAGTTTACTTATCGGATTGAGTCTTTAAGGATTTGAGAACACTTGATGTATGTCTTGCGATGGGATATCCGTGGTGACAATGGGATGTTCTATTGATCCACTTGATGTATGTTTTGGTGATCAACTTGCGGGTTCCGTGACCTTGGGAATCTATGCATAGGGGTTGGCACATGTTTTCGTCTTGACTCTCCGGTAGAAACTTTGGGGCACTCTTTGAAGTTCTTTGTGTTGGATTGAACATGATGAATCTGAAATTGTGTGATGCATATCGTATAATCAAGCCCATGGGTACTCGTGGTGACATTGGAGTATCTAGGTGACATTAGGGTTTTGGTTGATGTGTATCTTAAGGTGTTATTTTAGTACGAACTCTAGGGCTGTTCGTGACACTTATAGGGATAGCTCATAAGATTGATCGGAAAAGATAACTTTGAGGTGGTTTCGTACCCTACAATAACTTCTTCGTTTGTTCTCCGCTATTTGTGGCTTTGGAGTGAACTCTTTGTCGCACGTTAGGGATTTACATATGATTCAACTATGTCAGTATTGTTGAGAGAACTTGCACTAGTGAAAGTATGAACCCTAGGCCTTGTTTCTAAGCATTGCAATACCGTTTGTGCTCACTTTTATCATTAGTTACCTTGCTGTTTTTATATTTTTAGATTACAAAAACCTATATCTACCATCCATATTACACTTGTATCACCATCTCTTCGCCGAACTAGTGCACCTATACAATTTACCATTGTATTGGGTGTGTTGGGGACACAAGAGACTCTTTGTTATTTGATTGCAGAGTTGTTTCAGAGAGACCATCTTCATCCTACGCCTCCCACAGATTGATAAACCTTAGGTCATCCACTTGAGGGAAATTTGCTACTGTCCTACAAAACTCTGCGATTGGAGGCCCAACACGAGTCTACAAGAAGAAGGTTGTGTAGTAGACATCAAGCTCTTTTCTGGCGCCGTTGCCGGGGAGGTGAGTGCTTGAAGGTATATCTTTAGATCTTGCAATTAAATCTTTTAGTTTCTTGTTTATCACTAGTTTGCTTTTATAAAAGAAAACTACAAAAAAATGGAGTTTAGGTTGCATCATTTGTATCGTCTTTATAATGTCTTTCATGAAAATAAGGATTCATAAAATTGTGCTCAATTGGTAGAGGAAGAAATTATGAAAATACTTTATGAGAATTCCTTGAATTATGAGCATGATAGAAATATTTTTAGTTTGAATTCTCTGAATATCCATGATGCTAATGATATGCAAAGCCACAAGCTTGGGGATGCTATGGTTGATGAAGATGATATTTTTAGTCCCCCAAGTTTTGATGAGCAAATTTATTATGATGATGGCATGCCTCCTATCTATGATGATTATGATGATGACATGTATGCTATAAAGAGTGATAGTAACCATGAAACTTGTCATCATGATTTTAATATTGAATGTGGTTATGTCAATCAAGTATCTCATGATAGTTATTTTGTTGAGTTTGCTCCCACTATTATGAATGAGAAGAAAATTGCTTATGTGGAGAGTGAAAAATTTTCTATGCTTGTGGATCATGAAGATAATGATTTATGTGATAGTTATGTTGTGAAATTCCTTCATGATGCTACTGAAAATTATTATGAGGGAGGAACATATGCTTGTAGGAATTGCAATAATATCAAGTTTCCTCTCTATGTGTTCAAAGTTTTGAAGTTATGCTTGTTTTGCCTTCCTATGCTAGTTGATTCTTGCTCCCATAAATTTTTTGCTCACAAAATCCCTATGCATAGGAAGTGGGTTAGACTTAAATGTGCTTGTCATGAGATTCATGATGCTCTTTTGCATGTTATAATTATTATTCCTATGTGAGCATCAATGAAATCATCATGCCTAGCTAAAAGGCATTCAAGAAAAGCGCTTGTTGGGAGACAACCCAACACTTTTACTTTCTGTTTTTGTGTGATCACATGATTAAGCTACTGTAGTAATCATGTTTTATGCCTTTTATTTCAATAAAGTGCCAAGTAAAGCCTTTGGGCTGACTCACAAGATGAGTAGAATTGATGCTGAACCAAAACAGAAACTTTTGACTCCAGTACAGGAATTTTAATTTTTTACTGGAGGGCGATAGTGATCTGAAATTTTTACACAGTCTTTATATACAAATTATTCAGGTTTTCCTAATTTTTCAGAATTTTTAGAGACAGGGAAGTATGGTTACACTACAGATCTTCACAGACTGTTCTGTTTTTGACAGATTCTGTTTTGCATGCATAGTTTGCTTGTTTTAGTGTTTCCATAGCTTATATTTAGCGGTATAAATTATGGGAATGATAGAATACAGTAGGTATCATGTGGGAACAATTATGACTCTTGTCTTTACAGTACCTAAGTGAATTATTTATCTTTATTATACTAACCCATCTCACGAAGTTCCGTTAAGTTTTGTGTGATTGAAGTTTTCAAGTTTTGGGTGAGACACCGATATGAGGAGAATAAGGAGTGACAAGAATCTAAGCTTGGGGATGCCCAAGGAAACCCCAAGGTAATATCCAAGGAATACTCAAGCACCTAAGCTTGGGGATGCCCCGGAAGGCATCCCCTCTTTCGTCTCCAACATTATCGGTATAACTTACTTAGAGCTATATTTTTATTCGTCACATAATATGAGTTTTGCTTGGAGCGTCATTTTATTTTCTTGTTCTCTGTTAGGTGTCATTTATAATCTTGTTTTTCAATAAAAAGTTCCAAGAATTGCCTTTAGGATGCTTGAATTGCATGTTTGATGTGCGCTGTGTAAAAACAGAAACTTTTTCTGTAGTGTTTGAATTTTCATATCTTACTGGAACGTGGAAACTTTCTGAAATTTTTACACAGTGTTGTCATATAAATTTTTTAGCGTCTCCTAAATTTTCATAATTTTTTGAGTTAAGGAAGTACGCTGTTTTCATAAATTGCTACAGACTGTTCTGTTTGGACAGATTGCTGTCATAGTTTTGTTATCTACTTATCCTCTAGTTTCCATAGCCTATATTGGTAGATATAAATTGTGGAAATGATAGTAAACAGTAGATGATGTTTGAAAATTATTGTGCAACTTGTCTTGGCAGTACATAAAGAGTTGATTTATTATTATGTGTACTAACCTATCTCACGAGTTCTTTTCGAGTTTTGTGTGGATGAAGTTTTTGAGAATAGGTGAAACCGGGATATGAGAGGATTGAACGAGATTCAAAAGTTCAAGCTTGGGGATGCCCAAGGCACCCCAAGTAAATATTTCAAGAAGTCTCAAGCATCTAAGCTTGGGGATGCTACGCATCCCACCTCTCTTCATCAAGAATTATCGGTTAGCCTATGTTGAGCCTAAATTTTTATTCATTCACATGATGCGTGCTATTCTTGGAGTGCTATTTTTATTTTGCTTGCTGTTTAATAAAATACTTAAGATCTGAAATTCTTAGATGAGAGAGTCTTCACATAGTTATTTAATTGTTGGCTACTCATTGATCTTCACTTATATCTTTTTGGAGTAGTTTGTCATTCACTCTCGTGCTTCACTTATATCCTATGAGTAAATGGTTGAATGAATTGAATATCATAAATCTGAAATTAAATATGCTTCATATACTTATCCCATGGGGAGTAAAGACTTTACACATAATAAGTATAGGTGGTAAAATTTATTGAAAGTTAGCAAACACCGCATTGGTCACTTGAGCAATTCATGAAAGAATATTGAAGGAAGAGAGATTCCACATATAAATATACTATCTTGGACATCTTCTATGATTGTGAGCTCATTAATTATTTTCAAAACTCGAGAAAATTAGTTAAAATTGGACAAGGAAGACAACTTAATGAGTTATGTTTGGGTATATTTGTATAGAAGTTATATTGTTATGGATCCTCCAACATGTGGTGCTTGCTTCCACCTCATACTAGCCAAAACTCCCGCACCAAGTAGAAATATTACTTGTGCATCCAAACACCCTTAAACCAGTTTTGCCATGAAATTCCACTATACCTACCTATGGATTGAGTAAGATCCTTCAAGTAAGTTGTCATCGGTGCAAAAAGCAATAAAAATTGCTCCTAAATATGTATTATCTTTTATTGTAAGGGAAAATAAGCGTTGTACGAACTTGTGATGGTAAAGAAATAAAAGCGAGGGACTGCATAATAAAGGTTGCTATCACAAAGGGCAATACAACGTGACGTTCCTTTGCATTAAGGGTTGCACATCCAAAAACAAAAAGCGCATGACAACCTCTGCTTCCCTCTGCAAAGGGCCTATCTTTTACTTTCTAGTACTTACCTTTATGCAAGAGTCATGGTGATCTTCACCACTTCCTATATTTCGCCTTTTTCTCTTGGCAAGCGTCATGTGTTGGGGAATGATCTAGACATATATATCCAGTCGAATATATTTGATCATGAATTATTATTGTTGACAATTATCTATATGATAAATAAGTTGGGAGGCGAAACATTAAGCCCCTATCTTTCTCTGTGTTCGATGGATGCTATTTGTTCTAAAAATATGCTTTGAGTGTCAATAATCATGGAAGACTATATGATAGTTGAGTATGTGGAATTTGCTAAATCAAAGCTCTTACATAGACCCTTCCTGAAAATAAGATGAATTGCAATTGTTCGATGACTAGGAATATGGTTTGTTAGTTTTCAAGAAACTTTCTGGTCTATACTTTAACATATGAATAACTTGTTACTTGATCATGAGAAGTTTTATGAGATGAGCTACTGTTTATGGTTTATATTGATGCTAGAAAAAGTGATTGGAATTGATCAAACTTGTGCACTTGCTAGCATTCACACTTCATAAATTATTTCTTTTATCATTTACCTACTCGAGGACGAGCAGGAATTAAGCTTGGGGATGCTGATACGTCTCCAATGTATCTATAATTTATGAAGTATTCATGCCATGTTTACAATAATTTTATATGATTTTGGTATGATTTTATTAGGACTAACCCGGACTGACGCTGTTTTCAGCAGAACTACCATGGTGCTGTTTTTTTGTGCAGAAATAAAAGTTCTCGGAATGGGCTGAAAATTTACGAAGAATATTTTTGGAAAATATAAAAAATACCAGCGCAAAAACATACCGGAGAGGAGTCCCGAGGCGGCCACAAGCCTAGGGGGCGCCCCCCCCTAGGGCGCGCCCCCCTAGGGCGCGCCCCTGGCTTGTGGGCCCCTCGGGAGTCCCCTTGACGTGAGACCGACGCCAAAACTTCTATAAATACCAAAACCCCCAGAAAGAAACCTAGATCGGAAGTTCCGCCGCCGCAAGCCTCTGTAGCCACGAAAAACCAATCGGGAGCCTGTTCCGGCACCCTGCCGGAGGGGGAAACCATCACCGGAGGCCATCTTCATCATCCCGGCGGTCTCCATGACGAGGAGGGAGTAATTCACCCTCGGGGCTGAGGGTATGTACCAGTAGCTATGTGTTTGATCTCTCTCTCTCTCTCGTGTTCTTGAGATGACACGATCTTGATGTACCACGAGCTTTATTAATATAGATGAATCATATGGAGTTTTCCCCTCTCTATCTTCTTGTGATGAATTGAGTTTTCCCTTTGAAGTTTACTTATCGGATTGAGTCTTTAAGGATTTGAGAACACTTGATGTATGTCTTGCGATGGGATATCCGTGGTGACAATGGGATGTTCTATTGATCCACTTTATGTATGTTTTGGTGATCAACTTGCGGGTTCCGTGACCTTGGGAATCTATGCATAGGGGTTGGCACATGTTTTCGTCTTGACTCTCCGGTAGAAACTTTGGGGCACTCTTTGAAGTTCTTTGTGTTGGATTGAACATGATGAATCTGAAATTGTGTGATGCATATCGTATAATCAAGCCCATGGGTACTCGTGGTGACATTGGAGTATCTAGGTGACATTAGGGTTTTGGTTGATGTGTATCTTAAGGTGTTATTTTAGTACGAACTCTAGGGCTGTTCGTGACACTTATAGGGATAGCTCATAAGATTGATCGGAAAAGATAACTTTGAGGTGGTTTCGTACCCTACAATAATTTCTTTGTTTGTTCTCTGCTATTTGTGACTTTGGAGTGAACTCTTTGTCGCACGTGAGGGATTTACATATGATTCAACTATGTCAGTATTGTTGAGAGAACTTACACTAGTGAAAGTATGAACCCTAGGCCTTGTTTCTAAGCATTGCAATACCGTTTGTTCTCACTTTTATCATTAGTTACCTTGCTGTTTTTATATTTTCAGATTACAAAAACCTATATCTACCATCCATATTACACTTGTATCACCATCTCTTTGCCGAACTAGTGCACCTATACAATTTACCATTGTATTGGGTGTGTTGGGGACACAAGAGACTCTTTATTATTTGATTGCAGGGTTGTTTGAGAGAGACCATCTTCATCCTACGCCTCCTACGGATTGATAAACCTTAGGTCATCCACTTGAGGGAAATTTGCTACTGTCCTACAAAACTCTGCGCTTGGAGGCCCAACACGAGTCTACAAGAAGAAGGTTGTGTAGTAGACATCAGTCGCCACACTGCCGACAGCAAGGTTCGATCCCGAAAAAATGAGGCTAAGTGGGTGTGCATACAACTTGCTTGCTCATGAAGACCTCGGGCATTTGAGGAAGCCCGTCACCGGAATATACAAGCCAAGTTCTATAATGAAAATTTTCCACTAGCATATGAAAATGACAACTCAGGAGACTCTCTATATGAAGAACATGGTGCCACTTTGAGGCACAAGTGTGGTAAAGGATAGTAGCAAAGTCCCTTCTCTCTTTTTCTCTCATTTATTTTTTTCTTTTTCTTTTTTCTTTTCTTTTTTATTTTTTTTTCTTCTTTTTTCTTTTTTCTTTCTTTTTCGGTTCTTTTTTCTTTTTCTTGGTGGGCTCATTTGGCCTCCCTCATTTTTTCATTTTTCGTCCGGAGCTCATCCCGACTTGTGGGGGAAACATAACTCCATCATCCTTTCCTCACTAGGACAATTCTCTAATATGTATGATCATCACAGTTTTATTGACTTCCAACTTGATATAACAACTCAATGATGAAAAAGAAATGACTCTATATGAATGCCTCTGGTAGTATACCAGGATGTGCAATGATCTAGCGTAGCATGTAAACAATGATGAACGGTGGCTGTGCCACAAATACTATGTCAGCTACATGATCATGCAAAGCAATATAATGATGAACACACAAGTCATGTGATGTAATGATGGAAGTTGCATGGCAATATATCTTGGAATGGCTCTGGAAATGCCATAATAGGTAGGTACGGTGGCTGTTTTGAGGAAGATATAAGGAGGCTTATGTGTGATAGAGCGTATCATATCACAGGGTTTGGATGCACTGGCGAAAGCTGCACCGTTCCTCGAGGTGAGAACGGGCAATGCACGATACCGAAGAGGCTGGCATTATATGGAAAGATGAGTGTGCGTACATCCATGGATTCACTTAGTCATAAAGAACTCATATACTTATTGCAAAGTATTATTAGCTTTCTCGAAGCAAACTACTACTCGCATGCCCCTAGGGAGGAGGTGGGGAGGAATTAACCATCATGCGCCTCCTACCCGAACAACACTAGGATTTAAACGAGGAATAAGAATGCTCACACATCATCATCATGCCATAACCAATATTTAGATGAGCGATGAGTAAAACTCTTTAACTACTGATATTTCTACTAACCAACAATCATGTACTCATGCCCTTTCATATTACTACATCAATATCATTAACTTACAATTTCTCTTATATCGTGAGCTACATGAAGGTTTTGATTATACACTCCTTGAATACCTATCCTTTTTTGACTAGTCTTATAACCCATGCAAATTACCGCTATATTTATTAAAATATCAAAAAAAGTGAATCATGAGATTTCAATTATTTCTATAAAACCTACACGCCACCGTGCTCTAAAAGATATAAGTGAAGCACTAGAACAACTGCTTAGCTCAAAAGATATAAGTGAAGCACATAGAGTATTCTAACAAATCATGATGAATATGTGTCTCTCTCAAATAGGTGTGTCTAGCAAACAATGATTGTGGCAAACTAAAAATGAAGCAAACTATATGAAAGCACATTTGCTCCCTTGGTGGTTTTGGTAATTAATAACAACATATATGTCATTGAACTAATGTTTCCACTAAGCATATTTCAGGAAAAGTTCAATGATAGGGATGGCAAAGGATTGTGGAGAAACCCCAAGATGCAAGGAAATGGATTGGCAAAGCTTCAAGCAAGAGGACTCTACATTTTACTTTGTGAGAAATCACTTTGAGTCCATAGGAAAGCCAATACTATTAAAAGGGGGTAAGGTACTATTGGTGAACAAGATGCTCCACGTGCACAAGTGATAGTCACCAAAAACACCCACAAACTCTTCCACAAAAGTCTGTCCAAGCCATTCATGAAAATCGGTGCAACCAACAATTCCCACTCGGTGCCACCGATTCCCAAACTCAGACAGACCCATGCCAAACCCTAGCCATTCGGTGCAACCGATTCTGCATCGGTGCCCCCGAGTTCAGTTGCCAACTTTCTATTACCTCGTTATCTAAAATCGGTCTTACCGAGTTTTTTGGATTGGCGTCACCGAGTTGTGCAATCTGACCGTTGGTCACCTAATCGGTACCACCGAGAGTTATGTATTGGTCTCACCGAGATTCAAAAGTTGCTGCCTTTTGGTCACTTTGGTACCACCGAGTTTTATACTTCGGTGTCACCGAGTTGGTCACTTTAGGTGTAACGGTTGGATTTTTGGGGATGTCTATATACACCCCTTCATCACCACCCACTCGAAAGAGAAGCACTCAGAACTATTCGATACTTGCCCCATCCTATTTTCTGAGAGAGAGAGCCACCTACTCATACGTTGAGATCAAGCTATTCCATTCCTACCATATGAATCTTGATCTCTAGCCTCCCCAAGTTGCTCTCCACCAATTCAATCTCTTCCACCAAAGCCAAATCTGTGAGAGAGTGATTATGTGTTGAGGAGTCTATCATCTTGAAGCACAAGAGCAAGGAGTTCATCGACATTGTCAAGCCTATTACCTTTTGGAGGGTGATGCCTCCTAGATTGGTTACGTGTCGCTTGGGAGCCTCCTACTTCGTGTTGTGGAGTTGAACCAAGAAGTTTGTACGGGCAAGGAGATCGCCTACTTCGTGAAGATCTACCCATAGTGAGGCTAGTCCTTCGTGGACGGAAGCCGTTATTGAATAATCAAGGTTGATACTTCGTGGACCCTTATGGGTGGAGCCCTCCGTGGACTCTCGCGACCGTTGCCCTCCGTGGGTTGAAGACTCCATAAACGTGGACGTACGATAGCACCACCTATCAGAACCACGAGAAAAATCTTTGTGTCTTCAAATTGCGTTTGATCTTTCTTCCTACCCTCTACTACATATGCTTGTTGTTACTTTCCGCTGCTATACTCTTAGACATGCATGTGTAGGGTGTGCTTGACTTGCTATCATTGCTAAAATCTGCCAACACTTAAAATTGGGAAAAGGTAGAATTTTTATTTAGTCAAGTATTCTAATCACCCCCCCTCTAGACATACTTTCGATCCTACAAGTGGTATCAGAGCTTTGGTCTCCATTGCATTGGTCTCACAACCTAGGAGAGTATGGCGTCTAGGGAGGGAAATTATCACCGTAGAGGTCCGTACTTTGATGGCACAAATTTCGCTAGTTGGAAGTACAAAATGAAAATGCATATTCTTGGTCATGACCCCGCCGTTTGGGCTGTTGTTCGTGTTGGCTTGCAAGGTGAATTCTTTGGTGATGGAAAGGAACCGGATCGTGGAGCGACCGCGGATGAATTGAAGATGTTGCAATACAACGCTCAAGCATGTGACATTCTCTTCAACTGCCTATGCCCCGAAGAATTCAACAAAATCAGCCGTCTTGAGAATGCAAAAGAGATTTGGGATACTTTGGTTGATATGCACGAAGGTACCAAATCCGTGAGAGAATCCAAGTTGGACGTTCTGCAAAGTCAGCTTGACAAGTTCAAGATGAAGGATGGTGAAGGAGTCGCAGAGATGTACTCTAGGCTAGCTCTCATCACAAATGAGATTGCTGGCTTAGGAAGCGAAGAAATGACCGGCAAATTCATCATCAAGAAGATACTTAGAGCTTTGGATGAGAGATATGACACCGTGTGCACATTGATCCAAATGATGCCCAACTACAAAGATCTCAAGCCTACGGAAGTCATTGGAAGGATTGTTGCTCATGAGATGACACTCAAGGACAAAGAAGAGCTTCACAACAAGTCTAGCGGTGCTTACAAAGCCACAAGTGATGCTCCCGCGACTTCAAGCGACAACCTTGTCACCAATGAAGAGATAAGCCTCATGGTCAAGAAATTCGACAAGTTCTACAAGAATAGAGGCAAAGAACGAAGCTCCAACTCAAGATATGAAGAGAAGCGTTCGTCAAGTCGTGACCGAAACTGCTACAATTGTGGGAAGCCCGGACACTACTCCAATGAGTGCACGGCTCCCTACAAACAAAGAGAAGAGTCACCAAGAAGACGAAGCTCAAGGAATGAATCACCTCAAAGAGAGAGAAGGAGTAGAGATGATCGTTATGAACGAAGACCCTCAAGGAGAAGTAGGGACTCGGAGAAGAATGACAAGTACACCAAGAGCTACACAAGAAGAAGACATCAAGCTCATGTTGGTGAATGGGTTTCCGGCTCCGAATCCGACAACAACTCCGAGAGAAGCTATCACTCCAACTCCGACTATAGTCAAGATGAAGGTGTTGCCGGACTTGCACTAGTGACTACCAACTCCTATGATCTATTTGACTCCCCAAATGAAGGGAGTGGAAGTTGCTTCATGGCTAAAGGCCCCAAGGTATCACACCCCGAGTATCTTGATTTCAATAGTGATGAAGATGATTTACTTTGTGATGATGACTTGCTCTTTGATAAAACTAGTGATGTTAGTCAAAATGAACTTGATAATTTTCATGCTAGTCAAGATAAGTCGCTTGATGATGATAAGATGAAAATAGAACAACTAACTAAAGAATTAAACACTCTTAAGTTAGCCCATGAATCTACTCTCGAAGATCATAGAGAGCTTGTAAGGACTCATGAGAAGCTACGCTTCGAGAAGCTCACCTTGGAGCAAGAACATGAGTTTCTTAAAGCTATCAATGACGATCTCCAAAAGAAGACTTCATCTTATCTAGCCAAACGATTACTCTTGTCTACATTCATGCCACAAGTTAAACCTAGACAAACTAGTAACAAAGGCAAGAAAGGTTCTTCATCTAGCAGCAACAATAAAAATGCTAAATCTAATGATGTTGCTTCTAGTAGTTCTATTGATTCCACTAATGATGATTCTCTTAGCCAAGTTACACTTGAGCAAGAAAACAATTTATTGAAAGGAATTATAGAGAAAGGTGTCTACAAGAGTCTTGCCGGGTGTAAGCAATTTGAGGAGATTGTACGCAAGCACGGAGGATACCGGAAGAACCATGGCATTGGCTACTTCAACGCTAATGTAGTTGAATGGGAAGATGGTCAATACCCCAAGCCCAAGTTTGTTCCTCAAAGGGAGAAGTATGAACATACTATTCCCCAGGGAACAAATACTCAAGATGACCTTCCACCACAAGACCACAAGCTCAAGGGCAAGAACAAGCTTCAAGAAGACATTGACTCATATGAAGATGAATCCCAAGCTTTGGTGGAGTGGGTTCCCAAGGCTACTTCAAGCTCAACTTCTACAAGTGCCACTTCAACACCAAGGATCCTCATCAAGTTGATGTGGGTCCCTAAGAAGAAGAACTAGAGAAGTTCTAGAGGGGTGACTCCGCCAATGAAATTCATCACATTCATTATTGGCAAGAAGTAGTTGCAATCAACGTCAACATCATGCGATAGTTCAAGGAGTCACACATTCCCTCAAAGGTAAGCAAGGGACGAGGTAATAAAAAAATCCATGGACATCATCATGTATGCTTTGCACTCCATGTCCATAGATATCCTTGTATTTGTCTCTTGTGTGTTGGGACTAACCCATGTAGGTGAAAAGAGTAAGGAAGCAACAAGGATGCTCCCAACTCTTGGTGATCTTCATCAACCTTGAGCATCCACCACTACCTCACCAACATGAAGTCTTCATCGACAAAACCCAAGGTTAGTTTATCCCTCCTATGGGGGGATGTCACATCAAGGGGGAGATTTACTCTAAGACTTGAGTTAAAGCATCTCATAGTATGTGACAACATTAAATGCTTTATGTAAAAGTGGTAACCCCACTTGTGCTTAAACGATGAGTATGACCTATGATCAAGTATTCTTACTTGGCTCCTAAGTCAATATACTCATATATAGATGACTCCATCATCGCAAAAATGCTTGATAGATGTTAGTATGTATGTGCATGTTTGCCATGATTTCATTTGACATCTTATTGTGTGAGCATGTTGGTCTGCATTTATTTATCCATTCGAGGACATCCAATTGTTGCTATTTGGCTTTTGATTTTTCTTTTGCCAATTGGATGGACAAGAATGCCTAGGACCACTCTCTAGCTATCTATGCTTTCTTGTCTCATATTCTATTCTTGCTGCATCACAAAATTTGAAAAAGTACTTTTTGATCCCTCTGTGTGAGGAGCACTCGGAGTTCCGCATCGACAAAGGACTGACCATTAAAACCTCCCAAGTGCATCTCGGTGGAACCAACACCAAAATCTCGGTCTCACCAAATGTCTAGGGTTGATCTGGATTTCCATCTTGGTAACAACGATTCCATATTCTTTTCTTGGTTACACCTAGTTTCCCTGTCAACTGACAGTTGAGAAACTCAGTGGCACCGACAATTTTGAACCGGTGTTACCGACAGCGAAGGGTATATTACCTAGCGGACCCGACTTTTGAAATTCAACCGGAAAAGTCCGTTTTCCTCCAACCCTAAGCTGCCGCTCCGGACCCCCTGGTCGTCGCCCTTGCCTTCCCGTGCGTCTCCGCCGTTGGGAATCGCCGCCGCCGACGGAATCTTCACCGCCATCGTCGCCTTAGCGGATCCTTCACCGAATTAGGGTATGGATCCGGCCCTCTTTGCACTCCCCGTCCGATTCATGCGCATTGGAGTTACTTTTATCGATAATCCACCGATTGCAATCCTCCCAATCCTCTAGAAATCTCAATAGCTTAGCGAACGAAAAAAAATTAGGTCTAGTCGTCCGCAAAATCGAATCTCGGTGATACCGAGTCAGAAAAATCGGCTCTACCGATTTTGTTTTGTACTACTGAGGACAGTCTTGGTGAAACCGAGTGGTAATTTTTGGTGTGACCGAAATTGCTGCCAAGTTTCTGTAAAGAGTTCTGTGAGTCTCAGTGGTACCGAAACGTTTGGCTCGGTGACACCGAAATCCGTTTTTGCTGAAAACTATATCTAAGGATTTCTTTGTTCAAACCTTTGAAAAATATCTGCATTTTGTGATGACTCAATCCCTTCCACTCTTCTATACTCTATTTCACAGGGTCAGAGATGTCAGATGCTGAAGACAGCCAGAATGATCTCAGAGAGCAAAGTGTTGACATGAGTTCAGGCACTAGTCCTGAGGGGAGTTATGATGATGTTCCTAGCTCTCCTGATCTGCCCAAGGCTGCAACCAGGGCAAGAAGGAAGCTCAAATCAGATGAAGAATATGAGGACTTTATTCGTGAGGAGTTGTCCAAGAAGGATGCTGCTGCCAAGAGCACTGCTGCTGCCTCTTCATCCAAGAAGAAGAAGGCTATCAGGAAAGAGTATGCTAGCTCAGGGTCAGCAAGAGCACCAGAGAGCTCTAGGGCAACAATGACTATTGAGCCCTCCAAGAAGTCCATGCCTAAGAAGGCAGGAGAGAAGAAGAGGTCCAGGAAGAGGATCATTCATGTCATGGGCAGGCCTACCTCAATGTATGAGGACCCAGCAGAGGCTGCTGCTGCTAAGGAGGAGGAGGAAGAGCCAGTTGCCAAGGCCCCTCCAAAGAAGAAGAAGAAGCTCATGGCTGATGCTATGCCAAAGGCTACCTCATCCAAGGGCACCAAGACTGCCCCCAAGAAAGCTGCTGCAGACAAACCTAAGAGGTTCTCCAGAGAGATACCACCTTCCAGCAAGAACAAGACCTCCACCTTTAGGGAAGCTGAGGATGATGCTATGTGAGCTTTGATGAAGCTAAGACCACACCTTCCAGAGCACAATGCCAGCCACTTGCTTGCTGAGGACATGAAGAAGAGGAAGGACTCTGGTTTGAGAGAATGGAGAGCTATTGATCCATACTCACAGAGGAGAAAATCAGTTGTGGACTGCAGATTCTATACAAAGGAGCAACAAGATTTCTATGAAACAATCTTGCTTGATAAGAGCCCTGCTGTGAGTGACATGAGATATGTGGATTGGAAGTACATCAAGGATAATGAAGATTACTTCCCAAGTGTGCAAGACAACTTTCACTGCATAGGTCTGGATGAGTTTGTTGGCAAGGAATTCACTGCTTGGAACGATGAAATGATCATGCAATTCTACTCCACTGCTCACTTCTATGGAGATGGTAGAATTGTGTGGATGACTGAAGGAGCAAGATATGAATCAACTCTTGAGGAGTGGGCTACCATCTTAGGAGTCCCACAGGTGGAAGATGGTGACATCAATGTCTATAATGAGCCCAAGGCTAGCCACAATGCTATGAAGAACATGTACAATGAGGTCCCTGCTGCACATGTGAAGTGTCACAGGCTAGGATCCATTTACTTCCTCCAGGCTGGCCTACGCACTATCAACACCATCTTGAGGCATACCTTGATGCCTAAGTCTGGAGATGAGAAGATGATTCGAGGCTATTCCATCAACATGCTGCTCCATCTAGATCAACATACAAGATTTAGAGTGATGGATCTGATAGTGGAGACTGTGAAGAGGGTTGCTGCTGATCAGAAGCGTTCATGCTGCTATGCACCCTATATCCAGATGCTTATCAACTCCAAGCTGGAGAAGCACATCTTTGCTCTTGACAGACCACATTTGCCACTACTGCCAGATCTAGAAGATAACGTTGTGGTGATGGACCCAGATCATCCCACTTCAGCTACAGCACAGGCACATGCAGAGGCTGCCAGAGACTCCAGTTCTCAGGTACCCAGGTCTAGGAGTGAGCAGATGGATCTCCTACTTAGCTCTGTGCTCAGCATGCAGAAGGACATCAGCGAGATATTGAAGAACTAGGCGAGCCTCTCGAGGATTGTTGACAACAAGTTTCACACTCTCAACAACAAGGTGGATGAGCTCACAGTGACTGTGACTGAGCTCAAGAAGGAAGTTGACGCAGTGCCTAGCCCTCATTCTACAGATGATGATGATGATGATGAGGATCGTGCACCTTTCAGGCCTGGCACTCAGTTCACTACTCAGGCTAGATCAGCTATAGTGCCAGCTTCAGAGTTGCGACCTTCTTCATCAGCACCTGCTACAGCTTCTTCAGCTCCATCAGCTCCTCCAGTTCCTCTAGTTGCTACTCCGACTCTGTCCATGACGTCTGCCGACATCTTCGCTGATGCCGTTCTCTTGACTCCTTCATCGACCACCGGAGGAGATCATCCCTAGAAGAACGATTATCTATATACCTTTGAACTTTTTGGTAACTTGTTGCCAAAGGGGGAGAAGATGTATATAGATCTTTAAGCTTCGAGAGAGAGAGCGTTGGTTTTTATCTCAAACCATTTCATATCTTTTGGTTTGGATGTGTTAAACTTTGTTGGTGTTTGATCATACACTTGATGTGTATCGCTACTATTTCCTATCATCACATGCTTGATTGTGTTGTGCTATGATATTCATTCATATTATTCTCGCACACCACCAAGTTGTATGTGACATGAAAGAGTGCCCCATCTTATATTTACTAATTGGATGCACCTTTGGAGCCTTCTTATTAATCCACATCATCGAAATAAATTACACCGTTGGATTAAATAATTAACGCCATAGATGAAAAGAAAATTACGTAACACAACTGGTCCCATAAAAAAGGCTTCTAACATGTTAAGTGTTGGTGAAACCAAAAAAAAAAAGCATCAAGCGTTGCCTTATATAAAGGTAGCCTCCTTCCATAAATACTCCAGCGATAACAAAAAGAACAGTTCCGTTTAAATAGCCTTGGAACTCCACTAACAAGATCTTCTCCCGTGAAACAAAACAAGAAAAACGTGCATGGTTTCCTTCAAAAAAGATATTCACGTAGGTAAGTGAAGATTCCTTTTTCCTCGGTATTATTGCTGAACTTAAAATGTGATTCATAAGTCCAACGTGATATGTTAAAAAAAGCAAGTCCATAATGAGTATTTTTGGATGTGTCTCCACCCTAAAAAAAGGATTCCTTATATGCTACAATTTTTTTCCTGGGCAGATATGTGAAAAGTCATACATGATTTAAGTGCAACACGGCAAGTTAAAATAATGTCCAGAACAAGCGTTTCTTTCTTCTCTATTTTAGACCATTTTTACGGTACCCTATACTGTTGATAGGCAAGGGAGCAGTATATTAAAATCGTATCGTTGATTTTTTGAGGATAGGATAGACAATAATGGGATTTTAAAATGAAGGGCGAGGGCAACTGCTATTAACCAGGAGTCCAGGACTCAACCATCGCCAAGTCAGGAACTCGAGATGCTCTCACGATCAGTCCGAGAGATCTGCACCATGTTGTTGAGTGCTGACGGTCCAGTGCAGAAACATGGCGACGCAGCAAAGCTGAGGTGAGGTGGCGCGCGCTGCAGGAGCCCGGAGGATAGATCGGCGGACACGGGTACATACTGCCGGCATGCGGTACCGACATGGATCTCTGTGGAGAAGAACACAAGGCAAGAGCGGTCGCGGGACGGCCGGTCCCGTAGCGAGACGGGTCCTCCGCGAGCTTCTCGTGTACCTAATCGATTGTGCATTTGCATTCAAACGCAAATTTAAAATAATGCACAACTTTAGGGGAGCTCTTGCTTATCACATACTTCTCAAAGCGACGATTATATTCATTGATTATATCATATGTCGAAGCTTTGATCTATATGTTGTCATCAATTACCAAAAAGGGGGAGATTGAAAGCACATTTGCTCCCTTGGTGGTTTTGGTAATTAATAACAACATATATGTCATTGAACTAATGTTTCCACTAAGCATATTTCAGGAAAAGTTCAATGATAGGGATGGCAAAGGATTGTGGAGAAACCCCAAGATGCAAGGAAATGGATTGGCAAAGCTTCAAGCAAGATGACTCTACATTTTACTTTGTGAGAAATCACTTTGAGTCCATAGGAAAGCCAATACTATTAAAAGGGGGTAAGGTACTATTGGTGAACAAGATGCTCCACGTGCACAAGTGATAGTCACCAAAAACACCCACAAACTCTTCCACAAAAGTCTGTCCAAGCCATTCATGAAAATCGGTGCAACCAACAATTCCCACTCGGTGCCACCGATTCCCAAACTCAGACAGACCCATGCCAAACCCTAGCCATTCGGTGCAACCGATTCTGCATCAGTGCCCCCGAGTTCAGTTGCCAACTTTCTATTACCTCGTTATCTAAAATCGGTCTTACCGAGTTTTTTGGATTGGCGTCACCGAGTTGTGCAATCTGACCGTTGGTCACCAAATCGGTACCACCGAGAGTTATGTATTGGTCTCACCGAGATTCAAAAGTTGCTGCCTTTTGGTCACTTTGGTACCACCGAGTTTTATACTTCGGTGTCACCGAGTTGGTCACTTTAGGTGTAACGGTTGGATTTTTGGGGATGCCTATATACACCCCTTCATCACCACCCACTCGAAAGAGAAGCACTCAGAACTATTCGATACTTGCCCCATCCTATTTTTTGAGAGAGAGAGCCACCTACTCATGTGTTGAGATCAAGCTATTCCATTCCTACCATATGAATCTTGATCTCTAGCCTCCCCAAGTTGCTCTCCACCAATTCAATATCTTCCACCAAAGCCAAATCTGTGAGAGAGTGATTGTGTGTTGAGGAGTCTATCATCTTGAAGCACAAGAGCAAGGAGTTCATCGACATTGTCGAGCCTATTACCTTTTGGAGGGTGGTGCCTCCTAGATTGGTTAGGTGTCGCTTGGGAGCCTCCTACTTCGTGTTGTGGAGTTGAACCAAGAAGTTTGTACGGGCAAGGAGATCGCCTACTTCGTGAAGATCTACCCATAGTGAGGCTAGTCCTTCGTGGACAGAAGCCGTTATGGAATAGTCAAGGTTGCTACTTCGTGGACCCTTATGGGTGGAGCCCTTCGTGGACTCTCGCGACCGTTACCCTCCATGGGTTGAAGACTCCATAAACGTGGATGTACGATAGCACCACCTATCAGAACCACGGGAAAAATCTTTGTGTCTTCAAATTGCATTTGATCTTCCTTCCTACCCTCTACTACATATGCTTGTTGTTACTTTCCGCTGCTATACTCTTAGACATGCATGTGTAGGGTGTGCTTGACTTGCTATCATTGCTAAAATCTGCCAACACTTAAAATTGGGAAAAGGTAGAATTTTTATTTGGTTAAGTAGTCTAATCACCCCCCCTCTAGACATACTTTCGATCCTACACTATAATACACGACGCTCCAAGCAAAACACATATCATGTGATGAATAAAATATAGCTCCATGTGACATACCGATGGAATGGAGACGAAAGAGGGGATGCCTTGGCATCCCCAAGATTAGACACTTGAGTCTTCCTAGAATTTTACCTTGGGGTGCCTTGGGCATCCACAAGCTTAGGCTCTTGCCGCTCCTTATTCCTTCATCCATCGTGACCGCACCCAAAACTTGAAAACTTCAGCACACAAAACTCAACAGAAAACTCATGAGATCCGTTAGTATAATAGGTAAATATTTTTTTTAAGTATTGTTATAAATTTATTCATATTTTATTGTTGCATAAGGTACCATATACTAACTTCTCCATGTCTTATACCCCCTGATACAATCCATAGCATCATCAAAACAAGCAAAAAACATAATTTGTCTAAATCAGAACAGTCTATAATGATCTGCACAAACACCATAATTTTGTAACTCCAATTTTTTTGGAAAAATAGGAAAACCTGGGTAATTTGTATACCAATACTTTTTAAAAAATGTAGATCAAAAATACGTTCCAATAAAATCATAGAAATTCTGCACCAGACGCAAAAGTTTCTATTTTTGCACTGTATCAATTCTACTATCTTCCAAATCAATCTCAAAGGCTTTACTTGGCACAAACACTATTTGAAACATAAAAACACAATAATTATAGTACAAATAATCATGTAAACACACCAAGACAGAAAGTAAAACAAAAATTTAAAGATAACTATTGGGTTGCCTCCCAACAAGCGCTATCGTTTTATGCCCCTAGCTAGGCATAATGCATAGTATCAAGTATTGTCATCCTTGACACTCAGTCCATAGGTGGCCCTCATAATAGATTCATAAGGTATTTTAGTTGTCTTTCTAGGTAAGTGTTTCATCCCTTTCTTTAGTGGAAATTGGAATCTTATATTTTCCTCCTTCATATCAATAATAGCACCTATAGTTCGTAGGAAAGGCCTACCAAGTATTATTGGACAAGACAGATTGAATTCAATATCAAGCACAATGAAATCCACGGGCACATAATTTGTATTATCAAGAATAAGCACATCATTTATCCTACCCAATGGTTTCTTAATAGTGGAATCTGCTAAGTGCAAGTTAAGGGAACATTCATTTATCTCGGTGAGACCTAGCACATCACATAAAGATTTCGGTATAGTGGAAACACTAGCACCAAGATCACACAAAGCATTTCACTCATATTCTTTAAGCCTTATTTTAATAGTAGGTTCCCACTCATCATGCAACTTTCTAGGAATAGAAACTTCTAAATTAAGTTTTTCTTCATGAGTCTTTAGCATAGCTTCTACGATATGTTTAGTAAAATCCATATGTTGTTCATAGGAATTGGGTTAGCTAATTATGGATTGCATCAAGGAAATACATTCAACTAAAGAGTAACTTTCATAATTAAAGTCCTTGTGATCCAAAGTAGTGGGTGCATCACTATGTAAAGTTCTGACCTCTCCAAACCCACTTTTTCCATTTTTATCATTAAGATCATCACCCTCCGAGGAAATGGGATGCCTTCTACTTTAAGTTGACTCATATCCAGTACCTTTATCATCTATTTTCAGATTAGTCAACAAAGATTCAATGGGAGATGTACCAATCATTTTAATATCTTCATCGTGGTTACGATAAAAACCGGGTGGAAGAGCTTTTTCTAAGAATTTTCGCTTATCCCGTAACCTAGCGGTCCTCTCCTTACTTTAATTAATAGATATTTGGATAGATTTAATAGACTCATTAATACCATGCTTGGGTGGCAAAGTTTTACTTTTAAGAGTTTCCACATCATGAGCAATCCTATCCACGTTTCTAGCCATATCGTCAACTTTATGCAATTTTTCTTCTACCATAGTATTGAAAATCTTTTGAGAACTAATAAATTCTTTAATGGTGTTATAAATATCAGTAGGTATTCTATTATTATTATTGCATGAATTTTCATAGGAATTACCATAATTATTAGAGGAATTACCGGGATACGACCTAGCATTGAAATTACCTCTATAAGCATTATTGTTGAAATTATTTCGCGAGACAAAGTTCACATCAATAGCATCATTATTTTCCTCAATCAAAGTAGAAGATGACATGTCATTAGGATCAATGTGACCATTTTAATTTCCAATCATATTCATAAGAGCATCCATTTTATTACTCAAAGTAGTAATTTCTTCGACAAAATTTACCTTCTTACCAGTAGGAGCTCGCTCGGTGTGCCATTGAGAATAATTTGTCATGATATTGTACATAAGTTTTGTAGCCTCTCCTAATGTCACCTTCATAAAGGTACCACCTGCAGCAGAATCTAGAAGGTTTCTAGACACAAAGTTCACTCCCGCATAGAAATTTTGTATAATCATCCATAAGTTCAAACCATGAGTGGGACAATTTCTAATCATCATTTTCATTCTCTCCCATGCTTGTGCAACATGTTACTTGCTCATATTATTTAAAATTCATAATTTGGTTTAGGATAGATATAATTTTAGTGGGAGGAAAATACTTGGCAATAAAAGCATCCTTACACTTATCCCATGTTCCAATACTATTGCGACGTAAAGATGAAAACCATGTTTTAGCTTTATCTTTTAGTGAACTAGGAAATGATTTTAATTTGACTACATCATTATCCATATCCTTTTTCTTTTGAATATCACATAATTCAACAACGGTATTGAGATGCGAAGCGGGATCCTCATTAGGACTTCCCGAAAATTGTTCTTTTATAACAAGATTTAGCAAAGCCGCATTGATGTCATAAAACTCCGCACTAGTGGCAGGTGGTATAGGAGTACTAATAAAATCATTATTATCAGTATTTGAGAAATCACACAACTTAGTAGTATCTTGAGACATGGTGACGAAACAAGTAAACTATCAAGCAAACGAGTAAACTAGATAACTAAGCAAACAAGGAAATAGAAATATTTTTGTATTTTTGATTTTTATATAAAGAAAATTATAACAACAAATAAAAAGTAGAACAAGTGAATGATAATTTGTGCGAAGGTACTTGATAAGAATTTGGTGATACTCCCCGACAACGGCGCCAGAAATTCTTCCTGCTACTAGTAAACTGCGTTGGGATTTTCTCCGAAGAGGAGAGGAGATGCATCACAATAGAGATAAGTATTTCCCTCAGTGAGAACCAAGGTTATCGAACCAATAGGAGAACCACACAAATTCCCGTCTTCAGCAACTACACACAAAAGAGCAAACAGTTGCACCCAACGCGGGCAAGAGGGTTGTCAAGCCCCTTGAACTTGTTACTTGCAAGCGATGAGTAGTGATACATAGATAATATAAATATAAAATAAAATAACAGTAAATAAATGGCAGCAGTATTATTGGAGTTTTTGTAATATATACTTTGTGAAGACCCAGGGGCCATAGTTTTCGCTAGAGGCTTCTCCCTCGAAGAAAACATATGGTGGGTAAAGAAATTACTGTTGCGCAATTGATAGAAAAACACATAGTTATGCAATATTTATCCACGACAATGATCATGTATATAGGCATAACATCCATAAACAAGTAGACCGACTCCTTCCTGCATTTACTACTATTACTCCACCCATTGACCGCTATCCTGCATGCATCTAGAGTATTAAGTAAAAACATAGTAATGCTTGGAGCAAGATGACATGATGTAGACAATGTAAATCCAATCAATATAAATAAACCCCATCGTTTTCCCCTTAATGGCAGTAATACAATACGTGTCTTGACCCCTTCTATCACGAGGATAGAGCACCGCAAGATTAAACCCATCAAAACGCACCACTCCCGCTGAAGATAAATAAATCTAGTTGGCCAAACCAAACCAATAGATCGGAGAGAGATACAAAGCTATAACAATCATGCATATAAGAATTCCGTAAATACTCAATATAGTTTCATGAATAATCTGGACATAAACCCACAATTCATCGGATCCCAACAAACACACCGCAAAGGAAGATTACATCGAATAGATCATCGCGAAGATGCGATGAATTTTGTATTGAAGATCATAGAGAGAGAGCGCCATCTAGGTACTAACTATGGACCCATAGGTCTGTGGTGAACTACTCACATCATCATGGAGGCAACAAGGTTGATGTAGAGGCCCTCCGTGATCAATTCCTGATACTTGTGATCTGCGTTGGGTTTTTCCACGAAGAGAAGCGGATGATGCAGCACAGTATATATAAGTACTTCCCTTAGTAAGAACCAGGTTATCGAACCAATAGGAGGACCACACAACCCCCGTATTTAGTGCCTACGCACAAAAGAGCAAACACTTGCACCCAACGCGGACGAGAGGGTTGTCAAGCCCCTTGAACTCGTTACATGCAAGCGGATAAGTGCTACATCTCCAACTTATCTATAATTTTTGATTGTTCCATGCCAATATATTATAATTTTAGGATACTTTTTGGATCTTTATTTACCAATTTATAATATTTTTGAGCACTAACCTATTGACCCAGTGCCCAGTGCCAGTTGTTGTTTTATGCGTGTTTTTTACTTTTCAGGTTTACAGCACCAAACAAAGTCCAATTGCCGCGAATTTTTTATGATTTTTTTTGGACCAAAAGAAGACCTGGAAGCTTCGGGAGGAGACCGGAGGCCGCACGAGGGCACAAGCACACAACAGGGCGCGCCCAGGGGTGGGGTTGCGCCCTGATGTGTGCTGGCCCCCTCGGGCGTCTCCCGACACCCCTCTCTGGCCTATAAATTCTCATATATTCTAAAAACCCTGGAGGAAGTCCTGAAACCCTTTTTATGCCGCCGCAAGTCTCTGTTCCCTCGCGAGGCCATCTGGAGCTCCGTTCCAGCACCCTGCCGGAGGGGGGATCAATCACGGAGGGCCTCTTCATCAACCTTGCTGCCCTCATGATGATGTGTGAGTAGTTCACCACTGACCTACGGGTCCATAGCCAGTACCTAGATGGCAATCTATCTATCTCTTGATCTTCAATACAATGATCATCGCATCATCGCTTTGATCTATCCGATGTAATCCTATTGTGCGGTGCGTTTGTTGGGATCCGATGAATTGTGGGTTTATGTTCATATTATTCATGAAAAGTATTTGAGTCACCTCTGAATATTAAGATTATTATTTGCATGATCATTATAGCTTCGTAATTCTCTCTGATTTATTAGTTTGCTTTGGCCAAGTAGATTGATCTATCTTCAGTGAGAGAGGTGTCTTGTGGTAGGTTCGACCTGACGAGTTTCTATATCCCAGTGACAGAAGGGGACAAGTTGCGTCTTTGTGTTGTTGCTACTAAGGATAACATGATGGGGTTTATTCATATTGCTTGAGTTCACTTTGTCTACATCATGTCATCGTTCTCCATGCATTACTCTGTCTGTCATGAACTTAATACGTAGAGAGGCAAGCTTAGAAGCGCTCTTGAAGTGGAGTAATAGTAATAGGTGCAGGCAGGAGTCGGCCTACTTTTTATGGACATGACTATATACACATGATCATTGCCGAGAAAATCGCATAACTATCCGCTTTTCTATCAATTGCCCAACAGTAATTTGTCACCCACCATATGCTCCCTACATGAGAGATGCCGCTAGGGAAAACTATGGCCCCTGGGTCTATTCACTTATAAATTCATAAACGTTACTCTTACCTCTCTGCCTTTATTTATATTTTATTTTATTTAAAATTATCTACTATTATCTACACACTTCACTTGCTTGCAAATAACGAGATCAAGGGGATTGACAACCCTCTTGCCGGCGTTGGGTGCAAGTTGTTTGCTCTTTTGTGTGCAGCCGCTGAAGACGGTTGAGGATTGAGATTCCTATTGGTTCGATAAACCTTGGTTTCATAACTGAGGGAAATACTTACCCACTTTGTGCTGCAATAACCCATTCCTCTTCACGGAAAACCCAATGCAGATCACAAGTATCAAAAAGAATTTCTGGCGCCGTTGCCGGGGAATATCATCACCAACTATCAAGTAACTTCACACAAATTTTCATTCACTTGTTTATCTTTTTATTTTCTGTTATATTTTATTTGTTGCATAAAAAATAAAAATAAAAAATATTTATCTTTGTTTGTTACTAGTTTACTTCTTCGCTTGGTAGTTTAATTGTCTTGCTTGTTACATTGCTTGTCCCGTCACCATGTCTCAAGATACTACTAAGTTGTGTGACTTCTCAAATACTATGAATAATGATTTTATTAGTACTCCTATACCACCCACCACTAGTGCAAAGGCTTTTGATATTAATGCTGGATTGCTAAATCTTGTCATGAAAGATCAATTTTCGGGAAGTCCTAATGAGGATCCCGCGTCACATCTTAATACCTTTGTTGAATTATGTGATATGCAAAAGAAAAAGGATATGGATAATGATATTGTGAAATTGAAATTATTTCCTTTTTCACTAAGATATAAATCTAAAGCTTGGTTTTCATCTTTACCTCGTAATAGTATTAGAACATGGGATAAGTGTAAGGATGCTTTTATTGCCAAGTATTTTCCTCCTGCTAAAATCATCTCCC
Source organism: Elymus sibiricus (assembly GCA_039707655.1). Taxonomy (NCBI): domain Eukaryota; kingdom Viridiplantae; phylum Streptophyta; class Magnoliopsida; order Poales; family Poaceae; genus Elymus; species Elymus sibiricus. The sequence continues at coordinate 455,636,251 of CM077665.1, read as the reverse complement.
TTAGAAATCAAATAATGAATTTTAAACAGCAAGATCAAGAGCATGTTGCACAAGCTTGGGAGAGAATGAAATTGATGATAAGAAATTGCCCTACTCATGGCCTAAATTTGTGGATGATTATCCAAAACTTCTATGCTGGACTAAACTTTGTGTCTAGAAATCTTCTATATTCTGCTGCAGGTGGTACCTTTATGGATGTGACCTTAGGACAGGCCACAAAACTTCTGGACAATGTTATGACAAATTATTGTCAATGGCATACCGAAAGAGCTCCAACCGGTAAGAAGGTAAACTCTGTTGAAGAAATCACTACTTTTAGTGAAAAAGTGGATGCTCTTATGATTATGTTAGCTAGTAAAATGCTCATGTTGATCCCAATGATATTCCCTTGTCTACTTTGATTGAGAAAAATAATGATGCTATTGATGTGAACTTTATCTCGCGAAATAATTTCAACAACAATGCTTATAGAGGAAATTTTAATTCTAGATCGAATCCCGGTAATTCCTCTAACAACTATGTAAATTCTTATGGTAATTATTATGGAAATTCTTCTACAAATTCTAATAGGATACCCTCTGATCTTGAGAACACAATTAAAGAATTCATTAATTCTCAAAAGGTTTTCAACACTATGGTATAAGAAAAATTTCATCTAGTAGATTGATGTCTACTACGCAACTTTATTCTTGTAGACTTTGTTGGGCCTTCAAGTGCATAGTTTTGTAGGACAGTAGCAATTTTCCCTCAAGTGGATGACCTAAGGTTTATCAATCCGTGGGAGGTGTAGGATGAAGATGGTCTCTCTCAAACAACCCTGCAATCAAATACAAGAAATCTCTTGTGTCCCCAACACACCCAATACAATGACAAATTGTATAGGTGCACTAGTTTGGCGAAGAGATGGTGATACAAGTGCAATATGGATAGTAGATATAGGTTTTTGTAATATGAAAATATAAAAACAGCAAGGTAGCAAGTAACAAAAGTGAGCACAAACGGTATTGCAATGCTTGAAAACAAGGCCTAGGGTCCGTACTTTCGCTAGTGCAATCTCTCAACAATGCTAATATAACTGGATCACATAACCATCCCTCAACGTGCAATGAAGAATCACTCCAAAGTTCTTATCTAGCGGAGAACATAAGAAGAAATTGTTTGTAGGGTATGAAACCACCTTAAAGTTATTCTTTCCGATCAATCTATCCAAGAGTTCGTACTAAGATAACATCAAGTTATCCTTTCCGATCGATCTATCTAAGAGTTCGTACTAGAATAACATCATATGATACGCATCAACCAACTCTAATGTTACCTAGATACTCCAATGTCACCATAAGTATCCATGAGTTAATTATACGGTACGCATCAAACAATTTCAGATTCATAATACTCAATCCAACACAAAGAACCTCAAAGAGTACCCCAAGATTTCTATCGGAGAAAGTAGGACAAGAACGTGTATCAACCCGTATGCATAGATTACCCCAATGTCACCTCGGGAATCCGCAAGTTGAGTACCAAAACATATATCGAGTGGATCAATAGAATACCCCATTGTCACTACGGGTATCCGCATGCAAGGCATATATAAAGTGTTCTCAAATCCAATATTCAATCCAACATAACGAGATCTCAAAGGGAAGATTCAATTCATCACAACAAGATAGCAAGGGAATAACAACATTTGATTCGACTATATTAACAAAGTCCGTGATACATCAAGATCGTGACATCTCAAGAAAACGAGAGAGAGAGAGATATTGAACACATAGCTACTGGTACATACCCTCATCCCCAAGGTGGATTACTCACACATTATCATGGTGAGAAATAGAGAGTTGTTGATGAAGAGGTGCAGCCCCAAAGAGATGGAGGCGATGGCGGCAGCCCCTTGCCCCCCTTCTTCCTTCGTCTTGGTGCTGCAATGGAGGAGTCTCTCCCCTTCTTAGTGGATATCAAGGGAGAGGCAAATTCGTGGCTTTTGGTGGCTCTCCCGAAATTAGGGTTTTTCTCTCCTTATATGTGCCTCTGTGGTGCTCTATGGCCCTCCGATGGATGGACCCTTGATCGAATGGCTCTTGGGCACCTATAGAACCTTCCTAGGGACTCCTCACAGCCCTCGTGAGTCCCCAAAGTCGTGGCTTGGCCGAATACATCAGATATGGTAAGAGTTGGACTCAATCACGCCATCAATTCTCGTAATCCCGTAATCATATATTTTCCTCCAGTAATACAGGTCTACAGATCGCATCCGAACTTCGTTTTGGATGAATTTGGAGTCCAGAATCAATTCCATAAAATTCCTCACACTTTCCTAGTTTTAGCTTTTTCCATTTCACGCCGTCTTCGGGGGTCAAACTGACGATCTCTAAAAACTGTTCGTGGACAGATTTCAGGAAAGTCAGAGTCATCCTCCAACAAGGCTCCTTTTGCGTTTTTTAGCAATTTTCAATTAATTCCTGCACATCAAAGTGTGAAACAAGAACTTGTGCACTTTTGCAACCAATTAATAGGTTAGTCCCAATAAATCATAAAACCATAGTAAAAACATAGGCAAATAAGACATGAATACTTCATAAAATTATCGATACGTTGGAGACGTATCAACATCCCAAGCTTAATTCCTAATCGTCCTCGAGTAGGTAAATGATAAAAGAAATAATTTATGAAGTGTGAATGCTAGCATAGTGCGTAAGTTTGATCAATGATAATTTCAACCACTTTTCCTAGCATCATAACAACAACGTTTTCTCATAAAAATCATCATGGTAAAGTAGCAACCAATTCACATGTTATGGTTCAAACAATGAATTCTCTTAAAACTTAACAACCCATGTCCTTAGTCACCAAACAATTGCAATTCAACTTATTCTCAACAAAGTCTAAGTAAGAGCCCCACATACTCAATCATCATATAGTCATCTATGAGTGCTAGTACTCAAAGCATATTTTTAGAACAAATGGCATCCATCGAACACAGAGAAAGATAGGGGCTTAATGTTTCGCCTCCCAACTCATTTATCATAGAGATAATTGTCAACAATAATAAATCATAATCAAATATATTTGACTAGATATATATGTTTGGATCTTTCCCCACCACATGATGCTTGCCAACTAATAGACTAAGGTTGGAATAAGAAGTTGACTCAACATGAATGGTAAATAACATGAAAGTAAATAGATTGTCCCTTCGCAGAGGGAAGCAAGGATTTGCAGAGGTGCCAGAGCTCAAAGCTTAAATCAGAGATAAATATAATTTTGGGAGGTGCATCCTTCCTGTCAACGTTACGACCAAGAGTTATCAATATGTTCCATGTTAAACACATTAGCGGCGGTTCGCAAGCGGTAAAAGTAAAGGTTTACTCCCCCTCCACCAACAAACACACTCCACAGCTAGCCGAATCCACGGGTACCATCCATACCAACAACATTCCTAGGAGAGTTTTGTTTAATTATTTGCATTTTTTTTATTTCGGGACTGGGAATCCACTGGTTATCAATACTGCCCCTCTCGTGCAAGGACGAGTGAGTAAACACTCATCATGAGAATAACCCGCTTAACATGGAAGATACTGACCGCCCCCGTCGCTCCATGAGCGGTCCAGGCACACAAAACAGATGTTTATTTGAATGTTTAGAGGTGACACATGCAAATTTACTTGGAATGACAGTGAAATACCATATATAGGTAGGTATGGTGGACTCTTATGGAAGAAACTTGGCTCAAGGATTTGGATGCACAAGTAGTATCTCTACTTAGTATGATGTGTTGGCTAGCAAAAGGTTCTAAACAAGCACCACATGTTGGAGGATCCACAACAATATAACTTCTATGCAAATATACACAACCATAACTCATTACGTTGTCTTCCTTGTCCAACTTCAACTAATTTTCTTAAGTTTGAAAATAATTAATGGGTATTCACAATCATAGAAGATGTCCAAGATAATAAATTTGTATGTGAAAGTTCTCTTCCTTATACTAATCATTCACGAATTGCTTGTATGACCAATATTGTGCATGTCAAGCTTCAAAAAGATTTCACTTTCTAAACCCAATGTGAAGCTACTACTAGGCATGATATGAACATATAATTTCAACTTCATGGTATTCAATTCCTTCAACAATTTACTCATAGGATATAAGTGAAGCACAAGAGTAAATGACAAGCTACTCTCAAAAGATATAAGTGAAGATCAATGAGTAGTGAAACAATTAAGTAGATATGTGAGGACTCTCTCTCTCTTAATGAAGATTTCAGATCTGAGTATTTTACTCAAACAGAAAACTAAACAAAAAAAGAACTCCAAGCGCATCATGTGAACGAATAAAAATTTAGGCTCAACATAGGCTAACTGATAGTTGACGAAGAGAGGTGGGATGCGTAGCATCCCCAAGCTTAGATGCTTGAGACTTCTTGAAATATTTACTTGGAGTGCCTTGGGCATCCCCAATCTTGAGCTTTTGTATCTCGTTCGATCCTCTCATATCATGGTTTCACCTATTCTCAAAAACTTCATCCACACAAAACTCGAAAAGAACTCGTGAGATAGGTTAGTACACATAAGAATAAATCAACACTTCATGTACTGACAAGACAAGTTGCACAATAATTTTCAAACATCATCTACTGTTTACTATCGTTTCTACAATTTATATCTACCAATATAGGCGATGGAAACTATAGGACAAGTTGATAACAAAACTATGACAGCAATCTGTCCAAACAGAACAGTCTGTAGCAATCTATTAAACCAGTGTATTTCTGTAACTCAAAAAATTATAAATATTTAGGATGTGATAAAGAATTTATATGACAACACTGTGTAAAATTTTCAGAAACTTTCCACGTTCCAGTAAAATATGAAAATTCAAACACTACAGAGAAAGTTTCTGTTTTTACACAGCACACATCAAACATGCAATGCAAGCATCCTAAGGCAATTCTTGGAATTTTTTTATTGAAAAAAAAGATTATAAATAACACCTAACAGAAAATAACAAAATATAATGATGATCCAAGCAAAGCACATATTATGTGACGAATAAAAATATAGCTCTAAGTAAGATATACCAATAATGTTGAAGACGAAAGAGGGGATGCCTTCCAGGACATCTCCAAGTTTAGACGCTTGAGTCTTCCATGAATATTACCTTGGGGGGTGCCTTGGGCATCCCCAAGCTTAGGTTATTGTCACTCCTTATTCTCCTCATATCGGTGTCTCACCCAAAACTTGAAAACTTCAATCACACAAAACTTAACGGAACTTCGTGAGATGGGTTAGTAGAATAAAGATAGATCATTCACTTTGGTACTGTCAAGACAAGATTCATAATTGTTCCCACATGATACCTACTGTATTCTACCATTCCCATAATTTATACCACTAAATATAAGCTTTGGGAACACTAAAACAAGCAAAATATGTATGCAAAACAGAATCTGTCAAAAACAGAACAGTCTGTGAAGATATGTAGTATAACCATACTTCCCTGTTTCTAAACATTCTGACAAATTAGGACAACTTGAAGAATTTATATATAAACACTGTGTAAAAATTTCAGATCATTATCACGCTCAAGTAAAAAATGAAACTTCCTGTACTGGAGTCAAAAGTTTCTGTTTTGGTTCAGCATCAATTCTACTCATCTTGTGAGTCATCCCAAAGGCTTTACTTGGCTCTTTATTGAAATAAAACACACAAAACATGATTACTACAGTAACTTAATCATGTAAACACACAAAAATAGAAAGGAAAAGTGTTGGGTTGTCTCCCAACAAGCGCTTTTCTTTAAAGCCTTTTAGCCAGTCATGATGATTTCAATGATGCTCACATAGGAATAGTAATTGAAACATGCACGAGAGCATCATGAATCTCATGCAAAGCACATTTAAGTCTAACCCACTTCCTATGCATAGGGATTTTATGAGCAAACAATCTATGGGAGCAAGAATCAACTAGCATAGGAAGGCAAAACAAGCCTAACTTCAAAGCTTTGAACACATAGAGAGGAAACTTGATATTATTGCAATTCCTACAAGCATATGTTCCTCCCTCATAATAATCTTCAGTAGCATCATGAAGGCATTTCATAATATAACTATCACATAAAGCATTATTTTCATGATCTACAAGCATAGAAAATTTATTACTCTCCACATAAGCAATTTTCTTCTCATTCATTGTAGTGGGAGCAAACTCAACAAAATAACTATCATGAGACACTTGATTGACATAACCACATTCAGTATTAAAATCATGATGACAAGCTTCATGGTTACTATCACTCTTTATAGTATACATGTCATCATCATAATCATCATAGATAGGAGGCATGCCATCATCATAATAAATTTTCTCATCCAAACTTGGGGGACAAAAATATCATCTTCATCAAACATAGCATCCCCAAGCTTGTGGCTTTGCATATCATTAGCATCATGGGTATTCAGATAACTCACACTAAGGATATTGCTATCATTATCATCATTAAAGGAATTCTCATTAAGTATTTTCATAAATTCTTCCTCTACCAATTGAGCACAATTCTCTTTTCCATCATTTTCAAGAAAGACATGATAAAGATGAATAATATGAGGCCACCTCAATTCCATTTTTTTAGTTTTCTTTTATAAACCAAACTAGTGATAAAACAAGAAACTAAAATATTCAATTGCAAGATCTAAAGATATACCTTCAAGCACTCACCTCCCCGGCAACGGCGCCAGAAAAGAGCTTGATGTCTACTACGCAACTTTATTCTTGTAGACTTTGTTGGGCCTCCAAGCGCAGAGTTTTGTAGGACAGTAGCAATTTTCCCTCAAGTGGATGACCTAAGGTTTATCAATCCGTGGGAGGTGTAGGATGAAGATGGTCTCTCTCAAACAACCTTGCAATCAAATACAAGAAATCTCTTGTGTCCCCAACACACCCAATATAATGACAAATTCTATAGGCACTAGTTTGGCGAAGAGATGGTGATACAAGTGCAATATGGATGGTAGATATAGGTTTTTGTAATCTGAAAATATAAAAACAGCAAGGTAGGAAGTAACAAAAGTGAGCACAAACGGTGTTGCAATGCTTGAAAACAAGTCCTAGTGTCCGTACGTGCAATCCCTCAACGTGCAATGAAGAATCACTCCAAAGTTCTTATCTAGCGGAGAACATAAGAAGAAATTGTTTGTAGGGTACGAAACCACCTTAAAGTTATTCTTTCCAATCGATCTATCCAAGAGTTCGTACTAAGATAACATCAAGTTATCCTTTCTGATCGATCTATTTAAGAGTTCGTACTAGAATAACACCTTATGATACACATCAACCAACTCTAATGTCACCTAGATACTCCAATGTCACCACAAGTATCCATGAGTTAATTATACGATACGCATCAAACAATTTCAGATTCATAATACTCAATCCAACACAAAGAACCTCAAAGAGTACCCCAAGATTTCTATCGGAGAAAGTAGGACAAGAACGTGTATCAACCCCTATGCATAGATTACCCCAATGTCACCTCGGGAATCCGCAAGTTGAGTACCAAAACATATATCGAGTGGATCAATAGAATACCCCATTGTCACTATGGGTATCCGCATGCAAGACATATATCAAGTGTTCTCAAATCCAATATTCAATCCAACATAACGAAATCTCAAAGGGAAAGATTCAATTCATCACAACAAGATAGCAAGGGAATAACATCACATGATCCGACTATATTAACAAAGTCCGTGATACATCAAGATCGTGACATCTCAAGAACACGAGAGAGAGAGATAGAACACATAGCTAATGATACATACCCTCAGCCCCGAGGTGGATTACTCACACATTATCATGGTGAGAAATATAGAGTTGTTGATGAAGAGGTGCGGCCCCAAAGAGATGGAGGCGATGACGGCCACGGCGCCGCCGACGGGCGGTGGCGACGGGCGGCGGCCCCTTGCCCCCCTTCTTCCTTGGTCTTAGTTCTGCAATGGAGGAGCCTCTCCCCTTCTTGGCGGCTGCCAAGGGTGAGGCAAATTCGTGGCTTTTGGTGGCTCTCCCGAAATTAGGGTTTTTCTCCCCTTATATGTGCCACTGTGGTGCTCTATGGCCCTCCGATGGATGGACCCTTGAACCAATGGCTCTTGGGCACCTCTAGAACCTTCCCAGGAACTCCTCACAGCCCTCATGAGTCCCCAAAGTCGTGGCTTGGCCGAATACATCAGATATGGTAAGAGTTGGACTCAATCACGTCATCAATTCTCGTAATCCCGTAATCAGATATTTTCCTCCAGTAATACGGGTCTACAGATCGCATCCGAACTCCGTTTTGGACGAATTTGGAGTCCAGAATCAATGCCATAAAATTCCCCACACTTTCCTAGTTTTAGCTTCGGGGGTCAAACTGACGATCTCTAAAAACTGTTCATGGACAGATTTTAGGAAAGTCAGAGTCCTCCTCCAACAAGGCTCCTTTTGCGTTTTTTCGACAATTTTCAATTAATTCCTGCACATAAAAGTGTGTAACAAGATTGTGCACTTTTGCAACCAATTAATAGGTTAGTCCCAATAAATCATAAAACCATTGTAAAAACATAGGCAAATAAGATATGAATACTTCGTAAATTATCGATACGTTGGAGACGTATCATTGATGCTTTGGCTAAAAACATGGGTAGAATTGCTCTTGATGTAGAAACTATGCCCTAGAGGCAATAATAAAATGGTTATTATTATATTTCCTTGTTCATGATAATTGTCTATTGTTCATGCTATAATTGTATTAGCCGGAAACCGTAATACATGTGTGAATACATAGACCACACCATGTCCCTAGTGAGCCTCTAGATGACTAGCTCGTTGATCAATAGATGGTCATGGTTTCCTGGCCATGGACATTGGATGTCGTTGATAATGGGATCACATCATTAGGAGAATGATGTGATGGACAAGACCCAATCCTAAGCATAGCACAAGATCGTGTAGTTTGTCTGCTAGAGCTTTTCTAATGTCAAGTATCATTTCCTTAGACCATGAGATTGTGCAACTCCCGGATACCGTAGGAATGCTTTGGGTGTATCAAACGTCACAACGTAACTGGGTGACTATAAAGGTGCACTACAGGTGTCTCCGAAAGTGTTTGTTGGGTTGGCACGAATCGAGACTAGGATTTGTCACTCCGTGTGACGGAGAGGTATCTCTGGGCCCACTCGGTAATACATCATCATAATGAGTTCAATGTGACTAAGGAGTTAGTCACGGGATCATGTGTTACGGAACGAGTAAAGAGACTTCCCGGTAACGAGATTGAACAAGGCATAGGGATACCGACGATCGAATCTCGGGCAAGTAACATACCGATGGACAAAGGGAATTGTATACGGGATTAATTGAATCCCCGACATCGTGGTTCATTCGATGAGATCATCGTGGAACAAGTGGGAGCCAATATGGGTATCCAGATCCCGCTATTGGTTATTGGCCGGAGAGGTGTCTCGGTCATGACTGCATGGTTCCCGAACCCGTAGGGTCTACACACTTAAGGTTCGGTGACGCTAGAGTTGTAATGGGAATTGTATGTGGTTACCGAAAGTTGTTCGGAGTCCCGGATGAGATCCCGGACGTCACGAGGAGTTCCGGAATGGTCCGGAGGTACATATTTATATATGGGAAGTCCAATTTCAGTCACCGGAAAGGTTTCGGGGTTTATCGGTATTGTACCGGGACCACCGAAGGGGTTCCGGGGGTCCACCGGGAGGGTCCACCTGCCCCAGAGGACCTAATGGGCTGTAGTTGGGTGGGAACCATCCCCTTAGTGGGCTGGTGCGCCCCCCCAAGGGCCCAAGGCACCTAGGGTTGGAAACCCTAGGGGGGCCGCCGCCCCCCAAGGGCCCAAGGCGCCTAGGGTTGGAAACCCTAGGGGGGCCGCCGCCCCCCAAGTGCCCAAGGCGCCTAGGGTTGGAAACCCTAGGGACCGCCGCCCCCCCTCTAGATGGATCTATGGGGGCCGGCCCCCTCTCCCCTTCCCCCTATAAATAGTGGGAGGTGGGAGGGCAGCCGTACACCCTTCCCTTGGCGCAGCCCTTCCCCCTTCCTACACCTCCTCCTCCGTGGCGCTTAGCGAAGCTCTGCCGGAGAACCACGAGCTCCACCGCCACCACGCAGTCATGCTGCCAGAGCTCTCCCTCAACTTCTCCTTCCCCCCTTGCTGGATCAAGAAGGAGGAGACGTCCCCGGGCTGTACGTGTGTTGCACATGGAGGCGCCGTCCGTTCAGCGCTTGGATCGGATCTTCCTCGATTTGACTCGCCGCGAGTACGACTCCATCAACCGCGTTCTTTGTAACGCTTCCTCTTAGCGATCTTCAAGGGTATGAAGATGCACTCCCTCTCTCTCATTGCTAGCATGTCCTAGATTGATCTTGGTGACACGTAGGAAAATTTTGAATTATTACTACGTTCCCCAACAGTGGTATCAGAGCTAGGTCTATACGTAGATTCTATGCACGAGTAGAACACAAGTAATTGTGGGCAATGATTTGGTCAATTTGCTTGCCGTTACTAGTCCTATCTTGATTCGGCGGCATTGTGGGATGAAGCGGCCCAGACCGACTTTACACGTACGCTTACGTGAGACTGGTTCCACCGCCTGACATGCACTTGTTGCATAAGGTGGCTAGCGGGTGTCTGTCTCTCCCACTTTAGTCAGATCGGATTCGATGAAGAGGGTCCTTATGAAGGGTGTCTTGTACGTAGGAAATGAGATTTTTTCTTTTTACTACAAATTTTTAAGCTGTTTTGTTTCACTCATATAGCTATCTAGTTTAACTTACCAACCCAAATACTAAATAAGAAAAGGAATATAAATAGTTAATGGATTTTATAGGAAAAAGAGTCGTATAGTAGATGCGATCAACATGGAGATGTTCACCGTTGATGACTAGTCCGTCTCACGTGATGATCGGACACGGCCTAGTCGATATGGATCATGTATCACTTAGATGACTAGAGGGATGTCTATCTGAGTGGGAGTTCATTAAATAATTTGATTAGATGAACTTAATTATCATGAACTTAGTCTAAAATTGTCTTTACAATCTATTTTGTAGATCCAATGGCCCACGCTAATGTTGCCCTCAACTTCAACGCGTTCCTAGAGAAAACCAAGCTGAAAGACTATACGGACTGGGTCCGTAACTTGAGGATCATCCTCATAGCTTCCAAGAAATTATATGTCCTTGATGCACCGCTAGGTGACGCACCCGTTTTCCCAGCAACTCAAGACGTTATGAACGCCTGGCAGTCGCATAGTGATGATTACTCCCTGGTTCAGTGCGGCATGCTTTACAGCTTAGAACTGGGGCTCCAAAAGCGTTTTGAGCAACACGGAGCATATGAGATGTTCCAAGAGCTGAGAATGGTTTTCCAAGCTCATGCCTGGGTCGAGAGATATGAAGTCTCCGACAAGTTCTTTAGTTGTAAGATGGAGGAAAATAGTTCTGTCAGCGAGCACATACTCAAAATGTCTGGGTTGCACAACCGCTTGTCTCAGCTGGGAGTTAATCTTCCGGATGACTCGGTTATTGACAGAATCCTCCAGTCGCTTCCACCTAGCTAGAAGATCTTTGTGATGAACTACAATATGCAAGGGATGGAGAAGTCCATTCCTGAGTTATATTCGATGCTGAAATCAGCGGAGGTGGAAATCAAAAAGGAACATCAAGTGTTGATGGTGAATAAGACCACTAGTTTCAAGAAAGGCAAGGGTAAGAAGAACTTAAAGAAGGACGGCAAAGCAGTTGCCGCGCCCGGTAAATCAGTTGCTGGGAAGAAGCCCAAGAATGGACCCAAGCCTGAGACTGAGTGCTTTTATTGCAAGGGAACCGGTCACTGGAAGCGGAACTGCCCCAAGTACTTAGCAGATAAGAAGGCCGGCAACGTCAAAGGTATATATGATATACATGTTATTGATGTGTACCTTACCAGCGCTCGTAGTAGCTCCTGGGTATTTGATACCGGTGCGGTTGCTCACATTTGTAACTCAAAACAGGAGCTGCGGAATAAGCGGAGACTGGCAAAGGACGAGGTGACGATGCGCGTCGGGAATGGTTCCAAGGTCGATGTGATCGCCGTCGGCACGCTACCTCTACATCTACCTTCGGGATTAGTTTTAAACCTCAATAATTGTTATTTAGTACCAGCTTTGAGCATGAACATTGTATCTGGATCTCGTTTGATGCGAGATGGCTACTCATTTAAATCCGAGAATAATGGTTGTTCTATTTATATGAGAGATATGTTTTATGGTCATGCCCCGCTGGTCAATGGTTTATTTTTATTGAATCTCGAACGTGATGTTACACATATTCATAGTGTGAATGCCAAACGATGTAAGGTTGATAATGATAGTCCCACATACTTGTGGCACTGCCGCCTTGGTCATATTGGTGTCAAACGCATGAAGAAACTCCATGCAGATGGACTTTTGGAGTCTCTTGATTATGAATCATTTGACACGTGCGAACCATGCCTCATGGGCAAGATGACTAAGACTCCGTTCTCCGGAAGAATGGAGCGAGCAACCAGCTTGTTGGAAATAATACATACCGATGTATGTGGACCGATGAGCGTTGAGGCTCGCGGTGGCTATCGTTATGTTCTCACCCTCATTGATGACTTAAGCAGATATGGGTATGTCTACTTGATGAAACACAAGTCTGAGACCTTTGAAAAGTTCAAGGAATTTCAGAGTGAGGTAGAGCATCAACGTGACAAGAAAATAAAGTTTTTTACGATCTGATCGTGGAGGAGAATATTTGAGTCACGAGTTTGGCACGCACTTAAGGAAATGTGGAATTGTTTCACAACTCACGCCGCCTGGCACACCTCAGCATAATGGTGTGTCCGAACGTCGTAATCGCACTCTATTGGATATGGTGCGATCTATGATGTCTCTTACTGATTTACCGCTATCATTTTGGGCATATGCATTAGAGACTGCCGCATTCACTTTAAATAGGGCACCGTCTTAATCCGTTGAGACGACACCGTATGAATTATGGTTTGGGAAGAAACCTAAGCTGTCGTTTCTGAAAGTTTGGGGATGCGATGCTTATGTCCAGAAACTTTAACCTGAAAAGCTCGAACCCAAATCGGAAAAGTGCGTCTTCATAGGATACCCTAAGGAAACTATTGGGTATACCTTCTACCTCAGATCCGAAGGCAAGATCTTTGTTGCCAAGAATGGATCCTTTCTAGAGAAAGAGTTTCTCTCAAAAGATGTAAGTGGGAGGAAAGTAGAACTTGATGAGGTAATTGTACCCCGTCTCGAACCGAAAAGTAGCGCAGCGCAGGAGAATGTTTCTGTGGTGCCTGCACCGACTAGAGAGGAAGTTAATGATGATGATCATGAAACTTTTGATCAAGTTACTACTGAACTTCGTAGGTCCACGAGGACACGGTCCGCACCAGAGTGGTACGGCAACCCTGTCCTGGAAATCATGTTGTTAGACAACGGTGAACCCTCGAACTATGAAAAAGCCATGGCGGGCCCAGATTCCAACAAATGGCTTGAAGCCATGAAATCCGAGATAGGATCCATGTATGAGAACAAAGTATGGACTTTGGTGGACTTGCCCGATGATCGGCAAGCCATAGAAAATAAATGGATCTTTAAGAAGAAGACTGACGTGGATGGTAATGTGACCGTCTATAAGGCTCGGCTTGTCGCTAAGGGTTATCGACAAGTTCAAGGAGTTGACTATGATGAGACCTTCTCACCCGTAGCGATGCTGAAGTCCGTCCAAATCATGTTAGCAGTTGCCGCATTTTATGATTATGAGATCTGGCAAATGGACGTCAAAACGGCATTCCTTAACGGTTTCCTTAAGGAAGAATTGTATATGATGCAGCCGGAAGGTTTTGTCGATCCTAAGAATGCTGACAAGGTATGCAAGCTCCAGCGCTCCATCTATGGGCTGGTGCAAGCATCTCGGAGTTGGAACATTCGCTTTGATGAGGTGATCAAAGCGTTTGGGTTTATACAGACTTATGGAGAAGCCTGTATTTACAAGAAAGTGAGTGGGAGCTCTGTAGCATTTCTCATTTTATATGTGGATGACATATTGTTGATGGGAAATGATATAGAACTTTTGGAAAGCATAAAGGCCTACTTGAATAAGTGTTTTTCAATGAAGGACCTTGGAGAAGCTGCTTACATATTAGGCATCAAGATCTATAGAGATAGATCGAGACGCCTCATTGGTCTTTCACAAAGCACATACCTTGACAAGATATTGAAGAAGTTCAATATGGATCAGTCCAAGAAGGGGTTCTTGCCTGTATTGCAAGGTGTGAGATTGAGCACAGCTCAATGCCCGACCTCGGCAGAAGATAGAGAAAAGATGAGTGTCATCCCCTATGCCTCAGCCATAGGCTCTATTATGTATGCCATGCTGTGTACCAGACCTGATGTGAACCTTGCCATAAGTTTGGTAGGGAGGTACCAAAGTGATCCCGGATTGGAACACTGGACAGCGGTCAAGAATATCCTTAAGTACCTGAAAAGGACTAAGGATATGTTTCTCGTTTATGGAGGTGCCGAAGAGCTTGTCGTAAAGGGTTACGTCGATGCTAGCTTCGACACGGATCCGGATGACTCCAAGTCACAAACCGGATACGTGTATATTTTGAATGGTGGGGCAGTCAGCTGGTGCAGTTGCAAGCAAAGCGGCGTGGCGGCATCTACATGTGAAGCGGAGTACATAGCTGCATCGGAAGCAGCACAGGAAGGAGTCTGGATGAAGGAGTTCATCACCAACCTAGCAGTGATTCCCAATGCGTCGGGCCTGATGACTGTCTTCTGTGACAACACTGGAGCTATTGCCATTGCCAAGGAGCCCAGGTTTCACAAGAAGACCAAGCACATCAAGCGCCGCTTCAACTCCATTCGTGGTTACATTCAGGATGGAGATATAGATATTTGTAAAGTACATACGGATCTGAATGTCGCAGATCCGTTGACTAAACCTCTTTCACGAGCGAAACATGATCAGCACCAGAACTCTATGGGTGTTCGATTCATCACAATGTAACAAGATTATTGACTCTAGTGCAAGTGGGAGACTATTGGAAATATGCCCTAGAGGCAATAATAAAATGGTTATTATTATATTTCCTTGTTCATGATAATTGTCTATTGTTCATGCTATAATTGTATTTGCCGGAAACCGTAATACATGTGTGAATACATAGACCACACCATGTCCCTAGTGAGCCTCTAGATGACTAGCTCGTTGATCAATAGATGGTCATGGTTTCCTGGCCATGGACATTGGATGTCGTTGATAACGGGATCACATCATTAGGAGAATGATGTGATGGACAAGACCCAATCCTAAGCATAGCACAAGATCGTGTAGTTCGTCTGCTAGAGCTTTTCTAATGTCAAGTATCATTTCCTTAGACCATGAGATTGTGCAACTCCCGGATACCGTAGGAATGCTTTGGGTGTATCAAAGGTCACAACGTAACTGGCTGACTATAAAGGTGCACTACAGGTGTCTCCGAAAGTGTTTGTTGGGTTGGCACGAATCGAGACTGGGATTTGTCACTCCGTGTAACGGAGAGGTATCTCTGGGCCCACTTGGTAATACATCATCATAATGAGATCAATGTGACTAAGGAGTTAGTCACGGGATCATGTGTTACGGAACGAGTAAAGAGACTTGCCGGTAAAGAGATTGAACAAGGTATAGGGATACCGATGATCGAATCTCGGGCAAGTAACATACCGATGGACAAAGGGAATTGTATACGGGATTAATTGAATCCCCGACATCGTGGTTCATCCGATGAGATCATCGTGGAACATGTGGGAGCCAATATGGGTATCCAGATCCCGCTATTGGTTATTGGCCGGAGAGGTGTCTCGGTCATGACTGCATGGTTCCCAAACCCGTAGGGTCTACACACTTAAGGTTCGGTGACGCTAGAGTTGTAATGGGAATTGTATGTGGTTACCGAAAGTTGTTTGGAGTCCCGGATGAGATCCCGGACGTCACGAGGAGTTCCGGAATGGTCCGGAGGTGATGATTTATATATGGGAAGTCCAATTTCAGTCACCGGAAAGGTTTCGGGGTTTATCGGTATTGTACCGGGACCAACGAAGGGGTTCCGGGGGTCCACCGGGAGGGTCCACCTGCCCCGGAGGACCTAATGGGCTGTAGTTGGGTGGGAACCAGCCCCTTAGTGGGCTGGTGCGCCCCCCCCCCCCCAAGGGCCCAAGGCACCTAGGGTTGGAAACCCTAGGGGGGCCGCCGCCCCCCAAGGGCCCAAGGCGCCTAGGGTTGGAAACCCTAGGGGCCACCGCCCCCCCTCTAGATGGATCTATGGGGGCCGGCCCCCTCTCCCCTTCCCCCTATAAATTGTGGGGGTGGGAGGGCAGCCGTACACCCTTCCCTTGGCACAGCCCTTCCCCCTTCCTACAGCTCCTTCTCCTCCGTGGCGCTTAGCGAAGCTCTGCAGGAGAACCACGAGCTCCACCGCCACCACGCCGTTGTGCTGCCGGAGCTCTCCCTCAACTTTTCCTTCCCCCTTTGCTGGATCAAGAAGGAGGAGACGTCCCCGGGCTGTACATGTGTTGCACGCGGAGGCGCCGTCCATTCGGCGCTTGGATCGGATCTTCCGCGATTTGAATCGCCGCGAGTACGACTCCATCAACCGCGTTCTTTGTAACGCTTCCTCTTAGCGATCTTCAAGGGTATGAAGATGCACTCCCTCTCTCTCGTTGCTAGCATCTCCTAGATTGATCTTGGTGACACGTAGGAAAATTTTGAATTATTACTACGTTCCCCAACAGTGGTATCAGAGCTAGATCTATGCGTAGATTCTATGCACGAGTAGAACACAAGTAGTTGTGGGCGATGATTTGGTCAATTTGCTTGCCGTTACTAGTCCTATCTTGATTCGGCGGCATTTGTGGGATGAAGCGGCCCGGACCGACTTTACACGTACGCTTACGTGAGACTGGTTCCACCGCCTGACATGCACTTGTTGCATAAGGTGGCTAGCGGGTGTCTGTCTCTCCCACTTTAGTCGGATCGGATTCGATGAAGAGGGTCCTTATGAAGGGTAAATAGCAATTGGCATATCACCGTTGTGGCTTTTGCGTAGGTAAGAAACGTTCTTGCTAGAAACCCTTAGCAGCCACGTAAAACTTGCAACAACAACTAGAGGACGTCTAACTTGTTTTTGCAGGGTATGCTATGTGATGTGATATGGCCAAAAGGATGTGATGAAATATATGTGATGTATGAGATTGATCATGTTCTTGTAATAGGAATCACGACTTGCATGTCGATGGGTATGACAACCGGCAGGAGCCATAGGAGTTGTCTTAATTTATTGTATGACCTGCGTGTCAATTAAAAACGCCATGTAATTACTTTACTTTATTGCTAACCGTTAGCCATAGTAGTAGAGGTAATAGTTGGCGAGACAACTTCATGAAGACACGATGATGGAGATCATGATGATGGAGATCATGGTGTCGTGCCGGTGACGATGGTGATCATGCCGCGCCCCGAAGATGGAGATCAAAGGCACAAGATGATATTGGCCATATCATGTCACTTTATGATTTGCATGTGATGTTTATCATGCTTTTACATCTTATTTGCTTAGAACGACGGTAGCATAAATAAGATGATCCCTCACTAAAATTTCAAGAAATGTGTTCCCCCTAAGTGTGCACCGTTGCGAAGGATCGTTGTTTCGAAGCACCACGTGATGATCGGGTGTGATAGATTCTAACGTTCGCATACAACGGGTGTAAGCCAGATTTACACACGCGAAACACTTAGGTTGACTTGACGAGCCTAGCATGTACAGACATGGCCTCGGAACACGAGAGACCGAAAGGTTGAACGATTGTAATTCAATTCATGACGATCATAGGTAGAAAGTTCATATTCTTCAGTCATTAATAAACAGCTTGTTGGACAGTACTCAACACAATTGCCACAAAATATACAAACTCCGAAATCAATACTATAATTAAGCAATTGTTTTCTTTTAATATCCTTTTCAAATCTCCAATCCACAACGGGTAGATCTATCGGACATACGCGAACACATACTTCACAAGCAATACATTTATCAAATTCTAAGTGGATTCGCCCTCGGAAACGCTCTGGTGTAATTGATTTTTCATAAGGGTAGTGAATCGTTATAGGTAAACGATTTGTGTGGGATAAGGTAGTTATGAAACTTTGACCTATGTACCTTGTAGCACGTATTGTTTGTTGACCATAACTCATGAACCCGGTTACCATAGGGAACATATTCATTCTAAATATCTATGAAAAAGATATGTTTCTTTCTCTTGTTTGAGAGAGCTTTTGTGTTGAAAATATTCTTACTATTATTGTATTATCTTATTTATAGTGAAACAAGTTGAGAAGAGGTTGTTAATAAGAGATTGCCCAGGGAAATAGGTAAAAGAAATTTCCATCCAAGATTTAATAACTGATCCATTCTCATCCTCGGTAAAGTCCATCTTATTGTGATAGAAATGAAGAGAAATAAATAAGCTTTAGTTAATGTAATAAATATACCCATTGTCATTTCCAAAATTCCAACTGCTTTATTCATTTGGAAAAAATCAAAAAAGGATATATAGGGAATAGATAAATTCCACCCGCCCAAGTAGAGAACTGTTACAAATAAAGAACAAACTAATAAATTTAGGTAAGAAACAAGATAAAATAAACCATATTTGATACCGGAATATTCAGTTTGGTAACCTGCTACTAATTCTTCCTCCGCTTCTGGTAAATCAAAGGGTAATCTTTCACATTCTGCCAAAGAAGAAATTAAAAAAACCAGAAAACCTATAGGCTGACGCCAAATATTCCATCCAAAAAAACCATATTTTGACTGTGCTTCAACTATATCAACTGTACTTGAACTGTTAGATAATCATAGTCGATGATAACATCACAGTTCCCACCGCTATTTCAAAACCGTACATGAAACCTTAGCTTCATACGGCTTCTCTATGATCAGAAAAAGGAAAGGACTGTTTTGTTCCTAGCCCCTGGGGCGTAGATAGAATTAGGTAAAATAAAATAGATTTGAAAGTCCTAAATTAGACCAAAGGAATTCCATCTGCTAGAATAAGAAAAAGCGCTTCCGAATTGATCTCATCCTTTATAATACAATGCAAATTTTTCTTTGTTCAGTAATAACTTAATCTTGGAATAAAACACTTGTTACTTGTTATAGGAATTCAATTAATAAATGAAAAGAGTTGGGTATTAGTTCATGAGCAATTTTGCATGAATATGGATAGAGGAAGGAAATAATGAATTTTTTTTATAGTGCACTCCATATCTTTTTTACTATTCTTCTTTCCCCAGGGAGGGGGTATTTAAAAAGAAAAAATGGATAAAGGGTTAATTCGTTTTTGATAGCCATTTCCTTAACAAGTGAATGGGAACATACTCTGGATCGTAATCCGAAGAAAGTACTACTTGATAATTTCTACAAATTGCAAGTCCTTATTATGATTCCTTTTATGGAGAAAAATCTCTAATGTTTTAGATTTTCCATTACTAATCCTTTATGTACTTTAGTGTTCCTAACCCTTCACTAACTTTTGGTGGATTCTTCTTATGGATTATTAAGTTATAGTAATAACTAGGAGTATTCTAGTAATGGAATTCCATATCGTGAATCCTTTATTCTTGGCCGCTTCAAGATATGATGACTAATTAAAAAATATCAACCTTGGGATAAAGAGTTTACACTGCTTATGTTTACTTCCACTTTTTTCTTGTACGTAGGAAATGAGATTTTTTCTTTTTACTACAAATTTTTAAGCTGTTTTGTTTCACTCATATAGCTATCTAGTTTAACTTACCAACCCAAATACTAAATAAGAAAAGGAATATAAATAGTTAATGGATTTTATAGGAAAAAGAGTCGTATAGTAGATGCGATCAACATGGAGATGTTCACCATTGATGACTAGTCCGTCTCACGTGATGATCGGACACGGCCTAGTCGATATGGATCATGTATCACTTAGATGACTAGAGGGATGTCTATCTGAGTGGGAGTTCATTAAATAATTTGATTAGATGAACTTAATTATCATGAACTTAGTCTAAAATTGTCTTTACAATCTATCTTGTAGATCCAATGGCCCACGCTAATGTTGCCCTCAACTTCAACGCGTTCCTAGAGAAAACCAAGCTGAAAGACGATGGAAGCAACTATACGGACTGGGTCCGTAACTTGAGGATCATCCTCATAGCTTCCAAGAAATTATATGTCCTTGATGCACCGCTAGGTGACGTACCCGTTTTCCCAGCAACTCAAGACGTTCTGAACGCCTGGCAGTCGCGTAGTGATGATTACTCCCTGGTTCAGTGCGGCATGCTTTACAACTTAGAACCGGGGCTCCAAAAGCATTTTGAGCAACACGGAGCATATGAGATGTTCCAAGAGCTTAGAATGGTTTTCCAAGCTCATGCCCGGGTCGAGAGATATGAAGTCTCCGACAAGTTCTTCAGTTGTAAGATGGAGGAAAATAGTTCTGTCAGCGAGCACATACTCAAAATGTCTGGGTTGCACAACCGCTTGTCTCAGCTGGGAGTTAATCTTCCGGATGACTCGGTTATTGACAGAATCCTCCAGTCGCTTCCACCTAGCTACAAGAGCTTTGTGATGAACTACAATATGCAAGGGATGGAGAAGTCCATTCCTAAGTTATATTCGATGCTGAAATCAGCGGAGGTGGAAATCAAAAAGGAACATCAAGTGTTGATGGTGAATAAGACCACTAGTTCCAAGAAAGGCAAGGGTAAGAAGAACTTAAAGAAGGACGGCAAAGCAGTTGCCGCGCCCGGTAAATCAGTTGCCGGGAAGAAGCCCAAGAATGGACCCAAGCCTGAGACTGAGTGCTTTTATTGCAAGGGAACCGGTCACTGGAAGCGGAACTGCCCCAAGTACTTAGCAGATAAGAAGGCCGGCAACGTCAAAGGTATATATGATATACATGTTATTGATGTGTACCTTACCAGCGCTCGTAGTAGCTCCTGGGTATTTGATACCGGTGCGGTTGCTCACATTTGTAACTCAAAACAGGAGCTGCGGAATAAGCGGAGACTGGCAAAGGACGAGGTGACGATGCGCGTCGGGAATGGTTCCAAGGTCGATGTGATCGCCGTCGGCACGCTACCTCTACATCTACCTTCGGGATTAGTTTTAAACCTCAATAATTGTTATTTAGTACCAGCTTTGAGCATGAACATTGTATCTGGATCTCGTTTGATGCAAGATGGCTACTCATTTAAATCCGAGAATAATGGTTGTTCTATTTATATGAGAGATATGTTTTATGGTCATGCCCCGCTGGTCAATGGTTTATTTTTATTGAATCTCGAACGTGATGTTACACATATTCATAGTGTGAATGCCAAACGATGTAAGGTTGATAATGATAGTTCCACATACTTGTGGCACTGCCGCCTTGGTCATATTGGTGTCAAACGCATGAAGAAACTCCATGCAGATGGACTTTTGGAGTCTCTTGATTATGAATCATTTGACGCCGTGCGAACCATGCCTCATGGGCAAGATGACTAAGACTCCGTTCTCCGGAACAATGGAGCGAGCAACCAGCTTGTTGGAAATAATACATACCGATGTATGTGGACCGATGAGCGTTGAGGCTCGCGGTGGCTATCGTTATGTTCTCACCCTCACTGATGACTTAAGCAGATATGGGTATGTCTACTTGATGAAACACAAGTCTGAGACCTTTGAAAAGTTCAAGGAATTTCAGAGTGAGGTAGAGAATCAACGTGACAAGAAAATAAAGTTTTTACGATCTGATCGTGGAGGAGAATATTTGAGTCAAGAGTTTGGCACGCACTTAAGGAAATGTGGAATTGTTTCACAACTCACACCGCCTGGCACACCTCAGCATAATGGTGTGTCCGAACGTCGTAATCGCACTCTATTGGATATGGTGCGATCTATGATGTCTCTTACTGATTTACCGCTATCATTTTGGGGATATGCATTAGAGACTGCCGCATTCACTTTAAATAGGGCACCGTCTAAATCCGTTGAGACGACACCGTATGAATTATGGTTTGGGAAGAAACCTAAGCTGTCGTTTCTGAAAGTTTGGCGATGCGATGCTTATGTCAAGAAACTTCAACCTGAAAAGCTCGAACCCAAATCGGAAAAGTGCGTCTTCATAGGATACCCTAAGGAAACTATTGGGTATACCTTCTACCTCAGATCCGAAGGCAAGATCTTTGTTGCCAAGAATGGATCCTTTCTAGAGAAAGAGTTTCTCTCAAAAGAAGTAAGTGGAGGAAAGTAGAACTTGATGAGGTAATTGTACCCCCTCTCGAACCGAAAAGTAGCGCAGCGCAGGAGAATGTTTCTGTGGTGCCTGCACCGACTAGAGAGGAAGTTAATGATGATGATCATGAAACTTCTGATCAAGTTACTACTGAACTTCGTAGGTCCACAAGGACACGGTCCGCACCAGAGTGGTACGGCAACCCTGTCCTGGAAATCATGTTGGTAGACAACGGTGAACCCTCGAACTATGAAGAAGCCATGGCGGGCCCAGATTCCAACAAATGGCTTGAAGCCATGAAATCCGAGATAGGATCCATGTATGAGAACAAAGTATGGACTTTGGTGGACTTGCCCGATGATCGGCAAGCCATAGAAAATAAATGGATCTTTAAGAAGAAGACTGACGCGGATGGTAATGTGACCGTCTATAAGGCTCGGCTTGTCGCTAAGGGTTATCGACAAGTTCAAGGAGTTGACTACGATGAGACCTTCTCACCCGTGGCGATGCTGTAGTCCGTTCGAATCATGTTAGCAGTTGCTGCATTTTATGATTATGAGATCTGGCAAATGGACGTCAAAACGGCATTCCTTAACGGTTTCCTTAAGGAAGAATTGTATATGATGCAGCCGGAAGGTTTTGTCGATCCTAAGAATGCTGACAAGGTATGCAAGCTCCAGCGCTCCATCTATGGGCTGGTGCAAGCATCTCGGAGTTGGAACATTCGCTTTGATGAGGTGATCAAAGCGTTTGGGTTTATACAGACTTATGGAGAAGCCTGTATTTACAAGAAAGTGAGTGGGAGCTCTATAGCATTTCTCATTTTATATGTGGATGACATATTGTTGATGGGAAATGATATAGAACTTTTGGAAAGCATAAAGGCCTACTTGAATAAGTGTTTTTCAATGAAGGACCTTGGAGAAGGTGCTTACATATTAGGCATCAAGATCTACAGAGATATATCGAGACGCCTCATTGGTCTTTCACAAAGCACATACCTTGACAAGATATTGAAGAAGTTCAATATGGATCAGTCCAAGAAGGGGTTCTTGCCTGTATTGCAAGGTGTGAGATTGAGCAAAGCTCAATGCCCGACCTCGGCAGAAGATAGAGAAAAGATGAGTGTCATCCCCTATGCCTCAGCCATAGGCTCAAGAATATCCTTAAGTACCTGAAAAGGACTAAGGATATGTTTCTCGTTTATGGAGGTGCCGAAGAGCTCGTCGTAAAGGGTTACATCGATGCTAGCTTCGACACGGATCCGGATGACTCCAAGTCACAAACCGGATACGTGTATATTTTGAATGGTGGGGCAGTCAGCTGGTGCAGTTGCAAGCAAAGCGTCGTGGCGGTATCTACATGTGAAGCGGAGTACATAGCTGCTTCCTAAGCAGCACAGGAAGGAGTGTGGATGAAGGAGTTCATCACCGACCTAGGAGTGATTCCCAATGCGTCGGGCCCGATGACTCTCTTCTGTGACAGCACTGGAGCTATTGCCATTGCCAAGGATCCCAGGTTTCACAAGAAGACCAAGCACATCAAGCGCCGCTTCAACTCCATTCGTGGTTACATTCAGGATGGAGATATAGATATTTGTAAAGTACATACGGATCTGAATGTCGCAGATCCGTTGACTAAACCTCTTTCACGAGCGAAACATGATCAGCACCAGAACTCTATGGGTGTTCGATTCATCACAATGTAACTAGATTATTGACTCTAGTGCAAGTGGGAGACTATTGGAAATACGCCCTAGAGGCAATAATAAAATGGTTATTATTATATTTCCTTGTTCATGATAATTGTCTATTGTTCATGCTATAATTGTATTAGCCGGAAACCATAATACATGTGTGAATACATAGACCACACCATGTCCCTAGTGAGCCTCTAGATGACTAGCTCGTTGATCAATAGATGGTCATGGTTTCCAGGCCATGGACATTGGATGTCGTTGATAACGGGATCACATCATTAGGAGAATGATGTGATGGACAAGACCCAATCCTAAGCATAGCACAAGATCGTGTAGTTCGTCTGCTAGAGCTTTTCTAATGTCAAGTATCATTTCCTCAGACCATGAGATTGTGCAACTCCCGGATACCGTAGGAATGCTTTGGGTGTATCAAACGTCACAACGTAACTGGGTGACTATAAAGGTGCACTACAGGTGTCTCCGAAAGTGTTTGTTGGGTTGGCACGAATCGAGACTGGGATTTGTCACTCCGTGTGACGGAGAGGTATCTCTGGGCCCACTCGGTAATACATCATCATAATGAGCTCAATGTGACTAAGGAGTTAGTCACGGGATCATGTGTTACGGAACGAGTAAAGAGACTTCCCGGTAACGAGATTGAACAAGGTATAGGGATACCGACGATCGAATCTCAGGCAAGTAACATACCGATGGACAAAGGGAATTGTATTCGGGATTAATTGAATCCCCGACATCGTGGTTCATCCGATGAGATCATCGTGGAACATGTGGGAGCCAATATGGGTATCCAGATCCCGCTATTTGTTATTGGCCGGAGAGGTGTCTCGGTCATGACTGCATGGTTCCCAAACCCGTAGGGTCTACACACTTAAGGTTCGGTGACGCTAGAGTTGTAATGGGAATTGTATGTGGTTACCGAAAGTTGTTCGGAGTCCCGGATGAGATCCCGGACGTCACGAGGAGTTCCGGAATGGTCCGGAGGTGAAGATTTATATATGGGAAGTCCAATTTCAGTCACCGGAAAGGTTTCGGGGTTTATCGGTATTTTACCGGGACCAGCGAAGGGGTTCCGGGGGTCCACCGGGAGGGTCCACCTGCCCCGGAGGACCTAATGGGCTGTAGTTGGGTGGGAACCAGCCCCTTAGTGGGCTGGTGTGCCCCCCCAAGGGCCCAAGGTGCCTAGGGTTGGAAACCCTAGGGGGGCCGCCGCCCCCCAAGGGCCCAAGGCGCCTAGGGTTGGAAACCCTAGGGGGGCCGCCGCACCCCAAGGGCCCAAGGCGCCTAGGGTTGGAAACCCTAGGGGGCCGCCGCCCCCCCTCTAGATGGATCTAGGGGGGCCGGCCCCCTCTCCCCTTCCCCCTATAAATAGTGGGGGGGTGGGAGGGCAGCCGTACACCCTTCCCTTGGCGCAGCCCTTCCCCCTTCCTACACCTCCTCCTCCTCCGTGGCGCTTAGCGAAGCTCCGCCGGAGAACCACGAGCTCCACCGCCACCACGCCATCGTGCTGCCAGAGCTCTCCCTCAACTTCTCCTTCCCCCCTTGCTGGATCAAGAAGGAGGAGACGTCCCCGGGCTGTACGTGTGTTGCACGTGGAGGCGCCGTCCGTTCGGCGCTTGGATCGGATCTTCCGCGATTTGAATCGCCGCGAGTACGACTCCATCAACCGCGTTCTTTGTAACGCTTCCGCTTAGCGATCTTCAAGGGTATGAAGATGCACTCCCTCTTTCTCGTTGCTAGCATCTCCTAGATTGATCTTGGTGACACGTAGGAAAATTTTGAATTATTACTACGTTCCCCAACATCTTCCACCCGGTTTTTACCGGAATTATGATGAAGATCTTAAAATGATTGGTACTTCTCCTATTGAATATTTGTTTACTTCTCTGAATATAAATGATAAAGGGACTGGAGATGAGTCAAATCTAGTTGAGAAGCGTCCCGTTTGCTTGGAGGGTGATGATTTTGATGCTAAAACTGAAAAACGTGGGTTTGGAGAGGTCTAAACTTTAACTAGTGATGTGCCCACTATTTTGGATTACAAGGACTTTAATTATGATAATTGCTCTTTAGTAGAATCTATTTCCTTGTTGCAAACCATTATTATCTCACCCAATGCCTGTGAACAAAATAAAGCTTTTACCGAACATATAGTAGAAGCTATGATAAAAGCTTATGATGAGAAACTTGAGCTTGAAGTTTCTATTCCTAGAAAATTGCATGATGAGTGGGAACCTACTATCAAACTAAATATAAATAAATATGAGTGCAATGCCTTGTGTGACCTTGGTGCTAGTGTTTCAACTATTCCTAAATCTCTTTGTGATGTGCTTGGTCTCACTAATATTGAAGATTGTTCCCTTAACTTGCATATTGCGGATTCTACCATTAAGAAACCTCTAGGTAGGATTAATGATTGCTCATAATTGCAAATAAAAATTATGTGCGTGTAAATTTTATTATGCTTGATATTGATTGCAATCCTACGTGTCCCATAATACTTAAAAGACCTTTCCTACGAACTATAGGTGCAATTATTGACATGAAGGATGGAAACATAAGGTTCCAATTCCCATTAAAGAAAGGGATGTAACACTTCCCTAGAAAGAGAATTAAACCACCTTATGAATCAATCATGAGAGCTACTTATGGGTGGAGTTTCAAAGATGACAACACTTGAAACTATGCATTATGCCTAGCTAGGGGCATAAAACAATAACGCTTGTTGGGAGGCAACCCAATAGTTATATTTATTTTTGCTTCTAACTTTCTGTTTATTTTTGATAAAATGATTATTACCTCTGTAATTATTATGTTTTTATGTTTAAATTAGTGTTTGTGACAAGTAAAGCCTTTGGGATGACTCACAAGATGAGTAGAATCGATGCTGAAACAAAACAGAAACTTTTCACTCCAGTACATGAATTTTAATTTTTTACTGGAGCGTGATATTAATCTGAATCTTTTACAAAGTATTTCTAGACAAATTTTCGAGGTTTTACTAATTGTTCAGAATTTTTAGGGTTACATAAGTATAGGTTCTCTACAGATTGTTACAGACTGTTCTGTTTTAGACAGATTCTGTTTTTGCTTGCATAGTTGCTTGTTTTGATTATACTATGGATTGTATCTGGGGGTATAAGCCATGGAGAAGTTAGAATACAGTACCTATTATGCAATTATTAAATAATACTAACGGATCTCATGAAGTTTTGTTGAATTTTGTGTGATTGAAGTTTTCAAGTTTTGGGTGTTATCACGATGGACAACGGAATAAGGAGCAGAAAGATCCTAAGCTTGGGGATGCCCAAGGCACCCCAAGGTAATATTCTAAGGAAGACTCAAGCGTCTAAACTTGTGGATGCCCCAGAAGGCATCCCCTCTTTCATCTCAATCCATCGGTATGTCACTTGAAGCTATATTTTTATTCATCACATGATATGAGTTTTGCTTGGAGTGTCGTTTGTTTTTGTTTCTTTTACTTTCAGTTTGCCACTATCATTGTTTGATGGACACACCTATTTAAGAGAGTAACACCTTCATCATAATTTGTTAGAATACTCTATGTGCTTCACTTATATCTTTTGAGCTTAGAAGTTACTCTAGTACTTCACTTATATCTTTTTGAGCACGGTGGCGTATAGATTTTATAGAAATAATTTCACTCTCGCTCTTCACTTATATTTGTTTGAGAGTTAATGAATAGCGATGGTAATTTCCATGGGTCATAAGACTAGTTCGAAAATATTAGGTATTCAACGAGTGATAATCAAAACCATCATGTAGCATATATAGAGAAATTGTGGGTTAATGATATTGATGTGGTAATATGAAAAAGGTGTGAGTTCATAATTGTTGATTCGTAGAAGTATCGATATTAGGAGAGGTTAACTTCTTGTTCGTCTAAAAATTAAAGAGGCATGGTGATGATGTGTGAGCATTTCTATTCCTCGTTGAAATCCTAGTGTTGTCTCGGGTCGGAGGTGCGCGATGGTTAACTCCTACCAACCTCCTCCCTCGGGGCATGTGATACGTCTCAAACGTATCTACTTTTCCAAACACTTTTGCTCTGGTTTTGTCCTCTAATTTGCATGATTTGAATGAAACTAACCCGGACTGGCGCTGTTTTCAGCAGAACTACCTTGGTGTTATTTTTGTGCAGAAATAAAAGTTCTCAGAATTGGACGAAACTTTTTGTGGATTTTTTCTGGAATATATAAAGATTTTTGGAGCGAAGAACTGTCGGAGGCGGTGGAGCAGAAGGCCACCACACATCTGGCCACGCCCCCAAGGGGCGCGACCAGATGGCTTGTGGGGCCCTCGTGGACCCTCCGACCCTAATTCCAATGCTATAAATTCACATCCGCGGAGAAAAAAATCAGAAAGAAGATTTCATCGCGTTTCACGAGACGGAGCCGCCGCCACCTCCTGTTCTTCCTCCGGGAGGCTAACCTGGAGCCTGTTTTGGGCTCCGAAGAGGGGAAATCGTCGCCGTCGTCATCACCAACCCTTCTCCATCAACACCGCCATGATGCTCACCATCGGGAGTGAGTAATTCCTTTGTAGGCTTGCTGGACGGAGGTGGAATTGGATGGAATTGATCATGTAATCAAGTTAAGTTTGATAGGGCTTGATCCCTAGTATCCACTATGTTCTGAGATTGATGTTACTATGACTTTGTTATGCTTAATGCTTGTCACTAGGGCCCGAGTGCCATGATTTCAGATCTGAACCTATTATGTTTTCATGAATATAAGAGTGATTTGGATCCTATCTTGCAAGTTATATGTACCTATTACATGTCATGATCCGCATACCCCAAGGTGACAATAATTGGGATTCTTTCCGGTGATTGTCGTAGTTTGAGGAGTTCATGTATTCACCATGTGTTAATGCTTTGTTCCGGTTCTCTATTAAAAGGAGGCCTTAATATCCCTAAGTTTCCAATAGGACCCCGCTGCCACGGGAGGGTAGGACAAAAGATGTCATGCAAGTTCTTATTGCAAGCACGTATGACTATATACGGAATACATGCCTACATTACATTGATGAATTGGAGCTAGTTCTGTGTCGCCCTAGTGTGTAATTGTTATATGATCAATGTCATCTGAATCATTATCCACCACCGATGCACGTGCCTACGCGTTACATATACTGAATCTTGCCAAGTTACTATTGCTATTGTTACTGCCACACTTGCTACAAAACTGCTACTGTCACTATTACTGTTACTATTGCTACTACTATTTGCCGTGCTACTAAACCTTTGCTGCAGAGAGATATCCTCGGTGCGGTTGAATTGACAACTCAACTATCAAGGCCAATAAATATTCTTTGGCTCCCCTTGTGTCGAATCAATAAATTAGGGTGAAATACTACCCATGAAGACTATTGCGATCCCCTACACTTGTGGGTTATCAAGACCTTTTTTCTGGCGCCGTTGCCGGGGAGCATAGCTCTATTTATTGTGTTAACTGAAGGATATCCAATTGCCACTATGAGAAATCTGAAAGACGACCGAACTAAGATCGTCCCCTCTCGCACGAGAGGAGGTATGGAACTGCCATCTAGCTCTGCTTTTGATTCACCTTCTGTTTTGAATCGGCTTGTTACACCACCAGCTGTTGATCGTCCTCATATGTCACATGAACTTGATGATGCTACTTCTGAAATTAATGATGAAACTATTTCTACACATGTTGAAACTGAACATGTGCCACTGAATGAATTGCTTGATGCTCATCTTGCTAAAGCTAGAGAACTTGAGAATGCTGAAATTGAGGAAGACTTTGAATCACCTATTACCCCTCGCTCACCTAATAGATATGAATTACCTTTTGTGCATGAAGGTTATGTTATGGATGATGAGGTAGCTAGGGACATTCTTGCTTGTGAAAATAGAGATGATGTGAAGAACTATTATGCAAACTAAAAGAAAAATGTATGATGGAGAAAATGAAACGTGATCCTAAATTTGCGACTTCTCTTATATTTGTTACTGATAGGGATCATGAGTTTTCTGTAGACCCTGAGTTAATTCCTATAGTAGAATCTGATCCTTTCCATGGTTATGAAAATGAAACTGTTGTCTAACACCTTATGAAACTGAATGATATTGCTACTCTGTTTACCAATGAAGAAAATATTCGCTACTATTATATCCTTAAGCTTTTTCCTTTATCGCTAAAAGGCGAGGCCAAGGAATGGTTCTTATCACTTACTCCTGGTTGCATACGTAGTCCCCAGGATATGCTTCAACACTTTTCTGCAAAATATTTTCCTGCTCATAACAAACAAGCTACCTTACAGGAAATATTTAACTTTGCTCAAATTAAAGAAGAGAATCTCCCTCAAGCTTGGGGGAGGCTTCTCCCATTACTACGAGCTTTGCCTGATTGTCCACTTAAGAGGAATGAAATAATTGATATTTTTTATAATGGACTAACTGATGTTTCTAGGGATTTCCTAGATAGTTGTGCTGGTTGCGTTTTCAGGGAAAGAACTGTTGGACAAGCTGAGGAATTATTGAACAACATAATGCAAAATCTCGATGATTGGACACTCCCTGAACCACCTTCAGAACCTATTCAAAAGAAGAGATGTATTCTATTTCTTAGTCCCGAAGATATGCAAGAAGCAAAAAGATCTATGAAAGAAAAAGGTATTAAAACTGAGGATGTCAAGAAATTACCACCTATTGAAGAAATTCATGGACTTACCCCAACACAGGTAGTAAAGGTAAACTATCTCCGTTCCTTTAATAAAAGTGATATACCTTATACTAAGACTCCTGAACAATGCTTCGATGAATTTGATAATTACGTTGTTAAGCAAGAACATTTCAACAAATATGTTAAGAATCAATTGCAAGGTAATGCTATGATGATAGATCGCTTAAGTGACTTGATGTTTAGAATTGCAAATGATGTGAAAGGTTTAGGCAAACATGCTTCTATGGTTCATACTCAATTAGACCAAGTCGCTAAATCACAAAATGATTTGCTTGCTAAAATGAATAATATAAATGATCATGCTATTAGAGTAGTGACTAGAGGAGGTAGAATGACCCAAGAACCTCTTTATCCTGAAGGTCACCCTAAAAGAATTGAACAAGATTCTCAGAAAATTAATGAAGATACACCTAGTTCATCTAAGAAGAAGAAGAAATAAAAATAAAAATGATAGGAACTTGCATGCCTCTAGTGAACCTGTTATAGAAAAACCTGTTGAGAAAAACAATGAAGTTTCTGTTTCTGATGCTGAGACTCAGTCTGGTAGTGAGCATACACCTAGTGATAATGAAAATGATAATAATGATAAAAATGCTCATATAGATGCTCAACCAGATAATGATAAAGAAAATGATAATGTTGTAGAAATTGAACCTGTTGAGGATTTTGATAAGCCACCTTCTAAAAATAAAAGTTATGATAATTAAGAGAGACTTTGTTGCTAGGAAACATGGAAGGGAAAGAGAGCCATGGGTTGAAAAACCTATGCCATTCCCTCGTAAAACCACTAAAAGTAAAGATGAGGAAGATTTTGAGCGCTTTGCTGAAATGATTATCCATTTACGCACTCGCTGGACTGATATATTGAAAATGGCTCCTTATGCTAAGTATATGAAAGATATTATCACTAATAAAAGAAAGATACCTTAAATTGAAATTGCCACCATGCTTGCTAATTACTATTTTGATGGTGGAGTACCTAAGAAGTTGGGGGATCCGGGTATACCCACAATACCTTGTTCTGTTAAAAGGAATTATGTTAAAACTGCTTTATGTGATTTAGGGGCCGGTGTTAGTGTTATGCCTTTCTCCCTTTATACAAGGCTTGAATTAATTAAACTCACACCTATTGAGATATCTTTGCAAATGGCCTATAAATCCACTGCTTTACCTATTGGAATTTACGAAGACGTTCCCGCCGTGGTTGCAAATGTTACTATCTTAATAGACTTTGTTATTCTTGATATGCCGGAGGACGACAATATGTCGATCATCCTTGGTAGACCTTTTCTAAATACTGCAGGGGCTGTTATAGATTGCAATAAAAGCAAGGTCACCTTTCATATCAATGGCAAGCAACATACCGTGCATTTTCGGAGGAAGCAACCTTTGGTTAATAATATTAATGTCATTGACCCTCTGCCTACGCTTATCATTGGAGATATTACAATTCCTCTCCCTACTGTCAAGAAGAAGAAATATTATAATCTTATTGTTGGGGAGATACAAATCCCAATTGAGGTAACCTAGTGACATATGAAGATTCTTCGGTTTCATGTTAATCGGAAACATTTATTAATAAGACTTGATCAACCTAATTAATGAATTCTTTTCAAAAGACATGAGATTGATGAATTGAATATTCACAACTCTCTGTATCACAAGTTTATATTTTGTTTTCTTAGTAAAAATAAAAATAAAATTCCATGAAATTCCTATTTTCTGTTTTTTTCGTGCATGAAAAATACCTCAAAAATAAAAGGTCTCAGATTTCCACTAAATTTTAACATGATTTTTTCTGAAATAAATAAAAATTTGGGTGTAAAAATCATTGCAGGGGCCTGCCAGTGGGCCACCACACAACAGGCCGCACCCCCCCTAGGGGTGCGGCCGGTTGACTTGTGGGGCCCACAGGGGCCCCTTGCCTTATCCCTTCCTCCCACTCCTTCTCCTACCTCTAGAAAAAAAATCCCCAGCCATCTCTCTCCCGCGTTCTTCACCCAGAAAGTGAAATTTTCAATCTCTTTGCTCGGAACTCCGTTTCCTAAACTGTTTTGAGGAATTGTTCCTTGGTATATGACTCTCACATTCCTCCAATTAGTTTTTGTTCTAGTGATTTATATTTTGCATAAGTTGCTGCACTTGGTGCTACAGAAAATAAGCTTGCATGTCTAATTCTTTGAGTTCCGAGTAGTGGAAATGCTTGATATGTCTTCTAGGCATCCATATGAGTAGTTGCTACCAATCTTGCAAAGTTTATTGACATAATTTTGTGACTCAAAAATTTCAGAAATTTGTTCTTAGGAAAATGAACTTTCTAACAAGAGCTTCTTCAAGCCGGAGCCCCAAGAGAGTTTCTAGGAGGATTCAGGATAGCGATATCAACCTCCCTCGCAATGCGGAAGTTAGGCCCTGGGAATGTCCACATATACCTTTCATGACTGAAGCGGGTTTTTATGAACAATTCATGCAATTTGTTGCAAATGACGGGTTAACCAGCTTCTTCGCAGATAAGTGTGACCAACACTATCTCCTTACTAATTCCTTCGTGCAAAAGTTTTATTTTGTTAATACGCCCGGTGCTCCTATGGTACGCTTTGCTCTATATGCCGAGAACTATGAGTTACCTCTGCATGAATTTTGTGAAATATGTCTGCTTCGCTCTGATGGGGGAGTGCGTGAACCTAAAGCAGAGGAGTTTGAGGACTTTATTCATACCTTAACTATAGGGGAAACCAGGGGCGTTTCACATGCCAGAGCCACTAGTTTGCATTTTCCATCTGTGCATTACTTTTCTCTAGTTATAGGAAAATGCATAACTGCTATGGAGCAGGGTGGTGCCCTCAGTGCTCCCACCCTCGCTATTTTAGCCGTGCATTTTATGGTGATAATGCTTACAACCTAGGAGCTATTGTTGCGCGTCTCTTGCATCTTAACTGAACTAAGGGTAAAATTCATGGTGGCATTTATGCTGCGCGCTTGGCTAAGAGCTTTGAGGTGGCAATACGCCCTACTGATTATTTGTTGCCCGAGGTGCACCTCGACCATCTATCCATGGAGGAACTCCAGTTTCTCTGGAAACCCGAACCACTACAACCCCTTCGTTACAGCTTAGTGTTTAGCGAGAAGACTTGCGATATTATTCCGTTGCCTGCACCTACTTTGTGTAACTATCATGCCAGGAACGGATATAGAATAATGACAGAGGACATCATTGCTTACCGGGATGAGCTTGCTGCTGCGGATGCCGAGGCCTAGGCATGGGACACTCGGGTACCTCGGCGAAAGTACTTTCCTAGACCTAACGGCTACTACCATTGGTGATTACCGGGATGAGTTAGCTTTATTTTTCGTTTTCTTCTTCTGTGTTTGAAAAACTTTGAAAATCCAAAAATATTTCTTGTTTCTTTTCGGTTCTTTTCTTTTCCTTGTCTCTTTAGCTGTAGTACTAAAAAGAAAACCCAAAAAGATTTCCTTTGCTTGTTGGGAGCTTTCCCGTGTAAATAATTTTTTCTCGTTCTTGTTTTTCCCTTAGTTCCTTTGCTTGCTTAAGAAAAAACAAAACTCCAAAAATATTTCAGTGTGTTTCTCTGAATTTCTTTTCTTTTGTTGAGTTGTCGAAAGGAGAAGACCACGATGAAAATGTTGAGTGGCTCTCATATGCTTTATTGATGATCTAACAGAGAGCCAATTTTACCTTGTCTTCTCCTTTGTCTTATGCTGCCCTGCAGATTCCAGCTTAGTCCACGGCATTTTTGCACTATTATTATTATCACACCGTTCGATCGTGCAAGTGAAAGGCAATAATGACGATATATGATGAAGTGATTGTGGCAAAGGAAGCTGGTATGAACTCTTCTTGTTTTCCCTTTTTGTAAATATGTTTAGCCAGTTTGATCCTGATTCAGTACATCATGAGTAAACATGTTCATGATGACAATTAGAGATTATAGCTTCTCATGCCATGCCTAAATAGCTAGGAGTTAATAATGATTTATCTTGTGTCAACATGCATTCAAATGGTTATAATATGGTATGGTAGTATGGTATTTCCCTCTGAGAAATTCAAGCAGTTTGACTTGGCCCATGTGCAAACATGTAGTTGAATCAAAACCAATATAGCCTTCATGATGTTTAAATTCAGAGTGTTCATATCCTACCCATGCTACATCCAATGTTAATTATTCAAAATGCATGTTCATGACAGTTGTTGCTCTCTAGCTGGTCGCTTCTCAACCTATTGCTAGCCTTCACCTATACTAAGCGGAAATGCTGCTTGTGCATCCAAATCCTCGAACCAAGTTATTCCACATGAGTCCACCATACCTACCTATATGCGGTATTACCCTGCCGTTCCAAGTAAATTTGCATGTGCCATCTCTAAATATTCAAATAAACTTCCATTTTTGTGCACTCGTCCCGCTCATGGAGCGACGGGGCGGTCAATAATTTCCATGCTAAGCAAGTTATTCTCAGGATGGTCGTTTATTCGCCGTCATTGCACGAGAGAGGCTGGTAGGAGGGATGCCCAGTCCCATATAATCAAAATAAATTAAACCAACTCCTTGGGACAGTTGATTGTTTGGAGGGCAACCGTGGATTCGGCCAGCCATGGAATATGTTTGGATGGTGGATAGGAGTAAACTTTACTATTCTATTTGGGAACCGCCAATAATGAGTTTAGCATGGAAAATGTTGAAAACCTTTGTCGTAACGTTGACAAGAAAAGTGCACCGCTCAAAAAAATAATACTTTCACTCTTGTTTTAAGCTTCGAACTCTGGCACCTCTGCAAATCAATGCTTCCCTCTATGAAGGGCCTATCTATTTACTTTTATGTTGAGTCATCATCCTCTTAGAAAAAGCACCAGACCCGAGAGCACTATTGTCATTTTTATGCATATGGTTTAGTTAATGTTGGATATGAGCATGATTGGATCTTTTCTACCCTGAATTATAATGTTTACTCGCTGCTTGGATCTCGGAGGTGCTCTGCATTTATGTTTTGCGGTCTCAGAAAGGGCTATCGAAATACCATGTCACCATATTGTATTATGAGTGTTTTGATAAATTGTTGGCATAGGAGATGTTTTATTATTGCTTTCTAGCTGGTTATGTGTTGCCATGAGTTAATATAATATCTATTTGTTGTCATGGACGTGTCTATCTATGATTTATGCTGAAAACTTGAGCACTAGCTAAGCATCTGTATAATAACGAGAACAAAAGAGTTTGAAAAAGTTTTTCTTTATCACTTTTAGTTTATGAACTGAATTGCTTGAGGACAAGCAATGGGTTAAGCTTGGGGGAGTTGATATGTCTCAAACGTATCTACTTTTCCAAACAATTTTGCTCTGGTTTTGTACTCTAATTTGCATGATTTGAATGAAACTAACCCGGACTGACATTGTTTTCAGCAGAACTACCTTGGTGTTATTTTTGTGCAGAAATAAAAGTTCTCGGAATTGGACGAAACTTTTTGCGGATTTTTTCTGGAATATATAAAGATTTTTGGAGCGAAGAACTGTTGGAGGGGGTGGACCAGAAGGCCACCACACATGTGGCCGCGCCCCCTAGGGGCTTGGCTAGATGGCTTGTGGGGCCCTCGTGGCCCCTCTGATCCTAATTCCAACACTATAAATTCACATCCACGGAGAAAAAAATCAGAAAGAAGATTTCATCGCGTTTCACGAGACGGAGCCGCCGCCACCTCCTGTTCTTCCTCCGGGAGGCTGATCTGGAGCCTGTTTTGGGCTCCGGAGAGGGGAAATCGTCGCCATCGTCATCACCAACCCTTCTCCATCAACAAAGCCATGCTGCTCACCACCGGGAGTGGGTAATTCCTTTGTAGGCTTGCAGGACGGTGGTGGGATTGGATGGAATTGATCATGTAATTGAGTTAAGTTTGATAGGGCTTGATCCCTAGTATCCACTATGTTCTGAGATTGATGTTACTACGACTTTTCTATGCTTAATGCTTGTCACTAGGGCCTGAGTGCCACGATTTCAGATTTGAACCTATTATGTTTTCATGAATATAAGAGTGATTTGGATCCTATCTTGCAAGTTATATGTGCCTATTACGTGTCATGATCCACATACCCCAAGGTGACAATAATTGGGATTCTTTCCGGTGATTGCCGTAGTTTGAGGAGTTCATGTATTCACCATGTGTTAATGCTTTGTTCCGGTTCTCTATTAAAAGGAGGCCTTAATATCCCTAAGTTTCCAATAGGACCCCGTTGCCACGGGAGGGTAGGACAAAAGATGTCATGCAAGTTCTTATTGCAAGCATGTATGACTATATACGGAATACATGCCTACATTACATTGATGAATTGGAGCTAGTTCCGTGTCACCGTAGTGTGCAACTGTTATATGATCAATGTCATCTGAATCATTATCCACCACCGATCCACGTGCCTACGCGATACCTATACTGAATCTTGCCAAGTTACTATTGCTATTGTTACTGTCACACTTGCTACAAAACTGCTACTATCACTATTACTGTTACTATTGCTACTACTATTTGTCGTGCTACTAAACCTTTACTGCAGAGATATATCCTCGGTGCGGTTGAATTGACAACTCAATTATCAAGGCCAATAAATATTCTTTGGCTCCCGTTGTGTCGAATCAATAAATTAGGGTGAAATACTACTCATGAAGACTTTTGCGATCCCCTACACTTGTGGGTTATCAGCATGCGAGTAGTACTTTGATTTGTGATAAAACTAATAAAACTTTGCAATAAGTATATGAGTTCTTTATGACTAATGTGAAACCATGGGCATACACAATCTCACCTCCTCATATTTGCTAGCCTCTTCGGTGCCGTGCATGGCCCATTCTCACCTTGAGGATCGGTGCAACTTTCGACGGTGCATCCAAACCCCGTAACATGATATGCTCTGTTGAACATAAGCCTCATTATATCTTCCTCAAAACAGCCGCCATACCTACCTATCATGGCATTTCCATAGCCATTCCGAGATAGATTGCCATGCAAATTCCATCGTCACTTCACATGACTAGTTCGTTCATCATCATATTGCTTTGCATGATCACATAGAGCTGAGATAGTATTTGTGGAAAAGCCACCGTTCATCATGTTTTCGATACATGTCACGCTAGATAATTTCACATCCTGGTACACTACCAAAGGCATTCATATAGAGTCATATCTTTCTATCAGTTCTTCATATCGAGTTGTAAGTAAATAAAAGTGTGATGATCATTATTGTTAGAGCATTGTCCCAGTGAGGAAATAAAAATGGGGAGGCGAAATGAGCCCACCATAATAAAAAAATGAGAGAAAGGACTTTGCTACTATGATTTACCACACTTGTGCCTCAAAGTGGCACCCCGTTCCTCATATAGAGAGTCTCATGTTATGTCATTTTCATATGCTAGTGGGAATCACTTTTTCATTATTATAAACTTGGGTTCTATATTCCTATGACGGGCTTCCTCAAATGCCCGAGGTCTTCATGAGCAAGCAAGTTGGATGCACACCCCACTTAGCTTCATTTGAGTTTCATACACTTATAGCTCTAGTGCATCATTTGCATGGCAATCCCTACTCCTTGCATTGACATCTATCGATGGGCATCTCCATAGCCCGTTGGTATGCCTAGTTGATGTGAGACTATCTTCTCCACCTTTTGCCCTCGCCACCAAAAAATCCTCAACATTACACATGTCATCCGCGCGGTTGAGGCAGATCTTATGCGCGGAGGAGCCAGTGGCGGCGGCGGCAGTTGGCACTGCTGAGGGCCCGGAGGCCTTGGCGGCGGCGGCGGTAGGCGCTGCTGAGGCCCCGGAGGCCTTGGCGGTAGTACGCGCTGCTGAGGCTCTGGAGACCTGGGCGGTACACACTACTGAGGGTCCGGAGGCCTTGGCGGCAAGAGCGGAAAATCTGAAGGTTACATCAGATCGGTTGCGGGCAAGCGTGGTTCTGTATGTGGAACGCGTGGCTGTGGCCTTCGAAAGGGCATCATGCGCCGATCAGTTCGCCGTTTCCTTGGCGGCTGATACGTCCATTTTGCATCATGATTTCCTATTGTTATTTATTATGTTTTGTTGAATAATAATGCCTTGGGGAGTGATTCTAATGCCTTTTCTCTTATAATATGCAAGGTTTACACAAAGAGAGAGAATACCGGCAGCTGGAATTGTGAAACCCTAGTTCATCTCTTGTGTTCAATCTTTGTACCGGAACCTCAGATTGGTACCTGTGGGTGATTAGTAGTGTTGATTACCTTGCGTAGTTGATTACTATATGGTTTATTTGGTGGAAGATCATATGTTCAGATCCATTATGCTATTCAATACCTCTCTGATCTTGAGCATGTTTATTATTTGTGAGTAGTTACCTTTGTTCTTGAGGTCACGGGAGAAGTCATGTTGCAAGTAATCATGTGAATTTCATATGTGTTCGATATTTTGATGATATGTATGTTGTGATTCCCTTAGTGGTGTCATGTGAACGTCGACTACATGACACTTCACCATTCATGGGACTAAGGGAATGCATTGTGGAGTAGTTATTAGATGATGGGTTGCTAGAGTGACAAAAGCTTAAACCCTAGTTTATGCGCTGCTTCGTAAGGGGCTGATTTGGATCCAAACGTTTAATGCTATGGTTAGATTTTATCTTAATACTTTTCTCATAGTTGCGGATGCTTGCGAGGGGGTTAATCATAAGTGGGAGGTTGTTCAAGTAAGAACAGCACCCAAGCACTTGTCCACCCACATATCAAATTATCAAAGTAGCGAACACGAATCAGACAACCATGATAAAAGTGACTAGATGAAATTCCCGTGTACCCTCAAGAACACTTTGCCTATTACTAGAGATTGTCCTGGCCTGTCCTTTGCCTCAAAAGGATTGGGCTACCTTGCTGCATCTTATTTACCGTTACCATTACTTGCTAATTACCAATTACCATGCTATCAAATTATCTGTTACCTACAATTTCAGTGCTTGCAGAGATTACCTTGCTGAAAACCGCTTGTCATTTCCTTCTTCTCCTCGTTGGGTTTGACACTCTTACTTATCGAAAGGACTACGATTGATCCCCTATACTTGTGGGTCATCAAGACTCTTTTCTGGTGCCGTTGCCGGGGAGTGAAGCGCTCTTGGTAAGTGGAAATCGGTAAGGAAAAACTTATACTACGTGCTGAAATTTATTGCTACTTGCTACTATGGAGAACAATCGTTTGAGGGGTTTGTTCGGGGTATCTTCACCTCGATCGGAACCACAATTAGTTGCCCCTCAACCAAGAGCACCTACTGAAAATACTGGTTATGAAATTCCTTCGGGTATGTTAGAACAACTGCTTGCTAAACCTTATGCAGGAGATGGAACTGAACATCCTGATATGCATATATTATATTTGAACAAAATATGTGGATTATTTCAGCTTGCAGGTTTACCCGGAGATGAAGTTAAGAAGAAGGTTTTCCCTTTATCTTTGGAGGGAAAAGCATTGACATGGTATAGGCTATGTGATGATCTTGGATCCTGGAACTGGAATCGTTTGCAATTGGAATTCCACCAAAAGTTTTATCCCATGCATCTAGTTCATCGTGATCAGAATTATATATATAATTTTTGGCCTCGTGAAGGAGAAAGTATCGCTCTAGCTTGGGGGAGGCTTAAGTCAATGTTATATTCATGCCCCAATCATGACATTCCAAGAAAAGTTATCATTCAGAATTTTTATGCTCGGCTTTCTCATAATGATCAATCCATGCTCGATACTTCTTATGCTAGTTCTTATATGAAGAAGACTATCGAATTCAAGTGGGATCTTTTAGAAAGAATTAAACGCAACTCTGAAGATTGGGAACTCGACGAAGGTAATGAGTCAGGTATAAAGCTTGAGTTTGATCGTGTTAAATCTTTTATGAATACCGATACTTTTCACAAGTTTAGTAATAAATATGGACTTGACTCTGAGATAGTAGCCTCTTTCTGCGAAGCATTTCCTACTCACGTTGATCTCCCTAAGGAGAAGTGGTTTAAATATCATCCCCCTATTAAAGAAGAAATTAAAGATCAGGTCATAGCTAAAGAAGAAACCATCATTTACAATGTTGATCCAGTTGTGCCTACCGCTTATATTGAAAACCCACCTTTCCCTGTTAGGAATAAGGAACATAGTAAGGTATCAACTGTGGTTTGTAAGAGTAATCTGAAAACATCTAAGCCCCCTGAGCAAATTAAAGTAGAACCTAGTGTTTCTATGGTTAAAGATCTCTTAGTAGAAAATATTGATGGGCATGTTATCTACTTCTGTGATGAAGCTGCTAGAATTGCTAAACCCGATGAAAAAGATAAACATAGACCCATAGAAGGCATGCCTGTTGTCTTGGTCAAAATAGGAGATCATTGCTATCATGGTTTATGTGATTTGGGTGCTAGTGTGAGTGCTATCCCTTTTACCTTATACCAAGAAATTATGGATGAAATAGCACCTGCTGAAATAGAAGACATTGATGTTACTATTAAACTTGCTAATAGAGACACCATCACACCACTTGGGATTGTTAGAGATGTTGAAGTCTTGTGTGGGAAAGTAGAATACCCTACTGATTTTCTAGTTCTTGGTTCCCCACAATATGACTTTTGTCCCATTATCTTTGGTAGAACTTTCTTGAGCACCGTCAATGCTAAGACAGATTGTGAAAACAAACTGTCGGTGTCAGTTTTGGTAGTGTGTCTCATGAGTTTAATTTTTCCAAGTTTAGTAGACAACCTCATGATAAAGAGTTATCTAGTAAAAATGATATGCACTTGCGTGAAAGAAATGAAATAGATCAAATTTTCTTTGAACAACAACCTCTCCTGAAACACAATTTGCTTATTGAAACTCTTAGAGGTCCTCCTCCACCTAATGGTGATCATGTTTTTGAATTGAAACAATTGCCTGACACTTTGAAGTATGCTTATCTTGATGAGAAAAAGATATATCCTGTTATTATTAGTGCTAACCTTTGAGAACATGAAGAAGAAAGATTATTAAAAGTTCTAAGGAAGCACCAGGCTGCTATTGGATATACTCTGCATGATCTTAAGGGCATTAGTCCCACTCTATATCAGCACAAGATTAATATGGAACCCGATGCTAAACCCGTTGTTGATCACCAACGACGACTGAATCCTAAGATGAAGGAAGTGGTAAGAACTGAAATATTAAAACTTCTGGAAGCAGGTATAATCTATCCTATTGCTGATAGTAGATGGGTAAGTCATGTTCATTGTGTCCCTAAGGAAGGAGGTATTGCCGTTGTTCCTAATGATAAAAATGAACTCATTCCACAAAGAATTGTTGCTGGCTATAGAATGGCAATTGATTTTAGAAAATTAAATAAAGCTACTAGGAAGGATCATTACACTCTGCCTTTCATTCATCAAATTCTAGAAAGATTATCTAAGCACACACACTTCTGCTTCTTAGACGGATATTCTGGTTTCTCTCAAATACCTGTGTCATAATCTGATCAAGAGAAAACTACCTTTACTTCCCCTTTTGGAACCTATGCTTATAGACGTATGCCTTTTGGTTTATGCAATGCACC
Organism: Elymus sibiricus; assembly: GCA_039707655.1. Taxonomy (NCBI): domain Eukaryota; kingdom Viridiplantae; phylum Streptophyta; class Magnoliopsida; order Poales; family Poaceae; genus Elymus; species Elymus sibiricus. The sequence continues at coordinate 455,593,832 of CM077665.1, read as the reverse complement.
TACTACTTTTCAAAGATGTGTGACTGCTATATTCTCTGATTTTTGTGAAAAGATTGTGGAGGTTTTCATGGATGATTTCTCCATTTACGAAACTTCTTTTGATGATTGCTTAAGCAACCTTGATCGAGTTTTGCAGAGATGTGAGCAAACTAATCTTGTCTTGAATTGGGAGAAGTGCCACTTTATGGTTAATGAAGGCATTGTCTTGGGGCACAAAATATCTGAACGAGGTATTGAGGTGGACAAAGCTAAAGTTGATGCAATTGAGAAAATGCCATGTCCTAAAGATATTAAAGGTATTCGCAGTTTCCTTGGTCATGCTGGTTTCTATAGGAAGTTCATTAAAGATTTCTCTAAAATTTCTAGGCCTCTTACTAATCTTTTGCAAAAGGATATTCATTTTGTTTTTGATGATGATTGTGTGGAAGCCTTTGAAACACTCAAGAAAGCCTTAACCTCAGCACCTATCGTTCAACCACCTAATTGGAACGTGCCTTTTGAAATTATGTGTGATGCTAGTGATTATGCTGTTGGTGTTGTTCTAGGACAAAGAGTTGATAAGAAATTGAATGTTATCCATTATGCTAGTAAAACTCTAGACAGTGCTCAACGAAATTATGCTACTGCTGAAAAAGAATTTTTAGCGGTCGTGTTTGCCTGTGATAAGTTTAGATCCTACATTGTTGACTCAAAAGTTATTGTTCACACCGACCATGCTGCTATAAAATAACTTATGGAAAATAAAGATTCTAAACCTAGATTTATTAGGTGGGTTCTCTTGCTCCAAGAATTTGACCTGCATATTGTTGATAGGAAGGAAGCTGAGAACCCCGTAGCTGATAACTTGTCTAGGTTAGAAAATATTCTTGATAACCCATTACCTATTGATGATAGTTTCCCTGATGAACAGTTAGCTACAATAAATGTTTCACAAAACACTCCTTGGTATGCTGATTATTCTAATTACATTGTCGCTAAATATATACCACCTAGCTTCACATACCAACAAAAGAAAAAATTCTTCTATGACTTGAGACATTGCTTTTGGGACGACCCACATCTTTATAAAGAAGGAGTAGACGATATTATTAGACGTTGTGTACCTGAGCATGAACAGGAACAAATCCTACGGAAATGTCATTCCGAACCTTATGGAGGACATCATGTGGCAGATAGAACCGCTCACAAGGTATTGCAATCTGGTTTTTATTAGCCTACTCTTTTCAAAGATGCCCGTAAGTTTGTCTTGTCTTGTGATGAATGTCAAAGAATTGGTAATATCGATAAGCGTTAGGAAATGCCAAAGAATTATTAACTTGTTGTTGAACCATTTGATGTTTGGGGTTTTGATTATATGGGACCTTTTCCTTCCTCTAATGGTTACACTCATATTTTGGTTGCTGTTGATTATGTCACTAAGTGGGTAGAAGCTATTTCAAATAGTAGTGTTGATCACCACACCTCCATTAAAATGCTCAAAGAGGTTATCTTCCCGAGGTTTGGAGTCCCTAGATATTTAATGACTGATGGTGGTTCACACTTTATTCATGGTGCTTTTCGTAAGATGCTTGCTAAATATGATGTTAACCATAGAATTGCATCACCCTATCATCCTCAATCTAGTGGTCAAGTTGAACTTAGCAATAGGGAAATAAAATTAATATTACAAAAAACTGTCAACAGGTCTCGTAATAATTGGTCTAAAAAATTAGATGATGCACTTTGGGCCTATAGAACAGCTTATAAAATCCTATGGGTATGTCTCCATACAAAATGGTATATGGTAAAGCTTGTCATTTGCCTCTAGAATTAGAACACAAAGCATTTTGGGGAATTAAAGAACTTAAGTATGATTTCAAACTTGCCTGTGAAAATAGGCTATTTGATATTAGCTCACTTGATGAATGGAGAACCCAAGCCTATGAAAATGCCAAACTATTCAAAGAAAAAGTAAAAAGATGGCATGACAAAAGAATCCAAAAGCGGGAATTCAAAATAGGAGACTATGTTCTTTTGTTCAACTCTCGTTTAAGATTTTTTGCAGGTAAGCTTCTCTCCAAATGGGAAGGATCTTATGTTATCGAAGAGGTTTATCATTCCGGAGCTATCAAGATTAACAATGCTGAAGGCACTAATCCGAAGGTGGTAAATGGACAGAGAATTAAGCATTATATCTCAGGTACGCCTATTAACGTTGAAAGCAATGTTATCCAAACCATGACACCGGAGGAACACATAAAAGAGACCTTCCGGAACACTCCAGAATTCTGAAAAATAGGAGGTACGTGATACGGTAAGTAAACGGACTCCAAAAAATCCGCAAAAATATTTTTTGTCAGTTTTGGAATATTAGAAAATTTTGGAAATAAAGAAATGAACCGGAAGGTGATCGAGATGAGCACGATACACCTGGGCGTGCCAGGCACCCCTGGGCACGCCCTGGTGGGTTGTGCCCACCTCGGACACCTTCCCAACTCTGTTTTCCTTCCATATGCTTGTTTCCCAAGAATAAATATTCTCTATATATACCCCCGACTGTTTTGATGACCGCATCACAGAAAAATCTTCTGTTCTTGTTACTTGCGGTTTTCCTGACAGATCTGAAAATATGTTGATACGTCTCCAACGTATCTATAATTTTTGCTTGCTCCATGCTGTTATATTATCATTCTTGGATGTTTTACAATCATTTTATAACCACTTTATATCATTTTTTGGGACTAACCTATTGACATAGTACCAAAGTGCCAGTTGCTGTTTTTGCTTGTTTTTTACTTCGCAGAAAATCAATACCAAACGGAGTCCAATCGCGACGAAATTTTTTGGAGATTTTTTCTGGACCAGAAGACACCCGGTGGGCCAAAGAAGTGATGGAGAAGTGGGCCGAGGATACGACAACCCACCAGGGCGCGCCAGGGGGGCCCCGGCGCGCCCTGATGGGTTGTGCCCTCCTCGGGGCCCCTCTCCACCACCTCTGATGCCTATAAATTCCCAAATATTCCAAAAACCCTAGGGGGGTCGAAGAAACACAATTCCAGCCGCCGCAAGTTCCAGAACCTCGAGATCCAATCTAAACACCATCACGGAGGGGTTCATCTTCCTCATAGGTGCCTCTCCGATGATGCCTGAGTAGTCCACCATAGACCTACGGGTCCGTAGGCTGTAGCTAGATGGCTTCCTCTCTCTCTCTCTCTCTTATGATTCTCAATACAATGGTCTCTTGGAGATCTATTTGATGTAAACTTTTGCAGTGTGTTTGTTGGGATCCGGTGAATTTTGTGTTCATGATCAGTTTCTATCTATGAATATTATTTGAGTCTTCTTTGATCTCTTATGTGCATGATTACTTATAGGCTCGTATTTGTTCTTCGAATGTTTGGTTTAGTTAGGCCGACTAGATCGATTTTTCTTGCCATGGGAACAGGTGCTTTGTGATGGGTTCGATCTTGCGGTGTTCTTTCCCAGTGATAGAAGGGGCAGCAAGACATGCATGTATCGTTGCTATTAAGGATAACAAGATGGGGTATATTCCTACATGAATAGATCTTGCCTACATCATGTCATCGTTCTTATTGCATTACTCCGTTTTTTCATGAACTTAATACACTAGATGTATGTTGGATAGCGGTCGATGTGTGGAGTAATAGAGGTAGATGCAGGCAGGAGTCGGTCTATCTATCTTGGACGTGATGCCTATATAATGATCATCGCCTTGGATATTGTCATGACTATTCGATTTTCTATCAATTGCGCAACAGTAATTTGTTCACCCACCGTGCGTTATACTCAATGAGAGAAGCCACTAGTGAACCCTATGGCCCCCGGGTCTACTTTTCCAACATATTGCTTTCAGATCTATCTTTTTGCATCTTTTTTTTCAGATCTACAAAACCAAAAACCCAAAAACATATTGCTGCATATTTTATTTTGTGTTCTTGAGACATCTATCTCTCCTATCTATCACTACCTAATCTATCTTTTTACCGTAGAGAGATTGGCAACCTCTCTTTCGCGTCGGTTGCAAGTATTTGTTGTTTGTGTGCAGGTGCTGATTATTGGGTGGTGGTGATCCTCCTACTGGTTCAATAACCTTGGTTTCATAACTAAGGGAAATACTTACCATCGCTGTGCGGCATCATCCCTTCCTCTTCAGGGAAATACCGACGCAGTCTCAAGCCACATCAAAGGAATTTCTGGCGCCGTTGCCGGGGAGGAAGCGATCTCTTCTACGTGCCTATCGTAGGCACCGAGGAGACTCCATCATCATCTACCAGGTTCCTAATCACAAATCTCATCTCCTTGCAATTACATTATTTGCCATTTGCCTCTCGTTTTCCTCTCCCCCACTTCACCAATTTGCCGTTTTATTCGCCCTCTTTTTCGTTTGCCTTTTTGTTGCCGGATCTCTTCCTTGCTTGCAATCTTGTTTGCATAGTCATGATGCCTCAACGAAAGTACTACGATGTTCGTTATCCCAATATTTGCTTGAAATTGAGAAAAGTACTAAGGAATATATGACTACACAATTTGAGCATAACAAATATTTTACCGATGAGCTTAGAGAACACTCTACCGTACTAGATGCCATAATGAAGCAACTTGATGATATTAGTAGAGAAGTTTGTAATCTTCAATCTAAGTATGCTCATGCTGAAAATCTGCTTGGTAAAATCTCCGATGCACAAGCCACTTTAATAAATCAAATGGCTTCCAAACCGATCTCTCTAGAAGATAAAAAAGATGAAGATCTTAAAGTGATTGGTGTTTCTTCTAATGATTCCTTGTTTAGTAATATTATGATTGATAATGAAGGGACTGAAGTAGAGTCAACTTTAGCTAGAAGGCATCCCAATAATTTGGAGGGTGAAAATCTTGATGAAAATTTTGATAAAAGTGGGTTTGAAGAGGTCAAAACTTTAACTAGTGATGTGCCCACTATTTTGGATTAAAAATACTTTAATTATGATAGTTTCTCTTTGATTGAATGTATTTCCATGTTGCAATCTATATTGAATTCACCCCATGCTTATGAGCAAAATAAAGCTTTTACAAAACATATCGTTGATGCCATGATGAAATCTTTTGAAGAAAAGTTGGAGTTGGAGATTTCTATTCCTAGAAAATTACATGATGAGTGGGAACCTACCATTAAGGTCAATATTAAAAATTATGAATGCTTTGCTTTGTGTGATTTGGGTGCTAGTGTTTCCACGATTCCGAAATCTCTATGTGATGTGCTTGGTCTCACCAACATTGAAGAATGTTCTCTTAATTTGCACTTGGCGGATTCTACTATTAAAAAGCCTTTGGGAAGAATTAATGATGTTCTTATTCTTGCAAATAGGAACTATGTGCCTATTGATTTTATTGTGCTTGATATTGATTGTAATCCGTCTTGTCCCATTATACTTGGTAGACCGTTTTTACGCACTATAGGTGCCGTGATTGATATGAAAGAAGGCAATATTCGTTTTCAGTTTCCCTTGTGAAAGGGTATGGTACACTTCCCTAGAACAAGAATTAATCCACCATATGAATCAATCATGAGGGCATCCTATGGATCCAAAACCAAAGATGACAATACTTGAATCTATGCGTTATGCCTAGCTACGGGCATAAAACTATAGCGCTTGTTGGGAGGCAACCCAATGAATAAATAAATTTTTGCTTTTACCTTTCTGTTTTTGAGTGTTTACACAATTATGCCTCTGTTATGATTGTGTTTTTATGGTTTATTTAGTGTTTGTGCCAAGTAAAGCCTTTAGGATGATTCATAGGATGAGTAGAAGCGATGCTGATTCTGAAACAGAAACTTTGCGTCCAGTATATGAATTTTCATTTTTTTCTGGAATGTGATCTTCAGCGGAATTTTGACAGAGTGTTTCTATACAAATTCCTTACGTTGTCCTAATTTTTCAGAATTTTTAGAGTTACAGAAGTATGGTTATAGTATAGATTACTACAGACTGTTCTGTTTAAGACAGATTCTGTTTTCGTTGCATTGTGTGCTTGTTTTGATGAATCTATGGGTTATATTGAAGGGTATGAGCCATGGTAAAGTTAAAATACAGTAGGTATAATGCAATAATAAAATATGAATGGGTTTGCAACAGTACCTAAAGTAGTGATTTGCTTTATTATACTAACGGATCTCACGAAGATTTTGTTGAGTTTTGTGTGATTGAAGTTTTCAAGTTTTGGGTGAGATCACGATGGATGAAGGAATAAGGAGTGATAAAAATCCTAAGCTTGGGGATGCTACCGCACCCCCAAGATATATCCAAATAGTAACAAGCAACTAAGCTTGGGGATGCCCCCGAGTGGCATCCCCTCTTTCTTCTAACGACCATCGGTATTTTACTTGGAGCTATATTTTTATTCGTCACATATCATGAGTTTTGCTTGGAGCGTCTTGTATCTTTGCTTGCTTTGTTTTTCAGTTTGTCATTTGTATCCTTTCTGTACACACCTATTTGGGAGAGCCAAAATCATGCTATGATTTGTTAGAATTGCTCTATGTGCTTCACTTAAACTTTTTGAGATATAGAATTGCTCTAGTGCTTCACTTATATCTTTTTGAGCACGGTGTGCTTGGAAATTTTTGTAGAAATACTCTCATGCTTCACTTAGATAATTTTGAGAGTTAGAAAATTTTGAAGAAATCCTCTCATGCTTCACTTATACTATTTTGAGAGATGAAATCTTTATGCTCATGTGCTTCAATTAAATTTGTTTGAGCTTGCCAAAAAGCAATGGAAATATATGAAACTAGTACTAAAGTGATAGATATCCAAGGAGGATATAATAAAAACTTTCATGAAGATCATTGGGCAAATTAAACTTGATTCTTTGTAATAGTTTTGAAACATGATGAGAGTAATATGTGAGTCATGTTAGTGAGTAATTATGCTTAGTAGGAATATTGGTGTTAAGGTTTGTGATTCCCTATGCATGCACGAAAGTCAATAGTTATGCAATGAAGTTACATCCTACTTGTGGTGCATTATTCGGTGTTAGTTATGCTCAATGCTCGCTTATGTGAATTTTCGTTTCTTGGTTTGGTTGCTTCCCAATCTATTTGCTAGCCTCCATTTGTACTAAGTAGAAATACTACTTGTGCATCCAAAAACCTTAAACCAAGTTTTACCTTATGAGTCCACTATACCTACCTATATGCGGTATTTCCATGCCATTCCAAGCAAATTTGTATGTGCCATCTCTAAATTTTCAAAATAAATTTTCTCTTTTGTGTGCTCGTACCGCTCATGAAACGGTGGGGAGTGTCCAATATTTTTCCATGCTAGATGTGTTATTCTCAAGATGAGTGTTTATTCACTTGTCATTGCACGGGAGTGCGGCGGTAATAGGTATGCCCATTCCCGAAATGAAAAAGAAAAATATTACTTTATGTTGTCAAATAATAAATTCCTTGGAAAGTGTTGGCATGGAAGGCAACCACTACTAGGAGAAACCTTATAGGCAGGACACTATCAGTAGCGCTGGAATGTAACAGGCGCTGCTGCTAATTACCAGTAGCGCTGGATTTAGGCAGCGCTACAAGTAAAGACTTAGCAGTAGTGCTGGAAACATAAAGAGCGCTACTGCTAAGCGGGACCCAACGAGCCCACCGACACTATTGGTAGTAGCAGCGCTGTCCAGAATACAGCGCTACTACTAAGACTTTAGCAGTAGCGCTTTATTTGGTGGAACCGCTACTGCTAATGGCCCCCACTTAATAGAAGCGCGCTTTCTGGAAAGCGTTACTACTAAGTGACATAGCAGTAGCGCGTTCTGGAAAACAGCGCTACTTCTAAGCGTGGCTGGTGCCATCTTTTCACCCCCCCCTCCCCATCCTCCCCCCTTTGCCCTCTCTCCCCCTCCTTTCCCCTCTCCCCTCACCATTGTTGCCCTTCTTCTCTCTTCCTCCTACCTCTCTTCTCTCCCCATTAATGCCCCCCTCCACCATAACTCTCCTCCATAAATGGCCTTCTCATCACTAGCTAGCTCCATAAATGCCCCCCTACCTCATTTGTTTGGCTCTCCCTCCATTCCATTAGATATAGATCTAGCTAGCTCATCTCTCTCACTCTCCATTAGTTACCTAGAGTCATCTCTCCTCCCCAACAACTTGATCTAGCTAGCTATTGACATGTCCCCAACAACTAGATCCAACTAGATATAGGTGAGTAAAAAGTTGTTCATTTCAAGAATGGGAATATGTGTGTGAATGGGAATATGTGTGTTTGGGATATGGAGAGATTTGTGCGAGTGACATGCCCCCGAGTTGCTTATGTTTTGCCGAAATGTCGATTTATTTCCGTTTCGGTGAATTTCGAGCAAACTCGATATGTCCTATTTTTAGGCAAGGTCATGCCAAATTTTTATATGACTTTGATGCATGCATGCATTTTGTTTATAACCCTTTTGCTTGTTATACGGTGCATGCAGTCGGTCATGAAGGTGAGTGGATGGAAGGTGGAGCGATACATGCAATCCGCGGTGATGGACATGCATGCAAATAATCGGACTAGGATTAGATGTCCGTGTACAAGATGCAAAGAAGGAGTCCTTTTGGACCCTTTTGATCATGGCAGGTTGAAGGCGCACCTGCTGATGAATGGTTTCATGGATGGCTATACTCGGTGGATAAGTGAAGATGATGATGATGAGGACGTCCACATGGCAGGGAATAACGACATGGGGCTAGACGAAGAGATGACCGATCGACACGAAGACGATGGCGTCGGACATGGCGGCGGGGAAGAGTTAAATGACGGCGGCGGAGAAGATTCCGAACATGGCGGCGGAGAAGATTCCGGACACGGTGAAGAAGAGTCCGGACATGGCAGAGAAGCAGAGGCGGCGGTCACGCCGTAGTCTTCGACGCTACTAAGTGCAGTCGTGCAGGACTCTCATGTTCGAGACCTCCTTCGCAAGAGTACGACTAGCGAGAGAGCTGCTTCTAGAGAGGAGGCCAAGCTGGCGCAACTTGAAGTAGACTCGAAGACTCCATTGTATGACGGTTGCGATCCCGAGGTGACCCGCTTGAGTTTCACGCTCGAACTTCTAAAGACGAAGGCCAAAAACAAATGGACAGACAAAAGCCTCGATGAGCATTTGAAGTATCTACATAATAAAGTTCTTCCCGCGGGGAACCTGTGTCCTACTAGTGTCGATGAGGCCAAGAAAATCGTTTGCCCTTTTGATTTGCCGCACATTAGGTACCACGCATGCATCAACGATTGCATCATTTATCGGGGGGAGCACGCGGAAAAAACCAGCTGTCCAGTGTGCAATGCTTCTCGATACAAGAAGGCAGGAAAGAAAGCTTCTCAGAAAGTTGTATGGTACTTTCCGATCACTCCCCGTCTGCAGCGGTATTTCGTAGATCCTAAGGAAGCAAAGCTCATGCGCTGGCATGCGGAGAGGAAGAAGCCCGACGATGGAGATGATCCGAAGCTGAGACACCTCGTAGATGGTAGCCGGTGGAGAGCATTCAACACCGTATATGGATTTGCTGCAGAAGATCTAAGGAACATCGTGCTTGGTGCGAGTACCGATGGCATGAATCCGTTTAGAAACCAAAACACCAACCACAGCACATGGCCCGTCTTTGTATGGATGTACAACCTCCCTCCATGGAAGTGCATGAAGACAAAGTACATACACATGAGCATGCTGATTCAAGGGCTAAAACAACCGGGAAATAATATTAACCTATATATGGGGATTCTGAAAGAGGAGCTAGACATGTTATGGAAAACACCGGCATGGACATGGGACGCCAGCAAAGGAGAGTATTTCTATATGAGAGCCGCGCTGATGACGACGGTGCACGACTATCTTGGTTACGGGTACACCTCAGGCCAGGTGTGCCACGGATACTATGGATGCACGAGGTGCATGGATGATACAACGTCTCAGCAGCTTACGTCAACGAAAGATGGCGGGTCCGGGAAAATCGTGTACATGGGGCATCGTAGATGGCTCGAGAAGGATGACCCGTGGAGAAAGCGTGGAGATCTATTCAATGGGTAAGCTAAGCATCGAGGACCTCCACGTAAGAGGAGTGGCGCCGAAATCAATGAGCTGTTGAAAAACTGGGAACGGTGCCCCGCGCCGGGAACGATGAAAAAGGCGCCGGAGCTGCTACTGAAGGTATGGAAAACGAGGTCTGTTTTCTAGGACTTGGAGTACTGGCCCAATCACGACACGCCTCATTGACTTGATCAAATGCATATCACGAAGAATGTCCTCGAGAGCTTGCTTGGCACACTGATGAACATGCCGGAGAAGACCAAGAACGGGCCGAAGGCAAGGAAAGACTTGGAAGATTTGAAGATCAGGAAAGATCTCCACCGTAAAAAGTCGACGGAGGAGACGGAGACGGAGACGGAGGAGGGGGAAAGGGGCAGAAAAGTCAACAAGAAGGAGGAGAATTATTGCCCCCCTTCTTGCTTCACCTTAAGTGCGAAGGAGATCGATCAATTCATCAAGTGCCTTATGGGAATCAAAGTCAGTTCCGGTTACTGTGGGAAGATAAGCAGATTTCTAGACCCCAAGAAGAAAAGGTTCAGCGGGATGAAGTCTCATGACTGTCACGTGATGATGACGCAGATACTCCCGGTTTCCATTAGAGGGATAATGGACAAGCACGTCCGTGACATGCTTACTGGTCTCTGCAACTTCTTCGACATTATCTCTCGAAAGTCCATAAGTGTGAAGCAGCTCCGAAGGCTACAGGAAGAGATCGTTGTCATACTATGTGAGCTTGAGATGTACTTCCCGCCCGCGTTCTTTGACGTCATGGTGCATCTGTGTGTCCACATCGTGGACGACATCATCGACCTCGGGCCGACATTCCTTCACAACATGATGCTGTTCGAGAGGATGAATGGGGTCATCAAAGGATTCGTTCGTAACATGTCCCGTCCCGATGGGAGCATCGTCTAGGGGTATCTGACGCATGAGTGCATCTCCTTTTGCGAGAATTATATAGGCGTCGGAGACCCTGTTGTTGGTTTGCCCGTCAAGAAGCCCGATGGGAGGCTCGGAGGAGAAGGTCACAACAACGGCCGGAGGGAATTGCACGTGGACTACTTGGATCGACGGAACGACTTTGACAGGGCTAACTTAGTAGTGCTACAACACCTAGATGTGGTAGATGATTATGTGGCACGGCATAAAGAAACCATCGCAAATAAGTACCGTGATAAGGGGATGCTCAAGACGGACGACGAAGTTACTGTAGAGCACAACGACACTTTCTTGCGTTGGTTCAAAGAGCAAGTTCTTGAAAATCCCCCGGAAGAGGGCAGTTCGGACGGATTGCTCATACACGCCTTAGGACATGGCCCCGCGCCCAAACTCGCGACCTATCAGTCATACGATATCAACGGGTACACGTTCTACACGGAGGCCAAAGACATGGACAGTGATTACCGGAACTCCGGGGTGACGATTGAATGCGTGACCGACGCCAACGGCACAACTGAAAGATTCTACGGAAGGGTCGAAGAGATCTGGGAGCTTGACCATACTGGATTGCACGATGCGACGATGTTCCGTGTCAGATGGGCTAAGGACTTCGTAAGAGAAAACAAGTATTTCACTACCATGTCTATACCCGCTGACGCGAAGAGCGCAACCGTGAACGTTAACGTCATCGCCAAAACTGAGCCATGGGTACACGCTAAGCACATGACACAATGCTTCTTCATAACCGACACGACCAATCCCAGCCGTGTTGTCGTGAGGAGAGGCAAAAGAAGCATCGTCTGAATGGATGGAGTCGCCAACGAGGAAGACTATGACCAATACGGCAACCCGATGAGGGAAGATGACGATGACGATGAAGCATACGTGAAAAGAAGAATCAATACTACATTACATAAGAAAGATCGTACTCCATGGTTCCGGAAAAGTCACAAGGAGGGGCTCAATTATTCGGCAACGAACAAGAAAGGGAAGAAGCTCAATGTGAAACGTCGTCGACGCAGCTGAGAAACCATCATTTATATATATGTATCTATTTTGTGTACGCACTTAAGTAACCGTTATCGGTCAACTGATATATATGTTACCACCACATGCATGGTTCCGGTGATATTCGCGCAGTGTGGGAGGGAGACGTCGTCGTAAACAGAAAGGAAGAAAGCAATACAAAAGAAATACAAAAGGGAGAAAGCAATACAAAAGAACAAAAACAAAAGGGAGAAAGTAATACAAAAGAAAAAGAAAAGTAAACAGAAAAGAAAAGGGAAATAATAAAAACTAATACATATCAGTAGCGCTGGATTATAAACCAGCGCTATAGCTAATATAGTTATAGCGCTGGATCCTAACCCAGCGCTACTACTATGTGTATTTTAGAATTAAAAAAACTGAAAATTAAAACAGTTAGCAGTAGTGCTGGTTTATGAACCAGCGCTATAGCTAATTTAGCTATAGCGCTGGTCCTAAGCCAGCGCTACTACTATTTTTGAGTTAACCGCCGCGCGTGCTCAAATTTTGCCAACTCCCATTCCCCCCCCCCCCACTCTCCCATCTCTCCCCCTCCTCTCTGTCACGCGCCGCCGTCGCCCATACCCGCCGCCGTCGCCCCTGCCCGCCGCTCCGACCTCCTCCTCGTCCGCGCGGACGCCCGAGCCCTCCCATTCCCCCCCCCCCACTCTCCCACCTCTCCCCCTCCTCTCTGTCGCGCGCCGCCGTCGCCCCTGCCAGCCGCCATCGCCCCTGCCCGCCGCCGTCGCCCCTGCCCGCCGTCGTCGCCCCTGCCCACTCCGGCCTCCTCGTCCGCGACGCTTCAGGTACCCCCCCTCCCCCCACCTCCCCTCACCTCCCCCTCTCTCTAGTCAATTAGGAAAAAAAATCTTGGGTTCATATCTAGGGTTAAAAACAGAATTGTTGCTACTTAGTAATAGAATGTTGGTTGCTTTGTATATGTTTGTATATGTGCTCCTGTTGGTTGAATGTTGGTTGCAAATTGATGTTATATATGTGCTCCTGTTGGTTGCAAAATGTTTGTTGCAAATTGATGTTGGTTGCAAATTGATGTTGGTTGCAAAATGTTGCAAATTGATGTTGGTTGCAAAATGTTTGCAATGTTGGTTGAATGTCGAAGAATATCCGAGTGGCCTATGTTTTGCCGGAATGTTGATTCATTTCCGTTCCGGCAAATTTCAGGCGCTCCATATGTTCACTTTTTAGCAAAGGTCATGCCGAAAATTTCCGTGATTTTCGGCATGACAAGTGCTAGAAACTAGGACATATGGAGTGCCCGGGATTTGCCGGAAAGGGGAATGAATCAACATTCTGACCAAATATAGGCCCCTTTTTTCTCTTCATTATATCTTTTATTTACAATTGTTGAATAGGAAACATGTCTAGCCACGCCTTAGCCGGGGGTTCAGCTCACCTCGAAGAAGACCCCATCGAGGCAGCAAATTACTATTTCGATTACCTGGACAAACACCAGATGGGGGTGCATGGTGGCGGCAGTGGCACCAACCCCGACGCCGACGCCGACACCGGCACTGGCACCGGCACCGACACCACCCCCGAGACCGGCAACGATGCTGTCGTAGCCGGTAAAGCACCAAAGCAGAAGAGGTCACGAAGACCAAACGAGCTCGGCATCAGACAAATTGTGGTCACGGAGATGCACCCCAAGAAATTAGAGCCAACAACGCCGGATGAAGCGCGCTCGTGCTGGGGCAATCAACTAGGATGCATCCTCTGGGAAACCGCCAACATCAACGACGAGAAGTTGAAGAAGATACCACATATGGAGCACATGCTCCTAAAGAAGTTGCACAATAGGTTCCTGTTCCCCGGCCGCACAGAAAGCAAAGAACCGTGGGACGAGGATGCCATGACAAAGATAAACAACAAGGCGATGGTGACGTTCACCAACGACTTGTCCGCCTAGAAAGTTCGGGTGAAAAAAGCGATTGATAAGAATGAACCGTGGTCCAAGATTCATGCTGACAATCCGTCACTTACGGAAGAGGACTTTGAAAAATTCAAAGAGACTTGCGCTAAAGATGAAACCAAGAAAAAGTCAGAGAAAATGAAGGCGCTCCAGGCCAGGAACACGCCTTCCCACCGCCTCGGAAGCCGTGGTTACGAGGGAAGAGGCACGTATGGGCCAAGGAGGACGCCAAACGTGAAAATCACGGAATCCCAGACCCCTTGGCGGAGTTCACCGACCCGCTGGAGCGTGACTGGATCAGGGCCCGGTACAAGTGGGACCGCGTCAAGAAGACCTTTTACACGGACCCGAACATGAGGGAGTTCATGAGACTTCTGGTAATTGTTATATTACCACATTATCATATTAGCTTCCAATCAATTCGACTACAAGTTTTGTCACATTATTAGTAAACCATCGACGTTCCTTTTGCAGAAAGAGCGGCACCAAAAGGCAGCCGAAAGCGACGAGTCATCACAGTCGTCGGCGAGGCCCAAGTGGGACACCCATTTCAACCGGGCCCTGAACATACTGAAAAAGGTCCCGGAGGACACACCGCCGTCCTATGGACGTGTGCACGGCGTCGGAGATGGCGCCTCGTGGAAGACGTGCTACCACGAGGAGCTAGAGGAAAGAAGGAAGAGAAAGTTGCTTACTCAACAGACCATCGACCAGAAGGTCGCGCTTGCAATCAATAAGTCCAAAGCTGAGACCAAAGCACAGTTGGAACAGATAGTCGATGCAAGGGTCAGTGCAGCGGTAGCTGGCGTCACGGCTGACTTCACATCTTCCATTTCCAGCTTGCTTCCGGCATTTTTTGAATGGACGAAGAAAAATCTAGATAAAGGGCCAGCGGACTTTCCCCTTCCCAGCTACGTCGGGATCAATTCGGTGAACATCGCACCACCAGCACCTGCTCACACCACCGCACATGCTCCCGCTCCTGTTCATAGCAGCCCGTCCTCCGTCTCTGGACTACTCGGCGGGCCTTCGTCTATGGCTGAGCTCGACGCCCTCATGGTAATTACGCGTCATACCCTTTTCACCAGCATGTCTATATAGTCTTCCGTTTCAATTGCCTTTCGGATGTTTGACGTCGCAGACATGTCTTCGTAGGCCAACGATACCCCGTGCACCCTACTATACGACATCAAGGGCCAGAAGGTCGCCGTGGGAAAGGCAACGATCGTGAAGCCGAAGGACCGCATGTTCCACAACCGAGAGATGCCCGATGGCGTCTTCAAGGTTAACGTGGCCAGTGTCTTAGCGGGCTTCGAGGATTTGCCTCCTCCGGTACCAGTCGATGACGAGGAGACCCCTCAACGGATTGGCGCATGCAAGAGCTGGTTCTTGCCTTGGCCGAAGACTCTTCTTCGTGTCAAGGCGCCCGGTATCACACCAACGACAGCTTCTCAAGAAGGTATGAACACCACCCCACCTACCAAATTACCTGCACCTGTCGTGGCGGGTGATAGCGGACGACGCGAGGGAGAGCCTCCATTAGTGCCAGATGACGTCACCCCCGTTGTCGAAGAAGCAAATGCTGATGATGACATGGAGGAGGATGATGATGACCCAGACAAGTATTTCAATACCGCCTATGATGATGGAGGATTGATGGCTCAGGACGACGAAGACTCAGGCTATGAGCGTGGAGATGATGACTTGATGCTGCCTGATTTGCCGGAGCCGGAACATCCTAATAAGGCGGAATGCAAAAAGCCTCTCATCAAGCGATCCTCGCAGGAGACGCCTCCAGATGCCGCCTCTACCCAGCAACAACCCGAGGGCCGTCCACTGATTAGCCCGATGACACTGGGGGTGACAGTTAGGGCAGGTATGGTGGGCTCACTACCGCCACCCGCCAAGAAGCAAAGGAGGAGACCGGGCAAGAAAGGCCCTAAAGGCGCCAGAGCTGCTTCAAGCAGCCAGCCGCCTCTGAAGCCCCGGGAGGTAGACAGAATACCTGTCGTAGGTGCGAAGCGTTTCCATGTCGCCGGCCACCCGATCCTACCTCAGAAAGCGCTAGAGGACATACTGAACAATGATCTAAGGAGACTTCATGATGATGTGCTGGCCAGAGAGAAAAGCCTTCTCATCTCGGGAAAACCAGGATACCCGCTTTACGCGGCTCAGGTGCCGGGTGGGAAGTTGTACGTCGAGGGATGGCCCGCGGATATGTTCATCCTGCGATTTGACTACATCTATGACATGTTCCACATGACCAAGCTAGATTTCCAGTTCATCCGCATGTATGTGCTGTATCTCAACTACATCATCAGGATCGAGAACATAAAATATATCTCCGTCGCGGACCCGTACGATATGCACGAGAGCTTCTTGGATGTCTGCAAAGAGCACCGTGACTATGCAAACAAGTACATCGGCGGCTTCATGATCGCTAATAAGGACAAGGAAGCGATTCTCCTTCCTTATCATCCCACGTAAGTCATCCGCGCATATCCTTTCGTAAGTGTTAATCATTCCTTTGCAAGCATGGAGGCTAATTTGAGGTGTACTTAATTTGCGCAGCGGGGGGGGGGCGTCCTCATCGTTCTGTACCCAGAATACTCCCATGCTATATACTTGGACTCATTGAAGAACATCAAGAAAAAGGATTACAAGCACATAAAGAGTGTTCTCGATAGTGCCCTGTTAACCTTCAACCTGTCTGGTGGATATATCAAGGCGAAAAAGCACAGGAAGAACGGGCTGGTTTTCAGCCATAAGACCGACTTCTGCTGCATCCAGCAACCGCACAACAATGAGGCTGATGGATTCTACCTCATGCATCACCTGCTCGAGTTCAGAAGGGATAATCAACGCCTTCGCATGTCAGCTACTACCAACGATGCCGAGATTGTCAACTGGGCCACAAGCATAGGAAAGACACCGGATCATCGAATCCGAGCTGAGTTTTATCACGTACAGTGTGAACTTGCCCAAGTGATCATGAAGCAGGTCCTCGAACCAACAGGGATGTTCTACCATGGGCCAATCACGCGGGATGATGTCCGAGCACTGCTAATCGCTCAGCGTCTGGACCTGAAGCCTTTCAAGAAGCTCGGGTGCTTCCTCCCTGACTATGAAGATTGGACCGAGGACTGATTGTCGTTGACAATATATGTGTCACTAGCGTCCAGATGAAACTATGTGATGTAATTAAACCGTGGTCCTGAACTAGCGTAGATCGCTCTAGTTAATTAGTTTGGGTATGAGGAACTTCGTCATTTATGTTTACTATAGGTTGCTTGTATTTTGCTAATTATGCCTCTTTGTTTTCTTAAGTACATTATGTTGCATATTATCGTTCACGATGCAGGTACATAGATCAGAGATGGCGAAGGGCTGCTACGTCGTGTTTGTTGGGAAGGTTCCAGGAGTCTACGACCACTGGCCAGACGCTCAGGCCCAGGTGGACAAGTGCCCGGGTGCTAGCCACAGAGGGTTCGACAGCAGAGCCGAAGCGGAAAGTAGTTACTTGAGGTGGACGCTCCGGCAAGAGCGGGGGCGGAACCGCCGGTGCCTCAAGTACTACATAGTCGCGGTCTTGCTCATGCTGATCGCTCTTCTCTTCTACATCATGGTTTAGATAGAGATGATGAAACTTGTGTGTGTGCCATGACCATGCAGTTGCACTTATTCGAGACATGACATGACTTGTGTATCACTATTTTCGAGATGTGATGATATTTGTGTTGAATGATGATGATGATGGTATGACGAGACTACTGTGTGTGTATGATATGATGATAATAGTGTATGTTTATTGTGATCTGATGAAACTACTGTATAGAGCATGTATAAATACATCACAAATACGTAGAGGGGGTATGAATCTGTGAAAGCAGGAATACTAGCAGCAGCGCTAGAAGGCATCTAGCAGCAGCGCTGGATTAGCAGCAGCGCTTGCCTTTCCACAGCACTACAGATAGTTAGCAGTAGCGCTGGTCAGTGCACCGCTACTGCTAAGTCTGGTTAGCAGTAGCGCTGCACCAACCAGCGCTACTGCTACAACTTAGTTGTAGCGCCTTAGCAGTAGCGCTGGACCCAGCACTACTGCTATAGGTTTTTCAAGCGCTACTAGTAGGGTTTCTCCTAGTAGTGAACCGTGGATACGGCCGGCCATGGAAAGTGAAAGTTTGGTGGAAAAAGGAATAAACTTTATTTTCTGTTTGGGAACCGCCTATGATGTATCTAGCATAGAAAGTATTGTGAACTACTTTGTCGTTTTCGTTGACAGGAAAAGCATGCCACCCAAAATATTTTTCTCTCTCAATTTAAACCTTGAGCTCTGGCACCTCTACAAATCCCTACTTCCCTCTGCGAAGGGCCTATCTTTAACTTTATGCAATTTTTATTTTTACTTTGAGTCTCCATCTTCTCTTATAAAGAACCAACTAGGGGGCACTATGATCGTACTTGAGCATTGGGCATAGCTAATATTTGAGTGTGTTTCATGAATGGATCAATGATTGAGCATGATGGGCTAGGGAT